>OX345664.1:10002500-12915000 GCA_947044415.1 Eupithecia dodoneata | reverse complement strand
TAACCTAACCTAACCTAACCTAACCTAACCTAACCTAACCTAACCTAACCTAACCTAACCTAACCTAACCTAACCTAACCTAACCTAACCTAACCTAACCTAACCTAACCTAACCTAACCTAACCTAACCTAACCTAACCTAACCTAACCTAACCTAACCTAACCTAACCTAACCTAACCTAACCTAACCTAACCTAACCTAACCTAACCTAACCTAACCTAACCTAACCTAACCTAACCTAACCTAACCTAACCTAACCTAACCTAACCTAACCTAACCTAACCTAACCTAACCTAACCTAACCTAACCTAACCTAACCTAACCTAACCTAACCTAACCTAACCTAACCTAACCTAACCTAACCTAACCTAACCTAACCTAACCTAACCTAACCTAACCTAACCTAACCTAACCTAACCTAACCTAACCTAACCTAACCTAACCTAACCTAACCTAACCTAACCTAACCTAACCTAACCTAACCTAACCTAACCTAACCTAACCTAACCTAACCTAACCTAACCTAACCTAACCTAACCTAACCTAACCTAACCTAACCTAACCTAACCTAACCTAACCTAACCTAACCTAACCTAACCTAACCTAACCTAACCTAACCTAACCTAACCTAACCTAACCTAACCTAACCTAACCTAACCTAACCTAACCTAACCTAACCTAACCTAACCTAACCTAACCTAACCTAACCTAACCTAACCTAACCTAACCTAACCTAACCTAACCTAACCTAACCTAACCTAACCTAACCTAACCTAACCTAACCTAACCTAACCTAACCTAACCTAACCTAACCTAACCTAACCTAACCTAACCTAACCTAACCTAACCTAACCTAACCTAACCTAACCTAACCTAACCTAACCTAACCTAACCTAACCTAACCTAACCTAACCTAACCTAACCTAACCTAACCTAACCTAACCTAACCTAACCTAACCTAACCTAACCTAACCTAACCTAACCTAACCTAACCTAACCTAACCTAACCTAACCTAACCTAACCTAACCTAACCTAACCTAACCTAACCTAACCTAACCTAACCTAACCTAACCTAACCTAACCTAACCTAACCTAACCTAACCTAACCTAACCTAACCTAACCTAACCTAACCTAACCTAACCTAACCTAACCTAACCTAACCTAACCGACTACACAGCTGCCAAGGCCTACAGACCAATCGGACTGTTGCCAGTGATGGGAAAAGTCCTTGAGAAGATGGTAGTTGCAAGACTAAAGTGGCACCTTATACCGAGCATTAGCCAAAGTCAATACGGATTCATGCCCCAGAAGAGCACGGAAGACGCCCTCTATGCTCTCACTAACCACATTCGGGATAGAATCAGAGAGAAGAAGATGGTGGTACTGGTATCCCTAGACATAGAGGGGGCCTTCGACAGCGCCTGGTGGCCTGCGATAAGGGTCCGTTTGGCGGAGGCAAAATGCCCTATTAATATAAGGCGAGTCATAGACTCATACCTGGAGGAAAGGGGGGTGAGGGTGAGGTACGCAGGAGAAGAAGTATTTAGAAGAACAACGAAGGGCTGCATCCAAGGATCTATTGGCGGTCCAATACTCTGGAACCTCCTTCTCAACCCCCTGCTAATTGGCTTACAGCAACGAGGAGAGTTCTGTCAGGCTTTTGCAGACGACGTTGCCCTGGTGTTTGATGGCTCTTCCGCGGTGGAGATCCAGGGACGTGCAAATGCCGCTCTTGAGTATGTTCGAGAGTGGGGTGTCAGAAATAAGCTGAAATTTGCTCCGCATAAAACATGTGCGATGTTGCTAACAAACAGGCTAAAGTATGACACTCCACACTTGACCATGGGCGGGACCGACATTGGCATGTCGAAGGAGATAAAGATCCTGGGGCTCGTGATTGATGACAAACTGACGTTCAACAGCCATGTTGCTAATACCTGCAAAAAGGCATTGAACGTCTATAAGCAACTGTCACGAGCAGCTAGGATTAGCTGGGGTCTCCACCCGGATATCATCCGGACAATATACACTGCCTGCGTCGAGCCAATAGTGCTATACGCAGCCAGTGTATGGGGTCCTGCTGTTGAAAAGTTATGCGTGCAGAGGCAGCTGAATGTAGTCCAGCGAGGCTTCGCTCAGCGTCTCTGCAAGGCCTACAGAACTGTCTCTCTGAACGCCGCACTCGCACTAGCCGGATTGCTCCCTCTCGACCTCCGAGTCAAGGAGGCAGTCGCCTTATACAAGGCAAAGAAGGGAGTGTCCCGGCCGGCGGGCTTGGCGGACAGGGACATAGAACAGATGACACCATACAGCAAAACACCACATCCAGCGGACAAAGCGGGGCTGTATTTCCATAACCTGGACACTGAAGAAGAACTCAGCGAGTACAACCGCCAAGCAGTCAGAATATTCACGGATGGCAGCAAGATTGACGGGGGAGTGGGTGCGGCTCTTTCTATCTGGAATCAAACCGTAGAAACCGGAACCCGAAAATTGAAGCTGCCATCTTACTGCACAGTGTACCAGGCGGAAATACTAGCTATACGCGAAGCAACCCGCAAGATTCTCGAAACCTCCGAGAATAGTTACGGGATCTACAGTGATTCTCGATCGTCACTAGAGACGATAACGAATCACTCCTCTGTACATCCCCTAGCTACTGAGATCCGGAGAAATCTTGCGGAGTGCAGATCCCAGAACAAAGAGGTTTCTTTGTTCTGGATCAAAGCTCACGCTGGATTCGCGGGCAACGAACATGCAGATGTGTTGGCGAAAGAGGCTGCCACAAAGTCTAAGTCCAGACCGGCCTATGATGCGTGCCCGGTTTCATTTGTCAAGCGGCTGATCCGTGAGGAGACGCTTGACAAATGGAACCAGAGGTACAAGAACGGGGACACAGCATCGGTCACGAAAGTCTTCTTGCCGGATGCAGTGTCAGCCTACAAAGTCGTGCGAAAGATGGGACCAGCAGATGGAATTCAGACTCAAATACTAACGGGGCACGGTGGATTCTCTGAGTACCTACACCGATTCAAGTGCAAGGACAGTCCGTCATGCATTTGCGATCCAGACTCAGAAGAATCACTCCTGCACATTCTTCTCGACTGCCCTGTACACTGCAGGTTAAGATACGACCTTAGCCAGCAGCTGGACACAAGCCTGACTAAAGAAAACCTACAAAATATAATGGAGAACAGTACTGAACGCGGCATCTTCCTTCAATACTGTAAGAAAGTGGCAAAAATGGTAATAAATAGGAACAAACTGGATAGATAATAAATTGTTGGCACCATATAGTGCTATATGTCTGTGCAACAATTGAATTAAAATAAGAAGTAGTAAGACAAGAAGTATGTAGATGTAGTAGCATAAGTAAATATAATAGTAATAAAATAGACTAGATAAAAATACTGTATTTTCTCTAGTGATAAAAATGTATAAATAAGAAATAAGATATAAATAATGATATAAGATCTCAAAACTGTACAAGAAATAATAATAAAATAGCACTTTTTCCCTCATTTAAATAAAAATACCCATCCTGTAATACGAAATAAAATAGCAAAGGTCTCTGATAAAGTCAGAGGAACTATAAGTAGGATAGCTCGCGGGCCGGGACATAGCTCCCGGACAGGAAAAAAAAAAAAAAAAAAAAAAAAAAAAAAAACCTAACCTAACCTAACCTAACCTAACCTAACCTAACCTAACCTAACCTAACCTAACCTAACCTAACCTAACCTAACCTAACCTAACCTAACCTAACCTAACCTAACCTAACCTAACCTAACCTAACCTAACCTAACCTAACCTAACCTAACCTAACCTAACCTAACCTAACCTAACCTAACCTAACCTAACCTAACCTAACCTAACCTAACCTAACCTAACCTAACCTAACCTAACCTAACCTAACCTAACCTAACCTAACCTAACCTAACCTAACCTAACCTAACCTAACCTAACCTAACCTAACCTAACCTAACCTAACCTAACCTAACCTAACCTAACCTAACCTAACCTAACCTAACCTAACCTAACCTAACCTAACCTAACCTAACCTAACCTAACCTAACCTAACCTAACCTAACCTAACCTAACCTAACCTAACCTAACCTAACCTAACCTAACCTAACCTAACCTAACCTAACCTAACCTAACCTAACCTAACCTAACCTAACCTAACCTAACCTAACCTAACCTAACCTAACCTAACCTAACCTAACCTAACCTAACCTAACCTAACCTAACCTAACCTAACCTAACCTAACCTAACCTAACCTAACCTAACCTAACCTAACCTAACCTAACCTAACCTAACCTAACCTAACCTAACCTAACCTAACCTAACCTAACCTAACCTAACCTAACCTAACCTAACCTAACCTAACCTAACCTAACCTAACCTAACCTAACCTAACCTAACCTAACCTAACCTAACCTAACCTAACCTAACCTAACCTAACCTAACCTAACCTAACCTAACCTAACCTAACCTAACCAGTCCGCGCCCGCCCTCCGCCGAGCGAGCAGCTCTTAGAAGCCGCTCCCGTGTCGAAAAATCCGAAAAAATAGTTAAAGTGCTCCGATTTTGGTAGTTTTTGTGTCAAAGTGTGTGTTAAGTGGTGTTCTACCTTTTGGATGAAGTGTTTTTATCCAAACATACCCCGGAAAAAAGTTCTGGAGCGGATAACACTTTTTTTCACAAAACGGTAAAAATTTTATTAGATTTTTGCAAACGCTGCAAAATCTACAGCGATAACACCCATTTTTTATATCACTATTTTAACGGCTTTGAGAAGGCCTACCAATAGCACTTTTAACTTTATTTTTCTGACACTTGGTTAAAAAGTTATAACTATTTTTGTAAAAACCACGTGGCCACGTGCTCAGTGGCGCTTTATATATTGGAAAATCTGAAACTGTTATTTTGTACAGTTTTTATTGTTTTTAAGGTAGGCACTTTGAATTTTTGAATTTTAATAAGTTTTGATCAAAATAGAGCAAATTTTCGAAATTTTTAAATTTTTTCAATTTTTAAACCTATTTTATTTTAATATTTTAGCGACAACCTGTCATTTATTTTTGTTCATAGATAGAATACCTACTTTTACTCTCTTTATTTTTTATCGTCACCAACACCACCATGTCCACCACGTCTTCGAAATCGTCAGCAAAGTCCTCGACAGCAAAGTCCGCGAAAGACAAGAAGTTGTCGTCTGCTGCGTCCAAACCCATTAAATCCCTAAGGGAAAAGGTTCTTGCTAAGCTGACGACGACCCCAAAACTAGTTTCACTGCCTGATGACGGCTCTTCTTCTCACGGAGGAGTTCCGACTGAAACACGACCAGCCCTCTCAGAGGGAACCTTACCAACATCTTCAGTTGTCCCGAGAGTTCTCGGACTACTATCAACGCAGGCGAAATGTACAAGTGAAGAGCCCCAGGACACCCTGGAATTGGTGGACCGAATGCTCGAGACGGTAGATATACCACGCCCTCAGACACCCACTAGTGATGCCGAATCTTCGATCGTATCATCGATCATAGATGATGCTGAAAGGAGGGTGAGCGTCCTCTTTACAACCCCGAAGAGACAGACGCGCGTAGAGACTGAGTCGGCCAGCAAACTTGCCAATGATCACTTACAAAAGGGGAAGTTGGCATTAGAAACAGCTGGCAACATGAAGCGCGAATGTAAAATTACCGCTCTAGACTGCTTGCAGTCCCTTTATGAGACTGTTTTGTCTCTCTCAGAATCTAGGGCTAGACACCTCAATAACCTTGAGAAGGAGCGTACACGGCACGCTGTGGAACTGGTTCGTGTCGAGAGAGCGCACTCAAAGGAGCTCAAGAGGATGTGGGAGCACTCATATTCAGAGCTCGCTCTCGCTCGCACGGACATAGGGGGGACTCTGGAAGAGGCAAAAGCCATTAGACTGTGGCTTGGCTATGAGACGGCGACGCCATTCAGGGAAATAAGAGAGGTTGGGCAAGCTATCAAAGACCTAGATAAGAGCGTTCAACTTGGGAATTCCAGCGCAAAGGAAGGTGAATCGGATGATGGCATCCCGAAATGGGATGCTTTCCGGTCCGAAATAACCAAGCTGAATTCTCACATTGGGAACATCTCATCACAGCTAGATGCATTGCGAAAAAAGGTTGACAGCATCCTGGAAAAGGCAGCAACTCCACCAGAGATGAGACTAGACGAAGCTTATTCACTTCAGGCTCCAGACAAGCACGACATTAGCCTCGCAGTAAAGGAGGCGTTGTCAGAGTCTGCGGTGACACTGGAGTTGGGTCCGATCATCGACCTCTGTGGAGGAACTCGTGCAACGGTCGAAACAATTTCTGAGGGGGTAAGGGAACTTAGGGCAAACACTGAGACCAAGGAGACTGTAGCGATTCTGTCCTCCAAAATGGATGACATTAAGTACAGCCTCCTGGAGCTGAGGGATGTAACCGTTGAGACTGCAGCTCCTATTAGAGTGGCGGTAGAGAGCTTAAGACAGGAGGTTATGATGCAGAATCCCAGTCTGGAACCGGGCTTGACGAGGCTACTACAACCGCTCTCACCAACCCCAGTAGCCAACTCGGGATTCGGGACTCTTGGTGCTTCCTATAAAGAAGCACTGTTGAGGCCACGATACCCGATTATGGTTGAATCAGTGGACCCTCTCCATTCGAGTTCTGACGTTATGCAGAATTTGAAGGAGAAGGTTGATGTGGTCCAGTTGGGAATAGGAGTGAGCAGCCTTCGAAAAGTCCGGAATCAGAAAGTGATAGTCAACTGCGATTCAGAGAATGACAGGAAAGCACTAAAAGATGCCATCACAAAGTCTTCTGAGAAGCTCACCGTCACTCAGCCAGCGGTAAAGCTTCCGCTCCTTAAGCTCCTGGGGGTTGCAAATGACCTTAGCAACTCAAAGCTTGAGGAGGCCCTGGTCACCCAAAATCGAAAACTGCTGCCTGATCCAGTGCCAGATAGGATAACGGTCAAGGTACTACGTCGTAGCCGGGTCAGGAACAATGCAAGAGCTAATGTGATCCTAGAGATGAGTCCGGCCCTTTGGAATAGTCTGAGGGACCAGGAGCTTCGCATTGGATTCCAAACAGTCCGGGCCGTTGACCAGTCTCCAGTAGTCCAATGCTACAGGTGCTTGGCCTTCGGCCATATAGCTCGGGACTGTCAGGAGATTGTCAGGTGCGGGTACTGTTCCGAAGAGCATGACACAAGAGAGTGCCCGAATCGGAACTCTACACCCAGATGTGTACACTGCGCCCAATCGTGTCAGTCGAAGGATATCGCTCATCCTGCGTACGCATTTGAGTGCCCAGAATGGAGAAAGTGGGATCGCTTGGCTCGTAGCTTTACCTGCTACAATTGCTAGCCAAGGGCACCCATAAGACTCTTAAAATAGGTCAAGCTAACCTGGGTCGAGGCTTCTCTGCTATGAAAGAGTGCCTGCATGCAGCGACTCTAAAGAACTTTTCATTCTTGTTACTACAGGAACCATATGTGGGAGCTAAAGGCCATGTCTCTACCAACTATAGAGTAATTCAAAAAAAGACAAACGATAAGTTGAAACCAGTTCGCGCGGCGGTTGTCGTTGTTGACTCTAATATAGATGTGATAGAAAACCCTGATTTTGTTTTTGAATCTATTGTAGGAGTAATTTTTAAAATAGGAAACACTAAGCTAGGTATAATAAACTTATATTTAGATAAAACCCTAGACATAGAAGAGGACTTGTATAAGATTCAGAAAATTATCACAGGAATGGGAACAGAGAGCATCCTCGTCGCTGGAGACATCAACGCAGCGAGTCCCTGGTGGGGTTGCCGCGAAGAGGACAGTAGGGGCGCAAAGTACATGGAGTTTGTAACACAACACGGCCTTTATATCCTCAATGAGGGTAACACACCAACATTCCACACTTACCGAGGAGAAAGACTATTCTCTAGCATCGTCGACGTAACTGCTTCCTCCACTGGACTGCTTGGTAGAGTCAAAAACTGGCACGTTGACACGACGTCTGTTACTTTATCCGATCACAGGCTAATAGTATTTGAAGTAAATCTAGACAAACCTTCGCAGGAAAAAAGGCGGACGGGAACGAGAATCTTCAGGACCGACAAAGCAAACTGGAAGGCTTTCTGGGAAATACTTCAGACGAAGTTTACCGACGTGATCCTTAGCGTAGAGGCCATTGAAGCTGTTACTGACGCGGCGGGAGTTGACAGTGTAGCTGTAAAGTACACAAATGCCATCCTTGAAGCCTGCAAAAGCACGATGCCGGAGATGCCTGCAACAAAAAAAAGAAAAAAGTTAGTATGGTGGACAAAAGAACTGACTGAGAAAAAGGCTGAGGTACTCAGGCGAAGAGATCGCATAAGGAGAGCAAATTCTGCGAGGAGAGGAATGGTAGCTGAAGAGTACAGAATAGCGAGAGCCGAATACAAGGAGATGATGCAAGCAGCCATTAATGCTAGCTGGAAAGACTTCTGTACGGGGGAGAAAAAGGAGACAGTTTGGCAGAGGTCATACCGAGTTTTAAAATTGTGCGAAGGAAGCTCGGTGGAAAAAATGCTGCGCCGTAACACTAACTCGGATCCCTTGGACTCCCTAGCCTCAGCTGAACTTCTAGCTGAAACTTTCTATCCATCAGATAATGAGTCAACTGACACCAATGACCAAGCAAAATTAAGAAGAGAAATAACCGAAATTATTGGGAATGTTACTGGTGAGCATCATCCTCAGGATTGCCCAAGCTTCACATTGGAGGAAATTAGAACGGTTTACACCAAGATGAGTCCTAAAAAATCTCCTGGAGAGGATGGACTAACGTCGGACATATGCCAGAATAGTTTTGAGGTAGATCCAAAGGTCCAGCTGTCCATTTTTAATGCGTGCCTTAGGGTCGGTCACTTTCCGGGAATATGGAAGAACGCCCGCATTAAAGTCATCCCGAAGCCTGGTAAGGATGATTACTCTGCTCCGAAATCATACAGGCCCATAGGTCTTCTATCTGTCATGGGCAAGGTGCTGGAAAAGTTGGTGACTACCCGAATCACATGGCACTTAGGCAGCAAGGCGCTCTTGAATCCCCGCCAATACGGATTCACTCCGCAGAGAGGCACTGAAGACGCCCTCTACGATGCTGTCGAGATGGTGAGGCAAGGGGTCAGAGGAAAAGAGATAGTCGCCGTCATTTCCCTTGACATTGAAGGGGCATTCGATAACTGCTGGTGGCCTGGCATTCTGAAGCAGCTTTACAGTAAAGGAGTTGATAAATCAACATTCAGACTGGCTGTCAGCTACCTCACGGGAAGGAGCGTAACTTTGGGCTATATGGGAGAACTTGTTCATAGGGAAACAAACAAGGGGTGTGTCCAAGGATCAATCTGCGGACCGTTATTCTGGAACATTCAACTGGACCCACTCCTTGAAGTAGCCGAAACACTCGAGGCCCATGTTCAGGCTTTCGCTGACGATATTCTGGTTATTGCTAGCGCCAAAACAACAACACTGCTGGAAGTCAAGATAAACGAGGCTCTTGGCCGGATATCTGAATGGGGAGAGTCGTATAAGATGCGCTTCGCAGCGCACAAGACACAGGCAGTCATAATCACAAAAAAACTGAAATACGACGCACCACAGTTCACACTTGGCGGAAAAGTTCTGGACCTATCGAGCAGCCTTAAGGTTTTGGGCCTCACAATTGACAGAACGCTGAACTTTAAGGAGCACCTGGACAACAAGTATCAGAAAGCGGTTAACATCTGCAAGATGATGTCCAGGGTGGTGAAGACACAGTGGGGCCTGAACTCCGAAATCATGAGGCTGCTCTACCTTGTAACCGTAGAACCAGTGATCCTGTATGCAGCAAGTGCTTGGGCCCAGGCTACAGAGAGGAAGTTTATTAGGGAGAAACTGGATCACATAACCCGAATGTTTGCTCTGAAGATCAGTAGAGCGCATCGAACTACCTCTCTTACTTCCAGCGCCTTGATTTCTCGGATCTTACCCCTAGACCTTAGACTACAAGAACAAGCTGCCTTGTATGAAATCAAGAGGGGAAAGCCCCTTTATATTCTTCCTGGACGGCCCCTTGAAAGAAGAGCGTCTCCTTTTCACCTGCCGCACCCTTCCAAACGAAAGTATACAGGCTTTGGGATTATCAACAATCAGCAAGAGGCCGATGAAATACAGAATGACTGGTTGAAGGTGTACACTGATGGCAGCAAACTTGATGACAAGGTTGGTGCAGCTGTCTCAGTCTGGAAAGAAAGCGAAGAAATTAAGACATTCAAAATGAAACTCGCCAACTACTGCTCAGTTTTCCAGGCCGAGATGGTCGCTATATTAAGGGCTATTACCTACCTAAGGGACAACAAAATTAGTGGAAACATAATCTCGGATTCTCGGTCAGCACTCGAGACCATAGCTGACCCAGGCACGGAGAACCCAGTAGCTCGAGAGATCCAGGAGACACTAAAAGAAGTGGACGGGGTTCATCTCTTCTGGATCCGAGCACATGCCGGAATCACGGGGAATGAGCGAGCCGATGAACTGGCGAAGGCTGCTACCAAACTAAAAGTAGCTCCAGTGTATGAAGCGTTCCCGCTGTCCTTCGCAAAGCGCTCTATCAGGACTGAAACCCTCGAAAAGTGGCAGCAGCGATACAGCAGTGCGACGACCGGCGCAGTGACGAGGATGTTCTTCACCGATATAAAGCGAGCTCACCAAATCTTGTGTAAAATAGACTCGAATGCTTTGCGAACACAACTTTTTAGCGGCCACTCTGGCATTAAAGCATACTTGCATAGGTTTAAGTTAGCAGACGATCCATTCTGCACATGCGACAATGTCAGTCCTGAGAGCATAGAGCATATTCTGCTAAACTGTCCCAAATATGGACTGGAGCGTCATGATTGTGAGTGCAGAATGAATCTAGATCTGACAGTAAGAAACATAGGGATAGCAATCAATGATGACAACCGCCGGACTCATTTCCTAGCTTTTGCAGAAACAATTCTACGGCAAGCTGCAAAGGCAAATGGGTCAACCATTGCATGATAATTTAAATAGATCTAATCATTTTAATTTAAATATAATTTAATGTACAATTCATTTATGATTTATTAGTAATATAATGATTCTTGTTAATTTTTAATTAATTATACATCTAAATTTCTAGGATAAATTTAGTTGATAGTTAAATCTAATCTGGAAATTTATCTCAAATTGATTGGTTGTATACATTGTATTATAATTATATGTCAGTAGTTGTGATAAGCACATGATAATTAATATTGTTAATGATTTTAAATGTAGAAAATTGTAAATAAATTCAAGCAGGAAAAAAAAAAAAAAAAAAAAAAAAGTTATAAAAACACTAAAAAAGAAAAATAAAACAAACAAAAAAAAAATATAAGAAAAAGAATAGAAAAAAAAAAAAAAGATGAAATACTATTGATTAATTAAATGTGATTAATTGTTTTATTTATACTAAGAATTAAATAATTTACAATAAATCTAAAAGCAGTGATGTAATGAAATGATAAATTTAATTATGTAAATTTAATGCATGAATTTTCTGTGAATTGTAATGAATTGATTGTTTTTTGTACTTATTAATATTGCATGCATTGAATTCGGGCGTGGGCTCAACAAATATATAAAATTAATAAAAATACCTAGAAATTGTATAAGTACAGATAAAAGAAAAAGAATCAAACGCCACAAAATAAATAGTGGCGATAAGAAGAAGGAGAAAAAAAAAAAAAAAAAAACCTAACCTAACCTAACCTAACCTAACCTAACCTAACCTAACCTAACCTAACCTAACCTAACCTAACCTAACCTAACCTAACCTAACCTAACCTAACCTAACCATTCGCGCTCCGACCGCACTCGAGAGCGCCACGAAAAAAGGCACCTCCACGCTCGAAAATTCGAAAAAATAGTGTTTTTTCACGCTATAGTGCAGTGCAATATACCAAAAGTTGTGGAAAGTGACGGCGCATTGAGCCCCGTAATTTGTTTTTTGAAAAGTGTTTCCAACAAAAAGCCTGCAGTGGAAAAGTGCATTTTAACAAAAATTTTAAACTTCGAAGGCGAATTTCTCGTGATTGGCAGCGACGACCCCCATTTTTTATTTTACTACTGGAAGACCCTCTTGGAGCTCTACATTTTGGCCACCTTTGCCGAATTTTTCCGCGCAGGCGCGCGGAAATATAGGCAAAAAAACAAGAACCACGTGGCCACGAGGTAGCTGAACCCGACGACTTGCGATAAATCTGCGACCGGATTCACGTAGGCGTCATCTCAGCGAGCACGGAGGCGCTTTCAGAATCAAATTTGGGCGGAATTTGAGGAAGATAGGTAGTTTTAAATTTTTTGGTAAATTCAAAACATCATAACTCCGAAACGAAATCTTTTAGGTATATTTTAAAATTATCATTTTCTTTTAGCCCTTCAGGCACACCATAAATCTTTAAAATTTTAAAATTTTCTGATAAGTACTTTCTGTGCTATGATTTTTTGAATTTTGACAGTACTTCGATGTACCAATTAGGATAAGTTATTTTACATTCTATTGACCGCTTTTTTTGAAGCTCATTATTATATTAAGTAATCTTCGGAAAAAAGTTTATTTTAGTTGTAAAAACTCTTATTTTTGGAATTTTTCGTATTATTTTTATAGTTTTTCCTAAATATTTTCCAAAATAATAACATTAAAATAAAATTGACCCCAAAATTGTAACACTCTTTTGAGGACCTTTAAAACAAGCCCAAACACCACATTGTTAACTTTAGAATTGACGAAATTGGAGCAAACTCCGCCATTTTGGCGGCCATCTTGGAAAAAATTATCTGGTGTTTTCTATGTAACTGGAAGTCGTGGAAGGCTGGGATTTTCTTTGTTAACTTGTTCAGTGTTTACGCTAGCCCTTCCGCGAAGTCTAGACTCTAGGTAGAGCATTGACTCTACCGACTGAAACGGGCTTACGAAAGCACAATTAGCAACATCCTAAGCCTTTCACAAAAAATCCCAGCTCAGTCGGACCACGGGTTCCTGAGAAACGGCACTTCCGCACCCAAGCGGCCATTTTGTTTCGCCATCTTGGTTTTACAAAAGAAGCCGTAGCTCCGTAACCGGAGGTCCGATTTTGACGTGGTTTTCTTCGTCGTAAAGCCCAGCACCTCCGCTAGCTCTCCATCTGGGCCCTGACTCTTGGTAGAGCATCGACTCTACCAACCTAAACCAGGGCAGCGAAGGTGTTGAGCACCACCTCTAAATTAATCCGCAAGAAACCCCAAATCGATCGGACTTGGGGAGGCTGAGTTGTGGCGCTTTTTGTTTTCTGGCGGCCATTTTGACCGCCATCTTGAAAATATTTGAGGCGTTGTTTCTCCGCAACCAGACGTCCGATCTTGATGCGGTTTTCTTTATAGTAATAAGCATTTAAAAATCCGTTAAATAGCATATATATGGAGACTCTAGGTAGAGTACGTGGGTTCGATCTTCTCCAACTTCTTGATTTATAGTTAGACCGACTACACAGAGTCAATGTAATTCATTGACGGGCACTTGAAAACTTTGCTGAAATTGTGCGGCTGTACCAGGTGTGTGAGTGTATCAGTAAAGATTGACATGAGCTAGACTCTACCGAGAGCATTGGGGTAATTGGAAGAGTGTTACGTGGATCCAGATCATTATCATTATTGCCTTATATTAAGTAGTTTAAAGACGAAACATTTAAATTTTATACAACTTATACAAACCTTTAGCCTTACTTTTCGTCAACACGTTGCGAGCATCCATGGTGAAAAACCTGAAACAAAAAACATAGAGTAAATTTTGACATAACTAAAATCTAAGATACAAACCCTCTGCAGACCTATTTATTGACTCGTCGTGAAAATCCATTGCGGCATACCTGAAACAAAGAAACATTAAATTTTTTTTTTTAGTACAAATTGACACATCCTTGCAATAAAATGGGTTTCGGATATAGAACACCAGCAAAGCAGACGAAATCTCCAAATAGAGAAAATTCAATAGAAATAAGTAGACGAGACCAAGACGAGGCAGGCCCTTCAAGCTCGACACCCAGTGTCAGAAAGAGCATTGCGGAAATAGAGGCTGGGAAACCGAATAGGACCAGCCTAACACCCCCGAAAACAACCCTGTCATTGGCCCCTCCAAAGCCTAAACCAGCTGCATTGCGGAAACTAACAGCGGAAGCAAAGGGGAGCTCAGAAACAACCAGCAGCAGTAAATACTCGGACAGGGTGGCGGAGGCGAAGGCTTGCCTTATCAAAGCCAAACTCCACATAAACAACTCCCGAAACCTAAAAACCGACATAAAGAACGGTGTTCTTGAGGCGCTGGAACGACTCTATCAACTGGTCAAAGAGGTTGATGCCATTAAAGGCAGAAAAACCCCAACTAAATCCAGCCCCCAGAACAAAAAGATAGATGAAGAAGAGAATACAGAAGAACAAAAACGAAAAATAGATACAACCAATTTGGAGAAAATGTTGGAACAGCATTCCGAACTCATAAAAGAAAATAACGAAAAGATGGAAAAATTAAAGGAAACTTTGGAGCAGAAGACATACGCAAGCGTGGCGGCGGCGACTACTAGAGTGCAGACTGGACCTGCAGCTCTCCACTCAGTGGTCGTCACCGCAAAGGATGAGACGGAGACAGGAGACGAAGTTCTTAATAGAATAAGAAAAGCTGTAAATGCTAAAGAGGGAGGCGTAAAAGTAGACAAGATAAGAAAGGCAAAAGACAGAAAGATCATCGTCGGTTGCAGAACAGAAGAAGAAAGACAAATAATAAAGGAACGACTCAAGAACGAAGAACACCTCAATGTCGAGGAGATAAAAAACAAAGACCCTCTTTTGATCCTCAAGGACGTATTGCAATTTGATAGCGATGCTGACATCCTGAGCGCCTTGAGGAATCAAAATGGACACATTTATAAGAATCTCGACAAGGAGGATGACAGGGTTGAAGTCAGATTTCGAAGAAAAACACGAAACCCTCATACCTGTCACGTCGTGGTGCGTGTGTCTCCTGCTTTATGGAACCGCATACTTGATACGGGAGAGGTTCATATTGACCTGCAAAGGGTGAGAGTGGCAGATCAATCACCACTGGTGCAGTGCTCGCTCTGCCTTGGTTACGGGCATGGTAGGCGTTTCTGCACAGAGAGTATTGAAAAGTGCAGCCACTGTGGGGGACCTCACATGAGGACTGCGTGCCCGGACTGGCTGGCTGGAGCAGCCCCATCTTGCTGTAACTGTCTGCATGCTAAGATGAACACAGTTGACCATAACGCGTTCAGCCAGGAGTGCCCTATTAGGCGGAGGTGGGACGCTCTAGCTAGAGCAGCAGTAGCTTATTGCTAAGGTGGCATTCGGCGGAAATCCTGTCCATGAAAAGGTGAGCCCATACCTTGTAGCCCAAGCAAATTTGCAAAGAATGGAACTGGCAACTAATGAGCTTATGCTTGAGGCGAACAATAAAAGGATGGCCTTTG
Organism: Eupithecia dodoneata; assembly: GCA_947044415.1. NCBI lineage: Eukaryota > Metazoa > Arthropoda > Insecta > Lepidoptera > Geometridae > Eupithecia > Eupithecia dodoneata. The sequence goes on along the minus strand of OX345664.1, from coordinate 12,899,437 downwards.
CACTGCTCCAGGAGCCCTATATTGGGGGAACAGGTCGAGTAAAGGACTACCAAGGCGCGAGGATATTCCAAAGCACGAAACCCGAAGACGGACCAGTCAAAGCAGCCATAGCGGTTTTTGACCGAGACCTGGACGTAATCCAGTGTCCTGAATTTACCACACCTAACATATCGGCGATAAAAATCAGGACAAGTGCATGGGAGATACTTGTAGTGTCCTTCTACTTTGAGCCACATCCAGAGCCGATAGGGCCATACTTGGAGCAACTAAACAGGATCATGAAGCACTTCCGCAAAAATGTTATTATGGGAGGAGACACAAACGCCAAGAGCTCTTGGTGGGGCAGTCTAGCTACGGATGACAGAGGGGAGGAGATGGCAGGTGCTCTGGACGAAATGAAACTACAGGTACTCAACGAAGGCACGACCCCTACATTCTTCACTTCTAGGGGAGGAAAAATATTCTCTAGTTTTGTGGACGTGACGGCCTGCACTTTGGAACTTTTGTGCCTCGTGGAAGACTGGAAAATTGACGAGGGCGTGACGAGCTCTGACCACAACACAATACTTTTTAACATAAGACTAAATAAGGCAAAAGGAATAAACATATGTAGAACCACAAGAATATACAATAGTAAAAAAGCAGACTGGGACCAGTTTAATATGAAAATGGCCCAGTTGCTGCAAGAAAATCCATTAGAAATTGAGAAATTAAGATCAATAAAAGAACTAGAAAAGGAAATAATAAAATACTTAAATATAATTACAGAATCATGCAAAAATAGTATTCCAAAAATAAAACAGAAAGAAAAAGTAAACTTACCGTGGTGGACAGAGGAACTTGCCAAGTTGAAGCAGGAGGTCACCACCAGGAAGCGCAGGATCCGATGTGCAGCGCAGGTCCGAAGAGATAAGGTCGTCGCTGAGTACCTGGAAGCAAAAGCAAAATATGAATTAGAGACAAAGAAAGCACAAATAGATAGTTGGAAGCAGTTTTGTGGGAAGCAGGATAGGGAAGGATTGTGGGAGGGCATATACAGGGTGATAGGGAGAACGAAAAAGAGACAAGAAGACCTGCCTTTGATTAAGGAAGGCCGGCAGCTCACCACCAAGGAATCTGCTAAAATAATTGCAGAAACATTCTACCCGGAGGACCTCGAAACAGAAGATAATGTAGACCACCGACTAACAAGGCAAAATGCTGACCAAGTAAATATCGACTGTCATGATGAGCATGACCCTCAGTTTACGCTGGAAGAACTGATAGAGTCGGTGGAAAGCTTTAATCCAAAGAAGGCTCCGGGTGCGGATGGTCTTACGGCGGATATCTGCAAAATGACAGTGCTACACGATCCCCATCTCTTTCTCTCAATAGCAAACAAATGCCTACAACTCAGCCACTTCCCTTTGATCTGGAAGGAGGCCACTGTGATAGTCCTCCGAATAGTGGATAGCTATTTGAGGGATAGAAGGGTAAAAGTTAGGTATGCCGGGGAGGAGGTTGCAAAGGAAACAACCAAAGGCTGTGTACAGGGCTCTATTGGAGGCCCTATCCTATGGAACCTCCTTCTTGACTCCCTACTCAAGGGGATGGAAAAACGTGGAGATTACTGCCAAGCCTTTGCCGACGACGTAGTGCTGGTTTTTGACGGAGATACTGCGATGGAGGTCCAACGACAGGCTAATGCCGCTCTTACCTATGTTCAGGAGTGGGGAGTCCGTCACAAACTTCGGTTTGCACCGCATAAAACGAACGCAATGGTTTTAACGCGCAAACTAAAGTATGACAACCCGCACCTGACCATGGGAGGGATCGACATCGCCATGTCCACAGAGTTTAAGATTCTGGGACTCTGGATAGATAACAAGCTGACGTTTAATAGACATGCAAGCTACATATGTAGGAAAACCTTAAACGTATACAAGCAGTTGTCCAGAGCCGCCAGAATCAGCTGGGGCCTTCAACCAGAGGTAATCCGTACCATTTACGTGGCCGTCGTGGAGCCGATCATCATGTACGCTTCTTCAGCCTGGGCGCCATCGACGAAGAAACTCGGGATACAGAAGCAGCTAAACGCTGTCCAAAGAGGCTTTGCTCAAAAACTCACGAAAGCCTATCGTACAGTCTCCTTAAACGCGGCACTGGCGTTGGCTGGGTTGTTGCCCCTTGATCTCCGGATACAGGAGGCAGCTGCTCTGTATGAGACGAAGAGGGGTATGAACCCACAGTCAATGTTGACAATGGGAGAAATTGAGCGAATGACATCGTTTACTGACACTCCTCACCCAGCGCTCCATATGAGCCTGGAATTCATATGCCTGGAAAATCAAGAAGCCGTTGAAAGGAACACAGGTCAAGCAGTACAAATTTACACAGACGGCAGCAAAATTGAAGGCAAAGTTGGAGCAGCATTGTCTCTCTGGAGCAATGGTGCCGAAACTAAAAGTCTAAAATTGAAGCTGTCGCCTTACTGCACGGTTTACCAGGCCGAATTGCTGGCCATATGTAGAGCAATTGAGGAGGTGCACAAACGTCCTGAAACGAGTTTCGGCATCTTCAGCGATTCCAGGTCGTCTCTGGAAGCGATTGTCAATGGATGCTCTCTCAATCCCCTAGCAGTCAAAATCCGCGAACATCTGAGAAGATGTACAATAGAATAAAAGAATCCATACCCCATCCTTTCCTGGCATTTGTATCGTAAGGTGTGTAAATAAAGACAAAACATAGAATAAAAGGTCTCTGATCAAGTCAGAGGATCATCAAGTAGGATAGCTCGCGGGCCGGGACATAGCTCCCGCAGGCTGATTATGTAAAAGCAACAGCAACAGCGACGCGACCGCGACCGCAATTTTAGCAAGCAATTTTTAGTTCACCGATTGTCCGGCAGAGGGAAACCTAGTGCTCGATTGCTGGGTGACGTAGTACCTGGTGTCATGTTAGTACAAAATTGGCTTTTGACAGCACTGATTGCTTAATTTTCGCCTGTCGCAAACCGGTCGCAGTTACATAATCAGGGGGCCGGACAGGCAATAAAAAAAAAAAAAAAAAAAAAAAAAAAAAAAAAACCTAACCTAACCTAACCTATTGGGACGATTATAAGACAAAAGTAGTTTTCGTCAGTATCTACCTGCCCGTGCCGGGAGTAGTTTCAGTATCGATTTATTCATATCCTCAATTCTTTGTCAAAACTTGATTTTTATAAAATTTACATATATGTAAAGATTCACAATGGAAACACATTGGGACGATTATAAGACAAAAGTCGTTTTCGTCAGACTTTTGTCTTATAATCGTCCCAATTTGTTTCCATTGTGAATCTTTACATATAAATCGTATAAAAATCAAGTTTTGACAAAGAACTGAGTTTATGAAACAATCGATACAGAAACTACTCCCGGCACGGGCAGGTAGGTACTGACGAAAACTACTTTTGTCTTATAATCGTCCCAATGTGTTTCCATTGTGAATATATGTAAATCGTATAAAAATCAAGTTTTGACAAAGAATTGAGGATATGAAAAAATCGATACAGAAACTACTCCCGGCACGGGCAGGTAGGTACTGACGAAAACTACTTTTGTCTTATAATCGTCCCAATGTGTTTCCATTGTGAATCTTGACATATATGTAAATCGTATAAAAATCAAGTTTTGACAAAGAATTGAGGATATGAATAAATCGATACAGAAACTACTCCCGGCACGGGCAGGTAGATACTGACGAAAACTACTTTTGTCTTATAATCGTCCCAATGTGTTTCCATTGTGAATCTTTACATATAAATCGTATAAAAATCAAGTTTTGACAAAGAATTGAGGATATGAAAAAATCGATACAGAAACTACTCCCGGCACGGGCAGGTAGGTACTGACGAAAACTACTTTTGTCTTATAATCGTCCCAATGTGTTTCCATTGTGAATCTTTACATATAAATCGTATAAAAATCAAGTTTTGACAAAGAATTGAGGATATGAAAAAATCGATACAGAAACTACTCCCGGCAGGGGCAGGTAGATACTGACGAAAACTACTTTTGTCTTATAATCGTCCCAATGTGTTTCCATTGTGAATCCATACATATAAATCGTATAAAAATCAAGTTTTGACAAAGAATTGAGGATATGAATAAATCGATACAGAAACTACTCCCGGCACGGGCAGGTAGATACTGACGAAAACTACTTTTGTCTTATAATCGTCCCAATGTGTTTCCATTGTGAATCTTTACATATAAATCGTATAAAAATCAAGTTTTGACAAAGAATTGAGGATATGAAAAAATCGATACAGAAACTACTCCCGGCACGGGCAGGTAGGTACTGACGAAAACTACTTTTGTCTTATAATCGTCCCAATGTGTTTCCATTGTGAATCTTTACATATAAATCGTATAAAAATCAAGTTTTGACAAACAATTGAGGATATGAAAATATCGATACAGAAACTACTCCCGGCAGGGGCAGGTAGATACTAACGAAAACTACTTTTGTCTTATAATCGTCCCAATGTGTTTCCATTGTGAATCTTTACATATATGTAAATCGTATAAAAATCAAGTTTTGACAAAGAATTGAGGATATGAATAAATCGATACAGAAACTACTCCCGGCACGGGCAGGTAGATACTGACGAAAACTACTTTTGTCTTATAATCGTCCCAATGTGTTTCCATTGTGAATCTTTACATATAAATCGTATAAAAATCAAGTTTAGACAAAGAATTGAGGATATGAAAAAATCGATACAGAAACTACTCCCGGCACGGGCAGGTAGATACTGACGAAAACTACTTTTGTCTTATAATCGTCCCAATGTGTTTCCATTGTGAATCTTTACATATAAATCGTTTGAAAATCAAGTTTAGACAAAGAATTGAGGATATGAAAAAATCGATACAGAAACTACTCCCGGCACGGGCAGGTAGATACTGACGAAAACTACTTTTGTCTTATAATCGTCCCAATGTGTTTGCATTGTGAATCTTTACATATAAATCGTATAAAAATCAAGTTTTGACAAAGAATTGAGGATATGAAAAAATCGATACAGAAACTACTCCCGGCACGGGCAGGTAGATACTGACGAAAACGACTTTTGTCTTATAATCGTCCCAATGTGTTTCCATTGTGAATCTTTACATATAAATCGTAAAAAAATCAAGTTTTGACAAAGAATTGAGGATATGAAAAAATCGATACAGAAACTACTCCCGGCACGGGCAGGTAGGTACTGACGAAAACTACTTTTGTCTTATAATCGTCCCAATGTGTTTCCATTGTGAATCTTTACATATAAATCGTATAAAAATCAAGTTTTGACAAAGAATTGAGGATAGGAAAAAATCGATACAGAAACTACTCCCGGCACGGGCAGGTAGATACTGACGAAAACGACTTTTGTCTTATAATCGTCCCAATGTGTTTCCATTGTGAATCTTTACATATAAATCGTAAAAAAATCAAGTTTTGACAAAGAATTGAGGTTATGAAACAATCGATACAGAAACTACTCCCGGCACGGGCAGGTAGGTACTGACGAAAACTACTTTTGTCTTATAATCGTCCCAATGTGTTTCCATTGTGAATCTTTACATATAAATCGTATAAAAATCAAGTTTTGACAAAGAATTGAGGATATGAAAAAATCGATACAGAAACTACTCCCGGCACGGGCAGGTAGGTACTGACGAAAACTACTTTTGTCTTATAATCGTCCCAATGTGTTTCCATTGTGAATCTTTACATATATGTAAATCGTATAAAAATCAAGTTTTGACAAAGAATTGAGGATATGAATAAATCGATACAGAAACTACTCCCGGCACGGGCAGGTAGATACTGACGAAAACTACTTTTGTCTTATAATCGTCCCAATGTGTTTCCATTGTGAATCTTTACATATATGTAAATCGTATAAAAATCAAGTTTTGACAAAGAATTGAGGATATGAATAAATCGATACAGAAACTACTCCCGGCACGGGCAGGTAGATACTGACGAAAACTACTTTTGTCTTATAATCGTCCCAATGTGTTTCCATTGTGAATCTTTACATATAAATCGTATAAAAATCAAGTTTAGACAAAGAATTGAGGATATGAAAAAATCGATACAGAAACTACTCCCGGCACGGGCAGGTAGATACTGACGAAAACTACTTTTGTCTTATAATCGTCCCAATGTGTTTCCATTGTGAATCTTTACATATAAATCGTTTGAAAATCAAGTTTAGACAAAGAATTGAGGATATGAAAAAATCGATACAGAAACTACTCCCGGCACGGGCAGGTAGATACTGACGAAAACTACTTTTGTCTTATAATCGTCCCAATGTGTTTGCATTGTGAATCTTTACATATAAATCGTATAAAAATCAAGTTTTGACAAAGAATTGAGGATATGAAAAAATCGATACAGAAACTACTCCCGGCACGGGCAGGTAGATACTGACGAAAACGACTTTTGTCTTATAATCGTCCCAATGTGTTTCCATTGTGAATCTTTACATATAAATCGTAAAAAAATCAAGTTTTGACAAAGAATTGAGGATATGAAAAAATCGATACAGAAACTACTCCCGGCACGGGCAGGTAGGTACTGACGAAAACTACTTTTGTCTTATAATCGTCCCAATGTGTTTCCATTGTGAATCTTTACATATAAATCGTATAAAAATCAAGTTTTGACAAAGAATTGAGGATAGGAAAAAATCGATACAGAAACTACTCCCGGCACGGGCAGGTAGATACTGACGAAAACGACTTTTGTCTTATAATCGTCCCAATGTGTTTCCATTGTGAATCTTTACATATAAATCGTAAAAAAATCAAGTTTTGACAAAGAATTGAGGTTATGAAACAATCGATACAGAAACTACTCCCGGCACGGGCAGGTAGGTACTGACGAAAACTACTTTTGTCTTATAATCGTCCCAATGTGTTTCCATTGTGAATCTTTACATATAAATCGTATAAAAATCAAGTTTTGACAAAGAATTGAGGATATGAAAAAATCGATACAGAAACTACTCCCGGCACGGGCAGGTAGGTACTGACGAAAACTACTTTTGTCTTATAATCGTCCCAATGTGTTTCCATTGTGAATCTTTACATATATGTAAATCGTATAAAAATCAAGTTTTGACAAAGAATTGAGGATATGAATAAATCGATACAGAAACTACTCCCGGCACGGGCAGGTAGATACTGACGAAAACTACTTTTGTCTTATAATCGTCCCAATGTGTTTCCATTGTGAATCTTTACATATAAATCGTATAAAAATCAAGTTTTGACAAAGAATTGAGGATATGAAAAAATCGATACAGAAACTACTCCCGGCACGGGCAGGTAGATACTGACGAAAACTACTTTTGTCTTATAATCGTCCCAATGTGTTTCCATTGTGAATCTTTACATATAAATCGTTTGAAAATCAAGTTTAGACAAAGAATTGAGGATATGAAAAAATCGATACAGAAACTACTCCCGGCACGGGCAGGTAGATACTGACGAAAACTACTTTTGTCTTATAATCGTCCCAATGTGTTTCCATTGTGAATCTTTACATATAAATCGTATAAAAATCAAGTTTTGACAAAGAATTGAGGATATGAAAAAATCGATACAGAAACTACTCCCGGCACGGGCAGGTAGATACTGACGAAAACGACTTTTGTCTTATAATCGTCCCAATGTGTTTCCATTGTGAATCTTTACATATAAATCGTAAAAAAATCAAGTTTTGACAAAGAATTGAGGATATGAAAAAATCGATACAGAAACTACTCCCGGCACGGGCAGGTAGGTACTGACGAAAACTACTTTTGTCTTATAATCGTCCCAATGTGTTTCCATTGTGAAACTTTACATATAAATCGTATAAAAATCAAGTTTTGACAAAGAATTGAGGATAGGAAAAAATCGATACAGAAACTACTCCCGGCACGGGCAGGTAGATACTGACGAAAACGACTTTTGTCTTATAATCGTCCCAATGTGTTTCCATTGTGAATCTTTACATATAAATCGTAAAAAAATCAAGTTTTGACAAAGAATTGAGGTTATGAAACAATCGATACAGAAACTACTCCCGGCACGGGCAGGTAGGTACTGACGAAAACTACTTTTGTCTTATAATCGTCCCAATGTGTTTCCATTGTGAATCTTTACATATAAATCGTATAAAAATCAAGTTTTGACAAAGAATTGAGGATATGAAAAAATCGATACAGAAACTACTCCCGGCACGGGCAGGTAGGTACTGACGAAAACTACTTTTGTCTTATAATCGTCCCAATGTGTTTCCATTGTGAATCTTTACATATATGTAAATCGTATAAAAATCAAGTTTTGACAAAGAATTGAGGATATGAATAAATCGATACAGAAACTACTCCCGGCACGGGCAGGTAGATACTGACGAAAACTACTTTTGTCTTATAATCGTCCCAATGTGTTTCCATTGTGAATCTTTACATATAAATCGTATAAAAATCAAGTTTAGACAAAGAATTGAGGATATGAAAAAATCGATACAGAAACTACTCCCGGCACGGGCAGGTAGATACTGACGAAAACTACTTTTGTCTTATAATCGTCCCAATGTGTTTCCATTGTGAATCTTTACATATAAATCGTTTGAAAATCAAGTTTAGACAAAGAATTGAGGATATGAAAAAATCGATACAGAAACTACTCCCGGCACGGGCAGGTAGATACTGACGAAAACTACTTTTGTCTTATAATCGTCCCAATGTGTTTCCATTGTGAATCTTTACATATAAATCGTATAAAAATCAAGTTTTGACAAAGAATTGAGGATATGAAAAAATCGATACAGAAACTACTCCCGGCACGGGCAGGTAGGTACTGACGAAAACTACTTTTGTCTTATAATCGTCCCAATGTGTTTCCATTGTGAATCTTTACATATAAATCGTATAAAAATCAAGTTTTGACAAAGAATTGAGGATATGAATAAATCGATACAGAAACTACTCCCGGCACGGGCAGGTAGATACTGACGAAAACTACTTTTGTCTTATAATCGTCCCAATGTGTTTCCATTGTGAATCTTTACATATAAATCGTATAAAAATCAAGTTTTGACAAAGAATTGAGGATATGAAAAAATCGATACAGAAACTACTCCCGGCACGGGCAGGTAGGTACTGACGAAAACTACTTTTGTCTTATAATCGTCCCAATGTGTTTCCATTGTGAATCTTTACATATAAATCGTATAAAAATCAAGTTTTGACAAAGAATTGAGGATATGAAAAAATCGATACAGAAACTACTCCCGGCAGGGGCAGGTAGATACTGACGAAAACTACTTTTGTCTTATAATCGTCCCAATGTGTTTCCATTGTGAATCCATACATATAAATCGTATAAAAATCAAGTTTTGACAAAGAATTGAGGATATGAAAAAATCGATACAGAAACTACTCCCGGCACGGGCAGGTAGTTACTGACGAAAACTACTTTTGTCTTATAATCGTCCCAATGTGTTTCCATTGTGAATCTTTACATATAAATCGTATAAAAATCAAGTTTTGACAAAGAATTGAGGATATGAATAAATCGATACAGAAACTACTCCCGGCACGGGCAGGTAGATACTGACGAAAACTACTTTTGTCTTATAATCGTCCCAATGTGTTTCCATTGTGAATCTTTACATATAAATCGTATAAAAATCAAGTTTTGACAAAGAATTGAGGATATGAAAAAATCGATACAGAAACTACTCCCGGCACGGGCAGGTAGGTACTGACGAAAACTACTTTTGTCTTATAATCGTCCCAATGTGTTTCCATTGTGAATCTTTACATATAAATCGTATAAAAATCAAGTTTTGACAAACAATTGAGGATATGAAAATATCGATACAGAAACTACTCCCGGCAGGGGCAGGTAGATACTAACGAAAACTACTTTTGTCTTATAATCGTCCCAATGTGTTTCCATTGTGAATCTTCACATATATGTAAATCGTATAAAAATCAAGTTTTGACAAAGAATTGAGGATATGAATAAATCGATACAGAAACTACTCCCGGCACGGGCAGGTAGATACTGACGAAAACTACTTTTGTCTTATAATCGTCCCAATGTGTTTCCATTGTGAATCTTTACATATAAATCGTATAAAAATCAAGTTTAGACAAAGAATTGAGGATATGAAAAAATCGATACAGAAACTACTCCCGGCACGGGCAGGTAGATACTGACGAAAACTACTTTTGTCTTATAATCGTCCCAATGTGTTTCCATTGTGAATCTTTACATATAAATCGTTTGAAAATCAAGTTTAGACAAAGAATTGAGGATATGAAAAAATCGATACAGAAACTACTCCCGGCACGGGCAGGTAGATACTGACGAAAACTACTTTTGTCTTATAATCGTCCCAATGTGTTTCCATTGTGAATCTTTACATATAAATCGTATAAAAATCAAGTTTTGACAAAGAATTGAGGATATGAAAAAATCGATACAGAAACTACTCCCGGCACGGGCAGGTAGATACTGACGAAAACGACTTTTGTCTTATAATCGTCCCAATGTGTTTCCATTGTGAATCTTTACATATAAATCGTAAAAAAATCAAGTTTTGACAAAGAATTGAGGATATGAAAAAATCGATACAGAAACTACTCCCGGCACGGGCAGGTAGGTACTGACGAAAACTACTTTTGTCTTATAATCGTCCCAATGTGTTTCCATTGTGAATCTTTACATATAAATCGTATAAAAATCAAGTTTTGACAAAGAATTGAGGATAGGAAAAAATCGATACAGAAACTACTCCCGGCACGGGCAGGTAGATACTGACGAAAACGACTTTTGTCTTATAATCGTCCCAATGTGTTTCCATTGTGAATCTTTACATATAAATCGTAAAAAAATCAAGTTTTGACAAAGAATTGATGTTATGAAACAATCGATACAGAAACTACTCCCGGCACGGGCAGGTAGGTACTGACGAAAACTACTTTTGTCTTATAATCGTCCCAATGTGTTTCCATTGTGAATCTTTACATATAAATCGTATAAAAATCAAGTTTTGACAAAGAATTGAGGATATGAAAAAATCGATACAGAAACTACTCCCGGCACGGGCAGGTAGGTACTGACGAAAACTACTTTTGTCTTATAATCGTCCCAATGTGTTTCCATTGTGAATCTTTACATATATGTAAATCGTATAAAAATAAAGTTTTGACAAAGAATTGAGGATATGAATAAATCGATACAGAAACTACTCCCGGCACGGGCAGGTAGATACTGACGAAAACTACTTTTGTCTTATAATCGTCCCAATGTGTTTCCATTGTGAATCTTTACATATAAATCGTATAAAAATCAAGTTTAGACAAAGAATTGAGGATATGAAAAAATCGATACAGAAACTACTCCCGGCACGGGCAGGTAGATACTGACGAAAACTACTTTTGTCTTATAATCGTCCCAATGTGTTTCCATTGTGAATCTTTACATATAAATCGTTTGAAAATCAAGTTAAGACAAAGAATTGAGGATATGAAAAAATCGATACAGAAACTACTCCCGGCACGGGCAGGTAGATACTGACGAAAACTACTTTTGTCTTATAATCGTCCCAATGTGTTTCCATTGTGAATCTTTACATATAAATCGTATAAAAATCAAGTTTTGACAAAGAATTGAGGATATGAAAAAATCGATACAGAAACTACTCCCGGCACGGGCAGGTAGATACTGACGAAAACGACTTTTGTCTTATAATCGTCCCAATGTGTTTCCATTGTGAATCTTTACATATAAATCGTATAAAAATCAAGTTTTGACAAAGAATTGAGGATATGAAAAAATCGATACAGAAACTACTCCCGGCACGGGCAGGTAGGTACTGACGAAAACTACTTTTGTCTTATAATCGTCCCAATGTGTTTCCATTGTGAATCTTTACATATAAATCGTATAAAAATCAAGTTTTGACAAACAATTGAGGATATGAAAATATCGATACAGAAACTACTCCCGGCAGGGGCAGGTAGATACTAACGAAAACTACTTTTGTCTTATAATCGTCCCAATGTGTTTCCATTGTGAATCTTCACATATATGTAAATCGTATAAAAATCAAGTTTTGACAAAGAATTGAGGATATGAATAAATCGATACAGAAACTACTCCCGGCACGGGCAGGTAGATACTGACGAAAACTACTTTTGTCTTATAATCGTCCCAATGTGTTTCCATTGTGAATCTTTACATATAAATCGTATAAAAATCAAGTTTAGACAAAGAATTGAGGATATGAAAAAATCGATACAGAAACTACTCCCGGCACGGGCAGGTAGATACTGACGAAAACTACTTTTGTCTTATAATCGTCCCAATGTGTTTCCATTGTGAATCTTTACATATAAATCGTTTGAAAATCAAGTTTAGACAAAGAATTGAGGATATGAAAAAATCGATACAGAAACTACTCCCGGCACGGGCAGGTAGATACTGACGAAAACTACTTTTGTCTTATAATCGTCCCAATGTGTTTCCATTGTGAATCTTTACATATAAATCGTATAAAAATCAAGTTTTGACAAAGAATTGAGGATATGAAAAAATCGATACAGAAACTACTCCCGGCACGGGCAGGTAGATACTGACGAAAACGACTTTTGTCTTATAATCGTCCCAATGTGTTTCCATTGTGAATCTTTACATATAAATCGTAAAAAAATCAAGTTTTGACAAAGAATTGAGGATATGAAAAAATCGATACAGAAACTACTCCCGGCACGGGCAGGTAGGTACTGACGAAAACTACTTTTGTCTTATAATCGTCCCAATGTGTTTCCATTGTGAATCTTTACATATAAATCGTATAAAAATCAAGTTTTGACAAAGAATTGAGGATAGGAAAAAATCGATACAGAAACTACTCCCGGCACGGGCAGGTAGATACTGACGAAAACGACTTTTGTCTTATAATCGTCCCAATGTGTTTCCATTGTGAATCTTTACATATAAATCGTAAAAAAATCAAGTTTTGACAAAGAATTGATGTTATGAAACAATCGATACAGAAACTACTCCCGGCACGGGCAGGTAGGTACTGACGAAAACTACTTTTGTCTTATAATCGTCCCAATGTGTTTCCATTGTGAATCTTTACATATAAATCGTATAAAAATCAAGTTTTGACAAAGAATTGAGGATATGAAAAAATCGATACAGAAACTACTCCCGGCACGGGCAGGTAGGTACTGACGAAAACTACTTTTGTCTTATAATCGTCCCAATGTGTTTCCATTGTGAATCTTTACATATATGTAAATCGTATAAAAATCAAGTTTTGACAAAGAATTGAGGATATGAATAAATCGATACAGAAACTACTCCCGGCACGGGCAGGTAGATACTGACGAAAACTACTTTTGTCTTATAATCGTCCCAATGTGTTTCCATTGTGAATCTTTACATATAAATCGTATAAAAATCAAGTTTAGACAAAGAATTGAGGATATGAAAAAATCGATACAGAAACTACTCCCGGCACGGGCAGGTAGATACTGACGAAAACTACTTTTGTCTTATAATCGTCCCAATGTGTTTCCATTGTGAATCTTTACATATAAATCGTTTGAAAATCAAGTTAAGACAAAGAATTGAGGATATGAAAAAATCGATACAGAAACTACTCCCGGCACGGGCAGGTAGATACTGACGAAAACTACTTTTGTCTTATAATCGTCCCAATGTGTTTCCATTGTGAATCTTTACATATAAATCGTATAAAAATCAAGTTTTGACAAAGAATTGAGGATATGAAAAAATCGATACAGAAACTACTCCCGGCACGGGCAGGTAGATACTGACGAAAACGACTTTTGTCTTATAATCGTCCCAATGTGTTTCCATTGTGAATCTTTACATATAAATCGTAAAAAAATCAAGTTTTGACAAAGAATTGAGGATATGAAAAAATCGATACAGAAACTACTCCCGGCACGGGCAGGTAGGTACTGACGAAAACTACTTTTGTCTTATAATCGTCCCAATGTGTTTCCATTGTGAAACTTTACATATAAATCGTATAAAAATCAAGTTTTGACAAAGAATTGAGGATAGGAAAAAATCGATACAGAAACTACTCCCGGCACGGGCAGGTAGATACTGACGAAAACGACTTTTGTCTTATAATCGTCCCAATGTGTTTCCATTGTGAATCTTTACATATAAATCGTAAAAAAATCAAGTTTTGACAAAGAATTGAGGTTATGAAACAATCGATACAGAAACTACTCCCGGCACGGGCAGGTAGGTACTGACGAAAACTACTTTTGTCTTATAATCGTCCCAATGTGTTTCCATTGTGAATCTTTACATATAAATCGTATAAAAATCAAGTTTTGACAAAGAATTGAGGATATGAAAAAATCGATACAGAAACTACTCCCGGCACGGGCAGGTAGGTACTGACGAAAACTACTTTTGTCTTATAATCGTCCCAATGTGTTTCCATTGTGAATCTTTACATATATGTAAATCGTATAAAAATCAAGTTTTGACAAAGAATTGAGGATATGAATAAATCGATACAGAAACTACTCCCGGCACGGGCAGGTAGATACTGACGAAAACTACTTTTGTCTTATAATCGTCCCAATGTGTTTCCATTGTGAATCTTTACATATAAATCGTATAAAAATCAAGTTTAGACAAAGAATTGAGGATATGAAAAAATCGATACAGAAACTACTCCCGGCACGGGCAGGTAGATACTGACGAAAACTACTTTTGTCTTATAATCGTCCCAATGTGTTTCCATTGTGAATCTTTACATATAAATCGTTTGAAAATCAAGTTTAGACAAAGAATTGAGGATATGAAAAAATCGATACAGAAACTACTCCCGGCACGGGCAGGTAGATACTGACGAAAACTACTTTTGTCTTATAATCGTCCCAATGTGTTTCCATTGTGAATCTTTACATATAAATCGTATAAAAATCAAGTTTTGACAAAGAATTGAGGATATGAAAAAATCGATACAGAAACTACTCCCGGCACGGGCAGGTAGGTACTGACGAAAACTACTTTTGTCTTATAATCGTCCCAATGTGTTTCCATTGTGAATCTTTACATATAAATCGTATAAAAATCAAGTTTTGACAAAGAATTGAGGATAGGAAAAAATCGATACAGAAACTACTCCCGGCACGGGCAGGTAGATACTGACGAAAACGACTTTTGTCTTATAATCGTCCCAATGTGTTTCCATTGTGAATCTTTACATATAAATCGTAAAAAAATCAAGTTTTGACAAAGAATTGAGGATATGAAAAAATCGATACAGAAACTACTCCCGGCACGGGCAGGTAGGTACTGACGAAAACTACTTTTGTCTTATAATCGTCCCAATGTGTTTCCATTGTGAATCTTTACATATAAATCGTATAAAAATCAAGTTTTGACAAAGAATTGAGGATATGAAAAAATCGATACAGAAACTACTCCCGGCACGGGCAGGTAGGTACTGACGAAAACTACTTTTGTCTTATAATCGTCCCAATGTGTTTCCATTGTGAATCTTTACATATAAATCGTATAAAAATCAAGTTTTGACAAAGAATTGAGGATATGAAAAAATCGATACAGAAACTACTCCCGGCACGGGCAGGTAGGTACTGACGAAAACTACTTTTGTCTTATAATCGTCCCAATGTGTTTCCATTGTGAATCTTTACATATAAATCGTATAAAAATCAAGTTTTGACAAAGAATTGAGGATATGAAAAAATCGATACAGAAACTACTCCCGGCACGGGCAGGTAGGTACTGACGAAAACTACTTTTGTCTTATAATCGTCCCAATGTGTTTCCATTGTGAATCTTTACATATAAATCGTAAAAAAATCAAGTTTTGACAAAGAATTGAGGATATGAAAAAATCGATACAGAAACTACTCCCGGCAGGGGCAGGTAGATACTGACGAAAACTACTTTTGTCTTATAATCGTCCCAATGTGTTTCCATTGTGAATCTTTACATATAAATCGTAAAAAAATCAAGTTTTGACAAAGAATTGAGGATATGAATAAATCGATACAGAAACTACTCCCGGCACGGGCAGGTAGATACTGACGAAAACTACTTTTGTCTTATAATCGTCCCAATGTGTTTCCATTGTGAATCTTTACATATAAATCGTATAAAAATCAAGTTTTGACAAAGAATTGAGGATATGAAAAAATCGATACAGAAACTACTCCCGGCACGGACAGGTAGAAACTGACGAAAACTACTTTTGTCTTATAATCGTCCCAATGTGTTTCCATTGTGAATCTTTACATATAAATCGTATAAAAATCAAGTTTTGACAAAGAATTGAGGATATGAAAAAATTGATACAGAAACTACTCCCGGCACGGGCAGGTAGGTACTGACGAAAATTACTTTTGTCTTATAATCGTCCTAATGTGTTTCCATTGTGTATCTTTACATATAAATCGTATAAAAATCAAGTTTTGACAAAGAATTGAGGATATGAAAAAATTTATACAGAAACTACTCCCGGCACGGGCAGGTAGGTACTGACGAAAACTACTTTTGTCTTATAATCGTCCCAATGTGTTTCCATTGTGAATCTTTACATATAAATCGTATAAAAATCAAGTTTTGACAAAGAATTGAGGATATGAAAAAATCGATACAGAAACTACTCCCGGCAAGGGCAGGTAGGTACTGACGAAAACTTCTTTTGTCTTATAATCGTCCCAATGTGTTTCCATTGTGAATCTTTACATATAAATCGTATAAAAATCAAGTTTTGACAAAGAATTGAGGATATGAAAAAATCGATACAGAAACTACTCCCGAAACGGGCAGGTAGATACTGACGAAAACGACTTTTGTCTTATAATCGTCCCAATTTGTTTCCATTGTGAATCTTTACATATAAATCGTATAAAAATCAAGTTTTAACAAAGAACTGAGTTTATGAAACAATCGATACAGAAACGACTCCCGGCACGGGCAGGTAGGTACTGACGAAAACTACTTTTGTCTTATAATCGTCCCAATGTGTTTCCATTGTGAATCTTTACATATAAATCGTATAAAAATCAAGTTTTGACAAAGAATTGAGGATATGAAAAAATCGATACAGAAACTACTCCCGGCACGGGCAGGTAGGTACTGACGAAAACGACTTTTGTCTTATAATCGTCCCAATGTGTTTCCATTGTGAATCTTTACATATAAATCGTATAAAAATCAAGTTTTGACAAAGAATTGAGGATATGAATAAATCGATACAGAAACTACTCCCGGCACGGGCAGGTAGGTACTGACGAAAACTACTTTTGTCTTATAATCGTCCCAATGTGTTTCCATTGTGAATCTTTACATATAAATCGTATAAAAATCAAGTTTTGACAAAGAATTGAGGATATGAAAAAATTGATACAGAAACTACTCCCGGCACGGGCAGGTAGGTACTGACGAAAATTACTTTTGTCTTATAATCGTCCTAATGTGTTTCCATTGTGTATCTTTACATATAAATCGTATAAAAATCAAGTTTTGACAAAGAATTGAGGATATGAAAAAATTTATACAGAAACTACTCCCGGCACGGGCAGGTAGGTACTGACGAAAACTACTTTTGTCTTATAATCGTCCCAATGTGTTTCCATTGTGAATCTTTACATATAAATCGTATAAAAATCAAGTTTTGACAAAGAATTGAGGATATGAAAAAATCGATACAGAAACTACTCCCGGCAAGGGCAGGTAGGTACTGACGAAAACTTCTTTTGTCTTATAATCGTCCCAATGTGTTTCCATTGTGAATCTTTACATATAAATCGTATAAAAATCAAGTTTTGACAAAGAATTGAGGATATGAAAAAATCGATACAGAAACTACTCCCGAAACGGGCAGGTAGATACTGACGAAAACGACTTTTGTCTTATAATCGTCCCAATTTGTTTCCATTGTGAATCTTTACATATAAATCGTATAAAAATCAAGTTTTAACAAAGAACTGAGTTTATGAAACAATCGATACAGAAACGACTCCCGGCACGGGCAGGTAGGTACTGACGAAAACTACTTTTGTCTTATAATCGTCCCAATGTGTTTCCATTGTGAATCTTTACATATAAATCGTATAAAAATCAAGTTTTGACAAAGAATTGAGGATATGAAAAAATCGATACAGAAACTACTCCCGGCACGGGCAGGTAGGTACTGACGAAAACGACTTTTGTCTTATAATCGTCCCAATGTGTTTCCATTGTGAATCTTTACATATAAATCGTATAAAAATCAAGTTTTGACAAAGAATTGAGGATATGAATAAATCGATACAGAAACTACTCCCGGCACGGGCAGGTAGGTACTGACGAAAACTACTTTTGTCTTATAATCGTCCCAATGTGTTTCCATTGTGAATCTTTACATATAAATCGTATAAAAATCAAGTTTTGACAAAGAATTGAGGATATGAAAAAATCGATACAGAAACTACTCCCGGCACGGACAGGTAGAAACTGACAAAAACTACTTTTGTCTTATAATCGTCCCAATGTGTTTCCATTGTGAATCTTTACATATAAATCGTATAAAAATCAAGTTTTGACAAAGAATTGAGGATATGAAAAAATCGATACAGAAACTACTCCCGGCACGGGCAGGTAGATACTGACGAAAACGACTTTTGTCTTATAATCGTCCCAATGTGTTTCCATTGTGAATCTTTACATATAAATCGTATAAAAATTTGTTTTGACAAAGAATTGAGGATATGAAAAAATTGATACAGAAACTACTCCCGGCACGGGCAGGTAGGTACTGACGAAAATTACTTTTGTCTTATAATCGTCCCAATGTGTTTCCATTGTGTATCTTTACATATAAATCGTATAAAAATCAAGTTTTGACAAAGAATTGAGGATATGAAAAAATTGATACAGAAACTACTCCCGGCACGGGCAGGTAGGTACTGACGAAAACTACTTTTGTCTTATAATCGTCCCAATGTGTTTCCATTGTGTATCTTTACATATAAATCGTATAAAAATCAAGTTTTGACAAAGAATTGAGGATATGAAAAAATCGATACAGAAACTACTCCCGGCACGGGCAGGTAGGTACTGACGAAAACTACTTTTGTCTTATAATCGTCCCAATGTGTTTCCATTGTGAATCTTTACATATAAATCGTATAAAAATCAAGTTTTGACAAAGAATTGAGGATATGAAAAAATCGATACAGAAACTACTCCCGGCACTGGCAGGTAGGTACTGACGAAAACGACTTTTGTCTTATAATCGTCCCAATGTGTTTCCATTGTGAATCTTTACATATAAATCGTATAAAAATCAAGTTTTGACAAAGAATTGAGGATATGAAAAAATCGATACAGAAACTACTCCCGGCACGGGCAGGTAGATACTGACGAAAACAAATTTTGTCTTATAATCGTCCCAATTTGTTTCCATTGTGAATCTTTACATATAAATCGTATAAAAATCAAGTTTTGACAAAGAACTGAGTTTATGAAACAATCGATACAGAAACTACTCCCGGCACGGGCAGGTAGGTACTGACGAAAACTACTTTTGTCTTATAATCGTCCCAATGTGTTTCCATTGTGAAAATATGTAAATCGTATTAAAATCAAGTTTTGACAAAGAATTGAGGATATGAATAAATCGATACAGAAACTACTCCCGGCACGGGCAGGTAGGTACTGACGAAAACTACTTTTGTCTTATAATCGTCCCAATGTGTTTCCATTGTGAATCTTTACATATAAATCGTATAAAAATCAAGTTTTGACAAAGAATTGAGGATATGAAAAAATCGATACAGAAACTACTCCCGGCACGGGCAGGTAGGTACTGAGGAAAACTACTTTTGTCTTATAATCGTCCCAATGTGTTTCCATTGTGAATCTTTACATATATGTAAATCGTATAAAAATCAAGTTTTGACAAAGAATTGAGGATATGAATAAATCGATACAGAAACTACTCCCGGCAGGGGCAGGTAGATACTGACGAAAACTACTTTTGTCTTATAATCGTCCCAATGTGTTTCCATTGTGAATCTTTACATATAAATCGTATAAAAATCAAGTTTTGACAAAGAATTGAGGATATGAATAAATCGATACAGAAACTACTCCCGGCACGGGCAGGTAGATACTGACGAAAACTACTTTTGTCTTATAATCGTCCCAATGTGTTTCCATTGTGAATCTTTACATATAAATCGTATAAAAATCAAGTTTAGACAAAGAATTGAGGATATGAAAAAATCGATACAGAAACTACTCCCGGCACGGGCAGGTAGATACTGACGAAAACTACTTTTGTCTTATAATCGTCCCAATGTGTTTCCATTGTGAATCTTTACATATAAATCGTATAAAAATCAAGTTTTGACAAAGAATTGAGGATATGAAAAAATCGATACAGAAACTACTCCCGGCACGGGCAGGTAGGTACTGACGAAAACGACTTTTGTCTTATAATCGTCCCAATGTGTTTCCATTGTGAATCTTTACATATAAATCGATAAAAATCAAGTTTTGACAAAGAATTGAGGATATGAAAAAATCGATACAGAAACTACTCCCGGCACGGGCAGGTAGGTACTGACGAAAACTACTTTTGTCTTATAATCGTCCCAATGTGTTTCCATTGTGAATCTTTACATATAAATCGTAAAAAAATCAAGTTTTGACAAAGAATTGAGGATATGAAAAAATCGATACAGAAACTACTCCCGGCAGGGGCAGGTAGATACTGACGAAAACTACTTTTGTCTTATAATCGTCCCAATGTGTTTCCATTGTGAATCTTTACATATAAATCGTAAAAAAATCAAGTTTTGACAAAGAATTGAGGATATGAATAAATCGATACAGAAACTACTCCCGGCACGGGCAGGTAGATACTGACGAAAACTACTTTTGTCTTATAATCGTCCCAATGTGTTTCCATTGTGAATCTTTACATATAAATCGTATAAAAATCAAGTTTTGACAAAGAATTGAGGATATGAAAAAATCGATACAGAAACTACTCCCGGCACGGACAGGTAGAAACTGACGAAAACTACTTTTGTCTTATAATCGTCCCAATGTGTTTCCATTGTGAATCTTTACATATAAATCGTATAAAAATCAAGTTTTGACAAAGAATTGAGGATATGAAAAAATTGATACAGAAACTACTCCCGGCACGGGCAGGTAGGTACTGACGAAAATTACTTTTGTCTTATAATCGTCCTAATGTGTTTCCATTGTGTATCTTTACATATAAATCGTATAAAAATCAAGTTTTGACAAAGAATTGAGGATATGAAAAAATTTATACAGAAACTACTCCCGGCACGGGCAGGTAGGTACTGACGAAAACTACTTTTGTCTTATAATCGTCCCAATGTGTTTCCATTGTGAATCTTTACATATAAATCGTATAAAAATCAAGTTTTGACAAAGAATTGAGGATATGAAAAAATCGATACAGAAACTACTCCCGGCAAGGGCAGGTAGGTACTGACGAAAACTTCTTTTGTCTTATAATCGTCCCAATGTGTTTCCATTGTGAATCTTTACATATAAATCGTATAAAAATCAAGTTTTGACAAAGAATTGAGGATATGAAAAAATCGATACAGAAACTACTCCCGAAACGGGCAGGTAGATACTGACGAAAACGACTTTTGTCTTATAATCGTCCCAATTTGTTTCCATTGTGAATCTTTACATATAAATCGTATAAAAATCAAGTTTTAACAAAGAACTGAGTTTATGAAACAATCGATACAGAAACGACTCCCGGCACGGGCAGGTAGGTACTGACGAAAACTACTTTTGTCTTATAATCGTCCCAATGTGTTTCCATTGTGAATCTTTACATATAAATCGTATAAAAATCAAGTTTTGACAAAGAATTGAGGATATGAAAAAATCGATACAGAAACTACTCCCGGCACGGGCAGGTAGGTACTGACGAAAACGACTTTTGTCTTATAATCGTCCCAATGTGTTTCCATTGTGAATCTTTACATATAAATCGTATAAAAATCAAGTTTTGACAAAGAATTGAGGATATGAATAAATCGATACAGAAACTACTCCCGGCACGGGCAGGTAGGTACTGACGAAAACTACTTTTGTCTTATAATCGTCCCAATGTGTTTCCATTGTGAATCTTTACATATAAATCGTATAAAAATCAAGTTTTGACAAAGAATTGAGGATATGAAAAAATCGATACAGAAACTACTCCCGGCAGGGGCAGGTAGATACTGACGAAAACTACTTTTGTCTTATAATCGTCCCAATGTGTTTCCATTGTGAATCTTTACATATAAATCGTATAAAAATCAAGTTTTGACAAAGAATTGAGTATATGAAAAATCGATACAGAAACTACTCCCGGCACGGGCAGGTAGATACTGACTAAAACTACTTTTGTCTTATAATCGTCCCAATGTGTTTCCATTGACAAAGAATTGAGGATATGAAAAAATCGATACAGAAACTACTCCCGCCTTGGGCAGGTAGATACTGAAGAAAACGACTTTTGTCTTATAATCGTCCCAATGTGTTTCCATTGTGAATCTTTACATATAAATCGTATAAAAATCAAGTTTTGACAAAGAATTGAGGATATGAAAAAATTTATACAGAAACTACTCCCGGCACGGGCAGGTAGATACTGACGAAAACTACTTTTGTCTTATAATCGTCCCAATGTGTTTCCATTGTGAATCTTTACATATAAATCGTATAAAAATCAAGTTTTGACAAAGAATTGAGGATATGAAAAAATCGATACAGAAACTACTCCCGGCACGGGCAGGTAGGTACTGACGAAAACTACTTTTGTCTTATAATCGTCCCAATGTGTTTCCATTGTGAATCTTTACATATAAATCGTATAAAAATCAAGTTTTGACAAAGAATTGAGGATATGAAAAAATCGATACAGAAACTACTCCCGGCACGGACAGGTAGAAACTGACGAAAACTACTTTTGTCTTATAATCGTCCCAATGTGTTTCCATTGTGAATCTTTACATATAAATCGTATAAAAATCAAGTTTTGACAAAGAATTGAGGATATGAAAAAATTGATACAGAAACTACTCCCGGCACGGGCAGGTAGGTACTGACGAAAATTACTTTTGTCTTATAATCGTCCTAATGTGTTTCCATTGTGTATCTTTACATATAAATCGTATAAAAATCAAGTTTTGACAAAGAATTGAGGATATGAAAAAATTGATACAGAAACTACTCCCGGCACGGGCAGGTAGGTACTGACGAAAACTACTTTTGTCTTATAATCGTCCCAATGTGTTTCCATTGTGAATCTTTACATATAAATCGTATAAAAATCAAGTTTTGACAAAGAATTGAGGATATGAAAAAATCGATACAGAAACTACTCCCGGCAGGGGCAGGTAGATACTGACGAAAACTACTTTTGTCTTATAATCGTCCCAATGTGTTTCCATTGTGAATCTTTACATATAAATCGTATAAAAATCAAGTTTTGACAAAGAATTGAGTATATGAAAAAATCGATACAGAAACTACTCCCGGCACGGGCAGGTAGATACTGACGAAAACTACTTTTGTCTTATAATCGTCCCAATGTGTTTCCATTGACAAAGAATTGAGGATATGAAAAAATCGATACAAAAACTACTCCCGGCAGGGGCAGGTAGATACTGACGAAAACTACTTTTGTCTTATAATCGTCCCAATGTGTTTCCATTGTGAATCTTTACATATAAATCGTAAAAAAATCAAGTTTTGACAAAGAATTGAGGATATGAATAAATCGATACAGAAACTACTCCCGGCACGGGCAGGTAGATACTGACGAAAACTACTTTTGTCTTATAATCGTCCCAATGTGTTTCCATTGTGAATCTTTACATATAAATCGTATAAAAATCAAGTTTTGACAAAGAATTGAGGATATGAAAAAATCGATACAGAAACTACTCCCGGCACGGACAGGTAGAAACTGACGAAAACTACTTTTGTCTTATAATCGTCCCAATGTGTTTCCATTGTGAATCTTTACATATAAATCGTATAAAAATCAAGTTTTGACAAAGAATTGAGGATATGAAAAAATTGATACAGAAACTACTCCCGGCACGGGCAGGTAGGTACTGACGAAAATTACTTTTGTCTTATAATCGTCCTAATGTGTTTCCATTGTGTATCTTTACATATAAATCGTATAAAAATCAAGTTTTGACAAAGAATTGAGGATATGAAAAAATTGATACAGAAACTACTCCCGGCACGGGCAGGTAGGTACTGACGAAAACTACTTTTGTCTTATAATCGTCCCAATGTGTTTCCATTGTGAATCTTTACATATAAATCGTATAAAAATCAAGTTTTGACAAAGAATTGAGGATATGAAAAAATCGATACAGAAACTACTCCCGGCAAGGGCAGGTAGGTACTGACGAAAACTTCTTTTGTCTTATAATCGTCCCAATGTGTTTCCATTGTGAATCTTTACATATAAATCGTATAAAAATCAAGTTTTGACAAAGAATTGAGGATATGAAAAAATCGATACAGAAACTACTCCCGGCACGGGCAGGTAGGTACTGACGAAAACGACTTTTATCTTATAATCGTCCCAATGTGTTTCCATTGTGAATCTTTACATATAAATCGTATAAAAATCAAGTTTTGACAAAGAATTGAGGATATGAAAAAATCGATACAGAAACTACTCCCGAAACGGGCAGGTAGATACTGACGAAAACGACTTTTGTCTTATAATCGTCCCAATTTGTTTCCATTGTGAATCTTTACATATAAATCGTATAAAAATCAAGTTTTGACAAAGAACTGAGTTTATGAAACAATCGATACAGAAACGACTCCCGGCACGGGCAGGTAGGTACTGACGAAAACTACTTTTGTCTTATAATCGTCCCAATGTGTTTCCATTGTGAAAATATGTAAATCGTATAAAAATCAAGTTTTGACAAAGAATTGAGGATATGAATAAATCGATACAGAAACTACTCCCGGCACGGGCAGGTAGGTACTGACGAAAACTACTTTTGTCTTATAATCGTCCCAATGTGTTTCCATTGTGAATCTTTACATATAAATCGTATAAAAATCAAGTTTTGACAAAGAATTGAGGATAGGAAAAAATCGATACAGAAACTACTCCCGGCACGGGCAGGTAGGTACTGACGAAAACTACTTTTGTCTTATAATCGTCCCAATGTGTTTCCATTGTGAATCTTTACATATAAATCGTATAAAAATCAAGTTTTGACAAAGAATTGAGGATATGAAAAAATCGATACAGAAACTACTCCCGGCACGGGCAGGTAGATACTGACGAAAACGACTTTTGTCTTATAATCGTCCCAATTCGTTTCCATTGTGAAAATATGTAAATCGTATAAAAATCAAGTTTTGACAAAGAATTGAGGATATGAAAAAATCTATACAGAAACTACTCCCGGCACGGGCAGGTAGGTACTGACGAAAACTACTTTTGTCTTATAATCGTCCCAATGTGTTTCCATTGTGAATCTTTACATATAAATCGTATAAAAATGAAGTTTTGACAAAGAATTGAGGACATGAAAAAATCGATACAGAAACTACTCCCGGCACGGGCAGGTAGTTACTGACAAAAACTACTTTTGTCTTATAATCGTCCCAATGTGTTTCCATTGTGAATCTTTACATATAAATCGTATAAAAATTAAGTTTTGACAAAGAATTGAGGATATGAAAAAATCGATACAGAAACTACTCCCGGCAGGGGCAGGTAGATACTGACGAAAACTACTTTTGTCTTATAATCGTC
Organism: Eupithecia dodoneata; assembly: GCA_947044415.1. Lineage (NCBI taxonomy): Eukaryota > Metazoa > Arthropoda > Insecta > Lepidoptera > Geometridae > Eupithecia > Eupithecia dodoneata. The sequence goes on along the minus strand of OX345664.1, from coordinate 12,873,541 downwards.
CCAATGTGTTTCCATTGTGAATCTTTACATATAAATCGTATAAAAATCAAGTTTTGACAAAGAATTGAGTATATGAAAAATCGATACAGAAACTACTCCCGGCACGGGCAGGTAGATACTGACTAAAACTACTTTTGTCTTATAATCGTCCCAATGTGTTTCCATTGACAAAGAATTGAGGATATGAAAAAATCGATACAGAAACTACTCCCGCCTTGGGCAGGTAGATACTGAAGAAAACGACTTTTGTCTTATAATCGTCCCAATGTGTTTCCATTGTGAATCTTTACATATAAATCGTATAAAAATCAAGTTTTGACAAAGAATTGAGGATATGAAAAAATTTATACAGAAACTACTCCCGGCACGGGCAGGTAGATACTGACGAAAACTACTTTTGTCTTATAATCGTCCCAATGTGTTTCCATTGTGAATCTTTACATATAAATCGTATAAAAATCAAGTTTTGACAAAGAATTGAGGATATGAAAAAATCGATACAGAAACTACTCCCGGCACGGGCAGGTAGGTACTGACGAAAACTACTTTTGTCTTATAATCGTCCCAATGTGTTTCCATTGTGAATCTTTACATATAAATCGTATAAAAATCAAGTTTTGACAAAGAATTGAGGATATGAAAAAATCGATACAGAAACTACTCCCGGCACGGACAGGTAGAAACTGACGAAAACTACTTTTGTCTTATAATCGTCCCAATGTGTTTCCATTGTGAATCTTTACATATAAATCGTATAAAAATCAAGTTTTGACAAAGAATTGAGGATATGAAAAAATTGATACAGAAACTACTCCCGGCACGGGCAGGTAGGTACTGACGAAAATTACTTTTGTCTTATAATCGTCCTAATGTGTTTCCATTGTGTATCTTTACATATAAATCGTATAAAAATCAAGTTTTGACAAAGAATTGAGGATATGAAAAAATTGATACAGAAACTACTCCCGGCACGGGCAGGTAGGTACTGACGAAAACTACTTTTGTCTTATAATCGTCCCAATGTGTTTCCATTGTGAATCTTTACATATAAATCGTATAAAAATCAAGTTTTGACAAAGAATTGAGGATATGAAAAAATCGATACAGAAACTACTCCCGGCAGGGGCAGGTAGATACTGACGAAAACTACTTTTGTCTTATAATCGTCCCAATGTGTTTCCATTGTGAATCTTTACATATAAATCGTATAAAAATCAAGTTTTGACAAAGAATTGAGTATATGAAAAAATCGATACAGAAACTACTCCCGGCACGGGCAGGTAGATACTGACGAAAACTACTTTTGTCTTATAATCGTCCCAATGTGTTTCCATTGACAAAGAATTGAGGATATGAAAAAATCGATACAAAAACTACTCCCGGCAGGGGCAGGTAGATACTGACGAAAACTACTTTTGTCTTATAATCGTCCCAATGTGTTTCCATTGTGAATCTTTACATATAAATCGTAAAAAAATCAAGTTTTGACAAAGAATTGAGGATATGAATAAATCGATACAGAAACTACTCCCGGCACGGGCAGGTAGATACTGACGAAAACTACTTTTGTCTTATAATCGTCCCAATGTGTTTCCATTGTGAATCTTTACATATAAATCGTATAAAAATCAAGTTTTGACAAAGAATTGAGGATATGAAAAAATCGATACAGAAACTACTCCCGGCACGGACAGGTAGAAACTGACGAAAACTACTTTTGTCTTATAATCGTCCCAATGTGTTTCCATTGTGAATCTTTACATATAAATCGTATAAAAATCAAGTTTTGACAAAGAATTGAGGATATGAAAAAATTGATACAGAAACTACTCCCGGCACGGGCAGGTAGGTACTGACGAAAATTACTTTTGTCTTATAATCGTCCTAATGTGTTTCCATTGTGTATCTTTACATATAAATCGTATAAAAATCAAGTTTTGACAAAGAATTGAGGATATGAAAAAATTGATACAGAAACTACTCCCGGCACGGGCAGGTAGGTACTGACGAAAACTACTTTTGTCTTATAATCGTCCCAATGTGTTTCCATTGTGAATCTTTACATATAAATCGTATAAAAATCAAGTTTTGACAAAGAATTGAGGATATGAAAAAATCGATACAGAAACTACTCCCGGCAAGGGCAGGTAGGTACTGACGAAAACTTCTTTTGTCTTATAATCGTCCCAATGTGTTTCCATTGTGAATCTTTACATATAAATCGTATAAAAATCAAGTTTTGACAAAGAATTGAGGATATGAAAAAATCGATACAGAAACTACTCCCGGCACGGGCAGGTAGGTACTGACGAAAACGACTTTTATCTTATAATCGTCCCAATGTGTTTCCATTGTGAATCTTTACATATAAATCGTATAAAAATCAAGTTTTGACAAAGAATTGAGGATATGAAAAAATCGATACAGAAACTACTCCCGAAACGGGCAGGTAGATACTGACGAAAACGACTTTTGTCTTATAATCGTCCCAATTTGTTTCCATTGTGAATCTTTACATATAAATCGTATAAAAATCAAGTTTTGACAAAGAACTGAGTTTATGAAACAATCGATACAGAAACGACTCCCGGCACGGGCAGGTAGGTACTGACGAAAACTACTTTTGTCTTATAATCGTCCCAATGTGTTTCCATTGTGAAAATATGTAAATCGTATAAAAATCAAGTTTTGACAAAGAATTGAGGATATGAATAAATCGATACAGAAACTACTCCCGGCACGGGCAGGTAGGTACTGACGAAAACTACTTTTGTCTTATAATCGTCCCAATGTGTTTCCATTGTGAATCTTTACATATAAATCGTATAAAAATCAAGTTTTGACAAAGAATTGAGGATATGAAAAAATCGATACAGAAACTACTCCCGGCACGGGCAGGTAGGTACTGACGAAAACTACTTTTGTCTTATAATCGTCCCAATGTGTTTCCATTGTGAATCTTTACACATAAATCGTATAAAAATCAAGTTTTGACAAAGAATTGAGGATATGAAAAAATCGATACAGAAACTACTCCCGGCAGGGGCAGGTAGATACTGACGAAAACTACTTTTGTCTTATAATCGTCCCAATGTGTTTCCATTGTGAATCTTTACATATAAATCGTATAAAAATCAAGTTTTAACAAAGAATTGAGGATATGAATAAATCGATACAGAAACTACTCCCGGCACGGGCAGGTAGATACTGACGAAAACTACTTTTGTCTTATAGTCGTCCCAATGTGTTTCCATTGTGAATCTTTACATATAAATCGTATAAAAATCAAGTTTAGACAAAGAATTGAGGATATGAAAAAATCGATACAGAAACTACTCCCGGCACGGACAGGTAGAAACTGACAAAAACTACTTTTGTCTTATAATCGTCCCAATGTGTTTCCATTGTGAATCTTTACATATAAATCGTATAAAAATCAAGTTTTGACAAAGAATTGAGGATATGAAAAAATCGATACAGAAACTACTCCCGGCACGGGCAGGTAGATACTGACGAAAACGACTTTTGTCTTATAATCGTCCCAATGTGTTTCCATTGTGAATCTTTACATATAAATCGTATAAAAATTTGTTTTGACAAAGAATTGAGGATATGAAAAAATTGATACAGAAACTACTCCCGGCACGGGCAGGTAGGTACTGACGAAAATTACTTTTGTCTTATAATCGTCCCAATGTGTTTCCATTGTGTATCTTTACATATAAATCGTATAAAAATCAAGTTTTGACAAAGAATTGAGGATATGAAAAAATTGATACAGAAACTACTCCCGGCACGGGCAGGTAGGTACTGACGAAAACTACTTTTGTCTTATAATCGTCCCAATGTGTTTCCATTGTGTATCTTTACATATAAATCGTATAAAAATCAAGTTTTGACAAAGAATTGAGTTTATGAAACAATCGATACAGAAACTACTCCCGGCACGGGCAGGTAGGTACTGACGAAAACTACTTTTGTCTTATAATCGTCCCAATGTGTTTCCATTGTGAAAATATGTAAATCGTATTAAAATCAAGTTTTGACAAAGAATTGAGGATATGAATAAATCGATACAGAAACTACTCCCGGCACGGGCAGGTAGGTACTGACGAAAACTACTTTTGTCTTATAATCGTCCCAATGTGTTTCCATTGTGAATCTTTACATATAAATCGTATAAAAATCAAGTTTTGACAAAGAATTGAGGATATGAAAAAATCGATACAGAAACTACTCCCGGCACGGGCAGGTAGGTACTGAGGAAAACTACTTTTGTCTTATAATCGTCCCAATGTGTTTCCATTGTGAATCTTTACATATATGTAAATCGTATAAAAATCAAGTTTTGACAAAGAATTGAGGATATGAATAAATCGATACAGAAACTACTCCCGGCAGGGGCAGGTAGATACTGACGAAAACTACTTTTGTCTTATAATCGTCCCAATGTGTTTCCATTGTGAATCTTTACATATAAATCGTATAAAAATCAAGTTTTGACAAAGAATTGAGGATATGAATAAATCGATACAGAAACTACTCCCGGCACGGGCAGGTAGATACTGACGAAAACTACTTTTGTCTTATAATCGTCCCAATGTGTTTCCATTGTGAATCTTTACATATAAATCGTATAAAAATCAAGTTTAGACAAAGAATTGAGGATATGAAAAAATCGATACAGAAACTACTCCCGGCACGGGCAGGTAGATACTGACGAAAACTACTTTTGTCTTATAATCGTCCCAATGTGTTTCCATTGTGAATCTTTACATATAAATCGTATAAAAATCAAGTTTTGACAAAGAATTGAGGATATGAAAAAATCGATACAGAAACTACTCCCGGCACGGGCAGGTAGGTACTGACGAAAACGACTTTTGTCTTATAATCGTCCCAATGTGTTTCCATTGTGAATCTTTACATATAAATCGATAAAAATCAAGTTTTGACAAAGAATTGAGGATATGAAAAAATCGATACAGAAACTACTCCCGGCACGGGCAGGTAGATACTGACGAAAACGACTTTTGTCTTATACTCGTCCCAATGTGTTTCCATTGTGAATCTTTACATATAAATCGTAAAAAAATCAAGTTTTGACAAAGAATTGAGGTTATGAAACAATCGATACAGAAACTACTCCCGGCACGGGCAGGTAGATACTGACCAAAACTACTTTTGTCTTGTAATCGTCCCAATGTGTTTCCATTGTGAATCTTTACATATAAATCGTATAAAAATCAAGTTTTGACAAAGAATTGAGGATATGAAAAAATCGATACAGAAACTACTCCCGGCACGGGCAGGTAGGTACTGACGAAAACTACTTTTGTCTTATAATCGTCCCAATGTGTTTCCATTGTGAATCTTTACATATAAATCGTATAAAAATCAAGTTTTGACAAAGAATTGAGGATATGAAAAAATCGATACAGAAACTACTCCCGGCACGGGCAGGTAGGTACTGAGGAAAACTACTTTTGTCTTATAATCGTCCCAATGTGTTTCCATTGTGAATCTTTACATATAAATCGTATAAAAATCAAGTTTTGACAAAGAATTGAGGATATGAAAAAATCGATACAGAAACTACTCCCGGCACGGGCAGGTAGGTACTGACGAAAACTACTTTTGTCTTATAATCGTCCCAATGTGTTTCCATTGTGAATCTTTACATATAAATCGTATAAAAATCAAGTTTTGACAAAGAATTGAGGATATGAATAAATCGATACAGAAACTACTCCCGGCACGGGCAGGTAGATACTGACGAAAACTACTTTTGTCTTATAATCGTCCCAATGTGTTTCCATTGTGAATCTTTACATATAAATCGTATAAAAATTAAGTTTAGACAAAGAATTGAGGATATGAAAAAATCGATACAGAAACAACTCCCGGCACGGACAGGTAGAAACTGACAAAAACTACTTTTGTCTTATAATCGTCCCAATGTGTTTCCATTGTGAATCTTTACATATAAATCGTATAAAAATCAAGTTTTGACAAAGAATTGAGGATATGAAAAAATCGATACAGAAACTACTCCCGGCACGGGCAGGTAGATACTGACGAAAACTACTTTTGTCTTATAATCGTCCCAATGTGTTTCCATTGTGAATCTTTACATATAAATCGTATAAAAATCAAGTTTTGACAAAGAATTGAGGATATGAAAAAATCGATACAGAAACTACTCCCGGCACGGGCAGGTAGGTACTGACGAAAACGACTTTTGTCTTATAATCGTCCCAATGTGTTTCCATTGTGAATCTTTACATATAAATCGTATAAAAATCAAGTTTTGACAAAGAATTGAGGATATGAAAAAATCGATACAGAAACTACTCCCGGCACGGGCAGGTAGATACTGACGAAAACGACTTTTGTCTTATAATCGTCCCAATGTGTTTCCATTGTGAATCTTTACATATAAATCGTAAAAAAATCAAGTTTTGACAAAGAATTGAGGTTATGAAACAATCGATACAGAAACTACTCCCGGCACGGGCAGGTAGATACTGACCAAAACTACTTTTGTCTTGTAATCGTCCCAATGTGTTTCCATTGTGAATCTTTACATATAAATCGTATAAAAATCAAGTTTTGACAAAGAATTGAGGATATGAAAAAATCGATACAGAAACTACTCCCGGCACGGGCAGGTAGGTACTGACGAAAATTACTTTTGTCTTATAATCGTCCCAATGTGTTTCCATTGTGAATCTTTACATATAAATCGTATAAAAATCAAGTTTTGACAAAGAATTGAGGATATGAAAAAATTGATACAGAAACTACTCCCGGCACGGGCAGGTAGGTACTGACGAAAACTACCCCTGTCTTATAATCGTCCCAATGTGTTTCCATTGTGAATCTTTACATATAAATCGTATAAAAATCAAGTTTTGACAAAGAATTGAGGATATGAAAAAATCGATACAGAAACTACTCCCGGCACGGGCAGGTAGGTACTGACGAAAACTACTTTTGTCTTATAATCGTCCCAATGTGTTTCCATTGTGAATCTTTACATATAAATCGTATAAAAATCAAGTTTTGACAAAGAATTGAGGATATGAAAAAATCGATACAGAAACTACTCCCGGCACGGGCAGGTAGGTACTGACGAAAACGACTTTTGTCTTATAATCGTCCCAATGTGTTTCCATTGTGAATCTTTACATATAAATCGTATAAAAATCAATTTTTGACAAAGAATTGAGGATATGAAAAAATCGATACAGAAACTACTCCCGGCACGGGCAGGTAGATACTGACGAAAACGACTTTTGTCTTATAATCGTCCCAATGTGTTTCCATTGTGAATCTTTACATATAAATCGTAAAAAAATCAAGTTTTGACAAAGAATTGAGGTTATGAAACAATCGATACAGAAACTACTCCCGGCACGGGCAGGTAGATACTGACCAAAACTACTTTTGTCTTGTAATCGTCCCAATGTGTTTCCATTGTGAATCTTTACATATAAATCGTATAAAAATCAAGTTTTGACAAAGAATTGAGGATATGAAAAAATCGATACAGAAACTACTCCCGGCACGGGCAGGTAGGTACTGACGAAAACTACTTTTGTCTTATAATCGTCCCAATGTGTTTCCATTGTGAATCTTTACATATAAATCGTATAAAAATCAAGTTTTGACAAAGAATTGAGGATATGAAAAAATCGATACAGAAACTACTCCCGGCTAGGGCAGGTAGATACTGACGAAAACGACTTTTGTCTTATAATCGTCCCAATGTGTTTCCATTGTGAATCTTTACATATAAATCGTAAAAAAATCAAGTTTTGACAAAGAATTGAGGTTATGAAACAATCGATACAGAAACTACTCCCGGCACGGGCAGGTAGATACTGACCAAAACTACTTTTGTCTTGTAATCGTCCCAATGTGTTTCCATTGTGAATCTTTACATATAAATCGTATAAAAATCAAGTTTTGACAAAGAATTGAGGATATGAAAAAATCGATACAGAAACTACTCCCGGCACGGGCAGGTAGGTACTGACGAAAACTACTTTTGTCTTATAATCGTCCCAATGTGTTTCCATTGTGAATCTTTACATATAAATCGTATAAAAATCAAGTTTTGACAAAGAATTGAGGATATGAAAAAATCGATACAGAAACTACTCCCGGCACGGGCAGGTAGGTACTGACGAAAATTACTTTTGTCTTATAATCGTCCCAATGTGTTTCCATTGTGAATCTTTACATATAAATCGTATAAAAATCAAGTTTTGACAAAGAATTGAGGATATGAAAAAATCGATACAGAAACTACTCCCGGCACGGGCAGGTAGATACTGACCAAAACTACTTTTGTCTTGTAATCGTCCCAATGTGTTTCCATTGTGAATCTTTACATATAAATCGTATAAAAATCAAGTTTTGACAAAGAATTGAGGATATGAAAAAATCGATACAGAAACTACTCCCGGCACGGGCAGGTAGGTACTGACGAAAACTACTTTTGTCTTATAATCGTCCCAATGTGTTTCCATTGAAAATCTTTACATATAAATCGTATAAAAATCAAGTTTTGACAAAGAATTGAGGATATGAAAAAATCGATACAGAAACTACTCCCGGCACGGGCAGGTAGGTACTGACGAAAATTACTTTTGTCTTATAATCGTCCCAATGTGTTTCCATTGTGAATCTTTACATATAAATCGTATTAAAATCAAGTTTTGACAAAGAATTGAGGATATGAAAAAATTGATACAGAAACTACTCCCGGCACGGGCAGGTAGGTACTGACGAAAACTACTTTTGTCTTATAATCGTCCCAATGTGTTTCCATTGTGAATCTTTACATATAAATCGTATAAAAATCAAGTTTTGACAATGAATTGAGGATATGAAAAAATCGATACAGAAACTACTCCCGGCACGGGCAGGTAGGTACTGACGAAAACGACTTTTGTCTTATAATCGTCCCAATGTGTTTCCATTGTGAATCTTTACATATAAATCGTATAAAAATCAAGTTTTGACAAAGAATTGAGGATATGAAAAAATCGATACAGAAACTACTCCCGGCACGGGCAGGTAGATACTGACGAAAACGACTTTTGTCTTATAATCGTCCCAATTTGTTTCCATTGTGAAAATATGTAAATCGTATAAAAATCAAGTTTTGACAAAGAATTGAGGATATGAAAAAATCTATACAGAAACTACTCCCGGCACGGGCAGGTAGGTACTGACGAAAACTACTTTTGTCTTATAATCGTCCCAATGTGTTTCCATTGTGAATCTTTACATATAAATCGTATAAAAATGAAGTTTTGACAAAGAATTGAGGACATGAAAAAATCGATACAGAAACTACTCCCGGCACGGGCAGGTAGTTACTGACAAAAACTACTTTTGTCTTATAATCGTCCCAATGTGTTTCCATTGTGAATCTTTACATATAAATCGTATAAAAATCAAGTTTTGACAAAGAATTGAGGATATGAAAAAATCGATACAGAAACTACTCCCGGCACGGGCAGGTAGATACTGACGAAAACGACTTTTGTCTTATAATCGTCCCAATTTGTTTCCATTGTGAAAATATGTAAATCGTATAAAAATCAAGTTTTGACAAAGAATTGAGGATATGAAAAAATCTATACAGAAACTACTCCCGGCACGGGCAGGTAGGTACTGACGAAAACTACTTTTGTCTTATAATCGTCCCAATGTGTTTCCATTGTGAATCTTTACATATAAATCGTATAAAAATCAAGTTTTGACAAAGAATTGAGGATATGAAAAAATTGATACAGAAACTACTCCCGGCACGGGCAGGTAGGTACTGACGAAAACTACTTTTGTCTTATAATCGTCCCAATGTGTTTCCATTGTGAATCTTTACATATAAATCGTATAAAAATCAAGTTTTGACAAAGAATTGAGGATATGAAAAAATCGATACAGAAACTACTCCCGGCAGGGGCAGGTAGATACTGACGAAAACTACTTTTGTCTTATAATCGTCCCAATGTGTTTCCATTGTGAATCTTTACATATAAATCGTATAAAAATCAAGTTTTGACAAAGAATTGAGTATATGAAAAATCGATACAGAAACTACTCCCGGCACGGGCAGGTAGATACTGACGAAAACTACTTTTGTCTTATAATCGTCCCAATGTGTTTCCATTGACAAAGAATTGAGGATATGAAAAAATCGATACAGAAACTACTCCCGCCTTGGGCAGGTAGATACTGAAGAAAACGACTTTTGTCTTATAATCGTCCCAATGTGTTTCCATTGTGAATCTTTACATATAAATCGTATAAAAATCAAGTTTTGACAAAGAATTGAGGATATGAAAAAATTGATACAGAAACTACTCCCGGCACGGGCAGGTAGGTACTGACGAAAACTACTTTTGTCTTATAATCGTCCCAATGTGTTTCCATTGTGAATCTTTACATATAAATCGTATAAAAATCAAGTTTTGACAAAGAATTGAGGATATGAAAAAATCGATACAGAAACTACTCCCGGCAGGGGCAGGTAGATACTGACGAAAACTACTTTTGTCTTATAATCGTCCCAATGTGTTTCCATTGTGAATCTTTACATATAAATCGTATAAAAATCAAGTTTTGACAAAGAATTGAGTATATGAAAAATCGATACAGAAACTACTCCCGGCACGGGCAGGTAGATACTGACGAAAACTACTTTTGTCTTATAATCGTCCCAATGTGTTTCCATTGACAAAGAATTGAGGATATGAAAAAATCGATACAGAAACTACTCCCGCCTTGGGCAGGTAGATACTGAAGAAAACGACTTTTGTCTTATAATCGTCCCAATGTGTTTCCATTGTGAATCTTTACATATAAATCGTATAAAAATCAAGTTTTGACAAAGAATTGAGGATATGAAAAAATCGATACAGAAACTACTCCCGGCACGGGCAGGTAGATACTGACGAAAACGACTTTTGTCTTATAATCGTCCCAATGTGTTTCCATTGTGAATCTTTACATATAAATCGTATAAAAATCAAGTTTTGACAAAGAATTGAGGATATGAAAAAATCGATACAGAAACTACTCCCGGCACGGGCAGGTAGATACTGACCAAAACTACTTTTGTCTTATAATCGTCCCAATGTGTTTCCATTGTGAATCTTTACATATAAATCGTATAAAAATCAAGTTTTGACAAAGAATTGAGGATATGAAAAAATCGATACAGAAACTACTCCCGGCACGGGCAGGTAGATACTGACCAAAACTACTTTTGTCTTGTAATCGTCCCAATGTGTTTCCATTGTGAATCTTTACATATAAATCGTATAAAAATCAAGTTTTGACAAAGAATTGAGGATATGAAAAAATCGATACAGAAACTACTCCCGGCACGGGCAGGTTGGTACTGACGAAAACTACTTTTGTATTATAATCGTCCCAATGTGTTTCCATTGTGAATCTTTACATATAAATCGTATAAAAATCAAGTTTTGACAAAGAATTGAGGATATGAAAAAATCGATACAGAAACTACTCCCGGCACGGGCAGGTAGGTACTGACGAAAACTACTTTTGTCTTATAATCGTCCCAATGTGTTTCCATTGTGAATCTTTACATATAAATCGTATAAAAATCAAGTTTTGACAAAGAATTGAGGATATGAAAAAATCGATACAGAAACTACTCCCGGCAAGGGCAGGTAGATACTGACGAAAACTACTTTTGTCTTATAATCGTCCCAATGTGTTTCCATTGTGAATATTTACATATATGTAAATCGTATAAAAATCAAGTTTTGACAAAGAATTGAGGATATGAAAAAATCGATACAGAAACTACTCCCGGCACGGGCAGGTAGGTACTGACGAAAACTACTTTTGTCTTATAATCGTCCCAATGTGTTTCCATTGTGAATCTTTACATATAAATCGTATAAAAATCAAGTTTTGACAAAGAATTGAGGATATGAAAAAATCGATACAGAAACTACTCCCGGCACGGGCAGGTAGATACTGACCAAAACTACTTTTGTCTTGTAATCGTCCCAATGTGTTTCCATTGTGAATCTTTACATATAAATCGTATAAAAATCAAGTTTTGACAAAGAATTGAGGATATGAAAAAATCGATACAGAAACTACTCCCGGCACGGGCAGGTTGGTACTGACGAAAACTACTTTTGTATTATAATCGTCCCAATGTGTTTCCATTGTGAATCTTTACATATAAATCGTATAAAAATCAAGTTTTGACAAAGAATTGAGGATATGAAAAAATCGATACAGAAACTACTCCCGGCACGGGCAGGTAGGTACTGACGAAAACTACTTTTGTCTTATAATCGTCCCAATGTGTTTCCATTGTGAATCTTTACATATAAATCGTATAAAAATCAAGTTTTGACAAAGAATTGAGGATATGCAAAAATCGATACAGAAACTACTCCCGGCACGGGCAGGTAGATACTGACCAAAACTACTTTTGTCTTGTAATCGTCCCAATGTGTTTCCATTGTGAATCTTTACATATAAATCGTATAAAAATCAAGTTTTGACAAAGAATTGAGGATATGAAAAAATCGATAAAGAAACTACTCCCGGCACGGGCAGGTTGGTACTGACGAAAACTACTTTTGTATTATAATCGTCCCAATGTGTTTCCATTGTGAATCTTTACATATAAATCGTATAAAAATCAAGTTTTGACAAAGAATTGAGGATATGAAAAAATCGATACAGAAACTACTCCCGGCACGGGCAGGTAGGTACTGACGAAAACTACTTTTGTCTTATAATCGTCCCAATGTGTTTCCATTGTGAATCTTTACATATATGTAAATCGTATAAAAATCAAGTTTTGACAAAGAATTGAGGATATGAAAAAATCGATACAGAAACTACTCCCGGCACGGGCAGGTAGGTACTGACGAAAACTACTTTTGTCTTATAATCGTCCCAATGTGTTTCCATTGTGAATCTTTACATATAAATCGTATAAAAATCAAGTTTTGACAAAGAATTGAGGATATGAAAAAATCGATACAGAAACTACTCCCGGCAGGGGCAGGTAGATACTGACGAAAACTACTTTTGTCTTATAATCGTCCCAATGTGTTTCCATTGTGAATCTTTACATATAAATCGTATAAAAATCAAGTTTTGACAAAGAATTGAGTATATGAAAAAATCGATACAGAAACTACTCCCGGCACGGGCAGGTAGATACTGACGAAAACTACTTTTGTCTTATAATCGTCCCAATGTGTTTCCATTGACAAAGAATTGAGGATATGAAAAAATCGATACAAAAACTACTCCCGGCACGGGCAGGTAGATACTGACGAAAACGACTTTTGTCTTATAATCGTCCCAATGTGTTTCCATTGTGAATCTTTACATATAAATCGTATAAAAATCAAGTTTTGACAAAGAATTGAGGATATGAAAAAATTGATACAGAAACTACTCCCGGCACGGGCAGGTAGGTACTGACGAAAACTACTTTTGTCTTATAATCGTCCCAATGTGTTTCCATTGTGAATCTTTACAGATAAATCGTATAAAAATCAAGTTTTGACAAAGAATTGAGGTTATGAAACAATCGATAAAGAAACTACTCCCGGCACGGGCAGGTAGGTACTGACGAAAACTACTTTTGTCTTATAATCGTCCCAATGTGTTTCCATTGTGAATCTTTACATATAAATCGTATAAAAATCAAGTTTTGACAAAGAATTGAGGATATGAAAAAATTGATACAGAAACTACTCCCGGCACGGGCAGGTAGGTACTGACGAAAACTACTTTTGTCTTATAATCGTCCCAATGTGTTTCCATTGTGAATCTTTACAGATAAATCGTATAAAAATCAAGTTTTGACAAAGAATTGAGGATATGAAAAAATCGATACAGAAACTACTCCCGGCAGGGGCAGGTAGATACTGACGAAAACTACTTTTGTCTTATAATCGTCCCAATGTGTTTCCATTGTGAATCTTTACATATAAATCGTATAAAAATCAAGTTTTGACAAAGAATTGAGTATATGAAAAATCGATACAGAAACTACTCCCGGCACGGGCAGGTAGATACTGACGAAAACTACTTTTGTCTTATAATCGTCCCAATGTGTTTCCATTGACAAAGAATTGAGGATATGAAAAAATCGATACAGAAACTACTCCCGCCTTGGGCAGGTAGATACTGAAGAAAACGACTTTTGTCTTATAATCGTCCCAATGTGTTTCCATTGTGAATCTTTACATATAAATCGTATAAAAATCAAGTTTTGACAAAGAATTGAGGATATGAAAAAATCGATACAGAAACTACTCCCGGCACGGGCAGGTAGATACTGACGAAAACGACTTTTGTCTTATAATCGTCCCAATGTGTTTCCATTGTGAATTTTTACATATTAATCGTAAAAAAATCAAGTTTTGACAAAGAATTGAGGTTATGAAACAATCGATACAGAAACTACTCACGGCACGGGCAGGTAGGTACTGACGAAAACTACTTTTGTCTTATAATCGTCCCAATGTGTTTCCATTGTGAATCTTTACATATAAATCGTATAAAAATCAAGTTTTGACAAAGAATTGAGGATATGAAAAAATCGATACAGAAACTACTCCCGGCACGGGCAGGTAGGTACTGACGAAAACTACTTTTGTCTTATAATCGTCCCAATGTGTTTCCATTGTGAATCTTTACATATAAATCGTATAAAAATCAAGTTTTGACAAAGAATTGAGGATATGAAAAAATCGATACAGAAACTACTCCCGGCACGGGCAGGTTGGTACTGACGAAAACTACTTTTGTATTATAATCGTCCCAATGTGTTTCCATTGTGAATCTTTACATATAAATCGTATAAAAATCAAGTTTTGACAAAGAATTGAGGATATGAAAAAATCGATACAGAAACTACTCCCGGCACGGGCAGGTAGGTACTGACGAAAACTACTTTTGTCTTATAATCGTCCCAATGTGTTTCCATTGTGAATCTTTACATATAAATCGTATAAAAATCAAGTTTTGACAAAGAATTGAGGATATGCAAAAATCGATACAGAAACTACTCCCGGCACGGGCAGGTAGATACTGACCAAAACTACTTTTGTCTTGTAATCGTCCCAATGTGTTTCCATTGTGAATCTTTACATATAAATCGTATAAAAATCAAGTTTTGACAAAGAATTGAGGATATGAAAAAATCGATACAGAAACTACTCCCGGCACGGGCAGGTTGGTACTGACGAAAACTACTTTTGTATTATAATCGTCCCAATGTGTTTCCATTGTGAATCTTTACATATAAATCGTATAAAAATCAAGTTTTGACAAAGAATTGAGGATATGAAAAAATCGATACAGAAACTACTCCCGGCACGGGCAGGTAGGTACTGACGAAAACTACTTTTGTCTTATAATCGTCCCAATGTGTTTCCATTGTGAATCTTTACATATAAATCGTATAAAAATCAAGTTTTGACAAAGAATTGAGGATATGCAAAAATCGATACAGAAACTACTTTTATTTTTATTTTATTTTGTTTATTTAACGTACAAAACACATCACAATCACATTAAATTATGAGGTTACATAAAGTTTGATCAGAACTTGATTGCAACATAAACACATGTACGTGCTGCTAAAATATAAATATGATCGAGTAGGTAGAGTTACTACTATCTAATTACAGGTTAATAAGTAAAACAAGACAGAAAAAAAGGTAACAAACAATTAGAACTGCGGTTGCTTAAATTAGATTACATGCTATATAATATAAATATATAATTGTAATATTGTGAATTCCACAATCAGTAGATATTGTATTGTGTTATTAAAACAAGACTGAAAAAAAGAAGAAAAAAAAAGGTAACAAACAATTAGAACTACATTGCTTAAATTAGATTAAATGCTATTATACATTATTGCAAAATTGTAAATTCCACTCGGTTACAAGTGAGTAGAATCCACAATCAGTATTGTACTATGTACTGGAACTCGGTTTCGATTCTTTGATATTGAAGTGGAGGATCTCTTTAATGATTTTAATGAATTGACCTAGTCTTGCAACAAATATATCGAGTCTGCCGTCATTCTTATGTAGCTCATTATATTGTCGTGCCATTCTTGTGAGGGGATTGAAATGGGAAATATTATTTCTAAAAGTGTGTAACGCGAAAACGTTCTTCTTATTAGAGTTACGAGCTCTGTAATTAATATTAAATGATATTTCTGATAAGAGTTTAGGGGAATCTATTAGGGAGTGAAGTAATTTGTAGAAGTAAATTAAGTCAAAATAAATACGACGAGTTTCTAAAGAAGTAACGCTGAATTTATGGAGCCTCTCTTCGTAATTGAGAGACAGACGCCCAGGACTAAGACGATAACATAGGAGCCTTAGGAATTTTCTTTGAATACGTTCGATGTTATCATTATGAACTTTGTAGTTAGGAGACCAAATAGGACTTCCGTATTCCAAGACGCTTCGCACAATAGAGTTGAAAAGGTAAATTAAGCTGCGATAGTTTTTAAAGCCCTTAGTAGATCTTAAGACAAAACCCACTAATTGGTTGGCTCTATCTATGATATTCTGATAATGTTCCCGAAAAGTAAGCTTATCATCGAAAAATATACCAAGATCCTTTGCGACGAAGGAGCGGTTTAATTTATGACTGCCAATAGTGTAATCGAAAGTTATTTTGTTTCGTTTATTGGTGAAAGAGATGAAAAAACATTTGCCGGCATTCAGGTTCATTTTGTTCAGTTTACACCAATGTGAAATAGTGTTCAGGTCATTTTGCAGAGCTATGCAATCACTATGGTCATTAATTAAATTAAATATTTTTAAGTCGTCGGCGTACAAAAGGCAGTTGCAGGTTAAGCGAGATACGAGGTCATTGATGAATATTATAAAAAGGAGGGGTCCTAAATGGGACCCTTGGGGGACGCCAGAGGTAACCGCCACTGGTGGGGATACATAGCCCTGCAAAGCGACCAGCTGACTTCTGTTACTCAGGTACGAACAAAGCCATCGATATAGATTTCCATGAAAGCCGTATCGACGCAGTTTAATACAAAGTAAATGATGACTAACTTTATCAAAAGCTTTTGAGAAATCGGTATACACTGAATCGACTTGACCGCCTTTGGCAAAAGCCTGACAAAGAAAATGTTTGTATTCAAGTAAATTGCTAATTGTAGACCTGTTTTTAACGAAACCATGTTGTTTATCAGATAGGATAGGTTTAATGTGGTTATATAGTTGTGTGTATACTAGGGATTCGAACAATTTCGCGAAACACGATAATAAGCTTATAGGGCGATAGTTATCGCACCGAGATTTGTCACCGCCTTTATAAATTGGAATGATATGCGCGGTTTTCCAAGTTATAGGAAAAACACCGCTTTTAAGAGATTTATTAAAAATAATATTGAGTGGAATAGCTAATTCATTCCCGCAAGCCTTTACAAAAGATGCTGGAATCATATCTGGACCAGGTCCTTTATTTTTATTTAATCGCTTAATTTGTAGAAAAATGTCGTTTTCATTAATATAAGCTTTAGCCAGAGAATGTGAGATGTGGTCATCTATAGGGGTCAGCAGGTCTTTATCACTAGTTTCTTCTTCTACGCTAACATCCCTTTCAAAAACAGAACCAAAGTACCGAGAAAAGAGGTCACATACACCGATTCCGTCACTAGATGATATATTGTTATACTTCATGGTCTGAGGTATAGAAACGCGACCCTTTCTATTGTTCACAAATCTCCAAAAAGACTTAATATCTGACTCAATAGATTCCTCCGTAGCTAAAAGATACCTATTATAACACTCCTCGGCAAGAACTTTACATCTATTGCGAAGCATGGAGAACGTGTCGTAATCACGAGGGTTACCAAACTTTTTATATAATTTGTGAAATCTATTCTTTTCTAAGTTGCAATTGATCAACGGTTTGCTAAACCAAACAGGATAGGATGAATGCTTTATAGATTTAAAAGGCGTGTGCCTTTTGATAATATCAAAAAGAATGTCATAAAATAAATTAGTACAACAGTTAACATCAGTTGAAGACAGTCGATCCTTCCAATTCACTGATTTCAGTTCAGCATTAATTAAATCATAATTACATTTATCAAAATTTAAGCGTTTTGTGTTCATGCGTTTAAGATGTTTAGAAACCTTGAATATAGGTATATTAATAATCATAGCAGGATGTAACTCATCAAGACGGCTCAGAGAAAGTGTTTCGCTTACGGTTATATTGTCTAGGTTGCTCAAAACTAAGTCCAATAATCTATTTTTAACATTTAAAATATGATTAAACTGATTTAAACTACATAATGACATAAGTTCAGTTAATATATGACATGTTTTAGAGGGTGACGCTAAATCGTGAAAGTTATTAGCCTTATGCACAATATCATAAAAATCCGGGGTGTTAAAATCACCGATTAATAAAAAATTATCATTAGGATAGTCATTTAGTATTATTTTTTGACAGTTTAAATAAAATTTCTCCCTTCTGATAAAACTAATGTCAGGCGGCAAATAGCAGACACAAATATTCAAACGAGGTAAATCACGGCATTCAGGTATGACAGTAACCCAGAGATCCTCTATTTCACTATCCCATGTTGATTGACGGATTACTTGATACTTTTTTAAAGCAGCTAATAAAACTCCACCACCTTCTTGCTTTTGAGAGCATGAATCTATACGGTCCCTTCTAAAAATATTGTAACGATCATCTACTACTTCACCATCAAAAACACTTCGGTTAAGGTTTGTCTCCGTCAAACATATAATATCGAAATTAGAGTTCAAGACATTTAAATAAAAAGTTGATAGCTTACTACGAATTCTATTAACATTTTGGTAAAATATTGTAACCATTAAAAAAAAACTTTGAACACAGTAGGTATTTAAAAAAAAAGATATACAAAAAATTACTAAGCAATACAAAAGGCTTTATATAATGATAAAAAAGAAATAGGTACAAGAAACTAATAACAACTACTCAGAACGTAACTTATTAAGTATTTCAATATTTTTAATTAAAATTGCAGGACTCTTCTCGTCCTTACGTATAGACACTTGACCGAAACGCACCCACACAAATTTATAGTCTTTTTCTTTGCAAAATTTACGTGCTAAGCTATGGAGTTCTTTAGTCTCCGGTGATAAATGTTCACACAAATATACTCTTGATGCAGCGTCCTTGAAACCGAGATGAGTTAGACAAAGTTTGTTGCCTGACTGGGCCTTGTTAAAACGCGTAACCGCAGAAAGTAAAATGTCGCGTTGGCGCTGCGATGAGAGGGACACAAGAATATTTCTTGGCCGCTTAGAGTCGGCATTCATTTTAGCCACTCGACGACAGGCTTTGATGTCGCCGTCGGAGATAGTAACCTGCAGGCATTCGCAGAGTTTCTTGAATAAGAGAAGAAGATCTTCATTTTTTCCCTCGGGAACTTCGTGAATTTCTAAGTTGAGCTCACGCGATACCTTTTCCAACGTAGTTACACGATTATGAAGTTTAGAGATAACAGCATGATTTTTCGAGAGCTCAGACTCCAGATTTTTAATTCGGCTATCCTTCTCTGCAATTTCAAGCTTTAAGTTTGACTGCTCAGCAGAGATGCGATTAGTTGTAGTAACTAATTCAGTTTTTACTCCTTCGACAGCGCGGCTAACTTCTACCGAAACCATTTCCTCAACGTCCTTCTTCAGTGCAGAGCGAAGGTTTATCATAAAAGCCGAATCGGGGGAAAGTTTCATGTCGAACAATCTGCTTATGCTTTCCATGGTTACCGGCTCGTCCCTCATATTCGAGCCTGAAGCGGCGCTCATAGCAATCATAGAATGACATTCAACGGTAGATACTTGACTAAATGACGCGTTCATCGAATCGTCCACAGAACGATAATGGCATTTCACTGGCGTATCATCGTTTTGTTTACGTCTTGTAATGTTTTGGCAAGAGGGGCAACTCAGGGAAGCCAACAGGTCAGCGTTTATTTGCTTAGATGAATCCGCAGCAATATTCAAACACAGATAGCAATATGAATAAGCACAGTTATTGCATTTCAACAGACCATTGGTATCTTTATCGGTTTTACAGCCGCTACAAAGCATTTTTACTGTGTCCTATTGTATTTACAAACAATAGGTAAGCACTCGTAGTATGTATGATTTCAATAGAGCGAAAAAAAAGATCCAGCGTAAAAAACCAGCAAAAAGTGTGCGCGAAAACAATAGCAGGAAAGCGTTCACTAATTTCGACCGAGCGCCACACTGTTACAGTGGCTCAGTTGTCAGAGCCGCCGACCACAGGCGCCCAGCACTCGGCGAAACCAGGTTCAAACCCCACAGAGGCCACTTTGTGCGAGTTTGGAGAACTATCTTGGTTGAAGATTTCTCGACGGCGGCAGCCAGCGGCAGTTACTGGGCCAACACCGACGACAGGACAGGACAGGATGACAGAGAGGTCCGAGAATCTTCAAAATGGCCGCCACGTGCAGTGAGACCGCTCACAGGAAGAAACGAGAGGGTCCGATCTTCATACAACGCAAACACCCCTCAAGAACGAGAAGTCCGACAACCTCCAAGATGGCCGCCGGTCACCACGGAAAACGGCCCAAGTGGAACAGAGAGGGTCCGACAAGAAGCGTCACTCAAAAAATAATTGTCACAAAATACACAATTTATCGCACAGCACGAACACCAAACAAACGTAAACACGACCGCTCGATACGAATGTCGTACGACGAAAAAAAAAAAAAAAAAAACTACTCCCGGCACGGGCAGGTAGATACTGACCAAAACTACTTTTGTCTTGTAATCGTCCCAATGTGTTTCCATTGTGAATCTTTACATATAAATCGTATAAAAATCAAGTTTTGACAAAGAATTGAGGATATGAAAAAATCGATACAGAAACTACTCCCGGCACGGGCAGGTTGGTACTGACGAAAACTACTTTTGTATTATAATCGTCCCAATGTGTTTCCATTGTGAATCTTTACATATAAATCGTATAAAAATCAAGTTTTGACAAAGAATTGAGGATATGAAAAAATCGATACAGAAACTACTCCCGGCACGGGCAGGTAGGTACTGACGAAAACTACTTTTGTCTTATAATCGTCCCAATGTGTTTCCATTGTGAATCTTTACATATAAATCGTATAAAAATCAAGTTTTGACAAAGAATTGAGGATATGAAAAAATCGATACAGAAACTACTCCCGGCACGGGCAGGTAGGTACTGACGAAAACTACTTTTGTCTTATAATCGTCCCAATGTGTTTCCATTGTGAATCTTTACATATAAATCGTATAAAAATCAAGTTTTGACAAAGAATTGAGGATATGAAAAAATCGATACAGAAACTACTCCCGGCAGGGGCAGGTAGATACTGACGAAAACTACTTTTGTCTTATAATCGTCCCAATGTGTTTCCATTGTGAATCTTTACATATAAATCGTATAAAAATCAAGTTTTGACAAAGAATTGAGTATATGAAAAAATCGATACAGAAACTACTCCCGGCACGGGCAGGTAGATACTGACGAAAACTACTTTTGTCTTATAATCGTCCCAATGTGTTTCCATTGACAAAGAATTGAGGATATGAAAAAATCGATACAAAAACTACTCCCGGCACGGGCAGGTAGATACTGACGAAAACGACTTTTGTCTTATAATCGTCCCAATGTGTTTCCATTGTGAATCTTTACATATAAATCGTATAAAAATCAAGTTTTGACAAAGAATTGAGGATATGAAAAAATTGATACAGAAACTACTCCCGGCACGGGCAGGTAGGTACTGACGAAAACTACTTTTGTCTTATAATCGTCCCAATGTGTTTCCATTGTGAATCTTTACAGATAAATCGTATAAAAATCAAGTTTTGACAAAGAATTGAGGTTATGAAACAATCGATAAAGAAACTACTCCCGGCACGGGCAGGTAGGTACTGACGAAAACTACTTTTGTCTTATAATCGTCCCAATGTGTTTCCATTGTGAATCTTTACATATAAATCGTATAAAAATCAAGTTTTGACAAAGAATTGAGGATATGAAAAAATTGATACAGAAACTACTCCCGGCACGGGCAGGTAGGTACTGACGAAAACTACTTTTGTCTTATAATCGTCCCAATGTGTTTCCATTGTGAATCTTTACAGATAAATCGTATAAAAATCAAGTTTTGACAAAGAATTGAGGATATGAAAAAATCGATACAGAAACTACTCCCGGCAGGGGCAGGTAGATACTGACGAAAACTACTTTTGTCTTATAATCGTCCCAATGTGTTTCCATTGTGAATCTTTACATATAAATCGTATAAAAATCAAGTTTTGACAAAGAATTGAGTATATGAAAAATCGATACAGAAACTACTCCCGGCACGGGCAGGTAGATACTGACGAAAACTACTTTTGTCTTATAATCGTCCCAATGTGTTTCCATTGACAAAGAATTGAGGATATGAAAAAATCGATACAGAAACTACTCCCGCCTTGGGCAGGTAGATACTGAAGAAAACGACTTTTGTCTTATAATCGTCCCAATGTGTTTCCATTGTGAATCTTTACATATAAATCGTATAAAAATCAAGTTTTGACAAAGAATTGAGGATATGAAAAAATCGATACAGAAACTACTCCCGGCACGGGCAGGTAGATACTGACGAAAACGACTTTTGTCTTATAATCGTCCCAATGTGTTTCCATTGTGAATTTTTACATATTAATCGTAAAAAAATCAAGTTTTGACAAAGAATTGAGGTTATGAAACAATCGATACAGAAACTACTCACGGCACGGGCAGGTAGGTACTGACGAAAACTACTTTTGTCTTATAATCGTCCCAATGTGTTTCCATTGTGAATCTTTACATATAAATCGTATAAAAATCAAGTTTTGACAAAGAATTGAGGATATGAAAAAATCGATACAGAAACTACTCCCGGCACGGGCAGGTAGGTACTGACGAAAACTACTTTTGTCTTATAATCGTCCCAATGTGTTTCCATTGTGAATCTTTACATATAAATCGTATAAAAATCAAGTTTTGACAAAGAATTGAGGATATGAAAAAATCGATACAGAAACTACTCCCGGCACGGGCAGGTTGGTACTGACGAAAACTACTTTTGTATTATAATCGTCCCAATGTGTTTCCATTGTGAATCTTTACATATAAATCGTATAAAAATCAAGTTTTGACAAAGAATTGAGGATATGAAAAAATCGATACAGAAACTACTCCCGGCACGGGCAGGTAGGTACTGACGAAAACTACTTTTGTCTTATAATCGTCCCAATGTGTTTCCATTGTGAATCTTTACATATAAATCGTATAAAAATCAAGTTTTGACAAAGAATTGAGGATATGCAAAAATCGATACAGAAACTACTCCCGGCACGGGCAGGTAGATACTGACCAAAACTACTTTTGTCTTGTAATCGTCCCAATGTGTTTCCATTGTGAATCTTTACATATAAATCGTATAAAAATCAAGTTTTGACAAAGAATTGAGGATATGAAAAAATCGATACAGAAACTACTCCCGGCACGGGCAGGTTGGTACTGACGAAAACTACTTTTGTATTATAATCGTCCCAATGTGTTTCCATTGTGAATCTTTACATATAAATCGTATAAAAATCAAGTTTTGACAAAGAATTGAGGATATGAAAAAATCGATACAGAAACTACTCCCGGCACGGGCAGGTAGGTACTGACGAAAACTACTTTTGTCTTATAATCGTCCCAATGTGTTTCCATTGTGAATCTTTACATATAAATCGTATAAAAATCAAGTTTTGACAAAGAATTGAGGATATGCAAAAATCGATACAGAAACTACTCCCGGCACGGGCAGGTAGATACTGACCAAAACTACTTTTGTCTTGTAATCGTCCCAATGTGTTTCCATTGTGAATCTTTAAATATAAATCGTATAAAAATCAAGTTTTGACAAAGAATTGAGGATATGAAAAAATCGATACAGAAACTACTCCCGGCACGGGCAGGTTGGTACTGACGAAAACTACTTTTGTATTATAATCGTCCCAATGTGTTTCCATTGTGAATCTTTACATATAAATCGTATAAAAATCAAGTTTTGACAAAGAATTGAGGATATGAAAAAATCGATACAGAAACTACTCCCGGCACGGGCAGGTAGGTACTGACGAAAACTACTTTTGTCTTATAATCGTCCCAATGTGTTTCCATTGTGAATCTTTACATATAAATCGTATAAAAATCAAGTTTTGACAAAGAATTGAGGATATGAAAAAATCGATACAGAAACTACTCCCGGCACGGGCAGGTAGATACTGACGAAAACTACTTTTGTCTTATAATCGTCCCAATGTGTTTCCATTGTGAATCTTTACATATATGTAAATCGTATAAAAATCAAGTTTTGACAAAGAATTGAGGATATGAAAAAATCGATACAGAAACTACTCCCGGCACGGGCAGGTAGGTACTGACGAAAACTACTTTTGTCTTATAATCGTCCCAATGTGTTTCCATTGTGAATCTTTACATATAAATCGTATAAAAATCAAGTTTTGACAAAGAATTGAGGATATGAAAAAATCGATACAGAAACTACTCCCGGCAGGGGCAGGTAGATACTGACGAAAACTACTTTTGTCTTATAATCGTCCCAATGTGTTTCCATTGTGAATCTTTACATATAAATCGTATAAAAATCAAGTTTTGACAAAGAATTGAGTATATGAAAAAATCGATACAGAAACTACTCCCGGCACGGGCAGGTAGATACTGACGAAAACTACTTTTGTCTTATAATCGTCCCAATGTGTTTCCATTGACAAAGAATTGAGGATATGAAAAAATCGATACAAAAACTACTCCCGGCACGGGCAGGTAGATACTGACGAAAACGACTTTTGTCTTATAATCGTCCCAATGTGTTTCCATTGTGAATCTTTACATATAAATCGTATAAAAATCAAGTTTTGACAAAGAATTGAGGATATGAAAAAATCGATACAGAAACTACTCCCGGCACGGGCAGGTAGATACTGACGAAAACGACTTTTGTCTTATAATCGTCCCAATGTGTTTCCATTGTGAATCTTTACATATAAATCGTAAAAAAATCTAGTTTTGACAAAGAATTGAGGTTATGAAACAATCGATAAAGAAACTACTCCCGGCACGGGCAGGTAGGTACTGACGAAAACTACTTTTGTCTTATAATCGTCCCAATGTGTTTCCATTGTGAATCTTTACATATAAATCGTATAAAAATCAAGTTTTGACAAAGAATTGAGGATAGGAAAAAATCGATACAGAAACTACTCCCGGCACGGGCAGGTAGATACTGACGAAAACTACTTTTGTCTTATAATCGTCCCAATGTGTTTCCATTGTGAATCTTTACATATAAATCGTAAAAAAATCAAGTTTTGACAAAGAATTGAGGTTATGAAACAATCGATACAGAAACTACTCCCGGCACGGGCAGGTAGGTACTGACGAAAACGACTTTTGTCTTATAATCGTCCCAATGTGTTTCCATTGTGAATCTTTACATATAAATCGTATAAAAATCAAGTTTTGACAAAGAATTGAGGATATGAAAAAATCGATACAGAAACTACTCCCGGCACGGGCAGGTAGATACTGACGAAAACGACTTTTGTCTTATAATCGTCCCAATTCGTTTCCATTGTGAAAATATGTAAATCGTATAAAAATCAAGTTTTGACAAAGAATTGAGGATATGAAAAAATCTATACAGAAACTACTCCCGGCACGGGCAGGTAGGTACTGACGAAAACTACTTTTGTCTTATAATCGTCCCAATGTGTTTCCATTGTGAATCTTTACATATAAATCGTATAAAAATGAAGTTTTGACAAAGAATTGAGGACATGAAAAAATCGATACAGAAACTACTCCCGGCACGGGCAGGTAGTTACTGACAAAAACTACTTTTGTCTTATAATCGTCCCAATGTGTTTCCATTGTGAATCTTTACATATAAATCGTATAAAAATCAAGTTTTGACAAAGAATTGAGGATATGAAAAAATCGATACAGAAACTACTCCCGGCAGGGGCAGGTAGATACTGACGAAAACTACTTTTGTCTTATAATCGTCCCAATGTGTTTCCATTGTGAATCTTTACATATAAATCGTATAAAAATCAAGTTTTGACAAAGAATTGAGTATATGAAAAATCGATACAGAAACTACTCCCGGCACGGGCAGGTAGATACTGACGAAAACTACTTTTGTCTTATAATCGTCCCAATGTGTTTCCATTGACAAAGAATTGAGGATATGAAAAAATCGATACAGAAACTACTCCCGCCTTGGGCAGGTAGATACTGAAGAAAACGACTTTTGTCTTATAATCGTCCCAATGTGTTTCCATTGTGAATCTTTACATATAAATCGTATAAAAATCAAGTTTTGACAAAGAATTGAGGATATGAAAAAATTTATACAGAAACTACTCCCGGCACGGGCAGGTAGATACTGACGAAAACTACTTTTGTCTTATAATCGTCCCAATGTGTTTCCATTGTGAATCTTTACATATAAATCGTATAAAAATCAAGTTTTGACAAAGAATTGAGGATATGAAAAAATCGATACAGAAACTACTCCCGGCACGGGCAGGTAGGTACTGACGAAAACTACTTTTGTCTTATAATCGTCCCAATGTGTTTCCATTGTGAATCTTTACATATAAATCGTATAAAAATCAAGTTTTGACAAAGAATTGAGGATATGAAAAAATCGATACAGAAACTACTCCCGGCACGGGCAGGTAGGTACTGACGAAAACGACTTTTGTCTTATAATCGTCCCAATGTGTTTCCATTGTGAATCTTTACATATAAATCGTATAAAAATCAAGTTTTGACAAAGAATTGAGGATATGAAAAAATCGATACAGAAACTACTCCCGGCACGGGCAGGTAGATACTGACGAAAACGACTTTTGTCTTATAATCGTCCCAATGTGTTTCCATTGTGAATCTTTACATATAAATCGTAAAAAAATCAAGTTTTGACAAAGAATTGAGGTTATGAAACAATCGATACAGAAACTACTCCCGGCACGGGCAGGTAGGTACTGACGAAAACTACTTTTGTCTTATAATCGTCCCAATGTGTTTCCATTGTGAATCTTTACATATAAATCGTATAAAAATCAAGTTTTGACAAAGAATTGAGGATATGAAAAAATCGATACAGAAACTACTCCCGGCACGGGCAGGTAGATACTGACCAAAACTACTTTTGTCTTGTAATCGTCCCAATGTGTTTCCATTGTGAATCTTTACATATAAATCGTATAAAAAACAAGTTTTGACAAAGAATTGAGGATATGAAAAAATCGATACAGAAACTACTCCCGGCACGGGCAGGTAGGTACTGACGAAAACTACTTTTGTCTTATAATCGTCCCAATGTGTTTCCATTGTGAATCTTTACATATAAATCGTATAAAAATCAAGTTTTGACAAAGAATTGAGGTTATGAAACAATCGATACAGAAACTTATCCCGGCACGGGCAGGTAGGTACTGACGAAAATTACTTTTGTCTTATAATCGTCCCAATGTGTTTCCATTGTGAATCTTTACATATAAATCGTATTAAAATCAAGTTTTGACAAAGAATTGAGGATATGAAAAAATTGATACAGAAACTACTCCCGGCAGGTAGGTACTGACGAAAACTACTTTTGTCTTATAATCGTCCCAATGTGTTTCCATTGTGAATCTTTACATATAAATCGTATAAAAATCAAGTTTTGACAAAGAATTGAGGATATGAAAAAATCGATACAGAAACTACTCCTGGCACGGGCAGGTAGGTACTGACGAAAACTACTTTTGTCTTATAATCGTCCCAATGTGTTTCCATTGTGAATCTTTACATATAAATCGTAAAAAAATCAAGTTTTGACAAAGAATTGAGGTTATGAAAAAATCGATACAGAAACTACTCCCGGCACGGGCAGGTAGGTACTGACGAAAACGACTTTTGTCTTATAATCGTCCCAATGTGTATCCATTGTGAATCTTTACATATAAATCGTATAAAAATCAAGTTTTGACAAAGAATTGAGGATATGAAAAAATCGATACAGAAACTACTCCCGGCACGGGCAGGTAGGTACTGACGAAAACTACTTTTGTCTTATAATCGTCCCAATGTGTTTCCATTGTGAATCTTTACATATAAATCGTATAAAAATCAAGTTTTGACAAAGAATTGAGGATATGAAAAAATCGATACAGAAACTACTCCCGGCACGGGCAGGTAGATACTGACGAAAACGACTTCTGTCTTATAATCGTCCCAATGTGTTTCCATTGTGAATCTTTACATATAAATCGTAAAAAAATCAAGTTTTGACAAAGAATTGAGGTTATGAAACAATCGATAAAGAAACTACTCCCGGCACGGGCAGGTAGGTACTGACGAAAACTACTTTTGTCTTATAATCGTCCCAATGTGTTTCCATTGTGAATCTTTACATATAAATCGTATAAAAATCAAGTTTTGACAAAGAATTGAGGATAGGAAAAAATCGATACAGAAACTACTCCCGGCACGGGCAGGTAGATACTGACGAAAACGACTTTTGTCTTATAATCGTCCCAATGTGTTTCCATTGTGAATCTTTACATATAAATCGTATAAAAATCAAGTTTTGACAAAGAATTGAGGATATGAAAAAATCGATACAGAAACTACTCCCGGCACGGGCAGGTAGATACTGACGAAAACGACTTTTGTCTTATAATCGTCCCAATTCGTTTCCATTGTGAAAATATGTAAATCGTATAAAAATCAAGTTTTGACAAAGAATTGAGGATATGAAAAAATCTATACAGAAACTACTCCCGGCACGGGCAGGTAGGTACTGACGAAAACTACTTTTGTCTTATAATCGTCCCAATGTGTTTCCATTGTGAATCTTTACATATAAATCGTATAAAAATGAAGTTTTGACAAAGAATTGAGGACATGAAAAAATCGATACAGAAACTACTCCCGGCACGGGCAGGTAGTTACTGACAAAAACTACTTTTGTCTTATAATCGTCCCAATGTGTTTCCATTGTGAATCTTTACATATAAATCGTATAAAAATTAAGTTTTGACAAAGAATTGAGGATATGAAAAAATCGATACAGAAACTACTCCCGGCAGGGGCAGGTAGATACTGACGAAAACTACTTTTGTCTTATAATCGTCCCAATGTGTTTCCATTGTGAATCTTTACATATAAATCGTATAAAAATCAAGTTTTGACAAAGAATTGAGTATATGAAAAATCGATACAGAAACTACTCCCGGCACGGGCAGGTAGATACTGACTAAAACTACTTTTGTCTTATAATCGTCCCAATGTGTTTCCATTGACAAAGAATTGAGGATATGAAAAAATCGATACAGAAACTACTCCCGCCTTGGGCAGGTAGATACTGAAGAAAACGACTTTTGTCTTATAATCGTCCCAATGTGTTTCCATTGTGAATCTTTACATATAAATCGTATAAAAATCAAGTTTTGACAAAGAATTGAGGATATGAAAAAATTTATACAGAAACTACTCCCGGCACGGGCAGGTAGATACTGACGAAAACTACTTTTGTCTTATAATCGTCCCAATGTGTTTCCATTGTGAATCTTTACATATAAATCGTAAAAAAATCAAGTTTTGACAAAGAATTGAGGATATGAAAAAATCGATACAGAAACTACTCCCGGCACGGGCAGGTAGGTACTGACGAAAACTACTTTTGTCTTATAATCGTCCCAATGTGTTTCCATTGTGAATCTTTACATATAAATCGTATAAAAATCAAGTTTTGACAAAGAATTGAGGATATGAAAAAATCGATACAGAAACTACTCCCGGCACGGGCAGGTAGGTACTGACGAAAACGACTTTTGTCTTATAATCGTCCCAATGTGTTTCCATTGTGAATCTTTACATATAAATCGTATAAAAATCAAGTTTTGACAAAGAATTGAGGATATGAAAAAATCGATACAGAAACTACTCCCGGCACGGGCAGGTAGATACTGACGAAAACGACTTTTGTCTTATAATCGTCCCAATGTGTTTCCATTGTGAATCTTTACATATAAATCGTAAAAAAATCAAGTTTTGACAAAGAATTGAGGTTATGAAACAATCGATACAGAAACTACTCCCGGCACGGGCAGGTAGGTACTGACGAAAACTACTTTTGTCTTATAATCGTCCCAATGTGTTTCCATTGTGAATCTTTACATATAAATCGTATAAAAATCAAGTTTTGACAAAGAATTGAGGATATGAAAAAATCGATACAGAAACTACTCCCGGCACGGGCAGGTAGATACTGACCAAAACTACTTTTGTCTTGTAATCGTCCCAATGTGTTTCCATTGTGAATCTTTACATATAAATCGTATAAAAAACAAGTTTTGACAAAGAATTGAGGATATGAAAAAATCGATACAGAAACTACTCCCGGCACGGGCAGGTAGGTACTGACGAAAACTACTTTTGTCTTATAATCGTCCCAATGTGTTTCCATTGTGAATCTTTACATATAAATCGTATAAAAATCAAGTTTTGACAAAGAATTGAGGATATGAAAAAATCGATACAGAAACTACTCCCGGCACGGGCAGGTAGGTACTGACGAAAATTACTTTTGTCTTATAATCGTCCCAATGTGTTTCCATTGTGAATCTTTACATATAAATCGTATTAAAATCAAGTTTTGACAAAGAATTGAGGATATGAAAAAATTGATACAGAAACTACTCCCGGCACGGGCAGGTAGGTACTGACGAAAACTACTTTTGTCTTATAATCGTCCCAATGTGTTTCCATTGTGAATCTTTACATATAAATCGTATAAAAATCAAGTTTTGACAAAGAATTGAGGATATGAAAAAATCGATACAGAAACTACTCCCGGCACGGGCAGGTAGGTACTGACGAAAACGACTTTTGTCTTATAATCGTCCCAATGTGTTTCCATTGTGAATCTTTACATATAAATCGTAAAAAAATCAAGTTTTGACAAAGAATTGAGGTTATGAAACAATCGATACAGAAACTACTCCCGGCACGGGCAGGTAGGTACTGACGAAAACTACTTTTGTCTTATAATCGTCCCAATGTGTTTCCATTGTGAATCTTTACATATAAATCGTATAAAAATCAAGTTTTGACAAAGAATTGAGGATATGAAAAAATCGATACAGAAATTACTCCCGGCACGGGCAGGTAGGTACTGACGAAAACTACTTTTGTCTTGTAATCGTCCCAATGTGTTTCCGTTGTGAATCTTTACATATAAATCGTATAAAAATCAAGTTTTGACAAAGAATTGAGGATATGAAAAAATCGATACAGAAACTACTCCCGGCACGGGCAGGTAGGTACTGACGAAAACTACTTTTGTCTTATAATCGTCCCAATGTGTTTCCATTGTGAATCTTTACATATAAATCGTATAAAAATCAAGTTTTGACAAAGAATTGAGGATATGAAAAAATCGATACAGAAACTACTCCCGGCACGGGCAGGTAGGTACTGACGAAAATTACTTTTGTCTTATAATCGTCCCAATGTGTTTCCATTGTGAATCTTTACATATAAATCGTATTAAAATCAAGTTTTGACAAAGAATTGAGGATATGAAAAAATTGATACAGAAACTACTCCCGGCACGGGCAGGTAGATACTGACGAAAACTACTTTTGTCTTATAATCGTCCCAATGTGTTTCCATTGTGAATCTTTACATATAAATCGTATAAAAATCAAGTTTTGACAAAGAATTGAGGATATGAAAAAATCGATACAGAAACTACTCCCGGCACGGGCAGGTAGGTACTGACGAAAACTACTTTTGTCTTATAATCGTCCCAATGTGTTTCCATTGTGAATCTTTACATATAAATCGTATAAAAATCAAGTTTTGACAAAGAATTGAGGATATGAAAAAATCGATACAGAAACTACTCCCGGCACGGGCAGGTAGATACTGACGAAAACGACTTTTGTCTTATAATCGTCCCAATTTGTTTCCATTGTGAAAATATGTAAATCGTATAAAAATCAAGTTTTGACAAAGAATTGAGGATATGAAAAAATCTATACAGAAACTACTCCCGGCACGGGCAGGTAGGTACTGACGAAAATTACTTTTGTCTTATAATCGTCCCAATGTGTTTCCATTGTGAATCTTTACATATAAATCGTATAAAAATGAAGTTTTGACAAAGAATTGAGGACATGAAAAAATCGATACAGAAACTACTCCCGGCACGGGCAGGTAGTTACTGACGAAAACTACTTTTGTCTTATAATCGTCCCAATGTGTTTCCATTGTGAATCTTTACATATAAATCGTATAAAAATCAAGTTTTGACAAAGAATTGAGGATATGAAAAAATTGATACAGAAACTACTCCCGGCACGGGCAGGTAGGTACTGACGAAAACTACTTTTGTCTTATAATCGTCCCAATGTGTTTCCATTGTGAATCTTTACATATAAATCGTATAAAAATCAAGTTTTGACAAAGAATTGAGGATATGAAAAAATCGATACAGAAACTACTCCCGGCAGGGGCAGGTAGATACTGACGAAAACTACTTTTGTCTTATAATCGTCCCAATGTGTTTCCATTGTGAATCTTTACATATAAATCGTATAAAAATCAAGTTTTGACAAAGAATTGAGTATATGAAAAATCGATACAGAAACTACTCCCGGCACGGGCAGGTAGATACTGACGAAAACTACTTTTGTCTTATAATCGTCCCAATGTGTTTCCATTGACAAAGAATTGAGGATATGAAAAAATCGATACAGAAACTACTCCCGCCTTGGGCAGGTAGATACTGAAGAAAACGACTTTTGTCTTATAATCGTCCCAATGTGTTTCCATTGTGAATCTTTACATATAAATCGTATAAAAATCAAGTTTTGACAAAGAATTGAGGATATGAAAAAATCGATACAGAAACTACTCCCGGCACGGGCAGGTAGATACTGACGAAAACGACTTTTGTCTTATAATCGTCCCAATGTGTTTCCATTGTGAATCTTTACATATTAATCGTAAAAAAATCAAGTTTTGACAAAGAATTGAGGTAATGAAACAATCGATACAGAAACTACTCCCGGCACGGGCAGGTAGGTACTGACGAAAACTAGTTTTGTCTTATAATCGTCCCAATGTGTTTCCATTGTGAATCTTTACATATAAATCGTATAAAAATCAAGTTTTGACAAAGAATTGAGGATATGAAAAAATCGATACAGAAACTACTCCCGGCACGGGCAGGTAGTTACTGACGAAAACTACTTTTGTCTTATAATCGTCCCAATGTGTTTCCATTGTGAATCTTTACATATAAATCGTATAAAAATCAAGTTTTGACAAAGAATTGAGGATATGAAAAAATCGATACAGAAACTACTCCCGGCACGGGCAGGTAGATACTGACGAAAACTACTTTTGTCTTATAATCGTCCCAATGTGTTTCCATTGTGAATCTTTACATATAAATCGTATAAAAATCAAGTTTTGACAAAGAATTGAGGATATGAAAAAATCGATACAGAAACTACTCCCGGCACGGGCAGGTAGATACTGACCAAAACTACTTTTGTCTTATAATCGTCCCAATGTGTTTCCATTGTGAATCTTTACATATAAATCGTATAAAAATCAAGTTTTGACAAAGAATTGAGGATATGAAAAAATCGATACAGAAACTACTCCCGGCACGGGCAGGTAGGTACTGACGAAAACTACTTTTGTCTTATAATCGTCCCAATGTGTTTCCATTGTGAATCTTTACATATAAATCGTATAAAAATCAAGTTTTGACAAAGAATTGAGGATATGAAAAAATCGATACAGAAACTACTCCCGGCACGGGCAGGTAGATACTGACCAAAACTACTTTTGTCTTATAATCGTCCCAATGTGTTTCCATTGTGAATCTTTACATATAAATCGTATAAAAATCAAGTTTTGACAAAGAATTGAGGATATGAAAAAATCGATACAGAAACTACTCCCGGCACGGGCAGGTAGATACTGACGAAAACTACTTTTGTCTTATAATCGTCCCAATGTGTTTCCATTGTGAATCTTTACATATAAATCGTAAAAAAATCAAGTTTTGACAAAGAATTGAGGTTATGAAACAATCGATACAGAAACTACTCCCGGCACGGGCAGGTAGGTACTGACGAAAACGACTTTTGTCTTATAATCGTCCCAATGTGTTTCCATTGTGAATCTTTACATATAAATCGTATAAAAATCAAGTTTTGACAAAGAATTGAGGATATGAAAAAATCGATACAGAAACTACTCCCGGCACGGGCAGGTAGATACTGACGAAAACGACTTTTGTCTTATAATCGTCCCAATTCGTTTCCATTGTGAAAATATGTAAATCGTATAAAAATCAAGTTTTGACAAAGAATTGAGGATATGAAAAAATCTATACAGAAACTACTCCCGGCACGGGCAGGTAGGTACTGACGAAAACTACTTTTGTCTTATAATCGTCCCAATGTGTTTCCATTGTGAATCTTTACATATAAATCGTATAAAAATGAAGTTTTGACAAAGAATTGAGGACATGAAAAAATCGATACAGAAACTACTCCCGGCACGGGCAGGTAGTTACTGACAAAAACTACTTTTGTCTTATAATCGTCCCAATGTGTTTCCATTGTGAATCTTTACATATAAATCGTATAAAAATCAAGTTTTGACAAAGAATTGAGGATATGAAAAAATCGATACAGAAACTACTCCCGGCAGGGGCAGGTAGATACTGACGAAAACTACTTTTGTCTTATAATCGTCCCAATGTGTTTCCATTGTGAATCTTTACATATAAATCGTATAAAAATCAAGTTTTGACAAAGAATTGAGTATATGAAAAATCGATACAGAAACTACTCCCGGCACGGGCAGGTAGATACTGACGAAAACTACTTTTGTCTTATAATCGTCCCAATGTGTTTCCATTGACAAAGAATTGAGGATATGAAAAAATCGATACAGAAACTACTCCCGCCTTGGGCAGGTAGATACTGAAGAAAACGACTTTTGTCTTATAATCGTCCCAATGTGTTTCCATTGTGAATCTTTACATATAAATCGTATAAAAATCAAGTTTTGACAAAGAATTGAGGATATGAAAAAATTTATACAGAAACTACTCCCGGCACGGGCAGGTAGATACTGACGAAAACTACTTTTGTCTTATAATCGTCCCAATGTGTTTCCATTGTGAATCTTTACATATAAATCGTATAAAAATCAAGTTTTGACAAAGAATTGAGGATATGAAAAAATCGATACAGAAACTACTCCCGGCACGGGCAGGTAGGTACTGACGAAAACTACTTTTGTCTTATAATCGTCCCAATGTGTTTCCATTGTGAATCTTTACATATAAATCGTATAAAAATCAAGTTTTGACAAAGAATTGAGGATATGAAAAAATCGATACAGAAACTACTCCCGGCACGGGCAGGTAGATACTGACCAAAACTACTTTTGTCTTATAATCGTCCCAATGTGTTTCCATTGTGAATCTTTACATATAAATCGTATAAAAATCAAGTTTTGACAAAGAATTGAGGATATGAAAAAATCGATACAGAAACTACTCCCGGCACGGGCAGGTAGGTACTGACGAAAACTACTTTTGTCTTATAATCGTCCCAATGTGTTTCCATTGTGAATCTTTACATATAAATCGTATAAAAATCAAGTTTTGACAAAGAATTGAGGATATGAAAAAATCGATACAGAAACTACTCCCGGCACGGGCAGGTAGATACTGACCAAAACTACTTTTGTCTTATAATCGTCCCAATGTGTTTCCATTGTGAATCTTTACATATAAATCGTATAAAAATCAAGTTTTGACAAAGAATTGAGGATATGAAAAAATCGATACAGAAACTACTCCCGGCACGGGCAGGTAGATACTGACGAAAACTACTTTTGTCTTATAATCGTCCCAATGTGTTTCCATTGTGAATCTTTACATATAAATCGTATAAAAATCAAGTTTTGACAAAGAATTGAGGATATGAAAAAATCGATACAGAAACTACTCCCGGCACGGGCAGGTAGATACTGACGAAAACTACTTTTGTCTTATAATCGTCCCAATGTGTTTCCATTGTGAATCTTTACATATAAATCGTAAAAAAATCAAGTTTTGACAAAGAATTGAGATTATGAAACAATCGATACAGAAACTACTCCCGGCACGGGCAGGTAGGTACTGACGAAAACGACTTTTGTCTTATAATCGTCCCAATGTGTTTCCATTGTGAATCTTTACATATAAATCGTATAAAAATCAAGTTTTGACAAAGAATTGAGGATATGAAAAAATCGATACAGAAACTACTCCCGGCACGGGCAGGTAGATACTGACGAAAACGACTTTTGTCTTATAATCGTCCCAATTCGTTTCCATTGTGAAAATATGTAAATCGTATAAAAATCAAGTTTTGACAAAGAATTGAGGATATGAAAAAATCTATACAGAAACTACTCCCGGCACGGGCAGGTAGGTACTGACGAAAACTACTTTTGTCTTATAATCGTCCCAATGTGTTTCCATTGTGAATCTTTACATATAAATCGTATAAAAATGAAGTTTTGACAAAGAATTGAGGACATGAAAAAATCGATACAGAAACTACTCCCGGCACGGGCAGGTAGTTACAAATAAAAACTACTTTTGTCTTATAATCGTCCCAATGTGTTTCCATTGTGAATCTTTACATATAAATCGTATAAAAATTAAGTTTTGACAAAGAATTGAGGATATGAAAAAATCGATACAGAAACTACTCCCGGCAGGGGCAGGTAGATACTGACGAAAACTACTTTTGTCTTATAATCGTCCCAATGTGTTTCCATTGTGAATCTTTACATATAAATCGTATAAAAATCAAGTTTTGACAAAGAATTGAGTATATGAAAAATCGATACAGAAACTACTCCCGGCACGGGCAGGTAGATACTGACTAAAACTACTTTTGTCTTATAATCGTCCCAATGTGTTTCCATTGACAAAGAATTGAGGATATGAAAAAATCGATACAGAAACTACTCCCGCCTTGGGCAGGTAGATACTGAAGAAAACGACTTTTGTCTTATAATCGTCCCAATGTGTTTCCATTGTGAATCTTTACATATAAATCGTATAAAAATCAAGTTTTGACAAAGAATTGAGGATATGAAAAAATTTATACAGAAACTACTCCCGGCACGGGCAGGTAGATACTGACGAAAACTACTTATGTCTTATAATCGTCCCAATGTGTTTCCATTGTGAATCTTTACATATAAATCGTAAAAAAATCAAGTTTTGACAAAGAATTGAGGATATGAAAAAATCGATACAGAAACTACTCCCGGCACGGGCAGGTAGGTACTGACGAAAACGACTTTTGTCTTATAATCGTCCCAATGTGTTTCCATTGTGAATCTTTACATATAAATCGTATAAAAATCAAGTTTTGACAAAGAATTGAGGATATGAAAAAATCGATACAGAAACTACTCCCGGCACGGGCAGGTAGAT
This sequence comes from Eupithecia dodoneata, assembly GCA_947044415.1. Lineage (NCBI taxonomy): Eukaryota > Metazoa > Arthropoda > Insecta > Lepidoptera > Geometridae > Eupithecia > Eupithecia dodoneata. The sequence continues at coordinate 12,835,815 of OX345664.1, read as the reverse complement.
ACTGACGAAAACGACTTTTGTCTTATAATCGTCCCAATGTGTTTCCATTGTGAATCTTTACATATAAATCGTAAAAAAATCAAGTTTTGACAAAGAATTGAGGTTATGAAACAATCGATACAGAAACTACTCCCGGCACGGGCAGGTAGGTACTGACGAAAACTACTTTTGTCTTATAATCGTCCCAATGTGTTTCCATTGTGAATCTTTACATATAAATCGTATAAAAATCAAGTTTTGACAAAGAATTGAGGATATGAAAAAATCGATACAGAAACTACTCCCGGCACGGGCAGGTAGATACTGACCAAAACTACTTTTGTCTTGTAATCGTCCCAATGTGTTTCCATTGTGAATCTTTACATATAAATCGTATAAAAAACAAGTTTTGACAAAGAATTGAGGATATGAAAAAATCGATACAGAAACTACTCCCGGCACGGGCAGGTAGGTACTGACGAAAACTACTTTTGTCTTATAATCGTCCCAATGTGTTTCCATTGTGAATCTTTACATATAAATCGTATAAAAATCAAGTTTTGACAAAGAATTGAGGATATGAAAAAATCGATACAGAAACTACTCCCGGCACGGGCAGGTAGGTACTGACGAAAATTACTTTTGTCTTATAATCGTCCCAATGTGTTTCCATTGTGAATCTTTACATATAAATCGTATTAAAATCAAGTTTTGACAAAGAATTGAGGATATGAAAAAATTGATACAGAAACTACTCCCGGCACGGGCAGGTAGGTACTGACGAAAACTACTTTTGTCTTATAATCGTCCCAATGTGTTTCCATTGTGAATCTTTACATATAAATCGTATAAAAATCAAGTTTTGACAAAGAATTGAGGATATGAAAAAATCGATACAGAAACTACTCCCGGCACGGGCAGGTAGGTACTGACGAAAACGACTTTTGTCTTATAATCGTCCCAATGTGTTTCCATTGTGAATCTTTACATATAAATCGTAAAAAAATCAAGTTTTGACAAAGAATTGAGGTTATGAAACAATCGATACAGAAACTACTCCCGGCACGGGCAGGTAGGTACTGACGAAAACTACTTTTGTCTTATAATCGTCCCAATGTGTTTCCATTGTGAATCTTTACATATAAATCGTATAAAAATCAAGTTTTGACAAAGAATTGAGGATATGAAAAAATCGATACAGAAATTACTCCCGGCACGGGCAGGTAGGTACTGACGAAAACTACTTTTGTCTTGTAATCGTCCCAATGTGTTTCCGTTGTGAATCTTTACATATAAATCGTATAAAAATCAAGTTTTGACAAAGAATTGAGGATATGAAAAAATCGATACAGAAACTACTCCCGGCACGGGCAGGTAGGTACTGACGAAAACTACTTTTGTCTTATAATCGTCCCAATGTGTTTCCATTGTGAATCTTTACATATAAATCGTATAAAAATCAAGTTTTGACAAAGAATTGAGGATATGAAAAAATCGATACAGAAACTACTCCCGGCACGGGCAGGTAGGTACTGACGAAAATTACTTTTGTCTTATAATCGTCCCAATGTGTTTCCATTGTGAATCTTTACATATAAATCGTATTAAAATCAAGTTTTGACAAAGAATTGAGGATATGAAAAAATTGATACAGAAACTACTCCCGGCACGGGCAGGTAGATACTGACGAAAACTACTTTTGTCTTATAATCGTCCCAATGTGTTTCCATTGTGAATCTTTACATATAAATCGTATAAAAATCAAGTTTTGACAAAGAATTGAGGATATGAAAAAATCGATACAGAAACTACTCCCGGCACGGGCAGGTAGGTACTGACGAAAACTACTTTTGTCTTATAATCGTCCCAATGTGTTTCCATTGTGAATCTTTACATATAAATCGTATAAAAATCAAGTTTTGACAAAGAATTGAGGATATGAAAAAATCGATACAGAAACTACTCCCGGCACGGGCAGGTAGGTACTGACGAAAACGACTTTTGTCTTATAATCGTCCCAATGTGTTTCCATTGTGAATCTTTACATATAAATCGTATAAAAATCAAGTTTTGACAAAGAATTGAGGATATGAAAAAATCGATACAGAAACTACTCCCGGCACGGGCAGGTAGATACTGACGAAAACGACTTTTGTCTTATAATCGTCCCAATTTGTTTCCATTGTGAAAATATGTAAATCGTATAAAAATCAAGTTTTGACAAAGAATTGAGGATATGAAAAAATCTATACAGAAACTACTCCCGGCACGGGCAGGTAGGTACTGACGAAAACTACTTTTGTCTTATAATCGTCCCAATGTGTTTCCATTGTGAATCTTTACATATAAATCGTATAAAAATGAAGTTTTGACAAAGAATTGAGGACATGAAAAAATCGATACAGAAACTACTCCCGGCACGGGCAGGTAGTTACTGACGAAAACTACTTTTGTCTTATAATCGTCCCAATGTGTTTCCATTGTGAATCTTTACATATAAATCGTATAAAAATCAAGTTTTGACAAAGAATTGAGGATATGAAAAAATTGATACAGAAACTACTCCCGGCACGGGCAGGTAGGTACTGACGAAAACTACTTTTGTCTTATAATCGTCCCAATGTGTTTCCATTGTGAATCTTTACATATAAATCGTATAAAAATCAAGTTTTGACAAAGAATTGAGGATATGAAAAAATCGATACAGAAACTACTCCCGGCAGGGGCAGGTAGATACTGACGAAAACTACTTTTGTCTTATAATCGTCCCAATGTGTTTCCATTGTGAATCTTTACATATAAATCGTATAAAAATCAAGTTTTGACAAAGAATTGAGTATATGAAAAATCGATACAGAAACTACTCCCGGCACGGGCAGGTAGATACTGACGAAAACTACTTTTGTCTTATAATCGTCCCAATGTGTTTCCATTGACAAAGAATTGAGGATATGAAAAAATCGATACAGAAACTACTCCCGCCTTGGGCAGGTAGATACTGAAGAAAACGACTTTTGTCTTATAATCGTCCCAATGTGTTTCCATTGTGAATCTTTACATATAAATCGTATAAAAATCAAGTTTTGACAAAGAATTGAGGATATGAAAAAATCGATACAGAAACTACTCCCGGCACGGGCAGGTAGATACTGACGAAAACGACTTTTGTCTTATAATCGTCCCAATGTGTTTCCATTGTGAATCTTTACATATTAATCGTAAAAAAATCAAGTTTTGACAAAGAATTGAGGTAATGAAACAATCGATACAGAAACTACTCCCGGCACGGGCAGGTAGGTACTGACGAAAACTAGTTTTGTCTTATAATCGTCCCAATGTGTTTCCATTGTGAATCTTTACATATAAATCGTATAAAAATCAAGTTTTGACAAAGAATTGAGGATATGAAAAAATCGATACAGAAACTACTCCCGGCACGGGCAGGTAGTTACTGACGAAAACTACTTTTGTCTTATAATCGTCCCAATGTGTTTCCATTGTGAATCTTTACATATAAATCGTATAAAAATCAAGTTTTGACAAAGAATTGAGGATATGAAAAAATCGATACAGAAACTACTCCCGGCACGGGCAGGTAGATACTGACGAAAACTACTTTTGTCTTATAATCGTCCCAATGTGTTTCCATTGTGAATCTTTACATATAAATCGTATAAAAATCAAGTTTTGACAAAGAATTGAGGATATGAAAAAATCGATACAGAAACTACTCCCGGCACGGGCAGGTAGATACTGACCAAAACTACTTTTGTCTTATAATCGTCCCAATGTGTTTCCATTGTGAATCTTTACATATAAATCGTATAAAAATCAAGTTTTGACAAAGAATTGAGGATATGAAAAAATCGATACAGAAACTACTCCCGGCACGGGCAGGTAGGTACTGACGAAAACTACTTTTGTCTTATAATCGTCCCAATGTGTTTCCATTGTGAATCTTTACATATAAATCGTATAAAAATCAAGTTTTGACAAAGAATTGAGGATATGAAAAAATCGATACAGAAACTACTCCCGGCACGGGCAGGTAGATACTGACCAAAACTACTTTTGTCTTATAATCGTCCCAATGTGTTTCCATTGTGAATCTTTACATATAAATCGTATAAAAATCAAGTTTTGACAAAGAATTGAGGATATGAAAAAATCGATACAGAAACTACTCCCGGCACGGGCAGGTAGGTACTGACGAAAACTACTTTTGTCTTATAATCGTCCCAATGTGTTTCCATTGTGAATCTTTACATATAAATCGTATAAAAATCAAGTTTTGACAAAGAATTGAGGATATGAAAAATCGATACAGAAACTACTCCCGGCACGGGCAGGTAGGTACTGACGAAAATTACTTTTGTCTTATAATCGTCCCAATGTGTTTCCATTGTGAATCTTTACATATAAATCGTATAAAACTCAAGTTTTGACAAAGAATTGAGGATATGAAAAAATCGATACAGAAACTACTCCCGGCACGGGCAGGTAGATACTGACCAAAACTACTTTTGTCTTATAATCGTCCCAATGTGTTTCCATTGTGAATCTTTACATATAAATCGTAAAAAAATCAAGTTTTGACAAAGAATTGAGGTTATGAAACAATCGATACAGAAACTACTCCCGGCACGGGCAGGTAGGTACTGACGAAAACTACTTTTGTCTTATAATCGTCCCAATGTGTTTCCATTGTGAATCTTTACATATAAATCGTATAAAAATCAAGTTTTGACAAAGAATTGAGGATATGAAAAAATCGATACAGAAATTACTCCCGGCACGGGCAGGTAGGTACTGACGAAAACTACTTTTGTCTTGTAATCGTCCCAATGTGTTTCCGTTGTGAATCTTTACATATAAATCGTATAAAAATCAAGTTTTGACAAAGAATTGAGGATATGAAAAAATCGATACAGAAACTACTCCCGGCACGGGCAGGTAGGTACTGACGAAAACTACTTTTGTCTTATAATCGTCCCAATGTGTTTCCATTGTGAATCTTTACATATAAATCGTATAAAAATCAAGTTTTGACAAAGAATTGAGGATATGAAAAAATCGATACAGAAACTACTCCCGGCACGGGCAGGTAGGTACTGACGAAAATTACTTTTGTCTTATAATCGTCCCAATGTGTTTCCATTGTGAATCTTTACATATAAATCGTATTAAAATCAAGTTTTGACAAAGAATTGAGGATATGAAAAAATTGATACAGAAACTACTCCCGGCACGGGCAGGTAGATACTGACGAAAACTACTTTTGTCTTATAATCGTCCCAATGTGTTTCCATTGTGAATCTTTACATATAAATCGTATAAAAATCAAGTTTTGACAAAGAATTGAGGATATGAAAAAATCGATACAGAAACTACTCCCGGCACGGGCAGGTAGGTACTGACGAAAACTACTTTTGTCTTATAATCGTCCCAATGTGTTTCCATTGTGAATCTTTACATATAAATCGTATAAAAATCAAGTTTTGACAAAGAATTGAGGATATGAAAAAATCGATACAGAAACTACTCCCGGCACGGGCAGGTAGATACTGACGAAAACGACTTTTGTCTTATAATCGTCCCAATGTGTTTCCATTGTGAATCTTTACATATAAATCGTAAAAAAATCAAGTTTTGACAAATAATTGAGGTTATGAAACAATCGATACAGAAACTACTCCCGGCACGGGCAGGTAGGTACTGACGAAAACTACTTTTGTCTTATAATCGTCCCAATGTGTTTCCTTTGTGAATCTTTACATATAAATCGTATAAAAATCAAGTTTTGACAAAGAATTGAGGATATGAAAAAATCGATACAGAAACTACTCCCGGCACGGGCAGGTAGGTACTGACGAAAACTACTTTTGTCTTATAATCGTCCCAATGTGTTTCCATTGTGAATCTTTACATATAAATCGTATAAAAATCAAGTTTTGACAAAGAATTGAGTATATGAAAAAATCGATACAGAAACTACTCCCGGCACGGGCAGGTAGATACTGACGAAAACTACTTTTGTCTTATAATCGTCCCAATGTGTTTCCATTGACAATGAATTGAGGATATGAAAAAATCGATACAAAAACTACTCCCGGCACGGGCAGGTAGATACTGACGAAAACGACTTTTGTCTTATAATCGTCCCAATGTGTTTCCATTGTGAATCTTTACATATAAATCGTATAAAAATCAAGTTTTGACAAAGAATTGAGGATATGAAAAAATCGATACAGAAACTACTCCCGGCAGGGGCAGGTAGATACTGACGAAAACTACTTTTGTCTTATAATCGTCCCAATGTGTTTCCATTGTGAATCTTTACATATAAATCGTATAAAAATCAAGTTTTGACAAAGAATTGAGTATATGAAAAAATCGATACAGAAACTACTCCCGGCACGGGCAGGTAGATACTGACGAAAACTACTTTTGTCTTATAATCGTCCCAATGTGTTTCCATTGACAAAGAATTGAGGATATGAAAAAATCGATACAAAAACTACTCCCGGCACGGGCAGGTAGATACTGACGAAAACGACTTTTGTCTTATAATCGTCCCAATGTGTTTCCATTGTGAATCTTTACATATAAATCGTATAAAAATCAAGTTTTGACAAAGAATTGAGGATATGAAAAAATCGATACAGAAACTACTCCCGGCACGGGCAGGTAGATACTGACGAAAACGACTTTTGTCTTATAATCGTCCCAATGTGTTTCCATTGTGAATCTTTACATATAAATCGTATAAAAATCAAGTTGTGACAAAGAATTGAGGATATGAAAAAATCGATACAGAAACTACTCCCGGCACGGGCAGGTTGGTACTGACGAAAACTACTTTTGTATTATAATCGTCCCAATGTGTTTCCATTGTGAATCTTTACATATAAATCGTATAAAAATCAAGTTTTGACAAAGAATTGAGGATATGAAAAAATCGATACAGAAACTACTCCCGGCACGGGCAGGTAGGTACTGACGAAAACTACTTTTGTCTTATAATCGTCCCAATGTGTTTCCATTGTGAATCTTTACATATAAATCGTATAAAAATCAAGTTTTGACAAAGAATTGAGGATATGAAAAAATCGATACAGAAACTACTCCCGGCACGGGCAGGTAGATACTGACGAAAACTACTTTTGTCTTATAATCGTCCCAATGTGTTTCCATTGTGAATCTTTACATATATGTAAATCGTATAAAAATCAAGTTTTGACAAAGAATTGAGGATATGAAAAAATCGATACAGAAACTACTCCCGGCACGGGCAGGTAGGTACTGACGAAAACTACTTTTGTCTTATAATCGTCCCAATGTGTTTCCATTGTGAATCTTTACATATAAATCGTATAAAAATCAAGTTTTGACAAAGAATTGAGGATATGAAAAAATCGATACAGAAACTACTCCCGGCAGGGGCAGGTAGATACTGACGAAAACTACTTTTGTCTTATAATCGTCCCAATGTGTTTCCATTGTGAATCTTTATATTTATATGTAAATTTTATAAAAATCAAGTTTTGAAAAGAATTGAGGATATGAATAAATCGATACAGAAACTACTCCCGGCACGGGCAGGTAGATACTGACGAAAACTATTTTTGTCTTATAATCGTCCCAATGTGTTTCCATTGTGAATCTTTACATATAAATCGTATAAAAAACAAGTTTTGACAAAGAATTGAGGATATGAAAAAATCGATACAGAAACTACTCCCGGCACGGGCAGGTAGATACTGACCAAAACTACTTTTGTCTTATAATCGTCCCAATGTGTTTCCATTGTGAATCTTTACATATAAATCGTATAAAATCAAGTTTTGACAAAGAATTGAGGATATGAAAAAATCGATACAGAAACTACTCCCGGCACGGGCAGGTAGTTACTGACGAAAACTACTTTTGTCTTATAATCGTCCCAATGTGTTTCCATTGTGAATCTTTACATATAAATCGTATAAAAATCAAGTTTTGACAAAGAATTGTGGATATGAAAAAATCGATACAGAAACTACTCCCGGCACGGGCAGGTAGATACTGACGAAAACGACTTTTGTCTTATAATCGTCCCAATGTGTTTCCATTGTGAATCTTTACATATAAATCGTAAAAAAATCAAGTTTTGACAAAGAATTGAGGTTATGCAACAATCGATACAGAAACTACTCCCGGCACGGGCAGGTAGGTATTGACGAAAACTACTTTTGTCTTATAATCGTCCCAATGTGTTTCCATTGTGAATCTTTACATATAAATCGTATAAAAATCAAGTTTTGACAAAGAATTGTGGATATGAAAAAATCGATACAGAAACTACTCCCGGCACGGGCAGGTAGATACTGACGAAAACGACTTTTGTCTTATAATCGTCCCAATGTGTTTCCATTGTGAATCTTTACATATAAATCGTAAAAAAATCAAGTTTTGACAAAGAATTGAGGTTATGCAACAATCGATACAGAAACTACTCCCGGCACGGGCAGGTAGGTACTGACGAAAACTACTTTTGTCTTATAATCGTCCCAATGTGTTTCCATTGTGAATCTTTACATATAAATCGTATAAAAATCAAGTTTTGACAAAGAATTGAGGATAGGAAAAAATCGATACAGAAACTACTCCCGGCACGGGCAGGTAGTTACTGACGAAAACTACTTTTGTCTTATAATCGTCCCAATGTGTTTCCATTGTGAATCTTTACATATAAATCGTATAAAAATCAAGTTTTGACAAAGAATTGAGGATATGAAAAAATCGATACAGAAACTACTCCCGGCACGGGCAGGTAGATGCTGACCAAAACTACTTTTGTCTTATAATCGTCCCAATGTGTTTCCATTGTGAATCTTTACATATAAATCGTATAAAAATCAAGTTTTGACAAAGAATTGAGGATATGAAAAAATCGATACAGAAACTACTCCCGGTACGGGCAGGTAGATACTGACGAAAACTACTTTTGTCTTATAATCGTCCCAATGTGTTTCCATTGTGAATCTTTACATATAAATCGTATAAAAATCAAGTTTTGACAAAGAATTGAGGATATGAAAAAATCGATACAGAAACTACTCCCGGCACGGGCAGGTAGATACTGACGAAAACTACTTTTGTCTTATAATCGTCCCAATGTGTTTCCATTGTGAATCTTTACATATAAATCGTATAAAAAACAAGTTTTGACAAAGAATTGAGGATATGAAAAAATCGATACAGAAACTACTCCCGGCAGGGGCAGGTAGATACTGACGAAAACTACTTTTGTCTTATAATCGTCCCAATGTGTTTCCATTGTGAATCTTTACATATAAATCGTATAAAAATCAAGTTTTGACAAAGAATTGAGTATATGAAAAAATCGATACAGAAACTACTCCCGGCACGGGCAGGTAGATACTGACGAAAACTACTTTTGTCTTATAATCGTCCCAATGTGTTTCCATTGTGAATCTTTACATATAAATCGTATAAAAATCAAGTTTTGACAAAGAATTGAGGATATGAAAAAATCGATACAGAAACTACTCCCGGCACGGGCAGGTAGATACTGACGAAAACGACTTTTGTCTTATAATCGTCCCAATGTGTTTCCATTGTGAATCTTTACATATAAATCGTAAAAAAATCAAGTTTTGACAAATAATTGAGGTTATGAAACAATCGATACAGAAACTACTCCCGGCACGGGCAGGTAGGTACTGACGAAAACTACTTTTGTCTTATAATCGTCCCAATGTGTTTCCTTTGTGAATCTTTACATATAAATCGTATAAAAATCAAGTTTTGACTAAGAATTGAGGATATGAAAAAATCGATACAGAAACTACTCCCGGCACGGGCAGGTAGGTACTGACGAAAACTACTTTTGTCTTATAATCGTCCCAATGTGTTTCCATTGTGAATCTTTACATATAAATCGTATAAAAATCAAGTTTTGACAAAGAATTGAGTATATGAAAAAATCGATACAGAAACTACTCCCGGCACGGGCAGGTAGATACTGACGAAAACTACTTTTGTCTTATAATCGTCCCAATGTGTTTCCATTGACAAAGAATTGAGGATATGAAAAAATCGATACAAAAACTACTCCCGGCACGGGCAGGTAGATACTGACGAAAACGACTTTTGTCTTATAATCGTCCCAATGTGTTTCCATTGTGAATCTTTACATATAAATCGTATAAAAATCAAGTTTTGACAAAGAATTGAGGATATGAAAAAATCGATACAGAAACTACTCCCGGCAGGGGCAGGTAGATACTGACGAAAACTACTTTTGTCTTATAATCGTCCCAATGTGTTTCCATTGTGAATCTTTACATATAAATCGTATAAAAATCAAGTTTTGACAAAGAATTGAGTATATGAAAAAATCGATACAGAAACTACTCCCGGCACGGGCAGGTAGATACTGACGAAAACTACTTTTGTCTTATAATCGTCCCAATGTGTTTCCATTGTGAATCTTTACATATAAATCGTATAAAAATCAAGTTTTGACAAAGAATTGAGGATATGAAAAAATCGATACAGAAACTACTCCCGGCACGGGCAGGTAGGTACTGACGAAAACGACTTTTGCCTTATAATCGTCCCAATGTGTTTCCATTGTGAATCTTTACATATAAATCGTATAAAAATCAAGTTTTGACAAAGAATTGAGGATATGAAAAAATCGATACAGAAAATACTCCCGGCACGGGCAGGTAGATACTGACGAAAACGACTTTTGTCTTATAATCGTCCCAATGTGTTTCCATTGTGAATCTTTACATATAAATCGTATAAAAATCAAGTTTTGACAAAGAATTGAGGATATGAAAAAATCGATACAGAAACTACTCCCGGCACGGGCAGGTAGGTACTGACGAAAACGACTTTTGTCTTATAATCGTCCCAATGTGTTTCCATTGTGAATCTTTACATATAAATCGTATAAAAATCAAGTTTTGACAAAGAATTGAGGATATGAAAAAATCGATACAGAAACTACTCCCGGCACGGGCAGGTAGATACTGACGAAAACGACTTTTGTCTTATAATCGTCCCAATTTGTTTCCATTGTGAAAATATGTAAATCGTATAAAAATCAAGTTTTGACAAAGAATTGAGGATGTAAACGACACACGTAGTTACATATTTCTTTTGAAATAATAATAAGTTATCTGTTTATGTTAGATATAAGATTTTACTAATATATCAACACGTTACGCCATCTGTTGGCATCTTTTAAAAATATAAATAAATAAGACGAGATTGTGGGTGCACGCAAAATTTTAATAATGATTTTTTACCACATTAGAGGGTAGTTTACTCCCTGACGTGTGGAGCTGGCGCCGCGTCGCAATATAGATCGCTCACAAAAACAAATGGTAAAGAAGCACATACATAAATGTCCAATTCTGCCTGCAAACCAATTTCTGTCGTCTGTCGTTTAAAACAGTGTTATTATTTTGATCCCCTACAAACTGTTTGGTCCATTCGAGCGGATCTGTAAAATCAGTGAACTGCGCAGTTGCGTTTCAACATGTCGGTCGAAACGCCATCAAAAGTTCTTACGCGTCGTCAACGACAGGCACGTTTGGATTCTAAGAAGTTGGAATTTGCACCTATGATGAAGGAGTTGGACATGAGCCTTCGTCGCGACACGAACGTTCCTCAATCGTCGCGAGAAGGACACGAGTCGACGCCGATGCCGAAACTTGCCTCCAAGATGGCACCTCCCGGTATTGCGCAGCAATCAACATGTGCTTCGAAAACCACAATTTGTACAAAGAAAACCACAATGTCTTCAATCGCACGTCGTAAACAACTCGAATTGGAAGCGGCGGAAGCTAAAGCCAAGATTCAGATGGAGTTAATTGACAAGAAGCTAGAGGCTGATCTTGCCAAAGTCGATCGCGATAGCGAGAAGGCTAGTCGCGTCGGCACGGATGTGGCTCCTGACGAAGTCCTTGGTGCCTATTGTTCGTCCCTGCCCAGCGAGAAGCGCGTGCACAACAACGTGGAGAAGTGGCTGGACACGCACTGCCCATCACCCGTCCAGCACGACAACAGCATCCTACAGCTTGCCCATACGCTGAAGGATCTGATGAACCAGTCTACATCATGTGCTAAGCACGAAGATAAACTTTTGAGCCGTCTCGCCATGCCTCGTGAGCTACCTGTCTTTAGTGGTGACTGCATCGAGTGGCTACATTTCAAAAGTGCTTATGATGATTCGTCACGTGTGTGTAGATTCAGTGACAGTGAGAACCTGTGGCGCCTACGTAAGTCCCTACGAGGCGAGGCCAAGGAAGCAGTGACTGACTTGTTGATTGGCAACACTCCACCGTCAGCAGTTATGGAAGCACTGGAACTCAGGTTTGGCCGTCCCGATATTATTGTCAACAATATAGCGATGCAATTGAAAAAGCTACCATCGTTACCTACTCAGTACCAGCACGATCTGATCACCTTGTCCGTCAAAGTCAATAACTGCGTGGCCACCATACGCGCACTTGACCAGAATGACTACCTACGAAGCCCCGAGCTCGCCGCAGCTATTGTTTCTAAATTGCCGAGCACCTTGATAGGTAGATGGACAGAGTTTGCCTACAATCATCTACGAGAAGGGAGATCTAGGCTAGAAATATTAGCGACATTTCTGAAGTTGGAAGCTGAGATGATATCTGTCGTCGGATGTAGTCCGCCGCGGGAGAAGAAGCCGGAAGCGCCCGCGCCGCCGCCGCCCAGACGCGCCGTGAATACATCCTCCGTTGATGCTACTGATGATTGCAAGTTTTGCCAGAAAGGCAACCATATCCTTACAGAATGTCGCGCATTCAAACGCGCTATGCGAAAGGATAAATGGCGTTTTGTTAAAACGCACAATTTATGTTATTGTTGTCTCAAGAAAAGACACAATAACGACATATCATGCCCTGCACCAATTTGTAATATAGATGAATGCGGCAAGTCGCATCACCGCCTGCTACATTGGACTAAGCCTGAGACGATGACGTCACCAACAGCTGATAAGGCGCCCTTGACCCCGGAACCTATCTCACCTGCACCCGACGCGCCAGTGTTGCATTTCGCACGGGACAGTGATGACGTCGAAAGCTGCGTCGGCGCAGCTTCTGAAGGATTCGCGTTATTAAAAGTGATTGCGGTTCAGTTACGTGGCCCTAAAGGTGTCGTAAACACCCACGCCCTTCTGGACGATGGTGCCCAAGTGTCTGTGATCGATGCCGAATTGGCAGATAGCCTAGGTCTCAAGTGTAGTAGTGCTCAGCCTATTAGGTTTACGGATGCGTTCGGTTTATCGGTTTATCAATCTGAAGTGCCTAGTGTTAGGGTAGAAATAACGGGACAGGACAAAACCCGTTATGACTGTAAGTTTCGCAAGTGTGATAAGTTACAGCTGTGTTCACAAAATCAATCTATTTTAGATAGTGTAAATAGTTCTCACTTTTCGCATATCAAACACTTGATTTGTACAGGCACTAATGTGAAACCTCGCCTACTTATTGGTGAGGATAATTACTTCCTGATGGCTCCACTCGAGGTAATACATGGAGACAGGAACTCGCTGTACGCATCACGATGTCGGTTGGGATGGACCGTCCATGGTTTCCACCGTGGCCGCACTCACTCCTCGGAGTCCGGGGTAAGTGACCAAAATGTTCTCCATCTCGCTCACTCTCGTAACCCTGATGATACTGATGATATGCACAATATTCGCGAACTTAATGATTTGATTAAACACTCGTTCGATTTCGACTTGATAGCAATTTCACCCGTATCGCGCGAGAATACAGATCATATTCGTGCTATTGAGATTTTAGATAAGACAGCTCGCCAAGTAGGTACTCAGTGGGAAGTAGGTTTGCCCTTTAAGAAAGATGTATTTAGCATGCCCGATTCCTATCACAATGCCTACTCGCGTCAGCAACTATTGTTACGAAAGTTTCGTCAAAACGCTGACTACGCGGCCCGCTATAAAAATGAAATTACTAAACTTTTAGATAGTAATTACGCCCGAGAACTTACTGATAAGGAATCGCATTCCTCAGCTTGGTATTTGCCTCACTTTGGTATTCAAAATATTAACAAACCTGATAAGTTAAGGGTTGTTTTTGATGCAGCGGCAAAAGTAGATGGTCTGTGCCTTAACGATTATTCATTAACAGGACCGGATTTATATAATTCACTTTACGGAATTATGCTTAGATTTCGTGAGAATAGAATTGTTATAATTGGAGATATTCGCGATATGTTTCTAAGGGTGAAAATTCGTCCGGAAGACCAGCATGTACTTCGATTCTTGTGGCAAGAATCGTCGGAGAGCCCGTTAAAGGTTTGTTCGATGCAAAGCCTTATTTTCGGCGCTACATGCTCACCGTTTATTGCGCAATATGTAAAAAATAAAAATGCTTTAAAATATGAGGATTTAAATTCCGAAGCTGTCCAAGTAATTCTAAATAATTTTTACATGGATGATTGTTGTTCCTCGACCTGCGACGAAAAGAAGGCAATTGATTTAATTCGTGACATAACATTGATTAACAGCAAGGGTGGTTTTGAAATACGAGGGTGGTCTAGCAACAGCAAACAGGTTTTAGACTCGGTACCTACGGATGCACTGGCGCGCTCAGCTGTTCAGTTCAAACATGGAGCTATGAATACAAGTGAGCGCACGCTAGGATTGATATGGCATCCTGCCGATGATTCGTTCGGGTTTCAAATTTCGCTAGATAGAATACCGGCCGATATTTTGAATGGTTCTATACCGCCTACTAAATCGAAAATGCTTAGCATAATAATGTCAATTTACGATATACATGGTTTTTTATCGCCGTTCGTCATAAAAAGTAAAATCATTTTTCAAGATGTGCACAGGTCGAAAGTAGATTGGAAATGCCGCATCCATTCCGACAAACACATACGCTGGGTAAAATGGTTAGATGAATTAAAACTTTTAGAGTCTTTACGCATACCTAGGTGGTATAACAACGTAGACACGTGGACGCCGTACTATCCCTTATCAGTAGGTGTAGGTAGCAGCGCCGATTCAATTGTTAATAAACAACTGCACATATTCTGTGACGCTTCTTTGAAAGCGTACGCTGCTGTTGTTTATTGGCGTTTCATTCGAGCTGACGGAAATGTTTTGATTTGCTTTGCCGCTAGTAAGAGTAGGGTAAGTCCGCTCCGCCCGGTATCCGTCCCACGTCTGGAGCTGCAGGGCGCGCTGACGGCTGCACGTCTCGCGGACACCCTGCAGCGAGAACACAAAGACCACAAGCCTGAAAAGCGCTACTTCTGGACGGACTCACAGACCGTTCTACAATGGATACGCAGTGATCCTAGGAGCTACAAGCCGTACGTAGCTCATCGCTTAGGTGAAATTGACGAGCTTACGAGCTTATCAGAGTGGCGTTATGTCCCAACTAAGTTGAATGTAGCTGACTTAGCAACAAAAGACGACACGCCCCCTCTGAAGTACGAAAGTGTTTGGTTTCGTGGACCGCAGTTCTTACGGCAGCCTGAGGATTCTTGGCCTAAGGATTGTAAGTCCACCAAAAAGCCTTCACCGGAAGTACTTTATGAGCAACGAAGTCTAAATGTAGTGTCGGACCCGGTTGATTATTCCTTACCTGATGAGAATAAATATTCGTCTTGGATACGACTCGTCCGAGTGACCGCTCGTATTTTATTATTCGTTCGACGATGTCGACGAATCGAGACTGAATTAAATGTCGAGCTTATGACTAAAGCTGAACTCTTATTGATAAAAAAATCTCAGCATGACTCATTTGCGCAGGACATTGAGCTTATTAAGCTTAACAAGCCGTTGTTAACGACAAGCCGCTTGTTCACGTTAACACCTTATCTGGACGACACTAAAGTGTTACGAGCTGGCGGTCGAATTGATAAAGTCGCAGGTGTGTCTTATTCGACTTTGAGACCTGCCATTCTCGATGGTCGCCACCAGATAACTCGGCTGTTAGTCGAGCACTATCATAGAAAAGCTATGCATGGTGCACACGAACTTGTAGTAAACGAATTACGACAGCGCTACTGGATACTGAAGCTGCGGCCGACTGTCCGCGCAGTCGCCGCGCGCTGTCCGTTCTGCCGGTACCGCCGTGCTGCGCCGCAGCCGCAGCGAATGGCCGACCTCCCTGCAGCCCGTCTGCAGCACAATCGTCGCCCCTTCAGTTATACAGGCGTGGACTTTTTTGGTCCGATGGAAGTTACGATCGGCCGTAAAAGGTTCAAAAGGTATGGTGTATTGTTTACGTGCCTTACGGTACGTGCCATACATTTAGAGGTTAGTGAGAGTCTGAGTACAGACTCCACTATCATGGCGCTCAGACGCATGATTGCCCGCCGCGGCACACCCAGTGTTATCTACTCAGATAACGGAACCAATCTGCGCGGAGCGGACAATGAGTTGAAACGAAGTTTACTTGAACTCAATCAAAGTAAGCTTCTAGAAGACGGTACCGTGAGAGGTATCGAATGGAGATTTATTCCTCCGGGGGCCCCCGAACAAGGCGGTGCCTGGGAACGTATGATTCGCACGGTGAAGACGTCCCTGAAAGTAGTCCTGAAGGAACGCGCGCCTCATCCTGAAACGCTTTCTACTTTGTTTGCGGAAGTGGAAGCACTAGTAAATAGTCGCCCTATTACTCATGTGTCAACTGACGTTAACTACCCCGAAGCCTTAAGCCCTAATCACTTTTTGTTAGGTACCTCATCGAATGGTCCCGCATGCGGTAGGTATGATGATGCTGACCTATGTTTGCGTAAGCAATGGCGTATCGCGCAACGGTTAACTGATATGTTTTGGGCTAGATGGGTTAAGGAATACCTTCCTATCTTAATTCCTAGGCAGAAGTGGTGTAGGGAGCAGAGAGTGTTGCGAGAGGGAGATTATGTTCTCATCTTGGAACCTAATTTGGACCGTGGGTGCTGGCGGCACGGAGTGGTGAGTGTGGCGCGCGCGGGGGACGATGGTCGCGTGCGAGTGGTGGACGTGCGCACTCGCTCTGGTTTAGTGCGCCGCCCAGTAACACGTGTCGCTTTACTTGAACCATCGGATTGTTAGTGCTGACCTGAACTATTGCTTAGAAGTTGTTATTGTTATTTGTTTTTTTTTTTAATGTCAGTTCCGCACTAAGAGGGTGGATTGTAAACGACACACGTAGTTACATATTTCTTTTGAAATAATAATAAGTTATCTGTTTATGTTAGATATAAGATTTTACTAATATATCAACACGTTACGCCATCTGTTGGCATCTTTTAAAAATATAAATAAATAAGACGAGATTGTGGGTGCACGCAAAATTTTAATAATGATTTTTTACCACATTAGAGGGTAGTTTTCTCCCTGACGTGTGGAGCTGGCGCCGCGTCGCAATATAAATCGCTCACAAAACAAGTTGTAAAGAAGCACATACATAAATGTCCAATTCTGCCTGCAAACCAATTTCTGTCGTCTGTCGTTTAAAACAGTGTTTTTATTTTGATCCCCTACAGAGGATATGAAAAAATCTATACAGAAACTACTCCCGGCACGGGCAGGTAGGTACTGACGAAAACTACTTTTGTCTTATAATCGTCCCAATGTGTTTCCATTGTGAATCTTTACATATAAATCGTATAAAAATGAAGTTTTGACAAAGAATTGAGGACATGAAAAAATCGATACAGAAACTACTCCCGGCACGGGCAGGTAGTTACTGACGAAAACTACTTTTGTCTTATAATCGTCCCAATGTGTTTCCATTGTGAATCTTTACATATAAATCGTATAAAAATCAAGTTTTGACAAAGAAATGAGGATATGAAAAAATTGATACAGAAACTACTCCCGGCACGGGCAGGTAGGTACTGACGAAAACTACTTTTGTCTTATAATCGTCCCAATGTGTTTCCATTGTGAATCTTTACATATAAATCGTATAAAAATCAAGTTTTGACAAAGAATTGAGGATATGAAAAAATCGATACAGAAACTACTCCCGGCAGGGGCAGGTAGATACTGACGAAAACTACTTTTGTCTTATAATCGTCCCAATGTGTTTCCATTGTGAATCTTTACATATAAATCGTATAAAAATCAAGTTTTGACAAAGAATTGAGTATATGAAAAATCGATACAGAAACTACTCCCGGCACGGGCAGGTAGATACTGACGAAAACTACTTTTGTCTTATAATCGTCCCAATGTGTTTCCATTGACAAAGAATTGAGGATATGAAAAAATCGATACAGAAACTACTCCCGCCTTGGGCAGGTAGATACTGAAGAAAACGACTTTTGTCTTATAATCGTCCCAATGTGTTTCCATTGTGAATCTTTACATATAAATCGTATAAAAATCAAGTTTTGACAAATAATTGAGGATATGAAAAAATCGATACAGAAACTACTCCCGGCACGGGCAGGTAGTTACTGACGAAAACTACTTTTGTCTTATAATCGTCCCAATGTGTTTCCATTGTGAATCTTTACATATAAATCGTATAAAAATCAAGTTTTGACAAAGAATTGAGGATATGAAAAAATCGATACAGAAACTACTCCCGGCACGGGCAGGTAGGTGCTGAGGAAAACTACTTTTGTCTTATAATCGTCCCAATGTGTTTCCATTGTGAATCTTTACATATAAATCGTATAAAAATCAAGTTTTGACAAAGAATTGAGGATATGAAAAAATCGATACAGAAACTACTCCCGGCACGGGCAGGTAGATACTGACGAAAACTACTTTTGTCTTATAATCGTCCCAATGTGTTTCCATTGTGAATCTTTACATATAAATCGTATAAAAAACAAGTTTTGACAAAGAATTGAGGATATGAAAAAATCGATACAGAAACTACTCCCGGCACGGGCAGGTAGATACTGACCAAAACTACTTTTGTCTTATAATCGTCCCAATGTGTTTCCATTGTGAATCTTTACATATAAATCGTATAAAAATCAAGTTTTGACAAAGAATTGAGGATATGAAAAAATCGATACAGAAACTACTCCCGGCACGGGCAGGTAGATACTGACCAAAACTACTTTTGTCTTATAATCGTCCCAATGTGTTTCCATTGTGAATCTTTACATATAAATCGTATAAAAATCAAGTTTTGACAAATAATTGAGGTTATGAAACAATCGATACAGAAACTACTCCCGGCACGGGCAGGTAGGTACTGACGAAAACTACTTTTGTCTTATAATCGTCCCAATGTGTTTCCATTGTGAATCTTTACATATAAATCGTATAAAAATCAAGTTTTGACAAAGAATTGAGGATATGAAAAAATCGATACAGAAACTACTCCCGGCATGGGCAGGTAGATACTGACGAAAACTACTTTTGTCTTATAATCGTCCCAATGTGTTTCCATTGTGAATCTTTTTATATAAATCGTATAAAAATCTAGTTTTGACAAAGAATTGAGGATATGAATAAATCGATACAGAAACTACTCCCGGCACGGGCAGGTAGATACTGACCAAAACTACTTTTGTCTTATAATCGTCCCAATGTGTTTCCATTGTGAATCTTTACATATAAATCGTATAAAAATCAAGTTTTGACAAAGAATTGAGGATATGAATAAATCGATACAGAAACTACTCCCGGCACGGGCAGGTAGATACTGACCAAAACTACTTTTGTCTTATAATCGTCCCAATGTGTTTCCATTGTGAATCTTTACATATAAATCGTATAAAAATCAAGTTTTGACAAAGAATTGAGGATATGAAAAAATCGATACAGAAACTACTCCCGGCACGGGCAGGTAGATGCTGACCAAAACTACTTTTGTCTTATAATCGTCCCAATGTGTTTCCATTGTGAATCTTTACATATAAATCGTAAAAAAATCAAGTTTTGACAAAGAATTGAGGATATGAAAAAATCGATACAGAAACTACTCCCGGCACGGGCAGGTAGATACTGACGAAAACGACTTTTGTCTTATAATCGTCCCAATGTGTTTCCATTGTGAATCTTTACATATAAATCGTAAAAAAATCAAGTTTTGACAAATAATTGAGGTTATGAAACAATCGATACAGAAACTACTCCCGGCACGGGCAGGTAGGTACTGACGAAAACTACTTTTGTCTTATAATCGTCCCAATGTGTTTCCATTGTGAATCTTTACATATAAATCGTATAAAAATCAAGTTTTGACAAAGAATTGAGGATATGAAAAAATCGATACAGAAACTACTCCCGGCACGGGCAGGTAGATACTGACGAAAACTACTTTTGTCTTATAATCGTCCCAATGTGTTTCCATTGTGAATCTTTACATATAAATCGTATAAAAAACAAGTTTTGACAAAGAATTGAGGATATGAAAAAATCGATACAGAAACTACTCCCGGCACGGGCAGGTAGATACTGACCAAAACTACTTTTGTCTTATAATCGTCCCAATGTGTTTCCATTGTGAATCTTTACATATAAATCGTATAAAATCAAGTTTTGACAAAGAATTGAGGCTATGAAAAAATCGATACAGAAACTACTCCCGGCACGGGCAGGTAGATACTGACCAAAACTACTTTTGTCTTATAATCGTCCCAATGTGTTTCCATTGTGAATCTTTACATATAAATCGTATAAAAATCAAGTTTTGACAAAGAATTGAGGTTATGCAACAATCGATACAGAAACTACTCCCGGCACGGGCAGGTAGGTACTGACGAAAACTACTTTTGTCTTATAATCGTCCCAATGTGTTTCCATTGTGAATCTTTACATATAAATCGTATAAAAATCAAGTTTTGACAAAGAATTGAGGATATGAAAAAATCGATACAGAAACTACTCCCGGCACGGGCAGGTAGTTACTGACGAAAACTACTTTTGTCTTATAATCGTCCCAATGTGTTTCCATTGTGAATCTTTACATATAAATCGTATAAAAATCAAGTTTTGACAAAGAATTGAGGATATGAAAAAATCGATACAGAAACTACTCCCAGCACGGGCAGGTAGATGCTGACCAAAACTACTTTTGTCTTATAATCGTCCCAATGTGTTTCCATTGTGAATCTTTACATATAAATCGTAAAAAAATCAAGTTTTGACAAATAATTGAGGTTATGAAACAATCGATACAGAAACTACTCCCGGCACGGGCAGGTAGGTACTGACGAAAACTACTTTTGTCTTATAATCGTCCCAATGTGTTTCCATTGTGAATCTTTACATATAAATCGTATAAAAATCAAGTTTTGACAAAGAATTGAGGATATGAAAAAATCGATACAGAAACTACTCCCGGTACGGGCAGGTAGATACTGACGAAAACTACTTTTGTCTTATAATCGTCCCAATGTGTTTCCATTGTGAATCTTTACATATAAATCGTATAAAAAACAAGTTTTGACAAAGAATTGAGGATATGAAAAAATCGATACAGAAACTACTCCCGGCACGGGCAGGTAGATGCTGACCAAAACTACTTTTGTCTTATAATCGTCCCAATGTGTTTCCATTGTGAATCTTTACATATAAATCGTAAAAAAATCAAGTTTTGACAAAGAATTGAGGATATGAAAAAATCGATACAGAAACTACTCCCGGCACGGGCAGGTAGATACTGACGAAAACGACTTTTGTCTTATAATCGTCCCAATGTGTTTCCATTGTGAATCTTTACATATAAATCGTAAAAAAATCAAGTTTTGACAAATAATTGAGGTTATGAAACAATCGATACAGAAACTACTCCCGGCACGGGCAGGTAGGTACTGACGAAAACTACTTTTGTCTTATAATCGTCCCAATGTGTTTCCATTGTGAATCTTTACATATAAATCGTATAAAAATCAAGTTTTGACAAAGAATTGAGGATATGAAAAAATCGATACAGAAACTACTCCCGGCACGGGCAGGTAGATACTGACGAAAACTACTTTTGTCTTATAATCGTCCCAATGTGTTTCCATTGTGAATCTTTACATATAAATCGTATAAAAAACAAGTTTTGACAAAGAATTGAGGATATGAAAAAATCGATACAGAAACTACTCCCGGCACGGGCAGGTAGATACTGACCAAAACTACTTTTGTCTTATAATCGTCCCAATGTGTTTCCATTGTGAATCTTTACATATAAATCGTATAAAATCAAGTTTTGACAAAGAATTGAGGATATGAAAAAATCGATACAGAAACTACTCCCGGCACGGGCAGGTAGATACTGACCAAAACTACTTTTGTCTTATAATCGTCCCAATGTGTTTCCATTGTGAATCTTTACATATAAATCGTATAAAAATCAAGTTTTGACAAAGAATTGAGGTTATGCAACAATCGATACAGAAACTACTCCCGGCACGGGCAGGTAGGTACTGACGAAAACTACTTTTGTCTTATAATCGTCCCAATGTGTTTCCATTGTGAATCTTTACATATAAATCGTATAAAAATCAAGTTTTGACAAAGAATTGAGGATATGAAAAAATCGATACAGAAACTACTCCCGGCACGGGCAGGTAGTTACTGACGAAAACTACTTTTGTCTTATAATCGTCCCAATGTGTTTCCATTGTGAATCTTTACATATAAATCGTATAAAAATCAAGTTTTGACAAAGAATTGAGGATATGAAAAAATCGATACAGAAACTACTCCCGGCACGGGCAGGTAGATGCTGACCAAAACTACTTTTGTCTTATAATCGTCCCAATGTGTTTCCATTGTGAATCTTTACATATAAATCGTAAAAAAATCAAGTTTTGACAAATAATTGAGGTTATGAAACAATCGATACAGAAACTACTCCCGGCACGGGCAGGTAGGTACTGACGAAAACTACTTTTGTCTTATAATCGTCCCAATGTGTTTCCATTGTGAATCTTTACATATAAATCGTATAAAAATCAAGTTTTGACAAAGAATTGAGGATATGAAAAAATCGATACAGAAACTACTCCCGGTACGGGCAGGTAGATACTGACGAAAACTACTTTTGTCTTATAATCGTCCCAATGTGTTTCCATTGTGAATCTTTACATATAAATCGTATAAAAATCAAGTTTTGACAAAGAATTGAGGATATGAAAAAATCGATACAGAAACTACTCCCGGCACGGGCAGGTAGATACTGACGAAAACTACTTTTGTCTTATAATCGTCCC
The DNA here is from genome assembly GCA_947044415.1 of Eupithecia dodoneata. Lineage (NCBI taxonomy): Eukaryota > Metazoa > Arthropoda > Insecta > Lepidoptera > Geometridae > Eupithecia > Eupithecia dodoneata. Next base: position 12,812,646 of record OX345664.1, on the reverse strand, counting down.
AATGTGTTTCCATTGTGAATCTTTACATATAAATCGTATAAAAAACAAGTTTTGACAAAGAATTGAGGATATGAAAAAATCGATACAGAAACTACTCCCGGCACGGGCAGGTAGATACTGACCAAAACTACTTTTGTCTTATAATCGTCCCAATGTGTTTCCATTGTGAATCTTTACATATAAATCGTATAAAATCAAGTTTTGACAAAGAATTGAGGATATGAAAAAATCGATACAGAAACTACTCCCGGCACGGGCAGGTAGTTACTGACGAAAACTACTTTTGTCTTATAATCGTCCCAATGTGTTTCCATTGTGAATCTTTACATATAAATCGTATAAAAATCAAGTTTTGACAAAGAATTGTGGATATGAAAAAATCGATACAGAAACTACTCCCGGCACGGGCAGGTAGATACTGACGAAAACGACTTTTGTCTTATAATCGTCCCAATGTGTTTCCATTGTGAATCTTTACATATAAATCGTAAAAAAATCAAGTTTTGACAAAGAATTGAGGTTATGCAACAATCGATACAGAAACTACTCCCGGCACGGGCAGGTAGGTATTGACGAAAACTACTTTTGTCTTATAATCGTCCCAATGTGTTTCCATTGTGAATCTTTACATATAAATCGTATAAAAATCAAGTTTTGACAAAGAATTGAGGATATGAAAAAATCGATACAGAAACTACTCCCGGCACGGGCAGGTAGTTACTGACGAAAACTACTTTTGTCTTATAATCGTCCCAATGTGTTTCCATTGTGAATCTTTACATATAAATCGTATAAAAATCAAGTTTTGACAAAGAATTGAGGATATGAAAAAATCGATACAGAAACTACTCCCGGCACGGGCAGGTAGGTACTGAGGAAAACTACTTTTGTCTTATAATCGTCCCAATGTGTTTCCATTGTGAATCTTTACATATAAATCGTATAAAAATCAAGTTTTGACAAAGAATTGAGGATATGAAAAAATCGATACAGAAACTACTCCCGGCACGGGCAGGTAGTTACTGACGAAAACTACTTTTGTCTTATAATCGTCCCAATGTGTTTCCATTGTGAATCTTTACATATAAATCGTATAAAAATCAAGTTTTGACAAAGAATTGAGGATATGAAAAAATCGATACAGAAACTACTCCCGGCACGGGCAGGTAGATACTGACGAAAACTACTTTTGTCTTATAATCGTCCCAATGTGTTTCCATTGTGAATCTTTACATATAAATCGTATAAAAATCAAGTTTTGACAAAGAATTGAGGATATGAAAAAATCGATACAGAAACTACTCCCGGCACGGGCAGGTAGATACTGACCAAAACTACTTTTGTCTTATAATCGTCCCAATGTGTTTCCATTGTGAATCTTTACATATAAATCGTATAAAAATCAAGTTTTGACAAAGAATTGAGGATATAAAAAAATCGATACAGAAACTACTCCCGGCACGGGCAGGTAGATACTGACGAAAACTACTTTTGTCTTATAATCGTCCCAATGTGTTTCCATTGTGAATCTTTACATATAAATCGTATAAAAAACAAGTTTTGACAAAGAATTGAGGATATGAAAAAATCGATACAGAAACTACTCCCGGCACGGGCAGGTAGATACTGACCAAAACTACTTTTGTCTTATAATCGTCCCAATGTGTTTCCATTGTGAATCTTTACATATAAATCGTATAAAATCAAGTTTTGACAAAGAATTGAGGATATGAAAAAATCGATACAGAAACTACTCCCGGCACGGGCAGGTAGATACTGACCAAAACTACTTTTGTCTTATAATCGTCCCAATGTGTTTCCATTGTGAATCTTTACATATAAATCGTATAAAAATCAAGTTTTGACAAAGAATTGAGGATATGAAAAAATCGATACAGAAACTACTCCCGGCACGGGCAGGTAGATGCTGACCAAAACTACTTTTGTCTTATAATCGTCCCAATGTGTTTCCATTGTGAATCTTTACATATAAATCGTATAAAAATCAAGTTTTGACAAAGAATTGAGGATATGAAAAAATCGATACAGAAACTACTCCCGGCACGGGCAGGTAGATACTGACGAAAACTACTTTTGTCTTATAATCGTCCCAATGTGTTTCCATTGTGAATCTTTTTATATAAATCGTATAAAAATCTAGTTTTGACAAAGAATTGAGGATATGAATAAATCGATACAGAAACTACTCCCGGCACGGGCAGGTAGATACTGACCAAAACTACTTTTGTCTTATAATCGTCCCAATGTGTTTCCATTGTGAATCTTTACATATAAATCGTATAAAAATCAAGTTTTGACAAAGAATTGAGGATATGAATAAATCGATACAGAAACTACTCCCGGCACGGGCAGGTAGATACTGACCAAAACTACTTTTGTCTTATAATCGTCCCAATGTGTTTCCATTGTGAATCTTTACATATAAATCGTATAAAATCAAGTTTTGACAAAGAATTGAGGATATGAAAAAATCGATACAGAAACTACTCCCGGCACGGGCAGGTAGGTACTGAGGAAAACTACTTTTGTCTTATAATCGTCCCAATGTGTTTCCATTGTGAATCTTTACATATAAATCGTATAAAAATCAAGTTTTGACAAAGAATTGAGGATATGAAAAAATCGATACAGAAACTACTCCCGGCACGGGCAGGTAGATACTGACGAAAACTACTTTTGTCTTATAATCGTCCCAATGTGTTTCCATTGTGAATCTTTACATATAAATCGTATAAAAAACAAGTTTTGACAAAGAATTGAGGATATGAAAAAATCGATACAGAAACTACTCCCGGCACGGGCAGGTAGATACTGACCAAAACTACTTTTGTCTTATAATCGTCCCAATGTGTTTCCATTGTGAATCTTTACATATAAATCGTATAAAAATCAAGTTTTGACAAAGAATTGAGGATATGAAAAAATCGATATAGAAACTACTCCCTTCACGGGCAGATAGATACTGACCAAAACTACTTTTGTCTTATAATCGTCCCAATGTGTTTCCATTGTGAATCTTTACATATAAATCGTATAAAAATCAAGTTTTGACAAAGAATTGAGGATATGAAAAAATCTATACAGAAACTACTCCCGGCACGGGCAGGTAGATACTGACGAAAACTACTTTTGTCTTATAATCGTCCCAATGTGTTTCCATTGTGAATCTTTACATATAAATCGTATAAAAATCAAGTTTTGACAAAGAATTGAGGATATGAAAAAATCGATACAGAAACTACTCCCGGCACGGGCAGGTAGATACTGACGAAAACGACTTTTGTCTTATAATCGTCCCAATGTGTTTCCATTGTGAATCTTTACATATAAATCGTATAAAAATCAAGTTAAGACAAAGAATTGAGGATATGAAAAAATCGATACAGAAACTACTCCCGGCACGGGCAGGTAGGTACTGACGAAAACTACTTTTGTCTTATAATCGTCCCAATGTGTTTCCATTGTGAATCTTTACATATAAATCGTATAAAAATCAAGTTTTGACAAAGAATTGAGGATATGAAAAAATCGATACAGAAACTACTCCCGGCACGGGCAGGTAGATACTGACCAAAACTACTTTTGTCTTATAATCGTCCCAATGTGTTTCCATTGTGAATCTTTACATATAAATCGTATAAAAATCAAGTTTTGACAAAGAATTGAGGTTATGAAACAATCGATACAGAAACTACTCCCGGCACGGGCAGGTAGGTACTGACGAAAACTACTTTTGTCTTACAATCGTCCCAATGTGTTTCCATTGTGAATCTTTACATATAAATCGTATAAAAATCAAGTTTTGACAAAGAATTGAGGATATGAAAAAATCGATACAGAAACTACTCCCAGCACGGGCAGGTAGATACTGACGAAAACTAATTTTGTCTTATAATCGTCCCAATAAAAAAAAATAAAAATAAAATAAAAATAAAAATAAAATTCATTTATTTCGGACAATGACAAATTAAATTTAGGTCCATATAATGTTAGTAGCAAACATTACTTAATACTATGTTAGTTATTAACAATTAATGTAAATTATTACAAACTGTGCAATCAAACAATGATGAAAGTGATTATTTCATCATTACTTGGTTGCAGTGCTTGAGGAACGGGCTATCCCATTTATTGGATAATGCATTCAGAATGACGTTGGTACTACCGTGCAGCCTGAACAGCAACGAGGCGATTTTCTTCCGCATGCATGCATGAAAGCCGTCCGTGCGCGCCTCCGCGAACATGCCGGACGCGCTGCAGAACCTCGGGAGCCCCAGTATCATCCTGAATGCATTATTATACTGGACGCGAAGGGTGTTGATCGCTTTTTGAGTATATGTGGTCCATAGGCTACTCGTGTAGAACGTCTGACAGTAAGACTTAAACAGCGTGACTTTTGCCGCTTCAGAACATCGAAAAACCTACGAACCAACATATTGGCCCTTACGGTCAACGCCCTTCGCTCCCTCTCTACGTCAGGTTCATCTCTAAGATTGTCACTTATAATGTGACCTAAGTATTTGAACTGGGTAACTCTTTTCAGCTCAGATCCATTCAACATAATGGGTGGTACCTCGTTCATGTGTTTTCCCTTTGGGGAGAATACCATGAACTCACTTTTTTTAACATTATATTGTAGACCATGACTCTTAGCATAATTTTCACATATTACCAACAGTTTCTCAAGTGCACTGACAGATGGTGCCAGCAGCACCATATCGTCGGCATAACTGATATTATTTACACTTATTCCATCAATAGAGCATCCCACTGGCTGCCTGCTGAGACTATCTATCAGGGAATTTACATAGAGGTTAAAAAGGTGTGGCGAAGAGACCCCCCCCTGTCTTACACCACATTCCATCCCATATGCATCAGACAGCACCCCTGCCCATTTTACCTGATTAGTTTGATTATTGTACCAATACTCAAAAACAGAACAAACATCTTTAGGCAAACTAGTCTCGCGTAGCTTTCGCCACAGCATATCGTAACACACGGTGTCAAAAGCACGCGAGAGGTCTAGAAAAACAAGCATAGACCGGCGTCCGTTTATCCACGTAGTACTGGACAGTATTCTTGAACCCAAGAATAGCTGTATCAGTGGACAGTCCTTTCCGAAAACCGAACTGTGCATCATGTATTCGTAAGTGTTGGTCTAGGTGCAAATCCAGAAGCCGGTCCAGTACTTTAGCTATTATAGTTGCCAAGGATATTGGCCTATAGTTGCCCATGTCTGAAATGTCTCCAGTTCTGTTCTTGACTATGGGCACAACAATGGTTTTCATACAGTCAGAGGGCACGTACGCATGGCTGATACACAGGGAATAGAACATCGCCAGGACTCCTGACATATGTGTGCCAGCATACCGCAGGTGCTCGACGCTAAGTCCATCATGCCCCGGGGATTTACCCATACTCATAGTTTGTAAAACTTTTCTCACGTCACTAGCTGTTACTCGTGTCAGGGTAGCATCTGAAGATTGATTGGACTCAGCGCCAGGCGACCCTGGCATACCAGCCCGTCCAAAGGTGACCTCACCCTGAAATGCATGCCAAATAACTCAGCCACCTGTTTAGGGTCAGACAAGCCTGCAACACTGGCAGGGAGGCCAGGTTTTGAGTCCAATTTCTTTACGGTTTGCCAGAATTTTGAGAAATGTTTGCCTTTTCTGTGACCTGCAATAACATCCATTTTTATCTGGTCTTGGTTATTTTGGCACCATTTGTGTTTCCATTGTGAATCTTTACATATAAATCGTATAAAAATCAAGTATTGACAAAGAATTGAGGATATGAAAAAATCGATACAGAAACTACTCCCGGCAGGGGCAGGTAGATACTGACGAAAACTACTTTTGTCTTATAATCGTCCCAATGTGTTTCCATTGTGAATCTTTACATATAAATCGTATAAAAATCAAGTTTTGACAAAGAATTGAGGTTATGAAACAATCGATACAGAAACTACTCCCGGCACGGGCAGGTAGGTACCTACTGACTTAAACTATTTTTGTATTATAATCGTCCCAGTGTGATTCCATTGTGAATGTTTACTTATTAATCATATAAAGCTCATAACAGACTTTGCTTAACATCAAATCCAACAAACTGTACAGACTGCCCATCTCTCGAATGCTGCGACACTATAAAATACCTAGGTATAATTGTAGACTCTAGGATGACATACGGACCACACATAAATCTATTCAAAACACGGCTGAGAAAACTCATCGCCGTTTTCAAACAAATTCGGCGCTGCAACTGAATCCCTTATTTTACAAATTGACTACGCTCTCTGTCAGTCCATAGTTACATATTGCTCTACATCATGGGGCGGGGCAGCAAAAACTCACTTACTACCTCTAGAGAGAGCTCAAAGAGCAATTCTCAAGATTGCATACCGATTCCCAGCATCACAACTATATTCAGACACTCAATTATTGACAGTTAGACAACTATGCATCCAACAACTAATATTAAAACAACACAGTATTAAATACAACCAAAATACACAAATAAAAAGCAAACGACGAAAAGACAGAATATATAAAATACCTAGTTGTAACACGTCGCGTCGCTTGCCCAGAGACACTTTTCTTTTTTGGGTCCGTACATGTAGGTATAATTACATCAGCAAATATATAGATATAAAGGATTTCAACTACAGAAAATGCAAAAATATGATAAAATCATATTTATCAAACCTGAACTATGATGAAACAGAATGCCTACTAAAAACAACTCGTTAATCAATCACACAGTCAACTCCTACTCCACTCACACAGTCAACTCCTACTCCACTCACTCATCATCCACACACATAGATACACATACACATTTTACACTCATACCTATAAACTGTATTTTATTTTTGGCCTAATTATAATATAATATTAAGTATAAGAAACTGTGAGAATACTACACAGTACAGTGTTTCCTAAAGTATTATTTTTATATACTATAACTTGTTCATAAAATAGTGTAAACCTTATCCCACCAAAACATAAATGTAAAAAAGGAGAGCCAAGTTCAATACAAAAATTATGATTGGCTGTGGGCTTCCCCGCAAAAAGAATGGAGATATAAATGAGTGCCAAGTCAAATATATGTAGGTTAGATTTGACTTGGCCAGTTTTCATTCCATCAGTCATTTTATAAAGTTATTCAACGTTTTAATTCTGATAAAAACTGGCCAAGTCAAATCTAACCTACATATATTTGACTTGGCACTCATTTATATCTCCATTCTTTTTGCGGGGAAGCCCACAGCCAATCATAATTTTTGTATTGAACTTGGCTCTCCTTTTTTACATTTATGTTTTGGTGGGATATCATTACTTTTTGTAAAGTAAACTAGGCAGGTATTGAGATTTAATGTTCATCTTATCTTAATCAAGTAAAACACCTCAGAACACTTAGTGTCGGTTTATTGTACCGAATACATACAACTACGCACTTATTACAAAGTCACTGCACCCTAACAAATACACTGTATTCTATGGCGCAATCGGAGACGTTAGTACCTACTATTGCTTATTCTATGCAATGCTTCGACATAGGTACATAGCTAGGTAGGTATTATACGGGCCGGTCCCTAAAAACTTCACTGTATTCTATGGCGCAATCGGAGACGTAGAACTATTGCTTATTCTATGCAATGCCGATCTATTTAAATTTAAACCTTATTCCATTGACATAAGGTCGTCGTCGCTAACATTACTTATTTTTTGACTTTTTTTATTTTTTTATTTTTTCCTACGTTTACTCACAATTACCGAGCTGGATTCCAAATTTCATCCTTCTAGGTCATCTGGAAGTAGGTTAGATTTAGGTACTATATATATGTCAGTCAGTCAGTGTGAATTTTTACGACTTTTTGACCTTCATATCTTTATAACCGTTTGAGCTAGCTTCATGAAATTTGGGCTTCTACATGTCCTTATGGATATAACTAAACAGACGTAGTTTTATGTGTTTACGTTAAATAAGTTTTGAGTTATAGAAGGGTCAAAAGTGGCACCAAGTGGTTCGTGTAATGATACACTCGGCGCGTTCCTTTGCTTGAACTTGGCTTGAACACGCTGCCGCGTGTTCTAATAAACTACCGAGGTAGATGAGCCCCTGCGTCTACATATAAAAAGTATATCTTATCGTATACGTCTTATTTCAATGACAATAAATTTTCATTAATTAAAGAATAAAAGAAAAGGTAAGTTTTTTATTTCGACCACCACAAATATAACCTGACGTACCTATTTCGTTATTCATCAGTAGGTAATAATCGATATCGATAGATTCGTCTCGTATTCTCATTGGTACATCACTAAGGCAGTAGCTATGTTTTCTGGGTAATCGATAAACAGCCATTGTATTATCGATCTTATGGCCCGTTGTTAGAGACTATAATAAAAGTCGATAGCAATAGCGCCAGCGCCATCTCTTGTTAAGTAGCTTTGTGTTGTGTATAATCAAGAAAGGCAGCCATTGTATTAGTAATCTTATTTGCTGGGAATAGAGACTATAAAAATATTTGGCAAAAGCGCCATCTTTTGCTAAGTAGACAAAGTAGATATTCATTTTTTATCACTGTTTATTTTATTGAGTTTTGAACCATGTATCAATCGAAATAAGGTTTTATATCAATAAAATTAGTTTTATGGTTTTATGCCCTTTTAACGTACTCTTTCAACCAATAAGAATTTTTATTTATATGTGTGTTAGTTTATATATGTGTGAGTTTAGCGACAGACACTAGTTCTCTTCGTAAAAAGGCATCATGCTAATTCTATGTATTCTCTGTTCTGTGGGACTAACCGTCCCGTCCAGTAGAGCTTCTCGCCGAAACTACTTAAAACGAAGTATTCCCAACTGCGCCACAAACTACCGGAAAAACCCAAAAAATATTCAATACGAATTATTCCAAAAACGTTGATCTCTTCAACATGAGGCGAAATGCTTTAAGAAGTTAAATAATATTAACTTCTTCAAATGAGGACCACAAACATTATTAATATCTTATTATCCTCACCTTGTAGTTACCAACCAGCATGACTTGGTATTGGTACTGACATCAGGCAAACAGAACTAGATACATTTGTTGTGTATTTTTGTTTTAATAAGTCTTCTTTTTTTAATTTTTATTTATTTATTTATTATTAATAGGCACTTTGTTTTTGTACTTCTTTATTTTCTTTTGTTTTTGTTAGGCACATTCTTATTATAATTTTAATTTTTACTCGATCAACTTTCGCTTATGTTAATGTTATATACTTAGGTAATAAATAGTTCAGTTATACTTCCAAGCTGCGAGTGGAAACTGTACTTAGCTTTATTTATTCTAAGTCTATGTTCTATCAGGGCGCGCGGCAGCGTGACCAAGCCAAGTTCAAGCAAAGGAACGCGCCGAGTGTATCATTACACGAACCACTTGGTGCCACTTTTGACCCTTCTATAACTCAAAACCTCTTTAACGTAAACACATAAAACTACGTGTGTTGAATTATATCCATAAGGACATGTAGAAGCCCAAATTTCATGAAGCTAGCTCAAACGGTTACAAAGATATGAAGGTCGAAAAGTCGTAAAAATTCACATTGACTGACTGACATATATATAGTACCTAATTCTAACCTACTTCCAGATGACCTAGAAGGATGAAATTTGGAATCCAGCTCGGTAATTGTGTGTAAGCGTAGGAAAAAATCAAAAAATAAAAAAAAGTCAAAAAATAAGCGATGTTAGCGACGACGACCTTATGTCAATGAAATAAGGTTTAAATTCGAATAGAATCCGCATTGCATAGAATAAGCAATGGTACTAACGTCTCCGATTGCGCAATAGAATACAGTGTAGTTGTTAGGTACCGGCAAATAATAGATTCTGTTTTCGAAGTAACTACATATTTTTACTACCTCACACTAGATGTCACTAGTGTAGGGGACGTACTAAGAATTATTTTATTCACAAAATTCATTTTCCAGCAAAAATAACTGTTTTGGTTAATTGTTGTCGGTTGGTTGCCCTATCATTTTCTATGGTTGCAAAATGCTTAAAACGAATACCTATATATTTTTCAGCTATTGATTTAATCAGAAGAATAATATGATTATCAGTATTATCAGCAAGAACAAATATTCGTATATTTCGTCCAGTCCAGTCTTGTCTATTAATTTGTGTGATCCATTGCTGTCTTACATTATCTTGAGATGGAAATCTAGAACATACACAATTTAAAATTGCATTAATAGGTGGGCTTCAATTTCATAAAATTTACTAAACAACTTCTATTATAGTAGTTGTCTCACGGAGGGAAAGTACTTTCAATATAGAATATTTATTATAAAACATTCCATACATGCTATGTTTCAACATAGCCGTGGGACATTCAGTAAAATAATTGGATTCTAAATACGGCCCTGGCCCTGTTTTTCTTTATAAGTTAATGGATGACGATAGATAGCGGCTTTTTTAAAAATGACTATACAAACTAAAAAATTAAAATTTTGGCGACTAAAAAGTCTTTAGGAACTTAAGTTGAAGTAATTTCAGTACATATGATTATTAAAATATAATAACACTGAGCCCTACGTACCTATAAATGTTTATTTCCCATGATACAAAGTATCGCCATCTATTGTCAAGTAGAATTATATTTGGAAACGCCGAGTCGCAATGGAAATGTTCGAGAACTTTTAAAATATGATGCGGTATTCAGAAAAATCCAAAAAGAATTATATTGGTCAGTTGTGTAGTTGAACAAATTTCAGTACATTTGATTATTAAAATATATTATTACTGAGCCCTACGTAGGTTTATTTTACATGATACAAAGTGTCGCCATCTATTGTCAAGTAGAATTAAATTTGGAAACGCCGAGTCAATACCTGCCTAGTTTTCTTTACAAAAAGTAATGATATCCCACCAAAAACAGAATGTAAAAAAGGAGAGCCAAGTTCAATGCAAAAATTATGATTGGCTGTGGGCTTCGCGGCAAAAAGAATTGATATCTGAATGAGTGCCAAGTCAAATCTATGTAGGTAAGATTTGACTTGGCCAGTTTTTATCAGAATTAAAACGTTGAATAACTTTATAAAATGACTGATGTAATGAAAACTGGCCAAGTCAAATCTTACCTACATAGATTTGACTTGGCACTCATTCAGATATCAATTCTTTTTGCCGCGAAGCCCACAGCCAATCATAATTTTTGCATTGAACTTGGCTCTCCTTTTTTACATTCTGTTTTTGGTGGGATTTTTATTTAACATTTAACTTTAAATGTATGGTGCAATACCCTTGCAGGGTGCATGTTGGACTTATATATATTTTTAAAGAACTTTTGTACACATGTAAGCAATAAATCATTGAGTATTGAGTATTTATAATTGTTTCCCAAATAAAATAATTAAAATAAAAAGTCAATGTCAGTGAGATGGCATACATCTCGGCCTCGCCTACCGACGAGTTCGCGTCCTCGAACTCTGAACGATCGCGTTTTACTCGCAGTCTGTGTCCCAGGACAGGACTGTCTGCAACGGAGAATAATAGAACCGGCCTTTCCGACCTAAGGTACGGGAACCGTGAGAATTCAAACCACACAATAATAAAAAATAACTTATTATTTCAAGAATGTTATTCACTAGCAGCCCGCTCTCGGCTTCACTCGCACGCCACCGCGCCGCCGCCGTGCCCGCGCGACCCAATGTGTTGTTCACTAACAGGTGAATGATCATTGTTCGAGGGAGGTCAGCGCGCGCACTTGTGTGGGCGGGGGCGGGGGCGCAGGCGGCGGCGCGCGGCGTAGAGCGCGGCCGCCAGCGCCGCCAGCAGCAGCGCCGCGCCTGCGCAGGCGGCCGCCGCCGCGCGCATCCGGCCCCACGCCGGCACCTGCAGCGCGGCGCCGCCCGCCCCGCGCGCGCACGCCACGCGCGCCCAGTACTGCGCCTGCTCCTCCACGTCCGACACTGCAACAGGACGCGGTCCATCATACATCACGCGCACCGTCCGCCGGGGGGCGGGGGGTACACCTACCCAGCATGTAGTCGTTGTCCGTGTGCGTGAGGTCGAGCAGCTGGTCGCCGCGGTACCAGCGCACGGCGCAGGGCGCGCGGTCCCCGGGGGCGCGGCGCCAGCGCACCAGTGCGCCCTCCTCCAGCAGCCGCACCGACACGTCCAGCTCGTCCGGCGCGTCCGGCGAGGGGGGCGGCGCGGCCACCTCCGCGGGCTCCGGCTCCGGCGTGGTCTCCTGCGCGGGCGGCTCGTCCGCATCCTCCGCACCTGCGGCACGAGCGGAGCGTCACTAGCGAGTGCGCGTGAGGAGGCTGGCGGCGGCGCGGTGCGTGCGCTTACCTTGCGTGCTCACGAATATGGGCTTGCTAAAGAGGCCGTCGCCGATGGCGTCCTGCGAGAGCACGCGCAGCTCGTACTCGGCGCCGGCGCGCAGCCCGCCCACCGTCGCCTCGGTCACGCCGCGAGACAGGATCTTCATGGTGCGCCACTCGCTGGCGGCGCGCTCGCGGTACCACACGATGTACTCCATCTCCAGCCCGCTCTCGCCTGAGGGAGCAGTGTGTGAGTGTACGGGTGGGGGGGGCGCAGGGCGGAGGTCGGAGGGGAAACGCTCACCGGGCTCCCAGGAGAGATGCACGGAGCGCTGCGCGGGCTCGGCGCGCAGGCGGCGCGGCGCGCGCGGCGGCACGTTCTCCACGAGCAGCTCGGTGTCGGCGCTGACGGTGGCCGCGTCGTTGGTCGCGCTGCACGAGTACACGCCGCGGTCCGCCGACGTCACGTCCACGATTGTCAGGCTGCCCGCGTCCATCGAGTGTCGCCCCGCCGGCAGCGGCGCGCCGTCCTTCTGCGGGCAGAGGGCGTACCGTCAGCGGAGCGGAGGGAGCGGGCCGAGTGGCGGCGGGGTGCGGGGGCTCACCCTCGTCCAGAGCGGGGCGAGGGGTGCGTCACCCTCCTGGGCCGAGGAGGGCTGCAGCGCGCAGGGGAGCGTCAGCGTGGCTCCGAGGCGCGCCACGTACAGGGGCAGCGGCCGCGCCTGCAGCGCCGGCGGCCGCAGCACGCGCACGCGCACCCGCGGCGACGCGCCCGCCGTGCCCAGCGCGTTGTACGGCGTGCACGAGTACTGGCCCTCGTGTGACTCGTCCACCTGCAGGCAGGCCGGGAGACTATCAGTACATACAGCTAGGGGGGCGCGGGGCGCGGTCGAGGCGGGACGCACCCGGTTGAACAGCAGACTGCCGTTCCTGCTGTAGAAGACGCCGGGCACGTTGTAGGGGTCGAAGAGGAAGCCGTCCTTCTCCCAGCGCAGGTTGGTGAGCGGCGGGTTGGCGCTGAAGTGGCAGTCCAGACTTGCGGGCTTGCCCAGCGGGAGGTGCCGCTCCTGCGGCGCGTACACCACCTTGGCGGCGTCTGCGGGCGACCAGAGAGGGAGGGTGAGGTGTGTGGGAGGGAGGGGCGCGGGGCGCGGGGCCCGGGGGCGCGCTGCACTCACACTGCACGTCGAGGAAGGCGCTGGCACTCTGCGCGCGGCCGGCGGGGTCGCGCACGCGGCACGCGTACTCGCCGGGGTCGGAGGAGGCGGCGCTGCGCAGCACGAGGCTGCCGTTGGGCGCGTGGTCGCGCCGCGCCGCCAGCTCGGGCGTGCGCTCCAGCGGCGCACCGTCTCGCTCCCACTCCACCACGCTCTCGGGACTCTTGGGCAGACACTCGAGCTCGGCGCGCTCGCCCTCGCGCACCGTCACGTTCATGGGCGGCGTGGCGATCAGGTTGCCCCCTGCGGACGCAGTCGCACATGTTCAGTAGGTACCTACAGTTGTTGGTTGACATCGCGACAGACGGACAGACTCACCGTCCACATCCAGGTAGTAGAAGGTGCCGTTGTTGCGCTTGGGCGGCGAGCGGTTGGGGAAGGTGACCTGGCAGCGGTAGAGGCCGGCGTCGGTCTCGCGCACCGCGCTCACGTTCACGGAGCCGCGGCCCAGGCCGAGCGCGCGCGCCGCCTCCACGCGCCGCACGCGCCCCCCCCACCGGTCCGCTCCCCGCACCGCCCCACCACTCCCACCGTCGCCCCCGCTGTACCACGAGAATATCGTCTCGCCCTGCAATCAGTTACAAACCATTACCGTTCATGCCCGATTTCTACCATCATTATACCTACTAACTGCATACCCTGATTTTAACAAAAAAACTTATCAATATCAATAAACAAACTCTAATGCCACACTAAGTCCAAAGGTAATAAACAATATTAATCCAAAAGTAATAACAATATTATTTATAATAAAATAAAATAAATATAAAATGAACCTAGGTAGGTACTTGGTATCGCAGGTTTTTGAAAAGTCATTGGTGTCGGAGCTGTACTAACTACACGACACTGCACGGGCCAGGCCCAGGCCCTCCAGGCCGCAGCCAGCCACAGCACCACTACACTACGACACGCATCGGCAGGCAGGCACAACAACAGGTGCGGCTCTAGGTTAGGTATTGGACTCGCGGAGGGGGGCGGACGCGGTGCGCGGCGCGGGCGCGGTGGGCACTAACCTACTTACATAATGTGCAGGCCATCACCGCGCCCACGCGCCCGTGACGTCACGCACTGCGCCCGCATCGCGCACCGCCTCTGTGAGCGAGACGGGTGCCACCTTCCTACTATCTAAAGACACACATCTCACTTAGACTCCACTCGCGTCTCGCACACTGCACCAGCTGCAGCAGCGTAGTTATTACATTACACTCGGCAGCGTAGCTTAGCTAGGCGAGGGAGGAACGAGTTTTAATGGGGGTCAGACAGACCCGAGTGGCAAACTCTACTGTTCACTTCGAAATTAATATAAACTAGGTTAAGAGCGTTTATTCCTAAAATGCGCAGAAACAGTACTTTTCAAACCCGTTTATATCATGAACCACTTATCTTATAGTATATGTTATTTACTAATAATTTTAGGAAATTTTAGTGTCCAACGAGTTTGACTATAAAATATTTCGATTAATATAGTATGTACGCGTTCTATCAAGATAACTTGTGAGAGTTTTTCATAATTTCCCTTTCAGCATCAGTTTCGAAGCTCAAAATAATAGAAAATACTAAATAAAATTTTAAATAAGTGGAATATTAATTGTACAATTTTGGATATAATTGATTTGGTCTGAAAGTATTATTCAGTAATAAGAAACTTAATAAATTGTTGTAACGACTGTTCGCGCCAAAGACAGTGTGAGCCATCGACTACGTGTGAGCAAACGCTCGGGCTGCATTTTTTATAACGCTTTTATTAGCTTCACCGTAGGCTTCACCTGTATGCAATATATATACGCCTGTATGATTGTTTGTAACCGACTCCTTTGGACTCGATTTTGACCCATTTTGAACGGTCAGATTTCATTTAAACTTGGTACCCAAGTCAAATCTAACCTACATAGATTTGACTTGGCACTCATTTAGATCTCCATTCTTTTTGCCGCGAAGCCCACAGCCAATCATAATTTTTGTATTGAACTTGGCTCTCCTTTTTTACATTTATGTTTTTGGTGGGATATCATTACTTTTTGTAAAGAAAACTAGGCAGGTATTGAAATTTAATGTTTTTTCTTGCGTTTCCGCTGCGTGGTTTTGAAAATACTAAAAAAAATGGAGAAAAAAAATGTTTTTTTTTGTATGGGGACACCACTTGTAGGGGCTCGTCGAAGGTGTAAGACTTCAACTAGGGCTGGTCGGGAGTTATGATCAAATAAACCAGCTCAGAACACTTAGTGTCGGTTTATTGTACCGAATACACACAACTACGCACTTATTACAAAGTCACTGCACTGCACTGTTCACTGTTTACTTTCCTTTCCTTAACACTTGCTCACTTGGTCACTGTAAAATAAAAACTTACTAAACTTGCAAACAAATTCTACGATTTTCCGGGCTATACCTATCTCTTTCTATATTCCAGAACATTTTCTCAGACATTTCTGATTTCCCTTTCTATTCGTTCGAAAACGTACATAGCTACTCTATGTACTTACGTTTGCAACTAAACTTGCAAACAAACTCGGCTTGTATACCTCCGCTGAGCTAAACTAGAATATTCTACGATTTTCCGGGCTATACCTATCTTCTCTCTTTATATATTCCTGAACATTTCTGATTTCCCTTTCTATTCGTTCGACAACAGGTACATAGCTGGGTAGGTATATACGGGCCGGTCCCTAACAACTCCACTGTATTCTATGGCGCAATCGGAGACGTTAGTACCTACTATTGCTTATTCTATGCAATGCTTCGACATAGGTACATAACTAGGTAGGTATTATACGGGCCGGTCCCTAAAAACTCCACTGTATTCTATGGCGCAATCGGAGACGTTAGTACCTACTATTGCTTATGCAATGCTTCGACATAGGTACATAGCTAGGTAGGTATTATACGGGCCGGTCCCTAAAAACTCCACTGTATTCTATGACGCAATCGGAGACGTAGAACTATTGCTTATTCTATGCAATGCGGATCTATTTTAATTTAAACCTTATTCCATTGACATAAGGTCGTCGTCGCTAACATCACTTATTTTTTTATTTTTAGATTTTTCTTACGCTTACACACAATTACCGAGCTGGATTCCAAATTTCATCCTTCTAGGTCATCTGGAAGTAGGTTAGATTTGGGTACTATTATATGTCAGTCAGTCAGTGTGAATTTTTACGACTTTTTGACCTTCATATCTTTATAACCGTTTGAGCTAGCTTCATGAAATATGGGCTTCTACATGTCCTTATGGATATAATAGAATAGAATAGAAAAACATTTATTTAGACCAGTTACAAAATACAGGCATATAATACACAAACAAAGAAGTTTATCATGGGGGTAAACGACACAAATAATATGTAATAAAGTGATATTAAGAATAAAATAAGACTACCTCCATGACCCTGCGCCTAAATAGGGCTTGGCTCAGCGTGTGCTGAACATTATTATATTCAGCGCTGGGTTTCAGTCAAAGACCTTAATTACTAGTTGAAGCCACGGACGACAATTCGGTGACAACAAAGTGAAAAATATTTGATACAAATAAACAAAAGTAGAATAATAGGTGAGTATAATATGTATATGTCTAGTAAACAGATGATAATAAATAAATAAAAATAAAAACATCTTTTTTCCATATCCCAATAGTTATTAGTATGTACAATTTTAAAACAATAATAATAGTAAAAGAAAGAATTAATAGTCGTGTAGGTACATTATAATTTTAGAATTTAATTTAATTTAGAATTAATTATGTCAGATTTTTGCTATGTCATGTCTTGATATGGACCGCCTTCGGCGGTGTATGCCTCCTCCAAGGAGGTAAATCTAAAACGCTAAAAAAGCAGACATTAAAACCTTCTATGACGACCTAAATAAAGCTTTGACTAAATGCACGAAAAATTCAATTATTATGGGCGATCTTAATGCAAAAATAGGCAAACCAGAACTAAATGAACGTCTGATCATGGGCCGATATGGATACGGCAAAAGAAACGAGCGAGGCCAAAAAAATGGAAATGGGCAGGGCACATTCAAAGATTAAAACCAAACAGATGGCCATATACCTCTATAGTCACCAACTGGATACCACTTGACCAAAAAAGGAAAAAAGGGAGACCATTCAAAAGATGGAAACAGATGATATAAAATAATAAATAAATAAAATAAATAAATAATGCTGGACAATTCACACAGCATTATCTAGCCCCATGGTAAGCAGAGCTTGTGTTATGGCTACTAGATAACTGATATACATAATACACTACATTACATAGATAGATATTTTTTATTATACATAGAAAACGACCAGAACACCCTGAACAAATATCTGCAGATCGTACACACATTTGTCCCGAGGCGGGAATCGAACCCGCAACCTTCTGCGTCGCAGGCGGACCTTCGCCCACCGCGCCACATCGGTCGTCAAATATTAATATAATAATAATAAACGAGAGAATAAAAATGTAATATAACAATAATAGGTGCGTGTCATATAATGTAATATAACAATAATAGGTGCGTGTCATATAATAATAAAGAATGACGTTTCACAACAATTACAGAAGGTTTGTACGTCAGGTAAAAACAAAAATTAAAAGAAAAGGTAATATGTAGTAGACTTAGAGCCCAGAGAAGGTATTGATATCTACATAGATATAGACGACATCACATCATCAATATCCCGATTATATAATCGAGATATTGATGTTTACGCTGCCAAATTTTCTCTGTTATGGATATAATTAAACACACGTAGTTTTATGTGTTTACGTTAAAGAGGTTTTGAGTTATAGACGGGTCAAAAGTGGCACCAAGTGGTTCGTGTAATGATACACTCGGCGCGTTCCTTTGCTTGAACTAGGCTTGGACACGCTGCCGCGTGCCGTAATTTTCAGTCAGAGTGAAGCGGTACCTACCCGCTCAGCCAGCGACGCGGCGCACGCGGGCGCCGCCGCCGCCGCCATGCGCCATTGCCTAGACATCATTATTGCAAATACAGTGGAAATATGCAGCACCCTAATATTTTAGGTAAAATATGCAATAATCGATGACAATGGGCTAAATATGTAGATGCATATAATTCGTTGTAGAAGCCCACGGCACGCCACGCAACGTACGCGACGCATTATGACCTCTACGCAGAATGAGTACAAGAACAGGCGGAGACGCAGTTACCACACTACGTCACGGCATCCGTTTCCGCCACTTTTCGCATATTTAGTCGCGCATGTTTACCTTCTGGCGGGCGCTCTTCTGTTCTAGAGCCGACCGCTCTGCGGCTGGCGGCCTCCGCTCCGTAACACATGCGCGCCGCAGACCGATGTAAACGTAGGTAATGATTGCAGTGCAGTAACGTATAGGTTAGTAATGCGCCGGGACTGCAATTACACAATGAACAACCTGCACTGTTCTCGGCACATTCCGACGCGCGACGGCACGCTCTGCCCCTCGTCTATTGTGCGGCCCCACGTCACCCGAGGGCCCCGCACCCCGCCACGCCGCGCCGCCTGCAGCTAACGAACTGCGCCCATCTAGACCTGTGAACAGCTGTCTCGAGCACACCACGCCCGCACGTCGAGCGCGCGCAGCCTCAGGCAGACAACTCTCCCCGTGTACATATCGATACCGATACCCTACGTCCCAGCTCTAGGACAGGGAAAGGCCTTTAGTTTTATATCACATCACATCAATATTAGATTTCACAGTACAGACTATTCCTAGTTTAATCTGCCCTAGACATTAAATAAAAGTAAAATAACATTTTAGCGCTTTTACTTTTTGAATGCGCTATTTACTCGTCCCTGGCGCAGCGCATCAACATTGCCCTACAGCAGCGAGGCAATGCAGCCAGCGTCTTGGGGCAACGCGCGGATCAGTTATAGAGCTACCTGTAGATTGGTCCTTCACAGCCCACTGTGAAGAACTCCAAAGGATTGGGAGCGGGAGTTTGGTGCTCTTTTTTAAGAAGGGAGATAAAATCCTTTTTAAGAACTACAGACCCATCTCACTCTTGAGTCACGTCTATAAGCTGTTCTCACGAGTGGTCACGAACCGTCTCGCCACTTACACTCGACGAGTTCCAGCCACCGGAACAGCCTGTGTAGACAACGCTTTGTTTATAAGAAATTTTTGAGAATAAAACGCCTATCCCGCTAGAATTAAGACTTATAGGTTTAAGAAAGTTGTTTGTTTGGATAGATAGAGTCTTAAAGAATAGAGTGAAATGTAAATTTTAGGGATAAATATATAAATAAATAGGCAGAAAACCGAGCCCGGCATAGTGAAAATTGAGAGGCCGCGTAGAGGAAAATAAGCCGTCCTCTACGCGGTATAGCCTTGTGCCGGGTAAGGTACTGCGCGACCGTGTTAGACACAGTCCAGTTCAGTTCGAGATAAGTAAGAAGTTCAATAAAACGAAGTACCAAGTTGAGAAAAAGTGTTTCCCTTCATCCCGTGATCTCCATTCTGGTGGCGGAACTCCTTGCCACGGCATCTTCAGAATCGGCGGGCTACCTGAGAAGCCCAGAGAAGAAAGAAAAGGAGGACGGTCTTCACCCCAGGGCCGTCCACAACAGGCTGGGTTCCGCGGATGATATGGCACGTAGACATATATGTTTATAGACCACATACACGCGGCGAGGCAGATTATAAAGAAGTCCGATATGAGAAGGCATTTAACTCTGTCGAAACCTGGGCTGTTCTGGATTCCTTACGATGCCCAGTAGTCTATTGTTATATCGAGGTGCTGAGATGTCTCTACGAGGCCGCCACCATGACTGTCCAAGTACAGGGCCAGCAGTCTAAACCCATCTAATGCCCAACGACTACTTGGGCGCGCGCCGCCGCCCCGCCATGCTGGAGGTGCCCACTTGTAGGACCAACCTAGTTAAGTTTGCCCCTATGTCACTCGCTATATACCTCTATATACTCAATGTTCTGTCCAAAAATAGCGTAGATATATTTTACGAAAACCTGCCGAAAGCCATGAAAAAGGCACAAAATGTTATTGAAACAAAATTATAAATTAATTAGTATTGTGTGTATGTACAGAAATATGTAATTATTAGTATAAGTAGTTATAACATCGCCTTAGGGCTTAATAAAAAAAACTGTAATGATGTTATTATCTCAATAAATAAATAATTGCGCAGAGGAGTGAGGCAGGGGGGATGTCATATACCCGAATCTCACGTGCGCATTGGAGGATAGTTTTGTACATCTTAAACCTGCTTTTCGCTGATGACATAGGTAGTCTTAATGGCGGAGTGGCTTGAGGAACTGAACCAGATGCTGGACGGCCTTGCTTCAGCCTCCCGATGTATCGGTCTTGGCATGAATTTGGATAAAACTAAAGTCATGATCAATGGTCACATTGATCCAAGGCCGGTGGTCGTACATGGTCACCTTCTCGAAATTGTTTCCGAGTACACTTGCCTTGGGCAGATTCTGCAGTTAGGTAAAAACAGTTTCGAGAAGGAGGCCAAAAGGAGGATCCAGCTAGGCTGGGCAGCGTTTGGGAAACTACGTCAAGTCTTCTCGTCAACCATACCGCAATGCTTGAAAACTGAAGTTTTTCAACCAGTGCGTCCTACCCGTTATGACCTACGGAGCTGAGACGTGGACACTCACGATAGGGCTGGTCCACCAGTTCAAAGTCGCTCAGCGAGCTATGGAAAGAGCTATGCTCGGAGTTTCTCTGAAAGATAGGATTCATAATTCATAATCTTTATTCAATCACAATAATAGAATTGTATCTGAAATTTTGTACATACACGATTCGTAACGAATACATCCGACAGAGAACCACAGCTATCGACATACATAGCTCTAAGAATTAGCAAGCTGAAGTGGCGGTGGGCCGGCCATATCTCGCGAAGAACCGACGGCCGCTGGGGCAAACGTGAGCAAACAAAGTCGTGGTCTCCACTCAAGAACAAAGTGGAGTAAAACGTAGTGTAGGACGCCCTCCGACCAGGTGGGATGACGACCTGCAAAATACTGCAGGTAGATGCTGGATGCGGGAAGCTGAGAAAATCCGAAATATCCCTCACGTTGTTACTTCTGACCCTTAGATCTGGCTCATTGGCCGGAGCGCGAAGACGGCGCGGCGGCGCGGAGGCCTACGCACGCACACCAGCCGCGTCTGCCTCATGCCTGCTCTAGTCACACGTTACCTGCCACTCGGCTCTTTGAATAAACAGTAGGTACCTAGGACAGTCTGTAGGTACTAAGGTACCTATCTACGTCGGCGAACGAACGGAAATGATAATCCGTCATGAACAATAAGTGGGTGTTAGATGTTAATGAGTTCGTTTAGCTAAGTGGCCGCGACGACGACGCGGACGGACGGCAGCGTCTTATACTTGTAGTATGTAGGTATATCGGTAGCCGGGGCCGAGAGCTGTAGCCCGAGCCTCCGGCGCGGCCCTGCGCGCGACCGCAGCCGGGCGAGGGCGCTACACGTACATTGGTGGAAATCCAATCACGAATCAAAATTGTACATTTTCCTCTTTTTCAACGAAAGTTATGTTCAAATGCGTGGACTCTCTCGCTCGATGCTCCCGGCATCTCCGTCTCCAGATATTTATGGATCGGTACATTTTACGATAAGCAGGTATCCAAGGCGTCTCATTAACAGCTGCCAGGTACGAGCAGGCAGGTACTCGCACAGGCTGTCTTATTTTAAACTTATTTTATCTAACTATGGTAAACCATCATTATTATTTTATTTGAAATATCTTTTAAAACAACTTTTTCATGAAAAAATCACCTAGAATAATGCTTGCTACCCTATCTGTCGGCTCCATTAATATCCATGGTCTCGTAAGACTCATGACATCAGGGTCCGCGGTGCAACAAGCGAGTGTGGTGTGCGGGTGGTGGTACTCACGTCTTTGTCCCACTGCAGGTGGTAGGGGATCTCGTTGCCGAAGGGGAAGTCCAGATGGCAGTTCATGACGGCGTACCCGCCGACAGAGGCGCGCAGCCGCTCCGCGTCCAGCGGCAGCAGCGCGCCGCGCGCCGTCGCCGCCGCCGCCGCTAGCAGCGCGAGCCAGGGGAGCGCCATGTCCGAGAGTGTGCGCGCGCGCCCGCTGCTCCCGCACTGATTGACCGGACTGGACGCGCCCCGCCCGCACCTACTCCTAATTGCATCGCATTGTGGTCGTGCGTCCTGCCCTCCCCCCCCCTCTTATTCGTTTGCCTTCGTTTGACTTGTAACTTGGCGTTATAAATAAAGAATTGTATTGTGTTGTATGCATTACATTTTCATAGATATTTATTGAGATATTTCAGTCAGAATATTTACTTTCTATTTAAATTCCCTCGAAGTATTTCGTCGCTTTAGTTCATAAATAGCGCGTACCGCCCTTGTTGAAGAACATTCTAGTCGGATGTCAGCTGCCTGTCCCCAAAGCCAAATACAGTAAGACAATACTATGGAAGTAACTGAAACTAACTAACCTTGTAGCTGTATCTTCATCGGTATACATGATATCTGATAATGATAGCAGTACGATCTGCTGTTCATTCAATTCATTACTAGTTGTTGGTGAAGCAGTCAGAGTGGAGTATAAAGTAGTCCGCTGAGCTGTTCATAGGACACCGAGTACCTCACGACGCAGACTACACCTCCTCGAGGATCGCGCTACATGTAGTCCGCTGAGCTGTTCATAGGACACCGAGTACCTCACGACGCAGACTACACCTCCTCGAGGATCGCGCTACATGTAGTCCGCTGAGCTGTTCATAGGACACCGAGTACCTCACGACGCAGACTACACCTCCTCGAGGATCGCGCTACATGTAGTCCGCTGAGCTGTTCATAGGACACCGAGTACCTGACGACGCAGACTACACCTCCTCGAGGATCGCGCTACATGTATGTATGTACCTACCTATTGTGGATACTTTTATGGAAGAAAATATATATATATTTTAATTACATAAATTATTATAATTTATATCATACGTTTTCTCTATAACTATATTATGTATTTATCTTACATGTAAGTACTCATAATATTTATTATAATATTACATTAAACACATAAAATATTAATTTGGAATAATAAATTGGAAAGAAACGGTCCTGCGAGCGTCGGGAGGCGCCGCAACGCGTTAACAATATATAAATGCCGACAAGCTAGAGAGGCGGGGGGGCGCCGCCGGTGCGGGCGCCGGGCGGGCGCCTGGTGCGAGCCGTCGTGAGGCGGGGGCCCGCCCACCGCTCGTCCTCACAGCTATGAACGCATACAGGCGAGCCACGCTCAGCCCTGCATGATGAGATGCACGAAGTTCTCGTAGTTGATGTTCCCCTGCGAGTCCTCCTGCCCCTGCAGCAGCTGCTCCACCTGCGGAGAGGAACCCGTTGTAGGGCAGTCTAGTGGAGGTGGCGCGGCGGTGTGATCTCGTACGCACCTCGTCGTCGCTGAGCTTCTCCCCGAGCGTGGAGAGCAGGTGGCGCAGCTCGGCGGAGGAGATGAACCCGTTGCCGTCCTTGTCGAAGTGGCGCAGGCCCTCGATGAAGTCGTTGGCCGTGTCGCCGCTGCGCGCCTTCGAGATGGCCTGCGGACAGAGGGTGCGGTGAGCGGGCTGCACTGCGCGGGGCGGAGCGGGAGCACGGAGAGACGGCACGCACCTGGTAGATGGGCAGGAACACCTCGAAGGAGATGCGCTCGTCCGGCTTGAGGTGCAGCGTGCACTTCTTGACGTCGGACTCGGTGGGGTTCTGTCCGAGCGCGCGCAGGGCGTCCCCGATCTGCGCCACGTGGATCTTGCCGTCGCCGCGCGAGTCGAACAGCTGGAATGCTTCCTGGAACTCTGCAACACAACGAACGCACCTTCACTGCCACAACGAACAGACACGACGCCTGTCGCCTCTCCGGGACGACTGTCCGTGTCCGTGCCTCCGGTCGAGAGAATGAATGAACAGAACACTTTATTGTACCCAAAATAACACCTTATATCTAAATCATACATAATAACAGTACAATAGGCGGCCTTATCGCTTAAAACGATTTCTTCCAGGCAACCAGGGATGGAGAAAAAAATATATTATACAAAGAGTCGGTACAGCACAAACAAACAGTAATAAAGAAGTTAAAAAAAACCAAAGAATACAAACTTAATACATTGCATGCAATACAGAACTACTTAAATTAAAACTAACCTAAAAGAAAAACTACAAATAAGAATAACTGAATACAATAAGAAGGTACCACAGAAATAAAATTTCGATAAAATCTGATCACTGTTGGAGCAGGAATAAGAATCTGAACAAGAAAGAGAGGAGAATGAAGGAATAATTTTAGACAACTGAAGATAGAAGGTGGGACTTTAGTTTAGATTTGAAGGAGTTCATGGAAGGTGCAAGTCTGATATCAACACTCAACAGGCAGTTTGTTCCAGAGCCGTACAGCCTGAACACTAAAAGAGTTACCATAGAACGTTTGGGAATGAGTGGGAAACTTGAGTAGTAAGTTATCTGATGACCTGAGATTGTGAGAGTTAGAAGAATTAAGGAACTCAAACCTTTATTTTAGGTAGGCAGGAGAAAAGGGATTAAAGAGAATGGAATAGAGAAGAGTAAGAACATGCATGTCCCGGCGAAGTCGAATAGGGAGCCACTTGAGCATGGTGCGAAAAGGAGAGACATGGTCGTATTTGCGCAAACCAAATATGAACCGAAGGCAGAAATTTGGAGGCGCTCAAGTTTATCTAGCTGTTCCTCAACGAGGTCCAAATAGCAGGCATCTGCGTAGTCCGGAACGGGGAGAAGAAGGGATTGGACGAGTGCGGTTTTAGTGACGGTCGGTAGAAGGTACCGTAATTTCCTCAGACATCTGACGACCCCAGGAAAGTTTGCGGTCGCAGGTAACCCCTAGGTTTCTAACGGTCACGCTGTAAGGAATGGGTGTTCCATCAAATATAATCTGAGGTACAGCTTTCCAATCCAATCTATCGATCAGTCTTGAGCTACCGATTATTATAGATTGTGTTTTGAGGGAGTTGATTTTCAAACCATGAGCTCGACTCCACTGGGCTATACGGTGTAAGTCCGAGTTCATGACCGCAACTGCATCGCCAATACATTCCAGCTGCGCCTGAGCATAATGGGCTATACGGTGTAAGTCCGAGTTCATGACTGCAACTGCATCGCCAATACATTCCAGCTGCGCCTGAGCATAATGGGCTATACGGTGTAAGTCCGAGTTCATGACTGCAACTGCATCGCCAATACATTCCAGCTGCGCCTGAGCATAATGGGCTATACGGTGTAAGTCCGAGTTCATGACTGCAACTGCATCGCCAATACATTCCAGCTGCGCCTGAGCATAAATCAGAATCTGCAGATCATCCGCATATAGGTGATAAGAAGTTAAATTATCAGAAATAGAGTTTATAAATATAGCAAAGAGAAGAGGAGATAGGACACACCGAGGCGGACCCGCTGTCGGCGTCCATGCAGGTAACTGAAAAACCAGCCAATCACCCCCTGAGAGAAGTTAAGAGTGCGAAGGAATGCAAGAAGTATGTCAAAGTCTACTGTGTTAAAAGCGTTGCTGAAATCCAGTAAGGTTAAAACAGTAAGTTTCCGGCTGTCCATGCCCAGCCGAATGACATCCGTTATTTTGACCAGGGCAGTCACGGTACTGTGACCTTTACGAAAACCGGATTGTAAGGGATTTAGAGTATTGTGCAAAGAAAGAAAAGAGTTAAGCTGGTTGTGAACGAGCCGTTCGAGAACTGTTGACAGAAAAGGGAGTATAGAAATGGGACGATATTCGGAAAGAGATTTGGGATTAGGTTTTTTAGGTAAGGGAATAAAAAATAATAATAATAATGCTGGACAATTCACACAGCATTATCTAGCCCCATGGTAAGCAGAGCTTGTGTTATGGGTACTAGAAAACTGATATACATAATACAATATATTACATAGATAGATATTTTTTTATTATACATAGAAAACGACCAGAACACCCGGAACAAATATCTGCAGATAGTACACACAATTGTTCCGAGGCGGGAATCGAACCCGCAACCTCCTGCGTCGCAGGCAGACCTTCGCCCACCGCGCCACATCGGTCGTCAAAAGAATCAGTTGGGCTTCCTTCCAGCATGAAGGAAAGTACTCCGTACTCCAGGGAATGATTAAGAATATGACAGAGGATCGGGAGGATGAGGTTCGGAATGGGAATGAGCATATTATGGCTGAAGCCGTCAGTTTCAACAGTTTTGGAAGAAATGGGCAGGATACTCTTTTTAACATCATCGGGATGACTGGGTCGAAAGAAAATGGAGAGTGGTTAGGGGTTTTAGTAAAAGAAATATTTCTGATGGTATTCATTTTGACAGAGCCAGTAATGGAGGGCATAGGTAATTGAAAAGGTTTAGAGAATTTATATCTAAATTGTCGGCTCAGTCGGTTCTAAGGAATTTCCAAGCCTTCTCAGGATCTTCCTCTGAAACGGATTGTTGAATGTAATGTCGCTGCGCATCCCTGCAGCTTTTTGTTGCAGCGATTGCGATCATGTAAATAGGCGGCCTTATTTTTATCACTGGGATTGATTTTAAACCTAGTTTTTGAGCATGTGTTTTGGTGCATGAGCAGTTTGATATCATCTGTAAGCCAAGGTGCAGGGAAATATTTTAGTTTAATAGGGCGGAAAGGTGCGTGCTTGTCATAAAGATCAGTAATTAATGCACTAAAGGAGGCAACCTTATCGTCCAGAGAATCAGCATCATAAACAGACAACCAATCTAGATCACGAGCATAGGCTAGGAGTTTGTCGGTGTCTATGCTACCAAAATTTCGCTGTAAGATGACTTGGGGCTTAAACTTAGAGGGGTGGATTTTATAGGATAAAATAATTAGGTCATGGTAAGAAAAATTATCAGCAGAAAATTGGCCGTGACTTACAGCAAAAAAGGGAGTAGAAACTATAATTAAATCTAGTGAGGATGGGGCGCAATTTGGAAAATGGTGAGTGGCTCCGAAGGAGGATATGCAGATTAGAAGACCTCACAATACTCTTTAAAGCTGCGGTGAGATGATCTCTCTTGAGTAGACAGGTGTTGAAGTCGCCCATGATAATAATTTGATTTTAGTTTGGTACGAGATCCTCTAAAAGTTTTTCAAAGGAAGAAAAATAGTTGATCCTAAGGGAGGACCAACGCTTCTCTCACTTTCTAGATCACATTGGGTTTCATTTATATCAAATCAGTTAAAACGTGCCCAGTAAGGCCATTCTAACGGTATTCCACATGTGCCAAAAATACTTACACTAAATTCATAACCAAAACAGTGTCAACCATTCTGTCATTTTGAATACCCTGATAATGAGCACCTCTTGTCTCCCAACTGTGATATAGCAGGCTGTAGGTAGAGCTCCTACTAAAGGGTGAGTGGGGAGCTAGAACCAAGTGCAATACTATGGTGGCCTTTTTAACCCTAAATAGTAGCACCAACAGCACCCATAACACAAGCTCTGCCTAGCTTGGGGCTAGATGATGTTGTGTGGATTGTCCAACATTATGTATTTATTTTCTTTCTGCTAGTAATTGGTGTGATTAAAGCTACCTATCATACCTATAATAACCTTAAAACAGTAATCACCAAGGCCACTATCATAAAATTAAATAAATTGGATTTACATCAATTTGTAAGGATTTTATTGAATTTATCGTTAAACCATGATTATTAACAAACCTGTGTAAGAACATCATTAATATTGAACAGCCAAGAGGAAGGATCCAAGGCCACTGTACCTACCGCGAGTGCACTCATAATAAACAACGAGATACATGTGGGAACTTGGATAAAGATGCTGATGGCAACTTTTTATTAATTCATTTAGTCACACGCACCCTGTCAAAGTTTACCTATAAGGCTTCATGAGATACAGCCCTCTGAGGAATGGACAGAAGGACAGACATCAGAGGCTTAATAATAGGGTCCCCTTTTGAACCTTCAGACTGACTTCAGACCTAAAATGACTGTAGCTGAACATGGAATGGAACTAAACATCATCATCACTACGCACAGATTTCTTTCTAAGATGTTATCTATTGACAATGTACCTACCTTCAACAGAGGAGAGCTTCAGCTTAGTAGGAGGCTCGTACATGAACATGGCGCGGGCGGTGGGCAGTGGGTACACGCGAGCGGCACGGGACACGAATGGCGGCGGCTACACAAGTCACGACGGACAGGGCACGTCTTACAGAAACACACCTGGTTACTTTAAAAATGCAGGCCTTATAAGGAAACTAGGGCGCTTGTAGCCACCGCTTTCGGTAAACACGTTGATTGACATGACTCACTCGACTCGACGCTCGCCCTGCGCTGCGCCACCGCGACCTGAGCCTGGCTGGCAGTTACTATCTCACCTTACGATGTTGCACACACTGGGAGTTACACGAAGCTATTCATATTTCTTTACCTGTTCTTCTTGCTCTTTGGGTGAATAAGGCAACAAGCGTAGAAATTCTACATCCACTAACTATTGAGATAACTCACCTGCCAACTGGTCTTCGGAATAGCCTGCCTAAAATAAAACCATGTACATTTAATTAGTTTCGAGGATGAAAATTTGATTCTAAATTGCGCCAAAATCCTAACTTACCATGGTTTTTTTCAGAAAATTATTTATCACTAATAGTATAGTATAGTCTAGTAATGTAATGTATTGTATTGTATACAGGTACCAAAAAGTTTTAGGTCTTCCGTCTTTTCTTTGTTATGTGTCACAATCACAACATAACTGTCAAGTCAAAACCACACCTAATGACACACCACATCAAACTACAAAATGTCATGTTAGTCTGTATTGCCAGGATTACAAAAATACTGATTCTTCTGAACAAAACAATGACGGTTGCGTTCTTTTATCCACAAAAATAAAAAACAAAATAAATGTAGAATGTCGTAATGAAGTGTTTTCCAACAAATAAATATCACTAAATTTGTTATAACTAAAAGTAAACGTTGTATATGCAGGGTATGTCATTATCTATACTAATATTATAAAGAGGAAAGGATATTTTGTTTGTTTGTATTGAATAGATAGGCTCCGAAATTACTGGACCGAGTTTAAAAATTATTTCACAGAAAGCTTGTACATCAGAAAGCTTCTGTCTGATTCTTTTCTAGCCACAGTTTTTGATTGAGCTGGCAATACTGGTGCGAAGCATTTGGCAATTTTGGCATTGATTTGGTTGGTTGGTTGAATTGAATTGAAGAATGGATGGAAGGGATTGAATTGGATGGAATGGAAGCAAAAGAAAAGATGGCAAAATGGTGTAATCCATTGATCATAGTAAGGTTAGTCCAAAATTTAAATTTTTACTGGTGAATCGTAAGAAATAAGTTATGTCGATGATTACGAGCGATTATATCTACTACGCCTCGACTGCAACGCCACTGAGTCAACCAGCGATCGGACCGCCCGACATCGTTCGCTTTGTTCGCCGATCTCCACGTGCCTTCCGCCATTAAATACCACAAAATCGTCTGATAAACTAACCACACGTTCTTAAACTAGCCAAAAACAAAGAAACGAACGTCGGGGAGTCTGGAAATCCGTGCAACGGTAATGCGGCGATACTGATATGGTAATTGTCGGAGTTGGTGTGAAAGCCGGCGGCGTGGGTCTGACTCGAGGGTGCATCTGTTGCAGAGGCGGGGAGCCGCGAGCCGCCGCGCGCCATGGACGAGGCTGCGGGCGGCGAGTTCGTCGAGGGCTGGCTGGTCGCGCAACTCCTGGGTGAAGGAGCCTATGGCGAGTGAGTACTCATTACACTTGCCTGCCCATGCCCATCCGTGTCCCGCTAACACGACGCCGACGTGCGCGCTAGCCCTTAAACATTTACCTGTAGTACCTAGCTATAAAATGTATATATATATATATATATATAAGCCCTACGTAGAATACAGAACCTCCAAGATAAAAATTAAGGTGCGCCTTTGTTTGGGTAAGTTATGAGTATTATTTGTATAGTTGTGGGGTACCTATGTTCTTACTAATTTAAATAATTTCCAAATGAAAGGAAAGTCTAACCTACCTACATCCATTTTGTCACTGGTGCATCCATGTGGCATAAGCATTAGTTTCCTAAAGCTAAAGTGGCCAGCTGAATACAGGGCGCTCATTAGGGGAGGTCTATGTCCAGGTGTGGATTAATATTATATAGACTGATGATGATGGTTGTCCAGGTGCTTATTTTATAAGCCTAAAGAATAAATGATTTTTTACTTTTGATGCACTAAAATCTCTAAGGTGTACCATAAAGGTAATGTCTGGTTGTGTGCATGTAATATTAAAACAATAAATAGAAATGTTCACTGTGGAGGGTCTGATAGGGTTGGAATTGTAAGGAATTGTTTGCCTGACACGTCCCTCCTAGAGTACATACATACATACAACATATCTAATAATGGATGTGGAAGCTTGAAACAGAAGTGTATGGAGACGGGAGGAAGGAACATGTCCAGGTTGAAGTAAAGGATGTGAGCCGTGTATGTGTCCCCCCCCGGCATTGTGACTCCGGAACATGTAACACATTAGACCCTAAGACTGTCAAGGTCCCAAGTATTTTACTTACAAAATTAGGAACTTATGTTTGGCTTTATGTATGTATTTTTTGTTATATACTTCTGCATCGATTTGGATGATTTTTTGAAGTTTTATACAGGATAAAGCTATATATTATAATTCCAAGGCACAGTGTTTCATATTATGTACAAAAAAAATTCCCTATGCTGTTTTCAGCATTAATCGATCAACAAATGCATTTTAAATGCAAGAGTAGAATACCCACGAGTCTATTGCCAATACTTTTTTTTATAAAAAATAATGAACTTTAGGTGACCTCGACCTAGAAAAATCTTAAAAAAATTCTGTAAATGTCAATGTCCAAGATATTTTTTTGAGATAAATTTAATCTCACGAAGTATCTTTAGGCGCACTTTTTACAGTTTTAATTTTTTTTAAATCACTTCTGGATAACGAGTGGTCGTATTTTATCAGTTTTCCGATTTTATTTTTTTTCTCCCTAAAAACTCAAGCTTGTGAATAGCATAGAAAGATTGGTTTAAACAAGGCTTGTTACTAGTAAAAAAAATACCTTGTTTCAACATTGGATTCGCTCTTAGGAGAAATTGAATTTCAAATTTTGGTGTTAGGGTTGTCACCCAACATGACCTTTCATTTTATTCAGTTTGGATTTTTTTTGGGGTGCCACGCTCAATCAGTCTTGACATTTATTTATGAAACCATATAAAATTCTATAACAACTTAAAATATATCTAAAATATCATTTCTTCTCATAACTTAGGATAACATATTGAAACCTGAGGTCCGACTTGGCTGGTTCTCATATACGAATTTATTATTAAGTACCTACTAAAATAGTCATGGAACAGTTTATACCGGTAAGCCAAATTTTCTCAAGAATAAAATAAGAACTTGCGGCTATTAATTTTTTATTATAATTCAAACATGAAAACTAGCCAAGTCAGACACTGGGCTTCAAATATTATCCTAACTTATCAGAAGAAATTATTTATGAAAAAAAAATATGTTATAAATTTTCAGGACTGACCATTGAACTTCGCACCCATTTAAAGCTCACTTCTTTTGTTGTTGAAGTCAAAAACCAAGGCATATCACAATATTGAACTTGGCTCTCATTTTACCTCTATGTTTTTTGTTGGGATTGCTTAACACTTTGACTGCGATCTTTTTTTTATCCTGAAAAATTCGTACTGCCGCTCTACAGAGCGGTTGTAGTGTATATGTTGTATATGTTACGCCACACGTGCGTTTCGTTCGAAAAATATTACGGCTGTGCTGAGTCACAAAGATCTGTATTTTCTCAGCCGCTGCGCTAGTGTGGATTTACGCATATTAGTCACTTGTAGAAAACACATACCGTGTGATATTCAGCACTCAAAGTGTTAAGCTAAAACCCCGTGCTGATACATGATATAGAACTATTATATATTATATTGTTTTATCATATATATATATATATATATATATAGACATATAGGTTATATGAACATACAAGTGGTTTCTTTTTCATTTGTTCCACTAGTTGACAAAAAAAATTAAGTGAAAATTAAAATTAAAATAATGTAATTTGATAATAATTAAAAGTATAAAATTTGACTTGTTTTAGTGCTTATTTTGTAAGCCTAAAGAAAAAAAAAATTAATTGAATTTTAATTATAGAGTCACACACAACTAAAAATTTACCTTTTAGCGACAACCCTCTATTGTATAATTTGACCTTAAAACTTCACTTATATAGTTTTATCATAAAGAGTGAGTAATAACTGACAACTAAAAATTGACCTTTTAGCGACAACCCTATTCTGTATAATTAAACCTTAGAATGTTTTTTTTTCTTTTTCTATACTGCTTCTTGGCGATTTGTTTATGTAAACAATAATCCAATCTGCTCTCTGATATTATCCGCTTTTTGTGTTGTTAGTAGAGTTGACTCCAACAAGTCACCTCGAGGCTTTTGTCTGTGAATCTTTCAGCTAGGTTTGAGATACTGTGTCTCTTTAGTCTAGAGAATTCAAGAGTTCCAGTTCCTTGTAGTTGAGAGGCGAGTTCATTTTTGTGATTATCTAGCCGGAGCTGATGATAGTTTTTGCTGAAGACTTCAATTTCCTGTTTGACTGAGTTTAGCTTGATGTCCGTATACACAAACTTGTTGCTGATATGAGGTGATATTTATAGCATGTTTCTTATCGTTTTGTTTTGAAATCTTTCTAGATTCTCAATGTTGCTGTGACTGGCAGAGCCCCACAGCTGTATCCCGTAGGTCCATCCATATTGGTTTCACGATGCATTTATAAATTGTCATCTTGCTGGTGTCCGCTAGTTGGGATCGATTACCATTAGCCAGTACATGTAACGTATTTTGAGGTCTAGTTGTTTCCGCTTGGTCCAGATGTGTTTTTGCCAAGTCAGGCGGCCGGTCTAAGTGCATTCCAAGATATTTTGCGTTTTCTGCTTGTGGGATTGGTGCGTTATAGAGTAATACCGGTGGACAGGTTTTCTTTCTAAGTGTGTAGGTAACATGAACTGATTTATCTTTATTGGCTTTGATGCGCCATCTGGAACCACTCCTCGATCCGACTGAGATGCACTTGGAGGTTTTTCGAGGCAATGTCTGGATCCTCATCCACCGAAAGCAGTGCGGTATCGTCAGCGTAAGTAGCGGTCGTGGCAATTTCATCCGAAGTAGGCAGATCGGCAGTAAATATGAGATATAGAATGGGTCCTAGAATGCTACCCTGTGGCACGCCGGATTTGATTTCTTGCATTGCAGACAGTTCTTCATTGAATTTGACTTCAAAGCACCTTTTGTCAAGGTAAGACTTAATCAACAGGAAGATAGAGTGTGGTGTATTTGTGTAGCAGTTTCAAGAGCTTTTCCGATTTCTCTTTCATGATCTTGATTTGTACTGGGTAGCGAGAGTAGGAAAACTCGTTCTAGGTGCTTGGCAAAGGTATCAGCTTTTTCTGAGTCAGACCGAGCCCAAGTTCCAGGCTGTATGCTTAAAGGTGTTATTTGTATTTTAGGGCGTTTGAGCTTTGAGGTCGCTTTCCACAGGGAGTAGTTTGTGTCATGGGACGGCGTCAGTTTGCTTAGGTATGTCGGCAGTTTCTCATTTTTCATGTTTTTTATATGAGTCTTAACTTCTTCGGAGACTCTGTTAAAAGCAGCTTTATCTCTCGGGTACCGTGTATTGTGCCAAATCCTGCGTAGTCGCCGTCTTTCTTGTATTCTTTCTTTTATGTATGCTGGGTAGAAATGCTCCTTTGGGGCAAACGCTCTACGTTGTTTGGTAAATTTGTTAGCTGATGTGTGGATTATTTTGTTTAGGTCTTCAATTGCCAATTCTATGTCTTCAATTGTTTTTGGAGGGATTTTAAGGTCTACTGTTGTTGTTATGATATTTAGATATTCTTTTCGGTTATAGATTTGAAGTGGCTTCTCTGTTAGAATCGCCTTACAGTTGATGTTGAGAATGACTGGAGTGTGGTCGGAGGATAAGTCTATAACATGCTCGGTGCTCAGGTTGTTAAGTGTAACATTCTTGACAACAAAGAAGTCTATAGGTCGGGCATTCGTGCTTGGTCTGTGGGCCAGTACGATGGTTCACCAGTAGATAAGCATTCGAGGTTGAAGTCCCCTAGTGCCCGGTAAAATTGCCGTCCTTTCGGATTTATGAGTCGGGAGCCCCAGTACACGTGTTTGGCGTTGCAGTCGCCGCCGCTGATGAATCGGTTTCCTAGTGTTGCCAGGTATTCTTTGTAGTTTTCTGCTGATATGCTGTGCCGTGGTGGTGAGTATACCTTAGAATGTAATTGCATATTTTTCCCAAAGGCCGCAATAGTGCAGACTGGTATTTTTACCACTGATAAGCTAGATAGATACATTAAAAGATGCTCCTAACGATCTATTATCAGATTATATTTCTCTCATAAATGAAAAGAACTCCCAAGATTCCATAGGCTTTACGACGGAAATCCTACGAAGATAGATTACACGCACCACGCCTCACTACTCTAGAAGAACGACGTCTTCGAGGTGACCTCATCGCGACCTACAAGATACTCACCAATACAACCTGCCAACCTTACAAGACATCTACATAAAGAAAGAAGGACGTTCTACCCGTGGGCATCACCTTAGAATGTCCCGTGACTCTAGGAAATCCCTTCCCTTGCCGCGCACCATTTGATTAGCAACAGAGTGGTGCACAATTGGAACCTATTACCAGAAGATATTATAATCAGCCACATCAATAAACGCCTTCAAGAATAAACTCGACAACTGGTTACGAGACAAAAATAATAAAGTAACGCAATTAATAAATTCAACTGTGTATTAAGAGTGTATACTACCTCAAACTGCTAATTTTCAACTCGGCCGGATGTCCATATCGTTTAAACTACTGAATATTTAACTTTGAAATTGATATATGGTAAAATTCAGGACTTAATCTATCGATCATGTGTTTCGAAAACACGATTCCATAAAATTTTCTCGATAGAAAAAAATCACAAAGTTACCTCTAAATCTTTACTAAAACCTAAATTTCTCAATAAATACAGAAGTTCAGATCTTGACAATAAGCGTGGTAATAGAATTAAGTATAAATAAAACTGTTATGTGTTTCGGTTTTTTCAAATAATGTCCTAATTAATAGGTAATAAGCTAAAACTTGATTTTTGGACTTGCGTTGCAATGCCCTGTCCCGCTCTTATGAACGCAAAATCATATGTCTAGCCTTTTCACACAAAGATGAGGTTGTATGGGCCCTTAACAATAAATAAATAAATAAAAATATCTTGGACATTGACGTTTATAGAATTTTTTAAAAAAATTCATAATCAAGGTCACCTAAAGTTCATGATTTTCTATAAAAAAAGTATTGGCAATAGACACGTGGGTGTTCTACTCTTGCATTTAAAATGCATTCGTTGATCGATTAGTGCTGTAAATAGCATAGGGAAAAGTTTTTGGTCATATGAATGAAACACTGTGCAAGGTGGTCCCATAAAAGCTTTATTTCCAACAAGGGAGGGAGCATGGCTAGGAGCAAGTATCCTGCTAAACTTTCAAAACTGTTTAAACTAAGACAATGTTTTAGTTTACAGAATACAGATCATTTATTTGCACACATGGCTCTCAGAGGTCTTAGTTATAAAATATGTACCGTACATGTCTTGC
This sequence comes from Eupithecia dodoneata, assembly GCA_947044415.1. NCBI lineage: Eukaryota > Metazoa > Arthropoda > Insecta > Lepidoptera > Geometridae > Eupithecia > Eupithecia dodoneata. The sequence continues at coordinate 12,776,336 of OX345664.1, read as the reverse complement.
CTTAGTCTAGGCCTAAAAAATGTTGCATGCCCTTCGGTAGGCTATGGTCACTAAACATTTTAAAAGTAGGTTGAAGCTATAATGGTAGGTTATAAGCTAAAATGGTTACCAATCCGTCTTCGCCGGGACGCACACTTCCTCTCCCTCCTGTACTCTATCCTCTACGCCCCAAATACTCCTTGGTACCCCAAGGAACGGTTCATGAACCTGCACCAAACTCATACCCGCTACCCCAATAAGACAAGCTAAATCTCTCCCTATATTTAAACATATGGTCTATGAACTATTTCGTACTTCGACTTTTTATGTATAATAGTATCTATAATGAGTATTTATTTCCATTATTAACTTATAATGAAGTATTTATGTATTTGTACATGTTTTGTATTGTATATAACATTAGTCCATACAATGTGTATTGTCGAACCTTGATCAAACGAGATGTGCGAATACACGACATATATTTATCGATAAAAAACAAAAAATTAAAAATTATATGTTGAATATCTCAAAAATAAAGCCGATTTAATTATTTTTTTAATGAAAACTTATTCATCTGGTTTTTTGTTCGTGTCTTTTTGCGTAAACGGTGTATTTTATTCAAAGTAGTCTCATTTGAAAGCTTGATAGTCTACCTAGCTAATAAAATAAGAAAAATACAATTTCGGTACATTAGCCTATTAAAATCAATATTTTTTTAGAAATTTGCATAAAAAAAAACGATTTTTATTTTATTTTTGATCTGTAACTTTTAAACTGGGTTATTGAGGTATACTTTTTTGCATGTTGTATTAAACTTCATAATTTAATCTACAAATCCTCCAAAAATTATGAGTATCTCTTTTCGTTGTTATGGTATTCACCATTGAAAATAGGTACTTTCTGTCTTGTACAAAGATCAACAGGAATATCAACTGATTTAATCTACATAAATTATAAAATAAAACGAGGCAAGATAGGAAGAAATGGAATGAGGTCTTTGCCCAGCAGTGGGATAGTAACGGCTGTTTAAGATAAAGATTTTGTTTTTTTTACTCTTGACAAAACAGAAAGTACCTATTTTAAATGGTGAATAACATGACAATGAAAAGAAATAGGCCCATATTTTTGGGGGTTTTGTAGACTAAATTGTGGAGTTTAATATAACATGCAAAAAAGTATACCACAATAACTCAGTTTTAAAGTTACAGATAAAAAATAAAATAAAAATCGTATTTTTTTTGCAAATTTCTAAAAAAATATAATTTTTACTAGGCTTATGTACCGAAATTGTATTTTTTTCTTATTTTCTTAGCTAGGTAAACTAACTAGCTTTCAAATGAGGACTACTACTTTGAATAAAATACACCGTTTACTCAAAAAGAAACGAAGAAAAAACCAGATGAAGTAGTTTTCATTAAAAAAATAATTAAATCGGCTTTATTTTTGAGATAGACAACATATAATTTTTTATTTTTTGTTTTTTATCGATAAATATATGTCGTGTATCCGCACATCTCGTTTGATCAAGGTTCGATAATACACATTGTATAATACGGCACCCTCAATACCTATACTAAAGCTACGTGTCCATCCAAAGTATGCCTGGAAGAATTATTCAAAACAATCATATTAGGTATTAAAGCTCATCAGGACTAGTGGAGCAGACAGGCGGCCGTACGCTGCTGGGAACCCTTTGCTCCACCATCTCGAGGCACTTGCAGCTATCAATATTAAAGCTAGTGGTCATCAGGACTAGTGGAGCAGACAGGCGGCCGTACGCTGCTGGGAACCCTTTGCTCCACCATCTCGAGGCACTTGCAGCTATCAATATTAAAGCTAGTGGTCATCAGGACTAGTGGAGCAGACAGGCGGCCGTACGCTGCTGGGAACCCTTTGCTCCACCATCTCGAGGCACTTGCAGCTATCAATATTAAAGCTAGTGGTCATCAGGACTAGTGGAGCAGACAGGCGGCCGTACGCTGCTGGGAACCCTTTGCTCCACCATCTCGAGGCACTTGCAGCTATCAATATTAAAGCTAGTGGTCATCAGGACTAGTGGAGCAGACAGGCGGCCGTACGCTGCTGGGAACCCTTTGCTCCACCATCTCGAGGCACTTGCAGCTATCAATATTAAAGCTAGTGGTCATCAGGACTAGTGGAGCAGACAGGCGGCCGTACGCTGCTGGGAACACTTTGCTCCACCATCTCGAGGCACTTGCAGCTATCAATATTAAAGCTAGTGGTCATCAGGACTAGTGGAGCAGACAGGCGGCCGTACGCTGCTGGGAACACTTTGCTCCACCATCTCGAGGCACTTGCAGCTATCAATATTAAAGCTAGTGGTCATCAGGACTAGTGGAGCAGACAGGCGGCCGTACGCTGCTGGGAACCCTTTGCTCCACCATCTCGAGGCACTTGCAGCTATCAATATTAAAGCTAGTGGTCATCAGGACTAGTGGAGCAGACAGGCGGCCGTACGCTGCTGGGAACCCTTTGCTCCACCATCTCGAGGCACTTGCAGCTATCAATATTAAAGCTAGTGGTCATCAGGACTAGTGGAGCAGACAGGCGGCCGTACGCTGCTGGGAACCCTTTGCTCCACCATCTCGAGGCACTTCTCGAGGAACAAATCATGACAACTCCTACATACATTCATTAACAAAATTACTACAAGTCATATTGAATTTAGTGTTATTTTCTCTTAGTGATTATGACCCTCTATCTACGAGTATATGCTTGATGACGTAACATATTATTCAGGAGGGGATGCTTGTCTGCGGGAGAGAGAGATGATGGAGCAGACACTTGTTTACCATCCGTATCAGCACATAATGTACATGTTGTGTGTGGTGCAGGGTCCGGCTGCTGGTGCACGCGCTGACGGGCGCCTGCGTGGCGCTGAAGGCGGTGCGCGGCGAGGCGGCGGCGGCGGCGCGCGAGGCGGCGCTGCACCGCACGCTGCGGCACGCGCACGTGCTGCGCTGCCTCGGGGCGCGCGCGCATACACACACGCACTACACCTTCCTGGAGTACGCGGCCGGCGGCGACCTCTTCGAGTGCATCGAGCCCGACCAGGGCATGCCGGAGCCCCGCGCGCGCCGCTACTTCACGCACCTCCTGCTCGGCCTCGGCTACCTGCACGCGCGCGGCGTCGCCCACCGCGACATCAAGCCGGAGAACCTGCTGCTCGACCACAAGGACGACCTCAAGATATCAGACTTCGGCATGGCCACCGTCTTCAGGTGAGCGAGCGCCTCCCGCCCGCCCTGACCGCGAGCCCCGCGCCAACTCACTGACTGACCCTTTCGCCTGCAGGAACGGGCAGACGCGGTCACGGCTGCTGTCGCGCGTGTGCGGCACGGTGCCGTACGCGGCGCCCGAGGTGCTGGAGGCCGCCTCGCGCCCCTACCGCGCGGAGCCCGCCGACGTGTGGTCCGCCGCCGTGGTGCTGGTGGCGATGCTAGCCGGCGGTGAGTGCCGCCCTCGCGCCGCATCGCCCCCGCCCCCCCGCCCTGCCGCTCGCCGGGCCCCCCTCCGGCCAAGGCTCGCCTCTTTGGTATCCTAGCTGTAGGCGTGTATGCAAACCCTAAAGTTACGGTACCGAAGTTACGAGCCTTGGCACAGTCTCCGCGCGCGGGCCGGCTGCGGCGGGCGGGCGGAGCAGGGCGCCGCCGCCGCCGCCTCGCGCGCTCAGACGTGCGCTCTTCCTCCGCAGAGTTGCCCTGGGAGCGCGCCGCGAGCGCGGACGCGCGCTACGCCGAGTGGGCCGAGCAGGGCTCCTCGTCGGGCCCCTGGAGCAAGATGCGCAGCGCGGCGCGGGCGCTGCTGTGGCGCGCGCTGCAACCGCTGCCGGAGCGCCGCGCCACGCTGACGCACCTCATGCACCACCGCTGGCTAAAGCCGGGTGAGTACCAATGTGTAGTTGTGTCTCTCCCTCCCCCCGCAGGCCCCCGCCCGCGGCGCCGGCGTCTCAGGTACTAGGTGACTCTGAGTGTGCGCGTCTCGGAGCCGCCCGGTGCCTCAGCACGCCGCCGCCCCGCCCCGACCCGTGCCGCACCCCGCAGCGTCGCGCCCCGTCCCGCCGGTAGCGTTACGCGGTACTTTGGTTATTTAGCTCGGTGACGTGCGAAAGCTCATAAAGCTAGATTACCAAAGCACCGAGTCCCGCTCGCTCGTCGCCCGCTCCGCCGCCGCCGCAGCCTCCGCCTCGACTGGTACGTCACAACATGTGATCCTCGTGTTATATCAATAGAGATGCGGCGAGTACCCTTTCAATACTCGGTGTATTCCACATTTTGTATGACTCGTTCTCGGCCGAATAACTCTGTTCAAATGACGAATATACAAAGTTTAAAAAAATGTAATATTTTTTAGTTAAAAACAAATAGTTGCGTTTGTAAACGACGGACCCGCTTCAGAAAAAAGGGCTCGCTCCACATACACACACACCCTCACACACACACACACCCTCACACACACACACACACGCACACACACACACACACACACACAGGCTGCTCGCTCACTGCATACTCCATTGTACATACAGTTCAGAATCGCGCTATATGTGCCATCCCTGGACATGTTGGTTAACGTCCTGCTAATCACTCGGAAGGACTCGTATAGTCGATACACCGACGAGGGAGCCATTTCATAATAAGCATATTTAAGTACCATAAGTGAAAACTGTTAAGGGTCCGGCGACCCTCGCTTGCATAAATCGCTCCGAATATCGCTGTCCCTGTTTAACCCTTGCGCCGCGCCACATGCGTGCGCGATACCAATATTAGCCGTTCAAAATTTGGTTTGTTCCGTAATACCAAAAATTATGACTGAAAACTTTTTGTATTTTTCACAAAGTATTGTTATTCTGTAACTAGACAATATAAGCTATGTTCCTTAATAAATAAAACGTAAGATATTGATGTTTTTAATACAAAACAAATAGCAAGAAAACTTGTCCATTTTCGCATAAAAATGTGCAAAATGAATGAAATGGCTTTCATTTCATTTTAGGTAAGTATTTTGATAAAAAAATACTATTTGGGAACCTAGATAAATACTATTTTAATACAAATAATGCAATATTATAGTGGAAATATGCATGAATTAGAAATAATTTTGGTATTACGTTTGTATGAAGAATTCGTCCCTACGGAGGCCCCTTAAGCTTTAGTTATACCACAATTGTTCCTACTTACTTAAGATTTATAAGCTGTTAGTTTTCCATTGAAATAAAATAAGCAACAAGAAATCATAATTGTAAAGCTATTTGTAAATGTTGTTGCAAGGCGAGTACCGAGCGAGTGCTTGTACTGTTTAGGCAGGGAACACCTCGTGGCCCGCGCCGCCGCCGCCGCCGCTGGCCGTGCGTGCTGCGTGCAACGCCCGGACTAAGCATTGAGATTACTCTTTTAACAGAGTAGTTCGGTTTGGCAGTCTCGCGCTGCGTGGGTAATGTAAGGGGTCCTCCTCGTGTTGCAGACGAGGGTGCGGAGGATGGGGCGGAGCGCGCGTGGCGCTCACAGCCCGCGGCGGCGGCAGCGGAGCCCCGGCCCGAGTGCGCGACGCCCGCAGCGCTCTCGCCCGCCGCCATGGAGGCTCTCATCAGCTACTCGCAGCCGAGCCGCGCCGAGGACCTGGTGCTGGACGCGTCCACACAGCACCACGGCGGGAGGGGGAGCGTGCGGCTGACGCGCGTGCCCCTAGCATGCGGGCGCGAGCGCGCGCTCGAGGCGGCGCGCGCGCAGCTGTGCGCGAGCGGGCTGCACGCCACGCTGCAGGGCGCGCGCTCGCTGCTGGTGGAGTGCGGCGAGGGCGTGGTGATGCGCGCCTGGCCGGTGCCGCAGCCCGGGGGCAGCGCGCTGCTCGAGTTCCGGCGCGCGCGGGGCTGCGGCCTGCGCTTCCAGCGCCGCTTCCGAGACGTGCGCTGCGCCCTCGCGCCCCTCGCACCACCCGCACCCGCACCCGCGCCCATGGACATGGCCTGACCTTGCCCTCGGTAACACCAGCGCAGCGCCACCGACGACGCGCGGTTGGAGAAGCTGCGGCATTTGTTTCCGCCGTGAATGTGTTAAATCATTAATATCTGAATAAGCAAATAAAGAAATTATTTTACAATAAAAGTTGTTTGATTCAGTCCCTCGCTGGGCGGATCCGCCGCCCGGGCCCGGGTCGCTAGTGAGGATACATAATATATCAACGTAAACATAAGTACGCAGTAAAATTATATGGATCACCAAAAACTACCTCTGTAGCACGGAGGTTGCGGGTTCGATTTCCGCCTCGGGAAAAATGTAGGATCTGCATGTATGTAGTATAATTTCTCTATGTATTATATTAATATGTAACCTACAAGAACAGATCCCTGGTACTGTCCATGATCCTATCCATCCACGGTTTGGTAGAGATCACTCATGATCGAGAAGACCGCCAATTGTAACTAATTTTTATTTTCCATAGTTTCGTATAATAGCTGCAACAAGTGTTATCTAATATCAGCTAAAATAACTTACTTGCTCTAGGATTTTGGTTAGATGTAGGATAGTTATTCCATAAAACAGTTTTTATGAGATAGAATAATAACCGTTAAGGCAGTGACCAGTAAACTTTCCATATAAACGCTCTACCACCGCCGCCGCGCCGTCGCCAGCTCGCCAGTTCTGAGGTTCAACTTCAACTTTTTTGTTTTGGCGCCGCTTGCTTGTTCCGAGGTTCACCTCGCCCCTAGCTGCATCGTTCTACTGTCAACACCGAATCAGGCTGTCAGTGTCACCGATGACAGCTCGGATACATGAACTAAAAATTGCTCCTCACATAACGCGACAAACGAGCTGACGTAGGTTGGTATATTACATAATGTAGATGGATAATAATAACGTAGTAAAGATAACCGGTCCGGGAGGAAATAATTGACCAAATTTGTACCTGGCTCCCGGACCATTTTACTTGCAAGAAAAATCACTATACTCTTGGGAGTTATGTGATTCAGCAACGGAGAGCGGTTTTCACCATTGCGTGAGGAATTTTGCACTATTTTCTGTGATTTGACTTACCTTTCGCCACCTCATCCCCTTTCTTCACCATATAAAGTGAGAATCATAATTTTAACCTAGGTAGGCCAATTGTTTGGTTAGTAATTAGTTAAAGGGTGTAGCGTAGTGGTAGGTAGGTACCTACCTACGATATTAGATAGCTATCTGCAAAAGAACGGACCGGTTCGTAGGGAACCGTAGGGGCTACATCTAAAATGAAATCCACATGTAATATCTAGTAAAAATGTATTTATTACAAAAGTAGCAATATTACTACCTAGGTACCTGTCTTAGCTGCGAGAGTATCTACATACTCCTTCCTCCTACCCCTTGGGGGGGTATCAGCCAGGTCCTTCAAGCCACAATCTGTACAGCATTACGTTGATATCGCACAAGATTCGTACAGTATTTCTTAAATATAATTTTATAAATTAGGCCGTCTAGTCTGTCTGTCGGCCCCACCCCGCCCCGCGCCCCGCAAGACCTACAAGACGTAGGTAGGTACAATTAGAACACATGGAAATTAATAGTTTATATTAGGTAGATGTACGTAGGTAGGCTACGTACGGCTAAGTACCTGCTTATTGAGAGTTGAGCCGTTTGGATTGTCGAATGGGAGCGATGTCAACAACTCGCATCATGAGGAGTAGGAACGTCCTCACCCAGTGCCTAAGGATCTCTGAAGACTAGATACACCTAGATAGGTAATACTTAACCTAATCACATTGAAGGTAGCTTAGCTACTTAGAACAACTGATAGGTCGAGAAATGAAGATGGTAGAGCGAGATTGTGTATTATTTGGGTAGCTAAGCTAGGTCCCTACCGGTCGGACGGGCGGCGGCAGGGCGGGGAGGGGAGGGAGCCCCGAACCACAGTACATTATACTGAGCCCGAACTGGCGGCGCTAACATCACAACACACATTAAACTATCTACAAACGGAGCGCTCTCGCGTCCCAATACAAACAACTCTACTCGAGCTACCTGCTAGCTAGGTACTAGCTATAACTTTAAAAACAGCTTGAATACCCAATGCGGTCGGGAGCTGCCTGGAGGCCCACCTGGAGGCCCCCAACCAAGTAGGGTAGGTCTATTTATTCATTTAAAAGTTTTTACACTCAGGTACAAAAGCCGAGGCATTTACTGCGCTACATCCTCTTGTGTTGTGATGGTGGGTTGGGCTGGGTGTCCCGTTATGACTGAGTATGGAGGTACCTAACTGCTGCGGGTCGCTTCACACGTGGACAAGCGCCCGCGACTCTCTATATATTTTTACAAAATGCTTAAAATTCGAGCCCGCGCGTAGCCAGCCGCGGCGGCGCGCCGTGCACGCGGCGCGGGATCCGGCGGCGACGCGTGGAGCCCTGTGCACGCCGCCGTTGCGTGTCGCAGATTGCTTGAAGTAGCACCTCATTTACAATGTTTTAGCCTTTTCTAGAAGTTCGTTGATAAATTTCTGAAAACCAAAATACGGTCGTTTGGTCAACTACTCTGCTACACAGTTTTGTTTGTAACGGGAATGTAGGGGGCGCCGAGAGCACCCAGTACGGGTACACTCTCAGGAAACATCAGCTCTTTTTGGAAGGATTAATCATTCTGTTTATAAAAAAAACTGTGACAAGCGTGAGTAGTGCCCATGTGTAATATTATGAGTCCAGTCAGTTTCATGAAGTTGTGAGGATCATGCCATTCATATAACCTACCTAATATATCATTTGTTGTATTTTGTATGTGCGTGTCTGAAATTGCAACTACCTACCTATTAGCTAGCTATCATATCCGGTAGACGGTAAATCCTGTTCAATGGTACGATGATCCTACTAATATTATAAACGCGAAAGTTTGTAAGTATGGATGGATGTTTTTACTCTTTCACGTAAAAACTAGGTACTGAATGGACTTTAATGAAACTTTACAATAATATAGCTTATACATCGGAATAACACATATAGGATACAATTCTTAGAGATATATTGTATATTATACAAAATATCTATCACCACCGAACCGAAACCGCGGGGCGCAGCTGGTTTTAAATAAAACCTACTGCGGTTATACTTACATTTACATCTTTTTGAGGTTTTTTGGCATCGGCGAGAAGTTTCTGAAAGCATAATAACATTGGTACATACAGTGTAGGTTTGCTTGCTACAGCCGACTCAAGTGTTAGGTACATACAGTGTAGGTTTGCTTGCTACAGCCGACTCAAGTGTTAGGTACATACAGTGTAGGCTTGCTTGCTACAGCCGACTCAAGTGTTAGGTACATACAGTGTAGGCTTGCTTGCTACAGCCGACTCAAGTGTTAGGTACATACAGTGTAGGTTTGCTTGCTACAGCCGACTCAAGTGTTAGGTACATACAGTGTAGGCTTGCTTGCTACAGCCGACTCAAGTGTTAGGTACATACAGTGTAGGCTTGCTTGCTACAGCCGACTCAAGTGTTAGGTACATACAGTGTAGGCTTGCTTGCTACAGCCGACTCAAGTGTTAGGTACATACAGTGTAGGCTTACTTGCTACAGCCGACTCAAGTGTTAGGTACATACAGTGTAGGCTTGCTTGCTACAGCCGACTCAAGTGTTAGGTACATACAGTGTAGGCTTGCTTGCTACAGCCGACTCAAGTGTTAGGTACATACAGTGTAGGCTTGCTTGCTACAGCCGACTCAAGTGTTAGGTACATACAGTGTAGGCTTGCTTGCTACAGCCGACTCAAGTGTTAGGTACATACAGTGTAGGTTTGCTTGCTACAGCCGACTCAAGTGTTAGGTACATACAGTGTAGGCTTGCTTGCTACAGCCGACTCAAGTGTTAGGTACATACAGTGTAGGCTTGCTTGCTACAGCCGACTCAAGTGTTAGGTACATACAGTGTAGGTTTGCTTGCTACAGCCGACTCAAGTGTTAGGTACATACAGTGTAGGCTTGCTTGCTACAGCCGACTCAAGTGTTAGGTACATACAGTGTAGGCTTGCTTGCTACAGCCGACTCAAGTGTTAGGTACATACAGTGTAGGCTTGCTTGCTACAGCCGACTCAAGTGTTAGGTACATACAGTGTAGGCTTGCTTGCTACAGCCGACTCAAGTGTTAGGTACATACAGTGTAGGTTTGCTTGCTACAGCCGACTCAAGTGTTAGGTACATACAGTGTAGGCTTGCTTGCTACAGCCGACTCAAGTGTTAGGTACATACAGTGTAGGCTTGCTTGCTACAGCCGACTCAAGTGTTAGGTACATACAGTGTAGGCTTGCTTGCTACAGCCGACTCAAGTGTTAGGTACATACAGTGTAGGCTTGCTTGCTACAGCCGACTCAAGTGTTAGGTACATACAGTGTAGGCTTGCTTGCTACAGCCGACTCAAGTGTTAGGTACATACAGTGTAGGCTTGCTTGCTACAGCCGACTCAAGTGTTAGGTACATACAGTGTAGGCTTGCTTGCTACAGCCGACTCAAGTGTTAGGTACATACAGTGTAGGCTTGCTTGCTACAGCCGACTCAAGTGTTAGGTACATACAGTGTAGGCTTGCTTGCTACAACCTACTAAAGTGGAACGTCCAAAGTGGAGAAATATTTATCCCTTATCATATCACATCAAACTAAACTAACAAGAAACTATAACTAGATGTCGCCACTTGAAAAATGAGATCGCGCTATCGTAAGTGTTCCTTCCAAATCTATTTACACTATTTAGGAATTTGAAGTCGTAGTTTTATACAGGGTGTCCGGTAATTAACGGATAACCCCGCAGGTACTTGTGGGGGGCACCACGGCCAATCAGGAAAAAAAATATAATAAATGCAGCAGTCAAGGATTTATTTAGTTTTTTCTTAAGTACAAAATTTGATACCTTAGTTCACGTCATTGGGCACTACGGCTACAAATTCAATGATAACGAGTTTATTTTCTCTGGGAACAACCGGCCTTGCCATCGCGCATTACAACATTTTTCTATCTGCACCAGTTTTTTCATAAATATTTTAAAATGAAAATTAGCGTTTTCGATATTTTATGATACAGTTTGAGCATGTACCTATAAAAAAAACGTATGGAGACCTGGGTAGCCCATAGCTTAAAAAACATGCCTACTTAATGAAGTTTTTTAAATGGTACTAAACAAATTTTTTTAGTTTATATATTTAGTATACAGGGTGTTTGGTGGAGGGTTATACAAACTCGGTGGGTGTGTAGGTGGACCTATTTGTAAAATACAAATTGAAGTAGAAGACCCTAACTCTTTATATTTTTTTTAATCCTGTTATTTGTATTTTTAAATAATTTTCCGAAATTTTTACTCTTTTCCCCTAACATTTTTTTTGGAACACGTTTTCGATTGTTCTTTTTATTTGCTTTTGGTTCCTGATGTATCCTTCATCTATTGAAGGCATTATTAATTAAAAAAAAACATTAAATAATTAGTTATACGCTCACAAAGTTACAAAAAATAAAAAACTAAGTTAAGAAGGTCATCTTTACATCGTTTTTAAAAAAAAACTAAAAGCGATCGAGGAGTTCAAATGCTTTTAAAAATGTATCGTATCATCGCTTATTACAACGGTATACCACATGTAGCCGAAAAGTTTATAAACTTGTCAAAAATTAACACTTAAAAGGAAAACGAAGTAAAAATTCAAAGGAAAAAATAAACCTTTTTTTCTACTTACCTAACAAACCTTTTTACTTCTTTTATCTTAGACTGATATGTCTATTAGAGGATTCAAATTTCGAAATTTGAATTTCGAATTCTAAACAATAATTGTACCTAATCGTTAAATTTCCTTGTTATTTTGGGTATTTCATCAGTTTTGATAAACTGTTTGTTGTTATGTTTTTATATCGTTGTTTTTGGCACAATGGCGAAATCCAGCAACGAAGAATACGCTGATATTATAAAAACTGCATCGGCTAGTGATTCAAAAAGTGCCACTTGTTGGTTAGAATGTCCAAAACATAATGTGAGCGTCTCTTTCATTCCGACGGTTCCGCATCCCTCCCCCCGCGGAATAGTGATCCTGTTCAGTATTGCGTCAGCTAAGTCGTCGCGCGTTGAGTATTGGAAGGACCTAAAGCCGAATTCAACAACTTAGTACGCAATTATCAGGTAAGATTGGGATGCATTTTTGGTAATATAGTTACCTCTTTTTTGTTTTGTGTCATTTCATAACATTGAGCCTAGTTAATTTATATGACCTTAATCGAATTGTATCATGTTTATTACTAAAATAATTCTTATTCTAATGACCGTTTAAAGTTAAGGTCAGTTTTGATCTTAAACTAAGAGTAACGTTGGTGTCTTATTTGTCTATTTATTAATAACTTGCCAAATATTTTCGAGAAATACTAGAGATAAAGTCAGTTTTGATCTTAAAGATAGGATAACATTATTGCCGTATTTGTGAGTTCGTTTATTTATTATTAGCTTTGTACTTATGTTTTAATTATTTTCTGGAATATAACTTCCGAAACCTGAAGCCACCTGATATTCAGATCAAGCTATGATCGCTTAATTTAATTGACTGATGAGATACGTGAACGCACGTAATACCCACTCATAGTTTACTTTCGTTTTATTTAGAAAATTATTAATTATTTTGTTTTTACAGAAAATCCTAAACAAATATGATACAGGTACTGAAAAAATATAACCACACCTTAATCTCTTATTTTATCTTGTACTATTAAACTTCTTTGTTTATTAAAGTTGTCCACGGATAATTATATCGCGAGATCTGAGGATGAATTGATCAGAACAGATGAACCTACTACGTCTGGCCAAAGAATTAAATCTATCATCAAGCAGTTCATCTAGTTGTTCTTCGTCGAGTTTCTAGTTCGACAAGCTCGGATCTAAGTGAGTCACGTTCGCGAAATAAACTTATTCTATTCTATTCTAAGAAAGTGATGTCGACTTGAGTGACACTGATTCCGCTTATCATCATATCCCTGCAAACGGTTTAGACATATTTCTAGGGCTTCAGAATCAGACTCTACACGGTCTCCATATCGATCGAATACTACGGAAGTTATGCAAAGTACCACACCATCCAGGAAACGTGAAAGAAACCCGTATCAATGGAAATAGATCAGGTCTAGATTACTTAAAAACACTGAATAAGTTACTCAAAATAGTTAAAAACTTGTGTGCCAATTACAGGAATAAAAGACACATGAAGATGACAAACTCTGCAGATGTACGGAGAGATATTTTCAATCACATTTATTCCCGATCAATTAGGATTGAAAGAAAATAAGAAAAATTACGTTAAACTAGACAGGAAAAATGTTATACCACGCAAACTTTACAATTCTCTTTAGAATAAATAATGCTGGACAATTCACACAGCATTATCTAGCCCCATGGTAAGCAGAGCTTGTGTTATGGGTACTAGATAACTGATATACATAATGCACTACATTACATAGATAGATATTTTTTATAATACATAGAAAACGACCAGAACACCCGGAACAATCTGCAGAACGTACACACAATTGTTCCTAGGCGGGAATCGAACCCGCAACCTCCTGCGTCGCAGGCGGACCTTCGCCCACCGCGCCACATCGGTCGTCAAAAGAAGATGTCTTTAAAAGATGTTTGGTTGTAAGAATTAATTTAAAATTATGGTATTGTTAAAAATGAGGCTTAGTCAAGCACATTCTCCACTTTGATAAAAGATGTTGCTATTCTGACGCGAACTGTGATTGTTAAGTGAGATGATTAGAATATTAAAATTAGGTCTAGGTCTATATCGAATTCCTCTTTAAAGTTACTGATAATTTAATAATTATAATCGGGAAGAGAAGACTAGATTTGCTAAGATACTGTATTTTAATTATAAGTATTAATACAACGCAACGGGTATTTATCGCGTTTATTTACTTACAGGTTTACACGCTGTCGTGATCACTTCAGTCATCCCGTGACCACGACACTGCAAAACCTATTGAAACGTCGGGAAAAATAGGTAAATATTTAAAACTTTTGAAACTATCATGGTTATCATGCGCCATGATCACGGAATAACTACAGAGTTATTCCGTGATCATGGCGCATGAAACTGTGCCGAAATATAGGATAACTCAAAAATCAAATCATGGTAAATATCCCGTTTTAAATGACTTTAGGTAAATATTTTATTTTTATTTTCAAAATTTTGGGAAAACTTACAGCTAGGTCTTAAAAATAGTTATTTTCTTAGTACCGGTAAAAACCAGCGCATGTGTGCTGAAGGCCAATTCAAACGTTTCCGCAGATATGTACTTAAATAGACTAACAAATGACGATCAGTAAAAGTAGACGACTCAAATAAAATGAAATACACAACACAAGACGATATTAAATTTAAAAAGAAATAACTTTTTTAAAAATATTTCATCGATAAGCAAGCGTTTAACGCGACAAATACCCGTTGTATCAAATCTTATAATGATGTGTTCAGATTGCGTCAGTTTAAAAATACTGTTTGTTTAGTAGACAACATATTTAACTAAACTGTAAAATAATCCAATAATATGATACTAATTTATTATTTATTTAGTATAACATTTAACTTGTCCAAGTGCTTATTTTGTACGAATAAAGAAATACATTATTTTGACTGCTTTTAATATTTTAAAGAGGTTTTTTAAAGTTTGATATCATTTTATTTAGATTATTTTATTGTTGTCTTAGGCCCGTGTTGTAAAAGCTTCCTCAGTCGCCTGCCTGTACCGGAGTTACGCTTTGCTAATGACTAAACGTCACTCAAACATATACTCAATACTCAATGGTTTATAGCTTACATGTGTACAAAAGTTCTTAAAAAATATATATAAGTCCGACATGCACCCTGCAAGGGTATTGCAACATAAATTTAAAGTTAAATGTTAAATGCTAGGTGGCTATATACAATAAAGTTAATAATATGCTGTAGTAGATGAAATTAAAACACCACGTACAATTTAAAGTTTATTCCCGGTTTTACAAAACAAGTCCAAGTAACACACTAACACAAGTGAGAAAGTTCGTAGGTACGTTCCCGGCAAGTACGTCCGTAGCAAGTACGCGACGTTACAAGTGAGGGATGCGTCACCCGCGAGAGGGGAGGGGGAAGGCGTCTAGGCTAGTGCGGCTCTTCCGATGCGCGGATGGAGCGGAGCGCCAGCGAAGACTGACGGTTGCAGCGGTGCTTGTTCGCCTTTTATATGCGAGCAGTGGTGGGGCGGCCGGCGCGGCGCGCGCGGGTCGTAGTGTGCGTCCGTGTAATCACGAGTTGGGAGGAGCGCGGTGACTCACACGCTGCTGGCGCGCGCGTCGTAATGTTACAGTCTCCCCCTCTGGATACGAAGTCGCCCCGACGAGTATCCAGCTGATTGGATTGCTCTATTGGGTGAGAGCGGTTCTCCGCGGACGCCCTCGTCCACGGGTAACAGGTTGCAGGGTTGCCTTGTTGGTAGGCTTAAGCTTGGGTGGTCGTCCACGTTTCTTCAACGGGCGCACGGGTGGAGGTAGTGGGCTCGTTGAGTGGCCTTGGAAAGGGGACAAGGCTGACGTGTGGTACACACCGAGAGGTTTATCAGGTGAGTTGGGATCTGAAATCAGATAAGAAGAAGTTCCATGGCGACCTAGGATTAAGTAGGGGCCATCTCGTCGGGGGCAAAACTTTGCACTGATCCCGCGAGTAGCATTGCTGACTGGATGTGCAGCGGCTAAGACTAAGTCTCCAGTGGAGTAGCCAGGATCTTCTCTGCGTCTTCTATCTGCAGTCTCCTTCCTGCGTTCCTCTCTTCCTTCTCTGACATCTTTAGCTTTGTTCAGCGTATTAGCAAGAAGCAGCAGTTTCGGCGTTATTTCTGGCACGAAGTTTTCTGACAATATTATTTGCCGTAGGTCGTGCGTATTGTCGTCCGGAGTACGAAGTTCTCGTGCAAAAGTTAAATACGCTGGAGTGTGGCCTGTTGTGAGACAATTTGCAGTATTCATTGCAAATCGTATGCTGGGTAGTTTATCATCCCAGCTCTTATGATCTTCTTCTACTAAGATCGCTAGCTGTGTCTTCATGTCTCGATTCTTCCTCTCTACTGGATTTGCTGCAGGGTGGTATACAGGAGTGAAGGTGTGCTTGATGCGTAGGCAGTAAGTCATTTGCTGCATCACAGCACTCACAAATTGTGGTCCATTATCACTTATCAACCGTCTGGGTATCCCATAACGAAGGAAAACTTCGTCTATCAAGATTTTTGCGCAATTCTCAGCGCTAGCAGTTTCCAGGGCAAACAATTCAACCCAACCCGTAGCAATATCTTCAGCGATCAGTATCCATGTGTTACCGCTGTTAGTAGGAGGCAAGGGTCCAAATAAATCGAAGGCAACAGTTTCAAATCGTTGGTTGGCGGGTGTCGTCTGTAGTAGTCCTGCTGGCTTCAAATTGGATGGCTTATACCTTTGGCATGCTAAGCAATTCTTTACATAGGCTTCTATGTACTTCCTCATGCCCTTCCAATGATATCGCCTTGAGATGCGCTGGTAAGTCTTGTCTGCGCCGTAGTGTCCAGCCAAGGGGTCGTCGTGATACACCGAGAGAACGTTGGCCCATTCATGTTGGGGAACAACGAGCTGGGCATCATCATTGTCGTCCGTAGGATAGTAACGGTACAACAATCCGATGTTCATGACGTAGCCTTTGTTACTCCAATATACGGCGTTCTCTTTACGGTCCGCGTCTTCTAAAGCCGTCACTATACTGGATATGTTTTCATCCTTCATTTGTTCCGCTCTTATTTCAGACGAGGATCTTTGAGGCATATCTACAGCTACACTGCATACTCCGCAGGTGCTTTCAGTATTTTCATTGCAAGTGGGCCTTGATAAGGTGTCTGCGACCACATTCGTTCTACCAGGTGTATATTTAATTGTGATGTCATATGCCTGTAGTTGAAGGGCCCATCTTGCTAACCGACCAGTTGGAGATCGTAGCGACATTAACCACTTCAATGCTTGATGATCCGTAAGAACCGTCACCGGGAGGCCTTCGATGTATCCTCGGAATTTACCAATAGCCCAGACTACTGCCAGTGCCTCTCTTTCAGTCGTAGAGTAATTCCGTTCTGCTGGAGTCAACAGCCTACTGGCGTATTCGACTGGATGTTCATCCTCTCTCTCCCCCTGCACTAAAACAGCTCCAAGTGCATAATTACTGGCGTCTGTTTTAATGACGTAAGGCTTGGTTTCATCGGCTTGTCGAAGTATAGGTGCCGTTGTAAGACACGATCTTAAATTCTGAAATGCTTCTTCTTGTTCAGAATTCCAAGTCCACTGAGTATTCTTCCTCGTCAGACGAGTGAGTGGTTCACTTATCTCTGCAAATTTCGGTATAAAACGTCGAAACCAGGAACATGTCTGAAGAAAAGTCATGAGATGCTTGAGGTTCTTTGGTGCTTGGAACTCATGGACTGCCGCCACCTTTTCAGGGTCTACCTTCAATCCTTCAGGGGTGATCAAATGGCCTAGATACTTTATAGTTGAACAGCAGAACCGGCACTTTTTGAAGTTTACTCGCAGGTTGTTTTCTGCCAACCGGGTAAACACTCTGCTCAGATCTGACATGTGTTCGTCAAACGTTGTTGAAAATATTATAAGGTCATCCAGATATGCCAATATTTTCACGCCTTCCAGGCTTATCCTCACCCTATCGATCAGTCGTTGAAAGGTCGAGGGCGCGTTGCGAAGTCCGAATGGCATACGTTTGCATCTGTATACACCGAAAGGGGTTATAAATGCAGTCTTATCTTGGTCCTCTTCCTTGACCTTAACTTGCCAATAGCCAGCGCGCAAGTCAAGCGTTGTCATATAAGGAGTTGGCTTGGCAGCATGGAGCAAGTCGTCAATTCGTGGGATTGGGTACTTATCAGGTACTGTTATGGCATTAAGTCTGCGGTAGTCCACACAGACTCGTACTGAACCATCTTTTTTGGGTATCATGATAGCTGGTGCCGACCAGGGCGATGAGCATGGTTCAACTATTCCATTGTCCAACATTTTCTGCACCTCATCTTTTAACAACGACAGACGTGGAGGTGATAGGCGGTATGGAGGTACCGATATCGGATTGTGCTCACCTGTATCTATGCAATTTTCCGCGAGGGGTGTTGGCTCATTGCTTTCTCCAAAAACTTCTTGGTGCTCCCATAGAACTTCCATTAATTGAATCCTCTGACCAGCGTCGAGTGTGTCGGATGTGACCTCGTCCACGGTAATTGATCCAATTGCCACATCATCTCTGCTGTCAGTGTCATGTTCAGGGGTCGAAAATAGTGCCATTGAGTGGGGAGACAGCTCACATATCGCGTCTTGAACTTGCGTGTTTGCGTCTTGTATCATGAACTCGGCCCTAGGCGAGTAACCATCAAACATATACCGTGTTCGTTTATTCGGAGGTGATGAAAGATCTATCGGTACCACACGATACGGCATCATGGTTAGGCAAGACGTTGTCTCGGGTAGCGCAGGTTCCGCTATGATTGAACCTCCAGTAGCTACGGCGGCGTACGTGCTTGTTTGAGGTAGCAGGCCTTCTAGGTGTGTCGGGGATGGGGTAGCTGGCATAGGCGAGACGAACTCTTCAAGTCTGACCCTTTTAAGCATATCTCGTAAGCGAGGGGTATAATACGCTGGTGTTGCCTCTATTTGTACCAACGACACTTCCTCGTAGTCCTCATTTTGAAGCTCAAACACATTTTCAGGATTATCCAAGAAGTGCCACGTCATTTGGGAAACCACTATCCTCGCATCCTGGATAAATCCAACGCCCAATAACGTTCTCGCTTCTCGGGCTTCCGGGAAAACGATAAACGTCGTCTCTACACATCGGTAACAAATACTAACCGGTACTCGTACGGTCAGCACTTCGCGTTGGGTCTTCACACCATCAGCCAGTGTGACCAGCATTTGCTGTTTTCCGAACTCATATCCCATTTGGCATAAACATTTGTACAGCGCGTACGATGCTACGCTGGTTTTCGCACACGTGTCGATGTATGCGTTTCCGACAATCCTACCGATTCCGAACGCAACAGTTGGTCTAGCTCGCACATCGGCTTTTACATTTAGAGAACAAAATCCAATGTCCGGTTGTTCTTCCTTCGCTGGTACTTTTGTACAAGTACCACATTTTGATCGCACCACACCCGGGGTACCGCAACCATAACACGCAAACTTTGGTCGCGAAGGCGAGGGTACTTGAGTACCTGTGTTTGTTGGAGCTGGCTTGTTAGCAGAAATTGCATCCTTCTTCTCCTTCTTTTTACAAGTCTCGATGGTGTGACCAGGGAACCTACAATAAGTACATCGCTTCTTTTTGAAGGAACCCTTTTCTGACTCTCTTTGAATCCCCTTCTCTGTTTCAGTCGCTGGTTCCTGAGTAGCATGCTTTTCCGTGATAAGTTGCTCTACTGCCCTAGCCGTCCTGAGGAGATCATCAAAGTTTCCGATCACCTCTCTGGGCATCTTGACCCTTACCTTGTATCTCAACTGACCAAAGATCATGTCGATCTGTTGAGATTCCGTGTGGGCTTCTGGTAGTTGGGAGAAGAGAGCTCTCTTTTTCGCTACGAAAACTTCTGTCAATTCATCTTCACCTTGTTTAATGCACACGATGTTTTGGTACAGTTGGTACGCAGGTCTCTTCGGCGCAAAAGCGTGTCTAACTCTTGCTTCAAAGTCTGCCCATGTATTTACCTGGGGTTTGATACCGTTCCACCATACAGCTGCTGCATCTTTGAGTATAAGCGGGATGCTCCTGATTGCGTCATCATCAGAGATCTGTTCAACGTCCTTGAAAACTGTGGTCGCTGCGAGAAAAGTTTCTACTGTCTCGGTGTCCCTTGTACCATCAAACATCAACTTACAGTTGGCGAACGAACCACGTTTCTGGTTTCCAACCATAGTGAGAAGTCTCTCAAACTGTTCTACGGACAAACTCATGTTATCTGTGTCACGTTCTTTTTTTACTCTTCTTGTTCTTGGGCTAGCTTTCCGGGCCTTCACGTTGAGCGCCAGTTTGTAGTAGATGAAATTAAAACACCACGTACAATTTAAAGTTTATTCCCGGTTTTACAAAACAAGTCCAAGTAACACACTAACACAAGTGAGAAAGTTCGTAGGTACGTTCCCGGCAAGTACGTCCGTAGCAAGTACGCGACGTTACAAGTGAGGGATGCGTCACCCGCGAGAGGGGAGGGGGAAGGCGTCTAGGCTAGTGCGGCTCTTCCGATGCGCGGATGGAGCGGAGCGCCAGCGAAGACTGACGGTTGCAGCGGTGCTTGTTCGCCTTTTATATGCGAGCAGTGGTGGGGCGGCCGGCGCGGCGCGCGCGGGTCGTAGTGTGCGTCCGTGTAATCACGAGTTGGGAGGAGCGCGGTGACTCACACGCTGCTGGCGCGCGCGTCGTAATGTTACAATGCTTAATTTACCATTTCAAGTTAAAATTATAAACCAATTATATTATATCTAATCACTCATCACATAAAAAAAAAACAAGATTATTCCTTATACTAAAAGCCTAATACCTACTAAAACTAAAACTACTACACTACCACAACTAAAACAGGGCTAGAGAACCAGGAACATCAATTAATTGTAGGTATCTATTTCCCAAAATATTCTTCTAGGCTATAAAAGCATTTTTCTAGTAAAAAATGCTTCAATTTGCTTTTAAATTGGTGCAAATTATCTTCTTCTCGAATGTTTTTCGTAAGATTGTTATATATTTTTACACACATGGCATGGGGGCCAGAATGATACATGTGAAGTCTAGAAAAGGGTATTGAAAGTTTGTTATGTGGTCTAAGGTTTCGTGGGCGAGTATGGGTGTCAAATAAGTGGTTATTCTTCTTTACAAATAAACATGCTTCTAATATATAAATACATATGAAGGTTAAGATCTTTCCCTCTATGAAATAGGTCCTGCAACTAACCATTGTATCAATATTAAAAATAATTCTAATACATCTTTTTTGTAAAATAAAAACTTTGTTATTGTCGTTGCTATTTCCCCATAGAACTATACCATACTGAAGCCAAGCATGGGCATAGGCGTAATACGCACATGTTGCTGTCTTTGTGTCAGTTGACTTTTTAAGTTCATATAGGGCATAAGTAAATCTAGATAGTTTGGCGCTGACATGTTTTATGTGCTCTTTCCAGTTTATATTTGAATCTATTTTAATGCCTAAAAGAGGGTATGAGTTAATACATTCTATAGGGATATCGTTGAATGAGTAGGATATACATAGAGGTGGTTTTTGGTAAGGGTGGAACTGCATTATTTTGGTTTTTGTGAAGTTGAGTAATAGGTTGTGATCAGAGAGCCACGTAACTATTTTATTTAAAGTCGTACTAAGATACTTATTCAAGTTTACGTTATTTTTACAAGGGAATACCAGAGAGATGTCGTCCGCAAATAGAGTGCAATTGTTATCTATGTTTTTTGGTAGATCATTAATATATATTAAAAATAAAATGCAACCTAGGACGCTGCCTTGAGGTATAGATTTGGTGACATTGATCATTTTAGAGGAAACTTTATTAATTGTCCCTGTGTTTTGGTCATGATGTTCTATTTCTACAAATTGTTTCCTACCTTCGAGATATGAAGTAAACCATGTATAAGCTGGTCCTCTCACGCCGATGCCGTATAGTTTTTCTAGAAGTATATTATAGGTTACTCTGTCATACGCTTTGCTCATGTCTAATAAAATCCCTATTGCATATTGCTTATCATTTATTAAATTAAGAATATTATTAGTATATTTATAAACAGCTAGAGATGTAGAATGGTTCTTCCTAAATCCATTTTGACTATTATGAAAGATGTTAAATTTTTCACATAAATCTATAATCGAGTAAGCTTTGATTTTATAACACGAGCCTTAAAATCGTTTAATCGATTCTGAAATGATGTGTCGATTCTGATGTGATTTGTGCTAAAATGATAATAACTGTTCCTCTTACTTCGATCTAAAAAAAAACACAGTAAGATTGTCAAACAAAATATGCTAAAGAAACCTAGATCAGAATCGATACCATTGTCATACTTACAGCTGATGACTACACTACTGATGACTGCACCGAGAATTTGTATGTTTTTTCTTAGATTTTGTTTAATTATAATGGGTCCATTGTTAAATACTGTAATTATTGGTAAACCTAAAATGTTCAGTAATGTTGTTGTGTTGGTTACCGATTTTTGATAAAGTTTTAGTACAAAGTAATTCAAGTTAACTTTTTTAAATTATAGTGTTTTTCTAATAAATGTATTTATCCCATCGTAATAAAATGCAAAAGTTAATTTTAAACCCAATATTTTGCCGAGCGTTGCGCATTAAAGAAACCTATTTTTAAATAAGTCATTAGTATTTATTTAGTTTTAGTACAAAACTGACTGAATTTCGGAAGGTTTTTTTGTAATGGTAATTACTTATATAATTTAATTAAATTTTCAATAAGTAATAAGTTCAAAATATAGATAAAATACCAATTTATCCTATGATATGTAAATAATATAGAAAATTCGTAATTTGGTTGTGCCTGGATACAAATATGTAAAAATAACCCTAACGTAAAATCATTTTATCGCATTTCCCAAAAAACATGTTTTTTGAATTGAGTCACTTCTATTCTGGAGGTGCGATATATATATGCAATATACATATATACTAAATAAATCCTTGACTGCTGCAGATAGATTTTTTATAATTTTTTTCCTGATTGGCCGTCCGTGGTACCCCTCACAAGTACCTGCGGGGTTATCAATTAATTACCGGACACCCTGTATAAAACGAACCAAATTATTAGTGACAGGCTTTGAATGCCTTAGCACACTGAGCCCACAGCACACTGAGATGAGAACCAAATAGGATACCTCATTGTCCTTCTACGTTTAGTTGGCACATGGTTGGACTTGCCTATATAACAATATCATTAAACATTATAATCAAAATGTCAGGCAGCTGAATGTGGTTCACGTAGGTGCTATCTCCCTAGAGGAGGTCGCTGGCCCCCAGCGCGGCGGTACCTTGAGGTGTGCGCGGCGCAGCTCCTCCGAGTCCATGTCCAGCAGCTCGTCGATGTCCACGTCCACCTCCTGCGGCACCGCCCCCCGCGACCCCGCCGCCCCCGCCGCCCTCGCCGCCGCCGCCGTCTAAACACAAACGATCAGTAAGTACTGCATTCGGCGGAGCTGCGGCGCCTGCGGTGGGAGAGTACCTGTGCGGAGGCGGAGGGCTCGTACAGCTTCTGCAGCTCGTCGTAGAGCCACATCTCGACGGCGAGCCGCTTGCGGATCAGCGCCATCTGGTGGCTGCCGTACTTGGCCGTCAGGAACTTCTCGCGCCGCTCCTTCACCTGCGAGTGCTTGTATGTACGTACAGGTAGATACTTGACGGGAGGATGGTTGTAGCGGACGGACCCGACATTCATACCTCCGTGACGCGGCGGGCCAAGGTCCGCCTCCGACACAGGAGCTTGCGGGTTCGATTCTCGCCTCGGTCGGGACAAATATTAGCAAAGTCTGTATCAATCATCCATGATACAACCTTTCGGGATTATCCCGGAATTGCAAATAAGGACCGGGATCGAACCCTCTAAGCGTCACAACGTAGCCGCGACCCGGGGACGTTTCCGACTGGCATTGATATGAAGCGATTGAATTTTTAGCAGCGGTCTGCAGTTAGCTCTCTGCAGTTAGCTCTCTGCAGTTAGCTCAACGGTTTCAATGTTTACTTTGTTTCTATTCATGATTGTAATTGAATTGTTAAGTAAAAAAGATTATTTTAGGGGATGAAACAAAGAATGAAGATGACTTACTTCGCCTTTATCAGTAAAGTCGACGTGCAGGCCGGACTTGGCCGGCGAGCGCTGCGTGGGCGAGAGCGCCTGCCCCGCGTGCGCGCGCGCCGCCGCCGCCCCGCCGCCGCACTCCATGGCCGCGCCGCCGCCGCCGCCGCCACTGGCTCCACTGCGGCTCTGGAACAATCATAGATCAATGATTACAATTCATAAAAATCTACTGAACATAGAAAAAAAACACCTGTTTATAACACTTTGAACTGTTTGATTTACTTATAACATTTTAAAAAACAGTTTTTGTTCAAACCCTGTCCCTGAACATTGCACCAGCTCCCGGCGCAACCAAAACATCCGTTTTGGATATCCTGAACACGACGGATGTTCGTCTTCCAATCGTGATGGAACATGTCATACGGAACTCTACTAACATCAGACAAACATTAGAAACAAGAGGTACCTAACCTACTTGGGTGGAAAGGCCACATTCAAACTAAAGTTGGACTGTCACTTTTAAGTGTTCACTTTAAATTACTATAATAGTCGATTGGAGATCCTTGTTCAATAAATATTGCTTATCAATGGTAGGCGCGAGCACATGGATAGCTACAGCCCGGTCTCGATCATACCAGCTGTAGCGAACATTTTTGAGAATGGGCTGAGCAGTCGGCTAGTGGAGTACCTGCTGGAGACGGGCGCCCTGTCGTCCCGACAGTACGCGTATCGCGCCGGTTACTCCACGACGACGTCGCTGACGCGTAAGGTGGTGCGGCGTGTGCTGGCCGCGCGGGAGCAGAGGCTGCAGGTGGCCGTGTTGTGCTGCGACCTGTCCAAAGCATTTGACGTGGCCAGCCATGCCATGCATAGATCGAGGGGGCATCATACGCCGTACTTACGGATATGATGCGCGATCGTTCGCAGATAGTCGCCGGAGGTAATGAACGGTCTGAGCCTCTGTCTCCTACCATGGGGGTAGCGCAGGGATCCTCAGTCTCGAACATCATGTTCTCCCTCCTCCTAAACGATCTGCCCGAAGCGGTGACCTCCGCGGAGACATTCATGTACGCGGATGATGTAGCCGCGGTCGTCACTGCAAAGTCCGTGGACGCGCTGGACGCGCTGGGAACTGTCATCAGACAATCCGAATCCACCACTTTTCTAGGCTTCGAAATAGACAAAGCGCTTACCTGGGAGAGTCATATCAGTAAGCTGTGCGGGAAGATGAGCAGTGCCTGTTTTGCGCTCCGACGGGTGGCTCGCGTGGTTCCGGCGGAGGTGGCACGAAGCTGCTATTTTGCAACAGTGCACTCGGTGTTACAGTATGGCGCTGAGCTATGGGGGCGGGCTGCCGACTTGGAGCGCGCCTTCCGTATGCAGAAACGAGCCATACGCACCTTGGTTAACATCCGACGTGACGTCTCCGCTAGACCATATTTCAAAGAACTAGCGATACTTACACTGCCATGCATTGTAATATTAATGCAAGTGGCGGTGTATGTTCGCTCGAACCTGGACGAGTTCACGAAGAACGGCGACACTCACTCGTACGGGACGCGGAACGCAGGCAAGCTCGCTACTATCGCCCGCTCCCTCACGAAGTCCTCAAAGTTAACGCATGTTATTGGGTACGGCGGTGAACAATAAACTACCAGACTCCGTCACAGCTGATGGCAGTCTACGCTACGCTGCTTCAAAGTCAGGTTAAAACGGCTTGTCGAGCAGAATTTCTATTCAGTGAACGAACTACTAGAAAAGTAAATTTAATATGATTATATTTCCGTATTTAATTCTCTTACATCAATTTTTTCATTTATTTATTTGTTTCCATTTATGTTTTTAAATTTAAATCATGTTTAGGTACTAATTGTAAAAATACAATTTGTATTATAATTATTATAAATATTTTAATGACAATTTGACATGTAAATTGATTTTATTTTATTCTATTTGGGAAACAAAAAGTTTAAATTTAATTATAAATAGAACATAGACTTAGAATAAATAAAGCTAAGTACAGTTTCCACTCGCAGCTTGGAAGTATAACTGAACTATTTATTACCTAAGTATATAACATTAACATAAGCGAAAGTTGATCGAGTAAAAATTAAAATTATAATAAGAATGTGCCTAACAAAAACAAAAGAAAATAAAGAAGTACAAAAACAAAGTGCCTATTAATAATAAATAAAACAAAATACTAAGTTAAAACAAAAATACACAACAAATGTAGTTCTGTTTGCCTGATGTCAGTACCAAGTCATGCTGGTTGGTAACTACAAGGTGAGGATAGGATATCAATAATAAATAAATAAAAAATAAATAATTAAAAGAAGATAGTTAATATTAAATTCTTCAAATGAGGATTTGAACAAGTTAATATTAATCAACTTCTTAAAAGCATTTCGCCGCATGTTGAAGAGATCAACGTTTTTGGAATAATGCCTATTAAATGTTTTCATGGTCCGCGGTAAATAGGAGTGTTTCCGGTAGTTTGTGGCGCAGTTGGGAAATTTTACCAATAAGTATTCATATTCATTCATTTATTGCATGCACATACATTTTCACAAAATATTAGCTGAGGTGTCATTTAGCTTAGAGGTGCATGTACCCTGTAAGGGCGCAGCAAGCCATTCATAAATAATAACAATAGTACATAGTTAGTATTTATAGGTACATAGTTATCCGAGAATGTATATAACCATATTCACAATGATCAACTTTATTTTCATGAATAAGGAAGCTAGGTATGCCATGTCACTAATGAATGAAGGTAGCCAAACGGTTATAGTCCACATTTATCATTAGGATTTAGAAATAAGATATTCTTTCAGGTTTTTACGGAAAATGGAATCTTTTTTAAGATCTTTTATGGAGCTATAAATTGTATTTCTGTACCATTTAAACTGAAGCTCGAGCCAAGCCAGCGAGAACCTACATGATGTCGTGCGTGGCTTGCGGCGCGGCGGCGAGCATATCATCGTGTGCTCGCTGGTGGCTCGTGTACAAACATTCTACTCGTACATTGAATTTGCCTATGTACCTATATGTAAATATGAAGAGTAAACTTGCCTGCCGGAATTGATAAATTATAATCCATATTATTTGGTACCAACCAATATATGTAGTTACAGCACTACTTCATCTCATTTTACTCTAAAAATTCTTACAAAATGACGAGTTAGTTACATTATGTAAGTTATTGTTATGTTATTAATTATTATTTTATTTATTTAGGAAACGAAAAGCTTATATTTAGGTAAAAATAGAACATAGAGCAAATAAAGCTTACCTACTACAGACAGTTTAAATATAACTGAACTAGTAGTAGGTAGGTACTTATAAACAAAAATTAATATATACCGATGTAATGTACCTACCTTGATAAAATCAAGTGTAAAGTAGTTATCTAAACAAAGAATGAGATAAGATTCCTACACTTATCACACGAGCGGCCACACCGCCGCCGCGCCGCAGCATTGACCCTCGCGCGCCGCCGCCGAACATATTATAATGATTATAATAACTCGGTCGCAGGTCGGTACCTTACGCACGTGCGTAACGTATCTACTACCACAAGTGGACTCACTGAACATTACATAGGTACCTACCTACCTAGCTTGTATGTGTCATTTTCTCCCATCTATGGAGAGAAGAAATATTCAAAAGGAAAATTGCCACTGACACAGCCACCACCGAATATCAATCCGAAATTAAGGACCTTGTAAAAAGCACGCAAACGAGACAAAATTATAAGTTTTTATACTTAGTCTAGGCGAGATAATAAATAGTATACATATATATATAGATAGATATCTATTAAGTATATTATTTCAAATCAAATCATTTATTTGCATATCAATCATATATTGTTAACAAAACGAGTTACATTATGTTATTAAATTCATTTTAGTACCTATGATTTTTTCTTATAGGTAGGTCTAATTTGAGTTCTTGGAATGTATTCCTTACATGCTACATTCCTATACCTACAAAGGGAGCATTCCGTGTCCTATCGCGGGGCATACCTACATAAGGAGCTTTTACTGAAATTTATTTATTTGTAGCATATAGAATGATATATATCCAGATTCTACCAGAGAGAACATCGGTAACCCGCAGGTCGTAGCTATACCTACCTACTCCTGCCTACGTGGGTGTACCTATATTTAACGGATGAGTCGCGCAGGTCGGTCGGCTCATGGCACATGGCGCGTCGACTCATCAAACAACGCAATACCTACTTAAATAAACACGAAACTAGTGGCAGCTCGCTGATTGATTGTGCACACTCCATAACGTCACGGCAAATATCTACGGACTGGGTACCTCGGCGAGTGTCCTCGGGCGCGGGTCAGTGCCCCGGGGCCCGCAGGGGGCGCGCTCGGGGAGCCCCTGCGCCGCGCACCACGCAGACTGCCTGTGCCCTGCGCTGCGGCTCCGTCACGCACCGCCACACACACACACACACACACGGACACTATCTGCCGAGCGCACGAGCAGCGGTCCGCGCGGGATCACGGCTCACTGCCTACTAACTAAAAAAAATAATAAACCCAACAACCAAACCAAAATAGTCTGCCGTACGTACCTACCTACTACACTACCTAGCGCCAGCGTGCCCGACGCACGCACACGCGCGCGCGCTGACGCGCGTAGCACGACGACGACCACGACACGGGACGCGCCACCGACCGCCGGCCACCGCCGCCGCCCGCCGCGCCGGTTGTCTTCGCCGCCAAAATTCAAGTCAAGTCGGCTCACTACACTACAACACTAGTGTCGTAGGGCTCACTGCGGGCTCACCACAATACAACACTAGTGTCCTGGGGCTCACTGTGGGCTCACTACACTACAACACTAGTGTCGTGGGGCTCACTGCGGGCTCACTACATCACTAGGCTTGCGAAGTTAGATTCAATTAT
Source organism: Eupithecia dodoneata (assembly GCA_947044415.1). Lineage (NCBI taxonomy): Eukaryota > Metazoa > Arthropoda > Insecta > Lepidoptera > Geometridae > Eupithecia > Eupithecia dodoneata. Next base: position 12,747,581 of record OX345664.1, on the reverse strand, counting down.
GTTGAACTATAATGTTGTCTTGTCACTTGTTTAATTGAACACAATGTGACTTTTTACAATGGATATAAAATACACCTAAACACGACGCGAGGGAATTCCATATTTTTCATAATATTCGAATAGGTATTTCACAAAATGGATGCACTATGTAAATAATATGCAACGATTCAATCGAAGGCAATAATCTATATTAGGTAGGTACCTACGCACAAAATACTCACATGCGGAACGAAATGATACACCACCTATTGTTTATATCACTCTTGACAGCACAGGGAGGCATTTCCTTCGCAAGATGTCTCTGTAGATCCTACGTTAGTATTTAGATACGTACCTATACCTACGTATACCCAGATTCAAATTAGTGGAGCGGAGGTGGATGCGTCCGCCGCGCCGCGCCGCGCCGCCGCCGCCGCGCCCCGTCGCGTCAGGCTCCGGGGTCCCGCGGCGCGGCGCGGCGGCGGCGGCGGCGTCCGATATCACCACAACAACCATTAGCTACAAGATAGGGAATACCGCAATGTGCGAGTAACTATAGGAGAGCGCAGCGCGGTGGCAGTACTCACGGTGCTCCTGAACTTGAAGAACAGCGACATGAGGCGGGCTGCGGCTGGCCCTCGCGCCACTCTGCCGTCCCCGTCGGGCTCGCGCGCCGCCGCCAGCGCCGCGCATGCGCGCGCTGCTGGCCCAGCTCGGGACATCTACATACATACCTACCTGGCGCGGCGCTGTCGTGTCGGATGCAGAGAGCGAGGTGCGAGCGGTCGACAGCAGCACGCAGGCGCGCGCGGTGGGTCGATGGTGCGGGGTGCGCGCGGAGGGCGCGGGGCGGTGTGGCGGCGGCAGTCATGGTCGGCACGCGGAGCTGGTCGACGCGGACGGCGACGGCGGCGGCGGCGCGCTGGCTGATGTGGGCGGGCGCGCTGGGCGCGTGGTGCGGCGCGCGCGAGCTGGACCCCGCGGCGTGCGCTCGCCGGTTCGACGTGCAGCGCGACAAGATCATCCGTACGGAGGAGTCGCGCGACATGGGCGCGCGCTACCTCTCCGAGCTGGACGTGGGCGCGCGCGCAGAATGCCTACGCCTCTGCTGCGAGACCGACGCCTGCGACGTCTTCGTCTACGAGGAGAAGGTACGGAGCCTCCCTACGCCTGCGCCGCGCGCCGCCTTTATAGTTTTTGCTGTTCTGTTTTTTTGTTCAAAATATTTGTTAGGTAGGTACCTACCCGTTATCTTGTTGTGTTTGTTTTGTTGTTATTATCTGGTCCATCCAGTGAGTTAGGCTATGGACGCAGGTATGCACCTAGCGTTAGTTTTACGGCGGCGGCGGCGGGAGGCCCAAAGCCTTGTGAGACCTTCGCCTTGGGATGTGTACTGTACCTTGGGTCTAGTTCAGGGATCCCCAAACTATTTTTGACAAGTGACCCCTTTTCCAAAATGAACTGTTACCTCAGACCCCCATGGCCAAATTACCTACTTTTAAGATCAACCCCCTTATTCATAATGGTCCGCTAACTTAAAACAGCTGCTACAGAGTGTTATTTCTCATTCTGACATTCAATAGAAGAAGACAGAGTGAGAATTAGCAACAGTGGCGGATTTACACATTTGCCGCCAGTAGGCTTTTAAAATTTTGCCGCCCCTACTGACCTCTAAAAATTGTCGCGGCCCAAGTATTTGGAGGGGGTCACACTTGGTCAATGACGGGGGAGGGGTCTGGGGGTTGAAGTAAGCAAAAGTACGAGTACCTATAACTGTACAAAAGAAATAACAAAAAACTTGACTTTGTATTGATGGTAGGTAGATTAAGGGGCGAGCCATGGTAATTTAAGGAATGACAGAGATAACTGCAGCATTTTTGAGATCTTTTAGCGATATAAAAGAGATTCCGTTACACAAATTATATAACGGCGAGCGGAGCGAGCCTTCGAAATTTGTTATTGGCTTGATAGAAAATGACTGTAGAAAAATAGGTGCCGTTGCTTTTGCAGAACTGATACGAAACATAACAAAACGCCCAAAACACGAGTAATATCGGCGAGCGGAGCGAGCCATGATTTTTTTTTTAACGCAGTGGATACTCGTTAATCATATTGTTAAGTTACATGTTAGGTAGAATAGTCTGAAATTAAAATTTATTGAAGGTTTCGGGCATTTTCTAGTGATTTTTTATACATAAACAAAGATTTGGGGGGGGGGGGGGGCGCCGATTCGTCCTACCGTCACCATGAGAGCACACCACACACCCGCTAAAGCCGCCCCTGGGTCAATAACATTCGTTCCCGCGCCCCATTATGACTATGCAGCAAATACTTAATAAATACATAAAATATTTAAGTAGTGATTGGTGAAACATTATACGTGTTGATTTAATTATGTGTTTGTGGATCTAATAACATTTAGAACATAATATTGTTTTTTTTCTGTAATATAAGATATATGTTTATGACAAATTTGCCGCCCCCTACAATATGCCGCCCTAGGCTCCAGCCTACTCAGCCTGCTGGTAAATCCGCCACTGATAGCAATGCTTTGAGTTAGCAGACTATTACCACAGTACTATACTGAGCTATTACGAATAAGGGAAAAGGGCCTATCTTTAGTTTTTTCCTATTGATACAAAATGCCTAGGTAGTAGGTACTAAGGTACCAATTGGAAAACTTTGCACTTGGTTGAGTGAGTAAAGTTGACTTTAGTATTTCCTCATCAAAATTTAACAAAATACAATCAGTAAATATCAAGTTTAATTTATAATGATTATTACAAATTAAGTAGTTACTTAAAGAATCTTAAGTAGGTAGGAAATATTAAAAATAAAACATTCAGTGTGATGGATGAACCTGGTGATCTATCTACCAATCTAGCTACATCCGGTTCAATATTGGTGAGTTGCAGCCTTAAATCTCCACCTTCGTTGATTTTCAAACGGTTTCTTTGTTTCGTCAAAATGTTTGTTACCACACTGAAGCTTTTTTCAACTAGGTATGATGATGGAAAAGCGACGAGGTATTTTTCAGCAATGTTCCACAGTGTAGGATACTGTGTTTCAATGTTGCGTTGCAACCAGAACTCCTGGTTACGCTAATAGTGCGTTTGTATTAATTTATATACCTATATAACTGTGGGTGACATTGGATGGTTATTACCTATCTAGGTACTTAAAGGGTTGGTTTACTCTTCTGAAATCGTCATGCAGTCAACCCTGAAGTTCGCTGTCATTGCACCGATCTGACGTTCGATGCAGTTGTCGCTTGACCATAAAAAAAGCCTCCGAGCGACGCCAGCCGGAACGGACGTCTCAAACCAAGGAATCGTCGCAGTATTTGATTCCAGATAATATCGCCTCTCCAACTAAAATATTGTTGTCGAGAGAATTTATTCGCTAATATACCCGCGGGTCGCGACTGAGTGATCTATCCTCAAGAACTGAACATTGTGCCTAACCTATAAACTTTGTGCGTGACGTGTGACCCTGGATTTACAGCCGTGAATTGATGGAGATGCCACGCTGACGCCCAGACAGGTAAGCCTTCCCAAAGTATCTGTCGGGGGTTAATTATCCAAGGTCATCCCATAGTTTTTAGATGCTGTAGTTTTCTGCAAACGAATTAGCACCCCTCGTCGAGGGGACCGCGGCGTCATTATACGCATGGTGTACCATTTCGCACCATTTTGATCCATTCGAGCCGTATATATATATATGTTGGTCATTAAAACCATATTTAATTGTTCCTATCTATAAAAATCTAAAAATTATCGTCATAAAATTGCATATCGTTTTAGGAAGCTCGACCTTATTGCGACGTGCGTAAGGTCTAGTATCATCTGCATTCTTTATCGAAGTTCTGTGGCATTTCATAATTATAGTTTGTTATTTCGCATTTATATTACTAAAATCATAACGTAAGTTAATCAGTCATTTAGTACAGTGATTTGTGTCGTAAAATATGGTATTTTCCAAGAACTACGCATAACATTCCATCATATTTTGTGATAGCGGGTAGGAAATTTCTTCACTTCGTGAACGTAAAAGCCAGCGTGGTTGGGGTTCTCACATCGTGTGTGTTGAATGACCTACCTTTTGCACTAACATTCGCCGTGATTCCAGGAACCACAATTATTATTGTTGATCGGTCATTGAACTTTGTCATATTGAACTCGGTTAGAACTGAAATCTTATAGGTAAATGTTATTCTATTTAATCGCCTCGTATTATACGAGTATATAATCGCAATACAGTCCACTTCGCATTTGATTAAATTATTGCAATTTAGTTAAATTAATCGCACTCAATTTCATGTTCTCAATTCTTGTTTTGGTAGGTAAAATTGTGTATCTACACCGCACCTACTTAACGCTACGATTGTAAGATCGGATAAGTTATTTCTGTATTACATCTACGGGAAGTAGGTTTCCTCATGGTTGGTTATTATTTCCATACCTAAAAAAGACCTAAGTTGTTCTTTGAACTTTGGTTCTTATCTCGCATCGCACCTACTATAAGATATTTAGGATTATTACGGTCTACTTTTTTCATGAGTTTACCGTACTGAGTTTCGCATCTAGGTACTCAGTATTTTATTAAGGTACTTACTACTTAGGTTTATGTTCGCATTCGGATTTTATCTTTTATTTTCTACTTTTGATTCTAATTGCAATAATTACCTATTCGGATAGTTTAGTACGGTGCATATACCTACCTTTATACTTACCGAAAGGGTGTTATTGTGCAAGGTTGTCGTCGTATTTTCCTTTAACTGTCACTAAGTTATTGTGATTGGTTATCGCGCGGTCGGAAGAGTGATTCCGTACCTATTACTTTATATAACGTTTGTTGCGCATTCTAATTAAGGTTCCGTAGGTAGGGAAGTTGGTTCCGTTCCATTTTTTTAAGTGATTTTTTGTGAATTCTGATTTTTGTTGGAGATTCAATTATCCTTTGAAATGGAAGATTTACAAAATAAGTTAAAGTTGTATGAAGGCAAACGCGCCGCATATTTTTCTCGTGCGCAAAAAATATTTGATTCAATAAAATGTCTAGATAATGAGAGATCGCGGAACACCTTTATTGCGCAGGCTAAAACAATCGATTTAATGCGTAATGAAATTATAACAACGATTGATAATATAAATATTATTTCAATGAAGGTTGATCCCAAATATGAAGTTAATTATAACTCATTGAATGCCTTTGACGATCTTGCGTGTGAAATAAAAAATGTTTTGAATTCTTTAACCACAAGTAACGAATCATCGGCTAGCGGGAAGAACTCAGGTTCTCCGCATATCAAAATACCTAGAATCGAGCTCCCAACCTTTGATGGTGACATTCAGAACTTTCCGTTCTTTTTTGAGACATTCAAACGCGTCATTCATACAAATTCTGATTTATCGGATTCTGATCGCATCCATTATTTATTAGGTCACCTAAAAGGCAAAGCCAAAGGCGTAGCCGCTGGAATTGTCCCTGCTGCAGAAAATTATCGTGTTATATGGGACGCGCTTATCGCTAAGTACCAGGACACACACGCATTGGCTGTGAACTATTTAGATCAGCTATTTTTGCTAAAGCCAGCTGGTTCGTCGCCCGCTAATGTAGAAAAGGTTTTTGATAAATACACCGCTATTGTGGCCGGACTCAAACAATTAAAAATCGCCAACATGTCTGATTTTATCTTTATGTACGCGGGTCTTAAGTTAGTAGACTCCGACATCACGAAGCATTACGAAATGTCACTTCGCACTTTAAAGGACCCTCAAAGTGTTGACTATGATTATTTTGTGAAGTTCGTGCGAGAACAAGTAAAAATTCTTTATCGCACAGCTCCGCAACGGCCTGAGCGCTCGGCTGCTGGCACCAGCGCTCGTGTGCCCCCCGCACCTTCATCTAAGGTCTCGCAGGTGTATGTAGCTACATCACCTAAATGTTCGCTCTGTCGTTCGGTACACACAAACTTATACAAGTGTAGCGCTTTTTTAAAATTAAATACGAATGATAAATTTAAACACATAAAAGATAATCGTATCTGCGGTAATTGCCTAAGTACTCAACATACCGTATCTAAATGTCAATCAACGTTCACGTGTAAGAAATGCAACGGTAAACACCATTCCCTGTTACATTTTGATCAACCACCGCCACCACAATCGAAACCCACGCCTGCAGTCGGCGCCGCGCCATCTGCCAGTGCTGTAGATCAGACCTCGGATGAAGAACGTGTTTCTTTGTGTACGCATTCAGCTTCGGCTCATAATAGTACTCGCACCACGGAGGTTTTAGCTACTGCGAAAGTTTTAGTGGTAGGTAGGAAAGGGAAGGATGTTGTCGTTCGCTGTCTACTGGATCCGGGTTCTCAGAAGAACTATATTACCACCCGATGTTGCCGTAGGCTTGGGCTACCTATTCGTGACGACTCTATAGTCACGGTGAAGGGTATCGGTGGTACTTCGCAGTCGGTTCGCGGTTCAGTCGACTTCACCTTCAGCTCGCGCCTTTGCGCCCAACCCAAGTACTCCATTGATGCGCTGGTACTCGATGAGATAACCGGACAGCTTCCATTGTGCTCGATAGATGTTGCTCACCTCAATCATATCGGGTCGCATTTATTCGCGGATGATACTTGGGGAATGCCGGGGAATATTGACATCCTGCTTGGAGTAAAGTTGTTTGCTAAGCTATTGCAACCAAGTAAAGTTACTTCTACTGTTGGGTATCCAGATGCTTTAGAAACTGTCTTAGGCTATATATTTATGGGAGAAGCGCCTATTATAGACCCTCCTACCGCTACGATGTCATTTTGCGCGACGTCTTCTTTGGAAAGCTGTGACTTGCGTAAATTCTGGGAAATCGAGGAAGTTCAGGCTTCTTCAATAACAAGTGTGGATGATAAACACTGCGAGCAGTTTTATTCCTCTACCACTACTCGCTCCCCCTCTGGGAAATATGTCACTGCTTTACCACTTAAAACAGACGCCTCTGCGTTAGGAAATTCTTTGGAAATCGCACGTCGTAGGTTTTTTAGCCTCGAACGTAAATTTAAAAATCATCCTAACGTCAAACTTTTATATGATAACGTAATTAAAGATTATCTAAAAAATAACTACATTTCCTTAGTGGAAGGAGTACTTCCAGGGGAAGTCTCGTTCTATATCCCGCACCATGCTGTTATTCGCGAGGATAAGACAACCACCAAACTACGGGTGGTTCTTGACGCAAGTGCGAAGTCAGACAATGGAATTTCGCTAAACGATATTCTGTATGCAGGTCCCGTTCTTCAAGCGGACTTGCTGAACATATTGTTGAACATGAGAATTTTCGCTGTGGCAATAACTTCTGACGTGAAGGCTATGTATCTCAAAATAGCCATTCGTCCTGAAGATCGCCCTCTTCAGCGTATAGTCTATCGCTTCCACGAAGATGAACCTTTGAAAATTCTTCAGTTTTCAGTTCTTCCCTTTGGACTTAAGTGTTCTCCCTTTGTCGCAATCCGTACAATCCAACAGTTGTGCAAAGACGAAGGAGAGCAGTTTCCTCTCGCCAGTAAGATATTGAGCAGAGATATTTATATGGACGATATAGCAAGCTCTTCCTTCAATGTCGAGCAAGCAATAGAGTCTTCTCGTCAATTGATTAAGTTATTCTCACTTGGTGACTTTGAATTGACTAAATGGTCAAGTAATAGCGCTGAAGTTCTTCAAGCTATTCCCGAGTCATTGCGACTCTCACACAGTGTCGATCTAAATAAGGATCCGACTCTGAAAATTCTTGGTCTACGCTGGTTTCCCGACCAAGACTATTTCGCCTTCCAGGTCAACCCTGATGATCGCCCCTGCACAAAAAGGAATATTCTGTCGTCCATCGCTCGCCTTTTTGATGTATTGGGTCTAGTCGCGCCCATGATCCTTTATGCTAAGTTATTGATCAAGGATCTGTGGCTTGCCAAAATAGGATGGGATGATGTCCCACCAAATCGGATTGTTCGCTTGTGGGATCAATTTCAAGCTGAGTTACCTGAAATATCTCAGCTCCAATTCGCGCGTCATATTGGCGTTGTTGAACATTGTAAAGTTTCAATAGTTGGATTTGCTGATGCCAGTGAGAAGGCCTACGGTGGCGCTGTCTATGCCCACGTAGTTAAGCCAAATGGTGACATTGTCGTTTCACTGGTATGTGCAAAATCTAAAGTCGCACCTCTTAAGGTTATATCGCTTGCTCGTTTAGAGCTATCTGCCGCTCTCCTGTTGTCAATTTTGATTAAACGAGTTTTCGATCTCTATTCCCCTCGATACGCCATTGAGGCGGTTTTAGCTTTCTCGGACTCTACTATCACTTTGACTTGGATTCATTCCTCACCACATCGCTGGCACACGTATGTGGCCAACCGCGTCGCTAAAATTCAGGAAAATCTTTCGTCAGATCACTTTTTTCATGTCAAAGGAACGGAGAATCCGACTGACTGTCTTTCTCGAGGTTTAACTCCGGCCCAGTTAGTTCAGCATCCACTGTGGATGAGTGGACCTCCATGGCTGGGAACACCCCGATACGAGTGGCCAGTGACGCCATTTTCATCCGCAGAAATGCAAGAACTGCCCGAACTGAAGCCGGTGGCTCTACCTGCAGTACCGACGGCAGACATTTCGAATTCCGATCCCAGGTGTTCAGCGGAAGATCTCCTGTATAGCCGGGCGAATAGGTTTTCTTCTTGGATTAAATATCTGAAAACCATTTGTTTCGTTTTTAAATTCCTTAAACGTCTCCCTAAAGGACCCGTTACCGCATCGGACTTGGAGTTCGCTGAATTAGTAGTGTGGCGCTCTGTTCAGCGAATCCATTTTGAATCAGATCTTGATCGCTTAAACCGCAAACAATTATGTTCTAAGCCACTACAGAAGCTTAGTCCGTTTCTGTACAATGGACTTATTCGCGTTGGTGGACGTTTAGCCAATTCTGAGTTGGACTTTGACTCTCGTCACCAAATTTTACTTCCCCGACAGGACTACGTAGTGGAACTTCTAGTTTCCCACTATCATGTCAAAAATTTCCATACAGGTCCAAACTTACTTTTGTCCCTCCTGAGACAACGGTATTGGATTCTGTCCGCACGACGTATTGTTCGTCATATAACTTTTAATTGCAATATTTGCTTCCGCGCTAAGCCACGACCGGTTTTTCCAATCATGGCTGATCTGCCTCAATCACGAGTTGACGTCGCTCCTAAAGCATTTTCACACACTGGGTGTGATTACGCGGGACCGCTCATGATAACGTCTGTGCGTGGCAGAGGCCAAAGGAGTCGTAAGGCTTATATTTGTCTCTTTACGTGCTTGACAACGCGTGCTCTGCATCTGGAAGTTGCCTCAGATCTCAGCACTGCGAGCTTCCTGTCAGCACTAAAACGCTTTCTCTCGCGCCGTGGTCCCGTCGAATGTCTATATACAGACAACGGCACCAATTTCATCGGCGCCAGATCATATCTTCGCGATCTCTACCAATTCCTATCTCAAGAATACCGCCCCTATTGGGAAACCGCACTGACGGAGCATAAGATCACTCATAAAACCATCCCCTGTAGAGCTCCACATTTCGGTGGATGCTGGGAAAGTGAAGTAAAGAGTGTCAAAACGCATCTGTTGAAAGTCGTCGGTCAACAAATACTCACCTTTGATGAGCTTAACACTATGTTAGCTCAAGTCGAGGCTTTATTAAATTCCCGACCTCTCTATGTACTTAGCTCAGATCCGTCAGATCCTACCGCTCTTACACCTGCACATTTTCTTAATACAAAACCGCTTGTGTTTTTACCCGCTCGCGAAGTTACTGAAAAGCGTTTACACCTTATTTCACGATACGAATTCACTGATCAACTCGTCCAATCTTTTTGGAAACGGTGGCGCAATGAGTTTCTGCACACCCTCCAATCAAGACAAAAATGGAATACTCCTTCTAACCCAGTACGTGTTGGGATGGTTGTTATTTCCATGCAGGATAATGTAATGCCCTTGCATTGGCCGTTAGGTTTAATCACAGAAATCTTTCCGGACAAGAAAGGGATATGTAGAGTAGCGTCCGTGAAGGTAAAAGGTGGAATGCTTCAGAGCAGACCGATTGTTAAATTGTGCCCGCTCCCAACTCAGTAAACCTTATTTAGATTATTATTATTGGTAGCTTCGTATATGTATAATATCCTATATATATAAATAAATTTAAATTTGTTACTCACACCGCTGGGGTAGAGCTTTCGCGACGATATGCAATTATAATATTTTTATATAAATAAACAATTCTAATTTCTTTCTCAATAATATAATTTCGCTTTCTCTGTGTTTTGAAAGTAGGATCTTTCAAGCCGGGGAATATGGTTACGCTAATAGTGCGTTTGTATTAATTTATATACCTATATAACTGTGGGTGACATTGGATGGTTATTACCTATCTAGGTACTTAAAGGGTTGGTTTACTCTTCTGAAATCGTCATGCAGTCAACCCTGAAGTTCGCTGTCATTGCACCGATCTGACGTTCGATGCAGTTGTCGCTTGACCATAAAAAAAGCCTCCGAGCGACGCCAGCCGGAACGGACGTCTCAAACCAAGGAATCGTCGCAGTATTTGATTCCAGATAATATCGCCTCTCCAACTAAAATATTGTTGTCGAGAGAATTTATTCGCTAATATACCCGCGGGTCGCGACTGAGTGATCTATCCTCAAGAACTGAACATTGTGCCTAACCTATAAACTTTGTGCGTGACGTGTGACCCTGGATTTACAGCCGTGAATTGATGGAGATGCCACGCTGACGCCCAGACAGGTAAGCCTTCCCAAAGTATCTGTCGGGGGTTAATTATCCAAGGTCATCCCATAGTTTTTAGATGCTGTAGTTTTCTGCAAACGAATTAGCACCCCTCGTCGAGGGGACCGCGGCGTCATTATACGCATGGTGTACCATTTCGCACCAACTCCTGATAGCCTTGGTTGAACTTCTGCTTAAGCTCTTCGTCTGTGCTGATGGTAATCAACTCTTCTTGCATTATCACATTGGCTTCTTCTATGGCTGTGGTATTGTACGGATTTATTATCCATTGAGGAATTAGTAAATTGAAAAGATCCTCAAACCTCTCCGTAGCTCAGAGTAATAAGACATAGAGTGATAATTTCACAAAACATTCCGCTCTAAGTTGAAGCCAAAAACCAAGCAATGTGTGCGTAAGCGGCACGTCACAAGAGCCGATACGCACGCAAGTGCACAAATAATGTTGCAAGCTATTAACATTTTCCCCATAAGGTAGGGAAATTGTAACATTTTGTAAGGAGTAAATTATTATCATATTTATCACTTTTCTGTTAGATGATATTTAACAGAAAAATTCCTGTAAATATTATATACTCTATGGGTGTTTACATACAGGGGAGTGTTAAGTTAGCGAATTAGTTAAATAGATAGAAATAAATATTATGGCCGAAACATTTTCATACCTTTGTTGGGATAGCACCCTCTCGTAATTTGCATAAACCACCTTTCGTGATATGCTTGTCATTTTCTTCAAAATGTATAGAACATAATCAGTGTAGTGTATTTCTTTTTTAGTGTATAATCTTAGTGTATTTAGTTGGCTTGCAAAACTTTTCTTTGCAAATCCGTCTAAGTTTTTCAACCAATCGGGAAGCAAACAGCCTATATTATTTTTCGTGTTATTTCGTTATGTTTTTTTTTGTTACCCTACATATGTACTTATGTATTATTTTGTTTGACATAATGTCAAAACAACATGAATATTCTTATTAATAAAGAACTGAACTGAAGTCGGATCAGAAGGAAATCTAAGAACGAATATAAAGACATTAATAAAACTAGGGTTCATCGTCTAATGAAACCAATGAAATTTTTATATTTAACGCTCCGACTACATCAACATCCGGACAGTCTGTAACAATCTATTTCCTTGCCCGTGAAAATAAAACAAAAGTTTTTGATTATTTATACCAAGCTTAATATAACATAGGTACATATTTCACTTAAAAATCCGGGTAAGGTAGTAGGTAACCCTAATTATATCTGGCAAATAAAAGTCCTACAAGTGTAAAGTAGAAATAGATTAAACAAATAAGTACCTATGGGGGAAAATAATTTTTCTAATAGCTAGCAACATTTTTATGTAATGGCGTCTGTCATGTTTACGATTTATTTTTGTGCTTATACCAATGTTTTACTCAAGAATATAAGATGCCAGGTTGTATTTACCCGTGAAATGGAATCTTCTATTGTTTCTGATTATTATGAAAAGAGTTGTTCCACCCTTTTACTGCACAATAAGTCATTATTATTAAAAATTAAGGAGCTCTTCCCAGTAGGTCTTGACCTTGAGCACTGACGTGTCGAGCGATGTACGTAGCCTTTAAAGGCTAACTTGAAATTGCGTCACTTCGCGTGCGCCTACTGCGGTTCTAAGCCTAGTTATTCTAAGCTCCGTAGAATCCTTGTGTAATGCGTCCAAGTGAGTGACATATAATAAAATGTCATCATCTTGAAGTTTCTGGTAATTTTGACAAATGCGGAAACTGCGAATATTCTTTTCTGCCTAATTTTTTTTTACAAAGGATTAGTTTACCCACGAAGGCCGATATTATTGATTTTGTTTTATTCAAGTTAAGATCGTCACCCTGCTGCTGCAATTTCTTTGTTGAACATTCCAAAGATATCAGTCAAGTCATAAATATCTGTTGTACAATTGTTCAGATTTTCTTTCAAATTCGGATCTTTTTCTTGTAAAAACTCCAACACAGATTCAAAAATGGCTGAAAATCTTTCCAAGCAAGAGCCTCTTGATAGCCAGCGAGCTTCAGAGTGCAGAAGTAATCGAGTAAAGACTTCGGCGTTTTCCTCACATAGCTGAGCAAATAACCGAGAGTTCAAAGAATTGCTTCGAATCAATGATGTTACTTCGAATCTTGTTGATAGCATTTATTATTGTAAAGACTTATGCAATCTAGGACTCAGCTTTTCTGCTACTAAATGCTGCCTGTGAATCACGCAGTGAACGACCAGTACACCAGGCAGGTGTCGCTAATTTCATTACATCAGTCATTTTATAAAGTTATTCAACGTTTATATTCTGATAAAAACTGGCCAAGTCAAATCTAACCTACATAGATTTGACTTGGCACTCATTTAGATCTCCGTTCTTTTTGCCGCGAAGCCCACAGCCAATCATAATTTTTGTATTGAACTTGGCTCTCCTTTTTTACATTTATGTTTTGGTGGGATATCCAAAGAGATTTTACATATAGAGACGTCATACTCATTGTAAAGAAATAAAAACATTGCGATATTTTACTATAGCTACATACCTAGCGTCGACGTTCGAACATACAACGCCGCATGGCATTATCTCTGTCACTCATAAACTTAACGCATTGCTTGTTTCGTTCGTGCCACCAGCAAAGCGGCAACGCCGCCGCGCGGCGCGCGGCAATGATTGTTGAGTAAAATAAAATTCACCATTTTACATTTTAACATATTAAACAGTACTTACGTATGAAAAGATACACCCTTTCTGGTTTTTATAGTCCTTGTGTAGTTATTGCACTTTCGGAACACACAACATGGCATTTTCGAGGTTTATTTAAGTATATTCCGTAAGTAACCTCGTGTTCAACGAACGTGCGCGTCGCGGCCAGGAGCAGGACGGACTGAGTTCAATTAGGATACGTACCTGATTTTCGTTTTGTAAGGCAGACCTCGATACAACGTGTCTACGTATATATATCATCATTGGGGATATCATTACTTTTTGTAAAGAAAACTAGGCAGGTATTGAGATTTAATGTTTTGCTTGCAAAAAAAATGTGTTTTTTTTTGTATGGGGACACCACTTGTAGGGGCTCGTCGAAGGTGTAAGACTTCAACTAGGGCTGGTCGGGAGTTCTGATCAAATAAACCAGCTCAGAACACTGATTATATTTCTGATTTCCCTTTCTATTCGTTCGACAACAGGTACATAGCTGGGTAGGTATATACGGGCCGGTCCCGAACAACTCCACTGTATCTCAGTATAAGTATATACAGTACGGAAACTAGGAACAAACACTCGAAACGGCACACTCACACAAACATGCACATCGACACGGCTTCTGGGTGATTCTCGGGGATGCTCAGGTAGCGGTTGTCGCGTCTAGGCGTGCGGTCGCGTGAAAGTGAAAAATGACCCGCTACAGATATTGCGTTGCATACGGCTGTATGAACTCGGCTTCATCAAAAGCGGAGCTGTCGTATTTTAAACTTCCTGCTGATTTTGAAAGGTAAGAATAATTTATTATTATGATTGTTATAGAATAATGAGTCCGTGTGATCGATCATACATAATGAATCCGTGAACTTATATGTAAATCAAGAATGGCTGCGGTTTTGAGGATTTTTAAAGTCAATTGACGACCGATGTGGCGCGGTGGGCGAAGGTCCGCCTGCGACGCAGGAGGTTGCGGGTTCGATTCCCGCCTCGGAACAATTGTGTGTACGATCTGCAGATATTTGTTCCGGATGTTCTGGTCGTTTTCTATGTATAATAAAAAAATATCTATCTATGTAATATATTGTATTATGTATATCAGTTATCTAGTACCCATAACACAAGCTCTGCTTACCATGGGGCTAGATAATGCTGTGTGAATTTTTAGCAGCATTATTTATTTATTTAATGAGATTTTACAAATAGAGACGTCATACTCATTGTAAAGAAATAATAACTTGGCGATAATTTATTAAAGTAGCCTAATACCTACCTAGCACTGTTTGAGCAGACAACGCAAAGCGGCAACAGTGATTTTAGTTCGAACAGACGAGACGCCGCGCGCCGCCGCACGGCATAATATGTCCTTATCTCTGTCACTCATAAACGCAACGCACGCATTACTTGTCTCGTTCGTGTAGGTGGCAAAGCGGCAACCTCGCGGCACTGATTTTTGAGTAAATATAACATCATTGTTTAAACTTGATTGTAGACTTTCAAAATTTAAATATAAGATGGCGGCTGCAATCAATTATGAAATTTTGCATCATGGGTATCGTTTTTATGGTTTTCGAGGGTGCTGAAGCCGATACTTCTGTCAAAATGTGAATCCAAGATGGCGGCTGCTATAAATTATCATTTTTTCCGTCATGGGTGTCATTTTCATGGTTTTCGAGGGTGCTGAAGCCGATACTGCTGTCAAAATGTGAATCCAAGATGGCGGCTGCTATAAATTATCATTTTTTCCGTCATGGGTGTCATTTTCATGGTTTTCGAGGGTGCTGAAGCCGATAATGCTGTCAAAATGTGAATCCAAGATGGCGGCTGCTATAAATTATCATTTTTTCCGTCATGGGTGTCATTTTCATGGTTTTCGAGGGTGCTGAAGCCGATACTGCGGTCAAAATATGAATCCAAGATGGCGGCTGCCATAAATTATAAATTTTTCCGTCATGGGTGTCATTTTCATGGTTTTCGAGGGTGCTGAAGCCGATACTGCTGTCAAAAAGTGAATCCAAGATGGCGGCTGCTATAAATTATCATTTTTTCCGTCATGGGTGTCATTTTCATGGTTTTCGAGGGTGTTGAAGCCGATACTGCTGTCAAAATGTGAATCCAAGATGGCGGCTGCTATAAATTATCAACTCGGATTTTGAAACGCGGTACGGTTCGCAGCCGCTCATGAGCGTTGCGCGCGCGCTGCCTGCGCTACAATGTCTGCGTGCGCCCGCTCCGACGAGCTCACGAAACGTTTACGTCCAACCGCGGCTCACACGCGACGCCATGAGATTACCTATTTAAATTGTATTTGTAAGCAAATACTTTACTAACAAAGAAAATTTAACTAGTTAGACAATTGACCTAACTGCAGACTATTCTAAACAATCTACAGGTAGCTCAATTGACCCATATTAATACCAGTCGGAAGCGTCCCCAAGACGCTGGTTGCATTGCCACGCTGTATGGCAATGCTGGCTGATGCGCTGCGCAACATACTCGTCAGATCTCGGGTCACGCGTCGCTTCGACCAGACGATTATACCAGACCACATTTGTAAGCTATTCCAATTCCATTTATTGATCAGTACAGAAAAAAATCGTCTTAATAAAAAATATATATCAAAAACAAGAAAAGTGACAACCCTAGTGCTATAATGGAGCGTAGGTATTTATTTCATCAATTAGGCTTAGTTTCCATACTGTTCTATATGTGTACTGTGACTGTATTCTATGGCGCAATCGGAGACGTTAGTACCTACTATTGCTTATTCTATGCAATGCTTCGACATAGGTAGGTACATTGCTAGGTAGGTATTATACGGGCCGGTCCCTAAAAACTCCACTGTATTCTATGGCGCAATCGGAGACGTAGTACTATTGCTTATTCTATGCAATGCGGATCTATTTTAATTTAAACCTTATTCCATTGACATAAGGTCGTCGTCGCTAACATCACTTATTTTTTGACTTTTTTTATTTTTTTCCTACGTTTACACACAATTACCGAGCTGGATTCCAAATTTCACCCTTCTAGGTCATCTGGAAGTAGGGGAGACCGGGGCAAAACGAAGCTCGAGGTAGGACGGGAAGTCGGCTTGTATGCGTGACTGGTGAACACAACAAAGCCTATTCGCGCCATTCGCCCGATGTTCTATCGCGTCATACCAGTCAGAGAGGCGCGTACGTGTTTCTGCGTGTTTTGGTTGCGAGGAGGCAAAAATTGTTTTTGGAGAATGTTTAGGAAGTTTTCTATTTTGAATTGATGAGCACCTCGGTAGTAGGAGTGCTATTGTAAGATTGTACCACGTACTGGCTGCAGTAGTGTTAAACAACGAATTTAGATTGCGTTTTCACTGAATACCTACCTAATTAATAGTAAGAAATAACTTTTGTTAATTTTACAAAATGTATCTGATGGGGCATAATGGGATAGTATCTCGTTTTGCCCCATATGTGTCGGCCCACTCATTCAACACAGGCTATATCGGAAGCAACCCAAGATGAACCATCCATTCCAGAAGAAAAAGATGTTTCTACTGATTCTTCAGCTGCGTTACTAATGAGCACTGAGTTTTTGCCTCAACTTTCGACTTCTGCACATGATAAAATAGATTTATCAAAATTATTTTCCTAGAATATATTGTGGGTGCACTATGTAATGATGTATATTCACAGCCACTAAAGGATGGGTTATTTGTAGCGTGTGCCAAGGCTGCTGGCTGGGCTTACAATTCCTGCGCAGGTGTGGACGATGACAATGAAGAAGCACATTATGTGAATGTGAGATCAAAATGTGTGCTCATTATGCCCCATAGCGTTTCCCATTTTGCCCCGGTCATGGGGCAAGAAGGGATTTTTGACATAAGCCATATAATTCCTATTTACCAAAAAGTTATGTGATTTAGCGCCATAAATGATAATAATAATACAGCAATTCCGAAACCATACAGCACATCACTGGAGCCTGTAAAGCGATCGCCCAAACCGACTACAAGTTCAGACATGACCAAGTAGCTAATATTATCCATCAGAATCTGGCTCATAAATACAAACTCGTAAATACAACTGATAAACCACTACCCTACTACAAATACACACCGGAATCTGTACTAGAAAACGCCACCCACAAACTCTATTTTGATAGAGCCATCCTCACCGACAGAACCACACACTTCAATAGACCAGACTTAACCCTTCTAGATAAAACCAATAGCACAGCGCTTCTTATTGACATTGCGATCCCTAACACGCACAACCTGCAAAACACCATCGCAGAGAAACTATCTAAATACGTAGACCTGAAAAATGAAATAACTCGTATGTGGCGTCTTCAAAAGTAAGTGTCTTCTAAAGGTAATTGTCCCAATAGTTTTGTCATCAACCGGCGTAATTCCAAAACAGTTATTCCAATCCATAGAATATTTAGATTTGCCTGAGCCCACTTTAATTTATCCTTTTACAAAAGGCTGTTATTTTAAACACATGTAGAATAGTAAGAAAATTTCTTCAAAATGAACTTCCTACTGAAGTTCGCCTCCCTGAAGCGCACTTGGCCTAGGCCCGTGTGCTTCAGTTATTACCGGTTTCTCTCTAAACCGAGAAGATAAAAATCTTAAGTCAAAATAATAAATAATAATAAAAGTTTTATTTCTCAAATAATAGGCTTACAAAGTACATTAAATTGTAAGTTAAGTAGGAGGTAGTGTAATTCAGTTTGCACAGTATGTACTTTGGAACAAAAACCTTAGGGGACGAATAGATCGACTCCTTGCTCTAACTAAGTTTTCACTTGTTTATAGATACAAGGGCTCATTCTCTCGGCTCTGTCAGGATTTCAAGTGCACATAATTATTTACTGAGATATTATAGTAGGTATTATTAAACAGATAAGACAACAAAAGTATAAAAAAAAATAAACAAAGTAAAATGCTCCATGCATTCCTTATGATCTAAATGTTATTTACAACTACTACTAATATTATATAATAATGACTAAACTAGATAATAGCCCATTACTAATCTACGATTGAACCGTTAGCAGATTCTCTGTTTGCTCATAGTCCAAACCCAGCAAATACAATGAATGATGAATGAATGATTAGAATGATGTTATTTAAAACGATACGTGTTGATTTTGCTGTAAGAGATTTTTAATAAACAGTGTAATTTTCATTTTATGACGTTTTTTCTCTTAAGTATTCCATCTTGCCCCGGTCTCCGGTTAGATTTAGATAGATACTATATGTATGTTCGATTCCCGCCTCGGAACACTTGTGTGTACGATCTGCAGATATTTGTTCCGGGTGTTCTGGTTGTTTTCTATGTACTTATAATAAAAAATATCTATCTATGTAATGTATTGAATTATTTATATCAGTTATCTAGTAGGTACCTACCCATAACACAAGCTCTGCTTACCATGGGGCTAGATAACGCTGTGTGAATTGTCCAACATTATTTATTTATTTATATTTAATTAGGGTAGGGTTTTCTTTCGAAAAGGTCCTGTACAAGCTAAGCCGCGGGAAAGAAGTATACTTATTGATCCATAAAGAACAAGGTTTTGCTCCACTGTCACTTTGACAGTCACATCGAGTGACATTATTGTAGGTACCTACCTATACATTATTGGCAGCGTTTGAAAAAACAGACTATAGACTACCGACCTACTTACCTACTAATAAAAAATGACTAGTAAATTTCCGAAACCTTTTCCGAACCCGAGGTCCGCCGACCAATGCCGGCGACCCTCGCTTGCAAAAATCGCTCCGAATATCGCTGTCCCTGTTTAACTCTTGCGCCGCGCCACATGCGTGCGCGATAGCAATATTAGCCGTTCAAAATTTGGTTTGTTCCGTAATACCAAAAATTATGACTTAAAATGTGAAAGTTTGAAAATCAATGGTTGCTGGGGGATAGTGCATACCTCAGAGTACTAAGACATAGAGTGATAATTTCACAAAACATTCCGCTCTAAGTTGAAGCCAAAAACCAAGCAATGTGTGCGTAAGCGGCACGTCACACACAAGTGCACAAATAATGTTGCAAGCTATTAACATTTTCCCCATAAGGTAGGGAAATTGTAACATTTTGTATCTTGCATCTTCCCAGTAGGTCTTGACCTTGAGCACTGACGTGTCGAGCGATGTACGTAGCCTTTAAAGGCTAACTTGAAATTGCGTCACTTCGCGTGCGCCTACTGCGGTTCTAAGCCTAGTTATTCTAAGGTGCATACCCTCTGAAGCCCTACCTCTAGCTCCATTGTTAAACCCTCAGTCACGGGTGACCAACTTTATAATGAAGCCCACACGGTAGGTAAACGTTGTGCCTGTGGTTACGCACTACCTACGGCATAAAAAATGCTCCACTCGCAGGCACAATTTTTGTCTAGCTGTGGTGCGGAGCTACGCCCTCGATTGATTTCAATAAGCAAAACTCTGGAAAAAAATCCCAGTTTCAGTAAATGTTCGCTCCGGGCGCCGCGCCGCCACGCTCGGGAGGGAGACAATGACAACTCACGCGCACAGCCAGATGTAAAAAATATTCGTGGCGAGCGAATCTTTCCAAAAGTTTGAGGGATCGCTCCGCTCGCTGTTATTTTCTTAACTAGTTTGTGATCATGATCATCGTTTTCGTAAAACAAAATTCGGCGGCTTGCTCCGTTCGCCGTTATATCCATGCAATACAAAACCTATATCCAGTTTTCTTTTTTATAGATATTCCTAATTTTTTTGATATTCGCCGAAGATAAAAACGCCGCGGTTATCTTCACACAAAAAAATACACCAAAAATTTATTTTTCACATTATTTCTCGCTCCGCTCGCCGATAACACATGGACCCCAAATTGCATTTCTAGCCAAGGTCCTGACCAAGCGTGATCCCCAAATAGTTGTGCTGCGACCGCGGCGCCGCCTGTGTGATGGTGTACCCAGTGGCGGATTTACACATTTGCCGCCATAGGCTCCAGCCTACTCAGCCTGCTGGTAAACCCGCCACTGGGTGTACCTACCTAAGGCTCCTATCTCTCGATGGCGAGGCAATCTATAAATAACAACGTAACTGTTGTAAAGCGAGATATGTTGTGTTGCAGGGTCCGGGCAGCTGCTACCTGTTCGCGTGCGGGCCGCCCGAGGACTTCCGCTGCAAGTTCACTGCGCACGGGAACTTCAGCAGCGGAGTGCTGGCGCTCAGCCGGCGCCTCGCCGAGCTGCAGGACGCGGAGCGCGCGCCCCCACCCCCGGCCCCCGCCAGTGCGCCCCCGCCGCGCGCCAGCACACACGCCCCCACCACCACCACCACCACCACCTCCACCGCCGCGCCCGCGCCCGCGCCCTCGCCGCCGGACCGCCTGCTCACACGTGCGTGCTCCCCCGCACCCCGCCCCGCCCCCTACACCCCCGCCTGTACCCCTCGTGCGTGTTACAGACGTGGGCCGCTGCAGCCGCTACCAGTTCGAGTGCGTGGTGGGCGGCGAGTGCATCGCGGTGTACAACGCGTGCGATGGCGTGCCGCAGTGCGCCGACGGCAGCGATGAGGCGCCCGAGCTGGGCTGTCCCCCACCTCCCGCCGCCGCCGCCGAGCCCCCCGCCCCGCCGCGCCCCGCCCCGCCCGACCGCTGGCCGCACCGCCTCACGCAGGCGCAGCCGCAGCACAGATACACCGGTACGCTCCCTCTACTTCCCTTATTCATATCGTAGAACAGTTACTTGAATTATCGTGTTTGTTGCTAAACAATGTTCCGATCCCCGCTGGCAGAGCCCGACACGAGTCCCCACATCTTCAGCCACAAGGGCGGGCTCCTGCAGGAGGCGGAGGCGCCGCCCCCGCCCTACCAGCCCTTCGAGCCGCCCTGGCCGCGCCGCGCCGCCTGGCCGCAGCACCAGAGTGAGTGCCGCACGTCACGCGTTTACGCACAGCACAGACTGAGAGCGAGCGTTGACTTACCTACTGAAGGTGTGTTCGCAGGCGTGGAGAGCATGGGGGGCTGGGGGGGCGGCGCGGGGCAGGGTGCGCCGCCCCCTGCGCGTCTGGACTGGGGCGAGCGCGCCTGGCCCGTGCCGCCGCCCGTGCCGCCGCCGCCGCCGCCGCGCCACCACCCGGTGAGCGAGGACACCACACTACACCACACCACACCATCCGCCGGAGAACCGCTGCTGATCTGAGCTTCATGTGTGATGCTTGCAGGAGTCGCTGTACGGCGCGGGCGCAGAGAGCGGCGGCGGCGCGCCGCAGGTAGAGGCCACGCCGCCACCGCCACCGCCGCCGCGCCCCGCTGCTCCTGCGCCCTCCCCCGCGCCGCACACCCCCGCGCCGCGACACGACCCGCATCCGCACCAAGATAAGGTTTTACTATTGGTTTTACTTTTGTCTTTATTTATTGTAGGGAAACAAAAACCTATAATAGAAGTAGTTTCCACACATAAGTAGGTACAGGTACCGACCAACAGCCATCGCATCGAACATTACACTTGCCACACATTTAGATCTCACTTCTTTTGTCGTTGAAGTCAACAACCAAGGCATATCATGCCTTGGTTGTTGAGGACTTGGTAGGTATCCTATTATTATATTATTATATGTACCCATTATTTATAAGTAACAGTACCTACATCTAGGTATTAGGTTTAAGTTTTGTATAGTTCAGGAACAAATAACGGCCAGTATTCTTTATATTAGGGAAGTTAGGAGAAATGTCGTGCAGTTAGCATGATTTACTGTTAACATATAAAATGCTGTTTTAGTGTGTTAGCATGATTATTGAACTTGGCTCTCATTTCACCTTTGTTTTTATGGGATATCATTAGAAACTTTTTGTACAGAAATTTCTGTACAAAAAGTTTCTAGTAGTTTCAAGTAAGTATCATAAATTAATGATAAAATCTTTAGGAGCAGGGACGAGTAAAGTACTTACGGACGGAGTCTCAGTCAGAAATAAACGCAGAACTCACTGATAACTCCATCCTCTATACTATACGTACGGACGGAGTCTCGCCTTAACTTGTTTTGGACTACCTTTGAGATTGCAGTATTTACACCGTCGAAATTTGTGTTTTGACGTTTCATTTTAAAAATTAATGAAGTATCATCAGCAAACAATACAATCTCATGATCATTCTTTACAAGATGAGGCAGGTCATTAATATAAAAATAGGAAAGTACCCAAGATAGATAGCCCTGCGGTACACCCATTGGAACTACAGACCCTTTAGATCGTTTCCCATTAATGTCAACTCTTTGTCCTATCTATCCTATCACTCAAGTAAGATGTAAGAAGATCCAAAGAGCTGTCCCTAATTCCATAATGATGCAGTTTCCTGATTAACGTTTCGTGATGAACGCAATGCCTCGAATGCTTTTGACAAGTCGCAAAAAACGCCTAAAGAATCTTGCAACTTCTCCCAAGCATCAAAAATATGCGATACCAACTCTACACCGGCATCAGTAGTTGACCTGCCACGAGTAAACCCAAATTGCTTTACAATGTAGCAGGTCATTGCCATTAAAATGTCTAAGCAATGGGTTTAAATAAGTTTTTCTACTGAATGTAGGCAGTACTGATATTGGTCTAAAGTTAGTGGGGTCAGACCTACTACCCGATTTAAACAATGGGATTATTTTACTATGTTTCATTAGATCAGGAAATATGCCACAATCAATGGATTAATTAAATATAAAAGCTAGATCTGGTGCAATGGTATCAATTAATGGTTTAATAATTCTAACGGAAATGCCCCAGAGATCTGCAGTTTTTTTTATATTTAAAAGTTTAAAGACTTTTTTTATATCGTTTTCATTAACATGGGTGGAATTAAAGTTACTATCGCATTTAGGTACATTTTCTTTAAGTAATGTTAGGTTTAGGTTTAGGTAGGGGTACTCCATTTTCCGCATTTGGACTCCTGTTGGTCCTTTATGCGTGGTAGTTTGCTAGCATAGCCAGCCTAGCTCCGTCCAGAAGCGCAGAATCATCCTGGGGTCTTCACAGGCTTCGCGGAGTGACCTCGGCAAGTTGAGGATTTCTATACGTTGTGCTAATACTCCCTCGCATTCCAGGATTACGTGGGCAGCTGTTTCGTCGTTGCTGAGGCATCCTCTACAGAGAGGGCTGTCCGTCTCTCCGATGGTGAATAAGTGTTTGTTTAGTGGACAGTGTCCTGTTAGTGTTTCCACAAGGACACGTAGGTCCAATCTATTCAGATTTAGTAAGCGTTTTGTTAGCTTCGTTGATGTTGATGGGAGTGCCGTCCTTGCTTGTTTGGCAATTGATTTGGCTAGTCCATCGTTCGTTATGTGTATCTCTAGTTCTGAGCTTGGTCCAGGAGTCTGGAGCAGAGAAAATGGCAGGGGTAGGAATGGCGGTGGTCCTTCTATGGTTGTCGCCGATCCTCTCCGTGCCAGTTCGTCCGCAGCATCATTTCCTAGCGATCCACTATGTCCTTTGATCCATTGTAGGATGATCCGTTTTTCAGTGGATATCCTTTCCAGAGCAGATTGACATTCGTAAACGAGCTTGGAGCTACAGCTGTTTCCTTCCAAGGCTCTGAGTATGGCTGCGCTGTCAGAGAGAATGCGTACACGTTGGTCTTTGATTCCTCTCTTCTGTACGGCTGTAGCTGCCTGTGTTATTGCTACGCATTCGCATTGGAATATAGAGCTATGCGTTCCTAGCGTTATTGATATGTTAATTTTGAGGTCCAGTGAGTGAACCCCGCCACCCGTACCGGTTTCGGTTTTGGAGCCATCTGTGTAAATTCTGACTTCGTGGGTACCTGATTCATCTTTTTGATCCTCGTATAGTTGTATTTGGTAGTGTTTGTTTAGTATTGGTTTGTTGGCCATTCTGTCGCACGGGGCCGCTGTGAGTGGTTCATATGTTATGGCCCTGTCCATGATCTGCGCATGAGGACTTCTTGTGACTCCCCAGAGGCCTGTGTTGTGTAGTCTTAGAGCCGACATCGTGGCTTCTTGTTGTATGTAGAGGTCTAAAGGTGCTATATCTAGAATTATACCTAGGGCAGCGCCTGGTGTGGATCTCATGCATCCTGTTATCGCAGAGCATGCCATTCTTTGAAAGCGTTGCAGTTTAGTTACCACGGTGCTCAACTCCGTTCTAGTCCACCAAACTATCGCTCCGTAGGTTAATGTTGGTCTGATGATAGCAGTGTAGAGCCACTTGGATATTTTCGGTGAAAGTCCCCAAGTTTTCCCTAGCATTCTGCTGCATTGGTAGAGAGTAGCGGTCGCACGCTGGAGTTTGTAGTCAAGATGTTTGTTCCATAGCAGTTTGCTATCTAGTATGACCCCTAGGTACTTGACTTCTGTTTTTAGCGTTATCTCTGTGTTGAAAAGTTTTGGGATTTTAATATTACCCAGTTGTCGTTTGTTTGTGAACATTATCAGTTCCGTTTTTGTTGGGTTTACTGCCAGTTCGTGATCGTTGCACCATGTTTCAATGGTTTTGAAGCGAGTTTCATCAGGTCACATAGTGTGTGCTCAAAACAGCCGGTCGCCAGGATCGCGAGGTCATCCGCGTATCCTACCGTGACCAGACCATGACCGTTGAGCTTGCGAATTAGCTCGTCTACAACTATGTTCCATAGCAAGGGCGAAAAGACGCCCCCCTGGGGGCAGCCCCTGGCAACTACACCTCTTGTGGTTTCGTTGATTTTGACTTGTATGGCTCTGTGTTGGAGCATGTTGTTTATCTACTCAGCCAGCGTTGGCGCTACACCATACCCAGGTATGGGCTCTGTATATGCTGGTGAAGTTGGTCTTGTCAAAAGCTCCTTCAATATCTATAAAGGCAGCCAGTGTAGGTTGTTTTGATGATAATCAACCTCCTATTCGTGAGACTACGCTATGTAAGGCGGATTCTGTTGATTTGCCTTTGCTGT
This sequence comes from Eupithecia dodoneata, assembly GCA_947044415.1. Taxonomy (NCBI): domain Eukaryota; kingdom Metazoa; phylum Arthropoda; class Insecta; order Lepidoptera; family Geometridae; genus Eupithecia; species Eupithecia dodoneata. Next base: position 12,722,186 of record OX345664.1, on the reverse strand, counting down.
AGGCATGTTGTTGAGAGTGTAAAGGGTTGTGGTAGAGTGTGGTGTCTCTTATTTCTCTGTCACAAAGCCTTTCTAGTGTTTTTAGAAGGAATGATGTCAGGCTTATAGGTCTGAAAGATTTTGGTTGGGTGTAGTCACTCCTTCCTGGTTTAGGGATGAATACTACCTTCACTTCCCTCCATATGTGAGGTATATATCTATGGGCAATGCATGCCCTGAATATCTTCACTAGGTGGTCTGCTAGTAAGCCACTGCGCCAGCTGAGCATACCTGGAAAGACCCCGTCCAGTCCTGGTGCTTTGAAGGGAAGGAAGCTGTTGATTGCCCAGATTACCTTTTCACGGTTTATCATATTCTGGGCTGTTATCCAGTCTTGGTCGGTGGACGTGCGCTCTGATATCTCCTCCCATGTGTTGGTGTCTGTGACAAGACAGCCTGGGAAGTGTGTATTCAGAAGCACTTCGCTGGTTTTTTAGTAATGATTCAGCTATTACTTGAGAACAGTTCAGACAGTTTGTAGTACAGATTGGAATGTCAGTAAAAAAAAATTCAAATACTTGCGCTACCTCGACATCATTTTTGATGGAGCAATCATTAATCTTTAAATTGTAATCATTAATGTAGGTACTGACCTTTCCAGTCTCACCATTAATTATTTTCCAGGTTGATTTTATTACATTTTCACTATTTTGAATTTTCGAGCTAATATAATTTGATTTTGTTGTATTACAAACTTTTCTAAATATTTTTGAGTAATTTTTTACTTTTGCTTTGAATTCCTGGTTAAAATTGTACTGCTTTTCACTATACAGTTCATACAACTTTTGTCTACTCTTGTGTATACCTACTGTTGCCGAGTCACTAAAGCTAAGTTTTTCTGAGACCAAGATCGATTTGGGTATGAATATTGAATTGAACGCAGTAGTGAATTTAGTAAAAAAAAAACTACACTACAATTCATTTGGATTGTTAGTGAGTTGTTAGGTGATGGTTTAATATGCCAATCCAATTTTAAAATAATTTTTTGAAAATTATCGGTTTTTTTATCATTTGTCTACTCTCCTAAACACTCACACATGACTCGTCCGCCATTGCTGTTCTTCACATTTGATTCCGTAGGATGACGTCCGTAAGTTTTACTCGTCTCTTTGTTCAAAAGTGGTCCTACGGAGCAGTGCTCTCACACTTAGTGAAATCGTTTCAAAACCAGAATCAGTGTGTTCGATTGTTTACTGTGTTCTATTATCTCGGTAAGATTTAAAAAAGAAAGAGCCCTGGTATGGTAGCACCTACCCATAGTAGGGTGAATTGAATACAAAGATACTTGTAAACAGGGACGAGAAGAAATGTATCTCGACCCTGCCTGTAACATCATTGTCTCATCTCAACCCGTTTTACGGAATGAATAATATGTACCTATGTGTGCAGGCGAGGGGGGAGGCGGCGGCGGCGCGCGTCGTCGCGGCGGCCGAGGGGGACGGGCTGAGCGCGCGCCCTCCCGCCGCGCTGCTGCTGCTCGTGCTGGGTGAGTGTGCGTGTGCGGTGCGGGGAGCCGGTGCAGGGGTACGGGGGGCTGACGGAGCGCGCGCTGTTGCAGGGCTGCTGATGACGGTGGCGCTGGCGGGCGTGGCGGGCTGCGGCGCGGGCGCGGCGCGGCGGCGGCTGCGGCGCGGCAAGCCCCTGCAGCACGACGCTGACTACCTCGTCAACGGCATGTACCTGTAGCGGCCCGAGGAGCCCGAGCCGCCGACACCGGCCTCGTCGCATGTGCATCAGACTTGGCGTAATAGGCACACTACCTACCTACACTAAGTAAAAGTTGTTAAATTTTGTAAATTATATTCGATATCAAAAGCTATCCTCGGTGAGCTAGTAGCTAAGTTACATCATCATCAGCCTATAGCAGTCCACTGCTGGACATAGGCCTCCCATAAATAGCATGTTCCTGTTGAAATTTTACTTAAGTACATCTCACCTTCGCTAATACCTACCTACAGTAGGTACCCACCTTCGTATTTACTTACAGAATAAAAGCTATCAATTATCAATGTGTTGTTTATTTACCGCAGGGACGAGTAAAAACTTAGTGAGTTTTACTCGTCTCTGATTTACTGGTGGTTTGTAATTGAACTAAGAACACAAGCACAGGACACTGGTCGGACGGCTCGTTTCAAAAGGTACAAAATAATATATTTTAAGAAAAGAAACTAACAAGAACTAATGTCTATTATTTGTTAGTTGTAAAATAGCTACACAATCAGATAATGCCACCGTACGCGAAGGTACGTAACGCATCATACTCATAATAATCATGAACATGACATTTCACAGTGAAATTTAATTACTTATTTAGTTCTAAAATTGGTTCTAAAACACTTTTTCGTAGACTGTATCTGGTACAAATGACTTTTATTCTGACGAAATCGGCTGTTACAACTTAATTGAAAATCGGGGGCCTCCACGCCGGGGGCGTCACGCACCCGCCGGGGGCGCCACGCACCCACCGGGGGCATTAGGTACCCACGAACCCTCAAAAAGTACATTTATATCGATGATCGAAAACATAAAATGAGAGCCAAGTTCAATTAGTATGATTTATTATATACCTACATATAATAATAATATGAAATGAAAACATGTATTGTCTGAACACGTGTTAGCTACAGTCCATGTCAGGGCTTACAACTAGAGTGCAGTCAAATGTATTCGACCCGCAAGCAAGTGAAAACAAATTGGTAGGTACCTACTTACAATCAATAAATAGCTTTAACATTAATTCACAATCGTCAAAATATACCTAATACATTTTTCTTCATAAGATTAATAAATTCATTAACACCATAGAAACATTGGTTAAGGATTACTTAATTTTTACAGAATACAGAATACAGAATCATTTATTTGCACACATGGGTTACAGAGGTTCTTAGTTATAAAATACTACTTACTATAAAATAAAATAAACTATGTACCGTACATGTATTGCCTTAGTCTAGGGCATGCAAAATTATTTTATAATATTAAATAAAAATTCGTTTACATCATAATAGCATTTTGATATTAAAAATTTATAAAGTTTTTGAACATGGTCAATGGAAGCAGTTTTACATTGTTAGGCAATTTATTAAAAAGTTTTGGTGCCATGCCACGGAAACTTTTTTTAATAATGCTGTATTAGCAATCGCCGAACACAGGCGATGCTGGTCTCGTCTACTGCGTGTGTTAATTGGCTTGTCGTACAAATTGTTATTGAGTTTTACAAACACCGCCATTTCATAAATGTAGAGTGATGGAACTGTTAATACATTTGTGGTTAAAAAGTAGGGCTTGCAACTATCGGTGGTCTTCAGTCCATACATGGCTCTTATACAACGTTTTTGCGACTTGAAGATTTTTTCTCTTTCTGTGCAGTTCCCAAAATATAATGCCGTAGCGTAATTTAGAAGAAACGTAGCTGTGATAGACCGTTTTCAGCGCACCCAGACCAACAATTTTTCGAAGTTTGTAAAGCATATACGAGAATTTACTAAGTGCGTTACATACTTCTTCAGCTTGGTACGACCTCGACGGTTTTGTTTAAGTAAATTACCATTGAGGTCTTTTAATAGATTCCGGTAACTTATTGAATATACATACATGTGTAGTAATGCACATATTATATAGGTACATTTTTTTCGTAGATCCCGGGTGATTAGGTACGTAACTCGCGACCCGCAGGCTGATTATGTAAAAGCAACAGCAACAGCGACGCGACCGCGACCGCAATTTTAGCAAGCAATTTTTAGTTCACCGATTGTCCGGCAGAGGGAAACCTAGTGCTCGATTGCTGGGTGACGTAGTACCTGGTGTCATCTAATACAAAATTGGCTTTTGACAGCACTGATTGCTTAATTTTCGCCTGTCGCAAACCGGTCGCAGTTACATAATCAGGGGGCGGTTTGCGTCAGGCGTAAATTAAGCAATCAGTGCTGTCAAACGTCAATTTTGTATTAGTTTGACACCAGCTACAACGTCAAATTTGGTCAAAATTGGCGTTTGACAGCACTGATTGCTTAATTTACGCCACCGGTTTGCGGGTCGCGAGTTACATAATCACCATACCGTTTGTGGCATTGCGGTTTGTATAAACTGATTATCAAATTTTGCTCTTTTCTGTCGAATATACAGAGGTTGTCAGCATGTGGGAATTGTGGGATGTACTCAGCGGCCATCGCATCGTCCCGATAGTCGTTTCGGCGTAATAGCAAAGAGCCTCGATCAGCTCCTGAAGAGACTCGCTAGGAAGTTGGATCAAGGGCCAGATCCAAAAGGCGGTACTCTTGGACTCGGCACGTATCGTCAGAAAATTCCTTTCTCTGCAGCTCTATAGGGCTGCCTGCAGCGGGCTGCCGCTTGAGCCTAGCTTCGGTCGGTGATCTACGTTTTGATATATTTTTTTACTGTAGTCAGCGTGTAGATGACGTAATCAGGGTGTCAGCTGACGTCGTCGGTGCAAGGCGCGGGCGCGGGCGGTGCAGCGGTGTCCCGTTGCAGGCGGCCAGTGAACCTTTGGAACTTGACACCCGAACGTCGAGAGATGAAAATGACTTGGTACTCTCACCATAAATGAATTGAAGCTGACATTATGCCGAGAGTTCAGCTTCTCCCCGAGGCATCAAATGTTCAGCAATGCCTCTACTGTAGGGGCATCCCTCCCCATCCTCAGACAGTTGTAGAGCCGCTCTACAACTGTCCGAGGATGGGGAGGCCCCAAGGTCTGCTTTATAAATCCTAGACAGATATAATTGGAACTCATCCAAACAAATCAAAGGCAAGCATTATGCTTTGCTTCAAATATGATTATGACTAGGTACATATGTATCCTTTATTATTGAATAAACATTTTTGTATTTTGTTATGCCAATATCGCTCATACAGTAGATTTACTTTATTAAATAAAAACAGTCCTAACGAAACCTTCGCCCCGCGCCGCGCGCCGGCAGCGGCGGCGGCGTGTGTCTCAGATTAATACGTTCTCTGGGGCATTTCAACGAAAGTACTAAGTTCAATTATTAAGGAAGTGGCTCCCTGCTTGGCCCATATTTTCAATAATTGTGTAGATGCAGGAGTTTTTCCTGATCTTATGAAATGTAGTAAACTGGTTCCTCTTTACAAATCTGGTAGCCATACTGATCCGGCCAATTACAGGCCAATTTCAATACTTCCTGCAATAAGTAAAATTTTCGAAAAAATTATCCTCACTAAGTTGACTTCACACTTCAACCTTAACAGGCTGTTTCATAAAAATCAGTTTGGCTTCACCAAGGGTAGATCGACAACCGATGCTGGCACAGTTCTATTAAAGCATATATTAGATGCCTAGGATAAAGCAAAAAACGCTATTGGTGTATTCTGTGACCTTTCTAAGGCTTTTGATTGCGTGGATCATGGTACACTAATTAGGAAGTTGGAACACTATGGAATTAGTAATAAGGCACTGGACCTTATGCAATCATATTTAGCTGATAGAGTTCAAAAAGTAGATATTGGTAAAGAAAGATCTAGAGGATCAAAACTTGATCTAGGCGTCCCGCAAGGATCAATATTAGGTACTTTTTTATTTTTAGTATATGTAAATGATCTTCCGTTTTTAGCAAAAGATCTTTGTGATATAGTCTTATTTGCTGATGATACTTCATTGATTTTTAAAGTTGATAGAAATAAATATAACTATGACGATGTAAATAATTCGCTTTCACAAATACTAGATTGGTTCACCGCCAATAACCTACTACTCAATGCTAAAAATACTAAATGTATAAAATTCATGCTACCGAATGTAAGAGAACTTCTAACAAAAATAATGCTGAAGGATGAGATTGTTCACCTTGTAGACTCTACTGTATTCCTAGGGTTACATATTGATTCTTCTCTTCAATGGAGGTCGCAAATAGAGGCTCTGGCAGGTAGACTTGTTTCAGCAGCTTATGCAGTTCGAACAATTAGATATATTACCAATGAAGACACAGCTAGGTTAGTTTATTTCAGTTACTTCAATAGTATTATGTCTTATGGTATTTTGCTTTGGGGACAGGCAGCTGACATCCAGACCATATTTTGTTCTTCAAAAAAGGGCGGTACGCGCTATTTATAAATTAAAGCCACGAGATTCTTTGAGGGAATTATTTAAAAACATTAATATTCTGACTGTAATATCGCAATACATCTATGAGAATCTAATGTATACCCACAAAAATAAGGATAGCCTTATGAAAAAGTGTGATGTTCACAATAGAAATACAAGAAACAAGAACAAGTTACACATCCCATCATTTAGATTACACCAGGTAGGGAAATCATTTATGGGCAATAGCGTGCGCTTCTATAATAAGCTTCCATCTGAAGCAACTGAGCTCCCTATTCGTAAATTTAAAAATTACATAAAACTAAATCTCACAAGAAGGCTTTCTACTCCATAAATGATTATCTCAATGATGTTAATGCTTGGCCAGATGTCGCTCAGTTTCACACCGACAATAGTATGTAGTAAGTAATTTGTTGTTGTGCATAGCTTTACTTAAATATTGACATGTATCGAATCATACTATATTTAGACTTAAATAGGCAAATAACCATGTATAAGACATATAAGAGATGAACATGCTAGTGGTTTCTTTTCACTTCTTCCACTAGTGGACAAAAAATTGAAGTCAACAGTAAAATAATTTTTCTTGATAATAATTTAATGTATAAAATATGACTCGTCTAAGTGCTTATTTTGTAAGCCTAATGAAATAAATGATTTTTTACTTTACTTTACTTTACTTTGGTAATCAATCTAAAGAATACATATAAACAGTGGTTTGGTGTTGCTAAATATTACTTACAAACGTAACTATAGCTGGAGTGCCCTCAACGAGGCGAAAACCCGAACAAGTACACTGCTTCTACTCGGATACATTCCATGAAGCAAATAAATGTTATCGTCTACTTATATGTAGGTAGGTACATATTGTATTTGGGAAACAAAAAGCTTATATTTAGGTATAAATAGAATGTAGACTTGGAGTAAATAAAGCTAAGTACAGTTTGCACTCGTAGCAGTAAATAAAGCTAAGTACAGTTTGCACTCGTAGCAGTAAATAAAGCTAACTACAGTTTGCACTCGTAGCAGTAAATAAAGCTAAGTACAGTTTGCACTCGTAGCAGTAAATAAAGCTAACTACAGTTTGCACTCGTAGCAGTAAATAAAGCTAACTACAGTTTGCACTCGTAGCAGTAAATAAAGCTAACTACAGTTTGCACTCGTAGCAGTAAATAAAGCTAACTACAGTTTGCACTCGTAGCAGTAAATAAAGCTAACTACAGTTTGCACTCGTAGCTTGTAAGTATAACTGGTAAATATTCATAAAAAATACCAATTTTATTTCTTGGAAGTTATTTTAATACTTATTTACATAATAACATATTATATAAACAATTGATATCAAACTCCACGACAATGCAAGATAGCCCAACCACCCACTACTGGATACAGAGTTACCACTCTCTGTGGACACTCCCTAAGGCACTCATGTTGTAAGGCTTACGTAACTATGAGGGCTCGTTTTTTTCGTTTAAATAATTCAATGACATGGACCGACTCACAACTACCCAAATATATGATGCGAGGACGGAACGGGGACTGTTTGCATCCTCGGTTGGGCGCTCAGGGCTGCGGGCGCGCCAGCTGACAGTTCTCCACGAATAGCTCCTTGACGAGCAGGTCGGCGGCCGTCAGCCGCGCCGCCAGCGCGCGCTGTGCCGCCTCCAGCCGCGGGCAGCGCGCGCACGGCGCCGGCGGCGGCGGCGGCGGCGCGCGCCGGCGCTGCAGCGCGCTCAGCCGGCGCTCGGCGCGCGCCAGTGCCTCTGCGGTGCGCTGCAGGCGCTGCTGTGCGTCGCGCGCGCTGGCCGCCGCCTCCGCCTGCAGCGCCGCCACCTGGTCCTCGAGCGCGGCCGCCTCGGGGATGGCGTGCAGCGGCGGCGCGGGCGGCTGCAGCCGGCGCTCGAAGTCCGCGACGCGCGCCAGCAAGGCCTGCAGGCGCGCGTCGCCGGTGCGCAGCTCCGCCTCATGCGCGGCCCGCTCGGCGCGCTGCTTGCCGCCCCAGTACTCCTCGCAGGCCTCGTACTCGCCGCGCATCGCCTCCAGCGCCGCCTCCAGCTCCCTGCAACCAGCGCGCACCACGTCTCTCACTGATTTACCAGAGACCTAACTATGAATTTTACGTTATGTGGCTTTTTGAGATTTAATCAAGACCTTATTTGCTCAGCTCTAAGAAGGTTGTGGTGCTAGCCAAGTATAACTCGTAGCAGGGTCGCACAGCGCAGATGTAAGGTGCGATCTAGGATCCTCTTTGTGCGGTCCAACTGTACGCAGGGGATGGGTCGATTAGAAATAGTGAGGGTTCTGAGCTTAGAGTGAATGGTGTGCGGACCGCGGTCAGAGCTAGGTCAAGTAGCGAATGTGGCTCGAATACAAGTGTAGAGGAGACCCTCACCGCACGAGCTCCTGCAGCCGCGCGCGCTCCTCCTCCTCCTCTTCCTGCTTCTCCTCCGCCGCCCCTCCCACCTGATACATGTACATAATTTGTTTCAAATTGTAGTATAAGCTTTTTGTTTCCCAAATATGTAAAAAATTAAAATAATAATAATCCTACTAATATTATAAACGCGAATGTTTGTAAGTATTAGATGTTTGTTATTCTTTCACGTAAAAACTACTGAATGGATTTTAATGAAACTTTACAATAATAGGTATAGCTTATACATCAGAATAACACATAGGCTACAATTTAAAAAGATATATTGTATATTATCCAAAATATCTATCACCACGCGGGTGAAACCGCGGGGCGCAGCTAGTATAAGATAATATCGAATTGGTGCGATCTCGCATTGAAAGGGTGCACGAGCAGTCGAATGGGGAACTCACCGACGGAAGCGGCGCCAGCGCGGCGCCCAGCTCCGCCGACAGGGCAGCGTCGGGGGCGGGGGCGGGGACGGGGGCGGCGGGCGGCGGGGCGCGCGCTGCCTCGAGCGCCGCCGCCAGCTCGTCCGCGCGGTCCTGCAGCTGGCGGTGCGCACGCGCCAGCTCCGTCAGCCGCGCCTCCGCCTCCGCCGCGCGCTCCGCCAGCGCCTCCGCGCGCGCGCCGCGCTCCTCCGCCACCGCCAGCCTTTCCTGCAGGGGACCGCGCTCTGCCCGCGCCGCGCCCAGCGTCCCCTCCGCGCGCGCCAGGCGCTCCTCCAGCGCGGCGGCGCGGGCCTCCGCAGCCTCCAGCTCAGCCCCCAGCCGCACAGCCCCCGCCCCCGCGCGCGCCGCCTCCCCCTCCAGCCGTGCGCGTTCCGCCGCCCAGCGCTCCAGCTGCGCGTCCACCTCGGCCCGCGCGCGCCGCACCTCCTCTGCGCGCCGCACCTCTGCTCGCCGCAGCCCCTCCTTGAGCTCCGCCTCGAGCCGCGCCTGGCTGTCATCCACCTCGCGCGCCACCAGCGCCGCGCGCGTGTTGGCCTCCGCCACGTCCCCGCGCAGCTTGTCGCGCTCGGCACCCACGTCCGCGGCCCGCGCGCGCGCCGCCGCTCCGCGGGCGCGCGCCAGCACCAGCGCCGCGACCAGCACGCGGTGCGGGGGCGAGGGCGCCTGCGCGCGCAGCTCTGCGTCCAGCGCGCGCTCGAGCTCGGGGGGGGGCAGGACTCCGTCCGTCTCGAACCCGAGCTCGGCGAGCAGGCGGCGCGGGCGCGCGACGCCGGCGCGCTCCCACTCATCGAGCAGGCTGGCGGCCGGCAGACGCTCGCCACGGTCGCGCTCGGCGTCGGCAACGCGCGCGAGGCTGCAGTCGAGCCGCTCGAAGAACTCGCCGACGGTGGTGTCGGTGCCGGGCGCGTCTTCAAAGATGCGTTCGACGAGGCGGCGGTCGATGGAGTCCATGCGCAGGTCGTGGCAGAGCGCGAGCGCCTCCTCGCCGCCGATGCGCGCGTCGTGCGCGAGCGGGGGCGCCTCGGAGGCGGAGCGACGCGGGCGCGGAGGTGCGCGCGCCGCCTGCAGGCGCGACGCGGAGGCGGCACGAGGCGAGCCGCCGCCGCTGTCGGGCTGCGCGGGCCGCGAGCGCCGGCGCTCGGTTGCGGCGGAAGGCGGCGGCTCGGGCGGACAGGCGGCGGCGGGCCCCTCGTCGCCCAGCACGGCCAGCAGCCCGCTCCGGAAGCGCGAGAAGGTGACGAGCTCAGGGCTGCCCTCGAACAGCGACTGCACGAGCCCGGCGCCGCGCTCCTCCAGCTGTAAGGCGTCACAGAGCTCGTGAACCGCGTCTTTGTCGAGGGCCTCCTCGTTGTTAACGTCGAAGGATTTGAACATCGAATACAGCTGCTCCTCGTACTGATCCAAGGATGGACGTTCCATGGTCGGGCTACGATCCGAGGAGAAGTACGGTTTGCGACCACGAATTAATAATATGCTATTAAAGTACTAAACTAAACATCGAAACACCAAATACAAACAAATCCAATCTCAAGCAAAACAAAACAAACAAAAAAATATAGCTTTAATCTTCAACTTTTTTGGTGAATGGCTCTGCATCTGATTCGCCTCGGTGCACGGTGGTCCTACCCAGTCCTACCTATTACCTAGATCAAGGTATTATATTAATTTACAATATTATACCATGAGATTGATTATACGGCCTCGGTTGGTCGCTCAGAACAGAAATGAGAGAGAGAGGTTTGGGCAAAGAGATTTTACATATAGAGACGTCATACTCATTGTAAAGAAATAAAAACATTGCTATATTTTACAATAGCTACATACCTAGCGTCGACGTTCGAACATACAACGCCGCATGGCATTATCTCTGTCACTCATAAACTTAACTAACGCATTGCTTGTTTCGTTCGTGTTGGTGGCAAAGCGGCAACGCAGCGCGGCAATGATTGTTGAGTAAAGTAAAATTCACCATTTTACATTTTAACATATTAAACAGTACTTACGTATGAAAAGATACACCCTTTCTGGTTTTTATAGTCCTTGTGTAGTTATTGCACTTTCGGAACACACAACTTGGCATTTTCGAGGTTTATTTAAGAGTGTACCTTATGTAATTTTATAGTTAGAAATCGTTATTTATCTCAGAATCTGTGAAAGCTACCACCTTCATATTTAGGTAAATGATAATTCGAACTTTTATCTTGGATTCCGTCTTTTCGAAAACACGATTGGTGAAAATTTTCTCGATACTTTTATTTTTTGAAAAATACATGTTTTGCACACATTTTGCTATTTATCTCAGGAACCACCTAATTTTTTTGTTGGATTTTTGTTTTGTCGAGAAACGTAGTAGAATTTCTTCGTTTTCGTCTTTTTAATTTTTAGATTAGTTGTATAAATAACTTGTAATTAGGCAAATAACAGTTTTTGCGCTTACGTCGATAAAAAATACGGAGCATGTCTATCGCTCTGTGCTTCTCACTCACAAGAAAATAATATCTTGTCATTCTGCTCTGAACTGAAGCGAAATTCGAATTTTGGCTGAGGTATGGCACGCTCTTAAGTATATTCCGTAAGTAACCTCGTGTTCAACGAACGTGTGCGTCGCGGCCAGGAGCAGGACGGACTGAGTTCAATTAGGATACGTACCTGATTTTCGTTTTGTAAGGCAGACCTCGATACAACGTATCTACGTATATATAACATCATTGGGTTTGGGGTTATTTATATTTATTTAGGAAACAAAAAGCTTAAAATATTTAGGTAGGTAACAATGGATTCACCGACTAAGAGCATATTATAAAGTCACTACAGTTTCACTTTCACTCAGTTTGTTAAATAACTGCACCAAAACTAATAAAAATATACTACATTATACGATTACAATTAGGTGATAAAGTTAATATACAATCATAGACTTAGTAATAATTCCAGCCGGATTCCTACGGAATCACAAGTCAAGAACAGCAAACAACAACATTCGCAACACCACGGAGGACATTTTGAATCGTGGCTGTAGTCTGCATCTTTGTATTGATTTTGATTGAATAAACCATTAAAGTAATGGTTTAAAAGTTAAATAATATGGACTTCGTCGAATGAAGGCCACATAAAATATACTACTATTAATTTTATACATATACTACACTTTATAACTTTATGCATAAGTTCATAATAGCCATCTTAGTTCCCCACTTTGTAGTTACTATTACCTACTAATCAGATCAGCTATGATGATTTGGTACTTACTGACCTTAGGCAAACTATGTAGAGTTGTTTTTAGAATCTTTTATTTTATGAATAGGTATTTTATACTACTTTTTGATTGATTGATCCATAGATGCATGCAGAGCCATGTGACAAGAAGTTGAAATCGAAAATGTTTGTTTGGTTATTTTATCAATTATCATCATTTCTTTGTAATTCATTTATTCTTCCCGTGCCTTGTTATATTCTATTTTTGTAAGCTTTTCCTTTCTTCGCCATCACACACACTCTTTATCAAACAAACGGTTCATTTTAGTATTCCATTTTCAGTTTCCACCTACCTACCAAAAGTTTTAAACCAAAGGATTTCCTCTTTTGAAGGCTTTTGTTTTGTTGCAAAGGAATTGTATTGGATCCATTCTGAGACCGTTTACCATTACCGTGCCAAATATTAAAAGGTAATAGCAGGGTCTACACAGCATTAAGAAAACATTCAGAGCGTCTAAACCTAATGCGGCATACATCATTTTATCATTATTCATCATGTGTTTTCCTGGTTGGCAGGTAGAAAATGCCTCGGCATTAAGCCCACCCTTTGTACCTTTAATAGTGCAATAAAGTTTAAATAATAATAATAATATTATTATCTGTAGGTACCTACTGTTGCATACGTTGCACAGATCGTCAATGGAAGGAAATAAGATCATTTACACGGAGCTTGTGAATAACGAAGAACATTCTACTGTAATAAAACAGCACAGCGTCAGAAGAGAAGCGTTATGGACCAGTGGGCTGGTGATGATGGTGGTGGTAACGTGGTGTGTGGTCGCAGTGGGCCCCCGCGCGGGGCCGCTCGCGCCGGGCCCCCGGGCGGCGCAGGGGTCGCCTGTGCTGGTGTGCTACTACGACAGCGGGGGCGCGGGCCCCGAGCCAGCGCGCGTGCCGCCCGCGCTCTGCACGCATCTCAACGTCGCGTTCGCGAAGGTACGCAACAAGACCGTGCGCCTTGAACCCCACCAGGACACTGTGCTCCGAGAACTAGTTGCACTTAAACAAGGGAACCCAGCGTTGAAAGTGTTGTTATCCATTGGGGGTGCGGGTGAAAAGAATGGCTTCTCGGAAATGGTTGTTGATCATGCATCCAGAAAAATATTTATTAAGTCGGTCAAGTCCATTCTTAAAAATTTTAGCCTTGATGGAATTGATTTAGATTGGGAGTTTCCCGTACTGCACTCCCAGAAATTGGGCCTCATGGCGAGAGAGAGACAGCACTTCTCACAGCTGCTTCGTGAAATAAGAATGGAATACCAGAGGGAGAAAAAGGAGTACATTTTAAGCGTAGCCATAGCCGCGCCCCAGATGATAGTGGACGTGGCTTACGATGTGGACCAAATAAACATGTATGTAGACTATGCAAACATCATGACTTACGATTTTCACTATTATTCCAAGTTCACTCCCTTCACCGGATTAAACTCTCCGTTGTACGCGCGCGCCTCCGAGGAGCTGTTCCTGGCCACTCTCAACATGAACTACACCCTCCAGATGTACCTATCCAAGGGTCTGGCCAGGGATAAGGTCGTGCTCGGAATACCCACGTACGGACACTCCTTCAAGCTGGTGAACCCCGAGAACACGTCGGTGGGCAGCCCCGCGTCCGGCTTCGGTGCCGTCGGCGGCGGCGGGGGCTTCGCGGACTACCCGGCCGTGTGCAAGTGCGCGCGCGCGCCCGGCGCCCGCCTGCACTGGGACGAGCAGGCGCACGCACCCTTCCTGTCGCGCGCCCTCGAGTGGGTCTCGTACGAGAGCCCGCGCAGCGTGGCCGACAAGGCGGCATTCGTGCGCGCGCACCGCCTGCGCGGGGCCATGCTCTACTCCCTGAATGCCGACGACTACCGCGGCGAGTGCGGCGCGCGCGCCTTCCCGCTGACGCGCGCCGCGGGGCAGGCGCTGGCGCTGCGCCCCGACACGACTCCCTATAGGCGCTGACGCAGCACGCACCTACCTGTTTCTTTTTGGTGACGTAGGTGATTTTATACATAGCGCAAGATTTCATCGTCCGTGTGCCCGAGGCGGGTGGTCCGCGACTGCGCGCACTGGCCGCGCGCCGCCGCCGCGCCGGACGCTGCGGCCGTGTGGGCCGCGTCCCGAGGCCGCTGCGGCGCGAGGAGCCCCGCTCGCAGTCATTACCCCACTTTAATTAAAATTAACAGTTAAATTATGTACATACCTACCGAGAGGCATGCGTCTTACCAGCTCTACCGCGACTGCCAGTAGTTTCCGCTCGAATGGTTGCGCACACACACGCGCGCCGGTACCTGCCCGCGGGTGCGCGGTACCCGTGCATGCGAAAGAACAAACAACACGCGATGCATGCACGCGCGAGCGGGAGGACTTTCTGTTTAATTATTTTATAAGATGGCTAGGTATAGCTTGTTCCTAGGTCTCATCCGCATCCTCATCTAGCTAGCCTACATAGCATAGATAGATAGATTGTTTTATAGTCAGTAAGTACCTAACTTCAGCCTGCGACGCAAGAGGTTGCGAGTTTGATTCCCTTGGGACAGATTTTTGAACTTGTTGTTTTGTTTTTTATATGTAAGTATGTATAACATTATATCTAGTACCCACACCACAAGCTCTGCTTAGCTTGGGGCTAGATGATGTGTGAATTGTCCAACATTATTATTATAATAGCAGGTTATTCGTGTGTTTTGTTTTGACCTGTTGTATTAAAAATAAAAGCAGAAAATTGTACATGTTTGAGTATCAATGTATGGGGATCGATTCTGTTGGTTCAACCAACTACATGATAGGTATTAGGTAGGAAGTTATGCTGTGGCTACTGAAATGTACCCAGGCACAGGCACCTACTAACTAACTAAACAAATTGTACCTACAACTAAAAATGTCGCCATCCTTATCATACCGGCTATAATGAGAGTGAGAAGGTAAGTAGATACCTTGTAAACAACACCCGCTAGTGCGTGTTGTCGCGTCGCGTCGTTTGTAGAGGAATGGTTTCGGCGGGTTCCTGCGGACATGTAGGATTGGATGTGGTGCGCGTGCGCCTGCTGCGCGCTGCCAGAGATCATATTGTACCGCGTTGGAGCGCAGCGGTGGGCGCCGCGCCGTGGGCGTGCGCGTGGGCTAGCCTTTAGAGCAGTTCACTACTGGTTGGCATTGAACATTCAAAAGGTAGGTAGCAAGGTGAGTAAGTAAAGTGGGTGGTACGTAAACCACACTTCACACGCGGTAGTCGCTACCCGAGCGGTAGTCGCTACCCGAGCGGTAGTGGTCTATAGCTTGGTTTCCATGTGGTATAATTAATAGGTATTATAGTTGCAGGTGGATTATAGGAAAGTAAATATTTATTGCATCAAATACATGTAAATAGGGTACCTACATAGGTGAAGTATGTTTAAATAAGACGAGAGAGAATTAATGAAAAGCTAGAGATGTCATTTGCTTAAATCTAAAAAATGTTTGTCAGTCATGAAATCATTGAATGCAGGTCTTCCAGTCCGACCAACTAAACCGACCAACTGGTTGTTTGTGCAGAATGGAAGTCGATGAAGGGTTTTTTCCAATCGAACCAACTGGTTCATCATATATTTTATTTTGGGTGAACTTGTTCCAGTCGGACCAACTGGTTGATCATATATTTTATTTTGGGTGAACTTGTTCCAGTCGGACCAACTGGTTGATCATATATTTTATTTTGGGTGAACTTGTTCCAGTCGGACCAACCAAATGACAAATTGAAGCGGATCACTTATTGTTCTTCCTCAACTATTCCTATCGAACCAACTAAAAAGTTGGTTCGATAGGAATATTTTATTAATTTAAATTTGTTCCATTCCGTGAAACTGACAAAATTTAGTATTTAACCTTTTAAGTTTATTCTCTAGTAACGCCACCACTATAATAGTTTTTTTTAAGAATTGACTGCAAGTATTTTGTCATTGTTGAGTTGTTGATAGGTAATAATTGTTTTATTGTTTTTGAAAAATTTGTTTGATCTATCTCAATATGTGTGAGAGATCAATCGAAATATGTGTGAGAAAAATGGTGGAAAAGTTTTTTTATATGAACATTATCAATATACAAAACTCCGGCAATATAAATTAAGTGGAGCTTGGTACTTGAGGTGCATAAATTTAAAAAAATTGAAGTGCAACGGTAGCATTACGGTAAAAGTAAGTTTTCTATCATCATCCGTCTCATCATAATATCAGTTTAGAAAGTAAAATCCATTAAGTAATTTCATAGACAGTAGGTACCTACTAGACATGTGCGCCGATGCTCATTTGACCGGCGGCGGCGTCTGGCGTCAAATCCGTCGGCGGCGGCGGCGTCATCGGCGTAATCGGCGTGGATGTGAAAATTTGTTCATCATCAACCTATAATAGTCCACTGCTGGACATAGGCCTCTCCTAGTAGGCGCCATAGCGCCCTGTCTTTACCCACCTGGCCGTAGGGCGTCCTACACTACGTTTGCTGAGTCGCGGTCTCCATTCAAGCACACGTTTACCCCAGCGGTTGCCGGATCTTCGCGATATATGGCCGGCCTACTGCCACTTCAGCTTGCTAATTCTTTGAGCTATGTCGGTAACTTGTCGCTCCTTCCATAGCTCTCTGAGCGACTTTGAACTGGTGTACCAACCCTACCGTGAGTTGGATGGGTTTAGACTGTTGACTAGGACACTCTTAGTGGCGACCTCGTAGAGACATCTCAGCACCTCGACATATTGATAGTCTACTTAGCATCGCTGTAAGGATTCCAGAACAGCCCAGGTTTCGACAGAGTCAAATGCCTTCTCATAGTCCACAAAAGTCAGACACCCTTTTCGGTTTTATCTCCCTTCATAGAAAAGAGTACCACCAAACTCCCGCTCCACGCCTTTGGAGTCCTCTCACTGTGAAGGGCGGTGTTGAAGAAGTTCTGTAGCTATTACATGGCTTCCTCCGGTTTTTAGAAGCTCTGAAGTAATTCCGTCCTCACTGTGGGCTTTTCCATTTTTAAGCTGCCTTAGAGCTAACACAATTTCGTCTTGACTGATGTCTGGCAGTTCGTCGGTGTAATGGCGTGTCAGGGTGGCTCTGGAATCATAGTCATCTTATCGGGTAACGAGGGGCATTTGCAGCGTATAATCGGTCATAGAAATACTCTATCTCAGTGGTGATCTCCGGTTTCGACAATACAGTCCTCCCATCGTGCATTTTGAGCTTCGTCAGGTTGCTCCTGGCACTGCACAAGCACAAGCTACTGAGTAAATACTTTGGACCCTCGGTTTCGCTCTATCACCTATTCAATGAGATGATCTTCGTAATTTGCTTGTTCAGGTCTGACCTCTCTGACGAATACGCTTGGGTGGTTTCCCGTCTTTTTGTAATCAGCCCAAGAGTATTTTCCGAAAGTTTGGACTTCTTGCCAGTACGCTGCTTTTGGCAGAACTTAATGTCCTCGTCGCTCAACGTTACGACCAGATTGTAAAGCGTCCCACACAGTGGAATTTGCTTCCAGAGAAGACTGGCTAAATAGACAGCTTCTCTGCAAGGATAGATGCCTAATCTGGTACACGGATGGCTCCAAAATGGGACTGGACGTAGACTGTGGAGTGTACGGAGAGCGACCCAGGTTTGGCATAAGCATAAACCTGGGCAATCACGCCTCCATCTATATCCTCCATATATCCAATCAGAAATATTCGACATCCTAGAATGCGCGGATATCAATCTGAAAAAGCGCTAGGTACTCCAACCCAACTATAATTATCAACTCTGACAGCCAGTCGGCACTAATAGCAATGGACTCGAAGGTCATCACGTATAAGTGAGTCGAGGACTGTCTGTCACGATCACGACTAAACGCTCTAGGCTCGAATAACAGAGTCTTCCGATCGATTCTTGATCGGTTCCGGAGCACGCAGGAATCAACGGCAATGAGTGTGCCGACGAGCTCGCGCGCTCTGTGGCCAAGGGGAATCGGCTAGGCCCTAGGCCCGTTCTGTGGCATACCTAAAAGCCTGGCGCACGGAACACTCTTGGGATCCTGCCTTGAGGAATCGTACAAGTTCTGGAGCAATTCCTCGGGCATGGATCACTCAAAATCTCTGATAAAAGCCTTCGATAATCGGTATACCAAAGCTGAAGACAGGGCGCAATGGCGCTCATTGGGGGAGGCCTTTGTCCAGCAGTAGACTGATATAGGCTGATGATGATGAATCAGTATACCATCCGAATCATAACGCTAAGCAGAGACAACCTTCGCATTATGACAAGAGCCCTATCTGGACACTATCGCCTTAACAAGCACATGTTCAATCATACTAGGGCTAAACGACACACAATCCTGCAGATTGCGAGGAGGCGGATGAAACGCCCGTCCATCTGCTAGGTGAGTGTGGAGCACTGATGCACAAACGCAGCATCCATCTGTCTGGGCATCTGCATAGCCCAGACGAGCTGCGAGACATCACCCCGAAGAAAATCCTACAGTTTCTAGCAGCTGCAAGGGTTAGTGGTGAACTATGAACGTTACGGCTTCGGGGCTGAACGTTTAAGTGGCAATCACAAAAGGCCGCTGTGTTACCCAAGCCACCCAAAGATAATAAAAAAAAGCGTCTCATCAGAGTCATTAGTGGTTTTCAAGGCAACAAATCTATCACCGAGAAGCTGGAGCTTCTCGGTGCTCGCAATGATTTGGATTGGGTCAGGTCGGAGCGTGGACTTCATCAGATGGTTTATCTCAAGCTTCAAGTTAATATTCAGAAAGCCTCGGAGGAGTCGATGATCAGATCTGGTGTTGAACCTGTTGATCACTGAGACATCTCTGAACATGTGCTTGCTATCGTGCTGCACATGCGTCATGATGAAGTCGATCTCATTTTTAGTCAGTGGGCTTTGCCATGTCACTTTCCCCATACAAAATTTGTTAAATAAAGTGACGCCGATGACGCCGACGAAAACGTCGGCGGCGGCGGCGTGGCTAAAATGATCGGCGGCGTGCGCCACGCCGATCGGCGCACACGTCTAGTACCTACTACATAACAATCAGACAGAAAATAATTCTAAAAATCGCTTTTTTGTGTTCAAACCACTTATTTTCCTTCCATGTATAGACACCTACCGGGTTCAGCTGTTGTAAATAGATTTACTACTAAATATTAAGAGCCTTTATTCCTAAAATGCGCAGAAACAGTACTTTTCAAACCCGTTTATATCATGAACCACTTATCTTATAGTATATGTTATTTACTTATAATTTTAGGAAATTTTAGTGCCCAACGAGTTTGACTATAAAATATTTCGATTAATATAGTATGTACGCGTTCTATGAAGATAACTTGTGAGAGGTTTTCATAATTTCCCTTTCAGCATCAGTTTCGAAGCTCAAAATAATAGAAAATACTGACATATCTAATTAAGAAAAAAATATAACCTACTGATGAGATCCTTGGCTAAAAACTTACTTAGAAAGATGTTTGGTTTTGGTATCCTACTATGAGAAACTAAAATTCAAAAAATGTGAAATATTACGAATATTTCACATTTTTAAATGATGTTTTTACCGATATACCTTATTTAATTTAATATAATAATAGCCTACCAATAAAGTAAAGCATCTTTTTTAAAATCATTCATTTAAAATTTTTATGATTTTGTTGCTATTATTTTTCTATAAATATTTAATGAGCGACGTGACCACACTCTAGAAAGCCTCGCGGCGGACTGATTTTCGCGCAGCGTTTTATAGTAGTTTTAAAATATTTATAGAAAAATAATAAACTAAATAATGAAAAAAATAACGAACGCTATAGTAAAAGTATAGGTACCCTAACACAAACATAAAACCTATTTCCATTGGAATCGGAACATGTGGCGTATGGGAAAAAAACTTGAACACAAGCGCAAAGATGAAAAACGAATTGTGGGACTCTGTGCAACTTTACCACTTTTACCTAAAGAATTGATAATGGAAGGGTGGCAATACATTTCATCAGAATATGAAGGTATTCATCTGAAAATGACAAAATGTATGGCATATGTTGGACGGTTACTTAAAAACCCTCTTGATAACATCAGCTTTGGGCTTCGTCATCGCACAAACAATGTTTTGGAATCATTCCATTCCGCACTCAATAAACGTTTAAATAAAAATGTTACATTGTTACGTTTATTAAATGTTATTGTCCATAACGAGATATTTATTGAAACTAAAATTCCAAACAAGCGTAAAAACCAATACATCATTCGAGATGACGCCATTAGACAGACCATGTTACAATGTGTAACTGGTGAGATCTCAATAGGACACGCTCTAGAAAAATTGAGATAATTTTTCTAGCGAATAGTTTTTTGGAAATTCCCCCTTTAGTTTGGAAAGTAAAAGGTGCCTGTGTTACTTTGTAGTGGTGACCTAGGTATGATAATAGGTAATAAGGATTAAAATAGATAAAAAAAAGAGTCGTTTTATTCAAGCATTCTTGTTTTCTGTCCCTTAACCAAATGGTTAGTGAATAAGAATATGAAGGTACCGAAATTGAAAAAGGTTTAATACCAGTTTAAGTTGTGCAGATTTAACTTAAGGCAGGGCGCAAATTTAACTTAATAAAATATTCCTATCGAACCAACCTAAAAGTTGTATCGTTGAGAAGGAAAACTAGTTGATCTCTTTTATGTTGTGTGGATGGTAACAAATTTGATTTTATAAAATATTCTTATCGAACCAAATAAAAAGTTGTATCGTTGAGAAAGAAAAATAAGTGATCCGTTTCAGTTGGTCTGTTTAGTTGGTTGGAGTGGAAGGACAGACTCTTGCGCATCAAAGCAGTGCGTGAGTTCGGCAAACTTTGTATTTATCACGTCATTTCGAGGAACAGCATTGGAATATTTTATATTTATTTATTCACATAAGTACATATCAACTGTGTTACCTTCATTTGTTCATATTTTAATAAATATGTTTTAACGGGTCATGTTTGATTTATGGCGATAAAGAAATAAAGTTTGATATTTTCGGCTTGCTAGATTCGAATGTGGCCAGCAGCTATACTCGTCCGTCTACTTGTAAAACGAAGGCCACATTTTTGCATTTCAATTCAATTTTTAAATATCTTTATTTATAAACATAACAAAATATAATAGTAATACATATCCAGTGTACATTTTTCCTAGATAATATTAACTTAAATTTACAATCGTTTATAAGCGATGCGCTTTTTCAAACTTTTATATGTTTTACTAGAGAGTTAAGAATTACGTATATTACATGCTTTTGGTTATTGAACCATTTATAAAAACATTTTATTTTAATATGACTACATGCAAGCTTTAGTTGAGCATTACATTTTAAATAAATAAGTAATAATAATAAAACATTTTTGCATTGAGGTTTGTTCTGGTTATATTATGATGATCTCCCGAGTATGCCTCTAACATAAACTCATTTGCCAAGTTTGCACTGTCCGCTGTCTTGCATCTGGGCTATATGTTCAACTATAATAGGTAGGTAAGGTACTTTATCCCAACCGATTATAAGTGGGTTTCTCTCAATCTTTACGTCATAATCAGTTAGTACCTAATAGGCAGTGATAGGAATAGGTAGGGCTTATTTACCTAAACTTCAAGGAATAGTGAAAAGAATCGGAGACTTCCTTACATACAACAATATTTTTTCCGGTACATATGACCCAAGTTCGGGACATTACTTAGGTACATTATAGGTACAAAATTTAATGTTATTCGGAATAAGTAGGTAGTTGGTCTATGTTAACCATAAGTTTGCCACTAAACAAAACATAACACAGAGTTGTTACAACTACTAAATAATCTGAAAAATGCCTTGAAAAGTGTAATACCTATTTATATTTAAAACTAAAACCGGTATATAAAAATAAAACGCAGTAAATATGGTTGTTACAAAAACAGGTATATTTTAATTAATTTTCAACATTATAATTGGAAAGCATGAAAAAAAAAACAGACGGAATAGCCTAAATTACAAAACTCTATGTTTACTTAAGCAAAAATATTTATTGCAAATATGATTTCAACATTATTGACGTTGACGTTGAGAGTTGTTGATTGTAGCTCAAAGTAGACATTTATTTATTCTTTATTTTTTACTAACATGGGATGCGCTTTTAACTCAAATCATAGCATTGACAAATTAACATTTCAAGTACAACATTAATGACAATCAGTTCTAGTACCTACTTAGTACTAACTGTTCTGGTTTGATACTGAACTTGAGATTACTAAGAATTTAGAAAATCAAATGCAATATATCTTAAAAAATTACAAAAGAAAAACAAAAATATTTTTATTTAGTCATCTTGATTCGATTCGTCAAGTTCAGTGTCAGAACCGAAGTTTTCTGCGTCTGAAGAGTCATTTGAGTTAAAATAGACAATCATAATTTTTTCTATATTTTCAACTTTAAGGCGATTTCGTTTTGTGTTAAGAATCCATTTATAACTTGAAAACGACCTCTCAACGTCGACGGAGGTCAAAGTCACGTACATATAGTATGATCGATCATCCATTCCTGTTGTTATCGCGTCACATACCTATATCTCTAATTTTATCTAGATCGGGATTTCTGGATATAACATTTTGTAGTTTATATTTTATGTGCTCAGACGAACTCCAGTTTATCACAGTTCTCACATGATCAAAGATCTCAAAGGATTCCACAAGAGTTAAATTGGTTTTTTGCAGTTTCTTTAACCCAATTTGTACATCTTTAAAATATTCTTCGATATAGTCCAAGTCTGATTTCAAGTTTTCTTTTTGTAAAACATTTTTGGCACACCTAATCGATAACGCATCGGAACTTCTCAAAAGATTTACTATTCTTTTAATTTGATCATAATATTTTACATAATATGACACTGCCTCCAACCAAGTACCCCATCTTGTAATAACGGGTTGTGGAGGAAGTGGCATGTCGGGAAATGTTCTTTTTAACAATCGGACTCTATTAGGGGACTTTAAAAATATTTTTTTCACGTTTGAAATTAATTCATCCACATCTGAGTATTCGGATCGTATTTTTTCTGCCACGAGATTCAGTGCATGTGCTAAACAAGTAACGTGTATCATGTTAGGTAAATAATTTTTCAAAGAACGTCCCGCCTTCAGCATATATGCTACACTATCAGTACATAATACAGCAACGTCTCCTACTTTGAATTCATACGAATCGCCCCACATATTTTCAAGGCAATCTATTACAAATTTGGTAATTGTGTTTCCATTAACAATTTCTAGTACCTTGCACGCAACTAGGAAAGGCTTTTTTGTAATCGCATTTAAGGGTTTTACAAGAAAATGTACCATATACCTGCCTAAAAAATCAGTTGTCTCATCTAAAGATATCCACAGCTTTTGATTTGCAATTTGGTCGTAAATCGAGTCAATTTTTGTTTTGAAAATTTTGTCTAAATAAATTTTTCTCAGCAGCGATTGCTCAGGAACATTTACCCGTTTAGTACAATTGCAGCAAATATATTTTTCAAAGAATTTTTTGAAAGCGGGATTGTTAACTTGAACCCAAGGTATATTACATAATATGAGAAACTGTGCGAGGTCCAAATAAAACTCTTCATTAGGTTTCTTACTTGTCCCTTTGTGTTTTGGACCTTCAATATGCCTCTTGACACCACTCAGTTTAGCTGTTATACTGCTCTCACACTTAGAACAGTAAATGAAGTTACTAGCGGCGTCATAATGCAATTCAGGGTAATTTCCAATCCAAGTTCGTACTGTTGCTTCCTTAGGCTTGTTCGACATCGCTAATCTCACTGGTCTTTCTCAAAAGAGGTGTATTAGTGAAGAACCTAAAATGACACGTGAATGTTATTAATAATGTTTTCTTTCTTCTACTTTATAACTATGAAGACCATCCCCAAAAAGTAGAAAATATTAATAATTTGCCACCATAATGTCAAAATATAAAAAAAAAACTGGTTATAGCTATTCCACTGTCTCATTTATTGGCAGGCAACCTAAACTACTGTGTAATAAATTAAATAGCTCTCTCAGGACCGGTTTTTAATCTGCATATTATTTTTGACAAGAGTTTAAACTTTTTTTAGTTTACGAGAGCCGGGTATATAGTTTGATGAAATAACAAATAGTTGACAAACGCATGATGTGACAAGCTGATGAAAAACCGGCCGTTAGTCAGCGATGAACGCATAATTTGAGTATAAATATTAAAAATAAATCAAGTTCGTCTCACCTTATTTATTGATGTAGATAGACAGGAAGATATAACAATCGTATCAGCAGCAATCCGTAATCCATAAATTCAAGCCAAGGTAGTCGTATTTAGAAGATCCAATAAACCAAAAAACGTGCAGGGGTCAAAAACAATATTCACAGATACAAAACAGGTAGATGCGCACTCAACAGACCGAGGTACAGAAGTGAGAGAAACCTGTCTAGGCAGTGGAGCGGCGCGGGGTGGCGGGGGAAGCTATGTAGGGGCTGGTAATGCGGTGGTCGCATGACCAACGGCGGGTTGTTTGTGAATTTCCAAGAATAGATTAAGTTAATAATATAGTAAACAACGACAATAGAGATAAATTACAAAACACCTTCGGATTTCAAAATTGATTAATCATCCATCTCCGTCCAAAATACGTACCTATAGAGAATGCTAAATGATGAGAATGTCAGTTTTATTATTTTAAAGACATGTCCGGAATATTTTTTCAAATATACACTTGTACTTAAGAAATCGCTAGAAACGTGGTCGAAAGCGAGCGAGAAAGCAGATATTTACTTCAAACTGTATAACTTCTTACACAGAGATTGCGTTTGATGGTTTTAAGATCAACAAGTTAAATTTTACAAAATGTTCTCCAAAAATTATTTTTTTCAGACAATTTAATGGTTGTAACAACTCGGTGTTATGTTATGTCTAGTGGTAAAATTATAGTTAACATAGACCAACTACCTACTTATTCCGAATAACATTAAATTTTGTCATTTTTTTATTATGTCCCGAACTTGGGTCATATGTACCGGAAAAAATATTGTTGTATGTAAGGAAGTCTCCGATTCTTTTCACTATTCCTTGAAGTTTAGGTAAATAAGCCCTACCTATTCCTATCACTGCTAATAGGTAGGTACCTAATATAGTGATTTTTAGTACGCAGTCTAATGTCAGGTCAGGATGGTTCTACTTCTAGGCGCCCCCGGAGGGTTCCCGCCTGACCGGAGTAGAGGGGGCTGTTTCATTTTTGACAGTCTTGAGCCTACAGGTGTGTCCAGATTAACTTACAAAACATAGTAATCATGTTTTATAATGTGAGCAAAATATATAAAATATTTTAACATTAGTTAGGTAGGTACTGTAGGTACCTAGGGTCAGGGACGAGATGAGGATGTTTATTATAGAACAACATTTATAAAATAAAATAATATTAAATGACTACAATGATGGGACATCACGTATTCTCTTGTTTTGTTCTGAAGAGTCTAGGGCACTTATAAAGGAAACAAGAGTTTTTTGTTGATGCTATTTTTCACTGCTGCCCCAAACAATTTTATCAGTTTTTAAGCATACACGGCGATTTCTGAATTTTTAACTAACACAAGGCCTTTAATTTATGCTCTGATGCCCAATAAAAAACAGATTAGCTATGACATAGTTTTCCAAATGATGAAATCGCAATTACCAGAGTTAGAAATTAACTTAATACATTGTGATTTCGAGATTGCCCTGGAACGCTATACTAAAAGTATAGGTACCCTAACACAAACATAAAACCTATTTCCATTGGAATCGGAACATGTGGCCTATGGGAAAAAAAAGGAGGGTTCCCGCCTGACCGGAGTAGAGGGGGCTGTTTCATTTTTGACAGTCTTGAGTCTACAGGTGTGTCCAGATTAACTTACAAAACATAGTAATCATGTTTTATAATGTGAGCAAAATATATAAAATATTTTAACATTAGTTAGGTAGGTACTGTAGGTACCGAGGGTCAGGGACGAGATGAGGATGTTTATTATAGAACAACATTTATAAAAGCTTAGGTAACCTTCATTTGGACGATGATTATGGGTTCATTATTAAATAAAAGCCGATCCATTTCAAAATAGACAGAAAGCTCTTTAATATGGCACTAACTTAAATTACCTAGGTAGTTAATGTATGCGTTAGTTCTATTCTAAATGTAGCCTTTAGTAGGTCTACAGGCCGCCGCCGCCGCCGCCGCCGCCCGCCCCGGTAGCGCTGGCTTTATTTGTATTTGACAACTACGAGGTCGTATTATGGCACTTACTGCAGCTTGTACGGGCACTCTCGATCAATTCATATAGACCGATACTTGAAAGACAGCTCGCGGGCTTGGCGAAGCGCAAGTTTCAAGCCACTCGCTTAAGGCTTGCGGAAGCCAAGCCATTCATTTGTCACTTTAAAACGCATCTGGGCTAAAGTTTAGCCGTTATTTGAATGCTTATTCTGTGCGGTAGCGGGACTAGACGTGCTGTGTTCTTTAGCAATCAAGTATAGTGGGTATTATTTCTTGTCATCGCGTGGCCCCGCCGCCGCCGGTTCCACGGCGGCGGCGGCGCGGTGGCAGGCAGCCCGCGCGCGATAATGTGGACGGTAATTGTCAAATATCCAGCATTATTTATGTTGGTATTTTAAATTACGAGCATACAATGAATACATTTTGTTTATCTTTTGATATTCTACCTACCCGTGTCGTGAAACACGAGACACTACATCACTACTTAGTGCTTGAACACAAAACCTTACAGTTAAACCAATCACCTTCAAAGCACTACAATACAAACTAAGTAAGGCACAAGCAAATACTAACTAAACACTGATTTTGTTTGATAACACAAGTGAGACACTCGGCATATACTTCCTGTGTACTGCTTCGATGGCACAAGTTATATCTCGAGCTGGAAGTTATAAAAATACAAGACATTACACCAACCTGGCTCATCAGCCGAAACTATACAAACATCTCTGACCAATTTAAATTTGGTATTTTTTATAAGAGAAATCATATCACTACATTATGTACATCTAAACACAGAAAGCATAAGTATACATACTTTGCGATTAAATGCTATTTATTGATCAGCAGACCTTGTTTGCTGCCAGTCAACCATCCGTAGGCAAGCATCCCTCAATCATTGATCAGCAGACCTTGTTTGCTGCCAGTCAACCATCCGTAGGCAAGCATCCCTCAATCATTGATCAGCAGACCTTGTTTGCTGCCAGTCAACCATCCGTAGGCAAGCATCCCTCAATCATTGATCAGCAGACCTTGTTTGCTGCCAGTCAACCATCCGTAGGCAAGCATCCCTCAATCATTGATCAGCAGACCTTGTTTGCTGCCAGTCAACCATCCGTAGGCAAGCATCCCTCAATCATTGATCAGCAGACCTTGTTTGCTGCCAGTCAACCATCCGTAGGCAAGCATCCCTCAATCATTGATCAGCAGACCTTGTTTGCTGCCAGTCAACCATCCGTAGGCAAGCATCCCTCAATCATTGATCAGCAGACCTTGTTTGCTGCCAGTCAACCATCCGTAGGCAAGCATCCCTCAATCATTATATAATCTTAATCATTAACGTAATCTAGGAATTGTACATGAATCCTTAAACTGACTCGGGAATGTTACAAACTTAAACACAAGGTTCATATCTATGGGACTTACTAAAGTTAGCTGTGAACGCAGAAATGGCGCGAAATTACCCAAGGTTCCATTATAGCCATACAATTGCATTTTATATACAAGAATGGAACCTTCATAAAAAAACTCAGAATAAGTAGAACACATGTCACATGGCCAGCTGCAGGTCCCCCCGCCCGCGCCTCAGGGCACGCCTCCTTACCAGCTACTTATCTTATTATACTTACACTTCCCACAACATGTAAATTCATCATTATCACAAACTATAGGTATTTAATACTCTATACTTTTTCTATGCATATATATTGTATAATGTTGAGTATCTAAATATTCAAATATGGCAACTTAACAACGACTTATTGTCTAGTTCTAGTGGAATAAATGTTTTACTAGCAAGCACCATTGTGCGGGCCGAGCCACTAGAGCAGTCTCATCGGATGCAACCAGCTCTGCACCAAGGGTGAATACAGTTACACCAATATGCAATTGTATGTATGTATGTCTTTCTAACATACATACATACAATGTTGGATTTAGTTTTTATTGCTTCAACAAAATTGGATCTGTTACACATTCTTTACTGACATTATAGATGCCACAGCCACAAAATACAACCCACGGTGTAACATCCCAGAACAGCCACAGCCTGCAGGCTGTACCTACACCAGTTCTGATGACTGGCTGTGTCACACTGCGGCCTGGGCCTCCCTCGTGATCTGTTTCTTAATGTTATGATCATTTCACTACAAATAAGAGCTTAAAAATCATTAACATTACGAAGTGAGCAAAATTACTAAATATAATCTACTCTAGGTGATATCAATTGTTCACATAGGTTACAACAATTTAGGTTACTTATGAGGACGTACTTTAAATACATTCCTGACAGACAGAATCACACAGAGCAATTCAGTAATAAAATCGGAAATAAGTAAACAAAATGATCAGTACTTAGATGCAAATTAATAATCATAAGAATTTGAGCACTGCTGTAAACATTTACCTTACACAATATGTCACTAAATATACAGCAGGACGGTATTTCAACAGTGCTTTGTTACATTACACTTCAAGAGATCTGATATGTATATTCGCGTCGCGATCCAGGCTTTACTAAAATCAATACATACATGTATATGTGGATATGTGATGGGAGGCGAGGGACACTTGAGACGCGAGCGGTGCTACGTCTGCAGCCAGTGAAACATGAGGCTGTGCACGGTGGGGTAGTCCAGCTCCGTGTTGGGCTGCGTGAGGAGCTCGGCCAGCGCGCGCGAGGGGTCTCTGCCCGGAGAAGGCGCGCCGTTGTCGTCCGAGGCACAGTCGGAGGAGGCGTACATGAGGTGGCACAGCGTGGGCGGCTCGTCCGCGTCGCTGGGCTCGTCCTCGAGCGCGGGCGCGAGTGTGCCGCGCGGCGCCTCCTCCTTGCCGCCGCACGAGGGTTGGCGCCTCGCGTTCTTCAGCGCCCGGTAGCGCCGCGACCGCTCTCGCTGCAGACGTCGTTTTCTCTCGTCGGCACGTTCCAATTCTTCGGGACTCTTTTTCGTGGAATTCTTTCCGAAAAAATACCTCATGAACGACTCGTCGCAGTTTCTTTTCGATAGATAGCTCGCCATCAGTTTGTAGTAATGCTGATTATCCATTCCTATTCTTTATCCCGCTGGAGTAGCTTTGTCGATAGACTTAATAATAAGGCGGTAAAATATCCACAGAATTACCATCCAATGAAGTTAGTTACACCTTTTTCTTTTGTTGAGTTGAGATTGTGAAATAAATAAAACGCGATTATGAATGGCTGCTCGTGTGTTTTGTGAGTGAGACACTGACATGACACTGACAGCCGAAAAGACGTTGATGACGTCTACGTAGAGCCAAGTTCAATACAAAAATTATGATTGGCTGTGGGCTTCGCGGCAAAAAGAATGGAGATCTAAATGAGTGCCAAGTCAAATCTATGTAGGTTAGATTTGACTTGGCCAGTTTTCATTACATCAGTCATTTTATAAAGTTATTCAACGTTTTAATTCTGATAAAACTGTGTGAATTTTTACGACTTTTTGACCTTCATATCTTAATAACCGTTTGAGCTAGCTTCATGAAATTTAGGCTACTACATGTCCTTATGGATATAATTAAACACACGTTGTTTTATGTGTTTACGTTTAAGATGTTTTGAGTTATAGACGGGTCAAAAGTGGCACCAAGTGGTTCGTGTAATGATACACTCGGCGCGTTCCTTTGCTTGAACTTGGCTTGGACACGCTGCCGCGTGCCCTAATTGTACCTAACCATGTACATAAATATTTATCTGAATAAAAGGTTTATTTTATTTATGAACATAATCCACATCTTACTTACAAATTAACTTATCTTATAAATATCACTAACAGCCGATAAAATGATTTACATTATTATTATTCAGACAAATAAGAACGACATCACCAAAAGGCTAAGATATCGGCACAATAGAGGTACCTACGTTATGATTAGAAAAATGAATTCCAACTTAAAGACATAATATAAGAGAAAAAAAGAATTTTAGCTAAAATTTGGCATTCATGCAAAACAAAATAGGCATCAGGAAATTCAAAAATCAATAATTTTCATCTTTATAGGAAGCTTCTGAGCGTGCATTCCATGCTATTATACACGGTGTAACATGAGGGGTGGATCATCGGTAAATGGGGGGTGGGGGCAGTGGCGTAGCTATCGTAGGGCTGGGCGGTGCAGTGCACCAGGGCCCTGGAGCTCAAGGGGCCCTCTACTAATCTAAGCTTTGAAAAGATAGGGTCAGCCCGCTTCCGAAGCTAGGCTTCAAGCCTGCTCACAAGTGTTTTTTAATGATTTTATATGAACATCAACAATCACAGAATTCTCTATTTTTTTGTTATTGATATTTGGTAGTTTGGTTGAGTACGTCCGTAGCACATTGTATCAGCGATAAGCTCACGTGCTTGACACCCTTGACGGTCGTGAGATTAATGCGACTATTCCACCCGTCAACTTTTGAGCGGTGAGGGCCCGATTCCTTCTCTATGCACCGGGGCCCTTGTCCACCTAGCAACGCCACTGGGTGGGGGACCTCAGTACCGATCGATTTAACCCCCCTATATGTTCAGCGATATTCACTGGTTCAAAAGTTATTTGGATTTTAGTAAAAGTTAATTTTGTTTTATAAATCTAAGAGTCAAAGGCCCACTATTCATCTTGTTTCAAAAAAAAGACAGTGTCGCAGACCCAATATTTTGGCGGCAATTGCGAAATTAAGGATGAAATCAGATGTTTTCTAAAATTTTACTAAAATCCAGTCAAGGGGGTCATGACCCCCCCCCCCCCCCCCAATCTTAGTGTAGTTATAAAAAATCACTAAAAAATGCCCGAAACCTTAAATAAATTTTAATTTCAGACTCTGTTCTACTGTATGGATGACGAGAAGACTTGACGTAGTTTCCCAATGCTGCCCAGCCTAGCTAGATCCTCCTTTTGGCCTCCTTCTCGAAACAGTTTTTACCCAAGTGTAGAATGTATGAGGAAACAGAGTGATTGATGAGTCATAAACCTCGAATATGATAGCAGCAGGACTTCCGAATCGGAGTATAATCTCACGATTTTGGGGCCAGCTCTAGCCAAGACATGGATATGGAGGGGGTACAATATTGTGAGGTCTTTTTATAATTCCTAGAATAAATAGTTGGTTGGGGGGTGGTGTCAGAAGACATGTATGTGCGTGCGCGGGAAGGCGGCCAGGCCGTCGTCCCAGGCCAGCATGGCGTTGAAGGTGAGGTAGAGCGCCACGGCCGAGAGCATGTGCCACAGGTCGTGCGCGTCGTAGAACGACAGCAGCCGGCACTCGTGGTTGAGGTGCCGCGAGCGCGCCGGCGCCGCCGACCAGTCCGTGGACCCGCTGCGGAACAGGTAGAGCGCGGGCGCCCAGGCGCACACCGCGCCTGCGCTGTACACCCAGGCGTACCAGCGCAGGCGCTCGCCGTGCGCCAGCTTCATGCCCACATAGTAGACCATGTGCAGGAGCGCGTTGGCGAGCAGCACGAACAGCAGGTGGCTGGCGATGTCGGGTTGCACCAGCAGGCCGTAGAGCGCGAACGCCCAGTGCACCGCGTTGGCCGCCAGCAGCGCCGCCAGCCGCGCGCGGTACAGCGGCGGGGCCCTCAGCGCGCGCGCCGCCTCCGCCACGCTCGCCACCTCTGCAACAGGACCGCACGCACGGTGGTCACACGCCGCGCCACACAGGCCACGCGCGCGGGGCACGCACACTCACCGAGCCGGAACTGGCCGAGGTAGTAGATGCGCAGCGACAGTAGCAGGAAGGTGAACACGTGCAGCACCGTGAACACGCTCCAGAACAGCGGCCCGCCGCCCAGCACACCCCACACCACTGACACACACAACAATACCTCGGTTTAAAGATTCTCGAAAAGACACAATGAAAAAAAAATTACATGAGAACTAAGTTAATATAAAGTAGTGTTTACTGATTTACTGTAATGTTGTGACCGGTGCACTGTCCCCTGACTGCTCTGTCCCCTGACTGCACTGTCCCCTGACTGCACTGTCCCCTGACTGCACTGGCTACAGATGATACTTCTCAGACAAAGCTTTGTCTTACATCTTTGAAATAATTAGTATTAGGCATTTATTTAAAACACCAATGACACTAATTGGTGATTTCGTTTCGTTTATAAACAAAACTGTAACTAAAATGTCATTATGATGCTACCTATGTGTTAACGATGTTATTATTTTTATGTAGGTAGGTACCAGACCTATTTATTATTACCTAGGTACTTTGGTATACAAAAAATTAGTTATAAGTAGATATAATGTTACCGAGCGCGATGAGGACGGCGAGCACGCCGAAGGTGGCGTGAGCGCGCGCGTTGATGTCGGGGTGGCGCGCCTGGTAGATCTTCACGCAGCTCAGCACCGCCAGCACGTACATGAACGCGGTGTCTGCAACAGGGGGGGCGCGTGAAGGGTGCGAGGGGCGGGGGGCGCGGGGCGGGCGCGGGGGGCGAGCACTCACCAAACTGGAAGTTGAGCGCGTTGGGACAGACGTGATAGCTGGCGGAGAGCAGCGCCACCACGATCATGCCGGCGCCGAGCGCGGCGCAGAGCCCGTAGTGCGGCGGCAGGCCGTGCGTGCCGGGCCGGCGCGCTGCCGCCGCGCGCCGCCGCCGCCGCCGCAGCTGCACCATGTACAGCGCGCCCAGCAGCAGGTACCCCAGGTTGGAGTACACGTGGTTGAAGTCGTAGAGCGCGCCCAGCGGGTGTGCGCACAGCCAGTTGTAGTAGCACAGGTCCAGCGAGCCCGACAGGTTCAGCACCTGCGCAGCGGGACGTGTCACTGCAGGCGGGGGGCAAGGGGCAGGGGGTGGGGCATACGCTGGCGCCGACACTCACCAGCTGGAAGGCGGCCACGAACTGCAGCACGGGCAGCGCGTAGAAGACGGCGACGGTGGAGAGCGCGTACAGGTAGCGCTGCGAGCGCGCGTGCAGAACGCGCCCGCGCCGCCGCGCCAGCCGCGCCACGTGCAGCCGCGCCGCCGCCGGCAACCCGAACGCGCGCTCCGACCCCGCCTCCCCCGCACCCGTGCCCGCGACCCGCTGCTGCAATCACCAAAATTAGGACACGCGGCAGCGTGTCCAAGCCAAGTTCAAGCAAAGGAACGCGCCGAGTGTATCATTAATTACACGAACCACTTGGTGCCACTTTTGACCCTTCTATAACTCAAAACCTCTTTAACGTAAATACATAAAACAACGTGTCTTTAATTATATCCATAAGGACATGTAGAAGCCCAAATTTCATGAAGCTAGCTCAAACGGTTATAAAGATATGAAGGTCAAAAAGTCGTAAATTTTAGCACTGACTGACTGACATACATATAGTACCTAAATCTAACCTACTTCCAGATGACCTAGAAGGATGAAATTTGGAATCCAGCTCGGTAATTGTGTGTATACGTAGGAAAAAATCTAAAAATAAAAAAAATAAGTGATGTTAGCGACGACGACCTTATGTCAATGAAATGAGATTTAAATTAAAAATAGAATTCCGCATTGCATAGAATAAGCAATAGTACTAACGTCTCCGATTGCGCCATAGAATACAGTGTAGTTATTAGGGACCGGCCCGTATAATACCTACCTAGCTATGTACCTGTTGTCGAAGCATTGCATAGAATAAGCAATAGTACTAACTTCTCCGATTGCGCCATAGAATACAGTGTAGTTGTAAGGGACGGGCCCGTATATACCTACCTAGCTATGTACCTGTTGTCGAACGAATAGAAAGTATAGAAAGGGAAATCAGAAATGTTCTGGAATATAGAAAGAGATAGGATAGTCCGGAAAATCGTAGAATTTTCTTGTTTAGCTCAGCGGAGGTATGAAAGCCGAGTTTGTTTGCAAGTTTAGTTAGTTCTTATTTTACAAGTGAGCAAGTGTTAAGGAAAGTAAACAGTGAACAGTACAGTGCAGTGACTTTGTAATTAGTGCATAGTTGTGTGTATTCGGTATAATAAACCGACACTAAGTGTTCTGAAGTGTTTTACTTGATCATCACTCCCGACTAGTTGAAGTCTTACACCTTCGACGAGCCCCTACAAGTGGTGTCCCCATACAAAAAAAAAAGTTTTTATCAGAATTAAAATGTTGAATAACTTTATAAAATGACTGATGTAATGAAAACTGGCCAAGTCAAATCTAACCTACATAGATTTGACTTGGCACTCATTTAGATCTCCATTCTTTTTGCCGCGAAGCCCACAGCCAATCATAATTTTTGTATTGAACTTGGCTCTCCTTTTTTACATTTATGTTTTTGGTGGGATCACACTCACCACTGACAACAGCGTTAGGCTAGCGTCAGTGCTACGCTAGGTCATGCATGACAGCGGGCAGACACAGGGATGCATAGAACATACTTTTTTACTTCTCTTGCTCATGTTTTAGTGCACTTGGCTACTCGACAGGATCCCCTCCTTTGAGAATCATATACCTCTGAGCCTCTCATGTTAAAAAGCCTATAATGTTAAAAAGACAAAGTGCATGGTCGTTAAGGCTGTCGGTAACTCTCCCATCAATACTAAATACTAATCCTATTACATAATCGAATTTTAAATACCTGGGAAATATAATTACCGAGGACCTTAGAGACCATGCGGACATTGAGAGGGAACTTAGAGCTCGAGCAGTGGGAGGAAATATGGTGGCATTTTGTTGTAGGTACCTACCTAACGGGAGGAAATATGGTGGCATTTTGCCGTTGTAGGTACCTACCTAACCTACTGAGGACGTTGAAATATGGTGGCATTTTGCCGTTGTAGGTACCTACCTAACCTACTGAGGACGTTGAAATATGGTGGCATTTTGCCGTTGTAGGTACCTACCTAACCTACTGAGGACGTTGAAATATGGTGGCATTTTGCCGTTGTAGGTACCTACCTAACCTACTGAGGACGTTGAAATATGGTGGCATTTTGCCGTTGTAGGTACCTACCTAACCTACTGAGGACGTTGAACTCATGAAAATATAAATCAAATTAAAACGGAAAATCAAAAAGTCTCGTCTTTATGTAAGATGACGAATGTCTTGTACCTATTAACTAGCTGATAATTTCAGACAAAATACTTTTAAGCTAGCTTAGCGCGCGTTAGGTAAGTACTAGCTGGTAGGTACTAGGTAGGCTTTAATGATACAATTTTGATTGAAAATGTATTTGTTCCCGGCCCAGAGAGAGAGGTCAGAACACGTGCTGTCTAACTTTTGAAACTATCATGGTTATGAACACTAACAGTTCCATACAGTTACGCCGAAATATTGGATAACTCAAAAATCTAATCATGGTCAATATCCCGTTTTAAATGACTTTACGTGATGTATTTTGGGTGACCGGCCCGGTCGTGTTACCTGTCCATCGGCAGAGGGCGCGCCGACCGAGGGCGGCGGGGCGGCGGCGGGGGCTGCGCCGCCCGACGCAGCATCGGGCGGCGCGGCCTCGTCGTCGGGCGCAGGGGGCGCAGGGGTCTCGGCGAGGGCGGTGGCGTCGGTGCGCTCGCCCTCCGAGTCGCTGTCGCTGACGTCACTGCTGTCGAACGTGGCCGCTGCGGAACAACACTCCGCTCAACACCGAACTACGTAACGCTACCGACTCCCTACGTACATAAGTCTCTCCCCGAGCTACTTTCAGCTTATAGTCAGCGTCTCGGAACCGTAACTCATCTATGATTTCATCACTTTCACGGTTGTCTGGTAGAGATCGCTCTTGAGCGATAAGACCGCCAAATTGTCACATTTTTTGTATTTTATTCTGTCTTGTTTGTTTTATTTTGTGTGCAATAAAAGAATTTTCTATCTATCTACTTTGGACCTTGCGCTCTTATAACGAATACATTTCGGAGAACGCTCCGAGGAATTTCATGACCTGGCCGATCCCATGAGATTGTTGTTAAACTAAGGTCGTGCAAGTCAAGAGCAGGTCTAGATATTTGCAAGGACTGCTTCTACTTAGCGACGCCAGGTCTACGCCAGCCCGCCGCCGGAGCGGTGAGGTGAGGCGGACAGGTCGGCGCGCCGCCCACAGGCACTCACTGGAGTCGCGGCGGCGGGGGGGGCTCGGGGGCGAAGGGGCGCCGTCCGCCGCCGTCCGCGCGGGGCCCGCCGCCGCCGGCTGCAGTGCCTCCGCTTCTGCAACGGGAACCGGACAACAACTCAACAACAACTTTACGAGGATCTACAATCAAATAAATATTGGTAAAAATATGTAGATAAAACACTGCATGGTATCGGAGGGTACTGACTGGGAGCGCGCGGCGCCACCAGGTTGTACCAGGCGGGCCAGCGCTGCGCCAGCACGAGCGCGCCGAACGCCAGGTACCACGCCAGGAAGAAGGCCAGCGCCACGCCCGTGCCCGTCAGGTACTCGCGCCAGCTCAGCGCCTCCTGCACAACACAATACATAGATTGCACCACCTGCGCGTCATGCACGTCATCCGTAGACAAGTGCAGTTGACCTTGATCTCGAAGCTGAGTTGTTTGAGGCGCGGCGCGGCGCCCCCGCCGCCGGCCGCCGCCGGCTCGCTCTCGTTGAGCACGGCGGCCTGCCACAGCCAGTCCTCCTCCGCCTGCCCCTCCGCCCCCTCCCCGCTGCA
Source organism: Eupithecia dodoneata (assembly GCA_947044415.1). NCBI lineage: Eukaryota > Metazoa > Arthropoda > Insecta > Lepidoptera > Geometridae > Eupithecia > Eupithecia dodoneata. The sequence continues at coordinate 12,685,148 of OX345664.1, read as the reverse complement.
GGCGCTGTCGCTGTCGCCCACCAGAGTGATTATGTAGAAGCCGAGCGGGTACCGCGACTTCTGCACATTCATTAGGTATCATTATCATATCTAATTATAATCAATCATTTGCAAGAATACAGACGTATTTCCTGTAAGTCGGGGCAAGTGTACGCATTCCGAACGCATTTATTCCAAATATACTAATAGGTAAGGTAGATGGCAGCACTAATGGTTTATTTTTATATTTTTAAACAATAGTTTCACTGTTCTAAATACTACGTATATCTTGAGCTCTGCTTTACCGTTTTCCAGTCTTTCCTTTATTTTTTTCTGTTTTCATAAAAAGTTTAACATTATCTGCGCTGCGCTGTCATGAATTGATAGGTGTACTACTACCTACCTACTTGGATTAATACCTATATAGAAAATTCAAAAGGTTCTAATCGGTATTCAGAATGCAAATTTTTTCTGTTATTCCAATGAACTTTCTATTATTGTTTTGTGTTTTCTTTTCAACATAAATCCAACTCCGTAGTGATCTAAGGTTTCTCCATAGTAGCATAATATTAATAGGTTGGTATAAAAAAATATAGGAATATATCGGTGCATAACAGTAATATATAAGTAAGGTAAATTACCGCGATCTGCAGGCCGGCGGAGCGCTGCATCGTCATGCGCGCCGTGCTGCGCGCCAGCTGGTCCGCCGTCTGCGCGACTGGGCACTGCGGGGAGACAAGAAAACATAAAGTATTACTGCAGGGAGAGACACTCTCGGCGCGAGGTCGGGGCTGTCGCGTCACCGCGCGACCGGGCACTGCGGGGAGACAAGAGAACATAAAGTATTACTGTAGGGAGAGACAATCTCAGCGCGAGGTCGGGGCCGTCACCGCGCGACCGGGCACTGCGGGGAGACAAGAGAACATAAAGTATTACTGCAGGGAGGGACACTCTCAGCGCGAGGTCAGGGCTGTCACCGCGCGACCGGGCACTACGGGGAGAAAAGAGAATATAAAGTATTACTGTAGGGAGAGACACTCTCAGCGCGAGGTCGGGGCTGTCGCCGCGCGACCGGGCACTGCGGGGAGACAAGAGAACATAAAGTATTACTGCAGGGAGAGACACTCTCAGCGCGAGGTCAGGGCTGTCACCGCGCGACCGGGCACTGCGGGGAGACAAGAGAACATAAAGTATTACTGTAGGGAGAGACACTCTCAGCGCGAGGTCGGGCTGTCGCCGCGCAACCGGGCACTGCGGGGAGACAAGAGAACATAAAGTATTACTGCAGGAAGAGACACTCTCAGCGCGAGGTCAGGGCTGTCACCGCGCGACCGGGCACTGCGGGGAGACAAGAGAACATAAAGTATTACTGTAGGGAGAGACACTCTCAGCGCGAGGTCGGGGCTGTCGCGTCACCGCGCGACCGGGCACTGCGGGGAGACAAGATAACATAAAGTATTACTGTAGGGAGAGACACTCTCAGCGCGAGGTCGGGGCTGTCGCGTCACCGCGCGACCGGGCACTGCGGGGAGACAAGATAACATAAAGTATTACTGTAGGGAGAGACACTCTCAGCGCGAGGTCGGGGCTGTCGCGTCACCGCGCGACCGGGCACTGCGGGGAGACAAGAGAACATAAAGTATTACTGTACGGAGAGACACTCTCAGCGCGAGGTCAGGGCTGTCACCGCGCGACCGGGCACTGCGGTGAGACAAGAGAACATAAAGTATTACTGTAGGGAGAGACACTGTCAGCGCGAGGTCGGGGCTGTCGCCGCGCGACCGGGCACTGCGGGGCAGACAAACAGGTGGGTGAGCTCACTTACGCCGCCGCGTGGCAACAAGGGCGCGCGGTCTGACTACGGTAGGGGCACGTCTAACGATTTAAATCTTTGATGTATGTATATACTGTAGTGTAGTGTAGTGTACTGACGGAGATGGGCTGCAGAGCGAGCGTGGCGCACACGTCGTCCGGCGAGGCGGCCACGAGCCGCACGCTGCGCGCCGCGCCCCACGCGCTGTACCGCACCACGCTGGGCGCCGTCTGCGGATATACCTTATATAAATTATGTATCCAAGTACCTAACAGTTGACTAGAGCCATAACATTACGAAAACGTAACTATTTTTATTTTGTATGAGATTCATTAATCTTTTGATTTTGACCAGCCGAGTCGTCCCCGTGCACCAGACCACTTCAGCAAAGGGACACCAGAGCAACACGCGGTAGGAAGCAGGTAGGTACCTACAGAAACAAGTTGCTGGTCTCCTTGCGCTGTGCTGTGCAAGCATTCATTTCAAATTGGCGCATTGCTACCAGGGGTTCCTTTCGCAAATTTAATTTGATTGTGAATAAAGTAATGCATCGATATACAAATACAAATTCTTTATTAATAACACCAAGTTACAAGTCACATGTAATAATAATAATAAGGCAATCAATATAATCCAACATTGTCCTTAACTAATATGTATATGTCATAAAAAGTATAATTGATCAATTGTAATATGGAAATTAAATTATAATAAATTTATACAATAGGTAAAGCGTAGAACTCATCTACAGAGTAGAAAGAGCTCTCTAAGAGCCATTTTTTTAATTTACATTTAAATACCATGGTGGAAGCTGCCTTCCTAATAGTATCCGGCAGCCTGTTGTAGACTGAGGGACCCATTATATATACGGACCTCTCCGACTTGCGCAGCTTGTGCGCCGGTGTGACGAGGACGTGAGCGAGCTTGTTACTGCGCAGGGCGCGGGCGGTGTTCACACCTCTCCTCTGGAATCTATCAATGTTTTTGTGTGTGAACAGAGCTACTTGATATATCAGTTCACAGGGGAGAGGCATGATATTCAGCTCCTTAAAAAAGTCTCTGCACGACACATCGTCGTCCACGCCGACGATCGCGCGCACTGCCTTTTTCTGCATGACGAAGGCCCGCTCGACATCCGCAGCTCGCGCCCACAGCTCCACACCGTAAGTGAGGATGCTGTGGATGGTCGCAAAGTAGCACGACAGTACTACGCTACGAGACGCGGTGCCAGCGAGCCGCCGCAGTGCGAAGCAGGTGCGGCCTAATTTGGAGCAGAGCTCCTCTATATGAGGCTCCCAAGTGAGTCCACTGTCGATGTAGAAGCCCAGCAGCTTTGTTGTGTCGACCATCTGCAAGGCCGTGTTACCGGCGGTGACTGTACAGGGTGGCGATGTTGTGACATTAAGGCGAAAGGTCATGAAGCAGGTTTTTTCCCTATTGAGAGCTAAACCGTTCGATTTAAACCAACGTTCGAGCCTTTGAACAACACTGTTCAGTCTAATCTCCAGTTCGAGTGATGACTGCGCAGTCACAATGGCTGCCACGTCGTCGGCATACATATAGACATGCACGTCGCTCACGGTTTCGGGTAGGTCATTGAGTAGTAGGCTGAACAATGTGTTCGACAGGCAGGAGCCCTGCGGTACCCCCATAGTATTCTCCAGCTCCACTGACCTTACGCGCCCTTGGTCGCCAACCACTGTCTGCGTACGGTGCGACATAAACGAGGTTAGCAGGGACAGCGCCGGGCCGCGTATACCATAGAAATCGAGTTGTATTCGCATTGTTGGCAATCAGGTTGTGGTTGGCAGTGTCGAACGCGCGCGAAAGGTCACAGCACAGTAAGGCGACGTGCTGGCCTGACTCGCGCGCGCTCAGCACGCGCCACAACACTTCACGCACTAGGTCTGTTGTTGCGCGCCCGGCCCTGTATGCGTACTGCCTATCGGATATCAAGTTGCCCTCTCCTATAAAAGATAAGAGTCTTTGATTTAGTCCTACCTCGAATATCTTGCTAATCGCAGGTACTAATGCTAGATCGGGCGGCGGTAGCAGGAGTACTCACGAGGGTAGCGGTCACGTGTGCGCTGTGCAGGAGCGCCACGTCGTAGGCCGGCGCGGCGCGCAGGCGCAGCGTGGCGGGCGCGGCGCACGACGCCGCCACGTGCAGCGAGAAGGCGCCGCGCTGCGCGCCCCCCGCCTCCACCGCATCCTCTGCAACACACGTCAGCTGCAGCATGCCTACAACTACATCTCAGAAGGGTGACATCATGCAAAACAATGCGAATACTAACTAACGACCCACTATAAACATATAATACAATTATTCTTTATTGCACAGGTATGATATATATAAATCAACAGTTTCATGTTGAGTTAAGGAAATGTTCATAGACCATATGTTTGAATATAGGGAGAGACTTAGCTTGTCGAACCGAAATGGGTAGGGCATTCCACAGTTTTATGGCATGTACGGTAAAGGATGAGCTATAGGAATGGAAGGGGCGGGGAGTTTTTAGTTGAATAGTGTCTGTTGAGCGGAGGGAGCGGCTATTGGTTTGGTGAAGGTATTCAAAACGTTCCTTGAGGTAACTAGGTGTATATTGGGTCGAAGAGGATAGAATATAGGAGGGAGAGGTAGTGTGCATCCCGGCGAAGGCGGAAGGGCAACCATTTTAGCTTATTGCGGTACAACATTAACGAAGCGAAAATATTCGACACAGAACTGCCCTGCCAAGAATAAACGACCCAACAGACAATAGGTATGAGTAGGTAGTATGGTAGGAGCGGTGGGCATGCAAGGGTGATGTGCCGCGTGGCGAGGGAAGGTGCGGTACCGCAGTCGGAGGGCTCGGCGGGGCTGTCCGCCTCGCACAGCATCCTCTGCAGCTCGTGCAGCAGCGCCGCGCCCTCGCGGTACGGCAGCTGCCACGTAGTCGCGCCTGCAACACACATCATAAAGATTACTTTGTTTATCCAATAAAACACTTAAATCTGTCCATCCCGCAGCGACCCTCTCTTAAATCTGTCCATCCCGCAGCGACCCTCTCTTAAATCTGTCCATCCCGCAGCGACCCTCTCTTAAATCTGTCCATCCCGCAGCGACCCTCTCTTAAATCTGTCCATCCTGCCGCGACCCTCTCTTAAATCCGTGCATCCTGCCGCGACCCTCTCTTAAATCTGTCCATCCCGCAGCGACCCTCTCTTAAATCTGTCCATCCCGCAGCGACCCTCTCTTAAAATTGGTTAAATCCAATGAAGGCTGTTGCATGAATCACTAGGGACAACCGAGTACAGGCACCGCGGCGCGCGACAACTAGCTCTATGCAACAAGTGTCACGTACCGGTGCGGTGCCGCGCCGTGACCAGCAGCGGATGGTCGACATCGCCGCCGCCCTCGCTGCGCGGCCACACGCGCGTCGGGCACGCGCTCCGCTCTACACTCTATTCAACAAGTGTCACGTACCGGTGCGGTGCCGCGCCGTGACCAGCAGCGGATGGTTGACATCGCCGCCGCCCTCGCTGCGCAGCCACACGCGCATCGGGTACACGCTCTGCTCCGCGCTCTGTGCAAAACCACAACACTACTCACTACTCTCATTTATTTAATTGATTCGACCTTATAATTGTATTCTACATAAGTGACGCGCCCTCACTCTTGTCTAACATCACACTATACGCAGGCACATAGGTATAAACAAACATAGGTATCCTCCAATGCGCTCGTCAACAGTTACGGAGATATGACGATAACAAAATTGGTGATTTCTTGCTATCCCTCAGGAAATCTTGCGAAGCATCATATTTTATATATTTTTTGTATTAAAGTAGGTACTTTTAATATTGTATTCCAATTGTAGTATTATCAAATGAAATAAAATAAAATCATATTTAAAATAATAAACATGGGAAGTCATTATCATGTTCTTCCCGGAACATATGTCGGTGAAGTTAGCAGAGCATCTTCCAGCAGAGCATGAATAAGTTAGAGTTCTGTTCGCATGCAGGTGAGTTCTATAGTTCCTGATACTTTCCAGGAATAGTTCTTTACGTTTTTACACAAAAAAAATTGTGAAGATAACTTGAAGAGTTCTGCTTCTGCTTCTGATATATGTGTCAAAATCAAAGCAACAGGCCTTTGTCTATCTTAATCTCAAAGCACGCTATGGGAACTCTTATTAAACAAACTTTACAGGCCTTTGAATCAATACAAATTCTTTGATTTTATTTCAGATTTTGTCATATTTCAAAGATCGATTTCATGAAAACTTTAGAAGTTCTGCTTCTGTTATGTATTAAAATCAAAGCAATATGTCTTTGTTTATCATATATATTCATTCATTCGTTTTACTTCACTTTTTCATGTTTTTTAGATGGGCTATAACTGTACTGTATAACTCAGAATAACGCGTAGGTACTTAGAGCTTTGTATAATTAATGAGTTATGTGACAGAGTCCCACTTACATTTGTATCGAAATAAGGTGGGTATGGCACACAATTATGAAAACTATTTTTTTTTCTTGTACCTACATACAAAGTTACATAATTATGTACACTTTATCTTAAGATGCCCCGAGGAATGTAACATTCGGGTCAAACCCCTACGGGTTTAAAGAGTGTTAATTATAAGAAATAATGTATATTCTTTAAAAATAAATAAAAATACAAATAAAAAAACAAAAAAAATGTTAATCTCAGTGCACGCGACAGAACTCGCACGCAACAGAACTCTTATCAAACAAACTTTACAGGCCTTTGAATTAATACAAATTCTATGCACATTATTCGGATTTGGACATGTTTCAACGACCGATTTCATGAAAACTTCAGGAGTTCAGTTATTAAAATGTGTGAAAACCATAAGAGCAGATATTTTTTCGTCTTTTACTTGATGTAGTCTAATTAAGCAGCGGTTTGCGTTGGGTTAAGGAACATTGTGTTATGACTCCAACTCGAACAGAAATTTTAATAAATAAATAAATAATAAATAATGCTGGACATTCACACAGCATCATCAAGCTAAGCAGAGCTTGTGTTATGGGTACTAGATGACTGATATACATAATACAATACATTACATTATTTTTTATTATACATAGAAAACAATCAGAACACCCGGAACAAATATCTGCAGATCGTACACACAATTGTTCCGAGGCGGGAGTCGAACCCGCAACCTCCTGCGTCGCAAGCGGACCTTCGCCCACCGCGCCACATCGGTCGTCAAATAATAAATGTCAAACAGGAAATATCCTTGTTGGCATCTTTAAATTGAGTTTAGTGTAGTAAAAATACCGGAACTATTTCTAAAAATAATGAGGAACTGTATATATTATGTAAAGGATTAAAAATAATTTTTTTTTTTAGATTTCTGAAAAATGCTCTGCTACACAAAGTTAGCAGAGCATATCTTCACCAATTTTTTTTGCGTCAAAACGCCAGAACTATTCCTGAAAAGTATCAGGAACTATAGAACTCACGCATGCGAACAGAACTCTAATTTATTCATGCTCTGCTAACTTCACAGACACCCGGAACATTCCGTTTTGTGATTAGTTATTATTAAAAACCTGCTGAGAATGAGAATGTGGGTGTTGCAAGCCCGCAACTGACGAATGTTTGCCTCGGGTGAATGTGGGTGTTGCAAGCCCGCAACTGACGAATTCTTGCCTCGGGTGAATGTGGGTGTTGCAAGCCCGCAACTGACGAATTCTTGCCTCGGGTGAACGTGGGTGTTGCAAGCCCGCAACTGACGAATGTTTGCCTCGGGTGAATGTGGGTGTTGCAAGCCCGCAACTGACGAATTCTTGCCTCGGGTGAATGTGGGTGTTGCAAGCCCGCAACTGACGAATGTTTGCCTCGGGTGAATGTGGGTGTTGCAAGCCCGCAACTGACGAATTCTTGCCTCGGGTGAATGTGGGTGTTGCAAGCCCGCAACTGACGAATTCTTGCCTCGGGTGAATGTGGGTGTTGCAAGCCCGCAACTGACGAATGTTTGCCTCGGGTGAGTGTGGGTGTTGCAAGCCCGCAACTGACGAATGTTTGCCTCGGGTGAATGTGGGTGTTGCAAGCCCGCAACTGACGAATTCTTGCCTCGGGTGAATGTGACCATTTTTGTTTTGTTTATAATATTTTTATCCTGTCCTTTTTTTATAATAGAATCATTTACAAATTTTATTCCAGCTTAATCTATTAAAATGTTTGTTGATAAAGTAACGTAGTTTTTTATACAAAAGGTTTTATATAGGTACCTACCTAAAGACAATAGGTAACATGTGACTTCCATTGTGTGACTATTTGAGCGGTCACATTATGTATAAGCGGAATGGCAAGTAGCAGCATCATGCATGACTGATGGATCACATAAAGCATTGTATGATATATTGTATAATAGTTCATCCACTTCTCTGTTATTTATGCACCGATCCTATTGGATGATTCTTTTGCAATTGTATATAGCATGGCCCCTCAGCAATAACATTATTATAGGAGCATCTCAAAGCTCGTATAATAATGTTATTGCTGAGGGATTAGAATCTATCCCGCAAAACTAAAAAAAACTGTTTAGAACAAAGGGATCCGAAGTCGGCTTTTTGTTTTTTCGAAAACTATTAACTTTATTAAGTATTTTCGACTAAGAAGTTCGCAAATGATTTACCTTGGTGAGAGCGGACTGGACACAGGTCACTACCGAGTCCACCTTGTATCACTACCGAGGGAATAGCGCTCAATGGGGCTCTCTTAACTACTTGAATGAAAGAGTTTTGGTAAAATTGACATGCAATCTGACAGTCTTAGTTATTCACGGGATGCCCTTAAATAAAGCTTGGGCTTCTGTTATGGTTGGATAGGTACCTGAAAACCACTTAACTTTAGCGTTCCGGGTGTCTAGTGTAGGGAAATGTGAGATAGTACTGACCGGCTCGAAGAGCAGCATGTACTCTATGGTGCGGTCCAGCTGCAGCGCGTGCTCCTCTCCCAGCGCCAACCTGCGCCCCGCACAGTCACGACACCGCCGCGCCGCAGGGTCCCGCAGGACCTGGCGGCGCGCCCGGCCACCCGAGCACGCACGCCACCACTCACCACACCAAACTAGCTCAGCGTCATGTTTTTGCCTAATTAACTGGTTTTTTACCTAATACATTTAAGTAAGCTTTCACGAGTGTATCACGCGTTTTATTTCGACGCGCATTTATTATTTTTATTTTGTTTTAATAGTCCTCTGGATATTATTTATACCTTTTTTCAGAAATTAGTTCGTTAGTAGGTAACACAAACTAATCAAAGACAACTATTTGAAAGTTAGCCAAGTTCGTTCGGATAGTGTGTTCGCCGTTAAAAGATGAGATCTACCTAGGAGGTGCTAAGTTTCATGGGTTGTTTCGTTCTTTCATTATTAATTTGTTTCTTGGCAAGTTTACCTATACCTACCCACCACATTTGTCTTTATGTTGGACTTGCCAAGGCACATAATAAATACAGAAAGAAGGTAACTAAAATGAAGATTAGAAACTGGGACGAAATTTGGCGGCTTCTATAATCACTTGGTCACTGATGGTCTCTCGCGTCCGCATATTTTTATTCGATTTTTGTCTGTGTCCATATTTTTAATTCATTTTATTTTATGTGATTGATTTGTGATTGAGTATGTAAATTTTAATGTTATCTTTTGTATGAGTCCTGTGCTCGAAATAAATATGATAATAATTTGATTTATTTATTATAAGATCTCAGCTTGGTAGACGCGTTGAGATTGTTTACACAATTTATAGATAATTCCGAAACAAGGGAGATGTATGTAATGGGAGTCAGTTGCCAATGGTGGTCACCCCGATACCTCGAAAACTTTAAGCTAGAAGGCGGTTTTAAGAATGTCATACGCTAGCGGTGAGCCGGTTACACTCTCGGTCGACGACAGCCACTCAGTCCGCGCCACGCGCTGTTAATGAAGAACGTTGGTAGTTTTTGCGCCCAGCTGATCTAATTTTACGAGTGTACAAATCTGAAGGTAAGAATCAAAATACTGACTGTTTCTTATTGTGCTTGTGATATGTAATGAATAAAGCATTTAGGATAGTGTTTTCAAACTAATATTAAGTACCAATTTTTCTTTAAATTTTTTCTTCTAGGGAAGTTTTTTCTCGCTTTCACCGATGTATGTAATCGGAATCAGGTGACCCCCAAAACCAGCAGTGACCCTCATTGTCAACATTTCATATCTTCGATGAAATAATAAATTTTTTATTGGTACCTATGTAGATGGTGAAGTTTTGTCCTAGAAGGACAAATAAGGCGAACTGGTCTAAAGCCAAGCTGAAAAGGGCCATGGAGCGCATCGATAAAGAAGGAAATTCAATAAGAAATGCCGCGAAAATAATGGACATCCCATTTTCGACTCATCAAAAGAGGGTACGCGAAAAAATAGACAAGGAACAAGGATCTTGGCCGCACTACTACCTTCACGCCTGAAGTGGAAGAAGAACTCGCAGACACCATCAAAAAATGGCCAATGTATTCTACGGGTGCACTGCTACTGAGGTAAAAAAGGCGGCATTTGAATATGCTGAAGCCCTGCAGTTAAAACATACCTTCAACAAGTTTTCAAGAATGGCTGGTCGTTTTTGGTTTGATGGTTTGAGGGATTTGTTAGCAGGAATAACATTTCTGTGAGAAAGCCTGAAGCTACTAGTGTTAATAGAATTACGGCATTTAACAAAACGGAAGTTCTAGAAGAGCTTATGGGAAAAAAAAACAAATTCCTGCCAAAGAACATCTACAACTGCGACGAGACGGGCATTTCTACCGTTCAAGATCCAAGAAAAATACTAGCCGCGAAAGGACAGAAGAGAGTAGGATAACCAGTTGGGAGCAAGGAAAAAATATCAATCTGCTGTGCACTATGAGTGCTACTGGTGGATACATTCCCCCAATGCTTATTTTTCCAAGAAAGAGAATGACCCCGACTCTTACCCCCATATCTTTAGTCATTACCTCAACTTCGATTCAAACTCTACTCAACCTCCAAATGCGTTTCGGTATGCTTGATCGTAAAAAAAGGAAAAAGGATGGTCCAGCAGGAGCTATTTAAATTCTGCAAGATTGGAACGATATTTCAAATGATTTGTCCCAAGATGATGAAAATATGGTAGAAGATGTGGTAGAAGATCCTGGCAACCAATGTCTAGTTTGCACTGAATTTGGCCGCGATAACGAAATATGGTTCAGGTGCACTTTGTGTGGGCTATGGGCCCACTCAGATTGCACTGGGTGCGACACAGCCTCAAATTACGTCTGTGATTTGTGTTGACCATCATTGTCAACAATGTGACTACCATTACCAACCGATGATGACAATGGTGGTCAAATATGTTTTTTTTAAATTGATTATGTACCTAAAATAATAAACCCATGTGATTTTAGTTGATCTCAATGAATAGCCAAATAATTAAAGTTTCTAAAGCGGGTAAAATAATATATACTTACATAACTAATAGTTTTGGTTTTATTTCAATTCCCGCTTAGGTGACCCCCTTTTGCAACATCTCCCCTAATTATAAATAAATAAGTATGCTGATGTCGAAGCACGAAGTTGTGTTCTTTTATTTGATAAGTACCAAACATGAGTTTGTGTCTCATTTTATATTTCCGCCACATATTTTGTTGTGTGAGAGTAGGAGTAAGTATCTTCTTTTCGTGAATTATGTACCTATTTCCAGTTTTGGGTCATTCATTACATTATTAATAACAATGTAAATAATGTATTATACATCTATGCGTGACATGTTAAAACAATAGGTCTATAAGTATTTCCTAAAAACTTCACGAAAATCAATATCTGCACCAGTATTGCTACCAACTGGCTCCACGGCTATTGAGTCGCCCTTTTCTTTACGAACTTGGCGGACGCTCTCCCGCGCGTCTCGATAACCTCTTAGACAGACATTGTATTGTATTCATTCAAAGCATTTTATAGCTATTTTTACAGGTATAGGTAATGAATACAGGTTAAAAAAAAATGCTGGACACAATTCACACAGCATTATCTAGCCCCATGGTAAGCAGAGCTTGTGTTATGGGTAGGTACTAGGTACTAGATAACTGATATACATAATACAATATATTACATAGAGTTCTTCCTGTACACCCCGTTGTAAACGGTGGCATTGTCGTGTAATTTCAAGTTACTACTAATAATAGGATGAAGTGTTGTGTTCTATCGTGCAAAAACTACTCAGATAGACGTTCTAATGCTTTGGAGGGCATCACATTTCATTTGTAAGTAATTTTATGCGTAATTTTTTAGAATGTTCTCCAACATTTTCATTGCGACTCGGCGGCGGCGCGGCGGCGTCTCGAAATATAATTCTACTGGAATAGATGGCGGCACTTTGTGTCATGGGAAATAAACATTTATAGGTATGTAGCGCTCAGTATTAAATAAATTAATATATTTTAATAATCATTTTTTAAACAAGCCGCCATCTATCTTCAACTATTAACACTTAAAGAAAACCAGGGCCGTATGTCCCACGGCTATGTTTCACCTATGGAATGTACTTTAAATAAATATTAAATATGCAGGAAATAAAAATAAAGCCCCCAAAATAGAGTCCTTTCAATATAGAATATTTAATGTAAATATGGCTACTTATATTTATACTTTAATAACAACTGTTGTTGTTTAGTTAATGAAATTGAAGCTCACCTTTTAACGCAATTTTAAATTTTGAATGTTCTAGATTTCCATCTCAAGATAAAATAAGACAGCAATGGATCACAAAAATTAATAGACAAGACTGGACTCCGACGAAATATACGAAGATTTGTTCTTGCTGATAATACTGATAATCGTATTATTCTTCTGATTAAATCAATAGCTGAAAAATATATAGGTATTCGTTTTAAGCATTTTGCAACCATAGAAAATGATAGGGCAACCAACCGACAACCAATAACCAAAACAATATTTTTCGCTGGAAATTGAATTTTGGGAATAAAATTTAGTTAGTTATAATTTGTCTATTATTTGCACTGACTCTGAAATTAGTATTCTTAATCATTTCAAAAGACTTAATTTTATGTAGTTACTTCGAAAACAGAATGAAGTGAGCAGTTCTGCTATTGACCGGTAGATGGAAAATAAAAAAGTGGGCGGGATCTAACCCTCATCCCGCAAAATGTCACGCGTTCGGCTGTCCCAAATCAAAACAGTAAGGGACTTCGAACAAATTTTATAGGAGGGCAAAAAAATCTGATTTTCTTATGCCTTACCAAACTATGAATCTACAACTCAATATGATTCTTGGAGATGGTAGATAAGATTACTGTCTACATTTTTGCATACTAAAACTTAAAAAATATAATTCGATGCACGTTGTATAACACTTACTAAGGGGCCGTTCAAGTATTACGTAAGCACTATGGGCGGGTGGGGGCGTCTTTGTTTTGCTTATTTTGGATGACATGGGGGGTAGGGGAGTCTAGATGATGATTACGTCATCGGTAGTTATTTACTTTTTTACACGAATGGCAACCCTCACATTGTTTATGCTTGAAAAAGAAACGCATTTTCGGGGATTCCCGCAAATAATGCATACGTTTAGGCACTCGCTTTAGAACCGATTAGGGGAATTACCGCGCGCCATTCACTTGTCTAAATTTCCCCTGTCAGTGTATTGTTTCGTTTGGATACTATAGCGAGTAGACGTATGTTGAATACTGTATCAGTAAAATCTAATCTCTACCCTAAATCTTATTTTTAAAATTATAATTATAATATAAAAAAAATACATTTATAATTGAAAAATGTTTACGTAAGTATGGGGGGAGGGGGTAAGAGCTTTGCTTACTTTTGCTGACAAGGGAGATGGGGGGGTAAATAATTGTAATAAATCTGCTTACGTAATATTTGAACGGCCCCTAACTTGAAATGGGATCGTTTGTTGGTTGATCGGTTTGATGTTTTCTCACTAATTTAAACCCTAATTCATGGAGATCCGACGGGTGTGTGCTATACTGTGTAATTTGTAGATTTTATGGTCTTTTAGACATGTTAATCCCCAAATCTCAGATTTGGGGATTGCGGTTTAGTCTGTGCACTTAGGTACTAGGTTTTATGGTATCGCTATATTGGGAATGGAGGCCTTTATTGAAAAAAATATTTTTGCATATTGTGGGCATATACTGTGTTAAAAACATGGTGCAATCTTGATTTCGACAAAAATATAAAAATAAAATAAAAATGTCCTTTACTGTGTTTTGATTTGGGACAGCCGCGTTGTTCTAAAGGCACTTTATGGGGAAATCTAATTACGGCACCTCCTTTCTATATGTCCCGTGGGTTCCACCTCGCTCCAGTTTCCGTATGACAAAAGTTTTGCCGGAAACCCTGTATTTTTTAACCGAATTCTAAGTCTGACTTAGAATTCGGTACACACTAGCCAAACTCGATGTTGATTTTTGTAAACCAACCACCTATACCTACTTAACCTAAAATGCACTCTGTTGCCGCATTTGATCCGCAATTAACATATATTGTCAGTTTGTAATCCGTCCTTCCATAAATTAAAAAAAAAAAAATGGCTTACGATGATTTTATTATGATTGCATATATCTGAAACTCGACGCCAAGCAATTGAGTTTTAGTTTTGTGTCGTAGTTTGTTTACAAACATTCGACATCCAGTTTGGGTAGTCTACAGTTACCTATGGGCTCATAATCACTATGTGACTTGATAACGGTGCAAATTGAAAATGGAATGGTTAGGCAGTCCTCGAGTGTTTGGTGTGTGGTGGTGGTGGATGCGTCGACAAAGCTTACGTCTTGCGGAGCACGGTGACGTTGTCGTCTGCGCGCGCGCACGCGGCCATCGCCGCCAGCACGCACAGCGCGCGGCTCGCCATCCCGTGCTGGTGTCGCATGTCTTCCTACACGCTCACTACCGACCGCGCCGCTCACTACACTGGGCCCGCCTGCGCCGCCGCCGCCGGCTTATCAGATAGCCCTTATCGAGCAGATACAGCCGGACCAGACACACCTGTATTCTATTTCTATATTTCCAGGTACTTTATGGCCGAGGTACGCGCGAGGGCCGTGAGCATGACTCAAACACATACGTAGATAATCAAATTTTTTAATAAAATATAACGTGTAACATAACAATATCTTACATTGTGCACGATACGATCCGTACGGTCCGTACGGTCCGCTGAGGTCGGGGCCGTTGCACGCGAGTGGAGGCCGCGACGGCGCGAGGCTCTCGGCACATTTCATTAAAGCAATAACACAAACATTCCTTGGATTTAATACTTCGCCATTCAATAAATGCAAACATAATAAAAGCATGCGTTGCATTTTACAATTAAACCTTAATAATAAAACTATATTTATTCTGTATTTGATTATATCAATATGAGTGACAGCGGCGTCGCGGCCCGTGTTGTAGGGGGCGCTGCATGCCCCCGCGCCGCTGTCCCGTCTCCTGCCGAACAGGATCCAAATACAAATGCAACTTAAATTAGTAAAGTAAAACAAAGTCTAAAATAGTGTCCATG
This sequence comes from Eupithecia dodoneata, assembly GCA_947044415.1. NCBI lineage: Eukaryota > Metazoa > Arthropoda > Insecta > Lepidoptera > Geometridae > Eupithecia > Eupithecia dodoneata. Next base: position 12,669,802 of record OX345664.1, on the reverse strand, counting down.
ATTATTCGTTTCGTCTGCTGCGGTCGGTTCAAGTTAGACACGTGTCATGTTCTGTGTTCCAACGCTCCCGGTGATCACCGGCAGGCGTGGACAACCAGCCGGCGGCGTGTGGCGCGGGCATGTCCAGCGGTGGAGTGTGGCTAGGCGGGGCGGCGCGGGGGCTGCGGGGCGCGGCGGCTGTAGCGCAGGCCCACCTCGTCGGCCACGGCCTCCACGGCGGCGAGGCAGGCGTCCAGCTGCGCGCGCGAGTGCGACGCCGACAGGCAGAACCTGCAACACGACACCTGCTGTATGAGTAAGAAACCTATCCGTATAATAATAATACTAGTATAAGTGACAAACCGCAACTTATATGTACATATGATGGCAACATTATGAAATGCATCTACAGTTTAGTTAAAACCGAGTTAAAGGTCACACGACGTTAGGATTCAAGTTGTCCAAGTGAGAGCGGCGGCAGCGTGTGTGGTGCGGGAGGAGGTACCTGATGCGCGCCTCGTTGAGCGGCGTGGCGGGGAAGCCGACGCCGACGGTGGCGACGCCGCGCTCTGCGAGCCGCTCCACCGTGGCCGCCATCTTGCTGAACGAGTACACCAGCATCGGCACGACGGGCGAGTCCTCGTGCCCGAACACGACGAGCCCCAGCGCGTGCAGGCGCGACCGGAAGTAGTGCGTGTTGCTACGCAGCTTGTCGATGCGCTCCAGCCCCGCGCGCACGCGCAGCTGCCGCGTCACGCACAGCACCTGCGCGCACAGCACCGGGCTCATGGCGTGCGCGTACGTGTGCGCGTGCCCGAGCGCGCGCACGCCCGCGATCAGCCGCCGGGAGCCTGCGCGGACACGACACTCGTCAGTAAGGCAGGCAGGGCGCGGGTAAACATTCGATAGGGAGCGGTGTACTGACCGGCGATGTACCCGCCCGCGGCGCCGAAGCTCTTGGTGAAGGTGCCCATGAGCACGTCGACGTGCGCGGGCGCGACGCCGGCGCGGTCGCAGACGCCGCGGCCGCGCTCGCCCAGCGCGCCCACCGAGTGCGCCTCGTCCAGGTACAGCTGCAGCCGGTAGCGCTCCTTCAGCGCCACCAGCCCGCCCAGCGGCGCGATCGACCCCTCCATGCTGTACACGCCCTCCACCACCTGCACACACACACACCACTGCAGGCGAGCTGCCGGCCGGGGTCACACCGAGGACCCTCCATTAATACTACAAATCCGATGATGATATTCTCTGAACTTAAAGCAGTGCCTAGCCTACTGTACTATCTACCTATACAGAGTGTAACATGAGGGGTGGATCATCGGTGGATGGGGGGTGGAGGACCTCAGTACCTATCGATTTCACCCCCCTGTATATTCAGCGATATTCACTGGTTCAAAAGTTATTTGGACTTTAGTAAAATTTTGGTTAAAATCAGAATTCATCCTTAATTTCGCAATTGCAGCCAAAATATTGGGTCTGCGATCCTGTCTTTTTTTTTAAAAAAGAAGAAAAGATGAATAGTGGGCCTTTAGTGCCCATATATCAATTTGACTCTTAGATAACACAAGCTTCTGCTTAGCTTGGGGCTAGATAATGCTGTGTGAATTGTCCAGCATTATTATTATGTCACTCATTTACCATGATCTCGGGCCATAAAGTGACCCGGTCCTTTGGACAGCACAGAGGCCCTTTGAAAAGTTAATCTAAAGGCGATGGCTACACATAGCGGGTATCATCCTCAGGTGCACAATATGATAGAAGATGGTATCCGTCAGGTGTAGAGATTATTGCAAAGAAAAATGAAAGAAATAAAACCAGGCTATTGTGATGGATGGATGGACTGGGTAACCGGGCTATAGGGGAGATTGCGGACGTCTGCCATAAACAAGTCAATCATAATGTTAAGAAGAGTGGCAGACGGTGGCTTGCCGAATGCTGGATGGGTTCCTTAAAAAGCCGGAGTAAATTACCGGAGAGGAACAACATCAGCGCAAACGACTGAGGGGTGTCGAGAGGTGCGGCCCGGATTTCACCATCACGAAGACTGCTCCTGAGCGGGTTTCCTTTATTTATTATTATTATTATTTGGTTCATGTCAAGGAAAGGATAGCTTAACAAAGCATTATGTCTTGCTCTTACACCGCTGTGATTGGCTGATCAGGTAGTATGCTATTTTTAATTCTAAATTTGAATTTTGGAATGAAGTCTGCGTTGTCTTGCACCGCTGTGATTGGCTGAATAGGTAGCTTTTTAAATTTGAATTTTTTGAACAAAGATTGCGTAATTGTTGATGTTTGATACTCTCTTTGTGATTTGGATTATTGTTGTTATTTGTTTGTTTATTAGACATACGTGGATTTGCGTAAATTAGTCTCTACCACAGCGACTCTCTACACCTACAGGGGGCGCTACTGAATGTATAAGAGATATTTGCTTGTTTGTGAAAGAATATCCTCATTATTTCAAGACTCACGCAGATGTGTTGGAGAGACGGACGAGACATGAAGACAGGCTCTTTGTCCCAAAATGTAGAGTACAACTTGCAAATAAGAATGCATATCATCAAGCAATAAGAATTTATAATAAGTAACCCGAGGAATTTAAATCTATGCAATCTAATTTATTTAAAATTTAGCTTAGAAAGTGGTTAATTGATAAATGTTTCTATGACATGAAGAATATTTAATTTACAAGACTTTTTGATACAATTGTAAAATGTTCTTATTGACATTTTAGTCATCTACTTTTTATTAAAGTTGGGTTGATGCATGTTGTGAGCCGGCGACGCACCAGTGTAGTGCAGATACTCACAATAACAATCTTGCGCCAGGTGCGCTCGCGGAGCGCCTGCCTCGCAAGCTGCTCGAGGTGGCGCAGGTCGTTGTGCCGGAAGACGCGCACGATGGCGCCCGAGAGGCGAAGCCCGAGGATCAGCGAGGCGTGGTTGTTGGCGTCGCTGAGGGCCAGCACGCCGCCGCCGCCCAGCAACGCCGGAAGGCTCAGCGTGTTGGTCGCAAACCCCATGCCAACCACTATCGCACTCTGCAACACATACGCATCGCTCTATCAACGTGCACCTCTTGCACACGGTGCGCAGGTCGCGGCACAGTACCTCGACCCCGAGAAAGGCAGCCAGCTCGGCCTCGAGCTCGGCGTGCAGCGGCGTGTGCCCGAGCTCTGCGCGGGGCGCGGCCAGCGCCAACCCGTAGCGCCGCGCCGCCGCGCGCACGCTGCCCGCCGTGCTGGACGTGCTCGCGCCCTCCGCATACCCCAGGTAGTTGTACGACCCGAGGTTGATGCATCGCCGCTCCGCCCCCGTCACTCTGCAACGAACACCAACATACACTCCCCATTCCTCCGGCGCGGCGGCGGCAGTAGAGGCTCGACCGCATGTATACCTGAAGGTCCAGTTGTAGTCGTCGGTGTGGCGCTCCTGCAGCGTGAGCTCGGCGCCGGGCGTGGAGCAGATGGGGCGGTTGAAGCAGTGCCGCACGCGCCGGTACACGTAGCGCGAGTAGAACTGCTCGAAGGGGTCGTACAGCGGCGCGTACCCCTGCAGCACAACACCAACACACATTATATTCTACAATCTATATATTTTGATTATTCATTTGTTATTGTATCAAAGAGGAAGACCCCCAGACAATATTGAATGATCTGCGGCATCATTCAACCTTCATTCCATATCACCGCAATATGAGTAGGAACCTGTGTAGGTACGATGTGCAGAGGATAAGGAAAGTGCGCGCTCTTATCAGTCCGGTACGAGCGCGCGCGGTGTGACGTCACCCATCCAGTACGCATGACGCATAGCTACTGCCTGAATGTAGTATACGCGAACAATTCATGGGCAATTAGAAGGCTGCCACTTTTTGGTTATAACTGGTGATGTGCAATCATGCAATAACAATTAATATTAAATACAGATTGTCTAAACTTGTCCGTGAAATGTTTCTCTGGTCTTGTTATCTCGATCGGCTACACACAGGGGTTATGTTGAATCCATGCATCGGCAACTCTTTCACATTAGCATAGTAAAGTTATTGGTTAGCAAAATTCGGCCCCGATGTGAGACATGCAGGAATATTGCCCTATGATGTTGTTCTTAAGCAGCCGATGGATCTGCTCTTCAGATGCAAGTCAAGCTGTCAGTGACAGACAAGCGGTGACTAGACGTGCGATGACGGGACCTGACTGCCCGGCACCAGACAAGATTAACTACCTAACCTACTACCTCATTGAGTTAGGTACTCTATAGGTATTATTTTATTTACCTTGCCAATTTGACGCAAATGGACCAATATTGTTTTGACGCTAACGTCGAAAGCTGCTGCTAATTCAGCCGTAGATTGTGTATCATCAGCTTCCACAATCGCCTTTAATTCGTCATTATCGACCAAAGTCTTCGGACGACCGCGAGGTTCATTTTTCAGGTCGAAATTCCCAGAACGGAAGCGAGCGAACCAATAACAGGTGGTTTGTAGTGTTAGCTCCGTAAACGTCGTTGATGTTGCGTGCTGCTTGTGCCGCGTTGCTGCCACGACGCGCGACGGTACTCATATTCCATAATTACTCGAATTTTTTACGTATCCATGATGACGAAAAAGATTGAAATGCGATGAAAATGTAGCACTAATCAACAAATGACAACTTTTGGAAAAAGAATTCCTTGTTTTTAAAATAAAATTAATTTGAAATTAGAATTCTTATTATTATTTTAAGCCATTATTGTCCCACTGCTGGGCAAAGGCTTTTCTCCTTCCACTCCTCGCGATCCAACGCTGCAACAGGCCACGATGGAAGATTCCAAACAAAAATTATTTTGATTTGAAATGGCCAGTACTGCAGAACGGCAATTTCATAGGTAAAGACATATTATTATTTTGCCCTTAGAATAACTAGAATTATTATATAGACTAGAATAACTAGATGCTGCCTGCTGCAGATTACTTTAGATAGATGATTCAATGACCGCGTGTGATGTGACGGGTGGAGTCATGAAATGAAATGAATCTGTCCGAGCAGCATTTGAAACACGCGTCTCGAATTATTTTGCAAGGACCAAACTAGCGGTAAGCATAACTAAAAGTAATTTGCCACAAATCGTAAACCATTACTACTGTATCTATAAATAGGCACTGTTCCATTCCAATCAGTAGCAATAAAATCTCTCAACCTTGTGAGCGCATTTTATCACCGCATTTCAATTGTATTGTTTACGTACCTTACTTATACCTAGTATAGTAGGTACCTACCTACTACGCAATACATAACACTACAAACTACCTACACAGTACACATATACTGAGCTACCTACCTAAATTACGTTACACAGTTCAAAAAGTCTGAAAGAAATGCCTAATGCCTACTTAGGTAATATCAATGTTTCTTCCTAGTTAGAAAATTAGGCAGTTCGTTAGATAGCAGCATGCATGCATACCTATCTGTCTGTAGGGACGGTACGCTCAGCGGCAAGGAATGATTGCGCAAGGCGATCTCCAAACAAGGACAAGTAGCTAGGTACATAGAAAGTTGAATCATGTGAACGGGGCCTCGCCCGCAGCCGCTGGATCCCTATTATAGCGATATTACTACTTATTACTATTATTTATTTTATTTTATTTAGTTGGAAAACTAACAGCTTATAAATCTTAAGTAAGTAGGAACATTTGTGGCATAACTAAAGCTTAACAGTTTTCACATAAGATACTAAAATATGCAAAAAGAAGAGCTAAAATATTAATGCTAATTGAAAGAGCCACTTTACAGAGGTAGTATTAGATCGTACATAATATGAAATTGGTGTTTTCTATGAACAAACTAGACGAGAAAAGAAGAGAAAAGTAATTATGAAATATCACAGTGATATTATAAATACGAAAGTTTAGATGAATGGTGTTTGTAACTTCTTCACGCCAAAACTGAACGGATCGGACTGACATTCAACATTGGAATTGTTTAGATCCCTATATAACTACGAGTTTAGCCTGGAATCGAACATAGGCTTTATTTAACTAAAAAAACTATCGAAAAACTGAAAACCGACTTCGCATCCCTTAACATGTTTGGGACCACCTCGAGATCTACCTGTATTGTATATTGGCAAGATTCATCCAAATCATCAGGGCAGACCGAAATGCCTGTCTAGTAAACTCAGTTACTGATGATAACAATACAAAATAATAGGTGCACTACGAGTACATGACGGACAAATCGAGAGATATACCTATGCAATAAAAAACATAAATACCTACAACAGAATATAGAAACTCGTCTTTTTTCGAAGTCGGTGAAAAATACATACAAAATGTCGGCAAGACGGCTTTAATCACTACAATTATATTATTTCCAAACAAATTTTAGCATTTGAGGATGTTCACGGTCAAAAACGGGATAAGTGGTTTCTTGCCGCCGAAGCTGTGAAGTGGAAAAATTAGCACGCGGCTGTGCTGTGCGGGTGTGCACTCCACTTGCCCTTGCGGGGGTTTGAGACATTCAAGTAGCATGAAACATTGAAATAAAATATCAAGTCGAACAACAAACATTTATAGGTAGCTACTACTGCGAACGGCCGGCACGACATACCCTCATTTTTTTATATCATCATCAGCCTATGTTAGTCCATTGCTGGACATAGAACCGCCAATGAGCGCCACAGCGCCCTGTCTTGAGCTTGACGCATCCAGCATCGGCCCGCAGTCCTTAGCAGGTCGTCCTTGGCCGGAGAGCATCCTACACTACGTTTACCAAGTCGCGGTCTCCACTCAAGAACACGTTTACACGTTCTTCGTGAGATATGGCCGGCCCACTGCCACTTCAGCTTGCTAATTCTTAGAGCTATGTCGATAGCTGTGGTTCTCTGTCGGATGTATTCGTTACGAATTTTATCCTTCAGAGAAACTCCGAGCATAGCTCTTTCTATAGCTCGCTGAGCGACTTTGGACACTTACACATAGTATATTTTAAAAGCACCCCATTAGATACAAGGTTGGTTTTTGTACTACTGAGCGTGTAATAATGGGTGGGTTTGGCCCGAGTGATAAACGTTACTTTTCACTTCTATTTCACAAATTTTTTACTTCACTTCCACGAATTTGTGGTAAGTCTTATTTTTGCCATGATTTCGGCGTTAGATTATAATCATATAAATTATTTCTTTGCCCTTTGCATATTCAAATTAAATAAGCCACGGTCACCTTTAAGTCAATTAAAATAAACAAAAAAATCGAGTGATATCGCCCGAATACCAACTGTTTGTGTGTTCATTCCGCGCGACGCTACGCACTCTACCACGGAGGAAGAATACCCCTTACACATCCAACAATCACCAAGAAGGCCATTTTATAAAATAAATTCAAATGAAATGTATGCATGTTTTTTGTAAATGGAATACCTACCAAAAAGTCGAGGCTTTTTCTGCAAGAGGATGAATGTCTTGTGCTGGCTGATGAATTCAGACAAAAAGTAATTATTGTATTATATTTTGAATGTAATGATGAATATTTTACAATTTTAATTAGTTTAAAGTTCTTTATTTCCTTTAGACCTCATAGGGTTCTCGAACACGTCACAAATGTTACGGCTGATGTACTGGGTTTGGGAGTTCTTGTTTATTATCTAGAACACCAAGAAAGACTATGATGAATAGGTATGTATAATCGATGCACAATAGGTACCTCTCTATTTTTCTCGGTGGCGACTTTAGGTTTGAAGAGCAGCTGGTTGACAAATCCGAGGAACATCAGCACATAGAGCCCCAGATGGGTGAGCACCGCCGTCAGCAGGGAGGAGCGCTCGAACGAGCCCGGGAATGTGTCATACTGGCTCCAGTCTATCGGCTCGGGCAGTGCATTCTGGCTGGCAACTCCTGCACCATTGCAAGATTTTTTCTGTAAACAATTTTATTTGATCACCACAAACCTCATTTGTGTTGGAAGGCCGCCTATTGTCAAACAAAAACTATTAATGATGAACACTTATGCACATAATCATTATTTTATATTTTGTAGCCACCAACAAAATATCCTACTCCTGTATAAAACAATTAACATATTTTAGCTGAATTATGTTTATTGTTTTACACAAAGTACCTAATCAAAATAATTTGTAGGATGTATTTTGATAGATACCTTTATTATTCAGTATGAAGGGTACAGATCACATTTCAATTATTTTATTTCTTAAGGCTCACAAAATAAACACTGACAAGTCAAATTAACTTTAAGCAGCCCCACCAGACACATAAAGGGCCCCTCTATGGGTGAGTTGTTAATGCCCTAATCCGAGCAGCAGCCTTTTAACTCAGAAGCTAATGATATGTGACTAGAGTATTGTTAGTATAAATGAAGGAAGGCTTGTTTTTGCTCCGTACTAGCACAATCATACTCATATACAAGTTGGGACTTCTAGTAGTAATAGAACCTTGCTGGGCAATGTCTTGGCTAGTTCCGCCACCCTCCAAAACCAATTGTTCTCAATATTTTAAAGTTCATACATTGATTCCACTGCACTCCAATAATGTTTTTTTTTTTTTTTTTTTTTTTATTTTGTCTAGTATACTTATATAAATGTTAAATACACTAGAGTATAATTACAATCTAGCCATAGAATTGGCTAATGGGTAATTTAGTTCTAACTTATTTTTATAACAACATATTACTAAGAACGTGTCCATTGGCACTTTTCTTATTGTCTCTATACTTAAGGTGAAGACACTTTGTTCATGTGTTCTTTAAGATAGCACTTCTGCACATACACTAATTATCACTACACTAACTCAAAAGGTTTTGTTCTTTTGAGCCTTCTCACTATGTCCGTGTTGTCGAGGAGCTGGATCGCCTCGACGTTCACATGATGATGAAGCCTTTGTTCGTGAGCCTCTGCGTATTTTTTTATGACTGTGTCGACAAATTCAATGTTTAGGTCCCGATGAATATCGTCATTTCTTACGTACCAATAATGTTTAAGTAATAAAATAAAATTAGAGTTCCACCGCACTCCACAAAATGTTACGTTGAGTTAGCATAGAAATACATTTATCATCAAACATTATACAAAATAAAACATGTACCTATATGTAATACCTACACATACACATATGGTATACACCTGAGTAGCTGCAAGTTTACCTAACACAACAACAAACACACAGCTTCAGATGAGAAAGGTTAAAACTAAGAATATAAATCACAACACAACATTTACACTCACTCATCTTTTTACTTTTGGAGCGCTGTGGAAGCATTTTGGTACTTATAATGATTAAAATAATATGGGTACATAATACAAACTTGGAGCCCGGAGGAATGCATTCTTGGAGCTCGGTGAAACAACCCATTTTGATATTCCATCTGGGGCAATATAGTAATGAACATAAGCACTTTCAGAGACTTATTTTTATTCTTGCTGTCACATTTTAAACTGTAAGTTGATATTTGAATGATGCAAGCAAGTAAACTAGTGTACTCGTAGGAACGAGTTTATCTGAAGAATAGTTCATACTCAGTCTCTTGTAGGGGCTAGTTTGTTTACTAAAACAAACTAGTCCCTACAAGAGACTGTGTAGAGAAATAGCATTCCCCAGTTCCCAACGCCAGCCTGAGGCGGCGGCCTGCGGAAATCAAATTCTTTCTATGAGGTTAGAGAGAGAAATTTAAATATTACTTACAGTTACTCCATTGAGGTGGTTCATGTTACCATTACAATGGTTTTTTAGTTTACCATTTTCTATTTTTTTCTTTTGTTGAACACATTCCTGAACTCGCAGGGAGTCATTTAATGTTTCACTCATTGCTAATTAAACACTCCCAACTCTTGATATACATGAAATTTGAATGGCACTTTTGAAAGTTAGATTCGATTCGATTCGATTGGTTGGACTCTTCACTTCAACTTCTTTAGATATGGCTATGCATCTGTCTGTTTTGACGCAATTCTAACAATAATGCAGCAAAGTCCGTTTCATTACAGTACGAAAGGGTTTAATTTTTTTATTGAGGGTGAAGGTGTATTAATACTTGATTTACCTACATTTATATCTGTGACCTACATATTTTTTTATCCCATAAATAAATGTAGTAGTTAGTAGTTGATCTGGTTTCTTTTATAAGTGAATTTTATAAGTGATTAGATTAGGTACTGTGATTAGATATAATAGAATTGGTATAAATTTTTTACTTTAAATTGAAAAGTTAAAATAAGCATATTATTAACTGTTTATAGCCACCTAGCATTTCATTTTAATTTATGTTGCAATGCCCTTGCAGCCTTGCAGGGTGCATGTTGGACTTTTGTGTTATTATTTTTAAACCGATTTTACACATGTAAGGAAAAAACCATCGAGTAGGTATTGAGTTATTAAGTATTAAAATCTCTTTTACAGTATCTGCTGCACTGTATGAAACACTGCTGGTTGGAGACACGCACGCTACACAATATCCAACATCGGTCCAGTCCAATCCAACATAATTATGTGTATTGTATCACTCGACTGACAATGCTTCAATAAAATATATGACCGTGAAGAATTATTACTAATACTTTGTCTTGCATAAGTAGCTTTCTCAAACAATTTTTGATGTAAAAAGTGAAGTGTTTCTGTGATACCACCGTTTTAATCGTAATAAATAAATTGAATAGGTACAACAACTGGCTAAGGCTAACTGTTATACATAATATAAACGAGCCACTGATAGTAATGCAAGAAATGCCGTTCTTATGGTATCTATAGAATTTTAGTGTTTAGAAAAGATTAGCGAAAGAAAAATACACAGGTACGCAAACGAAAGTATCTACCTACTAACAAAATACCCAACAATTAAAGAAATATAATTATGATGTTAGGTACGATGTATGGACGTTGTTGCTCTGTCATGCAAAAACTACTAAACGGAATTGCTTCAACAGGTATTTCAGGTAGAAGATGCCCTGGAATAGGTAAAGAAATACTTTTAACCGACTTCAGAAAAGGAGGAGATTCATGAAAAAATAACGAACGGGAAAATATACCTTTTTAGAAATGTGAAATTAATACGGGTGAAACGGCGGGGACCAGCTGGTAATTAATTAACACTAATGTAATGAAATGATTAAAGAGTCCACTGAACAACTAATGAAATTAATTCTAGAAGAAAGTGCGCAGTTAAACTCTTAGGCAGGTACCTACTGGGCTAGATGTGTGAATTATCCAGCATCATTTATTTATTTGTTTTTTAATATACCTTTAATAATTTTAGGCTATTTGCTATTTGTATGAAAATTTGACATGTAATTTTATTTTAGTAAAAAATTGTATAGGTAGGTAGGTGGGTACCTACCTATCTGTAGATATTTTGTTTTGTGATTGTGTCGTGCCGCTTGTACCACAGAATGCCTTATTTGAATTGGACATACTTTTTTATAAATGCATTTGACCTTTTTTGCTATTTTCGCGATTGTTTTCGCGTGTATTTTTCATGTAAACCTTCTACATTTTTAATTTAAATTTTAAGTTAAAATTTCATTAAAAAATTTACTGTTAGTCAGACAATTTCGATACCAACCAAATCGACATGTTTTACATTTGCGCAGTTCATATCCTACCTCTTTCAGAATTTGTACAGAGGAAAAACTTGGGCATCTCGTCCAACCGAACGAACTCACGAAGATTCAGCCTGTTATTAATCACTGAAAAAAACAGGCGGTGGTCCGTCAGTTAGATTAATAAGATAAAGATATTGGGCCAGTGTTTTTTCTTTTGTCAATTAAATAAAAAAAATGAAGATATAGCCAGTTAAGTTCCCCACTCCTAAACTTTGACGCGCTTTATTTTTGGGGGATGTTCTGGGGGAGTAAATGTCAAAAAGTTGGTTTTTTTCTTAGGTCACCTCAACCCCCTCTATACGATTCCGTAAAAAAAAACATACCTACCTCCATCAAGGAAAACAATTATGTTAATCAGTAAGTCAAGTCAGTCTGTGTTAATTTAGCTTTATACAATGTGTTTTGTCGAACCTTGATCAAACGAGATTTGCAGATACACGACATATATTTATCGATAAAAATAAAAAAATAAAAAATTATATGTTACCTATCTCAAAAATAAAGCCGATTTAATTATTTTTTTAATGAAAACTACTCCATCTGGATTTTTCTCCGTTTCTTTTTGAGTAAACGGTGTATTTTATTCAAAGTAGTCTCATTTGAAAGCTAGATAGTCTACCTAGCTAAGAAAATAAGAAAAAAATACAATTTCGGTACATAAGCCTAGTAAATTCAATATTTTTTTTTAAAATTGCAAAAAAAGTACGATTTTTATTTTATTTTTGATCTGTAACTTTAAAACTGGGTTATTGTGGTGTACTTTTTTGCATGTTGTATTAAACTCCACAATTTAGTCTACAAATCCTCCAAAAATTATGGGCCTATCTCTTTTTGTTGTCATGTTATTCACCATTTAAAATAGGTACTTTCTGTTTTATCAAGAGTAAAAAAACAAAAACTTTATCTTAAACAGCCGTTACTATCCCACTGCTGGGCAAAGACCTCATTCCATTTCTTCCTATCTTGCCTCGTTTTATTTTATAATTTATGTAGATTAAATCAGTTGATATTCCTGTCGATCTTTGTACAAGACAGAAAGTACCTATTTTAAATGGTGAATAACATGACAATGAAAAGAGATAGACCCATAATTTTTGGAGGATTTGTAGATTAAATTATGAAGTTTAATACAATATGCAAAAAAGTACACCTCAATAACCCAGTTTTAAAGTTACAGATCAAAAATAAAATAAAAATAGTTTTTTTTTGCAAATTTCTAAAAAAATATTGATTTTACTAGGCTTATGTACCGAAATTGATTTTTTTTCTTATTTTATTAGCTAGGTAAACTATCTAGCTTTCAAATGAGACTACTTTGAATAAAATACACCGTTTACTCAAAAAGAAACGAAGAAAAAACCAGATGAATTAGTTTTCATTAAAAAAAATATTAAATCGGCTTTATTTTTGAGATAGGTAACATATAATTTTTAATTTTTTTATTTTTATCGATAAATATATGTCGTGTATTCGCACATCTCGTTTGATCAAGGTTCGACAAAACACATTGTATAATAGATGCTTAAGTAATATATTTTTAAATTCTTATTTATGTTAGGTAAGCTACGTACCTAATTCCAATTTTAAGAATTATAATATACAAAGATTCAAACATTTTAATAAACTCCCATATTATTCGGAAATTTAGAAGTTTACGTGCTGGTAGCACCGGCAAGATTTGTGTTTTTGTTGTGATTTTTCTGTTGATAGTTATTTGCGTTCAATCGAAGAAATAAGTGGATGGAATTAGAAATTTACGTGTAAAATGTGATTCTGTTTATTATTGACTAAATGAGTGTGATTTCGGCAACATCTGACCACACAAGAAGACATTTTTCATTTTTCGAGCTAAGTTACAATAGAGTCACTCTGTTGGTGTATAAAGAGGTAATGGCAGACGAGCGGTCTATAAACTGACAATGTCAAAATCTGTACCTACATCAGTGAGTGCTTCGTTCTTCAGTTGACTGAGACTCGGTCTGAGCATTTTTTACGTAATTTTTTTTACCCAGGACACTACACTACCCTAATTCTCAGTCCACGACTTTTTCATTTCTTTATGATCTTGTTTGTGGTCAAACAACCGTAACTATGGTTGTGCTTGTGTCGCGTCGTCGGTCTGTGACTCTGTGTCGGTGTCAAAGAAAGAGATATCATTGCCATGCCAAATAAAAGAAGTCAAGTCAATCTACGGCGATGGGGTTTTGTGGTTCTATTCTCTTTGTCTATGATCAAAAATATATTTTGATTTTTGAGCAAATAAGATCAATCAAATGAAAATAATAAACGCAATATTTTGAGTGTATTTGCATTCCCTTGACCTAGGTGACCTGCATACCTTAATACTTTACTCTTTGCATCATCTCTACAAACGTGAATAACATATTTTGATAGAAACCTTTACTTCGTTTAACTGCCTACCTTCTAACTACCATAAGGTACCAAAGTTTCATTAAAATTAAAATTAGATCTTTCTTCTACGACTCCTAAAAGTTTCCCCACTGTTGGTCGAGAAAGCCGCCGGCGCCGCGCCGCGGAACAAAGTTGTAATCGTGCACATGAGTAATACCGTTTGTTTCTGTCGGTGAGTGACGTCGCGAGGAGAACCGCGCGCAGGGGCCGCGCGCCGCCGCCGACCGCCGCGCCGCAGTCAGCGCCGGCGAGGAGTCGCGACAGGACCCGCCCTACCACCGCATCCGCGAACACTCGCCGCGACGCCGCATCCTATCGATCTCTCGAACCACTACACTCTTTAGATACCTAGCCTTATATTGTATATATCGTACGTAACGAAATATGGATAGCGCCGATGCTCTACTGGGAGGTCTCGCGAGCGGAGACTCCGAGTCCCTCCCGGCGGCGGCGGCACCCGCGGCGGCGGCGCTGAAGCGGGAACACGATTCGACCGACGACTTCGAGCACCTTGAGCGTGAGAAGGGGCCCGAGGCGGAGCCACAGCCGCGCGCCGCCACGCAGAGCTTCCTCGACATGGAGCGCGACATCTTCCTGGACACGGCGCGCGCGCCCTCCGCGGCCGAGAAGCTGGATCACATCGCCGACAAGTTCACTGACAGCGAGTCCGACGCCGACACGGCCGGAGAGTCTCCGCTGCACCGCCCCGCGCCCGCGCCCGCGACCGCACCTCTGTTGGACCTGATGGGCGACCCGCTGCCGGCTCCGACGGCTCCGGTGGAGCTGACACCCCGTGCGAAGCTCCCGGCCGAGGTGCCTCCGCCGGCGGTCCCCGCTCCAGTCGCGGCCCCCGCTCCAGCCGCGGCCCCCGCGCCAGCCCCGCCGCCGGCTCCCGTGCCAGAGGCGAAGGCGCCGACCCCGGAGTCGGTCCAGCCCGCCCTGCAGCCCGCGACGACGGCGCCCCCAGCGGCGGAGCCTGCACGTGCTCCTATCGCCCACGTCATCGAAGCCGAGGTCATCTTCTGCCAGATGGGATTAGGTAAGAGATTTGTATTCCTATCTAACACAATCATGCTTGACTTTGCTACATCAAAATATCTAGGTGCATAAAAACAGGCATTGGTAAGACGAAGTCGGTTTCTTAGACTAGTGTTTCTTATTTTGCGCTCTTATACCCCGTGCGTAAACCTAACTAACAGCCAAGTGGTCCCCGTTAGACACAATGCGCGCCGCGGAGCGTGACGGATCGCGGCTGTCTGCGCCGCCGCCGCCGGCAGGTGAGCGGGGACAAGTGCCTATGACTCACAAGTTGAACTGACACATCTACCTACCTTTCCACTGTCTAAGCACGGCCTTTTCCGTAACCAATGGCTAGGTACCTACCTACATTAATAACCAGGTGCCTATCGATATGTTAGGTGAGGTACCTACTTTACCTATAACTGTTGAATCATGGCCGGTATGATGATGTCAATAAAGTGTATCTACCTACCAACACATCTGTATCTGTCTGTTCTGTACTCAATCATTTCATTGCAAACTTTTGTCGAACGCTGCTTCCAACTTGTTTTAAAGGAGTTCATGAAATGTCTTGAAGTATAGAGTAAGAACAGGCTGCTGAGCATGCACTGCATTAGCGGCACCGCACCGGGCCGGCAAGACCGATGACCGGTCCAAATGCGCCGCGCCACCCCGCGCCGCGCTGCCACAAGCACCACCACACACACCATCTGTCAATCTAAGCCACCAGCTCGCCAGTTGCAACTGAAACCGCCGACCGACACATATGTAGTTATAGTACCTATCGACGTTTGATTGATGACATCTTATTACGTTTGCATTAGGTTATAATGACTCCAAATGCTCGCTTAGAAGACGATGGTGAGTGGGCAGGTGGCTCGCGCGTCGGATACCAAAGTAGCAGCATCGTTTACCTTAGATTATTGAATCATCTAAGTGCGCAACTCATCGATAGCACTTCCATGAACCCAACAGCGCGGCGGGGTGGTGACTCATCATCTCTGTATTTAATTCAATATTTTGTAGAATGAACGCGTGCGCGCACCTTGTCGCACGGAAGGAAACAGTTCAAAACTTTGACACGTCACTTTTTCAATACTTACTAAACACCTACGCATTACAAGGATTGATGGACCTGTAGAAAATTTTGCAATCAAAGTGCCTTTGATTCTTAAAAGCTTTGATTGCAAAATGTACAAACGTGCCACGCTACAATGTTCGAGAATGAAGAGTTCTCTCATACTCATTACCATTACATAGATGCCTACCTAGTCGTAGGTAGCGCTCGCTATCGCATTCCCTGATGATAAGATAGAAGAGCAAACGCCATTTTTAGCAAAGTAACCTTGAGCGCTATCATTTTTATATGACTGCTAAAGACTTTAATGCATCGTGCAAAGGTAAACAGTCCACGGCCCGCCGCCGCCGCCGCCCCGTCCCGCCCCGCGTGAACACACGTCGAGATGATAAATGAAGTAATGTCTGATCGACATCCAAGTCCAGCTAGTCTATCGTCTACTAGGTCCAGGCCCCACCAAAGTTAGAACTAACTATTAGTTCTATATCTCCATTTGTCACTCGAGTTTTGTTGATTTTCCCAATTACAATCTATAAAGTAATATTGTGATCGGATGTAATAGCGCTGAGTGCACGGTGTTGTGGCGCGGCGCGCTGCCGCCGCCGCCGCCCGCCGCTATAATTAGCTCCGCCGCGCCGCCGCCGCCGCCGCCGCCGCCGCCGCCGACCGACGCCGCGCCGCCGCCGCTGAGGCAGCGAGCGCAGCGCTCCGCTAGCTATCACACAAGTGGAGTCCCCGCGGCCGCGAGCTCACGCCCTCACTACGTCTCGTCCGTCGCCGCTCACGTAGTGTTGTCCGAGCAGAGCGTCTCCACAGTATTGGAGCTTTGCTGTTATTTTGTGTGAACGCTGGTTATTGTGCGTTGAACGATGGGATCAGAGAACGGTGACGTCATCACTCGTAAGTTTCTATAAATAAGCATATAGCTTTCCATAGCAAGGACGATCTTTTATTCAACTTTTTAACGTTTCTTCTTCATCAAGTTCACATCCGTGCGTTCCTTCCACAGATGTTCTTCATTAGAAGGAATCTGAATATGATGTGTGTAGTGTACCTACAAACTCGCCTACAAATAAAAATGCAAACTTCCAATCCAAAATTAGAGACATGACATGAACCTGATTTCCGGTGTTATTTTATATTTCTGCATTTTATATTTCGGTTGCGATGCTGCCCGCGTGCCGACCTCGGCTCTGCACGAGTGCATATCGGCCACTTGTATTGGCTTAATGGCTAAAATCATTTTTAGGGATCCGTACCCAAAGGGTGAAAACGCGACCCTATTACTGAGCCTCCACGCTCTGTCTGTGTCGTCGTCTGTCCGTTCGTTAGCGGGTTCTCATGAATCGTAAATGGATTGCGATTTGCAGACTGGTGACATTTTCACAGAATTTGTTGCTTTCTTGTCGCTATAACAACAAACCATAAAATTTAAGTCAATATCAAAGTAAAGGGGGCTCCCATACAAAAAACTTTATTTTGTTTACTATTCCTTGTCAATAGTAGGTAAATAAAATGATGCTCTAGGTATTGAACCGTAATAAGTAGACAGTTGAAATGTTGACTATTTTTGACACAGGCATGAATATTATCGCTTTAACAACAAATAGCAAAAATACAATGAAATACATTTTATAATCAAGGGGAGCAACATCCATCCATACGATTGAGTACCGATCACTGAAGTTAAGCAACGTCGGGCGCAGTCAGTAAGTACTTGGATGGGTGACAGTGTCATGTCGGCTTTTTGCTTTTTTGTTAAAAAATTCTGTTTCTATGTTTCCTTTTGTGAAATAGTTGTACGCAACCATCCTTGTGCGACCCAGCTGCTCGTACTTGCCGTTTTTATTTATGCCCGTTTCATATCCTACTTCCTATTTAGATCCGGTGGCCACGCCGCGCCACGCCGCGCCGCCGCCGGGGCGCGTCTTCGCGTTGTCGTTGCTTCCATCAGATGATAATGTACCGCTGACACTGCATAAGTTTCTTTTTATTTCAAAACCTTCGTCGGTTGCCAACTCGATGTGAATTTTTTTGCAAACAAATAACGACACAACAAACTTAAACTAGATTTGTTGGCGTCGAGTCTCAGATATAACAATTGTAAGCAATACGTATTGATGGAAAGATCTCAAATCGACAAGTAATGTAAATAGCGTATAAGAAGACGCGGCAACAAAGCGAATGTTTGGTTCAATAATGAATATGACCGATTTGTTCACAAACATTGCACATCCAATATGGCTGGAATATAGGCACGTTCATTTGAATCCTATCCTACGCCAATTCTATCGACGACTTCGCGTCATTTCAAGGGCTTTGTCACAAGTGCACCATCATTGGCACTTGTCTAACGACACGAACCTGCCAGTGTGTAGGTAGGTACGTATTCCTTGTGGTGTTTGGGAATGATCTCGCCGAGTGTGACCTCATTCAACAATGTGACAAAAAGCTTAAGAGTGTATAATACCTCAAACTGCTAATTTTCAACTCCGCCGGATGTCCATATCGTCTAAACTACTGAATATTTAACTTTGAAATTGATATATGGTAAAGTTCAGGACTTAATCTATCGATCCTATGTTTCGAAAACACGATTCCATAAAATTTTCTCGATAGAAAAAAATCGCAAAGTTACCTCTAAATTTTTACTAAAACCTAAATTTTTCAATAAATACAGAAGTTCAGATCTTGACAATAAGCGTGGTAATAGAATTAAGTATAAATAAAAATGTTATATGTTTCGGTTTTTTCAAATAATGTCCTAATTAATAGGTAATAAGCTAAAACTTGATTTTTGAACTTGCGTTGCAATGCCCTGTCCCGCTCTTATGAACGTAAAATCATACGTCTAGCCTTTTCACACAAAGTTGAGGTTGTATGGGCCCTTAAAGCTTTGTGCTTACAATGTATGTCGTCATGAGAGGGCTCCCCTACTTTGTTAATTTGGTGACGTCACCCAATACGATGTTTCTTGTACGAGATGGTTGGTCACGCGTCAAAAAATAAAACCGGAAAAGTGCGAGTCAACTCTCACTCGGAAGGTTCCACACTATCATCGTACGAGTAAAACGTAATTCGCAAACAGAAACCATAAGAACTTTTCTTTTTTAAATCAATGAAACAAAAATCAGCATTACGCGATTACCATTCAAGTAAGGAGCGCGCCCGATGTGGCTCCGGCGGCCATCATCGGTGCTCGACTGAGTCAGGTCAGGAGTCCTGACCTGACTCAGTCAATGTAATAATCAAGGGGCCCATTGTCCTGACCTTGATTATAACATTTATTTTATTTTTATTATATGATTTATGTTTTAATAGCATAGCGGACGACAATATTGTACTGTGACAATATTATACTTACACATTCTGTCTAAATGTTTGTTGTAGCGGCGACAAAATACACTTTCTGTGAAAATTTCAACTATCTACCGTTTATGGTTCATGAGATGACAGCCCGCTGAGAAGGACCGGCGGCGCGGCGGCGCACAGTGGTACGGTTTGAGAGCTTCCCTTTCATAGGATTTTATTTTTTAAAATATTTTTTTTTGCTTCATTAAAGGGTCAAATATGATTGAAATCGACATAAAACCGCATAATTTAATTGTTTTAACCTATTCTACTGCTCAAAAACCATAAAAAGTGAACTTGAACATTTTAAATGTATGAAAACGAAAATGTTTTTCAAAATATCTCTTTACTGTTAAGAGCTGTTGAGCTATAATTTATTAAATATTGTTACTGGGGCTAAAGTGATCCCATATGACCTTTGACCTTAACCCCCCGCGTCCCCCTGTAAGAGATATACGGTTAGTTAAATTGCAATATTTGACGAGTAAAAATTATTACTTTTTGCTTCTGTAAAGTGTCAAATATGATTGAAATTGACATAAAACCGAATAATTTAATAGTTTTACCCTATTCCACTGCTAAAAAATCATAAAAAGTGAACGTGAAAATTTTCAATGTATGAAAACGAAAACGTCTTTCAAAATATCTCAATACTGTTAAGAGCTGTTGAGCTACAACTTATTGAGTATTATTACTGGGGCTAAAGTGATCCCATATGACCTTTGACCTTGACCCCCTACGTTCCCCTGCAAGAGATACGGTTAGTAAAAATTGCAATATATGACGAGTTTATTTATTTTTTGTCAATTTTGAAATTGAATTATAACTTGATAATTTAAATGTGTTAAACCTATTCTACTTCTAAAAAACCATAACAAGTGAACTTGAACGTTTTTAATGTATGAAAATTTCAACAAAATCTGCTCCATGCATAAGTAACTTATGTACACTTGATGGCATATAATACCAGGGATAAAGATCAACATATAATATTTATGAGCAGTTTTGGAACAATATTCCTTCATGAGATTACCTGAACAATTACTGAAAATTTTCTAATTAGATCTTCATTTATGCCAGTGATCTCAGCAGTAATTTCAGGGTTCAAAAAAAATGTTCTTGCCGTGTTTCCGTCATTTGTTGTTCCTGAACCCTGCTTTACAATATCAACCCCATCTTATCTCTAAACTGTTTCTGTACAATTTCTTTTTTAGTAGCTAGTAATCCCTTTAAATCATCCCCTTTAGTTTGCCATGTCTTAAAATCTAGCCTATAAGATATATGCAGCGAGCATTCCATACATCTGATACGTGCATGAAGGGAAGACCAGCCAAACCGATATATATCTGCCTAAACACTTCTTTGCGATATCTTATCAATGTCATTAATCTCTTTCGGTTTTGCTTTACAGATATCACATGTTGCAGTTGATGTATCCGAAAGCTGTGAGGTTATTTTGCCATCAATCATAGTCATATGAAGCTTGTGCCTCACATTTGTGTTTCCGACAATAGTTGGTTGGACTGTTGATCTCACTCTCAATGGTAGCCATTTCTTCCTTGATGTTTAAGTCATTTTCCTTTGCAAACTTGTAGTAAAGTGGTCGGCAGTAAAATGTTGAGGATGCTTTTGGATTTTCCCATACGGTTTCATTAGAATCATCTTTCACGAGTTTTAGTGGAACGAATGAATACATAAAAATGCTAGAATCATCCCCTTCCATATTTTGCTAGTAATTGCTGTGTCCAGATGCACCATCAAAACCCCATTTACTAACAAGAGTTAAGTCCGAATCAGGAAGTTCTGTTGTAACAGTTTTTAATATTCTCTGTACTGTTAAATTGAATATTGCTTAAAGTAATCGTCATATCTTCTTTATTCACATAGCATTTATTTTTTTCATCCAAAACTTTAGCATATGACGCGAAAAAATTTAATCCCATACTGTTTGTATGTTGTCTTAATGTAGAATATTGATATTTCGATAATTTCAAAGATGTTATCATACCTAATGTTTTATCAGCAGAACAGGTCCGTTGCTTAGGTTTAGCTATGCTTGCTCGAATCCGTGATGCATCTTCAGGATGTTTAATGAAGTGCTTCATAATGGCAACAAAGTCTGCATTATTTTCACTTACAGAAGCTTTTTTGCACAAAGCATAATTATGCTAAAGTTTCAAAATCATTTTGTGATAGAAGCTCTTCAGTTCTTCTTTTCTTTTGAAGTAGACTCAAATCCGCAAACTCTTTACGAACAGTCAAGGTTTTCGTTGACGTCGATACAGATACGCTTTGGGGTTCAGTAAATTGCCTTGATGTAATTTCTGATCCTGATACAACTGATGGCATACCTGTTGATTCTTCAGTTCTTAGCCCACTATGAGATGAATCATCCATGTTTATCTGATCAACGTTTTTCTGAATGCATTCAGGCCATTTAATATGTGAATCTAACCAATCTGCATTTTTTTTCCAAAAATCTTTCCTGTGTGTAGTTCGCGGTCTTCCATCTTTGCTTCATGTTACACACGCATGATTGACAAAACAATTTCAATTGTTTCTTCTCGTCTTCAGACAACGACTACTCACAGAAGCTAACACTTTTTCTAACAATGAGTTTGATTCAAAAGACACTTGCCCCAAAAATACAAAAACGTCTAGATTTGATATAAGTCCATACTGAATAATTTTAAGGGTCCAAAGGGTAGGACCCTTATCTTTATCTTTTTCTTATCATTGTTGATTCGTATTGTGTGTATATGTGAAACGAAACCCATATACCTTCTGTATTCATACTTTCACTCGTTACCAATAACTAGGTAGCAGGTAACAGAATGACTAATCGGGAGCACTTTTAACGACCTATAAATACCATAATTAGGACAACCACAATATTTGGACATTCCTGATTGAACAATGATCAGGTATATAAATCATGGGCCAGGTAGTCAGGTAGTCGTAAAACCAAAGTAAAGTACCTACTTGTTTGCTAATTTTAATGAAGTAATGGAGTTTTATTTTTAAACTAAGTAGGTAGGTAGTAGTAGTATAATTATCGAAACCATATCTTTAAGACAGGTATAAACAGTAGTACGATAGTTTGAAAGATATTTTCGTTTTCATACTTCGAAAATGTTCCAAGTTCACTTTTCATGGTTTTTTAGCAGTACCTAGGTACAATAGGTAAAAACAATTAAATTATCCGGTTTTATGTCAATTTCAATCATATTTGACAAAAAAACTCGTTAAATATTGTAATTATTACTAACCGTATCTCTTGCAGGGAAAGGTAGGGGGTCAAGGTCAAAGGTCATATGGGATCACTTTAGCCCCAGTAACAATACTCAATAAGTTGTAGCTCAATAGCACTCTTAACGGTAATGAGATATTTTGAAAGACGTTTTCGTTTTCATACATGGAAAATGTTGAAGTTCACTTTTTTTGTTTTTTTTTGCAGTGGAATAGGGTAAAACTATTAAATAATTCAGTTTTATGTAAATTTTAATCATATTTGACCCTTTACTGAAGCAAAAAAAAAAATTTACTCGTCATATATTGCAATTTTTACAAACCGTATATCTCTTACAGGGGGATGCGGGGGGTTAAGGTCAAAGGTCATATGGGATCACTTTAGCCCCAGTAACAATATTTAATAAGTTATAGCTCAACAGCTCTTAACAGTAATGAGATATTGTGAAAGACATTTTCGTTTTCAATACAATACAATACAATATATCTTTATTGCACCATCAAATATAAAGAAAATAATAAAAATAGGATCTTAATACTAACTAAATCTAGTGGCACAATCGGCGGCCTTATCGCTAAAAGCGATCTCTTCCAGGCAACCTTTGGATGGATAGGATCGGTACGTATTAAAGCTGACGGTGGCGTAATTATTTACGATAATTATATAATATATATATATTATATAATATATATATATTATATAATATAATATATATAAAATAATTAATATTTATTAAGAACGTACATATATAAAAATAGAGCACAAATATACATAAAGCAGGAACAATTAACATAGAAAATAAAAATAAAAGTCAAGAAAACTTATCAAGAGTGGTCAGATAGTGTTGATGAACCATACTTTTGAAGATAGGAAGGGATTTTGCTTGACGGATAGAAACGGGAAGGGCGTTCCAGAGTTTGGCGGCCTGCAACGTGAAGGAATCACCATAGAATTGGGAAGTGTGTGATGGGATTTTTAAGAGAAGGGTATCAGACGAGCGAAGGGATCGTGGGTGGGACATATGGAGAAACTCAAAACGGTCTTTTAGATAAGATGGCGATGATGGAAGGAAAAGGACAGAATAAAGAAGATTGAGAACATGAGCATTCCGACGAAGACGAATGGGTAACCACTTGAGCCTATTACGGTACACAGAGATGTGATCAAATTTACGCAGGCCAAATATAAATCTAATGGAGTAGTTCTGAAGACGCTCAAGCTTGTTGAGTTGGTCTTCAGTTAGGTCAGGATAGCTGGCGTCTGCATAGTCTAAGAGGGGGAGTAGTAAGGATTGTGCAAGCGCAGTTTTGGTACAAGTAGGAAGGAAGTTACGCAACCGCTTTAGAGAAGCACCTGTACCAAAGATCTTCCTAGATACCGCTGCAAGTTGTGGACCCCACGATAACTGTCGGTCAACAAGTAACCCCAGATTTTTAACGGTGTCGCTGATCTCAATAGCAACCCCATCGAAAGTGACCTTTGGCAAGTCAGGCCAGTCGATACGAGCGATCATCCTAGAGCTACCTATGACAATCACTTGGGTTTTACTAGGATTAACCTTAAGCCCAAACGATTTGCTCCATTTGTTGACATTTTCGAGGTCTTTATTGACCTCTGCAATGGATTCACCGAGCCATTCAATAGGGGCCTGCGAGTAGATTTGCAAATCATCTGCATAGAGGTGGTAGGGAGAAGATAGATGATTGGAGATAGAATTGATGAAGATTGCAAAGAGAAGAGGAGATAGAACGCCGCCCTGAGGAACACCGGCATCAAGTTGACACCATGTTGAAAAGGAATTGTCAACGCGAATGCGTTGCCGGCGTCCATTCAGGTAATTACGAAACCAGCCAATTATTTCATACATTGAAAATGTTCAAGTTCACTTTTTATGATTTTTGAGCACTAGAGTAGGTAAAAACAATTAAATTATTCGGTTTTATGTCAATTTCAATCATATTTGACCCTTTAATGAAGCAAAAAAAAATATTTCCAAAAATAAAATCCTATGAAAGGGAAGCTCTCAAACCGTACCACTGTGCGGCGGTGCCCGACGGATGGCCAGCTGGAGGCTTGGGTTCCGTTGGTTGCTTGGCACCCTTTGGCACGGAACCCAAGGATGGACTAGAGACGAATTAAATGATTATCTAATTAAAGCTTTCAAACCAAAAATTGTATTGAATTTCTGCGATTCGCTTCAATGATACCAACCAATGTCGTTAAATATTTTCCACCAATACTTTTTATTTATTTTATTTTTTGAAACTCATTTTATCTAGAACCGAGTATAGGTAGTGTATAATAGTTATGTATATGTACCTCCCTATTATACCTGATGATATCGTTTGGTCTAAAAATAGGCTTACTAAGTAGAGAGCTAACGAAACTGGGTATCTTACGACCTACCTAATAACAAAGGCTAAAAAGCGTGAATCATGCATAATTAGCGTGTTTCCTGTGTGGAAAAACCCAGACTTGTGTCGGGGCGCTTGCACGCTAGCGGGGGGCTGGATCGATAGCCCCCCGCCGCCGCCTCGCCCGCCCCCAAGCGGGGCTGCCGGCTGATCTGTGCACTATGGAGCATGCTGTTGCTAGCCGCCCGCCACCGCCACCCATACATGCCTCATGCCAATACAATACACCAGGAATGTGCCACTGTGGGAGACATCCCTCAGGGCGGGACCACCGGATTTAAATTCCAAACAATACTTACCTAATTGATTTAACTAAATATACAATTAGTGTGATGGCAATTTCATTTTTGCATCAAAGTTAAAAAAAACTTTTTTTTTATTAAGTAAAACAATAGGATTATGTCATTAATTGTTCTTCGTAATTTAAATAACTTATATTTCCCCCTCATTAATAAAAAACCGTGTAAATCTGTAATTATTTTGAGGCATTATTTTCCAAAACGAGTCAGAAGACGTTCGTTATGGACAGAATTGGTGGAAATATTGAACTTGTTTCATTGCATCGCAGCAAAGCGCAGAAGCTCGAACCAATTGGTGGTTTTGACCATCGCGTCGCGTCGTCGTTTATGTCGGTGAACGAGGCTCGTAGCTCAGTATAAGTATGTATGTATATATTCTATACGTGTACATTATTGGCTATCAAGTGAGCCCTCTATGGACTTCCTAGGACCCCTACATGGGTAGCTATAGCTTAATCAGTACAGGCACCCGTGCTTCGAGCCAATGAAAACAAAAAGCTGCCATTTTATCATGGAGAGAGAAACATAAAATATGGATGGTGATTTGTCGATAAAACTTACCATATTTCACCTACGAAGAAATAATATTTCTTCGTAGTATTTCAGCCAAAGTCTCCGACACCGGTAACCATATAGATCGAATTTTCTTGTAATCATTTATAGATAATAAAATTTAAAAATATATATTTAAGAAAATGAGCAACGCTATAACAACATATTGTTATAGCTGTAGCATAAGAGTACCCACACCGCACGGTACCCACTGTGAATTGTTTACCCTTCTACCTCTTACGGTTCTTGAGCTACAGCCCGCTAACAGACAGACGGATGGACAGCAGGGGCTCAGTAATAGCAGTAATAGGGTCCCATTTTCACCTCCATACAAAGCAGAAAAAAATAGTAGGTTATAATGAAATTGTCCGCGCGACCGCAGCTGCACCGGTTATGATCGGCTTAGCCGTCCCGTCCCACACAGCCGTATTATACGATATAAATCTGATTTTCTTAACTAAACAAAGATCAGAGAAAAATGCACCTCTCTGTCCTCTAGTGCGGCTGTGTTGTCGGTCTACCGATAGATACCGCTTGCTCCTCGTTAGTGCTGCTCTGTCCTCTAGTGCGGCTGTATTGTCGGTCTACCGATAGATACCGCTTGCTTCTCGTTAGTGCTGCTCTGTCCTCTAGTGCGGCTGTATTGTCGGTCTACCGATAGATACCGCTTGCTCCTCGTTAGTGCTGCTCTGTCCTCTAGTGCGGCTGTATTGTCGGTCTACCGATAGATACCGCTTGTTCCTCGTTAGTGCTGCTCTGTCCTCTAGTACGGCTGTATTGTCGGTCTACCGATAGATACCGCTTGCTCCTCGTTAGTGCTGCTCTGTCCTCTAGTGCGGCTGTATTGTCGGTCTACCGATAGATACCGCTTGCTCCTCGTTAGTGCTGCTCTGTCCTCTAGTGCGGCTGTATTGTCGGTCTACCGATAGATACCGCTTGCTCCTCGTTAGTGCTGCTCTGTCCTCTAGTGCGGCTGTATTGTCGGTCTACCGATAGATACTGCTTGCTCCTCGTTAGTGCTGCTCTGTCCTCTAGTGCGGCTGTATTGTCGGTCTACCGATAGATACCGCTTGCTCCTCGTTAGTGCTGCTCTGTCCTCTAGTGCGGCTGTATTGTCGGTCTACCGATAGATACCGCTTGCTCCTCGTTAGTGCTGCTCTGTCCTCTAGTGCGGCTGTATTGTCGGTCTACCGATAGATACCGCTTGCTCCTCGTTAGTGCTGCTCTGTCCTCTAGTGCGGCTGTATTGTCGGTCTACCGATAGATACCGCTTGCTCCTCGTTAGTGCTGCTCTGTCCTCTAGTGCGGCTGTATTGTCGGTCTACCGATAGATACCGCTTGCTCCTCGTTAGTGCTGCTCTGTCCTCTAGTGCGGCTGTATTGTCGGTCTACCGATAGATACCGCTTGCTCCTCGTTAGTGCTGCTCTGTCCTCTAGTGCGGCTGTATTTTCGGTCTACCGATAGATACCGCTTGCTCCTCGTTAGTGCTGCTCTGTCCTCTAGTGCGGCTGTATTGTCGTTCTACCGATAGATACCGCTTGCTCCTCGTTAGTGCTGCTCTGTCCTCTAGTGCGGCTGTATTGTCGGTCTACCGATAGATACCGCTTGCTCCTCGTTAGTGCTGCTCTGTCCTCTAGTGCGGCTGTATTGTCGGTCTACCGATAGATACCGCTGGCTCCTCGTTAGTGCTGCTTTGTCCTCTAGTGCGGCTGTATTGTCGGTCTACCGATAGATACCGCTTGTTCCTCGTTAGTGCTGCTCTGTCCTCTAGTGCGGCTGTATTGTCGGTCTACCGATAGATACCGCTTGCTCCTCGTTAGTGCTGCTCTGTCCTCTAGTGCGGCTGTATTGTCGGTCTACCGATAGATACCGCTTGCTCCTCGTTAGTGCTGCTCTGTCCTCTAGTGCGGTTGTATTGTCGGTCTACCGATAGATACCGCTTGTTCCTCGTTAGTGCTGCTCTGTCCTCTAGTGCGGCTGTATTGTCGGTCTACCGATAGATACCGCTTGCTCCTCGTTAGTGCTGCTCTGTCCTCTAGTGCGGCTGTATTTTCGGTCTACCGATAGATACCGCTTGCTCCTCGTTAGTGCTGTTATTACCTTACTCTTCTTATTACATTGTCTTCCCTCGCACGCATCGCAGCGTTTCCTTCTCCATCCGCATCTTTATGCAGTCTCTCTAGCTTTTAGAGCTTGTAGGCGTAGCGAGCTGTGTGCCTAAGCTACGCCAGCCGAGCCGAGTCCTTCAAAGGTTGCCGTTCACCACGAGTGGTATAAATAGCTAACACGCGGCGCCGCGCCGGGTCACTAGAGGGTGCCTCACTCGGCGGAAAACACTTAGCCTGTCCATGTTGCCTTCCCAGTTTTTCGGTGTCAGATATCACGCGACCTTTTAGCGATTCAATGAATTTTGCAAGGAAGCCCCGCGCTTGCGATCAATACCCCCACTGTTCTGTCCAAAATAACTGCTAAAGGCCGCATAGCCGATAACCTTTTATAATAAATAGGTACCACCTTCATAACAATACACATGGTGACTTTTTGAGATGGCGAGGATGAACAAATCCGACATGAGGGTTAGAAAAAGAACGGAAATTCATGACCTTGATTTATAAGAAAAAACAATGATATTAATGCAAATTTATATTTTTACATATGTATTGAATTTAGTTTTCTTTCAAAAAGTTGTTCAGTCATTTATTAATTATTACTCATGCATGACATAACGAAATTAAATCATTTACTAGGTGCAAACCAAGATAATGCTGTTCTTTGTACGAATTAAAATCACAAAAAGTCCTCATATTGGGCGCCTTAATATGTAACTTTTAAAAAAACGATGGTTTAGTTCATGCATACAGTTTAGTGAGACACTTTACGAATGAACTACACCATACTTTTTGAAAATGTTAATAAATAATATTAAAAAGATTATCGGTGTCTACCTCCAATGACATAAAATATGGTGGTCTTCGTGCGCATCCCATCCCAACCCAATTCCCAAAGAACCAACCAACATCTGCAAAGTACCTACATATATGAATAATTGAAAGGCGCGCAAGTGGATGAACGGACATTCAGACCAAAACACCTTGATGACCTACCAAAATTTAGTTTAACAAAAAAGCCGTTGCTTGTCTGTCGAGGAAAATCGGAAAAATTACTTATTTTTGAAAAATACACGTTTATCATCGCGATCTGCACAAGAAAAACTGAAGAAAATATATCTCTAACTACTAATAGAAGACTAGAAGTAGGTAGTATCTCACGTCGCGTCGTGCTGGCTCCATTCCCGATAGATAACAGACTTGTCAAACTGATAACACCTGGGAAAGGTGCATATTTGCTAATATAACTTGTTTACCGGTTCTGTTGATCCTGCATGACTGAACAGAATATATCGAAACAGCATTATTACCATTTAAGACATTCCAAATCCCAAGTGAATCATGGATAGCTACTTATTACACAAGTGGTCAACTTTAAAAGCTCCTAGCCAGCGCATTTTTTATGTTAGAACGTAGGTTTTTTTATATTTAAAAGCTATTATGATAGACAATAATAAAAAGTCATAAAAATATCTAGTATTATAGGCTTAATTTTAAGATTTTTTGAGATTATTGAAAAAAAACAGCATAAAAAGTGTAATTTTAATACAAAAATTAAACTTTAAGTCACGATAGCCACTCGTTTGTGAGTTATTTGTTATTTTATCGTCATCGTCACATATCTGACATGATTATGGTTTTTATTTTAACAAAATAGACCCACTACTTTGGAAGAAATCATTTTTTATTAAATAGAGTCATTAGTGAGTAATAAAAATTTTAATTCATCAATAAAGTATATACGATTTTTTTTTAAATTTTTTTTTCTATTTTTTTGTCGATAATTTTTGATCTAGTTTCACCCCCTTTCGGGGTTGCACTTTATCCAGGGACACACTGTATATGTACTCTTCGCAATCAAATCACATGTTGTCATCATCATCATCATGCAAGTACATTTTTATAATAAATAAATAAATAAAAATCATGCTACTCCTAAATAAATCAGTTGGAAATGACCCATGATTGGAACATTCATAGAATTGTAATACGTTTACTTTATAATTATACCAAGTTAAAGCTGGATAAAAATAATGTTCACTCACATAACAATGAGTCGCAACAAGATAACAAGGGCTTTCAATAAACCCTCGATATGTTGGGAGTTCCACCGTTAGTTACTGCGTAGAGTGCGTAGGTCAGGGTGCCTCGCGCCCCGCCGCGCCGCCGCGTACCTACGCCTGGGGGCGCGAAGTAGGACAGGCAGCCTCCACCCGCGAAGGCGGGTAGCGATAGAGTGGAGGCTCCGGCCTAGCGCTAACAACGCGGAGGCCACATCGTACTTCGTTAGAGGTTCTTCGTTTCTCTCGTCCAATCGCATGCAAACTTGTACCAAAGCAAACTAACAACTACCTACTAACATTGGGTGTCTTTCTTTGATTCCACCACTTTTCTGTTAGGGTTAGAGGTCGGTACCGATTGATGATGGTGGAGCGTGGTGATGATGTGATGCAGTAGGTATACCTCGGGGTTAGGAGACGCGGGCGTGCGGCGCGCTCGGTCGCGGCGGCGGCGGCGGCGGCGGCGGCGCGCGCGGCGCATGCGCGGCCCGGGCGCGGGGTGGGGTCGCGAGGGCGCGGGGCTGCGCCTCCAGTATCGACGCGAGAGTGAGGCGCGGCGCGCGCTCCGTCAGCCGCTAGTTAACCTCGAGCCCCGCGTTACGTAAAGTTGCCTGCGATGGCCGAATCGGGTCCCTCCCTCTGCAGCGTGCTCAACCCCAGTAAGTGTCGGCGCGCCGCCGGCTTCGCTTCGCCCGCTTCCCTCTCTCTCTGTCGCGACTAACCCGCTAACGCCAGCCTTCTATTGCAGATGCCTGGTTCGACCCGCAGAGGCTGCACCCCGAAGGTGAGTGGTCGCCGCGAGCCGGGCTCGCAAATAGGACTCGGTGGCTCCCCGCCAAGCGGCGCCCGGGCGCGCTCCTCCGCGCCGCGCCCGCCCCCCGCCCTGACCCACTCGCTGCTCGCCAGCACGCGCACCCAGCGGAGTGCTGGTGAAGGGGCCCTCCTCCAGCCCCGCTCTACTGCCTCGAGATGTATTCGTGGAGCGCGCGTGCTGCGCTCGCTGGCGCGCCAACTCGCGATAAGATCGTATAATTGATAGTCTGTCACAGCCGCGATGCCCCATGTTGACAGAACAATAATAACTTCACATGTCAAGGTAACACCTGTGCGGTGTAACATTGCGGTCAGCCATTGTCCTATCGAACACATCCATGTTTAAATTAACCTCAATCTGTGTCGTCGAATTGTTTCCAAAACCAGAGTTATTCCTAAAATAATTTTGCTCAGAATTGTTCTATTAAAAGTATCGTAAATTTAATGGGCATTTCCGAGCAGATGTGATGCCTGTTCCTGGTGGCAGTGAAGTGGAGGGCAGGTCGGGGAGTCGCGTGAAGAGGAGAGTGGTAGGTGAAGGTGCGGAGGCACCGCAGTGCGCAGCCAGCAGCCAGCCAGTTAATAGTGTGTCGTCACGACAACAAGAGGGTCAAGTTTAATTTAGATCTGCGTCTAATTCTATTGTAGAGGAGCGCGTGTCGTGCGCGTCGCGTCGCCAGCGCGCCCGTGCTTGCCTTCTTACATTGATATCGAGTCTGCCGTTCAATGGCCCCGGACCCGACGGACGCATGCGCCCTAACTGACCCTTCCTGTTACACTCGCTCTTTTCAATCATCCTCATAACATTGACTAACTAACTGCCATATGAAATGCTTACTAAGTTTTGTCCAAGTTTCATATATCCAACTGCGCCATTAAGGAACCTGTTCGAGATCAAGTGTAGTCATAGCCCCAGGCTCGTACAATTACAATATGTTATTTAGGCAACCTATGTCATAGCCGTCGCGTCGTCGTGTCGTAAATTCGTTACCTACCATCCTAGGGTCAAGGGCCACAATCAAAACACGTGTTACCCATATGTCCGCGATGTTTCAGTATTTCGTTCAAGGCTACATAATCACATCACTGTCTATTACATGGGTTGTAGACACGGTGTGCCCAGCTCTCCGGTCCCCTTAGTCCCCGCACACCGGACACGGTATCCGGATATACCTTAATAAATAAAACAAATACCTAATGCTGGACTATCAGAACTACCAGCAGACAGTAAGTTAAAGTGGTTTCCGTGGGGTATCTAGCTCGACCCTTGTGAGCGGGTGCTCCCGGAGGACTCTGCTAAGGTTTGCTTTGGATCCACGTATGATTCAATTGGTTTTGCATTTCGTGTGTGGGGCGGAGAGCGGCGCGGCGCGGCGCCTGGCGGCAGGTGAGTCACCGCGCTCCTTGCATCAGATCGTCCTAATTCAATTAGCCGATCGATGTGGGTGCTTTGCTTCTAGAACCTCGGATCGGACGTATTAGAATAACAACCTTTAAGAGCAAACTGACATGTTTGCGGTCGTAATCGTAACGGAACCGGTGGTGTCTTTGTTTGCGTCTGCATGCGAGTAACTTGATCGCAGCAGGGAGGCCGCTCTTTTGTGTCCACCTGTACTGTACGCGGCGGCGGGGCGTGCGCTGCCTCGCTAGCGCACGCGTTATATTCCACTGATGAGTCAATCAAACAATGTGTCTCCTCACCTATGTACGTATGTATATATACCGCCATACGGCCAGTATGGCGAGGTCAAATATCAAACATCAAAGTCCTATATTTCCTTTAGACCTTACAGGACTCTTGGACACGTTCAAATGACTGAAGATCGCTTTGAGTTTTTGTGCACTTCAATCTTTTTAAGGTAAAGTAAAGAAGCGAACAAGAAACCTTTACCTAACAACCTAACGTTGTTCGTTTTCGAGTTGAAGCAAAACTTATCCCAAGCTCTTTTATCGTGACTAGCGACGCGCTGACCACACCGCCACCAGTACACATATAGACCGCTCGGCTGTCCCAAATCAAAACACAGAAAGGGACTTCGAACTATTTTTACAGGAGGGCAAAAAACGCTGATTTGCTGAAGGCACGCAACGCCCCGCCCCTCTCCAGAAAAGATAGCGGCAATTTGATGTTTTCTCACTAATTCATGGAGATAGAAACTCCGACGGGTGTGTGCTATACTGTGTAATTTGTAGATTTTATGGTCTTTTAGACATGTTAATTCCCAAATCAAAAACCCAATCCCAATCCAAAGCAAAGTTAGTACGTGTGCCTTGCTGTGTTTTGAACTGGTAATCAGCTCTTACTAGGTTTTTGATTTGGGGATTGCGGTTTAGTCTGTGCACTTACTAGGTTTTATGGTATCGCTATATTCGGAATGGAGGCCTTTATTGAAAAAAGGGTTTTTGCATATTGTGGGCATTTAGGTACACACAGTACCTAAATGCCCACAATATGCAAAAAAAGCATGGTGTAAAAATCTTGATATCGACAAAATGTCCCTTACTGTGTTTTGATTTGGGACAGCCGCGCTGTGCCTCAGAGCATCGTGCCTCCTTGCCACCGCAACAGTGCACAACGACAGTTCCTCCCAACACCTCCGCCTCTAAACTAAACTTACCGCGAGCTACTCACCTTGCCATTAATAAGGTTCTATCCTTGATATCTAATCAGCAATGCATTAGTGGCTACATTTGGAACTGGTTATATAATAGCATTCTTGAAGCTCGTGCCGTAATCAAATCAATCACGGTGCTCTCCTCTACCTCAACATTTTTGAGAATAAGGTACATACTTGTACGTTTAGTCTGAATAATGTTTTTTTATTGTATTGAAACGAACAGCTTATTATTAGTATTTAATTATTGTATTTATTTGGCATAATCGATAGATAATTGCGATCACCCGTCGCGTCTATTTAATCTCGTCGTCGTCGGCTGTCTCGCAATTATCATAATAAAAAAAGATAAATAATAATTGTGAGAGGACTCCACATGAGATGTCGCTCTAATTGTGCGCAACGGAGCGCTCCAAGAGAGTGGAACATGCGATGCGTGACATTGACTGCAACCCGGCGGCGCACGCGCACGCGCACGCCTGTTGGCTAGCTGACTTCGATCCCCAGCCCTTATTCTCTTCAGTTTGCCGAATTGCAATTTTTTTCTCATTGTAATTGTAATCGAGGAAAGACTCGGAATGGCTTTAGAAAATGATAAGATACGATATCGGAGCCGGGCGGACACTTCATGTTGTAATGTAAGTCACACACACACACATTGGCAGGTATTGTAAGTTATCCTCGGCGGACTGTTGGCACACATTACAGATCTGTGTTATTCAGTCAGCGGAGATTATTTTAATCTGATCATAATCAACTTTTAAATCCCCATAACTGCATGTTCTTCATTATGGCGCGCGCTGCTTGTTTGTAATGCAAGTGCATTGTGCGAGACTAGTGTAGGCCCGGCGCCCCACGCGCCCCACGCCCCACGCCCAGCACGCGACACACGCGGAGCATCATTGTTACAGTCCACTCCACCGCGGTCTCGCTAAACTCGTGAAGCGCGTGTTATTTTTAGTTCGCGGTGACGTCGTCGAGTGCGTTCCTTCCTGATTCTAATTCCCGTCGGCGATACTAATCTTGTTGCGAATGGATTCCGTGATCTCTCTCTAGCTAGGTAGTACCTAGGATCCTTAGCATCAGTACCTAGTAGGTACTGATGCTAAGGATCCTATTGCGTGCAGACAAGTGTCACACGCCTTCAGGTGTCGCGCTCATGGGCATGATGGGCATCGATGAATCTAAATGGTACTATCCAGTTCAATTGAAACGACCTCTCAACTGAACCCCATGCTCTCTGTCCTAGAGTAGTGTTAGTGTCGGAGATAATAGAAAGCAATGTACCTATGGCTATTGCAACAGAGCTAGTAGAGCTCAGTTTATCCATTTGTTTGTGTAAGGCTCTAGACAGACGGACCGCATTTCAACTGCAATAGAGCTGCAAACCAAACGCGCAGTCCGATTGCAGTTAACGTAACTTTTTTTTCAGTAAAATATTGCATACTTTTTTCACTTCCTTTAAGAATTTGTCGTAAATCTTTAAATACATTTAACTCGATTTCTACCGCAACAGATAGAATCATAATTATGTATAAATTATTTATTTGCTCTTCGGTTCCATTTGCATATTATCTTAATTACATCTTCAATCACTGTGTGAACGAAAACTTCCAGTGATTTCGCGCTTCTACAAACATTGTTGTGTCTTCGTTACGTGCAGCGCAATTTTCAAAAATGTAGGTACTCAATGAAATGTGTTCTATGTAAATAGAATTTTAAAAGTCCAGTATTTGCGTAAGAGGACGAATGTCTTGTTGAAATCATCGGCCAGGCCAATAGTATAAAGATAAATTATTCTAACCCATAGGGCGTAGTGATGTCATACTTTTTTAGCAAGAGAAATGACAAAATAATGTAATTTATACTTCAAATAAAACGGGCTTTTTAAAGCTCTGTGAATTTCAAAGTAGGAGAGGAACGCACTAGCGGCCGCTGTGGTTGTGGCGCCGCTAGACGCTCTGCAGACGGAGCTTACGGTTGTGCGACTTGTACTGGCTGTTTCATATTCAAAAGGAGACAGTTTGTTCAAATAAAGTGGCTCAGTCTGCAGAGTTCTCAGTGCGTACAATCATGCGGTTGCATGGTAACCACTGGACGAGATGCTAGCCGCGCGCAGGTCACCGCTATGCTAAAGATAAACCATGTTGCATTCAATTTTACTTCAAACAATTAAGTACGCTATTATCTAACTACCTATGTACGTTACGTTTGTCTATCTTTGAATCCGGTCGTTACTATTATAATACTAGTGAAACGTTTCGCATGTGATTTTAGCACTCGGATGGTCCGTGGCCTTCACGACGTGTGCATTGGCTTAGGCTTTTCAAATATTGCAACAAGCTTGCGGAGCACAGGCGCCCGCAGCCCCTGGCCTCATGTTTACCTGTGACCTTCCTTCCGCATCACATCACATCACTCCGCGCCACATTGTGTACAGACTAGACCGACCCAGTCCCAGGTAGGTATAGGTACCTAAGGTACTACGATCGATCTAATCTCCTGACACCAATACAATTGGACGCGACGCGACGTCGTCTGTCCATTATCAATTGTTCGTTGTATAGGTAACTACGTAGGTAGTTAGGTGGTTGATTTGGCTTTAGGTTGATGTCTATTTTTTGGCAGTCGGGGCTCGATAAGGCAGATGCCGCAGCATTGAGCTCACTCCCTGATGTGTGCATCCTCTGCCAAATGTGAACTAGTGTGCGTGTGTATGTGTGTGTGTGGGTGCACCTGCAGCGGACAACTGACTGCTAGAGTAATGTCATCAATCAGATGGTCAATGAGAACCTAAAGCACAGATTTAATAATACTATGGGTACCTATAGTTAGAAGATAAATATACTTCACAAAGGGATGACAGTAAGTTACTAAATAACTAAAATTATGTATTGACCTAATTATACCTACCTGAGCAAATAGATCACAAAACAACTATTTATTATTTTGATAGAATAAAACTACAAAATACAGCAATCTGCCATCATGACACATTGGACATCACTTACACGATTACACAATTGAGACGTCATGCCGCGTGCCGTCCCTATATGTAATGTAAAGGCACAGAATAAAGTGACACCCACAGATAACAGAATACCTATCTGATATTCTGTAATCAGTGGTGCCACCTAGTACCTAGTGATACCCAGTAGGTGCAATACAATACAACAATTCTGACAATCTGTCAAATACCTGTCGCCCCTTAGAGTAATGCCTAGTTATTCTAAGTGTCGTCCCCTGTGATAGAAGGAGGTCATATAAATGACCTAAGGCTAAGACGGCCGTAACTAGGCATCTCAAACATGGACCCAAATTTATTTGGTGTGATAAATTTATTAATTAACTTAGTTTATGGATAAACTTCCGTTTAGAACTTAGCTCCGTTTTAACTTCCGTTTGGCTTCCGATCCGCCGCCGGCGTGATTTGCATGTTCTCTCACTTCTGTATAACATTCTGAACAATCCTCTTTCCCCTTCTTACCTCCGTGAGCGTTTTGAATTTCTTTACCCTCGTGATAGACCGTGTAGATCATCTTTGTCCCTTCTCCTTAAATTTCCTGCTCACTCATCCAGCCGCTACGGTGGCTCCTTTACTGTTGAATCGGTCAGGATGTGGAATTCTCTCCCACACAATATTCGTGCTAGCCCCTCACTCTCCATTTTCAAGCGTAAAGTCAAAGAGCACTATCTATCTTCATGATTCTGTTGTAATTTATGTATTTAATATATGTATCTATTAAGTATATGTATTATATGTAAGTATAGAATTTAGGTTAAATAGTATTTTATTATAGTATTTAGTAGTATGTATAGAATTTAGCAGTATATATAGTATTTAGTAGTATATTGAATAAGTAAGTTAAAATTTAATCTTCTGTCTATTTATAATTTTATTTATGCACATGTACCCACTTCTCTCTTTACTTTATCTCTCTCTCCCAATAAGGTTTGCTGGAAGAGAACTCTTTTTAGGGTTAAGTTCACCTTTGTATACATTTTCTAGAATAGGTTTTATATATAGTTTAACGTGCAAAAAGTATAAAATAAAATAAATAAATAAATAAAATAGAACATACCTCCAATCAATGTGAAATTTGGTATACTTATGGATTTTCATGCGCTGATCAAGAATATCATACTCAAAACACCCGCGAATTCGATTTTCAAGGTCAAATCGACAAAAATCCTAAGAAAATCATAAGAGTAGACAAAAGTTGTATGAACTGTATAGTGAAAAGCAGTACAATTTTAGCCACGAATTTAAAGAAAAAGTTAAAAATTACTCAAAAATATTTAGAAATGTTTGTAATACAGCAAAATCATTATATTAGCTCGAAAATTAAAAATAGTGAATATGTAATAAAATCAACTTGGAAAATAATTAATAGTGAGACTGGAAAGGTTATTACATTAATGATTACAATTTAAAGATGAATGATTGCTCCATCAATTATGATGGTGAGGTAGCGCAAGCTTTTGAAAACAAAATAATCCCATTGTTTAAATCGGGTAGTAGTAGGTCTGACCACACTCACTTGAGACCAATATCAGTACTCAAATCAAATCAAATCGTTTATTTGCAAGAATACAAGATTATACAATGTCAGATCTTATAACTAATTTAGTAAATGTATTCAGCCTGCATGCAGGCGTGCAAATGTTATGCGAGTCATATTATTATAATTATATATTAAATTAATTATATTAGTCATTATAAGTAACAATTTAAATCTCTAGATATTCGTTCACAGTATAAAAACATTTTTCAAGTAGCCATCCTCTTAACTTTTTCCTAAATATATTTCCATTTAATTCTTTTAGTTCTTCCGGTAATTTATTGTAAATAGTTATGCACATGTTATACACATTTCTTTTATAAATATCTTTATGGCATTAGTGTTTATAGAGTGCATTTTGAAACTTCGGCCTTTTTTGCCGGGTTATTACATCGCTACGTTTTTGAAAATATTTTGTATATGATTTTACAAACAGACAAACTTCCCTTATATACATACATGCGAGAGGAAGGATCCTACAGTTCTTGAAGAGAGGCTTGCAACTATCAAGGAACCAAGACTTGTTTATCACTCTAAGGCATCTTTTTTGAATTTTAAATACTCTTTCGACATCTACTGAGTTGCCCCACAGTAACAACCCGTACCCCAAGACTGAAGACACATGACCATGGTAAGCAGCTAGAGCGGCGTCAAAAGAAACAGCCTGGCGAACCTTCTTAAGAGCGAATACAAATCTGCTCAGCTGTTGGCACACCTGGTTCACATGGTCCTTCCAATTCAAATGCCTATCCAGAATAACACCAAGGAATTTAAAAGAAGTAACCTCACCCACCTTCTCAATATTATGATCTATGTCAAGTTTTATAGGAATTGTATTATAAGAATTAAATTGCATTATTTTGGTCTTGTTAATATTAATTATTAAATTGTTGTAATCAGTACTGCCTACATTCAGTAAAGTTTTTGAAAAACTTGTTTTACACCAATTGTTTAGACATTTTAATGGCAATGACCTGCTACGCTGTAAGCAATTTGGGTTTACTCGTGGCAGGTCAACTACTGATGCCGGTGTAGAGTTGGTATCGCATATTTTTGATGCTTGAATGCTTGGGAGAAGTCGCAAGATGCTTTAGGCGTTTTTTGCGACTTGTAAAAAGCATTCATCACGAAACGTTAATCAGGAAACTACATCATTATGGAATAAGGGACAGCTCTTTGGATCTTCTTACATCTTACTTGAGTGATAGGATACAAAGAGTTGACATTAATGGGAAACGATCTAAAGGGTCTGTGGTTACAATGGGTGTACTGCAGGGCTCTATCTTGGGTCCTTTCCTATTTTTAGTTTATATTAACGAGCTGCCTCATCTTGTAAAGAATGATCATGAGATTGTATTGTTTGCTGATGATACTTCATTAATTTTTAAAAAGAATAGACAAAAACCAAATTTCGACGATGTAAATACTGCAATCTCAAAGGTAGTCCATTGGTTTAGTATTAATAATCTTTTGCTTAATAAAGTCAAAACAAAATGTATAAGATTTATTCTACCTAATGTAAAACAAGTTAAGGCTGATATAAACGTAAAAGGAGAAACGCTAGAAATAGTAGACAATACCGTATTCTTAGGAATAACCTTAGATAGTAAACTTTAATGGGGCCCACACATAGATAAGCTATCGAAGAGACTTAGTTCTGCAGCATATGCAGTTAAAAAATCCGTCACCTTACAGACGTTGATACTTCTAGACTAGTCTATTTCAGCTACTTTCATAGTATTATGTCTTATGGCATACTAATGTGGGGGAACGCTGCAGATATAAACACCGTATTTGTGTTGCAGAACAGGGCTGTTCGTGCGATCTATAATATGGGTCCCAGAGAATCCCTACGTAATAAATTCAAAGAAATAAACATAATGACAGAACCATGTCAATATATTTATGAAAACTTGTTGTACACTCATAAAAACATCAATCGGTTCGCTAAAAAAAGCGATATACATAATGTAAATACTAGAAATAAGCATAAACTCGCTGTTCCCACAACTAGACTACATAAGATAAGAGTATCTTTTAAGGGGCAATGTATAAGCTTCTACAACAAAACTCCAAGTGAGTTGCAAAAATTATCAATAAATAAATTTAAAAAAAATGTGAAGCATATTCTTTGTAAAAAGGCTTATTACAAAATATCAGATTATCTAGAAGATAAAAAAGCTTGGAACGAGTTTTGCTCCAACTCAAAATCTAACAATTTACAGATATTATGCAAATCATATGTACTAGACACATAAGTTATGAACATACTAGTGGTTTCTTCTCACTTCTTCCACTGGTGGACAAAAAATTGAAGTGAACATCAAAATAATGTTATTATATTATAATAATGAATAGTATAAAATATGACCTGTCTAAGTGCTTATTTGTAAGCCTAAAGAAATAAACTTTAATTTCATTTCATTCAACGCGGACATTTCGCATTTCCATCCAATGAGATTTTACATCATACATCATTGATTCCGTCCATCACTCCTCTCGAGGCATATCTCTGGAAGGGGCTTCGTTCTCCGATAACCCTTTAATGCGTTTTATAAACTCTAGTAGGTACCTACCCAGATAACGTAACAGGTACCATGTAATACTAAACAGAATAATACATAAACCGGCCGCTTGCGATTCGACTCGCACACAGAGAGTTCCATCTTACATATTTTTTATAAAAAATATTTTTTTGTAAAAGAAATACTAAAATCCAGTTTTTTTATTACAAAACGTTGTCATAATGCGGTCTCCCATCCAAATAAGGATCCGATTACGTCAAGTACTGACCGCGCCCGAGGACGATGCTACTCGACCTGACTACTTGTCGACGCGACGCGACGTGGTGGTATGGTCGGTGCCGCCCTTGATTAGTAAAATAATTTTATTTTTAATATTTGTTTTTATAACGGCACTTACCTGGTCAACATTTCAACTGTCTACCTATTACGGTTCATTTTATTATTTAATGTTATTAGCGGCAAGAGATACACATTTTATTAAAATTTCAACTGTTGTCTAAGTTTCACGGTCGGTTCATGAATTCTACAGCGCCCTGACGACGGACGGACAGACAGCTAAGGCCCCCATATCTTTAGTCATTACCTCAAATAATTCTCCACTCAAACTTGCTCAAGGGCGTTTCGAGCATTCCTCCAAAACATGCTCGAGTTTGGTATGCTTAGTCGTTAATTTGGTTATATATCAACCTCTCTTATATACCTTCGCGATGGGTAATTGTAGGTTTCATCGTCGTAAATGTAATTGAGATAGTCTCCAAAATCCATTGTAAATAACAACAAACTATTTCGAGGAGCATTCAGGTAGGTACCGAGGTACCTTGAGATGACAGTTCGTTATTCCACTCGTATGAAAAAATTCTCGAAGGCTGTTTCGAGTGAAGGATTTTTTTACGATCAAGCATACCGAAACGCATTTGGAGGTTGAGTAGAGTTTGAATCGAAGTCGAGGTAATGACTAAAGATATGGGGGTTAGTATTAGTAAGTAATAGGGTCCCTTTTAAACCCATTTGGTACGGAACACTTAAAATCTAGGTAATTAAATACAGCTTTATAAATGAAGGGAGATGAGTTCAATACCCTTCTTGCGATGTAAGGGTGTCAAATCCAATTGTCCCATGCAATTTGCTCCAATGGCTGGCTAGTATTCAAAGTTATCATACTTCATTGTCATATCATTTATTGTGCATCAACGATGGAGATAGGTCGGCTCGTGTCGGTCTCGCTGCGACCCGCGACAAGGTTGCGTCGCGAGTAGATGTGCTGATAAGGCGGTCCTTGTCCGATCCGTGCGTCGCGTCGCGTCGGTCGCGGCCGCGGAGCGCGGTGTCAGCAGCGAGTGTCAGATGACGTGTGTGAAAGGTGGGCCGCGTGGCGCCGCCACCGCCCGCGCTGCGCTCACTCCGCCACCATGGCCCGTCCCAAGCAGTCGCCGCGACACGCTGCGCAGTACGAGAACCTGCCGCCCCGAGGACCAGGTACTCCCTCGCTCCCCCTCCGCCCCGAGACCCACCCGACCCCCGCGCCTCCACACACCCGCTCCTGTGATCCCGCTCGGTGCACTTTCATTCATCACTAGGTACGTGGAAGCTCGCTCGTGTCGGGGAAGCTCTCCGCTTCCTACGGAACTGAGTGATAGCTTTGCAGATCGATGTTTGTGTGAAACAATGCTAATTCGCATTAGCAGCGCTACAAGTAGTGAGTGTAGGTACGTCCGCGTCACATGAACGTCCGCGTGGAGCTGTTGTTGTGAGTAGTAGGTACGTGCCCTCCGGAACGCTTGTTCTAGTGTAGCAGCTGTTCCGCATGGGATGTGTTCGGATTCCCTGCGAAGAGGCTGTGCGTAGATAGCGGTACCTAGTGGGTGCTCGGTCCGTCGTCGGTACCGTTGGATCCAGTCTAGTTGTCATGCTAGGAGCGCGGCGGGGCCCAGTGTCGGGTTGCAGGCAGCGAGGCGCGCGGGGCCGCGCCGCTAGACTAACTTTTATATTTTGGTCAGCTTTACCTTTAATGTGTTTCGATGATCTCATAAGTGGACGGTCGCGCAACACGTTTCATTATCCACGAGAGTCGGTCCCGATACTCTCTCCGCGACATAAGTATAACTCACTCGATCGGAACCGGTTAATAATGTCCCAGTTGATTAGTTGTGTTGTTCATCTGGCCGTTGTATTGTATGTGGTGTTGTTGTGTTCCAGTGGAGTCGCTGATCTACTGGCGGGACGGGGCGCGATCGGGCGCGGCGCTGGGCGCGGGCCTGGCGCTGCTGGTGGCGCTGGCCTGCTGCTCCGTCGTCTCGGTGCTGGCCTACGCCTCGCTGCTGGCGCTCTCCGCCGCTGTCGCCTTCCGCATATACAAGAACATACTACAAGCAGTGCAGAAGACCAACGATGGTCACCCATTCAAGTGAGTACACCAATCACCTACGCACTATAACCAACATGTAACTGCCGGCGCCGGCGCGGCGGCGGGTGGTCGGTGCTGATGCCATATCATAACATACAAATGCTTAGATATAATATCCCGGATGTAGGTAACTGGGCATAATATGGTCACATGGGCATCCCTGTTGGTTTCCGGTTCGGGCGCAAGGAGCGACGACGCAGCGGGAGTAAAGCCATATTTATTTAGTTTACTGTTGACTATTGCTGTTTGAAAGAGCCTATTATATACAAACTGTTCTCGGGATGAGGAAAGGATTCATTCATTAAGTTTAATAATAAATGACATCATAAGTACAAACGATACAAAACAAGTCATAATGAAGCTTACTTTGTCTTAAAGAGAGTAATCAAATAATAGTAACAGTAAGTAAATAGTAAGTAAGTAAATCATTTATTTGACACATAAACAGCTGTGTTTACTCGCCCCCGGAGACTCGTGACGTGAACAATAGAGAATCAACGCTGCGGCCGCCCGCGCCCGCGTCCGCGCCGAGGTTCTCACGGGACAGAGCCTTGGTATCTTATCATCTGAGCGTCACTCAACGAAACATTTTATTGTTTTGAAAAAACTAAAAATATTAGTATAAGTAAAAAAAAATACATAATATTTATATTACTAATATAAATATTAATAGTATTTGCTTATTACGGTTTTTTACGACGACCGATGTGGCGCGGTGGGCGAAGGTCCGCCTGCGACGCAGAAGTTTGCGGGTTCGATTCCCGCCTCGGAACAATTGTGTGTACGATCTGCAGATATTTGTTCCGGGTGCTCTGGTTGTTTTCTATGTATAATAAAAAATATCTATCTATGTAATGTATTATGTATAACAGTCATCTAGTACCCATAACACAAGCTCTGCTTAGCTTGGGGCTAGATGATGCTGTGTGAATTGTCCAGCATTATTTATTATTATTTATTTAAGTTTTTCGGGACAAATACTTATCCTATACACAGGGTGCCAGGTCCTATAATGGGTGGATAACCTTATCCTATACACAGGGTGCCAGGTCCTATAGTGGGTGGATAACCTTATCCTATACACAGGGTGCCAGGTCCTATAGTGGGTGGATAACCTTATCCTATACACAGGGTGCCAGGTCCTATAGTGGGTGGATAACCTTATCCTATACACAGGGTGCCGGGTCCTATAGTGGGTGGATAACCTTATCCTATACACAGGGTGCCAGGTCCTATAGTGGGTGGATAACCTTATCCTATACACAGGGTGCCAGGTCCTATAGTGGGTGGATAACCTTATCCTATACACAGGGTGCCGGGTCCTATAGTGGGTGGATAACCTTATCCTATACACAGGGTGCCGGGTCCTATAGTGGGTGGATAACCTTATCCTATACACAGGGTGCCAGGTCCTATAATGGGTGGATAACCTTATCCTATACACAGGGTGCCAGGTCCTATAATGGGTGGATAACCTTATCCTATACACAGGGTGCCAGGTCCTATAGTGGGTGGATAACCTTATCCTATACACAGGG
This sequence comes from Eupithecia dodoneata, assembly GCA_947044415.1. Taxonomy (NCBI): domain Eukaryota; kingdom Metazoa; phylum Arthropoda; class Insecta; order Lepidoptera; family Geometridae; genus Eupithecia; species Eupithecia dodoneata. Next base: position 12,625,241 of record OX345664.1, on the reverse strand, counting down.
TGCCAGGTCCTATAATGGGTGGATAACCTTATCCTATACACAGGGTGCCAGGTCCTATAGTGGGTGGATAACCTTATCCTATACACAGGGTGCCAGGTCCTATAGTGGGTGGATAACCTTATCCTATACACAGGGTGCCAGGTCCTATAGTGGGTGGATAACCTTATCCTATACACAGGGTGCCAGGTCCTATAATGGGTGGATAACCTTATCCCATACACAGGGTGCCAGGTCCTATAGTGGGTGGATAACCTTATCCTATACACAGGGTGCCAGGTCCTATAGTGGGTGGATAACCTTATCCTATACACAGGGTGCCAGGTCCTATAATGGGTGGATAACCTTATCCTATACACAGGGTGCCAGGTCCTATAGTGGGTGGATAACCTTATCCTATACACAGGGTGCCAGGTCCTATAGTGGGTGGATAACCTTATCCTATACACAGGGTGCCAGGTCCTATAGTGGGTGGATAACCTTATCCTATACACAGGGTGCCAGGTCCTATAATGGGTGGATAACCTTATCCCATACACAGGGTGCCAGGTCCTATAGTGGGTGGATAACCTTATCCTATACACAGGGTGCCAGGTCCTATAGTGGGTGGATAACCTTATCCTATACACAGGGTGCCAGGTCCTATAATGGGTGGATAACCTTATCCTATACACAGGGTGCCAGGTCCTATAGTGGGTGGATAACCTTATCCTATACACAGGGTGCCAGGTCCTATAATGGGTAGATAACCTTATCCTATACACAGGGTGCCAGGTCCTATAATGGGTGGATGACCTTGAAGGTGCAGTGCACGCGGGCAAGGCCAATCAGACGCAAAAACAAAAATATAAAAATGTGTTAAGCGTTGGGAGGTATGACGTTATTTTGTAAATATGGAAAAGTTAGTGTTTTCCCCTATTCACAATAATTTTACAAAAAGTAATGATGCGCTGTCAACTAGCTAGACATCACTACAGTCATGAACGAAATTATATATATGAAGAGAGACGTATGTCTAGTGTGTGTTAGTAACTATTTGTGGTGGTGTCCGTTGCAGATGGCTGCTGGAGACAGAGATCAGCGTGCCGGCGGAGCGCGCGCAGGCGCTGGCCGCCGCCGCCACGGCGCATCTCAACGCCATGAACAATGAACTGCGCAGGTATTGTACACAACCTTACTTATTTTCATTTCAAGCAAAACAAGTGTCTATTAATATTTTTGTATACATATTGGCTGACATCATTGGACAGACAGTTTTTTAAAATAATTTTTTGATGTTGCACTTTTGACTTATTTTGAAAAAAGCTAAAAATCATGATAACTTAAAAATGGTTCACTTTTGCATGATGCACATGGGGGTGAAAATTTTCGCAAAAAGTCACCCCTTTCACCTCCTTACGGGAATACGTCGAATTACCAATAACCCTGTATAATAATGAATAGTATAAAATATGACCTGTCTAAGTGCTTATTTGTAAGCCTAAAGAAATAAACTTTCCTTTCATTTCAACAACAACTAAATGATGCGACAGTGTCGTCCGTAAACCGGCACCGATAAAATGGTACTGGAAGTAGATAATATATAATGTGGTGCGTGTGCGGTTGGTTGGTTGCAGGTTGTTCCTGGTGGAGGACCTGGTGGACTCGCTGAAGTTCGGCGTGCTGCTGTGGTGTCTCACCTACGTGGGCGCCTGCTTCAACGGCATCACGCTCATCATCCTCGGTCAGTATACTCCATAGAGCTCATTCACCAGCAGTAGCAGCTAGCTAAGGTGGTGCGATGCACGATGGCCTCAAGCGCCTTCGAGCCCCTCATCGGAACACTGAATTTTCGATAATGTAAACAATCCAAATACAGAACAGAATTTTTGATTCTAACAAAATTCTTAAAATTTAAACAATTACGCATAGGTACTGCTACAGACCTTGTAAGTAACCTTATTTAACGTTACAAATTTAAACAATTACGCATAGGTACTGCTACAGACCTTGTAAGTAACCTTATTGAACGTTACAAATGAGGTACCTATAATACTTATGAATGGTTCACCATTCGCTCCGCTCTCCTACAGCGGTGGATCTTGGTGTTACCAAGAGCCCGGGTCGGGGTCAGGTCGGTAAGATCTGTGGCTTGACCCCAATGTGACTCAAAATAATATCCGGCCATGGCCTTACAATCTGTATTGAATAGTGTTCGATATGCATCTATGAACAGGCCTCCGGATACTCCGGGGCTCCCAAATCTTTTGCACAAGGGCCCTTGGCACCTAGCTACGCTACTGTTCACCAGCGGGGTTTCCCTCGGGGTTTACGCGGAAAATTAAGCACTCTAAAAATCTAAATGTTTTGTTTTACTATTCTATTCTTTCTGAATACAAAATTTCGCGAATTTGATAAATCAGATTTGTGTCAAAATCGGATGTTAAAAAGGGTTTGTAAAGAGTATATTTCCCGCGTAGCCAGCAGCGGCGGAGAGCGGTGCCGTAGCCCGCGCGGGCCTGCCCACTAGGGCAGTGTGTGTCACTGTGTGTTGTGTTGCAGGGTGGATAGCGCTGTTCACTCTGCCCAAGGCGTACGAGATGAACAAGCCGCAGGTGGACGCCAACCTGGAGTTGGCGCGCGCCAAGATCAACGACATCACCGCCAAGTACGTACCTTACCTCTGTTCATGTCGTACCGGTGATGGTACGACAACCAGTCGCACGACTCGCGCTAGACTACACGCCCTGTAGAGTGTTGCAAACTCACTAATGCTATGTTCAGTGTCCTAGTCCAGGCCGCATTCCGTGGTAGGCGGCGGCGGCGGCGTACGGTAGCATAACCAATATAAGGGAAGGGAACCTTCCCCTACCCAATACTATTAGGTAGGGGAAGGTTCGGTAAAGTGGCCCAGGCGGGAAAAGTACCTTCGTTTTTAAAACCAACCAACTGACGCTATCTATCAACGGCATGTGTAAATAAATCATTGTCCGACGTCATTATTGCTCCACTAAACACGGGCAAGCTTGGTTGACGCGGAAAGTTTTTATCGTGAAAAAAGTGATTTTTGTGGTCTTTGATCTAAGGTAAGTGGTTTAAACATTGTGATAAGTTACTGTATTAATCAAAAGTTATAAATAATGTAATATTTTATTTTATCAGTTTAGTCTCTATTAGGGACTAGTTATTTCAAGGCAAAAGTGGACAATATAACTTCATTTGACCTTTGAGCCATTTTTTTTTCGTCGCTTGGCCGTTTCGTGTAAAGTGGCCTGCTCAGTAGTTAGGTAAAGTGACCTAGTAGGTCACTTTACCCGTCTTAATTTTAGTTTACCCCATTAATTTAAATTTCTATTATTGTTTTAGACATGCCAAGTACATACAAACGGAAGACACAGCAAGACATGGGATTCGGAATCAATAGAAAAAGCTATAAGGGCTGTAAGAAACGAAGAAATGGACTAAAATATATGGGAATATATATAAAAACCAGAAAGAGGGGTCGTACTGCAATATTAACCAGCAATTCGTATAAAAACCAGAAAGAGGGGTCGTACTGCAATATTAACCAGCTATTCGTATAAAAACCAGAAAGAGGGGTCGTACTGCAATATTAACCAGCAATCCGTATAAAAACCAGAAAGAGGGGTCGTACTGCAATATTAACCAGCAATCCGTATAAAAACCAGAAAGAGGGGTCGTACTGCAATATTAACCAGCAATTCGTATAAAAACCAGAAAGAGGGGTCGTACTGCAATATTAACCAGCAATCCGTATAAAAACCAGAAAGAGGGGTCGTACTGCAATATTAACCAGCAATCCGTATAAAAACCAGAAAGAGGGGTCGTACTGCAATATTAACCAGCAATTCGTATAAAAACCAGAAAGAGGGGTCGTACTGCAATATTAACCAGCAATCCGTATAAAAACCAGAAAGAGGGGTCGTACTGCAATATTAACCAGCAATCCGTATAAAAACCAGAAAGAGGGGTCGTACTGCAATATTAACCAGCAATCCGTATAAAAACCAGAAAGAGGGGTCGTACTGCAATATTAACCAGCAATCCGTATAAAAACCAGAAAGAGGGGTCGTACTGCAATATTAACCAGCAATTCGTATAAAAACCAGAAAGAGGGGTCGTACTGCAATATTAACCAGCAATCCGTATAAAAACCAGAAAGAGGGGTCGTACTGCAATATTAACCAGCAATTCGTATAAAAACCAGAAAGAGGGGTCGTACTGCAATATTAACCAGCAATCCGTATAAAAACCAGAAAGAGGGGTCGTACTGCAATATTAACCAGCAATCCGTATAAAAACCAGAAAGAGGGGTCGTACTGCAATATTAACCAGCAATCCGTATAAAAACCAGAAAGAGGGGTCGTACTGCAATATTAACCAGCAATCCGTATAAAAACCAGAAAGAGGGGTCGTACTGCAATATTAACCAGCAATCCGTATAAAAACCAGAAAGAGGGGTCGTACTGCAATATTAACCAGCAATTCGTATAAAAATTAATTAGAAGAAGGAAAAACACAACAGGAAAAGAAGAAGGCTCCAAAAAGAGTTTCCAAACTTAGTATTGTTTGGAAAAAAGTGCTAAGAAACCTAAATTTAAGAAAAGCAAATTGATGACGATTATATTGATGACGTTGACGACCCAGAATGTTTTTACTGCAGCGAAGTTTGTTCTAAGTCCAAACACGATGATGGCTGGATACAGTGTTCAATCTGTAGAAGATGGGCCCATGAGGAAGATATTTTTGTTTATGATAAGTTTGCGACCCATTAATGATTAAGAACATTTGCTTTCCGATGTCTTCTTGTCGTCTTATTGCATTCTTCTTAATAAAACTTGAATAAATATAACAAAGTGTATTTATTGCGACTATGCCACTTAACCCGCACTGTAGGTTTCTGTAGGCCACTTTACCTACCCTGGATAGGTAAAGTGGTCAATTTCCCTATCCACTAATAAAATAGTAATAAAAACTTTTATATTTACTGGCCAGTGAATGCATTAGTTTAGTTGGTGCCTGCGCTGCCCACTGATGGTGTATTGTGTGTTGCAGAGTGCGAGCGGCCGTACCCATCGGCAGGAAGGCCGAGAGCGAGAAGGACAAGTAGAGCGCGGGCAGCGGGGGGCGACACACTCTTATTAGCGCCGAGTACTTCACTGTTTGTTATAATATTTATTATTATTCTACTATTAAAGATAAACTACTTTATGTGTAAAGCTTTATGAAATGAGTCATTACGGTGATTATTGTATTTGCTTTTTGAAATTTTAAATTAAAAACAACAATCCACCATTGTTTTTTTTTTCAGTTTGTGGTAAGATATGCAAGTCCGCAGGATATCGCTAAGCAATGAACACGTACCTACCTTGTGATACTTTCTCTTTGCAACGAACGATCTTTTACTGTCAATGATTCGCTGGAAGAAACCAAAGACTCGCTACCTACGCTATGTCCCGCAAGAAACGAATTGAACGTGCGTCACCTTGTACATTACAACTCTAGTAGAAAATCAGCTAAGAAGTTGGCTATCGTCTGCCACAAGGCCTCATCCAAAAAACTTAAGCTAGGTACTACCACAGTACACATATAGAACAGTATGGAAACTAAGCCTAGTTGATGAAATAAATACCTACGCTCCATTATAGTACTAGGGTTGTCACTTTTCTTGTTTTTGATATATATTTTTTATTAAGACGATTTTTTATTCTGTAGTGATCAATAAATGGAATTGAAATAACTAGCTTACAAATGTGGTCTAGTATAATATAATAATATCCTCGTCTGGTCGAAGCGACGCGTGACCCGAGATCGGCGAGTATGTTGCGCAGCGCATCAGCCAGCATTGCCATACAGCGTGGCAATGCAGCCAGCGTCTTGGGGACGCTTCCGAATGGTATTGATATGGATCAATTGAGCTACCTGTAGATTGTTTACATTAGTCTGCAGTTAGGTCAATTATTTCAGTTGTAAGTATTAGGTCTCACTTTGTTAGTAAAGTATTTGCTTACAAATACAATTTAAATAGGTAATCTCATGGCGTCGCGAGTGAGCCGCGGTTGGACGTAAACGTTTCGTGAGCTCGTCGGAGCGGGCGCACGCAGACATTGTAGCGCAGGCAGCGCGCGCGCAACGCTCATGAGCGGCTGCGAACCGTACCGCATTTCAAAATGCGAGTCGATAATTTATAGCAGCCGCCATCTTGGATTCACATTTTGACAGCAGTATCGGCTTCAGAACCCTCGAAAACCATGAAAATGATACCCATGACGGAAAAGTTGATTATTTATAGCAGCCGCCATCTTGGATTCACATTTTGACAGTAGTATCGGCTTCAGCACCCTCGAAAACCATGAAAATGACACCCATGACGGAAAAATTTACAATTTATGGCAGGCGCCATCTTGGATTCACATTTTGACAGCAGTATCGGTTTCAGCACCCTAAAAAACCATGAAAATGACACCCATGACGGAAAAATTGATAATTTATAGCAGCCGCCATCTTGGATTCACATTTTGACAGCAGTATCGGCTTCAGCACCCTCGAAAACCATGAAAATGACACCCATGACGGAAAAGTTGATTATTTATAGCAGCCGCCATCTTGGATTCACATTTTGACAGCAGTATCGGCTTCAGCACCCTAAAAAACCATGAAAATGACACCCATGACGCAAAAATTGATAATTTAAGGCAGCCGCCATCTTGGATTCACATTTTGACAGCAGTATCGGCTTCAGCACCCTCGAAAACCATGAAAATTACACCCATGACGGAAAAATTGATAATTTATGGCAGCCGCCATCTTGGATCCACATTTTGACAGCAGTATCGGCTTCAGCACCCTCAAAAACCATAAAAACGATACCTATAACGCAAAATTTCATAATTTATTGCAGCCGATTGATTTACATATGTATAAGTTCACGAATTCATTATGTATGATCGATCACATGGACTCATTATTCTATAACAATCATAATAATAAATTATTCTTTCCTTTCAAAATCAGCAGGAAGTTTAAAATACGACAGCTCCGGTTTTGATGAAGCCGAGTTCATACAGCCGTATGCAACGCAATATCTGTAGCGGGTCATTTTTCACTTTCACGCGACCGCACGCCTAGACGCGACAACCGCTACTGAGCATCCCCGAGAATCACCCAGAAGCCGTGTCGATGTGCATGTTTGTGTGAGTGTGCCGTTTCGAGTGTTTGTTCTTAGTTTCCGTACTGTATATACTTATACTGAGGTACTACAGTACGGACAATTTATCTTGGCAGGTCTGAACATAGGCTCTCCGAACTTTTGCGCATGCACACTCGTGAAGAGTACCTACTATAGTATTTAGACGACGTCTTTATTTACACGTAGACCTAGGTATGCAAATGTAGGTACTATACTTAGAAGACGCCACTTCTGCGGACGGAACCTTAACAGTTTAAATTTCCGGCCGCTTTTTTTAGTTCGAAATGGTTCAATCCCATTCTAATCGCTCGCGGACTATATCTGTGCTGTGAGTGCTAATAAATGTATTTTATCAGACTTCAAACGATTACACTGAAAGTGCTCGATTTCAGATCAAATCGAGCCCTACGAGACTTCTCGATTTGATTTGGAAAATTTCTGCAAAAAAAATCGGAAATCCCGACGAGACGTGGAGGACGGTGAAGGGGGATTCTCGAGTGAGGCAAGCTAATTCTAGAATGCAGTTTTGTTCGGGAAATGAACAAGTAGTTCAGTTGTTTATTCATGAATTTATAAGTCAAACATAATAACGAAAGCCATGAAAAAGGCACAAAATGTTATTGAAAAACAATTATAAATTATGTATATATATATTGTGTGTATGTACAAAAATATGTAATTTTTAGTATAAGTAGTTATAACATCGCCTTAGGGCTTAATAAAAAAAACCTGTTATGATGTTATTATCTCAATAAATAAATAAATAAATAATAGGAATACATAGGTAAAAAAATACAAACTTAATTTAGCACAAAATAGTGTAAAGGTCAGTACTCGCATACGGTATTACTCGATCGAGCTAAACTGTCGAGTAAAACCCATGGCATGGGCTTTCGTCCACACATTGAGCATTGATCTATCGAGTGAGGCGCGCCGTTCAGTATTTACCGAACGGTTCGAGCCAAAGGATGTCTGTGCAACAAAGGAGACGGTGGCTGTATTTAGCAAGTCTCACAGTGCTTTATAAGAAAATGAAAAGAAAAAACGTAAAAGGAGGTACTGGGTTAAACATTGGTTAGATCGCCGTTCTGATTACAGCCACGTGAACTTGATTGAAGAGCTACGAGTACTATGTCCTGAAGATTATAACAATTATTTAAGGTTGCCTCCAGAGCTATATGAAGAATTACTTTCTTTGATTACCCCATTAATAAAAAAAAAGACACTCATATGAATGGAATAATTTTCCTGGGTAGGTAATTTTACCAATATTGAATTATAATTTAATAGCCTGGATCTGTGACTTCGGCGTCATCTAATTTGTCATCGAAGAACTCTTCTAAACCTGTCCACTAGGATTCTCTTCAGTTTGTTAATGAATATTGCGGTTGACAGAGTCCGGCAGATTATTGTAGATTTTCACACCTATATCTGCCTATTATAAACATAGGTACTACCTAGTAAATTGTTTTTGATTTACCTATGCTAATAAAATTTTATTGTGGGTAGCTTTAGTCTATGACGATGTCTAGTATTGGCTGTGTGGTGTCGGCCTAGATAGAATAGCACCACCCCAACTCTGCCCGTGGGTGTCGTAGGAGGCGACTAAGGGACATACACCGGGGGGCGGGCAGCAGCGTCCCTTGCAGCACACTCATTGAACTGCGATCCCCAACCCGCATGCCCAGCGTGGGGATTATGGGCATTTCCCCCTTATGAAGAGACACGCCAAAAAGTGGCCCCCAGTTCCCGGCCGCCTCGCTATTCCTGGCCATGGCAGCGGCCACGGTAACGGCGGGGCAGGGGGTGCTAAGAATCCCCGGGCTACACTAGGCTGCCACTCAGTTAAAAATTTGACCCTGGCTACGTTTAACGGACGCACTCTGAGGCTTGACCACCATCTAGCGCAGTTGAAAGTGGAGTTAGAGAACATTAAATGGCATGTTCTGGGGTTATGTGAAGTCCGTAGAGAGGGGGAGGACACTGTAACCCTAGACTCGGGCCATCTTCTCTACTTTCGCGAGGGTGATAAAACATCCCAGGGTGGCGTAGGCTTCCTCGTCAATAAGGCCCTCTCTAACAACGTCCAAGAAATCTCCAGTGTGTCGACCAGGGTAGCGTACCTGATCCTTCGGCTGTCCGAACGGTATAGCATGAAGGTAATTCAGGTTTACGCACCGACCTCGGCACACTTGGATGATGAAGTGGAGGATATGTATGAAGACATATCCAAAGCCTTACATAACACCACTAAGGCCCACTTCAACGTTGTTATGGGGGACTTTAACGGCAAGGTGGGAACCTAAATTGGCAACGAATCCCGAATAGGCCCGCATGGTTATGGAGTCAGGAATCACAGGGGGCAAATGCTTGTCAACTTCCTTGAGAAGGAGGAGCTGTTCTTAATGAACTCTTTCTTTAAGAAACAGCCTCAAAGGAGGTGGACATGGCAAAGCCCCGACACTGTGACTAAAAATGAGATCGACTTCATCATGACGGATAGTAGGCACATATTCAGAGATGTCTCAGTGATCAACAGGTTCAATACCGGATCTGATCACCGACTCCTCCGAGGCTCTCTGAATATCAACTTGAAGCTTGAAAGAAACCGTCTGATGAAGTCCACGCTCCGACCTGACCCAATCCAAATCATGGCGGGCACCGAGAAGTTTCAGCAGCTTCTCGGGAATAGATTTGCTGCCTTGGAACCCACTGATGACGCTGACGAGACCCTACACAATCTGGTTGAAACGTTGAGGGACGAGGGCATCAAATTCTGTCGAAAGCAGCGTACTGGCAAGAAGTCCAAACTCTCGGATGAGACTCTTAGGCTGATGACAAAAAGACGGGAGACCACCCAAGCGACTTTGTCAGAGAGGTCAGACCTGAACAAGTGGATTGCGAAGATGGTACGGCACGACCTTCGAAGCTCCAACACGCGCCTCATTCAAGAGGCGATAGAGCGTAACCGAGGGTCCAAAGTATTCACTCAGCAGCTTGGCAGGAGCCACCTGACAAAGCTTAAAACGCACGATGGGAGGACCGTATTGTCAAAGCCGGAGCCGCCGAGATAGAGGATTTCTATGGCCGATTATACGCTGCACATGCCCTTCGTTACCGACGAGATGACCGAGATTCCAGAGCCACCCTGACACGCCACTATATTGTATAAGCTAAAATATTAATTGTTTATTAAAATGTTTGTACGCCTAAGCGGCAGAATCTAGTGATCTAAAATAAGTCTCATGTATCTGACTATCCATTACCCTGATTCACAAACAATAAATGAATTATGAATTATTATGAATTAATTATGAATTATGAATTATTATACCGACGAACTGCCTGACATCAGTCAAGACGAGATCGTGTTAGCTCTAAGGCAGCTTAAAAATGGAAAAGCCCCCGGTGAGGACGGAATTACTTCAGAGCTTCTTAAAGCCGGAGGAGCTCCTGTTATACAGGAGCTGCAGAACCTCTATAACACCGTCCTTCACAGTGGGAGAACTCCAAAGGCGTGGAGCGGGAGTTTGGTGGTGCTCTTTTTTAAGAAGGGAGATAAAACCCTTCTTAAGAATTACAGACCCATTTCACTCTTGAGCCACGTCTATAAGCTGTTCTCACGAGTGGTCACGAACCGTCTCGCCAGGAGACTCGACGAGTTCCAGCCACCGGAACAGGCTGGGTTTCGCGGAGGATATGGCACCATAGACCACATACACACAGTGAGGCAGATTATACAGAAGTCCGAAGAGTATAATCAGCCCCTGTGTCTGGCTTTTGTGGACTATGAGAAGGCATTTGACTCCGTCGAAACCTGGGCTGTTCTGGATTCCTTACAGCGATGCCAAGTAGACTATCGTTATATCGAGGTGCTGAGATGTCTCTACGAGGCCGCCACCATGAGTGTCCAAGTACAGGGCCAGCAATCTAATCCCATCCAATTGCGCAGAGGAGTGAGGCAGGGGGATGTCATATCCCCGAAACTGTTCACTTGCGCATTGGAGGATATGTTTAGGTTGCTGGACTGGAAAGGAAAGGGCATCAACATAAACGGCGAGTACATCTCACACCTGCGATTCGCTGATGACATAGTCTTAATGGCGGAGTCGCTTGAGGAACTGAACTGGATGCTGGACGGCCTAGCTTCAGCCTCCCGATGTATCGGTCTTGGCATGAATTTGGATAAAACCAAAGTCATGATCAATGGCCACATTGATCCAAGGCCGGTGGTCGTACATGGTCACCTTCTCGAAACTGTTTCCGAGTACACTTACCTTGGGCAGATTCTGCAGTTGGGTAAAAACAGTTTCGAGAAGGAGGCCAAAAGGAGGATCCAGCTGGGCTGGGCAGCATTTGGGAAACTACGTCGAGTCTTCTCGTCATCCATACCGCAATGCTTGAAAACGAAAGTTTTCAACCAGTGCGTCCTACCCGTTATGACCTACGGAGCTGAGACGTGGACACTCACGATAGGGCTGGTCCACCAGTTCAAAGTCGCTCAGCGAGCTATGGAAAGAGCTATGCTCGGAGTTTCTCTGAAGGATAGGATTCGCAACGAATACATCCGACAGAGAACCAAGGTTATCGACATAGCTCAAAGAATTAGCAAGCTGAAGTGGCAGTGGGCCGGCCATATTTCGCGAAGAACCGACGGCCGCTGGGGCAAACGTGTTCTTGAGTGGAGACCACGACTCGGTAAACGTAGTGTAGGACGTCCTCCGACCAGGTGGGATGACGACTTGCGAAAGACTGCAGGTAGATGCTGGATGCGGCAAGCTGAAGACAGGGCGCAATGGCGCTCATCGGGGGAGGCCTATGTCCAGCAGTGGACTGATATAGGCTTATGATGATGTCTAGTATGGTAGTTGTGGGAGGGTATCAGCTCACTTTGCCGTGTCCGTCTCTCGGCATTAACACCTCCCAGCCAAACTCTCTTAATTGTTGCTGAGTGGCTGAAGATGTGTTAGGTCTAGCGTTATCATGATGAAAAACCACACCCCTTCTGATTATTAATTCCGGCTGCTTTCTCTCAACTTCTTGCTTTAATCTCATCAGTTGTTCGCAGTAGAGTTCAGACTCGATGGTCCTGCCTGGTGGTAACAGCTCATAATGAATAATGCCCTTCAAATCCCACCACACACACAGCATCACCTTGTTGCGAGTTAACCCGGGTTTCGCCACAGTCTGTGAAGCCTGACCGGCTTTGACCACGACCTTTTTCGCACGTTCTTGTCGTAGGTACGTGAGCCACTTTTCATCACCAGTTATCAGCTTTTTCAAAAATGGTTCGGTTTCATTATGTCGTAATAAAGAATCACACATGGGTACACGGTTCATTAGGTTTCTTTTAGTGAGCTCGTGCTCGTTTTTTCAAATGAACCAAAAACTATTTTCTGGTCAATTCCCAGTTCTTCAGGTACGTCGTAACTACGGATATGCCGATCTTGCTCCACTTTGCGACAGAGCAACAGAGCGACGTGCATCTTTGACATCAAAATTTCCGGATTGAAAACGCTGAAACCAAATTTGTGCTACTCTCACAGACACTGCACTGCACTAGGTCCATAAACATCGCAATTTTTTTTCGCGGCTTGCGTTGCATTTTTACATTTTTTGTAGTAAAATTTTAAAAGGTATCGAATTTCGCATTATATTGTGCTGCATATTATGTCGCGTTTATTCCTCATTTACATTCAGCCCCTGCCGCTGCCCCTCGCGCTGCCGGCAATAATTCCCTAAATACTGCTGCAGCAGGATCGAGAGCAGTGTGTGTTTACATACTGCCCTACCACTCACTTCGCTTTCAAGTTTCGGCAATGGCAGACGTCGAAATAATTACAGCGGCCGCGCTGTCTCTTTTTGCGATACATAATTATGTTCGATATTTAAAAAGATATCGAATACAAAAAAAGAATGTTCGTCGTAGACGATGGTGGATGATATCTAAATCGATGATAAATTACTTTTTCCGTTTCCAGTAGTTCTAAGAATTTTAATAATAATATAAAATGCTGGACAATTCACACAGCATTATCTAGTCCCATGGTAAGCAGAGCTTGTGTTATGGGTACTAGATAACTGATATACATAATACAATAAATTACATAGATAGATATTTTGTATTATATATAGAAAACAACCAGAACACCCGAAACAAATATGTGCAGATCGTACACACAATTGTTCCGAGGCGGGAATCGAACCCGCAACCTCCTGCGTCGCAAGCGGACCTTCGCCCACCGCGCCACTCGGTCGTCGATTATTGTAATCTCATTGCTCCATTCGGACGGCATTTTCGATGATCTAAACGAACGTCTTTCTCCGCCAGGCGCTCGGCGAGTACTGAGCGTCGGAGCAGAATGTCGCACTGCCGCTCGCGCTGCCGGTCCTTTGACTTCCGTACAAAAAACCGCCATTTTTCGCCATTTGTGTAAACGCGATACTTCTCATGCCACTGCCATTGCTGCCCGGCGCTCCCCAAAATGGCGGTTTTTTGTACGGAAGTCAAAGGACCGGCAGCGCGAGCGGCAGTGCGACATTCTGCTCCGACGCTCAGTACTCGCCGAGCGCCTGGCGGAGAAAGACGTTCGTTTAGATCATCGAAAATGCCGTCCGAATGGAGCAATGAGATTACAATAATCGACGACCGATGTGGCGCGGTGGGCGAAGGTCCGCTTGCGACGCAGGAGGTTGCGGGTTCGATTCCCGCCTCTGAACAATTGTGTGTACGATCTGCACATATTTGTTTCGGGTGTTCTGGTTCTGCCATTGCCGAAACTTGAAAGCGAAGTGAGTGGTAGGGCAGTATGTAAACACACACTGCTCTCGATCCTGCTGCAGCAGTATTTAGGGAATTATTGCCGGCAGCGCGAGGGGCAGCGGCAGGGGCTGAATGTAAATGAGGTGTGCATATTAGAGGTGTGTAGGTTAGGTACTGTGAGTAATGCAGTACGCGTTATATAGCACGACCGCGTACTGATTCAGTACCTATTACCCGACAAAATTTAGCATGACACATAGCAGGCATTAGACATGGCATGGCGCCGATCGGCGCGACCGGCCGCGTTCTGTTACTGTTCGGGTGGCCGTCGTTCACTATCGTAAAGGTTCGAGTACAAGCGACGAGTGTCGGCCGAACGGGATTTTGTCTCTGTCACACACACACTGCGCCGTTTAGTAAAATTTACATAGTATTGCGTTCTAGATAAGGGTTAAGTTTCTTTAGCGCCGGTAAATATTTGCGCGTACTCTACCTATAATAAAATATTGTCATATTAGTGTACGTACGACTAATGACTATTTGTTTTCTTTGTTTACGCGCGCGGTCAACGGTAGATATAATTAGGTAATTTGTAAAGTGATTGTAAAAAAGGTGTCTTACGCGAGTGAAACTGTAGTACCTACATAAAAACTACACAAAAATTTAGTTTTCTGCTTTTCACAAACAATTTAATTAACGGAAAAGTAATTTGGCGCAAATCGTGAACTATATTTCTTATGAACCCATCATAAAACCAACATCGATTTAAGTGTATTTTGGTAGAATTTGGGAAAATATTTATTTCTAGTCCAAATCTCTTATTTTCCCGAATGCTCCAATTCCAAAATAACCAATGAACCCAATTTAGTTTTTTCATAAGTAAATAGAAAATGGTTTACGATTTGCGCCAAGTTACTTTTCAGCTAGATTTATTCCTTCAACATTATTCAACATTCAGTAAATTTCAGTACCTACACTTAAAATTAATAGCGGGCCATTCGCATTACTTACCATAGCGCGTCATATCAGGTCATGTTTAGAGTACTGCGTACTGATTATATCTGAACAGAACATTCAGAACCTACACTGCAAAGTAATAGCGGGCCATTCGCATTACTTAGCATAGCGCGTCATATCAGGTCATGTTTAGAGTACTGCGTACTGATAGCATACCATATGACGCGGTACGAAATGTCATGCTATATGGCATTACAGTACAGAGTACTGTTTTGCGCATGTCTACTGCATAATATGTGAGCCTCGAGCGAATGTAAGTCTTGTAAACCCTAGACATGTGTCGTTCCGGATACTAATAGTTCCTGGAACTATGTTCTCACTCGGAACTAGATCGTTCCGCTCCGATGCGTCGCTTGAAGTAGTTCCATCGTTCCTTCAATCCAATCCAATCCAATCCAATCATCGCGGCGCGGCGCGTCTCGTCTCGCGTTGGTCGGCAAGATCTAGTTCCTTTCCATGTTCGTTCCTTTATCTGGACTGACATCTGACAGACATTGACTGACAGACAAGACAATCTTAATAGTTTGAGTTATGTAGAACGTAGGTAGGTAGTAGGTAGGTACTAGACATGTGCGCCGATGCTCATTTGACCGGCGGCGGCGTCTGGCGTCAAATCCATCGGCGGCGGCGGCGTCATCGGCGTAATCGGCGTGGATGGGAAAATTTGTTCATCATCAACCTATAATAGTCCACTGCTGGACATATGCCTCTCCTAATGAGTGCCATAGCGCCCTGTCTTACCCACCTGGCCAGGGGCGTCCTACACTACGTTTGCTGAGTCGCGGTCTCCACTCAAGCACACGATATGGCCGGCCTACTGCCACTTCAACTTGCTAATTCTTTGAGCTATGCTTAACTTGTCGGATGATTTCGTTACGAATCCTATTCTTCAGAAAGACCCCGAGCATAGCTCTCTGAGCGACTTTGAACTGGTGTACCAACCCTTCCGTGAGTTGGTTGGGTTTAGACTGTTGGCCCTGTGCTAGGACGCTCATAGTGGCGGCCTCGTAGAGACATCTCAGCACTTCGACATAATGATAGAGTCTACTTGGCATCGCTGTAAGGATTCCAGAACAGCCCAGGTTTCGACAGAGTCAAATGCCTTCTCATACTCCACGAAAGCCAGACACAGGGGCTTATTTTTTATACTCTTCGGACTTCTGTATAATCTGCCTCACTGTGTGTATATGTGGTCTATGGTACCATACCCTCCGCAAAACCCGGCCTGTTCTGGTGGCTGTAACTCGTCGGGTCTCCTGGCGAGACGTGACCACTCGTGAAAACGGCTTATAGACGTGGCTCAGAAGTGAGATGGGTCTGTCGTTTTTAAGAAGGGTTTTATCTCCCTTCTTAGAAGAAGAGTACCTACCACCAAACTCCCGCTCCACGCCTTTGGAGTTCTCCCACTGTAAAGGGCGGCGTTGAAGAGGTTCTGTAGCTATTACAGGGCTTCCTCCGGTTTTAGAAGGTTTGAAGTAATTCCGTCATCACCGTGGGCTTTTCCATTTTTAAGCTGCCTTAGTGCTAACACAATCTAGTCTTGACTTGACTGATGTCTGCAGTTCGTCGGTGTAATGACGTGTCAGGGTGGCCCTGGAATCATGGTCATCTTTTCGGATAACGAGGGGCATTTGCATCGTATAATCGGTCATAGAAATACTCTATCTCAGTGGTGATCTCCGGCTTCGACAATACAGTCCTCCCGTCGTGCGTTTTGAGCTTCGTCAGGTTGCTCCTGCCAAGCTGCTGATTAAATAGTTGGGACTCGACTCTCGGTTTTGCTCTATCACCTATTCAATGAGATGATCTTCGCAATTCGCTTGTTCAGGTCTGACCCCTCTGACAAAGATGCTTGGCTGGTTTCCCGTCTTTTTGTATTCAGCCCAAGAGTATTTTCCGAAAGTTTGGACTTCTTGTCAGTACGCTGCTTTTTAATGCCCTCGTCGCTCAACGTTACGACCAGATTGTAAAGCGTCTCACACAGTGGAACTTCTTTCCAGAGAAGATTGGCTAAATAGACAGCTTCTCTGCAAGGATAGATGCCTAATCTGGTACACGGATTGCTCCAAAATGGGACTGGACGTAGGCTGTGGAGTGTACGGAGAGCGACCCGTTTTGGCATAAGCATAAACCTGGGCAATCACGCCTCTATCTTCCAATCAGAAATATTCGTCATCCTACTATGCGAGGATATAAATCTGAAAAAGCGCTACTTCAACCCTAAACAAACTATAATTATCAACTCCGACAGCCAGGTGGCACTACTAGCGATGGACTCGAAGGTCATCACGTTCAAGTTATTTGAGGACTGTCTGTCACGACTAATAAATAACAGAGTCCTCCTAAGATCGGTTCTGGAGCACGCAGGAATCAACGGCAATGAGTGTGCCGACGATTTTGTGCGCTCCGGGGCCAAGGGGAATCGGCTAGGCCCCGAGCCGTTCTGTGGAATACCTAAAAGCCTGGCGCACAGAACATTCTTGGAGATCCTGCCTTGAGGAATCGTACAAGCTCTAGAGCAACTCCTCGGGCATGGATCACTCAAAATCTCTGATAAAAGCCTTCGATAATCGGTATACCAACCGAATCCTAGCGCTAAGCAGAGGCAACCTTCGCATCATGACAAGAGCCCTGACTGGACACTCTCGCCTTAACAAGCACATGTTCAAACTAGGGCTAAACGACACACAATCCTGCAGATTCTGCGAGGAGGCGGATGAAACGCCCGTCCATCTGCTAGGTGAGTGTGGAGCACTGATGCACAAACCCAGCATCCATCTGCATAGCCCAGACGAGCTACGAGACATCACCCCGAAGAAAATCCTACAGTTCCTAGCAGCTGCAAGGGTTAACTAAGAACGCTACGGCTTCGGGGCTGAACGTATAAGTGGCGATCACAATAGGCCTATCATGGCCGCTGTGATACCCAAGCCACCCAAAGATAATAAAACAAAGCGTCTCATCTGAGTCATTAATGGTTTTCAAGGCAACAAATCTATCATCGAGAAGCTGCTGGAACTTCTCGGTGCCCGCCATGATTTGGATTGGGTTAGTTCGGAGCGTGGACGTCATCAGATGGTTTATCTCAAGCTTCAAGTTAATATTCAGAAAGCCTCGCTCGGAGGAGTCGGTGATCAGATCCGGTATTGAACCTGTTGATCACTGAGACATCTCTCATTTTTAGTCATAGTGTCGGGGCTTTGCCTTGTCACTTTCTCCATACAAAATTTGTTACATAAAATGACGCCGATGACGCCGACGAAACCGTCGGCGGCGGCGGCGTGGCTAAAATGATCGGCGGCGTGCGCCACGCCGATCGGCGCACACGTCTAGTAGGTACAACTTACCTAATGTTGTAAATTTTGACAGATTCATTTGTAGACTGATTACGTACCTACCTTCGTTTTTACTAGTGGTTCTGTAAGCAGTACCTATTAACCGCGCGACCTATTTATCTCGAACTCGAATTCGCTTGAGCTCGTCAAATTAGCTTACCTACATATACCTAATGATAGCAAGTCTGTTCTATACTACATACAATTTAAATAATAACTACATAGGTAGTACTACAATATTTGTATTCAATTCTCAGAATAGTTAATGCAGAACTTATTACGTGTTGAATACCTACTATTATTTTTACCAATAAAGACAAAATGACATTCCTCTGCTATACCTTAGTGTAGGTAGGTTCTCCGCGTAAAAACAGTGTTAAAATTATAACAAGCAAGATTTTGCTCTTCATTATTTAGCAGGCGCGAGTTTGATAAAAGTGAAGTGAGGAGGTAATAAATGAACCTACTTATGTAGGCCTCTGGAATTTCATAGTTTTTATGAGATTTGTTTAGTGTAAGGTATAAATTAGATTGTAATATATATTTTACAAATAGGTAAGTATGGAATAAATTAGGTAGGTACCTATTTTTGATAAATGGATTTAAGTCTCTAGACATCATACCTAGGTAAGTTAATCTATACTAACGAATAGGTACTTTCCTTAAATATGAAATGGAACAGGTAGGTAGGTAGGTACCTAGATACATTCTATCCGAGAAGTAGGTAAACAATAGGTATGTATGAAATGTACCTGTGTTATAATTAAAACCTATATGATCCTAAATAAGTAGGGACCTACTTACTCGTACCTAAAGAAATAATGCTACAGGAACTTGGTACGTACCTACATAAAAATACCACAAATAGTAAAATTGAATTTAGGCGCAATATACCTATTAGTTGAAATATTTGTGGCGCACATATTTTAACCGACGCGCGACGAAACAAAAATTCTCTAGTTCCCCAAAATTCAAACATTTCCCATGTATGTAAACTCAGAGTAATAAGTATGTAAACATGTCCGCTCGCACCGACCGAACCTGCCAAGGATCTACGCACGCTAGCTAGTTCCGCGGACATATTTCCTTAGTAACATTTCCGAACCTGATACTCTTAGCTAACATGTCCGGACATGTTTCCTGGAACTAGTTCCGCAGACATATTTCCGTTGTAACATTTCCGAACCTAACAGGACCTACACGGATACGTGCGCACCTCGAACATGATACTCTTAGCTAACATGTCCGGACATGTTTCCTGGAACTAGTTCCGCCGTTCAAAGGAACTATATCATATTCAATACACAGCCAGTTTGCGCATGTCTAGTAGACCCCAATCTTGGTTTTAAGTGGCGGTTTGGATGTCAAGACTGGTCTGAGCATGGCTCGGGCGGCGCGTGTTTGTGCGTTCATGGTCAGTGACCTGTCTATGTCGATTCCTAGGTATCGAACGGAGGTTTGCCATTCCAGGGCTTGTCCTCGTAGTTCTAGGGCTGGTATCGAATTTCTTCATTAGGTTCACTCATCTTGACAGTACGAAAAACAAATAAAAATCACACATTTTCCTCAATAATTTGAATTTGGAATTATCTTCTTTAAAATTTAAACTTTTAATGATACCAAAACCAGCCAGATGAAAATGAAAATGAAAAGTTTTTATTTCTTTAAGCTTACAAATAAGCACTTAGACAGGTCATATTTTATACTATTAAATTATTTTATAGTTCACTTCAATTTTTTGTCCACCAGTGGAAGAAGTGAGAAGAAACCACTAGTATGTTCATAACTTATGTGTCTAGTAGGTACATTTGATTTGCTTATTTGTAAGTTGGTAGATTTTGAGTTGGAGCAAAACTCGTTCCAAGCTTTTTTATCTTATAAGTAATCTGATATTTTGTAATAAGCTTTTTTACAAAGAATATGTTTCACAATTTTTTTAAATTTATTTATTGATAATTTTTGCAACTCACTTGGAGTTTTGTTGTAGAAGCGTATACATTGCCCTTTAAAAGATACATTTATCTTGTGTAGCCTAGTTGTGGGCACAGCGAGTTTATTCTTATTTCTTGTATTTACATTATGTATATCACTTTTTTTAGTGAACCGATTGATATTTTTATGAGTGTACAACAAGTTTTCATAAATATATTGACACGGTACTGTCATTATGTTTATTTCTTTGAATATTTCACGTAGGGATTCTCTGGGACCCATATTATAGATCGCACGAACAGCCCTCTTCTGCAACACAAATACTGTGTTTATATCTGCAGCGTTCCCCCACAGTAGTATGCCATAAGACATAATACTGTGGAAGTAGCTGAAATAGACTAGTCTAGAAGTATCAACGTCTGTAAGATGACGGATTTTTTTAACTGCATATGCTGCAGAACTAAGTCTCTTCGATAGCTTATCTATGTGTGGGCCCCATTGAAGTTTACTATCTAAGGTTATTCCTAAAAATACGGTATTGTCTACAATTTCTAACGTTTCTCCTTTTACGTTTATATCAGCCTTAACTTGTTTTACATTAGGTAGAATAAATCTTATACATTTTGTTTTGGTTTCATTAAGCAAAAGATTATTAATACTAAACCAATGGACTACCTTTGAGATTGCAGTATTTACATCGTCGAAATTTGTGTTTTGTCGTTTCATTTTAAAAATTAATGAAGTATCATCAGCAAACAATACAATCTCATGATCATTCTTTACAAGATGAGGCAGGTCATTAATATAAACTAAAAATAGGAAAGGACCCAAGATAGAGCCCTGCGGTACACCCATTGTAACAACAGACCCTTTAGATCGTTTCCCATTAATGTCAACTCTTTGTATCCTATCACTCAAGTAAGATATAAGAAGATCCAAAGATACAAATAGTATAGCCAAAGAGATTTTATTACAAGTTCATACATACTATAATGCGAAAAGACTTTTTCCCCAACCTAATGTAGGTACACATTTGGCTAAAAGACTCGAATCTAAGCCAAAGTGAAAAAAATACCACCTTTGGCAGAAACTGACATTTGTATGAAACCATCAACTTCATCAATCCATCTGAAAGTGCTTCCAACAAAGACTTATTTTGGTATAATATAGCAAATAGCTTCAAATTTCACTGTAGATAAATAGAGAACAAGCTCTATCGCTTGCCATAAATATACCTTAAGAACGTGGAGCTATTGTATTTGGCTGCTTATTTGGCAAGTTTTCATGCGTTGGTACGCACATAAAACTCAACGAAGGGGAAAACGAAAATATGTTGTGTAGCTGTGTTGAACAGCTACACAACATATTTTCGTTTTCCCCTTCGTTGAGTTTTATGTGCGCAAATAATAAACCGTTTGGGAGCTCTTTGTGCAAAGAAATATGTAACGGCGAGCGTAGCGAGCCGCCGAAATTTTTGTTACTTTTCTCAAACTCTCTTCTTGTAAAAAATAATAAAAAATATATAAAAAGGAGCGGAGCGAGAGCTGAACTATATAACTATACTATATATATATATAATGCAAGACTATTTTTGCAAGTTTTCGTGTCTGGCAAAATTATCTTAATGTGAGCACTTGACTACCCAAGAAACAGAAGAAATTTTCGGCGAGCAAAGCGTGTTAAACAGCTACACAACATATTTTCGTTTTCCCCTTCGTTGAGTTTTATGTGCGCAAATAATAAACCGTTTGGGAGCTCTTTGTGCAAAGAAATATGTAACGGCGAGCGTAGCGAGCCGCCGAAATTTTTGTTACTTTTCTCAAACTCTCTTCTTGTAAAAAATAATAAAAAATATATAAAAAGGAGCGGAGCGAGAGCTGAACTATATAACTATACTATATATATATATAATGCAAGACTATTTTTGCAAGTTTTCGTGTCTGGCAAAATTATCTTAATGTGAGCACTTGACTACCCAAGAAACAGAAGAAATTTTCGGCGAGCAAAGCGAGCCGCAAATTTTTTGTGGTTTTGAATTTTGTAGTATTTTTTTAAAGCTTTTCGCTTTTTTCTATAGCCAGAATGAACAAATGTTATTGGTTTATGGAACTAATCGCGAAAAATTTGTTGTCTTCTTAGATTTTTATGTGCCCTCAAAGGGCACAAAAAGGGGGGGGGTCATGACCCCTTAACCCCCCCCCCCCCCCTGGGACCGCGCATGATGTCATGAATTGCTTTTGCTGTGTGAAAAAGTAATTGACTATTAATTTATTTAAGGCCTCTATCTACCGGGGACTCGTTAAAGTCCTTCGGGTGAGAATGCTCTAACTAAAGCATAATATTTGGCCAAAAGCCGAAACCAAATCAAGAAAGTCCTACAGTCAATACGTAAGGATATTATTGTTCTGTGGTCAATACCAATTAGTGTACTTCGTACACAGTACGTGCACAGTACAGTACAGACACGTCAGACATAGACAGTGTGCAACACTGTTTCCTGTGACTCTCGCTCGGTCGGCCTCGGCTCAGAAGGTCCACGCGCGTCAAAGTTCCCTTTACTTTATTTTATTGAGGGACACGCGAATTTAATTAATATATTGTGTATTTCATAATCGTCTAACTTATCAATTATATAGAATTCAGGGTCATTCTTTAAGCAATCAATAAATTATAAAAAGTATTCTCAGCCATACATAATTTTCGTGACCTCAGTTTTACACCATATCTGATTATTTACAATGTTGACGAGTTAGCCACTGTTCATTATGTTTTCCGCTATGTCATTATAGAAGTTGACTTAACACTAATAGGCAAGACTAGGTATTCTTATTTGAAAATTCCAAAGTGAACATGAAAATATATGTGATGTAAGTTAGTTGAAAGTTTTGCGCGCGAGTTCCTCCCTCAGAAAGCAAGACTGGTTCGTCGCTTCGCCCCCAGCACCGGCTGAGATGACACATGTTGGGAGGTAGGTGGCGGTGGACCAACCACCTTAGACTTACCTACTAATACGACTGCGACTTATACTTGGAACACAAAACCTCAAGACTATTTGAATTCCCTTTACTTTACCAAACATGCCACAAATCATTACATGCATACCTACCTATTGTTTGTAAATGAAATGAGTTATTGCATTCATAAAAAGCAATACTTAATTATTGTCATAATGGAATCCAACTAGAAGTAGTACCCAACTATAGCTGTAAGTGGGGCAGTGAGACGGGGCTTGTTAGGTAACTTGTTCACTAAAAATACACACTAACTAACAATTTGCACATACAACTCGGTCACAATATCTGTGCACCTTGAGCCATACAAAATGTTTGGCTCAAGGTGCACAGATATTGTGACCGAGTTGTAAGGATCCATTATTTCAACATTTTATGAACGAATTAGCAAGTCCCCTCGGGACAGCTCTGGTTGGTAGGATGTGTTGCTGCAGCCATGTTCACTGTAGTTTTGTGGTTTCAGGTTAGATGTGCACTATCCACTAGAGTTTGCTAATTAAATGAAGATAGACCTTGCTACGGGTAGGTACCTCTTTATACCAAAGTCTTTAATAATTATATGTTTTCATCTAATTTTTCCGTGTGCCATATTGTTATTACTTAATATTTAATCCACAGGACAATTGCATTATATTGTTGGCCTACTGCAAGAGGTTCTGCATAAACTAAAGTTTGGTAAAATTAATTTTGAACTTTTGATGACATATAGGGTACACTATTATGAATGACACTAATTAAAATTATTTATAGGTTATTGTTATTACATAGTTCTTATTAAAGAATCTATCAAAGGTATGCTAAGTATAAACACACTTTTTTAAAAGCTTGTCTAGAAGCTATAGATAAATAATGAATTTTGGGCACGGAAAGTTTGTTGGACTAATGAATTAAAGCCAAAATTATTTAAATTACTTGCATATTGTTAAGTCACATGAGTTAATTTACTTTTATTGTCTAATAATCTAATCATATTACGTAATGAATTTGAAGTAATATAGCAAAAGCGAAACTAACTACTATCTCACTGCACCATAATGTCCAAATTGTAAGAGCTACATATTAGTGAGTGTTATCAACATATAGAGCCCATAGAGACAAACTCCTCAGTATATACCGGGTTGTTGGTCATTCCACGTATTCTCGTTAAGAGGTGATAGGGGTGACTATTTGCGATCATTTTCACCCCCATGTGCATTATGCAAAAGTGAACCATTAATTTGTTGTTTTTTGATGTTGCACTTTTGTTTTTTTTTTAAAAAAGCTAAAAATCATGATAACTTACAAATGGTTCACTTTCGCATGATGCATATGGGGTGAAAATTATCGCAAATAGTCACCACTATCCTCCTAATGGGAATACGTCGAATTACCAATAACCCTGTATTTAACGTAGTTAGTGACTTCTTGCAGTAAGCGAACAATACGGACAGTTTTGGAGACTTCTTCTTGAAAAAATTGTCTATACAAAAAAATGGTTGTTCTGCGAGTTAAATAATGGATTAAAAATAGCCACTGTCAGTGATCAGAGCATTACCTGTTGGGCCACTCCAGCACAGACGGGCTCCGCTAGCTGAGCACAGCAGTTAATTAATCAAGAGAGTATTAGTAGTGAGTGAAGTAACACATTAATGCTCTGATCGCTATCATATCAGTTGATAAACCTTTAACAACCACCAAGTTTTCCACAATCATTTAATTATCTGTATTAGCAATTCAATATAATGTCAGGCTTGTATCTCTCCTATTAAGGTAATTTTCCTGGATCCGTCAAAACATTTTGCTTGCAGTAAAATCCATTGTTTAATGTTTTTCAAGGAAAAGGCTAAAACATTGTCACGTGGGAACATCAACACTGCGCACCGACTTCCATCAAAGTGCAATGTTTTCTCTTTCCCAAGCATCTAGTTAGGATAAAATGCATTTAACCCTTAAGGTAGTTTTGTTGACTATACTATACATTACATTTAAAAAAATCTCACATCCAATCTCGGTTAGATACAACGTTTCTATTTATCAAAACTAGTTACCGAACGCATCTTCCTACTTAGAAAAAAATCAAGGTGACGGTGACATTGGCAGTTTAGTAAAAGCTTCAAAACTTTAAAACTTTCAAAACTTTAGAAAAAATGCTCTGCTACCTTAAGGGTTAATAGACGCGACTAGAATTGTAGGCTGTAGAGAAATGTGGAAAACACCCGAATTTGGTAATCGGCTAATTAAAAATAATAACAGCTTTATTAAATACCTACCTATAGATAAATTCAGGCGAACACTTGTTATGTTGCTTGTTGTTTTATCTTCTACGAATAGGATGCGCGAGGCGGGGCGGGGCGGTGCACGTGGACTACATTTTGTTGCATGTTATTAGAGAAGGTTTTGCGCGGAATTGTTACAAAATGTTTCCTCCATAAACTATTAACAACCATTGCTAATATAAAACTGATACGCAGGATAAAACTGAAACAAAATCGGTCCATAACTGACGGAGATTTCGACGAACATACAACAAAAAATACATACAGCCCAAACATAGAACCTCTTTTCTTTTTAGTTTTTGGATAAAAATGTAAATTTTTGAGGGCTATTTGGATCAGTGGGCTTACATACCTAGCGTGGCACCCTATGCAAGTCAGCCACTCCATGGAATAAAATGAATGTACATAAACATTCAAACATGTCGGTAAATACATCCATGCCCTCAAAGCCAAGATATAATTTGAGTAGCTAACAGCAGATTGTATAAGATTGCCACACAACATACCTAGGAGCAAGTAGAGTGCACAAAGACAAGGAAGCCTCGATAGATAAGATACCAGACACCTTTGTAAAGAGTGCTCCAACGCAGGGTCCATTGCTCCCAGATCTCACTGTAACTGGGAGTTATTCGCGAATAATAACATTATTCATCTCTACAGTTACATGTACAGTAATGGAGTCCCCAATGTTGTTCCACAAACCTGAATATGCCATCTTATTTATAAATGCTATATGTTAGCTCCTCTTAATAAGATTTTTAAATAAAAAGTATTTGATAACTAATCTATTCAGATCCAAAACCGTATTTTTTATAATGATAGCCTTTTGAATTTATTCAATATTATGTTCTAAATATGTAAATGAGTGCTATACTCCCTGTACCTTCGCATAAAACTTCAGAGAGGCTGGCTAATGCCAGAAAACGTCATTAAGTGCCATCTTCATTGTTTTATCGATTTTATAGCCTTGACCTTCGCATGCCGATATGCATTTAATTAGTTTTGGGTCGAATTATTCGTTTTCTACGATAATTGCACAGGTTTTTATATCTAACTGATCGTTGACATTTAGTGCGGTGTGGAGTGGCAGGACGAGTGGGACGCGCCAGGACGGCTAACAACCTGCTAAATGCTCTGGACATAAAACAATTAAATCGTCGTCCATCGCGTTTCCATTGAATCAAGAAACTCTTGATTCGTGTAGTTTGTTGTATTTTATGTACCTAGTTGGTCTGGCATCTCGTGCGGGCGTCAGTTGTGCCACGACCACCGCGCGCGTGACGCAGCCCGCTGTGAGCCGTCATCAGGAGCATCGGCGTCCAGTCCGCGCCAGTGAGGAGTCAGCGCGCTTCCTGAGCCCCTCGTGTAAGGGCCATCCGCGGGCTTGCTATGTAAATATGACACTCGATGTTGGTATTAATCAGCTCCAATTGATTTCTAATATATAGTATAGGTATATACATAACGTGATTTATTTACCTACGTGCGCTCCTCAAATAAAGGCTTTTGTTTCTTTTGGGCAAATACTTTTAAACTTTATATTTACGTTTCAAAAAGAAGTCTAACGAGGTTATCGTAATTAAGTTTATCTGTTAAAGTACACAATGTATCTCGAGTGTTATCTGCAGATCTGCTCCTCAATGCTGGCGCCGCCGCCGCCTCGCTGGCCGCTGGAGCCTCTCAATTAAAGTTGTCTTTAATTTGTGGTTGTGTCGATCTAAATATTTTTGAGAATCTGATTACGAAGCTTAACTCTTAAGATCAGAAAATCTTCATTTGTAGATAAGATACAGTCTAATTGTATTCAGTCAGTTTTTTTAGTGATAGTAAAAGAACCTGTTGCCTTACCTTTACCTCAGTGAATAAATACTAATGGAGTTGCGATTATCAAATGACGTTGATGAGTCAGTGCCGCTGCTGCGCGGTCTCCTGCCGCCGCCGGCCCGCGCGGGCCCACCGGCCCCTGCTGGCACAGCGCTGGCTGCTGCGGCCCTCGTCCCGCCCTCGCCACCGTTAGTCCGGTTCTCTTACCTTACCTATGTTCTGCGTACATTATAAATCGTTACAAGATCTAGTGACCATTATTATGCTTGTCAGAGAATCCTAATATTAGTCAAGTAAATATAAGCCCTGGAACTGGCATCTGACTGGAGGAATATTATTATTTTTTAATTTCCATATTTCCTATGTGGAGAAGTGTGCTATCTTCCTACGTGACGGTTTCGTAGACGCGGTTTATCTTTATTCATTTAAAACACAACACTGAATTTGCATTCGCTTTCGTACACAACTAAACGAATTCTTATCAAATATTTATCGCCACGACTCCGCCGAGGTACCTACGGCTTACAAACGACTTTGTATAAAACCGCAGAGCAAGGAACATTAACATACTGCGCTGTGCGAGCGAGCGGTGCGCGCGGAGTCACGCACTACTGTATACAGCGGCGATCGTGTTCCAGGGCGGCGACCGACCAGGAGGTGTCTCCGTGTCTCCCGGCGAGCAAGCAGCGAGCAGGCGGCATGTGGGGGCTGCAGCGGCGCGTGTCGCTCGACGCGCTCATGGTGGTGTGGGGGCTCGGCACCTGGCTCGGGGTCAATGGGCTGTACGTGCAGCTGCCGCTGCTGGTGCGGCGCCTGCCCGAGGGCTGGGCGCTGCCCGCCTCCATGGCGCTCGCCATCCAGCTGGCCAACGTAGGCATACTGCTGTACGCGCTGCTGCGCCGGCTCCTGCCGCGCGCCTCCGACGCGCCCTACATCTGCACCTTGCTCGGCATCGGCACGCTGGCCCTCGCCACTAACGCGTTCGTGTACGAGCGCACGGCCTGGCTGGCGGGCGAGCCCCGCTCCGTGCCCTTCCTCGCGCTGACGTTCTGCGCCGCGCTCGTCGGCTGCACCAGCTCGGTGCTGTTCTACCCGTACCTGCGGCACTTCCGCGACGCCTACCTCGCCACCTACCTCGTGGGCGAGGGCCTCAGCGGGTTCCTGCCGAGCCTGCTGGCGCTGGCGCAGGGCGTGGGCGGCGAGCCGGCCTGCGTGCCCGACCCGGCGGACACCGCGCACCTCGTGCCCGTGCACCCGGAGCCGCGCTTCTCCACCACGGCCTTCCTGCTGGCGCTGGCGGCGCTGTCCGCGTGCTCGCTGCTCGCCTTCGCGCTGATCGACTCGTTGCGCACGTTCCTGCCGGAGCGCGCGCCGGTCGCCGCCACCGCCAAGGACGAGGAGTCACGCGTGCCCCGCGCCGCGCTGCTGACGCCACGATGGCTGGCCGCGCTGCTGCTGGTCGCTACCTTAAACAGCCTCTCCAATGGCGTGATGCCCTCCATCCAGTCGTACTCGTGCATGCCGTACGGTAACAGCGCGTACCACCTGGCGGTGACGCTGAGCGCGATGGCCAACCCTGTGGCGTGCCTATGCGGCGTGTGGCTGTCGCCGGTGCGCGCGCGCACGCTGGGCGCGGCGCTGCTAGTCGCGCTGGCGCCTCTGGGCTGGATGGTGGCGACGGCGCTGCTGAGCCCCGCGCCGCCGTTGGCGGGGACGGGCGGCGGGTCGGCGCTGGTGGTGTGCTGCTGGGTGGGCGTGTCGGGCGTGGTGTCGTACGCGCGTATGTGGCTGTACGGGTGGGCGCGGGCGGGCGGCGCGCGCGGTATGCGGGCGGCGGGCGCGGCCACGCAGGCTGGCTCGGCGCTGGGCTCGGCGCTGCTGCTGCTGCTGGTCACCTACACGCAGCTCTTCACGCAGAGCCCCGACTGCCCGGCGCCGCTGGCCCTCCACAACGGCACGGCGGCGGCCCTGTCCCTGCGGTGATGCGCGGGGTGCGCGCCGGTGCCTAGCTGCTTGCGAAGGCGTGCCGTGCCTGTTAGCATTACAAATGTAATAAAGCAATGTGATAAATCTAAATACCATAAACCTACTTCTAAGTATAATTGTCTAATAAGTTAAGTAATTATAACGTAAATGTTTGTTGTTGAGCATTTTACCAAATTGACGGCGGCGAGTTGTTCCGACTCAGTTTTAATTTATTTGTAAAGAATTGAGGCAGGTCCGTACACATCCTGATGACTGCTTGGACAACTATGTACTTACAATAGTACTTACTTTATTTATGTACAATAATTGTTATAAATTTGCTTGTTTTATGTATTAAGGAAATAAATGAATTTAGCTATGTTATAAAAATGTTTTTTGATTGTTCGCTTGACAACAGGGACTAACCTGTCCGCCACGCATCAAGCCACTCATGTGTTTAGATAGATATATACAAATGTGCTTCTGCAGCACAGTACGTACATAGGTACATCCATCAGTAAACATTTGATTGTTCGCTTGACAACAGGGACTAACCTGTCCGCCACGCATCAAGCCACTCATGTGTTTAGATAGATATATACAAATGTGCTTCTGCAGCACAGTACGTACATAGGTACATCCATCAGTAAACATTTGATTGTTCGCTTGACAACAGGGACTAACCTGTCCGCCACGCATCAAGCCACTCATGTGTTTAGATAGATATATACAAATGTGCTTCTGCAGCACAGTACGTACATAGGTACATCCTTAGGGTACATCCATCAGTAAACATTTGATTGTTCGCTTGACAACAGGGACTTACCTGTCCGCCACGCATCAAGCCACTCATGTGTTTAGATAGATATATACAAATGTGCTTCTGCAGCACAGTACGTACATAGGTACATCCTTAGGGTACATCCATCAGTAAACATTTGATTGTTCGCTTGACAACAGGGACTTACCTGTCCGCCACGCATCAAGCCACTCATGTGTTTAGATAGATATATACAAATGTGCTTCTGCAGCACAGTACGTACATAGGTACATCCATCAGTAAACATTTGATTGTTCGCTTGACAACAGGGACTAACCTGTCCGCCACGCATCAAGCCACTCATGTGTTTAGATAGATATATACAAATGTGCTTCTGCAGCACAGTACGTACATAGGTACATCCATCAGTAAACATTTGATTGTTCGCTTGACAACAGGGACTAACCTGTCCGCCACGCATCAAGCCACTCATGTGTTTAGATAGATATATACAAATGTGCTTCTGCAGCACAGTACGTACATAGGTACATCCTTAGGGTACATCCATCAGTAAACATTTGATTGTTCGCTTGACAACAGGGACTTACCTGTCCGCCACGCATCAAGCCACTCATGTGTTTAGATAGATATATACAAATGTGCTTCTGCAGCACAGTACGTACATAGGTACATCCTTAGGGTACATCCATCAGTAAACATTTGATTGTTCGCTTGACAACAGGGACTTACCTGTCCGCCACGCATCAAGCCACTCATGTGTTTAGATAGATATATACAAATGTGCTTCTGCAGCACAGTACGTACATAGGTACATCCTTAGGGTACATCCATCAGTAAACATTTGATTGTTCGCTTGACAACAGGGACTTACCTGTCCGCCACGCATCAAGCCACTCATGTGTTTAGATAGATATATACAAATGTGCTTCTGCAGCACAGTACGTACATAGGTACATCCTTAGGGTACATCCATCAGTAAACATTTGATAAAAAAAATTATAAACTCAAGAAAAAATTTGATTATGCAACATGTGGAATATTGATATGAAGATACGGGTACGGCTCATGAAAACAGGTAGCACACAATGAAATCGGTTACAACACAGTGTGTACTGCAGCAAAGCAAAAAGGTAATGATTCATAGTCGTAGTTTTGCTAAAGAAGCGAACATTGAGTTCCAGTAGGTAGGTACGTACCTACCCTGTACCGTGAACAGAGAAATAAGGTACCAGAATGAAAAACGAAATGTAGCATGATGTGTCTAAATTATTTTAGTTAGAACCCACTGATGGAACGTAGCAGTGTCTAAGAAAATAAATAAACTTAGGTACGTGTTTTACTTACCTACTAATTGGTGCTAGGCGTTATAGCATAACTCAGGAACGATACAAGCAGAAGTAGCAGTATTATGGCTATGATAGAAGAGTGCAGACCGACCTAATTGGGCGCTAGGTTCAAGTGCTATTATTTACGAAAATAAGTTTAGAGTGTAGTGTACTTACTCGGCTTTATTGATTTTGATAAAATCAAAATCAAACCCCCAAAGTGCAACCCTCTACCTATGGGATTCCGTATTAACACCACTGCTATCACCAATCCGCCTGCCAATCTCGCTCTGTCAGTAGAGTGGAATGGGAGGCTGAATATTTTATTTTATTTATTTGGGAAACTAAAACCTCATATTTAGGTAAAAATAGAACAAAGACATAGAGCAAGCTATAGTTACATAAAATTGACTATGATAGGTACCTACCTTCTGTTGAATCCTGCGGCCAAATCTCATCGAGCCAAGTAACGCTCTACCACCAGTAGGTGACCTCGACGTATTGATGATGACTATGGCTTCATCAAACGCAGGTACCTACACTACCTACCTACCGCCTGAACAACCTCATTTCGAGGAATCCTACCTGTTCATTATCAAGAAACCTTCATCGTTTGCTGCGATTGCTATACAAACATGAAATCGGTCTCTAATGGTTTCTACACTAATCATAGAATACCTAAGTAGGTAAGTATACCTACTATCTACGAGCCCGGCGCGGCGCGTCCGCGGAGCCTCGTTGGACACCTACGTAGGAGCGGGCGGCAGATTGGGACTCGCTCGTCGTCATGGCGCCTCTCGCCTTTATCGCGACGTTCTTCGTGTCGAAGCAGATCCTCTCGATGACGGCCTACACCTGCTGGCCGCCAGGTCTCAGATATTTTGCGTTGCCTTGTGCTCTTTTTATTTAGCTAGGCAGATTAGTTATGTAGGGGATTAGTTATGTAGTTGGTACCTACGTGTTGACTATTGATCATAACGGGTCAACACTCTAGAAGTCAAAGATTTAAATAGTTTAGAAGTTATTGGACGTGAGTATGAGTGAAACATTTAGGCTGGTCTGCCCCCGTCATCGACTACGTACCCGATACGTAGTCGATGGCCCCAAGTTATTGGACGTGAGTATGAGTGAAACATTTAGGCTGGTCTGCCCCCGTCATCGACTACGTACCCGATACGTAGTCGATGGCCCCAAGTTATTGGACGTGAGTATGAGTGAAACATTTAGGCTGGTCTGCCCCCGTCATCGACTACGTACCCGATACGTAGTCGATGGCCCCAAGTTATTGGACGTGAGTATGAGTGAAACATTTAGGCTGGTCTGCCCCCGTCATCGACTACGTACCCGATACGTAGTCGATGGCCCCAAGTTATTGGACGTGAGTATGAGTGAAACATTTAGGCTGGTCTGCCCCCGTCATCGACTACGTACCCGATACGTAGTCGATGGCCCCAAGTTATTGGACGTGAGTATGAGTGAAACATTTAGGCTGGTCTGCCCCCGTCATCGACTACGTACCCGATACGTAGTCGATGGCCCCAAGTTATTGGACGTGAGTATGAGTGAAACATTTAGATTTGTGCAGCATGATCCCTGAGATCGTCTGGTCTGCACCCGTGGACAAGAGAGATCATCTTGGACAGCCCGAATGACAAGATGATTAGGTACCTACCTATTATGCTAGCTTTAAAAAAAAAATATTAAGTAAATAATATATTAAGTACTAGGTGCTACCCGCGGTTTCACCCGCGTGCTGAGAGATATTTTGGATAATATATGTACAATACGTATATTTTTATAAATTATAGCCTATGTGTTATTCTGATACGTAAGCTATATTATTGTGAAGTTTCATCAAAATCCATTCAGTAGTTTTTGCGTGAAAGAGTAACAAACATACTCACAAACCTCGCGTGTATAATATTAGTAGGATTCTGAGTATGCAACAAGGTAAATAATCCAAGGCAACAAGCTAGCCCACCCAGTAAATCTTTACAACAGATTTCAATCATTATGTAGGAAATAAAAAGGGTTTTATTTTATATTAATTATTTTGGAAGTTACAGCCATTCTCCCTTAGATTAGCAAAGGCTTCCCCTGCGTATGTGTTGGAGCTATACTCGTACCTTGTTCTGCGTGTCTGACAGATGCAACCTCAGCGCTGGCGGCGCGCGGCGCGGCGCTGGGCCTGCGCGTGCGCGTGCGCCAGCCGCTGGGTAGCGCGCCCCCGCCCCCCGCGCTCCCCGACCCCGCGCGCCGGGAGGGGGTGCTGCTCGACGCTGCCTGCGACCATGCTGATCGTATACTCACTGAGGTAGGTAGGACATTAAATACCGGTACCAGAAGTAAGCCTGCCTGTGGTGATGAGTGCTTTGGTGTATACTGTAAACTCCTATCTTCTTAATTAAATAAATGAGTTCGTTCATGGTGCTGTGTTGTGACAGGCCTCCGCCTCGCACGCCTTCAATAATCGCTACTCCTGGCTCCTGCTCCACGACGCTCCGAACTCCTCGCGCGAGCTCCTGGACGTGGTGGAGATGTTGCCCGACTCCGACGTGACCTGGCTGGCTCCGGACGAGGTCCTTGACGTGTACCGCGTGAAGAGGGACCAGCCCCTCATCCTCACCCCGCTGCAGATCACCAGGAACGACAGCCTCGAGGAGATGAGGAGCATGTGGAGCGAACTGCTGCCTACCGCGAGGAGACGACAGAATCTAAGGAATGTGTTCCTGTCGGCTGCCGTCGTGGTGAGTGGGGACAGATTGTACCTAACTATCGACAACTTTGGCTTCTAACGGTTTCCTACCTGATGTTGTACGAACGTTTCTTAGATATCGGAGCCGCAGAACTTCAAGGGCTGGTCGGACCTGACGAACCGACAGATAGACACGTTTCCGAAGCTCACCTACCCTTTGATGATGCTGTTGGCTGAGGACTTGAACTACAGGCAAGTAGGAACCTTTGAATGCAAGCCGGTGGAGTCGCTTCGGTTGCCTTCACGTAGATATTGTTCCGGTGGTGGCATGCTCGATCCCGCTCCTTTCACGTTATTCGTATGCAGACACAACATGCGGCAGGAGCTGGTGTATGGCGCGCGGCAGCCCGACGGCCAGTTCTCGGGGCTGGCGGGCGCGCTGCAGCGGCGCGCCGTCCTCGTAGGCGCCTCCTCCATCTTCATGCGCGCCGACCGCTGGCAGATCATGGATTTCGTGGCGGAGACCTGCGAGCTCAGGTCACCTAATGCTTCCCTACTACTAATTAAGCTCCACCGCTTCCTTTCGTAGGTACAGTGTGGCCTCAATCTAGTCCGGCGGGAAAGCTTGAAGTGAGTGAAGGTCTTTCTACATTTCAACACGTCCTTCCATTAATGTACATATCTGTCTATCTGAGCCACCCGGCTGCTATGCCATGCGCTAACCGGCGGCGCTCCTAGGAAAGCTGGTGTTCAGACGGATCCTCTAACTAAACTAAAGTCAACTTATCTACTAATATCTGTTAGTTTTCCCAAAATTAAAAAATAAATTGAATAAAATAATGTTTTTTTACTTTTTATTTGAGAAACAAAAAGCTTATATTTAGGTATAAATAGAACGTAGACTTAGTTACCTACAGTTTCCACTCGTAGCTTGTAAGTAAAACTGAACTAGTACCTACATTAACAAAAGTTATTGAAATTTGATCATTAGCTATAAGTAGTAGAGGTCTTGTTCCGTTGCCGCGTGGGGGGAAACATAAAGGTGACAGTAGCGGCGGTGGCGGCGGCGTGGTGTTGCAGGGGCGCGTTCATCTTCCGCCAGCCGTCGCAGTCGTCGGTGTCGAACGTGTTCCTGCTGCCGTTCAGCCGCGGCGTGTGGGCGGCGGGCGGCGGCGTGCTGGCGCTGACGGCGGCGCTGCTGGCGGCGCTGGCGCGGAGTCTGCGCACGCAACACCCTGCCCTGCAGGTGCTGAGCGCAGCGGAGGCCGTTACTTTTGCCATCGGAACTATTTGTCAACAAGGTAGACTAAACGCGTCATTGTCATTTTTACTGTTTGCAGGTTTATTTAGCACGCCATGTTTTCCGGTCCTTTGTGATTGTGTTTCACACACATACACACTAACCCCGCGCTGGATTAACTAAATCTAAAGTAGGTACCTAGACTAGATTTACTCGTAACTCAACATGTCATGCCCCAAATCTAATACGTATACTTTAATCAACTTAGCCTTGTGAAATGTTTCAAGGCCGCACCTGTCTGCATAAGCTTCCTATATCGGAACTCCGCTTTAATTGTCTAATGGTGGTGTGGGGCAGGGTCGCACGTGACGGTGGAGGCGGCGCCGGTGCGCCTAGTGATGTTCAGCGCGCTGGTGTGCTCACTGTTCGCGTTCACAGCCTACGGAGCCAAGATCGTGTCGATTCTGCAGGCGCCGAGCGCGGCGCTGCAGACCATCGACGATCTGGCGCGGTCGCCGCTCGAGCTGGCCGTGCAGAACACCACCTACCGCCGGGTCTACTTCGCGGTCAGTCTGCTCTGCTACACCACCGCCACCGCAAGCGGGTCCCCTCCTGTCGGAACTGTCGTATCATCACATGAACAACCTTTGCCAGTCCACTGCTGAGCGCTGACATATG
Organism: Eupithecia dodoneata; assembly: GCA_947044415.1. Classification (NCBI taxonomy): domain Eukaryota; kingdom Metazoa; phylum Arthropoda; class Insecta; order Lepidoptera; family Geometridae; genus Eupithecia; species Eupithecia dodoneata. Next base: position 12,589,234 of record OX345664.1, on the reverse strand, counting down.
ACTCCCCTGATATGTGCCTCACTAGCCTCTATCATCAAGGGATACAGCCATAATGCCACGACACGATAAGCCCACGCTGGGCATGCGGCACTCAATTGTCATATGAAATTAAATTCTTCTATTCATTTAGAGTCAAGTATAGCCAACTTTAACAGATCAGATAATGAAAACCATCAGAACATTAGAACTCTCCTGTTCCACATGAATTGTTGTGACCATACTATGTTTCGTGCTTGTTGGTCACCTAGCTATTGTGCTTGGTGACCAACAAGCACGAAACTTAACGGAACAGTTCACTCAAGACAGAATGGGTAAATGTAATGATAAATACAACGTGTTTGGCTTGATTGAGTCGAGGGCTACATCTATAAATGTCGGATCTAGATGAAGGAGATACTTGGAAACTGCAACGTAGCGACATTATTGTTTTAGTTTTAGGTTCGTCATGATTATAATCCTTACGCTATGTACAGTAACCTTTGCAATTTTCTATGTAGCTTGAACGGACGAAGAGTGATCATAGCAAGTGTTAGACAAAGCCATTTTTTGAACTTGCAAAAACTTAACAATACAATAAAATTAACTGACAAGAAATTACAATAAATGCACTTTCATTGATATGTCTCGTGAATATTTAGCAACACATCAGAAGAGCTATACACGTACCTTAACTGACATAAACAGGCTTAGGTCGTTATGTACAGTGCAACGATCTTCAACAAGAGGCACATTTATTAACAAATCACAAATAGCAATAAAGGGCACTATTCCGTACTACTTCCACCCAGTTGTAGCAAGTACTAGTCAGGACTATAACAAAAAGGCATCGAATCTAAGTAAACAGAAATTTTTTCGTGAATAATCACTATAATTTAACAGTGATGTACCAAAATATTTGTGAGGCTATTAACAAAATGGAAGAAATGTATCTAGCTCTGTCTAAGCTAAAACAAGATGGTACAAATGTTGACATTATTTGCTCAACTGTAAGTTTTATTTTGAAAGGATCAGAACGGTTTTTGAAAATTCCGGGTTTTGTAATAGCTTTCGGCCTATTCACGCACTGACAAGAAACGTGGAGGCGCTTGTATTTTACTAAAGACAAATATTGAATTCAAAACACTCGACTTTATTAATGATTTATCTTGTAAATATTGTTTTGAGTGTACTGGACTCAACATTTTGACATTTAAACCATTCTAATCCGTATTTATAGCTGCACTAAAGTATTCTTTGAGAAATTGCAGAGTTTATTGGATAAACTTACTGCCCAATATTAAATATTTGTATATATGTATTATATTATGCGGTGATTGGAATATTAACACACTAAAAGATAATAAATATAGTAATGAGCTTTCAAGTATTTAAAAAAAAAATCGAATTACACATTAATACCCCTACTCGCAAAAGATCTTGTCTGGATTTATTTGCAAGTAACATTAAAAAAACTACAGGCAGAATTCATTATTTAGCTTTATCAGTCAGACCATGAAACGGCTCAAACATTAGAGGTTCCTATAGAAAGGAAGTTTGAAACTGTTCGCTGGTTTATAAGAGATATAATATATAAGAGATTTCTGCGAAGAGAACATAAATAAATTTTGCCAATGTCTGTCTGCTCTATCCTTCTCGGAGATAGGGGAGAAGAATACCTTAGACGAGGCCTTTGAATACTTTCACAACCTCTACAAGTTATTTTATGATCTTTGTTTCCCTGTATACAGAATAAAAATGTCAAACAGAGGGCAAAAAGTTTAGATGGCTTACTAGGGGACTTCGGAGGTCAAGTTTACAGAAAAGAAATCTTTACTTAAAATTAATCAATCATGCTCAAATAAAAAAAATATGCAAGTAATTACTATAACTACAGTAAAGTACTATAAAAATGTATATCCAAGTCAAAACAAATGCAAAACACGAAATTTATATCCAATAGTAGTAACGTATGTAAATCTGCATGGGAAATAATCAATGATAATATACATAGGTGCTATTGAACGTATTAAACAAATTGAGAGTATAATGAGCAAAAACTTGACATAGAGTGATCCACATGACATTAGTGACCTCAACATTTTATAGAACTTGACATATAGTGACCCACATGACATTAGTGAACTCAACATTTTATAGAACTTGACATATAGTGACCCACATGGCATTAGTGAACTCAACATTTTATAGAACTTGACATAGAGTGACCCACATGACATTAGTGAACTCAACATTTTATAGAACTTGACATATAGTGACCCACATGACATTAGTGAACTCAACATTTTATAGAACTTGACATAGAGTGACCCACATGACATTAGTGAACTCAACATTTTATAGAACTTGACATACAGTGACCCACATGACATTAGTGAACTCAACATTTTATAGAACTTGACATAGAGTGACCCACATGACATTAGTGAACTCAACATTTTATAGACATGACAAATATTTCTAATAAATACAATGAACGAATCTCACTCATCCTCTATTTTTCTTTACCCAACTGACCCAGTTGAGATGTTTAAAGTTATTAGGCGTCTGCGAAATACGAATTCTGTAGGTATAGATGGACTTAGTACTAAAATAATAAAACTAAGTGCAAACTACATCTGTGATAAACTTAGCTACTTAATAAACAGATCTTTTCGATGCAATTTAAAGGTGTCAATAATGGTTAAACCACTTTTTAAAAAAGGTGACAATGTTAACATGGATAACTACAGACCTGTAACTCCATAATATACAAGATATTTGAAAAAATTATGTTGAAATGGCTCCAAAGTTTTGTAACCAAGGTCAATATACTGAAACCAGAGCAATTCGATTTTCGCAAAAACTGCTCTTCTGCCTTAGCATGTTTCAACGTTATTAAATTAGTAATGCATGCTATGCTATAGATGATAATGTTCCTGTCATTGCACTACTACTAGATATGTCTAAAGCATTCGACTTCGTAGATCATAAATTACTGCTGTACAAACTTAATAATAATACTACTAGATATGTCTAAAGCATTCGACTTCGTAGATCATAAATTACTGCTGTACAAACTTAATAATAATCATTTATTTCAGACCATAGAAAAGTAACAGATCTTAATTAACTTATTCTACGGTCCATAGTAATATATACCTTAAAACTAGCATACATAAAATATAAAAGGACTAAATTAATAATAACACGCTATTTTTTGATTACGCCGACAGCGTGTAGATGTACTCAGGGTGTCAGCTGGCGTCGGTGCACGGTGCGGGCGGTGCAGCGGTGTCCCGTTGCAGGCGGCCAGCGAACCTTCGGAACTTGACACCCTTCGGCCAAAACTCTGCGCTTAAGAATGTCGAGAGATGGTGGGTTGGTACTCTCACCATAAATGAATTGAAGCTCACATTATGGCGAGAGTTCAGCTTCTCGACGCGCATCGTGAACCCGGTTTTCGTGTGTAGGTACTCCTCCACAGCCTTGGCCTCCACACTGAAGTGAACGTGTGAGACGTAAAGCTTGGTAGTTGGTACCTCCGCTCGGAAACCAGTATTCATGTCTTTCGGCCCCGTACCGCACTGGTTGCGGCTGGTGGGCTTACGGCTCTTGCGAACCACCACGGTGAATCCGTCCGCGTCACAGGGCCCCTTCCCAGGAGCCGGCGCAGCCCCGGTACTACGTGATGGTTCACAGGACTGCTTTTTTCCTTTTCTTTTAGAGCGCGCCGCAGGCAGCGGGCACGCAGGGGGCGCGATGCAGCGCGCAGCGTGGTCGGCAGCGGCGGCGGTGGCAGCGGCGACGGAAGCACGTTCAGGTTCCCCGCGCGGGGACGCGGGGAGCGGGCGGGGCGACCGCAAAGTATTCGCTGTGATTGCAGCAGCGGCCGACACGTCCAATATCGCTGACTCTGCCAATGACACCGACATACTTTGCGCACCTCGATGCATGTTGACGTACGAAGTCTCTGGTGACCTAGTTTGCGTGGCTGCACGCAATTATGCAACCTCGGAGCGAAGATCACTGATGGAGACTTCTGACGCTTCCAATTCATTTCAACTAGACTAGCTTTCAGATTAGTGACATCCTTCAGCAGTCTAGTCACATCGACGTGGTCGAACGTCACGGGGGGCAGCTTATGCAAGTCCTTCGCGACGAAGTCAGGCACGTCGTCCGGGTCCGTACACTTGAATAGCGCGATGACATCCTGTACACTTTTCTCTCCGCCATCCCTGCGTCGAGAGGGCATCTGGTCCATTTTTCCCAACGTCTGGAAGATCAGCGCCTTGCCCCTGCAAATGTCCTCTTCTTTGAAGTTGAATTTGCATATCTGCACGATGCTAACCTCGTCCATGGTGTCGATGGCATTCTGTATGAAAGCCAGAAACTCGTTGGCGATAAGTGGTTTCGTACTCATCGCGTTCGCGGGCAGCGGCGGCGGCGTAAGCCGCGCGCGTCACGAATTAAATGTATTCGAGACGGTGCAAGAGCGAGGCACGACCTTTTCCGATCGCGCACCACATTGCACTGAATAATAGGTATGGCATTAGAGGTAGAGCAGATGAATGGCTTCAAAGCTAATGTGATCGGCAGTATATAAGGGCAAAAGTATATAAGGGAAATAAGAATACCATACGATCTAGCCTTAAATACAATAAATTTGGAGTACCACAGGGTAGTATTTGAGGACCTTTTTTATTTCTTATTTATATAAATGACATTCCCAATATCACCAGACATGAGACGATATTATTTGCTGACGACACCACAATTAAAATTTTATTTGATACAAATTTAATGTATAAAATATGACTTATCTAAGTGCTTATTTTGAAAGCCTAAAGAAATAAATGATTTTTTACTTTGACTATTATTATAAGGGGAGAAAATAGTATGACATTGTAAAATGAGATTATTGGTACATTATATAATACGATTAATTGGCACAATAACAATAAATTGAAAATTAACTTGACTAAAACAAATATGATACAGTTTGGGACTTATATGCGTAAAAAAATAAATTTAGCGATATATTGTAATAACACAGAGATCGCTAAAGTCAACACAGCTAAGTTTCTAGGAGTAGCTCGATGAGCATTACAACTGGAAGGCACATATTAAGCATACCTGTGAAGTTAGATAGATTTGTCTTTGCAATAAAAAGCCTAAGACTTCGGGTTTCCACAGATGCAGCATTGAAAGCTTACCACGGGTATGTCTCGTCGACCTTGGCGTACGGGTTGATCTTGTGGGGAAATTCAACAGACGCCGACAAAGCTTTTAAAATAAAAAAAAAATGCGTTCGAGCCATCTGTGGTGCTTGGAATACGGATAGCTGCAAACCCTTGTTTAAAAAATGTAATATACTACCATTGCCTTGCATGTACATAAGGGAAATATGCCTGTTTGTGAAACAATATCCACATTACAGATGTGGTGGAGAGACGGTCGAGACATAAAGATAGGCTGTATGTCCCGGATCACAGATTAAAACTTGTAACCAAAAATGCCTATAACATTTTAAATTTGTTACGCCTCAACGAGGCAGAATGTATTGGAAATGCTATTATTATTAAGAACATTTATACCTACATTTCTAGCAAATAAATGATTTGATTTGATGTGACATATTGTCTGGACTTGCTTCCGACTACCACTGGTGTCCGTTGCAGGAGAGTTCGGAGCCGGCGACGCAGCGGCTGTACCGGCACAAGCTGCTGCCCTTCGGAGACGCCGTCTACATGAGCGTGGTGGAGGGCGTCGCGCGCCTGCGCACCGGGCTCTTCGCCTTCCAGGTACCCACCACCACAGGCTGGTTCCAGCAGTTCCATGCAGCGGCGGTCTACATGCATGAGCGTCGTGCACTCTTCGAATACCAGGTCTTATCTATATTCTACTTTATTTATATACAAACATAAGTCTCCAAAGTATTGTGGAATGCCCTGCGGTGATCGTGCACGCACTAGTAGAAATAGGAATTATTTTTTTGTACCCAATTGAGAAGCTAGTAGGTATGTTTCCCAGTTTCTGCCCGACACTGATCCTTATAATTGATTACGGATGTAAGCGGATTAAAGGAACTTTATTTATTTGCGTAGATTTGTGTTACATCCGTAATGATTTCATTAAACTATAATAGTAGTTATTGTAAGAGCCTTATTTTGTAGTGTGTACTGTACTACTAGGTGGAGCAGAGCGCCGGCTACGAGGTGATCAGCCAGACCTTCACGGAGGCAGAGAAGTGTGGCCTGAAGGAGATCCAGGCATTCCGCCTTCCCATGGTCGCCATTCCCCTCGCTAAGAACTCCGGCTACCGCGAGCTGTTCGCCACCAGGTCAGCGCCAGTTCCCTTCCGCCTGCCCATGACCGCTAGGACTGTGGTGCTCGTTAAGCAGTGTGATAAGGGTCTAAAACAGAGTTATCTGTCCGTTGCATCGTTCATAGCTCCCAAAGTAATTAACCAATTATAACATAGTTTTGTTGTTCGAAAGGTCGTGAAGGTTTAAGCTAGTGTGTCAGGAGAGTCGATGCATGTATGTATATATAATGTTAGGAGTGTGTTGTGTAGACTGCGGTGGCAGCGCGAGGCGGGGCTGATGTCGCGCGCGCGGCGCCGCTGGCTCAGCGAGAAGCCGCGCTGCGCCGACGCGGCCGGCGGGTTCCTCAGCGTGCGGCTCGCCGACGTGCAGCCCGCCATGCAGGTACAGTCGCCTACACCATGCATGCCTCATACTACGCACTAGGTAAAGGTCATGTCCGTTGCATGTTGTTGAATGCCGTTGAATGCCTCAATAGCATTTAATCGGGATAGTGATTGGACGATTTGTATACATATGTACACATTTGCCTCTTATTATCTTTTATTGCGGTGGTTCCAGATCCTGTGGTGCGGCGCGGGGCTGGCCGTGCTGCTGCTGGGCGCCGAGCGCGTGTTGCACGCCCTCGCCGCGCGCCGCACTCGCTCTCAATACTGAACATTATGTATAATACATATGCTAAAACTCTAATATAATAAGTTCAGAAAACACGAACTTTTTTTTTTTATTTAATATTTTTCTAAATACACCCAGACTTTCCACTCCACTCCACTCAAAACATTTCAAATATCAACTAAGTCTATAAGAATGGGAATAGAAACGATCCCTGCTGAGATGTCCTCTGAGGGGTAGGGTAGGGGGTAGGGGGTAGGTGCACAGTGCACCTGTGTCTGATACGCAAGGCGGTTCCCAAGGCTGCGCCCTCTGGCGGACCGCGCACCAATCGGCTCATCAATTTACTAAAAAGTTGTTCTCTTTAGTAAGTATACAAGACTGTTCACGAGTGTTTATCACATAAAACAAATGTTGTTGGCTTCTGTTATTGTTTATTCAGTATTTACAAAGGCAGGCGTCGTTCTGCTGCCCCGGCTGCCCTAAGCCAGCAGGTAGACCAGCACCAGTAGACACATGGGGAGCCAGATCAGCGCGCCGAGCGCCGCGTCTAGCAGCGCCGCCGTTGCCGCCCACGCGCCGCGCTCGCAGCCTTCCTCCTGCACACAGTTACACTCACACATACACAGGATGCTTCGGATGCAGTGCTGCCTGAAGCCTATGCTTCAGGCAGCACTGCACCCACCCTATGGTGGGTAGTGGTGAGAGAGTAGAAAATAACACCATTGAAGGGAAAAATTTAAAATAACTCTTTTGCATCGGGCAAACGGCATCGTCTAACGCAACCAAGAAATTAATCTTGTCGCTGCGTGCGTAGGTTCGAAGGGAAGGCGAGCTCACCGTGTTGGGTGTGATGGAGTGCAGCGCGGAGAGCTTGGAGAGGAGCGCGCGCAGGGCGGGGGGCGGTGCGGAGGCGCGCCGGCTGACGGCCTGCGCCAGCGCCGCGCACAGTGCCGCCAGCGCCGCCGCGCAGCACGCGCCGCACGTGATGCGCACGACGCGCGGCGTGCCCGCGCCGCCCGCGCCCGCGCCCGGCAGCACCGCCAGCACCGACACCAGCCTGCAACACCATACTATTTTATTGTAGTCTTAACATTTTGCCAATCATGTGCCGTGGGAGGTATTGGTCTGTTATGAGGGTAGGTACCACATAGCATCAAGTAGGCAGATTACAAGATATGCCCAAGCGAAGACAGATAGTGAAGTGTCGGGGGTCGTACCAGAGCGCGGAGACGATGGCGGAGGCGGCGGCCAGCGGCAGCCTCTTGGCGTAGGGGCGCGCGGAGGCCGCCGCCAGCAGAAGTAGCGCGGCCGCCATCACCGAGTCCGCCGCCGCCGCCAGCGCCGCGCCGCGCCGCTCCGCCCGCAGCGTGAACGCCGCGCCGCTCGCCTGCGCGCCGTCCGCACCCGTCCACGTGACGCGCTCGTACGCTATGTCCGTCAGCGACCAGCCGCTCTCCGTCAGGACGTGGCTCTGACAATAAAGTAGCAACTGTTTAATGATATCATCACATATCGCACAACATCTATTCAGCTCGTGCGGCTTGTGCTCGCCCCGACGGAGGAGATGTTGGCGGCTCACAATCGACATGCTCGCTCTATCACAAGGACTATCCGCCACGGTAAATATTATATGCGATACAATAAACTATAATACTGTTAGATTACATTCAACAAATATCAAATAGCGTATTCCAATGAGAACGACAACACATGTATGTAATTATATAAGGCACCTTGTTTCTGTAGGGCTGTAGGTCGAGCTCGTCCAGCGTGTAGGCGCGCGAGGCGAAGATGAAGGTGGCCTCCTGCGTGTCGCGCGGCCAGGCGGCCAGCTGCAGCGCGAGCGGCGCGCGCAACTCGAGGCGCTGCACGTGCGACATGCGGCCGGCGGCGGAGGCGCGCGCGTGCACAGCCCGCCCCCCGCCGCCCCCCGCCGCGCGCGCACGCCCAGCGCTGCGCAGCTCCACGTCCGGCGTCCACAGCCGCTCGCCGCCCACCAGCACGCTGTCCCCCTCCCACTGGCTCGCGTTCCACTGCAGGCGGCTGTCGCTCCAGCTCTGGAGGAATACACCCGCTTTGGGATTTGACTTCATTTGCAGCTAAATGATTCATAGATCATATAAATATAATAGTATAGATATAGAGCAATCCAAATAATTACAGTCCATGATAAGGCGACTGGCGATGGGACAGTCTCCCGGACGCACAGCTTCCGGAGATACCAGACAGTGTTTGCTTGCTTTGTTACAGAGATATTTCAGAAAAGATGGTTAAAATATGGCTGGATTATTATGTCAACACAAGCAATATTAAAAATATTGCTCGATTTTTCAGTGTAGTCAGAACGCATCTCCGCACGGCTTTAGTGAAGGCAGCTGGAAAACGCCTGTTCTCGTTTCTGCTTTGGACAACTTCGCTTTGGTGGAGTCTGGGCCTAAGGCTCAGACATGTGTCACATTGTAATTGTAATTCGCGTAAAATTAGTCGCTTCGTAAACCATATTCCAATTTGTGACACAAGTTGAGTCATTTCCGTTGAAAGTTAGCATTCCACGCGACTCGGTAGTTGAGTATAATATGAGGTTCCTTTGGGTTCAGGGTGAGCCCGGCAGAGCGTACCATCTTGAGGTCGGCCAGCAGCAGCATGTGGTCGCCGCCCTCGACGGAGACGTGGCGCACGTCCAGCGTCACCGCGACGGCGACGGGGCGCGCTGGCGGCGCCTCGCGCTCGTACGCCGCCAGCAGCGAGTCTATGTGCAGCGACAGGTCCGTGCTGCTGTACTCGCTCGAACACCTCTCTGGAACACAACGCATAGTACTACCTGTTACTACTATGTACTACTATGACCATCGGATAATAATTTAATTTATGGTATAACTTTGACTTGTCTAAGTGCTTATTTTGAAAGCCTAGGGAATAAATTATTTTGTGTTTGAGTTTTTGAGTTATCATAGCTTATCTATATCCACACCTATCGCCATTAATGGGCATCTTAGCCAGCCTCAGCGCAAACCAAAGCCGATCCACAGAACTAACTGTACAGGGCAGCGCTTTTTAAGATGAGGGTGGCTGGCCAAATGTGAAACTATGAGAGTTAGAAAAAAGCCGTGAAAGAAGCCATGAGCTCAATTTATGAGGAAATATAAACTTTATAGGTACTTAGATCCTTATTTTCTTAAATTTATTTCGTAATTTTTCATTAAGAGGATTTCAGTATCCTAATTAGCAACAACTTATCGAGACACCAGTCGTTGTTTGAAGAGATTGTTTATATTATTATTATTCGTTTATTTCAGATTTATCAGTAGTTACATTAAATCCATATAAAAATTAAAAACACACAAAACTTAAAAATAAACATAAAAAATTAAACATTCATAGATTAGATATAGAAATAATTAATGATTAGATTATAATGTCACATTCGATACTCGGTGCATAGTGATAGGGGCAAACAATATTATAATGTTCACATTCGATACTCGGTGCATAGTGATAGGGGCAAACAATATTATAATGTTCACATTCGATACTCGGTGCATAGTGATAGGGGCAAACAATATTATAATGTTCACATTCGATACTCGGTGCATAGTGATAGGGGCAAACAATATTATAATGTTCACATTCGATACTCGGTGCATAGTGATAGGGGCAAACAATATTATAATGTTCACATTCGATACTCGGTGCATAGTGATAGGGGCAAACAATATTATAATGTTCACATTCGATACTCGGTGCATAGTGATAGGGGCAAACAATATTAATAACACTAACGTGCGTGTTTTCAAATTAAAATTCTAAAAAGAAGCCATTTCTTCATTTTCGAAAATGTTTTTAAATATTGGTTTTGTGAACCCCGGTCCCGCAACCTCCGTGTGGAAGGCTCAATCAATATCATCTGGCCAAGCGTTCTTACTTACACGACATACACGACTAGGGGTAGGGTAGGTTACCTAGATATAGATAAAGTAGAACATAAGGTATAGATAAGGACTTACGCAAACACAGGAGCAAGGCGAGGGCCGCGGCCACCGCTCGTCGCGCCATCTCGCAGGCGATAGGCGGCGCGGCGGGCGCCCGGGCCGGCTCCAGCAGGCGGACAACATTTGGCTATACGTCACTATTATTTATTTACCAAAACTTATATCCAAATAGCGGCGCGGCGCTATGGAATACTGCTTGTTTTCCACAGCTACGCTGCTACGACCTATCGTCGCAGCTACGAAACAGCTACGCTGCTACGACCTATCGCCGCAGCTACGAAACAGCTACGCTGCTACGACCTATCGTCGCAGCTACGAAACAGCTACGCTGCTACGACCTATCGTCGCAGCTACGAAACAGCTACGCTGCTACGACCTATCGTCGCAGCTACGAAACATCTACGCTGCTACGACCTATCGTCGCAGCTACGAAACAGCTACGCTGCTACGACCTATCGTCGCAGCTACGAAACAGCTACGCTGCTACGACCTATCGTCGCAGCTACGAAACATCTACGCTGCTACGACCTATCGTCGCAGCTACGAAACATCTACGCTGCTACGACCTATCGTCGCAGCTACGCTGTTACGACCTATTTACACAGCTACGAAAGCGCTACGCTGCTACGGCTATGCGGCTTGGTGCAGCTACGCTTCTTGAAAGACTAGCTGTACCTACACATAATTTTATGTTATATATTCATGTTTATTATTAATGTTTAATGTTGCCTTTCTTAAATTAACAATTTTCTATTGATTGCCTTACCTGCAGATTGACCGCTATGTCTCTCATATCAAGACTGTAGTATTAGACCTAATACAATTATTATTATTGTAATATAATATTTAGGTAATTGATTATAAATCGTGTAGTTATAGAATGGAATTGAACTTAGACTTTTAGTTTCTCTAAGTGATATTTGTTATTTTTTATAAAACCAGCCTATATGTTTTATTCTATTTGCAAAATGTCAGCCCAATCTAAGTATTTAGTGCTTTTTGAGTGAAAAATACATATGTATATCCAAGTCAACATCCAAACTTACGCATTTATATTATTAGTGTGATGTGCCTACGTGCGTAACAGAACTTATTCAAATAATGTTGAGTAAAATGTTGTCCAGAGCTGACCCTGCGCGCGTGGGCTCTATCGCGCGGCATCCGGCCGCAGGGCGCGCGCCGGCGCGGAGGAGCGCCACTACTAATCCTACAAGTTATTGCACATACATACTCGCTACTGCATGGGACCTGACGGCATCGCGGAGCAATTGGTCTGTGCCCGCACTCGTCCACTCAACACTCACAATTATACAACAGATATGTGAAAGGAACTTTATTAGGACAAGAAACACCTTCCAGCAGCTACATACTAACTACTTATGGATAGGTGACGCGTTATGTGTTAGCGAGTTATACTGATTTATTTTTTCTGTTATATACAATAGGTACAGGACAACTGTGGAACTACAACACAACGTACCTAATACACACCAATATTTATTCATCATTTTATTATTTTGAAAATACTAAAAATCGTCTTGGTATCCATTAATTTCAAACTGTTTCTGAATTTTACGGGATAAACACTAATCCCTTGGGATAAAAGGTAAGATAAGGATCATCCCCGATCCCCTATACAACTTAAACTAACTTATCGGTTCTTAAATGCTGGAATATTCGTCGAACATACATACATACATACAGCCGAACAAAGAACACTTTTTTGAAAGTCGGTTAAAATCTAGAAGAGTTGTTAAATGCAAAATTTTCTGATTTACAATAGTTATAATTCTACCTATACTTACATACAAAATAAATAGAAAACCTATGTGTAAATGCAGATGGAAACAAAAATGTACTTACGGTAAAAAATTCAGGTTGGACGATATTTTGTCCAAAACCCTATAGAGCTATTTATTGTAGATAGTGAGTAATGTCCTCAAATTATTATCTAGAGGTATCTACAACCAGCTCGACACGCTACATAGTTTTTTACAATAAACTCATAAACTAACTTTAGCCTAATGCCACGCCTAATGTAAAGAATGAAACTGATAACAATATGAGGTAGACTCATTCATTGATAACTTTACACCACCGCTTGGACTCGCCTTCTTCTACATACGGACTTATACAACTACACACATATCTACATTATATATGTATCATTAATTAACGTACAGTTCGATGACTCACTTATCCATAAACGAACATGTCTATTCAATCAAACATCAGCAAAATAACACACGAGAGCTTAGCTCCGATTGGGGGTGTAAGGGGGTCTCAAACATCTCGTCTCCCAAGCCAACCTAACCTGCACGTGGTACACCCTGCAAGTGAACGAGGCTCTAGTGAAAATATCAAACCATCTCCATAATTTGATAACTCATTAATTTTTCAATTATTTTCCATTACTTGACACTGACAGAAAAGCGTCCAACCAGAAACAGTTTCCATTAGCAAAGAACCATCATCATTAGCTCTGAATGAGTATAGATACTTAAGTACATAAGTAAAACAGGAAGGAAGGACAGAGAAGGGTGGCATGTTCAAATAAATTGAACAAACCCTAAATAAAATATTTTTAAAAAGACAAACGAGGCAGGGATACACCTAAGGTCACTAACAATTGTATATTTACCCTCACAATGACTTTACTGCTAATAAATCGATAGATTTTACAAACAGAGTAGGTACCTATATTAAGAATGAAGTATCTCTATACTGGTAGAATAAACTTTTAAAACGACCTACCTACCCCGCGAGCACATATCCAGTACCTACCATAGTCCACGGTCATTCTCAACAACACCTACCATATTTGTAAAAACTCTCAACACTAGAGACCTGCTCCCGATTTTTAAATATTGAGGCACTGTTTTTATATACATCTCATATATTCTCACTTCACTCTTCTCTCACTGGCTGTCCAACGTGTAGGTCAGTGTCCACCGACTGACTAGAGCTGGGGCCGCCCGGGACAAGGTTGTTTGCCTCTATCTGAGGCAGGACACGGCAAGACTTCTGCTACGTCACGAGTTTTTGGAGGATCTCAGCTGCACACTAAGACACGGGGAGACGGCAGATCAGGTCAGTGCGTGATGGACGGCGGGGGCTCCTGCGGCGACGGCGGGGGCGCCAGGTAGTGCCAGTAGGGCGGCGCGTCGGACGCCTGCGCCTGGCACGCCGCCGACAGCCCCGCCCAGCTGAACCGGTACGCGTATCTCTTGCCGTGGACCTGCACAACCACCATCATATTAGGGTCTACCTCGTCATCTGCTATTACACTAAAAGAATTAACAGCGAGTACAAGTTGTAAGGACCGACTTTAAAACGCCTAATGTTTACATAGTCTATTAGTGTTCATGATAGGAAATACTATTGCTTAGGAAGGATCAGGAGATGTGAGGTACCTTGCTCATGATGTTCTTGTCGTAGTAGTACCGCAGCGCGCGGGACAGCTTGTCGTAGTTCATGTTGGGCTTCTGCTTGCGGCGGCCCCAGCGGCGCGCCACCTCGTCCGGGTCCGACAGTCGGAACTCGCCGTCCCCCGGAGCGCCCTGCATAACACACAGCTCATCACCACCTCACAACTAACTAGCGATAGGTACTTCCAGCCCCAGCAGCGGGGCGAAGCAGATACTGCTACCGGAGCAGCTGTCCGCCGCAGCAGCACTCCGTCCGTACCTCCCAGCAGATGCCGGGCGCACCGGCCGCCAGCTCTTCCAGCAGGAACTGCCACAGCTGCACCTGCCCCCCGCCACCCGCCGCCCCCGCTACACGCCCGCACCCGCTCAGCGCCGCGTACCCATCTGCAACAACATCACCACCTCAATACAGTGTCGAGTTAGGATCACAATACTGTCCGCTTACAGATGGAACAACCAGTCAAGTACCTATTGTTGTCTTTACGCCCTCCCTCTCGCACCGCTAGCCTGACATACAAGGTGCTGTAGAAGTGATAAATTGATTTTACCAATGCATTGTATTTCTGTATTAGTTCTGTAGGAGCTCTCGTGCTACTAGTTAGTATCCAAGGGATCTAGTGGCGCAGGATACTTGTAATGAGGTAGCATTGTATGTTTATCTATGGCATAATACATTCATGTAAAATATGCAAGAGCCAAGTGAGTAGACAAACGTAACATAGGATTAAAGGCATGTTAACCAAGTGATTAATTGATCTAAGCATACGGGACAGACAGACGCGACGACTTCTTGAAGGTGTTTTTCCAAATCAACTAAAAAAGTCAATTGTTAAGCCTCTTTTCAAGAAGGGGGATAGATCGGATCCGAGCAATTATAGACCTATAACATTAGTCCCAATCATATCAAAAATACTGGAGAAAGCCATGTTGAATAGGCTTAATAGTTTCTTGGACAAGCATAAGACGCTTCATAATGATCAATATGGTTTTCGCAAAGGAAGTTCTACTTCCCTTGCTTGCTTTAACTTGGTGAGATTTATTACAGAAAACTTGAACAGTGGTAGAGGCCCCATTCTGACTCTATTTATGGACTTGAGCAAGGCATTTGACTTTGTTGAGCATGACAGATTGATGGACAAATTGGATAAGTATGGAATACGTGGTAAAGCTCTGGACTGGCTCTCGAGCTACTTGCATAATAGGGAACAATGTACCGAAATAACAAAGGTGATAACTAATACCAAGTTTAAAGACAACAGCGACACTAAAAATGTTACTAAGCAAACATTTAGATCACCCAATATCCTAAAAAATCGAGGCGTCCCACAGGGTAGCATTTTAGGACCTATTCTATTTCTGATATATATCAACGATCTCCCGGAATTTGTGACACATAAATGCATACTCTTTGCAGATGATACCACAATCCTAATTAAAACTGACATACAAAATGCCCAAACGACATTAAATACTGCTCTATTTGATATTGTTAATTGGACCAATAATAATGACTTAACTATAAACATTAACAAAACTAAAATTATGCAATTTGACTCTTATAATACTATACCACTAACACTCGACATTTCTTATAATAATGAAAAAGTAGATGAAGTAATGACATTTAAATTCTTAGGTATCACAGTAGATAGACACTTAAACTGGAAGGATCATATTAGTGATGTTTGTCGAAAATTAAGTCGTTTTGTCTTTGCTTTAAAAAAAATCCGCTAAACTATTTCTTTTGACGCAGCTCTAGCAGCTTACCACGGACACGTGTCTTCCACCTTGAGCTATGGTCTGCTCCTCTGGGGTAACTCTGTCGATGCTCAAAGAGTCTTTAGAGTACAGAAGAGATGCCTTAGAGTTATTAACAAGGCTTGGGTTCGTGACTCTCTTGCAAGCCTCTGTTTAAGATCTGTAATATCATGCCTCTACCTTGCATGTACATTAGAGACATATGCATGTTTGTAAAATCCTACCCACAACACTTTACCAAACGTAAGGATATTATCACTCGACAGAAAAGAGCAAAATTTGATAATCTGTTATATAAACCGCAATGCCACAAACAAATCTATGAAAAAAATGTATATAATATGTGCATTACTATATTCAATAAGTTACCAGAATCTATTAAAGACCTCAATGGTAATTTATTTAAACAAAAATTAAATAAGTGGCTCCTTGACCAAAGTTTCTATGGTGTAAATGAATTTATTAATCTTAAGTAGAGAATTTATTATGTTTTGACGATTGTGAATTAATTTTAAAGTTAACGATTTATTGATTGTACCTATTTATTTATTTTCATTGATTATTTTAATTATTGATGAATTTAACGACCTTAAAACACGCTTTAATATTTGCACACCTGCTAGAGTGGAGTCAAATGTGCTCAACCCGCAGGTTGAGCACATTTGACTCCACTCTAGTTATAAGACCTGACATGTACCTGTAATAATGTGTTCTGCAAATAAATGATTTGATTTGATTTGAAAGGTTAGTAAACGATTTTTTTAAGTTTTTTTAACCTGTTTTATTAACTACTGGGGGCTGCACTGCTCATTAAAGTTACTTAGGCCCACTTGTGCCAAAACGTTGAGTTAAATAAATAACTCGAGGTTGCATAACTCAGTGTTAGTTTTTTAAATTTTCGACACCCAGTTTTAATTGCACCAATAGAAATTAGCCCAGAGTCAAATAACTCGAGGTTAATGTCTTGTTCATTCATTCTTTTTACATCTGGCCAAATATAGTAGGACGAATGCTGAATGATTTAAGTGCACTGCTCTCTCTCGCTCTACCGTATTTTGAATAAGACTATTCCTTTCTGACAGATTTGAAATGACACGTGTTCTTAGCGGCATTTTAGGTACCTGCTTAGGTAGGTAGATGTTATTTTTTGTGCAGCCCTTAGTGCAGATGCGAGTACAGTTAGGTAAATCAAAATAAATATAAGGAATTCTCTGAAGAGAAATCACCAAATTTTTTGAAAACTTAGGTAGACCTTAAGTTTTCAAAACTTTTTGTTAGCATTTGTATATTGCAATCTATTATCAATTTTATCTAATATAAAAAAACAGTTTCCTTTTTTAGACGAAATCTTCTATGAAAATCGCTGTCTTTTTGTGAGTAAAAATGATCGGACCGTTCGCCAATTTTTCTATTATAAAAGTCCGAACTAATATATCCGATGATCTCTTTGTCATCATCAGATAAAAACCATTCATTTATCATTGTTCAAAATCGATATCACTGAATGCAAGAAAAACAGCCAATAATAAACAATAACAAACAACATAACATAACCTAAAATATCTCAATTCTCACAGTTTTGACATTACTAACCCAGAGTTAGTTGACATAACCCGCCCATGTTAGGCCCACTTGTGCCAAAACGTTGAGTTAAATAAATAACTCGAGGTTGCATAACTCAGTGTTAGTTTTTTAAATTTTCGACCCGCAGTTTTAATTGCACCAATAGAAAGTAGCCCAGAGTCAAATAACTCGAGGTTAATGTCTTGTTCATTCATTCTTTTTACATCTGGCCAAATATAGTAGGACGAATGCCGAATGATTTAAGTACACTGCTCTCTCTCGCTCTACCGTACTTTGAATAAGACTATTCCTTTCTGACAGATTTGAAATGACACGTGTTCTTAGCGGCATTTTAGGTACCTACTTAGGTAGGTAGATGTTATTTTTTGTGCAGCCCTTAGTGCAGATGCGAGTACAGTTAGGTAAATCAAAATAAATATAAGGAATTCTCTGAAGAGAAATCACCAAATTTTTTGAAAACTTAGGTAGACCTTAAGTTTTCAAAACTTTTTGTTAGCATTTGTATATTGCAATCTATTATCAATTTTATCTAATATAAAAAAACAGTTTCCTTTTTTAGACGAAATCTTCTATGAAAATCGCTGTCTTTTTGTGAGTAAAAATGATCGGACCGTTCGCCAATTTTTCTATTATAAAAGTCCGAACTAATATATCCGATGATCTCTTTGTCATCATCAGATAAAAACCATTCATTTATCATTGTTCAAAATCGATATCACTGAATGCAAGAAAAACAGCCAATAATAAACAATAACAAACAACATAACATAACCTAAAATATCTCAATTCTCACAGTTTTGACATTACTAACCCAGAGTTAGTTGACATAACCCGCCCATGTTAGGCCCACTTGTGCCAAAACGTTGAGTTAAATAAATAACTCGAGGTTGCATAACTCAGTGTTAGTTTTTTAAATTTTCGACCCGCAGTTTTAATTGCACCAATAGAAAGTAGCCCAGAGTCAAATAACTCGAGGTTAATGTCTTGTTCATTCATTCTTTTTACATCTGGCCAAATATAGTAGGACGAATGCCGAATGATTTAAGTACACTGCTCTCTCTCGCTCTACCGTACTTTGAATAAGACTATTCCTTTCTGACAGATTTGAAATGACACGTGTTCTTAGCGGCATTTTAGGTACCTACTTAGGTAGGTAGATGTTATTTTTTGTGCAGCCCTTAGTGCAGATGCGAGTACAGTTAGGTAAATCAAAATAAATATAAGGAATTCTCTGAAGAGAAATCACCAAATTTTTCGAAAACTTAGGTAGGTACTTACTTTTTGTTAGTATTTGTATATTGCAATCTATTATCAATTTTATCTAATATAAACAACTTTTTTAGACGAAATCTTCTATGAAAATCGCTGTCTCTTTGTGAGTAAAAATGATCGGAATCGATATCACTAAATGTAAGAAAAACAGCCAATAATAAATAATAACAACACATAACATAACCTAAAATATCTCAATTCTCACAGTTTTGACATTTCTAACCCAGAGTTAGTTGACATAACCCTCCCATGTCCGAGGGTTAAAAATTTCAAAATTTAACTCAGGGCTAACTCCTAACTCTTGGTGGTACAAGACATCATTAGAATTTAACTCCAGAGTAGTATCTAACTCTGAGTTAACTGTGTAAACCAAGCCTGGCGCAAGTGGACCTTAGAGGGTTAAAAATTTCAAAATGTAACTCAGGGTTAACTCCTAACTCTTGGTGGTACAAGACATAATTAGAATTTAACTCCAGAGTAGTATCTAACTCTGAGTTAACTGTGTAAACCAAGCCTGGCGCAAGTGGGCCTTAGTGACTTTTTGCATACAATTGTATTTGACACGATCTTCCATAATGGCTCTTAGTTATTATTTGCAGATAAAAAAAACTAGAAATGAAATGAAATTCTGTCGTCCGGAAAGATTCATTAACAGATCATAAGTATTATTTAATGAAGGTATTCGCGCATCCTTTGGTCATTACATTCAGCGAAATCTAACTAAAGTACGTTGATTAAAGCAAAACCACCCGTATTGCTGCTTCGTTAGTAATTGATTCGCTATAGTGTGGTACGAGTATTGCCTGCTGATGAAGAAACTGTCCCACTACATTCTGTCACTACTACAAGAAAACACACAACAAAATGAAGTAAGAGTCTACTTGTACTTACCTTCTCAATAAGGTACCTATTACATAAACCTTACAATAACCATCATAATAACAGCCTGTAGAAAGTTGACCATAGGACATGAACCTCTTAAGCATTCCTCAGAATGTAAGGGGATTTGTCATAACCACGACACGTGTTTGGGTCAAAATAGATATCAATTTGTTGCAGCGTTTTTCCTGATCATAATTCAGACCTCGCATTTTGCTGTAATAGAGAAGTATTCTAGAGAGTCTGGACATACAATGATAGCGGTAGATTCGACGCATTCTGCTAGAGAACCTGAAAGAAAGAGAACATCTATTTTCTCCATGATCAACTGAACGTAGCGAAGCGAGCCCGATCTACTAGACATAGAAAGGACGCACCACCCTATGAAATTCATGAGTTAAAATATAAGGACGTCACCGATACCAAAGACTTTAGCCGCGAGGTTGATTGCGTACAAAACCTTGGCTCAAGATGGTCAGAAGGTACAATGGCATATAGTTAAATTTCTGAGATATGAAAAAGCTAATCCTGGCATCATAAAGTTCAGATACGGCCATAGTGGCGAGTACTCGATACTGGACAATAAAAGAGACAAGAAGTAAGAAAGCTAAAGGTCCGACGATAATGAAAAAGGAGTATACGTCAATTTTACCAATTACACAGTCAAAGAAGAAAGAACCAATAAACCTATGCCGAACGGACATTATTCCAGTTGAATTCCATTCATGGTTTCAATCCCTACCAGCAACTAACCAACCAGATAGGCTGCCTGAGCCAGACACCTTGGAAGATACTGATGGAGAAGATTCTTAATTTCAATTTACTCTTAAATAGTTGTTTGTTAAAACAAAGATAAGATAAGATTTATTGATAGTCAAGCATTTGTTCGTGTGTACGAATAAAATCCAAGTAGGTGACGTCTTATATTTTTTATAAATTGTTTCTTCAATTATCGCAACAGATTTTGTATGCGTGTTTTTTGCTTAAAAGCTAAGTATTACGTTGTTTTCTGATGATTTTTAAAAACAATTTTATTTCATAATTTTGTATTATGTGCATGCTGTTTTTTTTTCAAATAAATACTCTTTTTTACATTTAAATTTTATTTTATCCTTTGAACCCACCATCAACTCTCCTCTTTATTATCATGGTTAACGACATCTCATCCTGTTTTAAGTACTCTAAAATTGTCCTTTACGCGGATGATATGAATATCCTAAATCCTATTAAATCAGTTGAAGATTCCATCCACCTACAGAGTGGCTTAAATAGATTCCAGGAATACTGCACTGCCAATAAGCTTGACCTCAATGTCTCTAAATGTTACGTGTGCTCCTTTACTCGTAAAACTAACATTTTAAAG
Organism: Eupithecia dodoneata; assembly: GCA_947044415.1. NCBI lineage: Eukaryota > Metazoa > Arthropoda > Insecta > Lepidoptera > Geometridae > Eupithecia > Eupithecia dodoneata. Next base: position 12,568,044 of record OX345664.1, on the reverse strand, counting down.
TTTGAGTACAAAATAAGAGATAGTGCCTTAACTCGAGTCAGCAAAATCAAAGACTTAGGAGTAACCTTTGATGACAAACTTCTTTTTGAGATCATATCCACAGTATAGTCAACAAGGCATCCAGAGCGTTGGGTTTTGTACTGCGAATGTCAAGCGAATTCTCTAACATCAAGATCCCAAAAATACTTTTCTGTGCGTACGTTCGTAGTCATCTGGAGTAATCATCTCAGGTTTGGAACCCGTGCTATGATGTTTATATTACTCGCCTTGAACGTATTCAGAAACGATTCTTGCGACACTTACAGTTTCGAGCTAATTTGTTTCTACCTGAGTACTTGGCAAGATGTCGTAAATTTCATTTTCTTCCTCTTCAGGAACGTAGAAAAATAGCGGACTTATGTTATCTGTTAAACGTAGCTAATGGGAAGGTTGACTGTTCGGAGCTTCTTGAACAGATAGGACTGCGAACTAATATAGGAACACTCAGGAATCCTAACTTGCTAAATATTCCTTTTGCGAAAACTAATTATAGGCAAAATTCGTTCATCATTAGGGCTAGCAGATGTTTTAACACATTAGTAAAGGATCACGATTTTGATATATTTTTCAATACTTCTGTTCAGCTTAAGCGCCTACTAGGTAATAATTTCTTTATAAAGTAATTGAAGTCAGTTTTCATGTATTTTCATTATAATTTTTTTTGTGTGTGTATCTTTTTCTTTCTTTTAACTTAATAATATAAATCGTCTACTTTCTGTAATTTTTCTTCTAAATTGCTGCTTTTTTTTAAATTTTTTGTGGAAACTTCTAATTGGCCTTGAGTTAAATATTCTTGTATCTAATCTTTATCTAGCTGTAAGTTTTCGTAAGATTGTAAAAAAATAAATAAAAATAAATTAACATTAGTCACTATCACTATCTGGAACAAAGCGTAACATGGAAAGTTAATTAACTAACCTAATAACATCTTATTGAGTTTGCTAGAATTAACTAACTTACTTTTTACTATGTATCTCAGTAACCGTAAAAATATTTACAGAACTTATTGAACGGTAAAATGATGTATATTTTGTTCATAGAAATCATTTTTGTAACTATAAGCCTCAATGAGTTACACCGATTTCAAGATCAAAAAAACTTGATAGCGATTATCTCCGAACTAGCTTTTTGCAATTAGTTACTTCTCGCTCTACAACGACGTAAAGTAGGTACGAGTATGTATATAATTCTGAAAGTCGAGTCTGAAGAAATAATAGCGGGGCTAGATGATGCTGTGTGGCTTGTACCTGCGTGATTCCCCATTAGTATTATTTCTCTTTTAAGTTTTACTCGGGATAAATACTAAACCCTCGGAAATATATTTTATGGGTGCACCTCATTATCATTCTATACAATAGTGTTCATCAATTGAATCAAATGGCCGACTTAAGAATTACATACTAATTGAATACATTTGAAAATAATTATTAGTATTTATCGCTTATTTATTTACCTATTTTCCCGACGTTTCAACAGGTTTACACACTGTCGTGGGCACGGGATGACTGGAGTACCTACTGGAGTTACCGCCTCAGTGAAGCGGAGGCTCATTTATTTGAAACGTTGTATCAATACTTATAATGATGTGTTCAGATCGCGTAAGTTTAAAAATATTTATTACATTTGAAAATGTTTTTATTTAGCGTAGAGGTATATGTTTTAAAAGTAGATAACCATCTCAAAAGAGCTCTCATTTGGCAGAGGTTTTATGACGTCGTCGTAGTAATAGGTGCTCAAACGGGAATACTTCAATTTTTCAATGGCTTCTGTTTTTAATTTTTTTTTCATCACACTCTCATTAGTTTTGTTTTGAATACCAAATGGTTTACGCGGTATCTAATAAATGTCATTTTTTAAATAACTTCTGAATTTTCTAGTCATTGTGTTTCACAAAATGATAGAGGAGCACAAAGTAATCCCCTACTCTCTGACGAAGTTTTAACTTTTCCTCGAAAATCATGACTTTTCTTTTATAATCTATAGTTTCCTATTGATTTCAAATAGTTTTCTTGAATTACTTAGCCTTAAACATTCAACTTAGCCTTAAACATTCAACTTAGCCTTAAACATTAAACTTAGCCTTAAACATTCAACTTAGCCTTAAACATTCAACTTAGCCTTAAACATTCAACTTAGCGCTAAACATTGTTATTTTTTTCCTTTCGTGTCACTGCAGCCGTGGTAGGCCTGTTGTGATCGCCACTTTATTCGTACACTGTCATTTTAGGATAAATGAGAAGAACCTCACGACACATCTTGTTAGAGTTAGACTCTCGCAATTGGTCGTGTGGCAACTAGTTTACGTACTTTTTGTTTAGTGCAATTTAAAGAACGCTAGAGAGAGTGTCACGGACCGTGGTAGAAGTGCTGGATGCGGTGGTGCTCCGTCGGACTCAGCCACAGCATCACGCCGCGCGCCGCCGCGCCGTCGTGCTCACATCACCTCACTGCTTATTTAAAGAACGCTAGAGAGAGTGTCACGGACCGTGGTAGAAGTGCTGGATGCGGCGGTGCTCCGTCGGACTCAGCCACAGCATCACGCCGCGCGCCGCCGCGCCGTGCTCACATCACCACTGCTTATTTACTTGACATTGCATAACGTGTATACACTATTACACTTTCGTTTTCACACACTCTTTAAACAAGGTAATGAAAGTTCACCAAAACTCAAATTTGTAACTGATCTTAATAAAATTAAAAGGATAAACCAAAATAATATTGAAAGTTCTGTTCAATGTAACCATTCACTGTACCGTACCAGTGCTAGCAAAACGGTATCATTAATATTGAAAAGAAACATAAATGGAGGTGTAGAGAGAAGGCGGGCGGATGTGCGACCGGAAGAGGCCGAGTGCGGCGCCACCCGCCCTGCGAGCCCACGGGCGGCGAGGGGCGGGCGGCGCCGAGGGCTCGCACCAGTCTCATGGCTCTCTCGGATCCTGAGAGTTTTGTATGTGATGTCAAGCAAGGTGCAGTGTCGTAGTGTAGTCCTAGTTATAGTGAGAGGTCATGAAGTAATGCCTTGAAAGGTACAGAAGAGTGAAGAAGTAGTAAAGTTGCTCTATATATTTTGAGTTTTTGTCGGAGATAAAGAATTTATTTTTTTAATTTTTATGCTGTTTTTTAGCAAAAATCTTAAAATGTAGCCCATAATACTTGATATGTTTATGACTACGTTCTACCGCAAAAAGAACGCTGGCTTTTAAAGCTTCTAAAGTTTACTGGGTAAGTGTTCTCTCTCGGACACGGTGCGAGTATAACTCACTTTAACTTCGAATGTTATTAGATGTAGGTATGCTACAAACGTCGATTATTTTATATTCAATTATTTAGTTAATGCTCTACTTAAACAGTAGTAAAGCGAATTAAATGCAATAATCATGAAGGGCATGCATAATGCAGGGCTCCGCACTCGGCGGGGCGCCGCAATATCGCCCTCCGCCCCGTCGGGTCGCGGGTGACTGCTCCACTAATAGACAGGCACAGCTTATCGTCAGATAGTGCCCTAACTGCACGTTGATCCCTTGGTCCCCTTTATGTCGGTGTCTTGTTCTGACTATAGCTTGCTTTTTGACTCGCGTTTTGTTACTCTACTCTAAGGTTCATTTATTTGTAACTAACTTCTGCCATTAGCTTTGTTCCCATTTTTCCTAGATAATAAGAAGCGAATGCCTTTCACCTGGATACTAGGTATCATTTTCTGACTTTCCTTGAGATACATTGAGTTCGGACGTTTAGATTCATATTTATTATTGGCCAGTTGGGAACAAAGTTACTATACTGTCGATCGATGAATCTAGAGTTCCCACGCTGGCTTTGGACACAGAGCGCTGCCTCAGGGTATCATACATACAGACAGAGTTACCTCCGCGTTTAATATAGTTAGCCTCTATCTAATGTGTTTTGTGTCCTGTTATAAATTAAATATAATAAAAGTAGTTTGGATACTGTTCATATCGCTGAGGCAGTACTTAGTGCCTACAGTAGAGCCGGTTTGTATACTGTTCCTATCACTGAGGCAGTACTTAGTACCTACAGTAGAGCCGGTTTGATCTACAAAAAGATGCGCCTCTGAGCGGCAGAGCTAGTCATGGTACCTATTTCCAAATTAAGTTAGGTGGGTTATTCCGCAATCATAAAATTGGCAAGAACATGGCAACAACTCACGCCATCAAACTCGAGACCTGATCCCACGCGAACGATATAAATTGCGGTCGGCGAGCGCTTCTCGGAAAACTGACGCTCGGCTTTGGGAGGTGTCTGGGGGGGGCGTATAACATAACGAATACATTTACCTAGGTACTGCACGCGTTACGCGACATCTACTTGCAAATATAATATAAATAATCTCGTCTAAGTCTTTACTAAGAAAAGTATGCGGCGGGCGACGACCGATGAGACGCAGCGGACTCACATAGGTCCGCCTGCGACGCAGGAGGTTGCGGATTATTTAAGTTTATCCCGAGTTTGGTTTTGAAAATAAATTTCAGTTTCACCAATTATTTTTATGCTGTTGGCAGCTACACTATTATGCTGTCAAGATAAATATTGTAGTAACAAGAGAAATATTGTAGTAACAATATAAATATTGTAGTTACAACATAATATTTCGCAGCTAAAATGTAGCTTACTTTTTTTATAAATTATTTCGCTCTATTCGTAAGGTTAGAAAAAACTAAGAAAAATTATATACTTTTTTTACGTGCTTTGTCGGTTACCCCAAGTAAAGTCGCGCGATCGCTATCAGTGTCGGGCTTTAGAGCCCTACGAGAGGGCGTGTCGCGGGCGGGGCGAGCTGTGGGCGGCGCCCCGCGCGCCCCGCCTCCCGCACTGCGGTACAGCATCCACTGCTACGGGCGCCGAGCAGCGGACAACACCTCGCCAGAGCTCCGACATACTAAGGTATCGGCTGTCGGCCACCATTCGTCGTTCCTTACAGGCATTGTTACAACCGAGGCGGCGGCGGACCTACATTATTTCTTATCACATCAATCAATTACGATTTGTTATTAATTCGCTGTCTTTTACGCGGGTACCTGAAAACGCACTGAGTGCCTGAAATACTCGGAGGCACATTCCGAATGGTTCCGGTCGGTATCAGGTTGAATGTGACGCGTGGAATCTGGTCCAGCGGGCGAATACCCTGCGTTCTCAGGAGCGAGTGTGGCCCGCATTCCCGCGCCGCGCCGTGAGTCACGCGCCGCCGCGCCGCTAGCACTGCGGCGGAGAGAGCGGGCTCCGCTGCGGGCCCGGGGCGCTGCCGGAGCCCCCAGACATCGCAGCGCATTACTGCCGCGTGAATCATACCTACACGGTACAAGCGCTACGTAACTAGGTACTTGTCTATCATTAAATCACAATCGCAGCATCGTCTCTAACTGTATGCCTATACTCAGAAATGTATGATAAGATATGTTCATATCAGAAAAGCACAGCACGTGCCAATTTATGATCTTTCATATTAAACATTTTAATAAGCGGAATAATAATATCCAGCAACGAAGGTGGCTTTCACTCGAGCTCGTAATAAAATATGAAGTGCGCGTAACCGCGGCAAGTGCCGTCCATCACCGTAATCCTCTAGATCCCGGGACAAAGGTCGTCGCATTGACTTGCAAATGTCCCAGGCGCCCCGGACTACCCTGCGCAGTGGGGGGTGGGATCTCGTCTGTCTATACGCGAGCTTGCAAACAACCCTAACCCCTACTCGGTGGTTATTGCTTTTACTCTGTTATTTTATTATATTGTGTATTTTCATATGAGTCTATATAGGTGCGTTCAGATTTCGTAACAAAACATAGTTACTGAACAGTTAGCTCAATCGTTTCTATTGGTACTTGATTCATTACCGCACACGTCAATCTGGCAAGCTCTGGTTGGACAAGACGTCAACACGACACTGACTACGTTGACGTCAACCTAACCTTTTACAAACCTCATTTTACAACCAGAATATCAATCCAATGATTTAGCTAAGGATAACAATGTCCTTGACATTTGTTCCCAAATTTAGCCAATTTACCCGAACTTTAAAATCAGTAGATGTTTATTACAAAATACCTACAAGGTATTTTTTTTTTGTCTTATAAGTTTATATGCAAAGTAACCAAAACATTTAAGAGTCGTGCTAAATGTGGCATCGTTTTCCCTCGGATAACTCACGAAGACAAGCTTTAAAGAACGATGTAGTTACACAGCAGGGTTTGTACCTTTGTACATCACTTGACCAGCCCGGGTAGAGCGGGGCTCCGCCGCGTGGGCCGCGCTGTGGACTGAGCCAGCCCGGCTAGAGCGGGGCTCCGCCGCGTGGGCCGCGCTGTGGACTGAGCCAGCCCCCATGTGGGACCGCTCCGCCAATTAACAGCTGACAACAACGTTTAGGACGGTTTTTCTGATCTCGCTTTGCTTGTTTCATATCCAATTTTAATGAAAACCGTAAACCGTTTGCTCTTTTAGTAAGATCATCTCATAACTCTACACACTGATGACATTATACATATGTGGGACTCGTTCAAACTCGCTTCACATCCAAATACTCTAAATGCCAGATCAGTCATGTTAGTAAAGAATGTGTTTTCGTTGTAAATGACACATCACCTGGTTCTCGGGCGGAGCGCCGCGCACAGCTTCCACGCCGGAGCCAGCCACTACTCGTACGTCCCCATGCAAAACTAAAATAAACCCAACCACTCACGCCGTAAGATCCCATCTGGCATACCATACCACCACTATATTTTGACTCAATCCGGAACAATGTGAATCACATTTCCGAGTAAATAATGAGTCGAAACACTTCCGCTCTCCTACGAGTAGGAGATGTAGGTACCTGCCGCCGCCGCTCGTAGTAACTATGTACTGATCCCGTCACGCATCAGTCGCTACCATCCAATAGTAATTGGCTCTTCTTGAGCTAGATTAGTCACTTCAGACGTTCAAAGTGTGGTGTTTCAGTTCAAAGCTGGGTTACTTTTGAAACTTTAGTAAGATCCGGGTGCCGGAGCTGCAGAGTAAAGTTAGCCAATAGTTCTCGGAGCTCAGTGAATGTGCCGGGTTTGTCCCACGATGCCGAAACTGATCAAGTTCATTCATACTATTCTATTCATTTCACACGCTTCAATGCAATAAGCTTAGGTATCTTAACTATATTGCGATGATAGTAGAGCCTCGGTAGAGCAAAAATTAGATTCCAAATTCGTTGTTACACGCCGGCCCTCCTAGTTCTGGTTAGGGCTAATTATGAAACTATTCAAAAATACAAGAATGTGTTTATACTTTTGTCACTCATTTGGCATTTAAATAATATGAGGCGCGCGACAATTGTTGGCGATCTCCCACATTTTCCAAGCGCTGGTCATCGCGGATACTTAACTGAACAGCCAAGACAATTAACCACAACATCATTCTCAACAAGTCAGAATTAAGATTTATCTTGCATAAAATGTCATTTTACATATTGCAATTTGCAATAGGTATGTAGTCCTCCTAAAGAGTGCAACAATTGAAATGAAATGAAATGAAATGAAAGTTTATTTCTTTAGGCTTACAAATAAGCACTTAGACAAGTCATATATTATACTATTCATTATTATATTGATGTTCACTTCAATTTTTTGTCCACCAGTGGAAGAAGTGAGAAGAAACCACTAGTATGTTCATAACTTATGTGTCTAGTACATATGATTTGCTTATCTGTAAGTTGTTAGATTTTGAGTTGGAGCAAAACTCGTTCCAAGCTTTTTTATCTTCTAGATAATCTGATATTTTGTAATAAGCCTTTTTACAAAGAATATGCTTCACAATTTTTTTAAATTTATTTATTGATAATTTTTGCAACTCACTTGGAGTTTTGTTGTAGAAGCGTATACATTGCCCTTTAAAAGATACACTTATCTTATGTAGTCTAGTTGTGGGAACAGCGAGTTTATGCTTATTTCTAGTATTTACATTATGTATATCGCTTTTTTTAGCGAACCGATTGATGTTTTTATGAGTGTACAACAAGTTTTCATAAATATATTGACATGGTACTGTCATTATGTTTATATCTTTGAATTTATTACGCAGGGATTCTCTGGGACCCATATTATAGATCGCACGAACAGCCCTCTTCTGCAACACAAAAACGGTGTTTATATCTGCAGCGTTCCCCCACAATAGTATGCCATAAGACATAATACTATGGAAGTAGCTGAAATAGACTAGTCTAGAAGTATCAACGTCTGTAAGGTGACGGATTTTTTTAACTGCATATGCTGCAGAACTAAGTCTTTTCGATAGCTTATCTATGTGTGGGCCCCATTGAAGTTTACTATCTAAGGTTATTCCTAAGAATACGGTATTGTCTACAATTTCTAGCGTTTCTCCTTTTACGTTTACATCAGCCTTAACTTGTTTTACATTAGGTAGAATAAATCTTATACATTTTGTTTTGGTTTCATTAAGCAAAAGATTATTGATACTAAACCAATGGACTACCTTTGAGATTGCAGTATTTACATCGTCGAAATTTGGGTTTTGTCGTTTAATTTTAAAAATTAATGAAGTATCATCAGCAAACAATACAATCTCATGATCATTCTTTACAAGATGAGGCAGGTCGTTAATATAAACTAAAAATAGGAAAGGACCCAAGATAGAGCCCTGCGGTACACCCATTGTAACTACAGACCCTTTAGATCGTTTCCCATTAATGTCAACTCTTTGTATCCTATCACTCAAGTAAGATGTAAGAAGATCCAAAGAAATGCCCCTTATTCCATAATGATGTAGTTTCCTGATTAATGTTTCGTGATGAACGCAATCGAATGCTTTTGACAAGTCGCAAAAAACGCCTAAAGCATCTTGCGACTTCTCCCAAGCATCAAAAATATGCGATACCAACTCTACACCGGCATCAGTAGTTGACCTGCCATGAGTAAACCCAAATTGCTTACAGTGTAGCAGGTCATTTCCATTAAAATGTCTAAGCAATTGGTGTAAAATAAGTTTTTCAAAAACTTTACTGAATGTAGGCAGTACTGATATTGGTCTAAAGTTAGTGGGGTCAGACCTACTACCCGATTTAAACAATGGTATTATTTTACTATGTTTCATTAGATCATGATGAATTGATGGTGCTTCTGGAGAAATGAGTCTAAATGGAAAATCTGTTGATAAGGTATCTTCCCAATGTCGAGATAAGGGCTGGCCACCGCGCGCCCGGAGCCCTGTCCGTGGAGATGCCATCAGAAGAGCGCCATTACCGCCGCGATCCATTAACTGATACCCGCGCGCGGATGGGTTTGGGGTAAACGGTGCCATTTCTATTCCCTTTCCCTCCTGGGATCTTTTATTTACACGGCATATTTTATTTCCAGAAAACGTAAACAAGACATAGTCATGTAGAGTCAATGCTGAGCCCAGAATTAATTAATATTCTAAAAGAAACCTCTAAATCACCGAGACATCAAAAAGCTGCTTTACTAATGTATGTGCGTAAAATGTATAATAAGGTATCCCTTGAATTGAAATTATTGAATAACCATTCATTTAAAATAAATTATTGAACGGGCTAAATGAACGTAATTTTTTTACTATTAATGAATTTATAAATTTTAAGCCTTAGACATTATTTAATGAATAGCATGCTTTGGAATTAGTTAAACATGAACTTATCATTTTATCGTAATCCTATTTATTAAAAAAAAAACGGTTTTATGAAATAAAATATCATTTTGTATAGAATATATGTAAGTAACCATAGATAAGGTGATCTAACTCGGTAAATGTAAGTTCCTGTTACAGTCAGTGTAAGTAACCATAGATAAGGTGATCTAACTCGGTAAATGTAAGTTCCTGTTACAGTCAGGGTAAGTCATCAATGTAATGTACCTAACGGTGGCGGCGCGCGGCGGCGCGGCGGCGGCGCTCCGCAGTCCGCGCAGTTCCGCGAAGCGCGCGTGAGTCAGCGCGCGAGATGAATGGCGCGCGTGACTCACGGCGCGCATCCATTCATGCCGTTTGGCGCGCTTTCCATTTACGATAACCCTCGAGTGCTATATTAATATTCCCAGTGCTTAGTATATGTAATATTATTTCAAACTTTTAAAATCAAATCATAATATGCAATCCCGTTGCTTAATTTTATTTATATTTTTCACATTCAAATTCAAACTTAGGTATACCAGGCAAGTCATGTCGTACAACTTCCAGCTAGATTGGTATGCATGAAAGTTTTAAACAATTTAAATCTAATACACAATATAATATTCCATTCGTAATATGTATGTAGGTAATTCAAACAATTTAATTTCTACACATTAATTAATTAGTCACTACATAGTATAAAACAAAGTCGCTTCCCGCTCTGTCTGTCTGTCCCTATGTAGGTACCTATGCTTAGATCTTTAAAACTACGCAATGGATTTTGATGTGGTGATTATTTTATATATCGCCAAATGTTTCTTATTCGTCCTTCTACTATGTACATCATCAACCTATTAATAATAGTTCACAGCTGGACATAGGCCTCCCCTTATGAGCGCCTTAGCGCCCTATCTTCAGCTAGTCGCATCCAGCATCTGCCTGCAGTCCTTCGCAGGTCGTCATCCCACATGGCCGGAGGGCGTCCTACACTACAAATGAAGTAAATGAGCCGGACTCACGTGTGTCATTGGAGCCCCCGGCGGCGGCGGGTGGCGGCGCCGCGGCCGCTTGGTGCTCCGGCAGCGGGGGCGGCGGGGCGCGCGCGCCGGACGACGCGTGTGCGTGCTGCAGGTACGCGTGGTAGATGCGACCAGCACTCTCCGAGCCCGAGCACACCTGCGGGACACGCGGGGATCAGCACAGGACATGGGGAAAGGCCACGAAAACTCTCAAAATTACCGAGCGCTATGCGGTCGGTGTAGGTCTAGCGCGTTCGCCGATCGCGTTGAGTGGCGTCTATTGGTTTTTTTTGGGTTCGTTGAATTAGTTTTCCCAAGCACTATGGTTCAGTAGACGACAGCAGTAGTAGGTACCTGCGTCCAGTGGTCGAGCGTGAGGCGCAGCAGCGCGGGCCCCGTGGCGGGCAGCAGATGGCGGCGCGGCGCGCGCACGCCGAACGTCCGCGCCACCCAGCGCACGCACCGCACCACGTCTGCGCGCTGCCACTGCTCCGGATCTACACACAACACAACACCAGGGGTTACATTTACGACGGAGTACCTCGCAACTACTTTAAGGACATCGCGCGACGACGACGCCGACGACGACGTCGCCGCGCCGTGCAAACAGTCAACTGTATGCACGGCGACGTGTCGTCGTCATACAGTTGACGTAGATTCGTCGTTTCATATAATTATTTAAAAAAATATTTGAGACGACGGAATAATCAAATGCATAATGTAAAACGACTGAATAGGATTTCGTAGGTCCCACCTACATGTAGGTACGCAGGAACAGAAAAGGGATATCTCACGCTGAGCCCCAAAATTTTAGATTCGTAAATAATTGTGGATAGTTTGAGTAAATATTTCTTCGCCCACTGCTCAATTCAATATAATTAATTTATTTCAGTCCAACATTTTACACATGTGGCCATAGGACCTCCTAAACGAAATTTGGGTTCGTTGGATTTGTTTTTCCGAGCTGGTCTTAGAAGAGTACAAAAGCTTGTTTCTAATTTTTTTTTGCATAAAATTGTAATATCTAAAAATATTTTTTGAAGATCTTTTTGGTTAAAAGCAACATTAATTTATTGGTCAGAGCCAGAGCCTACTCCGGTCCACTGACACTTACTTTATAACTATGTAGGTCGAATTAGAGGAGGTAGGTATATCAAACTATCAGTGCATAACACGGATAATCAAATCATTTCGATTAGAGATGTATTTTCACGCGTTTCACCGGAATTGTAGAATAGTAAAAGTAGCATAGTAGTAGTATAGTAGGTACCTATGTTACTCCAGGTCTAGACCTACATCTATGCAAATAATGTGAGGTTTTAATTGTTGTTTTTAGTGTTGTTGCCAGGGTAGATATATTCCTGGACTGACTGGCTGAATGCCTACCCAAAGTGATCGCAACGCCGCTCTCGTGTATTTTATTATTTTCTTATTATATATATAAATATTGATATCTGTGTTCAAATACCTACATTTGAACATATGTGATTAAGAAACTAATTGTATCAAGTCAAACTCTGCAAATTTGTTTAGAAATATTTAGGTCTTTAGTTAAGTACAAAAAAAGTAAAATATTAGTAGTTCAAACATTTTATTCAAAAAACATTACAAATATGATTAACTTAGTTTTTTTTCTATCGAATGAAGTTTATTAGTTAGATGTTGCAACTGAATGCGACTTTGACTAGACTAGATCCTTAGGTAAAATATAGGTATAGGTATCTATGTATTTCAGTATATTCAACACTATCTTTATGTCTCAGAGAATAAAAAAAAATAAAAAGCGCGGCCTCAGCTGTAATAGAAGCTGGACTAGAAGGACTATGGCCCTGGAAGCATGAGGACAGCCTGTACATTTTCCCGACGAATATCAAAAGTAAAGTGAACTTCCTGATTACGTAGGTTGCAATAACAATACAAACAATACATTCATTCGCAACACCAAGTGATACTAATAGTAGTCAATATCTGATCCATGCATACAAACAAATAACCTAAGCCATCATGTATGTCTTAGATTATTTCATCAAATTTAAACAGTTTCATAAGAAAACCAGAAAAAATACGTCTAAATAGTCAAAATAGTTACAGTACACTACACGGATGGGTCGGGTCGGCTCCTCACTCATATATTTACATCTAGGGAAAAAGTAGGGTTTGTTGGTTTGTGGCCGGCGCGTGGCGCGCGGCGGACGGTTAGGCCTAACTGGGCCTCTACTCTGCAACTGTTCAGGCTTTACATCAACAAAGACTGGGGTTTATTTTATAAAGTTAACAATTTAATTAGTTTTCTCTTAACATTTAGGTTCAAATGGGGTGTAGGGTTACGATATCCTTTAATTTTAGTTGGCTAAGTTGTTGGATTCGACAAACCTCATTAACTCCATCTCCATGCCTTCACATATACACTTCCCTGAGCCTTCTTCACTTGATTGTAATAATTAATGTTCGTATAAACCTACGTTATAAAATTTGACGGCGAGTAAAAATTGAGCATAGAACCTTTCCAGGGAGCACTTTAACTTGACTAATCTTAGGATACTCTCATCGATCCTTCACCGCAGCGGTGGGTTCACTGTGGGGGAGGGGGTAGAGCACGGACACACATCCTCAGGCAGAGAGAGAGACACTGGGGGTAGAGCACAGACACGTCACAGAGCACAGGGAGAAGAGATACAGAGGCAGTTACCGGCGGGCACGGTCTCGTCGCCGGAGTCGTCGGAATACTCGGAGAGGCAGGGCGCCTCCATGCAGGCATGTCGGGGTGCCATGCGCCCGCGCAGCCAGCTCCACGCACGCGCTCGCAGCAAGCACTAGGGCGGCGCGACACCACCACCTCGCTTTTTATCCGCGGGCCGCGTCACCGATCTATGACGTAGACATTCGTCAGCGGCGCGCCCGTACCAACTATGTCTGCATCTGCGGCGAGCGCTCTCGAGGAAAACGTTTTCTGAGAAGCGCCGGGGCGCAGGCGCACTCCTACATGCAGCTTTGTCAAGAAGCTCGTTTTGTGTGGACAGGTCGTGTGTACGCTCTCGGCATTTAGCAATAATGTGAACAAAGTCAAGGTCATTCCATTTCAATTTCTTGACAGCAAAGTGTAAGAAGGTCCCAGATAAATGTATGTACCTATGTTTAGGTTAGACTTTCGGTCGTTTATATTTAAATATATAGTTGTTACAGTACCGTATGTTGGACGTTATAATAATGTACCTGTAGCTTCTTCGGTACCTTTTCTATGCCTTCATTCACATATAATTTAATTTAGAAAAACTGAGTCCTTGCGCAATGTTTTCAAAGAAAATGATATCCTTACTCTTAGGCGATATAAAAGAAATATTAACAGTGAGCAGAGCGAGCCGCCGAAATTTTTGAAACTTTTCTTAGAAGGAACAATTGTTATAGGCTTATGGAACTAATCGCGAAAAACGAAGGAGATAACTGCAGCATTTCGAGATTTTTTGGCTATACAAAAGAAATGCCATTTTACAAAAGATATAACTGTTACTTTTGTGAAGAATAATACGAAAAAATTATTAAAAAGGAGCGGAGCGAGCCCCGAAAATGAAAGACTATTTTTGCAAGTTTTCGTGTTTGGCAAATAAATAATAAAATAAATAATGCTGGACACAGCATTATCTAGCCCCATGGTAAGCAGAGCTTGTGTTATGGGTACTAGATAACTGATATACATAATACAATACATTACATAGATCGATATTTTTTATTATACTTACATAGAAAACGACCAGAACACCCGGAAATATCTGCAGATCGTACACACAATTGTTCCGAGGAATCGAACCCGCAACCTCCTGCGTCGCAGGCGGACATTCGCCCACCGCGGCACATCGGTCGTCAAAAATTATCTTAATGTGAACACAAGACTACCAATTTTTGTGGTTTTCGTTAGAATTTTGTGTTATTTTTCAAAGCGGGGTATAAAGGGGTTCGCTTTTTTCTATAGCTGGAAGGAACAATTGCTATCGGCTTGTAGGACTAATCGCGAAAAATTTGTTGTCTCCTCAGATTTTTTTGTGCTCTTTGAAAAAGTGACCTCGCAGAGTATTTGTTACATTTTGCGCTATTTGTTGTGGTGATTGAATTAATAGAAAATGACTGTAGCATAATAGGGTGCCGTTGCTTTTGCAAAACTGATACAAAACGCCCAAAACACGAGTAATATCGGCGAGCGGAGCGAGCCACGATTTTTTTAAGTCAATTATGTTTTGAATAAATGAATTATGTTAACTAACTTTATTTTAATTTACCGCCATGTTATAACGTTAATAAATATTTAGGGATCAAAAACAATAATTTTAAATAAAAAAATATAGTTACAGAAATCAATATTTTTTTAATTTGTTTGGGTTATTGCGCGAGGCCCCTACAAGAGCGAGGCCCCGGGCGATTGCCCCGTCCGCCACCCCCCTAAGGCCGCCACTGTCGCACTATAACATAAAAGAGTTTTTTAATATTCATAAGTAATTAATATAGACCGAACCCGAACCCGGGTTAAAGTTAAGAGGTAAAGAAACCTACCTGTACATAATTTAAAAAAAAGTAGTAGTTAGTACTAGTACCTAATTCTCTAAATATTGTATGTCCGAAATGGATAAATTGTTGTTACCAAATTATTATTGAAGACCTTTCCTATGGATATAATTTTACAATAAATATATTCTTATTCTCCCTAATGTAATGAGAGTTCCATTCCAATCCAAGTCAATCTATTATGTTCTAAACTTAACAGATAACTTGGTGAAATTTATTTAAAAAGAATATGCATACTTACAACATGCGGTAGTTTGTATTTGGATGTATTAAATGATGATGAATATGATCATACAAAGATTTGTCCTGCTGCGTCCTGCTGCGTAATTATTATTAATAAAACACATAACTAAATAAACTCCTCTAATATGGTGGGTGGACTGCCACCCACCACATATATACCATAGCATAACATAACACATTTAATAACTAAATAAACTTCTCTCTACTATGGTGGGTGGCAGTAGGTAGAGCCTAACACATTTAATAACTAAATAAACTCCTCTCTACTATGGTGGATGGCAGTAGGTAGAGCCTAACACATTTGATAACTAAATAAACTCCTCTCTACTATGGTGGGTGGCAGTAGGTAGAGCCTAACACATTTCATAACTAAATAAACTCCTCTCTACTATGGTGGGTGGCAGTAGGTAGAGTCTAACACATTTAATAACTAAATAAACTCCTCTCTACTATGGTGGGTGGCAGTAGGTAGAGCCTAACACATTTGATAACTAAATAAACTCCTCTCTACTATGGTGGGTGGCAGTAGGTAGAGCCTAACACATTTGATAACTAAATAAACTCCTCTCTACTATGGTGGGTGGCAGTAGGCAGAGCCTAATACATTTATCGAAAGGTTCTAAAAGATGAGTTACCTATATCAGTAAGTAAGGCCCTATTAACCACATTAATCTGCCGAAGAACGACGACCATGACGATTTTCAAAAGATGGCCAGTTGATGCTGGATGGCAGACTGAAGACTGGGTCCTTTGGTGCTGATAAGTAAGGACATGACCTTATGTCCTGCAGAGTGGACTAGCATTGGCTAATGATGATGATGATGATTGATTATGAAGTGTGACGTGAGTCATCAGTGTCATGTAGTAGGTAAGGTACTACTACTGAGTAGATGAGAGACCGTGTGGGTAAGTATTGACTCAGATAAGTTTCTATCTCCTAGTATCGTAATGTGTGTTTGCGATCCTAAACTGCAATATGAGTCAGTTCATAAAAGTCTTGCACGTTCATGTTCGTTATTTATGACATAGAGCGCTCTATACTGCTGCATGACGCACTTGCGGCGCGCGGGAGGCTGAGCGGGCAGTGAATGCGTTATTTAAAACACAGCCCCTAAATAACTTCGTAGTTAAATTTTCAACAGAAATAATGTTGTGTGTAGACTACAAGGTACAAAATTATTTATTTGCCATTTCACTTATACTATGTATATGTACACATTACTGGCGGCCCCCGCACGAGGCAAGCCTGTGTCGCGGGAAGCCTGTTTACAAAGGTAACTTTAACGATACAGATTTAAAGAAACTGATACAGGGCAAACAAACAAATACAATAAGAAAATAAAACGAATCAATTATATATGTAGGTGAAACAAAACAAAATTATTAAACAAATCAAGAGCACAAAATCTGCAAAAATATGCGTCACTCACTGATTACGTATGCGGAGAACGGAGTTACTGGCTTGAGGGCAAGGAGAAAAGGGGGGGGGGGGGGGGGTAGATGTGGAAAAGAGGAGTTTGGATTATTATATTATTTTCACTTACATAATGGAGCCAATGGAATAAAACCATAGATCTGTACATTTACTTTAAGATGCTTAAGAGGTGTTCAGTGGCATCGTAGTCAAGGGTAAGTAGCCATCGTGTAATCTTTTCCTTAACTGCATATAGCGCGCTAGACAGATTGCAATGCTTTATGACCCGGCGGTAGATGAAAGGGAAGGCAAACCTACGGAAACGCTTAGCAAAGGTAGGTAAGGTACATAATGGATCGACGACAGGTTTGTTGTTTGTGGCACGGGTTCATCGAAAAGGCATCTCCCTCCCCGCGTTCCCGTTCCAGCTCCTCAAGGAAACCTACATAAGTTGAAATTTCATATTTTATTTACAGTAGGTATCTACCGAATACATTATTTTTAAACATATATTTTGATAAAACAAAACCAATTTTAAATTTATTTAGACTGTTAACCAATTTTAAATTTATGTACACTGTTTTTTTTTTTAAGTTTTGCGACTTATATACTAGGTAATCCCTCGGGATTCTTTTATAACCGTTAAAGATGGATTCAATGTAGATAGGTTGTTTATTATTTCTTCACACCACAACTACTGAACGGATCAAGCTGAAATTTAGGTAAATTTAAGTCTAGAAAATCCCCAGGACTCCGGTTCCCATGGGATATAAAAAAATAATCTATAAACGTTTCAATGGATAACGCGTGCGAAGCCGCGGGCAGCTTGATAGTAATAATAATAAAGTTAAAATTAGTTTTATGAATCATCACTTCCGATCAGATTGTCTCTCTTATCTATCTTAATAATCATTACAAGTACCTACCTGACCTACCTAATCATTCAATATTATCATAGGTACCCTCAGAGATCCGCTCCTATATAAGATATTATCATTTATCAAATGGTAGACGTGCGAGATAATGTACCAACCTACCTACCTACCCAGTGAGTCGACTTATTTTTGTTTACCTACAATAATGACTAATACATAAGCAGGTACGTTATACATAAACAGAGAGGAGTCCAGAATGACCCCCCACTGCGCACCGACCGGTGCGGTGCGGTGCTTAGTAAAAGGAGAACGTTGGGACCTATTGGCTCAGTATAAGTATATACAGTACGGAAACTAGGAACAAACACTCGAAACGGCACACTCACACAAACATGCACATCGACACGGCTTCTGGGTGATTCTCGGGGATGCTCAGGTAGCGGTTGTCGCGTCTAGGCGTGCTATCGCGTGAAAGTGAAAAATGACCCGGGGCCGCTACAGATATTGCGTTGCATACGGCTGTATGAACTCGGCTTCATCAAAAGCGGAGCTGTCGTTTTTTAAACTTCCTGCTGATTTTGAAAGGTAAGAATAATTTATTATTATGATTGTTATAGAATAATGAGTCCGTGTGATCGATCATACATAACATAATGAATCCGTGAACTTATATGTAAATCAAGAATGGCTGCGGTTTTGAGGATTTTTAAAGTCAATTGACGACCGATGTGGCGCGGTGGGCGAAGGTCCGCCTGCGACGCAGGAGGTTGCGGGTTCGATTCCCGCCTCGGAACAATTGTGTGTACGATCTGCAGATATTTGTTCCGGATGTTCTGGTCGTTTTCTGTGTATAATAAAAAAATATCTATCTATGTAATATATTGTATTATGTATATCAGTTATCTAGTACCCATAACACAAGCTCTGCTTACCATGGGGCTAGATAATGCTGTGTGAATTTTTAGCAGCATTATTTATTTATTTATTTAATGAGATTTTACAAATAGAGACGTCATACTCATTGTAAAGAAATAATAACTTGGCGATAATTTATTAAAGTAGCCTAATACCTACCTAGCACTGTTTGAGCAGACAATGCAAAGCGGCAACAGTGATTTTAGTTGGAACAGACGAGACGCCGCACGGCATAATATGTCCTTATCTCTGTCACTCATAAACGCAACGCACGCATTACTTGTCTCGTTCGTGTAGGTGGCAAAGCGGCAACCTCGCGGCACTGATTTTTTAGTAAATATAACATCATTGTTTAAACTAGATTGTAGACTTTCAAAATTTAAATATAAGATGGCGGCTGCAATCAATTATGAAATTTTGCATCATGGGTATCGTTTTTATGGTTTTCGAGGGTGCTGAAGCCGATACTTATGTCAAAATGTGAATCCAAGATGGCGGCTGCTATAAATTATCATTTTTTCCGTCATGGGTGTCATTTTCATGGTTTTCGAGGGTGCTGAAGCCGATACTTCTGTCAAAATGTGAATCCAAGATGGCGGCTGCTATAAATTATAATTTTTTCCGTCATGGGTGTCATTTTCATGGTTTTCGAGGGTGCTGAAGCCGATACTGCTGTCAAAATGTGAATCCAAGATAGCGGCTGCTATAAATTATCATTTTTTCCGTCATGGGTGTCATTTTCATGGTTTTCGAGGGTGCTGAAGCCGATACTGCTGTCAAAATATGAATCCAAGATGGCGGCTGCCATAAATTTTCAATTTTTCCGTCATGGGTGTTATTTTCATAGTTTTCGCGGGTTCTGAAGCCGATACTACTGTCAAAATGTGAATCCAAGATGGCGGCTGCTATAAATTATCATTTTTTCCGTCATGGGTGTCATTTTCATGGTTTTCGAGGGTGCTGAAGCCGATACTGCTGTCAAAAAGTGAATCCAAGATGGCGGCTGCTATAAATTATCATTTTTTCCGTCATGGGTGTCATTTTCATGGTTTTCGAGGGTGTTGAAGCCGATACTGCTGTCAAAATGTGAATCCAAGATGGCGGCTGCTATAAATTATCAACTCGGATTTTGAAACGCGGTACGGTTCGCAGCCGCTCATGAGCGTTGCGCGCGCGCTGCCTGCGCTACAATGTCTGCGTGCGCCCGCTCCGACGAGCTCACGAAACGTTTACGTCCAACCGCGGCTCACACGCAACGCCATGAGATTACCTATTTAAATTGTATTTGTAAGCAAATACTTTACTAACAAAGAAAATTTACTAACTAACTAGTTAGACATTTGACCTAACTGCAGACTATTGTAAACAATCTACAGGTAGCTCAATTGACCCATATCAATACCAGTCGGAAGCGTCCCCAAGACGCTGGTTGCTGGCTGATGCGCTGCGCAACATACTCGTCAGATCTCGGATCGCGCGTCGCTTCGACCAGACGAAGATATTATTATATTATACCAGACCACATTTGTAAGCTAGTTATTTCAATTCCATTTATTGATCAGTACAGAAAAAAATCGTCTTAATAAAAAATATATATCAAAAACAAGAAAAGTGACAACCCTAGTGCTATAATGGAGCGTAGGTATTTATTTCATCAACTAGGCTTAGTTTTCATACTGTTCTATATGTGTACTGTGCTATTGAGGATGAGTACCGTATTGTGAGGAATAAGTTATTCCTCGGAAGAGAGTTGATCCACAATTAGATACCTATAGCTTTTATGGTGGACTCAGGCTTCCCCCAGATCAGCGCCTTATTGACTTTTAAATTTTCTCTGTATCTATGTGTGGATCAATGAGCCAATTCCACTCACACATAGATAAAGCTATCAAAGCTATCAATGAAAATTAGTTCTGCAGCGTATGCAGTCACACAATCCGTTACAGAGATGTTAGATGCTTCTAAAAAGTCTATTTAAGCATTTTCAGCTACTTCCGTAGTATTATGTCTTATGGTGTCATACTACTGGTATGGAGAACAGGAGAACGCTGCACCTTCATTATTTGTGTTGCAGAAGAGGGCTGTGTGTGCAATGTGCAATCTAATAATACCTATCATGGGTGGGTCCCAGAGAATCTCTTAGTAATACATTCAAAGAAATAACCATAATGAATGACAGTGTGATGGATGAGACATATCAATAGGTATATTTTGTGAAAACTTGCTGTAGGTAGAAGAAATACGAATAAACTCGCTATGCCCACAAGATTAATGTAACATATAAAGGGCAATACATGCGCTTCTGCAACAAAATGCCACGTAAGTTACAAAAAAGTATAAAAACAAACTGTGAAACATATTCTTTGCTAGCAGCTTACTACCTACCAAATATCAAAATATCTGAACGATATTAAAAGCTTGGGACGAGGTTTGCTCCAACTAGAAAACCAACTAGCTTATCAAGGTAAAGGTTTCGACTTTATTTCATATTTTTACTATTACTTATTTGAATTTTGTGACGTAGGTATCCTGTACGTACCCATGCACGGTCCCAGGGAGGAGGTCACGGGGGTCATGACCCCCCAAAATCTTAGTTTAGGTATAAAAAAAGTCACTAGAAAATGTGCGAAACCTTAAATAAATTTTGATTTTAGACTCTATTCTACCTAACATGTAACTTAACAATACGGTTAACCAGTATCCATAGTGGTAAAAAAAAATCGTGGCTCCCTCCGCTCGCCAATATTACTCGTGTTTCTGGCGTTCTGTTAAGTTTCGTATCAGTTCTGAAATAAAGCACTTTGATATTTGTAGGAAAGAGCTCAAATTGACACGTATGTACATGTACCTAATCTACCTATATAGAGCCAATCCTAGTGCACATTCTTTCTCAAAACCGACACCAAAAAACGGTATTATTTATTTTTATTTATAATTCATTCATAGTATATTAAAATGCAAGGCAAGAAGTCCAAACTCTCGGATGAGACTCTTGGGCTGATGACAAAAAGACGGGAGACCACCCAAGCGACTTTGTCGGAGAGGTCAGACCTGAACAAGCGGATTGCGAAGATGGTACGGCACGACCTTCGGAGCTTCAACACGCGCCTCATTCAAGAGGCGATAGAGCGAAACCGAGGGTCCAAAGTATTCACTCAGCAGCTTGGCAGGAGCCACCTGACAAAGCTTAAAACGCAGGACGGGAGGACCGTATTGTCAAAGCCGGAGATATCCGCCGAGATAGAGAATTTCTATGGCCGATTATACGCTGCACATGCCCCTCGTTACCGACGAGATGACCAAGATTCCAGAGCCACCCTGACACGCCACTATACCGACGAACTGCCTGAAATCAGTCAAGACGAGATCGTGTTAGCTCTAAGGCAGCTTAAAAATGGAAAAGCCCCCGGCGAGGACGGTATTACTTCAGAGCTTCTTAAAGCCGGAGGAGCTCCTGTAATACAGGAGCTACGGAACCTCTTTAATACCGTCCTTGACAGTGAGAGAACTCCAAAGGCGTGGAGCGGGAGTTTGGTGGTGCTCTTTTTTAAGAAGGGAGATAATACCCTTCTTAAGAATTACAGACCCATCTCACTCTTGAGCCACGTCTATAAGCTGTTCTCACGAGTGGTCACGAACCGTCTCGCCAGGAGACTCGACGAATTCCAGCCACCGGAACAGGCTGGGTTCCGCGGAGGATATGGCACCATAGACCACATACACACAGTGAGGCAGATTATACAGAAGTCCAAAGAGTATAATCTGCCCCTGTGTCTGGCTTTTGTGGACTATGAGAAGGCATTTGACTCCGTCGAAACCTGGGCTGTTCTGGATTCCTCACAGCGATGCCAAGTAGACTATCGTTATATCCAGGTGCTGAGATGTCTCTACGAGGCCGCCACCATGAGTGTCCAAGTACAGGGTCAGCAATCTAAACCCATCCAATTGCGCAGAGGAGTGAGGCAGGGGGATGTCATATCCCCGAAACTGTTCACGTGCGCATTGGAAGATATGTTTAGGTTGCTGGACTGGAAAGGAAAGGGCATTAATATAAACGGCGATTACATCTCACACCTGCGATTCGCTGATGACATAGTCTTAATGGCGGAGTCGCTTGAGGAACTGAACCAGGTGCTGGACGGCCTAGCTTCAGCCTCCCGATGTACCGGTCTTGGCATGAATTTGGATAAAACCAAAGTCATGATCAATGGTCACATTGATCCAAGGCCGGTGGTCGTACATGGTCACCTTCTCGAAACTGTTTCCGAGTACACTTCCCTTGGGCAGATTCTGCAGTTGGGTAAAAATAGTTTCGAGAAGGAGGCCAAAAGGAGGATTCAGCTGAGCTGGGCAGCATTTGGGAAACTACGTCAAGTCTTCACGTCATCCATACCGCAATGCTTGAAAACGAAAGTTTTCAATCAGTGCGTCCTACCCGTTATGACCTACGGAGCTGAGACGTGGACACTCACGATAGGGCTGGTCCACCAGTTCAAAGTCGCTCAGCGAGCTATGGAAAGAGCTATGCTCGGAGTTTCTCTGAAGGATAGGATTCGTAACGAATACATCCGACAGAGAACCAAGGTTATCGACATAGCTCAAAGAATTAGCAAGCTGAACTGGCAGTGGCCCGGTCATATCTCGCGAAGAACCGACGGCCGATGGAGCAAACGTGTTCTTGAGTGGAGACCACGACTCGGTAAACGTAGTGTTGGACGCCCTCCGACCAGGTGGGATGACGACCTGCGAAAGACTGCAGGTAGATGCTGGATGCGGCAAGTGAAGACAGGGCGCTATGGCGCTCATTGGGGGAGGCCTATGTCCAGCAGTGGACTGCTATAGGCTGATGATGATGATGATGATGATGATATTAAAATTATTAACGAAATCATAGACTAATTAAATAATTCCCAGACGGAATCACATGTCAAGAACAGCAATGGCGGACGAGTCATATGTGTGCGTGTTTAGGAGAGATGCCAACTGATGAAAAAAAAATGCCGATAATTTTCATAAACGTTTCTACAAATCACAGATCACAAATCAATTAGGTAGGTAGCTATTATTTAAAAAAAAAGTAGCGTAATGCTTTAGTCACATAAATGTTATACTTTTTATTAGACCTACCTACTACGTAACATACCTTTGATTATAATTATTTTACTTCCGAACGACTGGCTGGTTTTCTACTTGAAAGAAACCATCTATACGATCCTGCAATCAGAACCTCTAAATCGCGACGGCGGCGGCATCTGGTAGCACACTCAAAAGGGGGTTTCTCAGGGGGCAGGGGGAGCAAGATTTAGTTTGCATTTAAAATCACCCTCCTCTATACACCCCCACTATTATTTTTATGCAATATGGCTCGTAGGGGCCCCGGGGTGGGGGGTTCTAGGGGAGTAAATGTCAAAAGTCGGAATTTAAGGAGAACAATTATATCAATCAGTCAGTCAAGTCAGTCAGTGGTAATTTAGCTTGATATATGTAATAGAATAAATAAATAATGCTGGACAATCCACACAGCATTATCTAGCCCCATGATAAGCAAAGCTTGTGTTATGGGTACTAGATAACTGATATACATAATACAATACATTACATAGATAGATATTTTTTATTATACATAGAAAACGACCAGAACACCCGGAACAAATATCTGCAGATCGTACACACAATTGTTCCGAGGCGGGAATCGAACCCGCAACCTCCTGCGTCGCAGGCGGACCTTCGCCCACCGCGCCACATCGGTCATCAGAATGCTTAAGTAATGTCTATTTAAATTCTTATTTATATTAGGCTACCTACCTAATTCCAATTTTACGGATTATAATATACAAGGAATCAAACATTTCTAATAAACTCCCACTTTATTCGGAAATTTAGAAGTTTACGTGTTAGTAACGCCGGCAAGATTTGTGTTTTTGTTGTGATTTTTCTGTTGATAGTTATTTGCGTTCAATCGAAGAAATAAGTGGAAGTAATTAGAAATTTATCTGTGAAATATGATTCCGTGTTTTATTATTTTTTATTTCAGCAACATCTGACCACACAAGAAGGCATTTTTCATTTTTCGATCTAAGTTACAACAGGGTCACTCTGTGGGTGTCTAAAGCGGTAATGGCGGACGAGTGTCGATAAATATGTCAATGTTGGGTGAGCACGCGTACGTGTAGAGGATCATAGCATCAGTGAGTGCTTCGCTCTTTGGTTGACTGAGACTCAGTCCGAACTTTTCGTTCATAAGCGAAATAAATGTTTTTTATCATAGTTGTTAAGTTAAGGCTGTCAATGTCAAAAATACAACTATGCATGGGTACTTTATAATTAATCTATGATGCATGGTGTGTTCAGAACAGATTTGGAGTTGCTTATTTCAAACATCAAAGTGCTCTACTGCTTATTTAAAAACATTAATAATTATTTCTATTAAGCCTCCAGGGGCTCCAGGACTCTTGGACACGTCACCATTTTTAGTTCCGCCCGTTAGTCTGTTAATCCGCGCCGTTAGTTTCTTTGACTTTATTTAATTAGGTAGGAATATTTGATTTTGATTACTACAAATCGTTATTTCTTTTTGCGTTTTCTATCAAATTATAGAAGATAGAAACTTGGAAAAATTCTTCAAATAATTGAGAAATTGAAGTTTATATAAGTATTTGAACGCACTTCTTGGGCAAAGAAAAAAAACTTGGTGGGGGTGTTTACGAAAACAAAAATTGTTGTCTTTTAATGATTTGAAATAAAAAATTTAGAAGAATTAAGATGGTTATTTACGGTGTCTACATTGTGAGCAAATCAGGAGGCCTCATATACAACTACGACCACAACATACCTCGCGTGGAGGCGGAGAAAACCTTTGGTTACCCGCTCGACATCAAACTGCAATATGAAAACAAGAAAGTTGTGGTGGCTTTCGGTCAGAGAGACGGCATAAATGGTAAGCTTTAAAGTTTCAAATATAGCTGTCTTGTCTCTAGGATTCGTACCAATAAACTCAGTCATCAATCTGTGTATGTATGTATGTACGCGGTAGTATAAATAATGTTGTATGTACTTACCTACCTAGCGCAAAGCAGGAATTGATCTACTAGTAGAACCTACACAATAATCCATTGTTTACCAATTAACTATTAAGAGAATGTAGCATTATATGAAGTATCCTCTTCCAGTGGGACACATGTTACTCTCTGTGAATGGTTCCCCTGTAACGGGCTGCACCACAGAAGATGGAAGAGATGTGTTCGAACTTATTGAAAAGAAGGTATGTATATATCTCATCCGAGTACCCTTCACATCAGCATTTTAACTCAGACATTCACATCACCCAACCTGGGGATGAGTTTAGGGGAAATATTTAGCTACAAATGAATGCCCTATTTGTTTTAACTACACTTGGATAATTAGATACCTAACTATGTTGTTTAGTTGTAAACTTTATAACAATAAATAAATAAATAATTGAAATGGTTGTTTTAGGAAAACTTCCCTCTGAGTCTGAAGTTTGGGCGAGCACGGGCCACCACCAATGAGAAGATAGTGCTGGCCAGTATGTTCTACCCGCTGTTTGCTCTCGCCTGCCAGCTGAGCCCCGTGCCCAAGTCCTCAGGGATCGACTCACTAATGGCAGATACATTTAAGCTTTCCTGTTTCCAAACACTAACAGGTAAAATTAATAAAAACATAGTTTATTTTGTTGGCTTTATATACAAAACAGAAATAAATTGAATGATGATGCATGTCTCCCAATCCTTCCTTTTGTTTGTGCAGCCATTGAATGTTCCAGGTGTCAAGTTCATCATAGTAACAGACCCTAATATGCAAGGCCCAGAGGTGGTGCTGAAGAGGATCTATGAGCTGTACTCGGACTATGCTCTCAAGAACCCTTTCTACTCCCTGGAAATGCCAATCAGATGTGAGCTATTCGACACTTCGCTCCACACTCTACTGGAACTTGTAGAAAAGTCAGGAACTGCTAACTTATAGTTGCTAGGTTAGGTAGGTATAGCTCATTTATATATATTATGTTTAAAGTTTAAGGCAAAATAAATAATGAATTGTATGTTGTATACTCGGCTTTCTCAACAGTCCTACTCAACCTCTGAAGGAATCTTTCCGTCACTCAGCTGGAAAGGGGTACTTCAAGGATATAAATAATAAGCAAAATTGTTACAATAAAAAATTTATTGATATAATATTTATAACAATTATTGAAAGCGGCGACGCTCACACCGCGCAACGCCGCGCCTATACTAGTCGCGATCGTTAGTCCACTCGTTTGTACTTGCTAGGTACGAGCCGTACGCACGGTATCCCACCGCTGGGGAGCGCAGGCATGAGTCCCGTACGCACGGATCCCACCGCTGGGAGCGCCGGGCAGCCTTGTCTACGAGTCACCGAACAAGTTCTACTTTTTACATACATTTTACTTCATTGGTGTTAAAAGAAACTCTAACCTATTCACAGACAAGGCTTTGTGCGTGCTATAATCTAAGTAAACCTATACAAATAAACCATCAAAAACAATAAGTTTAAAAAATTCCGTGAATCAAACCAACACATAATTTGAATGAATCTTGGTGTGAGGTGTGCCCGGGCCCCCGCAGTCCTACCGGCCGCTTCATTACGAACCTTCACCGAGGAACATGTCATGTAAGCATGCATAGCTAGATACTTACTACACCTATCGCGGTCTACACGCGGTTCGTGTCAGATGCTGCACAATCAAATCTGATAAACAAGTCTAGTTCAAATGAACATGATATCGACAAATGTAGGAACAGTTTACAGAAGCGCCTGTGCAGCGGCCGAGGGCCGTCACCGCCGCGCCCGGTTGGAACCGGCCACTAACGGCTCCGTCCATGTCACCTCACCAGAGATTCGATATCGGTAGAAAAATAGAGACGCGGACGATTTGTATGAATTAATATTAGCTCTTGATCATTATGTTACGTCTTAACTAAGTTATATCGAAAGACTTAAAGTACCCTAGAGTGGGCCCTAAGGGAGCCTGCCGCCGCCGCGCCGCCCCGCGCGTCACAAGTACCGCGCGAGCCACGAACCGTGCGAGGTGACTGACCCCACCCCACCCTCGTAAACACTATCCATACCTAATTTAGTGATAAATAACTCTAATATTATTTGTATAATGTAATATATGAGCGTCGGGCGACTACAGCTCGATTAAAAGACAATTGCACTTGGTTCCCGTGTCTTGTACACTACAGAGGTAAGGAGGCTGCCCTGCGGTACGGGCACGGGTCACATTTCATTAAGACAAAAGAACTCTCATCAAAAGTGCCTCGTACGACAAGGCAGCAACTATTTTTTTAAATTGGTTCCTTTTTTGAATGAGGTTTGTAACAAATCTTTGCCATGTATGGCTCCGAGTAGCGTTTCTGAAAAAGCCCAATATTGTAATTACTATCATTAATTTCTAATCTTAAATGTTTATTTCAGTTCTTATTCTTTAAAACTACTCGTTCAACCCGCGATTACCAACTAGCTGTCGAAGCCAACCGGAACCGTGCGCTACGGTCTCGATTCCCTTTACATTGTAAACTCTTGACATCATCTAAGTAATATAACAGAGTGTACCTGCTCTTGTCAGGCGCCGCGCCGTGACGCGTGACTCGAGTACAGGGAGCCTTCGAGGTGGGAGGGCGTGGACTATAATATATAGCCTAACGCTAGCAGAAAAGTTGATGCTATATAAAAACAAAAACCGACTTCGACTCCCTTAATTTAACAATGTTTTTAAGTTTTACAGGACAGACGCATCGGGAATAATAAAACTACGGGACCACATCGGGATCCTTCTCTGTACAATAGCGCAACAATTTATAAAATCGAATCGGTCGATAACTGACGGACCAATCGACAACCTCCTCCTTTTTTCAAAGTCGGTTAAATAATAGTATGTAACTTCATTTTCAAGAACACATTTCTTTGCAAAAATTGATATTTAATGAACAAGAAAAATACATTTTTTAAAATTATTAACAAAATCTATTGGTGTAAAAATACAGGTTGTCGCAATCAAAAATATGGAGCACATTTGATGAGGAGTTGGGAGGTCAAGGGCTGCATCTCCGGTATAATCAATGTCCTAGTTGTTATGTTACACGGACTTTTCACTTATAATGCTCAAAACATATCTTTAAGAAGTGAATTAGAAATTTAGAATAAATATACATCGGTAACATAACGAAATGCAGCTCAAGATGTTTTGTGGCATTTAAACCACACACATAATAAGATATGATGATTCAGTGTCTGCGGTACGACGCTAAGGGGTGCGCCACAGCTGCCGCCGCATCGTTGCTGCATTTTGAGCTGGAGAAGACGTCCATGTGCGTCATGGGCGCTGAGAGTCTTAAAGGCAAGTTAATAGGAAATTAAAAAAAGTACATATCAGCTACATAATCAGTAACCGTGAAGAAGAAAATATTTTATTGTTATCATGACACTTAGGACATTTGAGTCTACCGGGAAAAGTAGCCCAGGAAAATCGATCCAATATGTAAGTGCTTTGTATTGGGTTCGAAATTTCGATCCCAATACAAAGCCCTTTACATATTGGATCGATTTTGCGCTAGAGTTAAAAAAACAGTTTTCTGACAAATCTAGCCCATGAAATGATATAGGGCTTTTCTCTAATTCCCATAGTCCCTGACCTGTCCCCGCTCCCATCTCGGCAGGCCCCGTCCCGCTCCGCACAGCGGGCAGCAGCGTCCGCAATGTGCTCCGAGTATTATAAAGTATTTCCCAAACATTATCAACAAACCCATTAAACTAATATTCGCTATTAAGTTAAAATGATAACCAAATTGGTTCGTAAATAACAAATAATTTATATGTTGCTTCATATAAAACTTACATAATGTGGTCATATTGTTTCTGAGGACGTCATGGTCTGCGCACTGGAACAACAGGGGACACGTTACATACGGACACGTAGCTCCGGGCTGGTTGGATCAGCCAGAGCACGGACACGCACCAGCCAGCACGGTCACGCACCAGCCAGCACGGTCACGCACCAGCCAGCACGGACACGCACCAGCCAGAGCACGGACACGCACCAGCCAGCACGGACACGCACCAGCCAGCACGGACAACTGACAGGCTAATATAAACCATCAAACATTGCATACTTATATCATTATTTGTCAGGGATTCTTTATTTATGAATTGGAGTTCTAGGACGGAATTTCATAATTTCTACGCTAGGTTCATCATGTTATATCTGGCAATCCTACCCTAGACTAGGCCTTGCCCAGGCTGTCCATGGTGAGTTCTGTTCCACCGAGGCTGTGAGCGACGCCGTAAGGGCCGCGGAGGGCGCTCAAGCTGAGAAATGCTTTAGTATAGGTTGCTCGTCGTTGGGCCTCATTGCCCCCCCCCCCCCCCCCCCCTCCCCCTCCCCAGCCCCACAGCCGCAGTAGTACCTGTGGCTAGGCGCGCGGCTCGTTGTTGCTCTGCATGGCGTGCTTGGGCCCCCACAGCCGCAGCGAGTAGTCGTCGCTGACGGAGACCAGCACGTCGTGGTGCACCGGGTTCCACGCCACGCAGTTGACGCAGCGCGCGTGGCCCGCCACCACCGCCACCGGCTCCTCGCCGCTCATGTGCCAGATGTACACCTGCACACAACACACACGCTCTCATTAACAAGCGAGGAAACCTCTCCCGTAACTACCTTACTAATTTAATGCAGGAGATGATACATTTATTGAGAACAAAAACAATATGATGTACTTAACTTACAGAGT
This sequence comes from Eupithecia dodoneata, assembly GCA_947044415.1. NCBI lineage: Eukaryota > Metazoa > Arthropoda > Insecta > Lepidoptera > Geometridae > Eupithecia > Eupithecia dodoneata. The sequence continues at coordinate 12,537,596 of OX345664.1, read as the reverse complement.
TATATGGACTGATTCAAAACTAAATACAAAAGGAAAATCATGCTTTCATTTATTTTTATTAATATACATACTAATGACAATTTACTATAATATTATAATAGTATAGTAAAGTGTCATTAAAACTTTAAAATCGAATGAACCCAGCCATTGGTCAATATACACATAACATATTGGTTAAGGACAATATTGTATTCTAAATTGCTTGCCTTATTATTATTAAATTTGCCTTGTAACTTGGTGTTATAAATAAATAATTGTATCGTATTCAACCTTGTTGTCCTCGCTGCCCGAGGCGATGAAGTCGTGGTGCGCGCCGCCGAAGCACGCGTGGATGGTGAAGTGCCCCTGGCTCAGCCCGCGGAACCGCCGCACCAGCGCGCGCGCCCCTACCAACAACATATTACATTCACTACCATACCATACCACAGCATACTGGCAACAAGCAAATGTAGGTATTAATAACCATTCACTGCGTCCAGTAAATGTTGTTTCTCTTTCCAAACGATCCATACTATAAGGAACCAAATCATCTAAGGTATGTATCGATCTATCCATATGACTGCAGTCACAGGTGTGCCACAGGGGTCAACACTGTGACTATATTTCTACATCATTTCCGAAATGACGAACTGTATGCGTTTTCATTGGATCATGCTTTGTGTCAGTGCGGTGCTGTGTCTGTTCGATATCAGCTCAATAAAGATATAGATAGAGAAATATTTGAGAATATATTGATGTGACTCACGTATGTCCCAGAGATGCACGCCCTGGTTGGCCACATTCAGCAGCACGAGCGAGTCCGCCGCGTTCAGAGACATGGCCATCACCGCGTGCTCCTCCTGGAGGCTGCAAGTACACGGACGACGTTAGTGTTGTGGGGAGTGTAGGCAGCGGCAGTGCAGCGTGGGTTGGTGCCCGTGCCAGCGCGCTGCGGCGCTCACAGCGCAGTGGACTCACAGCGTCCTGTCGGTGAGGTCTGCAAAGTTGTACTCGCGCACGCGGTGGTGCGTGTCGGCGGCCAGCACGGCGCGCGTGTCGCTGCGGCACGCCAGCGCGTTGACGCGCACGCCGTCCCAGCTGTTGATCACTCCACCCTGGGAATGTTACGTCCAATTATTATGCCACAGCCACACATTAACTAATCATAGCTATACCTATTATATGTCATCTACCACAAAAACGCCGTTGCAATACGAACTACCAGGGCACGCTATGTATGGCATGCGAAAGGTAGGCTCCTTTCGCTGCGTCAAGTGAAAAGATACTGTACTAAATATTAAGGTCCCGCTGCGCCGCGCCGCCGCCACGCATCCTGCTTCATTGAACCCGCTAACTAAATGATCATGGGAGCCGTGGCATTATATGACTGGCTCCTGCAAGCGGGAGACCAGTGGAAAGACATTGCTAGGATGAATTACGAACCGAGCGACGACATGCCCCAAGACGGCGGTTTGCAGACGACGTGTCGCCTGCGATACCTCTTGCATGGATTCTAATAGGAAATACGATCTGTACGTAGCGACACGACGCCTGAAACGTCGCCGGCCGGCAGCGACACTGTCGCCCGCTCACAGGCCCCAGACGCGTGTAGTGTGGCCGGCCGTCGAGCGGCCATCAATCGCCGGCGCGATTCTCAAATACGTAATACATCATGTACCATGGCTCACTGGTTTGAGAGTTACGGTCTGCGGTTGCTAACGAAAGGACAACTGCAGCGATGACGTGTCGACGCAAGAGTTCGGAACTGAACCTAGAGTCGGGTCGGGAGCCAGGCGAGTGCGTCGCAGACAAGTAGAACGCATACAGGACACGTACATCGACGGTGCAGTGGTAGAACTGCCCCCGGGCGCCGCCGCACACGAACTTGTCGGAGTCGGCGTGCCAGGCCGCCGCCGTCAGCGAGTCTTCCTGCGAGTGGTTCATCTTCTGGTGCAGCGTCTCAGTCTGCAAATAACAGGGAAGGGGTCAACCAGCAAATCAAATAGAAATAAATTATCAACAAAAAGAGGGGAAAAAAGGACTCAAAGAACGTGACCATAAGGGTTTCGAAACTGATCTCGAAACCCTAATATGTGGCGTGTTTAAAAAAAAACTATAAACCGACATCAAATTCTAAATAATGAATATGGTTTAAAACTTAGTAGTAAATAAGAATCATCGAAATGGGTTGGCGTGATATTGAGTTATTCGTCCATTTGTCGCGCACGTACTTCATGCTAATTAAAGACTTTTATGATTTTCTCATGGACCACTGTCAGAACTGGACCATATAGAAATGGATGGTGCGTACCTCCATGTTCCATATCCAGAGGTCGGGGCAGTCCTCGGGCCCGGCCGCGATCAGGTAGCGCCCGTCCGGGCTCCACGCCAGGAAGGACACGCCGTACGTGTGCCCCTCGAGAGACTTCCTGAACAACAGATAATACTTTAATGAGGCTCTCCTGTCTCCGTCTGCGAACAAATCCCTAAAACCATACTCTAGTCTCGGTCTCGTGTCTAAATCAGAAAACCTTTATTTCGTTATGTTTAAAAAATAAAGTTACATGTTCAATTATTTACTAAATTATTGTCAAATATAAAATAAAGTTTTCAATTGATTCATTGTTATTATCATTAATTATAATCATTTTTTTGTTTCTTCTTCCAGTGCCCTGGGAAAATCAGAATCAATAAAGTTAATTTCTTAAGTCTTACAATCTATATGCTTACTTATAAGCACTTAGATTGAAGAATCTGTCGGTCGCGGCGTATAGGGCACAGCTAAGCTCCTTGTGCTACGCCGCGCCGCCTGAAGGATTCAATTACAGGGTGTTTAGCAGACCGTGTGCTATTTAGTAACATTCTGCCAGAACCCCGTATAAGTACCTCCTTATTAGCACACATTACCTATGTATATTCGTCCACAGCTGGACACGCGTCCCCCGTAAAAGGGTGTTTGTGTCACAATCCACGGCGCGGGCGGATATGAGAGCAACAAGCGATGCTACTCTCTGAATACCTGAAGGCGAGCCGTTTGTCCTTGGGGTCGTAGTCCCAGATCATAACTGTGTTGTCCTTTGAACCCGAGGCCAGCCGCAGCCCGTCCGGCGACCAGCGGCAGTACCACACCTCGTCGCAGTGCTCGTTCAGCACCTGTGCAATAACAATGGCGCTGAGTAGACACATTCACTGCCCAGGAGCTTAAGAGCGTTTATTGGTAAAATGCGCAGAAACAGTACTTTTCAAACCCGTTTATATCATGAACCACTTATCTTATAGTATATGTTATTTACTAATAATTTTAGGAAATTTTAGTGTCCAAATAGTTTGACTATAAAATATTTCGATTAATATAGTATGTACGCGTTCTATCAAGATAACTTGTGAGAGGTTTTCATAATTTCCCTTTCAGCATCAGTTACGAAGCTCAAAATAATAGAAAATACTGACATATCTAATTAAGAAAAAAATATAACCTACTGATGAGATCCTTGGCTAAAAAATTAATTAGATAGATGTTTGGTTTTGGTATCCTACTATGAGAAATTAAAATTCAAAAAATGTGAAATATTACGAATATTTCACATTTTTAAATGATGTTTTTACCGATATACCTTATTTAATTTAATATAATAATATCCTACCAATAAAGTGGAGCATCTTTTTTAAAATCATACATTTAAAAATTTTATGATTTTGTTGCTATTATTTTTCTATAAATATTTAATAAGCGACGTGACCACACTCTAGAAAGCCTCGCGGCGGACTGGTTTTCGCGCAGCTTTTTATAGTAGTTTTAAAATATTTATAGAAAAAACCAAACATCTATCTAATTTACTTTTTAGCCAAGGATCTCATCAGTAGGTTATATTTTTTTCTTAATTAGATATGTCAGTATTTTCTATTATTTTGAGCTTCGAAACTGATGCTGAAAGGGAAATTATGAAAACCTCTCACAAGTTATCTTGATAGAACGCGTACATACTATAATCAAAATATTTTATAGTCAAACTATTTGGACACTAAAATTTCCTAAAATTATTAGTTAATAACATATACTATAAGATAAGTGGTTCATAAATAAACGCTCTTAACGGCGCTGGAGACGGGCATGTGCACACATTTTATTTTATACCATTAAAACATAAAATTGTATTATTTTGTAAACATTTATGTTGAAATAAATAATCGATTTATTTGGAAAAGTTAACGCAAGAAAGGGTGACGCATGGCGCGACCAAACCGGCCAGAATGTCAAAGTGAAACTCACAATATTTTATTTCTTTAGGCTTACAAAAGAAGCACTTAGACAAGTCAATTTTTATACTAAAAATGATTATCAAATAAGATTATTTTACTGTTCACTACAATTTTTTGTCCACTTGTGGAAGACGTGAAACAGAAACAACTAGTATGTTCATAAATCACTTATGTGTCTCATACATTTAATTCGCTTATCTCAATCTAAATGTAATGCGGTTTGAGATACATGTCAATATTTAGCTATAACATTAATAACCAAAAACTCATAAGGACTAACTCTGTTGTTGATCTTGGCGTTACTTTGGACTCCAAACTACTGTTTGACCAACATGTGGGTAATATCACCTCCAAAGCCATGAAGATGCTCGGCTTTCTGTTTCGGGTGACCAAGGACTTCCGCTCTCTTAAAACACTAAAGATACTCACGTACTCACTACGTCACCTCGAATAAGCCTCTCAGGTCTGGAATCCCGAGTACAACAAATATATTTCGTTACTCGAAAAACCACAGCGAAAATTTCTCAAATGTATCAACTATAAGCATAGGATCATATTAGCCGACTATACAGATAGCTGTAGACACCATCATTTGCTGCCCCTCGAGTTGAGAAGAGAAGCCGCTGACCTTACACTGTTGCTCAAAGTTGTTTTAAATCTAGTTGACTCACCCGCGCTCTTATCTGGAATAGGACAACTGTTCCATCCAGCCGGTCTTCTCGACGAAATCACCTAAAACTTCACGTTCCGTCCTGTGCCACTAACTACCGGGAAAACTCATACTTACTGCGAACTATGCATGTCTTTAATAAGAAACTAGCGGACCGTCCCGGCTTCGCACGGGTATTTTTTATTTTTATTATTTACCATCCATACTTACAAACTTTCGCGTTTATAATATTAAGTAGGATAAAGGATGTCACTTGGGTATTTAAAATGGGAACATATCAGCTCGTTTTTGTACTTTAAGATATCTTGAGCGAGTCTAAACAGTATTTTCAGATCTGAAAAGTTGAGTTCAATATCGTCCGCTTCCATCCATGATAGACCTTTGCAAAGTTTCTTTATCAGCCTGCCCGAGCTCTCGCTGTGAGAAGCTCAATATTTCTCGCCAGTCTGTCTCAACCATTAAGATAGAGAACTTATGATTTGGGTATTGTAGTCAGTTTTCGCAAATAATCTGAAAGAATAACAATGAACAAACACAACCACAACAAATTATTATCGTGTCTACAGATACAAAATCAAAGATAATGTAAACGCTTTACTACAAAATAATCAAAAAAGGCGTACAACCTAACAAAAGAGTTTCCATACAGTAAATTGTTATCAAACCTTTGTTGTCAAAAGAGCGTTGCTAGGCAACCACGTTTATTTAGAAAAAATGGCGTATTGATATGCAAGAGGCGTACAACCTAACAAAAGAGTTTCCATACAGTAAATTGTTATCTAACCTTTGTTGTCAAAAGAGCGTTGCTAGGCAACCACGTTTATTTAGAGAAAATGGCGTATTGATATGCAAGGAATTTTATAGGTACATTTTTCACACCTTGGGTTACATTATTGGAGTTTTAGTAAGGATCCCTTACTTTTTTGAAAATATAATATAGCCTATGTTCACCACGGATATTTAGGCTTCCTAACGGTGATAGAATTTTTCAAATCGGCCCAGTAGTTTCGGAGCCTATTCGTTACAAACAAACAAACAAAAAATCAACCTTTCCTCTTTATAATATTAGTATAGATACACAAAAGATGTTGACCTTTTCAATGTAAGGCAACATGCTTTTAAAAAATTAATTAATACCAACTTCTATAAATAAGGGCCTTTTATTTTATCCTTAATTTTATTTTAATATTTTTATTATATTATGTATACCTTCCTATGTTATGTCCGTTAGATTATTTATTTATATTTCCGGGTACTGACGACAGGCATTTTAGTGATGTTTAAATTGGCACGTTATTTGTTTTTTTATTCTTCTGTAATTACATAATTACCATATTATTATTGTAATCAGTTATATTATTTGCGCACTACAAGCGGAAACTGTGTTAGCTTCATTTACTCATATTTTAAATGTACTATTAATTGTAGCATAAGCTTTTTGTTTCCCAAATATATAAAAATAAAATAAAAAATATTTATTTAAAGCTAAGGACAACATTGAATTAATTACCTGCAGAGGGTGTATGGGGAAGGCGTCAGCGCCGCAGTTGTGGTCGGCCAGCAGGGTGAAGGGCAGCATGACTGGCGGCTCAGCCAGCGGCCGCGGCGCCGTGTGGAACCGGCAGCGCGCTGCCTGCTGCCGCTGCGCCTGTGCCAGCAGCAGACGCAGCCGCCCCGGCGCCATCATCAGCGCCGGCGGCAGCACCGCCTACACACACATTACAGCGGCATTATGGAACTTTCAGGCGTCTGGCAGGCCAAAGCCGCTATGAAAGGTGTCTGGCAGTGAAGTTACTTGATTCATAATGCTATCCCAGACTAAATATCACAAATAGACCAGAATATAACTATAGAATATAACGAATTTTTGGTGCAAATTCAGCAAGTTAGCTAGTCGATAATTGCCAAAGACACTATGACCCAATCTTAATAACCGGTGATCGTTCCTACCTGTGTGGGAGCATACGCTGACAAACTCGCAGCTTTTATAAAATGGCGAAGGTCTGGCAGTCGCAGGCTCTTAGCCCATTCCCGATGCAGCCGTCTACTATACACAAGCATCCTACACAATGGCAACACAACACAGCATGAACAAGAAGCTTGACCTCCGTGAACATGATTACATCACCAAGAAGGTGTTCGCATCTCGCTGGTTTAGTCACTCGGCAAACAACCGCAGGAGGAGGCTGTCCTTCCTCTGGTAGTCGAGTGGAGTTGGAGGGATGCGTTTGCAAGAGGAGTGAGTGGACAAGGTACCTGCACGCGCTGCAGCACGGCGTGCCGCGCGGCGCCGCCGGGCCAGTCGGCGCGCGCCCGCAGCTCGCGCGCCGAGCCGCACATCATGAGCGCGGATAGGCGGTGCACTCGCGCCGTGTCCACGCCCAGCGGCGTCAACTCGTTCCGCAGCACGTGCAGCGCATCCAGCGCGCGCCCTCCCTGCGACCACAAACATAACACTTAGGATCGCACTGACAGGAGAGGATATGTCAGATAACAATCGGCTCGCTTACTCTGAGATTATATTCAATTATCAATAAGTTTGAAATAATTGCTATCAATAATAGCACACTACGACACATCACGCATTCATGGTGAGTAGGTACCTCGAGATGCTCCAGATATTTCTGCTCCAGCACCGCGAACTTCATCTCCTGCAGCGCGCGCGGGTCGGTCCCGTGCAGCAGGTCGTGCAGCGCGCGCAGGTCGTGGTCCGCCTTGGCCCAATCTCCGGCCAGAACGTGCGCGCGGAACGTGGCCGCCGCCGGGTGCTCCAGGTGCAGGCCCGACTCCTCCATCAGGAGCGACGCGCTGCGCCTACGGACAAGCCCAACGGAACATTGAAGGCCTTGGTCCGTCGTTTAAATAATATTACACCTCTAGCAGATGAACATGGGATTCTTTAATAACATAAAGTTCCGGTCGCCTCCGATCTCTCTGGCGAGACCAAAAACCAGCTCAGGGAGAAAACATGCTTACCCCAAATTATTTACCTATTTTATTAAAGTAAGTACCTACTACTAATACTCTGATAAGAGAAGTACATACATTGGCTATACGCAATTAGCAGCGTTAATAGTTTTGTGTCAAGACACAGAGAAATGCAGCTAGCGACCTTGTTTGTTGCTATCTTGGTAATTAACATTATAATCACGTTTAACAATGCAATCGTGGGCTACGGAAGCTTGCGGTAACCGAACGGATTGGGCAACGCCATCGCGCTTGCGCCTACGCGCTCCGAACCATACACTTGACAAGAGCCTACTGCAAGCCGGTCTGTTATTTATAGGTCAATGGAGTAGCCAGAAACGCCTAACACAACATCATTCAGAATAACAAAGTCGCTTCCCGCTGTCTGTCTGTCCCTCCCTATGTATGCTTTGATCTTTAAAACTAGTACGCTACGGATTTTGATGCGGTTTTTTGAATAGATAGAGTGATTCAAGAGGAAGGTATATAAAACATAAGACACATAAATTTGGACGCGGGTAAAGCCGCGGGGCGGATCTAGTAACATATTGCATTGTATACAAATTGTATCAGTATACCAGTCACCTAGTAGCAGCCATTACACCAGCTCTGCTTAGCTTGGGGCTACATGATGCTGTGTGGATTGTCCAGCATTATATAAACTAATTCTTGCACGCGGCTGCGGTCACTTAATAGCTAAGATAAATCATATCCACAGGAATAAAGAAGGTGCTAGAACTCTGTTCTTTTAGAATAGTGCTGCACCTAACAAGCATTACCGGAGGATATCCATCACATCCATATTTTGCTTCTTTAGAAGCTTAAAGTATCAGGTAATATAATTTATTTCTGTCAGCGGCGGCGGCGGCGGCGGACCCCATTTTCCTGTTACTAATCAATAGTTGTCGTCCGTACCTACCTAGATAAGGAACAAATATTGTTATATATTGGAGACAATGCTCTTATATCACCTTCTTTATTATTTAATCTGAGAATTTAAATCTCTTAATAAATCTCCCACACAGCATTATTGATACACTTCATTTGGATGTCTAATTAATAAATATATACTTTATGCTGGACGACATTTTGATTTCACACAGCATTATCTAGCCCCAGAATCAGCATGCAGACCTATATATAAACACTAGCTCCTGCCCGCGGCTACGTACTCGCTTTTCAAGTAGCTGATAACCGTAACGGGATACTATTTACCTCCCTGCCAAATTACATTAAACTCTGTTTACAAGTAAAAAGGTAACAGACAGACAGAGTTACTTTCGAATCCATAATATTAGTATGGACTAGCTGCGCCCCGCGGTTTTACCCGCGTGGTGATAGATATTTTGGATAATATATTATACTATATATTTTTATGAATTGTAGCCTATGTGTTATTCTGATATGTAAGCTATATTATTGTGAAGTTTTATTAAAATCCATTCAGTAGTTTTTACGTGAAAGAGTTACAAACATCCATCCATACTTACAAACATTAACATTTATAATATTAGTAGGATTATATGATTATAGACGGAACCTATGACAGGCCCGCAACACAATATGAACAATAATGTTAAATGTCAAGGAAGAATTAGTGTGACCTGAATACTAGACATCAATGCCCTTCCATACTGGCAGCTGATGCCAAGTAAATAAGTAAATAAATAATGCTGGACAATCCACACAGCATTATCTGGCCCCATGATAAGCAAATATTGTGTTATGGGTACTAGATAACTGATATACATAATACAATACATTACATAGATAGATATCTTTTCTTATACATAGAAAACGACCAGAACACCCGGAACAAATATCTGCAGATCATACACACAATTGTTCCGAGGCGGGAATCGAACCCGCGACCTCCTGCGTCGCAGGCGGACCTTCGCACACCGCGCCACATCGGTCGTCTATTGATATCTGATGCTAAGTGCAGTGGCCTTGGGGCATGCAGGAGTACCAGAGTTGTATAGTGTGGCCTGATTCTGATGCTGAGTGCAGTGGCCTTGGGGCATGCAGGAGTACCAGAGTTGTATAGTGTGGCCTGATTCTGATGCTGAGTGCAGTGGCCTTGGGGCATGCAGGAGTACCAGAGTTGTATAGTGTGGCCTGATTCTGATGCTGAGTGCAGTGGCCTTGGGGCATGCAGGAGTACCAGAGTTGTATAGTGTGGCCTGATTCTGATGCTGAGTGCAGTGGCCTTGGGGCATGCAGGAGTACCAGAGTTGTATAGTGTGGCCTGATTCTGATGCTGAGTGCAGTGGCCTTGGGGCATGCAGGAGTACCAGAGTTGTATAGTGTGGCCTGATTCTGATGCTGAGTGCAGTGGCCTTGGGGCATGCAGGAGTACCAGAGTTGTATAGTGTGGCCTGATTCTGATGCTGAGTGCAGTGGCCTTGGGGCATGCAGGAGTACCAGAGTTGTATAGTGTGGCCTGATTCCCATGCATACACTCAGATAGGCATTTTGTTATAACAAGCACAATACTTGCAAGTCATTCATTACATTACTAAGACATTGTTTTGGTATCATATTTAGATTTTGCCCAGAAGTGAAAATTGTATATTAGGGACCTCATGTAATTTTAACATGACAAAGAAAGTGAAATAGGTACTTACTGGCTTAGCTAGTTAATTTACTTTTGCCAGTATGTATTTCAGTTAATTTACTTTTGCCAGTATGTATTTCAGTTAATTTACTTTTGCCAGTATGTATTTCAGTTAATTTACTTTTGCCAGTATGTATTTCAGTTTATTTACTTTTGCCACTATGTATTTCAGTTTATTTACTTTTGCCAGTATGTATTTCAGTTTATTTACTTTTGCCAGTATGTATTTCAGTTTATTTCTGATGTTTCTAAATTTAATTAGTGGCACATTTTTTTCTTTGTTTATTTATTGAATGTATACTCAAGTCAGAACATACAATAATTTGACTTTTGTAGGGATTGAAGGAATAAGGGAATGTGAAACTTGATTTGATAACTTCATGTTAATGTGTATGATGACTAAACATGACATGTAGGAATCTATCTTCCATACCTACTTGATTATTTGAATGCTAAGGTAGGGTAAATATTATCTGTCTACAAAGTTAATTATTAAATTACTAGACCGTCACTGGAAGCTTTTATAATGAGAGAGCACACCCGTTTCCGTCGAATTTGACTACTTTTTACCAGTACCATTGGTAGTACATCCGGTCTGAAGGGCGACACCTAGCGTCCGCGCGCCATTTTTTAGTTTACGTAAAATGGACAGCGCCATATTTTCTCATTGGCGTTTCGTTCTCCGTCGAAGCAACTGGTCCGCAGCAGCTCTGGCTCTGTTACAGTTGCGCTACACTTGCAGTAATAATTATACTAAAGGTATACCCTAAAGTGAATAGTGGATCGCAGAAAAAACTGTAAGTTTTTGAACATACTTGGTTTCTTGCACATGAAATATCGTAAGATTTTTTATTTTTATTTTTTATCGACCGTGTTCGTAAATTATCTTTTTATTTTAGATAAAACATAAGGACCCGTTTTTATTTTTATTTAAACAATAATTGTCCCTCTGCAGGGCAAAGACCAACGCACGTGGTTTTTAAGAAAGCACGTGGTCTAAATTTTTAATCTTAATCGTAACGGGTAAAAATTTAACGGATTTTTCCGTTCGGATCTCGTATTTTAAAATACCTGATCATTTATTTTATATATTACCGGTTTGTGGTTCGTATATTCGGTTATTTCCATTTCGGATCTCGTATGTTAAAAGAAAATACCTGATCATTTATTTTTATAATTGACCGTTTTCTAATCGGTTTTGGATCTTTTATGTTAAAAGTAAATACCTGATAATTTATTTTAATAATGAACCGTTTCGTATTCGGTAATTTCGGTTCTTTCCAGCTCGGATCTCGTATTTTACAAGAAAATACCTGATCATTTACTTTTATAGTTAACCGTTTTATATTCGGTTTATTTAGTTTTTCAGTTCAAATTCAAATGTTCCCGCAGAGTTCGGTTACAGTTTGAATATCGTATTTTAAAATTAGTACATTTTTATCTATCGGTTCAGGTCCGGTATTTTCAGTACTTTGAAAGAAATTAAAAAATGATTTGGTAAAATATATTTTTCTGTCTACCTTCTAAAATTAGTTTATAATTTAAATGAAATACAAATGCTGTGAATGGACTGAGCGCCCTGCGCCACCACCAAAACAGCCGCCTCAGTGCAAAACGCACTCTGCGTCCTGATCCCACAGTTAGCAAATTCGTTGAGGATATAGGTAAGCTCCAAAGTTTTATAACTCATTGCCCGATCGGGTCATTTTAAAACTGCTTGCTATGATGCTAAGGTACCTATCTACCTGTTCTGACGTTTGTAGCGCTTATACGAACAGAATGACGTCACTGACCGATGTCTTGACAAGGTCAGTAATCTGAATTTACTTTCAACCTCGAAACAAAGCTGAAGGACCCACTGGTACCATGAACAAGAGATAGCTTTACGAGATAGCTGGGTGAGATTCAGTTCTTAGGTAGCACCCTTAGGTCATAGATAAGATACCTTCAACTACACTCCAGATTTCATAGACTTTAGTTCAAACGAAGAGGTGAAAATGTATGACACCTTACGTTACGTAATTTGGCTCACGCAGATAAATCCTATAATGCCATTATTATCATTTTGATTTCGTGACCTTCTTTCCAGAGTTAAAAAGACCTGAGCGTTAATTTTAATAACTTGATGGCCTTAGATGACCTTCAATAAGTCTCTTCAGACCTTTTACATTAGTGTGTAGCCATTGAGACGAAATTATTGTACAAAGTAATAAATGAGCTGAGAAATAATAACTAGACAAGCACGACACTTTCAAAACTTCACTTAATAGCATACCCCCTAATATTAAATTATTTATTTGTTTCAATCTCGGCTATTCACGGCCCGTTTTGAAAAATCAATAAGCACTTTGCTGTTTTATAATAAATTCATAAAATTTTTTACTAGTATCGATTAAATGATACTAAAATTGTAAGCCTTAAGAAATAGAAGTTACTGAATTGGATTATTTGATGTAGAAAGCTGAGTGGTATTTAAGTAAAACCTTTTTGTCAGGTAAAACCTAATCAAGGTTCTTACGGCTTCTCGCAGGGTAAAGCTTGCACACACCAGTAGGTCCATCGCGTGGAGCTCGAGGCCCCCTTCCGGAATCAAGGCTAAATATGTATGCCTAAGATATTCATTCATTTGCTATTTCGTTACAAATACCTATTAATAAAATAAAGGTCAGAAAACCTAACCACGGTTTTAGCCGCCCCTCGCGGGGGCAGAGCTATGGCACACAAATAGGACCTCAAGGTTCCTTTCAATGCCAACAATAACACCCTCGCGGGGTGGAACCATAATAACCTCCACTAAGGTTAGCTTAGGAGTAGCGAAAATAAGAACCAGCGAACTCGCGAGGTTTCTTTCATGGCCGAGGCTCGTAGCTCGGCCAAAGACGTGATACAGGACGCTCCAATGCTCCTAGTAGACACTAAAAAATGGTACAGTACGCTCCAATGCTCCTAGTAGACAGTAAACAATGTTACAGGACGCTCCAATGCTCCTATTAGACACTAAACAATGGTACAGGACGCTCCAATGATCCTAGTAAACACTTAATAATAGTACAGTACGCTCCAATGCTCCTAGTAGACACTAAACAATCGTACAGGACGATTCAATGCTCCTAGTAAACACTTAACAATAGTATAGGACGCTCTAATGCTCCTAGTAGACACTAATCAATGAGTCTAGCACATTTGTTAGTTCGCAAACCCTTGCGATATCATTGAAAAGGTTAAGTAGCTCCAGCTACCAGAGTTTTATATCTTATATCAGGTTTTAGTTCCATAATCTGACGGATCGGTCCATCCATCCCATTTTTAACCAAGGAGTATATATTATAGTATTGAAACGAGTATGTTATTTATGACTAAACCTTTTCACTTGATGCTTCCTAAACTTTCTGCAACCACAAGTCTGGTTATGCAAGTCCTTTCGCAGCCTTATTCTACACCAGTAATTATGAAGGCCGCTTTCTGCGCCTAGAGTTGTTAGAATTTTCATTAGGCTACAGTTCAGAATAACTTTATAGTATTCATACCCAACAGCAAAATCCTTTTTTTATCAAAAGGAATAGGGTGGCCCAAATACTGCTCAAAACTGGAATATGAGAATCCTAGCAATCTCGACTTATTCCCTGATGTAGTGCTTCGCGAGCACAATCTTGTCAAATCCAAACACCTACGTTAAAACTTTTGACTATCATGGTTATTAGATATAAATACTTACGTACCTAAGTGGGAAGTTAAATCTCGAGAATCCGGTTCCCAAACTGCAGAAAGAGATAATTTAGGTTGTTTTATTGTGGAAGCCCTGGGGCAGTCAAGATCCATGCCATAGTTTTATACTATTATTATCGTCAGAAAATAAATCTTATTCGCTCAGACGTTTTTAATTTGGTTTTCTACAAATCTAACTAAAAATTGGAAAAAATAGTGGCCTTCTAAAATTCATATGGTTTGTCGTTGCTGGCTGCTGTCACAGGCTTAAAAATCGACAGGTGACAATTCGTCGCTGAAAAGTTTTTGGTAGACCTACCTACTTTAAACTTAATTTACAAAATAAACAGTTTGATAAGCATAATGCACTTTAAACAAATTGTGGTAATAGATGCTTCATACATCATGTTTATAAGGAGTACAAGGCAAGTCTAAGTACTTGTCTAAGTGCTTATTTTGTAAGCCTAAAGAAATACTTTTACAAGACTTTTATCGTGCTCACGATAAAAGTTACTCCTCCGCTGTAATTAAGAATAAAATATTATATATACTTCTAAGCCAGGCATAGAAATACAACACGCGCCGCTCACAGCTCAGTGTGACAATAATACGGTATTAGTTCCTCTGCAAAAGAGTAAGCAACCTTGTCTCATTATCTTTTACTCCCAGTGGCATCTACTGTCAACGTTTGTAAACTTTGCAAAGCAGGGAGCTCTTATACTCTGATGTAATTCATCTATTTTTCTCGAAGACCGCGCGAGATCTGAAAAATTAAGTATTACAACGCATTCAGTGTTCTTGGAATCGCCCAATAGCATAGGTATTTCTACTACCATTTCTTATCCCTATATTATCGAATTATCTGAATCAAGGAATATAATAAGTACTTGATGAGTATTTCCTCGACAGAAAAAAGTATTGGCGCGCGGACCTCGAAGCCAGAGTGCTAGCGGCTCCATTAGCGCTGAAAAACTGTAACAAGTATTTTAAAACTAACAAGTATAATATGGAACACTTGACAATTTGTCGTCTTATACTTGCTATAAAATTATTATGTGAGTAATGAGTGAGCTTGTAAACGTTCGACTTCTTGGTCTAATGCTAATGATGTCGATACAAAAACCGTGCAGGTGCATCATTGGCCCTGTCTTAATCAGATTTATATTTGAAGCATAAATAAACATGCAGTACAAACATCTGTTTTTAACGTTATGTAATGTACACATCTAGCTATTAGAGTGCTCTTGTTTTACTTAATCATTTTCTGAAGCACTTGCTTTGAAAAACCTATAGATAATTTAAACCTCGTCTTTGAGATGCGAGAAAACCAAATATAATCTATATAATACAAATATTTTGTACAATATATATATATATATATTTAAATATCTCGTTATACCGTGATATTTCTCTTGCTCTGTTCGGGTAAGAGCATACCTTGGTTCTTGGACTTGGTTCCAATTATGACAGAGGTTAAATGGAATAAAGTGTTATGAATTAATTATGCATATAGCTGTGTCAGAAATACTTAGCCTAAGAACGGCAAAGCCAACTTCATGTACCTACTGTCGTTGCAGGGTGGTTCAAAATCCTATTTTAAAATAAGCTGGTATCAGGAGTGATATCTTAGGATGAGGGATTGACGGGCCGTCAATTTTATAGCGAGAAATAATAAATGTTAAACACTAAATTTATGTCCGCTGAAATATTAATTTATGTCTATTTAAGCTGTTCAGAGCTTAAAAGTCATAATTATATTAAATATATTTTTATAAAGTTTGAACAAAACGATTCTTGTTTACATAAAGAGTGTCATACTAATAGTTCAACAAAAGTTAGAGAACATAAAGTGCTTTTTCTAAACACTTATTTGTTTGACATTCTGTTGTTTGATAATGTATTATCTTATCACATTGGCGCTATTCCCTCAAACTATACAAGTGGCGACACCAGGCGAAAACAAACAGATCTCATTATAAAAGCTTCCAGTGACGGTCTAGTAATTTAATAGAAGCGTTTTACCTGAAATAAAACGCATATTAAAATACTTACCTCACTGGAAGCTTTGCTTTTAATTCTGCCTGGTGAAACTTAGCCAATAAGAAAATATGGCGCTGTCCATTTTACGTAAACTAAAAAATGGCGCGCGGACGCTAGGTGTCGCCCTTCAGACCGGATGTACTACCAATGGTACTGGTAAAAAGTAGTCAAATTCGACGGAAACGGGTGTGCTCTCTCATTATAAAAGCTTCCAGTGAGGTAAGTATTTTAATATGCGTTTTATTTCAGGTAAAACGCTTCTATTATCTTGGTTCACCTTGTACACCAAAATAATTAACTTACTGGTTATGTATTTCTGATACCTAAATGAAGTTGATGTCTAAAGCATTCTAGGTATTGGGCATTGCTGGACCTTAGAATCAACATATTTAAATACTTAAATAAATTATTGTAACAAACATTTTTTGCTTACTCATAACAAAGAATCAAAGTGAACATGCTATGCAAGCTTTGCACAACAAAGGAGGTAACAAAATAAAATAATGCTGCATCATTAATGCTGCATCATTGATGATGTTGTTATAATTCTAAATTGATCTATTAGAAATAATTCATCAAGCCTTTCTCATATTATGTCAGATTGTTTATGCAAGTATTTCAGATTGATCCAAAATTGTATTGTGGTGTTTAGAGTCAGGTAAACAATAACATACATATGGCATACCATAATGATACAAGTTCCCTAGCCAACCTGTCCCTTGCAGATGGACTCTGCTGTACAGTCTCCTGCCTGCACCAGTGCGGAGGAAGGCAGAGGATATACTCACTGCAGGCCCACGGAGACAAGGTGCTGGCCGATGAGGCGCACGATCTCCTGGTCGAGCTGCGACATGGCGGGCGGGTCGCGCTCGGGCCCGGGGTCAGGCTCGGCGTGGGGCGCGAGGCCGTTGTGCGACGGCGGGCCCGTGCCGTTGAGGTGCGCGCCGTTGGTGCACGGCTGGTGCATGGCGGCGGCGGGCTGGGCGGGCGGCGACAGCCTGCGGGACCGCTTGCGCGGCGGCCGATGCCCTGCGCCCTCGTCCCCCGAGTCACTGGAGGCCAGACTGGCCCTCGAGCGCTCGCCCACTCCGCGCCGCGCTGCCCCCCGCCCAGAGATCACGAGAGCTCCCGCCGCATCGGCCTCGAACCCACTGCCGAGTGACGTCACGACCGTACCACTCGCACTCACTGGACCATCTCCCTTTGTTCGTCCGAGATAGAACCTCGCTTCGTACGCTCTAATTGGGAAGACTTTCGAATACCTATATCGATTAACTGATATCTTTAGAGACTGGAACAAGTGGAAAAGCCTTCGTCTACTGATTCAACTCAGTGCTTGTGAAGCGTACACAAAAATCAGCTGAATATGAAACGACAAAGACAAACGAAACAACGACAGCTGTCTTTGCAACAACATCCACTACGCCATGAGTGCTGCCAACAGCATTCTTGTCATAATTTTGATTAAAAAAATCTGATATAAATCTACAAGCAGCTTCAAATATTTACCATGGCATGTTTTTTATGAAAGTACAAGTAAATATGTAGATTTAATGTAGATATATTTATCAATTAAGGATTAGCCCATACAGTTGATTTATTTAAATATGCCGACGAAGACGACGACGACGACGTGTCGTGACGATCGACGACTAATCTATGATGCGTCCTGTACACGTTCGGCAAATGCGTTGGGCCAATGCGCCAACAACGTATGAACACTGTTTGCGGAGCGCGCCAAGATCCTTTGATATGTGCACAAAAACCGACATTAGTCGGTTTGCGAGCCAACGTTGGCCGCCAACTTCCAACATGCGCCAAGTAGGTCTCTACCATAGATTAAGTAATTCCAGATGGAGTCCTACGGAATCAGAAATCAAGAACAGCAATGGCGGACTTTTCATAAGTGAGAGATGCAACTGATGAAAAAAAATGCCGATAATTTTCATAAAATTTTCTACAAATCACAGATCACATATCAAATAGGTAGGTAGCTATTTTTTTTTTTAAAGTAGCGTAATGCTTTAGTCACATAAATGTGGTGTTGGGGTGTTCTGGGGGATAAATAAGATAAATGTCAAAAAGTTGGAATTTTTCTTAGGTCACCTCAACCCCCTCTATACGATTCCGTAAAAAAAACATACCTCCGTCAAGGAAAACAATTATGTCAATCAGTAAGTCAAGTCAGTCTGTGTTAATTTAGCTTTATATAATAGAATGCTTAAGAAATATCTATTTAAATTCTTATTAATATTAGGTAGGCTACCTACCTAATTCCAATTTTAAGAATTATAATCAGAGATATTCGGATGCATATTTACCTAAACTTGAGATGTTGGCTACTATGGAAAGAACTTTTTATATCGAAAAATCGACCATAAATTGGACTAGCTGGTGTTTCCTGTCTAAAACTAAAATTCAATTGTCTGCATCCGGTAATTTCAACGAGTGCGTGCTTTTGCTACGATTTGAAATACCTATACAAAAAAAATGTTTATGTGTTTTATGCTGTAATTTTTGAAAAATGGACCGGTAAGTATATCAACTTTATTATTTTTAACAATCCACCATTAATTAATTTGTGTTTTTTTTTGCGATTGTTACACGTCGTGCTATTTTCTAAAATATGCCTAGTAATCATTAATAAATCGAAAAATCCAAAAATACTTGTCTTTAATTTTATCAACCTGAATACAAAAAATTAAAACAATCTAAGTTCTTGAGTGATAGAGGGTTAATATAAATAGTCTTATCATTGAAACCAGAGGTTTGGTATGAGTTCAAAACAGATGAAAAAAAAATTATGTACTTACTTATTTTGAAAAAAAAATCATAAACGCATTCCACCCCACGTATACGCATAGGTACCCGGCACCGGCGATCAAGGTCAAAGTCAAATACCATGCCAGAAATTCAAAAACAGGTAGTAAAACAATCGAGGGATCCGCGAAATACCTACAAAAGTTACGCCAAACGAGAGGGGGTGGGCCGCGCGGGGTCTGACAGGTGACATTGCATTTTGTTAGTAACATACCTACACGCATACTCGAATGGGGAAGTAAAATTAATATACATCTGATTACTTATGCAATCCCGGAATCCCCGGGAATTTATTTTTAATAAAAGTTCCTAAGAAGCGCCGATGAGCCGCTTCCATAATTTGTTAGCTAAAAATTCACTTTAGGTAAATATGCATCCGATTATCCGATCTCTAATTATAATAAACAAAGATTCAAACATTTTTAATAAACTCCCACATTATTCGGAAATTTAGAAGTTTACGTGCTGGTAACACCGGCAAGATTTGTGTTTTTTCTGTTGATAGTTATTTGCGTTCAATCGAAGAAATAAGTGGATGTAATTGGAAATAAAATATACGTGTGAAATATAATTCTGTGATTATTATTTACTAAATTAGTGTGATTTCGGCAACAGCTGACCACACAAGAAGACTTTTTCATTTTTCGATCTAAGTTACAATAGAGTCACTCTGTTGGTGTATAAAGAGGTAATGGCGGACGAGCGGTCTATAAATTGACAATGTCAAAATCGGTACTACAGTGAGTACTTCGTTCTTCGGTTGACTGAGACTCGGTCCGGAGAATTTTTTCGTTCATGGTCTCGTAAACGTTGGCCCAATGCATTGGCCCAACCAACGTGTACAGGACGCATAACGATGACACGGGGCGAGACGAACGACGACGACGACGCGACGACACGCGATGGACATAAATTCTGAATACCTGAGATGGCAGCACTATCTGTAAGAGTCAAATTATGTGGACCAAAACATTAACCAAGTGATGGCTTAGGAGCAGAAAATGACTGGTCCCCGGGATACCCGGGAAAATATGCAATTTTTATTTCATGTCTCTATAGATTCAGTAAAATTTGCTGTTTTGAATATTTTTTGGGCTACCCTACAGAACGCCCTTAATATAATGGTTCAAAAAAGCAAATACAAACATTTAATTTACCCCAAAAATAATAACACATTGTTTTGCAAAAATAAAAAAATCATGCGGTAGGGGAGCATCCCTAGAAAGAGAACTGAATTCTGACAAGAAGTTGAAGTTCACAAGTTCAATTCAGTGCCCGCAAGATAATTCTGCGCGCGGCCGATTCGGAACTAATAATCGTAATGTATTATGCCGCCAGGCGCCATCTTGAATTCTTGACGTTTATTAATATTAGTGACTTGCCTGCCCGGTCTGATACGTAACGTAAACGTACTCGTTATCTCGTTATAGGTACTTTGTACAAGATCTTAACAAATGGACAAAGTGTTTCAAATTGAATCATATGAAATCTTTCAAGTAGTAAGTGAAATCAATATTTTTCACTGGAAGTAGTTAAGGACATGGGCAGTCCTTAAAGTTTTGAACGATTTAGAACAGGGCTCATTATGTAGTTGATGTATCCCTGTTCAAACTGAGTCCTAATTGCTCATAAACTCTTACACTGGTGATACTAAATAGGACAATTAAACAAATACATCACGCTAACTCACATTCTTTAAACATTTTCAGGTTTTGCACCAAGTAATAAGAAATATATCTTATAGCACAGGAAAACTAGAAGAAGCTCCTATTCAATTGGATCAGAATGCACTTATAGCAGCTGGAGAAGATGTAAGGAAAATAATTACCAACTGTAATTTTGATATGAAGAAAGTGTCAGAGTCATTGTCCGATAGACTATGGGATACAGAGAGAGTTAAATATTTGTCAAGTATTTTGGACCAAGAAAAGACTAAACTTGTGTATGCATCTCTGGTTCACCACAACAGTGGACTTGGTGAAACAATCTTTGATTCGGAATGGCTATTGAAACTTGTGCTTGGAACCAGTCAACTTAATACCATGAAATATCCCTTTCTGCAATTGATTTTGTCAACAGTCAATACAAGTGGTGTGAAAGGTGACAAAATGTTTGAACTCAATAAAACTATGCTTTTGAAAACAATACAGACATTGGAACAGTTAACAGGGGATATTTCCAGTTCTGCCTAGAAAAAGTTATAAATACCTATTCAGTGAATTATTTTATAAACAATCTTTTCACTGCCCAGCCTCTGCAGGGCGACCTGATGGGGTGTTGCAGCTACAATGGTAAGTTATGTGACTATATAGAACTGCAATATATTGCTCAACAGCCTAGATATATTGGTCCACTGCTAGACACAGGCTTCCCCCCTTGGGGTAATGCCCATAATCCCCACACTCTGGGCCATGTGGGTTGGGGATCACAGTTTGATGGTAAAGTTCTTCCTAAAGAACTTGAGGGAGAGGTCATTATATATTTGTAAGCATTATTTACACAAAAAATAATATAAAAAAAGTTGACTCACACCTCTAGTTTTATTCCTATCACCACCCTTTACATTCTTTATACTCTTGGATCATGCTTAAGAACATAACTCATCTGAGCCACCCGCAAGACACAAGGCTGTGTTTCCACCAGAGATGCATAGGGAGGAATGTGTTTTTAACAACCAATAGAATCATTTAATACCTAGCCACACTAAAGCGCAGCTCTGGTGGAAACAGCTTCAATGTTTTTGTAAATACAAAACAAGGGAAAGATGTATGCAAGGAAACTGAAGCCTATAATAAGGTAATTATAATATGTATGATGGATGACATGTCAATCGAGAACTTACCCTAGTCTTGCTCGCTTAAAAGAGCACACTACACATCCTCACCCCGGTCAGCTAGCTTGCACATCTCAGGTGGAAACAGCCTCAATGGTCTTCTTAAACTCTTCGATACTTACCGAAAGACAGTGAAAAAACGGGCTTATAATGGAGAACAACTACGTCAAAAGTGAACAAGGTAGGTATTTATTATTTCTGAGAAAAAGTTCTATAAAAAACACTTGCATTGCAGTGCCCATGGCGGCGCTGCGACATGGCGTACAAGTCCGTCCATGTTCATTAACTTCTGAAGTTATGATGTATTTCTGTTGCCGCTATAGGTAACAATAAATCAAATGACAAACAGATTAAAATAAATATTTAAGAGGACGTTGTTTATTAACTTTAAAAATAAATAATTAAATTAAAATAAAACAATTACCTATTTTAAGGGGGGGCTCCCATACAACAGAGATGACATTTTCTTTTGCCGTTTTTATAGACAATTCTACGGAACCCTTAGTCCCTTAGTCTCGTGCGAGTCAGAGTCGTACATACATAACAGTAGGTATTACTGATTGAGGTAGGTAGGTGGCGCAATGTATGTCAGTAAGATGACAAAAAACATTGGCCTTGTTTAAGTAGGCTAATAATTTTGCACTTTTATTTCATATTACTAGTTTAGCGTAGTTAGCATAATTATTTTACAAATTTGCACCGTTGCTGTTATATTATGACTACTGATTGATGAGATTGGAATTTTTTCGTTTAAAAACACTTTCTGCCTGAGATACAGGTTTACTTAACCTAGTTCAGGCAAATGTATTATTTTAGACCTGAAGAACATAAGAAAATTGACTCTTGTAATGCTAAACTAAACTCTCATTTAGTCGTAAGTTGTCTTGAATTTTTTTTTTTTTTTTTTTTATGTAATATCAGTATCTCAGTCTTGTTCGTCCTTTTTTGATGATTCTTCTAATTTTGTAAGAAGAATGCACAAGGGGCTCCCATTATTATGGTATTCCCGCCAGAGATTACGATTTGCACTGGCTCTGCAATATCTCTAGTATTCTTGTAGTAGTCACCCCCCATCTAACAGCACGACCCTATCTCGTCTTAGTGGCTGGCGATGATTCTAGTCAAGGGTTATAAGAAACAGTTATAATATTTGAAAAATTTATTGATAAGAGACATTCACACACCAACATTAGGTATATTTATGTGTATTGGAGTACATAACGTAATTACAGTTACAACATCGACCATTGCTATGAGCAAAAACTTACTTCTTTCACATTATACACTTACAACCATTTCTTTTGAAAGATGGTCTCGATAGAGAAATAACTGTTTTAGCAATCAATTTCTTCGTAATATTCGAATAAGGAATTTAATTTAACCAGACCATCTACACGACATGAACGATAAATCCTTACCTACCCAACTTATCATAATCCTCCAGATGTTACATCTCACAAGTCTTACAGAGATATCTTGATGAAAAACTGCTTTCTCCATGTTCAAAGTATACCAGTTATAGCTAAGTTTTAAAGTTTACGATCAGCGAGATCAATTGAGTGCTGAATCAGGATAGTAGAGTAATGTTAAAACACTTAGCAGTACAATGAATTGTCCCAGAGCACGAAATATTACAATGAACCTAAACGATTGATATCCGGTTATAAATTAATCCTATGTTTCAGATATCACTTGATATGGAATGTCTCGCTCACGTTTAGGATTAGGCTATTTTATTATATCTGGAGTAAATCTCCCGACCACCAGTCACGCAAAATTTTCATAAAAATGTATAAAATTACAAAAAACTTGGTTTGGAACTAAAGCAATGGACAGAAACTATTCTATATGGGATTATGATCAATTATAATGTATAGTTATATCAAATATTAAAATGTCCTAGTAAGATTTGTATTTCACTATACGAGGTCGAAATAATTACGCTACTCGACAGCAGTAGCCTACAAGTATCATACTGCCGACTACTTCTACATATTATTATATTAATCATTGTAGATCTACGATAATAATGTCTAAAATTACATTATAATATATGCCTGTAAATGGATAAAAAGTGTATAGTATAATCACAAATTGGCCGCAATTTCCAAATCGAGTTACTATAAAAAAACTTTTGAATTTAGTTAATAACTGTCTCAACCTGTGTTTTGCGCGACACGGCCGCGCCGCCGGCCCGCCCCGCCACCCGGCGCGCGGCGGGGCGCCACCCAGCTTCAGTTATAATCAATGAGCAATTGCTAACCTACACACAAATTTAGACAAAACAGCTTACATAAATCTATGAGCTTGCATTACAGAGAGCAGTAAACTAAATTTATACAACTTAATATAAATTAGAGTAAGTAAATGTCTTATAGTAAACATGGATGATTATACAATATAAGAAATTCATATTCTTAATTCACACTTCAATTTACAATGCTTCAACTTTAATTTCAATAATTAATTATCAAGTAAGAGAAATCATGAAATTGAATTCATATATACATAACATTTGTGGATCAATTAAAGTATAAAATATATGAAATAGAAAACTTCCTCACCGATTCAATTTAGGAGAGTATAAATTGTATGTATTAATTATTTCATTTGAACGAGACTATGTTTCTCAGTATTTACGTGTGCATCAGTAGTTGACAAGCTTGAGGCTGACAAACTGGACAAACAAAATGTACCTAGGTAATGACAAAATTCACAAACCAATCTTCAAAAGCGTTATAAGGTTTTATACGCGTTTTTGAAAACTGATAATATTTTAGCTAATTTTGTAAGAAAAGCTGTGATCCTACGATCTACCAAGAACTGAAGTTTTAAAGTGTATGGATAATTCAAAGTTCAACAATAAGTACATAATTATATGTAAATTACTTTATCCAAAATGCAAAAAAACCTTGTCAAAAGTTAGTTTAGTGATCAAAATGATATTTGGATAATGGAAGATAAGCAGCAAATTGAAGATACAATTTGTGGAAGTATGTATCACCAAACTTGATGGCTATTCATTAAATAATATCTACGTCTTCAGGAGCCACTCTAATAAACAACTCGCAACTTATACCCCTGTAATAATGGCACCAACTAACCGCACCGTATACTGCCTATATAACTTTGTTATTGTAATAATTATTATAAAAAGCGATACTTTCGAATAAAACATATAAAATCTTATTTAAAATGAAGCAAAGCACGCTAAGACTTATAATACCATCGTAACGTCAAGTCGTCGTGTGAAACCGGAATCCACATGATGGCTACGCAAACATAGCTCGAACTTAGTTCGATGTTATAATACACCACGTTGCGAATCGTAATAAATAAAGGCTTATTTATGGACACAGGTTGGTGTCGCGCGCCGCCCCGCCGCTAGTCCGAGCCTGCCCGCGCCGTCTCCACCATCTGCAACGGGCGCAAGTCTCGTCAGCACACTTCACTTCTACACGAGCAGAGCATTCAAACGACATTCATCTACTCGGCTCAAAGCTATATTACCGTTTCAGTGTTGATCTCTGGTACATCTGGGACTTCAGGGATCAAGTCCGCGAGCTTGTCGCACACGGACACCAGCTCCTGAAACATACATAGTATACTTGTTTAACAGTTACAGGGAGTCACACTAATTAACTTTTATTTACAATTAGCACAGTAAAATGCACAGTAAACAATAACAACAATATAAATAGCCAAAACATCTAACTAGATAATTGTAAAACAGTAAACTCGTATTAAATACATGACGATGAAGATTATAACATGTGAAAAGGAACAATGTGTGATGTTAGCACTGAAGCGAAAACTTGACATGCTGTTATGTTTTGTGAACCGGACGATGGATCCGAGAGCGGGCGGGAGGGGGTGGGGGGCTTTGGGAGGAGCCGACGGCGCGTCCCGGGAGCTCGCGTCTTCCGATCAATGACGGTCCACACATGCTGGCAGAGTACACAAACTACTAACAAACAACTGTTAACAGGACTCATAACGCGCTTTAAGTTACGGGATCTAATCCACTACAAGAGCAAGACTGTCCGGTTGTTATTCACCTGAGGCGTGTGTGCGGCGGGCGGCGGAGAGGGCGGCGCGGCCTCGGCACTGTCGGCAGCCGGCGGGCTGTCTCCGGACACTCCATTGTAGTCCATTTTGTCCAGTCCGTTCTCGGCGTGCACAGCCGCCTTAGCTTTGTTCTTGGCGTTCTCCGCACAGATGTCGGTCTCCTCGTGCTGCGCGCCGTTGGTGAGCGGCGCGATCACCTCCGGCAGCTCCTCGGCCAGCAGTCCGTTCCCGTTGAGCCGGTCGAGGGGCTCGTCGTCGAGCGCGGGCGGCGGCGGCAGCGGCCCGGACTCTATGGACGAGGTGTCATTCTCCGGCGAGGGAATCTGCTCTATCTTTGGCTCGGGGCTCGATTCCATCGGAGGTGCCTCTTCGGGTATGGATTCCGAGATTGCTTCTGTCGTTTCAGCCAGCGCCTCGTGTTTTTGTTCGGGTTCCTCCGCCTGGATGAGCGCATCCTCGCTGGGAGGGGTAGGCAGATGATGGGGAGTGGGCAGGCTCGCCTCTGCCGCAGCCAGCTCCGGCTCCAGATTGGCGAGCGCCGGGAGCGAGGCGAGCTCGACGGGGACATCTTCGCTAGAGTCCTTAGCGGGAGAGGGAGGTAGGGCCGCGTCACAGTTAGAGGTGAGAGGTGAGAGAGTTGTGTCGTCTCGGGCGAGAGTGTCGGAGGGTGCGTCGGCGGCGGGCGGTACGGGGCCGGCGGGCGCCAGCTCGGGCGCCATGGTGCTGGCGGCGAAGGACGCCACCGACGATGGGGGAGGGTTCGCGGGGAGAGGCGGAGGCGTGGATTCTAGCAAAGGCATCTGTTCAACACAAACCTCTTTGGCGGGAATTTCGGGAGCCGGGGTGATCTCTAGCGCGTCGGCGGCGAGTGGGGCGGGTTTAGGTTCCTCGGCCGGTACCTCCGGGTGGGGTTCCTCCAGCGAGAGTCCATTGACGGGCAATTGTTCCGGTTGGGGCGCGGGGGCGTCGGGCGAGGGCTCCTGCAGCGGCGAGGCGGGCGGCTCCTCGGGCGAGCTGTCTCCGGCGCCGTTCGTGAGCGGCTCCGTCACCGGCGTCTCCGCCGTCGCTTCCTCCTTCTCCTCGGGCACAGCGGCGGGCGCCGCAGGGGCAGGGTCAGCGGGGGCTGCGGAGACGGGGTTAGCTAGGGCTACCTCGACCGCGGGGGCCTCGACCGCGGGCTCCTCGGCTGCGGGGGCCTCCGCCGCTACTTCTTCCGCTACGGGTTCAGCTGCCGTTGCCGCTTCGGCCGTCTAGAAAAATATAATACTTATTAGGAACGAATTCAATAGAGATAATTTTTCCTGAAAAGTGGTAGAACTTATGCAAATAACTCTTTACGTTTAGTTAGAACATGGTGAGAACTAGGTCACGCACAGGAACTTGCAGGCAGTACCTTGTGGTCTGGCATGGCTCGCAGGGCGTGTGTCGACGCAGACTGAAGCGGGATAGACGGCGGCCATACCATTTATACTATACTTTGTAACGGAAGATTGGCGCTTATTTTTAGTAAACCAGTTATCCTTCAGTGATCATGATCAAAGGCGTATTACATTACAATGTGCTAGGGCTGCCTTTGCCCCGAGGATCGTGTACTTCCTTGGCAAACGACGGTATTCAGACAATGTACCTACACTAGCAAAATGTATAAGCTTACTTTCGACTCAAAAGCTCTGTAAAATGTCAAGTCTTGCTCTTTTTCTCGCTTGGACTTGCAGCCCAGGCCCATGCTAATCGGAGAGTCTGTAGGGGTTGTTATTAACCAACCCCTTTTTGTACCAATAATTAATTATAATTAACTCGTTGATTTCAAATCGTAATCCATAATAATGTACATACAAAATCATTACAACACGAAACGATCCGCCTTAAAAGTTTCCAGTTATGGGTATACAATGAGTAATATCTAACTAACATCGGGATACTCATCACAACGATCGATGGGATGAGTGCCTAGTCTGGTGACGAGACGCACTGCAATACTCTAGGAGGCATCACACAATTCCCGTTTGCTTTTCTTTACCTAACTAACTAGTATGTGATTGCTTCTGGAAAGTCATTTAGAAGCCCTCACTCCTCACTCGCGTAACAAGGCATGAGATCATGCCTTTTCATTTATCACTGCCTTCCGCGCGCTTCTCAAGAGGTTTTTAGACTAAAAACAGCAACAGTATTTCCAGGTCTAAAATGCCAAATTTCAGGCTAATCCGTCCAGTAGTCTTGAGGATAGTTAACTATCATCTAAAAATTAAAACTCTAATTTATAAGACGAGTAACAAGTGTAAAATGTGAAGTGTCTAAATTATGCAAATGAAAGTAATTGTTTTATTTGATGTGTAGAGTCAACCGCGGGCGCAGGGCTGCGGCGGACGATAAAACGACACCGGTGCGCAAGGCCACCTTTGTTTAGTGATGTAGAAAGACGCGCCCGGAGTGTTGCACTACACTACTGGACTGGACTGGACCGGCGGCGGCGGTCAGTCAGTACCTCGCACACGTCCCACTCGCCGGACTCGCCCGCTGCCGGACGCGATCTAATGCATCATCACAATAGCTCCTGCATGGTTTCCTTTATTGGTTTGCGGTGATGTTTATATACAATACAACGAAAAATTACAACGGAAGATAAAAAAACACAAGGATGTACGTTACGTACTACGTACAGATAATCTACACTAATATAAAGAGTAAAGTGTAATTTTGAACATTTGCAACGAATAAACTCTAAATAAATTAATAATAAATTATTCTAAATTATTCTAAATAATTAATAATAAATTACTGGACCGATTACAAAAATTTCTTCACCATTAGAATGCTACATTATCTCTGAGTGACTAGGCTATATTTATTACTAGAAGGAAATTAGGGATATCTCTACTTCAACTTCAATAATGACCAAATCACATGCACTCTATGAAATAGGTACGGTCGGCTCCCTACGCTACCGACATTGAATATGTATGTTGATTTTTTTTTATATTAATTTAAAAAGAAAAACTATTTAGGTCCTGCATAAAAATACATTTACTCTACGTTCATCGCAAAATGTTATGAAACCAATGTCCACCCGGGCGCGGGCGCAGCCAGGACGAGCCGCTATTAAACAAATAACAAAATGAACGCTGTGGGTTGAACCGATTCAAATGACACTGGAATATAATAAGCTTTAGTGCAGAGGAATCCGTCGGCAAAAGCTTGTCAATATCTCATCAGATTCCTGTATGTGTCGTTTCCGGTACATAACAAACTGACCCACCAGGCTGGTGCGAGGAGGCACCAAGGTCACTCGGAATAAAAGATACATTTGCCTTCAAGCTGCCGGTCGGGAGGTGCGCCGTGCGGTGTGACTCACAACTATTTTATATAGCTTTAATATACTTAGCAGATCTTTACTGTCTGTCTGAACCGTCTCGAAATAAGTCACTATAAATAAATAAAAAAATGCAGGATAATCCACACAGCATCATCTAGCCCCAAGCTAAGCAGAGCTTGTGTTATATGTACTAGATATGTGATATTCCTTATATTCATTGCATATAATAGATAATTTATTATTATACATAGAAAATATCTGCAGATCGTACAAACATTTTTCTGAAGCCAGGAATCGAGTCGCAGGCAGCCCTTCGCCCGCCGCGGCACGTCCTCGTCGGTCGCCATCTAACTGAACAGTCAGGGCGGTGGTAACATCTTTTTAATTGTTCACAATATCGGACGTGCGTCTTGCATTGCATATTGTAGGTGAGTACATAGACGAAGCCTTTCCAAACGGCAACCAGTCTTTTAGATGCAACGACAATAAGCCAACAAAGGGCAACATTACACAACACAGTAGTGGATTGCTACCAGCCCTATGATGAATATTTGTTAAATGATACATTGATCCTTACAAAGTAAGATCAGACAGAACAAGCCACATTCCAGCAGAAGAGAAACCACCTCACGCTGACGTTCAAATGAAGCATGCGTGTTGCGCGCTTCCGCTCGAGGCATAACATTACCGAGTGAAGGTGCTAGGGATTCTCCAACAGAACGACCGGCCAGCTAATGTAACGTCCAGTCGTGTCCTGCAGGCTTGTCAACATTATTTTTTATTTTTGTATATTCGAATTAACAATATTTGAAAGTATGTAGCTAGTTTCTGCCCGCAGCGCCGCAGCGCACGCGGTTTTGCGTGATAAAAAGTAGTACAGATCCATGTTCAAGCAACATCCAAACGTAAATAATACAAATGTGATTCATCCATCCAACTTCAATGTTGATAATGTAGTAGCGTAGCTAGTGTGTGTTGAGCTGTTAATTTCCCGTGATGTTAGTGAATGTATAAATGAATGGTAATGTCTGTGTTTAATAGCATAATGCCGGTTAGTCAAAGCGAGGAAATCACAGAATCGTAGTCCGGAACGAACGGAACACGAACAATAGCGTCCGCCAGCGCGCCATGCCACCACCAGCCCCGCACTCCGCACGGGAAGCTAACGGCCCGCGCCGGCGAGAACAGGATCCAGCGCACGACTATCAACGTGTCAGCACAGGTCACGCGGACATTTTAATTATATCTTGTGCTTTATTGTTTCCATATATTATGTACTATACACAGCGCTCCGGATATCGGATAGATAACTGCTTCGACTATGTGTCCTATTGAACATACATACTATCAGATGGTTAGTCTATCGAGAGACCAACATTTTTAGTTACTTCATATAACCGTATCATTAGTAATTCTGTAGCTGAGGAAAGCGCACAAGAACCATATTTTAGCGACAGACCCAGACAAAATTGGAAAGGCACATGACAGAGAAACATCAACGGATGTGCACAATTTGCACCGTCAATAAATAAGAGGAGATAGCCCCTCGCGCCGCCGTCTGCGGACCGTCACCTAGCCGCTATCAGAGGTTGAATGGCCTGTCTTGCCACTCGGCACCGACTACTAATATCGCCTTACGGACAATGTAGCTTTTGTAAGAGTATTCTTATTGAATAATACAAGAGTTAGGAGAGATGCCCGTTTATGGTAGCTGCATTATTAATAACTTGGAACTCCCACGAGAGGTGCCATGCGCGGCCATTTTCTCCTATCACCTTGTTACACGTAATTTGTGAAATTCATGTTGTGTAGCGATTGTAAGAGCCTTTGAATGTTATTCTCTCGTAACCAATAAGGCGCAACCAACACATGATGCTAGTTAAAATTAGCTTTTGAACGACAAAGGAGAACTACTCGGGACTCGGGTAAGTGTTGACTGTGGTTAGAATGGTTTGTGACGTACGTAATGGTTGGGTTGGTTATCAGGCGAAGGCGAGTCGGTACGTGCGTATTGTACCACAGGGTGTCTGTGGAGAATGCCGTGCGAACACGACACGATATTTGACAACACAATAGACTGTCAATAGAGGAAATTGAGTCCCTTCCTTGTTATGTCAATGTTCCATTCAGTGGTCATATTATGAAAACATGTGCAGTGGGTTTGTTGTAACGCCATGCCTCGGCACAATACACTTAGCAAACATGTCACCGGAGACAGGATGTTCTGCGGAGCCTATGGTGCTGCGGCCGACGTCACAGCACAGCAGCGCTCAGCTCAACTACCTTCCGATACAATTAAAACGCAATCAAAACTGTCTGCCTTGTTAATATGACAGTCGAGCGATGTCGTTGACCTTGTACGTGGATTCATTACGGAGCGAGAGTAAACAAACATTTACCCATTTCTAATACTCACTTAATAAAGCATATTTTACGATGGCTGGTGTTTACAAGCAAACTGAGGCGAGTGGAGAGAGTAATATGGTGCAGAACAGTAGCTAACGGGGTGCGGCGCACTGCGACCGGCGCGGGCGCAGGCCCTACCAGCGGGCGGGGGACCGAGGAGGTTGGCCCACAACACAAAATGTCTTTTTTTATCAAGAAGGTCAATTTCAACAGGATCCGGAAATGAAACCAAAGTTATTAGATTTAGATTCAAAGCAAATATACGTAGGTCGAGAGATAGGCAAAATAAGCGCTATGTCTATGTTGAAAACCGGTGTAGGGTCGTTTAGCAGACATAAGTTTAGTGTCATGCAAGTGGTCTGGTCCAGACCGGGCCCGCCCGCGCCGCCCACGCCGCGCTCGCTAAACCTGCCAAGGACTACTCATTTTATTTCCACTCTGCAAACTTGTTTCCTAATGCTCCCCATCGCTGACCCTCCCCCGCCCCCGCGCCCGCGCCCGCGCCGCCTTCATATTCCATCTGATACGCAAACGACCTTATCTTCAGGTTATTATAGTTCACCTTATAATTATATGCGATACTGCAAGAGCTTTCTGGCGTCAATTAACGAGACTTATTGACAGAAACATTATCATTATGTTATACTTTCTCTCGCCTTCCAAAATCCGCTAACTTCGCTTTTCTAAAAGATTTTCTACAACTATAATAATAAATTGCTAGCGGAAGGATAAACCATAAATGTATTAGTACTCCGCTCACTACTACGCCGCGCCGCGCCGTATGTAGTCTGCTCTGTCGTTCATTGTGTCGATAACATTTTTACTATTCAAATGCCACAAGCGTCAAACGACGTGAGACGACGCGAGTATCCTACTAATATTATAAATGCGAAAGTTTGTAACTATGGATGGATGGATGTACATATGTTTGTTACTCTTTCACGTAAAAACTACTGAATGGATTTTAATGATACTTCAGAATAATATAGCTTATACATCAGAATACACAGGCTACAATTTATAAAGATATATTGTATATTATCCAAAATGTATCACAGAACTAAGAAAAAACAGTGCTAGGACGACTGTCAATGTCTGTCTATTGTTAACCACAGACTTGTAATGTGACGTCATCCATAGGTTCAGCCTGAAAACCAGCGTCGTTACAGTCTTCGGGCAGTAGCGACATTAAGCTGAGGCTGGACCTAATTAGCGCGCACTGAGGACAGGCTACGTTATTTTTACTTATTTTCTATTGTTTATCTTTTAGTTTTAGTATTAGTTTTATACTTATTTTCTATTGTTATATTTTAGTTCTTAGTTTTAGTGTTAGGTATATCTTATTTAGATTAATGTGTTTTTTTAATGTACGTTTGTCTTTATTGTGTGTGCTAATAAAAGTTTTCTATTCTATTCCAAAATATCTATCAACACGCGGGTGAAACCGCGGGGCGGAGCTAGTATCATAATAATGTACTGCCAAAGTTTAGTTCCCAGTCCGTCCGAGTGGTACCGACCGCACAAATGAACACCGGTCAGCGAGCGGAGGATCATCTGCCCTATTCTACTCTGCATAGCGAAGGCTTTATTGACCATGAAGACATACTCAAAATTGCGTAACGTAAACTGCGCACCGGCGAACGCGAAAACAAGTCGCTGTTCAGTTTTTGCTGTTAGCTTATTATCATCATAACTGTTCAATATGGAAATAGATTCCAAAACTACCTACTTAGTATCAGTGTTTATTTGTACACGACGTGGATAACCGACGACGGAGGTCGCGCATATCACTGAGTGAGTGTCTGTGGTCCGTTAGCATTAGTGTTTATTGAAAGCACTAGCTCTCTGGAGGAAGTTAGGGACCGTTCAGCGAAGCGATGACACAGCGTGCGCGGTGTGATGGTATTACGGTACCTAGTGGCGGAAAGCGGGGGGATGCGGCCTCACATGTCACGTCAATCAAATGCGGGTCCGCGAAGCATTACCGGCCCACGTTTGGCTAGCACGGATATAGCAGCACTTACAAATTATAATGTGCATTGTTCCCCGCGCAGGCTGAGCGCGCGCCGTCGGTTAGGGTGCAATGCACTGCGCCGCAATACTTGTCATAGAAATCGTGGGTTTCTAGTCGGTCCAGCCGCAAGGTCGCGCCGAATCGATTCATTGCACTAACTAACTACCAATTAAATAATAAACCGACCCCGAGATTTTAAAAAGATTGCTACAGTTACAAGTGAACAAGTGAACTTACCGGGGCAATGCCTGGCGAAGTGCATCCGGTAATAATTAATGAACGTAACCAAAGCATTCGCCAGTCCAGAAGGTCGAGCAGCGCGCCCGAGCCGTGCAGTACTCGGACAGACGGAACACGGCCACCTCCGCGCCCGCACTCCGCTCGCTTTCAATTTCCGTTGGAATACTAATTGGCTCTAGTGGAATACCGAAAATAATTGCACGCACATTTTAATTTTTATCCACATGGCCACAATGGCGAAACGAAAGTGGGCCAGTTGATTCATGAATGCATGATGGATGGTATCGGCGAGCGAGGGTCGAGTGGTGTCCGAGCATCGAGCGCGGCTGACGTGCGACCACATACAATATCCACTATGATTAGAAAGTTCTCGGCGGCGGGCGGTCTCATTTCGAATCAATCTCCATCGACGGGCGCCGCGGCCGCCTAGGCTGCACAAAAAACTAAATAGGCTAGACACGTAGACACTCACCTCCTCGGGAACTTTCTCTGGTTCGCCGTTCGTTTTGGGCTCCTCGTCTTTTTGCTTCTTCTCTTGCTTGGGCTTGTCCTTTCTGCTGAAGCTGATCGATCTCAGAGACCATTTCTTCTTGACCTGTCCATGACATGCGAGGTTAAGTTAATGACACAGCATGCGACCAAACTTGACTCACTCTAGTTAAGACATGATCACAACACAATGACTAATATGACTTGTTATTTATTAAATAATGTTACATGACCGTCCGGCGCTATATGCCGGTAGTTCCTGTACTGAGTGGGAGGTTGCGGGTTCGAGTCTCGCCCTGGTCGTCATTTCTTGGGATGTTATTTAATATGTAGAGTTTTCCTAAGTGTGAGTAAGCACTACACAAAACAAAAAACCTTATGAAAGTGTGATGAGTCCTGGAGAAGCCTATCATAAGGTACCTTTTCCTTTTTGTGTTTCTTGCCGTCCTCGGGCGCGGGCGCCGCGTCCGCGCCGTCCGCCTTCTCGTCGGGCTCGCCGTTGGCGAGGGGCGCCGCTTCTGCTTCTTTGTCGCTCTCTTCCTTCTCTTCTTTGCCTTCCTTCTCGGTGGTCGCGTCCTTTTCGTTCTCAGGAGTACCGCTGTCTAGCTGCTTTTCTTTATCCTAAAAAGTTTATAGTTAATTATTAATCTGAACATAAACTAAGAGGTCCTATTCTGCAGACAAACGTCCACAGCTACACAAACGTAAGATAATCACCTCGCTAAACAGGAATTGTATTCGTGCTCACAGAACAAACAACAAGTCTACAAGAAAAGCACTTAATATGCAGAGAAACAAACTGCTGCTCCTCCTCTGGTAGGTGACCTTACTCGACTCTTACGACATTCTCTCATTGATTATGGGGGTTGATTCTTAAGCCGCAACCGCCACTATACAAGCTTGCTAAGTCATAGTCCTGAGTGACATTTATGCCATAAAAAAAGCGTGACTCAAGCATAAATCGATGCCTGAGCAAGCTTTCATAATTCGAAACTAAGATGTCATTCATAAACAATTAATTTACCAAAGACTGTGATTAGGTGCGGCAAATTCAATTCAACAAAACATTATTGCTCGCCATACATTGTCCGGTAGTATAGTATAGGCAAGGTTGTGTAAATACGGAAGCCTGTGCGGATAGAGGGCCGCGTGCGATGCAATGCAACCCTTGCAGTGCACGCACGTGACGGGCGAAATCAATACGCGCCGACCCTTCGGCTTACCCACCTCTACATAACTAGCTGCGCGACGACGCATATTGTATTACTGGCTGCCTGTGGCCCGCAGGAACGAGGAATTACTGAACACTGACTGCCCTACCCCTCACACATGGTACTTATTGCAACTTCCAAGAATACCACTCACTTAGTTAAGGTGGCTCTAATTCCCCCTTAGACAAACATTGTCACGTAATATTCGGGAGCTAGTAAACCATTTACTAAATAGTTTGTTTGCTATACCTAATGCTCAGGTACGTAGTAAGAATGAATGTGGACAAATAAGTAGAATTCAAAGTTTACATTTACTATTAATAACTCATTTCGTATGAGCAAGAGGCAGGTTGCTTCCTAAGCTAACAATATAACAAATTATTTCCTTTCTTACGATAGCTTGTCTTGTCTTAATAGGTTCTGCGGAATAATAAAATGTTCTTGTACTGTACTGTAACATTATCTAGACAGGAAGTGTCGGGTCGGGGGGCCGGGGGGCCTGGCAGTGCGCGCTAGGAATACCTGCAATAGCTTGTTTTCAAAACGCATTCGATGGCAACTTTCAGATAATCTACAAAGTATATATATAAACGGATGCGTACGTTTGACAAAGATTATAAACACAGCCACAACGAGTCCATTATTATACGACAAAGGGGCGCACAGTAGTTGATATGGATGGTGATGTGATGTTAATTAGGACAGTGGCGTGGAATGCGGCCCAGCCCCGCTCTGCGCGCCCCTGCCTGCGCCTGCGCTGCCCGCATGCTCGCATACAGGACCAATTGTACTTCAATAAACGCCTTTCATTCTCTTTTGTAAGATAATTGTGATCGTCCGCGACAGACGCGACACTGGCCGATGACGACGCGGATAACAGATATCTCTATTCGATGCTGCTTATTAATATAATGTACCTACCATTGTGCTATCTATTGCGAATGCCATTCACGATGACCTCTGCTTTAACGAGCTGTACTCAACTTAAACTTCAGTTTTGATGTTCCGAGGATGGCACACAAATCTTGCACCACATTTATTGATGTGCATCACTTGATGACAATAAAATGCATTTAAGTAGAAATGGATATGCCAAGGATTGAATCCGTGACGGCATTGTTATGTGTGATGTATGCGCCATGATGCGCAGCGTGGCACCTGGTGCGTGCGGCATGCGGTACGTACCGTGGTGGGTTCAGGCTGGATGTGCGCATCGCCGTTAAGCTGCGGCTTGAGCGCGTCGGCGTCCGCCAGCGCCTCTACGCGGCCCTCGCCGCCGGCGCCCGCCGCCGCCACCTCGCCGCCGCCCTCCGCCTCCTTGCCGCTTATATCGACCGAGCGCTTGCTCTGTTTAGCACCCATTTTCGATTCACACCTATGACAAAACAGCTTTTTATATCTTCACCGGCTATGATTTGCAACAAACAATCGCGAAAACTAGAGGGCCATGTAATTGTAGATTCCCAATAATAGTTTTAAAAGCGATGGAAGAGCATTTGATAAATAACAACAAGTCCTGTTTTCCTCATCGACAGCAGAGCACGGTCTAAGGATATTTGTCCGCTGGAGTAGTTTCATTCATCAATACATGATTCACTGCTACCAGAGGAACTTCCGCAAAAAATGAATCACACGTTAGATAGGTATTTACTTGACGGTACATGGTGATGTTAGGTTCAGTACAACGTTTGAAACGTGTCGGAGCCGAGATATAATAAAACTAACCAGGTAGCGAGACATGCATGCTGGGCTGCCAGTCAAGTGACAATGCACGCCAGTGGGTCACAGCGCCCGCCTCTCGCCCAAAATAAACTAAGTCCGATTAGAATAGAACAAAACGAGTGCATTTCATAGAATGCATGCACCACTGACTCTATTACTGAAATAAACTGCTCACAGTTCATCTACTACGCCACTTTTCCTTTGTATGTTTATTTGGGTACAAATAGTATTTTAAAAACAAAGATAGCGCCGTTTAATTAAAAATAAACAATATGGGTAAGGTACTCGTAAGATGATGATTATTTTAAGTTATTAGAAGCCATTTGAAACGATCCGTTGTTCGGTGATTCATACTCATAGGTATTTCACGTTGTAGGTACCTGCATACATTACAAACTCGTGTTATTGTCTATTGATGAATAACTGTACCCGTTAACACCTTCTCTACCGAGATAATACGACTTTTATTGAAAGAAACTTTCACGTGGAAAGGTTGTGTATCATT
Source organism: Eupithecia dodoneata (assembly GCA_947044415.1). Classification (NCBI taxonomy): domain Eukaryota; kingdom Metazoa; phylum Arthropoda; class Insecta; order Lepidoptera; family Geometridae; genus Eupithecia; species Eupithecia dodoneata. Next base: position 12,499,737 of record OX345664.1, on the reverse strand, counting down.
TTATTAGCTAAGGTACCTATCCTATGAGACATGCATGGCCATGACACACTCTTTAGGGTAAAGCATAATGAGATGAGATCAAGAGAGTATTTTGCTTTGTTATTTAAGGTACCAGCAAAACAGCAAAGTTCTTTAAATGTGAAGAAAACGAGAGAAGTCCATTATCACAAATGATTCGAAGAGAGTCGAAGTACCTAACTCATGGAATGTAATGGATCCCCTCAAGTGGCCCTTTGAGGAACGTTATCCAAGTCATGACTGTCAATACAAACAATAATAGCCAGCGACATTAGTCGGACAGTGCTCGTGCGTTATCGCGGCGCGGCGCAAACATCGCACGACCAAAATATCCCAACGAGCGAGTACTTTGTTTACTACAAGTACATGCACAACATGTCGCTCCTGTAGAGTACAAACAGAAGGCCAAGAGCATGGCAGACCACCATCACCGCGAAAACATGCTCTATATTTGTCTTCATACGTTACTTAGTACATACGACACGTGTACTACAGCTTAGTACAGTGCAAATTAAATATATTTATACGCAGGATGTACTTAAGCGCTTCATCTACTTCGTACTAAATTAGATTTTCCGTTTTTTTTTATTATAGTACCCAACTACCTTCATTATCGATTGATAGCGTAAATGTAAACAGGAGATTTGTAATTGGTATACCTACTGCGCGCACGCAACACACCAACTGTTACAAATTAGACGCATTTAATATGATTCGCACTAAGCTCGAGCACATGCTCGAGCAGCACCAAAAGAAACGGTATTCGAGACATGAATTATTATTGGTTCAGTTGTTCAGTTCATTGACCTGCAGTTAATGACATACCCCCCCTAAGTTAAGGCAGGCAGTCAACCCGAAATGGTTATTGTCATGGAAGCGCTCGGAGCTCGGCCCTTGCCTTCAATCCGAGAGGAGCCCGTGTACGCGACCTTGACTCGCTCGCGTTCAAGGTTGTCGGCCCGAGACGAGTGCTCTTCTCTTGTATAAATTCGTGCACGATAGCCTACACAGTACACTACACTACACGCCTGCTCTGGACTGCTCGGAAACGGTTACACTCAAAAAGCTTTATCACCACGTGTTTATAAACAAACGATACACACGACGATTTCTACTTTAGTATTAGGGGCTCCTTTAGAACTCGAAATGTCATAGAATTGCTGTTAAGGCTATTTTATAATGGGATTGTCTTCACTAAATTTTTTTGTCAACTAGTGGAAGAAGTGAAAAATAAACCACTAGACTAGAATATATGTAAGTAATATCAAATACATATGTAGGTAATATCACATGTTTGTTTGTTTTGCACATCTAAATACATAATAGGATGGAGCGACATTTTTTTTTACACTTGCTCTTCTTAATACCGGCGAAAAGCCCTCTACTGCCCTTTGAATATTTCAAAAAAATGAAAAACTAGGACTCATTAACAAAAATTTTAATTCAACATTTAACTGTTTTTTTATGTTGAATAACATATTTTCGTATCTCTAAATATATTAAACTTCGTATATAATAATTTGAACATCATTCTAAGCTTGTCATGAAGTCAAACGATACCTATCAAATGCGCCGATTTTAAATAAAATTCAATGATAGATAACATTCTGCGCGTAGCTTTGCAGCTTTAATTGTTGATATAAAAATAGTTTATTTCATATGTTCAAGTTATCCACCTTCGTCTTATGAACTTATTTGTTTCGTTCAGTAATCAATAAGATAAGCTCGTCGTCGTGAGTTGCGTGGTCCGATTGTGCTCATACACAATAATGCCGAATAAAACAACTCGAAGTGAAATAGACGGTCGATCTCCTATTGCCAATGACGGCTGATGTATTCAACTATTTATTAAACATGTATTGTTTATCGGAAATAAATTGAAAAATTAGAAAAATGATTAAGAAAAACCCGCCTTTTCTGAAGTTTTTTGGATTGCAGGACATGATTTAATGAAAGTTTGGAGGAACCTATTGTTACCTACCTATTGTTACCATACACCATGGTAAACAATTATTACAGTCCTGTTATGATAAGTATTTACATTTTATTCGCTTTCCAAAATCAAAACAAACTGATAACTTTAAATCAAAGCTACAGCAATGGAAAACTGAATGCATGAAAGGACATTTTGATATTTGTTGTTGCAAATGTTGTGATTTTAACATTTGTTATTGTCGAAAAGAAAAGAAAGTACCTGTGTTAGAAAGAGCTTTTTTACTTGATCAAAGAAGTGAAAGGAAAATGGCTATTGGAAGTTTACATCGAAAAGAGACAAACAGTTTAAAAAAGAAATGATGTAGGAAACAAAATACAGTTACAAATATCCGACGGATGTTTTTAAATGAATTGCATTATCTAGATGTTTGAGTTCTGATGTAAAGAAAATTATAGACCCAGTTATTCGGATAAACGCGTTTTTTGCACACCCTGAAAAATACAATCGAGGGCGACAATGCCATCGTTCGATACCAAAAAAAAAATTTTAATGCGTAAAAAAAACGTAAAAACGCACGATTTTGTAATTTTGGAATATTTTTTTTATTTGCTTGATGCAAAATATTTTGTAATAAAACTTTTATAATCATTAAATTTATGTTTTATTTACCCTATCCCTTTAAAATAAATCGTAATTTATCATTGTGTTCAGCAGTAGAAAGATTTTCGAAAGTTGCGTTTAAATAAAAAATATCAAATTTCAAACGACGGTAGAGGGCTAAAAAATATATTTAAAAAATAAAATAAAAATACACTTGTTATTGCCTTGGCCCTATGCAACTTTTGGCAGGTATTCCAAATCGATTACGTTACTTTATTTTTTTTCATACATTGACGCTCCACCCGTATAATGCGATTTTAGACAAATATCATTAATTAATAATTAACTGTTCCACTCTAAATTAAAAATTTTAAACTAATTCAGGAATTAGGTAGTCTGGTCCTACACTTTGCCGCAATGTTTTTGGGACTCAATGTTTTTTTTAACCAACAACGTTGAAAAAGGGGGATGTTCGGCTGTATGTATGTTTTTAATGTATGTTCGTCGATTTCTCCGTCAGTTATGGACTGATTTGCATGATTCTTTTGCATTTTTATAGAAGATGATGATTCCGGTGACGACGGCGGTTCCATTAAAATTGGATTCACTCTTTAAAACTAAGAGATTCGAAGTCTGTTTTTAGTATTGCAAAACTAACAAATTATAGTATCATAGAAATTGTCTTAATACTATTAAGAAAAAAAATCGGTATGAGGTTCGCGGGTAAATTAATCGACAAACCTATTTCAAAAAATATAGCTTCACACGCGTATTTTCGGAATCTAAGTAGCCTACTGTGTTATTCAAGATCCAGAATATAATGTGTGCAACATTTCAACTCGAGTTCTTGTCTACGCACTATCATCTTCACAACAACGGCACAAACTGTAGACTTTATTATTTTATTAGAAAACCGTAATTGGGAGGCATTTAGTTTTATTGAAGAAAAGATATAAGACATATACATTACAGCATGGTTGTGGAAAATCGATAGCTGCAGGCTGCAGACAGTTGTGGGTTGAAACCACAGGTAACTCTGCACCATCCGTACGAGCTGGGCTATGTTACCTACATAGGAAGGATCGGAATCTTACTGGATAAACTTGGATTGTTTCAACCTTGGTTATCCCACTCTGTGAGAACTCTCTCACCACACACGCATACATACAGTAAAACGGAATGGAGATACACTCACAATGAGCTGTTACGTACGACTCATAAACTGCCGCCGCCGCGCCGCGACATAAGTACCGACCTGTCCTAGTGAGCCCGAGGATCTCGTAACATTCGACTAAGGGAACCTGCGGCAGGAAGCAGCCTGCCTAAGGAGGGGTAGCAGCTTCCTTCTGTGTATTTTGTACCCCGCTACGCTACTGCGTGGGGAACGCAGTAGCGGGGTACAAAATACACATCCCCCGCCAAGCATCATGATTATGGCGAAATCCTTGGACATTTGTGTGAAGGAGAGGAAAGAAAGACTGTTTATGAAAGTGTTGAAGTCATCATGTCAGGGAAACAAGCAGTTAACCATCTTTCCTGTCCTACTAAAGATGATTTTGTATTGTGTATACCTGGTATGGTTTACATCTGGTCTCATCCATCACACTTGGTTCAATTCAAAGTTACAACAGAATGAGCAGTGCAAGTATAAAAGTATTATAAACATTTCATTATGTATGTATGTTATGTACCATGTTATTAACACTTTGACTGCGATTTTTTTTCGACGACTGCGATCTTTTTTTTAACCTAAAAAAATCGTGCTGCCGCTCTACACAGCGGTTGTGTTGCGTGCGCCGCACATGCGTTTCGTTCGAAAAATATTACGGCTGTGCTGAGTCACAAAGATCTGTATTTTCTCAGCCGCTGCGCTAGTGTGGATTTACGCATAGTAGTCACTTGTAGAAAACACATACCGTGTGATTTCAGCAGTCAAAGTGTTAATTGACAACTTATAATGAAATTATATACCTAGCTACCTAGTAGTATGTACAGTACACTCTCTACACTTTTATTTTCTTTTGGTAGACTGACTCACATTCAAATAACCATGTCCTAATCCACTACCAATTTGATTTTGTGTATATAATATAGAAGTTGTAATAGATTTATTTATTTAACTAAATATTATGCACTATTCTCAGACATCATCAGGTAGGTATATCAATGAGAGAATCCCAATAGGTATTTAACATAGTTAATTATTATTTGTATTTGACTTGTCCGAGTGCATATTTTGTAAGCCTAATGATATAAAGTTTTTGAACATTGTTTTATAAAAAAAATGAAATGGTTGCTATGAGAGGGCAATCACACATGGTTATGTGTGATTTCCCTCTCATCAAGACATCATTAACAGTCTCCGGAAGTTCTCAAATAAAATTACATATATACTTTTTTAAGGTATATTGGTTAAGTTTTTTGGTGACAGGGCAGAGCTATTAACTGAATGAATAAAAATAAATAAAGTTTTGTTTTTTATTATTATTAAATCCCAATTCCATAATTATTTAAAGTTTAAGTTATTGTGTAAATTATTGACACACTTCATCTATCGAAAAAAGTGTTTTCATACATCTCAGTGGTTACCAAGCTGCTGACTGTCTATCCCCAACAATATGCCAAACTTACAAATGTTGTACCCCTGTGTAGACCAAGTGTTAGCACTCCCTTGCTCGGTTTGTTTTGTCCCCCAATTACTCATGACGATGAATCATCCTTTCCTTCATAACAAAGAACTGTTTTCCGGTAAGCATCGTATAGCTTTATAACTTTCACATTATTTTTTATATTCCGTAATGAAGAAACTGCAATTCGTAAGTGCCGAAATGTGATGCTCGGAAACGGGTGAAGAATTCGAACAACACCCATTTGATTCACTCGCGATTTATTCACCATGAGTATAGAAGAGAGGAAGGAAGGTGTGACGATGGCCATCTAGATTAATTTTATCAGGATTAGGTTCGTATCGTCAACCAAATGCATTTTCTGGAGAACATTGCAGTGCGAGTAGGTAAATTGAAACGCTGGGATGGTTACATACGGTAGGTATTTTAACAAGCGATTCCTGCAGCCGGTATTTCTGCAGGCTCATGAGTTGAAAATATTGAACATCAGAGCATATGATGACAAAAACTTGAGCTTAAATCGTCCTTACCTTTATTCTTTTCAATCCAAAATATTAAGACAAAGAATTTACACAGAACTTTACAAAAAATCACTTCAAGCACTCACAGCCCAACACACAATATGGCGGTGGGACGAAATCCCCTCCTCAAATTATTCAAAATTGAAACGAAGCTGTGATTGGTCTTTGCTTTCAAGACGCTTCATTTTGGCCAACACTTAAATGTGAACTCGAGTCAATGACACTATGGCATTGAACTTTCACCTTTGTACCAACCTAACAAAAATTTACCGAGCATAGAGTAAAGACGAAAGCAGTACTCCTACACAACGCGATCTCACTCTATGTTCACTACAAATAAGATAGTGTAAGCAGTTTTTATTGATAAGAATTTTCGTATACCTATACAGTGTGTCATGGTATAAAAATATATATATAGGTAGAAATAAATAGTAGGTGAGTCAAGGTAAAAAGCCTTATAAGTTTTGATTAAAAAATTTTGACAAAAATCTAAGAGGGCAGTCTTTGGGCTAGCTTTAATTGTCGCATTACATACCACCAGTTAGCAATTGTTTTCCGTAATGTAAATAAAAAAAATCGTACCATGGAGTTGAAACGGGAGGGTTAGGAGGACGCAGGACAGGACTACAATATGAACCGCTCGCACTTCCTCGCTACCTGTCTATTTGTCTAGTTTAAAGGACACTTTCATAGTTCATTTATTTATTTGTGATATACAGTGATGTTCAGACTTAAAATTAAGAGCACTATGATCTGACATAGGTAGCCAGCAAATCAAAGGTATTTTTTTCTTGGTGTGTTTTTAATTTTATTAATTTGACTTTATTCTAACTGTACATCAATTGTATTAACAGAATTAAATTATATTACATTTTGGAACATAAAGGAAAGGAAGCTATTCACTAACTCGCTCCATATGTACATTAATTTTGTTATAAGTATTATTATTATTCTCACCTAATTTTATCGACTTACAATTTGAGCATATTAAGGGATTTTTATTCCAATAATACAAATTTACTGCCTTTTTCACTAATAAAATAACGCTACAATATTCAATAATACATATATGTATGTTGGGATGTATTCCGTCCGTCATATCAATATCATATCATGATCCCATCTGTAGACGACACACATAGATACTTGTTTGTTGTGTACCTAAATAATTATTTTAGATTGAAGATTTTGTTTTCACCTTGCTACTTTGATATTAATGCGTATAATTCACATATTGTGTTGGTGTGTTTTGAAAGTTCTTAATAAATTCGACGAAATTGTGCACGCAGAACTTCAAACAAGTGAAGTTGGTTTTACGTTGGATATTTAAATAAAGTAAGCTTTCTTCTTGTCACAATGTTAGTGTTCACACATAATTTAGCTTATTTAGATTCTATCAGTGAATACCTATTATTAGCTCTCTGTTGTCATTTTTAAGTCTATAGATATTATAGTAGCTGATGGTGTTCAGAAATAAATAAATAAAAAATGAAATATTATTGTCCTGTGGTTGTTACTTTGACAAGTGGAAAGGCTGCCGAGCTGCCGACACTCGAAAAAAAAACCCATAATACAAATCTCTTGCAAATAAGTTTCAAAAAGCATAACTAAACGTTCAATTCTGCCTGCAAACCAATTTAAGTCTGTCGCTATAAGCTGTGTTTTATTCGATCGCCTACACGTCTGAGCTGGTTAGGTAGTTAGGCTGTGATAGGACCTCGTAATCGTAGAGTGACGATAACTTAAACTTTATCTTGTCTTTGAATAAGTAACAATGCTTTTGCCAAGCCAACGAGTGAGCGAGTGAGAATGAAAAAAAAAAACAATCAATTGTCTGTGGTATATGTAAAACGAAGCTGTGTTGCCTTGCCCTAGCCTCGTAAAAAATTACGTTTTTCGAAGAATATCGATGCGTTTTGTGAAAATTTTGCTAAAACAGTGTATCTGTGTGTGATAAGATTGTGTTATCGTTTGATTTTGATGCGGTGGGCTCTATTATTCTTCTAAAACAGTGTAGCGTCACCTGACTGTGCTCATTGTCATTTCCCGCCATTGTGGATTCTGCCGCGAATAAACTTTTACAGCCCTCATCGCTGTATTCTTCTGACGAATTTAGATGCGGTGAAAATAAATAATAGCTCTGGAGTAATGTCATTACACGCTAATGATGTCTGTTTGCTCGAGGTAGAAGACTACAACTTGTACGAAGAAGAAGCATCTGATCACGCTTTTTCCAGGTATGTATAAACCGGCGGCGTGGTCGCCTGTACTTTGCACTATTTTCATTTCGCGGGAACGATACATAGCACCTAAACTTTATTTGTGTGTAAACATTGTGTGTTGATGATTATTTATGATAGATTGCATATTTGAGCCATTGATCAGAGCATGATTACGCCCCGGGCCGGTCAGTAGTCAGCTGTTGAGCCGCCATGTTTGGTCAAATAAAATTATGAAATAGGCGTAGTATGCAGGCATGAACCGAGAAATCGTTAAATTTGCACAACCTACCGAAAAACTATTCAGTGTTGCAGTCAACAGATCTATAATGCAAGGTCCATAGACTTTTCAAAACAAACAATTATAACTATTATATTAATATATTTATTTTATAGCCATGCACTTCCTTTCAACATACTACCTACTAATTATGTTGAAAGGAAGTGCATGTGCTTAACACAATTCGTTTTTTGCTTATTAGATTAATATGAACTATAAAATATCTTAACACACCAATATATATTTTCCCCAAAGCAAATTTTAATAAACAAATTAGTCAGTAGATATAAAGTTGAAATACTTAATATAACTAGATTTTTATTTATACTCAATTAACAAATTTCAGAGACAAACACCTACCTCCTGGCAAGACAATGGAAGCAGAGAAGAGGATTCGCAGAGAAATTGCTAATAGCAATGAACGACGACGCATGCAAAGCATCAATGCTGGTTTTCAAGCCCTGAGAACATTACTACCTCGTCATGAAGGCGAAAAACTGAGTAAAGTACGTTGAGATAATCATGACTGCTGAAAGCTTTATTTTAAACAGATGGTGTTGTTTGAATCAATAGCCAACTGTTGTTAGACCAGTGTTGATTTCAGTCCTTTATTAAAACTAAATGTATGCAATGTCTTTTAGTGGACTTATGTCTTGATGTGATGAATGGGAAAAAGGGAGGTAGCATTTTGTGCAAAACTAGGATCCAATGGGCTTTTAAGATAAATATTTAATAAAACTATAAAAAGCATATATAAAGCTTAACATAAATTTCTTAAGAATTCAGGATGTTTCATATTCTCTTGTAAAATCTAACTTGTTATTTCAGGCTGCTATATTACAACAAACTGCTGAATATATCTACAATTTGGAACAAGAGAAAACAAGGCTTCTTTCACAAAACTGTCAACTCAAAAGATTACTGAATCAACATGAAGGTGGAGAAATACCTCTCAAAAAAAGGAAAAGTGAAATAGTTACACATGTGCCATCTATTGCTGATTCTACAGAAGATACAATAACTATAACACAGTCCCCGGAACCCACTCCAGTAGCATTGATAAGTTTACCCTCAAAGAAAGATATAGAAAGTGTAGAGCTTCGCGAGCAACTGGAAAAAGAAAGACGACTGAGACGCCACCTGGAAGAACGCATACAAACATTGGAAACTCAGGTGTACCCCATCACGGGGTGCGATCTCACACGTCCCGTCGTTCACTTCGAGCAGCCCGAGGAGGCAGTGTGCAAGCTGGAGGGCGAAGAAGTCGTGGAAATCCCGAGCACCGTGGAAACTGCGCCGCCGGTCGTCGCGCCGTTACTGGAGGCGGCTATAAAGGCGGAACCGCGCGTGGAGGTGGAGGTGCTGCCGGAGGCGGTGGCCGGCGAGGGGCCGTCGCGGCTGTACCTGGCCAGCACGAGCCGACAGAACCTCGAGACCATTGTGGAGGCGATCCGGCACCTGGAGGGCGACCACCTGTTCCGCGAGGAAGGCGCCGAGGCGCCGCTTGCGCTCACCAAGAAGGTGCCGCGGCCTGGCGTCATCGTAGTCAAGCACTCGTGATTGCGTTCAACAAGTGTGCCACATTTGGTTTGTAGATTTGCTTCTGCTTAGAAGTACCCCGACCCTCCTCGAATATTATTATTTTTTAGTCGTGTAAGTATTGTGTAGAAGGATATGTTTGTGAGTTGTATTCTCTGATTGCATTGGGCCGCGAGCTGAGTGCACACTCCCGTGTGCTGTGCTTGTCGCAATCTAAGTATGATGTTAGTTGCCTTCTTTAGTTTTACATTAGAGGAAAGAGGATTGACTGATTTGTGTAAGATTAGGCAAAAATGATTATAATGGAGCATGCAAAGTGCCAATTATTTCAGGAAAATTAAACTGATGCAGGAGTGGTCTTATCATTTTAGGCTTTGTGATATTTCGTTTTAAATTATTTTATGTGTCATACAAGTAATGCTGCACTAAAGCAATAATGTACATTGGATTCCATTTTTATAAAGCAGCATTATCAATTTCTGCTACTAAAACATTTTTGGTAATGTTCAGTTCATACAAACAGCGAGCATAGAGGCATTCGGCGACGCTCTATCACTTGTTGACTACCGCTAGTTGTATTTCAATTGTTTCACCATACATTGTGTAATGGAGTGATAATCGTTTTTTTATTATGTAACATAATAATGTTAGCCTCGTTGGCTTTTGCTAATCTGACCTTCTTTTGATGGATATAGGTAAAATCTTATAATATTATTTCTTTTTTTACATCTTCCATAAAAGTGGAGTTTCCACACTCCAGCTACTGCAGTAGCTGATTTGATTAGATTTATCTTAAAATAAGTTTGTAGCTGTAATTAACTTTTGACTAATATTTAATCCAGTGTTTGTTCTGTTCACATTATCCCAGTGCATTTGGTCATTTTGCCACTTGTAAAGAGAACATCATTCCTTGTAGATTTAATGATTTCTGCAACATGACGTAGTTTATTGGATCATGACTAAACATCTTGTTTCCAATTTAACTGATTAGAATAATATTGTTTTGTAAAAGAAAACTATTACATAAGGTCAGAATATATCAGGTTATGTAGGTATTAAATTTTCTATATTTTAAACTATATACAAAATTAATAATGATACAATTCAGACAAGTTAGTCCGTACAAAATAACAATTTACAAAGAAAATCAGATCATGAAGAACCTACCTACATACTTATAAAGAGTAAAGTAAGAATAAATTGATAAATAAAATAATTACAATAATATCAATGTTTTTATATAAAAATAATATATGTACAGCATGATTACTAAAAGAAAAAGAACCTTCAACATTTAAAATTGTTGAATATTGTAGCTCAGAATAGATATTGGAATATGATTTGTATTTGAATAGTATTTAATGAGTGGAGATTCCACTGCATCAGAAAGTCGTTTCTTAGTTGCTTAGTCGTGGAGCGCGCTTTGCACAGCTTGCTGGTAGAGCCGCGCAAAGGGCTGCGGAGCCGCAGGGCCGGCGGCGGCGGCAGGCCGGTCGCATGTCGCGCTAAGCTAGAGATGTCTTCCTAAACTTGTAGTGAATTCTTATAGGAAATGTACTTTTGTCCATAGTCAAATAACATTTCATACTTAGATAGATCAATTCCACTGGGCTGACAATTGGTCACATCTCAGACTTAGTATAATCATATTAATCATGTTTCATTGGTTAGTTAATGAACGGGCAGTTTTGTCTAAAACCTGCTATTTAGATAATATGTACATTGTACAGTAAGGGAAAGCATTAACTTCATAATGGCATTCATGTGTTGAAGGATCATTCTGAATGTGCAGTGCTTTTTCCCTGTAAGTAATAAAATTTATTGTAAGTATGTATTTTAAGTTTGACTCAGGAACAGAGTGACAACAACAAATACAATGCCTTGCAGAAACACATAGTATCATGAGACCATTATATTGTGCTCATTTAAAAAGACTGATTCATTTATTCATTTTAAGTTGAAGTCACCAATAGTAACACTAGTGTGTGCGCATGTATGTATGTTTGTTACATGTATTTATTAAAATAGTATGTACGTTCGATAAAGTATGTATATTGTATCTACCTGGCTACGTCACAGAGATCCTCCTAAACAAACATTATCACCGAAAACTGCAATAATAGTTAGTCAAAACGTCATCCATTTTAGAGATCTCTCTGCCCTAGTTGGGTGGCCCAACTGTATTTTATTGTTTTGCATGTTTATGCTATGTTATGTAAGAAGTATTGACATTTTGTTTTTTGTGAATGGGCAAAAGTAAAGCTCCACTAAGCATACTGCATCTGTCAATTTTGTATTTTTTTAAAACAATGGTAGTTCCCCAAAGTTTGATTACGCACTGCACTCTTCGATTTATCGTTTTGATTAACCCGAGAGCCTTGGTTCCTAACCAAGTACGCCTATTCCCTTTATCGTAAACTTGCGAAATCTAACCAGAACTCATAAAAATAATAATAACTAATAGTTGATTTCCGATCCCCACACATTTAGCTTTTGTTTTGATAATTCGCGCAGGCTTGCCCATCAGACGATGCCTATGAATGCGTGCTTTACTTTTGACCCGCGGCCACCTTTAGCGAATAATACTCGCTCTGTTACTGAGTCTCTAAGTTTAAGAAGCTACCGCCTTTACATTATGTCATATATTATGTATAGGATAATATCGATATAACGGACTTGCTTATACTATTAGTGTAGTCAAAATAGAAGTAAGAGATTTTAAGTCAAAGAAGCAGTTAAATTGTTTAAAATGTGTTATTATTTATGTCGTATAGTATTAAAATGGTTATTTCTTATTAATTAGTTTGTAAATGACACTTTGTGTAGATATTGCGCAGCATTTGCAGCTAACTAAAGATCACCCTGACTAAGGAACTTGAGATGCACAGTAAATGCTGCACGATCGACATGTCTCAATATGTATAATAAAGTTTAGTTTTGTCATGATTCAAATAAAACCAATAAAACCTCACTCACCGAGCAGCACCGTGTCCATGCAATGTAATGCTCCGCGCGTCGCTCCTTGCGCACATCGCGGACGCGGATCCTTTTTATTTCATTCAATAAATCATGTAAAACTAATATTATTATGTTGTTTTATTGGTTTTATTTATTTTCTACACTCTATCGCATTTAAGTGGTTAATAATTAAGTTTTTAGTAATGTTTATTACGTAAGGGTAGTGCTTCTAATTCCGAGAACCTTACAAGTTTTATTTGCATTTAATGATAGATTCAGCTGGTTTAGAGGTAGCCGGCATGCGGCAGGACGCGACGGGAACTCTTCGACTCCATCTCGTCCTTTCCTCGCTATCTTCATAAACGTATGTTCCTATAAAAGTAGTTACGGTAAATATTTATTAGCAGTTGGTAATGATGACCTAGAATGATAAAGTGTAGAAAATACTGTGTGGATGTTTCCATTTTGATATGAAATTAATAAAATATTTCCTCTGATTTTAATTGACATTTGACCTATATTTACCAATATTTATAAAAGATTAATAATATGTTGGGTCTTTTACTTTCATCCTGTACCCCACTGTACCCTTTAAGAAATATAAACTGCTGACTGATATTAGAAGCTAGGCAATAAACTACATAATTCAAATCCTTGTCCTAAATAAGAAAAAGCAGATAGGCGGCGCAGGACCACGCGAACCACAATAAATTAAATCAACTCTTCCTTCTAAGTAGGTAGGTAGGTGCTTAAATTTTAGAATGCACATGCAGTTAGAGAGCAGCGAAACAACCACATGAAATAAAAACATGGTTGACCTACCTATTGGTTCCGTAGTTATTAGCGAATCACGGTTACTACAACGTATGTATTATATTATCTGTGCTACAACCAACTTAACGAGCCAATGTGCATCATGCCGCCGCGCCGCCGCCGCTTGCGCAGCCTGCCCCTCGCCCTCGCCCCGGGGTCACCACGCAACCAACCAGTCCGAGACTAGCGCCAGTATTCAATTATGATCGCGCGTCTGCACAACACAACGCACCGCTAGTAAATAAGAAAGTGTTATTATGATGTGAAGTTGTAAATACAAACATTATACATATATTGAAAACCAATGATTAGGCTGAAAGGAGAGGTCTAGGTCAGCTGATACGCACCTACCTAAGCATTGTCGCTGTAATTATTTTGTGTTTATATATAGATTTAATAGCTTGTGAGTAACAAGGGTTCTATTTGGCCCCAGGAGAAACTACATTTTTTACCAGTGAAGGCACAGGTAGATATATTGCATTTACAGATGATGGAAGTTAGACTACAGATTTGCACAGTGTTTCTCGCGACTATCCTGGCAACAGTTGTTTGTCAAGACAGTGAAAAACCAGCCCAGAGCCAGATAACAGAAAACCCTGAGTAAGTTTTGTTGCCTACTGGGTAGGTACTTAGCCAGTACATTTACACACAACTAGGTTATTATGATAAGTTTTACCTGGAACTTCTAGTTACCTAACTGATTTATTTATGAATTGTTTCAGATATGTTAATAAAACGCCGCAAGCAAGCCTAGGAGACGCTGTTAATGAATTCGGATATAAGTTGTCTCTGTCGATGATGCGGCAAGACAAGGAGCAAAATGTAGTTATATCACCGACTTCCATCGCCGGTAAGAGCAAGGTTTTACCTTCATGCTAATGGAGGACGAGTTAACGGGACATATTCAATATCATTACTTTACCTGTTAAGTAGGTAGGTAGGTACAGTTAACGACAAAATGGCTGAACAATCTTAAGATGTTCAACAACCATTCAAAAAGTTTAAAGCCGTAATTTTTTTAAACTGACTACCTAGGCATATGTAGCTACAAGCTAGCTTCCACACATTGAATGTGGGTACTATAATACGTACCTACCTATTTCTATGTATTGATTCGTTTGTATATTTTGTCCATCAGGTCTTCTTGCCATGACTCTATTGGGAACTGTCGGGAAAACCTACAACGAGCTAGCCGGCGCACTCGGATTTGCTCAAGGTAGTTCATGGCTGAAAAAAGAATAATTGCCAAGTATCAACTTTTTTAAATTTACGAGGGAGCTCAGTTGCTTGAGATGAAGCTTAGTATAGAAGCGCACGCTATTGCCCAGAATATATGATTCCCATACTAGCTTACTTATGATGGGATGTGTAACTTGTTCTTATGACTCTCATGCTTGGCTTGTTGCAGACTTAGTTTTAACTTATGTAGCTCGCATAGCTGATATAGTTTATCATACAGGTGTGTACCTACCTTATATAAACTAAGCTATGTGTTATGAAACATTACAAAAACCATTGGACAGTTTGCTAATGTCTCTTCGTTTTCTTGTGTTGATTACTTTATGCAGAGATGCGACGTTGCCCTTAGTCACATTCACATCTCCGTTTAAACTGTAGTTACTGTTGTAACTACAAAATAAAACTGGACAGAGGCATTAAGAAATAGATGATAGGTAATAATCACAAATATGCCCAATGTTTTATTGAAATTGCATTTATTTTTCTTTCTTAGGGATAAAAAACAGTATCAAGTCAAGCCAAGGCCAAGTCAAATCTAACCTACATAGATTCGACTTGGCACTCATTTAGATCTCCATTCTTTTTGCGGCGAAGCCCACAGCCAAGCATAATTTTTGTATTGAACTTGGCTCTCCTTTTTTACATTTATGTTCTTGGTGGGATTACTTGTACAAGGAGTGCTGTTAGTGAGCATTTGTAACAATGTAATTCACATGAAGAGTTAAGTACAATCGAAGATAGTATCAGTTGACAATATCAGGTTGATGGCTGTCTTATACAAAGCTGGTGAAGCATCAAATGAACTGTTTCAGAGAAGTACCTATTATATGCCGTTGTCATTCTATGCAGTGGAGAGCGCACACCTGCGTTCGTTTTGCAAGGAGTGATAGCGAATAACGCACGCTTACGAGTCTCTCTAATTGGGCGAGAACTGTATGGTACATGTATATAAATTTGGTTAACTAAACCATTACAGTCGAACTTGTTATGACAGATGTTATATAACATTCGTTGATCAAGGAGCAGTCTTCTCTGTTTTAGTGATATTAGCCTTTGTTATCCTAAGATAAAAAGTAGGTGCCGGCGCTAGTGAGAGTCGGGGTAGGGTAGTGCCAACTGGTGTAAATTAAGACAGTTTCCACTCATAGTTCGTAAAAATAACTGAACTACATAGTACTAATAATTAGTTTAATATTATAATAAAGAGTTCGATTGCAACATCGAAGACGCCTGGAAAAAATCTTCATAAAAGATAGATAGATAGATAACACTTTATTACACCACACAAAATAGAAAATAATACAGAAATAAAAACTTAGAATAAAGGTATAAGATATCTTATATGAAGGATGTTTCCAGGCGTTACTAGTACGAGTGCCTATTCTGTTCTGCGGCTTTAGGCACCTGCGTCATTATCTCCGTGAAGAGGTATTTTTTTGTAAGCGGTAAAATACCCACATTTAGGAAATGAACAAAGAAGAATAGGCAGACGACGGAACTATGTACACTGGTAGATATTGATTTTATGTAAATGTGTGTTGAGTCACGCACGTCGCGCTGTTTATTTTTCGACATTTACCTACTGTTTTGCCTGTAAAACACTTACTTTAGGCAAACCGGTACTTTTGAACCGACTTCAAAAAAGAGGCAAGGTAGGTTTTTAATGTCAATATACATAAATAGGAATACTTATGTATGATTTCTCCGTTTAAAAAATGTTTCGTTATTGCATATAGAGCTTAAAAAAATACTTAACTACCTAATTTTTTTAAAAACACGATACCAACTAGTGATTTTTTTATACCTACGGCAGTCTTTTGGAACTCATGCACTGAACTTAGGATTAAATTTTACATTGCAGACGTATTAGAGAACCGCAAAAACCACGAGCAGTTCGGCGAGCTACTCCTGCAGTTGAATTCTCTCGGCAATGGGTCCAAGACTCTGTACGCCGACGCCATGTTCCTGGCTGATGGCGCCGCCATCCGCGCCATGTTCCGGGGCTACCTGGCGCGCGTCTATCGCGGAGACGCCGTCGCCGTGGACTTCAGCCAGCCTGCGCTCACCAAGGACTTGATCAATGAGTAAGACTTTAAACAAGACGTCTCACATTTGAGGCTCATGAGCCTGAAAGGTAAGGTGGCTATGAAGGGTTCTTTAGATATTTGTTTAGTTAGACCTTAGATGCAGTACTTATTCAGTATAGCGATTGGCGTGAAGTCCTAAATAAAAAAATACAGCATTTTTGTTTCAGGTGGGTCCATTCCCATACTCAGGGAAAACTCGAAAATTTCTTAGTGGCGCCTCTTCCCGAAGACACACAAGTGGTATTGCTGAGCGCACTCTACTTCAGCGGGCAGTGGCTACGGCCCTTCCTGCCGGAGTACACCGCCAAGTAAGCTGGATGTTGGCGGTGGTGCTCTGTTAGACAGGCGCGATCCTTTATAAATATACGATCACGGAATAACTATATATTAGCCGCATAACTATAATTATGCCGAAATATTGGAAAACTCAAAATCTAATCATGTTAAATATCCCGTTTTAAATGACTGTTCATAACTGAGTGTTAATAACCATGAAAACCTGAAAAGTTTTAAAACACATTTAGTTTTAGCTCCGTAGGGTCGCTCCGTTCGTCGATAACGTTTACTGGTTTTCGATGGGGTCTTCAACACTCCGCCAACTCTCGAAATGAGTGTGGCCTGTCAGGCTGCGACCGTGCCTGCTGAAGAGAAACTCTAATGGTGGAATGAGGACATTTGATTCGCGATGCGAGGATTTTAGATTGAAATTGTCTTTTTTTTCAGATTGAAATTTTATAAGCCGGGTAACGAGACTGTTTGTGATCAGATGTTAAACATGGGGATATTTGATTACGTTTTATCTAATGAATATGGTCAGTATACAAAAATAACGTCTCATAATGTCATCTTGAAGGATATTTCTTAATTGAACTCTTAATTTCAGGAGTGGAAATGATCGCACTGCCGTATAATGACAGCAGCACGGTCATGTACGCATTGAAGCCTGCTGCCGGCGCGGGCGCCGCCAAGAACCAGTCCTTACTGGACCTCATGAGCCGCCTCGACTACTCCAAGATAGATCAACTCATAAGTCAAATGGAAAAACGCAAATCACTCATAAGATTCCCGAAAATGGAACTACAGCACAAAGTTAAACTAGAGAAGGCGTTGAAAGCTCTCGGAATCCAGTCATTGTTTTCGCAGCGAGAGGCGAACTTCGCTCTTATGGTGGATAGTAATAAGGTGGCCAACAAGACTGAAGTAGAAGTGATCTCTAGACTGAGAGACGGTGGTGACAAGGACAGCCAAGGGCTGAAGGTGTTGCTGGACGGGCTGCCGAACCCAGGCCTGCACGTGGACTCTGTGCTTCACGACGTGAAACTGACCATTAATGGTGAGCGAGTCTACTTTTGTTAACACACTCGACAAAAGCATCTATTGTCCGTATTGAGGACTTTACCTGTTGACCTTTTTTCCCCTGTCTGCCTATTGTTAGATATGTCGGCTTTCGCCATTGTGTGACGCTGGTGACAAGCACGTAGGTACGGTTTTTAAATTTTTTTCAATGACCAAAGCGGATGGTTTACTTATGATTTGTTTGTATACCAACATTACCAACGCAATGTGAGCGAGGCCGTTTTTGGAGTCATCTATTCGCAAAGCAGGTAGAGGGTGTGTTATAGGTACCTACTAGATTACTGATTTAATAGGTACAACAAATTGTTAATAACAAAGCGAAAATTAACTGTTATTGATTTTTTCCACGGCAATCTATTCTTCTCTTCTTATTTGAGAAAATTCAATTTATTATAGTTTAAGATTTATCGCACTTGCAATGTTAATGTTCGTGCTACAAGAAATTCTAATTTTAAAATCGCAATAAAAATGTTTGGACTGCGTATTATTGTTTGTTGATCTATCCTGTACGCGTTTGAATTCTTTCAGTTCTTTATTTCCATATTTTAAAATAACATTTCAGTAAAGGTCAAGAGGGCGTGGCTTGCGCAAGCAGGAGTAGCGGTTTTCGGGCGTATTTTCAAACCTCTTGGAAATTATATATATTGGTCCTAAAGTTCCGGGAATTGAGACTATTATTTGTTAAATTTTCTTCTTTATTTTAATTTTTTTTCAGATGAAAAATCTGATATAGTTCTTGAGATATTTGCGGAAAACCAAACCCCCTTTTATTTTTTCACTGTTTATAACTTCACCAATTTTTGCGAGCGGATCTTGAATTTTCTCAAAAAATATCTACAGGCCATTCCGAATCGAATGACACCTTAATCATAATTTTCGGAGACTTGGAAAAATGTGGACGTAAAAAGCACTTGTTGACGAGACTATTCGTAGGTATTTCCTATAAGATCTGTATTGTTTCAGAGTTCGGCACGGAGGCGGTGGCGGCGACGGCGGGCGTGCTGGCGCGCTCCGTCACGCTCTTCTATCTCGACTCTCCCTTCCACATGTTCATCAGGAACGAACGGACCAAGCTAGTCACCTTCAGCGCCGTTATCTTTGATCCCACAGTTTAAATCGGATACGATGTCTATAGCTTATTTACTTAGTATTTTATAAACATCCGCGATTTAACATTTATCGCGAACGTACGCATTGGACGTAGGGAGAAACAAAACACAAGGTACATACACGACGCACGTATTGGAAACGTATGGAGAAACAAAACACAAGGTACATACACGACGCACGTATTGGAAACGTATGGAGAAACAAAACACAAGGTACAATGTACATACACGACGCACGTATTGGAAACGTATGGAGAAACAAAACACAAGGTACATACACGACGCACGTATTGGAAACGTATGGAGAAACAAAACACAAGGTACATACACGACGCACGTATTGGAAACGTAGGGAGAAACAAAACACAAGGTACATACACGACGCACGTATTGGAAACGTATGGAGAAACAAAACACAAGCCATCGCAATCGGCCTAAACGAGTACTTGTCGTGTATGTACACACGACAAATACTCGTTTAGGCCGATTCAGATCGACGCGGACTACCGCGTCCAGCGCAACTGTGAGCGCAACCCAGCGTTAGTGTTAGATTCCGCTCGATTTCACCCGGTCCGCGGTATTACGAGTAGGTACATAATATTTGAGCGCCAGTATGTTATCCACTAACTAGGATTTCACTACTCTCTGGGTAGCGACTACCGCGTAGGTTTTTTTAATAAAATTCCAAAAGCTGTCTTTGGGCTTTTATTTTATTTCTGAGCATTTGAACTTTTCACTTAGGTAAATATAAATATAATATTTGCATGAATAATCTTAAATAAATGATGATATTCATTTATTATACAAAACAAGTAAATGCAATGCATGTAGGTACCTCTCAGGTTTTATTGAACATTCCCAGCGTGCGCAGATGTTTGTAAACACGACCTGTGCTGGGGATAGAGTAGTACATTCAGGCTTAAAGAATGTGTTAGCAGTGGTTGGCACGCATGTGACTAGTTAGGCCACCAGTAATCAATTATAGATTGCCATGAGCGTGACATTATTGGAATGCTAAACTCAATTGTTTCCAAATTAGCATTTCTGGTTTTTCTAGTGCTCTTGGAAAAAGCATACAACACAAGTATGGAAGTTTTAAGTAAGCACCTTTGTTTAACTATTGCCTTTGTATTTCTCAATTCGATCAATGATGGTCTGCTTCCATTGGTCTTCTGTGATACTTTGAGCCCAATCCGGTATCGAAGCTTGAGGGAGAGCAAAGTTTGCCATAGCACTCATTACCTGAAACCAATCAATCATTTTGTAAAGTAAACCTTGTTTATAATCTGCTGAAACACATCTAACAGTCTTAATGCTATACGTTATAGTAAGCATAACTTTTAAGTATTTTTTTTATACCAACCTGTTGTGCTCTGTCATTGTCCATTTGAATAGGATCTACAGCAGGTCTTGGGGCATTCCACACAGTTCTTGTGATCACTGATTCCATACTTTCTATTGGTGGGACATTATCACTGGGAGGTTCATCCATGGCCATCTGAAAAACAAACAAAATTTGTTTGGGTAGATATTGACGACCATACCGTGGGCAGCAGGGGGCAGTCTCATCCGTACACGTTAAACATCACTCTGTTAAACATCCCTCCCCCGAACAAAGGGGGTAGTAAGAAGGTTTAGCGATGTCGTTTTGAGAGAAGGTAAACACTGGGAGTAGAATGGATTGCGCTTACTTCGTCTTCGTCACTGTCATGTTCCGAGTGCGCGGCGTCCAGCTCCGGTCCTTGCGGCAGCGGCTCGTAGCCAATGTGTTCATTCTCATCATCACTCTCGTCACCGTTGCCATTCATCAGCTCATGCCTGGGGGGCGGACTCAACTCCTGGGGACTATACTCAGGGGGATCTGGTCCGTCGCACACCATAGTCAATTATGAAACACAACTACTAAATTATTTTGCCAATAATAATAAATACTCTTTGTTCGAAAACAAAAAACCCTAAATAAATAAATCAAAAAGTTCCATCCAAAATCACGACAATTAAAAACAAGCAAAGTAAAGTACCTAAAATACCTACCTACCTATCGAATCAACATGACAAATTGAAACTTTTTGAGGTTTTCTGACAATCATAAATTGTTGACTTTGACGTTTAATTTGCGGGGGCAAATTTAAGGTAGCCAACATCAAATACTTACTGCTACAACTCGCGAGAATTAAGCCATTTTCTTTAACACATTCAAGGCCCACGAGGCTCATGCCCACCACCAGCGCCATGTAAAGGTGGTGCGCCCCCGCATGTCGTATTGGGAAAATACCTAGCCTCCCAGTGTGAATGTGTATCATGTATGTTTTTTAATTTGAAGCATGCGTACTAATTGTAAAAAAGCAATTTGTATTATATGTAATTATTATAACAATTTTTATGAAAACTTGACACTTGACAAATTGATCTTACCAATAAATTGTATTTCTGTATCAAAGTACCTTCAATAGACGGCGCGGCTTCGAAGAAACATAGAATGGTGGTAGGTGTGGCATTGCCTACCAAAATTTGATGTTGTTAGAAGCGTAAAACAATATCAATTAAAATAAAACATAAATATGGAGGCTACCTACACCGCGCACATTTTATTTTTAGAATTTATAAGATTAAGTTAAGATGCAAAGTAATCATATAAAAATAAAAAAATTGGTGGCTCCGGTGCGGTGGGTCACTTTAACTACGAAAAGAGGTTAAGAAGTTAACCCTACCCCAATTTCAGTATAGCAAACGATGCATTAATTACCCTGTTTATCTTTCATGAAATACTAAAGAAGCCGGAAGCCCAGTTTTTTCTGCAAAGAAAAAAGTTACGGGACGTTGATTCAGACAGAGTGAAACGGAACATTCGTTGTCGCGCTCACTATAATTCGAAACGCGTGTGAGCGCGATGATATCGATTATACATTATAGCGTACCCAAATTATGTTAATGTAATGACGTGTTCTGAATGTATGATAGTATCACTTAACTGTCGTCGATATCGTCCGTTATTTATAATTTGTAAGCGGAATATTTTATAATCGCTATCAGCAGCGCTGTAATCGTATTTCGGAACGCACCGCTAGATTCAAGTATATATTTTATAATGCTTATACCATGGTAGGTATTACTTAGGAACCCTATTATAGTGCCATGCAACTTGGATGGTAGTCTAATCACTGAAATTTATTAAATTACAGTAAATAAGAAGAAGATTCGTCATCTGTTGGCACCAACGAACACTCATTCACATGTAAAAACGGGCAATTCTGATTGGGCACTAGAAGTCGAATCGGATGAGGGTTAAAGAGTCACCGTCAATTTTGTCATTATTTTTCAGTATGATAGCTGGCAACTGGATAAACTTTTATTTATTTTCAGAGAGAATACAAATATTTATTAGGTCTATTTTGTATGTTTGGAACAGTTCGGGATTTCGGAGACTAAATTTAGAAGAAATCGAAAGGCGAAATTCTTGTTAGAATACAGACAGATTCAGATCATATATTTAATAGTATAAAAAAACCTTTATTCACATGACACGTTCCTTTTTAGTTTTCAAGACTGTATTATTGACGTCTTTATCAAGAACTATGGCTTGGAGGAGCCATGGAGTCAACAATTCTGATTTGGTCAGAAATCTAAGAGGTAGGTTAATAACACACAATGTAGTAGAGCCTTTGGTCACTGTGCAGTACCTACCTACCTATTTATTTTCGAGAACTAGGTACCGACAGGGATATCCAATTACTACCTTGCATTAGCCATTAAGGTAGTAAAAAGTTAATTAAACCTCATTTCAGCGAATGGAATTATAAAATCGGATACAGTTGCAAATGCAATGACTGCTGTTGACAGAGGGAACTACTGCCCATACGCTCCTTACCATGACTCTCCTCAGTCTATTGGATATGCAGCCACCATTAGTGCTCCTCACATGGTAATCAAAACAACTTATAATAAAGAATAGACTGTAAAACTGTCTACTCACTCATTCTGCATTATATGACAATTTTATTCAGCATGCACATGCCTTAGAGAGGCTGAAGAACCAGCTGGTGAGCGGTGAGAGGGCACTGGACGTGGGCTCGGGCTCCGGCTACCTGACAGCCTGCATGGCTGTCATGGTGGGAGAGACAGGAATGGTGGTCGGCATCGAACACATACCAGAACTTGTAACACTGTCTACCAAGAATATAAAACATGATCACCCTGAATTATTAAAATCTGGAAGAGTAAAACTTGTAGGTAAGTGATTTTGTTTAGTACTTTTATTACAGGACAAAATAACCAAGCTAGCAATGGAACAATGACCTTATTAACCGATCGGATGGCGCCCTAGAGGTGCCATAGATGGCACCTCTAGGGCGCCATCCGCACGGAATCGGTTAAGTAAAGCAGGTAAATGCTTGCACTTTTCAATCTATTTACTTTGAAACATACCTAGTATTATACAGCCTGGCAACATCAAATTTAATATTTACACACATTTTAATAATCTAATCATTAAAATAGTAAGTATGCTACAATTGGTATTTTATAAAACAAACTTTAATTTTTTTCCAGTTGGCGATGGTAGATTGGGCTATCCATCGGACGCGCCCTACAACGCCATACACGTTGGCGCTGCAGCACCCACAATGCCACAAGCAGTGAGTATCACATCTAAACTTATCAAACTATGATATTATGCATATCTTACCTTGAATGAATAGCAAAACATCAGCCCTTAGCAACTCAGTGGTAGGTAACCTATGCCACAGCCCTGTGCTGATCCGGGCCAGCTAATCAGGTGTCATCTTATGTCACCTCTTTTTAATGGACTCAAATTAAAGAACAACTATTATCTTCCCACCTTCACCTGCATACTTGAAGTGTAATGGTATGTTGTATGAATTCTAGTTGGTAGACCAGCTGAAGCCCGGTGGACGGCTGATAGTGCCCATCGGACCAGAAGGGGGAGAACAACATCTTACTCAGGTACCTACTATACAATACAATACAAAACAAAAATGCTTTATTGTACACCATATGCAGATCATTACAAAAAAGACATGACTCATTACAAAAAAGACACAGACTGCAATAGAATGTAATCAGTACAGCCATTAGCCTTGTATATTGATTTGCAGGTTGACAAAGCGCAAGATGGTACAACTACACAGAAAAGTCTAATGGGTGTCATCTACGTCCCCCTCACCGACAAGGCGAACCAAAATCGTGAGTGACGCGAAACTGGATTCTTTAATAGTGCTTTTCGTATATTTGTGAATAAAACTCATTGTTATACCTGAAATCATTTATACTTAAGTGATGATAATACAAAGATAACTTAGTTATTATTTATGCATGTAACATAAATATGTAAGAATTTGATACGTACATATGTATGTACATTGTACACCCCAGGGTGTTATCACGATAATCTCATTCATGTAAATATAATGTACAAATGGTGGCTATTCAAACCTCCACTCTGCTTCTCATTCTACTCTGCAGGTTCTGAGTTGTGTGTGTGTAGGTAGATACAGTATGGGACTGTCCTGCCGCCTCAATCCCATTCTTTATCTACACGACTTATATAATACTCAGTTTATTAGTAACGCTGGCGTACTATTTGCAGGTTTTGGTGCAGTAGTATGGAAATGGTTGGGGTTGTAGGTTATTAGCACTCTGCATATAGTCTTCCACAAACCCGATATTTTATTATAATATAGATTAAAGATACAAATTGAAATAATAATACGTAATCAGGCTCGCTGGTCGATTTACAGTTATTCGTGCGTCACGCTATTTTCGCTGCTCATTATGGATAAAACAAAAATAGACTGGGCATATACATACATACACATGTCGAGATAACTAAGTCTGTCTGGGCCCGGCCTGTACTTGTACAAATGAAATCGACTCTTGCTTTAGTAAGAAAACTCTGTTACCTTCTCTCGCCTAAACGACTGCACGGATATTAATCAAATTTGGCAGGAGGTAGCCGGTATTCCAGGGAAGGACATTGATTTACTTACTTTTATCCCATAATATAAGAATATAAACCAATGAGCAGCGACAAAATAGTATGAGCGATACATTCACGAATAGATCAGAATCGACCAGCTAATGTTATGTTTGTTCTAGGTCCTAATTGGCAATGAACAATGCGAGCAAGTGCCTAGCTAATCTGATTGTAAGAAACGTACTGATCGTATTTATTAAACTGTGTCAATCTTTGTTAAATAAAAAAATTAATAAAATGACTTCAAAACAACTCACTTTTTATTTTTAAATTTGCTAACAAACTTTTTCTTAGCATAAGGCTTTTCTTCTTTACTGGCGTCCGCCGGCTTCGCCTTCACGTGTAATATTGAATACAGCATATCTGCTTCA
This sequence comes from Eupithecia dodoneata, assembly GCA_947044415.1. Lineage (NCBI taxonomy): Eukaryota > Metazoa > Arthropoda > Insecta > Lepidoptera > Geometridae > Eupithecia > Eupithecia dodoneata. The sequence goes on along the minus strand of OX345664.1, from coordinate 12,474,072 downwards.
TTCTTGTTCTCAAGTATCGTAAGGAGGTCATCCTGCAATTATAAATAGTCTTAGGTAGGAAGCCAAAATAGGTACAGTGCGCGGACAGCAAGGGCTGCAATGATGCAGCTTGAAGGTCGAGACTGTAGCAAACTTAGCTTGAGGTTACCATAGCATGGCCAGGCCACCTATTATATGAGCTCGTCACATTAACGTTTTTAACCGATTGCAAAAAAGGAGTATTTTCTCAATTCGACTGTTTTTCTTTTTATTTGAAAGCTATTGCTTCCCTTGAGGTCCCAATTCAATTGGGTCCAGTTCTTCCATGACAAAACCTTATAAAGTCTTTAATTTGCATTAAGTATGTGCGCGACAAATGGACAAATAACTCAATAAATCTAATTCTACGATGATTCATTTTTCAAAACTAAGTTTTAAACATTAATTTGTTTGTGTAATTGATTCATTTTCATTATTTAGGAATTTGAAGTCGGTTTATAGTTTTTTAAAACACGCCATAGAAACAACGCATGCGAAGTCGTGGGCACAAGCTAATATTTATATAAACAGTACCCTAGTAAGATCTGAGGCGGAGGTACCTGAGACATAGTGATCAGGTGGTCCAGAGAACCGCCCCTGTTCATGAGCCGCGGCAGGTTCTTGGAGGTGGCCCCGGGCAGCTTGCGCACGAAGTCGTGCACGAGGCTGTTGTACCGCTCGTAGTGCATGTCCTCCGCCGCCTGCTCGCCGCTCAGCGCCAGCGCGGAGGCCGCGCTCGGGTTGCTGCGCCCTTGCTGGGATATACACAAATTCTATTTATTGGTCAAATCAATTTAAATGTCTAATTTAATTCAATTTATTCTTATAATAGTGTTGAATTGTGTATAACCTTATTTATTATTTCATTGTCTGTGTAATTTAGATTTTCTTTGTGTGTGATATGGAATAATCAAATTTTCTGAAATAAATACAATACAGTACAATTGTACCACAATACAGTACAATTGAACCACTTTTATTGAGCAAGATTATTGTTCGAGGCTAGAGGTAAAAGGAAAATGAACTAGCTGAAACCGACTACAGCTGGGGTAAACGTGTTTTTGAGTGGAGTCGTCCTGGGTTGGAGCAGCCCGGCAATGAAGTCTGTGATGTGATGTGGCAGGCACCAGACGAGGGAGAGTGTTCGGGACAAAGTGCGTAGGATTTGTAGAATCTGGAGTCTCCCGAGTGACTCTTTTCTCACAGTGTAACAGCAAGGTTGGCAGGACCATGGAAAGGTTGGAGGGGTTGTTACCTTCAGTTCGTAGAAGAGGTCCGCGGTGGCGTAGGGGCTCGGCGACCAGACCAGCTTGAGGCGCGGGAAGTGGATGGTCAGCAGCTGCAGCTTCTGCTGGATGTCGGCGCCGGACAGGTCTGATGACACTACGAAGTGACCCTGCGGGAATATTACATCACACGTATTTGTATGTGATTGGATCGATAAGGACATTTTAGATATGGTTAATGTGACACTATACTGTGTCAGCCCCCACACTCGGGGGATTTCTAGTAGATCTAGAAGATATCCACCTCGTGGCACAATTATTATTGGCAGCGAATCCTGTACTGAGCGAGGGTTACGGGTTCAATTATGTATTTTTCTAAACTGAGACTGACTTTAATTCCGTTATATTAATACTGTTTTCTAAGTTTTACGGGACAAACTAGTAATCCCTCGAAAATAATTTTCTTGCACATTATCTCCTCGTTGTGTCTCCGAGTTGGGGTGGAGAGATTAGGTAGTGTAACTTAATTTTAAGATAGAAACCCGAGGAATGTAACATTCGAACCCCTACAGGTTTAAAGAGTGTTATTATAAATGTAATTATGTATATTATTTTAAAATAAAATACAACACACTTATTATTATTAACAATGCGAAAGGTTGGATGGATACGTTTGTTCATTCTTTGCGCCAATATCTACTACTGAACGGATCGTGCTGAGTTTTAGAACAAATGTAGGCAAAAACTAGGTATGTACGTACGAACCTGTAGATTGAACGGTTTGTTCTGGTCGAACTCTATGAGCAGTATGGGCCGGGAGTAGTTGCGGCACATCTGCGTGCACTGCGTGTACAGGCGGCCCGAGTTCAGGGACCCGATCAGGTCGGATATGGACTTGCGTTCCACGCAGATCTCCGGGGTAAGGATGTAGTCTCCTATCTGTTTACAAAATACTCAGCTCAATTAGGACCCTACCAAAAAAACATAAATGTGATAACTAGGTACCTAAGTTCTTTATTGATAATAGTGGCTTCACCGATAAAAAGGCTGAGGTCATATGGATTGGTGCCAAGTTTCATAGCAGATCTAATCAAGTTATTACGTTCTTTCAATATTTAATTTGTGTCTTGGCAAGTTTTCTAACCGTCATACTTGTCTGTAATGTTGAGGTACGAAAAGGGAATTGGTTAACGAAATAGCACCAGTTTTTCACAACGACCCAAAATACACACCAGTTGTACTCGTACTTGGGTGGTCGTCGTGGTCGTGGGCAATCAAAGTGTTAAGGGTCTAGCAAGTTATACTGAAAGCAATTCAGAGGGATTTTTGGAATAAGTTGATATCAAATTGAACCCAATTTCCATAAATAAATAAAAAAGCGTGACCATTCGGATGGTACCTGAGGCTGGGCAGTGAATGCTTTAAATAGTGTAAACAAGTAAAGTGTAACTGACGGCGATGGTGAGGGGTTCGATGGTGATGCCCTTCTTGTGCAGCAGCGCCGGCAGGTCGGAGCGGAACTCGCGCATGTCCACCACCACCAGCGGCTTCTCCTTGGGCTTGGTCTGTCCGCCTGCAACGCAATATTCATAAATAATATACCTATGTATAAAAGTTAAAAGTTTTTTATTTTGTCAGAACAGAGGCTCAATCTCTATCAATTACTCTATTATGAGTTAAAGCCCATATAGGGTGTCCCATAATGAGTGGATAATCATGAAGGTGCGCGGGGGCAAGGCCAATCGGACACTAAAACAAAATAATATTTTGTACAGAAAAACGTTTAGAATTATTCGGTAAAAGTGTCATAATTTTCAAATGGGGTGTTCGGGCGAAGCTAGTTGTATACAAATATAATCAATTTTCAAGACATACAGACTGACGACGACGCGGCGGCGCGGGCGGTCAGACAGCGGAGGCTTAGTAATAGTAATAATAGGGTCCCGTTTTTTCACCGTCCAGGTACAAAGTCAAAAATCATTTATTTCTTCAAAATAAGCACTTGGACAAGTCATATTTTATACATTAAATTATTATCAAATAAAATTATTTTACTGTTCACTTCAATTTTTTGTCCACTAGTGGAAGAAATGAAAAAAAAACACTAGCATGTTCATCTCTTATATGTCTAATACATGGTTATTTGCCTATTTAAGTCTAAAAATAATATGATTCGATACATGTCAATATTTAAATAAAGCTATGCACAACAACAAATTACTTGCATACTATTGTCGGTGCGACACTGAGCGACATCTGGCCAAGCATTAACATCATTGAGATAATCATTTATGGAGTAGAAAGCCTTCTTGATGAGATTTTGTTTTATGTAATTTTTAAATTTACGAATAGGGACGAATCGGGGTACGGAAACCTAAGGACACCTTTGTCCAATAGTCACTGGTTGCTAAGCAGAAAGTATAGTAGGTACATGTACCTGCTTTTCTTGTGTCTATAGCATCTTCCTCCTCCTCGTTATTCATGTTGAAGTACTCGTCCGTCTTCCCGTCTTGGTAGGAAGGCACCACCATCACCTGGTACCATTATTTAACTATTACTTTTTAATTATTTGGCGTCTCTCTAGCTACAACTGTTCTAAGAGATATTTGAGCAGGTAGAACTAGCAAGTCTTACAAAACCGTATAAAAAGCTGAAAGAAAGTATAGTCGAGTAGAATGGTGTTGATATGGATCAACACTTTTGAAACTATCATGCTTATTCACATTTTTGAGTTATCCAACATTTCGGCACAGTTCCATGCTCAAATCAAATCATTTATATAGATCATTGGAGCTACCTCTAGACTGTAACAGTCTGCAGTTATCTTAACAGTTTCAAATGTCAAATTTGTTTATATTTTTAAATTGTAATGTTGTTTGTCTATAAAACCCGTTACATTCATAATAGCTATTATTTTATTTGCGCAGATACTTACACTTTTAGCTTGTATTAGTATTTCAAAAGCCTGCTTCTCGCGCTTCAAAGCCGTGAGGTAGGCTTGCTCCTCCACCGTTTTGTCGTGCATCAGGAAATATATCGTGGTAGTGGGTTCTTCCGGCGGCTTGCGGTTCTCGAAGAGTTCTATCTGCCGGACGGCCGCCACGTCGCTGTGGTACAGCACGATGTACCGCGGCCGGAGGCTCGCCAGGGTGCGCTCGAGGGAGAACACGTTGCCGTTCTCTTTGAAACTTTGGATGCATACCACGGGCTTCTCTGTTTCGATCTGAGTTATATCTAAGTCTCCTATCTGTGGAAAATATCATATTTATTATAAAACTTTTGAAACTATCACGGATATTTACCATGATTTGATTTTCGAGTTTTCCAATATTTCGGCACAATATTCGGAAAACTCAAAATTCAAATCATGGTAAATATCCCGTTTTAAATGACTTTAGTATGGTATTTATTGTTATGTAATAAAAAAACATGGCACATACATCCAGCACCGCTACCGCACAGCACAATAATGGTTTTAAAATATGGGCTTCTTACATTCTTACGTTACATTTTACACTGACAAAATGGTCACCGCAGCTCGCAGGAGTCGCAGCTTCAAGCGAGTGGCGACTGCTGCGAGCTGCTTGTTATCTGATGCCGTCCATATAAAATGCACTGAATATTACAAGTTAAAGCTCATATTTGAACGCAAATGTTTGTGCTGTGCGGCAGTGGTGCATTCCACTACGACAACCATAAGAGTTACATTAACATACTAGCTTGCACCCCCGGTTTCAAACGGCGGAAACGGGCACACATCTGAAGTCCGCATTTCAATAGTTGATTACTTGACCCCCTGCACATTACCTACTATTTGTTTCTACAATTATTTTACTCTTAAACCATCCCTGCATTAGAGCAAACAGACAAACCAAAAAAGAATATTTATGTGGGTCAAACAGGCCAAACTGTTTTTAAGTTTTAGCGAGACTATCGAATAGTATTTTTTTTTCTGTATACATAATTTCTTTTTATTAGAATGTTATAACAGATTATTGTGATAAGAATAATTAGTAATATTTGTAATAGGTATGAAGGTGGTAAGTACCTAACCTAGCCTACCTGAGAGAGCGGTTCAAACTGGCTGGCATCCTGTTGCCCGGCCGCAGCTGTGCTCTGCTCCTCGGAACAAGAGTCCTGCGTGACGCACAGTGGGAGGGTCAGCAAGTAGTTACATCTATCATCTCCCTGTAGCTCCTCGTCGCCCTCCCCTAACGGTCCATCGTTGCCTGAGGAGACACTCTCTTCGTTTGGTTTCTTTGTCTTATTTTTGTTCGTATCACGTTGGGACACAGTGTACATTTGCTCGGAGTTCGCGACTGCGTTGACGGCGACGTCACGGCGGAAGGCGGTGTAGAGCAGGTAGCTCCCGGCGCCCACCGTCAGGTACTGGTTCAGCTGGGAGCAGGTCCGGTTGTCCTGACACAATACTAATATCTTGGTGTTACTGAAGCCATCTTTCTTCTTGCGCACTTCACCAGGGATCTCTTTTGTTAGCAAGTCGCTCAAGCATTGCCATTTCGGAGGAGCTTCCGGGTCGAATTCTGGAAATCAATTTTGAAATATATTTGAATACTGATTACTGACAATAATGTTTTTTTTACACACTGACAGATTATGAATTCTTAAAGATTGATACGATTTTAAGTTCTTTTTTAGAATCCCTCGATGATGTCTTGACTGGACCAATCGGCATATTATCTGGACTGGGATAATTCTCTATATAAAAGCAAAACTATCAACAATCATAAAAATACAGCCTCGTTTTTGAAGTCGGTTGAGAGTTTTCAGAGTTTTAGTGTGAGATGACAAATGTGTAGTTTAATACTCGATATATTATTGTTGTCATCACAGGCTTAATTGGTAGGTGATTAAATATACATAAGTACCACAATGTGAACCCTGTTGGGCTATATATATAGTTCTTACCGTTTTTTGAGTTGAAGACTCTAGCCCTGGCCATCCGGAACAGCTGGTCGGCCGCGTCCAGCAGGATCCACCCCGAGTTGACCTGCGCGTACTCCGCGCTCCGGTACTTGCTCACCAGCGCGTAGAAAGAAACTGAATCAGCGTGGATGAGGTTTCTGAAAAGTTGTTGTTTTATTACAAAATAGTACGTGTGTGCACACGGCTTCTTCAACCGTTTATCGGATAAAAAAAAGTATTTATGATCATGAAAAAAACACCTTGGTACATATTGTTGTTACCCCTTCACGGACAAAACTACTGAACTAATTTTGCATAGATGTAGCCACAGAACTGGAAAAACACATACATACGCTATTTGTCCTACAAATCAGTTTCTTTGGGATAGAAAGCCTTTAAACGCTTCCGTAAAGTAAAATAGATGAGAACCCAGTGCTTAATAAACGAACACTGCTAACTGAGTTATAGAACGAATGTTTACTGAATAAATGATCTATCGACTTCGTATTGGAAGTTCTTACAAACTGGACCGTATCCTGCAATTGAATTATTAATATACGAAAAGAAAACCTCCATCCATCATACTTTATAGAAGAAGCTTTTGAGTAGTAAGTAGATTTAGATTGTATTAGATGGGATTAGACAAACACTTACATAACCATGGTCCTGAGTACTTTTAGGTCTTGAATATATTCCTAGGTCCGGGTGCTCAGCTGGTGCCACACGCAGTCCAGCTAGATTTAGATTGTATTAGATGGGATTAGACAAACACTTACATAACCATGGTCCTGAGTACTTTTAGGTCTTGAATATATTCCTAGGTCCGGGTGCTCAGCTGGTGCCACACGCAGTCCAGCTAGATTTAGATTGTATTAGATGGGATTAGACAAACACTTACATAACCATGGTCCTGAGTACTTTTAGGTCTTGAATATATTCCTAGGTCCGGGTGCTCAGCTGGTGCCACACGCAGTCCAGCTAGATTTAGATTGTATTAGATGGGATTAGACAAACACTTACATAACCATGGTCCTGAGTACTTTTAGGTCTTGAATATATTCCTAGGTCCGGGTGCTCAGCTGGTGCCACACGCAGTCCAGCTAGATTTAGATTGTATTAGATGGGATTAGACAAACACTTACATAACCATGGTCCTGAGTACTTTTAGGTCTTGAATATATTCCTAGGTCCGGGTGCTCAGCTGGTGCCACACGCAGTCCAGCTAGATTTAGATTGTATTAGATGGGATTAGACAAACACTTACATAACCATGGTCCTGAGTACTTTTAGGTCTTGAATATATTCCTAGGTCCGGGTGCTCAGCTGGTGCCACACGCAGTCCAGCTAGATTTAGATTGTATTAGATGGGATTAGACAAACACTTACATAACCATGGTTCTGAGTACTTTTAGGTCTTGAATATATTCCTTGGTCCGGGTGCTCAGCTGGTGCCACACGCAGTCCAGCTAGATTTAGATTGTATTAGATGGGATTAGACAAACACTTACATAACCATGGTCCTGAGTACTTTTAGGTCTTGAATATATTCCTAGGTCCGGGTGCTCAGCTGGTGCCACACGCAGTCCAGCAAGATTTAGATTGTATTAGATGGGATTAGACAAACACTTACATAACCATGGTCCTGAGTACTTTTAGGTCTTGAATATATTCCTTGGTCCGGGTGCTCAGCTGGTGCCACACGCAGTCCAGCTAGATTTAGATTGTATTAGATGGGATTAGATAAACACTTACATAACCATGGTTCTGAATACTTTTAGGTCTTGAATATATTCCTAGGTCCGGGTGCTCAGCTGGTGCCACACGCAGTCCAGCTAGATTTAGATTGTATTAGATGGGATTAGATAAACACTTACATAACCATGGTTCTGAATACTTTTAGGTCTTGAATATATTCCTAGGTCCGGGTGCTCAGCTGGTGCCACACGCAGTCCAGCTAGATTTAGATTGTATTAGATGGGATTAGATAAACACTTACATAACCATGGTTCTGAATACTTTTAGGTCTTGAATATATTCCTAGGTCCGGGTGCTCAGCTGGTGCCACACGCAGTCCAGCTAGATTTAGATTGTATTAGATGGGATTAGACAAACACTTACATAACCATGGTTCTGAATACTTTTAGGTCTTGAATATATTCCTAGGTCCGGGTGCTCAGCTGGTGCCACACGCAGTCCAGCTAGATTTAGATTGTATTAGATGGGATTAGACAAACACTTACATAACCATGGTTCTGAATACTTTTAGGTCTTGAATATATTCCTAGGTCCGGGTGCTCAGCTGGTGCCACACGCAGTCCAGCTAGATTTAGATTGTATTAGATGGGATTAGACAAACACTTACATAACCATGGTTCTGAATACTTTTAGGTCTTGAATATATTCCTAGGTCCGGGTGCTCAGCTGGTGCCACACGCAGTCCAGCTAGATTTAGATTGTATTAGATGGGATTAGATAAACACTTACATAACCATGGTTCTGAGTACTTTTAGGTCTTGAATATATTCCTAGGTCCGGGTGCTCAGCTGGTGCCACACGCAGTCCAGCTAGATTTAGATTGTATTAGATGGGATTAGACAAACACTTACATAACCATGGTTCTGAATACTTTTAGGTCTTGAATATATTCCTAGGTCCGGGTGCTCAGCTGGTGCCACACGCAGTCCAGCTAGATTTAGATTGTATTAGATGGGATTAGACAAACACTTACATAACCATGGTTCTGAATACTTTTAGGTCTTGAATATATTCCTAGGTCCGGGTGCTCAGCTGGTGCCACACGCAGTCCAGCTAGATTTAGATTGTATTAGATGGGATTAGATAAACACTTACATAACCATGGTTCTGAGTACTTTTAGGTCTTGAATATATTCCTAGGTCCGGGTGCTCAGCTGGTGCCACACGCAGTCCAGCTAGATTTAGATTGTATTAGATGGGATTAGATAAACACTTACATAACCATGGTTCTGAATACTTTTAGGTCTTGAATATATTCCTAGGTCCGGGTGCTCAGCTGGTGCCACACGCAGTCCAGCTAGATTTAGATTGTATTAGATGGGATTAGACAAACACTTACATAACCATGGTCCTGAGTACTTTTAGGTCTTGAATATATTCCTTGGTCCGGGTGCTCAGCTGGTGCCACACGCAGTCCAGCTGTGATTGCAGTATTTTGTGGAATTTCTTCGTGATACAGTTTTCAGTTGTTATTTCCTGAAACCGAGGTAAAGATCACATATGTACCTATAGGGCTAGTTTGGTCGTAGTTCCACATTTCGCCGTTGGACAGTCATATAATATTAACGCTATTCTATAAGGCCTATTTGCTGTTACATGAATGTTTTTGCTGTAACTAAATATTTTATTACTTATGTTTAATCGTTTGAGGAGGGATGTTGACGAGTGAACATTATAAGTGTGGTGGTCTATCAGTCTATTGTCAACTCAGCCACCACCCGCCAAAGCGGGAGAGCATCTTTTTATTGAGATCGATCTCCGCCAAGCTAAGGTTCTACTCGGTGTATTTTATTGTCCTTCTTCAAAAATAATATTCTTTCTATCATTTGAAACTCTCCTTAAAAATCTGGCTCCATCTTACGATCATCTTGATTCATTTGCAGATATTTGTTCCGGGTGTTCTGGTCGTTTTCTATGTATAATAAAAAATATCTATCTATGTTATATATTGTATTATGTATATCAGTTATCTAGTACCCATAACACAAGCTCTGCTTACCATGGGGCTAGATAATGGTGTGTGAATTGTCCAGCATTATTTATTATTTTATAATTATGGGTGACTTCAACACCTGCTTACTCAAGAAAGACAGTCGGGCCTCTACTCTTGAAACTTTCGTCAGGGGGTGCAACATGTCAATTCTTCCTACAAATGCTACACACTTCTTTCCAAATTCATCTCCCTCTCTTCTTGATCTTATCATAGTCTCTTCTCCTGCTCACGTGGCCAAGCATGGTCGATGTGAAGCAGGGGCTTTCTCTTACCACGACATGTTGTATATGTCATACAAAATTCGCCCTCCTAAGCCCAAAACTAGGTTCTTCTGCAGATACATTTTAGTGGAATTAATTTTGAGAAGTTACTTCTTGATGCAGAGGGTATTATAGATTGGTCTGAGCTCTTTGATGCACCGGACATTGCAAAGTGGAGATATTTAGTCGTGTTATTACCAACCTCTATGACAAGCATGCCCCGCTCAGGGCGATAAAGCTCAAGCATCTTCCTGCGCCTAGGATTACAGCTGAGCTAAAATCACTTATGCGTAAGAAGTGTGTAGCCAAATCAAAACTGAAGCGTAAACCTACCGAGCTGAACAAAGAAGATACATAGATCGCCGGAATCACTGCAATAGAGCGTGTCGTGACGTGACGCGCAACGCCGCTATATCCATACTTCAGTAGAGAACTCTGATCCTGCTAAGGTTTGGAAGTTCTTACTGTCCTTGGGAATCGGTAAATCTAAAGAACGTACCAAAATCCCTTCACAATTTGATCTCAATTCTCTTAAGAAACACTTCTCTACCACTTCCGATCTCTATATACAACTGAACTCACAAACTTTGACTAATCTTTCTTCTAAACCGATTCCTGACTACTCACCTTTTCACTTTAGTCAGTTCACGGACTGTGACGTTAAGAGCGCTGTTACATCTATCTCTTCTAAGGCTAATGGCAACGATAGCATTAGCCGAAATATGATGATTCCCATTCTTGTTCAAATAGCACCCGCCATTAAACACATTCTCAACTCTTCGATATCCACTGGCTTATTCCCATCTGCCTGGAAAAAAGCCCAGTTAACTTCTCTCCCTAAAAAATCGAAGCCTGTTGGTTTATCTGATTTCCGTCCTATATCTATTTTCCCTTTCCTGTCCAAAGTCCTGCCTTGTCCACCAGCAACTAAGCACATTCCTTTCCACGAATAATCTCCTAAACCCCTTAAACCCTTTCCAGTCCGGTTTCGGCCCGGCCACAGCACCGGGTCCGCACTAGTCAAAATTACTGATGACATACGCTCTGGCATGGAAGACGGTAAACTTGAAATTCTCCTTGCAATATTACGCTCTCTTACCGTATCTCCAGCAGTGGCTGATTGGTTTCGCAGTTACTTGCACGGGCGTCGGCAGCTTATTTGTATCGATGATGAGTGCTCATCTTGGTGCGATATTTCTGCGGGCGTCCCTCAGGGCAGCGTTCTTTCCCCTCTCCTTTTTGCTATCTTCATAAATTCTATATCTCACCACATTAATTCATCGTACCAACTCTATGCAGATGATCTTCAAATCTACACGCAGGCTCCGGTAGATCAGCTATCGTCTGCTATTGCCACCATAAATGAAGACCTAAATCGTGTCCTGGACTGGAGTAAGAGCTTTGGTCTAAAAGTGAACCCTACAAAAACACAGGTGATCACTGTAAGAAGCTCGCGGATGATAGCTCGAATAAATTGGAGCAGTCTTCCTAACGTGATCTTTGATGGGATCCCTGTTGCGCAAAGTGAAACCGTCAAAAATTTTGGATTGATTTATTGATAGAAATCTGTCGTGGGGACCGCAGATATCTGAAACCAGCCGCAGGATGTTTGCTTCTGCTGGTTCTCTTAGAAGGCTGCGTAACTTTTTACCTACTGCCACTAAAATGTATCTTGCACAATCTCTCCTCCTTCCAATTCTCGATTATGCCGATTCATCGTTTCTTGATCTAACTGAGCAACAGTTAGACAATCTTGAGCGCCTGCAGAATGTCGGGATAAGGTTTATATTTGGCTTGCGCAAATATGACCATGTCTCGGAATTTCGCAGGAAGCGCAAGTTTATCTCTTATATATTATAGTTCATAGTTCATAGTTCATTTATTTATTTGTGATACACAGGTATTACAGGGATGTTCAGACTTAAAATTAAGAGCACTGTGATCTGCCATTAGGCGTACAAAAGTTACATATTTTGGAAACAGAGCAAAAATCAATAATAATAATAGTACATAATGCAAAAATAAAAAATTAAGAATTGAGAATTAAGAATTGAAAATAATGCGTTTTTCAATTTGAGTCCCTATCTATACTACATTTACATAGTAACTAAAATAACTAAACTCAAAATATTCATTCAAGCTGTAAAATGTCTTACTTATTAAATAACTAAAAAGGTTAGATTTAAATTTTGTGATGTCAGTACATTTCCTAATGTCATTTGGTAAACTATTATAAATTCTGGGAGCCATTACATAAGTACTATTACTAAATAGAGCTGTTTTAACGTTATTCTTGATTTGCAAACAATCTTGTCGTCGCTTGTTGGTGTTATAGGAAAATAGTCCAGGGTTTCGTCGAATAAATAGTACAATTTCATAAATATATAGTGATGTCAATGTCAGGAGATTAAGTTTATTGAAATATGGTCGACAGCTGTCCCTTCTTTTAATGCCACAGATGGCTCTAATGCAGCTCTTCTGGGCGATAAACAGACGTTCTATTTTCACTGCATTACCCCAGAAAATTATACCATATCTTAATCTTGAGATCACATTACCATGATATGCTGCTAGCACCGCTTTTTGGTTGACCACCTTTTTTAATTTCCGTAAAGCATACGCGGACTGTAGCACATGTTTATGCACGAAATCCAAATGTGATTGCCATTTCATATTGCTGTCTATGTAGAGTCCAAGAAATTTGGTAGACGTCGTATCACATATCTCCGTATCCTCAAAGAACATTTTCGGTGGTAATCTTCCAGTTGGTGTTTGTCTGAAGTTCATGAGTTTAGTTTTGGTCAAGTTTATTAATAAATTATTGTTTTTTAGCCACTTTATTATGGACTTGAGACTTGTCTGGATTTCGTCGTGTTTATTGTAGACAACAGTACAGTCGTCTGCGAAAAGAATGACTGGATTCTCTGTAGCTACTAAAATGTCATTTATGTAGATCAGAAATAAGAGCGGCCCCAGAACGCTACCTTGTGGCACCCCGTGTGTTACAGTTCTTTCAGTAGACACATATGATTTCTCATCTTTTGTCTTAGTGCATATCTTATTAATACATGTTATCTGTGTCCTCTGGTCCAAGTAAGATTTGAGTAGATCTAGCGCTATTCCTCGCACTCCATACGACTCTAGCTTACTAATTAGAATATTGTGCTCTACATAATCGAATGCTTTTTTCATATCTAGATACATAGCAAAAACTTGTTGTTTTTTATCCATCCTAGAGTATATCATTTCTAAAAAGTCATAAATAGCTAAATCAATCGATTTATTTTTTCTAAAGCCTTTTTGTTCTTTTATGAGTACTTCATTTGTTTCAAAATAGCTGTATAATTTTTTATGCACTATCTTCTCAACAACTTTAGCGAAAATAGGTATTAAAGCAACCGGTCTATAATTTTGTATGTCATATTTGCTATCTTTTTTGTGAATCGGCTTAATTATTGTAGTTTTTAATTTAGATGGAAATATTCCTTGTTCAAAACACATATTTATAATGTAGCTCAGAACAGGTGAGATGTGATTGCATACTAATTTTATTACCTTAGTGCTTATATTATCGTACCCAGTGCTATTTGTGTTTTTTAGGCTTTTGATAACAGTGCAAACCTCCTTGGGATCGGTCGGCATCAAAAACATCGATTTATAATTATTGCAGTTTCGTCTATAGTCATTTTCTTTTTTAGTAGAATTGTCGGCCGCTGCGTCAACATAATAATTATTAAATGTTTCTGCTATTTTCTTTGGAGAAGTAATTTTTTTATTGTTCATGTTCAAATAGCAAACGCTTTCTCTAGGTAAATTTTGTTTGTTGTTCTTTATTATATCCCAAGTAGCTTTAGACTTATTTGTTGATTTAAATATGTAATAATCATTCTGTGATTTTTGTGTCAACTTAATGATTTTTTTATATCTTTCTGAGTATGTTTTAAAGTTGTCCTTGTCTTTCATGTTCTTTGAAATTCGATACTTCCAGAGTAGATCTCGCTTGAATTTGCTACACATTTTAATTCCTTTTGAAATCCACTTTGGTCTTTTTTTAGTACTATTCTTTTTCCGGACGGAAGGAAAACATAAGTTGTAGAATAACTGAAATAAGTCATGAAAATTTTTAAAAGCTAGATCGGCATTGTTTGTTTCGTAAATATCATTGAAAGAAAGTTGAGTTAAGCATTTTCCAAATTTTTCCATGTTTTCTTTGCTGTAGTCTCGTTTCATAGAATACCAGTGATCAAAGATACACATTCTTTTTACCGGGCATGTCATCAGTTGGCCTTTGTGGTCAGACAGAGCTAGTTCCACCACTTCCGTTTTTGCCCCTCGTATATTATATAAAATGTTGTCCAAACAGGTACCACTATTTGGTCGTGTGACTTCATGTACAGATAGCTTAAGGTTATGGCTTATGATCATGTCATGGAAATCGTCAGATTGTTTAGACTTTTCCAGTGTGTTGATATTGAAATCGCCACAGATTATAATCTTAGTAGTATTTTTATCTATCTGATCTAATAAGTCATTAAAGTTATTGCTAAATATGTCCATGTAGTATTTATTATTTTTAGGAGGTCTGTACATGCATATAATTGTAATATTTTGGTCAATCAATTGAATTGAACAGGTCTCTATAATATTTGTTATACTAAGCTTAGATGTCATTTTATCGAGGACTCTATATTTCAGTCCATTTCGAACTAAAATACATGCTCCACCATTCCTGTCTTTACGGGAAAATAGTGTAGCAAGAGTAAAGTTGGGTATCGTTAGGAGATTTGCATCATCTGCAGTCATGTTGTGTTCCGTTATGCATAATACATCCAATCGTTTACCCCTATCCGAAATGTCATCTATACAAACCGTTAAAATGTCAGATTTGGTAATAAGTCCGTTGATGTTTTGGTGAAGAATGTGAATATTATTGGTCACGAAAAAACTCTTTGGTCGTTTCGGCATTGGTTGTATCCAAGACCTGCTTCGGGGCAGGGGGAGAGTCTGGCAGAGAAAGAGAGATGGTGGGTAAGTTATGTTCTGTTTGCGAAGTCTGGTCAGTCATAGCGTAGTTTTCTGTTTGTGTACTAATATCTCTACTGAAACGCATTATTTTCCTTTCAGTTTGATACATTATATAATTCCTATGATAAGCTAATCGCAAAATCTCACGCAAAATATTTCGGGCTAGATTAATGGCAAAAAAGCGTCGTTCTGGCAGAAACCGAGAATAATCCATATCAAGAAAAATAGTCTTGCTGAATTGACTGCATGTAAATTTTACTTCATGATTTAATTTATCCTCATTAAGATGTTTATTATATAGCGTTTCACAAACAATGATATTCGTATTTTGTATTTTTGTAAGCCACGACGCGAGAATGTAGCGTATGGAGAAATAGTTAACATCATTTTTAAAACCTATTAAGATAACATAGTCATTGAAATTTAAATTTCTTATTTCAGATTTACAAGATGCCAAAATATCACTCAATGTTGCTCCTGGCTTTACAAAGCTGAATACCTCATATTGTACACCCAGTAATTTTTGTAGTATCTGTTGTACACCTTGTCCTTGCTGGTCCGCAATAATAATCACTTTGCTATTATTTAATTCTTGTCCTTTTTCCAAGTCCACGGTTTTTGTTTGACTACTAGCGGCCTCTATCGGTAGTTTCATATAGCCTTCACGTGCAGAAATCGTCTGTTTTGGTTGATCTTTGCCATGTGGTACATCGTCGAGAAGCGGTGAAAAGTTATGGTTTTCATGTAGCTGATGTTTTAAAGTGGACTTTTTGTTCACCTCTACAAGTATTTCTTCCGAACTTAATTGCAACGAAGAGTAAAAGCTGTCATCGTTTCGCTTTTTCCTGGACGGAGAGCTTGAGCTCTTACATAAGAGAGTCAAGTGCTTAATTTTTGCTTTATAACCTGTAATCTGGTCAGTCAATTTATATTTTTCAGAAAGCAATTTCTCTATTTCTTTATGGGCAGATGCTAGGTCAATTTCCAATTTTCTGAGTACTATTTTAGCTTCCTCAGAAGGCTCACCGTTGGAGGTGTTAAGCTCTGGGCAGCTCCGGTGTATGGTGCAGTTAGTATGTTGCAGCAGTTGATCATGTCGTTCATCATCATCCTCATCTTCAGACAGCAAACCGAAGGTATTATTCGTCGATATGTTAATCGTATGATTTCCTTCTCCATCATGTAGTTGTATTGGTATTGGTGTGAATTTGTCGAGAAGAGGAGAGTTTATCATTGGAGGTGTATAGAAAGCCTCGTGCTCAACGGTATTAACTGTTGCTTGATGGGCCTCTGTGCATTGGCCTAAGACACTCGTTGGTGTTGATGCAGCAGGTGATGGTTTGCTCTTTGGTTTTATTAGTTGTGGTTTCTTTCTAAGTGTGACTGTTTCTGCTTGGGAACTGGTCGTAGTTTGAGTTCTAGTTGATGCGGTTCTCCTTGTAGTCATTTTTACGACCGTAGGCGACATCTTGCGACTTTTGTTCGCACCTTTTCCTGCCCTGTCCATTGCAATTTTTTGATTGCAATTCAAATTTCGTTCCAAAGCGTGTAGTTATCAGAAGTTTCAATAGATGTCACTTAGTGAGCTTTGAAATAAAAATTTTAATCAAAGCAAAATTTCAAGGTTTTTATGGGTTCGAACTTGGTACCGACTGGATGTCAAGATCGACGACATAAAATTGATCCTTTCAGCCACTCTACCAGCCAGCTCATAAGTGTGCGCTCGAATTTAAGGATTTGTTGTTTCAAACAGATCATCTATTTGAGGGTGTCTGTTATATTCAAACTTGCTCATGAGTCACTCAAATTTTGTAACACCGTCAAGTAAAAAATATTGTATAACGAACTCAGAAAGTTTTGGTTTTTTCGTGTTTAGAGATTATAGTGTAAGTTCTAGGCTCACCTCTGGATATTATCACAGAATTATACAGCCCGTGCAGTGTTTTTTTATCACTTCTAGCTCACAACACACTTTTTCAGGGTCGTGTTTACATTTTTAACTTCACTTTTGAATTAATAGATCAATCCATGTCGAATCGATTTGAAAACACTTGTGTGGGGTCTTTGCATATTTACGTCACTGTTCACATTAATTTTCATAAGTTAATCGCATTAGACTATTTTATAATAATATTTAATACGGAGCTGATGTTTTATGTGACAGCAGCGCCATCTTTCTTATATAGATATATTATATCTCTTCTCTGTAATATTCTATTTTTGGCCTCTGCACCCCCTTATCTCAAAGAACGTTTCACCTTTCTTCATCTCTCTCACACTCTTTCTCTCCGCTCATCTGCAACCCCTATGCTTATCTAAAGTACCTGCTCACTCTACTTCCTTCTTCGCCCAATCCTTTACTGCCCGGGCTGTGCAACTATGGAACGCGTCGCTAGTAAACAGGGCATACTACAGTTTAGAAGAGTTTCTAAATGATAAATTAGATGACGCCAATGTCGCTGATCCACACTTATAATATATAATAACATTTATTATAACGTGATTTGTATAAGTCACTATTGGTAAAATTACCAAAAAAAAAAAATACGGAATTATTTATTATAAAAACTCTGTACTTAAATCTCGAACTATTTTGTACTTTTCTTGTTTTTGTAATGTATTTTCTTTGTTTGTTATGTATTATTTATGTTTGACATATAAGAATATTTCTTATTAATAAACAACTGAACTGAACTGAACTGAACTGTTGCCAATATCGGTGAGGCGTGCTAAGTCATTACCAACCTTTAAAACACGTTTAAAAGAGTACTATTTGTCCTGCTGTCACTAACGCATACCTGAGTCCCTATGTATATAAGTAGTATATGTATATATATATTTTAATATATGTATGTAGTATATTTCTATATAAGTATTATAAGTATTTTATTTATCATATCTCATCATAACCTACAAGCACACAGATCCCCTGGTACTGTCCACGATCCTATCAATCCATGGTTGTCTGGTAGAGATCTTGAGCGATAAGACCGCCAATTGTAATTATTTTTTTAAGTTTTAACTGTACATAGTTTTCTATTTAAAGTGCAATAAAGAATGTTCAATCTATGTATTTAGCACGCCGAATGAACCGGTGCATTATGTGAACTAATTGAAAGCCTACAAGACCTTTATAATAGCACTTGTCATGCAATAAAGTGATACATGTGATGATGGTGGTGAGGTAGGTAAAGCTAGTGAAGCACCTGCATGTCAAGCGTCCTGTTGATGGCTTTCAACTGTTTAACGGTACAGTTCATGATATCCAACAGGCAGGCCTGTATCAAGCCCGTGTTGGTGCTCACGGGTATGTGCAGCTCCACCAGTTCCACTTCTCTACTCTTGAGAGATTTTATTATTGTCCCGTGGAATCTGTATAATGGAGAGGTATGCATAAATAGGAGGGACTGGACATCTTATACGACATGACAATTTCTTAAGCCATCACCATCATCAGCCGATGTTAGTCGACTGCTGGACATAGGCCTCCACTAATGAGCGCCATAGCGCCGCGCCGTGTTTAACTTGATGCAAACAACATCTCTCCGCAGGTCGTTATCCCAACTGGTCGGAGGGCGTCCCACACTACACGTTTACCCCGCGATTGTCGGATCTTCGCGAGATATGGACGGCCAGCAGCTTACTAATTTTAAATAACTACTACTTGTTACACTTGCTTATTATTTAGTTGCTATAAGTAACATGAAAGAAAAGGTTTGTAGAAGCGCCTCACCTCGGCCACAAGAATAGTTCCTTCACGAACAGGGCTCGCATCACCTTCTCCACCTGGTGGAAGCCGAATGTGAATGATATTGGAGCATTGGAAAATGCTTTGATGAACCCAGTCTGAAAATTACAAGTTAACAAAACCAATTATTAAAAATGGTAAAAAGTGATGTCGTTCACGTTATGCTGGAGATTAAACTCTTATGCATCTTACAAGGAATGTAACGAGCAGTAACAGTGGAAAAGTAATTTGCAACTCATCGTAAATTATTTTCTATGAAACCACTTGTTCAGGGTGTTCTTGGTGTTTTAGTATAAAACAAAATATCTATCTATAGATATGTACCTATATGTAGCTTGTGTTTCAGTCGAGTACCAATAACACAAGCTCTGCTTGGCTGAAACTTTAAATGGCTCTCCAGCGTTTCATATAAATTGTTAGAAAAACTTGCTTATAAGCTATGCATTTTGTAATGTATCTATTGCGTACGCATTATGGTATATGCTTAGGTAGGGTACTCCACTAGCCATAGTGTTGCCTTTCTAAGCTCTTTCCCGATGTTTCTCTATAAGCGGGAAGCGGAGCGAGCCGCGATATTTTACATACTCAAATGGTAGAGTTTCAGTGGTTTATAATAAACTTTCTTTCTAAGCTAAGCATTTTGTTACCTATCTATAGCGCCTTTAAAGTACCTTAGCTGGCATCTAAGGTACTCTACTCGCCATTGTGTTGACCTTAAATCCGACCAGCAGTGTCCAAAACACGAAGCTGTTTCTTATTGCGGCGGGGCGGGGCGCGGCGAGCGGAGAAAGCCGCGTAATTTGTGATACTGAGACTTTTGTGTGGCGAGCGAGTTGCTCACATTGTTTAACTCCGAATAAAAATAGGGAGATGATTTCGGTATTTTTTTTAAATGTTTAAGTCGTTATAGCAGTAAGAGCGGCGCGTCGCAATGCCCAACAGAGTGTGGGAAGACCTTCCACTCGATGGACTGATTGATGGGCTGATGATAAAGGATATTTGTTACTTTGACGCAAAAACGACTAAATGGATCATGCTGATTTTGTGTAGATGTAGCTATAGGCCTGGAATAACATGTAGGGTACTTTTATATCTCGGAAAAACGTGTGCCAAGCCGAAGCAGAGGCGTAAACAGAATATAATTTGAACCTTGTTATGTTGCCTATACAGCCTTAGGGCGAATGCTTCCTGGCAGGACTCGAGAACAGTGTGCGCCCGCAGCACTACGATGCCCGTGATATGTGCCACGGGTACTCTGCTCTTTAACAGGTCCACTACTAATATTCTTGTTGATACAAAGTGTATTCCTCCTTCTAAGTATGCCTTTTCTCTGAAATAATTAATTTTAAATGATGTGGTGGTAGTGGTTCAGCTCAGTGGTTATTTTACTGCATTTTCGTAAAAAAAAAACATTAATCAGAATCAAGTAATCACTGTCCCCTTGTTAAACTCTTTCTGACTAAGATAAACATAATTATAGTATTGCCTGTGTATTACAAATAATATAATTTTTTTTTTAGGAATTCAACATCATCATCAGCCTATGTTAGTCCATGGCTGGACATAGGCCTCCCCCAATGAGTGCCACAGCACCCTGTCTTCAGCTTGACGAATCTAGCATCTATCTGCAGTCTCCCACCTGGTCGAAGGGCAATATTCAACATCATAACATATTTGAATGGATGCTAATATGTTTCAGATTGCTGAGCCAACAGAATAGTAGGTAGTACAATATCACTAAGTAACCAGAAAAAGTTCCAAATACTTTACCTCTCTTGTCCAAGGTTTGGTAATGGTGCAAGATTAAATTGTTCCATAAAATATTTCTCCTCATGATCATTACTGTTTACTATTAGTACTAAATTTGCCGGATCATTATAAAGAAAAAGCAAATTTGATAGGATAGTGTTGTAGTTCAAACCCCTAAAAATTAAATTTATTTTAACAATAATACTGAATGATTGGCTTAGCTACATTTGTGAACTTGAAAAGAAAAATTTTATTTACTTGTAAGTAATAACCAATGCATCCTTCTCGAACACATCCATAAATATCTGTTTCTCAAAAGATAGCATTGGGAACTTTATATCCATATTTAAGGGTAGATCTTCGGCGGCATTATCATTCACAATAATCTTTTCTGTTAGAAGTTCCATAGCTAAAGAAAATCTGAGTAGTAAGTTAAGTATCTGAGACAACCAGTTGAGGAGTGAGGGGATCAATCATAAAGTAACTCCTTGCAAGTAAATTATCAAGAACAAAGACTTAATTTACAACGAAAAGATAAACAGACACATTTTATTGCTGCTTGCTTTCCCGTATTGTTATTGTCCCGTGTAGGTATAAAACACGTATAAATTAAATAAACAAGACAAAAGCAGAAACTGTGTGGTCGCTAAACACACGGATTTATAATCTCGGAGACGATCTATTTGTCAGTAGCTAAAAAGGGAAGTCAGAGGGTTAGATCACGCGGTTTGATCGGACCTTGAGTAAGTGCGATCGGATCGTGCGATCTCTTTGATACGTCTCCCATCCTATCAAATCCGAGGAACGTCTATAGTTAGCCTTATTATATACACAGAACAATTATACTTATACTGAGACAATAATATCCTCGGAAAGAAGTAAGACTCCATAGAGTAAAAATGCCAACACTAGAGCACACTAGCGCCTCTACCTTAAGCCTAACTAACTAACTGGCGTTTGGCGGGAGCTTCAAATAAAATAGGCGCTCAATTCAATCTTTCTAAGGAGCTTTTTTAATTTCTCTGCGACTATAATTATTTATCAGAATCTATGTATCAGACATTCAACATTTTGTTGAATATTCACAATTTACCTGACAGATAGTCATAGACTAAAATTATAGAATTGCACCCAATACTTAAGGAAGGATTTTAGTTAAGTAATTAAAATGCCAATTTGGTATCCACAGTCAAAACAGTGAAAAAATTCTAGGTTAATATTATTATTTTTTTTCACGGTCCCAACCAAATTATGCAAACGAGGCGAAAAATAAAATGAAGGTTGTTCTTTTTACGATCAACCGCCCAGGGTTGTCATTCTCATTTTTGACAGGGTTACATACAGGGACATTTGAGTGTCATGCTCTTTGAGCATAAATTTTGTTGCTCTGTCTTACTTATAGCGTCCTCTCATAATTTTAGTAGTCCCATGGTACTTAGCTAGTTTTTTTTACTCTTGGACTCGCTAGCATTTGCCATATTATTTAATATGTGATTTAAAAAAAAAATTGGGAAACATTTAAAATTTATAATAACCTAATACGAGAGAGAGAAAACGGAAAAGGATCAGGAGAGTTAGGTTAGGAAAGTTATTATTAAGGAATTATCAAACATACATAATAATATATACATTATATATTTATATTATTTGTACAAATAAAGGATGATAGATAAGCAATACTTAGCTAGTTGATACCCACTGGACTTAAGCAGAGGCCAAACCTGCGCGTCAGTAAAGCGGGACGCGGGACGCGATGCGGGAGCGTCTGCAAAGCGAAACTAACGTGCATACCTGCGCGACTGCGGCGCGAATCGCCAACTTCATTAATTGATGAACAATCACTGAAGACGCGCGACTTTATCTGGTGTAACTACTAAATTGTTGTGGTGATGACATCCTGGTACTTAACATCAGAGTCTGACTCTGATGAGGAAGACCTTTTATTGCTTGCTCTTGCGGAACAAACAACACGGTAAGTATTGTATTTAGTGATTGAGTAAGAGCTCACAGACGAGCGACAATGTGTCGGCGACAGTTCGCGACACTTGTCGGCGACGGTCGCAGACCGTCGCGGGTCGCCAACTGTCGCTGACCGTCGCCGACCAGTGTCGCGAACTGTCATGGACTGTCATGGATCATGGTCAGAAATATTACATTTCCGTTTCCTTAAACTCTTCTTCATTCGTTCAACTCATTTCTCCTATCGATTTTACAATTCATTCATTCTTTCATTCATTAGCCACCGAGTCGCTGCCGACGACGCTAAGTGTGCTATTTCATGAATAAAATTCATAATTTCATTTCAAACTGGAAGCAGTTATTGATTTTATTGTGTAAGAGTCAAAAGTACCTATAAAGAACGTGATCAGGAGGTAAGACTGGATGAGAAAGTATCAGTGTTAAAATAATAAATGGAAATATATGGATGGAATGAAAGTAAAAATGGCTTATTTTTTTCAGTAATCCAATGCAAGCTATGCATCAATTCGGAAACCGTGGTTTTGGTGGGCCGCCGCAGCCCCAAAGACAAGGAGGTCGTCGTGGTAATAATCGTGGCGGATTCCGTAACTCGCGATTTGAACCCAATCAGATGCAGCAGAGGAATCAGGGCCAACGACCTAACAATGAGGTAATTTTTAGTCAAATTAACGTAAAGACGTAGTATTTTTTAATTTTAGTGATATTTGTAGTAGGTGAGGCCACCGTTACATTTTTACTGTGATGTGGTTGTAAAGAACAGCATCCAATCTCTTTGTCTGCGTCTCGGCGCCGCCATTTTGTACTGTTTTGAGCGTTATGATTCATGCACGGCTTACCAGGCAGGCAAGCCAAGCGAGCTCTACATAGTACATTCAGGTAGGATTTGTTACAAATAAAATCATTGTGATGAAAACTTCTGTCATTATCTGTATGCATAATATTCCTACAAGATGATAGATAGAAGAGGAAGAGGATGAGATTCGAAAAGGTTAATGATATTTTATTTACTTCTCAAACGATTAATAATGACTGGTGCTTATTATCAATAGATAATAAGCTTATTTTGTTTCTCACCAGTTAATAATAGATCATACGAGCTATATTATTAAAATTATGTAGGTAGTTAGCAAAAATACTGTACCGGGAAAAATAAAGGTTCAGAAATTGTACACACACGCTGTGTACAATTTCTGAAATATTAAATAACATGTAGGTAATAATGTAAGGTTGACGATTTTGGCATGTGGCATGGTTTAAATTGAGAAAGAGTTTTTAGGTCTGTAATATTTTAGGTAGGCTGTTATATAAAAGCGCTCCTTCAAACATTGTTTTCCATGCCATAGTTAGTCCTACATTTCTGTAGACGGATATTATGTGCATTTCTTAGGTTTGGTTTGTGAATTGTGTATATTTTTACTAAATACTAGTTCTGAGTTATGTATTTGTTTAATATTTTTCTTATAAGTATGCATGTGTTGTAGTATATTTTCATAAGTTTAATGTTTTTTAAAATTTAATATCCATCAAAATATCTTGTTAGGTGAAATCAAACAACATACCTTCTGAGAAGCCAGTACAACAACCACCTCAGCAAAACCAACCCATAAACAAGCCGCCCCAAAACCAACCACAACAG
This sequence comes from Eupithecia dodoneata, assembly GCA_947044415.1. Lineage (NCBI taxonomy): Eukaryota > Metazoa > Arthropoda > Insecta > Lepidoptera > Geometridae > Eupithecia > Eupithecia dodoneata. The sequence continues at coordinate 12,449,756 of OX345664.1, read as the reverse complement.
CAAAATAAACCACCAGTGCAGCAACAACAGCAGCAACCAAACAAGCCACCGCAGCAGCAACCAAACAAGCCACTGCAGCAGCAGCCAATAAACAAGCTTCCTCTGCAGCAGCAGTCAATAAACAAGCCTCCTCCGCAGCAGCAGCAACAACAACAGCAGCAGCAAAATAAGACTCCTCAACCACCACCCCTGATTAAGCCTCAACAACAGCAAGCTCCCACCAAACCTGATATTCCAGCTACTCCGCAACAAAACCAAAATGGACCAGCAAAGGGGGGTTCTCAGGACAAGGTTGACAAAGCTATTGTTCATGATTCTAATGAACATCAAAATCAGCAACAACCCAAGGTACTTTCTCACTGTCTATTTCTAGGTTATTTATAAATAATTTGTTCTTTTCACTAATTTATAATGATGGAATGAAATGTGTTTGTGTGTTCTTATTAAATGTAATAATGTTTACAGAACATGAATGGAAACTTTGGTGGCAATAAGCCAGGGTGGAATCAAGGAGGCCCAGGAAACAAACAAGGAGGAGGATTCAATCAAGGCAGCAGGCAGTTTGGGAACCGAGGACCTGGTGGCCCTGGAGGACAGGGTGGTCCTGGTGGGCCAGGTGGGCCTGGTGGGCCTCCTCGCAACCTGCAGCGTGGTAGGGGTGGGCCACTGGGAGATGGAAAACATGACAGACCACCTATGAGAGAGGTAATCTAATGACTCTGTCAAACTCTTCATTTTCTTTTTGTAAATGTTATAAATATAATAAAAACTATCAACATTTTGTTAAATCTTGTATGCATTCAGCATTCAATTGAAATGATGTATTCTGTTGTAGGAGCACATGTTGGCAAACAAACTGAGGGATCTGGTGGGACCCCTGGTTGACATTCCAAATGTGGATCAGTCGGAAGTCAAGTTCAATGGAAGGAGCAGGTTGTACATCGGGAATCTTACCAACGATGTCTCCGAGGAGGAAATCAACAAAATGTTTTCAGCATTTGGTGAATGCGCTGAGATGTTTCTCAATAAAGAGAAGAACTTTGGCTTCATCAAAATGGTAACTACATACCTTTTAATGTTTACTACTAGGTAAATATGTCACAAAATGAGAAAATAAGACCAATGTATTTTCTAGGATTACAGAGTGAACGCTGAGAGGGCTAAGCGCGAGTTGGATGGTAAACTGAGAAACGGCAGGAACCTGAGAGTTAGGTTTGCGCCTCACAACTGCGCCATCCGCGTGAAGAACCTTCCACCGTTCGTCTCAAACGAGCTGCTATACCGCGGCTTCGAGATCTTCGGGAGGATAGAGAGAGCGTACGTTAGGGTAGACGAAAGGGGGAAGCCCCTCGGAGAAGGCATCGTGGAGTACCAGCGCAAGCCCAGCGCTCTGGCCGCCATTCGCAACTGCACAGAGAAATGTTTCTTCCTGACCGCATCGCTTCGCCCGGTCATCGTAGAAAGCTTTGATGAGCCTGATGAGTTAGATGGCTACCCAGAGAAAAATATTCCCAAGAAACATCCAGAGTTCTTGAAGGCTCGCGAGGTTTGGAACACATCTTTATGCTTATTATTGTTTTATTCATTCGTAGAACTATGATTTGTTATTATCTGGCACAGGTTGGACCGAGATTCTCGGAATTGAACAGCTTTGAGCATGAGTATGGCACGAGGTGGAAGCAGCTCCACGAACTGCACCGACAGAAGGAGGACGCGCTGAAGAAGGAATTGGCGGCTGAGGAGGAGAAGCTCGAAGCTCAGATGGAATATGCTAAGTATGTACCTTGTGTTAAGCTCTCTTTGTTCCTATCTTATAATCCATCATTGAGCCTGAGCCTTCTTGAAATCATAGTAACTGTATAATCAACTAATTAGTTGAAATTGGTCATTGTTGAGGATTTTCTCATACTATATTAATATTCATTGTCACCTATGTCTGTGACATAAATGCTACGAGAGGTAGAATGTTTTATTCCTTTCTTCCACACGGGAACAAACGTAAAAGATCATCTGCCATGAGTAATTAAAATGTTCGCAGGAGTGTTCTAAATAGTGTTGTTCCCTAGGTACGAGCACGAGACCGAGTTGCTGCGCGAGCAACTGCGGCAGCGAGAGCAGGACCGCGAGCGGCAGAAGCGCAGCTGGGAGATGGCGGAGCGCGCGGCCGAGACGCGGCGCGAGTCGGAGCGCGCGCAGCAGCAGCGGCAGGAGGACGAGATGTCGCAGCGCATGCGGCACCAGGATGACGAGCTGCGCCGCCGCCAGCAGGAGAACACGCTCTTTGTGCAGGTATGTGCTGGTACCACTCACCAGATGCAAACACCACCTCCATCTTCATCAGCACGCATTATGTCCACCGCTCAACACTCACCAAAATGAGCGAGTTTTGACGTAATCACCAGAAATGTTGCCGGCGAGCGCAACAATCAGCAAAAAAATTGTTATTTGACTTTTTAGCTGACAACTATGTAGACTAGTTATCGCTGAGTGGAAGTTTACATTGATCGAATCTAAATGAAACGGAACGGAAAAATTACTTGTTGTTTTTACACTACAGGTACGACACTAACATACTACGCTACTTTCAATGAGAAAGTGGCTATCTCTCCTGGTTGCAGATCGCGTAGTTTTTATTTTTCGGCGCAGACCATACTAACTACTTATGACAACATCGAAATTTAGTACAACATTCTAAATTCAAATTACTTTTTCAACCAGTTGAATGATATCCTTAATTCCTGCCACATGTGAGCAAAACCCGATTTTGCCTTCCGAGTGGATCGATAACGAATGATAATCTCCGCAGGCTCAACGCCTCAACTCGATGCTGGACCGCCAAGAGCAAGGCATGTTCGACCAGTCCTCTCCCATGGTAAGTGCACAGCTTTTCTTTAATAATTTTGCGCCATAGACATTCAGATGATTCTCTGGCACAAAATTATACATTTTTATCAGATGCTAATTTATTTATAGTTTTTCTTGACAAAAAAATAAAAAACATTGTTACCTCTTTCGTTCGAAATTACAGCATAATAAATAGGATATTCTTATTGGACAGCAGTATCGATGACCTAGACCAGTGTTTTTGCCCTACTACTACATCTCTGCAAATTTTACAAAAGCTATTCATCATTTTATTCTATGACATGCAGGATAACACAATAACTATGGAGGTCCCTAAACTTTATTTGTATTGAATGCCTTAAGATCCCGCCTACCATTATAAGTTGGACCGTTTATTTATTTAATATCTAGGGCACGTCCCCCATCTTGGCGAATAAAACCTTTGTTGATTTACTTAAATTTCTGGATCTTCATTGACGATGATGAAGTTGAAGATAACGAGAACATTAATTAATTAATATTGATAAAAACTCAAAAATCAACGTGCTTTATTCTTATTACCTCGAGAGACCATACAGTACTCTAGAACACGTCAGAATTTGATATTCTTGGGCTCTGCGATGGCGAAATCGTTGACGGAATACTCGACTTTAAAACACTGGTCTAGGCACATGCAAAATTGCATACTATTGTAAAATAATCATGACCTTACGGAAAAATTTTGAATGATTTTTGAATCTCATAGCCATAGAATACTTCACATTTTCTGCTGTATTTCAAGACGATCTGCGTTTTTCTACTAATATTTAGAAATACTGCTTAGTTCAGAAATATTGATAACTTTATGGTAACTTGCTAACTACAGAGTCATGCCTTGAGTATCAGCACTGTACATCGGAAACGAATTGTTCATTTAGTTGTTGACCCATATTATCCTAAATCTTATTACGATTATCTTATTCTGAGTGAGCCAAAGGCCAATTAGAATAAGCTACATTTTAGTTGAACTAAACTACCTGCGGGTCGAAATATTAGGTTATAAATAATAATGTGAGCTGGAGATTCCGGATATCGCTTGATCTGTGTTGAGAGTAAATGAGTAGTCAAAAAATAGAATGAGTGGTGTCGTCTGATCTCCCAGTACGCTTTATGGGCAGTGGTTCAGTAGCGCTGCGCCGCCGCACAGTGGTTAGACTCGCTACCAGGATGTCCGACAGCCTCTTCAAAAATGTTCGTGGTCCTTATTTCATTAATTTGATATTGAAATCCGTAACCTTTATTGAATCTAAGCACTGGTTTAAGTCGCTCATCTTCCAATACAACCATCCAAATCTAAGGATAATATCAATTTACCTCGTCATTATCTGTTTTTATACACCCAGAACTGTAAAAAGTATAAATTTGAAAAATACAAGATTTTGTATATTATCACTGATCCCAACTTTGGGCGAAAATAAATGATATACGGAGAGAGAAAACTCTAAAATGAAGCCCGTTCCGACATAGTTTAGTTGTTCAGAAGTTCAAATAAATTTATAAAAAAGAAAATGGTATTTTTATATTAATCCTTGTGCTAAAGGTCTGTTCACATTTATTACGGGATCTTTTAAAGAGTGAATCATTGTGCATTTCGCCTATATTGGTCCACTGCTGGACGCAGGCCTCCTCATGATAAGCATTATGTCAGGTGAGATAGCAAACATTAAGGCCTCGCCTACCGACGAGTTCGCGCCGTTGACTTGTGTACCCTTAATAGTCAATTGCAATTTAAGCTTGTTGGAGTAAATGCCTTAATTCTGACTGCTAATCATAGCAGAATAATATCTTGAAGATTATATTATTCTCTTTTTTTATCCCATTAACGTCCAAAATGTCAAAATTGCTTGCACGTTTTCAGAGTGATTATTTCCTATTTAATTGGCGTTGAAAAAATTCTTGAACCACATATTCTAATGTAAAATTTCATGCTCTTTCAGAATCCGTTTCCAGAATCATGATAAAACTCACAGGGAAAGAGATATGCTCGATTGAAACATAAAAAACACCTAAATTTTCGAAAAAAAAAATTTTTAGGATTTTTTTTCGAAGTGTTACGGTGAAGATATCACCTTGCGACCGTGATCAAAGGTGATCATGGGAGTTGAAGTTTAACAGGGAATTTTTTTGTTGACCTTGAACCATCGCTTCTTTACAAAATGGCGGAAAAAACGAATTAAATTTTTTTTCAATCTTCATCAATTTTTTTCTCAAAATCTATGGTCTTTAGAAAAAAATTTATAGAAACAAAAATGCCTTAGAATCGCTCGAGGAACATTCTTAAATTTTTTCATAATTTTTTGAGACAATTTTTGATTTTCCGGGAAACTTGGGAAATGGAATTTTCAAAAATGTCTCCAAAAATTCTAAAAAAATTTAAGGATGTTTCTCAAGTGATTCTAAGACATTTTTGTTCCTATGAATTTTTTTCTAAAGTCCATAGATTTCAAGAAAAAAATTGATAAATTTGAAAAAATAAAAATTCGTTTCGGCCGCTATGTTCTAAAAACCTATTGGTAAAAAACGATTTCTGTGCAAATTTGCGCAAAATTTTTTTACTCTTAGCGTTACCTACGGCGTGGACGTGGTAAAATTCTGTCTCCTTTGGGGTGCTTGTTTTTCGTGAGTCCCCTTGCCTCTCACGTCTCGGGGTGCTTGTTTTTCGTGAGTCCCCTTGCCTCTCACGTCTCGGGGTGCTTGTTTTCCGTGAGTCCCCTTGCCTCTCACGTCTCGGGGTGCTTGTTTTTCGTGAGTGGAAATGGGATTTTCAAAAATGTCTCAAAAAATTTTGAAAAAATTTGACAATATTCCTCAAGCAATTCTAAGGTATTTTTGTTCTTATGAATTTTTTTTTAAAGTCCATAGATTTTGAGAAAAAAATTGATGAAGATTGAAAAAAAAAAATTCGTTTTTTCCGCCATTTTGTAAAGAAGCGATGGTTCAAGGTCAACAAAAAAATTCCCTGTTAAACTTCAACTCCCATGATCATCTTTGATCACGGTCGCAAGGTGATATCTTCACCGTAACACTTCGAAAAAAAATCCTGAATTTTTTTTTTTTCGAAAATTTAGGTGTTTTTTATGTTTCAATCGAGCATATCTCTTTTCCTGTGAGTTTTATCATGATTCTGGCAACGGATTTTAAAAGAGCATGAAATTTTACATTAGAATATGTGGTTCAAGAATTTTTTCAACGCCAATTACATAGGAAATAATCACTCTGAAAACGTGCAAGAAATTTTGACATTTTGGACGTTAATGGGTTAAAGAAAATACATACTTAGTCAAGTTACGTAATGATTTGGATGATTCATTTGCAGTTGTATAGAGGTGGTCCCATAAGAATTGTATTCCCAAGCGTAGTATTAATCCCGCCAAACTAAAAAAAAACCGTTTAAAATTAAAATCTTACAAAAGCGAAGGAATTTTCCAAATCGGCCCATAATTGACGGAGAAATCTACAAATATATATAATATACAGCAAAAACATACATACAGCCGAACATAGAATCATATTTTGTTTGCTATCGAACTGTCAAATCAAATTGAGCTGTTCCATATGCGGCTCAAACGTTATGGTGGTTTGACTGAATATTATTATCATAAGATTTATTTGTAACTTTTGAAGTGACGGCTGTGTACATATCATAACATATCTTCCTTAAAGAATTTACGCAAAGTACATCATGCATTTGCATTTATGACGTTCATGGTTTATTGGTACCAATGAGGATAACTTTAAAAATTTACTCTACCATGTCAGAATTCTTCATAATGAACTGTCATCTGAATATAGAAGACTCGGATGTTTATCAAAGAAAGGGTACATGAAAAAATCACGACGTATTTGATCTAAAATGTTCTATATCTTCTTCCTGTTCATTTACCTAATCGGACACATTTTTAAAACTTTGGTTGTCTTAAAATGTTCCGGCAGTCAAAAATGGGTTGCAATGATTGATCTTTCTAAGTTATTATTCGGACACAGTCTATCTTTTCTTTGTAACAACAAAGGATTCCTACTTAATTCCTCCTATGTAGCAAAGGGTTCGACTTTGTGCCGCTGTAACAACAAAGGATTCCTACTTAATTCCTCCTATGTAGCAAAGGGTTCGACTTATTCAAAGGGGTTCGAACATTTTTGTATGGAGCCTGGCATACCTACTCGTCCGCCATTTTGAAAAAAACGTGATTCGGCGGCCAGTGATGAAATGCATGTCAATCGACAGAGTAAATGATTACAAACAAAAAGTGTTCTATGATCAAATCTCGTAAGTGATACGGTTTTTGAGATATTTGAGTCAGAAAAAAAGAAAAAAAAAGTTATACGATTCGCTGCTTTTTTGAGTAATTTATATAATACTCCATCATTGCAACAACTTAAACAACCCAAAAGGGCTTTAGCAATGGTGCTAAGCAAACTGCACACAGACGACTCTAACGACAGGTTGTCCTCTTTATTTCGGCTAAGCCCCGTACACTTTGATCGTGTAATGAAAAAGGTGCAAACTCATTTATTGAATGAATTTGTTCCACTGCATCTGGGTCTTTCGCGTAATAGAGAAACTGAAGAATATCGGGAAGAATTACGTCTAAAGAATTTTGTCTATACCGAATTTTTTAGTCCTGAACAACCAAACCGCGTCATTTCTATTTGCGACGGAACTTATATATACGTTCAAAAAAGTTCTAATTATTTCTTTGAAAAAAAAAAACCTTCATAAATATCGGAATTTGTTGAAGATGTTTTTGATTGTGGCACCAGATGGATACGTCATAGAAGCATTTGGTCCTTATGGGGCCGATAATCTATGTATCGATATATATATATAATATGATCGCGGTTTTCGGGACGTTATTGGAGCACTGGAAGCGTCAGGATATCGTGCTTTTATGCCCAAAACGAAAAGTAGACATGAGAGGCAACTGACTACCCAAGATGCCAATGAATCACGCAAGGTCACAATATATATATATATATATATGCCGGTGGGTAGTCGAGACGGTTAATGGGCACATTAAGATCAGTTTCGCCAATTAAGAAATCAATATCCAAATGTAGCTGCAAGAAAAATGTACGAAGAGTTTTGTATTGCATGCGCTTTACTCAATGCTTTTGGTGCTCGAAACAACGATCACAACTTAGTGAAAGAAATTATGAACCAAATTAATTTAAAACAGAACGCCCCCAACACTTTAAGCGAAATAGTGATACAAAATAATTTAAATCACCACAGGGTTGATTTCCAAACAATGGAAGCAAGTTTCGGGCTAGAAGATTTCCCTGTCTTAACCAAAGACGATCTTATAATAATGGCGTTAGGAACTTATCAAATCGTTCAAGCCAGGAGTTATTATGGCGAGCATATAAAAACAAATGGTGCATATGTAGTGCAAGTATGTAGAGGAAATGATGCCAATCTGTTTCTAGATGACTCGTGGCTATTACGTGCCAAAATTCAAGCGCGTTATTCGTGAAACATCATGTTAGAACATAGCTCAGGAACAGATTTTTTCTATAGTTTTTAGACCCAAATATCTCAGAAACCGTATCACTTAGGAGATTTGAGCATAGAACACTTTTTGTTTGTAATCATTTACTCTGTCGATTGACATGCGTTTCATCACTGGCCGCCGAATCACGTTTTTTTCAAAATGGCGGACGAGTAGGTATGCCAACGATGTTCGATGCTCTTTACGTTACACTTACGTTGAGCCGCTGCTGGCTCTATTTTATTCTTATCCATTCCAAGTTTACTTCATGGAAAAACAACCGATTTTAAAGCTGTGTTAACCGCTAAATTAGCAATTCGCAAGCACCATTACAGTTTTGAAACTTAAAGTTTTGATCTCTTGTACATATTTTTACTGTATGACTTTAGAATAAATTGAACATCAATTTCATTGAATGTTCGCGAGACATCGTATTCTTTGAATGTATTGGACAGTTTTTGTGATTGCTTTACCTAGGACGGAGGCTTCAGAGAGCAGTTCGAGCCGCGAGGAACCTTTGACGAGATGCAAGGGGGCCGCGGTTGGGAGGGGCCCCGCCAAATGGACGATTACCCCAATAAGCGGCGCCGCTATTAACCACATCTACAAATATGCTATTTAACTATGACGAATACTTAACTCTTAAAAGCTTCTGGTTAGTAACAAAATAGGGGATCACCTTACCGACGTTTGTGACGACGTGAAACAACAGGAAAGGCTTATGAAAGTTGTCCAGGCCACGGTCCACGGTGGACCAATCGGATGCTCTGCACTCGTGCAGTCCCACTGACTTCCCCTCTTGTTCTAACTGCAAGCTTAACACACCATGTTGTGTGGATAACAAATATATTTTATTAGAACATCTAATTTTATATATTATGACTTAAAACCTGACTTTTCAACCGTTTAATACTTGGTTGTACGTTGTAGCGGTTTTATACACTCAAAATGTTTCTATTTAGTAGTACAGATAGATAAGTCTAGAAAATTTATTGATAATTTAAAAATACAAGACATTCTTGAAGAACTTTACACTAATGAAGTTTGCTTGATCGATTACTTGTAAAGATAAAGAAATCGCTCTTAAAATGTTGAAGACATATATGTTGATGTATTCATCGAAAATGCGAATCATAATAAGGCATGATAGGAGAATATCAGCCTCATGGACATCTTCCAAGCTCAAGGATATTTAAAGAGCATGTTGGAACTATTCAAGCGCTGGGCAAAATCCCGTTCATAAATCAATATTATTATAAAACGACACAAATGATGTAAAAACTAAACAATTGAGAGATGATGAACTAAATGTTTAATGCATGTAATTGTACGGATTTGATTTGGGACGGAGATGTCAGTCGCCATCACCGCCTGGAGTGGTCCACTGCCAAGTCTATCTTATTTATTTGAAATTAATTTGAATATGTATTCATCAATTATGATGATAAATGGGGATCCTCTTATCAGCGGGTCAGGAATTAAAATGATCAATCGGAAATGTCTTTCATGTTTAGTATATAGATATTCATAATTTTGCCTGTATTTAATTAGGTAAAGTTAAAATAAACGACTTCCGTTTAATAACGGTTGTTTTACATATTTAGATAAGATTTTCGTGAATGTGTCTGAGTGACTTTGATTCGTCTTACGGTGAATGAGGTTGGACGGGATTCATCTCGTTAATATTGCTAATAATTTTATTATTTAATAAACTAGACCATAATAAAACCTAATTACTGAATTCTTATTTCACGAACCCAGTTTCATCCAGTAAAATTATTTTGCTAAAAAGATCTTAACAAACCTCCATTGGAGCGCGTTTAAAATTTTTCGAGTAAATAAAAAATAAGAATTTGCTGTAAAAATAGCATATATGTACTTTGTTTAATCACTATTACACCTGATAGTAAAGTGTCGATGTGGCCGACGATACGAACGAATAGAACGAAGGGTACCAAATAATTACAAAAAATGAAAATCACAGAATGGTTAAATTAAATAACGAAATCTAAATGAATATATTATTAAATCATAGATTCATAAAATGCATATACGCAAATGTATAATAAATGTGGTGACAGAAATCATATAACTTTGTACAGCACGTAGGTATGTGTTGATATATCATTTTGTTATTTTATCCTCACTAAAAGCATAGTCACAGAAGGTAAGGGACCTTCTGTGACAAACATCCCCTTTTGTGGGATTTGCTTGAAAAACCTTGTAAAATTATTGAACTACATGTACAAACAAATTATTACTTGTATTTTTTTGCAATTATATAGTTGACCTAACTACAGACTGTTACAAACAATCTAAACTGATCTAAAGGAATACAAGTCAGATGCGTCCTCGGAACGCGCTGGCGCATTGCCCCGTTCCTGAATGGCAGTGCTGGAGAGTCTCGGTACATTCTAAAATAACGACGGAACAAGCGAGGGTAGTTGTGTTGTTTGTGACACGATCCTTGTTTGCATGCTCTACTGTTTTGTTCGTATTCTGTTCGTTCAATTACTTAAAAGTAGCTTCTGCGGGCAGCTTCGCATCATGATAAAAAGTAGTCGACACTGTCGCTCTTATAATATAATTCTTGTGATTTTCAGCTAAAAGAGAAAGGGTTTCTGGTCAAAAGTAAGTGCTAAAAAAATTAATTTTGGGCCTCTGCATATTGTGACGATGTTGCTTTGAAGATCGGCATAAATTATATTTATTATAAAGACCCACACACTTTGTAATCAAAACATCGATATACTAAATATGTATGTACAGTACAGAGCTGAGTTTATATAGGTAAATGTCTCATCTGCCATAAAAATGGGTATACGAGGGTGGTCCGATAAGTACTTAGCCTACAAAAAAAAACTAATATTTTGGAAAAGTGGCGATTTATTTCTCAACGTAGTCCCCTTTTAGCTCGATACACTTGACCCAGCGATTCTCCAACTTCTTTAACCCGTCTGAAAAATAAGTTTTCGGGTGATCTGCAAAGTAGGCCTCCGTGGCAGCGATAACCTCCTCATTCGAATCAAATTTCAGCCCGGCGAGTGACTTTTTCAAGTTTGGAAACGAAAAGAAGTCACACGGGGCCAAATCTGGAGAATAGGGTGGATGGGGCAGCAGTTCGTAGCCTAATTCGACCGCGGAGGTGTGAGCCGATGCGTTTTCATGGTGGAAGAGCACTTTTTTCTTCGCCAAATGGGGCCGTTTTTTCTGCAATACAGCGTCGAATCGGCTCAATAATTCGGAATAGTAGAGCCCTGTGATCGTTTTGCCCTTCTCCAGGTAGTCGATGTGGATCACACCTTGTGAATCCCAGAAAACAGAGGCCACCTTTCCGGCCGATAGGATCGTCTTTGCCTTCTTCGGAGCACGTTCGCCGGGTAAAGTCCATTGTTTCGACTGTTCCTTGGTCTCTGGTGTGTACCAGTGGATCCATGTTTCGTCGATGGTCACGAAACGACGCAGAAACTCTTTCGGATTGCGCTTAAACAGCGTCAAACACTGCTCTGAAATGGTCTCACAGTTGCACTTGTTGTCCGGAGTGAGCAAAGGCGGCACCCATCGCGCTGATAGCTTTCTCAATATTTCATGCAGGATATGACCCACGCGGTCTTTTGAAATGCCTACTGTCTCGGCTATCTCGCGCACCTTCAATCGGCGGTCTGCCAATACGAGATCGTGGACTTTGTCACGTTATCCTCCGTGGTAGCCGTTTTCGGAGCACCTGGGCGTGGCTCATCAAAACCCGACGTGCGACCACGTTGAAATGAAACTCGTTAAACCAATTTTTGACGGTTGCCATCGAAGGAGAAGAATCACCGTATACAGCATCCAAACGCTCTTTGATTTCGCTGCGCGATTTCCCTTCCAAAAACAAGAATCGAATCACCGACAGATATTGTTCTTTTCCATTTTTGAAAAATTCGCGGACAAACCAGTATGGTGATTATGTAACTCGCGACCGGTTTGCGACAGGCGTAAATTAAGCAATCAGTGCTGTCAAACGCCAATTTTTACCAATTTTGACGTTGTAGCTGGTGTCAAACTAATACAAAATTGACGTTTGACAGCACTGATTGCTTAATTTAAGCCTGTCGCAAACCGGTCGCGAGTTACATAATCACCCGGCCGTTTTCACCCGCTGTCAGGCTGAAATTTTAACAGCTGTCTACGAGGATGTACTACACGACGGTAATTTTTTCTTGCGATAGTGGCGCTATCGGGCGGTGAGGCTAAGTACTTATCGGACTGCCCTCGTATGTCTGATGTCAGCCGACAACTTTTGAATGGTGTTGTTTATAAAGAATAGTGAATAGTCCGGCGCAAATAGAGGGGTCGTTAAAATGTTTTTGTACACCTGACTGTCTGAGTCAGCGTGGCTGGTACGGTCGAGATAAAGATAAAACCACAGACATAATAGGATAAAACATGATAATGGGTACAATCTCCCTCATAAACATATGTATATTGCCCAACAAGGAGCGTTCAGTGCCATTTTTTTAAATAAATTCGTATAAACCGTAGGTTGTTTGTTGATGGAACACCAAAAAGTCGATTCTTTATGTAAGAGGATGAACGTCTTGTACTGAGCTGATGATTTCATATAAAAATTAAAAATGAACCTCTTTAAACAGGATTGTACGCCCGCTAAGCCACGCAATAATGTCACACTTCGAGAAAGAGAAGTGAAAAAGATTGGTTTTCTCTAGTGGGCATTCAACGCCTTTTAACTAAAGGATTCCTCATCAACCCTCATACGTTCAGCACCAGGGGGGTTTTGCCATTACTACCTTGTTTGGATGCGTTTAGCAGACGGAGTGATGATCGCAGTAGAGGTGTTGAAAATACAAAAAATAAAAATAGAACTGTTACGTTGGATGCCGCCATACATACATAAAACTGGACGATTTCTGACAGATATGGTGTTTATGGACTCGTCTAGTCTATAAAAGTGACATACCATCATATCATCATCATCAGTCTAGTCTATCTAGTTCCTGCTGGTCCCCAGTGAGCGCCATAGCGCTGTCTTCAGTTTGCCGCATCCAGCATCTGCCTGCAATCTACATCCTGGGTACCTACAGGCTCATAAAGAATTATAAAAAATCCAAAACAGCGGCTGTAGGATGCCATGTTCGCCGGCATCCATTTCTTATTACCTAGTATAGTATCTTGTTGTGCCCTGGCCGGGTATTTGAGACTATACATTTCAAACTACAGTGTCCGAGGGGAAAATTTGGATTTGTGAATAATTAAAACCGTCCTGGATGCGCTGGAAAGATATATTATCATTCGACGCAGCTGGAACGCTGATTGTACGACCATAATGTCGTCGTAGTGGTCTAGTGAGCATGGTGCGTTCACAGTATAAGCGTTTGGATGCAATTTTTCTTAACAAATGGATAGTCTCATCACACCATATTCCGTTAGCTACGCCGCCGATTATAGTACCTCCCCGTACCGACTCGTCCAAAAAATCCACCATCTGTGTAAATATTTTCTAATTTATGATTTGTTAATAAAAAAAAAAGATAAATTTTCCTCTACAAATCCAAAACTTTCCCACTGGACACCCTGTAGAATATCGCTATATTTCTTTTTTAAATTGAATTTTTATAAAATCGGGGAAAAATTCGGAAGTTTGAAAAGTGTAGTTACATATATAAGATAGGTACTGGCTTGTAAGTATGATCCTCGACTGTAGTGTGCAGTCGACAACCGCGGGAGGCCTTGCTCTGGTCGAGTTTATTTTTTTGGCTCTCTTTCTAACCAAAACACTCCATGCGCATTTGTCTTGTTAAAATATATCGAACCATAACCTATGTGATGATGCCAAGAAGTAGTGCAATCTCTTGAAATACTAACCCGAAAGTCCAAGCAATGTAAATTCCACGCAGTCGGGTTTATTGATGCTGAAGAATATATTGCCGTTGAATGCAGAGAACGTCCTTCCTTCTTTTATTTCAGGTTGACAGCCGTGTTGGCCTAAGTGGGACCCTAATTCCAAGCTAATTTGGGTTCGCATGCCGTGCACCTATGAATTTAAATAATTTATGTGCGCGTTTAAACACGTGCTGTAAAAGTAGTCGAACACATTAAGCGCATCAAACGTCGTTTCGTTACATTTGCAAGGAAACCTGAAAATTAGCCCATTTGCAAAGAGGTTACTGTACGCGGAATGTACAACCATCCGTCGGCGATATTTGTAGTTAAATCTTCGTAAGAATCGCTTGGTGCCGCCCAGAGCTTGTATAAAGTACAGTATTTCGTTGCGGTTCTACTTTGCTGCACACATTACACATGCATGCGCTTAATGTGTTCCGGCTCGACAACGTCCTAAGGACACCAGCGGCTGTCGCCCTCTGGTGGTGTGGCTGCGGCACGAACTCATGGTATAGTATGCTGTGCTGCTGTTAATGGACAATACTATAATGCCATGCCATCATATACGTCGCACAAAGCATGGCTCAAAGTTAATGCAGATGTAATAAATTCATTTTAATTTGTTTTAAAAAGCTTTGTCTGAACACCAGTTTAAGTTTTGAGGTCTTTTGAACTATTATTTGGTTTCAACCATTTTGTACTGAAAGTGGAATATATCATTTTCAAATGTTTTTTGGTAACAGTATAAATTGTTTATTTTTTGTTAATAAAAATGCACATAATACAACAATGTCAGCGTCATATTTAGTTTTCCATGGGTTTTTAATATTATTAGTTTTATTGACTGACATTCAAGCAAGGAGAATCGGATTTTATTCACGAGGATACCACACAAAGCAACTTCTAAATTTAAAATGTGCATGCAAACTTTGATATATTATCGATATTCTAAAAATATCTCCCCACAAAGTAAAAACGCAATGAGTTTCCTAGATTCTCGCTGAATCTGTATAAAATTGATCTTCTTTCATTAAATATTTTGTATTTACACAGGTTTTATCTCCATCTGCAGCTGTTAAATGGTATAAACTGGAGTTATCTCACAATCGACTTAGATAAAGGAACAGTAAGGCTGATCTCATTGACCAACAAGCCGGTTTCTCGGGATGCGTATCGGTGGAACGGGAACCAAGCGACGTGTAATTTCTTCTCTCTGTGCGCGTCAGATCATCTTAATTTTTTAGTTTTGTTTTATTATGAATTTTTTTCGTATATTGCCATCTCACTGGTGGGAAAAGCTTTCATCCACTCCCTCCAGATCTTGAGCCATCTCCGTTTAATTGGGCCAGTTCGTCCCACGACCTTTGTCTGGGTCGCCTTCTCGTCAGGTCAGGTCGCATCCCGGTGGCTAACGTGACCCACAGCTCTCCTCGCATGCGGCAGACGCGTCTGCCGTGACCACTCCAACGTTTTGTTATTTTTAATTATTATTTTTACTACGTACATGTCCAAAATGACGTGATTTCAGAGAGCTATCGACATTTAAATATTGTACTTTAAGTAGCTTCAGTCGAAACCACCCAAGACTCCCATCATCGTCAGCATCATCGTTATTAGTGAATAAGTACATTATACTCGCCAGTACTTTTTTCAAAAAGCTCCCCCATACCTGTAATCTGAAGTGTTTCGGTGTGCGATAGAAGAAGTCGCCATTCTCTGCTGGCTTGTGCACTCGTGCACCAACCACTTTTCCGTCTCACAATAAACCATGGAAAGGTTTTCTATTTCTTATTGTTGCAATTCGTCAATAATGAAGTATGGTCATGTATTAAAATTTAATTTGATTAATTTGAAAAAAAACATTGTCCATAATAAAATGACTGGTCTGTAAAAGCAAAGGTCTGAAATCATGTTTGAAGTTATTTTCCTTGAGGTTCATTTAATTGTTCCGACCATATTGGAGGTACTATTTTAAGTTTAATTTTTTGTATATTGTTAGTCCCCCATTTACGGGTTTAATTAGAACTAGTTGTTTTGAAGTTGAAATTCTCTGTAGCGGTGGTTTTTTCTCAACTTCTAATAACAGACGACATGTACCCTATGTATGCAGACTGTACCACGGAATGGAGATGAATGAAGATGTAACCGACATGACACCTGATTTGTTTGTCACATCAAAGAAGCACAAATATGTATTTACTTTTTGATTCAGCATCGTTTTTCGAGTGTGGTAAGTTCAACCATAAACGATTAATTTATTTAGAACTCTATTGCGAACGGTTTTTGAAGGTCTAAGATCAAATATCACCATGTGTATAGTTTGAGCAGTCGAATATATGATAGCGAATAGCAGAGCGCTGTTGTGCTCGTTGCTCAACCACCAATAATGAATGACTGCCCAACTCGATTATAAATATTTACCAAATTTTTGCTTAACGTTCAAAATCGACTTCTGGTCTTTAACATTGATTATGCGGATTACGATTGTTTTAATTATCCTAGACATATAAGTGCCGACTCTATTTGTAACGGTAACAATTACCTACGGACATGATGTTAAACTATGAAGTCTGAATCTGCACCAACTGCGCGCTACAGAAAGGTCTTTCAGTCTCATGTCAGGACTTAGGCACGTCATCTCAGGAGTTAGGCACCTCACCGGTACAGGAAGGAACACTGTATGATTCATATCTTACGAACCGTAGCACATGGGTGGGTAGGGTACTGAGGATGTGCATTGTGTTCGATAGTTTTACAGAAATACAATTTATTGGTAAAATAAATTTACATGTAAAATTTCATAAAAATTGTATTTACAACTTGTGTAATGTGCTGTCCAAAGAGGGGATTTTGTCTGATGTTTGGGAAACCAAGATAACGAGAGTGAGAGTTGTTCAGGTTAGATTGGATACCTCAATGACCTGAGCTGACATTTGATAGAGAATTAATGATTCTCCAGTTCAGGTAATATTGGATTGGCGCATGCTGCAAAGAGACATTTGCAGTGGTTCTGAATCTCGGAGAAAATTTAGTTCCTACCAGTAGTAATAAACTGAAAAAATGCCTAGGACATTTTATTAGGGGTTAATGAGTTATTAATAACTGTTTTAGTAAACATGTTCGCATCAAGAACTGAAATAGCGCTATCGTATATAAGTACTTCTTACAAGAAATCATTTTTAGCATTGCTTGATCTGAGGAAGGCCCGGTTCACACCGAGACGCGACGCTGTGCGCACTTCAATTTCATTTACTACGAAAAATATAATATTGTTGACATAATATGAAAATGCCCCGCGATGCATGGCGAATTCGCGACGTCGTCGCATAGTGAAGGCGCGGTGCCTCGCTGCGTAGCAAGTGGCTGCGTGACGCACCGCGTTGCGCAAAGCGCAGCCTGCAGCCTTCGTGGCTTATCTCTATTATTATCCGTCAAGATTTAATGTAGAGTTGATGCAGTTCAGACGAGTGCTCAAGTGAAAATTATGAAGACACAGAATCTTGTTATAATCGGACAAATTATAAAAGTTCCGCTGCGCGGCGGCGTCGCGCGATACCACCGGCCTCTTCAAGCATCGTCGCGTAGCGTCTCATTGTGAGCTAACTTAGATTATTTTAATTTGATGGACTTCATAACTAGCAAAGACTGACCTGGGCACCAGGTAAATAATAGAAGAATCTTGCAATGTTCTTTAATAAATTGAGAGATAGTCAAATCAATAATCTTCAACAATGCACATCGAACGCTGCATCTCTTAAATCTTCCTACAAGAATATGTTCTTAGCGGTAGAATAGAAAGCAACCTGTCTCAGCGCCGCAGTTGGATAGCAGCCACATGCCACTCGTATATCTGCTCTTAACATAAGGTTAAAGTTTACCTTCAAAGGCCATAAACGAGTACTTACATTGCCACATTTTCTCCTAAACCAATATACAAGTTTACACCACAGTTATTAATAAATTAATTTGCACTGTAACGAAACTTTATACTTAGAATTAAACTTCATGGATGGAAGACTCGTATTAGTCGATGTTGACAGCACAAGATATTTTTTTCCTATTTTAGAGGATACTGATTGTTTTCGTTTCAACCTGAAATAATATCAACAGATTGTAATAAAGTTCATTTGCCTTTTATTGAATGCAGGGGTTATTATATGACGCTAATGTTAATTTATCGTGTTCGCAGGTGTCGGTATTTAGCTAGGTGCCACGCTGGATCTATATAAGGTGAGAATCATTCAGTCAGTCATTGAATCAGACCCAAACTAAAATGTTTCAGAAAGTGTGCTTATTTTATTCATTTTTGATATGATTATCATAATTAAAATAGTTTTGTAAATATGTGTTTTGTTTCCCAGGATCAGGATAAAGAGTTGGCCGCACGAACACGTTCCGTTGCAAGAAGTAGCTCACCATTTCAAGGTATATACCATATTATATTCCTTTAATACATATTCCTATAGTTTTTTAAATATAGCAAATGATGATTACATTGTTGTTGTCTTCTTTTCCCGACTGATTCATAATGATGTATGATGTTTTAAATCTGATGCTAAACAATAATCCTAAAGTACTATTGATAATGTAAGAATGTGTATTGACTTGTTTTTATTTGATAGGTTTCGCGTCGGCGACTTCGGCGACCAAGCCGCTTTGAAGAATCCCGTATAAAGAATGAAACCTCGTCCATGTTCGGTAAGATCAAGTTAATTATGCGTCTGTTTTCAGAATGTGTATTGTATTATGACGAATGACAGCACACTTAAATTTTATGATGATTTACTTTTTTTGTCTTCTTTTCCCGACTGAACTATAGTGATGGCATACTTGTAACTATCTGATGATTTATTGGTGTGCCATCAGATTCGTATGCGTATTTGAAGGGATATAACACATTGGTTCACTTTGTTACAGGTCAACATCGGGGCCGGGGCGGGAACACATACATTTACACGCATTCTTGGTTGATATAATGTACTCGTAAGCTGCTACTATGTTATTACAATTCCTCTCAATTCTCTGGTAGCGTTGATTCCTAATCGTAAAAAATGTATGTAAATAAAACGAAAGACAAATAACACAAGCCAACAAAAAAATCCCAATAACCAAAATAGTATACTTTCCCAAAGGATTTTGGTTCGCTGAATCCAAATCCGTGTTATTTTTTAGGCATAATAAAATGTGAAGGGTTACAAAACCTCAAAAATGAAAATAATGCGTAATAAGCGTTTTTTCCACTTGTCGGTTAAAATGTGCGGCCGAATCCTTCGTGAAATACTTTGGTTTCTGGGACAGGACCTTTGTAACATTTTGTTGGCCTGTGTAATAAGATATTTATCCCTATTTTAGATTCAATAAATAAATTTTGGATCTACTAAGTAACTTTAAATATAAAAGGCGTTAAATTTTATTAAATTTGATGTTCTTCGGCGAGGAGATGCAGTAAGAATAAAATCAATTACTAGTTGAATATGTTACATATATACTTATTTGTAACATAAAAATGTAATATAATAAGCATAGTTACTTAAGAACAAATAATCGATTTTGTAATAGTTTTCAAATATAACTGAAATTATAATAAATTGACGATGTTTCTTGGTTTCCCACCTACGTAGCAGTTAGTTTGTCTATAACATAGCTATCTATACCGTGAGGACGTTTGTTAGGTCGAAGAAAGGGCAGATTCAATAATACGCTAGGCAGTACATCTTGCTATGTATTTAGATTTCGTAAGTATTACAACTTCGTCTTGCCTTTTCAATTGACTTGAAGAATGAGTAGTTATTCGTTAGATCTGCTATAGGGCGGTTCTTGCTGCGTGCTGAGATAGTAGTCGCCGAAGCGTCCGTCGTCGGCGGGATAGCCCATGGGCGTGGGGTTCTCACGGCACTCTCCGCGCTCGAACTGCCTCGCGCCCACGCACGGGAAGGCGATGAACTGCGTCTCTGACAGAATAGATTCGTCGAAGAACTCGCACGCGCGCCCGTGGCTGCACGACTCTGGAATTTGCTTTCTGGTTGAATTTGTGCTTTTTTATTAGCAAAGATCTCTGCTCAATACAAAAACCTAGTCCGATCAGTGATGAATGCTCTAAGGTGATGAAAAATCAGTGAACTAAGCTCGGCTCTAAACAAACGGGTTATAAAACCAAATACTTGCTAGTTGGTAGAAAGCCGAATGAATCGCAGAGGGTCGAAATGAATTTTTGTCTTGAAATCTTCTATTCATCATTTCATTCGTCTCGTCCGTTTTCGAACTCTAGATTAATTGCCTGCTGTTGCCTTGCGGTGGACGTTATAAGCGTTTGTTAAGTTTTCATTCATAAATAGTGTCAATACAGAATAAACAGACGTCGCTAAAAGTAAATTTAGACGGTTGTAACAATGTGCCCTTTCATAATGACCCAAATAAAGAGGATGGCATCATTTTTAGTGTCGACAAATGAGTATATTGCGGCATCTGAATCTGGCATTAATGTCTCTTGTTTCTAGAGCCGAGTATTATCTCAGTCTCACCCCTAATTTCCTGGAGCCCCTCGCAGCCCGGCTGCACGGCGCGCCCGTCGTTAGGATAGAAGTCCGCGTGCCCGTGGCTCCGGCCATACCCCAGGACGCCCCCGCAGGTGTGGATGATATCCACGAACGCAGCATCACTCCTTTCTAAGCGACAATTTTTCCCCATGGGCGGTATCTCGAATAGTGGTCTAGCTGGATCTAGTCCTTCAAAAATAATCGACCGTTAAAAGCATTGTGATCTCAGCCGTAGTTTTATATCGCACCTTTGCTGTATAAACTTACCAGTAATTCTTTTGATAAGATTATCAGAAAACATCCCAGCATAGCCCATGACCTGCGCGCCCAAGCTGTGTCCTATCAGATGCACGCTCTCACCCCCGACCCCGTACGTGCTCTGTACTGCAGCCAGCAGCTTGGCTATCCGCTTGCCGACGTACCGGGTCGCGAAAGCGGACCAGGGGTAGATCGGGTTCTCGGCCAGCTCGCTCCAATCCACTAATATGACATTCAAGTCATCTTTCTTTAGAAATGAGTTTTTCATTTTCTGCAACCATTCTGTGGATTGACTGGAGAGCCAGCCGTGGGTCACTATTTTCAATTGGTTGGAGGCGTTGAAGAAGAGGCTCGAGATGTTAGCGTCGCCCGCCGGCACAGTCAGCATTTCGGCTTCGTGATTGCGTCTGAAATACTTGGCTATTTACTCTTGTTGAACCTCTTCAGTAACCCTACACAGCTCTACTTACCTCGTGTAAAGATGAAAATATGCATCCCCGAATATCATCCCTCTATTATCGGAGGGCACAGAGGAAAAGTTCATGGTGTGCGTGGTGCCTCGCTCGTCCACGAACAACAGCCACTCGGAGCCGTACTCGGGGCCGGCGTCGTGGCCGAGAACAGACCTCCGAGATCCTGAGTGTTATATAACATGTTGGTAGGTTTCGTTCGCGGGGTGATGGGGTTCAAAGGATAGACTAGAGGGAAGGCGCTTACCGAGCATGGAATAAAGACTGCAGTAAATGTGGACCAGCAAAACGATATTGCCTAAAGGAGCCATGTCATTGGATTGACTTGCAAAATGAATTGTTATCTATGAAGTAGTCGCTGTTATCGGAACCAGTCGTTATTATCGCTTGCATTATTTTTAATTTTAACAGTTTTTATGAATGTAAGCGTCCCTGTCTCTTGTCTTCATCATCTTTTACAAAACGTTGGTCCTCAAGTTTAAAAGTACCTTGCAACGTAATAGCTACAAATATTTGGAGACTCGACCTCAACAGCATTATCCTACTGATATTTTAAGGCGTAAGTTATTGAAGATGCGAACTGTTTGGCAGAAAAAAACGCCATTGACCACTACTAGAGCTCGATTTGCATAGATGTACAGACCTAGTAACTCATAGGATACATGTTATCTGGGTATAACGCTAGCGAAGTCGCGGGCAGAAGCTAGTTATAGGTACGAGTACGTACATTTGACGATAATTGCTATAAAAAGCATGGCCAAATAATGGTACGTTCACAGCAGTCCGTGAGCGAGTTCCCACACACAAAATACTGATACGGATGGCGGCTGCGCAAGCCGCGGCACGGTCTGCGCGAGCCGCGGCACGGTCTCCTCCAGCAGCGACGGGTCCGTTAAAACGGTCCTGGAAATACTGACTTAGTGTAAAGGGACACGTAAGATGAATGTAGAGATCTCCTGAAGAGCCAAGATGTGGTCGGAGGAGGACTGCTGACGAGAGGGTGTAAATAATACAAGGCAGTAATCATAGCAACGTTATTGTATTTTCCGAATAGAATCTTCGTCGTGCTTACACAGTAAACACTTTATCTCAACACTTACTAACTAAAAATATTCTAAAAAAGAAAATGGATTTTGTTGATTGACGTATTTATTTAATGTATCAGTGCATTTTTCTATTCGGCCGAGGCTTGTTCATTGGATAACAAACAGTAATAGTGCTCAGTACGATATTTTGATAAATTTGAATATTTATTATCATTTATTGTGCCGAGACATTGTGCAATTACCTTAAGGTTTACGTTGGGTGCCCTGTTCACCGCGCGCGGTACACTCCGCCAATGTGCTAATTACTTCATTTACTTACCGTCTTTTAATACAAACTGATATATGTATGTATACCATTTAATTACATTACTCTAAAATATTGCTATCTTTTTCATATTAGTCTATAGTAATGCCGTTTTACGTGGCTCTTGTAGGCTACATCGCCAACGGGATCCCTCAGGTGAATATTGTTCGGATGAGCATTTGGTGAATGGTGTCCCCCCGTCTGAATGTGCTACGAGGTGGGTGGTGTGCGCTACCGCAAGCATTACATTATTGTAAGGCCATATCAATAGTATCAGTCTGGTTTCCTCTGTTTCGTCGGCGTCGTCGGGCCCACAGCACGCCGCGCCGCCGCCAGGCAGGCTGCGCCAGGCAGGGCGCAGGGCGGCCGACTGGGGGATGGGGTGGACCAACGACCAGTGTCAGAAGGCTTTCGTTATCCCTAAGTACTTAATCATTCAGAAAGGTAGGTGTGTCATCATTTAGTAATTACGAACTTAAATAAGGCGAAATTAACTTTTAATTGTTGCTTCTTCACATTATAAGTTACCTATTTTAATTGTAAAATAAGGATATTAATGGAAAAAGACTAGATATCACATGGTTTGAGCTATAAATATTATTTTTGATCATACTTGACAATTCTTGTAAGTACTTATGTATATATTTTTTCAAAAAAATGTATTCCTTTTACGAGAGTGTAGTAACATTTTCACTCGATTTTTCCCATGCATGCATCATTTAATTAATGAATATAATATCAAAGATCAGTGAATGCTCTATGATAATGATAAACTACATCGTTGAGTTGTGCTGATATAACAAGGGAATGGTGCGATCGTGGCCGCCTACACGAGCCTTACTAGAGTCTCCAGCGCTGTGCAGCGGTCTCCAAGCAAAGCAGTACTAATCAAATCGTGAACACAGAGTTAGTCTCCGAAACAATGAAATAAAATACCAATATGTTCTCAGCTAGTATGACTCATGTACTAACACTAGGTGTTCTGCTCCTGCGATTCAGGAGGCTCGGTCTTAACGTTAACCAGAACAACGGGGACAAAAGATATGCCTGTTCCGAGTCACAGTCTGCTCCAGCTCCCGAATCACACAGACTCATGATTTATGCTACCTGTTCGATTGAAGCACGAAATAACTACTTCACGATCCGAATTACCAATTACTTTTTACAGTTGGTCAGTCGAAAAAATTGAGCACACACAATTTGTTAAGTTTTTCATATTATAAGATTAATAGTAGTACTAACAATGAACGGAGGACACATTTAAAGTATACTTAGATACTGACATAAACCTATGGCGGATGTGTCTAATGGCGATACTGACATAAACCTATGGCGGATGTGTCTAATGGCGATACTCGATATAATTCTACTTATTATCAGCGGCGAAATAATAATAATCGATCGATATTAGTGTCAGGTGAAATAATAGTGTTCCTCTCCTCTACTCCACGCGAGGGCGGCACCGCCGCGGCTGCAGCGGGCACGCTCGTGCGCCACCCGTGAGTGCACGTTCGTGCAACACCCGTGACTTCACGCTCGCACACCGCCCGTGAAAACACGCTCGTGCTCGCAATCACCACAGACGCAAACTCATGCACGCACAAAGTTAACTACACCTTATCATACCTACCTACCTATTTGTTCTTATTTATTTAAATTTCTTTAAAGCGTACATTTTTATTACTTATTTCGTAAGATCCTTAACACGATATTTTTATTTGAATAAAAAAAACTGTAATAAAAGGTACAAAACGGTGCAATGTGCCTACTAGGTAGTTTTAATATGTAAAGAGCACATTTGACACACAGTCAACATAACAAGGAACGTAACACTAAACAGTCTTGGCTCTGTCTGACTGTCGCTCGGGTGGGGTCCGCACGCACGCGACGCGTACTGCTTGTAGGCCAACGCAATGGACTCAACGTATACTTACAAATTATATTCAAACTGGTGCTTAGAGTAGAGGATAGATAAAGTACAAAACAATTGACTGGACATTTGCATTACTTTGGGCATTGACACGGCGAACGGACACTGCGCCGCGCCGCGCGGGCGCATGCAAGGGTTGGCTTCGGGAAGTTACGACGACCGTGTCTGGCGCCTCAAGCGCAGGCAAATAGTTCTCAAAACAAGAATCATACATTTCGATTGTAAACAAGTTTGTGTAAAAGATAATATCTAGTGTATTTTTACATATGTACAGTTTCATTAAAAATATTGTACCTAATAAATAATAAAAATAATAAATTTGTACTTGTAAAATAATTTATAAACGTGAAATAAAAACAAGTTTACATCACGTTATTTTATCTATATTATTTCTAAACTACTTTATGATTATTTTTGTATATTACCTAAGTATATCAGGGAACACGGAATTGGCGCTTAGGTATCCACTTTTGAAGCAATTCCGAGCACTGCTGGGAGGCGCGGGAGGTATTGTATCCGAGGGATACAAGTGAAGTGCGGTGCGGGTTGCTAACTTACTGAAACTATTCAAACGACAGAGTCGGTAGAGTCAAATGGTCTGTACGCAGGTGTGGGAGTAAGCCGCGGTTGGCGAGACTTGCCAATGTAAACTTGAGTTGGCAAAATTGTGTATGCAGAAGCGCCAATCGCGTTTCGTTGGGTCATTATAATCGTTATTCGTAATAAACGTTAATTTTACCTACAATATAATTGGTATGAGCGGTCCCGTGGATGCTTCCCCGCTCATACCTAAAGCGTTCAGGTGGTGGCGCGCGCACCGCCTGCCGGCCCGCCTCGCGCCCCGTACGTAACCTAAAGCATCTGTTACATCGTATCAGACACCATCATATTATATGAAAGATTGACGCTATTATTTTTGTTTACTATGAGTTTTTCCAACACAAAAAACATACATTCAGATGTTTCATACAACACTATGGCAGTCACATCTCAGCTTCAATAATAATTGACATTTAATTGGTAAACTACAACGCACGGGAATGCAGGCAGTGCGAACCAAACGCCACGGCATCCACTTTACACGTATGTATAGTTAAATAATGTGTAATGATCTAAAGAATAGGTCGCCGGCGAGGTCGCGGCCGGCGCCGGCGCCGAGGTGGGACCGATACACTACTTCAACAGTGAACGTATCAAAACATCTCTACTTACAATAAAATCATAGTCGACGCGTCGTCCGCGCGCCCGCCGCTACGCGACTACACTCGAACCAACATAATTATCAAAAAACGAGTCCGGCGGGCACGCGGCCGGCCGCCGGCAAGTATTCTATCCAATAGGTATACTAAACAGAGTTAGGGATAAAATAGATAGGAAAAATCGGTGGGAGGAAATTGGTGTGGTGGTGCGGTCAGCAGACGGTCTCGGCGCGCGGCGGCGGCGGCTGCGGGTGCGGCGGGTCCGGCGAGCCGCGGCGCAGCGCCTGCCGCTTGCGGAACTGCAGGAACTCCTCCTTCATGGCCCGCACGCGCGCCTCCACGTCGTCGCGCGCCAGCCGCGGCGTCGAGGGCGTGGGCGTGCGCGAGGCGCGGTCCCACTCGTAGTGCACGTCCACCGAGCCCGCGTCCAGCGCCTCGCGCGCGCCCGGCGCCGGCGGCGGCGCGCGGTACGGTGGCGGCCGCCACTCCGCCAGCGAGCCCGCGCGGCTGCTGCGGTTCTGCATAGACGAGGACGCGTTCTTGCTGCCGAACCCGCTCGAGGAGGAGCGGCTCTCCGGCGACGCCTCGTGCGGAGGCGGCCGTGGCCGCGCCGGCGCCCGCGTGCGACCCCGCCCCGGCGTCGCCGCGTGCGTCGCCACGTGCGACGTCGCGCGCAGCGAGCGTAAGCGGAACGGCGACGGCGGTGTCGGGAACGAGCCGTCCGCGGAGCTCGGGAACGGCACCGAGCTGAGATCGGACACGTGCAGCGGCGACCAGGGGCTCCAGGCGGGCGGCCACGGCGGCCAGGGGGGCCAGGGCGGCCAGGCGAGCGCAGCCGCCGGCGACGAAGCGCGGAACGGCGGCGCGGCGGCGGGCTGCAGCGGCGCGCGCAGGCGCGGCATGAACCCGCCGTCGTCGGAGGAGGAGGGCGCCAGCGAGGGCGCGCTCGAGGAGGCCACGGAGCCCGCGCCGACGGGCGCGCCCCCGCGGACCCAGTACCAGGGGCCCGCGGGCCCCGCGCCGCCGCACCGCGACGCCGGCCACACCCAGTTGGCAGTGAAACGCAAACATTGCACTATACTCGATATTCCGCGTTCTCTAAATCTGGAAATTACGAAACAAATAAATGAAATGTACCTCAGACGACCGAAGAATTAGATCGAGGAAGCCGAAGGTATCATCCCACTCGCTCGTATATCGAGGTTCTGACTACTGACCTGACTTTCTACGATCCGAGCAGCGTGAAAGAATATTGAAATCCAATTAGGATGTGTCGTTACGTGTATAGAGACAGAGGTAGGCGTGTGCGTCGCGGTACTCACTTCTTAAAAGGCACTTGAGTGCTGTCAGCGGCGCGCAGGTCCGTGAGCCGCGCGGTTACCATGATGTATGCTGCAATCGGATAATTTCTGGACATTAACGCAGTGCCGCCTGCCCGCCGGCCGCCTCGGCCGCCGCCGTCGGCCGCTGCCCGCTCCCACACCACAACCCCGCCCTCACCATATTGTCAACTAAAAGCGATCCCACCAAAAAGGACATTGTTAATACTTATCGACATCCGCTATATACCAACATACTACCATTAGAAAAGTTTAAAATAGCACTAAGCTTAACGTAACTCGAATGACGCTCTAATAATTGTTAAATAATAATGTCCTTTTCAGTGAAATCAGTTGATGGGGATGCGATGGTGATCAATGAAATAGGCGGGTCTGACAGCAAATTTTTTTTTGTTCTAAAATGTTAAAATGTTCGATATTTGGGATAAGCAAAGCGGCAAAATTTGCGTAAACGAATTTATTAGGTACCCAATTATTCTGTAGGTACTACCACAACCCTGAGCTATTGGCTGACCATGTACGAGGAGAACTAGGTATCGAACTAAATTAAGACATTGTTAGGTATGTACTCCCACAGCCCTGAGCTATTGGTTGACCATGTAGTACTAGGTATGGAACTAAATTAAGACATTGTTAGGTATGTACTCCCACAGCCCTGAGCTATTGGTTGACCATGTAGTACTAGGTATGGAACTAAATTAAGACATTGTTAGGTATGTACTCCCACAGCCCTGAGCTATTGGTTGACCATGTAGTACTAGGTATGGAACTAAATTAAGACATTGTTAGGTATGTACTCCCACAGCCCTGAGCTATTGGTTGACCATGTAGTACTAGGTATGGAACTAAATTAAGACATTGTTAGGTATGTACTCCCACAGCCCTGAGCTATTGGTTGACCATGTAGTACTAGGTATGGAACTAAATTAAGACATTGTTAGGTATGTACTCCCACAGCCCTGAGCTATTGGTTGACCATGTAGTACTAGGTATGGAACTAAATTAAGACATTGTTAGGTATGTACTCCCACAGCCCTGAGCTATTGGTTGACCATGTAGTACTAGGTATGGAACTAAATTAAGACATTGTTAGGTATGTACTCCCACAGCCCTGAGCTATTGGTTGACCATGTAGTACTAGGTATGGAACTAAATTAAATCATTGTTAGGTATGTACTCCCACAGCCCTGAGCTATTGGTTGACCATGTAGTACTAGGTATGGAACTAAATTCAGAACATGCCACTTTCTCAATTCAGATTTATTCAAACTTCTACAATTTCTTAAAGACAAGAAGAAAAGCTCGAAATATGTTAGCTTAAATCAAACCAAAGCGTACCTACTGTACAACGAACAACACTCAAAGCAGATTAAATGATAAATGTCTATATGCTCCTCCAATCAGACCAAAGCGCATCGTCACACGAACAACACTCAAAGTAGAATAATGGTAAATGTCTAAATGCTTCTCCACCGACAATATGGTGAGAACACCACACTACGGGCTTACCAACGCCCCGTGAATTGCTGAAGTATAATTTACCGAGCCGAATGAAACAACTAAACTTGGGTGGACTCATACATTTATAAACATTTAGAAGAGGCTGGGAAAAGAGAAACATATGATGAAAACAGTTTGTCTTGGAAATTGTCTAGGGGCTAATATAAAACCAAGCCATCGATTTTGCTATCTAACTCTATGTACTTAGGTACAGTATTTTTTTCATATTCGGCAGAAAATTTCAATTTCAACTACGGATAGGCACAACCAAAGAGAGATTGAATATTAGTCGCGGGCATAAGTTAGCAACGGCTCTAAACCAGAACGTTTAAGACAGTGTAAGTGTAACAAGTGAAGAGTTAACAGGCAAGTTGACATCAGCAATTCACACGAGGCCGTGGTCGCGCGGGAGCGAGCAAGCGGCCGCGACCTCTCTCGCCTCACCTTTCTCCTGCTTGCGGCGCTTGCGCTTGTTGCAGATCTTGACGGCGCAGACGGAGAGGATGATCGCCACGATGAAGAAGAGGATCCCGCCGACTACGCCAGCCGTTATGGCTTTGTGCTTGACGCGCGCGGGCACCGGGAACTTGACCTCATCTGAGCTCTCGTAGCTTGTCGCCGAGTTGGCCAGCACGCGGAAGTAGTAGGTTCGGCCGCCGACTAGATTCTTAACTGTAATTACAGAGATTGTGTAAACACGTGTTAACCATTATTTAGGTAGGTATCTAGTAAATTAATATTATATTATAAGTGCACAGATCTAGACACGCGGAAGCGTACGTACCCAGATAGCTAGTCTCTTCCGGGCGGATCTGTCCTCTGTTGAGGGTCTTCCACTGCGCGTCGGTGCGGTACTTTATCGTGTAGTACTGCACCAGCGCCGCGCGGTCCAGCGGGGACTGCCACGTGATCAGGAACCCGTTGTGCACCTCCGTCACGGTGAGGTTGCGCGGCGGGCCAGACTTCGGACCTGACCACATCAAGTAATTGGTTCATAAACAAGCCACGACTGTGTGGCACACGAGCATGGCTAAGTCTCTTACGGAGCTTAGCCAGCATTATGTAATGAGTTAGACCCTTTACATGTACATACATATTCTATAAGTGTGTCTTTTGTTAATTTATGCTGTTATAAGGAATCATTATTGTAAGGCCAAAAAACAGGTTCCCAGAGAGAAGTTGTGTTAGCACTTATAGGAAAAAATTGGAAAAGTGATTGTATTGTGGTCGCAAATGATTTGGCCCCAGGCTGCATGATGGAGAGTAAAATAATGAAAATTGCTTCAAATGTAGTCCTTGGATCTTATTATAAAATATAATAAATTTTCCGCAATATCCACCATACATATCACTTTCGAAACTAAAACCATGGTAAATATACCCTTATAAATGACTTTTAATTTCAACCAACCACCAACTTAAAGCGATTCCCGATAAAATAACTTAAAGACAATTAGAAGCAATTTAAGCAACAGATTGCCTCTGAAAAAGAATACGATACTTTGTCTCGACCAATATAAAGCCCAGTTCTGTAACTACGTAGGTAAGAGTGGTGTTCTTCGAAAGACTATCGGACAATTAGCTGCTTCTTATGTATAAAATATGACTTGTCTAAGTGCTTATTTTGTAAGCCTAAAGAAATAAATGATTTTTTACTTTACTTTACTTTACTTTACTTCCTCGGTTAACTTTGACGATAAATGTGTGAAAACTTCGGTCTAAACGCCAATTACTTTTTATTTGTCCGATATATTTTTCGACGAGCACATGCTAAGGCATGCCTATAAGTGTTGTAAGTACCAGTGCTCTCGGGAGGCTCCGGAAAGTCCTTATCGTTCGGGAGGCCCGTAGGCGTCGGCGCGGGCTTCGGCTTGGCCCCCACATCTACAAGAAGCAATCACCGTTAGTCCCTACCACTCCCACTCCCGCACCGCAACCTGTGCTTCTGAAACTAACTACACACATCTTATATCGAACACCCTGCTACCTTCATTTCAATCTAACTCGATAACTACTCTAGATACAGTGCGCTAATTTGTTAGATCCCAAAACCATATACCTGGCTATTCACAATGGCGTCGCGCTTACCCAGAGTCCGTATAGTGATGGCCTTGCTCATCATTCCCTCTCCAATGGTGTTCTTGCTGTTCACTTGGAATTCGTACGTGGTTCCTGGTTGAAGTCGATTTATTGTTACCTGTAATAGACACGATACGTTCACAGTTTGTTCATCTCTGTTCATCCCTATACGACGCAATTATTTATTCTCGAAAATATTTATTTTGCAATCAGACCTTGTGAAGATTGGGTGATGAAAAGTAGAGTGTATCACTCGGGCGCAAAATATATTTTTGGCTCGGGCGACGTACTTTGAATCCCTTCCTACGTTCAGGATTCTACTAAAGAATCCCTCGCTATGCTCGGGATAAAAAAGCGCCCTCGCCGTAAAAAAATATTATTTTCGCTCGTTGTATTATAAATACAATCTAGTATTGTTTTGTAATTATGTTGTAGTGAAGCGGATACTGACCGAGGTGGCTCCGGAAGGCGTGACGGGCACCTTGGTCCACTCGGAGAAGCCGGCCTCACGGTACCAGATGGTGTAGTCCTGCTTGTAGTCGGGCCCGCCCGCGTACCCCGGCTGCCAGCGCAGCGTCACCTGGAACTCCGTGGCCACGCCCGACACGTTGTACGGCGCGTGCGGCTGCGTGCCCTCGATCACCAGCTGCGTGTCCGCGACTATCGTTGCCACCTGAGGAAGTTTGTTTAGTTAATTACAAGTACCGCGTTTATTTACCTATTATTCCCGAAGTTTCAACAGGCGATAAATACCCGTTAAAATAGTACTTGTAATTAGGTGTTCTGATCGCGTAAGTTTAAAAATAATTCTCGGGACCACTCTTAGTTATATCGCAGATAGTAATCTTATTAAACGGTTTGACCTGGCTACATACATATAACTAGTAGTAGAGGGAAACAGCAAGGGATCTCTCGAACACAAGGAAAGGTGCTTCAAATGCATTCCTCGCAAAATAAAATATTGAGACATAAGTGAGATAAGCAATTGAACAAATATTAAAAGTACCATGTTGCTGTACCGTATAGCCTTTTGATTCAATAATAACAAACTGGACGTGGCTTTGATCTCTATGCCATATTATTTTAACTGTATTTTAATTTAATTTATTTTAATTTGCATGCTATGTCATTATTTGAAAACATTTATTTTTTACTATGTACTCCCTGAATAAATATAGTAGTTATACAAATATGTTACTCAAACTCATGCTACTACCAAAGACGATAAAATATTAAATCAAGTAATAAATTTTACCATATATTGAGCCTGAATCTTGTTAAGTTACACATTAAATATATATATATATATATATATTTATACTATTTACCTCACTGCTAAATTACATAAAAATCCGCTGTGATAAGGTAATAGACAGACAGAGTATAATAAATAATGCTGGACAATCCACACAGCATTATCTAGCCCCACGGTAAGCAAAGCTTGTGTTATGGGTACTAGATAACTGATATACATAATACAATACATTACATAGATAGATATTTTTTATTATACATAGAAAACGACCAGAACACCCGGAACAAATATACACACAGATCGATGCAGATCGTACACACATTTGTTCCGAGGCGGGAATCGAACCCGCAACCGCTTGCGTCGCAGGCAGACCTTCGCCCACCGCGCCACATCGGTCGTAAAATAATATGTATAAAGTGTGTGTGTACCTCGTTGGAGGCGACGCACTGGTAGATGCCGAAGTCCTGTCGGCGCAGCGTGTCGATGGTGACGTTCCCCCCGAGCGCGCGCACGCGTCCCTTCTGCAGCGGCAGCCCGTCGCGCCGCCGCCACGCCACCTGCGGCCGCTGCGTGCCCTCCGCCTCCTGCGCCTCGCAGTGCATCTCCACGGACTCACCTACCTGTAAACAAATAACAAATCACTCTAGATTGTTTGTAACACTCTTCAGTTAGCTAACTGTTTCAATTTACTTTTCAAAGAATAAACGCCAGAAAGTCCGTGAAAGAGTTGCAATAGTAGATTGTATTATAATATAGGGAGCAAAATAATATTTTTACGGCGAGGACGCTTTTTTGAATCCAGAGCGCAGTGAGGGATTCCTTAGTAGAATCCTGAACGTAGCGAGGGATTCAAAGTACGTCGCCCGAGCCAAAAAATTATTTTGCGCCCGAGTGATACACTCTACTTTTCATCACCCAATCTTCACAAGGTCTGATTGCAAAATAAATATTTTACAAACTGTGAACGTATCATGTCTATTACAGGTACTACTTTTGGTCGGTGGTCTACTTTTCATCACTCTCTATGAGAAAATAAAAGGCGCCTCATATTTTATTGTAGGTAAGTACTTTTATTATTTAATTTTAAAAAAGCATATATTTCTCCCGGGATTTTGCAGGTAATAGATTTATCCATCACATTTCTTGCGTCAGTTCTAATACTTTCAGGAGTGAATTCTATACTTTCACTGTCACTTAAAGAACTCATTTTTCGGCAAATGCTAAAACTAGCGAGTCCAAAAAAAAAACCAAAACCGTGAAAATTTACGAAAAGTAGTTCTTGCGTTTTTAATTTGATTTCTTTTTTTTATTCAACCGGCGGCGGGGCGGCGCGGCGGCGGCGCGACTATGGGCCGTCGCTCGTACCAGCCAGTCTTTATTCAAACAATATTTGTGTTCGATTTCTTTGGCGCTGAACACTAAAATGTTCCAAATTCAAAAAAAGCGCGGCAAAGATAATTGCGGTGCATTTTTTTTTTTTTTTTGATTAATAACTCATTACTGCGCGCTAAAGGTTTCTTATAGAAAACACCACCTTTGTGGGGGCACTTAAAGGCGAAACAAGTCATCCTTTTCGAATAGATGGGATGAAAATACATTTTACAGTATTATCCAGTATAGTATAACACAGTAGTACCCAGCAGAATCAGACGTGCGTCCTAAAGATAGTATTGAACGTAACATAACACTGTGTATCGGTACTTGTAAACCGAGGAGTAAAACTTACTTTTCTCTGGTACAAAGGCTCTGGTTCCACGGTGAACGCTGGAGGCTTGCGAACTAGCACTTCCATCGGTCCTGTGGGCAAGACACTTTATAAACACAGAGACTCATACCCATCATTGCATCATCATCAGCATCTCTGACAAAACGCCTTTCCCAAAGATGCCTATACATATATGTAGAGGTACATTACTAGACTTAAATAATGAACATTTTAATAAAGAAAATTAATCGAAGTGTATCTATGAATTAATAAAGATTGTTTGGTATTGAGACCGACATAGTTTTTCTGGGAAGTTTTGGTGGTTCTGGTTGTGATATGATTTTAAAAGTTTTTTTTGCAAATCACCCGACATCTCGCCTATTCGTCATAACGTCATATCTTAGAAACCACGACACCTAGGATATTGATTCTACCCGAGAAAGTAGTCCATGACCCTCCCAACTCCCTACAAAAAATAAGTACAAGCAGCTTGTTACCTACATATGAATGTAAAACTTTGTTATGTTTAATCTGTGGACCGTTACTCGAGACACGACGTCACCCCAATTTAAGGTCCAGCCTGAAAACCAGTGTCACTATCGTCCTCTGTCGATGATGACAACAAGCTGAGATTGGACCTTATTAGCCGCGCACATAGGGAAAGACCAGTTATTCTTATACTTGGGACTCTACTACCACACTACATTATATAAAGTTTAAATCCCTACTACTTAAGTTGTTTTGTATTTTTAATGTGTTTTCCTTTTTTTTGTAATTGTTTATTATGGTGTGTGGCTATAAATAAATTCTTTATTCTTTATTCTTGTTTATATCCTAAAAAATCCCGACTCAAGCGGACGTCAAGCGTTCCTTCCGATCTGCACGGGACGCGTTATGTCGCCACCGAGTGAACCACGGGATCTGATCTTTGTGCCTTCCTATCGTATGCACTGCATTTATAATTAATCCAATAGACTCTGGATTTGACTACGTTGTATATTGTCTTTGACTGAAAAACATGTTTTTTACCTAGTTCAGGCGTAGGTTCAGGGACATGCATTATCTTTTCCCATAAAAAAATTAAGATTAAATACTTTCTGTTATCTTTTTAGTCCTAAGTGGAATAAATGATTATTTATTTATAGTTGTAGTTTACCTGAAGAGCCCTGCGTGCCCTGTGCGTTGTACGGCGTGCAGGTGTACCGGCCCTGGTGGTTCTGGTTGACGCGCGTGAACAGCAGCGAGCCGTTGTTCATGATCACGATGTCCTTGGTCTGGTAGGGCTCCAGCAGCCGCTTGTCCTTGGTCCACGTGACGTACTGCAGCGGCGGGTTCGCCTTGATGTAGCACTGCACCACGCCGGCCAGCCGGAACGGCAGGTACTGCACCGTGGGCGTGAATGTCACCTTCGCAGGGTCTGGGCACAAACAAAAGCATAGCTTATGAATTGTTAAAACCACAGAAGACAAGGATATATTATTATTCATGCGTGGTCATCGTTGAGGCAAGACGTGCCTTGATGTAAAAAATTTGCAAATGATCAATTACTCAATCGTGACCTCGTTTATTGCCAATTGTGACAAATCTCTGTAACGTGTGTGAACATTATTATTATAATAATGAGAAATATTTCTAACTATCCAAACTAAACTAGTGTGACATGGATATCTCCAGTCCCTTTGGACACCGGAGCACCAGGACTGCGCGCTCGCCGCCCCCAACCCCTACCACGCCCGATCCTGAGCCTCCTCCTCGCCATGTGCCCGCCGCCCAAGAAACCGAGTACGAAGTAGTGACTACCCCGGAAATACAAGGCTGGATGAACACGATCAACCAGTGCCTGAAGAGGTGTGCACTATTGCATCCGAAGGCAAGCTGAACTCTGAGCAAAAGCAACGGGTAAGCGCTCTCTGTCGTAAAGTGGGTAATGGCACTTCGCAAATGGCCGTACACTACCAGTCAGTAAAAGCCAAAGTTGTGAAGGCCTACTGCAATATAGAAATGCTCCAAGACAAACTTGCCCAATCCCACCAGCTGAAAGACCTCATCAAGACAATTGAAAAGACCTCGAAACCAGTAGAAGAAACCTCATCCGCCGATATGGTCAAAAAAGGTTCAAACACCTACCTTAAGCCCGCAAATGTCAGTTCTACCCCATATACCCGAACGACAAACTAAAGACCAGAGAAGAAACGAAATCCCTCGTACAAAAAATCATATGCCCTGAAGAAATGAAGCTGCATGTGAGAGGACTTCCGAAAACCAGGAACGGAGGCGTGATCATCAGCACCGATACCAAAGATGACATCGAAAAGCTGAAGAACACAGTGCAAATCACTAACTCTGGCCTCACAATCGACGAGCCTCTTAAACGAAAGCCGAGAGTCGTCGTTATTGGAGTACAGACATCGATGCCCGAAAAGGAAGTTTTCTCCTGCCTCTTCCACCAAAATTTAGTCGAGACTCTCAACTGTGACCTTGAACATTTTCTGAGCGCCAAGTTAAGCCACAAGTCAGGCAAGAAGAACGTCGTGCAAAGTATATCACGACACAGAAAATACATTGGCCTTGTTAACACTTTGAGTAGACTAATAATTTTTGTATCTAAGCACCTTTATTTCATATTTTCTTTGTTTAGCGTAGTTAGCATAATTAAGTTATTTTACAAATTTGCACCGTTGCTTTGTTTTATTATGACTATTGATGTCATTATAATTTTTTCGTTTAAAGCACTTTCTGTCTGAGATACAGGTTTACTTAACCTAGTTCAAGCAAATGTATTATTTTAGACCTTAAGAACATAAGATATTTGACTCATGTAATCCATTTAGTCCTAAGTTGTTTTGAATAAAATTATTTATTTATTAAAGATTTACAAGAAAATCTAATGGTATAGTGATGACGTGCCCTGACTTCTGTTCCATAGTATCACGGTATTTTTAGAAAGAGTAATATTTATTGACAATGTTAGTAGATGTGATTCTGTTGACACAAAACCAAACTAGCTTAACTAGGGTTAGTCCTGTTTTTATCAATGGTACGAAATCACTGTAAGTTCTTGAAGCGCTACGCCGCGCCGCCGCCGCGCCGGCGCCGTTCCTACGACAGCTACAGTGCCACGCGTGTATGATGCTGTACAAAAGACATCAACGCGCTCAGCCTGCTAATAAATTACGGTGCTACAAGCGCTACGTACGCGCCGTTGCTACAAGTGCTACGATGGTGCTACGCGCGTATGATAAGACATCTTACGGCTACGAAATAAAGGTGCTACGTGCGCTACGCCGTAGCTCTCGTAGCTACGGCGTAGCGTACGTAGCACCTGCAGAGGTTCCCCTTTCCTTCCAGCCCTCTGTTTTCCACAAGCCTAATCTTGTAGGAATGAATAAGTAAGGTGATTTTCTATTTTCTAGACCTGGATCCCAATTAACTGGGCACACTAATATTTTTGCACAAAGGCGAAGCTAATCCAACGCTTATCTGAAACCATTACGTTTGCCATCTTTCTTCAGCGAGGGTTTAACTTTTGCTTAATATCGACAATGTCCAAAAACATCTCTTGGCTTAGCTTCAAATGCAAAAATGTTATCGACCCTTAAAAAGCGATACTAACATTCAACATTCAAGTATGCAGAGGCGCTCTGGGGATCCCCAATCCCGTTGGAGACCTCGCAGAGGTACTGTCCCGAGTCGTCCGCCGCCACCGGGTTGATGAGCAGCGCGCCGTCCTTGCGGATGGTGACACGCGTCTCGAGCGCCGCCACCTCCGCCACGGGCGCGCCTTCGCGGAACCACTTCACGGTCACGTTCCCCGGCAGGGCTTTGGCTTCGCACGAGAACTGCACCTTCTCGCCTTCGAGCTTCGTTTGGTTGGTTGGCGGCATCTGAGGGTAAGTAGAGTTTGTTCATTAGGTGATAGAGTTATCACGAAAATACCAGAGAATGAAAAGTAATATTATTTTAACTCTCTGCATTATTTAATTAATAAAGCTAAAACCTCGCTACTCAGAGTACTCAGTAATAATGTGTTTTAAACCAAAGTAAATGCATGAAAGCGATGCGCTTTGTCTCACCACGACAATACTCGACACCACAATTATGTGATTGCAAGATTGTAATGTTCTAGAGGCAATCATTGCGATCTGAAACACCCGAATTTAATGGCGATGAATATATTAGTTTCTCGACCTCATAGAATACTCTCACCAGTGGAATTTCAAAGAATACGGACAAGAAGACACGATGTCCTCGTGCTGTGTGTACTGACCGTGATGACGGCTCCGCCCGCGATGATGACGCGCGCGGTGTGCGAGACCTGCCCTTCGCCGTTGCGCGCGATGCATGTGTAGTCGCCGATGTCCTCGTGCCGGATGTTGGAGATGCGCAGCTCGGTGCCGTCGTTGAAGATGCCGACGGTGCCCGAGGGCTCCACGGGGCTCGCGTCCTTGTACCAGAGGATCTCCGGGGTCGGCGTGCCCTCCGCCTGGCAGTTCAGAATTATGGCATCTCCTGGAATTCAACACAAAATATACTTCAATTATTTTGATTTACTTTCAACAAAAATGCATTCAATTACGGAATCAATATTTTTATTTCTTCCACTAGTGGACAAAAAATTTAAGTGAACAGTAAAATAATTTTATTTGATAATAATTTATATATAAAATATGACTTGTCTAAGTGCTTATTTTGTAAGCCTAAAGAAATAAATGATTTTTTACTTTACTTTACTTTACTATTTATTTAGGCTTACCATCAAAATAAGCACATAGACCAGAAACACTTTAAACTATAAATACGTCGCTGCACCTCATGGTTGTATCATTGTGTTGGAAATAGGTGCCCAATTCCATAATATTTTAATAAAAGTGCGTTGCGCGATACGATTATGATGGATTACTTACCTACTTTGGACAAAAATTTACCTTTCAAAGAGTACTAAAATTTGTAGGATTAATTGCTGCATTAGCAGATTTAACTCCTATAGTAGCGACCAACATGGCTTTAGGAGTAAAGCTCCTAAAGCCATGTTGGTCGCTACTATCGGTTTATTTAAAATTAGGTACCTAAATTAACGTAGATAATGTCTTCCGGTGTGATGGAGAAGCGCGGCGGCGCGTGCACGTCGAGGTGGAACCAGGTGCCGTTCTTGTGCTGGTTCGGGGACCGGTTGAGGAACACCACCTTGCACTCGTACCATCCCTACGGAACGGAAACTGTCAGCTCGCTATTGGATACCAGTGGAGAGTGGCGGAGAGGTGTGCCAAAGGGTAGCTTAAACCAACAAACTTGGAATCATTCTCATTAAAGTCATTTTTCCAACAACAAAACATTAAAATTCAATGAGCTACAGTGCGACAGATAAACACGTTTTTAAATTTCACACCTCTCTTTTTGTGTTCATGGTTAAAAAGAGTTATCTTGTAGCCTATTTTTTTAGGAGCTAGAAAGAGTGTTATAGCAACATGTAGCAAGATCAAAGGAAATGGTGTTATCTGTGGTGTAGTGTAGGTAATGCACTGACCTGGTCGGACTCGCGGATATTGGTGAGGTTGAGGCTGGCGGCGCCATAGGGCGAGTCGGGCGCCACGCGCGACACGCGGCCCTCGTAGCCCTCGCCGCTGTGCGTCGGGTAGCTCTCGTACCAAATGTAGATCGGGATGTCCTGTCCCTAAACACAAGCCCTCCGTTAGCTCCCGAGCACGGCCGGCGCGCCAGCTCTCACACTACGCACGAACAATGAGAACCTGCCAGCGACTCGCGCGACAGTGCACAGTACAACAATGACACGCATCGGATGCACAACTATACCTTGCAGCAGTACCCAACGTTACCTTACCAGACACTACGCCGTACTGTTACAGGATATACACAACATACATCAACACGAATGAAGCATGCAGCACTATGACGTAATCTCGAGAAGCAGCAGCGTATTTCTCAACTGCGGGCGTTCTTTTATGATGCCTCCTACGCGATTAAAGCATTGTCCTTGTTTTACGATCCATTCGTTGTTCCACCTAGATAACAATGGGAACCTACATTAGCTTAAAGTACTCCTTAATGTACTAGTTGAGAGTACCTACCTACGATGGCAAACAATCTGATAGAGTGGCTAATGCTACTCTACGTATAGTACGAGGACTTTGTACGTCTTACTCGTGGCATGCGGATGGTGAATATTGTGAACTAATCATGTGAAAAATAAGCTTTAACACTACATCATGCATTTGGATACGAATAATTTTACTGTGCACTCACATAAAGGGGTCAAAACATCAAGGGTACAGTTAGGTACACGAAGGGGTATGCAATCAATGATCTACTGGACGAAAATAACAAACGCGACCTGGGGAGAGAATAGGCCATATATTGAACCTGGAAAGTTTAGCCGATAAACGTTCTCAATTCAATATTTTGCCAAGTTTCTCAAAAGGCTTCGTTGGCAGTTTTCATCCGTTACGGTGTTCAAAGAGCGTGGGGCAGCCCACAGCCACAGGAAGAGAGAAACAGACAGAACCGCCGCCAGTGCGCGAGGGGTGCTGTGCCCAGTGTCAGCCATGTAAGCAACCGTGCTCCCCCAACTAACTCAAACCGAGGTGCACCCCCAAAATAAACATAATATGACGGTAAAACATGTTTAATCTGTATCATGTAAAGTGAGTATGTGTTTTCATGTTCGACTCTAACGGGGGTCTGCTGCTCTCTCGGACTCGCTTTGAAGGCCTTTGTCTCTGTGGGTTCGTGGAGCCGGCGTGTGGACGAGCGCGGTAGGACGAGCATTACGAGGCAATACGGAAGAGGCAAGATACACAAAATGCGGGGGCAGAGGGCGCGGCGGGGGGCGCAGGCCGGCCCGCGGCGCCCGGAGCCCGGCGCGGACATAAGTGGTGTCGCCAACGACGGGCGCTTTATACATTACAGTCGGTGGGCGCGTCGCGGATACGTCGCGTCCTCTACTGAACAGAAACACACACGGTAGATGAGCAGCGTTGTATTGTAAGAGTGGAGTGTGGACCGTCGTACCGTTTCGCCTACCTTCTTCTCCCACTGCAAAACGTACGGCACCGGCACGTCCTCGGGGAAGTCAACCTGGCAGTTGAACACGACGCTCTCGCCGAGGATGGCCGTGATGTGCACGGCATCCTGGTGGTCTTGGTGGCAGGTCGCTGAGCACAGACACGACACACGGTTAGACAGGGACCGGACGAGCAGGCGGCAGGTGTCTACCGGCGGTAGAGGACCCACCTGGTAAGTAGACTAGCAGCAGGAGGAGCAGCTCGGCGGCGATGTGCGGCGGTAGCACGGCGCCCCAGCCCATGCCTGCGCTTCCATGTCACGGCCGCGCGCGGCGACTCATCGTTGATGCATCACCTGTACACACACAAAAATCACACATCTCACCACTACATATTCATACACATAACGATTAAAAGCATACTACACAATTGACGACCAAAAAACAAGAATTATTGTGCAAAATAGAAAAGAGATCATCAAAAGAGAAAATATCATGGGTTAAAATGAATATATCAGGTTGGATTTATTATTTTATTCAACAAGGCAGTAAGGAGAGGTAGCCGGCGCCGGCGGTGTCACTGTTCATCTACATTCACAGATTTACAAAAATATTTAGTAAGATAATAGAGGTAGATTCAGGCGATACTTTGGGAAAGTCCATTGTAATATAAAATTTTGAAATGTACAGTTAGCAAAAACTTGGCATTTCACACAAAAACTTTTTGATGCCATCGATCTTATCTCTTATACTGATGAAAATCTTTTATAAAGTTTATAATATTGTATAAAGTTTTTGGTAAAATGCCCACGTTATAAAACGAACTAACAATAAATTATTTTGAAAAGCTGCGAATGAAGATGACATTTTTCTAAAAATTATAGGTTAGAAAGAGAATTTTCCTGTAGCTACACCGGTGGAGGTATGTACCTCCACTTACTGCCGCGTCCGAAAAATATACATATTTAGTATACACAGTAACCATGACGTCCTCCATTCTCTCTCCATATACATTGTGAGCCGCAGGGGCTATAGTAGTACTTAGTTATATACTTATTTAGTAGAGTTTAAAACACTTAACATTACATATGTACCTTTAGAATGCAACGATTTACTATTGATTTTATAAATACTTTGGTCTGGCAGCAAATTAATTACTGGTGTCTTTTAAAATTACCTACTTGATTCTGGAGCCAACACGAGATTTTCGATGTTGACTCTAGAATCTTAACAGATTGAAATTTTAGCTAGAAATATGTTCTAGCTAGAGTTTAGCTAGGTACCTAATATTGGGTTTCTAATGTTAGCTTTTGTCGTGCCACAAAAAATACATAGCGAGAATATCCACAAAATAGATCTACATAGAGGACTGAGTATTGAAACCAAATATCAGATCTTACTAGCCTTCAGTGGGGCTGAGCTGAGCTTTAGTGGAACCTGGGACATACCGCCGAAGCTGAATCGCAACTCAAGAAAATTAGGAATCTGTCTAAGTTGTTCTATACTTAGTTTATGACCGACGCATTTTACCTTCACCAGTGTCGCCAGCTATCCATTTAAAAATATCTCGGCAAATCTACGGCAATGGTCACTTTTATTGACTAAAATCGCCTGAAACGTATCCGAGCGTGGAGCAAGTTTAAAATTGAAAGAGCAGGTATCGACCGCTCGTGGCCTTTGAACCAGTCTGCGTCCTTGGGCCAGTTCCCACCGCCACAGAAATTGCACTGCATCACGGCATTATACCCACCATCGACCCATAGCCGACCTCCCCACAATATTGACTTGTACTTCTACCAAGCACTAGAAGAGTTATTGATTTGCGTTATTGAGTCTAAATTATAATTAGGCAAAATCAGAACCAACCTCAATAATCTCTTCGTTGTCTGTATGGCTACCCCACATCCACCATGGAACTTTAAAGAAGCAATACTGCATTGGATAAGCGAAGTTCGCTGGGACACGTGTCGTAGACTCAAGACTTAGGGCTCGTCTTGATCAAGTGAACTTACGCACCTGTTATTCTAGGTTACCTTACCACTCACACTCAGTATGCATATACTAACTGTATACGAAGTAAACTAGGCAGGTGCTACAGGCCCAATTCAAATTGATCCTCCCAAAAATTAGTGAAAGCAAAGCAAATAAAACCTTGGGTCGTATCTACGTAAGCTAGCGCATGGCCCACTCCTCGCATTATAAATTGTTAAGAGCCTTTATTCCTAAAATGCGCAGAAACATTACTTTTCAAACCCGTTTATATCATGAACCACTTATCTTATAGTATATGTTATTTACTAATAATTTTAGGAAATTTTAGTGTCCAAATAGTTTGACTATAAAATATTTCGATTAATATAGTATGTACGCGTTCTATCAAGATAACTTGTGAGAGGTTTTCATAATTTCCCTTTCAGCATCAGTTTCGAAGCTCAAAATAATAGAAAATACTGACATATCTAATTAAGAAAAAAATATAACCTACTGATGAGATCCTTGGCTAAAAATCTAATTAGATAGATGTTTGGTTTTGGTATCCTACTATGAGAAATTAAAATTAAAAAAATGTGAAATATTACGAATATTTCACATTTTTAAATGATGTTTTTACCGATATAACTTATTTAATTTAATATAATAATAGCCTACCAATAAAGTGGAGCATCTTTTTTAAAATCATACATTTAAAATGTTTATGATTTTGTTGCTATTATTTTTCTATAAATATTTAATGAGCGACGTGACCACACTCTAGAAAGCCTCGCGGCGGACTGATTTTCGCGCAGCGTTTTATAGTAGTTTTAAAATATTTATAGAAAAATAATAGCAACAAAATCATAAAAATTTTAAATGTATGATTTTAAAAAAGATGCTCCACTTTATTGGTAGGCTATTATTATATTAAATTAAATAAGGTATATCGGTAAAAACATCATTTAAAAATGTGAAATATTCGTAATATTTCACATATTTTTAATTTTAATTTCTCATAGTAGGATACCAAAACCAAACATCTTTCTAATTAGATTTTTAGCCAAGGATCTCATCAGTAGGTTATTTTTTTTTTTTAATTAGATATGTCAGTATTTTCTATTATTTTGAGCTTCGAAACTGATGCTGAAAGGGAAATTATGAAAACCTCTCACAAGTTATCTTGATAGAACGCGTACATACTATATTAATCGAAATATTTTATAGTCAAACTATTTGGACACTAAAATTTCCTAAAATTATTAGTAAATAACATATACTATAAGATAAGTGGTTCATGATATAAACGGGTTTGAAAAGTACTGTTTCTGCGCATTTTAGGAATAAAGGCTCTTAATACCCCCGCATGGCGATGGCGCGTGGTTACATTTTTATTCAGGTTTACCTTTTTAATTTAATTGCGGTCGATCTCGACCTAAGCCAGATGCATCTCTTCGGTAATTCAGATT
The DNA here is from genome assembly GCA_947044415.1 of Eupithecia dodoneata. Taxonomy (NCBI): domain Eukaryota; kingdom Metazoa; phylum Arthropoda; class Insecta; order Lepidoptera; family Geometridae; genus Eupithecia; species Eupithecia dodoneata. The sequence continues at coordinate 12,405,421 of OX345664.1, read as the reverse complement.
TTAAAAGTTTAGGTAATTTTAACGATATACAATATAACCCAGTCATTTGAATAATCGAAGTCGTACTTAATGGACCCCCCTCAGGATGCTCCTAAAATGGAGCAGATCTTGACAAAAGAGAGAACACCTCTGTTCGAAATACTCTTTTAGCATACGAAGACCTAGATTCGAACGGCTTTGAAAAGGGTTGAATAGCCCCACTTTGTAATAAGCTCCATTGTCACATTCAGCGTTTCATTTCTCGCGACGTCACATTCTAATAGTCTCGGAATCCAATTCATCCAATATACTGCCGATTAGATTGCGCAGGTCTTCATTAAATTAATTGCAGTTAAACGCTGCATTTAATTGCATCGTATATTCGAGCAAGGTCATAGAATATAGGTATGAATACACTGTGCGATGTAATTATAGGAATTCACAGCAATGAGGTTGATGTGAGCAGGGGGCGCGTAGAAGTCACGTCGTCCGGGCAGCAGAGGCTGGCTGCGGCAGTCGGCAGTGGCAGCGGAGGCGGAGGGTATCGATCGGTCGTACCTTGTCGCGCGGGAGGGGAGGGCGGAGGTGGTGCGAGACGGCGGCGGCGCGGGCGTCCTCGCTCCGTCATCTGTGGGGGGCGGTCATGGGTCGCGCGGAGACTGCGTGCGTGCGGCGCGTGGCGCGGCCGACCTGCCACTGGCGGCGCCCTGCGCTATCGATCCCTGCGCGCGCAGGGCGCCGCCCTCGTACATGAATGGTCCCCGGTGAGAGCTCACGTGCTGGCCCCTGCGAGCCCGCGACCTCGCACATCTCGACACTCCACTCCAACCGAACCTATCCATTCACACTAACTACACACTCATAAACGATCCATGCTTTTCCAATCGCTTTTATTCCAATACATATACGACTCATATTTAGCTGTGGATTACTTCTGCATTTCTACCGATATACACAAACTGTTTTAAATTCTTTTAACTCTATCTTGTTCGTTATTTTGACACGTATATTCAGCGTATATCCTACTCGATTATTTAAAAATTACAATGCGAAAACAAACACAATATAGAAAGTACTCTTGCAATATTGAATGAAACAGCAAAAAATACATTAAACAACCCCTTTTTCCTTGTTCAAAGATATACGAGGCGCAACTGCGTCCCCTACCGCAGGCTCGCGTAGATCGCGCGCTGTGCCGCGAGCTACGGACGCACGAGCGCCTGCTGTATGTCGTACCGAGCACAGGCTCAACTTAATAATGCAGGTGTTCATTTTCATACGGAACATAGCGCTGTGAACTCAGGGCACTATTTTTTTTTGTGCCCAGCGCTGTTTATTAGGGTTTTCTCAAAATATCATCTCACAATTACTATAACTACGAATTAGCAATAAAAATAATGTAAGAATAAGCTTTTAAAAGTGGTTGTTATTAGATTTCCCTCGGCTTTAATAATGTAGTGCTACGCCGCGGCTACGAGAGTGCTACGGAATTTACTGCCGAGTACTGCGGCATAAACCAGACCCCGTATTTATACGCTGTGAATAAAAACTTATGATTCCGTTCCGTTTTAAATAATATTTATTTGGCTGATAGTGGGATGTAGGTAGCACATGGCGGGCGCTGGCGGCTCGTGGCCGCTTGCCAGTTACATTTGGCTGGAGCTTGCGGATCATCACGTAAGCGTTGTGTGAACGCACACTTTGTTATCTCTATTTACTGATAGGAATGCACTAATCTCCTTTATTCAAACACAGAAATGCAGACGATATTTGTGCGAGTTTAATACATTAGTCTCCGGATTATCAGGATTACTAAAAATAAATTGGCGGCTCTCGCGTTAATTTTTGGAATCGAAAAAGGTTGACGTGAAAGCAAAGAACCACTCAGATCACATTAGAGCGGAGACGAAGTGTACCTACTTACTTACGCATCTAGTGACCGGAATGAACGATGAAAGACGAGAACCGGACGGCGAGGGATGGGACCAAATGACTTTTCACATCACAGTTGTTACGCAAATGCTATCCGCGAACGGACCCGCCAACCTTTGTTCGACATGGGTGGCAAACTTAGAGGCACTTACTTAAATTGCAGCATTAGTTGAGCACCAAAAATATGTTTAGTGTTTCTATCTGCACAACCGCCGCTGCAAATCATTGAACCAAAGCAAGAGTGGATAGTTGTGGTAGATACGCCAAATTGTCAAATCCTTTGTAGTAGCAATGTTTCGTGCAAATCACTCACTAAAATATTCGCACGGCGCGGCGATGGAAACTCTGTTGTTTATTTCCCAGACATGCAGTTTGCATACATATGACTGCCAAAGGTCCGCGGCTGTGGTCGCGAGCGCGGCGCGGAAACTTACTTCATAATGAATCTTATTACCTACACTTTTGTCGCCGCGTGCAAGTTTCAAGTGGAAAATTCAGGAGCTATTGACGAAGTTCCACAAGTAAAGCGGATCACTCGCTCCGTTCCACGTGGGGCCAGCCCGTACTCACTCGCTCCGTTCCATGCGGGGCCAGCCCGTACTCACTCGCTCCGTTCCATGCGGGGCCAGCCCGTACTCACTCGCTCCGCTCCATGTGGGGCCAGCCCGTACTCACTCGCTCCGTTCCATGTGGGGCCAGCCCGTACTCACTCGCTCCGTTCCATGTGGGGCCAGCCCGTACTCACTCGCTCCGTTCCACGTGGGGCCAGCCCGTACTCACTCCAGAGACTTGCACATCGATAACTCGATTACTGTTGGACATTCGAGCTAGGTGATTTTACTCTGCAAAATAGCGATGTATTTGGGCGAGATAGCTCGCACAGTGTTTCGTGTAAGTCTTGTCGTAGTAAGGTTTACTTTCCTCTAGCGATACCGTTCGTTACATCGTCATGCAGATAACAGGGCAGGGCACGATGGACCGCAGTGGGCCTGTTCAATATTCATCAGAGACCATGTTCGTTTGGATGGGCTCGTCATTAGCGACCGGACAGTCGGAGATGACATCTCGCTCAGCAGTGACTACGTGCTGTGCAGTGTAGGAATACACGGGCGCGGGGCGGGCGTTCGGTGAGGTAGGAGTCACTAGCACACTACGTGCTGTGCAGTGTAGGAATACACGGGCGCGGGGCGGGCGTTCGGTGAGGTAGGAGTCACTAGCACACTACGTGCTGTTGAAACTTGTCAGCCACTCGAGTGGTATCCAGCTACGGAATAACTAAGTTCATTTTGTAGTTGTTCGTTTTAGAGCGGATGTTGTGAGTGGGAAACGGAATTTAATTTATATTCTTTAAGAATGATAAAACCCATCCAATACAAATGGATGAAAATATTGATGGGGTCGATGTCCATATGTCCATTAGGTCATATGGACATCGACCCCAAATGTCCATTAGGTTAGTAAGTTTTCATTTTGTGTTTTTATTAATATTATTTTTTTAATTTTCCCTTAGTTATATTATTCTATTTTTATTTAATTTTATTTGATTTTATGACTGATTTATTTTAATGACATTTATTTTTAATTTTGTATGTTTTTATTTTTAAGTTCGTATATGGATTGAGAATCTGATAATAAATAATAATAATAAAACCGGTATCATGTAAACGGTCATAACGGTCATCACATTAAAGAGTTAGGTCAGCCGAAAATGGTGACTATAATTACACGCGTAATACTTATTTATCCCATTTCCTTATGGTGTAAGAAAATACGCGTGCAGAGTGGAGCGAGGAGCAGGTGGACCGAATGGAGCGGCCAGGACCCTTATCTCTGCGTAATGAAATGAGTGGCGTGTACAAATTGGGCCTTCGTTTGCACTACCGCCATCAATAGGTAAATTACCGTAAATTGGTGAGGGATCTCAGCGCTTACACCGAATTGCCAAATGGATAGCCTGGCTTCCGAGGCCTTCTCATCTAACTGCCGCTTTATATACTATTTAGATCACAATTTAGGTTACCCACAAGCATGCACGCATGCTATCTTAAAGTGACCACACCCTTATTTACCAATCGTTGTTTAAATTAATCACGAAACACGTTTAAATCAACCAGTCGAATACATAAACGAATAAATATATCTGCAACTAAAGTAATTGCTTTGTTTAAACGGAAACAAAGCAATATTCAAATATTGCTTGGTAATGCTAGCCAGCCAACGAAGAGACTTCCGCAAATGAACTCAGTCACAGTTATAATTGGTTTTCTCCAGTTAAAAAATGTGAGAGGCTACGAGTATGCGAGCTGAAGTAATTAGCAGAGCGGCACCGAGCCAAGTACTCGGCGCGGCTGCCGAGGATACTGTGGAGGGGACACTTACCGACTGATACTGCGCCGCCAGCGACGACGACCACTGAAACAACAAATAATGGATTTAATATTATTTTGCCTTCTAGTTTCATGAACTAAACGCTAATTAATGTATAGTATCGTATTTGCACACACCCTTCAAGTTTACCTAAACTCTTTCATCATCAAAGTTTGCGAACGAATACGAATTTTTAAACGAATTCCTGGTAGCTTATTACATTTATAATTTTGAAAGCCTTTTAAGTTCTCATCCGATATCCAAAACTCCTTCACTGAAACAAAGCCTTCGTCCTCCCAAACTAAACTTGTGAGGTAAATAAGGAGTGTTGGCGCGACAGACAGGTCCTTGATATGAGCGATGTGGCGGCGGCAGCAGGCACCGCGCGCACCACAGCGGCAGCTGGCGCGGCCTCCGGGGGCATGATTGATGGCACCGCGACCGCGCTGCTGCCGCGCGGCGCGAACCTAACCCCTTCCTACGAGTACCTCCATTTTAAGGGTTTCCTATCCAAATAAACGAGACCTATTAATAAAGTTAGGCATATTATTAGATTATACTCTGGATTAGCAACGCACCCGTGTGGGGTTTTCACTTGGAAAATACTTATACCCTTCGTTTAAAGAAATGCCTTCTTTATGGAACATTAAATGCTTTACAATACTCTGCTTTAGGTATCTATCACAAAACAATATTTATTATTTGCCCAAGTAGGAGTGATCTGCATATAGTGTACAATAAATTTTAATTATTTATACCTAGGAGCAACGAGTTATTTAGGTATTGAATTCTCTGTCAACTTAAGAAATAAGCGAGTCCTGAGCAAGGCTTATCGGGGAGGCTCGGTCTAGGTACTAGATAACTATTCTATATATATATATATATATATATAAAGATTCTAGTACCTTTGAACTGTTGATGTGACGTGGAATCTCCATATTTAACTTATTACGGTACATAAGACTATATAATTTAAGGAATGTAATCAAAAAACGGCCCCACGTTTGAATGAATCGTGTCGCCGCCCGCCCGTGGCACGCGCTCTCGCGTCCGTTCACTTGATTGATCTATCTCGAGAAAGCTCCATAAAGATGCTAATCTACATTTGCCGAATCTGACGTGGGTTTGTCACGGACATGTTGTGTTGTGATGCCCTATCGAGATACCTACGTGACGTTTATTGTGTACAGGAATTTAACAAAGAATTTATAACTTAAATGAACCGCATGAGTTAGGGAGGGACTTTATTTGATATCGTGTCTTTATTGGTGTGCTGCAAGTTCATTTTATTATTGCAAATATAAATAATATTTATAATCAGCACCATGCACACTTCCCTTACTTCACTTATCGAAGCGGCCCTGACTACATTTGTCATCAACGTCAAAGCGACTGATATCAGAAATCAGTTCTGATATCAGAGGATGTTTTGACGTTGGTTGAGTATCTGCTGCAGACACCTACGTCAAAGCTAGTCTGTACAATGATAGCTCAGATTGTGTTGGCGAGGCTAGAGGCTATCATCGCGATTAATGTTGTTTCCTTCCTACATAAAAGACTTTTGTTATAAATTATATATTTAAATGATATAAATAATATGTATAATAGTAAAGTAGACGATCGACACATCAAGACACACAGCGACATCAAGTGTATGAACATCTAACTACGGTGGAATAAATGAATTGAATTGAATGAACCTTGTCAAAAGTACATTCACCACAGGTGCCGTCCTGAGCGGCTAGTATGAGTTTGCACAAAAATAATGAATACGTTATTGAGGACGTGATAATTTACTACCGCTGATTTACAAACTTGTGTAAAATGCAACAAATCACATAAAACTACTCGAAAACTGTTAATAAGTTCGCATGAATAATATAACTCCTCTCAGTGTCCGACAGGCACTGCAAGGTGCTAAATGTATGGAAGGGAACGAAAACTTTTAAAAAGGTGTCGTAAACTATGCGAAACTCATAGTAAGGTGTATGTTCCTAGGTATCGTACGGGCATTTGAAATAAAGCTATCGGCCTCCGCAGAAAGGCCACAAACATGCGATGTAATCAACGCGACAGGTTTTAATCAACGGCCGTGTTGCCGCCAGCGCCATCGACTACAACTCGGATATCATTTATGGGCACAGGAGCCATCATGTTCTGAACACGCCACTTGGGCGACGAGGTACCTTACCTACTAAATATTTAATAAATATACTTCAATAAAAAGTATATTTACTTAGGTAGTTTTCTGCGTAGTAGGTACTCTACCACAGAATAACTATGCATATAGTACTAACGTAAATCTACAATTGATGCATAACGGAGACATAGTCGTTTGCAGACGATGATAAAATCAATTTTCTAGGAAACGTAGGCTTCTAGGTATTTTACTTTTGGTTTACGGTGTTGAGAGAGATTTACCTTTACATTAGCATTCGACAGGTGGTCTGACACATGCGGAAACATCACTAAATTAAACATTATTAGTGTAAAAAAAGTTGATCAAATTATATGGGTAGATAAAATGTCTACGGATGCTCCAGTTCTATAGAAAGGCCATTAGGACAATTTAAATATGCGCAAATGTGACAAATTACTCAAGTTCCGAGAGTTGTAAATCCCGGGTGGTGCCCTTTTTGCAAACTGGATATCTTGCGTTCTACGAATCTGTCTACGCGGGTCGACAGGCAGAGTACTACCGTTGGTATCTATCGAAGTAAACAGGTTTATTTTTACAAGCTTTATATTTATTTGTTTATTCATAGTTTAGCATAACAACTATGTTTACATTCAATAAAATAGTGTATACAACAGTGTAGTCGACATAATAAGTCACTATACATTTAATAAAACTAATCATCCAATATACGCATGTCAAAGAGCAAAAATAATCCAATATACATGTTATAGCCCTGGGGCCTAATTCCACTAACACAATCTCCTCACAATGACAGTAGTATCGCGTCTAAATCGCCACTATTGACACCTATTGGTATCCTACAAGCACAATCTTTCTCAGTCTCAGTTGTATCGTGGTCGTATCTATGAAACTTACAATTGTGACAAGTTGTCGCATTCTAATAATCACAGTCTCTTGTATCGCTTGCGATAGCAAGCAAACATGGAATTCTATTGTTATTTTGACGGCTAATTTAGTCTATGGTTAGAGATTTTGACGAGATAATGGACGATTGAACAAAGGTAGCTCTCGGTGCTATTGTGCTTGTGAAATAATAGTGAAATAATAAAAAGTTCAATGAGTTTCCTAATTCGAGCGCGTCTGCAACTCATTATAAACTCTCGCCGGCTGTTAGAGCGTCAAAACCGGCGACGATCTAGAGCTCTTCTGCGAAAGACGTTGGACCCCTTGCATTGCAGGACAAGGAATTTACAAAAACCTATCGTCTTATCAAGGGGACAGTCAAAACATAAGCGGAAGATCTCAATCCTCATATTCGTAAGGAACGCCGGCCGTACTGATCTGATGGCATTTCCATAATGATCAATGTAAGTAAAACAAACTATCTTTGTTGATTAAATTCCCTCTTGCCTGAGCTTTATAATGTTTATTTTATGTAACTAGATAGTACCTACTATTTAAAACAATTTATTTTGCAGATATTGACTGCACTGGCATTTGTCGCTCATAGCCTGCTGTTTCCAGAGCTGTGAGGGAGGTGTTGGTGGCACTTATTTTGGTCTATCCCATATATGTTCCTTTGCCAACACAAAGAGATCAAAGCAACAAATTAAAGAGCAAGTGAGTTCATGAATATGATACCTGTATATAGATTAGAAACTGTCGAAATCAGATAAGTGTCTGTCTCCCTTAAACTCGAGACCTTTTACTTACCATATCGTCATGATTAAAACAGAAGCTAGCTTAGCTGTTTAGTACCCCTCACACTTTGTACCTAAACCCTAATTATACATAATGTATATACATTCATTGTTATAATTTTCTACAGATTGCAGAAGAATTGAAAGCCAGCGCTGAAGGCTGTTGTTGTAGAGTCAAACCAAAACTTCTAGCCGGTCGAGCAATGCAGCAAGCTGTAGTTGGCAAATAGTGGCAAGGCATGGAATCAGCCATGTCGACAAGATAATGGCTGTCATGATGATAATGTAAATAGTATTAATAAATTCATTTAAACACTTTTAACTCCACATGTGAGATTATGCATTGTTGTAGTTTGTGTTTTAGTTTTTAAAGATAAGCTGTTACCACATTGTTTTCTGTTATTGCTATCAGTTATTATAACTTTTCATTCAAAAATTTCTATGTTGGCATAAAAAATCTTGTATTCTACTGAGTATCCAAGAATCTGCAGGTTTAGAGTAAAAATAAATACCATTTTTTATATACACATTTTTTATTCATAATATAATAAAGTATGTACACTTATGCTAATTAAAACAACACTTAAACTAATCAAAAGCGCTCTAAGATAAACACTTGTCTAATTGTTTTACATAGGTAGGTTATAATTGTGTTATGTTTTCGAAAGACACAAAGATTGAGTGGGAAAAATAATGCTCCGCAGACCATGTAAATCTTTGTAGTTGCAACAATGAAGCGACGACAGCATACATTTTCATATTTTGTATTCATTGTAGTACTGAAAAAGAACGGTAGATTATTATTAGGTATTAGTAGGTAGACCTATACAACAAAGAGTGGGTTCACCTTACTGAGGACCGAGATGAGTGGAAGAAGGGGGGGAGGCCTGCAGTGGGACACTGCGGGCTAATATAACAATAATAATAAAAATTAGTAGGTACTAGTTTATGCTTGTAAAAGTGTGAAACTAACTAAGTAACTACATGGTATTATGGGCTCTCTGTACTTGTTTGCGATAAAAAATGGAGTAGAATAGAATAGTAGTTGCATTTCTTACCAATCTCCACTCGTCTCCCGTTTTTGATGGCGAGTCTGAGCTAATACCATTTCTTTATGAGATCGTTCCACTTCCTTCGAGATAGCTCTAGGATAAGATAAGGCATTCTAGATTAATGCCCTAGCGCCAAATATCGGTGGTAGTCGAGGTAGTCAAGGAGGGCCTTAATTTGTTTCAGCAGTACCATTATCCATTGATTTTGTGTGGGAATTCACGAAAAATCAAACATAAATAACAAATACAAGTAACTTTGACATGAGTTGCTATATGACGTTTACATTGACAACTTGAAACTCTTTTATCTATGTCATTAAAGCTTACTACTCACAAATTTTATTAAAATCGTGATTTTGTTGCGTTGTAAGTATTTGAGAGCGATGTAAATAGACTTTTACGCAATTGCAGTAATAATTTGAATTGTTAGATACCTATAAACCCTTAATTATGAGTGCACGGATTCATAAATATTTGGTCCGCCATTTCATATTTATTTTATGATGTATACGGCAACACCTACCATACTACTCAATAACAATACAATAGTAAGCGATTGAGACAGCTGTCACAATTTAGTAGGATACCATATAAACGTAAGACACAATAGCTATGACAATTGTATGGAGCCATAGTCGTGTTTGTTTTAAAAATAGTGGAATTAGGCCCTGTTTGTTTGTGTGGGTAAAATTTTGCAACTGAATTTAAGATCAGAATCTCAATAAATGGAGCTAAAATTTGGCATTCATTGTGTAAGTTCGGTGACAATACAATGTTATATCAAGCTGGTCTGATGATGGAGACAGAAAGTGGCCATAGGAACGTAATTTGTAAACACAACGACTTCACCCTGTCGAGGTTGGCTGGATGGATTTGTCTTGAGAGTTGGGTTAGAGTGATTATAAAAGGTTTTTAAGTTTAAAAAGATGCAATAAATAAATGAATAAAACAGTCTGTCTTCCATTCCAGTGACCGCTCAATAATTATGTCCAATCCTATTGCAGGTCGCAAACCATGTAGAGCTGAATTAGTGCGGATATCAAGTGCAATACTATTTGTATCAACAGAGCAGGAGCGACGCAGCAACGAGAGGAAGGAAATAGCTTAGGATAGAACTAAACTACCGAGTATGAATGTACGTACGAGGCCCTACAATCGACCCCGTATTGACGGAAGCGGGGTGCCTTCCGCGCCCGGTCCAATCGACCACTGATATTGCTGCATTTATAACTAAGTGTTTTTGTTTCAGTCTTAGAGTTGATCATAATAGGAATCTGGATTCAGGGCTATATACTAAATGAGAAAACAGAAAATATGTAGGTAGGCTACAATAATGCATGGCATCACTCACGTTTACAGTTTACAGCTCGACTTCCTGTTTGATTGATGCATTGATTGAATGAATGAATGAATGAATTAACACTTTATTGCACTTAAAACTATAAAATAACACCTTATATCTAAATATAACACATAAAAAGTACAATAGGCGGCCTTATCGCTGACAGCGATTTCTCCCAGGCAACCTAGGCGTGGAGAAAAAGATATAAGATAACGTAGAGTTGGTAGATTACAAACACAAACAGGTAAAGAAATATCAAAAACAAAAATAAAAAACAAACTAAGTACATACATTGCAAGCTACTTCAATTAGAATCTAACCTAACAGATAAACTACAAATAACAATAACTACATACAATAGGGAGGTACCACAGAGATACATTTAGATAAAATCTGATCACAGCTGGAGCTACAAGACACATCTGAAGTGACAGTAACTGAATGAGAAAGAGAGAAGAATGAAGGAAAACTTTAGATAGCCAAAGATAGAAAGTGGGACTTCAGTTTAGATTTGAAGGAGTTAATGGAAGGTGCGAGTCTAATATCAACAGGCAGTTTGTTCCAAAGCCGTACAGCCTGAACACTAAAACAGTTACCTTAGAACGTTTGGGAATGAGTGGGAAACTTGAGTAGTAAGTTATCTATATATCTATAGTAAGGAACTCAAACCTTTGTTTAAGTTAAGCAGGAGAAAAGGGATTAAAGAGAATGGAATAGAGAAGAGAAAGAACATGCATGTCCCGGCGAAGTCGAATAGGGAGCCACTTGAGCATGGTGCGAAAAGGAGAGACATGGTCGTATTTGCGCAAACCAAATATGAACCGAAGGCAGAAATTTTGGAGGAATTTTTTGGAATTGATTATATTTAATGTTTTTTTTTGTGAATTTAAATCTGGCACCAGTAGGTGCCTGTTTCAAATTAGTTTTAAAAAAGCGATATACATAGTAATGAATATCGCTTTATTAAATAATTTGTAACTTGAATAAGAATAACAGGAAGAAGAACATCATTTTTAATCGAGCATACGTAATCTTATAACTTCATCTGCCGATTCTCACGGCTCGCAGCGGCACGCCGAAGGTAAGTACTTCGGTAGCTAATGCGCGTTTTAACCGGGATTTTGATAAAAAAATCTAATTTCCTCTGGAAAAGTAAAGGAATCGAATCATCGCAGCTTTACCCGCGTTCATTGCCCTCCTTATTTACGGGGTATTTCGTGTTTATCTCCTGAAAGGGAAACGATTTCATAAATTCACCCAAAATCGGATACGTTTCGGAGACGCTTGTGAGTATCATATGGATTCCTAATATTTTTATAAAATTTCTGTAAGTGAGCTTACTTTGTTTGCCTATCAGAAGTTTGCAGAGAGGCTGTGACTCGGGTAATTTACATAGTTGAAAAATAAACCAAGAATAGAACTTTGCAGTCTCAAAGGAAGCTGGACTTCCTTCGGCTCATGGAAATGGTTTCCGTATTCATTACAAAGTGCAGGAGAGATCGATAAAAACCGCAAATGTCCCCGCATCCGTCGCCCGGCGGAAACCAACCCACATTGTACAATGACACTGTACTTGGAAGGTGAAATCCTATTTTTTAATTTAATTTAAACATCCTCACTATTGGTTCTCTAATATTTCTAACTATATATTTATAACTAGGTTGTTGCTAGATTTGTCCAAATTGTAGATCGCGCTAACGATGCGTTGCGTTTTGCGCGGCGGCTGGCTGGCTAGCCGAGTATGTTCTGAGGCGACCAACTTCTTGGTCCTCTTTGGCAAAGTGACGGGTCGGCTTTTAATCTATGAAAATATTATACTCTGAATCAAAGAAGCATTATCATAGCCAGTTATAAAACAATTGTTTCGGAAGGTAAGCCTTAAAACTTCTCCTATGTCATACGGAATCACCCCCAGATGTGAAACCCCCGCCCTCATCAGACCGAATTCTCAAAAATTCGAGACCAATAACAATTTCCCTTTTCATGTCAAAAATATAGTATCAAACAACAAAATATTGATTTGAGCACATTCAGTTGTTTCAGTCACACCGACGGTGAGCAAGGGGTACAGGGCGGCGGGGCGGGGCGGGGCGGGGCGGGGCAGGCAGTATACCTCCAACAACACAACACAAGACGTAAATATTTGATGTGCGAATCTCGCCGCGCGGCGGATACAGCAGCGCTCAGGTTTATCAGCCGGTGGCCGGCTCCATGTCACATTCATTAGCGCCCGTGATTAGGGGCTGAGCGCTGAGCTTCGGAGTTCTTGTCATTATCCTTTAGGTACCCTTTCAGTTTCTTTTCATTCGAGAACGAGACTACAGAACATAGAGGTCTTCAATTGGAGTGTTCTGCCGAGTAGAGCAGAATATGATAGGTAGGTTTGGCTAAGTTTACGAATACCTAGATGGCAAAGGCGCGCGACTCTTGCAAGACAAGTTTTATGAAGTTTTAAAGACCATGAATAGCAGCTGAAACATAACTTTAAAGATCATGAATAGCAGCTGAAACATAACTTTAAAACTTGCTAAAAGTTATTTGCAGGCTGCAGGCGACTTACAGAATGTCGGAAATGAAAGTTCACGTCGTGCCTTTTCCCTTGATTTCAGAATAAAATGCACTTGTCTGAAAACATATTTTAAAGTTTCTTGATAGAGATATGGGCACTTTTTGTTGAATTATTTGGTTCCAGCTTCTGCATTCGGTTTTGATTTGATTATTATGTTAAGCCATGATGGTCTAGACTAGAACTACGAGTACGTCCGTCCTTTGCAATTTCAGCCCGATCTAAACAGCCAAACATTCGCGTTTATATAAATTATATTAGTGTGATTGCCTTTCGTATTTGCTCATAAGTAATATGGTATAAATACAATTAAAAAGAATAGAAACAGTGGATCCTTTCCTTGAAGTGTAAAGGGAAAAATGTAAAGGTAAGTTATATCGGTGGGTCGATGGTAGGAATAACCTACTTAGTAAGCAGGGCGCTGCAGTGGGTAGCTCGCCTTTAAATAATTGATTCCCGAGGACAGGCTTCTCGTTATGGTTGGTTTACTTATTTAGACCTTGGAGTTTGGGATTATACAGCTGTTGTAGCCACGTACATACATGAGATTGGTTCTATATTATACAGCTGTTGTAGCCACGTACATACATGAGATTGGTTCTATATTATACAGCTGTTGTAGCCACGTACATACATGAGATTGGTTCTATATTATACAGCTGTTGTAGCCACGTACATACATGAGATTGGTTCTATATTATACAGCTGTTGTAGCCACGTACATACATGAGATTGGTTCTATATTATACAGCTGTTGTAGCCACGTACATACATGAGATTGGTTCTATATTATACAGCTGTTGTAGCCACGTACATACATGAGATTGGTTCTATATTATACAGCTGTTGTAGCCACGTACATACATGAGATTGGTTCTATATTATACAGCTGTTGTAGCCACGTACATACATGAGATTGGTTCTATATTATACAGCTGTTGTAGCCACGTACATACATGAGATTGGTTCTATATTTTCGTAGTAACTCCACGTCACCAATAAAAACCTAAAGTAGTATCCAATTACAGCAGGAAATACACCTACAAATTCGAAACGCTATAATAATATTATCATTTTAAAAATACAATACCAACAATAGTAGTAGGAAGGCTACATATGATAACATCGTTTCCTGAAACAGAATATTTACCACGGACAGAATATCTATAAGAGTGTCAATGCAGTACCTATACCTACCTACTACCGTGTCAATCGGCCGCGGGAGCCCCGGCCTCCGTGGGAAACCGTACTCACTGGAATGAAACGCGATACATTACAGCAAACTAGATTATAATATCGACTTTCAAATGCGACAGTAAACGATGTTGTATTACGTTATGTAGGAAGGTGTATTTGTGCAGCGGGTAATTCGGTCAGCGAACAGTTGTTTAACTAATCAAATGAGAAAGGTAAGCGACCACAATTAAAGTTGAATAAAACCGCAACAGTGCCGTAATTACTGCGCAATGAGATGTGCGTGCAAATGCAACGATATCTGGGGAAATATGCTGATTGCCGAACAGAGAGGCTTGGCTTATATAAACTTGCGTTGCTACACCAGCTAATTTCGTCTAGGTGAAAATAAAACATCTAAGTCGGAATTTGAAGCTGAAAAAACCAAGCACGAGAAGACTATCGCTAGTAAATAGAAATCCGTGAAATGGAAATGATCCATGGCATGGAATGTCGAGTGGATCGTGTGCGGATCCAGCCCCTCGCGACGAACAATCAGCCACGCTGCACATTTCCGCATATCGGCACAAAGAATGCGTCCGCAGCAAATCCTGGATGATCTATGGTGAGCCCTGGATATTGCAATTAGTTCCGCGGATATCCGCAAACTTTAAGCTTTGAGGTGGAAGCTTTTTCTCTGTTGACTCTAATGTTATTCATCGAATGGTCATCTACATCGGGCTATAGTCCTGTGTGTTTGCAATTTAAAACCTGAAGTAGGTTAGGAATACAATTCTGTAGGTGTTTATACATTGGCTATAATTAGAATTAACATTTATAACCTCTAAGAGCGACACGACGGCGATAGGACAGCCGATTTTGAGAGTGAGGGAAAAGAGATAGCACTTGTGTTTACGTACGCACACACTTGTGCACTAAGAACATCATGCGCACATGTCTAGTCTCTATTGAGACTGGTTGCCGCGACTGAAATTTGGCTATAGGATGACATCATGATCAAAGGCAAACTGGCTCAATAGCCAGTTTCACTTGGCTACAAATTGCAGTTCGCCCGCGCTGCCGAGCTGCCGTATCTATCGCAGGGGATATCCAATCATCCCTATCAGCCAGCGATTAATTAGCGGCGGCTGGGGACGGGGGCTGCCGCTTCCGCGACCAGATCACTCCGGACGCTCTAATTTCCTCCAACTGTTGTCGGCGACGTGGACCGGTTTGAGTCGGATTCGGTTGAAGCCACACTCGTCAAATCCCTTTATACTTCGAGTGTTTCTCATAATTTTTGCGCCTTTTGTCAGTTAAATATTGAGCCATGATTTGAATGAAAGAAGAAAAAACTGCTTTGTGATCCAGCCATCCTGAAGATCACCAAGTCTTTTTACGCACCAGCTTCTTGGGGCTGTGATCTTCGCTAAACTAGCGTCACCACATAATCTTGGTGAATGTTCTTAATGATACTCAGTGAATAACTTAGTCCTTATTCTACTAACCGACATGTTTACCGAAGGGGAAGCATCGCTTGTAATGTGCATGTAGAGTCGGTAGGTAGGTATTGTAGTGTAGTTATAAAATACAAAGTTACGTAGTACGTACGACACCCTGCGAAGCGACCACGCTCGAAACTTATTGATGCAAAAAAAAATTTGAAAAAAAAAAATCGCAAACTTGCGCCATTCCGGACCTCGCCGCCGCGCCGCCGCGCCGCCGCCGCGCCACCGCACGTGCTAAATACTTACTCGCGCGGCGAAACAACATTTCACAGGGTAGAATTTAGCCGCTAAATTTGTACGATTGAATCTACCTAGCACTAATAACTTGTATTAAATGTATGCTTCAGCGTTTTCATTGAAAAGCTATTCATAATGTGATGATAATTTGCATAAGAATGTCGTAATTTACCAACAGCTACCAAACAACACGTGGACGCCTAATATGGTGTATTGAAAAAGAGGTCAAGATCAGTCTGCCTTAATAGAATTTTCATTTGAGTAGGTAACTACTTTACTATTGGTACTACAGGCCTACTACGATATTATGTAAATATCTAAACGCCAACACAACCACACCTCAGCTCACTGATCAATGAGTGACGACATCACATCGCCAAAAATGTCCCTCTACAATAAAGTCCAAATAAGACAATGTTTTTGAAGACGAGTGAGAGTGAAGGTGTATAACTTCGAGGTTGGGTACCTATATGACACATTTTGTTTCGGATCACTAAGAAATATAATATGTCAAAATCATTTTCATAGAATGGTTATCGAAAGAATGGATCGATCGTCTTGCGTTTTATAGTATCCGCTATCCGTCAACTCTGTAATATGATTTTTCAAAGTAGACCTATTGTCTATGCCATAGAAATCATTTTGATTCCAGTACCTAAATGAAAATTATGAAGAGAGAATCATCAAAATCTACGAAGTTATCACCAAAACTGTTGTAGCTACCTAGTCCTGATTTTTCAAAAGGATTATGTTGGTTTTTAAGCATGGCGGATTAAATAAATAAATAAATAAAGTAACATTCTGTTCTATATACCTACAATAGCAACAGAACTTTGAAAATCGATATAGAAGTGACGGGGAAATCGACGAAATACATAAAAAAATTACATTGCTGCCAATTAGCGTGTTTATGTTTACTTTACCGCTGTTACAAGTGGTCTATTGTCATTTATTGTAGGTTATCTTTTTTACATCGAAGGACATTTGGGCCGGTGTCAAATATAATAAAGATGGATTTATTTGACTTGAGTGATCATCAATTAGATGAATTGGAACATTCTACTACGCAATGAGTAGGTGTACCTAGGATTCGTGTTTCTATTGTTTGTGTTGGTTATTTTACGGATTACGGACTTACATGAAGATATTTGTTTGCAAATTGTCTTGCTTGCTCTTAAATGATTTTAATTATTACTAACACAAGTGACTCATCCTAAGAATATTTGGCAAATACAGAATAAAATATACTAAATGACAATTGATTTAATTAGCCAGTTTCTTGGAAGTTGCGGGTTCGATTCCTGCCTCGGGATAAATGTGTGTACGATCTGCAGATATTTGTTCCGTGTGTTCTGGTCGTTTTCTATGTATAATTAAAATATATATCCATGTAATGTATTGTCTTATGTATATCAGTTATTACCTAATCTAATTCTAAATCTATGTATATTTTTATATTAACCTTCTGTAATTAGTATAATTGGCCTAGGGCCGACGTTCTGATAACATCAATAAATAAATCAAATCAGTCATCTAGTAGGTAGGTACCCATAACACAAGCTCTGCTTAGCTTGGGGCTAGATAATTATTAAGTAGATATCTATAGATACTCGTAGTATAAGAGCTACGCAGACTTCGCAGAGGAACATTCGTACGTCTCGACGACGACGCGAACTCGTCGGTAGGCAAGGTCTAAATCTATGCTATCTCACCTGATATAAGGCTTATCAAGGGGAGGCCCAATAATATTCATCCTCAAGACCAATATAGGTTGTTGAGGATGAATATGATTAATTCGCACATTCAACGACGTTTATGAGTATTTAAATCTAGGGTAATATTAGCAAGACCTGATTGTTTGAGCCAAATACTAAAAACTTTGATTTTTTCGGTCAAGTACAAGAGCATTATTTTAAGAGCAAGCCTACCTAAATCACTTATTTATTGACTTCCTATAATTAAACGATATTACTACTCTTTTGCATACTAATGTATTACAACTCTTCCCTCTGTTGTTAAACAGGATCATGAACTGAACATTAACAAGACATCTGGGTTATACAGACTATGACGCGTGTTAACCCGTGGGCTGATGCTAGTTTATTTTACACTCCATCTTATATCATGCATGATACTAGTATACCTTAATAAAAGTGTCGTGGACGTCCTTTCCGAGAAGACGAAGACAAAGCTGCGAGTGTCAATGTCTCGCCCACGGTCTCCACAGTTCCACGTATACAGCGTAGGCGCCGCCGCGCCGAGCTGCGCCCGCGCAGCCTTCCATGACGAGCGGAGTTCCCACACGAGCGCATTGTTTCCCTCACGTATGTCGTAATTAACTGCTACTGCAATTTCACTGTACGGTTTTAAAGGTTTCATATTCGAACGAGCTCAAAGATCATCGTCGAATCACCGGTTTCGGAGCTGTAGGCAAATTGAAGCTCTTCATCAGCATGTTTACGGTTAAAGGTTTTGTTGCTTCGGAGCTATGTGCTATAATATAGGTATAACGCTTATATACCTACGTTTTGTAACAAGACTACCGGTTAAAAATAAAAATGTTGTCTCTAGCGAAAAGTGATCCTTCATAATGTCGGTTTGGCTTCGATTTCTTAAATATATTTTAGGGCTTCCGACCACTCTCCCAAAACAGAAGTGTTTCCTTCATAAAAACCGCAATATTTTAATGTAAAGAGCAACGGATAATGCTGCAACGCAATCTGGCACCTGCACTGACTTTAAAATAATTGTAGCAGACATGAGTGTGTCGTGTTTCTCAGCTGAAATGCATATTTTACGTAAACTCGGCGAAGGAGTACCTTGTAGCTCCCGGCTCACAGCCCCAACACCTAGGTACTGATACAATACACCCTCGACTCGCGCACCGTGACATGCGGGGCTGTGACGTGGGCTCGCAATGCGCATGTTCATTACTTTATAATAAAGTGTATAGTGTGCCTACTCCCGATGATGTTGCTCAAAGACTAGTTCTGAGATCTTGCACGTTTTAACACCGAAATCTCTACTTGCAACAAAATTATGGCAGGTGTGATACAGATTCTGTCGGACCGATTGCGGTGCTTCATTGATGACCAACGTTTGATCAAAGTTTTCCATTTTTCGGAGGATGCAACGAGTCACTAAAGACATCAGTCATAATAATGTTTTGTTTTGCTTTTCGAATAGCAAAAACGGTAACAGACTCGTGGTGAGGGCCGCGAATACAAACGTACAGCGCCACAGAATACCCGGTAGTAGGTCTGCAGACCGGTCCAGGTCGCTGACCCGCGTCCCCGCTAGGTACCCCGCTATGTATGCAACTAGGTTTTTCAGATGCTAGCCCATTTCGGCGTCAAGCACAGTATCACTTCCTCGAGCCAGCGAGGATAACTTGACTTGCTCTTAGAGAACGTTCATCAGAACCCTATTACGCCAGTTAGTTACTTGAAATGAAGTGTTCATACGTAAGAGAGTAAGTAGGTAAGAACTTTCCGTAGGGTCTGACTGAGGCATAGCGGGTGTAATTCAATCTAAAAACACGAAATAACCTCCCCAATCCACTTAGGGCCTGGCGCAACTCTCCCGCCGCAGCGTCCGCTTTCCACTATCGTTTGTTCATTCTCCAATCTCAAATTACCTCCTTGACTTTGTATCGTCACTGCTCTTACACTCGACTACATACAGCGCCATGCACCAGGTTCATTCAGTCGTTGAGACAATGTACCTACTGTATGTTTTTATGTTCTAATGCATCTAATTGTTTATGCATCAAATTGTTTTAGGAAGATTACTCAAACAATTTGTCAATTAATTGATAGGCTACCTAGGTACTAAAAGGTAATAGAGTTTCCATAATGCTAAAATATGTAATTCCTCCAGAACCGCACCCCAATACAACACAACAATAACCTAATCGCGGGAGACATCGTACTAACTCGGAACAACTTTGTTGCCTTACCAATTTTCTGGGGACTTTTGCAGAGTTCCGAGTTTGTACCGTAGTTTGTATAGCTACGTGCTTGCTCTTTCATTATGTCATGTCAACGTCTGTTATTTATCTATTACAGACTGTGTAGTAGGTAGACACCAAGATTCTTCGGTATGTGGAGACTTTAATCTATACGAGAATTTGACCTATGATCCACCCAGTATGCCTGAGGACACGGAGCAAGCTAATTGTCAAAGCGATTATTAAAAAAGCTTAATTCGTTTGTATGACCTTGGCACGTAGAACGGTCACTGGTGGAAGCTAGTAGGTATTTAATAACGCCCCGTCCTCCCCAACCTGACACAAAATCACCGGAGGTGCCTTAACACGAGCAAGGAGCCTTTCTAGGTCAGCCCCAGCCTTCATAAGTAACAAGCCTGCACGAGACCGAGCGGAACCTCGCATTCGAAAGCAAATTCCTAACTAGCCCTTTAACTTAATCTGCGACATATTTATTTATGGTTTAATGAATATCCAATGAAGTGGGCTTATTCGGCTTTCTAACTTTATTTTGATGATAATTTTCATCTTTGGTGAAATGCTGAATTGATGAATTCTTTAAAATATTAACTAATTTAATTTGCTTTTCTAAACAAACATACCAGTCGTTTCGGCAGCTTTCTAGAACGAACCGGGGAACTTTGAAGGGTAGAATAAAATGATTTCTCGAGAAGTCCATCACAAAGCAAAGGTAGAATCAAGGTAGAATAGGTACATTAGTATTCTTACTATTAGTCGTACATACTCGTTAGGTCCGTGGCTATTGGGAAGGCAGCCGCGCGAGCGGGAGTGCACTGGGAGCGCCGCAGGGGCTCGCAATGCGGACTCATATTTCAGTCGGCACCTGTTTTATCTAGTGTTTTTACTGCGGGCGCCAAGTGCTCTCGGACCTACCTACTGCACGCCGGCATCTATAGTCAGACCTGTGAGAGCAATCATATCTAACTTTACGGTTGTACCGCTACCAATACACTGTATACATCCGGTAGGTACTCGCGTACGCTGACCAACGATTTATTTTACTGCTGCTTCTGTGCAGTTTCTCGACGCATTTTACGATACAGGTGCCAACTAGAAAACTACACTAGTGATTCTTATTTATTACTTATACATAGCCTAGCCCTGATTAAAGCATTTGTTTTGTTCCTTCTCTTCGTATATCGATTTATCAAGTTAAAAAGCGGCAACAATTTTCAAAAGCTTAAGCAAGTTTAGGAGTACAAAAGGTATTTTCTCTTCTCGTAGTTAATGCTTTCCATCCCAGAAGAGCTCATGTGTGTGACTGCGATGGAAATCCACCGGCAATGTCGAGACGACACCAAATTGCCGACATAACGTCAACGATAAAGCACTCCGTCGAGGAACCAATCTCTTTTACGGTTTAATCAGAGCTCTTCCTACCTGCTTAATGTGGCCCGCGCCGCGTGTCAGCCGCGACCATTCCATACAACGCAATCTCGGCATGGCTCAGAGGAGGTAAAATGAAGTAGGCTTACACTTGTCAAAATGTAATCAAATAGGGATTTAGTTGTTTTTAGTTAAAGTGAATCGGAATTATCAATGACGAAAGTTGGGGTTGAAGGAATAGAATAACGTGACATTATAAAATACTTAGAATGAAGGCAAATCATTATGATGCTGTCAACTCGATCATCTGACTCGGAAAATTAGCCAACCTCTTGAATTGTTGCTTAAATTGATCCATCTAGGATCAATCTCAATAAAATAGTATCATAGTAACATAGTGCGTAATGAAGTGACGGAAAACAGTAAAGTAGTAGTTTACGGAAATGAGGATATTGACTCGCGGAACAAACAGGTCTAGGGCTACAGTTATTTTATCGGACAAACCAAGAGAAAATTAAAATTCAATGTTTTGGGTCACTGACTCTCCGTCGTTAAATCTCGGTTTTTTATCGATATTAGGTATTTTATCTATATTATACATAATTCATGACACATTAGCATGAGGACGGTATCATTCTATCAATTATAAAGTACATATCAAATTTACTGAATAAAATATATAAAAAGCGGATCGAATCAATTAAAAATGTCCTAATGAAGGTTTTAAGAAAATAATCCAAGGTAAAAGAGGTAAAAGAAGTATTTATCATCATTTCTCGTAACTCTCCCTAACAAACGAAATGTCTGAGCGAAGTTCACATTAGCATCCCGAGGCGAGGTGCAAGGTACCCTCGCTCCTCGCGGCCGGCGCTCGTTACTCCGTCGAGATAAACGAAATATAAAAGTTCGTATAATCTTCGCGTTTGAAAAGTTCATTTTTACCAAGTTTAAAAGGCTAATTTGTTTCAACTCTGCGGCCCCACCGGAACCCGTTGCCAAACCATATTTCCAGAGCATCCTGTAGATAGGTATGGTTACCTTTGGAGCGGTAGACATTGTGAAATAGAACAGTTACATTAGGGTGCGGTGGTCGGAGGTGTGGGTGGGCCTTTACGGATTGTCTTGTTAAACTTGTGCAGTTCAACGGGAGGGTGAAGTTAAGTACTGGGCTGGACTCTACCTACAGGTAGAGTCTGTATAGGGTAATGTGTACAACACCACACGTTATTATTACTTATAGCTGTACCCTCGATTTCGTTCGCGATTTTCTGAGCTGTAGACTAATTCTACAGATCAGAAAAAATCTAAACTAAACTTTCATTTTGTGCAGAAATTATGCTAGAACTTAAACAAATTGAAAGAACACTTTCTTATTCAAATAAAATTTATCAAACATAAAATAAGTCACCAGGAAATCGTTTTTTGCATCTAGGGCAAATAACTAACAGTTTTTTTTTTAAAGTCGATTGATTTTTCATATCGTCATCCATACCGCAATACTTGATATATGGAGACGTCAGTATAATATGTGGTTTTGTCTTACATTACTATCACTTAAAGTTACAAAAGCCTTTATTCATTGCTCAATTCCGGCGAAATAATATGATGGGATTAAATGTCTGTTACTGGATATTAGCAAGGCACTATATAAAAAAATAACGATAAAAAAAAGTTCATTGAGAATAGTTTCATACGTTTTAGATTAGAAACAGCCCAGACTAGCCCCTCTACTAGAAACAGCCCAGACTAGCCCCTCTACTAGAAACAGCCCAGACTAGCCCTTCTAGTATAAAACAACTCTACTGACAAATACAATGACGACCATACTGGTCAAATCAGTTTATGGATAGACATTATCAATAAACCTAACAGGAAAATTGATTTGAAGGAAATAACGGCGATAACAAATCACCTCTAGTTACTTGTAACGTTGCTATAGTGCGGGAAATGATCCGCAATGATGTTGCGACATTAATAACGCTCATGGCTAATGACGCCCAGGCCCAAGGCCCGACCGATGGCGTAACCCATTGCATGCAAGAGTACCTGTGCCATGCCGAAAAACACTTCGTTAGTAAGTGGCACACCATAACATTTCTAACTGCGCTCCCTTTCCCTTGATTTATGTACAAACTGGCCTCTACCATGGAACCGTACAGTATCATTACAAATTTCTAAATCTTGATTTAGATTCACTCAGCAATGCTGTCGACACCAGCTGCAGGCAGACCTCTGCTAACGGGACAATTTCAGCATTTTGCGCGCTGCACGACCAGCAGAGCATAGCAAAACCTACTTTCAGCGCAGAGCATCAGTATACAGCAAAACCTACTTCCAGCTCCGAGCACTAACGGAAGTATGGAAACCTACAAAGAGAACACCACCTTTTTGAAAACCTCATTAAGGATTCGAGATTTCAAAGAAATGCGGAAATTTTTCAGTGATTTGCTTTCTTTGGAAGTATTTTCGGCGGCTATTAACCTATTTGCGTGACCTGGGCGAGGCTCCCGGCTACCTGCCCAATTGAATACAGACTGGAAAACACCACCTTTAGCTGATTATTATTATTAAGTGGAATTTTGAGGCCTTTGTGATATTTTATATCTTCGTCCTACCGTGTAGATAAGCTGCAAAAGTAATGACACCAACCAATGTAAAATGTTTACTGGTTGGTCTCGCTTCACATCATATTTATCATACCTACAGAGATATAAATGCACTTCAGTTGATTGAATGAAAACTAGGTAGATATTGAACTAATCGGGCTGATATTTAGCTTCGATTTAGTTTACTCATAATAATAGGTCTGGCTGGGCTCACCGTATTGGCTAAATTTATCCGGAACACCGAAACAGCGGACAGGCAGGAGCTAGTTGTATGGTCTATACTATAGTATATACAATTTAAGTATTACTACATATTTGAAACTGGTATACACAGCGCTTTCGAATGGTTAGTTCTTCGTACCGGTACTTCATACCTGTGAAGTATTGAACGGCACGGCATTAAAATTACCTACGAGTACATAAATGAAAGCTTTTTCAAAGCGCCTTTGCAATGTTTCCATTTGCCAATGAAAAATTCTGCACAATTTAGGTAAGTGAATCCCTGTACAAACACGGAATCGCAAAGCTTTCAAAAAGTAGAGATGATTTGACAGAAGTGCTCGCAATGTTAGACTTTGGAAGTAGGAGCAGCTCAGACCAGTTTATGGTGGCCGAAAATTTAAAAAGAGTGTTAATGAGCAATCTTTCCAATTATTTAGCTTAAAAGAACCGAGTATGAGGTGTCGCTACACCCCTGTAGTGCAAATCCGGTTCATTAGGTAGTGTGTCGGTACAGCGGCTGTCAAACTTTGCCAATAGATTCGCCGGCGGGCGGCGGGCGCGGCACGAGCTTCCCTTATTGCCATTATCTAAGTTTGCGATTGCCACACATCGGCAATCCGTGAACAACTTGTTTGTTTTTCCGAATTACATGAATTTATTTGCTCATGTGGTTTATGCTCCTACTGTATGACGTAAGTAAAGTATCGATCGCCGGCGTTCGTGACAAGGCGTGACTCTACCTACAGTGTACCTTCGGTGAATGCGAACGTGTTTTATAGCTTACATCTCACATTATTCTGAAACAGAACCTAAATTAAAAGCAATCTAGCTCAATATTACTGCAAACCAGTGTCGGGGTGCATAGGAAGATATCTCCTGAATTCATAGAGATGTTCCGCAAGTAAGCCTCCATGTAATAACGCTAGTTTATCAGTAGTTTCCGCGAGGGCAGAGGAGGCTTAGTCGAGTTAATTAACCTAAAGTTTTGCCGTTCGCGTGAGGACGCCCCGCGCCGCCGTCGCCGCCGCCGCCGCCTGCCGCTTTAGTTTCGTTGCGGATAAATTCTGCCGGCTTTTCCACAAAATTTTAATGATATTATTGTATAAATATTTCGAAAGAGTTAGTAGAATATTGTCAATGTTTCTGGTTGGACATCAAAGCTTCTAAATAGTTTACGAATATTAATATTAAAAACAAATTATAGATAAAAATATATAAATAATGCTCGACAATTCACAAAGATGAATTGATGTGGCATTTATGTCTACTTGTGCGGATTGTAAGTATTGTGAATACTTTGACCGGTCTAATAAGAAAGTGCCGGACGCCTAGCAGGCCTAGCGACTGCGAAATGGCTGGGAAGGCGATATGAGAAAACTCGGCGAGCGAAACAATGCCACCGCAGCCATCATCTTATCGCCGCGCCCGTGCTGTTGTTGTAATAAAAAAGTTATTCCGATGTGGGGAAGTGCTCTTTGATAATGTCCGGAATAACAGAAATTGGCTCCCTATTGCACAAACTTGGTTAACGGATATTGCTTTCGGACAGATTGGTCTGGTTATCTACATATCTACATCTATGCATATGAGGAACTTCTGCCCCCTCTATGATTCCCGGCATAAAGCTTATTCAGACTTCGAACAGAGTGACATTCCGAAACAGAGTCACAAAGGCTCGTGAGAAAGGTGGTTATTTACAAAGGAACATCGTGTAAAAGATTGAGGTAATCTGTTCCATTTGAAAGCTGGATGAGAAATAGCTGGAGAGTGTTTGCACGGGTTTATTGAGTGCAAACAGCTGGCGCGCCGGGACGGGACGCGACGGGACGGACAAACACCGATATCGTCCCGCGACTTTGCACAGCGAAATTACTAAACTACTGCACTAAAGGACTTTTCTTTGTTGGCTTGTCTAAGTCAACGGTCGCTATTCTTTGGCTTTTCTTATTTTTTGTGGGTTTTAAAAGCGATTATCTAAATAGATCCGCTAGACCTACGTAAATCAGAAGAGTTTATGGCTAATTTACTAAGGAAGCCTTAGTTAGTAAAACCTATTAAATTGGACTCAAATGTTGCTAAAACTGGAAGAACAACCGTTGTTATTGAAAAAGTTAGAAAACTGGTCCATGATTTGTAGTATAAGTACAGTTATAATATTAAAACAAACTCTTGGACAGTTCTAACTGGGCGCGTTGAATAGGCAAACAGTGATGGCACGCTGAGGGCTGGCTATTGATTGCCATGACGAAGGCCTTTCGAACCTGTTATTGTAATATCTAACTCGCCTGTGCTTACTTACGATCTACCCATTGTCGGGTATTGCCTTCGCGATGAAAAGAATACCGGAAGTCAGCTGGACAAATTATAGCATATGGTGAATAATTGTTTGGTTTCCCATACTATAGCAATTATTACTTTGGTGTAACTACCTGTATATACATTTCATAACAATATAATTGATTTATTATTTCATTCTGTCTGCTGATCTGAGTTTTGAAAGATTTTGAGAGATTTTGTAAAAAAAAATATTTATGTGAAGAAAAATTCAATACTACTTCATTTCTTACTAATTTCTGGCCGCGACTTCGCACGCCTTGTGTCTATGGAACCGCTCAAAGGTTACTTCTATCCCATGAGATCTGTTTTATGGGCTAAATAGCCTGTTCGATGGAGGCTTAGAGCTACGTCTGTGCTATTGCTGCCTGATCCGTTCAGTGGTTTTGGCGTGAAATGCGACTAGGAACCAAACAGACATTCATCCATCTACATCTAATCTGTGGGTAAAAACTTTCGCATTTATAATATTATTGTAAAATGTTAGATCAATAGAGAACCTGGGCACACAATAATGCCAAAGGGGTTTGAACATTTTGGCCCTAACATCGGTTTACCACACTAGGTATTATTTTTTCAAAATCGAAAATTATAATATTTGGATATAAGGACACTTTCACATATGAAATTTTTTATTTATTTATTTATTGAGATAATAACATCATTACAGGTTTTTCTATTAAGCCCTAAGGCGATGTTATAAATACTTATACTAATAATTACATATTTTTGTACATACACACAATACTAATTAATTTATAATTTTGTTTCAATAACATTTTGTGCCTTTTTCATGGCTTTTGGCAGGTTTTCGAATGAAATGAAAATGTTGTATAATATAATTTCATAAACCGTTAGGTTTCCGAGTTCACATAATTATGAAACATTCATAGGAACATTCAATAGTTATTTTCATCTGTCGATATCTCAGAAACTACAGAGTAGTATAAACCGCTCTGTATCATTATAGAATGCTATAAATTTATAGTGAACAAGTTTGCGTAAAAACGTTTCTTTATAGGCTATACATTCACGTGTCAAGAGTTCCGTAATAGTCTAAAGGAAATAAA
This sequence comes from Eupithecia dodoneata, assembly GCA_947044415.1. Taxonomy (NCBI): domain Eukaryota; kingdom Metazoa; phylum Arthropoda; class Insecta; order Lepidoptera; family Geometridae; genus Eupithecia; species Eupithecia dodoneata. The sequence continues at coordinate 12,377,858 of OX345664.1, read as the reverse complement.
CCACTTTGAGTTTTGAGATAGGCATAGAATCTGAAAGTATATACCTAATATAGCAGCTGCACCCCGCGGTTTCACGTGGTGATAGATATTTTGGATAATATACAATATACATATCTTTATGAATTATAGCCTATGTGTTATGCTGATATGTAAGCTATATTATTGTGCAGTTTTATCAATATCCAAACATAAGATTTGCGTCAAAGAGCAACAAACATCCTCACAAAGTTCGATCGAACATCGATACGAAGGTACTGGTTGGTCGCGGTAGATCCGTCGCTAACCGTCGCTCACGATGGCGTATGTTATGGAAGTCGATAAAAAGTATCGGCCGTCCGGTGACGAGACAAGTGCGCGCCCGCGCCGGGCATCGAACCCCGTCCGGCGGGTTTAGCCACGAGCTCTACTCGACCGCGATAGCACAATCACACGGTTGTATTTATGTCGCGATTTGCAACATGGCAGTAGCATTCAATAATAATGAAGGGTGTATGGAATTACTCAAAGGGGCCATTTGCCCAATAGTGAGATCTATGGCTGATAGTAGTGGTAGGTAAATAATGTTGTGTGTATGGGTTATGCCTTGCGCTACAGGTCCATTCTGAAAGAACATATTTTGAAACAAAAACTTTTATTTCCAATACATTTTGACGGGCTTGAAACCAAAACTGTATTTTTTATCAGTTTGTTTGTTTGTTTGTTTGTTGGCCGCGCATTACGCCGAAACTACTGGATGGAATCAAATTAAACATGTCATCGCACCTGGCCGGAGGGCGTCCTACACTGCGATTGTTGAATCGTGGTCTACACTCAAGAACAAGTAAGTTTACCCCGGCGGTAGTCGGTTATTCACAAGATATGGCCCGCTCACTGCCACTTCAGCTTCTAACTCTTCAGGTATGTCGAAAGCTTTGGATCTCTCATTAGTCTGCAGCGATGGCTCGCGAACGAAGTCACGCGTAGAGCTAGTTCATAATATGACGTAGGATCAGGAGTGGAGCTCCAGGTTGTTAAGTGTAAAAACGTTACTTCCTTATTGTGGTAAATGTAAATAAGTTAACAGTGCACGCATATGTTATTTATCCATGTAGCATGTTGTGTGCAACCCAAGTAGTAAGCTCTAGGGCACTTCCTTCTTGGGGCTCGAACCTCACCGGCGCGGCGGCAGGAACTCGAACCTCACCGGCGCGGCGGCAGGAACTCGAACCTCACCGGCCGCCCGAGACACTGGCTCTGACAGTTCAATAATGAACATTCATTTCTTTTGGGCTCGCGGGGGAGGGACACCTTTTTTAATTAATTTGTAAACTCATTGAAGTTAGTTTTGGTAATAGAAAAAATTACGATCAAAAAACAACTGGCATCTAATGAACAGCATTAAACCGATCGATATACATAAATATCTACAAGATTATACTATTAGGAGTTTTGTCTCTATTTGTAGATTATCATTTCAAATGAACGATGTCTTCTCGCCACGGACTGCATAAATAAGGTAATGACTGGTAAGCCTAGTCGCATTGCACCAACAGCTGTAATACGATTCGAGCCGATTGCAGCCAACTATTATTTATTTGAGCTTTTTAAAGCCCTTTATCAAAGTTAATCGCAGACTACGATTGGCAAACTTTTGTGCATGCAGGATAGTGAACAACTAATTTAACTTTTGAAGTTTTGAATGTAAGTACATGCCATGGTTATCTATATGTTATGTTTATTATTGTAGCTTTTAAGTTTTCCGCCGACCGATTATTATGTTTGCCATTTAAGAACAGAAAAAAACATTTATTTAGACACAGGTACAAAATACAGGCATAGATTAACAAACGACAAATAAAGTAGTTTATCATGGGGGTCAGTGACACTAAAAGGTGATATTAAGAATAAAATAAGACTACCTCCATGACCCTGCGCCGGAATAGGGGTTGGCTCAGCGTGTGCTGAACATTATTATATTCAGCGCTGTGTTTCAGCCAAAGACCTTAATTACTAGTTGAAGCCACGGACGACAATTCGGTGACAACAAAGTGAAAAATATTTGATACAAATAAACAAAAGTAGAATAATAGGTGAGTATAATATGTATTAGGTATGTCTAGTAAACAGTTGATATAAAATAATCTTCTATAATATAAAAATGAATCGCAAAATGTGTTGGTAAGCGCATAACTCAACAACGCCTGGACCAATTTGGACAAATCTTTTTTTAAAATGTTCGTTGAAGTTCAAGGATGGTTTTTACGGCGAGAAAAATTAGAATTATTGCTGGAAAAACCCTAAAAATAGCCCTTTTCTTTTTCCCATACAAGAACTGCCACATTACAAATCTTTTTGACAGGACGAAGTCTGTCGGGTCAGCTAGTAGTAATAAAAATGTAATATAATAATAATAGGTGCGGAAAAGAATGACGTTTCACAACAATTACAGAAGGTAAAAACAAAAATTAAAAGAAAAAGTAATAGTAGTCTATAATATTTAGACTTACCCCCATATCTTTAGTCATTACCTCGACTTCGATTCAAACTCTACTCAACCTCCAAATGCGTTTCGGTATGCTTATTAATAAATAACTGAACTGATATTTAATTGCAAGTGCCATGATCAATGATATTAGTGCCTGTGCGGACATCAGTGCCTGTGCGGACACGGACACCCGGCGCTCGCCGTAATTGAAAGCACTCGAGGCAGGTGCTTAGCTAGCATGCGAGTCTCTCGCATGCTAGCTAAGCACCTGCCTCGAGTTGTATTGTTGTATTGACAACACTGTTGCTAACTATAATATCCACACAAACCTCCGGTTACAGGAGCGCTATTATTATTCTACCAATCAGAATTGAACTCGACTGATCTAGAAGGCCTGCTCTACGAGCGTACCTCTCGTATCTCGACAACTTGAATTGAGTTAGAGCTACCTAATACTTCTACTTTACTAAGAAGGTATTACACTAGGTATAGGTAAGTACCTTGAATTGCATGAAACTTAAATAAGGTTAGAGACAGATAAGAGATTTAAAATTCGTTGTGCAAGCGAGGCGGTTGTAAAATTTAAGACAAAATATCAGCCGACGTGTCTTCTGTAAATCGTAAAGAAACCGCTCGCATCCCACAGCGACACTCGTGCGGCACTACTCTCACACGGCTTATAACAGCCAAGTTTTTCCAAAGAATTCTGCGTAGCACGTGCGAACATTATGCGAGGCGAGAAACAGGCATTTGTAGGCGCAGAGTGTTTGAAGAGGAGTCGGTGTGGCATCGCTAATGAGGAATCGGAGAAAGTGCCCGGGCCGCGCCGCCGCCCCGCCGCCGTGCACACTACCCTGCCCTGCCTGCCGCGGAGCGCCGCGCACCCTCCTATTCGAGTACGTTCACTATACGAGCCCCTCAAGACTAATTCCAACTGATGCTGTATTCATATTCGCAGATCTGTTGCTTTATAGTATGCCCGTTCCATTGCATACATTAAATTCAATGCGCATTCTGCTATGCTACATTATATGCATGTCAATGTTATAGTAATCTCTATATTTATGTAATTGATGAGTGTTATTGAAGGATGGCGTTACTGGCAGCACACACAGCCAGCAGCCTGCAGAGCAGGCGTGCCCGGCGTGTCCATAAATCTGCACATGATCTACCGCTTGGTCCGACGCAGGCCGGCTATATAACTTACAATATGCTGGTACTTCGCGACTTGCGTGCATGGAAATGGTAATTCGGTCGACTGAACTAGACCACACCACAAGGGCTCATGAAAAACCAATACAAGAACGTGGCTTGGTCGCACTATAAATTATTTAGCACCATGAGTTGTAACCCTCCTTGCTATGTCGTAATAACGTGTACTTATACAGTAAATAGTTTTATTTAGAGTTAGTTAAACGACGACGAATCATAAACGACAAGAATAGGTACGTAACGATAACACACGGAGTATTTTTTTATAATTTTCTCAAGCGCGTGCGCGTTGATGTCTTTTACTCGTAAGAAAAAAATGTGACTGTTCATCTGTAGTCACAAAGATAGATTTGAGATCGCAGCTGTTCATAAACAACATTATATGTACATTGTCCATTATATAAAATTTGCATGACCAGTTACTCTATTTCAGATGATACTTGACTTGCTATGGTAGGTATACAATACGTGGTTGCTACTTAATAGATAGAATCAAATAGGCTGACAAATGTTTGTGCTAATGCTGTTCGTATTGTGTACCTTCAGAGCTCTTTCATAATGAAGGGTAACATCACAGGACGGAGCCTGCAGCCTGCCTACATTCAAGGACACGTCAGTATAAAGTACCGTATTCGTAGGTCGATATAATGACACAGGCAGTCGATACAACTGGTGAATGAGGCCGGCTGAATGCGTGCGGAGACTGCGTCCCTCTCGTAATTCGTAAATAGCTCCTAAACTAATATTTATGGACGGAACCGTATGTAAATTGCATTCGTAAACAAGAAAGTAAAGTTTTTATAACAATTTCTCATGTGAATCTTTGAAATGGACCTTGCGTTGCAACCTTGCGGACAAAAAGGTGTTTCGGGACAAAAACTTATCTTTATTTATGGGCCTTATTCAGCCTATTGTTTGAAAGCCAGGCGAAAAAAATGTTTCGTTTGAGCTTTTTTTGCTGTGATTGAATGCCCAAGTATTTTAATAGATCAATGAGGTGTCTTTTACGTAAACAATGGTTAGGTTTAAGAAGAATAAACACATATATCTTGTATGAATAGTTAAATAGTTTTTTACACTGGATCTTTAGATACAGAAAGGAAATCATCGAAAGGCTTGGTTTTAAACCTGGTCTTGTTGCAAGGTAAGTGCTCTGTCGTGGGAAAGCAGCGAACCCTGAAGGAAACATTTCCGATGTGCACATGCTTGGCCTCGCTCTAATCATCCGCAACAACACAAACAAACATCATCACACCTCTACCTTCCTATTTAATGATTTTACAATCCAGACCTGGTAATGTATGTTGTTAGAGAAAGTGGTATGTTAATAAAACATTGTTAATTATCTTTCATTATGTTAATAATACAGGGTTATTGGTAATTTGACGTATTCCCGTTAGGAGGTGATAGGGGTGACTATTTGCGATAATTTTCATCCCCATGTGTTTCGTGCAAAAGTGAACCATTTTTAAGTTATCAAGATTTTTAGCTTTTTGTAAAAAAGGGCAAAAGTGCAACATCAAAAATTTATTTAAAAAAAACTGTCTATTTAAATCTATTTTTTTCTTCTGATTTATAAAAACGAATAAACACTGATTATTTATCAATATTAAAACAAAAATTATCGCTCCAAATTTAAAAATGCGAGATGAAAAACGATATTATTTCATTATTCATTGAGATTTTTTTCCACTAAAATGCCTTAAAAACTAAAAAAAAACGTTATGAAACTTGGCTTGCAGATTATTTTAAAAACATAACGGTTTTCTCAGCTCTCCAATAATGCATAACAACTATGAACTTATTTCAAAGAAACTGAAAAAAACATCGTTACAAAGGAAGCAGGCGGAAATTCGTATACGAACTAAACCTAAGGTCATTCTATAAAATTTCTATAAAACTAACTTAAAACAATACCCAATGTTAATAAAACTAAGAATACATATTTAAAATAAAATTTAGCAATAGTTAAGTAGTAACAACAATAAACAAAATTAATAATAAGTAACAATCAAGACATTTTGTAATTTAGCCTAATAAAAGTTAAGTCAAGTAGAAAGATACATATTTAAAATAAAATTTGGAACAGTAAAGTAGTAACAACAATAAACAAAATTAATAATAAGTAATAATCAAGACATTTTGTAATGTAGCCTAATTAAAGTTCTTGACTTCCCCTATTGCGTTCGCAAAGTAGCATTATATTATTTTTCTGAGTTGTGACTTATGTAACTACCGAAGTAGTCAAATTTCGCATCGCATATGATGCGTTTATAATTCTTGTTTTGTGTTCTTCCGCGGAATAACTCAAAACAAGAATTATAAACGCCCCCTATTGCGTTTCACTTCGAGCAAGAAACTTTAATTAGGCTAAATTACAAAATGTCCTATTTGTTACTTATTATTAATTTTGTTTAATGTTGTTACTACTTAACTGTTCTAAATTTTATTTTAAATATGTATTTTTCATTTTATTTACATTGGGTATTGTTTTAAGTCAGTTTTATAGAAATTTTATAGAACGACCTTAGGTTTAGTTCGTATACGAATTTCCGCCTGCTTCCTTTGTAACGATGTTTTTTTCAGTTTCTTTGAAATAAGTTCATAGTTGTTATGCATTATTGGAGAGCTAAGAAAACCGTTATGTTTTTAAAATAATCTGCAAGTCAAGTTTCATAACGTTTTTTTTAGTTTTTAAGGCATTTTAGTGGAAAAAAATCTCAATGAATAATGAAATAATATCGTTTTTCATCTCGCATTTTTAAATTTGGAGCGATAATTTTTGTTTTAATATTGATAAATAACCAGTGTTTATTCGTTTTTATAAACCAGAAGAAAAAAATAGATTTAAATAGACAGTTTTTTTTAAATACATTTTTGATGTTGCACTTTTGACTTATTTTGAAAAAAGCTAAAAATCATGATAACTTAAAAATGGTTCACTTTTGCACGAAGCACATGGGGATGAAAATTATCGCAAATAGTCACCCCTAACGGGAATACGTCAAATTACCAATAACCCTGTATATATATATTTAGGTTCCTGGTAGAGTAAGTAAGACTAAGAACCTAACAAAAGAAACAGGATTTTTCGATACTCTAAGGTAAACTAAAAAACAGTTGATGATATCTCTTAGCCGAATCTTTAGCCACCGGGCGGCTTAGTCTCAACAGAGACTATAGCCAGGTGCGAAGGACATGTTACAGTGCACAAGTGCACTCTCTATTCTCTCACTCGCATAATCCGATGGGACGGCAGAGCGACACGGCCCGGGAGAGTTCAGGCGCACGACCAACGGCTTAACGTACTTTCCGTGGCGGTGGCATGGGAAAAATCAGTTATATTATTATGTCCTGAACCTGATGACGCCTACTAAGTAAGTCAGTATCCTACGAATATTCTAAAGGTGAAAGTGTGGCAGTTGAGCCGTTGTTGTAAAGATATGAGAAATGAAGAATGAATCGGGATGAAATTTTGCACACATAAAGATTTGGCCCTGGAATAACATATAGGTTACATTTATTCCAAAAAAAACACGTGCGAAGCCGCGAGTATAAGCTAGTCATGCATAGTATGAGTTGTGTTGAAGGCCTAGCATAAGACTTTCTTCAGCGCTACTCGCGCAAGTACTAAGTTATTTCAACAATTACAAAATGTAAGCTGAGCAGCAAACTCCAGTAGTGTGTAAGTGTATAACAATGTAACAATTCGTATTTATATGTACAGTTGTCGGATCTCGACGTCGCTTAGCCGTGAGAAATCGAGGGCAAAGCGAAGCTCCAATCTTGAGATGGAGCCGTGGCCCGTCGAAAAGAAAGTGATCCATCTTACTTAATCCATCGTACCTACAGTACCTACCTGCCTGCTGACATCGCAGCGGTTTCGCAATCCTTCCACATTAACTTACCCAACCTACCTATACTATTGGTCAAATGTACTAATTCAATTCAATTCTTCTATTCCACCGTTGTTTCATGTTCATACTCGTGATGTCGCCTTATCTACCTGTACTATACATATTACTTAGGTATATAATTTAAATATATTATTTATAGAAAGTTTTTTGTGTATAGGAAGGAAACACCATAAGGAATTGTATGGAGAAGTAGAGATAAAACAATAAAAAAACATACAAAACAGTGGCTCTATTTATATTTTTTCTAAGCGTGGTTAACGGTACGTACTTTTAGGGAGTCCTCTATGTTTTGTCAGTAGAAATATTTGTATCTGAAATTCTGCTTCCTTCTCTAATGAAAATGATGATTATTTATTTAATAATGAAAGGATTCCCGTAGTTTGAACGAACTCTTCATGTCAGTTCATCTGTCTGTATGTTGGAGCCTGGTTGGAGCTTTCAGCGAAATAACTCATAACTTCTAACATTTGATTCCTTTACGTAACATTTTCACATGGATAAACGTAATTAAATGTTAACCAGGGGCAGGTACATACATATAAATGCCGGCGTTATTGTTATCCTATAATTCCTGATCTTTCAAGAAATTGTTAATGAAGAAAATTTAATGTTTTGTCGAAGTTTTTTTTCCGTTAAATATTTACGATACTCGCTCATGATAATTCTGCGCGTGTTATCAGCACATTTAATTATATTGAGACTTTAATTAATTATGTAAAAAGTAATTTTGTAACTCTACCTATGCTATTTTTGTTGTACACCAAGTTGGTGATCAATAAATAAATCTATCTATATAAATAAAAATGAATTGTTGTTCGTTAGTCTGATTAAAACTCGAGAACGGCTGGGCCGATTGAGCTGATTTTGGTTTTAAAATGTTTGTCGTAGTCCAGGGTAGGTCTAAACGGTAAGAAAATATTAATATTAATATATCAACGCGGGCGAAGCCGCGGGGCGCAGCTAGTTATTAATAAAACTAAACGTCTATCTAGCTTGAATTCGGTTAGGTACCTATCTATAAAGGCAGTGATCTTGTTTTACCGAGCTAAAGGTACATGTAGAGGAAGGTATTACCTGCTCTGTAGTCGATAAAAATCAAGAATTCCAGTCACACGCCGCATCTCTCGAGCACTCCGCCAGAGGAGCGAGTACCACCGCACCGTGTACCTAATAGTAACTCCCAACTGCCGTAGAGCCTCACCATTCTGGTTTAGTGGGAAAAAACCCGCACTTCAAGATATTATTAGCTTTATCAGTTAGTGAAGCTTTTATTGATGGGACGCTGGCTGTAATACATACAACTGTCGTTTTCTACATCTTGGGTTGAGCTAGAGTCTAGGCGGGATATTAAGCTAGTGTTTATGAAAATATTGTTTGATCTCTAAGTCATCATAATCATAATTCATATTAGGAAGAGGGTAATTTGCAGGTACATAAGTGTGTCTGATAAGAGTTTTTAATAAGTACAGTAAATAGTGTTGGGTAAGTAAAAGCAGCACCAACCTTATTGCAAGAGAGTGGGCGCTCGATCCTTATATCTCGAATGGTTCCCGGGCCTGCAGTAGTTAAAATTGCCGCATTCCACTGTAGACGGGCGTGAGACCGGCGGCGCAGCTTCCCTCGCTGGACCGGTCCGCCTTCCGACGACTTCTCTGGCTTTTATCACAGAAACATGCGCTACGACACTGAGGGTGGACTGTCTGGGGGTGGGATCATTGTTGTTTCATAGAGGAGCGGACAGCGCGCGGGTATGTGCGGCGAGTGCGCGGCGGGCGGTACGGCGGGCTCGGCCGGGGACGCGCGACTGACTGCCTGCCCCGCGACACCAGCGCCGCGCCGCGCGCCTGCGCCCTGCCTCCGCGCGGCTCACTCCGACACGGAGCTCCGGAGCGCCGACCGCACCACCACCCATAGGAGACCACCATGAAATCCGATGCAATCAGTTAATCACCATTTATCGAAGCGCCTCTAGAAACACCAAGCAAAGTACTTGCGAAAGCCCTCAGCTGGCATCCAAATCGAAAAAAACTTTTTGTGAGATCACACGCGGCGGACGATTAAGCGTTTGACCCAGTTTTCACTCCGCACTAATATTTAGGTCTGGGAGTGGCTACAAAACTAAACAAATTGAACACTGTTCTCTACTCATCTACACTACACCATAGCTAGAGGTACCTAATGCACACTGATGATAACACTTTTATAATCGCGACTTACCTAATATGCGTTAGTTAGAAGGTCTAAGATCTAACTAGCTTCTGTCCGCAGGTTCACTTGGAAATTTGGTCATACTTAAACACAACCTTGCTTGTAAGTTTTAATAATTTAGGAAATAAATTATTATATTCTTATAATTTGATATAACATATAACTGAACAGCCCAATGTTCGTGAAATATGACAAACATACGGTGGGAGGAGAAAAGATGAGAAATCATATGTGTCTACTGAAAGAACTGTAACACACGGGGTGCCACAAGGTAGCGTTCTGGGCCGCTCTTATTTCTGGTCTAGGTACATAAAAAACATTTTAATTGCTACAGAGAATCCAGTCATTCTTTTCGCAGACGACTGTACTGTTGTCTACAATAATCACGACTCAATCCAGACAAGTCTCAAATCAATAATAAAGTGGCTAAAAACAATAATTTATTAATAAACTTGACCAAAACTAAACTCATGAACTTCAGACAAACACCAACTGGAAGATTACCACCGAAAATGATCTTTGAGGATACGGAGATATGTGATACGACGTCTACCAAATTTCTTGGACTCTACATAGACAGCAATATGAAATGGCAATCACATTTGGATTTCGTGCATAAACATGTGATACAGTCCACGTATGCTTTACGGAAATTAAAAAAGGTGGTCAACCAAAAAGCGGTGCTAGCAGCATATCATGGTAATGGTAATGTGATTTCAAGATTAAGATAAGTATGGTATAATTTTCTGAGGCAATGCAGTAAAAATAAACGTCTGTTTATCGCCCAGAAGAGCTGCATTAAAGCCATCTATGGCATTAAAAGAAGGGACAGCTGTCGACCATAGATTTAGTTCCAGATGGAGTCCTACGGAATCACAAGTCAACAACAGCAATGGCGGACTTGTCATAAGTCTTGAGATTAAATGTCAAAAAGTTGGAATTTTTCTTAATTCACCTCAACCCCCGTATACGATTCCGTAAAAAAAACATACGTCCATCAAGGAAAACAATTATTTCAATCAGTAAGTCAAGTCAGTCTGTGTTAATTTAGCTTTATATAATAAAATATTTAAGAAATATCTATGTAAATTCTTATTTATGGGGCTACCTACCTCATTCAAATTTTAAGCATTATATATATATAATATACAAAGATTCAAACATTGTTAATAAACTCCCACATTATTCGGAAATTTAGAAGTTTACGTGCTGGTAACACCAGCAAGATTTGTGTTTTTGTTGTCATTTTTCTATTGATAGTTATTTGTGTTAAATCGAAGAAATAAGTGGATGTAATTCGAAATTTACGTGTGAAATGTGATTCTGTGTTTATTATTTACTAAATTAGTGTGATTTCGGCAACATCTGACCACATAAGAAGACATTTTTCATTTTTCGATCTATGTCACTCTGTTGGTGTCTAAAGAGGTAATGGCGGACGAGTAGTCTATAAACCGATAATGTCAAAATCTGTACTACAGTGAGTACTTCATTCTTCGGTTGACTGAGACTCCATCCGAGTATTTTTTTCATTCATGCCTCATTATGAAATTGTACTATTTATTCGACGAAACCACAGAACACGTGGGCAACAAGGCAAAATACTATAGATTTATACAAAGCAGTGTCCCACTTAAACCTTGGTTTTTCAAAATAAAACTTAATAAACGTGCAACAACAGTTATCATAAGGATGCGGCTGGGCCATACGTGTACCCCAGCCCATCTATCCCGGATGAAAATTGTAAGGGACCCTTCTTGCGAGTGCGGTGATGAATTTGGTGACGAAAATCATATTTTTTTCTCTTGTAACAAATATGACCACAGTTCCTTCTTTAATGATCTCATCTCCCTCCGTATTCCACTTCCTATTAATATTGCCTCCCTCCTTTCCTCCTTAGACCCTTCTATTTATCATTGCTTATCATCCTTTATTTGTACAAATAATATAAATATATAATGTATATATTATTATGTTTGTTTGATAATTCCTTAATAATAACTTTCCTAATCTAACTCTCCTGATCCTTTTCCGTGTTCTCTCTCTCTCTCGTATTAGGTTATTATAAGTTTTAAATGTTTCCCTAATTTTTAAAAAATCACAAATTAAATATGGCAAATGCTAAAGCTAGCGAGTCCAAGAAAAAAAAAACCACAGAACAGTGTATTCTCTGTTCTGTGGACGAAACCCTGGACTATTTTCCTATTACACCAACAAGCGACGACAAGATTGTTTGCAAATCAATAATAACGTGAAAACAGCTCTTTTTAGTAATAGTACTTATGCAATGGCTCCCAGAATTTATAATAGTTTACCAAATGACATTAGGAAATGTACTGACACCACAAAATTAAAATCTAACCTTTTTAGTTAATTAAGTAAGACATTTTACAGCTTGAATGAATATTTTGACGCAGTTTAGTTATTTTAGTTACTATGTAAATGTAGTATAGATAGAGACGTGTTTGATTTTCAAATTGAAAAACGCATTATTTTCAATTCTTAATTTTTTTATTTTTGCATTATGTACTATTATTATTATTTATTTTTGCTCTATTTCCAAAATATGTAACTTTTGTACGCCTAATGGCAGATCACAGTGCTCTTAATTTTAAGTCTAAACATCCCTGTAAAACCTGTGTATCACAAATAAATAAATGAATGAATGAGTGTACGTAACTACCAGAATGACCTACGGAGCTGAGACGTGGACACTCACGATAGGGCTAGTCCACCAGTTAAAAGTCGCTCAGCGAGCTATGGAAAGAGCTATGCTCGGAGTTTCTCTGAAGAATAGGATTCGTAACGAATACATCCGACAGAGAACCAAAGTTATCGACCTAGCTCTAAGAATTAGCAAGCTGAAGTGGCAGTGGGCCGGCTATATCTCGCGAAGAACCGACGGCCGCTGGGGCAAACGTATTCTTGAGTGGAGACCACGACTCGGTAAACGTAGTGTAGGACACCCTCCGACCAGGTGACCGGTAACGACCTGCGAAAGACTGCAGGTAGATGCTGGATGCGGCAAGCTGAAGACAGGGCGCTATGGCGCTCATTGGGGAGGCCTATGTCCAGCAGTGGACTAATGTAGGCTGATGATGATGATACGCCCAATGTCCCTTAAAATGAACCGACGATATTTCACTTCTGAATGTGGAGACCCTTTATTAGTACCCCAAAAATTATTTATGTACGTGAAGATTTAGAAAAAAAAAACGAACCGTTCTCATTAGGTAGGTACCTAAAAATTATGATATCAAAATTTTAAAAGACTATACGGCCATAAGGGTTTCGATCTCCAAACCTTAAAAACTACAACTAAACTACAAATCATTACCATCTACGATGCATCTACGCAGAAAATGGAATTAATAGAATTAATGTTGACTTGACACTAACATAGCATAGTTGTGGTTGTGGTAGTAGCACAGACACAGCGCTGCAAGCCAGCCATAAAATAAGAAGTTGAAGTTATTTGTTTTGTTTTCACCTTTTCACTTTGTTTTTTTTTGCCTAGAAAGAAAAGGTTCTTTTGTAATATCCTCCTACTTTTCTTGCTGGAAATCGAAGTAGGTAAATTAAATACCTAACTAAAATGTCTAAACAAAGTGTTATGTTTCATCCTATTATAAGTTCCATACAGAGAATAGCTCTTTACGAAACAAAAGCGGTGAGTTTATAAAATGGTTTTGCTTTTTACGCAGAGCTTTTGCCTGCCCTCTAGCTCTAGCTCTCATATTCTACGTTTATTGATTATTTTAAACTCCCTTCTTTATCGTTTAGACAAAGCCTTATGACCTACCTTATTTATTCACCATATTTAAACGGTTTGGACTTTGGAGTATTTATGTTTCTTGGTTTATAAATAGTAGGTACTTGCAAACCAACAGCTCAAGAATTAACAAGCAATAGTGTCAGCCCGCGTCCCATCCACTGCTAGTTTAATAAAGATACCTGATTAAGTGCAGAGTTTTACTTTCAGAGATTTTACCTAATCGGCTCGAATAATACGGAGACCAGATTCCGTGTCCTGAAGATAGACAGAACAGATCCACGGGAGCTGATCCTAGTGGATGACAAGGTGGAATACAACAAGCAGGAGATCCACCAGCTGCTCAACATGATTGGTTTCGGGAACAGGACTGGCCGAGCCGCAGGGTTCAACAAACTGGTTTCAGCTTTTGGAATTGTCGGTAATAAATAACTATTATATATATTTGTTGTTGTCTAATATAAACACATTGAATTGATTAATTCAATAATAACACAAAGTAGCTACAGACTAGGAATGACTCATGTTTGATCCGTGTTAAAGCAATAAATAACTTATAACAATAAGTGCACATTATAACATTTTAGACATATTCAATGTTCACAGGATTCATCAGATTTCTAGAAGGCTACTACATCATTCTTGTGAGAAAAAGAAGAAAAATTGCCACTATCGGCTTTCACTCCATCTACAAAATAGAGGATACAGCCACCATCTACATCCCAAACGAAAACAACAAGCCCCCGCACCCCGACGAGCAGAGATACCTCAAGATGTTCCTGGCAATAGACCTCTCCACTAATTTCTATTACAGCTACAGCTACGACATCACTCACACCTTACAAATGAACATGGCTCCTCCGAGGAAGTTAGCACCAGCACTGTTCCCTAAACCAGTCACAGCTTCTGTGTACCAATCCAATCTGAAGTCGGCAGAGGAAGAGTGCACTTGCAAACAAACTGATGATGATGAGGATATATTTGAGACATGGAAGAGACAGCTACAGGAAAGACAGGATAAAACTGGGTAACAACTACTTAGGCTGATTTTAGTGTCACGATGACCATCCGCGCTGACGGCTCAGCGCGTAGCAATCTGTATGGTCGCTATAGAAAGCTTTTAGAGTAACGCCGACCGTTAGCGCTGACGGTACGCGCGTCCTACGCGCCGCTCGTCAGCGCGCTGAGCGGTCGGCGCAGACCAGCGCCCGCGCGCTTCTGTCTTCAACGAGCGTTTTAGTGTCGCGCTAATCGCACGCGCAGGTTGGGTACAATCATGTCAAAAACAATTGAAAAAATGTGTTTCGTCATCCCTCAACGTGCCGTATAACGTGACAAATTCTCCCGCGACTAATCTCTGTTCAATCAATGGATGAACCTGTAGTCTTTTTCTTCTCATTTTTTTTTTGCGTAGGTAGTACAAGGCAAAAATAATTAATTCACTCCTCAGTTTTCTATGCGTCTGTACTCCGCGGCAATCAGCGTGATACTAAAACGACCCGCGCCGATCGTCGGCGCTGACGAGCTACGCGCTGAGCTGTGTCATTAATGTTTTTGTTGTCATAAAATTACCTTAATTCTAGAACTTGAGTTTTCATCACGCTTTTATCTTAAAAAATTACAAAGGTAATTGGAACTGAAAGAAATATATATGTATTGCAAAGGTTACATGCTGCACTGCAGCATTGTTAAATGGCTAAAACTTTTTACTGGGCGTTGCATTAACGCGCGTCAAAATTTGGTCATCTGAACATCATACATGAAATATTATTATCGCTTATAATGCGGACTACCATCCCAGTATGAATTGAGCTAGCCTCAGAATCGACCCCTCCTGTTCAGCCCGTGTACGTCGTAAGATTCGACTCAGGGAACCTTCCAGACAGCAGCTTGCTTCTGTGTATTTAAATGCCTCTACTACAATGACCAATATACCTGGCAAGAGGGGTGATCATAGCAAAGCTCCCTTAGTTAGGTATGTTCACTGCGGACTTATCAGCACTGATGGGTTAAAATATTTAAGTCTTCATACATTATTTTAATAAGTACATTATTATAATTTCTATCGTAATTTTCAGTGAACGCCAAAGACTTGACTTTGGCATGCGAGCAGTCCCTGAATGGAGGTTCGTGTGGAACAGCCACCTCCTGTCGCCCGTGCACGCCGACCTGCACCCCGACTGGATCCTCTACATCGTGCACGGCTTTGTGGAGCAGAGCAATCTGAACATCTTCGGGAGACCCATATACCTGACGCTGATAGCCAGGAGGAGCAACCGGTACGCGGGCACCAGATTCCTGAAGCGAGGCGCGAACATGCACGGAGATGTCGCTAATGAGGTGGAGACGGAACAGATTGTGCATGATTCTATGGTATCTTCATTCTCTGCAGGCAGGTAAATATATTACTCTTAACTTATCAGCCCACTAAATTCTACTGCTTTGCGAAGGCCTCCCCTTTGCAAAACCCTACTTCCATTCCATAGATCCCGTCTAGCAGCACGAACACGTAGTTTGAGAAAGATCGATAGCCACCGATTTTGACCATGATGTCGACAAAGTTCTCAATTACACTGCCAGAGACAAAATTGGTGTGATACGCCTGTTCGCACTCCAGCGTCGAAATCTATTAATTACTAGCTGCTCCCCGCGGCTTCGCCCCCGTGACAACAGTGAGTGCTTGTAATTTAATATGAACTTTATACCATAGCAATAAAGCTCAAATTGACTACGTTTTAGTTACAAATCATTTGTATGGGAAAAAGAAAAGGGCTATTTTTAGGGTTTTTCCAGCAATAATTCTAATTTTTCTCGCCGTAAAAACCATCCTTGAACTTCAACGAACATTTTAAAAAAAGATTTGGCCAAATTGGTCCAGGCGTTGTTGAGTTATGCGCTTACCAACACATTTTGCGATTCATTTTTATATTATAGATTATTATCGTTATTAAATGTCGTTTGAATCTATTTATTGAGCAACTAATACGATTTAAATTAACCAATTATATTTGCATAAAGATTCATTTATTTGCTTCAACATAATGTAGGTTACAGTTGTAGATCTTAAATCTGAACTTAACTTATGTTATGATTTAAAATAAAATAAAAAATATAAAGGTACTCATACATAATAATTTTTAATTAGAATAGACTCGAGTGCTTGACTCACTTATGTAACTAAACTCACAAGTATATTGTTTTCAGATTCAGCTCCTTCGTCCAAATGAGAGGCTCCATACCGAGCTACTGGTCCCAAGACGTAGTGAAGATGGTTCCGAAGCCCCAGATCACCATCGACCTCAGCGACCCGTTCGCGGAGATCCCCGCGAAGCACCTCAACAACCTGATGTTGCGCTACGGGTCCCCTATCATGTTCTTGAACCTCGTGAAGAAGCGCGAGAAGAAGAAACACGAGTCGCTGCTGACGGATGTCATCAGCAACTCTATCAAGTATCTGAACCAGTTCTTGCCTCCGGAGCACGCCGTGCAGTATTACCACTTGGATATGGCGAGGATGAACAAGGGGGCTGACGCTAAAGTTTTGGACAAGTAAGTGAAGTTATCTAGTTTGTTTAATCATTACTGTCGTCAGCTACATATTCTCTGTTAAACTAGTGCATAGTATTACTGAGAACAGGCTTCTTATGAGCCCGTTATGCACACCGCTGACTTCAGCCCGCTGTAACTGCGGCGCGGCCCTCCAGGTAGCACCGCTGAGGCTAGGCAGTGAAATTGTTAAGTTTGCCAGCTTACTTACTTGTTTCTGGACTGGTTTCCGCAACTTGGCCACCGGTGGGCCCTTTTTGCTTGTCGGGTGGGAGGGCTGCTAGTCTAACCACCCGATGTCCTCCAGGAAGGCCAGCAGCTCGCTGATGCCGGTACAAGCCTCCCTAGGCGTCCTCGGTGTCCCAAGGTGATGCAGTCTTTGAGAAGCTACGCTGTCGCAATCTACCGGCACATGCGCTGCCGTCTCCTCTGCAAAGGGGGATGTCCGTGATACCCAAATCAAATAGGTTTTTTGTTTAGCATGCAGTGTCCCGTGACAATACCGACGACTTGCCGGAGTTTGTCACGTTTGAGATTGAGGAGTTTTCGGGAGTATCGTGGGTTTAAAGCCGGGAAGTTTGCCAGCTTTCTATAACGAATACAACATTTTTTTGAATGTATAATTTATAAGTATATACACAATGTAATTAATTACGCGATCTGAACACATTATTATAAGTATTAATACAACGGATATTTATCGCGTTTATTTACCTATTTTTTTTAGTACAATGTAATTGTTTTGAATACATAATATCTGAAACTGTTGTGTGTAGTCTATATGGAACTGTCTCAAACGTCCAACTTGACCATTCCCAGGTTGTCAGCAATAGCGCGCGCCGTGATCCGCAAGACGGGCATATTCCTGAGCAGGCGGGGCTGCGAGGAGCAGCTGGGCGCTGGGGCGGCGGGCGGGCGCGGCGCAGGCGCACTGGGCGGCGCGCCGGGGCACCAGGGCGGGCGCACGCAGACCGGCCTCGTGCGCGTCAACTGCGTCGACTGCCTCGACAGGACCAACACTGCGCAATTCGCGATCGGCAAGTGCGTGCTGGCGCATCAGGTATACTATCTAAACAAAATCCTTATATTCATATTTGATACATTGAAAAGGCCAACTGTGATAGTAAACATTGTACGTTGTTGCAGCTGTACGCGCTGGGTTTGATCGGGGAACCGAACATAGAGTTTGACTCTGACTGCGCGCGGCTGCTGGAGGGGCTGTACGAGGACCACGGAGACACCCTGGCGCTGCAGTACGGGGGCTCACAGCTCGTGCACAGGTACACTAGCTCAGAGGACAGAGATTATCTTCTAACTGGATTGAAATATCCTTCTAGATAACGGGTTATCTGGTGACTTTCGCATTAAAAAATAAATTTTGACACTACCCGAAAGAATTATCCTTACACTAATCATCCTTACTCATTCCAGAATAAAAACGTACCGCAAGACAGCCCCCTGGTCGTCCCACGGCAACGATATAATGCAGACCCTGAGCCGCTACTACTCCAACACGTTCTCTGACGCGGAGAAGCAGAGCACCATGAACCTGTTCCTGGGGCTGTTCGTGCCCGAGGCGCATGCTCCGGCGCAGTGGGAGTACTCCTCCGACCACCACCTGCACCACCCGGAGGCATCCGTCTACATACCGCACACAAGGTAATAAAGGAAGGAGCACATGTCAAATTATCTCATACTAAGCAACTTATATATAAAATATACAAGAAGTTGAAGTAGATTTGCCCGTTGATCTGATGAAGTGAAAGTGTTTACAATTTAGTGTTATTCATTTATTTATTGAGGAACTATAAACTACATTTATACTTATTTTAAAGCTTACTTTCATAGCAGGTGTATGGGATAACTGTATCAAATACTCGTATGCGACCACTATAATATATGTATATATACTTTTAGGGTGCTACTGAGACTCCCACCTTTTGGCTCAGAGATGTTTGCTCCGTATCGAACTGATAGTTTCCACGCCATCATCCGGAATAAAACAATCTCTGATGAGCAGGATGACAACAGCATCGTAGAAACCGTGGCGGAGCCTTGTCTGTCTCCCATTTTGCTAAATGTGTTGCAACAGTTACCAGTATTTAGTCTTATTTTGATTTTGTGTGTCATAGAAAATAATTACATTTTCTAAAAAAATGACTCATCAACAGAATAAATTTAGTCCACTGCTTGACTTAGGGCCTCCCCCAATAAATAAATGGATACAATAACCAAATGTTTTTAGAGCATAAAACGACATTTTCGAATAGCTGGCCGGTGGGGACATTCTACATAGTATCATGATAATTCCAGGTCGCTGACAGCGTGGTGGGACCGCGAGGTGGTGGCGTCGCTGCCGCGCGCGGCGCGCGAGGCCCGCAAGCTGTGCTGCGAGTTGGTGCGCGCGCCGCCGCGGGCCGACATGCTGGACCCCTACCACGACTACTACCGACCCTTCGAGTACACCTCCTTGCAGGACTGCCGAGAGCTGCAGGTCTGTAAAACACACTTACAACAGTACAAGAAAACTAAAAAAAAAA
Organism: Eupithecia dodoneata; assembly: GCA_947044415.1. Lineage (NCBI taxonomy): Eukaryota > Metazoa > Arthropoda > Insecta > Lepidoptera > Geometridae > Eupithecia > Eupithecia dodoneata. The sequence goes on along the minus strand of OX345664.1, from coordinate 12,358,199 downwards.
ACTTTAAAATTATTTTATTATCAAATAAGATTACTTTACTGTTCACTTCAATGTTTTGTCCACTTGTGGAAGAAGTGAAAAAGAAACCACTAGTACATTCATATATCTTCTATCCATATAATTTTGACGACCGATGTGGCGCGGTGGGCGAAGGTCCGCCTGCGACGCACGTAGGTTGCGGGTTCGATTCCCGCCTCGGAACACTTGTGTGTACGATCTGCAGATATTTGTTCCGGGTGTTCTGGTTGTTTTCTATGTATAATAAAAAATAGCTATCTATGTAATGTATTGTATTATGTATATCAGTTATCTAGTACCCATAACACAAGCTCTGCTTACCATGGGGCTAGATAATGCTGTGTGAATTGTCCAGCATTATTTATTTATTTATATCTCTTATGTGTCTAATTAATACATGGTTGTTTGCCTACTTCTTCGTAGATGGCTCAGCGTCTGGATTGACGCAATTCTGCTAATGTCCGTCTCATTATAGCATCGCAAGCTTTCTTTGTTTGCCTATTTAAGTCTAAATAATAATGTGATCAATAGCTAAAAGATCTACACAGTTGTTCATTGATTCGCTTGCTTGCATATTCCTTTGTCCATGGTGGTCTTCTACACAACCGGTGACCGGCTTCACGCAGTGATGCTTCCATGATATCGGCATATGGTTATTGACCGTGATGAGGACAGTTTAGCTAAAGACTAAATTTTGTTAGACCTTTAAAAAATAAAAAAAAAGCATGACGCCACGAGGATTCCCTTATAATTACATAAAAATTCATGAAATTTAAAACATTTACCTCGATTTGATCTAGACTTTCTGATCAGGAAGCTTTCCTATGATAAAAGTGTGTTCTGCCAACTAAGTTAAAAGAAGACTTAGTTCCATACTCTGTTTGGAAGGAGACTTAGTTAGATTGTGTTCAGATGGTGCGGTGCCGGCGCGAGCTGGGCCCGGCGCTGTCGGAGCGCGACAGTCCGTTCGTGGTCCGCGGGCGCGCCACGCCGCCCTCCAACAACCCCGTCATCAGCGGACGGTCCAGCACTACCTCCAACAACTCCAGCGAGTAAGACACTTTACTTACACTTTCACTAACGAAAGCTAATGTCAACTTTATAAAGAGAAGAGTAGATAGAGGTTAGTTATGGTTCTACACCTAGACTACATCAGCCCGATAACTTTATTAGTTAATGAACTATGTCTAATTTGCCAGACCAAGTGTGTCCTATCTAAAATAATCGATGGATCGTGCTCCTTCATTATTCGATACTGTTAGTATCTGGACTATCCACCATGGGCAGATAGTACACAGTGTTCAGAGTACTCTCCTGGTGTATGTGATCTATATTGCGAGAGTTACATGTCTGTAATGGTTTCTATGTCGTGTGAACAGTTCGAACAGCGACTCGTCGAGTGACGACGACCTGACGACCTCTATCCCGAGCGCGCGGCTCGCCCCCACGCCGCTTGCTAACATCGTCAAGGTAACAAGAACCCCTCTCACCGTAAATAATGTCTATTATTTTATATATAATTTCGAACAAGTAAATTTTTTTTTTAAATAAACATACATATATTATATGGACCTCCTTGTATATTATACATATATCCTCAGTTCCTGGAGAGCGAGGAGGCGGAGGCGCCGCGCGCTCCGTTCAAGGCGGTGAAGCGCTCCACGCGCGTGCTGCTGCAGGAGCCCGGCAAGCGGGACATGATCCTGTAAGTGCACGCGACCTCCTTGTACATTATATATCCTCAGTTCCTGGAGAGCGAGGAGGCGGAGGGAAAATTAAACTGAAAAATCAGTAATTCGATGTCTAAAACACACGCATAAAGGACCGACTGGAGTCCAAATACGGAAACAGGAGTACCCCCCACCTAGATGTCTATATCAAATGAATGCAAATATAAATAAATAGATAATATCCTCTGTTCCAGATACAAGCGGTACGTGAAGTTCTCCCGGCGCTCGGCTCCCTCCTGCGGGGCGGGCGCGGAGGCGGGGGGCGCGGGCGTCGTGCTGACGGTCAGCAGCGCGCTGCGCATCGACAGCTCCGTGGACGTGATCCCGCCCACCGTGTCGCGCGCCGCGCACGCGCTCTACTGCGCGCACGTGCAGCGCGCGCGTACCCTGCGCCCAGACGTGCCGCGAGCCAGCCTGGCGCTATACCACAAATATGTTAGCTGCACTATTTGACGAGATATTATTAAGTTAAAATAACGTTCGGTTTCTGCTGAAAAACCAGGTTCGTTTGTATTTATTTATTAGACAATAAACCAAATATTTAGATTTTTATTAAATATTATTCCTGTGATCAAACCTGAACTCTCTCGATGTTTACTTAGATAGATAGATATATAGATAGATTATTTATTCATACAAATAGTTTACATCATTAAGTTAGTAGTGCCTTAAAGCCTATGTTAGGTTTGTCTTAGCACTATAGTTCTCACACAATTTAAAAATAAATTGATAATCTAGGTACTGTAGTTAACGAACGACCTGACAACAATACAAGTTAACCTATATTCATTATTACCCTAGATCTTACATTTAAAAAAAAAAACTCATTTATAGGACTTTAGCACGACTTAAACACACTCACACTTACCTAATGCATAAAATGTTTAAAAGAATGCTGCTAATTGTTTAGCGTGAACCTAGCCGCTTATCGCCACTGATGCACGCGTTGACAAAGTATGGAAGTGTGCGTGCGTTCACCGTACTTATGTTTAATTAACTTTAAGTAAGTAACTATTTTATCTGTGATTGTTTTTTTTTATTATTTTATTAATTATAATGATTATTACTGGAATAAACTTCTTCAAATTATGTACATGTTCATTTTTATTCATTGTAATTAGTTGATATGATAGAGCCATACTAGGTAGGTGCCTAAACCTTTAGAAATCTTACCTTATCATAACTCATCTGACCGACAATAATCATAAAGGGGTGGTAATGATGATTCTTTGTTAATGGCAATGTGTCTGGTTGGACACTTTTCTGCCAGCAGTGTCAAGTAATGGAAAATAATTATAAAATCAATGAGTTATGAAATAATGAATTTGATACCAGAGCCTAGTTCGTTATCTATCAGGGTACAGATGCTAGATAACGCAATAGGCTCTGCAGGTTAGGTTGGCTTGGGAGACGAGAAGTTGGAGTCAAGTTACACCCCTCATAAATTGAGATTTTGACAAAAAAAAGTGACATAAACTTTACAAATAAAACAAATAGTATTTTAGAATTGTTTATACTTTATTAGACAAATTCAAACACTATGGAAAGCCTAAGAGGCGATACTGCGTTTAAAAAAATCCACAACCATGTGTCACATTAGCAAAAAGAGTCGGAATTGTCAATGTCATAAAAAATCGTAATCAATCTCATTTTCTTGCTCTGTTCAACGCGATTAAAATAATATTTTTGTAATGCACACGGAAAACTAAAGTGAAATCAAATAGGGGGTGGATCCATGGGATTGAATTACACGTAAGTAACGCAAGCACCATGGCCATGTCCAAGGGATTCAAAGTTCTCGAGAAATCTGCGCCCCCGAGTCCGTATAGCATAATATTACAGCACAGAAACAAAGATAGCTCGCTGCTCTTTGAATCTCAAGCCGTGGTGTCCCTGTCCCCGGGCGAGACGGAGACGCTGCGCAAGCAGTACCGCAAGGTAGCGGATGCGTACGGCTGCCTCGGCGTGCTGCAGGTGAACGCGGGCGAGGCCTGTCTGCTGCACCTGGTGCTGGTCACAGGCTGCAGCTCCGTCGGAAAGGTTGGAGACGTCGAGGTCTTCAAAATCACGCAGACGCAGTTCCTACCCCTCTTCTATCAATCTCAAGGCGACGACAAAGTGTCAGAGCTCAGAAAGCTACTCAACTCTGGAACCTTTTACTTCTCATGGTCCACCAGCAAATCTAATGATAATCTCTTCGATCTCACTTTGTGCTCTCAGAGGAAGAGCAGGAGCCCCAACCCCGATAACAGGTTTTTCTGGAATAGAACACTGTTTATACATTTGATAAGATTTGGTATAGATTGTGATGATTGGCTGACGAGAGCCATGTGTGGATCGGTAGAAATACGCACCATATATGTTGGACACCGACAGGCTCGAGCAGTTTTGGTGTCTCGTCTCAGCTGTGAGCGAGCGGGAACAAGATTTAATGTTCGAGGCTGTAATGATGATGGAAATGTAGCCAACTTTGTTGAAACTGAACAGGCTATTTATGTTGATGATGCAGTATCCTCTTACGTCCAAACCAGAGGATCTGTGCCACTGTTCTGGGAGCAGCCAGGAGTCCAGGTGGGCTCTCACAAGGTGAAGATGTCCAGAGGTTATGATGCTTCCACAAGTGCATGTGATAGACATTTTTCCCAGTTAAAACGTAACTATGGCACTGTGATTGTTGTAAACCTGCTGGGGTCCAGCTTAATCGGAGGCAGCGAGGGAGAGGCCACATTAAGCAATGCCTTCCAGAAGCATCTGAATGATTCTGCACATAATGATGTGGTGCAAATCATCTATGATTACCACCAGGAAGTGCGAGGAGCTTCTTCAGAAGTAGCCTTGGAAAAGTTCAAAGGGATTATTCAGAAACATTTTGAAACGGTTGGTGTCTTCAGTTCTAGGGGTTCAGATATCTTCAACATGCAGAGAGGTGTGATACGCACCAACTGCCTGGATTGCTTGGACAGGACTAATACAATACAAACATTCATTGGCTTGGGAATCTTAGTTAGTCAAATGATACTCTTGCAATGTTTTGATAAAAAGCAAAATGTTACCAGATTTGAAGAAGTTTTCAAACAAATGTGGGTGAATAATGGTAATGAAATTTCAAAAATATATGCAGGCACTGGTGCAATTCAAGGAGGTTCCAAGTTAATTGATGGCGCGAGATCAGCAGCACGCACCATCCAAAACAACTTACTGGATAATACCAAACAAGAAGCCATTGACATTCTTTTGTTGGGGTCAACACTGAATTCGGAGCTGGCTGATCGGACCAGAATATTGCTACCTTCCAACATCCTGCATACGTCCACCCCCGTGCTGCGTGAAATGTGTCGCCGGTACAACGAGTACACGCAGCCCTCCGCTATCCGCATCACCATCGGCACATACAATGTTAATGGAGGCAAACATTTTAGAAGTCTTGCTTATAAAGATGTATCACTCGCTGATTGGCTGTTGGACAGTCCAAACTCTTCTCTGGTAAACACTACTAATCTAAAGGAACATCCTTCAGACATATTTGCTATTGGGTTTGAGGAAATCGTAGATTTGAATGCTAGCAACATCATGGCGGCTAGTTCCGACAACGCCCGAGCGTGGAGCGAGGAGCTGGAGAAGGTGCTGTGCAGAGATGCCCCCTACACGTTACTGTCTAGTCACCAGCTTGTTGGCGTGTGTCTATTTATATTCGTTCGCAAAGATCTGATCCCACATATCAGAGATGTCGCGCTAGATTCCGTTAAAACAGGCCTCGGAGGCGCCACCGGGAATAAAGGCGCGGTTGGCATTCGTATGGTCATATATGGCACCTCTCTCTGCTTCGTGTGCGCCCACTTCGCGGCCGGGCAATCCCAGGTCACGGAGCGCAACGCAGATTATACTGAAATCACAAGAAAAATGGCATTTCCCATGGGACGCTCACTTTACTCCCACGATTACGTATTTTGGTGCGGCGATTTCAACTACCGCGTCGACCTAGATAAAGATGAAATTCGGCTTTTGGTCTCGCAGAATAATCTACAACGAGTTCTCGAACAGGATCAGCTCCTTCATCAAAAATCTCAAGATTTAGTTTTCAAAAATTGTTTCGAAGGCGAAATAACATTCGCTCCCACGTACAAGTACGACCTGTTCAGCGAGGACTACGACACGAGCGAGAAGTGCAGAGCCCCGGCGTGGACGGACCGTGTGTTGTGGCGCAGCCGCCGCCACACCGTGGACCCCGAGCACGCGTCCGAGCTGGCGCGCGGTCGCCTGTTGCACTACGGCCGCGCCGAGCTCAAGCAGAGCGACCACCGCCCCGTCAGCGCCATCCTAGAGGTGCAGGTGCTCGAGGTCAGCAACACCAAGTGCATGGAGGTGTTCTACGAGGTGGTGCGCGATCTCGGCCCACCTGACGCCAGCATCGTGCTGCAGCCCTTCGACGACACCAGCGGCGACGAGTCCGTCTTCGATGACGACGTGATGGCAGCCGTGCTGCAGGAGCTGGCAACCATCGGCGAGGTAACGCTCGTGCGGTTCATAGACGAGCAGTCGCTGAGCATCACCTTCAGAGAGGGACAGCAGGCCCTCGCGGCGGCGCAGAGGGGCGAAATGTGCGTGTGCTCGATTCCACTCAGCATCACTTTGAAGTCCCCGGACTGGGTCAATATAGTGCGATCTGAGATCGGCTTGTGTACGAACAATACGATTCCGCTGTCCGGCGACGTGCAACAGGAGCTGCCGCTGCGGTCTGCGCCCCCGACTCCGCGGCGCCAGCAGCCGAGCCGGCCGCCGGCGCCGTCGCCAACGCCGCTGGTGCCGGCGCGTGCGCCCGCCGTTCCCGCGACCAGCCCCGCACGGCCGCCGCCGCCGCGCCCCGCGCCCCTCACCCCTGACTCCTCTAAGAACGTGTCTCCACCTACGACATCGTCCCCGCCCGCAGCAGCATCTCCGCCGGCGCTGGCGTCTCCCCCGGCGGAGAGCGCACCGCCTTCATTCGCTCCGCCGCCGCCGCCTGCGTCCTCCGCCTCTGCCGCTGCCGGAACGCCCGTCGCCGGCCCGCCGCCACCCGTGCCCGCCAGGCAAGGTGCTCCGCCCCCGTTGCCGGCACGACCCCGACCGGCTTAGACTCATCATTACCACGTTCCAGAATAGTACCAATCTCGATTCTGAAACTCTGGTACTATATAATCATTGCAAACAAATATTTACATGTTTCTATATCGTAGTGTCCGACTGAAGGTTCGCTTTCGGCCAGGTTTGTCCAACAAATCAACGTTCATCTGGCTTTAACATTTGTTTTTTATTCCAAAATGGAGTTCACATTGAAAGTTAATGTTGGGATAGAGAGACACTTATACGTACAAATACAAAATGTGCTGTAAGACAATGTCCTCAAACGTCAGGTTTTTGAGATGTTTCCAGATGAAAATAACTAGTACTCTCATGTTTTCTTTTTCTCATATTTTGTGAATATATCAGAAATCTGACACTTTAGGACATTATGGTAATGAAAATTTTTCAAAGCACATTCCACTTCACATTGTATGAAATTTTGACGACAAATGTTTATATAAGTGGGTTCGGTTTAGGTCGAAACTGACACCGAGGCCGAAGGTACAGTTTCGGCTGAAAAAACCAGTTTCAGTCGGACACTACCCACTCTATAGATATCTTAAGGTGTTGAACAAACAGCACCCGAAGAAATATAACTGAATATAGGATATTTATTGTGTAGAATAAGGTAGTAACATCAGCCAGCGTAACGAGTGATGTAGCTACTCGTACTTTCAGCAGTATTTACTTATCGTCTGAACCAGTGCTAAAGGTACCTAGGTAGTATAGTTAAGCGCTTAGTAAAATAATGTAGAGTCACGGAGAGCCACCCCATCGCACCCCAAAGATATATGTTTCTGATTTTGAATAATCAAATCGTGTGCTGGTGTGGTGTATTAGCTTAATAAGCATAATCAAATCGAACAAAGTAGGTTATAAGTGGGTGGGTCTTTTATCTGTGTGTATCTACTCACCTGATCTGATAATTTTGTATCGACGCATATAGCTGTTTTATTTATATATAGTCTATATTTTTTTATTTCATATCTTACCTTTCGTTGGTCGGTGTGGATGGACCCAATCTATATACAGATTGATTCGCGACTGTAGTTCAAACGGGGAGTGAGGTGACATGGTGGGAGGGATTTCACTCAGTCATTTTTATTAGTTAAAAAAATATCTGCTGTTCTAAGGAATTTTGCTTGAATTTAAGAGGTCGCATTTGTTTTTGTAAAAAACGAGACTATTAATTTATGATTAAAGAATTTATTAATATTAGTTATATAAGTACACGCATGTATTTATTGTTATTTTTTTATTTTGTATACTTTCGTATTTTACTTGAATCGAAGTTGCCTGCCGTTGCTAACGTTAGTTGCAGCTAGTAGGTAGCCAACCACTGTTGTATTGGTATTAGATACCGAGTACATGAAGCTGCAATAAGTAGTGAATTGAATTTGTTTATTGTTAGTTTTTTAATATGGCTGTGTTAAGCATTTCAATGATTTTGGAGTAGTAGGGAGGCTACGTCATTTTACGTATTGTTTAGAATGTCTACTGATTTTTTGATCTTGTAATAATCTTTTCTATGTAAGTTGTTAGTTTTTATTTTATACCTATGTTTTTACCCATTTATTATTGTATTATTAAGTTAATTGGAATTATACCTTATCTTTATTCCCAAAGTTCCTTTGTTAAAACTAAAATACTCCTAAAACACAAACTGTAACCTGAGTATCAAAGTTTTTGGAATAATTTAGATTATTATCCTTATGTAATGTACCAACACTTTAAATTTCCTATTGTTTGGGCTTTTAAATGATGTGTTATTGATGTACTTAGACTTACATGAAAACCACAGATTACAGAGAGTTAATTACCTACTTTATAAATAAGAGAGATGCTGTCGATGTCATGCCCCCTTCATGCGGCTGTTCATAATAATGCCTACGCGCCGCTATTAAACAGCTATGTACCTTATAATGAGTAAGTGTCGATATCTGTGCTGTAAGTTGCATACATACCTATACCTGTGTGAGAGACACATTTGTTAAAGTTGTAGCCGTTTCTTGTTCTCTGTCTGGATGTTTGTGAAGGTAGAGCTGTAGATTAATGTTTATATTATAAACGTACATTATACTCGTGTTGAATCGAAATGTTTTTGCTACAAGCTAAGCGCGACCTATTGTTTATTTTGACATTGGTACCTTACCTAAATAAAGTACCTAAACCACATGGGTAATGCCTTCCAGAGCGTTAGTGGCACAAACTTATCGTTTACAACATTCACTGATGCTTGGGTATAGGTACACTCAACCCAACATATAAGAATAATTCATTTCTCACACAAAAACATAAGACATAGGATATAAATAAGTCGTCACTAATACTCTGGTAGAGTAGGACTAAAACCAGCCCATCTGGTACTTACATTATCAAGTGCAGATTTCACTAGCTGATAGTGATTCATAACATAACTAACCATTTATTCTACTTCAAACTGGTCACTTTTATATTGTGTATGGTCATGTGATTACTGTGATTAAAACTCAAAATGGTAAGAGGCCCTTTATTTAGGTACAGTAAAATGTGTTGTTAGTTGTAGCATGGCCAGTGTTATATTTACTTACTGCATTGTATGATAGTTAGAAAGCCTGTGTTAGTACATACATAAACCTACCTTGTTTACATTAATATAATAGACTTATGTTACTATTAACTTGTTTTATTCCACTGCAGCACATTTTTCCAAGGTTAAAGTAGCCTATATAATAAGTTAAGCCAGTTCTACGACTGCATTTATGCAAAATTTAAGCCCAATGTTTTCAATAGTTATGGCGTGAAGAGATAGCAAACATCCAATTCTGCATTTATAATATTAATTATGAAATGAAATGAAAGTTTATTTCCTTAGGCTTACAAATAAGCACTTAGACAAGTCATATTTTATACTATTCATTATTATATTGATGTTCACTTCAATTTTTTGTCCACCAGTGGAAGAAGTGAGAAGAAACCACCAGTATGTTCATAACTTATGTGTCTAGTACATAGATTTGCTTATCTGTAAGTTGTTAGATTTTGAGTTGGAGCAAAACTCGTTCCAAGCTTTTTTATCTTCTAGATAATCTGATATTTTGTAATAAGCCTTTTTACAAAGAATATGCTTCACAATTTTTTTAAATTTATTTATTGATAATTTTTGCAACTCACTTGGAGTTTTGTTGTAGAAGCGTATACATTGCCCTTTAAAAGATGCACTTATCTTATGTAGTCTAGTTGTGGGAACAGCGAGTTTATTCTTATTTCTAGTATTTACATTATGTATATCGCTTTTTTTATTGAATCGATCGATGTTTTTATGAGTGTACAACAAGTTTTCATAAATATATTGACATGGTACTGTCATTATGTTTATTTCTTTGAATTTATTACGTAGGGATTCTCTGGGACCCATATTATAGATCGCACGAGCAGCCCTCTTCTGCAACACAAAAACGGTGTTTATATCTGCAGCGTTCCCCCACAATAGTATGCCATAAGACATAATACTATGGAAGTAGCTGAAATAGACTAGTCTAGAAGTATCAACGTCTGTAAGGTGACGGATTTTTTTAACTGCATATGCTGCAGAACTAAGTCTCTTCGATAGCTTATCTATGTGTGGGCCCCATTGAAGTTTACTATCTAAGGTTATTCCTAAGAATACGGTATTGTCTACAATTTCTACCGTTTCTCCTTTTACGTTTACATCAGCCTTAACTTGTTTTACATTAGGTAGAATAAATCTTATACATTTTGTTTTTGTTTCATTAAGCAAAAGATTATTGATACTAAACCAATGGACTACCTTTGAGATTGCAGTATTTACATCGTCAAAATTTGTTTTTTGTCGATTCATTTTAAAAATTAATGAAGTATCATCAGCAAACAATACAATCTCATGATCATTCTTTACAAGATGAGGCAGGTCGTTAATATAAACTAAAAATAGGAAAGGACCCAAGATAGAGCCTTGCGGTACACCCATTGAAACCACAGACCCTTTAGATCGTTTCCCATTAATGTCAACTCTTTGTATTCTATCACTCAAGTAAGATGTAAGAAGATCCAAAGAGCTGTCCCTTATTCCATAATGATGTAGTTTCCTGATTAATGTTTCGTGATGAACGCAATCGAATGCTTTTGACAAGTCACAAAAAACGCCTAAAGCATCTTGCGACTTCTCCCAAGCATCAAAAATATGCGATACCAATTCTACACCGGCATCAGTAGTTGACCTGCCACGAGTAAACCCAAATTGCTTACAGTGTAGCAGGTCATTGCCATTAAAATGTCTAAGCAATTGGTGTAAAATCAGTTTTTCAAAAACTTTACTGAATGTAGGCAGTACTGATATTGGTCTAAAGTTAGTGGGGTCAGACCTAATACCCGATTTAAACAATGGGATTATTTTACTATGTTTCATTAGATCAGGAAATATGCCACAATCAATGGATTCATTAAATATAAAAGCTAGATCTGGTGCAATAATATTATCACCTAAAGTTCAATTTATGTTGGTGCTGTTATGGACTCTTAATTTTCAATAGAGCAGGTGATGCTAAGCATGCTACTAAACTGTATGGAATGGTAGGCAAGGCATTTAGAAAATGAAACACTTGATTTTGCACCTCCCTTTATTTCTAATCAAAGTTGGATAACTTAGTAACAACTAACATATAATTGAATGATTGATTTATCAGCTTATTACTTCTTGGGGACTGAGTGTGAGTAGATGGTGTGTCCAACGCCCAGCAGGCCCACGATGCACAGAGCCATGGTGAGGCGGTACAGGACACCATCCAGTGGGCCTCCCTTTAGGAATACTGGTACATCATCTTCTTTCTGAAATAATATATATGTAGGTATATTAGTTTCCTTCTTGGCCTGCCAGTATTAGGCATGCAGAGGTTGCATGCCTAATACTGGCAGGCAGATTTGTAAAATAATCAAATCTTGTTTGAATTTTAAATGTAATGATTTTTAGTAGTAGTACTAGGTACTCCTACATTCGTTTAATTTTTATTCATATTTGTTTACTTTTTATTAGTAGGTACTCTCGCCTTTTGACCACAGCCAGGCAGACTACATTTTCCTAAAAGACATCTTGTAACATAATATTTATACAGTGACTTTTGTTGTCTTTATGCAATGCCACAAGCCCCGAATTTTTAATCTACAGGTTGAGACAAATCTATGATTAGATTCTAAACTTGACTTGTAACTTTATAAATTTATTCTAGAAATCACCTGGAACTGTTGTTGCTGCTGACGAATTTTATCGGAGACAGTGGGATAAGGAGTGTTGGTGCCAGGGACGAGGTTCCGTCTGCCAGGCGCTGGGCAAGCCTCGGCCACCGTGGACAGGGGCGCTGTGTACTTGATCGGCGGATCAACCCGTTGCACAACGTTAGGTGCCTGCCATGATCAATAGTAACTTGTAATACACAGTGATAAATCAGATAAATTATAGGAAGGTTATCATGTACAAACTTACAATAGGATATAGCGGGCTCTGAGGATGAGAGGCAGCGACCAGTCGGCCAGTGGCTCTGCACAGCTGATGATACATTTTTACAGAATCACAGTTCACTATCAAGAAAATTTGTGGAAAAGGCGAAGTGCAGAAAATTCGATCGAGTGATTACGAAACAAGGTTTAGCCAGAGAGTGACGTTCAGCGACCACTTTGTCCAATTGTATGTCGTTGTCGGTCCATCATGTCAGGTTGCTGTCAACAACAGAAGAAAGCTTCGTTTTGATTGGTTTCTTGGCTGCGTGTTCCTTCAATAACATTATTATCTACAAATCTACAATTAATCTTCAATTATTTTTAGCATTTCATTTGCCCCCAATGACTCCGGAGGAGATCAAGCCCCTATAATTATAGATTTTTGTTCAACGTATAGCTTGGGTTCCTAATTAAACTATGAAGATTCTGCTCTACAGAAAGTTCAGAATTATTTTAGCTAGAGGTTATGGTTAACGCACAAGAGTAAACTAAATACATTATTTTACTGGCCTATATTTTGGGCAAAATTTATTTTAGTAAAGAATATTACTTACATACTTTTAGATTCTAAAACAACGCAATAAAGTTCATTAGAGTGCTAAATTAATAATCAGTGTCTTTCTGCTTTGAAATAGCCATCTAGCAGAAAGACAGCGCGGTTCGGTATGTCTTTCTACAATATGCAAAGCAAACGGAGCGAGTCTTCAAACATAGTACACTAACGCGTTTGCTTGTAGTGTACCCTTATACCATTCCAACACAAGGAATCTAACTGACTTGAGTGTGTGTTAATAAATGTCAACGTCAGAACTTAAAAAGGAACGCACCGGTGATCGCTCGCCATCTTTCTTTTCATTTTTGACAGTACCAATTCAGCACGTTTTGGAAAAAGGTTAGTGTTCAAAATAATCGTAAATTGATGAAAATTGGTCTTTCGTTGATAAGTTACAGTCTTAAATACTACATAATCTCCTTGGCCTTTAAAATAGTTCAGTTCGTTCAAATAACTTCGAAATTCAAAAAGGCATGTTGATGATTGACTTGTGGTGTCATCGATTTGCATTTGTTTAATTTCTTATGCTGTAAGCATGCCATGGACTAACAACCATCTTTAGTCCACAAAAAAATAATAAAAAACCGTTTCCAGGCACAACATGCAGATCTTCGTCAAAACCCTAACCGGGAAGACCATCACCCTCGAGGTGGAGGCTTCAGACACCATCGAGAATGTGAAAGCTAAGATCCAGGACAAGGAGGGAATCCCCCCTGATCAGCAGCGATTGATCTTCGCTGGAAAGCAGCTTGAAGATGGCCGTACTCTCTCAGACTACAATATCCAAAAGGAATCCACGCTTCACTTGGTGCTAAGGCTGAGAGGAGGTACTTACCCATGTTCATTATATTTACTTGTGTTTACCAGCTAAATCTAACAATAGTTCAAAGAAAACCTTTTAATCAATATTTCATAATTATTATCTTTTATTTTAGGAACCATCGAGCCTTCCCTTCGTATTCTGGCCATGAAGTACAACTGTGACAAGATGATTTGCCGTAAATGCTACGCCCGTCTGCACCCGCGTGCCACCAACTGCCGTAAGACCAAGTGCGGGCACACCAACAACCTCCGCCCCAAGAAGAAGCTGAAGGATTAATTTCATAATTTCTCTCCATTTCCATCTAACATGTAAACAATACATCTAATAAATTCAAAGTTTTAAACTTGTATTTGTATTATTTTTAGGCTGTATTGTGGCCATTCCTGCCATCCATCCATACTAATAGACAGAATTCTTTTTTTCTGTGACCGTATCACAAGAGTAGGGTTCGGATAAATATGTAAACACATATTTTTTATTTGAATCATTTGGTTTTCTACATAAATTATGGTTTGGGTTGGAAAATGAGGTTTTTAGAATCCATATTTTTTTAAATTTTATCACATTATTTCATATTTCCTATCTTTATACCTACTTAAACTACTTAAAACTGCATAATTTTTGCTTTCATAGCGCCGCGGGAATACATTGTCGTTGCGCAGCAAAATTGAATATTTTTCTTTACGCTACAAAAAATTAACAATATTCTCAGTGGAACACTTTTGGCTGTTAGTGATATTTATAATTAAGAGCTGTGGATTTTGTTCATAAATAAACACCAAACGGCAATCCATAGGAGGCATATTCGCTAACAGAGTTGTGCAAGTTTCCGCCATGCCAGTTACTTCCTGTGACCTGTGGTCCACCTAGAAAGGTGATTCAGTCAATATAAAGCGTTTTTCCGACCAAACAGAAGGAACTTTAATTTTGAAGAAACATATTGTTGTATACTGCAACAACTCGAATAATTTTAGCCAAGCAATTTAATTTCGTTGATTTTTTAATGTTTTTTCAAACAATAATATTAGAATAAGTTGTCTTTTTAGTTCATATTTTTCCATATTTCCTCCCCGGCAATTTCTTCTCTTTCTTGTGTAGTCAAGTGCTCACATTAAGATAATTTTGCCAGACATTAAAACTTGCAGAAATAATGTTTCATTTGCAGGGCTTCCGCTCCTTTTTATTTATTTTTTCATACTCTTCGTAACTCGTTTGAGAAAAGTAACAAAAATTCATGTTATATATTTATTTTGTATCGCCTAATAAATCTCAAAAATGCTATCCGTTTTCTCTTTCGTTCCACCGCCGTTGTAGCTTCCTCGTCTTTCTTGCTAAACCGACCTCACCAAAGTCCATAATTAACGCGGCTCGCCCGCCGCGCCGCTTTAATCTACCCATTATCTATCAATACCAAGTCAATTACATCCTACATTTTCTGGGTTCGCTTTGTTCGCTGTTCTTTCTTTTGTCATAGTCCTAGGTAGTATCGTAATTTTGATCCCCCGTCCCTGACCTAGTGACAATAGGCGGCCTTATCGCCAGTGATCGGAATTAGGTGGGCTAAAATACCTAAAGTTCAAAGAACAGAGGCAAAAAAAATGGAGACTTCCTTACTACAATAATTTTATTGGACCCAATTGGGACGAAAATGGAATACTTCTCGCAGTTATTTAATATTAATGTTTTTATAATATTACGAACTAATTCAAATCATTTTTAACCATCCAACCCAACCAACCATCTTTTTAACCAACTGCAAGAAGTTTAATATTTTATAACTTACATTTCTAATTGTTATTAGCTCAGGTAAAAAACTGATTCACCTCATTGTTTTCTTTTCCCAGAATAGCCGAAGCTTGTTGTCTCTTTCTAGATTTTGCTATCTTTTGTTTGTCACTGGTTTGCAGTGTAAGTACTTATTCAATAAACAATGACAAACAGGTTGATGGATAGGGTTGAGGGCGTGTTTCGCATTCCTAGAGTCGTCATGCGTGCTTCACTCACTCCTGTAGCTACCCCCGTTGTGTACGCATCTCTGACTCGTGAACTTTTATTTGACCAGTGTTTGTTTTATCGTTTATTGGATCTGCTTCACATGACTACCTTGGCTTGAATTTACGGACTTCGATTTACTGCTACTGCAACTACATCACAGCCTTCACTGATACCTACTTGTTTTGGCAATCAAACTACTTGGTAAGTCTTTGATTTTAACTCAAATTTTAATACATTCTAACGATTAAACTATTTTCGATACATTAACCAAATTCAAACAATTTTATTCAACAACTTGTGGATCATATTTTAAACAATTGCTTTATGTTTTAGTCCGTGCACAAATTTTATATCTACTTACTCGCAATTGTACCTCTCATTAAACCATTTTTTTACGCTAAGAAGACACCCCGGGATAAAGATACTTACCGTATATTTTTTCTCGTTATTTACAGTAATTGTGCAATCAAATGGCGACCAAACCTACCGAAGGGATTGTACTGTCGTGGATTAAAGATCACCCTGAATTGTACTATGACCCCGCTAGCAGTACGATATATTGTTCTAAATGTGAGAATACTATTCTATGCAAGAAAAGTAATATCAAGAGGCATATTAACGGGCCGAAACACCAAGGTACTGCTGGCCGCCGAAATCAATTATTTTATCTTGATTTAATACAGTTTCTTATATTGTGTAACATACCCTGGTCACGAGTAAATCGACCAGAGTTTAAAGCTTTTTTACTTAAATATATGTGTTGTAAATGTACAAAAGTTAAAACGATTCCCGATGAATCGTTATTGAGAAAAGTTTACTTAGATATTGTTTTTAAAAAAAAAATTGCTTCAATTTATGACCATGTTCATAATCAAAAACTTTGGATTTCTCTAGATGAAACTACCGATTATTTAGGTCGTTATATTGTAAATTTTCTAGTAAAATCTTTAAATGTGGTAACAAACAAACCATTTTTAATAGCTTGCAAAATGTTAGAAAAGGTGAATGGCGAGACAGTAGCTCAATTTGTGATTGGATGTTTGGAAAATATGTGGGGAGACTCCTATGAAGCCAAAGTAGGAGATGTTTTAGTATTATGTTCTGATAGCGTAGCATATATGTTAAAAGCAGGAAGAATTTTAAAAAACTATTTGCCGAATATGATGCATGTAACCTGTTTAGCACACGCTCTTAATCTCGTTCCAGAACAGATAAGGGCAGAATATGTGGATGTTGATAGGTTAATTTCAAATGTAAAAAATCTATTTTTAAAGGCTCCCAATAGAGTAAAAATATTAAAGGAAAGGTTTCCGAACATGCCATTACCACCAGAACCTGTCATAACCAGGTGGGATACATGGCTAGAAGCAGTCTCGTATTATGCCAAATATTACGAACAAATTAAAACGATTGTAAGACTTCTTAGAAGCTCTGAAGCTTTATCCATCAGGCACGCTAAAGCTGTGCTAGAAAAAGAAACTTTAAAAACCGATTTAGATTATATTGACGAATATTTTAAAATCATTCAAATTTCATTAAAACGATTACAAAAGTCTAATTTATTGTTAACAGAATCTTTCCAGATATTTGACGAAACCAGAATAATTTTAAGCTGGTATTCATCTGAAAGAGTCAAAATAAAACTAGAAAAGGTTATGGACAGAAATCCCGATCTAGATGCATTAAGAGATATTTGTGAGAATTTAGAAAAAGAATCGGAGAATGAAAATGAATCTTTGTCATACTATAAATATTTACCTATAACTTCAGTTGATGTTGAAAGGTCCTTTTCTACCTATAAATGGATCTTAAGTACAAAAAGAAATCGTTTAAAGATTGAAAATATGGAAAAACTCATGATAATTTATTTTAATACTTCAGACGAAAATACATCTGATGATGACAAAGAAAACTCCATTCCTGATGGTGATGATACATTTAGCTATTCAGATTAACTGACTAATTTCTACATCAACTGAAATAATATTCTCCTGTGTCTCTTAACATTTGGTTACTAATATAATTTTTTTTTCATAATTTTTACGTTGATTCCAATGATTGTACAACATGAATAAATGGTGGGAAAACTATAAAATTGTTTTTTTAACCTTTACCTACTTTGTTAGTCACACTCATATTATAAATGTGAAAGTTTGGATGGATGTTTGTTACTTCTGGGACAAAAAAATAAACGGACGAAAAATTGGGACGAAAAAATATTTAGTCCTTAGGCGTCTCCATTTGGTCTCTGTTAT
The DNA here is from genome assembly GCA_947044415.1 of Eupithecia dodoneata. Taxonomy (NCBI): domain Eukaryota; kingdom Metazoa; phylum Arthropoda; class Insecta; order Lepidoptera; family Geometridae; genus Eupithecia; species Eupithecia dodoneata. The sequence goes on along the minus strand of OX345664.1, from coordinate 12,340,232 downwards.
TTTTCGAACTTTAGGTATTTTAGCCCGCCTAATTCCGATCACTGCTTATCGCTGACAGCGATTTCTCCCAGGCAACGGCTAAAGCCCCGGTTCTAACAAACTAAGCGGGTATTCTATTCGATCTTTCTTTGTTTCTTTGCATACAAATATGATACATCTCCTTCCGCTCGGTGTGAACTGAAGCTGAAGGGAGACGAGATGTGTGAATACCGACGTTCTATTGGTTGTTTAAACAACATCTCTTCTCGTCTCCTCTAAGCTCAGGCTCAGCTTTGATTGGTTGGTGGCGTCTGGTCATTATGTAGAGAGGGAGGCATGTGTATATGACGTCTCTTTCTACATGTAACATCTATCTATGGTTATCTATCACTTTTACAAAAGAAATGATAATGTTCGAATAATTTGCATCTTCATAGTCAAAGCTAATAAAATTACTTCCAACCATGTATTTATGTTCAGATCTCATTTCGTTTTGTGGGTAAGTATATCTATACGTAGGTAGGTATACTTACTCACAAAATCCCAATCTACATATGTAGGTAGGTACTTTTCTTTTTGCCTCCAACCTCCAACGCAGACCGCAAGCAAATAATAATAATACCAAACCATGAAACAAACAATAATTACATTCAGTACATACATAGGTAATCCAATTAGTTTAATAAAAATATAACACGTGATAAACTTATCCTATCGTAATCAAATAAATAAAGCTTTGTTTAATATGTATTTTCAGCAGTTTTTGTCCCACACTGGACAAAGGCTTGTAATTTTTCTTCTGCTTCTTGATGTATCACAGGAACAAGCTTATTAATATAATTGTACCTACCAAGTACCAACATAAAGTTCTATGATACAATAAATATTCATCTGTTTACAAACCTATGTACATATATAGATAGGTTAGAGTAAATAATAGAAATATCAATCATGATGACATCAATATTATATCATTTTTATATTTTATGGCGATCCATCGATCATATAACTCTCTCATAGTTCCCGAGTTCCTTAGAAGACTATGGAGCGTCTACCTAAAGAATATCCTTGCACTGCTGAGGCTGTAGTACATTAGTTTATACTCTTCTTCTAGTATTTTGATCTTCTTCTCAGTGAGCGCCAGAGCTTGTTGGAGCTGGGCAGATCCCTTAAGCTTCTGGTCTTCTAGGGCTGCCCGCTCGTCACCGATGTACTTCCAAATGGAGTCAAACCAGTGAAGTGCTTCAAAGTTACTATCCTGAAACAAGAAATGATCTAATTTAGTATAAGGGCGCATTCAGACAGCGGATTCGTTTTTACAAGACTGTTTTTACCGATCCTTCGCTATTGGAAACAATAGTTTACTAGATTCGGAATACTGTCGCGTTGTGAACTCGCTCCTACAACTACATACATTCTCATGGAAAAAATATCCTTTAAAACGGATGCTGTGTGCATGCTAACAGATCGTCATCATCAGCCACCGCTGAACATACCTCTCCACCTATCTCCTAACAGTTGTCCAGAAGTACCACGCTTGACAGGCGTATCGATGATCGCAGTGGAGGTGTAAAGACTGAACATGGATATTTTAAAAGAAACTGTCGGTTCTGCCGATTTAATTAATATACTTTAACTTGAAAGTAAATAAACAGAGAGCTCTATCATTTTGGTTTGAGTATGGGCGGGACTATAATGTTGACAATGTGAGAACATTTTGCGAGTGTATATCATCATTATCATTCTCGGAGGTATATAACTCACATACAATGGTAGATTCTTTTAATGCTTTATATGAATTAATTACACTTTTTTATTATTTATGTTTTCCCAGAATTAAATTTAAAGTCTCAAATAAACCGAGAAAGGGAAATTGGATTACAACTGGTATTAAAAAATCATTAAAAACTAAGCGTATACACTATATGACATACATTTACAATAAGAAGGATAAGCAGAGTCATAAATTGAAATACAAAATCTATAAACATATTCTTAAAAAATGCATTAATAAATCACAGAGATATAGTAATCTTAGAAGAATTCAAAATAGTAAAAATAAATGTAAAGCTACTTGGAATGCCATTTCTTCATCCTTGACTAATATTTTATATAAAAATGACATTGGCTCAGTTAATTTTAATAATATGACATACTCCAATCTATCTGACGTATGCAATATATTTAATAATAATTTTACTTATCTATCTCTAAACAATTCTTCATCTAATATTAGTAATGCAGTGAGTAACAATAATAAACAATTAAATTCAATCTTTTTAATTCCATCTGACCCGGAAGAAGTTTTTAAAATAATTATGTCCCTAAACAATAGTAAAACCAGTGGCTGGGATGACATCACAACCAGTACTCTGAAGGCCTGTGCAAAGTGGATATGTTTCCCACTTTCGCACATAATTAACTTGTCTTTTTTGGAGGGTGTTTTCCTAAAACAGCTAAAAAAGTCAATTATTAAGCCCCTTTTCAAGAAGGGTGATAGATCGGATCCGAACAATTATAGACCTATAACCTAAAATATAGACCCTATCATATCAAAAATATTGGAGAATGCCATGTTGGATAGGCTTAACAGTTTCTTGGACAAGCATAAGACGCTTCTTAGAGACATATTATGCATGTTTGTAAAATCCTACCCACAACACTTTGCCAAACGTAAGGATATTATCACTCGACAGAAAAGAGCAAAATTTGATAATTTGTTTTACATACCGCAAAGCCACAAGCAGATTTATGAAAAAAATGTATTTAATATGTGGATTACTGTCTTTAATAAGTTACCAGAACCTATTAAAGACCTCAATGGCAATTTATTTAAACTAAAATTGAATAAGTGGCTGCTTGACAAATGTTTCTATAGTATAAAGGAATATATTAATCTTAAGTAGAAAAATTCGCTTCGGCCGTCTACAGAACCGGAGTTTCAGAACTGGTTCCATACGAGGCTTTTAAATTACTTGTACGGAACTGGTTCCATACGAGGCTTTTAAATTACTTGTACGGAACTGGTTCCGATCAAGTAATCATCGTATTCCATCAGCCGTGAACGGAACTGAAGTAAAGACGCAGCGAGGTCAAATATGTAGACTTGTTCTTTTTTTTCACGGAATAACTATCGATTGGATTTCATACAAAACTTGGTGTACTAAAACTTATATAGCGTTATAAATTAACCAAAATGTAATACTCAATACATACAATATAAGCATGGATTGAATATAACTGCCTAAAAACCTTTGGGCAGGATTTGAAAGTGCCATCGCGCAATATATGTCTGAAGCTTCCAACCATGGATCTGACATCTTTACGACAGAATATAAGTATTCTTTTTCCATCGCTTTCACTATTGTAGTCAGCTAGCAAGAAATCTTGAAACTTTTTTGGAACTGTTACTTCAGTAGATGACGAAAAACGCAAGTTGGGCACACCCAGTATTTTGTTTCGGTTATTAAAAAGACCTGTTTTTTTATTTTCAAATGATGGTACTTCCGTCAGCAAATGCACGCCCTCAGTTTCTAGATTGTATACCATCTCATCGTATTGTTTTTGTATAGAATCGAAATTTGAACCAGTTTGTCTTTGAGCTTGTCAAGTTCCTTGAATACTTTATTTTGGGCTTGGTTTGGTATACAGTCCGTATTATGTGTTGTATTACCATGGACTACTTCGTTCTTCTCGTTTAAATTAATACTCCCTTTGCACCCATAAGTGTAATTGGAACATAGGAAAATCGTATCACCTTCTGTGTATTTCTTTTTACGATGACATTTGCGTTACCTATATATTATTACCTTCATATAAAAGGGCAATACATCCTCTTCGCGTTGAAATAAATTCAACATCTCTTAAAGACATTTCAATAATGAGTGTAAGCCAAGTGTAAGCAGAAAGCATTCGTATTATTTATAAGATGATGTCTTGATTTATTCATCTAATAGGCCAGATATCAATAAAGAGTTTCTCCCACGGAGAAAACACAGCACAGACAGTCATGGCCATCATGTCAAGCATTTTTCTGTGAACGAGGTCCAGCAGTTCTATACAAGCACATTAAGAGCCTCGATCGAAACCAGTTCTATACAAGTAAATTAATAGCCACGATCGGAACCAGTTCCGTACAAGTAATTTAAAAGCCTCGTATGGAACCAGTTCTGAAACTCCGGTTCTGTAGACGGCCGAAGCGGAAAAATTTATGATGTTTTGACAATGATTGTAAATCTTAAAGTGTCAACTGTTTATTTTAGAATGTACCTTATATTTATTTTAATTGTTGACTACCTTAAATCACAGTGATAATATTAAATTGTAATATAATATTAATATTTGCACACCTGCTTGCGGGTTGAATACATGTGACACTACTCTAGTTATAACACCTGACTTGTACCTATAATAATGTGTTCAGCAAATAAATGATTTGATTTGAAAATATACATTAAAGAAAGCTGCTGCCTCCTCTGGTAGGTTCTCTTAGTCGGCTCTTATGGCATAAAACTTAGTTACTTAGTTTAAATAAAATCTATGTCTGAATTGGACGGGGCGATTGCTACGCCACGCCCAAGGCGAAAATAGTAGAAATAAAATAGAAAAATATGAATTATTGATGTTGCAAGGATCTAACTAAGATGTGAACTACTAACTATTGAATTGGGATTTATCTGTCATTATGAATTTAGTTGAAAATAAATACTAAAAACGCACCTGATCCAATAACCTCAATATGTAGGCGATACCCATCGCAAATCCGTCATCCGTGAACGCGGCGCCCACTTTATTCTTCTTCGACATTTTATCCTTCGACAGAATCATGTGTTCCACAAAGTTGAGCGTCAGTGGCGGGACTATCACGAAGAAGTTCTTCAGGTGAACGTTCTTCGGGTTCCGGAAGACTGGCGCGAACACATCCACCAGAAGCATAAAATACTCCGAGCCCTGTATAAAGTCGGATATGAGTCCGTCGATGTTGTGGTCCAAGTTCTCGGAAGATTGTATCGTTTTCGAGGTCAAGTGGTCTTCCTCAGCGAGACGTTTGAAGGAGGAGCCGCTATCGAGCGTGGGGAGGAACAAGGTGGCGTCGGCAGCGCAGTGACGCCCGCCGGAGCGCACCATACGCACGTAGCCCATCGCATTCCCGATCTGACTGACCAGATCCCGGAACAGATCCAAGTAGCTCAACCCCTCCTCGTTCAAGCCGAGCGTCCGTATGCCTCGATTGAATTTCTCGGCGCTTTTGTATGGATACATGTTACCGCTCAGAACGGCGTTCTCCTTGAAATTGCGCAAGTCCTTGATCAGTCTGGATTTGATGTGTTCGTCGAACATGAACTGTGAAAAGGTGAAGAACTTCTTCTTGAGGAACTGATAAGTAAAGTTGACGGTGGTGTTCATGATGCCGGCGCCGTGCGTGCGGATGGAGTTGCCGATGTGCCGGATGTTTATCGAGTTCAGATGTTTGTTGTTGCTGCTCTTCTCTATGAATATCTGATTGTTCAAATTGTACAAGTATTTCGACACGAAAATGTGTATATTCCTCATGATCTCTAGAACGTCCAATCCTTGCTCCAGAGTCTGCGTGGGCAGGTTGTCCTGCACGGTCGACAGGTTGAACTTGAACTTCGCCATCTGGCGCATCTCTCCGTAAGTCTTCCAGTCGGAGAGCACGACAGTCGTCAGGTTGTAGTACATCATAGACAGGTACCGCTCCACGGTCGGCACCACCGACATGTACACGCAGAGCATCCGGAAGTGGTTCGCAATCAACAGGACCTTCTTGGTCATATCAAACGTGAACGGATTCACCACATCCAACTGTAAGTGGGAATGAATATGCAGCCGTAAATTAGTTTCTATGTTCTGACTGACGGATGTCAGCACTTTGTCAACCATCATGTCCTTAGCACTGTCTAAGAACTTCTCCGACTTGTTAGCTTTGAAGAGTTTATCAGTCTTATGTAACAAAGCTGCGCTATCTTCCAGGACCATCACGAAATACTTGAGCTTCAGGACATTCAATTGATTACTGAAGTTTTGGTCGAAGTAGATGGGGATGATGTTCGGGTGCCAAAGGAGCCAGGAGCAGTCGCAATGCTTCTCCATTTCTGTGGTGAATTTAGAAAGTGTTTGAATTTTGTCCAGTAACAGGCAGAGCCTCGCGTAGCTGTCTTCCAGATACGTGGTTTGAGGAATGAAGCTAAGTGCGGCGCCCGCGGCCGCGAGGCGTTCGCGGGTCGCGGCGCCGCGCAATGCTCGCTCTGCTATCACGATGCACGTCAACTCATCGAGTCTCTTATTGGCATAATTCTTATCAGTCATCAGACTTTTCTTTACCTCCGATAAAGAAGATATAGCTTGAAACATGAGATGCTGAACTATCATATTGATAGACAGGATTATCTGATTTCTATGGCGGTCGATGACGTCTTTCAAGCTTTTCACAATGTCTATGATATCGAACAGGAACATCAGTGAGCTTTTAGGGAGCGGGATACCCAGAGAGAGGTGAAGGTTGATCAGAGTTAGCATCGAGTAGTTTGTGGTGGAGACCAGGTCCATACCCTCGAGAAGGGTTTTCGTGTGCAAGTTCATCTCTGCAGCGTTTAGTTTATGATGTTTAGGGGAAAACATGTTTTCCATGGCGAGGACCCACTCGGAGGCCACGACCTGGATGGTAGCGATCTCCCGGGCTAAGCCGGTCTTGTAGGCGGTGATGAAAGCTTGGCGCGCTTTGAGCATTGTTTGGCTGATCTTTTCATGTTTATCACACAATGTAGGCACATGTCTGTGGAGGAACTGTTCTGGAAACCAAACCGTGGTGCCTATCACATGGATACTGTGTGCCTGAAACAGGATAAAGTTTTTTGTTTGGAAACTTCTAAAAATTAAAAATAAATCGCAAATAATTACTTGAATTAAAGTGGGGATGACAAATAAATAATAAATATATAGTTTTTTTCATCTTTAGATAGCCTGTGTGGTTCATGAATATGTTCGTGAAATTAATTAAGTAAATTTAAGTTAAAAATAATTATGCCGTTTTCGTAAATTAGGAAAAAATACCATTAGTCAGCAGAAATCAGAAGGAACACTATTAAGTACACTTTAATGGAAAAACCAGCTTTTAACATGAAACTTGTACACTCATAGATCAATTAATTCCCTAAAATTAGTGACATACATAATTTAAGTACTAGAAATAAAAATAAACTTGCTATAAAGGTATACATGTTATCAATAACAACAAGGCTCCTGATGGAAATGAATCAGAGTATCAGTTATCAATAACAACAAGGCTCCCGATGGAAATGAATCAGAGTATCAGTTATCAATAACAACAAGGCTCCCGATGGAAATGAATCAGAGTATCAGTTATCAATAACAACAAGGCTCCCGATGGAAATGAATCATAGTATCAGTTATCCTCAGGCACTATGCAGACTTTAGGTAAGCAACTTAAGGCTAGGTTTACTTAGGTCATTCACCTTTGTGTTTAGTTCAAGCAAGCTCTTAAAAATCTTTCTATCATTATTTCCAATAAGGTGGGCATTTAAAACAAATAAAGCATTAATTTTAATGCATTTGTACATATTATCAACACTGTTTTGCTCTTGAATCAGTTTATCGAGGTTAATGATGCCCTGCTTCAAGTACTGAGTGAACTCTCCTGCCATTAGGGAACTCTTCTTTCCTGTCATGGTCTTTCGTAGACCAGATAAATTCCTCAGTGAGTTCTGCACAATATCATCATTCATTATCTTCAATGTTATAATATTCACAGCACCGATGAGTGCATTCAGCTTCTCTTCACTCAAGCCAAGGGTCTGAGGAGCTCGGCTGTAAGAGTGTAGTAGCTTGCAGTACCTGCTCCAGTTGGAAGGTATTGAAGTGTTTGCTATCAACATTTCTAACAGAATGAGAATCGTAAACAGTTCCCCGATGTGGTTCAAATAGAAATGTAATTGGATTCCATCTGTAAAGAAACAACTTTCAGTACATTATTCATTTCATTAAGTGCAGTTAAGAATACAAACTTAATCAAGATACATGAACCAACTTAGATTGACTACTTGCTCATTGTAGATGGCCAGTATTTGTGAGCAGAAGTTTCGCAGAGTTTCATCACAGCGAGATGTAAAAGCACTCAATGCACAGATCGCCTCCATTTGAGAGCTGACATCGTTGTTGGAGTATTCTTCATACACTGATAGAAACATGAAGTGCCTGCAACAGATACAAGATAATACAACTGCATGAATTGAGGAGCCTTTAATTAAATTATTGTAAACACTAAGGCAAATTAAATCAATAGTTAATATCAATGGTTACACCAGTTTACCATCCTCTTATTTATAATAGAAAATGAACATATTGATTGCTAGCTAATTGGCTCATTAATGCAGCTTTACTTGCATTATTGAGGGATAAAAAGTACCCTAGGTCAATGTGTAAATTTCATTGGGAACTGTGCTGTCATATAATCTTGAGTTGGCGCTCATTGGGGGAGGCCTATGTCCAGCAGTGGACTGCTATGGGCTGATGATGATGATTACACAGAGTTACCTTCTCTATAATATTAGTATGGATAGGCATACAAACAAACCTTTCGAAAGCTTCCTCTTTAAGATGTTTTACTTCAACACACAGGGAAGTCAGGACACTAAGCACTTTGGTCATCATTGTGTTATCAGATGCCACCAATTCTATGACTGGAGCATGCTCAACGGGTGCATAATTCACTTGGATAGGCATGAAAACTCTGTTTTCATCCCACATAGCTCCGTCAGATATGTTTATAAGGTCGCCGAGTTGTGTTTTGAAAAATTCTCCATATTTTTTCAGCAAAGCTGCATTGGCTTCTTTCTCCCTATCTGTGGTAACCATTTCTAGTTTCTTTTTATTTAGTTGACCGGTTTAGACTTTAAACACGCAGGTCGCGTCGTAAATAAATAGGTAGCTATTACTTTGTAAGCTGTTTACTTTTTTTCTACTTTTATTTATATTGCGTTTTCAAAACAAGGGCTAAACCAACGTAACGTGTTCGGTTTTTTCATTTGAATCGAACACTACCGATTGCACCAATGCTAAGACCTTTCAACACTGCATATCGGGTCATGTAAAAAACTAACATAACCTAGTTAGGGTGAAATAGTTCATACCCAACCCTTTCTTGACAGCTAACGAAAATACCCGTAAAATAGCTCCTGTCTTTATTGCAAAATAAACAATGTAAATAAAAATGGAAATCGAAGAAAACAGAATAATGATTTCTATTTTCTAGTTGTTTCCTCATGCCTTCTAGTTCTTTCACATTGATCTTGCAATACCTGTAGGTTTAAGATCAGATCCTCATTATAATTTTGTAGAAGCGATACCTACAATAATGTCTGAATGATCTATGTACCATCGCGCTTATCAATTAGTCGCTCATTCTTATCAGATATATCATCATATCAGTATTCTTTATGAATCACTTCTCGCTCCACCTCTTGGAGGTAAGGGAGTCACTTTAGCTATTTACTACAAATAAGCCTAAAATAAAAATGAAAGCCGAAAGCGTAGTCATACAGGGCGAGGAATATGACAACAAATCATTTATGATTGGTTTGAGCTTAGCAGTTTCATCCAGTCTATTTATTGGATCCAGTTTTATCATAAAGAAAATTGCTCTCAAAAGGATCAGTGTATCAGGCAATGTCAGAGCATCAGCTGGAGGCTTTGCTTACCTGAAGCAATGGATGTGGTGGCTAGGTCTGATTACAAGTGAGTATTGGTCAGGTCTGGGTGGTTCTCTTCAAGTGCTATGTTGCTACAGCAGTGTCCCAGCACTCTTTAACATATTGTGTAGTGCAGCATTATTTATTTACATTTATGCACTTACCTATTTCAAACTTTTAGACCTATCCATGTGATTAGCGAATTTATAAGAAAGAAATAACAGCTTTTCTTTTTTCAGTGGGTCTGGGAGAAGCAGCCAATCTACTGGCCTATGCATTTGCTCCAGCTGCCTTAGTAACTCCATTAGGTGCTTTGAGTGTCATAGTTACTGCAGTGCTTTCATCAAAAATCCTCAGTGAAAAACTTAATATTATTGGAAAGGTAATGTGATCCACATTTAAGTTACATTGATTTATGTTACCTACTTAATTTAATTTGTTGGAAATGAGGACACAGTTAGTTGATAACTTACATTCCTTTTCTTTTTTCAGGTTGGCTGCATATTGTGCATCATAGGATCTGTAATATTTATCATACACTCACCTAAATCAGAGGAAATCAAGTCTTTCCCTGAGTTAGTGGTCATGCTGAGTGATTTCATGTTCTTGTCCTATGTTGGAATTGTAGTCTTTATGAGTGCTATTCTTAAAATTGTATTTGTACCTAGGTTTGGAAACTCAAACATAGCTGTTTACTTACTGTTGTGTTCAGGCTTGGGGAGCCTCACTGTTGTCTTCTGTAAAGCAGTTGCTTTGGCCCTGAAGGAGACATTCTCTGGACATGTCAATAACCTTAAGAGCTATGTGTTTTGGTTGCTTCTTGCAGCAGCAGTGTTTTGTATAATGACTCAAATGAATTATTTGAACAAATCCCTTGACATTTTCAACACCAGCGTGGTTACTCCTGTGTACTATGTCATGTTCACAGTATTTGTTATAATTGCCTCAGGTATACTTTTTAAGGAATGGTATAATATTGCATTTCTAGACATATTAGGTTGCCTTTGTGGGTTCTCAACTGTTATTATAGCAGTATTTATGTTAAATTATTTTAAAGACATTGATATTTCTTTTAATGATCTAAGCTTCAACAGGAGGAACCGAAGATCTCAAAACATTGAGACATTAGAATCTAACATGCTCACAAGAACAAGATAATGTAGTGTTCATACACTCATTCTATTTATTTATTTATGTTAGTGAACCCAATACTAAGCTAATACTTTATTACTAAGCTTATTAAGATGTATAATTGAAACCCTTATTGATAGTCAGTTAATGCATAATGTTGTTACTTTATCTTAAGGTATCTGTAATAAAACAAACTTTATTTTTTTAACACCATTTATAAATTCTTATAAGTTATCTTCAGTAATATACATATCTAAAAAGCTAGCCTACATAATATCAGATCCATCAATTTGGTACATTTCAATGGAGATATGGATAAATTCAGTCCAAGGTCATAAATATTGCTAATATACCCTATTTTTGGGACTGACTTAGTCATTGAAAGGCAAAGTCCCTGATAAAAAAATAGGTCATAAATGCTTACAAAAGTGAATGTAATAGTTAAACTGTCACAAGTACACAGTAACGGAATGGTATATAAATGTCCGGCAGATAGGGCAGGTGCGCTGGTAGCCGTACAGCCTTCTGCAGCACTCTGTGCACAGGCAGATGTGACGGCACGGCAGGGTGAGGACACATTTCTGTCTCTCCTGACAGATAACGCACATTACATCAGCACCATTGTTAGCATCCTCAGTATTCTCTGTTTCAATTGCATTTTCACTCATCACATCCCCCTCAGTAAACAACTGCAACTCAGGATTAGTGATATAGTTGTAACACAGATAGTATAAGTACCTAATATTTCTAACTAGACTCCAATATAAACTCACAGCATTTACCACAATAGTGTCTTTAAAATGAACACACAATCTCACTATAACTATGGCACTTATTATCCCCAGAAATGATTCCAAGGGCACTTCTGTTAGATAGTTTGTAAATGTTAACAATTTCATGTAAGCTTCCACAATTATATTAAATATTATGTTTAATAAGTGCTTAGTTGTTGATCTCATCAATTGAGGAAGTTGAACAGGAATAAATGTGATAATCAGCCAAGTTGTTTCTCCCATAAATAGAGCTGTATTTATCAGTAGCTTCAGAACTTCACTCACAATCAAAATAACTGTGTTAGTAAAAGATTTTGAGGATGAAAATAATGCTTCAATTTGACGGTAAGTACTTGCAACCACCATTTCTATTCCATTTCCTAGCAGCAAAACCTGCTTGTATGCTGAATAAGCCATGTCTCCTGTTGTATCTGGTATTTCGGAGAATATAAAAACATTGTCTTCGTATACAATATGGAAAAAGTTCGTGATGTTGTCCAATATATTCATCAGCACTGTAAGTATCCATATTACAGAGGATATTATTACTTCTCCTGTACATGATGCTGTCCAGAGTAAATTCTGTATAGTTGAGGCAATGAGACTTATCGCGTTGGCCACATAAGAAATCATTATAGAAACATATTTTTGTTAAGACTTTACAAAGTTTGTACGAACAGCGGTACCTCTTCCACTCCACAGGCAGGTTTGTACTCTAAATGCTTGTCAATCAGAGAAGTGAATATACAACAGTTACATTGAATTCATAAATTATAAGGCTGCACAGAGAAGAGTCTCAAATTAAATAAAAACCGATGAACAAACAGACAACTGGTTCATTTTGACTTTTTGTTTTGGTTTGGTCAAGCTCGTTTAGTTCAATCTAAAATATTCTTTATTTTTGAGGGGAGGATAGCAGATCAGGCTATTTTCACAACTTGCGTAATGAGTCTCAATGTCAATCCATTATTTACCTCTATGAAAAATAGATATATACCTATAGCTATAGGAGAGTTTGCAGAGGACACAATTCATTGCGAGTTCGTTAGATTCATTATGGCCCTTTCTCATTGAAACTTTGCAGTCAGGACGAACTTCATATTTTAAAACTGATTGACAATTAACCAGCAGAAAAACTACGTGAAAAGTGCATGCGTACCGTGCTAAACGTAAACAAAAACGTTAATCAAATAAAAATAAACAAGTTTTTAGAAATTTTGACCTGACTTTGGGTTATTTAATGAGGCTTCGATAATGTAGCACAAAACAATGATAAATTACGACGTAAAGTTTATTACGTGCAATGAAACTTTGTCAATCAAAAACAGTGATGATAAAATTTACAAGTGAGTCTACTTCTTTTTCGATCGTAAGCGGCACCTGGCGTGTTTTGCTTATAAATCTGATCTTATTTTGCAGATATGAAACAAAAAAAAGGTCAGATGAATCAATGTTTGATTACGGAAAGAGGGACTACTTGGTCCGCCGCGGAGGGAACTGGCGCACTCCGCATCCACGACACTTGAAGCGACTTGAGACAATGCTGCGCGACCAGACCGTGGTCTACGCGACCTGGATGAACGATAGCCTCATCTCCATAGTATTCTCCTCGGGAACTATTGCTTACCTCACTGTTAAATTAGAAACTAGTGATGTCACACATATACTATTCGATAGATATTTTGTTGGGAAGTTAGTGGGACAGTTAGTCACTAATGGTAAGTACTTTTTATTCAAGAATGTTGAGAATCTATAAAATGTCTTTAGATGAGGATTATCATCAACAGTTTAGTTGATATCTGCTTTAAGTGCCTACCTGTACAGGGATAGTCATGCCTTCCAACACAAGATAACAACCCAATAACTGTCTAGTTATTAAGTTAAATATTGTACTTCCTAAATTAATGGACAAACTGTTGTTTCCACCTTATTTTTGAGATCTTTATGTAGATATTCATTCATCATGGAGTTCTGGTATCTATATACAATAAAAAATATCTATCTATGTAATGTATTGCATTAAGTATATAGTCATCTAATACCCATAACACAAGCTCTGCTTCCCTTGGGACTAGACGATGCTGTGTGGATTGTCCAGCATTATTTATTTATCATTAATTCATCAGTCTGTTTGATACCTATCAAAGGGTTTCATAGGAATGGATATTATAAAAACTTGAAACTGAACCATCTTACTAAAAAATGTAAGAACATTTAAGCTGTAATTTTGATTTCAGTGGCCATCTGTAAGTCACACATGCTGTTCACCCACAGCGATAGAACAGCCACTCTTGTCAGCTTCGGAAAAAACAGCAGTACTGTTCCTTGCCGAGTCACTGACAGGGACCCAAGCTTGCATGTAAGTTAACAAGTATATATAGTCTTATACACATAGAAGAAATTTAATAATGAACCATAATTGTGTTTCCTGACTCACACATCATTAAATTTCACACATTATTAATTTTTGGAACATTGGTTGGCTTCCTATCAGTAAATGCATATTAGCAATTTGATGGAGTATTTATTGATCATAAATTAATGACCAGTCCTGAATGATACAATTTTTTGAAATAATATTGAAATGAAATAGTAAATTGACTACCTATTTAAGTCGTGAAGAGTTTTATTTGCAATTCAGTGCATAGAGCTTGGAGGAGCAGCTCGTAGAACTGAGCGGCTCCTGTCGTCCCGCGACACGCCCGCTGGCTGCAGAGTCCTCGTGTGGAGCGTCGCCGGCACTGAGCCTGCCCCGTGGAGCCCTATCAGCGCTATCGAGGACCTGGCCAACTTGCATCTCTACCAGATCACTGGGTACATTATTTAGTTCTATCGTAATTATAACACTAATATAAACGCGTAATATTAAGATGCTTAGAATTTTTGTTTAGGTGAGTGCAGGGTTCACGCTAAACCTACTCTACGTAATGCGATATTTCAACCCCGAAATATCGCATTCAGATCACTGAAGTAGACCTTGACCTTGTAGGCTACCTATTTTAATACCTAGTGTATCTGCCCACTAATTTAAATAACGTAGTTTCTCTAATATTTAGACCGTCATTAATATTTCTATTATCAACCTAATTTATAATATAACACAAGTACATACTTTGCAATGGAATTTACGCGCACGAGTGCGAGCGAGACCTACGAGCCGTAGGCTCCGCGCCGCGTGCGTGAGCGAGACCGCGCAACTGCACTGGCAGGCCGCGTCACGGCAAACACCAGTGCAGTGGTGATTAGATATAATGCAAACACCGCGCGCCGCGCCGCCTGAGCTTCCTAATTGTTTCTTTATGATTAGTGTAAATACAGGTTGAACATTAAAACTGACTACCGGTGATCTGCCCTACCTCTTCTACACATAGGACACTTACCCCTATAACCTGTTATTTTATATAGGCTACTGTTACCCTGGACAAAAGCGCTGGCTGCTGGCGGAAACTTTTTGAACAAATGCTTTATATCAGTGAGTAGGTTTTTCACAAACTTGATTTTTCTTTTCGGAGTAGTCCCTTTGTAACAGTTCTGTAATATTTTTCAGGAACAATATATCTCTGCTAGCGTACCACCAACTGGAGAACGAAACGCTGTCTGCAGAGCTCTCACAACATCAGGATATTATTCACATTGTGGAGCAGATTGCATATCAAAAGGTATAATTGCTATCTTTAGTCCTATCTTCACTTAATTATGGCCTGTTGACATTAGTCTTCCTGGCCTATCTTTTGTACAACCTAACACGGGGATTCTTGTCTAGGGTGGAAAGTGTAAAATTACGTCACATTGTCATTAATATTTGAATATTGATTCCTTCAACTTCAATGCAATGTATGACAATGCGATGTCATTTTTCTCTATTCTACCCTAGACAACAATCCCCGTGCTAGACCTCCTTACCAACACTTTTTTGGACTTTATAGGCTCTGAGTAACTCCACCCAATTACCCCACAAGGTAACCCGTAGAGCAACACAGATTACACATATCCGTGGTAGGCAGCTAGCTCTTTCCGTCTTCCTCGCACTAACAAGGTACTCTCGCCATGCTCGGCATTTCCTCTTTAGGTATATTGTAACTTGTTTTGCACAATAAGTGTTATCCATCTGCAGAACGGAGTAAGCTTAGAATGGCTCCGCTACGAGATCCCCGCTGCAAGTCGCGCACAGAAGCTGAGCAGTCGGTCGGCGACCCACGTGTCGTTCCCGGCGCCGGCGCGCGCTGTGCGGCGCGACGCGGCCGACGCGCGACTATTGGTCGCCTGCATCGACGGCTCGCTGCATGTCGTGCATCGGGTCGCGGGCCTCACACGCTCGGTTAAGGCTGGCTTTGTAAGTAAACACTAAGAGTCTAAACAACAAAGTCCTCAGCTCGCCGTCGACTAGTTGGCAAAACAATGTTAGCTGCATATAATATTCCCATTCTTTTTCCAAAGTTCGTTCGAATGAAAATTGTGTAACATTTAAATTGACTAAACCTACTCTAATTTACAAAAGCTCCGAATGAATATTTGAATTTGACGGATCTTTGTTCGGAGTTTTAACGTCAATTCGACGAAACCCGACAGATAGCGAGCTCTGTGCGCTGGGCCGAGTCGCTGGTGCTGGCGGGCGACGAGCGGCGCGTGCAGTGCTTCGACCGCGCGCTCACCTCCCTGCACCACCACTCCAACTGCATCGACCTCACGCCATACACCAAGTATGTATGACAAACATTATTCACATTGATAGCGAGCTCTGTGCGCTGGGCCGAGTTGCTGGGCGACGACCGGCGCGTGCAGTGCTTCCAAACTGAAATGGAGTATGGAGGGACGCAAAGCAAGGCGAGCTCACCATCACCTGATGTGGTCTACAGTAGCATATTGCGTGTAAAAGGCGATTTTATCATGAATAAATATTTGTCTAAAGAGTGTACACTATCCTTATAAGTCTTGATACAATGGCCAGTACAAAGGTAATATAATGACCTTTCGTTCCAGAGAAGGGCGGCGCTTGCAGCTGGTGTGCAGCCAGCGCGCGCGCGTCGGCTGCGTGGTGCTGGCCAGCTTCAGCGGCGGCCCGCTCGCGCTGCTGAGGATCTCGCATCCTAGGCTCATCTCGGTAATACTCACATGGATATTTACCACTGGAAAAAATATAATATAAATAATGCTGGACAATTCACACAGCATTATCTAGCCCCATGGTAAGCAGAGCTTGTGTTATGGGTACTAGATAACTGAACATAATACAATATACTACATCGATAGATATTTTTTATTTATATATATTACCAGCTACTGTAGCGATTTCTGGTTTGCTTATCATCTTATAATTTTAACGTCCTCTTTGTAATTATGTCTTCAATATATGTTTTTGTCTATGTCCAATAGTTAACGCCACTTTGCTTATATAGAAGTACGTAATGTATGAAAGAATAAGGAACTTTACTTTGATAATTGCAGGCTTGGATAAGCGCGCGGCGGCTGTCGAGTGCCGTGTCTCTGTTACAAGAGATGGACTGGGAGCGCGAGGGGACCGAGTGTCTCTGGGCTCTCAACAAGCTGCTGTGTCAAGCGCTGAGGAGTGGCACTGGTATGTAGCACTGGGAATCTCCCTACCTTCCACGGCCTGGGCAGAACCTCCACCGCCGCGCCGGGTGGATGTCGCGGTAGGTCGCAGAGTATAATAATGTGTTGGGTATTCTTGATTACAGAGTGCGTAGTGTCGGAGCGCGCGGCGCAAGGCGCGCTGGGCGCGTTCCTAGCGCCGCGCGCGCCGCTCGGGGCACCGGCGCAGCGCTACCACCCGCCGGCCATCGACCTCGCCAGGAAGTTCTTCCACCATCTGTTGAGGTGGGTAAAAGAGGGTTTCACGGCCTCCGTTGAAAGAGACCTTTCTAGTTCGACGTTAGTTAGACCGCCACGGCACACCGATGATTGAGAAATGGTAAATGTTTGCAGACGTGGTCGCATCGAGAAGGCGATGCACCTGGGCGTGGACCTGGGCGCGTGGGACCTGTTCGCGGACGCGCACTGGGCCGCGCAGGCGCGCCGCCAGCACGCGCTGGCCGCCGAGGCCGCCGCCACCGCTGCAGACCTCGCTGAACAACAAACAGGTATATACTGTTATGTATAAACATGAACCAACAAACAGGTACGACGACCGATGTGGCGCGGTGGGCGAAGGTCCGCTTGCGACGCAGGAGGTTGCAGGTTCGATTTCCGCCTCGGAACAATTGTGTGTACGATTTGCATACCTATATTTGTTCCCGATGTTCTGGTCGTTTTCTATATATGTATAATAAAAAAATATCTATCTATGTAATGTATTGTATTATGTATATCAGTAATCTAGTGCCCATAACACAAGCTCTGCTTACCATGGGGCTAGGTGATGCTGTGTGGATTGTCCAGCACTATTATTTATATTTATTACTGTTATAATCTATGGTCTTAGTGTCTAAGCTGTCAGTGTGGAAATACAAATGACACCGGCTTCTATACTCGATATCGTCCTCTTCATGTCGTCAGATAAGCCTTACAATAAAATATGGTTTTCCAATAATGTCCGTCTTTCTTTAAATGGAACTTCCCAGCCTCTGCCAACGACAAGACGAATAAATAAACAAACAGCTACCGTTAGAACAGCCAGGTCATTCGCACCACCATAAGCATCTAAACTAATTGACTCTGGACCTGCCCCTGTGTCACTTCTTTCCAGACTCCGAGTGCTCAGACTCATGCTCGTCGTGTGCATCCCCCGCCCCCTGTGACGTCACGTGCGAGGCCCCGCTCCCCGCGCCGCGGCCCCGCCCGCCGCTGCCCGCCCTCCTCCCCGTCAGCAGCATTCGCCCGAACTTGCACCAGTATCTGGAGAGAGATGCCAGTATATGGAACTCGGAGGTAGCGAGTGCCAGTCGGGAGTTGAAGCCCATACTTAGTACGCAGGGTTCAAAATGGAGTGAACAGTACAAGGTAATTATGCCTATTTAAGTCCTTAATTTTGAGAAATGTTTACCTAGTGGCCCCCGAACCCGACAGTTGTGGGGCAAATTGCGGGAAAAAGCCCGCAAATTATCACAAGTATTTCTCATCCCCAACTATTTGTCGGCCTAATGGAGTTTAAGGTCGAATATTGTAGGCTATCTGATGCTGTGTAGATTGTCCAGCATTATGACAGTGGTGGGGGTGACCTCAACAGACGACGAATGTGCTCCTACAATTTCTTGAATTAATAATCGAAAATGACGCAAAAAGTGTTGGAAAGCGCGGTACGTGAACTTCATAAGTTGATTGACGTCTTAACCGATAAAGTTGTGTCGCTGGAGATCAAGGTGAGCGATCAAAACGCTTTAATAACGAAACAAATCACTGCCATAAATCTTCTCAAAACGCAAGTTGAGGGTAGACCGGCTCAAGTACTGGCCCCGACTCCGCGACCTCCAACGGCCGCGAGTGCCCAGCCGCCGCCGCAGCCGCCTCAGGCCCAGCCAGTAGCGTCGCAGCGACCAATTCGGCAAGCGCGTATAGTCGCGGCCGCGAACATCATGGCTCCCAAGAAATTAACTGCAACCAAGAAAGACAAGGTGAGAGAATCGATCACTGTTAATTCGCCGAAGAGTGACGAGGCGGAACAACGCCAACCAAATGTACACCCCTCCACTAGTTGTACTCCAACGAATAGGATGACTTCGACGGGAACGATGCCGAAGATACACGCACCAGCAGCGACTACTTTGGCTGACAGCGAGTGGAAAGAAGTCACCTACAAACGTCGTCTAGCAAAGCCACGCCAGGTGTTGACTGGTTCGGGAGCAGATAATGACGAGCTACAAATAGCGGAGCGACTGCAATATATACAAGCGTGGTCCTTTAGACCCCAGACTACTGTTGAAAATGTCAAAAACCACATTAACAAAATTTCTACTTGTGATAAATATATTGTTGAAAAACGAAATATTCAGACCGACCAACACGCTGCATTCGTAATAGGATTCCCGGAGACTCTGTACAAACAGCTGTGTGCACCAGAGTCGTGGCCACAAGGAATCAAGATCTCCGACTGGTTTCGTCGCAGCCCCCGCGCGGAGCGGGGGGCGCACGCGCAGGCAGCGGGGCAGCGCGAGCTCAGTGCAGCGGACGACCGCCACACGCAATAAATGCAGATTCAAACGACGGACGTATGACTCTCTATTTCAGCAAAACCAGTGTGAAAAAATAGTTTTATGTCACCAAAATATTGCGTCACTTGACAAGAAATCGCAAAGGCTTGAAGTGTTACTAAATAGTGAGTTAGGATGTGATATTCTGGCACTAACCGAGCACTGGCTTCCAGAATGTAAACTAAAATGTGTTAACTTACAAAACTATAAATTAGCGTCTTATTACTGTCGGAAGCAAATAGTGCACGGCGGCTCGTGTCTGTTTGTTAAAAACAGTTTTAAATGTGCAGAAAACGTTGATTTGACTTCCTTATCTGTAGAGAGAAAATGCGAAGTGTCAGCTATTGATTTGTTAGATTATGACTTGACCATTGTATGCATTTACAGAACTAATTTGGTCTCAACGAATGAATTTATAAATACTTTTGAAGTATTGCTCAATAAGATAAGCGAAATAGGCAGGGAATGTGTGATTGTGGGTGACTCTAACATTAACTGTTTGGGGTACCCAAATAACGATGCGATAAAGTTAGTGGATTTGATTTCAGTGCACGGAATGTCTAATTTGGTAGATTTTCCTACGCGGATCTCGACAACCACCTCAACTAGTTTAGATCACCTATATAGCAACCTGACGGACGGTACAGTCTCGGTGGCTCCCGTGGTCACTAACATTAGTGATCATCTCGCGATAAAGGGCGAGATCACACGAGCGAGGTCAAACCCACGGCAAAGTTATTCGTATGTTAGGAAATTTAGCAATGTTAACATGACTAATTTTGTTGCATCAATAGATAGCGTCGACTGGAATAAAGTATTATGTATAAATATACCTAATACTTCTGACATGATAAATTCAATTATAAATGTTATTAAAAATAAATATGAAATATACTTCCCATTGAGAAAAATTTGTAATAAAAGTCGTGATTCATCTTGGATAACCGCTGATGCTAAAAATTATAAATTATTATTATTTGACATAATTAAATTAAGTAAATTAGAACCAAATAATGAAACAATCCAATCTTTAATATATGACATGAATAATTATTATGAATGTATTTTAAAATCTAATAAACAACAGTTTTATGAGAGTATGTTAGGAAAAACTAAAAATGCCTCAAAAGCTATGTGGGATATAATAAATGGGGAACGGGGAAAGAATAACTCCCCCCGAATTGACTTTACGGACATAGTAATAAAACCGGACGGATCAAAATTTTTGACCAAAAAAGATCTGGTAAATACGATGAACGTAAAATTTTTGAGCGCGGCGGAGAACTGCGGAGCGCCGAGCGCTAACGTCGCCGGTGTGCGGCGAGCCTTAGGTTCAGTGCGTACGAATACGGACCGGTCATTACGACTACAGCTGTTTAGCGCGGATGAGGTAGCACGGATAGTGATGACTCGAATACCACCTAAAACCTCAAAGGATGTGTATGGCATATCTATGAAACTTCTAAGGTATGCCATCATTCCTCTTGCACCTATACTTGCGCATGCATATAATACCTGCATCAGGGAGGGTTCCTACCCTAGCCCAATGAAGTTGAGTAAAGTTTCACCTTTATTCAAAGGTAAGGGAAAGAGAAGCAACATAGACGGATACCGGCCTGTCTCAATAATACCAGCAATAGCGAAGGTATTTGAGAACGGCCTTAGCTCCCGTCTTGTTGCCTTCCTCTCCGCTACGGAAGCCCTCTCTGATAAACAATATGCCTATCGCGAAGGTCGCTCGACCACATCACTGGCGCGGGAGATCATCCGCCGCATACTGGCTGCTCGTGAGGCTAAACAACAGGTCGCGGTGATCTGCTGCGACCTGTCAAAAGCCTTTGATGTTGCCGACCACAACATTCTGGGAGTTAAACTAGATCACTACGGTATCACTGGTAAGGCCCACGACTTATTTTGTGATCTTATGCGGGACCGATCGCAAGTAATTTCGGGGAGCGGTGGGGAGGCAGTATCTGACCCACTGAAATCAAGGATGGGCGTCGCCCAAGGATCCTCTGTTTCAAATATACTGTTCTCCCTACTGCTTAATGACTTACCCGAATTCATCACTAGTGCTGATGTGTACCTGTACGCCGACGATGTGGCCGCTATCGTCACTGCCCCCACTGTAGATCTGCTGGAGGCGAAGCTCAATTGCACGGCGACACTACTAACGGAATGGTTTGGTTGGAATGGGCTAGCCCTAAACCTAAGCAAAACCCATTTCATTCATTTCTACCTGTCGGGCCGTGCACCTAGACCACTAACCGTGTTAGTCAATGGGAACAGCATTGACCAAGTTGAAAACACTACATTCCTTGGCTTCCAGATAGACAGAGGGCTGCAGTGGGCGAGCCATATCGACAAGCTGTGTGGAAGGCTGGCGGGTGCATGCTATGCGCTGAGCCGGATGGCGCGAGTGGTCTCCGCCACTGTGGTTCGTGCCTGTTTCTTCGCAACAGTGCAATCGCTGCTTCAGTACGGCGCCGAGCTATGGTCGCGCGCGGCCGACTGGGAGCGCGCGTTCCGGATGCAGAAAAGGGCTGTACGAGCAATTGTAGGGATCCCCAGCGACCACTCGGCGAGACCCCATTTCAAGTCCCTGGGTATCATGACATTACCATGTCTGCTGATATACCAGGTGGCTATGTACGTCCGGCAGAACCATGGCACATACGCCACGCTAGGCAGCACCCACTCATATGCCACGCGCAGCCGTGATAGACTGGCCACCGTGACGCGCTCGCTGGAGAAGTCGTCCAAGCAGCTAACACACATCATGGGCCCAGCCGTGTACAACCGACTTCCCAGTGCTGTTACAGGAGCCCACAGTCTGCCTGCATTCAAATATAAACTCAAACGCTGGCTTATTGAGCAAACTTTCTACAGCTACGACGAATTCGTAGTTAGTGTTAAGTTAAGTTGTTAAGTTATAGTTTATTATCATAAAATAATAGTTTAATCTATTTAGCTATGATATTATTAATTTGATTGTTAATTAATTAATTAAATACTCTTAGGTACCAACATAATTAGATACCTATAAAAACATGACATGTAATTATTATTATGAATAAATGACTATTATGACTATTATTATTATGACTATTATGTTATTTTATAGTCAGCGGGCACTGGTCTCTGTCAACTCGTCGACGTTGGCGTTTAGACTTCATAAACACACTAAGTCAAAGATTAAAGTTTTTCCACGTTTATTTCAAATTTAAAAACCTACTAATCGCGTTCAAAAATATATATTTTGTTGTCAAATAGATTGTACATATGTATTAATAAAATGGTATAATAATCTCTCTTTTCCAGGCGAAACTAGAGCCGACCAACGCTCTAGAGGTAATCCCGCGCCACGACGCGTACCAGCACGTGTTCCAGGAGCTGCGGGAGCCGCGCACGCTGTACCGCTACCAACACGGTCCTACAGACAGGAGCCACCGGAGCGACAGCGAGCGGCAGAAGAACAAGGTCAAGTTCTCGGATACCGTCACTATAGCTGTGGTAGCGGTAAGTAACAGGGCACATTACAAAACATTTACGGAAACTGGACATGACTGGAATCGGAGGAATGACAGCGAGTCCCGTAGAGACGTCGAACAGTAGTCTAAAAATCGTTGTTTGTATAAAACGCTCGCATATAACATAGTACGCGCTGCAATCCCGTGAACCGTGTCATGGCTACGAAACGAAATAATCTCGGTAAACGTTGACACCACTCCCCATCCCTTGCTGTTTGTAGTTGATGCGTAATACTTAAAAAAAAACAAAGAACATTCTGAGACTACAATTGGTATATTCATGAATAGGCAACTGTTCATTCTGGACAGCCGTGCGAAGCCGCAAACAGACTCAATTGTTTTGTATTAATTTTAATTTATTTTAGTTAGAAATCTCTTTCATGTACGCCAAAACGAAAGTTTTAATTTCTCGCATGAACGTCAACTTTCCCCTCGTCATCTTCAAGTCCCACGTTACTTGTTGCAGGGCTCCGCAGGCCTGCCGGCGCCGGCGCAGGAGCTGGCGGACAGCCTGCCGCTCAGTCCTCCGCACAACTACCTGGCAGCCTTCGCCCCTCTGCCCCCCCGACCCGGTACGACCTGCCTCACTGTCAGGGACTATGTCGAAGTCTGACCACATTTATTTATTTATTAACTAGCACGATTATATTAGAACACTACTTCATTACAATACATATATTACAAATTAACATTAAAAATTATAAATAAAATAAAACAATGAGAAAAACGAATAATATTAAATAATTCATAAAAATACAGGCAAACAAAATCCTATAAAAACATAATGCATTGTAATTTAATAAAATGATATGCAGTATCAATGCACCAGCATGTTACCTGATTGACCAGCATGATTGCTGATTACCTTTGGCCGCTGTGACTCAGATGGTACCGGCTCCCTCTCTGCCAGAGAATGCAGTCTGACCACACATACAGTGTCAATGCAGAAATATCTATCTATGCTACGAATAAATAATATCTATGTAATGTAATGTATTAAGTATATCAATGATCTAGTGCCCATAACTTAAGCTCTGCTTAGCTTGGGGCTAGATGATGCTGTGGATTGTCCAGCATTATTTATTTATTTAATGCACCAGCATGTATAGTACCTACAGACTATTGCGCCTTTTTTCTTCTGATAACACCAACAAAAATATGCAAAAATAGATAAAAATGTCATATGCACGATACACGCTCGCTAATGTTAGCGAGATGTTAGTACAGATGCCAGTTCCCCGCAGGAATTGCACGATACACGCTCGCTAATGTTAGCGAGATGTTAGTACAGATGCCAGTTCCCCGCAGGAATTGCACGATACACGCTCGCTAATGTTAGCGAGATGTTAGTACAGATGCCAGTTCCCCGCAGGAATTGCACGATACACGCTCGCTAATGTTAGCGAGATGTTAGTACAGATGCCAGTTCCCCGCAGGAATTGCACGATACACGCTCGCTAATGTTAGCGAGATGTTAGTACAGATGCCAGTTCCCCGCAGGAATTGCACGATACACGCTCGCTAATGTTAGCGAGATGTTAGTACAGATGCCAGTTCCCCGCAGGAATTGCACGATACACGCTCGCTAATGTTAGCGAGATGTTAGTACAGATGCCAGTTCCCCGCAGGAATTGCACGATACACGCTCGCTAATGTTAGCAAGATGTTAGTACAGATGCCAGTTCCCCGCAGGAATTGCACGTTCCTACTAGCTTCCACTTAGAGGCCATCCAATCTGTGAATCGCTTTTTGACGAACCTACGGCTTGCTGCAACATAACGTTTCGGTTATCGATGAGATTTTTAAAATATCCAGATAATGATATTACGTTACGCCTGTTGCACACATCCATTTCTCGATTTACCACATCCTCAAAATTTAAGTCGAATCGCATATAATATGAATTTCTTAAGACCACGGGCGGCCTGTCTCGACAGAGAGTAGCCATGTACGCAAGACAAGACATACTGTTGTGCACAAGTGTGTGCGCAAACACAGGTGCACTCTCTATTCTCTCCCTCATACTTGGGCAAGTTGACGTAACTTCGTAAAAAAGGAATGTAGATAAATATAAAGATAGATAAATTCTTTATTAACAATTCTGACACACACATACAAAATACAATAATGATACAGTACATAGGAAAACAAAAAATAATTTCTGAAACTTATTATTTTTCTGCGAACGGCCGCGATGTTAGTACCAAATTAAGTTGGTAAAACTTGAGGTAGTGTCAAAAAGCGATAAATATAATGGATGGACTGTAGTTAAAGAATGTGATCAGATGACTGACCACACACACAGTTCAAGTACATACTCTAATCACCTTACTGAATTAGCCAGCTCAAACAGAAAGGGGTTTCATGGTCAAAAAAGCACTTTGCACTTTGCATGAGGAGCATGCATGATGCATGTTGATGGCAACACAGGGATCCTAAAGACACCGTAATAAGTGGTATCTCATTACATTTCAGAGAGTTCATCGCAAAAACAACCTAAAATCAAAGTGATTCAGCTCGGAATGGTCTGATGAAGAGTGTTCATAACTTACCTAGTTAGTAAGAGTGCGTGATATCCTTAATTCTTCCGTCCAATAAATATAAATGTATATCAATACTCAAAGTATGTAATATTATTATATTTTAAGACTAAACAGAATTTTATGTATTAACAGTAAGTACAATATGAAAATAAAATTACCTAAGACAAGAACTAGATGTGTTTTTAATTAAATATAAATTACGATTTATAGCCACGAGTATTTAAAAATAGTAGTAGTAGGTGTGCAGACTGTTGCAAACAATCTAGAGGTAGGCCCAAATTCTGTTTGCATAATTGCAAAACGGAAATCAATTAATATGTTATGACATGGTTATGACTTTCTACAAGTGATCATTTCCCGATTACGTAAGCCTAACGACATTACTATTCAAAAGTATTGTTAGTAGCGCCATTAAATTAATAATATTCAGGGGTTCAGGGGATTATTTAGCTCACCTCAAATTTTTAATACCTATTCATAGTCTCAAATAAGCAGGTCTCGACAGAGCCAACACATTTACACCCCTTGGAGTCGAGGCCCTATGTCCGTACTGTCCGTAGGGTACTAATGTTCTCTGGGTTTTTAAAAAAATATCTGAGCATCAGTTCGAAATGACACGTGACCCGAGAGCTGATGTTACCTACCTGGCGCAGCGCATCTTGAGAACGCTTCCGACTGGTATTGATAGCTATCAATACCAGTAGGAAACGTCCTCAAGAAGGAATATTCAGCTAGCTCAATTGTAAATACTAGTTCTAATCTGTTTCTATCTCTGAAGTTTCTATTACTCGATTGTAATTTCCGCAGGGACGAGTTACTTACTTTGTCCTCGGTACCCGAGGGACACGGACAACCCGAGGCTCGGGTTGTGGCTCGGTTTGTCCATTTGTTTTAACAAAAAAATGTTGATGCAAAATTATAAGAATGTATTTTTTTTTATTTTATTTATAAGAATGTAGGTAGTTCCTCAAAACAAGGAGAATACAATAACTTACTACGTCAAACCGATTACCTATATTCTATTTTAGACACTGACGGAATCGAGGCGAAAAGCAATAGATAAGCGAGGCGCCATAATAGAAGAAGTTGAATTAAAGTCGAAGTTCCATCATGTTTGTTTATTTGATTTTCGTTTCTCGTTTCTTTTTCTCATCTTCTGAAAATTAGGTTGCTATCAAAGCGCTATAAAAATATGCATTCAGAACTATCTATCCCTCAATCGTGCAATAAAATAAAATGAAGTGACTACCAAACTGTGAAACATTCCCTACTTCTATCTCTATCTACTTACCAAGTAATGGTCACAGTCAATCATGGGGTGTTTACACAGTAAAGAGGAGGGATCAGACCTACATCCGAATGTGTTCCGCGTCGTGAACATCGACGAGCAGGGCGCGGACCTGGGCGCGGGCCAGCTGGAGATCACGGGCACCAGCATCGTGCTGTATCGGGAGGGCAGGGAAGCCACCGTGTGGCCGCTGCACTCGCTCCGGAGATATGGCTTTGAAGGGGAAATATTCAGCTTCGAATCAGGTATGTAATTTGTTTTTAAATCAATATGCTTAGTGTAGGGCTATAGTGAAAGAAATGTCAGAATATATTTTGATTTATAAATTTTGTTTGCAGGTCGAAGGTGTTACACTGGAGAAGGAATCTATGCATTCAAGTGTCAAAGAGCTGCCTCATTGTTCCGTGCATTGCAAAATCAGATCCAACAGAGAAACATAGTACATGATACAGCAGCCTACCCCGTGTCCCGCATCAGCCCATCTCCGCAGGGCAGACAGACGCTCCAGGCCTCTGTTGTTCACCGATCCTCTATTGACAATGACCAGCTCGACAGCTTGAGGCCTGCCATAAATGTGAACCTAATTGGTGGCCGGACTGCAGACGAAAGACATGCTAATCACAATCTAAGATCAAACTCCAGTGCAGATATTTTGGAAGTGATGCCTCTTTATCCTCGCTCACAGGCCACCAACAGCCATGTCAGTAATGTGTATCAGGTCAGAGATTTCAAAAGGGAAAATAATAATAATCAAGATGTAGCCGCTGACTCAATAGCAACCGAGTATTCAAATGATTTTAACCGAGACCTTGCAATGCTTAGAAACACATTGAGACAAGAAGGTGGCCTTTTTCAAATAAAAGATGAAGATGAAACTCGGTTTGTTGAAAGTGGATATACCAATGGTCATATAGGGAATCCTCAGACAAAGAGCCCTCTGTCCCCCGCACTGAGCACCACCAGTGAGCACTACGCACAGCTCACTTTGGAACAACAAGAAGAGTCTGCAAGGTACTACTGCAATGTCAATCTGACAAATAAAACATTGAAGAAACTCAAAAGGATTGACACAACTCCACCCACACCAGTCGAGAAGCGACCTGATGGCTGCACCTTGTCTTTGGCATTTAAAGAAGTTAATATGAATACTTATGCCAATTTGTCCCTCGGTGAGCCACTCAACTTTAACGAGTATAACCATAAATTTTCAGAATCTGACACATTCACATCCATGTCACCTGTAGAAGAACTAGAAGTAAACTATGCAGTGCTCGATATTGATGCAAATAAGTGTCTGAAGATCTCGGTGGATCTCAAGAGATCTCAGGAAGGAATGTCACCAACTAGCTTGTCATACAGCAGTCCAAAGAACGCCAGTACTGATTCATGTTCAACCCAAAGACGTAGCTTCCTTATATCCCAAGGCAGTGTGGATAAAACCACTGCTTCTAATGAGAGTACACCTTCATTGAAGAATGGGTATACTACTATAGACTTTGATAAGACTGTAGCTCTGACTTCCGTGGCGGCGGACGCGGCCGACGGCGACGGCGACGGGCAGCGCAAGACGCGCCACAACTTCTCTAACATCATCTGTGGTAGTCCAACACACAAGAATTAAAGCCATAAAGTAAAGTTGCTTGTAAAAATTGCGCTTCTTCAAGAGTTGGTAATTGTTGGTCGGCCGTGTATTGTAGCAGTTCAGTGATTATTAACTTGGGACATTGCTATTTCTCAAAACAGACTCTAATTATATGACTGTTTTGTTACAAGATTGTATTAGGTAAATGTTCGATAACTAAATTTAATTGTATGTTATATTATAATGTGGTAGCTATTTTTGTATTTAAAGTTAGGTGTTTATGCTACAAAGTTTATTGTAAATATTACTTAGCCAAAGTGGTACCATGCCAAATACAGACGCTGTTGTCAGAGTGCATTTTGTAATTAATGTTGCATAATAACTTGTACAATTTAAGTGATATTTAGTAGTAAGATGGATATGTAGACAATTACGAAACCAATGATATGAATATGTGCGAGGCTAGATTCAGAGCAATGGAATCTTGAAACTAGTGGTAAGAATTAAAAGTTGTTCTCATATGTATACCATACAGATGTGCCACTTGCCTGGTTTATAATCTTCTGGATGTTCATTTAAAAGTAGCCTATGATCAATCGACAGAGTGGTGACGTGATATTAGATGCTATTAATCAGTTAAGAAAACACTTACTTTTTGTTTTTACTACAAAATGTATGTTAGATTATTGTAATAACCAAAGAGCTAGCCTATTGATTGATACTCATTATCAACATTTATTTATAATGTAGTGACATTTGTTATTTATTTAATATCTTGCTAAAGCTCAAGCAGCTTGAATATTAATGTTATTTTGCAAGATATAAACACAATTAATGCCATTATTTAAAAATATACATTGCGGAGAGTATTGGCGTCAGATAGTGTATAGGGCAAAACTAGTAGTTTAGCTATATTATTATAACGTAAGTAGGTAGTCCCATACTCACGCACTAAGTGGATGTGGCTCAAAGAATCGTTAGCTAAACAAAATCGGGTAGGTACTTACATTTTGTTTTTACCTCCGTAAATACTCGTTCAGTTATAAGTACAATACACGTAGATAAACAAGTACATACAACGCTATATGACGTTGAATATAAGATGAATATCCGTTTCATACTGCACATGTGACGAACGCCGCGGGATAAACTATTGTTCCGTCTGAAAATTGTCTGTCTGGTTGTTTTCTTTGTATAATAAAATTATCTTATCCATCTTGTATTAGGTAGTTATCTAGTACCTGATAGATGCTGTGTAGATTATCCAGCATTGTATATTTATTTTTAAATAGAAATGACGTACCAAATGCAGCTTACCAGGCCGTAAGAACACAATTGTAGATTTTATTTAAGGAGAAAACATGGAAATAAACGAATTTGCGATTATATTTTGTTTCAATTAGCAAGAGCTCTCGCCTGAGGTGTAATTATTCAGCGCTCGGCGCGGGAATGCTCTCGCGGTAGTTAACACGAACGTCTGCGCATTCATTCATTCCGACTAACTTGTACGACTTTCTTCAAAATGGTGTCTAGTAATTTTATGGAACCTTTGGCCAAAAAATATTTGCTGATGGCAAGTAAGTTTGATTTTATTTTTCAAATTAGTTTATGAACACATGCCTACCAACTACTATTCCGATTACCTCCTCGCACACATTATAACAAGTATCTACCTTTGCCCGGCCTTTCCCTTGTCGTGTGGGTCTATCATCCGTCCCATCGGAATAAGAGTGACCTATAGATAGTGCACCTGTGTTTGTGCACACACTTGTTTATTTTATCTAATACTTGCTTAAGTCCGCACAATGACTCCGCTCCGTTATAGCCGTGGAAATTTGGCTTCATCTTATATTCATAATAATAACCTAGCTAGGTATTTACAATACAATACATTTATTCGTAACACCAAGTTAAACGTCGAGTGCAATAGTAGTAGTGGTTAAATAATAATAACACTAGGTACTAACTTCTAAGTACACTACACATTTATATATTCAAGAAATTCATAAATTAATACATTATTGATTGCTTTATTCTTTATATTTATTTACATTCATAATATTATTTTTCACAAATGGGCAGTTCGTAAAACTCGTTTATAGAATAGAACGAGTTTTCTAGAAGCCATTTGCGTAGCCTCGATTTAAAGGCCGTTGTGGAAGTTGCATCCCCCCGGATTCTGTTATTTTCTTTTTTATAGGATCTTGTTATTTAATCAGGTACCTACTACCATTAATAATACGATAAAACCCAATTATTTTATACCTACCTACATAGCCTACCTATATAAAACCTACTTTTGTTGCATCCATATTTTCTTAGCTTTTGGAGCTCTTTCTTTGCAGATATCTTGAGCACAGTCCGCATAGACAAGCTGAGCGTACCGGAGGTGATAGCGAGCGACTGCACCGCCGCCGCTCTGGAGTGCATATACAGCGGCGCGGGCGATGACGTCACGGTACGCTGGCTACTCAACGACTCGCAAGTGTACGAGTGGAGTCAGGGGAAGGAGCCTAGTGTTAGCGGGTTGCTGGAGGAGAGAGTTGACTTGTCTTACAGGACGTCGGGTAAGGACCACCACCAAAATCCGTCGTCTTTGTTTGTATGTATTAAATTGTACCTAATAAAGTGAACACATGATCTGATATAATATGTTCGGTGCTAAGTGTTGCCAAGTGAAGATTACATAACTAGGTAAGTACCTACAAGATGAGTGGAGTTTCCACTCCACTAATAAAGAGAACACATCAGAACATTTGTTCGTACAATTTAATACATACAAACAAAGACGACGGACTTTGCGGCGCGGTGGGCGAAGGTCCGCCTGCGACGCAGGAGGTTGCGGGTTCGATTTTCGCCTCGAGACAAATTTCTGTACGATCTGCTGTGGCGTTAATGTTTTTAGGGAGGAAATTAAAATTACAAATTAAACAATTAACGTCAACATTAAGAAAATAAATATATATTTAAAAAAAAAAGAAGAAGGTCGTAGGTAGGTTTGCCGGTCTGGTTTCACTTAGTGGTCCGGTACTATCCTGGCTTTCCTGAAGGCCGCTCAGGTGGGTGGACACCGACGGCAGGAAGGAGAAAGAAGGTCCTGTGACGTCCGCCGTCGAAGATGGTGCCGTGAATGCGCAGGGAATGAAAATATTCCCTAGGGATTAAACCCTATCGTCGGACCCTGTGAAGGAACGTCCACAGTTATGTATTGTTCTTTCCTCGCTTTCCGCTGATAGTGAACCCCCTGTACCAATGTGCCTATGAGGAGAAGCCGAGATGTAGGTATGTAGTTGGTGCAGAGGTGGTTCGATTCACTATCAGAACGGAGTTACAAACAAGCATTATGAAAGAACTAAATACAATGGGTGATATTATATTAGCGGGTTGATCATGAAGTGATCAACCCGCGACAAAAGATGGGATGAATGATATATAATGATTTCTTTTATAACGTATCATTTACCATGATAAATAATACGTTATAAAAGAAAGATGAATGTACATACTTATAGAGTTAATGATTACCTACCTACATGACATGAAGCATATAACGATGTTCAACACTTACCCTATCGGGGTGCAGAGCGACACTTAGATTTATACAAAACCTCCCAAATACGTTGGAAGAGGTGGTACCAAGGTAAATGAAATAACTGTATCGCTAGTGCGTGAGACGACACTTAGTGTATCTAATACGTAGACAACTGGTGAACGCACTCGATTGACTCGACTGTCGTTCGTCGTGTCCCAGGGGCAATGAGCGGCCGGCTTGCCTCGCGAAGCCGCTCACGCGTCGATCAGGTGATTCCCGAACAATGGAATGTGACCGCCAATCAGAGCGGCTTACGTGTTCCGACGCGCGACCGGTACAGTGAGTGTAAGAAGTTTATTACTGAAATATACATGTACGTACAACGTTACATTACCCCCCGCGTCACAAAAGGATTTTATCCATATTATTAAAGATAAAATCCGCACAATAAGTTTCATATTTCATATTTATCCTTACAAAATTCAATCTTTCATACTTCACGCATACAAACAAGCAAAAGTGGCCATTTCAACGGCTACTAACGCGATCTATCAGTTATTAAGGTAACCATTTTTAACTTAATTGGAAACCCATATGAATATTTTAAGTACAGTGGTGGAAAAAATTGTGACGATTAGGTTGGTTTTGACGATAAGCATTGTACATGCTATAAAAAAAACTAAATATCTATTTATTTAAAACTATCGATTTCAAATCTTTTATATGCCATGTACCTAGGTTTTTACCTGACATATCTTCTAAAATATAGACTAAAGGAGACTTCTTTTTTATAACGCGACATTTGATGAATTTTGGTGCCAGCTTTTTGCTAAAGTACTTGTCTTTGTCACTTAAAACAAACGCACGCTTCATCACTACATCACCAACATTAAATTCTGACGGTTTTCGACGCAGGTTATAGTGAGCCGTGTTCTTTTCATGTGCATGCCAAAGTTTCGTTTGAACTTTATCAAAAATCTCTGAAAGGGAACCTAAATTTTCAGCATAACAATCGCGTGGAAGGAACAAAAATTCATCGCCCAGATCATTATCGACATAGTGAGTACCACACACGACTAATTCTCTGCCAAATACCAAAAATGAAGGAGTGAAACCTGTTGCCTCATTCACCGAATTGTTAATGGCAAACTGTACCTTGGGGATAAAAACGTCCCACGTCCGGTGGTCATCCTCCACGAATGTTGATAGGCAAGTTATAATAGTACGGTTGTAACGCTCGACCGTGTTGACCTGCGGCGTGTATTTAGGGGTATAGAATAGATTAGGGACGTTATATTTCTTAAAGAGGGACTGTGTGACATTACTGATAAACTGGCTACCATTGTCCATGAAAATAGTTTGCGGGATTCCATGTATGAGGAAGACGGAATCTTCCAGAAACTTACAAACAGCTGTAGAGGTAGCAGATCGCAAGGGACAAATAAGACAAAACTTGGAAAAACAGCAAGTCACCACTAAAATGTAGCTGTTCTGCTTTCTAGTGACGGGCAGAGGGCCCATAAGGTCAATTGAAATAGCCTGGAAAGGGCGACAGCACTGCTTCGGACGACCCATTTCTCCTAAAACTTGGTGATTCTGAGCTTTGTAAGTGAGACATTTGGTACACGAACCAACAAACTTCACTACGTCCTGGTGCATACCTGGCCAAAAATAGCGTAACGTGAGACGACGATACGTTTTGAACACGCCAAGATGTCCAGCCGTAGGCTCCGCGTGGTTTTCGAGTATAACCTGCTCACGTAGCTCGTTCGGTACTACCTCTTTCCACTCAAATTCTGAAGTTAAGTCATTATGTTTGTTCTTTGTCAATCTAAAAAGGGAATTGTTTTTAATAAGAAAGTTAGGGAAATTTTCTGGTTTTGTAAGGCAAGAATTATAGATGTTTTTGTACCACGGATCAGTAGTTGTTAAATGAACGCCTGAAGTACTGATTGTATTAAGGGGAACTGTTCTACTTAAGGCATCAGGTATGACATTGTCAACGCCGCGACGATGTTTCAGCTCAAAGTGAAAAGCGGACAATCTAACACCCCAGCGAGCTAGGCGACCGGTCGGGTTATTTAGGGACAAGAACCACTTTAAAGCACTGTGGTCTGTATAGACAGTGAAAGGCTTCCCGTTCTCCAAATAACACCTCCAGTGTTCCAAAGCTATGACGACAGCAAGTGTTTCACGCTCTGTGATGCTATAGTTCTTTTCTGCCGCTGACAAGGACTTACTCATGTAAGCAATTGGGTGCTCCTTGCCATCTATGGTTTGGGTTAGCATAGCGCCCACACCATAGTTGCTGGCATCGGTATGCACATCGAATGGCTTATCGTAGTCAGGACAGGAAAGAACCGGAGCGGAAACTAAGCATTCCTTCAACTTCTGAAACGCCAAATCTGCTTCCGGGGACCAGACAAACGGAGGTCCACCCTTCTTGCACGACGTCAACTTATTGAGCGGAGCTGCTATACTGCTAAAATTAGGGACGAAACGACGATACCATGTAGCTGTACCGAGAAAGCGCTTAATATCCTTACGACAAGAAGGTGTTGGATAATTGAGGATAGCTTGAACTTTCTCAGGATCGGTACGTAGTCCATCACTATCGACAACATAGCCTAGATACTTGAGCGTACTCCGGAAAAACTTACACTTCTCCAGGTTGATGGTGAGATTGGCCTGCTTCAATTTCTCTAGAACGCGCAGTAAAACGGAGACATGGGAATTGAAGTCGTTCGAGACGATGATGATGTCATCAAGATATGCGAATACTTTAAGGTCAAATTCACTAAAGAGCATGTCTACCAGCCTCTGCTGAGTTGCAGGCGCGTTGGTCAAGCCGAATGCGGTACGCTTAAAGCGGAAAGTACCACGATTTGGCACGTAGAATGCAGTTTTGTCTCGGTCTTCAGGAGCTATTGGAATTTGCCAAAACGCTTTGGACAGATCTAAGCTCGACAAGTAACGAGCGTCACGAAGGTTGTCCAAAATCTCTGACACGTAAGGCAAATTGTACGCATCGCGTTTTGTGACAGAATTCAACTTACGACTATCGAGACAAAAACGTGGCTGGCCATTCTTCTTGTTGACTATAAGGACAGGGGACGACCAAGCGCTTTCACAAGGCTCGATAACGTCAAGACCTAGCATCTCGTCGACCTGTTCAACAAGAATACGCTGCTTCTCCGGCGACATCCGGTAGTAGCGTTGACGAATGGGCTGTGCGTCACCAGTATCAATTCGGTGAGTAATTGCCTTAGTCTTACCTAAACCTTTGCATTCGGCAGAGATAGCCTTAAATTGTGCAATAATATTGTCCCCTACTAACTTTTCTGATTGAGATAAGTGATCGTATGCTTGAATAAATGAGGGACGATCAGTCTGAAGGCTAGCAGCTGAAATATTAGAATTAAAAAACAAAATATTGGAAAGATGATTAGGGAAAATATTAAACTTTTTCCAAAAATCGATACCCAAAATGAAGTCAATGTTAACATTTGGTACAACATAAGCTTTAATAACATGAAACATGTTTTCAAAATTGATAGGTAAGTTCAAATAGCCTATACTAGACATAGATTGACCACCTGCTGCTGAAACAGTGATGCTATGATCCTTTTGTACTTCAAAACCCTGCTGTTCAAAGACACGATGAAAGTTGTTACCTACAATTGTGACAGCTGCACCAGAATCCATCAAAGCGTGTAATTTTAAATTATTAATGTGTACGACAGCATAAGGCCTAGGGTCATTAATCGGTTGACTCTGCAGAACTGTATTTATCTTATATGTGCTAAAATATAAACTAATAGTTTGTAGCCATTTAGCCCAATCATCACTATCGA
Organism: Eupithecia dodoneata; assembly: GCA_947044415.1. NCBI lineage: Eukaryota > Metazoa > Arthropoda > Insecta > Lepidoptera > Geometridae > Eupithecia > Eupithecia dodoneata. The sequence goes on along the minus strand of OX345664.1, from coordinate 12,304,148 downwards.
ACTTATTAGTACAATTCTGCAGGCTTACTAGTTTTTTGAAGGCTCAGCCCTATTTTTATTGCATGTCGGGCATTGCGGAGTTTTAACACCCTCATGACCACAGACGAAGCAAAGTATTTTGTCTTTATTGGCTTTACATTGCCTCAGGTTATGGGTGTTGTTACGACACCGCGGACAATACGGCGCTTTGGGAGTAGGTAACATTGCATGTACATTCTTATTGCTGTTATATTTATCAGAATTGTTGCTACTATGAGATGGTCTCTGCGATGAATGACCGCTGTACGCAAACTCTGGGGCCATGGTATCAGATGTGACCTTGGGAGGCTCATGAAAACCAGCAAGACGTGCCTGGATATTCTCGTAATTACGACATGATGATCTAAGCGTGTCAATACTGTCAATCCTAGCGGCAGAAGCTAAGGTGCTCGCGTAGCATGGCCTAATGTTATGCAGAAGGATCTCTAATTTGTCCTCATTAGAAAGGGATTTTGACAGACGAGAAAACAGACCTGACATTATTGAGAGATAAATAGTGATATTTTCTGTCTCACCTTGAGTCCTAGCACGTATCTCTGAGAGTAGTCTATAATCATAATCCGCTTGATCGAAATCATTTTTGAGTAACAAAACAAGTTCATCCCAATCTGACACTTGGTCCTGGATTCCACGGTACCAGTGTAAAGCGTCACCTGTAAATATTTCTGTGGCGTACGACATTAACTTTGACGAGGAAATATTCCTAGCTTTGCCGAATTCAGAGATCCGCTGTATAAAGGATCGAACACACGATTTCCCGTCAAATTTAATTCGAGTAAGTTCACCAGCTACACCACGTTCGCAAGATACGCTTATATTTAAAGGAGTGCTAGCAAGTTGATTTGTAGGGCTCGTAGAAGACGAAACCAGAAGAGAATCAACAGCAGTGTCTCTAAGCGATTGATTGCGTTTATATAGCTCACGAAATTCTGCTGCTGCGATATTATAAACGTCTTTGGACTTTTCATCACAAACAAGCCGATTAAGTCGGTGATAAAGGTGATGAAGGTAGTTCTGAGCCCGAAGCACAGCATTCTTGTCAGGCTTGGAATCAAGAAGGAGTTTTGTTTTAGTGAGAACGTCACTAACCCCTTTTAAGTCCTGATTGATTGGCAACGAACTATCAAGAATGTCTTCGGAAGGAAAAAGAGGCCCTAATTTTGAAATTTGCTTCCTTAAATCCTCAACTGTACTACTGGGAGTTTCGCCTCTAATAGTCACTTCATATTCTAATTCTGATTTTTGCAACGACAAAAATTTTATGGGATATTCCATTTTAGTTAAAAAAACAAGTAAAATTTTTCAGCTAAAAAAAAAATAGTGTCACCGCAATAAAGTAAATGTTGAACAAGGTTTATCTAATCTACTCCGTTCTGTTACAAAGCCAGCTACGTAACGTTATGGTTGGCAAAGGAAAAAAAATGAAATTAAGCAAAATGAAATAACTGAAAAAAAAAACACAGTAACAAAAATAAAAAAAAAAGCGTGAATGCAACTAATGTGTACAGCCAGGTAAAATAAAAGTTGATAAAAGAAAAGTTATAAGACTAGTTGTTAAAAGTTGACACTTTTGTCATCGACTGTACTAAAACTTACGAACAAAGAGAATGCAAGTGACGCAGTTTTTGCATACAGGATGTGTAAAATTTCAAAAACTACGGTAACAAATACAAAGAAGAAATAAGTTTAGGACAGTATTAAAACAAACATACAGGATGTACACCTTAGTTACGAGCAACCAAAAAATAAATAACGTTTAACAAAAAAAAATAGCACATAACACACAACTACTACGAAGCAAAACCAGACCTTTTTTAAAAAAAAATTAACCACGTTTAAGGGCGCCAGTGTGGCGTTAATGTTTTTAGGGAGGAAATTAAAATTACAAATTAAACAATTAACGTCAACATTAAGAAAATAAATATATATTTAAAAAAAAAAGAAGAAGGTCGTAGGTAGGTTTGCCGGTCTGGTTTCACTTAGTGGTCCGGTACTATCCTGGCTTTCCTGAAGGCCGCTCAGGTGGGTGGACACCGACGGCAGGAAGGAGAAAGAAGGTCCTGTGACGTCCGCCGTCGAAGATGGTGCCGTGAATGCGCAGGGAATGAAAATATTCCCTAGGGATTAAACCCTATCGTCGGACCCTGTGAAGGAACGTCCACAGTTATGTATTGTTCTTTCCTCGCTTTCCGCTGATAGTGAACCCCCTGTACCAATGTGCCTATGAGGAGAAGCCGAGATGTAGGTATGTAGTTGGTGCAGAGGTGGTTCGATTCACTATCAGAACGGAGTTACAAACAAGCATTATGAAAGAACTAAATACAATGGGTGATATTATATTAGCGGGTTGATCATGAAGTGATCAACCCGCGACAAAAGATGGGATGAATGATATATAATGATTTCTTTTATAACGTATCATTTACCATGATAAATAATACGTTATAAAAGAAAGATGAATGTACATACTTATAGAGTTAATGATTACCTACCTACATGACATGAAGCATATAACGATGTTCAACACTTACCCTATCGGGGTGCAGAGCGACACTTAGATTTATACAAAACCTCCCAAATACGTTGGAAGAGGTGGTACCAAGGTAAATGAAATAACTGTATCGCTAGTGCGTGAGACGACACTTAGTGTATCTAATACGTAGACAACTGGTGAACGCACTCGATTGACTCGACTGTCGTTCGTCGTGTCCCAGGGGCAATGAGCGGCCGGCTTGCCTCGCGAAGCCGCTCACGCGTCGATCAGGTGATTCCCGAACAATGGAATGTGACCGCCAATCAGAGCGGCTTACGTGTTCCGACGCGCGACCGGTACAGTGAGTGTAAGAAGTTTATTACTGAAATATACATGTACGTACAACGTTACACTGCAGATATTTGTTTCGGGTGTTCTGTTCGTTTACTATGTATAATAAAAAATATCTATCTATGTTATGTATTGTATTATGTATATCAGTCTTCATTCATTCATTCTCAGTAGGTAAAGGTAGGTACCGGTACCCATAACACAAGCTCTGCTTAGCTTGGGGCTAAATGATGCTAGGATTGTCCAGCATTATTTATTTATTAAGAGAAAACCGAGTAGGTACCTAAACCTTATACATACATACATAGGTTATTAGAAATTCGACAGTAAAATAATCTTGAAGGGCGCGAAAGTTTACTGCGAATAGCGTGAGAGAATCCGTGGACTAAAGCTAGTCTAACTGAAACAATGTTCCAGCTCTTCAAGTGGTCCAGAAGCACATGCTGCGCATCCTAGCGCTGACTCCGGAGCTCAGCGGGGACTACACCTGCGTGGTGCAGAGTCGGGGCCGGGAGGCGAGCCGAACCAAGACCATGATTGTCTTCAGTTAGTTTCACTCTATGCGTTTCAACTCATTTAGCGACGACTTTATTCAGCGTCAGTTCTTACCGTACCTACTTACTGTAACGCTTTAAACTCAAAATTTAAATCGTTAGAGGTGAGTCCAAAAACTGTAGCCTCGTCTTTGAATGTAGGTACCATTATTTGTGTAATAATATTGCACACGATTTTGTGAAAAAATATGACATATTGCCCTGAATTCGAAAATATTTGAATGTGTGCGTCAGTCATCAATCGAAAAATGAAATGATAGTGTTATTGCCTATAAACATAGTTATTATTAGTGTGCAATCATACTGCACGTACTTTCGTGAACAACATGGCATTTTAAAACACTTCTTAACAAAAATCCAAGTCCAAGCGTCATATAGCTCACACTGTGTTCAGATGTACATTGAGATCAAGTGAGTGAGCTCACTTACGCCGCGTGGCAACAAGGTCGCCGGTCTGACCACGGTAAGGGCACATCTAAGAATTTTATCTTTGTTTAAACTAATATTGATAATGATGCATCTCTGGAAACGAAGAATGTTGTGTGGCAGGTCCAGAGCAGGAGTTCGAGCTGACCGTGTCGCAGGTGGCAGCAGGCCCGGGCGCCGCGCTCGCAGTCAGCTGTGTGGCCAAGCATTTGCACCCTCAGCCAGACCTCACCATAGAATATAACAAGTAGGTACCTAATTTACATCCTACGGTTCTCTAATCGACTAGTTAGTACGTAGGTAAAATACAAAATGCAACAATGTTATCATTGCTTTATTGGCTACATTATTTGCTATCAAATGAGTCGTATAGCTTAATCAGTACAAGCACCCGTGCTTCGAGGCAAAAGGAAACAAAATGGCTGCCATTTTATCACGGAGAGAGAAAAAAAATAGGGATCGTGATTTGTCGATAAAATTTACCGTATTTCATTGTTGACGTTGACTTGTTCTCCTTAAGGGTTCATAAGTAAAATAGACTATATAGTAGGCAAATCGTCATCATCAGATCTACACTTTACCAAAGTGAGTCTAATCTATAGTATAGAGCTCTTGTTCACCAGGGAACCGATATCACAACAGCAGCAGCATATCTGGCGTCTCGGTGCGTACTATGACGCCGAGTGTACCGCGGTACTGTCGGTACCGCGCGCCCACGGCGAGGTGGCCTGTCGGCTACGCATCCCACAGGTGGACTACACGGCTATCACTACCAAAATTGTCCACGTGGGTAAGTTAAGCTGTAAGTTTATTTTATTTTCGTTCTTCTGATTTTATTTTATGTGTGTGTCAAAATCAACGTCTTCAACTCGGTCCGAGGCGATTGTAAGACTACTTATAATATACATTTATTTCATGGCATCACAAGACAAGTACAAGCAACTTAACTGGGGCCTATATGATATATGTACATATATGTACGTAGGTACCTTAGAGCGCATACATAATTAATAAATAATTATAAAAGTTCAAAAGAATAGTACCATAATCCTTCATGTAAAGAATGTGGTACTGTACCGCTATGATTTTCAATTTTTTTTAAATTTATTATGTTGTATCGTTTTGTTTCAGGAATACTAGGTCACAGCGGATGCTCTTTAGCAAGATTACATTTCTATCTAGTCACTCTTTGCATGATCATTTTAACTTAAATAAGTAGCTTTACATGACACCTCCAACAATACTGCAACAAGCTTTGGTACTTTACATGACACCTCCAACAATACTGCAACAAGCTTTGGTACTTTACATGACACCTCCAACAATACTGCAACAAGCTTTGGTACTTTACATGACACCTCCAACAATACTGCAACAAGCTTTGGTACTTTACATCTAGCTAGATGTGAACATCATGGATAAAGATATCGTCAGAATTATATGAATACCTATCTACCCTTCATTTATACCTATAAAATATCGTACATATCTTGAAGTAATAAAACGCAAGTCTGTTATAAAAACATGTATTCAATAACCACAGAATCAAATCAACACTTACAGTAGTATTAGTATCACATTAATTCAGCGCAGCGCCGCGGCGAGCGCTGGCGTCGCCACCAGGAGCACCCAGGATGCGCCGGAGTGCCACCCGTGCCCGGCTGAAAACAATACACGCACTTAGCACAACTCATAAACACTTATTTATGGTACCTAATAAATAATATCTCTAATATAATCTCTATTTTTTAAACCTACACTAGGATTAGTATATAAAGATATTGTATTGAGTTTATAAGAATACTTAGTAAATAAAACAAGATTGCTTTTTTTAATTTGTAAAGAGTGATGAGTTTGTTTTTAAATGGGATAGGCCTTTGTCTGACCACAATCTCACCTGATGGAAAGTGATGATGTGGTTTAGGAATCCTGGGATTTTCGTGGGAACAGATACAACAATAGGTAACTCTAAAATAGGAGCTAAGCAAGCTATGGAAATCGATGTATTCATGAACTCATTTAGGTATTGAGATTTGAGAAAGGTTTATGACATTAGAAAGTTTCTTTTTATAACCATCATGCGATGTAGTATCTTGATGATCTTGGACTAAAAATAATAAATTCAAAATACGTGAAAAAGTAGCGCAGATCTTTGCTGCGTAGAGTCCTGCAGAACTTTCATATGGTTAGTAGAGTCACCCATCAAACATTGTTATTATAATACAAGTGAAGCGTGAACGCCGAACAAGGTTAGGAAGGAGATGCTTGTTACACATGACAATAATACAATTAACTATAAACTGCACAAATAACATTCATATACCTACTTAAACATAGCGTCATAAAATAAACTAAATACAATAAATAAGATTGAGTTTTAATAAAACATAATTTGGTACGTATTTTATATTCATATTTTTTAAGACTAACTAACATATTTTAAGTAAATAGAAATAGAATGTATGAAATTATCGAGTTTCTTTCGATGGAACGAACACGATTCGATTCTATTGTTGCGTTATACCTACTCGACTAACTAACGTTTGTTTACTTTTTTTTCGCCAAACTTATTTCGATCAAAAAGAAAGAGAGGGCAATATCTAAAGCACTTTCAAATGCATCAACAGAATTTTCAGTCTACTTCCACCACAAAGGTCAGAAAATATAGAAAAAATATATAAATAATAAATAAATCAATAATGCTGGGCAATTCACACAGCATCTAGCTCCATGGTAAGCAGAACTTGTGTTATGGGTACTAGATAACTGATATACATAATACAATACATTACATAGATAGATATTTTTTATTATACATAGAAAACGACCAACCGACGAAATGTAGACCAGGGCCCTTTTCTACTCAAGCAATCGTTTCACTATGACAATGGTATCGTCGACTTGACTTGATTTCTTTGATTTGGCAATATGTGTCAAATCAAAAGAAGGGGGAATCCAACATCTCGTCTCCCAAGCCAACCTAACCTGCACGTGGTACACCCCGCTAGATAATGAACTAGGCTCTGGTGAAAAATAGGAAACAATCTTCCAAATGTAATACTAATCCCACCAAAAACATAAATGTAAAATAAGAGAGCCAAGTTCAATGCAAAAATTATGAATGGCTGTGGGCTTCGCGGCAAAAAGAATTGATATCTGAATGAGTGCCAAGTCAAATCTATGTAGGTTAGATTTGACTTGGCCAGTTTTTATCAGAATTAAAACGTTGAATAACTTTATAAAATGACTGATGTAATGAAAACTGGCCAAGTCAAATCTAACCTACATAGATTTGACTTGGCACTCATTCAGATATCAATTCTTTTTGCCGCGAAGCCCACAGCCATTCATAATTTTTGCATTGAACTTGGCTCTCTTATTTTACATTTATGTTTTTGGTGGGATATAATTCTACTTGACAATAGATGGCGATTGGTTATAGGTACTTTGTATCATGGGAAATAAACATTTATAGGTACGTAGGGCTCAGTGTTAATATATTTTAATAATCATATGTACTTACTGAAATTACTTCAACTTAAGTTCCTAAAGACTTTTTAGTCGCCAAAATATTAATTTTTCAGTTTTTATAGTCATTTTTAAACAAGCCGCCATCTATCGTCAATCATTAACTTATAAAGAAAAACAGGGCCAGGGCCGTATTTAGAATCCAATTATTTTACTGAATGTACCACGGCTATGTTGAAACATAGCATGTATGGAATGCACCTATGGAATGTTTTATAATAAATATTCTATATTGAAAGTACTTTCCCTCCGTGAGACAACTACTATAATAGTAGTTGTTTAGTAAATTTAATGAAATTGAAGCCCACCTATTAATGCAATTTTAAATTGTGTATGTTCTAGATTTCCATCTCAAGATAATGTAAGACAGCAATGGATCACAAAAATTAATAGACAGGACTGGACTCCGACGAAATATACGAAGATTTGTTCTTGCTGATAATACTGATAATCATATTATTCTTCTGATTAAATCAATAGCTGAAAAATATATAGGTATTCGTTTTAAGCATTTTGCAACCATAGAAAATGATAGGGCAACCAACCGACAACAATTAACCAAAACAGTTATTTTTGCTGGAAAATGAATTTTGTGAATAAAATAATTCTTAGTACGTCCCCTACACTAGTGACATCTAGTGTGAGGTAGTAAAAATATGTAGTTACTTCGAAAACAGAATCTATTATTTGCCGGTCCCTAACAACTACACTGTATTCTATTGCGCAATCGGAGACGTTAGTACTATTGCTTATTCTATGCAATGCGGATTCTATTCGAATTTAAACCTTATTTCATTGACATAAGGTCGTCGTCGCTAACATCACTTATTTTTTGACTTTTTTTTATTTTTTGATTTTTTCCTACGCTTACACACAATTACCGAGCTGGATTCCAAATTTCATCCTTCTAGGTCATCTGGAAGTAGGTTAGAATTAGGTACTATATGTATGTCAGTCAGTCAATGTGAATTTTTACGACTTTTCGACCTTCATATCTTTGTAACCGTTTGAGCTAGCTTCATGAAATTTGGGCTTCTACATGTCCTTATGGATATAATTCAACACACGTAGTTTTATGTGTTTACGTTAAAGAGGTTTTGAGTTATAGAAGGGTCAAAAGTGGCACCAAGTGGTTCGTGTAATGATACACTCGGCGCGTTCCTTTGCTTGAACTTGGCTTGGTCACGCTGCCGCGTGCCCTGATAACCTAATAACTGATCGATTTTACAATTATATTTTCCATTACTTGACATTGGTAGAAAAGTGTCCAACCAGACAGCAGAATTGCGTCAATCCAGGCGTAGAGCCATCTAGGAAGAAGTTGAAGTTAGAAGAAGACACAGTTGTCATAAATAAAGAATCATCATCATCATCATCAAGTGTTGTCACCAAAGACACGTTTTCGGTGCGACCGACAGCGTTGTCATGTCACAGTCACAGTGAAGCTATTAGTTGAGCAGAGTCAGGCCCCTAATGAGATAATGTAGAGCAAGATGGAAGGTATTCGCAAGTATACTTACTTCCTACAAGCGGTACTGCCTCCGTGATGGGGTCTACCTCTGCGGCGTCCTCGGGAGGCGGGCTGCTGGCCGCGCCTGCCCCACAAGCTAGTTAGTAACATCCAACAAGACATACAACAACACATGTCAGTCGAGGGCACACGCGCAAGCCTACAGTACGTCCAGCAACATCGGACACGAACACGGAACTTCCTAACTCTTATATTTTCACATTACGGCACAAGACTTGACGAAGAAGTGGCTACACAGACGTCGCAGTTCTGAGTAGGGATAGCTTTAGTTGAGTAATACCTCATTAACATAACATTGTATTCTTATCCGCAGTTGCTGTTCTGAGTTCGGTCTATCGGTGTCGGGTGTCGAACAGCTGCTTTTTATAATATACAATTTGACTTGTGCTTATTTTGTAAGCCTATAGAAATAAAGTTTATTGGTTGTGATTCTGTCGATTCTTGGCACCAAAACCAAAAACTAACAAGCCTAATATTCGTTTTCTTTTATTTCGGATGTCGACAAGAGCTTCAGAATCACCACCATTATTAAGTTTTACTTAGTAAAAACTTGGGGCTAGATGACGCTAGGTTGGGCATGAAAATGCCATTATTTATTTAGACTACGGTATACGGCAAAGCTAAAAAGAATTATTGTGTTTTCAACAGTCTTTTTATATGTGGATATTTTTGCAGCGCTCAAACTTTTCGATTTTGATACCTAACTCTTCAAACTACATTTTATGCAAAAAGTTTACTAGAAGGGAGTCGCGGATTTGTTCGTAGTCGGGTTTAGTTTTAGTGAATACCTCCGTGAACTGATATCGTATCCGATGTTGCGATTTGCTCATATATTATGCATTATATATAACAACAGTATCTACCAAGACACTTCCCAGCCATTTCATGTTAATTCGGCCTTCGTATGCAAACTCCTTGCGTACAATACAATACCATGCTACGACCATTCCGCTGCGTAGCGCGTATATATCACATAACGACATAGTCATTTATTTATATTTATTTGAAGAGAAACCAGTCTTATGATTCATTGATTTATACTATTAGTAAAACCTACCATATATCGAATTATATACGTATTAATATTAATATTCCCAATTTCCAGTTAAACGTAAGAGAGTTCTCGAAATTTGACCATTTGATTAAAGAGTTGATGAGCAAGCAATTTTTCTTTGGAATAGTACAAAAATCATAAGTACAAATTGATAGGTTTGAAAAAACCCGAATGCAAATACCTTGGTATTAAAAGTTTAAAAAAAAATTCGGGATAAATATGAATCCGTCGTGAATCAAATTATAAATTATGGCACTCAAAGTAGTGCCACTGATCATTCTACATACTGCTGGCTCGAATGTGGACGCTTTAATTGTATTTGTACTGTAACTTAATTGATGTCAGAAATAAACGTATTGAATTGTATTCTTAGCAAATAATATTCCAAATCGGTCTATAATTAAATATTTCTTAACTTACGATCTGAACACATAATTATAAGTATTAATACAACGGATATTTATCGCGTTTATTTACCTATTTTTCCCGACGTTTCAACAGGTTTACACACTGTCGTGGTCACGAGATGACCGGTCATAATTGTCAATCGTCCCTAAAGAACAGAGAAGGCACTATCTGTCGACTCACCAGAGACGTAGGTGATGGTGTGTGCGTACTGCGGGTGCGCGACGGCGGGGTCGTCGAACAGCAGCTCGCACGTGAGCGAGGCGCCCTCCGCCTCCGCGCGCGCCGCCGTCGCGTTGCCGAGGATCGAGTACAGTCCGCGCGCGTCCGGACCAGAGATTATCTTCGAGACGGTTTCTTCGATACTGGAACGATAATTATAATCTTTAGTAACAAAGAAAATTACATTATTTCATCATCATCAGTCTATAGCAGTCCACTGCTGGACATAGACCTCCCCTATTGAGCGCCATAGCGCTGTGTCTTCAACTAGCCGCATCCAGCATCTGCCTGCAGTCCCTACGGCAGTTACCCGTTAACTTTGACGATGAGGTCGGGCGCGGGCGCGACGTCGCTCGCCTCGCACTCGATCCTCACGTCCTCCGCGTCGTCTCCTACCAACGACACGTTCAACTGCGGCCCGCTGCCGGCCGCTGAAACAATACATGCTAATATTTTATGCTGCAGCAAAAGAACATTTTACAAAATTCTACAATTGTTATATTATAATATTATATTTTTATTATACTTAAAATCTCGTGTCGTTATTTATTCTATTTTTTAGTATTTGTTGTTATATCGGCAACAGAAATACATAATCTGTGAAATTTTCAACTATCACGGTTCATGAGATACAGCCTGGTGACAGACGGACAGATAGACAGACGGACGGACAGATAGACAGACGGACGGACAGCGGAGTCTTAGTAATAGGGTCCCGTTTTACCCTTTGGGTACGGAACGGATCCTTCAAAAGTTTAAACAATAATTATGTCTGAATAAAGAAACTTTTGATTTAAAACGACTGACTCACTGAAAACCACCAACTCCTGGTCTTTCCTGACCTCCGCGCCGTTGGCCACCTCGCACTGGTACGTGCCGGAGTCCTTGGGGGTCACGTTCTTCAGCACGATGGTGTCCAGCTCGCCCGGCTTCAACTCTGGAATACACAAGACAACAGTCAAACAAACTGCCGGTACCACAACCTCTAATACTCAAACGCACATCAGACATTTCTCGGGACAATTATTTGTTCCAGGTGTTCTGAGTATTTTGTACAAGTATACAAATACAAAAGTACTTTATTGTACACCAGATACAGATCATTACAAAAAGACATTACATGCGACAAGTACAATGGGCGGCCTTATCGCTTACCTTAGTATAATTAGTGAGTTTAGTAAAATCTGTAAAAATTTCATCTTTTTTTGCATCGATCGTTAGGTTCAATTATAATGATGAAATCTCTCTAACAAACTTGATAAATGAAAGGAAAATCATCAAAACTTAAAGTAATATTAATAATAATGATTAAAACGTAAATTGTTTTAATTATTTACATAAAAAATGGTTAACTAACTAATTAGTTGTTCTCCATGGTCTCCATTTTCTTGGATACACAAATGTATTCTTGTAACGAATTCCTTTCGAGTAACCTTTAATAACGTGTTGTATTGTACCATACCTACTTATTATAAATCGTATTCTGAACTTCAACTCTCAACTCGTTTACATTCGCATAAGATTTAATGTAAATTATATTTTTTACATATTACTCATTAACATAAATCCGATTCACGTTATGTAATTCTGTTTTATTCCACATATTATTACGTGTGTCATTCCAAACGGATCAAACGACACTGTTGTATTAGGTATTGTATTAACCTGTCAGTAGTTGTAATGCTTTAAATAAATAAATCAATTGTTTGGGGTTCGTATGTTCTCCGTTGACTATTTTTAAAAGTTTGCTTGTTTTCATTGAAATGAGGTTTTGGATATAATACCTACGCGACATCTAAGTAGGCACTTAAAATAATTCAAAAACTTTTAAATATATCTTCAAAGTTGACTATTAGAATGATTTTAGGATTCTATCGACACCCGATGAATGCAAATCTGAACAGGCATTTGTACTTATGGCGGACAAAATAAACTCTGATACGTGCATGAACCCTAATTTAAAATCTTTATTGCACTACATACAAAGGGTACAAAGGGTGGGCTTAATGCCGAGGTATTTTCTACCTGCCGACCAGAAAACACATGTTTTATTATAAGAGGATTGAATGATACATTTGGAATTATAAACAATACTATCCTCCCATCGACTTTTAGTTTCAGTGACAAATTGGAAGATCAATCAACCAACACTCACGAACAGTAATCAGATGACTGGCATTCTTGCCATCTATCCGCTGGTAGAGAGGCTTCCTAGTGTCCCCGTGGATCGACCACCACTTGACTATGAGCGACTCCCAGCTTCTCTCGCCGAGCTCGAACCGGCATTTCAACTCCACGTCCGCACCAGCCTTCACTGCGGCGGGGATCTCCAACTCTGTTATGGATAGCTGTCGGCTCACTGGAACGAGATATTTACCATCATTAGTATTTTTAAACTTACGCGATCTGAACACATAATTATAAGCACTAATACAACGGGTATTTATCGCGTTTATTTACTTATTTTTCCCGACGCGATATATACCCGTTGTATTAGTGCTTATAATTACCATGATTAGATTTTTGAGTTTTCCAATATTTCGGCACAGTTTCCTGCGCCATGATCACGGAATAACTGAAGGCACTGCGAATAAGTTTTTATGGGCAGACATACCGATCTATCTTTATTTTCCGTTTCTAATGACTTTAGTGTTAATAACCATGATAGTTTCAAAAGTTTCACTGGAACGAGTCCAGATATCTTATTGAAACAACAAAATGAACACTAAGTACTAGACTAGGCAGTTGAGCGAGGTGTCTGCAGAAGTGCAGACTTATGCAATAAAGGTAGACGTAGCTCAACTGATCCAAATCAAATGAAGAGTGACATATTAATTTATTTGTGTATCTGACAATACTTCTCTCAGTTAGAGCGAGGAATTTGAAGTAAGGTGAATACTTGTCTTATAACTGTAAGCTATTGCTAAGACTGAGGTAGAGACCCCTCGCGTCTACATTACGGGTTTATTTACCTACTTCATTTGAGGCAGATGAACCAAATGACTAAAGCCCACCTATGTAGTTCTCAAACACAATATTATTATAATATATATACACAGATTAACTAATGTTACTTCCCTAATAATATACATACAAGACCTGCATAAATAAACCTATTAAAAATATCTTCTCTGTATTGACCTTCATCAATAAATAGTTCGTTTAAATACTTATTATAAATGCAGCTATGTTAAATGATGTGATTGTGTTTTGCTGTGTTTAGTTTTTCCGTATGTGTGTACAAAGCCTGGCTGCGAATCAAGAACGCTAACGCAGCGCAGGGCGAACATTTTCTCCGCTGCTCGTAGCCATTCGAAAAACCCAAAATGTTGGCTCTTTCACCTGTCAAGCGTCGTTAATATGGCAAAGCCAGGGGCTTTGTGGCTATTTGGGAAGCGAGAGTTCAGCAGTGGACGATCAGGTAAAATAGCTCACTAAACACGCATATAGGTAGAGAAGGTCCATTCATACCTATATTATTACTGCAAATGCATATTTGTCGATCCGTCTGTTACATTTTAGAACGGAATTTTAATATTTGGCATGTAGTAGGTATTGTTCGTATATCACTACATAGTATAAAACAAAGTCGCTTCCCGTTGTAATAAAGGAGCCAGTCCAAGTGCTCCGTTCAATAATTTTGTACCTACAGTCGTTTAATTTTACAAGCGAAGTGCAATAAATCTGAATGTGCCGGCTGATGCGGCCATTACGATGAATGGCAGCCGCCAGTTAGGTGGCGTTTATCCTTCCATGTCGGAGGCGATCGCTGCGCCCACCACTCTCATTTATATATTAAGTCGTAAGGAGCTTCGGAGTCTGAGACGCAGGCTTTAACAAAGACGCAGATCTTACTCGTTACGTTCTGTCTAATCTAAAGGTTATCGCACTTATAGCGACGGATCATCAGCGCCACAATTTGAGTCGCATTTGTTATATGAAACTCTTAATTAGTAGACATACTAATTAAGAGTTTCATATAACAAATACTCACACAATTAGAACCGTAACGGAGTCGCCTCGCGCCTCCTTTGTTTTTTTTTCTTTAAGCCTTGAGCGGCGAGGCGACCCATTCCGTTTCATATTTGCTAATTACGTGTGCGACAACCATAAAACGGCCTACAGACAGAAAATTTAAAACTGAAATCAGCGCTCGCAATTATAAACAAGCGGGATATAAAACCTCATTTTCAATTCCCCATGTTTACACAGAATTAGGTCATATTCAAATGAATAAGCGTGTGTCTTGGCTAACCTTGCGCCCGCTCCGGGAATGTTAAAAATACCATCGCTACGCGATGCTGCGTGTGGGTCGAGCAGCGGCTATCACATCCGAACTATTCAATAAATGCCCATTCACATTGTAGTATTAACGAACGCTTGCGAGATCCGACGCGGGCCATGTGGCAGGATGATAAATCTTAGCTCTATTATGTCCTTCCTTATTTATAGGAGAATGCCTCAGTGGCAGTCAGTCGCACGCACGCAGCTGATACAAGTTTTTACGATTCCTAATTACCTGCTGTAGGTTAGTGGACCACATTAGATGTCAGGCGCGGTTTATTATTAACACGAGTACATTCTGTGCGAGACCATGTCACCCTTATTATGAGGCGTTTCTATAATACGAACGATTGTGTTTATAAAATAACTAGCTCCCGACTGCGGTTTCGCACGCTTTTATTCCGAAGTAAAAAGAACCTAGCCTACCTGCCCGTGTGAATATAATAATAAAAGCAATGTTGGACAATTAACACAGCATTATCTAGCCACAAGCTAAGCAGAGCTTGTGTTATGGGTAGTACCAGATAATTGATATACTTACCTACATAATAACAATATATGGATAGTTATTTTTTATATGAACATAGAAAACGACCAGAAGACCCGAGACAAATATCTGCTTATCATACAAACTTTTGTCCCGAGGCCGGAATTGAAGCCGAGACCTCTTGCGTTGCAGGGCTTATTCCATTCTTCCCCGTTGAAGATCCCCGTCAACGGGGAACAATGAACTTTTTGTTCACTCTTCCCCGTTGACGCCGATCCGAGCTTGTAACGGGGAATAATGAACTAAAAAGTTCATTATTCCCCGTTGCGTCAAAAATAAAATACTAATAATTTTTAAAATCATGTTTTTATTTATTTATAAGGTAAAGATCACTTATTGATTATTTTTATAATCATATTAAATTGCCGTCGAAACTATTTACTAAACTTTTTAATCAAATCAGATTTTTTCCTATTCCTTTTTTATATTTTTTCTATAAAACCATAGAACTATAAAAAAACATAAGTATTATAAAATAAAATACAGATATGTACTTATGTAATCACAGATTTTACGTTTATTAATACCTACAATCACAGTTTAATCAGTCCTATATACCTAATCAAGTACTATAATATACTATAGTACTAATAAGTATGGTGATTTCTCTAGTACATGTTATCTAAATGTAAAAATGTAGCATCTAAAACATAACATTCATATACCCAATAAAATCACAGATTGTTATAATTATCAATTTAAAATTACTTTCCTAATAACTACTTTAAATTACTACTATTTTCTTAACAACTTTAAATTACCTGCTTTATGATTATTATAGAAACATCCGAAAAACTGAAGTTGACCCAACAAATGCATTCAAGCAATGCTTGCGAATTACGACCTTATTAACTATGCAATAACATACACAATACTGTAAGACGCACATTTTTGGCGGCGGCGGCTTGTCAGCTCGTACATGATTGGTCATCTTTTGTTTGTCGGTTAGTAGTGGGGCGGCACAGTGTCATAGTTTTGAGAATGCAGTCCTTATCAGTTTGCAGTTAGTAACAGATAAATATGTTTTGTGAGTGTTAAATTAAAGAAATGGCTGGTAATTCAACTGGCATTTGTTTAGAGTACATTAAAAAGGGTAAATTTAACATACTTCTCCGAGCTGGACATCAATACTGTGCCAAATCCAAATAATAAGAATGGTGCAGTTTTGTGGGAGTGTACTACACGAAAAAAAAGTAAATGTACTGGATCCATCACTTTAATGGTAAGTTACTTCCTTATATCTTTGGTGATTATATGCATTGAACGTTCAAAAAAGTTAACCTACATAAATAATATGCAAAAATCAAAACAATGTGGAGTAGGTACAATAAATAACTGTTAAACTGTGATTGTAGGTATTAAACTAGAAACATTAGAAACATAAAAAAGAAATGGGAAAAAATCTGATTTTATTAAAAAGTTTAGTGAATAGTTACATGTTTTTAATGATACTACAATCTGTGATTTTATTAGGTAAATATATAGGAATATTATGTTTTTAATGTTACCTATTTAATTAATAATTGTAACAAACTGATTTGATTAGGTATATAGGACTGATTAAACTGTGATTGTAGGTATTAATAAAAGTAAAATCTGTGATTACATAAGTACATATCTGTATTTTATTTTATAATACTTATGTTTTTTTATAGTTCTATGATTTAATTGAAAAAATATAAAAAGGAAATAGGATAAAATCTGATTTGATTAAAAAGTTTAGTAAATAGTTTCGACGGCAATTTAATATGATTATAAAAATAATCAATAAGTGATCTTTACCTTATAAACAAATAAAAACATGATTTTAAAAATTATTAGTATTTTATTTTTGACGCAACGGGGAATAATGAACTTTTTAGTTCATTATTCCCCGTTACAAGCTCAGATCGGCGTCAACGGGGAAGAGTGAACAAAAAGTTCATTGTTCCCCGTTGACGGGGATCTCCAACGGGGAAGAATGGAATAAGCCCGTTGCAGGCGGATCTTCGCCCACCGCGCCACAGAGATCGTCGTAAGGTCGTCAAATAAAGTTAGTAGGTATTTACTTTTTGTAGAATCCGTCCACGCGTTTATTTTCTATGACTGAAACAAAGATTTCATAGTTTCTTTTTAAAAGAGATTCGCTTAATGATACCTGTCTGTAAAATCTGTGAGTGAGATACATGTCTACATTGCCTACTCGACAAATATCGCGACTGAAGGGCTCATCGGAGGATGAATTACCCAAACAAACGTAATACAATACCAAAATTATTGTCATACGAGTATATTTCTACCATATCCTATTTTTTTTTTAATTTCAAAATACAACATTCCGAAACTAAAATTTCATATTTTCGTCCTACTTTTTTCGTATTTTTATACAACAATATCTTAAGTTTTGTTTTATAAGAACCATAGCTTATATTGTTTGAATTTGAATATGTTGTTATAGAATAACATCTTATGCGACAAATACTATAATATTTTATGTTATTTTTGTTATTACGGAACGCAACTGAATTCATACCCAAGACACTGGATATGAATTCAGTTGCGAGAGGCATCCGCAGGGTTTTTAACGATAGCTTCGATATTTTTTCATTTTGGTTCCCTTGTGCGTGTCTATGAAATATTGCATTTTTTAATTCAGTGGGTCAAAGAAAATAAACGCATGGACGGAGTATAAACTGCGTGTACTATTTTGTGCTGGTTTGGTCTGAAATAAATATTTGTTTATTTATTATTTTGAATACGTCATGTGTGCATAATTAGAGCCTCTAGCTGTGGACCAATATCAATATAGGCTGTTGAGGTGTGCACACACACAGCCGAATCAATTTTCAGCGTGAAGAGGTAACAAAACAAACTTGCATCCGTCTGTCCATCGCTGTATTTATAATATGCTAGCTTCTCACATAGTATCCCAGGATTTGTTCAGCGTATAGTTTATATAAGAACAACAGTTTTTCTATTTGATAGCCACACACAACATTACAATAGTCGTTCCAAAACAACATTGCGAAAGTGGTCCAGTTATATTTATAATACAATCGAAAGGCAAAGGAAATGCTCTCCACTTCACTCTAACATTTAAGATCGAACAAGCCACAATATTTATTTATCCGACGATTGGAGGATCCGACCAAGGATCATCATTCAGTCAACGTGGCAATGCTGCCAGCATTCTGGGCACTGCATTTCTGGTGAAGGCTTACATTTTAAGGAAATTGATATACATAGTTACCTTAGTGTATAAACGAATTGTAAATTGTAGTTTTGTTTGTTTTTGTGTACTTGTTGTAATAAATGAATTTCTTAAGAATCCGATACTTATTTATTATTGTCATATTCCCTCTAATTTGAAACATCATAATAGGTATTAACACGAGCAGAGGAAAAGCCCTTTGGAATTACAAAGGAATGAAATGACAAGCGGCCAGGTGAAGCCGGCCGCTAGCGGCCGGCTTCACCGGCTTCACTCAGCGTTATTTGAAAAATGCTTTTGCGATCTGCAAATATATGTTTAGGGTGTTCTGGGTACTTTCTATGTATAATAAAAATGTATATCTAGTAAAGTAAAAAATGTAATTATTGACAGGCAACACGAGTCCATAGGCTCCTGAACTAGTAAAAAAACTGTGTTTCAGGAACTAATGGCTTCTCCAACTAATGTTTACATACAATTATGAAATCTATGTAAAGCATTTTATTTATTTATTTCCACCGTAGGTACACAATGTTACACTTGATGTCGTTAAATACTATTTTAAAAGACAAATTACATTTTTATTATAACACACACTAACTTTTGACAAAGGAAACACCATAGGACATTGTGCAAAAAAAAAGCAGACAGACATGCCTTCTTTAAAAAATTAAAATAAATTATGGTATAAGTTAAATGGAATAATAAATTAGATAAAATGTCAAAGTAATCTGCTGTATAAGGGCATTGTCAAACTATACTAATGATATTGTACAAAAGTAGATAATATACAAGTAAAATACAATGAAATAATGTCAGGAAGAAGAATAATATTAAATTTACATTTAAATCATTCTATTAGCTTGTGGCTAGATGATACTGTGTGGATTCACAGAATTATTTATTTATTATCAGGGAAGCATAATGTCCAGCAGTGGACTAGTAAAGATTGTCGATGATAAAATTACACATAAATAAGAAATAAGGACACGAGTTATTGAGCAACCAGTTGCCAAAGCATCCTAAGAAACCCTCAGATCGTGTCCGCGAACATCACCGAGATTCACGATCACGTTCCAAAATAACACAGATATGTACGAGTATGATACACACACTAAAGATAAACGTTCCTTCGCTGAAACTTATTGTAGTCGTCGGAGGGAACGATTGGGGTTTAGGTTTGAACGTCAATAATTATTTAACTACTTACGTGAGTAATAAATATTTTTAAACTTACGTGATCTGAACACATATTTATAAGTATTGATACAACGGGTATTTATCGCGTTTATTTACCTATTTTTTCCCGACGTTTCAACAGGTTTACACACTGTGGTGTCGTGTCTTGTAAAACATATCAATTAATTACACAAACTTAAGAAACTCGCTGAAAAATCTGTAAACACGAACTCTCTTTTAAAACTGTGGGTATTAACCCCGATATTATTTATGTTTTTCGTTTAGGGTAGGCCTTTGCCCTACCGTGGGACGCTAGACGCAGGCTATAATAGTTTTCCCTCACCTGTGACACAGCACAGGAGGAGCCAACAGTGGAGCAGCGTTTCGCGAGACATGTCGAGCGCGGGCGCAGCGCTCGCGGCGAGTTGTTCAGACGGACTGGTCGCGCCCGCCCTTCGAACTACATTGGCCTTGATACCGACAAGGTGGCCGAATATACGACGCGAACTTTAACAGCCGAACTAAATCTGGTACCTACTGGGCTAACTATAATCTGTGTTCGCTTTTGCGCCTGGATTCGCATGCGTTTTTATTGTATTGTATTTATTTATTCTATAAAGATACATTGGTACACTTGGAAATGTCAAATTTTACACATATTTTATAACGACAAAGCTTTGAAAAAAGCATATTTATTTATTAATTTTATAACTACACGAGGTAGGTATATATGTATACACTAGCTGTGCCCGCACCTTCGGCCGCGTAATATTAACTATTTCATGCATTTTAATTTTTTGCGCGGAATCAACCTTTTTCTAATAAAAGTTACCAAGTTGTCCGTAAACCATCAGCTAGCTGCGATTTAAAATCGGTCCAGTTGCTTCGGAGATTACCCGAAACACACAGATAGAAGGTCAATTATTTTAAAATTTGTTACTTGTATAGTTTCGTGTGCATTATTTTTCCATTACAAACTTCAAATACCGAATTGCATGCAGAAGCAAAAATTCTACTATATATATTGTGACTCATGTATGAATAAACTTTTATACCTAAGCTAAAATGATGTAAAAATGTACATACGTGTGACGCTCCATTTTATTCATATTCATTAAGCAATAAATGAATATGAATAAAATGGAGCGTCACATCATCCATTGGTCACTCGTATGTAACCGTGTTTGTTAGGAGCGCGTGTAACAGCCCCATTAACGTGTTTACTAAAGGTTTACGATATTGTTCACGTTACATAAACGCGGGTTACATACTCCCTTACGAATGCAGGACTGTATGTGCTGAAGTGGCGCCCTCGTCATACATCTTTCACAATTTTTCTGAATTATTAGCATTTTGCAGTTTGTATAATGTTGAATTCTTCTCGTTAGGTTTTTGTGATTGTTCTATTTTTATAATGTAATAATTTTTATGTCAGGAGATACATAAGTACTCATACCGTAGAATAATAAAAATGATAGCTGCCTTTTGATAGCTTCTCTTCTTGCATTTGTATATATGTATGTAAATGTAGGTACCTACTTATCTATAACTATAATATTATTATTCCTTGCCAAACCTGTAGGCATGCACCTGTTCATGGCCGGATACATTTTTTTTTCCCTTCTGTAGGAGTCTTCGAACGTTTTACTTTATACGAAAATTACGATACTAATAGATTAAAGCCATTTATAATAATTATCTGTTAAAATAGTACAGTTTAGCTAAGCAAAAGTTCTGAAAAAAATGCAGTAAAATATTTATTATCTACAAAGCAGCGCCCACATCGCGTCGTTTACATATGCGGAAGCTAATATAAACGACGCGATGTGGGCGCCACTTTTACTCACTGAAGCCAAGTAATAATGGTAAATGCGGTAGAATGTTGATAAATAGTTACGTTTGTTTCCAAGTTGCGTCGGGTTGCTACGCTGCATGGGGTCCGATTGGAAACAGGATTAGAGCAAACATTCTGTATATTTGTGTGTAACATTATATCAATACATTTTACATAATATATATATAGGTACATTTTTGCTTAACTTTAGATGATAAAATAAATAATATGATTATGTAGGCGTATAAAATGTTTGAATGTTTTTCGAGTAAGTACATACTTTCCTAGTTAGGTTAAAAGGTTAAGCTTTAAATTGTATTATTTAATTATCCTAGTATTTTGTAAATAGTTAGGGAGCCGACATGCCGAGGATGAGACAGGTACAGGTCGGGTCCAGCTGGTGTGCAAAAGAGAAGTCTTGTTCCCAGCAGTGGGGGTGTCAATAGGCTGAGTGAGTTGATGGTAAGTATTTGTTAAGAAGAGTCTCAAAATAACCGACCGAATCTTTTTAACTGACTTCAAAAAAGAAGCGAGGTTCTCAATTAGACTGTTTTTTTTATATTTTATGTTTGTTACCTCAGAACTTTGGACTGGGTGATCCGGTTTTGAAGATACTTTATTTTTTTGAAAGCTGGTGCTTCCCGCGTGGTCGCTTGTCATGTGTTTTGTGTACCTAATAAACTAAGGCTGGTTTTATCGTACGCGTTTCGGCAGCGCCGTTGGAGCGCGCGCATTGGGAGATGTATGGGGGTCGTAGATGCGTTTCCAAGTCGCGCTCTTGTGCAGCGCCGTTCAGTAAACGCATCAGTAAACGTTAACAGCGCGCTGCCCAGCGGGCACTTTAAAACTAGCCTAAAATAAATAAATAAAATATGTAGCTGAAGACTGTCATGTTATCTACAAGTTGAAGTGTTGCCGCAGTCGGTCCGTGAAGGTGATGTGTGTGAAGAGCGTGGGGTGCGCGTTGGGGGCGCGCGGCGGGCGCGACGCCAGCGCGATGGCGACGGTGTCCTTGAGGCGCGCGCGCGAGACGTCGCCTCGCAGGCTAACCAGCCGGGAGAGCTGCTCCTCCGTCATGTCGGGACACTTGGCCACCACGGAGTGCAGGTCCAGGGATAGCATCTCTATGTCTTGGCAGCGCAGCACCTTAAACAATAGCAAACCAAAATTATTTTCAAAAGTGTTATTACTATTATTTACTAGCTGCGCCCCGTAGAAATCTATGTGTCAAATAGTTTATAAGCCTCCCTCTTGAATCACTCAATCTATTCAAAATAACCGCATCAAAATCCGTTGCGTAGTTTTAAAGATCTAAGCATACATAGGGACAGACAGATAGCGGGAAGCGACTTTTTATATAGGGTGTCTCAATATTTTTCGTTTTTAATTTGAGTATTACACCCCAACCAGGAATAGCAGGGGGTGGGGAGTGGTCTCAATCGCTTGGCGGACTTTTTAATTTTTTTAGTATATTAACATTCTGAGACACCCTATACTATGTAATGAAGTTAATGTTTGTTGTGAATGACAAAAAAAAAAAGATGTTAGAACTGTTCCATGCTCACCTCAGCCAGCATGCTGATAACCTCGAAGGGGTGGTCCACATTGACGCCTACGGCCGCTATCTTCCGGAAGAAGGCCCGGACCTGGCTGGCCTCCTTCACGACCTTCGTGGCCGCCGCCTGGCACTCCTCCACCGTCTTGAACGTTATCTTGCGGGACAGCATCGCTGTTATATACTTCTTGTAAACTATAACATACAAACATTTATTTTACAAAATATAGAGAAATAAATTGAGAAACAAGTACATACAAATAATTATAAGACTATCAATGTATTTATAATTATTCAGAAAGGCTACCGCGCTATTTAGCGCATAACGTAGCGCACTTTGTCAGCGTTATTGTGTTAATTTAAGAGCGTGAAAAGGCGTTATTCACGTCAAAGTGCGCCTTTTCACGCAATGTGTTATTCACGCCAAAGTGCGCCTTTTCACGCAATGTGTTATTCACGCCAAAGTGCGCCTTTTCACGCAATGTGTTATTCACGCCAAAGTGCGCCTTTTCACGCAATGTGTTATTCGCGCTAAAATGAGCGATAACGGTGATATAGTGCATTACGTTATGTACAAAATAGCGTGTTTATTTTGCACATACGTATAAATATATATGCAAGTAACGCGATAAATATCCGTGAATAAAAAAAATAACGTGCATTTTTTTTATTCATGGATATTTATCGCATTACTGCTGACGTTATTTTTATTATTAAATAGGTATATAACTGTAATGTTTTTTTTCTGAGAGCTACATGTTTCATTATTTCTGTTTATTGCAGAAATCGTCTCTAACGTTGGCTTTGCGTTAGTTCTATGGAAAGTTTAAAGATCACGGCCGTGTGTTAAAACCTGTTGAAACATCGGGAAAATAAATAAACGCGATATAAACCAGTGAATAATAAATTGATTTCTTATAGTGTTCTGGTAAAAAAAATACAAATAAAATAATAATACGTAGTAAGTTTAATATGTACTTACCTAGATTCTGCGCCTCGTTGATCACATACACGAAGTTTTTGTCCCGTAGATGGTTGTAGTCTTGGAAGTAGTCGTCGAGCGTGATGCAGATGGTGTCCACGGGGACGGTGGAGGAGACCCACTTGATGGTGAACAGGTCCTCGAAGTGCACCTCCAGGTCGAGGAACGCTTCCTCCAGGAGGAACCTCGCGGCTTCGTCGCGAAGGTTCTGTAACAATCATACTTATATTATAAACAAGCTGTGCTCCGCGGCTTCAGCGAGTTGATATCTATGTGTCAAATGGTTTATAAACCACCTTCCTATTGAATCACTCTATCTAAGAAATACTTTTTAATGATCTATGCTTACATAGCTGTGTGGTGTGGGTTGTCCAACATTATTTTTTATTTTTATAGGGATGACAGATAGACAGAGGGATGCGACTTTGTGTTATACTATGTAGTGATGCGATTTGTTTGTAACCTCTTCACTCCAACACTACGGAACGGGCTAAAACTTTTGTGACGTAATGGAGCTACGCCTCTTCAAAGCAGGGAAAGGTTTATTTGTAACTACCCTCACTTGGTTTCGAAACTAGGCATGTCCATCTGTACACTCAGATGATGATATTACCTGGTAGGTAGTGAGACACTTGTCGAACTTGGCCTCCGCGTGCGGATTGTGGGTCCCGGGAGGCCAGCGGCGCGCCTGCGTCTGGTGCAGCAGGGAGGCCATCTGCTCGCTGTTGTTGACGATGGTGATCATGTGGTGCGTGAAGTAGGCCACGCGCGACCGGTCCGCGAAGTGACCGTTCTACAACAGAAACGAACATATCACTTACAACAGAACTGTAGGTAGTAGTGACTATTTAAGCTTTTGCAATTTGGAGTCGTCAAGAGTCTAGTCCCAAGCTAAGTAGAGCTTGTCTAGACGATGCTCTGTGGATTATCCAGCATTATTTATTTATGCGTACCTTGAACTGTATAACTCCCTCCCGGTACATGTTCCCGTAGCGCGTGACTTGGTCGATGCTGAGCAGCAACGCCTTGAACGTGATCTCCTTGCTGATCGTTTCTGTAACCTACACCCACATTTAAACAATATTAGTATAGTAATCACTACACAGTATAAAACAAAGTCGCCTCCCGCTTTCTGTCTGTCCCTATGTATGCTTCGATCTTTAAAACTAGCAACGGATTTTGATGCGGTTTTTTTATAGATAGAGCGATTCAAAAGGAACGTTTATAAACCACTAAAGTCATTTAAAACGGGATATTTACCATGATTTGATTTTTGAGTTATCCAATATTTCGGCACAGTTGCATGCGCCATGATCACGGAGTAACTGAAGGCACTGCGAGTTTTTATGGGCAGACATACCGATCTACCCTAATTTTTTGTCTTTTGCTACGAACGTTGCCACTACCACCGGTTTCACTATTATCGAACACGACACACAACACTGACGGTATCAGAACGCGAAGCGGTTGGTACATCACTTCTTCCGTTTTTGCACATTCTCACAACAGGGTTCCAGGTTCCCGATAATTGGAAGCCATCTTCTCGGTTGAAGTTCCTGTGTTTCGTAATCTCAATAGCCTCCCGTACCATTCTTGGTATATAGTGTCGCTCTGTTGAGATTACTTGTGGATTATGTAACTCGATCCAGTGGTTGGAACCCGACTCGAGATGTTCCGCTATGGCAGACTTCTCGGTTGCCAGATTCTTAACTGCTCGTATGTGTTCTTTTACTCTGCAGGAGATAGTGCGCTTCGTTTGGCTTATTTTTTTTGTTTATAAACCATTTGACAAACAGATTTCCAAACAGGCGAAGCCGCATGACAGACAGACAGCGGGAAGAGACTTTGTTTTATACTATGTAGTGAAGTCGTTGGACAGTCGAAGGAGGCCTAACTCAGCAGTGGGTGTCGTAAATCTATGATGAAGATAAAGTAAATCCTGTATTGGCCTTCTGTTTAGAGATTACGTATGTCCATTTTAGTTCATAAGGGCTGTGGATTTTGTTTTATAAATAAATAAATGGTGATGTGAGTATGTAGGTGACCTGTAGGTTCTGGTCTATCATCTGGAAGATGATGACGGGCGCGTGCGTGTGGAAGGCGCTGGAGTGCGGCTCCACGTCGGGTGCGCGCTGCCCCTCCCACTCCGCGCGCTCAGACTCCAGCGTCTTCTCCATCCATTCCATGTAGTTCGACTCCATTTTCTGGAAAAAAACACGATTATTATGTGATATTTATATTGGTTTTTATTGGTAAGGCCTACACCTTACTGGAATACTTTAGCTTAAACTCAAACAAACGAATCAGCAAAATGAGCATTGTACTGAATATTTTCTATCGATAAATTATTGAGAATCTCCGGTACCATAACGCACATAACACAAGCCCTGTAGGTCTACCATGAGTTGTCACAGTTAGATCGCCTGACGTTACTACAGCAGTTACGTAAATACGCGGATAGTATAGTTAGCCTCTTTAGTGGTACCATGAGCTGTGTTATTGCGAACTACTAATGTTATAGTTACAACTACACACTGTGTAGTTTTGCGTTGTTATGTTGGCGTCATTATAAAACGTTGCTCAGTTCATATTACATATTTTCATCTCTTTTTAAATACTGCACGATGATAGAGACAGAAGATAGGTGTTATGGTAACTGTTATCCGACAAATGTAGAAAGTCGCCTGACGCAATTATTTCAATGAAATCTAAGGCAACCCAAATTTATTGGTGTTACGATGGTTCACTTCACTGACTGGCATTTATTTTGTCACAACAACGAACAACGGATGGACGCCATGCGATTCACTAATTGAATTTTGTTTAATAATGGCTCTTTCCCGGGAGCCCTATTTCCAGCAGTGGACTGCTATAGGCTGGTGATGATGTGATGATGTCTCTTTCCCGAAGTGTTACTGGAAATTTAATAAACATATTCACAACAGTTGGATGGTTTAGGCCCTAAACAAGAAGAAGTCTAGGCCCTAAACATGAAGAAGTAAGTAGCCTACTTAGGGCGTACTTTAGGGCTATTTCTTCAATGTAATAAAGTCATCGCTTCTTGAGAAAAATGGTTTGCCTCTCCAACAACATGTTGATAATGACCGTGAGCGCAGAATAATAGTATATAATGTAAGTAGTACTTAGAGTTGTTTCAATGAGCTGCAAAATAATTCATCGTAATAAAATTATTTCATTTCAATATTAATTTTATTAATTCAATAATAAATCGTTCATCTTCTAATTCGGCATGAGCTAACATTTCCCAAGCAAAACGTGCTCTATTATACATTTTTAATTCCAAAATCGCCAAATCTATCACAAACTATAGACTGTTCATGAAGCAAATGGTCGGCGAGTGCCGTAATATGACATCTGTCAAATTTGTAACTCATGGTACCAAATTCTATGGAAATGGAGCCCAAACTACAGTCGCTGTAGTATAGTTTACTACACTGTAACGTAGAATAGTTATCTACGCGACTCATGGTGCGCATTTTAGTAACTCAACTATCCGCTAGGGGCGCTGTAAAAGTTTTCATACATTTTGTTAACTACAGTCGCTAGCGAGTATAGATTGTTAAAACTCATGGTAGACACACTACTTGCTCCGAGGCTAGATAATACAGTGTAAATAAATAAATATCCAGCATCTTTGTTATGCGCTTACCTGTAAGTAGTCTCCCTCTAGTTTCGTCATCATCTCGTCGCTGAGCAGCGGCGGCAGCGTCGATACGTCGATCCTTAGCTCCGTGCTCCCCATGAGTTCCTCTCCAGGGTATGTATTCAGCACCCAAGACAGTAGGGTCACATACTCGTTGCCTTCTATGCCGCTTAAGAACACGTCTTGAAGCTGGAATGACGAGAGAATAAATAGGTAAATAAATATAAATAATACGGGACAATCCACAGCATCATCTAGTCCCAAGGTAAGCAAAGCTTGTGTTATGGGTACTAGATGAATGACATACTTAATACAATACATCACATAGATAGATAATTTATATTATACATAGATAACGACTCAGAACAAATATCAGATCGTACAAACATTTGTCCCGAGGCGGTAATCGAATCCGCAACCTTTTTCCTTCGCCCACCGCTTCACGAGGTTGTCAGAATAGTTTTTATTAAGCTCAACTTTTAAAGAACACTGAAACCATGTGTCTTCACTTTAAGTATAGAGGCAATAAGAAGTGCCATTGGACACACTATACTCTAGTGTATTTAACATACATTTAAAATATATATTCTAAATAATGAAAAGCAGAAGTTTAAAACGTAGGTCACGGTAACTGTTTTTACCTACACTTCAAGACAAATAAATCCAAAGATAGTGAACATGACTAAAACAAAACTCACACTGGTAGACAAGCTCGTATGATACATATTCACATATTTATTGACGATATCGTAATGCGGCGGGAAGCAAGGCACACACAGCGTCTTCACGACCCTCAAGTCTTCCAGTATAAGTTGTCTGGTGAGCTCCAGGTATCGAATGAGCCACAGCTTGTTGTCTTCTCGCTCATCAACGCGTGTGCCTTCCACGCGCTGTCCGACCGCGCACTCTAACACTTCGAACGCCTTGTTGCGCCAGTTCTTGGGTCGGCCAGGGGGCATGAACCCTGTTTGGCTTTGTTGCTGTGAAGAGGAAAAATATGGATAACATTGTTAAAAAAATGTACTTTGGGACCGACATTGAAAATAATATTGAAGGAAGGGGACTGCCTATCAGAAATTATTGAAACTGCTTCAATCTCTATATTGGCATGAATTGAAATGTTCTGTTATGATCCCTGTTCCTGCTCATGGCTCTTATTTATCAGTTTAGGCAACCAACAATAAATATATTAATAATACTGGACAACCAGCACAGCATCATCTAGCCCCAAGCTAAGCAGAGCCTGTGTTCTGGGTACTAGATGACTGATCTACTTTAGTTTAGTTTTTTTTATCTCATAAATCAGTTTCCACAAGATAGAAATAACATTAAAATGTTTTCCTAGAAATATCGCGTGCTTAGCCGCGGGCAGAAACAATTATAAAAATAATTAAAAATACTAGTTTCTGCCTCCAGGTATGTATTACATAGATAAATATAATATATATAAATAAATACCGACGGCCGTTGGGGCAAACGTGTTCTTGAGTGGAGACCACGACTCGGTAAACGTAGTGTAGGACGCCCTCCGACCAGGTGGGATGACGACCTGCGAAAGACTGCAGGTAGATGCTGGATGCGTCAAGCCGAAGACAGGGCGCTATGGCGCTCATTGGGGGAGGCCTATGTCCAGCAGTGGACTAATATAGGCTGATGATGATGATGATGATGAAATAAATATGAATGTTTTTGTTGTGGGACTGGGCTGGACATGAGAGCCAGACGATACTGACTGGGTCCCGGACAGACGACGGCCACGTGGAAGGCGTAAGCAGAGCTGGCGGGATGAGCTCGACCTATTTAATAAGGAATGGGCTCTCGGTGGAAAAATGTTTTGTAGTTTTGTAAGTATTTATACACATGTCAGATAGGACAAGAGATCTTAAACTTGGACATATGAATACCTTTTTTGTATATAATACAAAATACCTACTTAATTGTAGGTATTTTGTGTTTTAGACAACATTAAAGCTCTGTAGATCATACATGCATTTGTGTTGAGGCGGGAATCGAACCCGAACCTCCTGCGTCGCAGGGAGACCCTCTCCCGCTGAGCTACAGACATCGTTAATAATTACCTCCAAAGCCATCTGGTCCCTCTTCTCCTCCCTTTCAATAATCCTTAACGCAGTCACAATAACCGTGGGCTCCTTGCGTACAGTATTGAGCGTCCGAGCCAGGATCAGTTTGATCTGCTTCTCGAGCAAGTTCGAAACCATCTCCACATCTTCAAAGTATGCCTTCAGCATTATCTTGTCATGTGAGGATTGGTTTGGCAGTCTGTGCAGTTCGTATAGAAGATCATCTCTTGAATTCTCCAAATCATTTAGGCACTATGACAAGATTATTATTATATGACATAATTTATTTTATTTTTTATTTTATTTTATTATATTTAATTTTAAATAAATAATGCTGGACAAATAAATAATACAATACATTACATATATAGATATTTTTTATTATACATAGAAAACGACCAGAACACCCGGAACAAATATCTGCAGATCGTACACACGATTGTTCCTTTATTATTATATAATACGAACTCAAATAGTTGAGATAATTGGATTTTAATTAATAAAGATAGTTCAGTAATCCATATAGATATGGTAAAAGTATTTCACTGTAATATTCTTGGTCTTTTTGTACTAACACAAAACTAATGGCCTTTCAAATGGACCAAAAAATGCATCATGCATACCATTATGAAATAGTTTCAGTAAGCTAATTGAGTTTTTTTTATTTACAACAATAGATGTGCAATTGATAAAAGTCATATTCTTAAAGACTTGAATCTTGCAATACAAGGAGTCAGTAGTCAGATGACTCCCTTACCTGGTGGGCATGCAACAACTTCCCCTCCCCTATCCACTGTTTAGTCTTAGCAACACTCTCTGGCACCGTGAAGATGTGTTTCAAGCTATCCATAGCAGTGACATACTGGGAGTGACGAGAATCCTCTTCTCTGACATACTGCAGTGAAGCTACTAAGGGTGGGACACCTTTTAGCAAGTCTTCCAAGTCATCCATTCTGAAATAATAATAGGCAAGCCTAGCTGCAGCTTAGTAAGCTTTTAATATTATTTATTTAATATCAGTGGCCTGTGAACTGGAAACATATAAGATAATTGCACG
Source organism: Eupithecia dodoneata (assembly GCA_947044415.1). Lineage (NCBI taxonomy): Eukaryota > Metazoa > Arthropoda > Insecta > Lepidoptera > Geometridae > Eupithecia > Eupithecia dodoneata. The sequence goes on along the minus strand of OX345664.1, from coordinate 12,273,192 downwards.
AAGATATTGAAATTACATATGGTGATAATAACACATACTTGATACCAATTTGCTGGATATCATCAAGACATTCTTGGAGCTGTTTGAGGCCGACACTGACCCCATCTAGTTTCCCCTGCACAGCGGACTTGAGTTGTGCTTCTATGGATGCTTTCTTGTGAGTTATCCTCTTTTTATATTGTTCAACCTGTGGCCAAAGTGTACAGGATTATTATTAGAGAGTTGGATAAAGATATCCGCTGGTTTTTTCCATATACTTGTTCCTATTCAGTGATTAGGATTTGTGAAAGTTAGTGATATGGTATCAATTCTTACTTTTTCTAGTTGTCCCGGCCTTTGCATCATATTCATCACCATTTTTTCCGCTGCAGCTTTCGCTTCCTCTTCTATTTCATCCATAGTGAGTGATTATTGTGTATTTTAAGAGATACACGGGCAAAAAACAGTTAAAAGAATATCTGAAAACACTGAAAATCAAAACAAAAACACCTTTTATCGCCTTGCTACCCACCCACCCACCTTCTCTTTCAGCGAGCGAAGTGCCGTTGGCTTGGCTTCATTTATTTGTCAATCATTTTCGTGATCAATGACTTAAATAACGTAAATAAGAACGTAGGGAGCATAGATTATGTAGGGGATATATTAAGTGGCCTAAATACGGCGAATCGAACAGGTCATCTCGTCTGTATTGGTCCTTCAGCATTTTAGCTGGCAGCACTCCAATGTCAAATTGACATTTGAGTCCACGTGTCATATTGTATCATCAGCTGTTGGCGGTACATGTATGTATGGGGGTGATTTCCTTCGTCCGAGTCAGCTGCTAAACACAAAACTTACGAAGTTACGATTGTTTTCTTTCTAATGTCGAGTGTTTATTACAAAGATTTATCATTAACACACTGAAAACTATAGTGCGTTTTCCAAATATGTGGGAATTTATACTATTACTGGTCTTGTCTACCATAGCTTACTTTACGACTGACGAACTAATACCAAAGCTCAAGGATTTGTTTATAACAGCCGGTTTATTTGGGATTGACCTTTGTAAAAACAGCAAGAATAAAATGTAATAACAATACAGTAACGCATGACCTTTACTTCGTTTTGACTATGTACTTTTATCTCAGTAAAAACTGTTACTTTCAGCCCAGAAGCTATAGGCGTGGTTTCAGGATGTGTGTTCCTCGTAACATGTTTCTTGTTCATCCCGATCAAGTTTGGGTATGGCCTTATGGATACAGAACATTTCCCACATAATGAGGTAATTTATATGTTTATTTTACTTTAGGAAACAGCGCCACAACCTCCTATTAGAAAACAATATCAAATATGTTATTTGGAACAATTGTGAACAGTTTGCAGAGTTGCTAGCGGCCTTGCTGTCAATCTGCTGTATGCTGCTGCTGGGCTTTGCTGATGATGTGCTGGATCTGAGATGGAGATACAAACTGTTGCTGCCAAGTGTGGCATCATTGCCATTGCTAGTGGTCTACTATGTCAACTTTAATTCTACAACCTTTGTTGTGCCTATTCCCCTGCGGTACTGGCTGGGGGCCTCTGTAAACATTGGTAAGTTATAAAACCCAGGTATGGAGTTTTGTAATAATCACAGAAAATAAGTGGAAACGAAAATGTAAAATGATAATACAAAATGATAATGTGCAAATATCAATCAATGATAAAAATGTATAATGATTTTCTAATATAAATATCAGTGTGCTCAATCTTATAATTTGTTCATCTATTTCAGGTTTCCTGTACTATGTGTACATGGGAATGCTGGCAGTGTTCTGCACAAATGCCATAAACATCTTGGCTGGAATAAATGGCTTGGAGGTTGGACAGTCTGTCATCATTGCACTTTCAATAATAGCTTTCAATATTATCGAGCTCAGAGGAGATCAGTTTAAAGCCCATTCCTTCTCACTGGTTATCATGATACCATATCTGGGCACAACATTGGCTTTGTTAAAGCACAACTGGTAAGTTAAATAACTAAACTGCATTAAATAGTACCATCAAAACCCTCCGTCCGTCTGATGTGACATATAGACTGGGTACTAATGGTTCTCTACCTAATAAGTAGGTACCTAATATCAAATTTTGTTTTGTTGATCATATTTAGAAAGAACTAATAATTTACTCATTTATAATCCCCTTTCTTTGCTTCCAGGTATCCATCAAATGTGTTTGTGGGGGACACATTTTGTTATGTATCCGGTATGACATTTGCTGTTGTGGGGATACTCAGCCACTTCAGCAAAACAGTTTTATTATTTTTCTTACCACAAATCATCAATTTTCTTTACTCAGTGCCTCAGTTATTCCATTTCATTCCATGTCCAAGACATCGCTTGCCCAAGTATACCGCAGAGACTGATTGTGTCCAAGCCAGCCGGACAGTGATTGTGAAGAAAGACATGAATGCTTTGTCTAAATTTTTTCTTTATATTCTAACTTTATTACGACTGGTAGATAGAATTAATGATAAAGAAAGCATAGTCATCAATAACTTAACATTGATAAACTTGTTTTTGATTAAATTAGGACCAATGTCTGAAGGCAGGCTAACCAAGTCAATCATGTTCTTTCAATTATTTTGTAGTTGCGTCGCCTTTCTAATAAGATATCCTATGGCTGCCTATTTTTATGATACATAAAAGTAGTACTTAGTAAGAATATTCCATTAAATAAGTTATTACTATTTTTGTAAAGGTGATTATGATAGGAAAACCAAAGAGCAAAGGCGTAATTGCAAATCAGTGATATAATTACAAAGTAATTTTAAATGTTTTTATTTTTATTGTTGTAAATATAAAAACGTAAATATCTCAGTAGGTCAAGGTTATTAATAAAATATGTGGCTAATATTGAAATTTGTAGAGCTTTTTATTCAACAATAAATATTATTATTATTATAAGCATTGCAAATCATTCACTCAACAAATCTTTGGTCTCATTTTTTAAAATATCAGAAGCACAAAATAAAAAGATCAAACCTACAAAAACAACATTTTAATAGATATACATTATTATAGTTCATTTATCATACAATCATCTCATTTAATCCATTTTTAAACAATTAACTTAGCCAAACATCATAAAGTATGTTGTCCTCATTATCTGTTTCATTTATAACTCTGAGAGTCTTGAGAGTTTGCAAATAGAAGGTTAGCTCTGACGTGACTACACCGTGCTGTGGACTGCCATTAGCTACAATATTCATCTTAACAAGCTGCTCTCTTAGCTTATCTTTGAAGTTATCATGAACTCTTTTGTAGATAAACTGTATTTGTTCAGTTGGCAAAATATCAATTAGTGCTTCATGTAACTTAACTAAATGCTTTGAGATGTTTCGGAATGTCTGAGATGGTACAGGGGGCTTGGCATCCCACCCTGACAACTGTGAACACAACATGTTGCTAACTATTGTACTAATCTTATTCTCTATTTCTTTCTTATGACTAACAATATCACTTTCAATATTACCAAAGCCATTTAGGGTGAGTTCTTTAGAATGATGCTTCTCAAGCAAACTTCTTATCATGGGCAGGAACCACATAACTACTTGCAGTGATCTGGAGACTAATGCTAGATTGGAGGTTGAAATGGTTTTCAGGCCAGCACTCTGGATGGCGCCCGCCCCGAGCACCAGTTGGCAACATCTGGAGTTAAACAGTCTGATGAGCTCCAGCATACAGTGCAGCAGGTATTGGACTATGACAGGAGACTGTTTAGTTGCATCACAATATTCTAATAAGATTTTAATGAGGAGCTGGACTGTGCCAACCACAGCATAGCTCTCTTTATTGATTACTAAAAATTTGCCATCAGGCTTTCCGGTTTCATACATTATGTTATTAGGTATTTCCCCTCCTTCACAAATCTTATTGACAGCACTTTGTAATTCATATGGAACATCTGCAGTTTTCCATCTCTCTGTGTTTAGAATAGCGGTCAGCTGGGCTCTCCTCTCAGAGTGTAGGGTCTGGATGTATTTCATTGCAAAACTCCTCAGTGCCAGGTTCATGGCATTGCTATGGTGACCAGTTATCTTTTCGCACTCTTCACAAAAGCTTTCAATTAATTTAGATAGTTTAGATAGATGGCTCAGATCACAGAATACATAATCTTTGTCTGTTTTGGTCACAATTAGATTGGCACATCTCTCATTGCAGTAGTCTGATAGTGAGTTGATCATTTTCTTCAGTTTCTCCTCAACTGAGGTCAGTTCTTCCGGTGTCCATTCCTCGCTCTCATTGCCAGTCACATCTTCCATTTGACAAACTTCTATTATCAAATTGGTCAAAAATGTTATTCTTTTAAATAAATTTAGTAAACTTGGTGCAACTTTTTGGAGAAATGTGATCCCTTCATTGCATAAAAGCCACATGCTGTCCGAGTGAGATCCTCTTAACACAATCTCTGAACTTCCATCCCTCAGTGAGATCACTTCTATGACACTTTGTTTAATTGTTGCCTGAACTGATGTCATGGCTTCTGATTTAAATGTGTCTATGAAGTCAAACTCCTTCAATCTTAGGATTCCTGATACAATTGAAACTAAATTGTCCCTGTCTTGTGATTCTGATGTATCCTTAGGGGGCCTGTTCAGGTCAGATACAATGAACCTCTGGAACTCATTGCTCAGCATCTTGTGGATAAGTTTTTTCATTTCTGTGAGCTGAGGGGACAGGTGTCTGAAGGCTTGTATCCCTGATAGCCTTGTGGAGAGTACTTTCTGAGTTGAACTAATTAAATCTAGAGCAGCTACATAGTCAGAAGTGCTTAGCAGCAGTTGGATCATAGGTTGTGTCTGTTGAACAGTGGCCATTAGTTTCAATACCTCGTGTGCATTGCCAAGGTTTTTATTAATTCTGGTGAGACTAACTAATTTCAATGGACATTCTGTTATATTTCCTTTTACATCTTTTATATTGCTCCGGGTGTGCCGCACAGTACTCACTGCTTTAGCCATTTGTTCCATTATAGTGTCGTGAGATAACATGGCATGGAAAAATGCATCTGACTTCAGAGCTACTTGCTTTGATATTTTCATTTCCACTACATCAAGATAAGTGCTTAATTCTTCTTGAAGGGATCTTATCGCAGCATTTGAATCTTCAGAATTACAGAGACTAGGAAACACTTTACTAAAAACTGTAGGATCATTCAGAGGCAATGATGGTTCATAAAAAATTGCAGGAACTTCTTCACCAACATTTTCTACAGTCTGTATTTTGGCCTTGGAAGGCACATTTTCTTTAAGTCTACAATGCCTGCGGTATTTTCGCGCTATCCGCTTGCAGTATGATTCAAAGTGAGCGAGTGTGATGTCAGGTAAATAGGGGCTGGGGAATATCTCCACCTTGTCAACAAAACTGTCTCCCCACGTCTTAGTGAGGAAATTGGTCTGTTTACCTCTGTTGGGATCATTTAATACTGCTGGAAGATTTTGAGATGATGAGTAGAAGGTCCAGTCATCATTCTCAGTGTCAGAGTACAAGTGGTACTGTCTCACGTGATACTTGAATCCAGCTTTACGTAAATCTCCAAATTGTAAGGCTGAACACATCCCATTTTGACCGTATTGACAAAGTATGATAGAGCCTTCCTTGATACTGTGCTTGTCTTGAACATGCCTGTAATTATTAATAAAATATATCTTAATAACCTTCTCCTATATATAACGATAAATATAAGTGCTAGGGTACATTTCTTCCATATTTTAGGAGCCATTACCTTTCGAATTCGGTAGTAGTTGAAAATAACAGCCTTGGACAGTGGATACAGTTTTGCCAGGTAGGCTTCTTACTCGAACTTGTTTCGTCCTCCATAACATTCTCGTACAACTTATTTTAACGACAATTTTGCTTATAATCTCTTAATTTTCACTAGCTTAGAAAACAGGCCATATTATTCAATATTTATATTTGTAATGTTTCTCAAAATTCTTCGGAAAAATCGCAAAGCACAACTTCGTTCGGCTACTTCCACGTCTGCGATGACATTGACATTTTTATTTGTTTTATTAATTATGACAATGACTTTGACAGCAGAATAGGTGTGTATCTAAAATCATTTCCGGGTAATGAGCGGCTGATAAGGCTGATTTCATACGATGAGAATTGTTCATTATGCAGAAGAAATGTGTGCGTATCCTAGCAAATATTAAAAGAACAGACAGCTGCAAACCTTTTTTCAAGAAGTTTAAAATTCTAACCTTGCCATCTATCTACGTATTAGAACTTTGTAAGTTTGTTCGAAAATACCCTAACTTATACACAACACTAGACGAACTTCCCAGAAAATATCCACTTCGACCAGGGAGAAATAAAATCATACAACCATCATCAAACCTGTGTATGCACAGTACCGGCCCATATAAAATGACCATTAAAATATATAACAAACTACCAAACGCAATAAAAGACATAGAATCTGATACCATATTCATAAAAATACTAAAGAAATTATTAATTGACAAATGCTATTATGACATAAATGAATTTTTAAATGACAAATTGACATTATGATAAGAATAAATAAATAAAACTGACATTATGATAAGGCAAATAAAATATAATAATTACTAAAATTACTAGACAAGTAGGTACTACTTACCTTAGTACCTACCTACATATTTATATTTAACAAAAAACAACCTCGGTCTGCCTTCCACTTGTTGTTTACGCCCAATAGGGTTCACATTGTGATACTAATCTATACATAAGAACCTACTAACTAAGCCAATGTGATGACAACAATAAATATATTGAGTATTGAGTATTGAGTATTGAGAATTTCAAAGTATGGAGGATTTCCAATCAAGTGAATAAGATTCACTTATCTACATAGGTAAATAAGATTAACTTAATATATTCTACATCGAACACCAATGCTATCTTGATGACGATAGTATAGCAACGACATAAAACCAATAGGGAAATCTTCCAAATGCATATAAAGTCAAATTCGAATTTCTACGTTTTTAAAACAGTGGATCCAGTTTAACCAGTGGTATATCAAAGGTACGTACTTGAACTGTTGTCGGTAACTGTACCAACATAATCAATTAGTATTGATTGATTGGCTTTTATTTTTCATTCACATTATGTTACCTACTTTAAAAAATATAATTAGAAATTTCTTAGTATTTATTTAATTTTAGTACCTACGCATACTTTAGGCAGGTACTGCCGTTTATTCAAAAAATAGTGAGGAGTCGGATCTAACTAGTATGGGCAGCGTTTGGGAGTCTTCTCGTCATTTATACCGCAATAGGTACTACTACTAGTAACGGTAGGGCTGGTCTACCAGTACAAAGTCGCTCAGCAAGCTTTGGAGAGAGCTATGCTCAGAGTAAGGACAGCATTCGTAACAAATATCTACATCCGACGGAAAACCCAAAGTTATCGACATTACTCAATGAACAATGTCGATAGTAAGAAGTAATTTACGTAGTAATTTACGTATACGAATAAGGCTCAACTTTTATCATAGCTTACCTACTATAGGCAGGTCTAAAAATAACAGTAGACACGTAGATTTTTAATTAAATTTATTTTATTTTAATACGAGTAGGTTAGTAAATTCCCTTTTGTACTTAACTAAAACTTAAAAAGTATTTTACGTTTACATGTTTTAAGTTCTTAAACTAAATTATAATTTAAAACAATCGTAGACAGGTTATAAATTATTTTACAAGTCACACTTTTAATTTACATTAGTAGGCACATGCACCTACTTTTCACACATAAGTAGGTAGGTACCTTTTATCTTAATTTCATTCCTTCTGACAATGATAGCAGGCACACGATACCGCAGATTTGAATATCAGGTTTCTCTCTCCATCGAGGCACAGGACTTTGAACGGCACCTGAAATTAATCGTAATAGTGAAATAGATACAAAGGTAGATTTTATATATATATATATATATATATATATATATATATATATATATATATATATATATATATATAGTTAGGTAACCTATGTGTATGTATTATATTATCTGTGCCTATGTTTCAAAATCCATTCGTATTATAAGAATAGCTGCACCGGTTTTACAACAAATATAGTCACATTAACAAAATCGGTCCTTATGTTTGGGAACTACGAGATGGACCTGGGTACGTGAAACAATAAATAAATAATGCTGGACAATACACTCAGCATCATCTAGTCCCAAGCTAAGCCAAAATTGGTACTAGACGACTAATATACATAATACATTACATAGGTAGATATTTGTTTGCATAGGTAATGACCAGAACACCCGTAACAAATTTCTTCAAATCATACAAACAATTGACCCGAGGGAGGTGGGAATCGAACCCGCAACCACCTGCGTCGCAGGCAGACCTTCACCCTCCGCGCCAAAGAGGTCGTCATCTATCTTTTATTAAATAGGTAATGTAAGTAATCTTTTTTCTACCAATTATTTATTAAAGTACCACCGTATATATTGTTCCTTCATGTCCAGTCCATCCTAAGGTTGCCTGGAGGAAGAGATCGCTCTCAGCGATAAAGCCGCCCTTTAAACCTATATTCTAAGTTTTTATTTCTGTGTTGTTTTATGGTGTGTGGTAGTGTGTATAATAAAGTGTTTTCTATCTATCTACTATGCACAATATTATGTCAGTTGTTTTGTTAGCCTTCTATACATAATGCAGTAAAAGGTGTTACGTCTTCAGATTCCATGATGTTGCAGCACTGGCCCAACGAGGTGACGGGATGCCGCTTGAAGCCCAGCATGATGCTCGGCAGAGACCAGGACTCGCAGTACCCCCGGCATGCGTTCGTGGTGATCTTGAACTCCATGCAGTCTGGTATGCTTATGTTTCTTGTGTGCCCTGATCAAAGTCAAACTCAAATCATTCATTCCCATAGGCTTATAAAATAAAAACTTAGACAAGTCAAATTTTATAACATAAATTATTATTATATAAGAAATAAGGTGATTTGATTTTTTTTTCACAACAATTTTTTGTCCACTAGTGGAAGAAGTGAAAAAGAAACCACTAGTACATCCAATGTATCATAATGTGTCTAATAAATGTCATGGTTTTTTGCGTTCATTTGTTTTGAAACTATCAGTTTCTAAATAAAAAATTAACTTTCATTTTATGTGTGCCTATAGTACCTACTGTTTCTGTTCTGTTTTTAATTCCTCTACTGTTTATTTGTGTAATGAAAAGTCTATCTATCTTTTAAAAGCAAAAGCACCTAACTAATGATAAGAAAGCCTAGTAGCGTAGCTAGTAGCTTAATATATCAACAAATAGAAAAACGATATCTCCAAATTTTAAACGATGTCTATATGAATGTAATCGTCAAAGGTAAGGTAATAAGGTATTTACACGATTTCTGTAAATGTCAAATTCTAACAGTAGGTAGGTATTATTATATGTAGGTATATAAAATTATACGCACCAATTCTATGGCACCCAGGTTTCCTCCATGACTCAGCCGCGAATATTTGACTAATGCATAGAATCAAAACAAGACACCTCAGAAGCATGTTGATTTAGACCGGATAATATTCCAGTTGAGAATGAAAATAATATAATCAGGCCATCCTTTTTATCCCGAAAGAAACAGAAGGGATGCTGAACCTTTTATAAACAAATTATTGATATTGAATATAAGCTGACATGACTTAAAAGGCAAGTCAACGTCTAGGTACGTCTTCATTAGCTTCATGAAATTTAAATCCTAATCTGACTAGTTGAAGTAATCCTCGTACATTGGATAAAAAACTGTACCTACCTACTTAACGACATTATGGTAGATAATTATATGTGATAAATAATCAATAAGTACCTACTTTTTCCTTTGATTTATTAATCATCGAAGAGACCTTAGAATATTAGTTTTATTAAAAGGTTGACGAATCCTTCCTCATTTTATTTACAAACGGAGAAATTTCGTTTCCATCCCATTGCGTTGACGTGCAACGATAAAGTGTTATGGGGCGGACAGGCACCCAAGTACCTAGTACCGACCCACCCAACTATGAACTTAACTTATATATAGAAGGGATTTGGAAGCAATCATTTTTGTTGGTACACTATTAGTGTGCTAATTAATAGTATCAAGTTGAAATAATTAGCGTGTTGACAGCCCGGTTGCTTAGCAACTGATCATCTTTATTTTTGTTCGTCTGAAAATAAATATTCTGTGTAGTGTTGTATTAGGTAAGACTTTACGTATAACTTTACTCAGACGATAAATAATGGAAACTGACTACGTCATACTAAATTTATATAAAACGAAGCAATACGATGCATGCCTCAGACTATGTGAAACTACGCTTCAAACGAAAGATGATCGGATGGTGGAATTCATCAGTATGCGCGCTATGACGATACAGGCCAAGATTGCTGGCAATGGGTATGAAGAAGTGGAGTATTTCCCACAACAGGATACCTTGATGTCCACTGCTATTGCTAAGACACCAAGACCTGGAACCTCTTTTCAGCAAGCGAGTAACACAGCGCAAAACTTTGAATTGACGAAGGTACGTTGACACATTCCAAAAATAAAACCAATAATGATCACTCAATACGAGACGACGTCGACGTCGAGAGTCAACGACCTCTGTGGCGCGGCGGGCGAAGGTTCGCCTGCGACATAGAAGGATGCAGGTTCGATTCTCACCTCGGAACAATTGTGTGTACGATCTGCAGTTTATTTGCTCCGGTTGTTCTCGTCTTTAACTATGTTTAAAAAAAAAATATCTATGTAATATATTGTATTTAGTCTTAGTATATCGGTCATCTCATCTAGTACCTACCCATAACACAAGTTTTGCTAAGCTTGGGGCTAGATGATAGATGGGTTGTCCTGCATTATTTATTTATAATAATTATTTATTATGAGTCAATGCAGGTCTATGATATTCAATTTGTTAAAAGGAGACAGTCATTCCACAAACATGTTTCTACCGCCACTTATTAATTTCTAGCGATTTACGGCCACGGCGACTGCAAGGTCCAGAGGTGGTATCAACTCAGCATACGTGCGACGAAGCGCTAGGACAGCGCTCCACACGGCGTCTAGGGCGTCCAGAGCAGCCACGGCTCTGTCCGGTGCCGGTGGAGGAATTCTTAACGCTAGTGTGCCTTTATCTTTAAGATTTCTAAGTAAGGACGACAAAATGTTCAACCCAGCCGCTAAGACTCTATTCGAATACATATTCTACTGTGAAGGCGATGTTAGAAAGGTATGTTACGATGACTGATTGAATCTTTAATTTAGCCATTTGCGGTTTTCTGGAATATTTAATCATTTTCACAGGCCGTGGAAGTAGCCTTTCAAGCCCAGAGATTAAACAACACTGAAGACTGGTGGTGGAACTTCTCTCTAGCTCGTTGTTACTACGCTTTAGGAATGTACAGAAATACAGAAGAATGCCTGCGGCAAGCTCTGAAGCAGCATAAGCACATCTCCATCTACCTCCGACTGGTTGCCATGTATGTGGGGTTGAACCAGCCGCTATCAGCTCTGGAGGTGTGCAAGCAGGGCTTGACAGTTTTTCATGAATACACGCCGTTGCTGCTAGAACAAGCTCGAATACATGACCAAATGGGTAATTCTGCTCTAGCTGTGAAGGAATACCGCATGGTCGCTCTAGAGGATCCTTCGAATACCGAAGCAATCGCAAATATAGCGTTGTACAACTTTTACAATGATCAACCAGAAATTGCTTTACGTTACTACAGGTGGGTTAGGTACATAATTATGTACCTATATTATTTAGTAGAAGGCTAATATTTAAAGACAAATTATAAAAGTAAAATCAACTTTCAGGAGGTTGTTGGCGACAAATCAACCGGGTTCTGAGATTTATAACAACATGGCTTTGTGCTGTTTGTACTGCAACCAATGGGACCTGATTCTGCCGTGTTTCCGACAAGCCTTGTACTTTGCTACTGACCCGGAAACTAGGGCAAACATTTGGTTTAATCTGGCTCATGTGGCGCTCGTAAGTTTATCATTTGCAGCTGCACCTATGTGTGTCATAAATGTTCCCTCTTTTGAGTAGTAGGTATAGCTGATGAAGATAATAGATTTAGGACTTCAACTTATATGAGTGATTTTAATTTCAGTCGACTGGAGATATGACTCTCGCCCGGCGATGTCTGCAAGTAAGCATCGCTACCAACTCCGAGAACGCAGGAGTTAGGAATGCACTCAAAGTGCTCGATGCAAGAATGGTCGCTAGAAAAATGTAGTACGTAGAAAAGTGTAGGATTGAAAATTATTCTATATAATAGGACCTAATTTTATTATTCGGTAAATTTCGAGCCGTACCTACCTAAGCTAGGTAATAATCGGGTTATTCCTTGGCTTAGCTATACGCCGTTTTGGTCCGAGAGCCACGAACAAATTTAGTCAATGATTTCCTCTCGAGCGAAAATTCGTAAAATGCATTAGCGATTAATATTATGAATACTCGTGACCGTCAGCTGCGACTCCGTGGGTGGGTTTGGTAGTGGCAGCGATGACGACATTATTCCCGTGGTATAAGGTTCATTTCTTTTTTAGGTTATAATTATATATATTTAATAGTTTAAATTAAACAATAAATGGTTATTACTATTAAAACTATGCTAGTATATTATTATTAACTCATACTTTTAAACTATTTATTAAGACTTAGCATATAATCGTCAACGGAAATATCCATTAAGTCCACATTCCGCTGTTGATAGTTGATCAGCTCCTCGTACTTGAGCGCCACTAATTTGTCCAATGACGGTTCGGGGTGCGCCCTAGCCGTCTGCGCAGCGGCGACGGCGGAGCTCTCAGGGACGATAGGCTCGGGGGGAAAGCGGGATAGGTGCTTCCCTTTCAGCTGGAAATGGATATTATTATAGTCATAGGCCAAAATTAGTTGTGTTTGTTTGGAAAGAAACTATATTTATATGGATGTATCGCTTAGCTTCGTCTGTTTAAATAGAAGCTTAGCCAATGCCATAGGACATTCCGGACAATTTCATAGTGCAAGTAGACTGCCTAATTATGGCTTGTAAATAGAAAAATAAGATGAACCTACCTGATCTATAGAAGTCGGTTGAACACCAAGACTTTCCCATGAATCTGAACCCATCGGAATAAACAATGGCTTAGTAAAGTTCGAGTTCTTTTCTTTGAAAACTATACCAGTTCCGAAAGAGCAGCCTTGCAGCAAGTCCTTAGCTCGCCTGACCAGGGATGGATCTTTTGACGAATAGAACAGAACGTGTGCTTTGTAAATGATTGCTATAACTCTGATTGTTGTGCACATAGCTTTTTTGATTTCACTGTCTGAAAAAATAAAATAATTTTGGTAAGTGTTAGGTGCTTTGCTTAGATATCATACAAAACTGCGGTTAACTTAATATGAAGTTACCTTAATCTACTCTCTGTAACAGAGGTACCTACCTACATAACTAAACATAATGCGGTTAAGTAGATACGAATCAAAATTATAAACTAAGTATATTACTGTACTAACTTTAAGAATAATGTAAACTGATTGTGCCTTAATAAACGAAAAATAAAATAAATAAAATTCATAGGTACCGTAGTTTTTGAAGATATCATACTTTCCGCCAACGATGACAACTTGTGGTTTTATCTTAGCATCTGCGTAGGTCTCTTGCATCGCCTGAACACACGTATCAATGGTATCCCATACGCGCTTTACTTTACTTAAATCCACTACAATGAAGAAGTAATAAGTTCCTTTTACGGTAATAGACGATAAAACATTTTTCAGTGCTTCTAATTTGCCACCGTACTCCCAAACGTGGCAAATTGTTTTTTCCATGCCTTGTTTTTGATTTGTTCGTCGTCCATAAGAATATTCTAAAACCAGTGTCTCTCGCGGTGTTTCGGTCTTTTCCAAAAATGTGTAGAGCAGCGTCGATTTACCCTGTTACAAAAATAATATAATGGGATAATGGGCTTGACTAGCTTAGTTAGGATTTTAATCTTATTTGTTTTATGTGATTTTTTTGTAGACCACAAACTCACCTGATGGTGACGATGTGGCTGGTAATGCATCACGAAGGTTTAGAAGACACCTTACTCTTGTCTTTTATAGACCCGAGTGGGAATGAGATATTTATTTAAATATAATTTATAAATACCGCTACATTTTCTGTGTAGTGAGGCTGCGGGTAGTTTTTCTAAAGAAACATAGTTCCTACCTATGTTTCTTTAGAAAAACTACCCGCAGCCTACGGAAGCTTATTAAATAATAATAATGATAACATTATTGACTTACAACTTCCTTGCTTCCGGCCAAGACAAATGTGCAGCAATTATGGTCATTTCCTTGCGAAAGGGTTTTATCCACAAGATTCGTGGCTATTTCTGGTAGAGATACCGTTGTATTTGCTACCATTTTTCACTTTTATGCAAGTGTTTTATTTATCTCAGGAATTTCCAACACTACTATAGCACCTATTTATGTACCTATCTAAGTACTAGAAGCTATACCTAGATCGACCGTACTTTTATATTAGGTGGTAGTAAATTGTGAAAAAAGATTTTCGATATTTTCCAGCAGGATCTTATAACATCATAGGGATCATAGGGAATTAAATTTCAGTCTGTTTCGGAATTTGTTTGGTAAATATTTTATTTTACTCGGCCCTGGGTATTTTATCTTATTTTATTTTCAATAATAGTTATTGTATTCGTTTTGGTTTCCATGACTACCCAAAGAACCAAAGATAATACAATAGCTAGCACTGAGCTCCACGCTATTTAATGCGTCCTGTACACGTTGGGCCAATGCGTTGGGCCAACGTGTAGAGACCTACTTGGCGCATGTTGGAAGTTGGTGGCCAACGCTGGCTCGCAATTCGACTAGTGTCGGTTTTTCGTGCACACATAAATAATAATAATAAATAAACACAACTTTAATTGCTCGTTTTATTAATTGTTTTATGGTAATTTAGTTTAATATTGTATCTTTCTCTATGTTAATTGTATGTGTGTGTTATTAGTACCAAATAAACGTTTCATCTATCTATCTATCTATCTAACTAAACTCTGCAAACAGTGTTCACACGTTGGCGCATAGGCCCAACGCATTGGCCGAACGTGTACAGGACGTATAACACAACGTACAATGTAACGCGCATTATAAGAGTTATTACGCAAATTTTAGAGCGAATAACGCGTACAATGGTGCATTTTAGCGTGAATAACACCTTTTTACGAGTTATCACGCTAAAATGCGCCTTTACACCCGTTATTCACGCTAAAATTATTGTAGTAATGCTGATAACGCGCGTTACATACGTTACCTATGTATGTACGTGGAAGCCTGGTAGGATGCAATTTGTTTTATGAAGTAATTATTCAATTATTACAATTAATCCATCAACCCAGAAGGGTTGATCGATTAATTGTAAGAATCGAAATATTTTTTGGCATTTATACGAATTACACTTCACACCAAATTTACTTTTATCCCACGAATCAGATCAACTAGATTATGAAAATATATTATATATAAAAATTGGAAAGAAAAAACCAACTGGCAAAAACTAGTTTGTAAAATGGCTATAGCAAAATTCATGTGAAATTGGCCTATAAGAGTCTATGGGTTGGCAGCGATGTCGATTTTCCTCCTGTTGTGGTTTTTGACGTTTTTATCTGTTACATCTTTTTAGCTGTCAATCGAGTCATGTCAATTTAGAGAAATGTGAAGAAATGTGTAAAAATTGAAAATTTATTGTTCTGTGTTGACTTTTGTATTGTATTGTGTAACGAAGTGAGATTAATGGTTATTTAGTTATAAATACAAATAAAACTGAATCAAGGATATGTCTACTGGAAGTACGCCGTTTCCGAAATGGCAATTAGCCATTCTACTCGGCGCACCTTTGGCCATCGGCTTAGGTTACCTTTACCTCCGAAACAGATTAGAAGACCCAGACAAGAAAAAGATCGCGGAGTTGAAGGCGAAAACCACAATATCGTTAGATAATGAGGAGAATACAACCAAAGCCACGGAGTCCGCCATCGACCGCGCCATGAAACTGAAGGGCGCCGGGAACAGAGCTTTTCACGCGGGCGAGTATGATAAAGCTATATCTCTGTACAACGAAGCTATCGAGGCATGCCCCGCGGACCGCACGGTCGACCTGGCCACGTTCTATCAGAATCGATCGGCTTGCTACGAGAAGCGCGAGATGTGGGAGCAAGTCAAGGAAGACTGCACGTTCGCACTTAAACTGAACGAGAAGTACGTGAAGGCCTTTTTGCGCCGCTCGCGCGCCGCCGAGAAGAGCGGCGACCTGGTCCTCGCGCTGGAGGACGTGACCTCGGCCTGCATCCTCGAGCGCTTCCAGGTGCAGAGCTCGCTCGTCAACGCAGACCGCATCCTCAAGGCGTTGGGCCGACAACACGCGCGCGAGGCACTCGCCAAGAGGCGCCCCATCATGCCCTCCAAACATTTCATCAAAACATACTTCTCTGCATTCTCTGAAGATCCCATTTCTAAACTCCAACTGGAAGAGAATATACAAACTGGATTCGCTAAGGCCAAAACAGCTATGCAGTCACAGGATTATGAATCTGTGGTACAGGCTTGCACAGAGGAAGTGGATGCTAATGGGAAGTACAAAAATGAAGCCATACTTCTGCGTGCAACATTTTACCTGCTTCTGGGAAGGCACGAAGAAGCGCAGGCTGACCTAGGCCAAGTGGTTGACAGTGATGCCTCTACCAAGGTAAAGGTGAATGCTTTAATCAAGCGAGCATCCTTGTTCACGCAGCTGGAGAACACTGAGCGCTGTTTGGAAGACTTTGCCAGTGCTGCTCAATTAGATTCCAACAACTCTGACATCTACCACCACCGAGGTCAGGTTTACTTGCTCTTGGAGCGCATGGATGAGGCCACTGCTGAGTTTGCCAAAGCTGTTGAGCTGAATCCTGACTTCTCAATTGCTTACATTCAAAAATGTTATGCTGACTACAGACATGCACAGATACACAAGAATGTTGGGGCACTGAACCAGGTCAGGAATGACTTTGAGAAAGCCCTGGAAAGGTTCCCCAGCTGTGCCGAGGCATACATTCTGTTTGCACAAGTGTTATCGGACCAGCAGGAGTGGGGCCGCGCCGAGTCATTGTTTGACTCTGCCCTGAGTGTGGATCCTTCCAATGCCACCTTGTATGTGCACAAGGGCCTTGTTCAACTACAGAAGAGCACAGACTTTGAAAAAGCTGTTAAACTCATCAACAAAGCTATTGAGATGGATGACAAATGTGACTTTGCTTATGAAACTCTTGGCACTATTGAAGTACAGAGGTAACTATCATATTCATAATCATATTAAATTGGGTTTACAAAATGTATAGTAAAAAGGTTAGCCTTGTACACACAGGTCAGAACACTGTTAGATAAGTTATCAATTTTTTGAATGTGATTCAAATTGATAAATCTTTATATCATTGGTTATGTCAACTCTTTCAAAGATGTTTGCCTTTGTGGTTCATAGCTGCAACTATCTTTGAGTACCTAGCTAGTCTGAGCTCTGTTATCTGCCAGTAAGCAGGTAAACATTTTAAGATAACAGATAATGCTTACATAATCCATTAACATTAGAAGCAATATGAATAGGCATGTGACAGGCCCCGATGTGATGCATTATGTTTTGTTTCCAGAGGCAACCTCAAGAGGTCACTAGAGTTGTTTGAGAAAGCCATATCTTTGGCCAAAACTGAACTAGAGATGACCCATCTGTTCTCACTGAAGGATGCAGCCGCTGCTCAATTGAAGGTGTCGGAGCGCTGGGGTCTTGACTGGACTGTGAGCTAGGCTAATGCCACAAGTTTGCCATCACACCAACGAGAATGAAACCTGGCCGTCCAAATTATATGATATCACACACACACATATTCTTGTGTTATCTGTAAAATTGTATGTGTTTACTTTTCGTAATAGACATTAGCTGAGCCAGTCAACCTTCTCGTTGGGTATTTAGAGGAACCTAGGGCCGCCGCCGACATACTGCGCTGCTTGCGGAAACGTCCTTATTGTTTATATAAGTCCTGTAGAACATTTTTACAGGCATATCCTGTATGTACATAATTGACAACGATTTTTTTAGGACTCCTTTTAATGGCACATGTAGGTGTTCTTATTACTTATAACTTTATTCAGGGTATCTGTAAGTCTTTGCAAAAATATCAGTCACACATATTACAATAATTGACATAATAATTAATTATTTATATTGCTTAAAATGTGCATCCAATACACAAATTATTTGCTGATAGATAGTTGCCCTCACAGATAGCTCCTTGATCAACTATAAACATTAAATCTTTTGTAAATATGTTTCCCATTGTTAAACATTTAGTAAAGTTCAAGTAGGTAGGTAATTAAATATTTTGACATAATTTTCTCAAAAGCGATACAAACTCTATTAGTGTGAATCAATGCAGCTTAACCCACTAAGGTAAACGCGTTAACTAACTATAGACACATTGCGTTAATCTATTTGCAGCAGTTTCTTACATTAAATAATAGTTAACTTGTCCTGCGACATCGTGAGCCCACGATAACCCAGGTTACTGAAAAACTATTCATCACTTCTCAGAACAAGCTCATAAACATATTGTATCCCGAAATGCGACAGAAGAAACTAAGAGATGTAGGGCTTCATTCAAGGATACATAAGAGGCAGATTCTTGCTTTAAGCAAGCTGTCTCTGCTTTGATATGGCCCTTAGTGTTTTGGTATAATTTAAACTGATGTTATTAAGGTCGCAAAATTGTGCATTTAATTTAGTTTGTGTATTTATTTATGTGTTATTTACCCTTGTATGAAATCATAAACATGATTATTCTTTGGTCAGCTATTAGCTCACTTGGGACAAGAAACATTTTGAAATTCGCATAAAATACCTATAAATATGGGTCAATTCTGACCAAACCATACCAATGTTTACGTAAATACAATATGTATGATTGATTTATTATATTTAGGCCTTTTTAAGATTATGGTTATTTGATATTGGTGTAAAATAGTTGGTGAGGATATTGTGTGATTTATGTAACAAACCTTTAGTTGAGAAATTTTGACTTGTCTATGTTTGCACATTTTTGTTAGGTAGATTTTACTTAACTTTTGTTTTGGGTCCAAATTTAAAATAGTTTAGTGCTGGATGCTGCAAGCTTGTACCTTTGAGGAGTGACGACCGTCGCATTTACTTGTACGCGCCTGAGCCTGAGTCGTGCGGCGCGGCGGCCACGGTGGCGGCGCGCGCTGTCGTCGAGCGCAGCGTAGGGCGCGTTAAAGGTGCATTCTACATTGGTCGCGGGCTGCCATTAGACACACATTATTGTTAAACACACTCGGATGCAGTTCCAGATATCTTCGGTGCAAAGTCGAGGAACAACGTCCGCAGTGATTCTTGTAGTATAGTGTTGTATATATGTACGTTACGTGTTCATGTAGGCTCCTCCTGCGGCGGCGCGGCGGCGCCTGCCATGTATTGAATGCACCTCTAAATTATTTGTTAGATTGTGAAAGTATAGTTCGCTCGCCGAGATGGTCTACAAGAGTTGTTACCTCACCGATACTAAATAGTTATCAATTTATGAAAAACTACGAAATACATTTATTGAGATGAATATGTTTTTTATTGATTATCAAAATTTTAGAATTGATATATATTTAAGACATTTTTCTGAATGTATACATAGTTTTTTTAATTATCTATGTTTTAGTAAACAAAATCGGGACACATTCCACTGAATAATACATGTTGATATACCTACCTAGTTATTTTCTAATTCACTTTGCTTATACAAAGAACACCCCATGGTATAATTAAATAGGATTATAGAATTAAAACACGAGTTTTTTTTATGAGGACAAGTTTTCAGGTAGGTACTTTTGAAAAGTCATGCAAACAGGTTTCATCAAGGATCGTTATTTCTAGTTGGTCTCAATGCGTGAAACAAACAATGCAGTGGAGTGCACATTAACTAACATAGAATACAATGCTACTTTATATTGTGTTTCTAGTGTGTATGTCTCAGGAAACGAACAGTATCCTATGTTACAACTGCACATTCTCGCACCGACAGTTCGGAGTAGACCCCATATGGAACAGAGGATTGTTCAGCTCCAGGAGAGCAGGGGCGAGAATCCGCTGCGCCATGACTGTCAAATGCCCAGGTATACAACCTCTAAAGTCACTGATTTATGTACTCTCTACAAATAGATGAGCCTGAAACGCTATTACTAATAAACAATGTTGGACCATCCACACAGCATTATCTAGCTCCAAGGTAAGCAGAGCTTGTATTATGGGGAGTTACTAGATGACTTATATACTTAATACAATACATTACATAGACATATATTTTTTATTATACATAGATAACGACCAGAACACCCGGAACAAATATCTGCAGATCTTACTATTGTTCCGAGGCGGGAATCGAACCCGCAACCTCCTGAGTCCTGCGTCGCAGGCGGACCTTCGCCCACCGTGCCACAGTGGTCATAATATAATCTAATAATTACTACATATAAATTTAGGTACTTATAAAGCCCCGCGGCCTATGTCTGTTACATTAGTCCTATTCTAGGTACCTACAGACAGTCTACAGGTTTTATATTATGTGGTATATATTTTATTGGCGAATCTTTTCTACCTACATAGGTAAACGCCAGACCCACAGGGTTATGTTACATACTTCGAGTATTTGCCTACCTATCGACGACCTTGGGAAGCTTTTTCAAATTAAAGATAAAAAAGTTGTCAAATCTTGCAAGCGGTCATACAGGACGTGTTTGGCTCACAAAGTTTTTCTGCTTGATCCATATAATATTTTAAATTCGAAAGCAACTCTGTCCGACTGTTGGGTTACTACGGCTGAACGAATCAGGGGGAAGGTAAATGGTAACCCGGCGCGCGATCCCCTGCCAAATTTCATGCTACTAGATGCAGCCGTGGCTTCGCGCGCGCTTTTCAAGTAATAGCCTTTGTCCGTACATATAGACATATAGACACTTGAAAGCCGCGCGTGAAGCCGCAGGCAGCAGCTAATAGCTCATAGAATATTGTAGCCATGATATTATGACATTGTTTACACATGGCCCATGATTGTAGCCTCTTGGGTTAGTTGTCAAAGTTGCCTGCCACACGTCACTTTCTGTATTATTTCTCGACTTCGCACAATTTTTACAAATGAATGAAGTAGCTCCCGCATAAAGCAAACCTTGCTATTTTAGATACAACGTGACCTAATGTAAAATTTCCTTACTCTGTGTGCATCCACAATACATTACTCTTGCAATGCTCTGGCTTGTGTCTTCCGCGCTCTTGTGGGGTCTCTCCGAGGCGATACTGTGCTACAACTGTTCGAGCACTTTTAAGGAGTTGGGCAGCTATTTCAGTTGCTCCGGGGAGTTCGCCCCTCCAGGCGGGCCTTTCAACTCGAGCCGGAAGTTCCTGGTCAACTGTACTGAAGGTATTCCTCACCAGCACATACCTACGTACGTCCACTGCAGAACAAGAGGGTAGGGATATTGCCACTTGGCGGAATTTTGACCGCAATGGAAGTGTTAAAAATACACATAAGCAAGCAGCTGCTTTCTTCTGGTAGGTTCCCTTAGTCGGCTCTTATGAGATTCACGGGCTGAGTCGGAGGGCACGATTCTTACACCGCGACTGCCACGGCATGTTTTATACCTACCTATACAATGACGAGTAGCCATGAAAGTAAGCAAACACAACATACAAACGTTTCCGCAGATGACAGTTTTGGATATTGAACTCTTACCCCCATATCTTTAGTCATTACCTCAAATAATTCTCCACTCAAACTTTTTCAAGGGCGTTTCGAGCATTCCTCCAAAACATGCTCGAGTTTGGTATGCTTAGTCGTTCATTTGGTTATATATCAACCTCTCTTATATACCTTCGCGATGGATAATTGTAGGTTTCATCATCGTAAATGTAATTGAGATAGTCTCCAAAATCCATTGTAAATAACAACAAACTATTTCGAGGAGCATTCAAGGTAGGTAGCGAGGTACCTTGAGATGACAGTTCGTTATTCCACTCGTATGAAAAAATTCTCGAAGAATGTTTCGAGTGAAGGATTTTTTTACGATCAAGCATACCGAAACGCATTTGGAGGTTGAGTAGAGTTTGAATCGAAGTCGAGGTAATGACTAAAGATATGGGGGTTAGCCTCGCTATAGCTACCTCTACGTGGAGCAATCCGCAAACCTAGGCACTGGCAGTTGCGTTTCTTGTTTTTTTATTATTGTTACAATAATATATTTCCTTCTAGATGTAGACCATGTAAATATATCTCATATCATCATTATCTGCTGACAGAAGGCGCGATGTGCTTCGTCCGTTCGTGGTCGGAGCGCGCGCGGCACTCGTGGCTGGTGCAGCGAGGGTGCTACACGCCCGAGGAGAACGACCCCCTGCCTTCCGCCATGAACCTGCCTGCGCGCTCAATGAGTTGCAGGAGGGAAAGGTAACTCACTTACCTTCTCAACACGTAGCTACATGGCTGGCTTTAGGCCCTTTTCACATGCTCGCGTCCACGTTTGAAACCAGCCGTTCAGACACCGCGCGTGAGTGAGGGCTTTTGAAAAAGGTATTATAATGAGCACGTGACGACATGGCACGACGGCGGCGAGCATGCAAATAGGTACCTACTACCTGGGTACTTCATATCATGCATTAGACTTGATTTCAATGAAACAAGAGCCTCCTCTTACAATGAAACGAGAACCTGGCAATGGGCGATAAATAGGATGATGATAATAATAACTGCATCCCACGCTGAGGTTAGATTTCCTGCTTACCTAATTGATACGGTCTATGACTGTCATTTTATGTCGAATGCTTCAAGATACCTTCCTTTTAACATTAATACGCACGCGTCGTGCCGTAGTTTATTATACCGGATAATATAGGTAAAGTTATTAGTTCGCCAACAAGTGTCAAATCCATTGCAGGTTCGCCGAAGCGGAGTACAAGGTTTGTCTGTGCCAAGCGGACTGGTGCAACACCAGCTCACGAAACACCCTACTCAATCATCACGCGAGAACTATAGTTTTTTTCATGTTGCTTCTTATTGTCTTTACATGACCGCGTTAGTTTGTTTAGAGCTAATGTTCTAAGGTTCCTCGAATGAAAGCATTCATCATAAATGTTCTTGAAGTGGATTGCATTAATGTGACTTTATGGATTTAGCAGCTTTCACTTTATCTAAGGTGCCTGTGTTTATTTCTACGAAAAGGATGGCAAGAAGTGTTCTGTGTTAGTGGGCCACGTCCGCTGAGTCGCACGTGTTTTTGTTCAGCATCCAATCCATAAAGGCCTAGGCATTATTAGGAGAATGAAAATTTATTCTATATTTGGCTGGGAGTTTTCTACGTCGGTCGCAGCCCGTTGCTTGCACTTTTTAGTAAGCACCCAGCAGAAACACAGTCCTCTCCTTTGCTAATAACCAAGAAATTCCACTTGTAATGTAAAAAAGTCATTTTAATTTAATAGATTCTTAAAATAGTCACAATAAATATCTTGGCCTATCCTATTCTTTAAATAACCTACTTATTATAATGTTCCTATCAACTAATGTAGCTTCTGATTATTTTTTAATTTGTGGAGTTTAACAGACATTACACACTAACGTGAGCGAATCATCGGTGGGGATATAAACTGGAAAACCGTTGAGCAAACAACTCTGAGACAAGCGATTAGGTAGGTAACAACAATCGAAACAAACTTTCTCACCGAACAGTTTAGGCACATGCTAATCGTACCTTATGATGCCTTTATAAGTAGGAAGTCAGCCTCTGTTCACCTGTCTTCGTCTCCTGACTCCTCACTGCTGGCTCCGTCCTCCAGCTCATCCACGGCGTCAGCGGCGTCGCTGGTCACGACCTGCGCGATCATGCCTGTAATGCTGGTATCGTTCTTTTTACCTTCCAAGTAATTGTAAACGAATTCCTCAATGCTATCTTCGTTGAACGGTATAAGATCTTCTAGATCAACCTGTCTCTTTTCGCGAGCTTCAGTGCTCTTGCCTGTTTTGTAAGCTGTCTCGACGTTGTGAACTATTCCTTTTCTATATAACTCCAACGGGACATCGCTTCCATCGCTCACGTCATATTTTATTCCTAAATCTGCTTCTTGAATCTCAATGGACCCGAAGCCCCGGTCGACCAGTGCTTTCAAATTTCGATCCCTACTCTTTCTAACCGATGTGATATTTAGTTTTTTTGTAAACCTTTCTTTGGGATGCAAGTGTTTGACCTCTGTAGTTTCGTTAGGCTTCAGAATCTCATTATCGCTGGCATGCTTTTGATCGTCGCCGGGCTTTGGCTTGGAACTGTACGTTTTTACTTTAGAATGCCCTTGTATTATAAGATACATGGGTGCCGAAGCTTCCGTAGTAGATTTATTTACTTCAAAAGAGTCTGCCGATGACGTAGAAACCGGTGTGGTGTAACGCATATGTAAATAAGGATCATGTGTATGTAAAGCTGGTTTGTTTTGCTCTAGAGTGCTTATAATATTAGAATTTGCATGATAAGGTTGTTTATGTGATGGGGTAGTGCTTTCTGCGAACTTAACGGGTGGTGGTGGTTGCATAGTTTGCATATTTTCAAGTTTCAATAAGTCTTCTGGATGCCGTTCCTTAAAAACTTGCATATTTTCCGATGCATGGGCGTAAAGATTGTCTTCTGGTCGGTCCGGTCCGTTAAATATTGGCATTGACATCATGGGACCGAGCATGCTGAAAAGATTAATTTCTTCTTCAATTTTAGGTTTTTGTGTCGATTCACTAATAGCTGGCGTTGGCCGGAATATCGCTTCAGTGGGTTTTGTTGGCGGCGGCGGCGTGTCTTCATAGTAGTCCTGGTTTTCTGTAATAATTTCAGAAGTCGTTTGTTCCGTTTGGAGTATTGTCTCAGGTGCAACTGTTGTAGAGTCTTCAGTGGTTGGAGGAGGCAAAGCGGTGGGTAAAAACGTGGAAAAATGCACAAAAGTATTTTTTTCCTCCGTAGGAGGAGGAGGAGGAGGTGATTCCGACAACATTGGCCGGTAGAACGAGTAGGGGTGCCTGACCACCTCCGCGTGATCGTTGGACACCAGGTTGTGAGTTTCGTTGGCAGACTCGTAAACATCGATAGGCGTGGTGGGCCCCCAGCCCGCGTAGTCACTACTCACTACTTTGTTTAAGTCGTGTGCTGATGTTTCGTTTACGTCAAGGATCCAGTTCTGGCTGGTAGAGGAAGACTGGTAGATCAGATTTGCTTCTTGAAGAGCGTAAGATGACGTTTTCTTCTCGGGGGCTCTAGTGGTTTCCTTCGCGGTAATTACCGGTGAAACGGTTTCCATTGTGTGGGTGTTGGTAACCGGTATCTCTTTGTCATCGAGAATGAAAAGTGACGGCTTGTGTCCTGGAGGCGGGGGCGGTGGGGGTACTAAAATAGTCATCGGGTAGGTGTCGCTCAACTTGTAAGCGAAATCTTCGTAGTTAGGCGGAGGTGGTCGAAACTGGTGATGCCGTCTGGGTGGCGGCAAGGGCGGCTGGCGAGGAGTGACGCTCGGTTTTCGAGAGGATACGCCGAGCATGAGGACTTCAGACTTTTTATCTTGAAAGTTTTCTCGTTCAGACTTGGTATCGTCAGCCCAGTAGTGCACTCGCTCCAACACCGGCGGTTCGTAGTCGTAGGTGGGGTCGTTGTGCAGCGGGTCGCCGCGGCCCGTCAGCGGCTTCCACTGCTCGAAGTCCATGCGCGGGGAGAACAGCGATGCCAACGCACTTGGGTTTGAGTGTTCCCTCGCATCTGAAGTCAAAACAGTCAAACTTACCAACTAGTCAAGATTTTTTATTTTAAGTTTATGATTAGATTGGATTAATATCTAAAACTATAAGTGAAATGAATGATACTTACAAGAAATATTAAGACGAGCAACTAAGGCATCTTCGGCGGGATGCCGTGAGCCCAATGCGTCGGTGGACGCGAAGATTGCAAAGAGCACCGAAAAAAGCAACAGTCTGGGACTCCCGATCTGCAAAAGTGTGAAATGGTCCAGTTAAAGTCAGCTCTGCACAGATCCACATTTTCAAGCACAATCCAAATTCAGTAACTACGAAATCATTTACAAAAAGGTGATTCAACTGTCTTATTATTTTCAATTTCTTATGCTGACCGGTCGTCTCAGCCCTGGGTTTCACCCAATTAGAGCATCGACAGTTTTTTGGGTGGTTCAGAGCAAGAGGCTCGTTAAAATGCCGGGTTCCATGGGAATCAGGCGTAATTGAATGTTTTTAACATCCTCTTCTGAGTAGCTGTACAAGATTCATGCCCTCAATAGCTCTTCGAAAAAAACTGGTCATAACTTCTTTGTAAAGTAGTTGTCCTAATAATATATTGCAGGTCGAAGTGATGCCTTTAAATGCCCTTTTATAAGTATTCGCAGGCACGATGCGAATACCAGGATACGCGTTGCGCCGTCAGTGAAAGCGGCGCGTGCGTCCGTGCGTTGAATGGCAAGATGCTACTTGCCGGGAATCACTAAGGTGTTTTGCGTCTAATTTGCCCTCTTTCAATTGTCCTTTCACTCTTACATAGACCCCTATGGCGCCTACTCGATGACAGGGCAGCGCTCTGCACGGTAACGGTATAACCTGCCGCAATACGATACGAAATGCGGTAACCGTCAAAATAATCATTTGTCGAAGCTTTTTATGTGCATTGGCGCAGCATGCAGCCTCGCGTTGTTTATTTTTAGCTACAGAACAGAGTCATCGCTGTATAAAGATGTTTCATATGGTATTATTCTTAGAAAAGCTTACTGTAACATTATTCTACTTAAATTGAGTACCTTATCTGGTGGGTTCGTGGAAAGAAGCTACAAAGCAAGAACCAAGAGCTATTGCTCAGCGATGAATGATCTACCCGGAGTTAAGTCTGTGGATTAGCCAACTGGTTTCTTAATGACATGAATTATCGGTTGATTAAATATGTATTCAAATCGTCTATAAATTGACTTTTTCCCCAAACAGCACGTTCAGTAAACATTTCATCCAGTCGACGTGCGGATGTGTGGTAACTTTCCATTTCTAGTTTTATAAGCATTGTGGTTGCTGGCCCACCACCGATGCTCCATGGTTCGCCTTAAACCACACATGGGTGATATGCCGTGATAATGAAATCCTGGCTTACATTACCTGACCTACCTTTCCCTATTTACTTCGAAACACTTTGCGGTGAGGCAGATTTTCAATACCACTTATCAACTTACATGACAATGCAATGGGACGTTCAAGGAGAAATTGTTTCTCCTCCATCGAGCCAAGTAGAGTGGTATTGGTACACTAATAATACTTTAACATAAATGGGAAGACTTCTTTTGAAAATCTAACGTTTCCTTGATTTATCATAGTTTGAACAAAGACCGCCAGATATTTTAAAATTATGCTTAGCTGTACCTACCCTGTAATTTTCTCTATTGTCTATTGTAATTTTCTGTCATTTGCTGTAATAAATACTTTACTTACTTACCCATCAAGTAAACGGTAGAGCTTTGATTCAAATCCAGATAGATAGTTCATTCATGTCACAAAATTAATACTTAGTAAAATAATCTTATGTGAATAATTGATTGGATTTGAAAAAAAAAACAATTAAGTAAATAGGTTTACATGTGTTTATTGTAATTATGTTTAACTGGTGTACAAAAAAATAAATTGTATGTTATTGTATACTCTTAATAAAGTGCATCTTCGGTTTAAAGATAAATTGTTGTTATAAAAACAAAAAAGTTGACTTATATTGTCACGAAAAGTTCCTAAAAATTATACAAATATGCTTGAGCAAAATTACATTACAACGTAATCCGCCACGCCTTCTCACATCTGTATGCCATTTCTTACATTGTACAGTCATATTCACTAAAGAACTCGACAAACCTATAGAACGTTGTCGGTTGCTCGTTTCTTCAGCGTGTTCTTAGGATTTGTGGTGTGGTCTAGGTACAGCATTCGTGCAGGAGTGAGACCCAATCCCAGGGGGTATTGTAGTGAACACACCTGCTGCCACTAGCCTCTCACGTCAACACAATGGAGGTGTCATAAAACAGCTTCAGAAACCTGTCTGCGACACGAATTCCGTTAGTGTCCGCCATAACATAGGATAAATGATACCTACCTGCCTTAAGGTTTTGATGTGCTGAGCATGTCTCTAAGTCTAGACCATCAGGCGCGCTAGATTCTTTCGTTTATTGCGTCTTTTATGACCGGGCACCGGGGCCGGCATACTTCGCAATAAAACGAGAAAGAGCACGACTGAACTCGAAAAGCCCTAAACCTACACAATTGTGGTTGTGGCTCATCGCGGTGGCCATAATAATAATTGTGTACAGACCACATTTTCAACTCTATCCATTCTCTACATGGACAAACTAAGAAATACATATTTTGCATCTAGTGGCTACCGGCCGAGACGCCGCGCCGCGCCGCCGCCGCGCCGCCGGCCGCGCGAACCAAGAATTGAAACTTACATTGTTCAATAAATGTTTTTAGCTAATTTATTAGTTCAATTCGATATAATATGACACAGATCCATATAGGTAGATGCGTCTGGCGAGTTTGATACAATCATACTAATATGATAAAGTAAATGCGCGAGTTTTGATGTTTGGATTTATGGATGTTTGTTACTTCTTTTTTGCGTGAAGAGGTAAAAAATAAACGTACGTGTAAACTACTGAACGGATTGGGCTGTAATGACTGTTTTCAGGCAGTTCTGGGCTTAGAATAAAATATGGACCAATTTTTATCTCATAAATCAGTTTCCATGGGATGGAAATAATTTCAAAAAGCGTGTGAAACTGCAGGCAAAAACTAGTGATAAATAACGCAATTTTGATTGCTATGCTGGTACGCGCAAAAAAACCAATGGTTAAAAAACACACGTACTAAACTATACACATGAAGGGAGGGTAGCCTTGCCCGGCAGAGGGTTAATGAGTGTTAAAAATAAATAATTGTCAACAATTAATTAATTAAACAATGTAGAGTCTGCATAATTATATATTGTAGATAAATATATCTACGTGGGTAGATAGATCACACAACGAGTAACCGGTCGTCGAATGTCTACTGAACTAATATCCACGCACTTCCTAAAACTCAGCATTCGAGTGAAAGTGTTGAGTAACATTATTTATTGAACGGCTGCCTTTGATTTTTGCGAGGGGATAATGGGGTAAGAATACCTATTACAAGCCCTAAGTGTCTTGATTACTTAAAAGAGCTCATGGTCGGTCGTGACCTCGTGCTCTACATTTGACCAAAAGTTTATTTATTTAGGTCGTCTAACAGCCTAATATACATCTTCACTCTTTATTTAAGTACCTAGACATATGTAGGTATATCACATTCATGAGGAAAGACCCGCGATCTATTTCGTCATTTGTGGTTTTCTTGTCCATTTTAGCGTCAATGAATATTAGTGGGTGTATAAGGACATTACAGAGCACCAATAGCTTGCTAAGGGTGGACAGACATTGCAGTAGCAAAGGCACTGGATGTCAAGTCTAATGAACCCTTATGCTAAACAAATTTGTTATAAATTAAATGTGATGTAATTTTAACTACCTACCTTTAAATACTAAACATAGTATGGATGTAATTGTCTGAATCAATACTTAAAGGAATTTAATTTGATGACGATGGTTCGTCAAGTTCACTTCTCCTCCGGCCAACGATCGGAGGCGTGAGAACATCGAGTGCAGACTGACTGACGCCACGGGCGGTTCGACGCCCACGCCGCGCACCACTTTTAAACCAAAGCCTTTATAAAAGGCTTTACTTTAAAAGGTGGGACCTACCTACTTACAAAGTTCACGAACGTACCTAACGAATGAATTCTACAGAAGCTTTCATATTCTATAATCACGTATCCAAGTAGTCGGTAACATTGTGTTCCTAGAGGCATACCTGTGCCCCTAAGTTATGAACATACTAGTGGTTGCTTTTTCACTTCTTCCAATTCTGGACAAAAAATTGAAGTAAACATTAAAATAATGTAATTTGATAATAATGAATAGTATAAAAGTTGACTTCTCTAAGTGCTTATTTTACAAGAAAAAATCTTCCTCCTACAATACACACGTATCTATCGTATGGGTACCATGGATTATAGATACATATGCATATTGAAGATAGACAATACAATATCGTGCATGGGGGTCGGATTGTCTTCGACGGGATCGGCCCCGGCGTGGGTGCTATGCTGGAGGACACATCACTTTCACACGATTAGTGTCGTTGACCTCGCTGGACACTTGGACAGTAGGATCCATGGCCAGGCCACTGTAGGGGATTCTACCACAGATTACGTTGTTACTTCAGTTCTACTGACTGATCGATAATGTGTCGAGAGCTTTGTCTGAAGCTTCGACATTTACCTTCATATTTTTTTGCTTTGTTTGATGTATTGAAAATCTTGTAAGTATTGAAAGCGTTGATGTTTTTTTTACGAAAAACTTCTATTCGAATACGTGTGTGTGTAATACGAACACTAAGTAGTTCAT
Organism: Eupithecia dodoneata; assembly: GCA_947044415.1. NCBI lineage: Eukaryota > Metazoa > Arthropoda > Insecta > Lepidoptera > Geometridae > Eupithecia > Eupithecia dodoneata. The sequence continues at coordinate 12,242,579 of OX345664.1, read as the reverse complement.
ATATTTTTGGATACAAACAATTTTAAAATTTTCGTTTCTTGCATTTTGTTACTCAATACTTTAAGTAGGTACCTATGGGAATTTGTGAATAATGTAGTTAAAATAAAACTGATTTGCGTGTAAAGCTTCGAAGTACAAAGAGCAGGGGCGCCGCCGCGCCGCGCCGCCGCCGCGCCGCGCCACGGCCGGGCGGCGCGATGCGTAGCAAGGTAAACGCGTTGAGATCTTTTGTTCGAACACAATGTTTCGTAGAGCCTTCGTAGCAACATAGTTTGGTTTGTCATTTTGTCGGTACATTAGGTACTTGATTTTACTGCGTTTCTAGTATTATAATGGTAAAAATTGTTAAACGTTTCATTTCACGTAAGGAAGTGAAAAAGAAGATGTTACAAACCTTGTTGGTTTATTTACAAAAAAAATAGTTTACTTTAATGGTCATTAGGTATTAAGATGGCACCGGAGTTTAATTTACGCCTTATAAAGTATACCTAAGTAAGTACCAACCGTACGTAATGAGGGATAATGTAGCTTCCCAACGGTGAAATAATTTTTCAAATCGGTCCAGTAGTGTCGGAGCCTATTCATTAAAAACAAACAAAAATCAAACCTTTCCTCTTTATAATATTAGTATAGATAAGTTAAACTGAATTACCCATCATCATACATAACATAACACAAGCACTGCGTACTTTGGAGCTAGACGTTGCTGTGTGGAGTATCCAGCATTATCAGTTTATTTAAATTAGTAATACATATATGAATTTATTTTAGAACTGACGGCCGCTGGGGCAAACTTGTTCTTGAGTGGAGACCACGACTCGGTAAACGTAGTGTCGTGGACGCCCTCCGACCAGGTGGGATGACGACCTGCGAAAGACTGCAGGTAGATGCTGGATGCGTAAAGCTGAAGGCAGGGCGCTATGGCGCTCATTGGGGGAGGCCTATGTCCAGCAGTGGACTAATATAGGCTGATGTTGATGATGATGATGATATGAATTTATACTGATCTATTTATCTAAAAGTATAGATCCAACATATTATAAGTATTCGAGTAGAAATTCGCTAGATTCCGTTTCTACCAGGTACCTAAATAATGAACATCACAGTTTCACCCGCGTGGTGATATAGATATTCTGGATAATATATATCTTTATGAATTGTAGCCTATGTGTTATTCTGATATGTAAGCTATATTATTGTGAAGTTTCATCAAAATCCATTGAGTAGTTTTTGCGTGAAAGAGCAACAAACATCCTCTCAAACTTCGCCGTCGGTGATCTACCTTTTTGATATTTATTTTACTGTAGAATAGTTTTCTAATATATTATTGTACATATTTTCTTTAGTAAAAAATAGAATTTTAAATAAATGAGTGTAAAATAATAATAGTTGGATAAGTATAGCTTGATTCGACTTACCAGCATTGTATCCATGTCCGTCACACGATAAAGCACAGGAGAGCAGACACGCGGGCCGAGGGCGAGGACGCGTGGAGCGCTCAGCGTCTGCGCGACGTCTGCCGGTCACCGCGACGGTCATTCATAGCGCACGCATCGCCACCGGCGCAAGCGCAGCACATTCGAAACTTCGCGTTACGTAGCTCAGGTCGGTACGGTCATGCCTGGCACATACCTACTGCTGCTACCTGGCCATCTCTATGCAGCTTGCAACAACACACGAGCGCCATATTGCCGTATTATGCAGTCATCCTGAATGTCCAAATATTGCAGCACGCTTCCACTGCCCAGCCTCACATTGCAGACGAAAATTGGTATTGTCTTGGTCTTGGGGAATAAAAGTGTTAGTAGGTGTATTTTAGTTTATTAGGTTTTCCTAAGGAAAATGCCGGCTAAGGGCGTTAAACTGTATCAACTATTTTAAATTCAGCGTCATTAAGCCGCTGCCGCCGATTATGGCTGTTCATTATGAATATAAATGAATGTGTTCATTTGTGATTAACGAGCCTATAAAAGTCAAATAACAGCTTTCGGCGTATTCTGATACCATTCGTCAACTTGTTCGCGACTTTATAAACTTAGGTGCATTCAGGAAACAGTTAATGATATAAAAAAACTAAAAAGAAAAAGTAGCTAATTAAATTTACAAACATTGACCCCCTTATGTCAGATTTCCAATAGGTATATCGCATAATCTTGCAGTTTCGGGTTTTTGAGTGTGAGGTACCTACCTAATTTTGCGGAGCGCTATCGCTGGCCGCTGCCTGTCTTGGCGGGCATTGTATGTAAATGATGTGCGACCGTCGCGCGTGGAGAGAGTAGGGTCACTGCGACGGACGAGAAGAGGCTCATTTTTCCATTCTTTCTAGAAGAAATTTAAAGGATTCCAAAATACCAGATATGTGGGACCTGTACCTACCTAGGTAGGTACTGGTACCTATTTTGATTTAGTAAAATACCTACCTAAGTAACGTTTAGTTCTCCAAGTTTATGGTGATCAAGGCATGATCAAGGCAACTTACAATATATGTTGTAGGTATCTAGTACTTACGTTTATCGTATCTAACTTTACGAGAAAGATGCGGAAAAAACGGAACACATGGATGGAAAGATCCATAACACGTAGGAACGAACAGGCGCTAGGTATGTAGGTGCGTTATGTGAAATTTGTAGTTCATACTTCTCAGAATGCATACCACGCACCTACTACCTTAGAAAGAAGCATCCACACAAACAAACGCGATAAGTAGTGTCAGTGAAACGCTGCCTGTATTCGAAACGACCAATTATCGATGTACGCACTATAGGCGAGTACAGACGGAGCTGATTGCACTATGAGGAAGACATTTAATTGTGCAACATTGCCTATTCTGCATTTAATCGAAGAGGCGTTTGCATACTTTCTTTGGAGTATGGTTCTATTATGCGTTTGCTATGCAACCTGTGATATAACTGCCGCAATGCGACCATGTGGGATTTCATTTATTTATTTGCCAATATGTATATAGGTTGGTAGCTTAAGATCGAATTATAGCCTAGGTTATTATTATTATATTACATACATCCTGTTAGGCACTGCAATTTTAATTGTTAGTCAATTACATTATTACTTTTTATTCGAATTATTTAAATAAAAAAGATTTATTAACTAAGACAAATTAGTCTAAGGTTTGGTTAAGGTCTTGGATAAAAAAAATTAAATGTCCTAATCATGTAAGACAAAATGTCAGTTTCAGTTGTTGATAGATAAATTATAATAATTTTAAGTATTTAACTTGAAGATGGGCAGCCAGTCTTGAGCTTCTGCTATGTATTTTGAGCAAGAAAAGTCTATCAAAAACATTGAGAGCTTAGATTTTCTCACTCATTCATTAGTAAAGAAATGGTTCACCATCATCATCAGCCTGTATACATCCACTGCTTAACATAAGCCTAGGAAAAATAAGACTCAAAGAAAGTTAGGAAATGTAGTGAAATGCATGCAATGAAATAAAACAATGTTTTAATTTTTGACTTTATGTGAAATATGCTCCATAAATTCATCCAGTGGATCAATAGAGGTATTGGAAGTTTTCCTGCCGTATTCTTGCACAAGGTTCATGTGCTCCTCAAGGTTCTCCACATCATTGGTCTCAGAGTCAAAGTACCTATCCTCAGCATCTTGTGAGACTTGCTTCAGGTCATCAAATATCTCATTGGTATCCACACTCTCATAGTCATAGTCATCTCTGCCCTCAATAAAGCTGCTATACATCTCTTGTAGGAACTCCTCACGGAGCAGCCTCCTCTCAGGAGCACTGATCACAGTCTGTTTCCTCACTTCAGGCTTGAAACTTGGTATTGGGTCTGGTCTATCAAAATCTCCCCACCTTCTGCCACCACTTGGTTTCGTATCAGGTGTATCAAATTCTCCCCACATTTTTGCTTTGGGTTTAGTCTCCGTTGTATCAAACTCTCCCCACATGGCTTTGCTTTTTGTCTTTTCTTTCTCACAGTTGAGGTCCACTGCTTCGAAGCTCTCCTGGAGCATTTGTTCGTTCTTCACTTCCCTCATGTGGTTTCTATCCACAGTATCAAGGATCATAGAGAGCAACGTGAGGTTTTCATTATCAGTGCCATCTCTCTCACTGATCTCTTCATCAGTCAAATACTGGCCGATCAGCTGCTCGTATAGCAGAGGATTTCTAAGCATCATTTGCTTTTCACTGAAATAATCTGAGTCATTCTGTAGTTGTTGAAGAGCTTTATACCTTCTGTTGCGCACCCTTTTGTGTCTGCTTGTCTCGGAGTGATATACTTTCAATTCATTTATGCAGTTGTTATATTGCCTGTTATTTGGAGACTGGTTTTCAAAATATCCAATATGATAGGGAGCCAAGAACTTACCAAACTGGATCAGAAAATCAATAGGTGATTGCGCATACAATTGTTTTGCCATACGAATTTTTTCGTGAGTTCTTATTTCTGCCTCGTCTAAGTGGGCATTCTTAAACGAAATTCTTGCAGATCGTACTAAATAATCAATTATGTCATCAATTGGATCTACTGCTTCTTCAAATAGTTCCTCGTCGGCTGCTTGCATTCTTACTAACTCAAGCCGGTATAGCGACCGCAAAAATCTGTACTGAGCAAACACTGGAACTATGTACCTAATCGGTAGGAAGGTGTCGCTAACCTTGTTATGGATGGAAGTTGAAAGAATTGAGAATAGCTGTGTTTTAGGTTTTTTGTGTCGTTTTATATTTCCCTGTTCTTCATTCCCAGAATCAATATATCGTCTCGTAGTTATTGTTTGTACATATTAATTATCTCTGCAATATATTTTATATAAATGAAATGAAATGACAGATTTTTTTTTCAAAACAAACAAATATTATTATGAACAACTTCAACTTCTTGCTCTATGGCTCTGCATTTGGATTGACGCAATTTGCCAATGCACATCTCATGGTAGCATCCATCGTCGCAAGCTTTATTTATGGGTTGCGCAAGTGTAGTAAACATTTCGAAAGAGTAGTTACAATAAAGAAAAACTAGATTTTTCCGGGATAAAAGTAACCTATCTAAGTATTAATTTAGTCAGACTTGACTATGTTCGTCTCCGAGATACCATTTACCTCCCTGCCTCAAATATTTAACTTAGTAATGGCCTTAATCACGCGACAAGAACTCCTATGATCTGCGTTGGAATACCGACATCAAACTAATCTAGCGCAGCACCATTGTTTTTATATTATTGGCCAATACTACACGATAGTCAATACGTGTTGACTAACTTGCCAAAGTGTAGAGACATAGTATTATGTAAGTGTCAGTTACTTTACAAAATATTTCCCGAGATTCAAGGAGCAATTTATGACACTCTGAAACAGACACTGGCAGAGTCGTAGCGAAAAGCAAGCGGCGCCAAAGCAAAAAAGAAGTTGAAGTTGAAGGAGCAATTTTCCAAGAAGTTGAATGAAGTTTACTTTGTTTTGAAAAAGAAACGAAAAACTATTATATTCGTTCGTGGAAAAACTTGTTTTCTTTGTTTTGTTTTTCCTTTTCTATCATCTTGTGAATAATACTTAAAATAACAAAATATGTGACGCTCGATAAGTGTTCAAATAACTTAAATTTGACAAGTGAAAAACAGTGGCTCACAAAAAAGTGTTTAACAGAATGATATGACCATACCATACTTAATATCTGCAAAATGGATCGTTTTGGCGTTAAATGGGAAGATATTTGCGGACCCAAGGGCCTGCGGCCATGGGACGATGAATCTAAAGACTTCGGACAGTGTTTTGAAAAATTGATTCTGCATATACCAATTTGCTTTGTGATAGCCATCATATCAGGGTACTACGTCGGTTACAGAAGGTTTTGGGTTGTCCGGGAAAAGGCACAAGAGCGTATAATAATCATCCGCAGTTTTGTGGTGTTTGCTCTTGTAGTTATACCTATAGTTGAACTGTATCAGTTTATGACAACACCTGGTTACATCCTATATCCTGTGGATTACTTCGCTGCAGGGACTTCGGTGCTGTCGTGGTTGGTGCACTTTGGTTATGTACTAGCACTGAAGCATCGCCTGGGGCCCAACGCGCGCGGGCCCCTGTCCCTGATCATCATGTGGAGTCTAGTAGCAATAGTAAATGTCCTGATGCTGCGGAGTTACACCATGGCCGGTGAACCTCTGGGGTTCATTGTGGCAACTCTGTGTTGCCATGGCATATATCTGCTGACATTGCTACCCTCAAGTGAGTCCCGGCCAACTTACTACTCACCATGTTTAGTGGGGTCTCAACACAATCATGTATGTATCAACTATATGCTTTGGATCTTTAAAATAATTTGATAGGAATGTTAATGATTGTAATATGTTTCAGAATGAATACACCCCTCTGCTTCCACATTTAGATGAGGGTGTGTTAGGGACTGCGATGCAGGGGACTGTTTGTATTTCTTCACTGACTTTTTCCTGGGTAAACCCACTGCTACAGAAAGGTAAAGTAAAATCCCTTCTGAACTCTTTCAATAGGGATTATGTCAGTAACTTAAAATCACCAAAATTATGTATTTACCTAATTATACTTTAGCCACAAAACACATGATAATATTTTTTATTTTGATGGAGATTGTTTATTATAATGATCAATTAAAACTACATACCAATGTAAGCATTATACAACTGCCATGTCATGCCATCACAATATGCAATAATTCAAATAAATAAAAGGCACAGAATAACCTGACTATATTATGGTCATTCTGTATCATCTGATGTTCGTGCATCAGTGACGTCATAGGTGTGACTAGTCCTCTAATATTTTCGAGTAAAATTGAAATCGTTTTTTAAAAACCCATGTTTTCCTTCACAATAATTTTTTTTTGCAGAAATATAATTTATTTTGTATTTAGTACCTATCTAAAAACTTTTCGGAGAAGTTTCATCATCCCTTTTATACTGTACCATTCCACAAGAAATGATCTCTAAATAGATGCAGTACTTAAAAATAAGATACAAATGTTTACAGGCGTAGAAAACAAGCTGTACGACCCTGAAGAGCTATTTGACCTGCCATCTGAATACCGGTGCTCATATGTTGGGGCTCGAATGGATCGCTCCCTCATTGGGAATGTAGATGAGTACCAGCAGTATGCTGAAATACCCCATGAGCCTTTTATTGCATCAGGTAAATGTTTGTACTTTCAAATACAGAGATGTGTGTTGAAATGGGCAATGTGCATGCTAGGCTTACATCTACATTGTAACATCAAACACAAGTTGCAGGAACAACGAGGTCATGTTATCTTAATGATATTGAACCTTATATGCTTAGTTACAGAAGTGATTCATAGATTGTAATTGTTAGTGGGAAAGGTTTATTAGTAGTATCTGCATATTTGAGTAGGGATATGAACACTTGTTGTGTTATATGAGTCAAGTCATTTGCATGCTGTATTATGGTAGGGAAGGAACCCTGTTATACAATATGTAGATAGGACTATGTATGTGTGTTTATAGTTAGGGACAGCGAGTAGCGAGTACATTTTACGTGTAATTAATTATTTTTATATAGGTTTATCCATATACATATAAATAATGCTGTACAACACACACAGCATCACCTAGCCCCAAGTTAAGGAGAGCTCGTGTTATGGGTACTAGATGACTGATATATTTAATATAATACATTACATCGATAGATATTTATTATTATACATAGATATCGACCAGAACACCCGGAACAAAATATCTGCAGATCGTACACAAAATTGTCCCGAGGCGGGAATCGAACCCGCAATCTCCTGCGTCGGACCTTCGCCCACCGCGTCATAGACGTCGTCAATTTATATGTATGTCCAGATCGCGTAAGTTTAAAAATAATGATTTGTCTCAGGCTACGGCGCGACAAGCGAGTCCGTCCCTCAGATGTCGACGCCAGTAACGCCGACCGCTCGCGTGCTGGTCCCGCCGCTGCGCCGACAGAACGTGACGCTCCTGCGCGCCTTGCACGCCTGCTTCGCCTTCCAGTTCTACAGCATAGGGCTCCTGAAGCTGGTCTCCGACATGGCGGGCTTCGCCGGCCCGCTGCTGCTTAACAGGCTGGTCGCGTTTGTGGAGGATGAGACCATTGATCAGCATTTAGGGTAAGTCACCGTGAACAGGCAGAAATCAATGTAGGATTTAAGCAAAAATACGTCACTGCAACAAAAGTTACAACAATTAAAAATTGTTTCAATCAGTGACATCTAAATTTAGTTCTGATAAGTCACGTCTACTAAGTACAGTCAACACTGTAAGCAGTGTTTTACATTTTAGGTGCATTTTTTCTATTTATCCATGTAACCACCACATTATCATAAAAATAATAACCATATTATCACTACATAGTATAAAACAAAGTCGCCTCCCGCTGTCTGTATGTCCCTGTGTATGCTTAGATCTTTAAAACTAGGCAACTGATTTTGATGCGGTTTTTATATTATGTAGTTTTAGAGTATATAATTTGACTTGTATAAGTGCTTATTTTGTAAGTATAAAGAAATAAAACATTTTGAATTAGAATTTGATAAGCGTGTGCTAATGTGAAGTGTTCTCTTGCAGGTACATGTACGCGGGCGGCCTGCTGACCTCCGCGCTGGTCTCCGCACTCTTCAACGTGCACTTCAACTGGCTCATGTCCGTCATAGGTGAGTATCACCCGTCACCCGGTCACAGTATCTCTGCACCTCGCGACATACTGAAAGTCCGCGGGCAGAAACTAGTTGTCATCTTTGCACCTCGGCAGATATGTATATTGATAACTAGTTTCTGCTCGTGGCTTCGCGCGCGTTGTTTACGCGTTGCCTATAGATACTTTGTTAGTTACAACTTTGTTGTTGAATGAATCAAGTCATCAAAGATCTAATTATTAACGTTTCCATACAACTATGGAAACGTTTTAAGGTTATTTTATTTCTTCCATGAGAACTGATGGTATAAACATTAGGTAGCTGTTATTCCAGGTCTTCCTAACCTATATCTACCTCAGCAATATTTCAACCCGACCCATTCAGTAGTTTTGACGTGAAGAGAAGTAATAGCCGTCCATTCGTATACCCATCTTAAAATCACATTTATAATGCTATCCAAACACTAGCCAAACTCGATGTGGAATGTTTGTAAAAAACAGCATATGCTCTACATAAATTTCACTTTTCGAACGTATAAAATACGCGGCAATATGCATGCAAGTAGGTTTTAGTTTTTTGTGTCGTGGTTTGTTTACTTGACATTCCCATCCAGTTTGGCTAAAGAATATAAGTGTGATATTGGTAATTGCTAGCTACCAGGGCGGTGTCTGAACAAATATAATATTTTAATTGCTAGGCCTCAAGATGCGCGGCGCCCTCGTCGCTACGATCCTCAGGAAGACTCTCAGCGTGACGTCGACCGAGCTAACAAAGTCCTTCTCCGTGGGAGAGATCACCAACTTCATGTCCACTGACACCGACAGGATCGTCAACTCCTGCCCGAGCTTCCACGCCTTGTGGAGCATCCCTCTACAGGTCCGTACTGAAGCCGCGCGAGCGATTGTCCTTGACTACAAAGTCACTTATAACGGGATATTTTATTTACCATGATGTGATTTTTGAGTTTTCCAATATTTCTTTTCATGCGCCATGATCACGGAATAACTGAAGACACTGCGAGTGCCTCTCGCAGTGCATTCAGTTATTCCGTGATCTGAATTCGTGACTTTTGTATTAATAACCAAGATAGTTTCAAAAGTTTTGTCCTAAATTAGACTAAAAATAAAGTGTCTAAGTTGATTTGACTGGTTCTGTGGTCGATTGTTGTAGGACATTTAATGAATATTACGACGGGCGGTTCGTTCTTGCATAGACAGCCTATTCTTTCAAAAATACTGTTTTTTTTTTAAATTGTTTTAATATAATAAATAATGCTGGACAATTCACACAGCATTATCTAGCCCCATGGTAAGCAGAGCTTGTGTTATGGGTACTAGATAACTGATATACATAATACAATACATTACATAGATAGATATTTTTTATTATACATAGAAAACAACCAGAACAAATATCTGCAGATCGTACACACAATTGTTCCGAGGCGGGAATCGAACCCGCAACCTCCTGCGTCGCAGGCGGACCTTCGCCCACCGCGCCACATCGGTCGTCAAATTAGTGTGACCAAACTGAAAAGAGGGCGCTGTAGCGTGACATAAGCCTCACACTAAAGCGCCCTCTATTGTGATCTAAATGTTCTTATGTTACGTAACCTAAGTTTTTTTCAGTGATAAATAAGATAAGTGCGTAAAATGCTCTCTTTCGAAGAAATTTATTTTAGACTATTTATTTTGCATTTCGCGCCGCGCCGTGTGGCACAAACCTTATTTTATATGAATCTACTGAAAATTATCTACTAAACTATTACTCACGACTCTTTAATTAAAAAGTTCCGCCCCTTTGGCCCCAACTTTATCAAAACATCTAACAGTACGTTTCCAATTCCAGCTATTCATAACACTATTCCTATTGTACCAACAAGTGGGCATATCGTTCCTGGCGGGGGTGGCATTCTCCGTGCTCCTAATCCCGATCAACCGCGCCATCGCCAAGAAGATCGGCAGCCTCAGCGCGGAGCTGATGCGGCACAAGGACAGCCGCGTGAGCCTGGTGTCCGACGTGCTGCGCGGCATACGGACCATCAAGATACATGTCTGGGAGAGTTACTTTATTCATCGTGTTGGTGGTGAGCACTTCATTGTCCTGATTTTTTTCACCTGCTCAAGCAATATTGTGTTTCTTATGCTGGTGGTTTTTAGGCTTCCGTACCCAGAGGGTAAAACGGGAGCCTATTACTAAGACTCCGCTGTCCGTCTGTCCGTCTGTCACCAGGCTGTATCTCACGAACCGTGATAGGTGACAGTTGAAATTTTCACAGATTTCTTTTGCCGCTATCTTAAAAACAGAATGATATAACTGTTACTGGGGGCTTCCATACATCAAAAATGTTTTTTTTTATAAATAACTAGCTGTCCCCGCGAACTTTGTTGCGCCTTAGAGTAATAAATCCACTAATTCGAAAAGCACTTATTTTTCAATATGATACAAAGTAGCCTATGCGCCGGGATATTATCTATCACCCTGCCGGTACAATTACATTGAGATCCGTTCAACCGTTTCGTCGAGAAAGATTACAGACAAAGAGACAAACACTAAAATGTTTGAGAATTTAATTTCGAAAGTTTTTTAAGTTCGCAATTTATATTATAAGGATGGATATTTTGACAACCTTTGTGGCGCGGCGGGCGAAAGTCCGCCTGCGACGCACGACGTTGCGGGCTCTATTCCCGCCTTGAGACAAATGTTTGTACGATCTACAAATATTTTATCCGGGTGTTCTGGGTATTCTATGTATACTAAAAATATATATCTATGTAATGTATTGTATAAGTAGACGAAATTGATATAAGTTATAATTTTCAGTTGAGCGCAGTAAAGAGTTGAAGTACCTTCGGGGCCGGAAGTACTTAGACGCGGTCTGCGTGGTCCTGTGGGCGACCACGCCCGTGCTAGTGGCGGCGCTGACGCTGGGCACGCACGCGCTGAGGAGAATGCCTTTAGACGCGCCTACTGTAAGTACACCTCTTGATATTTTTCTCTATTTCTATATATAGACGACCGATGTGGCGCGGTGGGCAAAAGTCCGCCTGCGACGCAGGAGGTTGCGGGCTCGATTCCCGCCTCGTGACAAATGTTTGTACGATCTGCAGATATTTGTTCCGAGTGTTCTGGTCGTTTTCTATGTATAGGTAATAAAAAAATATCTATCTATGTATTATATTATATTATATATATTATTATTGCATTGGGTGTTCCCGTAAAAATAGAGGTACGTTTGTAAATAAATATATCAGTTATCTAGCTTCCATAACACAAGCTCTGCTTAGCTTGAGGCTAGATAATGCTGTGTCCGTCCAGTATTAATTAATAAATAATTTCTAGTGAACAAAGTAAATGAGGTTTCATAGAACAACAACACTCTCAATTTGATTTTCAATTTTCTTTCTGGTAGACAATTCTCGAAGATGTTTCTATTAAAGTATCTATAGTAAGTTACCGTATGTTTTATGGTTATTCTTGTCTGCAGGTGTTTACCACCATAGCGCTGATCAACATGTTGATATCTCCGCTGAACGCGTTCCCGTGGGTGCTGAACGGACTCATGGAGGCCTGGGTCTCCATAAAACGAATACAGAAACTCATTGATGTAAGTACCTACTAACTACTATAAAACCTATTCAGAATAACGCGGTACTCGCTACCCAGAGGGCTAGCTAACCGGATTGGATATGCGGTACCGGTTTTATTAGCGAACGCAGGTCGATCACACGTTTTTTTTTTCAAGATTCAAGTTTTTTTGTCATACTTTTATCTACAATCTGCTGTTTAGCCATAATTAGATGTGGTTTTGGGTGGGATATTTAGGTGAAATTCCAATGAAAAGCACCATCTTTAGCTTCACTTTAGTTCCTTTGGTGGATCACGAGTCACGACACACAAGTCGATCTTGAGAATGAATCGATTGACGTGTCTTTTTCTGGCCTCTATGTGTTTCTTTCTCCGAAATGTAATTTTACTATAAAAAATATCGTTCATTATGAATGTGAGCGGGTTAATAACCTTGTTAGTGTTGGGATGACACCGCCTAGTTTACATAGTATGTAGTTAGCTTTGCCGTTTGTATTTCTAAAACCCAATGTTGTGTAAGGTGATGTATGTTGTAAATCCAATAAGCACATGTTTTAATCACACTAATATTATAGATGTGAAGGTTTGGGTGGATGTTAAAGTACTTCTTCACGCTAAAATTCCTGAACGGATTGAACTGAACTTTGACATAATTGTTCTAATAGATTTTATATCTTAAATGAGTTTCCATGGGATTTATCCTATCCCACGGAAACTCATTTATATATGGGGCCTATAAAAGTTTCCGTAGAAACAACGCATGCGATGCCGCGGGCAGATATTAGTTCTGTAACTGTAAAGTAAACACAATAAAATAGAACAATGCCTGATACAAAGATATTTTACAAGACGAGATAACTGTAGGTACCCGGCAATGGTAACATTATTATGAATGTCTTTATCAAGTCATCATATAGCATTATGTATCTTATTGTATCTTATTGTACCCCAAGTAGGTCACGGCCGCACTGCAAGCGCCTCATTTGGCGAGGCGCGTGACTTGGAGTTCAAAATCAGAAAACAGGATGAATTAAATACCGAATAAATTGATTTATAAATGTGTAAATGTTACGGCGGTTATTTCCAGCTTCCCGACATGCAGCCAGAACATTACTACGACAAACTGAACACGAACGATGACGAGGACAAAATTATCATCTTCAAAAACGCCACATTCTCCTGGGTGACCCCGACCAAACATAAACCACTAAAGAAAAACAAGGGGAAGTCCAAAAAGCGGTCGTCCCGTGGAACTGTATCCATACCTCGAACGGACGAAACGTCTTCCTCTGAGAATGTAGTGCAGGGGGAATTGTTCATGCTGAGAGATTTGTCCTTCGAAATAGGCAAAGAGGAGTTGATCGGCGTCACCGGGAATGTTGGCAGCGGGAAGACGTCGCTGCTGCTGGCCATTATAGGGGAAATGGTGAAGAAGAACGGGCAAATGCAAATGCCGGAAAATTTAAATAGTAAGTCTATAGTTACTAAGTTGACGACCTCTGTGGCGCGGTGGGCGAAGGTCCGACGCAGGAGGTTGCGGGTTCGATTCTCACATCGGAACAATTGTGTGTACGATCAGCAGATATTTGTTCCGGATGTTGTGGTCGTTATTTATGTATAGTAAAAATATCTATCTATGTAATGTATTGTTTTATGTAAATCAGTCATCTAGTCTAGTACCCATAAGACAAGCTCTGCTTAGCTTGGGGATTGCTTAGATGTTGCTATAAAGTATCCAGCAATATTTAAGTATTTTATTTTTTTATTTAAGCATGCATGCATTTGCATGTTCCTCTACAACGCGTTGGCATTTTTGACCTTGACTCACAAGATTATAATGTTGTTTCATTTCTACCCGCCGCACCGCCCTCCATTCTAACCGATTGTGATCTAGCTTGTCTTTGTAAAAAAGCTAAAAATGCTTGGAGTTTTTTAAACGTTGTTGATAACTCCTCTTTACAATAAATCTAGCATACACCAGTTTTTATGTTATGATCACTTAAATAATTGTTAAATCTTTGAAGCAGTTAATTTTTTTTAATTAATTTGTGTTTGTTTTGTTCTAGGCTTTGGCTACGTGTCTCAAAAGCCCTGGCTGATTCGCGGCTCCATCCGCGACAACATTCTGTTCGGGATGCATTACAATGAAGCCAAATTCCGCGCTGTGGTTGACGCTTGCGCTCTAACTGGTATGGCTTTAACACTTTGTTTCAGGAATAGGAATTAAACTAGTACTTAACTTATTTGGAACCAAATAATATCGCGCTCATTACCTCATTATGAAGTGTTATTTCAGTTCTTTTTAGTATTTTCTCTCTGGTTTGAACTGCACTGACACTGAATAACAGTTACCAGAAATGAAAGTAACGTTAATTTAATAATCACTAGGTCACGGGGCCACAATAGATGCGGTCTAACGCAGGAACCTGCGCGAACCACTTAGGAGTCTTAGGCCTACGAATCCTACGAACTTTGTCCCGAACACTCTTCCCTCTCTGTGGCACAATGCCACATCATATCACATCACATCACATTCATTGTCGGGTTGCTCCACCCCAGCTCGGTGCTAATTGATGGTGAACTACAATGTCTAGTTGTTTTCAGAGGATCTCGACATCCTGGGATGGAACGCGTACGTGGGCGAGGGCGGCTGCACGCTCAGTGGCGGCCAGCGGGCCAGGATCGCACTGGCGCGGGCTGTCTACCAAGAGAAACAAGGTTGGTTCTACATCACCACAAGCGGCTGTACCAAGGACGCAGTCGCTGTTACAGTGCGGGTCGCTTCACTCGCCACGCTGTATGAGGCATCCGCTGCACTAGGATAAATGTCACCGATCGTTGAATTGAACGTCCAATGTTTCCTTGCAGTATACTTGCTGGACGACGTGCTAGCGGGCCTGGACGGCTTGGTGGCGGCGCACATCATGCAGCACTGCGTGCTGGGGCTGCTGCGGCGCACCACGCGCGTACTGGTGGCGCACTCGCCGCGGCACCTCGCGCGCGCCAACACGGTGCTACTGATGGAGGGTGGGCGCTGCGTGCGGCACGGTACGTAGCTGTACAACGTGCCACATGAGTGGGAGACAACCTTTTAGAGAGGCCATAATTTTAGATCCCAATCTTTATCTACGAGACTTAAACCTAAATCATTTAAAACGGGATATTTACCATGATTAGATTTTTGAGTTTTCTAATATTTCGGCACAGTTTCATGCGCCATGATCAGTGAATAATCATGACGTTGTTAATAATCATGATAGTTTCAAAAGAGACTTATACGTATTCTGTCTCAATGAAAAGCCTCTCAAGTCGCCGTACTCGAATGTAGACCACGCGCTTCACATGCAATCTCTAAGATATAATGAAAACATACAGCAGTGTATATCAGTTAAAGATTCAATTTATTAATATCCCCTGTTTGTGTCACCTACCCCCATGATAAACTCCTTTGTTTTCTATGCCTGTATTTTGTACCTGTGTCCAAATAAATGTTTTTTTATTTCTATTTATATTCTATTTATCCCTCCCTAGGTCCCCCAGAATCCGTGTTGAACGACATAGAAGAGTACCTCCCGAGCGAGACAGAGTCTATCGGCGAGGAGCCGCCGCGGCCCGCGCCGCAGCGACCGGCCGACCAGCAGGACAACGTCAGTAGGAACAGCTTGGACGAAGAGGTAACTAGACAGATACTTTTCAAACAGTCATGTCTCATCATGTCCCTATCAATCAGCACAGAAATACAATTTATTGGTAAAATCAATTGTCAAATTTTCATAAAAATAGTTATAATAGAAATTATATTTTACAATCAGTACATAAGCATGATTAAAATTTAAATATGGACATGAACACATAAATGACAACAAATAAATAAATTAAAACACACGTCTTCTTCCACGGCTGAACGTAACTCCCGCATGGTTTTGCCATAATCATCACAAAAAGCCGCGCGACCTTTTCGAGCTTTTGAAATTATTGAAAGCAGCTTTACACTGAAAGAGCTCGCTGCGTGTTGCCGGCCGCTGTCTCTCTGGTGTGATTGAGATTTAAAGTGTGTATGAGATCTAACCACTTCCACCGTTAATTCATCCCATCTTTGTTGGCAACGCATTTAAATGACTTTTGTTTCGTTTCAGGAAGCAATGTCGCAAGGCTCAGTGGCATGGTGGGTGATCGGCTTGTACCTGCGCGCAGTCGGGATGTTCCTCTCCGTGGCCATCCTCGTCTCCCTGCTCCTCATGCAGCTCTCACAGAACTTTACCTTCCTCTGGCTTACCTACTGGGTCAAAGCGAGGAGCAAGAACATCACCCACATCGACACCTTCGATATAGACCATATTGCAACAGAGAAGAGCTCATTTCTAGACCACGGTATCACGGCTATAGACGGCCTGGTGCATACCGTTTTTAACTCCACAATGGCGATCATACACAAATTCGATGGGTATAACGCTACGGATGTTAAACCAGTGGTGCAACTACAAGCGTTGGCTGCGAATACCACGATGGATTATATAGATTTTTACTACATGGAGGTGTATTTTGGGTTGGCGGGGTTGAACCTGGTGTTTACGATAATGCGGGCGTTTCTGTTCGCGTACGGAGGGGTGAAGGCGGCCAAGTCGATACACAAACTGCTTTTGAAGGTGGTGGTGACGGTAAGATAGTGTTTCTGTCTGTTTATACATATATAAGAGAGAAAAGTATACTGCAAGGAACATTCAATTCAACGATCGCTGACATTTATCCTAGTGTAGCGGGGCACCTGCAGTTCTACAGCATAATGGCGAATGAATCATCGAGCCGCACTACCCTGATTAACATGCTGTGAAGCACAAGACGTTTCACAGACTCCGCAGCGGCTGCGTCCATGCAACTAAACTTTCGCATGTATAGTATTAGTGTGATGGTAGACCGTTCAGGTGCGAGTTTAACTCGAAAATGTGTTTTTGCAGGCAGACGTAAAGTTCTTTGACGTGACTCCGGCGGGGCGCATCGTGAACCGGTTCTCCTCCGACACGTACACGGTGGACGACTCGCTGCCCTTCATACTGAACATTCTACTCGCGCAGCTCTTCTCGCTCATCGGTAACTGTTCCTATGATCAATGATCATGCTTCGTCTCTAATCGTGTATGTACAAGAACATATTGCAATAAGAAGTAACTGGTGTAAACCATTATTGCTTCGTGGGCTGCAAACACCGACAGGTTGGCGGCGCGACCTGTCTTGCGTCCGGTCAAAGCGGCGATCCCTTTAATTAGTCTAGACGCCGCCGGCCGCTGCAGTTTTGTTGTATTTTGACCCTTATGCTTTTTTATCTCGTCTTATAAAAGGTAACGTTGTGTTATAGGTGCAGTAGCGGTGACGGTGTACGGTCTCCCGTGGCTGCTGGTGGGCGTGCTGCCGCTCTCGCTGGTGTACTGGTGGCTGCAGCGCCGCTACCGCGTCACCTCGCGCCAGCTCAAGCGCCTGCAGAGCGTCACGCTCTCGCCCGTCTACACGCACTTCAGCGATACGCTGGAAGGTATGAGCCAACAGCCGTAAATTCACCGTTGTGTCTCCCATAGCTCGTGCTATTCATTTTTATGTACTAAGATCCTTCAGTAGTCGAGTATTCAATTCCATTCATTTATTTCAGGCAACATTAGTCTAGTACAGGTTGGACTATACTTTAAAACTACGGCCCATATAAAATGTATGCCTTAATCTAACATACCTTATAATAAACCTATTTACTAGCACGTAATGTCGGCGACGTGTGTGACGCAATATGTGCTGCGACCGGTAATCGTGTATTATTCCCTTCATTAACTTGTCAGGTCTGGCTTGCATCCGTGCACACGGCAGCGCGGGGCGGTGGATGTCGCGCGGGGAACAAGACGTGGAGGTGTGGCAGCGCGCCGCGCTCTGCTCCGCCGCCGCCGCGCAGTGGCTCGCCGTGCGCCTGCAGGGCAGCGCCGCCATCGCGCTGGCCGCGGCGGCGGGCCTGGCCGTGCTGCAGAGAACCACACACGCCGCCGACCCAGGTAACTACACGTTAACTTACATATGTATATCAGGAATAGTGAAGGAACTAACACGCAACCTTGTGGCACACCTATGTCACTAAAGGTGTGTTTCGATATACAATTCTAGCGCTGATAACACATTGGGATATTGCTTTACCTGATCGTTTCCAAAATAAAGAAAGGGAGAAATCTGTGGGCAGGTCTGGTGGGTCTGGCGATATCGTACGCGCTGTCCCTGACGGCGACGCTCGGGAACGTGCTCAACGCCTTCACGGAGACCGAGCGGGAGATGATCGCAGTGGAGCGCGTCGGCGAGTACATTAGAGAGGTAAACAAACAAATTGTAATCCGGCACCATACGGCTGAGCCGGCACCATAATTCACTGTGCGTTATATAGCATTATTTATTTCATTTATCTTCGTCCGGCCCGCTTTAGAACTGTGATCATAATGAAGATTTCTGTGTATATGAATCGTATTAAGAAACTAAATAGCAACCGCAACCAAACCATGCCTCGGCATTAAGCCCACCCTTTGTACCTTTAATAGTGCAATAAAGTTTAATTAAATTATAAACCATACCGAATGTTGCTAAACACATAATATCTGTATTTCAGATAAAGAGTGAGAAGGTAGACGGCGAGCCTCCTCCGTTCGGCTGGCCCTCGCAAGGCGTCATCGAGTTTGATGACGTTCACTTGAAGTACAGGTAAACTATGTGCTCTCAAATTAGTAACGTAGTTCTCTACTTCAAGAAGTGTTTTGTTAGTGTTTGCGTTCTTCAATACGCCACTACACAACGTTAATAGAAGCTTTTTACATAAAATAAAACGCATGTTCATCTACCTACTTGAGATAGAACTATCATCTCCCGCCGTAATATTCAAATTAAATACATATACTTTCCGTGAAAATAGACCTACGGCCAATGGGAAGCCTCCTCCAATTAGGGGTTAACCAATCCGGCGTCTTCGCGCCATGTCAGAGAGTTAGCTACTCTCTGACATGGCGCGAAGACGCCACCATGCTCTCTGATGAGGCGCCACCATCTATGATGGATGTCGGCTGATGTTGGAGCATGAACATCCCCAGGTTAAAGTGGGGCTGTCCGCCATGTCAGCCCGAAGAAATATCCGTGTACTTACGAGCTCTGCGGCTCACAGTGACCTTTTCTCAGTTGTCAGACAAAACAGGCTAAATAAAAAGAAACATT
Source organism: Eupithecia dodoneata (assembly GCA_947044415.1). NCBI lineage: Eukaryota > Metazoa > Arthropoda > Insecta > Lepidoptera > Geometridae > Eupithecia > Eupithecia dodoneata. Next base: position 12,223,150 of record OX345664.1, on the reverse strand, counting down.
GCTGGCATGTGACGTATTTCATTAAACTCTGCATTGCCGTTTCGCCGTCACATATACTCTAACTAGTTCGACATTTCCAGTGGTCGCGAAACCGCGACGATGGCGCTGAACGGCGTCACATTCTCTAGCTACCCGGGAGAGAAGCTAGCCGTGGTCGGGCGCACCGGGGCGGGCAAGAGCTCGCTCGTGCAGGCGATCCTGCGGCTGGCGCCCCTCGCGAGCGGCACCCTGAGGATCGACGGCGTCGACGTCACCAAGATACAACTGCACTCGCTCAGGTACACGAGGTTGCAACATTGCGTGCAGCCACGCAAACTAGGTCACCAAAGACTTCGCACGTCAACATGCATCGAGGAGCGCAAAGTATGTCGCCGTCATTGTCCGAGTCAGCGATATTGGACGTGTCGCCGGCGGCCGCGGCTGTAAACACAGCGAATACTTTGCGGTCGCCCCGCCCGCTCCCCGCGTCCTCGCGCGGGGGACCTACACCTACACGTGCGCTTACGCTTCCGCCGCCGACGACGCTGCGCGCTGCACCTCGCCCGCTATGTGTCCGCTGCCTGCGGCGCGCTCTAAAAGGAAGGGACAAAAGCAGTCCTGTGAACCATCACGTAGTACCGGGGCTGCGCCGGCTCCTGGGAAGCCCTGTGACGCGGACGGATTCACCGTGGTGGTTCGAAAGAGTCGTAAGCCCACCAACCGCAACCAGTGCGGTACTGGGCCAAAAGACCTGAATACTGGTTTTCGAGCGGAAGTACCAACTACCCAGCTCTACGTCACACGTGTCCACTTCTGTGTGGAGGCCAAAGCTGTGGAGGAGTACCTACACATGAAGACCGGATTCACAATGCGCGTCGAGAAGCTGAACTCTCGCCATAATGTGAGCTTCAATTCATTTATGGTGAGAGTACCAAGTCATCATCTCTCGACGTTCTTAAGCGCAGAGTTTTGGCCGAAGGGTGTCAAGTTTCGAAGGCTCACTGGCCGCCTGCAACGGGACACCGCTGCACCGCCCGCGCCGTGCACCAACGTCAGCTGACACCCTGATTACGACATCTACACGCTGTCGGCGTTATCATAATAAGCGTGTTATTAATTTAGTATGTTTTATATTTGATGTAAGTATGCTAGTTTTAAGGTATACTTATTATGGGCCGTCGAATCAGTTAAATAAGATCTGTTACTTTTCTATGGTCTGAAATAAATGTTTTTTTTTATTTTTTATAGTTAGCCGTGGTCGGTAGAATGGCCGACAAGAGCTCACACACCAAAAACAGATAAAATGATATCAAAGAGGGGTATCAACCAACCACCTATAAAAAGAATATTTTTATTTACATGCTAGTGTAGTAGTTATAGTAAGTAAACGGTTTGTTTTCAGAATGCGAATAGCGGCGATACCGCAGGAGCCGTTCATATTCACGGGCACCATCCGCGAGAACGTGGACCCGCTGCACAACCACACGGACGCAGAGATCGCCAGGGCGCTGCGGGCGTGCGGCGCGGCGGGATTGCCGCTCGACGGGACGCACGCCGCGCTGTCGCAGGGCCGCGCGCAGATGATATGTCTAGCGAGGGCGCTGTTGCACCGGGCGCAGGTAACAACCACCGGCGGGACTGCCGCTCGACGGGACGCACGCCGCGCTGACTGTTTTTAGCAGTCCTCCTACTTACCATCCCGTTTATACGGACTTAATATCGCCCTCTAGCCAGAGACTTATCGAAGCTCAAAAAAGAGTCTTAAGAGGCCAGCGGAAGACGAATTCCCCATACAAACGCAATACCAAAATTATTTCTAATTAAAGCATATTTCCACTAAAATATTTGATGATTTATATTTGAATAGAATATTTATCTAGGTTCCGAGATAGTTTTTTTTTTCAATTTACACACATAAAATTCGATGAAAGCCAATCGCATATTGAACATTTTTATGCGAAAATGGACAAGTTTTCTTCCTTTTTGTTTCGTATTAAAAACAACAATATCTTACGCGTTGTTTATTAAGGAACATAGCTTATATTGTCTAGTAACAGAATAACAATACTATGTGAAGAATACAAAAAGTTTTCAGTCATAATTTTTGGTAGGTATTACGGAGCACTACCAAATTCATACCAAATTGGCTGATATTGCTATCGCGCATGGGGTGGGGTGCAAGGGTTAAACAGGGACAGCGATATTCGGAGCGATTTTGGCAAGCACCTTGAATTGAAGTTGGGAGCGAGCGTCGCCGAACCCTTAACTCTCAAATCTCTAAATTAAACTTCCTCTGAAACTTCAAACTTTCACTCAGCATATTTGCCCCAGATTCTCCTCGTGGACGAAGCGACCGCCAACGTGGACCACGCCACGGAGCGCCAGATCCTCGACACACTCAACCACTCTTTCGGCGGCTCCACGATCCTGTTCATCGCGCACCGAGCCACCGGAGTGCTCGAGTGCACGCGCGTGCTGGTGATGTCGGGGGGGAGGGTGGTGGAGCTGCGGCCGCCGGACGAGGCTTTGGCGGACAACGAGTCACATTTCTATAAGCTAGTGTCTGGTGATATGAGGTAGGGGGTTAGCGCCTGGTATTGCCTATTGGTAGTTTCATTTTGATGTGAATGTGACCGTAGGCAGTATAATGGTGAAATAAACATTGATTTAAACACTTATGAAAGCTTGCTCAGTCATACATCTACGCTTGATCTAATTTTATGCCACAGTTTTCTGTGATAGCATTACTCAAGCATAGATTGATAGCTGAGCTTTTATAATGCGGGCCTTCGACTTGTTGCCTTTGCTTGTGATGTGATACAATGGACAAAGATTGTAAATGTTTGAAATCGATTTGTGGGAGTAGACAATGTGATAGATAAATTAAATGGAGACAGCCTTTATGCCGGCCACACGCTACGGTCCACCGGAGAGGTCTACTTGTCAGGCCTTCGCAGGTAGACTGTGCACGTTCATAATCGCAAAAAGACTGGAGACAGCTCCGGTTCACCGGAACGTCCCCATACACGCTCGACTCCCGTGCAAACCGCACAGGTAACGTGTTCGATCGACCGCAGCGTGTACGGCTTACATAAGACTCCTTGTAATTCCTAGAGATGTGATAAAAAGGTAAAGAGATACTGAATGTTTGAATATCGACTTATGTAGGTAGCGGAGTGAATACGTTCAGCGGATTTGGTACTTCTTGCCATTTTCATTTAGCTAATACTGATTCTGATTTTCAAATTAAATATTTCTAATTTGTTCAATACCATTTATAATTGTAGCATGATCCGCAATCCTCAGCGGGTCTTGTATTATCAATATGTATTGCTCAATTATTAAATATTATCAATATACACATGAACTTGTTAAGTCGCGAGTCTTTGTAGTCACATGGTGCCTAGATAAGTAAATATTTAATATACTTAATAATGTCATGTTGAATTTGAATAGGTCCAGATGTGAAAGCTAGTGTTTGTAGAATCATATCAACAATAAGGATTAGACTAAGGTAAAGAAAGACTAGTCACAAAAGGCTACAACCGTGGAATCGGTACCAAATGATAATTTAATAAAGTATGATAGTAAAATGACTAACCGTTATATAAAACTGTATTATTATGGTATTATTTCTGTATTCAGATTTTGTATGTTTTCTTTTAAAGACTACTTGAATCTAAGAGATATACATATTTTTGTTACGTGCATCATTTAAATCTACGGAAGATGATTAATTTGTTAGGATCATCACTTCGTTACATTACATTATAATAATTAAAAATGTTACTTGCACTATGCTATAAGTGTTTGTTGACACAGAAAGTCCCAAGTTTACAGATCCGTTTTTAACGGAAGTTTAAGAAAAACGACAGCAGGATTGGGTCCACCCCTACATAGTGCGATCTAGGCGCGCAACGCAATGTGCATTCTTTATTATTCTTAGGGCGTTTGCTCACCGCGAACATTCACTCGTAATAACAATTTATATTCGACTCTTGGGCTTTTGGTTTTAACTGTTAGTCCACTTGTACTTAAATAAATAAATGAACTATGAATGATCGTCAGTCATGAGTGCGCTATTGTACCGTAATACAATCGTCGCAAACAAAACAAATCTAAATCAATAATGTGCGGTCGCGGTGTTGGATTAATGTGCGCAGAGCCGAATGCCCACGATGAGGAAGCGCCTATATGACTTAGTTATCATCTTCCGAAATCTTTGATTTTGATATTTGCAAACTATGTGATAATAAACGACGAGCAATAGACTCATGATATTGTGATGGTGGAAAATTAAAGTTATTGCGCAATTTGTGTAGTTCTGTAACCTGTGGACAGCTGTCAACCCACTTAACTATGATAGTTAGTGATAGTTATCGGGAGGTTACTCAACTATGCATAAAGGCGGTAGGTAGTATTTTATATTGTAATAAACAATGATTTTAATAAGTATTAACGTCTCTTTATTTCTCATAATATAGTTCCTACATGTTGCGTTCTTCTGGCGTTTTGTAAGGATAGTCGATGTAATCGAATATATCTTGTTCCGAAGATATTGGAACTGCTTCGCCTGGAACGCCTGTAAATGTATAATTCAATTTATTTATTCAGATAATTAATCAATCCTTTGTGTTAGTTTGCTTATAACTCCTACTAAAATTAATTACAGATTTTGTCCTTGGGACTAATTTGTAAATTTTAACGCGAATAGCGCCTTTTCACGAGTTATTCGCGTTAAAATGCACGCGCCAAATTAGCGTAATAACGTTGATAACGCGCGTTACACTATGTGTTAAATAGCGTGGTTGGGTTTACCAGCCCACTTCACAGTAGGGGCCTGCCTGGATAGCGTATGTGCGGGAAGCTTACCGGTGACCCCTAGCGGCCGCAGCTCGTACTCGTTGAGGGTGAAGCCTTTCTCGTTCGCGTGCGCACGCATGCTCTTATTGAAGACGTCACTTCCGGTGAAGTAGAGCACTGCGCAGTGGTACTGCGCGCACGGGAGCAGCCGGACGTCGAGGCGGCGCGCCGGATGTGACGCGGACAGGCGGCACACGCCCTGAGTAAATGAAGTATTATAAGTATATATACATGGCGATCTAGTCCTAACGCGATATGGTCTTATCGAGATTTAGTCAGAAAGCGATTTAGTTCTTACTGCTATCTAGTCAAATCAATATGTAGTCTTAACCTGTGGTCTGTGTTGGTACAGGATCCTGACATAATACGTCGTATGTGTAGGGTATGGATCCGTATCATTACTACACCCGTCTAATTTTACGGTTTTAAGCTCTATTCCTTAGGCGTTATGGTATAAAACTGCATGAAAAATAAAGTGAATGAATTACGGAACATAGACCAGAAAAACTTTAACAAAATATTTAAATATTTTGATGAGAAAAAAGCTGTCAAAGTCATTCGTTAACCGTTACAGTACGTGAGCGTCGTGGTGTGATACAAAGTGCTTATTTATCGGTTATTCATTGAGTTTTGGTAAGTAAAAGCTAGATTTTATTGTTTATAAATAATGTAAGTTCAATTTTACCTAAACACCGAGTGCTTAGAATCTTTTACTTTCAAATTATTTGAATCAGAAAGTAACTCGTAAGTTTCAGACCAACGTTTCGTTTTGTTTTCTTTCAATAATTTTGTCGTTTTACCCAGCGTATTATTTTCGTAATTTATATATATTGTTGGAAATTTTATGAGGATTCTGGATATCTACTCCGTGCAGGGTTGGCATGATTAAAACAAGTTGTTTTAAAACACATGTTTAAAACAGTGTTTAAAACAGTTTGAAATAAAACTATGTTTTATATTAAGAAAAAAACAGGGTTTAAAACTACCTTTAATAGCAAATGAATATGTATAAATACCACAGACAGGCTGTGGTATTTATACATTGCATAGGTAACTCCCCGCCAGTAAAGTCCCGCAGGGAAAGTCCCTATGTCGGCCGTACGTAGAAAGAAAGTAATTCACTGGATTAATGGGTACGGTACCTATTCCCCGCTCTCTCTCTAGTTCTCTACCTACCTACAACACTACATACAAGGTGTATGTAAAGTGTTTTGTATTGATTAATAATAATAATATTTTTTAATAATTAGATTAGAGGTACTGAGATATGCAACAAAAGTAAGTATTTATCGTTTTGTTAATTTTTACTAATGTGAATTAGGAAATAGTTTAGAAATGGATTATTTTATTATTCGCTATAATTGATGAAAAAAAAACACTTGTTTTAAACATTTTGAAATTGATAAGTAAAAAAAAAAACAAAAAAAACACTTGTTTTAAACATTTTGAACTGTTTGTTTAATAAAATATAAAAAAAACAGTTTTTTTTCCAACCCTGACTCCGTGTTACACAATTATATCGAAATATAGATCTAAATGTATGTTTTCGAAACCACATCACGGTTTCAATTGAAAAACACACTCACACATGCGCAAGTTCAAAATGGCGGACGTGTATACGTACATGATTGATGCCATTTTGTAGTCTGCTGTGTATGATACGGATCCTGACAGGGGATATAGGGTGATACTTTTTCAACAAAGTAAAATAAAAAAATGGTATTTTGACATAATAGACTGTTTTTAGGGTTCCGTAGGTACCCAAATGGTAAAACGAGACCCTATTACTAAGACTCGCTGTCCGTCTGTCCGTGTGTCATCAGGCTGTATCTCATGAACCATGATAGTTACAGTTGAAATTTTTACAGATGACGTATTTCTGTTGCCGCTATAACAACAATGCAGCCAGCATCTTGGAGACGCTTCCGACTAGTGTTGATATGGATCATGTGAGCTATCTGTAGATTGTTTGTAACAGTCTGCAGTGGGCTCAATTGTTTCAATTGTAAATACTAGTTCTAATTTGCTTCTTGAATAAATGTATGTGTTCTAAAAAAATTATATATCTTTCGAATTAAAAAAATATGTACAAAATAAAATTGTGAAAACACAACGTTGTTATACCTACCTAAGTTGTTTTTAGTAAAATAAATATTTATAACTATTTACATTTGTTAATTTTTATTACACCTCTAAACTAAAACATCCTTTGTATCTGTAAGGATCCGTAACATACACATGCTACTGAAACTTGACTGAATCAACATTATGGCAGGATCCGTATCATGCACAGACGAACGTATTTGAAATGCACACACACATTCACATCTTTCAAAGGCGGAACAAACTTGTCATTCCAACAGCCGGTCTTTTTATTTACTATTTAGTCCGATAAAATTAGCGGTAGTGTGATATATCGTTAGAAAGCCTTATCTTTGCAGTTTACGGTTATGTTCTGTCATTCCAAAATAATCTATGGTAGATTGCATGTATTGGATTTGAAACCAAGCTTGCCTATGTTCAATGTTTTCGTGTTTATCTATGTAAAATAGGTTTTACTACATAAATTTAAGTTTTTTGATTTCGAAATGCAATACCAAATATATTTTCTACATAAATAACCAATTAACATTTTCTTGCACTAAGTTTTCACGAGTAAATCGTCATGTAAAGTTGCGTCGCAAAATGAGCTCAATGGCGCAAGTCTAGAAAACGTCACACAGACGAGGGGTACTCTTTGTCGCTGTGTTCACACAGACCACAGGTTAAAGCTGCTAACGCTCAATAAGAGATAAAGCTGTCCAGTTGGCCTGTTGTCCAGTTGGTCTATGAATTAAACGATGCAGGGTATCTATTGTACTTACCATGAACTTAGTGTCTCCTATAGAAATAGTGTCAGTAACAAGACCTTTCAGCGAGTCAACCAGGCTCTTCATCTGTTGTGCTTCATGCTTCTTCTTCTTTTCTGTCGTCACTTTCAGACATGGATGGGTGACGAGTGCATCGATATCTCCGCTCTCCTTCTTGCCCCGTCTAGAAAAGTAAATATCTAAATAGTAGATAAAATGAAGTCGCTTTCGCTGTCTGTTTGCTTACATCTGTTAGTACTCAACGGATTTTAATGCAGTTTTCAGCAAATGATAGAGTGATTCAAGAGGAAGTTTTATAAAATTAAAAATAAATATTGAAATACATACGTTTTTTATACATTAACACGCGAGGGAAGCCGCGGGGCGCAGCTGGTATTAAATAAAATACACCAACAATAGGTCAGCAGCTTGGCAGGAGCCACCTGACGAAGCTTAAAACACGGGAGGACCGTATTGTCGAAGCCGGAGATATCCGCCGAGATAGATGTACTACCTACCTACCTATAATAGGTAGGTAGCTATGAAGGCAATCAACACAGCATCATCCAGCCCCAAAGTAGGTATTAGCAGAGCTTGTTATACGTGAATGTCTGTCTGTGAAATCCACTCTGATATCGGTGGTATAATCTAAAGTTTAAAATTGGACTTGTATAGGTATTAGAGCCATAAGGCGGCGATTTGCGAACGATAGGCGATTTCTTCGACCTCGCAGCGTGCTCGCTACGCAATAGCCTCGTTTTGAAATAGGCCGCCAATCACCTGATAAGGCTCTAGCCAAGTGCTCATTTTGTGGGCCTAGAGAAATAAAAGTGAGATATTTATCTCTATAAGTAAACTACATAACAGTAAGCATTAGGTACTATTTCCTTCATCTATGGTACTAATGTTCGGTACCTTTACAATACACCTACCTATATTTTTTTTATTATAAAAGTAGAAAAGACCCGGAGCAAATATCTGCAGATCCTACAAACATTAATTTTATGGGTACCTAAATGATGCTGTGTGACTTTTCCATTTTACGTACGAGTAATTGTCCCCCGGCACGCGGCTGCGGCGGGCGGCGCGGCCGTGAATCGTACCCGCAACGCAATTGCGCATTCTTTGTATTCGCATTCTTTGTTGCTGCGGCCCTCTCCTCTCGTCGATGATTCGCTAGTACTAATTCCACAGAATACCTATCTAGGTAATTACCTACCTATAGCTGCCACAAATAGTAACAGTAAACTCTGGGTCCAAATTCCTGATGAGGTTCTTTAATCTGCTCTCAATGTCCTCAATTTCTTTGCGCGGTATCTTTTGTTCGAAGTCTTCGAAATATCTGAAATAAAACAATACCTAACTATTACATGTCAAATACGTAGTGGGTAGGTAACTTAACTACCTATCTATGTATATCCACTAAGTATATATTGCATCGTGCATATTAAATATAAATGCATATTGCAGTGTATGTACCGACTTGCACCTACCTACCATAAAGTCGCTAGGTAGGTAGGTACCTACTTATAGGTGTATGTGTCCTGTGTGTAGAAGGGGTAGGGCCGATCACAGATACTCAGTTATATAGTACATCACTGTATTTACATAATAATTACAGAAAACAATCAGGAAGTTCAGGCGGCGCGCTGTCTAGGCTTATAATCTAATCACCACCACTGTTGCTTTGCTTGCCGTGACACGGCCTGCCATGCCAGCACAGACTACTCAGGGATAGGTACTAACGCATTACTAGATTAGATGGCTGGGTAGTTTCTTCATGTGATGGACAGATAATACGAAATAGTGTTGCCATCAAATGTTTTTACCCCGATTTTAGATTTCTTATGTCAGGATTTTTGGTGATATTTTATATAGCTAACAACCCCAATATTATAAGAAATAAAGATCCCTAGCGAGCTACCCAGCCATCTAGTACTTTATAATTTATCTATGATCGCAAAGTATGCACTTGTGTGTGTTATATTATAATAAATTAGGTTGAAAATAGGAATAACAATGAAGTTCAAATTATTAGAGAAATAAGATATTTATATTAGTAGGTAGGTAGCCTACATACTATTGGCTAGGTACCTACACACCTACTTGGTTGGTACTAATGAAAGTTGCATTTATTATAAAAATAATGTAGTGTATGACCTACCACAAAGTCGGTTCTGGTACTATTATACATACCTAAATGCAAGAAGTATTTAATACAAAGCACATACTTAACTCCTAAAGTTTGATGGTGAGTCAACTTGTCCATGTTATTCCTGAGATCCTGTATAGATTTTATTCCGCTCCTGACGAACTCGGCCGCTTTAACCGGCCCCACCCCGGACACCCGGTTCAAAAGGTTGATCGCCTGCGCATCCTCGTCTTGATGAATGTTTTCCAGTTTTCTTAGTTTGCCGGTTTGCAGGAATTCGTCAATTTTCTTCGAGATTTTATCCCCAATGCCGCTTAATTTTTTAGCTTCGTCGCCGGATTCTATTCGCTTCTTATGAGTTGCTAGAGCACTTGCTGCTTTTTTGTATGCATTAAATTTATGTATGTTGCGACTAACATTTTTCTCATACTCGGCCAATTCCAAAAGGAAATCGCAAAAATCTGCATTTAGATTGTCATCATTGCCTGGATTTTTTCGTTTACTCATTATGTTTGTGTCTAAAATGATAAAATATCGTTTACTATGATTAATAATGTTAATGTACTGTGGAGGAATACTAGAAATATGTAAAAGAAAACTAAAAATAATCCTGCTGTTCCTGATCATTTCAAAATTTCGCGCAATTTTGAATAGAGATGTCCAGACAACTCTATATAATATCGAGTTATGACAGTTCGATTCGGCCAAGGAACATTTTAAATTGGATTCAGTTTACCATTCGCTTCTCATAGCGACAGGCTACATTAAGAATGAATGTGCACGTTCTAAAAATTAAGAAGTGAAAGTGAGAAGTGCATTATTAGTTTTTATTTCACGTAGTCGTAAATGTAAGCATATCGAACTGAACAAAATTAACAATGCGATCGATTCAATCTTTCATCTTTCAACATTTCGATTTTGTTTTTAGGTTGACGTCGTTGATGACTACAAATGTCAAAACTGTCAAACCGACAGCTGAAGGCAGATTTCTAAAAAATAATTTGTGTTTTGTGAATTAATTTTAATCTATTTCGAGGTTACAGATACAGAATACCAAGATATTTGCTAAATAGTGTAAACATACCGGATAATATCAATGTCTTTCGTGCGTCTGGAAATTAGCACAAGAATCTGCACTTCGCCGTGATGGATAATGTAACTGATTATCTTTTGCAATGTTTTGGACACAAAAAATTCAAAAGTGAACTTCAAGAGCGAGCTGTTCGAGCCATAAATAGAGGTATAGACTTATAATTTTACAACATTATTACACTGAAATATTTTGTAATTCCTTTTAGCACACCAATTTTACCACCGAATCGCGTCGACTATTGCTTTGCTGTGTCGATTTCATTTACGAGTTCTTTTCCTTGACGGTTTTACGCGCCAACTGTCAAAACAAATTGACGCGAAATTCAAATAGGCTCCAATACCTACTTTATATTCTCTTTGGCCTATCCTATCAAAGAAGTAGGTAATGAAGTTATCGTACGTTATAATTATTATTAAGTAATTATCATACCAAAAATATTTTTTCCAGGTGTCCATGATGTATTTGTTTCAATGCCAACTGGTTCTGGGAAATCCCTCTGTTTCCAGCTGCCAGCAATGTTGCAAGACAACAAAGTGGCTATTGTATTCTCACCACTGCTGGCCCTCATCAAAGATCAAATTGACCATTTATCCAAACTAAAGATTGTTGCTGAATCTATCAACTCAAAAATGACCACAAAAGACAGAGAAAGAGTACTTAATGATCTACGAAGCATGAAACCAGATACAAGATTTTTGTACATTACCCCTGAACAAGCAGCAACGGCTACTTTTAAGTCTTTAATGGAGCATCTCGTCAAGTACAAGAAGGTTTCTTATGTGGTTGTGGATGAGGCACATTGCGTGAGTGAATGGGGCCACGATTTCCGACCTGACTACTTAAAGCTAGGGGAACTGCGAGAAAAGCACAAAGAAGTCCCATGGGTCGCTCTCACAGCGACCGCCAGCTCCGAGGTCGTCAATGATATCATGACTAATCTGAAACTCTTGAAACCAGTGGCTCAGTTTAAAACTCCAAGTTTCAGGCGGAACCTGTTTTATGATATTATTTATCAAAATTGTATAGATGATGAAGTTGGACATTTATTAGAATTTTTAAAGAAGAGTTTGAAGGAAGATGAAAGTGTAAAACAAGTAAGCATTACTACTTCATATTTTAGCTCTTTTCACAATAAATATAATAAGTTCCACACTTGTTTATAGTGTGAGAACGAAATAATACTTACTGTATTACCAAAATGTTTCAGAAAGACAAAAATGCTGTTATTGTTTATTGCCGGACGCGAGACCAAACAGAAGAGCTTGCCAATATGTTGTCCAAAAGGGGATTGAAGTCACTTGCATATCATGGAGGTAAACACTGACTTAGTCATGAACTAAACACGTTTCTTTACAGTTAGGGACCCAGAGTTTCATCATGGCTTTTTTGTTTCTTTCCTTCACTTGCCTCCTTCTACAATATCCAAATACGGTTTTGGTTTGCGAAACAGAGTTGGATTGACCAATCAAAATAAACAAACCGAGATGCATGTGTATTTTCACCAATATGATTAGTTGACTCCACTCCACAACATGTCAGTGGGATGGGAACGCATCTTTAACTCATAGACTATCAAATCAAATTCATTTATTGCATGAAATACATGTTATAAAAGTTATTATAAGTAATGGGATGTCACAATGCATTCTGCCCTATTGGGCGTGTAGTGTACTAAATACAATTTACAATAATAAACTAAGAGAGAGGCCTTTACCCTGTATTGCAAATTCTCTCCCAGTCTTAAAAAGCAATAACATTTTCTTCAGGTATGAAGTCATCGGAGCGCGTGTTCGTACAAGAGCAGTGGTCGGGCGGCGGCTGCCCCTGCGTGTGCGCCACCGTGTCCTTCGGCATGGGCGTGGACAAGGCGAGCGTGCGCGCCGTCGCGCACTGGGGGCTGGCTCAGAACGTCGCCGCGTACTACCAGGTACGCAATAGTACACGAGACACGAAATAAACATAATGACTGTACCATGCCAATATATGAATAAACTTGTTGTACTCTCATAAAAATATAAATCGGTTCCCTAAAAATAGCGATATAAATAATTGAATACTAGAATTAAGAATAAACTAGGCTACATAAGATAAATGTATCTTTTAAAAATTCCAAGCGAGTTGCAAAAATTATATCAATAAATACATTCAAACAAATCGTCAAACACATCCTTTGTAAAAAGGCAAAATATCTATTATTAATAAGCATTTTTATCATCTAGTCTAGTATATAATAGATTATCTACTAGACTAGATGATAAAAATGCTTGGGTTAAAAATGATTGTTCGTTTTCGAATCTCGAGCAAAACTCGTTTTGCTCGAGATTCGAAAACGAACAATCTAACGAGGTTCTTGTTTGCTTCTTTACTTTACCTAAGGGTGTGTCAAAGTGATCACTTTATTTAGTTTAAATTAATTTGAAATGTGTGACGTGTCCAAGAAGTCCTGTAAGGTGTAAAGGCAATAAAGCACTTTGATATTTGGTACAACGAGCGTCTGAGGCATGGAAGCGTGCAAATGATGAATAATGATAATTTGTCAGGAGTCTGGGCGCGCGGGTCGCGACGGCAAGCCCGCCTTCTGCCGCATCTACTACTGCCGCAGCGAGCGCAACGCCGTGGACTTCCTGCTCAAATCGGAGCTCAACCGCTGCAAGACGCCCGAACAGAAGCTGCGCTGCAAGAACACGTACAAGAGCTTCGAGATCATGGTCAAATACTGCGAGGAAGTCAGGTCATTATAATACTTTGATTATTCAGACACTGTCCAGAAACTCATCCAACAGAGTCTAAACGATTTATGGTTTAAACATATAGGATTATCTATACTAATATTATAAAGAGGAAAGGTTTGATTTTTTGTTTGTTTGTTTGTAACGAATAGGCGAAAGTGGTACTGGACCGATTTGAAAAATTCTATCACCGTTAGGAAGCCTAAATATGCGTGGTGAACATAGGCTATATTATATTTTCAAAAAAGTAAGGGATCCTTACTAAAACTCCAATAATGTAACCCAAGGTGTGAAAAATGTACCTATAAAATTCCTTGCATATCAATACGCCATTTTTTCTAAATAAACGTGGTTGCCTAGCAACGCTCTTTTGACAACAAAGTTTTGATAACAATTTACTGTATGGTCTTTTGTTAGCAGGGTTGGAAAAAAAACAGTTTTTTTTTATATTTTATAAAACAAACAGTTCAAAATGTTTAAAACAAGTGTTTTTTTTGTTTTTTTTTTACTTTTTACCTTAAAGGTATCAATTTCAAATCAATTATAGCGAATAATAAAAGAATCCATTTCTAAACTATTTCCTAATTCACATTAGTAAAAATATAAATATTTACCTTTTGTTGCATATCTCAGTACCTCTAATCTAATCATTAAAAATTATTATTATAATTAATCAATACAAAACACTTTACATACACCTTGTATGTAGTGTAGGTAGGTAGAGAACTAGAGAGAAAGCGGGGAATAGGTACCCACTAATCCAGTGAATTACTTTCTTTCGACGCGACGGCCGATATAGGGAATTTCCCTGCGGGACTTTCCCTGAGAGACTTTCCCTGAGGGACTTTCCCTGCGGGACTTTCCCTGAGGGACTTTCCCTGAGGGACTTTCCCTGAGGTACTTTCCCTGAGGGACTTTACTGGCGGGGAGTTACCTATGCAGTGTATAAATACACAGCCTGTCTGTGGTATTTATACACATTCATTTGCAATTAAAGGTAGTTTTAAACCCTGTTTTTTTTCTTAATATAAAACATAGTTTTATTTCAAACTGTTTTAAACACGTGTTTTAAAACAACTTGTTTTAATCATGCCAACCCTGTTTGTTAGGCTGTACGCCTTTTTTGATTATTTTGTAGTAAAGCGTTTACATTATCTTTGATTTTGTATCTGTAGACACGATAATAATTTGTTGTGGTTGTGTTTGTTCATTGTTATTCTTTCAGATTATTTGCGAAAACTGACTACAATACCCAAATCATAAGTTCTCTATCAGACAGAGATAGAGACAGACTGGCGAGAAATATTGAGCTTCTCACAGCGAGAGCTCGGGCAGGCTGACAAAGAAACTTTGCAAAGGTCTATCATGGATGGAAGCGGACGATATTGAACTCAACTTTTCAGATCTGAAAATACTGTTTAGACTCACTCGAGATATCTTAAAGTACAAAAACGAGCTGATATGTTCCCATTTTAAATACCCAAGTGACATCCTTTATCCTACTTAATATTATAAACGCGAAAGTTTGTAAGTATGGATGGTAAATAATAAAAATAAAAAATACCCGTGCGAAGCCGGGACGGTCCGCTAGTTATATATATGTACCAACTGATCTGCTGCAGTCGATACAATTCGAAGAGGGAAATACAAAACTCTTTGAAACTGTCGGCTGCAACAGATCAGCTGGTCCAGATGGTCTGGCGTTATAACATCGAAATGTGAAGTTAATTGCGTGTGTTTGTTGTACAGATGTCGTCACAAGACGTTCGCGGATTACTTCGGCGAGGAGGCGCCGCGTTGCGGGGGGCGCTGCGACGTGTGCCACGACGAGCGCGGCGTGCGGCGCTCCCTGGACCAACACGCGCGCCGCGCCATGTCGGCGCGCCTGCAGGCCGGCGGGCTGGTCGTCGACCAGGACACCACGCAGTTGTACGGAGAGGGACGCACGGGACAGATGAGGTACGTACAGGATACTACATATTATACTTAGAAAATACCTAGAACACCCGCAAGAAATTAGCAGATCGTATAACCTGCGAGAGATAGATGTCGGTCGACACAACCGACGGACGTGGCCACAGTCTGTAAAGGGGGATTTACACGGATCGATTTTCACCGTGCGTCTAGTTGCTTCAATAATCGCCTCACCACTTTAGTCACTTGTGACTTAGCCGAATTGCCATTTATATGGCTGTGCTGCTTTAGTTTAGTTATTTTGCATGTTTGTCTGCTTTTTCTTTGCACAATCCCTTATGGTGTTTCCTATGCCAAAATTAGTGTGTGTTTATAATAAGGTATAATAAAATTGTATACTTTTAAAATGTATAGAAATGAACGTCATCCAGTGTAACACGAGTACCTACGGTGGAAATAAATAAACAACAACAAACAAGTCACTCATGTAAACCCCACATAACGTCTCACCTGTCCCTTCCAGAGAAGCGGCCGGCTACGGCGGCGACGCTAGCGACGAGTCCGACGGCGAGGAGGCGCGCCGGCGCGTCGCCGCCGAGACCAAATCCCTCATTCTCAAGGAGTTCGCGAGCCGCAAGCAGCGTGTGGAGGCCACCAAGGGCAGGGACGAGGACTCTGCTCAGTTCTCCAGGTGCAAGGCGGCCGGGAGTACGGGGAATAAGGTACGACTGAACTAATATTTACCTTTTTGACCATATTAGTCTCCCTTAATAGATGGAATATGCTCGAACTTGACCAAAGGAACTAAAGTGTTCAAATCTAAAGATGGTGCATTTCGCTGGAATGGACATGAATGAATATCCCACCCAAGACCATATCTATTATGGCTATACAGCCGATTGTAGATATAATCTGTATAATAGTCTGTTCTAAAATCTATTTATTCGTATTATTTCGTATAGATTTGAACTAAATTTCGGTATAATTTATGATTTTTTGCAAATAATGTGTGACAAATAATAAAACAAAATTCCAAAGATACCTTGGAGTAAGTAAAGCTAATACAGAAATACAATTTATTGGTTAAATTAATTTACATGTCAGTTTGAAAAGAATAATTATAATACAAATTGTATTTTATCATCACAAGCAGTTTAGAATATAAACACAAAACAAAATAAATAAATTAAAAAGTTGATACGGAAATATAGTCATATTGAATTTACTAGTGATGCAACGAATAAGAAAACGAAAATTCGTATTCGCCGAATAGTAGACACTTACAGAATATTCGTATTCGGTGAATAAATAATTACGAATACTAATGGAAATGGACGAGCTAATTTCGATATTTTCCGGTCAGTACCTCATAAAGTTATTAACTTGTATGTACTCATTATCTTCTGTTTGTCTACAGTAAAATTATTAAGTATATCTTAAAATTTATTAAAAATATTTTTATAGGATCTTCGCTCATCAAAAACGAGATTGATGCTTATCTAAAGCTCCCAAATTTATCGCCGTCTGCTGATCCATTGGTCTTCTGGCGTAACAATATACATTTCCCAAGGCTGAAAACACTCGCGCAAAAATATTTTGCACAAAAACCATGTACAGTTGCCTCGGGGAGGCTTTTTTCAACGTCTGGCAACATCAAGATTAAAAAAGAAATCGCCTGTCAGCAGCGAATCTATAGATGTTGTGTTTTCTGAACAAATATTTGACAGTTGTAAATTATAATTACTAGTACAATAAAACAAATAGAAAAATGTTAAATAAATGAGTGTTTTATTATCTGCCGAGTTATTCGTATTCGCCGCATAGTAGGTTTGATATTCGTATTCGTAAAAGTAGTATTCGTTGCATCACTAAAATTTACTTTTTTAGGTACCCTAAAGTACCTAAAAGAAATGGTGTAATGTGTTATTTTCCGCGTTCTAATAAATTTATATTCTTACTTTCTCAGTGCACAAAATCTGAAAACATGAAACGCACGAAATAACTTTTCATGTTTCTAGACGAGTTATAATAAAACAATATCATGGTTATTGTCATCTGTATTACTTAGAATAACGCGTAGGTACTTGGAGCATTGTGTAATGAACGACTAATGACTGTCTTACCTTTAGATAATAAACGATTTCACTTACTTGTAAAAAGTTATGTAGACTTTCTTAAGATAAAAACCGAGGAATGTAACATTCGTGTCAAATCCCTACGGGTTTCAAGATATATATAAATATGTCTATTCTAGATTTATTTCCTCATCCAGGTGAACGGCCTAACGATCCCCAGTCGAGAGAGCTACCTGTCTCTCTTACACGAAGCGCTGGCGCACAACCTGGCGAGTACGAAGGGCCTGGACGCGGAGTATACCCGCAGCCTGTCGCGCGGCGAGGTGGAGCAGTGCGCCGTGCACATGGAGTACGAGGGGTTCCGCGCTAGCACCGTCGTCAGCCTCTACCGGAGGGCTATGACCAAAATGGTACAGATATTTATTTTAACAATGGGTACTAGATGACTGATATACTACAATAGATTACATAGATAGATATTTTTTATTATACATCCTCGTAGATAACGACCAGAACACCCGGAACAAGTATCTGCAGATCGTACATACAAAGGTCCCGAGGCGGAAATCGAACCCGCAACCTCCTGCGTCGCAGGCTGAGCTTCGCCCACTGCGCCACAGAAGTCGTCGATACATCTACCGCTGAACATGCCTCCCCGAGGGATTTTTTCATACGAATTCGTCAAACTACGATTGTTTTACAGTAAAACGAAGGTCTATCACACTTAGTTGTGATGTTAGTTACCTCTTCACGCCACAACTACTGATCGGGCTGACATTTATATACAGGTAGTTCCAAACCTGGAATAAAACATAGGCTACTTTTTATTAAATTAAATCAGATCCTAATGGATATAAATAATCTTAAAACGTTTCCATATAAACAACGCGTGCTAAGCCGCGGGCAGAAACTAGATCTAAATTATGGCATTGTTTCGAAAAAAAATATCAAGACTGAATACCTGTTTTTAAGTTTTGCGAGACAAATACTAATCCCTCGGTAACATTATTAATACAATAAATAGCGTAAGAATTTTCAAAATGCTCGGGGCGGAGAAATCGACGAACATATGTACATAAAAATATATACAGCTGAACCATTTCCTTTTTTCGAAGTCTATTAAAAAAACGACTTATGAATGACTAGAAGTGTATTTTGGCTCAATACTTCCAGATATCCGCAGTGAAGGCATGCAAAGACCAAGTCTACCCGCAGCTGAAGACGTTCGAGCCGACGAAACAAAACACTCTCGGAGAGTTCGTTAACGAGTTTGAACTCCAGAAGCAGAAGGACAAGTTTGGAGGCTTCGTGACGGCGGCCGAACTAGAAATGAGTATGTACTCTATAATTGTAGGGATTTCTACTGTTAATAGTTAAATACATAGCAGTTTATTGTTTGTCTGGTAGTTAATAGTTAGAGGGAAGGATAAAGTAGGAATCGAACCACCGAGTGCTAGATTGACCCTAAAGTGTGATATTATAATTATTATTTATTAATTATATTTATTAGAAATAGAAAATATTTATTTGCGGTTAAAAATAAATTAATAAAAATGAGGAATAGGAACTAATAAAAAGAAATTAAAGTAAATTATGTAGATAAGGAACTGTATTTGCGTGAGTTGATAAATCTGCTTCGCTAGTTCATTGATAGAACCTATCGTGCGGTATTCCGTACAAAAATAAATTTAAATGTTAGAATCAAACAATAATATAACGTTTCTGTTTTAGATCAGGCCGAGGCATCCAAGGAATCAAGAGAGCTCTCAAAAGCAGACAAAGAAACCAAAAGAAAAGCTAACTCGTTCAAAAAGGATCCCCTCACGCAAACAAAACTGCAAACTTTCTTCAGGAAAGCTTCCGACGTCTCGCCTGGCATCGCCACGCCCACAGATGAGAGCGAAAATGAGGAGCTTGTCGAGGACGAACATAATGTGCCAGATGACAACGAAACCACGCTTCAAATAAATGAACCGGATAATAACAGCAACCACAATGATACTACTCTGAAACTTGACTCCCCAAGCAGTGTCGAGAAGACGCTCGTCAAAGGAACTAAGAAGTTCTTTATAAACATCACCCTCGAGGGCGTCCCCAGTAAAAAAGCCAAGGAATATAAAGATGTATCCAAACCTTGCGAAGTAATAAAGCCAGCGAAAAGAAAAATCAAAGCTCTTTTCGGAGAGTCATCTGACGAGGAACACGAAGCAGATCCGCAGCTATCCAAGAAAATGAAACCTGGCAGTAGTGAAACCAAACCAGCAAAAGTAGAGAAACATAGCAAAACGAAACCGGAAACTCCCAAAAAATCTAAATCACATGACAGAGAATCAGAAAGTCACAAGAAACATAAGTCAAAAGATAGTAAAACTGACAAGAAACACAAAAAGAAGTTAACGGACACTAAGTATGAATCAGAAAAACGTAAACATAGAGCTGGCGATAGTGAAACAGAACAAGAAAAACCTAAGCACAAAGTTGACGACAGTGAAACGGAAGAAGAAACAATAAAGAACAAAGAAGATGATAGAGAGGTTGAATTGGGAAAACATAAGAAATCTAATGAAAGCCACAAACATAAACACAAGAGGAAACATTCGAAACATGGCAAAGATGATAAAACAATCGACAAGTTTGTAAATAAAGAACACAAAATGAACGACTTGGCTACTGAAAACAAAAATAGTTCGTATGTAAATTATTCAGGTAGTGAATCTGAGAAAGAATTGGTTATCGACGATGGCAGCGAAACACACACTAGAAGTATCGACGCTGAAGAAACGTTAAAACTTGAGGACATCCCAAGCGAGAAAGATTTAAATAGTTCAGCCGAATCAAAACTTTCGCAGGATGACAAAAACGAAAGCTTAACGACATATCAAGAAAGCAATATTGAATCGGAGTCTCCGGATAAGCCGAAAACTTCATTACTTTCAGATACTGAATACAAAAAACTGGACAAAGCACACAAATTGAGTCTTGAGGCAGACGAGGTTTTAGCCAAATTGAAACAATTTACAGAGATGCCTCAGGAGCCCGTCGTGCCAGCGCCTGAAACTATCATAGTCGCTGAACAAAAGCTCTTAAAAGAAAAGAAACCTTTATCACCCTCTCCAGTTAAACAAGACAAGCCAAAAGAAAGGCACAAGAAACATCGTCTGAGCCTTAGCAGTAAATATAAAGACCATAAAAAGGACAAACTTGGTAAAGAGAAAGAAAAGCGAAAAGAGGAAAATTCCGGCAAAAAAACTGAAAAGTTGGACGTAGCGGGCCTCGTTGTGAAGCTGCTCATGCCGTATTATAAGAACAAGCACATAAGCAACAGGGATTTGTTTAAGATTACCGCGAGGCATATCGTGCATCAGCTGCTTGCTATACAAATAACAGGTAATATATTGCTTTCCCCTTTGTAGCGTATTCACTGTCCCACAGCTGGGCAATGGCTTCTTATTTCCACATCCACACCTTGCGGTTACCAGTTGCCTCCCACCAGTTTTACCGGCAGACATCAATAAAACCACGTCAGCGTTATTTAGGCTTCAAAATAGCTTATTTTCTCTTTCACATGTGAGAAAACATCTAATTTCGCCCACTGTTTTATCCGCGGTCATATTGTGCTGTGATTTGTGACAGCGCAGCGTTACCTACTGTTCCTAACCGTTCGCTATAATATATTGCGTATTCCTTTTTCAGAGGAAGCAGCTATCGACATGTTACTGAAGAAAACATTCAAGAAGGAATTGAAAATAGAAAATGAAAGTGACCTAGTTGTTAAGGTGAATCTAAGCAATGTTTTATAGATGTGTTATTTATTTAATAATTATTATTTATTGTTTTAATTGTAAAAATATACATAAAATTATTCTTGAATATGTTAATTGATGAAGATCTGCTATTTTTCAATAATAAAATGGTATGCTATTATTACGAAATGGTATTGTTTGAGTTTTAAGTTATTATAACCATATATATCCCTTAACTACCTACCCGCGGTCTCACAGACACCAGCTGTAATATTTTTGTGAATTACGAAGTGTATGCGCATTGTAATATCTCGTGCGTCTATGTACCTTTTCCCCGCTACCCGCAGCATCGTGCCTGCGCTTGTCGAGGTCACAATTGCGCGCGTTTGCTTTTGGTGAGTAAAAAACATTTGTCAGCGGTCTGAGCGACCGCGGGTAGGTAGTTATGTGACTTTTTTTCATGAAATGATTTTTATTATTTTAGTGCAAAATGGCTACTAACGATCAAAATATTGTGCGCTGGTTGGAGGAAGACCCTTCCGATGATGAGGAATTACCAATCGGAGACTGTAGTATTGTGGAGATAGACATAGGAGATGATTTTGTGATGGAAGAGTTTCGCGATTCAGATTCGGAAAATGATGGTGAATATGAAACATTTTTAGCGGAAGTAAGTAAATATTTTCGGCCCCAAAGTACGCTCCCGGTCTTGTCGACGCAATCCTCATCAGATGATGACGACAATATCCCATTGGAAGAATTGAGTTGCAGGCCAAGGAAGAAAGGCAAGAATCGCTTTCGTTGGTCATTATTACCACCGTCCTATCGGACAAGAACATTGGAACATGAACAAAGCAGGTTCAAATTCATGAAGAAGCTGGCTAAACAGCTTTTGAGACCACACATGGAGCGTAGAGAATTGAATTCGTCCATACCGCGGGATATCAAACTTTCTCTTCGTCGGGTATTGCAGCTCAATGCAGAACAGCTTCCTGCAGCTGCTGGAAGTGATGCTGATGCAGATAGGTTGGAAACTCGCAAGACCTGCTCTGTTTGTGACCCTAAGAAGAAACGCAAGCACCAATACTTGTGTTTTCATTGCAAGAAACCAATTTGCCTAGGATGCGCAAACATGTTGTGTATTTACTGCCGCGAAAAACTGTAAAGTTCATGACATGCAATTTTATAAAAATAACTTTTTTTAGATTGATATCACTGTGTAGTTGTATAAGTTGATTCCTGAATTTATAGAAATTTTAAAAGAGAAGTTCGTGATTTATGTTACTTTTGTTGTAGATCTCATTTTATAAATATGTTGATTTTTTATGCTATTTCTCAGATCTTAGAAGAGATTTTTTTTTAGTTTAGAAACCATGTTGATTTGTTATATTTTTGTTACTTTAATATAAATAAAAAAACTTATTTAAATATACGTTTTATTTGAAATTATCTCCCACTGCCATAGATTTCTTTTGCTGGAGCGATATATCGCAGACGTCTCACAGACCGCGGGTAGGTAGTTGCGTGACTAAAATAGAGGGTAGGTAGTTAAGAGATATTACTAATGTGCACGCGCTGCTGTGTTAATTAGATTCGTTACTTTGCCAATACCCTTTGCAAAATATAAGTATGAATCATTATGGGGCAAACCTAACGGATTTGGTTGTCAAACCAGGCCTAAATCTCGGTACTCACGGGAGGTAACAATTAAGGAATAAATACGGTTAAAAAAATCATCAAAGTGCACTATTTCAGATAATTTGGCCTAGATCTCGGAAACCCTGCGGTCTATTGAAATTACTTATGTTTTGATTCGTAGTTTATTACTCTATTGTTTGGTTTCTTGAACAAGCTTTCTCTGGTATCGATGAATGCTTGTACTCAATCGCATCGCTTTTGCCATGTAAAATCGGTACTCAAGCATACGTCTATGACTGAGCAAGTTTTCATAATGCAGGCCTAAAGAGCGGGTTCACATGCATACCTTTCTCATCGGCACGGACGATGATGGGGCAAGTGCCTTGTGTGTTAAAGGGGGAAATTTATAGTAGACAGATTAATTATATCAATTTTATTGTACTTCACACGCGTCATATCTAAAATATCAAAAACGCGTTACAACAGTAGACAAAAATAGAAAATGTATATATAGATTTAACATACGATCGATGGCAACTAAAATGTAACCAAAATAAAAAACATTGCGGTTCTCTTATTGAATTTTGACAACCCAAAAAAGCGTATATAACAAAAAGTAAGGACCATACTTTCAGGGGGGAGTAAAATATATTTAACATTCCTGATTTTAGTTTTCGAAAAATAACTAACCGTTACGAAGGTGTTTCGCGTTTTAAATGCGATGCAAACCAAAGAGATTTTACATATAGAGACGTCATACTCAT
This sequence comes from Eupithecia dodoneata, assembly GCA_947044415.1. Taxonomy (NCBI): domain Eukaryota; kingdom Metazoa; phylum Arthropoda; class Insecta; order Lepidoptera; family Geometridae; genus Eupithecia; species Eupithecia dodoneata. Next base: position 12,199,351 of record OX345664.1, on the reverse strand, counting down.
TGTAAAGAAATAAAAACGTTGCGATATTTTACTATAGCTACATACCTAGCGTCGACGTTCGAACATACAACGCCGCATGGCATTATCTCTGTCACTCATAAACTTAACGCATTGCTTGTTTCGTTCGTGTTGGTGGCAGTGCGGCAACGCCGCGCGGCAATGATTGTTGAGTAAAATAAAATTCACCATTTTACATTTTAACATATTAAACAGTACTTACGTATGAAAAGATACACCCTTTCTGGTTTTTATAGTCCTTGTGTAGTTATTGCACTTTCGGAACACACAACTTGGCATTTTCGAGGTTTATTTAAGTATATTCCGTAAGTAACCTCGTGTTCAACGAACGTGCGCGTCGCGGCCAGGAGCACGACGGACTGAGTTCAATTAGGATACGTACCTGATTTTCGTTTTGTAAGGCAGAGCTCGATACAACGTATCTACGTATATATAACATCATTGATGCAAACTGTTATGTAGGCCTGCATATTTTATTCTTAATGACAATAAGCGCATGCTTTGTCTAGTGGATATGTATTTGTCATTGCCTTGTCTAGTGGATATGTATTTTTATTATATAAAAACTAAAGTTCAATTTTTTTATCAGTTTTATGCCTAAGTCGGAAGCACCCCTGAAAGTTTGATCCTTACTTTATGTTACACTCTATAAAAGACGTTAATTCTATATCGTAATTAATACATATATTATTATGTAGTTGTTTCACTTATAAAATAAGGATGTTGACATCATGCATAAGTGCCCGATATATAAACATGTACTTACTCGTTTAACACTTTCACAATTTTTTACGCTTATCCATAAAGTTCATTTCCAAAGTATTGGAAATGAAGCAATACAAAAGTATAAAATCTTCCGATTTATCCTACAATACACATTATACTTAAGTTATTATAAAAAAAAGTTGCACATGATTTTAATATACAAAGATTTGGTAAACCATTTAAAAATCTTTGGAAATACGAGCCTACAGCACAATCAAGTCTAAAGACATTTCGACTTTTCAAGTCCTTGTTGAACACAACGCCATCTGTGTCTAACGGCTGCACTGCGGACCTCTCAGTAGGTAGTGCGATACACGTAACTGATGATTATTTTATTGTTAAGTATTTCGTAGAGCGCCACTAGAGGCGCTGCTGTTCCAGACTATTTGCGATCTATGCCGACCGATTTCCCCAGACGTCAACTAGACTTCTGTACATAAACTTAAATAAAATTAATTTCTGTTACAGCTGCCTGATTTCACGTTCTGCAATTTAAAGTCCGGAGTAGACTTGCCCCTCAAGTCAGAGATTATATGGTTATTTTGTAAGCAACCCAAAACTTTAATTTTCAGCGAAGTTCAGAACTTCAGTGAGTAACAATTTATACACAAAACAAACTTAGTTTTTTGTTTATCACGCATTTAAATGATCGCTACGCGGCCGCGCGGGTTAGACCACGTAAGGACGGTGGTGCACCGTTAATATTGGAAATATATACACAAAGTGATTCCGATTGATATAGTCTATGAAATGCAGTCGGAATCACAATCCTAAGATACAAGGTGGGCCAGCATTAAAGCTATACTTTGCCGAGGCCCGGCTGGATAGCACTCAACCAGTGTCAGTCTCAATTATGATCGACGTCAGGCATCCTCTCGGAGACAGGCTTCGATCTTTTTATGAGATGTCGTTTATTCGCAGGGCATTTTCTATACTTATCAGCAGGATCTTCGCCCACGCTCTGTATAACATCAGCGACCGGAAACGTTTGGGAGGAATAGGCAGGTAGGTAAGTAATATCAGGAAGGTAGGTGTCCCAGCTCGTGCCGGGGTCGTCGTGTCGTCGGATGGTGGCGAGTCGTCGCGGACTCTCGTCGTCACTGTTGCACGGGTCACTGCCGTCGGTCCCGTGGGCTCTCGGGCTGACGTACCGGGACAGCGGGATATTGTCCGGGGATTCCCCGCGCGGAGGGGACGATATCGTCAGCGGCTTGAACTGCACCCGCAGCGACTCTTTCTTTTTCGAAGGTTTCGGTTTATTCACGGGTACGGCTGCGGGTTCAGTTAAATCAAAAGAAGGTTCAGATAAAGCTAGAAATGCCTCTTTGAGTTGAGTTGTGTTGCGTGTCGGTTTAGATTGTTTCACGGGTTCGGCTGCGAGTTCAGTTAGATGAAAAGAGGGTTCAGGTAAATCAAAAGATGGTTTAGTTAAATTAAAAGAGGGTCCAGGTAAAGCCAGACTTGCTTCTTTAAATCGGGCCGTGTTGCGTGTCGGTGTCGATTTATTCACGGGTTCGGCTGCGAGTTCAGTTAAATCAAAAGAGGGTTCAGGTAAATCAAAAGAGGGTTCAGGTAAATCAAAAGATGGTTCAGTGGGTCCAGGTAAAGCCAGACTTGCTTCTTTAAGTCGGGCCGTGTTGCGTGTCGGTGTCGATTTATTCACGGGTTCGGCTGCGAGTTCAGTTAAATCAAAAGAGGGTTCAGGTAAATCAAAAGATGGTTCAGTTAAATCAAAAGAGGTTCCAGGTAAAGCCAGGCTTGCCTCTTCAAGTCGAGCCGTGTTGCGTGTCGGTTTCCGTTTATTCACCGGTTTGGCTGCGGGTTCCGTTAAACCAAAAGAGGGTTCAGGTAAAGCTACGCATGCCTTTTTGTGTTGAGTCGTGTTGCTTCTATATTTCGGTTTATTCACTGGTTTGGCTGCGGGTTCAGTTAAAGCTAGAGATGGTTCTATGAGTTGAGGCGCGTTGCTTGTAGGATCGGCGGCTGCAGGGGCATACGTTGTAATAGGTTTCTTAGGGCGTGTAGGTTTCGGCGCGGCTTTAGGCGGTGTGGGCAAAGGAAACTCCGCGATGCTGTCAAAGAGGAGGTCGGACGTGTCTAGGATGATGTGGACGGAGTCTGTAGAGCCTGAGCTTTGGGGCTCGGGTCAAATGTTGAGGCTGCGCTTCTTGAGCGGCGGGCGGCGCGCGGGGCGCCGGCGCGGGGGGCGCGGCGTCTCGGGCTCCGGCGGGCCCGAGGCCGCCACCAGGTTGCGCGCGTTGCCCGACCCGCGCTCCATGCTGAAGTGCTCCCGGAAGAAGGCTATGCGCTCCACTAGCACCTCATCGTTCTCAAGCAGTTCGTCGATCTGAAAATATTTCTTACATAAGTAATTACATTATATAGGCCTACTACTAACCTACTTTTAGAAATGTTTGCATGTCAAAGTGTTTCGGTGAAGTATGTGACGAGGCCTATTCTAATGTTTAAGACCTTGTATTAAGCCCATATTTCTTGCAATAAATGAAATGAAATACGCAAATCTGAACAAATTACAAAGCATCATCGAGCCCAAAGTTTGTAGTGCGATGAATATATATCGTCGCGTTTAACTAACGATGAATCCTAGTGTGTACTGTTCTCTAGCACACTCAAGATTTTCCACGTAGTTTACTGCGGCTGCGTCCTTGGTGCAACCTACGCGTTATATCCCCGAGACAGCAATAAATACATAATGCTGGACAATCCACACAGAATCATCTCGGCTCAAGCTAAGCAGAGCTTGTGTTATGGGTACTAGTTTATTGATATACATAATACAATACATTACATAGATAGGTATTTTTTATTATACATAGAACACCCGGAACAAATATCTGCAGATCGTATACAAAAATTGTCCCGCGGCGGGAATCGAACCCGCAGCCTCCTGCGTCGGCGGACCTTCGCCCTATGTAATGTTTGTTGGCACGCAGCAGGTAGTAAATGCCTCGGCATTAAGCCCACCCTTTGTACCCTTTTTAGTGCAATAAAGTTTTTAAATAAATAAATGACCTCCTGCTGGTAGTCTAGCTCCAGATCCTGCGCCAGCATCACGAGGTAGGCGGACAGCTGGCCGCCGCGCGCCGCCAGCCGCGCGTACAGCCGCATCACCGCCGGGACCATCACCTCCGCCACTGTGTGCTTCATTTTCTGTACATAATACAAACGTCAGGTATGTGTCACAAACAAAGCGGAGTTCGGTAAACTGGGTAGTATCAATCGTTGCATTTTTGTATGGGATTTGTTATTGCGTCTCTACCGTGCGAACATTAAACCAAAGAGAATATAGAGAGATGTGTATATGAAAAGTATCATTAAACTACAAATCCCGTTTAAAAATGGAACGTCATACATAGATATAAACCGCGTCGATTATATATTGGGGTTGAAAATGACCGCTGCTGTCCCGTTTTGATCAAATATTATATAAGGCTCTAGACAGACGGACCGCATTTCGACTGTAAATGAACTGCAATTTGCGGTTGGATTTCAGTTGAAATGCGGTCCGTCTGTCTAGTCTAGAGCCTAAGCGGGACCTCATGCGAGAAGCTGTCATTTTCAATCCAAATGTATTGTATCTAAGCGATGTATACTATCGAGTTCAGTTACAGATCAGACCGAACGAAACTACAGAAGCAGAAATAAATACGGCTACGGAAAGAGGGGCAGACAAAAGACGTAGTCTTATTGACGCAACGACTTCATCTATCTATACAGTAGACGAGTTGATGCCTCAATAAGACAGCGGCGTAAAGCATCTTAGGCTGGTTATATAGTCACGCCGCCGGACGCGCCGCTGGGCAGCGCGCTGTTAACGTTTACTGATAAGCGTTTTATTGAACGGCGCTGCACAAGCGCGCGACTTTGAAACGCAACTACTACCCATCCGAACGTGCGCTACAACGGCTGCTGAAACGCGTTACAATAAAACCAGTCTTAGGTATTACTTGTAGTGTCCAGCACCAAAAGACCGACTCCTCTACACCAAGAGTTAGGCTAAAGGATCTACACTGACGCACATGCACTGTCAGTGTATATCGCAGTTCTACCTTACGATGTGTCCTTATTAAGCGACAGACGTGACGCTTTCTTCCGAGTAAGCAAATAAGACTGCTTAATACTTAACACCTACTAAAAGGTACAAACAGTAACGTCAGGCCAGCGCAACTCATGTTGCCAGTTTGCTTTCGGGAGTGCATGTATTGCTTACACGAAAATAAACGTCGCGTTTTACCAAATACGAAGTTGCGGGTCACGCACGAAACGAACAATCTAACTACCAAGCTGCTTCAAACGCGTCACTAACTGACACTTTTTGTTTCGGATCGCAAAAATAAATGCTAGAAACATTTTCACAGTAGGGTCATCGAAAGAAGAGATCGGTCGGTTTGTGCTGAACTGTACTCATCAGTTAACTTCGTAATTAGTTTTTTCATATTAAGATGACATTTGACAGTTCATCAAAAAATGAATCTGTGACCTTTTAACGGCGGCCACATGAAATTAAATTCGCTACCAAAGTTAGAACGGGACCATTTGACAAGTTTTCCTTGAGTTTTTTTTTAAATCTGACTAGGTTTCAACTAAATTTCAATGTTGACTTGTCATTGAGGTTTTTTGTCTGACGAAATAAAAGTTTTTTAATTTCGAGGCTGTCCTTTGAACTCCAACCACACTGGGGTAAATGAGGGGTCGAGGCCGCGACAAACGACTTGGTAAACAACGTATTTTACGACGATCAGGTGGGATGACCTGTGAAATGAAATTCTGCAGCAAATGGCGCTCATTAAGGGAGGTCTGTGGCCTCTCGCACTTTACTAGTTTTCAATTATTTGAATTGACGTAGACTTTTGAAAAATGGTATTTATTCATAATTTATTGAGTAACCTGTCACCTCACTAGCAAGCTATAAGACTAACAACTGTCAAATGGAACCTTTTATCTTGTCTCTACTATAAACCGTGCGCTGGCGAGCGACAAAGGCGGCGACGACGTCTACTTATTTAGAGGTGTAAGTAAGGTCCTGTCTCGCACCGCCTTTGTTGCTCAGCTAGGACATGGCATAAGACCGTACACCTACTATCAACTATTGCCTCGAATTACACGAAAATTACGGTAAGCATAGGTCGAGGTAAAGTAGGGATAAAACGAGGAGATGGATCGGATTAGGATCGATTCAAAGTGCATAATAAACAAAGCAAAAAAAGAAACTTCGAGATCGTAGGAATTATTCAAGTACAAACTCAATAACGACTCAAACACGATATTGCTGAGAACAACAACTGTTACTGTTAAGGATCAAAATATCCTTCTGCGTCCCGCGTCTGGACCAATATCTGGGGCCGTAGAAAAATATATGGGGACGACAACATTGTGATAGTGAAATGATTGGGTTATCAGAATGGGCCCACAGGCGAAAGGGAGCAGTATTACGCCGTCAGTTCGTATTATCCTTTACATTAAACTAACAATACATTTTACCTACACACATATGTACATCAACTTTTTTGATTGAAGTTTTTGTATGAGATTAAATCTTGAATTAGCGCATGCATACTAATAAAATAAAGCATGAATGCCATAGGACGCATAGTAGTTGTCATTATTGGATTGGAGTCAGCATAGCGGTTAGTGTAAGGATTGCAGGAGTAGCGGTAAAAAGGCGTACAATCAGGCTAAAAGGCTGTACTCTGGTAATATACTGGTAATATATAAATACATTTACCGGATTCAGCTGCAGCGTTACAAGAACAGAAAAAGAAAGGTTAAGAAATAGTATATGAATATAGAATGTACAGAATGTTATCGATATTCTAAGAATTTATAAATCCCACAAATGTATGACTCAAGGGAAACTTGAGCCTGTAAAGATTCTACTTGCTCCAGTCTAAGTCGGTAATTTCTTTTTTTATATATGTATAAATTCTTAGAAGTATAGATAACAAAATAAAAACAATATAGCGGGTGACCTTGCCTCTGTGCCGGCGGGCGGAGTTATAAGTAACAAATAACCTACATATTATGTTACTAAGGAAATTAGAAGGAGAAATTCTGTATTATTTTACATCGTCAAATGTTATGGGAAACTAGGAATAGAAGAATGCCAAATGTCTGGCAACCCGCTGTAACGCAGACACTAGCTAGAGAAACTGGTTTTTAGTGTCTTATAAAAAAAGAATAGTTTAAGTTTTTGATTAATAAAGAAATACAAATACAATACAATCAGCCTTCGTAAAGGGCAATTGTCGAAACTTAAAATTTCAGTCCGATCCGTTCAATAGTAGTTTAGCATGTAAGAAGCAACTAATCCATTCATCTATACTCCGATTTAGAATCCAAGATATGTTATGTCAACATAGATATTTTTGAATGAAAAGTTAAAAATAACTGTTAACAATACTTAACAGAAAACAACGAGGTAACAGCAAGGTTATCTTTAAAAACTAAAACACAAACTTCAAAAATGCATAATCTCACATGTGGAGTAAAAAAATTTTGAAATTAAAGATAAAACTAAAGATTATATGCATAAAACGATGAATTAAAGGTTTCAAAAACAAAAATGGTTTCGAGCTTCTATGCTTAGCTTCGATGATACCAATGTCGTTAAATATTTTCCACCAATATTCCTTGGGTTTTGTAATCCCTTTGTATACAAAAAATATCCAGGTTTTTGAATCGGAGTATAAACATACAAACTTTCACATTTATAATATTAGTGTGCCTAGTTTCTCCCAGCGTTCTGTCACGCATTATTTACCTATATTTGAACGTTTAACTGTATTTATATCTCATGAGAACTGATAAATAGGTTAAAAAGTATCCTATGTGCTGTTCAAGTCCCGTAGTTTTGGTGTGAAGAAGTAACAAACAAACTTCCATCCATCTTTCTATCCATAGTGTGGTCAAGAAACCACACTCCGAGATTTAGTATTGAAATGTAAATAATATTGTACTCACATGGGAGACGATGTTAGTAGTGACTCGCTCCTGCAGGTCCTCGATGTCTGCGGTGTCGCCCATCTGCTGAGGCTTCCCTGGAACAATGAAGCACACACGTCAAATATAAAGGAAAGAGCAACAGGGACGGGCTGTCCCCTTTCTCTGTCCCACTCGTCTTTAAGGAGGCTTCGGCTTATTTACTTAGGAAAACAGAAAGCCTTAGAAATACAAAATTAAACACTTGCAATTAGAAAAATTCAGCTAAGCAGATTCCACACAAAGAAATATAATAAATTGTCCGTATATATATTTTTAGGTGACCTCATTTTAAAACAACGCGATTTTCCACCATACAACAGATATGCTCTTCAACTTCGATTTTTTTTTCAATAAAATATTATTTATCTTAACTTTTATTTAATTATTTTTATATTTCAAGCTAGCATATCTTTACTTAAACTTATATTTAACGATAAAGGAGCATCCTGTAGCTGAACTCAGGCGCAGTGGAGTCGCTGCTCGCTTGTGATTGGTGCATCGCCTGTGTGCGGCTGCCAAGCCATGCAGCGGACAGCGAAGTAACTGTGCTTGTTTGTGTGACTGCCTACCGCGCTAATTACCGATGCTAGCATTAATTTTTAGGATTTAAGATGCTATCAACAATATGTAACAAATTTGTATCAATAAATAAATATATCTATCTATCTATATATGTATGTACCTACTCTAATTATAAAATCGAAAGTAATTCTTTTTAGCTGATTTTTGCAGCCGAATATTTCAATTAAATAAATACCAATAAATTGACTTCCATTCAAATTTTTAACTTTTCTTATCATGACGATGACCTCGTCGTAGACGCCACGTTTTTAATGTTATTTTCCTTAGTTATACCCAAAATAGAACGCGAAGGTATTAAGGAAAATAATCCCGTAAACATTCAGACCACTTCTAAAAATGTTAGTCACCAACAAAATATGTATTTCAAAATTACAGATGAGAAAAACTAATTTGAACACCTGCGTATTCAATTGTTATTGAAGCATCTCTTACAGTTGTTTTTATTGCAAATACAGATGAACGAAAACGACGAATTTTTTTTTCGACGTAGTGCCGCGTGCCGATTAAAAGATTATGCTAGACCGTGTGGTGCAAATATGTTCCATTATGGTCTGGGCATGCTTCTCGGGCCATGGAACCGGAGATTTGGTACAAGTCGAAGGAATCATGAAAAAGAAGAATTATAAACGAATACTACAGCAAAATGCCATTCCGTGAGGTCCCCCACCGAAACCACGTCTCGTTTCCTGCTTTACCTTTTGTAATTACAGTAAAACCTCCTTATTCGCGGTATACGTTCTGTAAATATGCCGCGAATACAGAAACCGTGGGTACTGAACGGTTTTTTTAGGAATGTAGGAGATAAGAATAAATAAAAATAATTATTGATAGCCACACTACACGGATACTTTCCGAACTAAATAAGAAAATATAAATCGATTTTATCAAATAACGTAACTCGTTTTTTTAACAATACCTACCAATTATTATCTGGCTTAGACAAAGGTGAAAAAACAGTAATTTTATCTTGTTTTGCCGCTTTTAAAACGTTCTTCAATTCGCATTGATATTCGACAGCGGCGTTATCAATTTTCCTTTTGAAAAAGAATTCTCTCCATAGATGGGACAATTTCATGAAAAAAACACAGTTAATTTGCCATGCCTTTAATTTACACCTTCACTAAGGGTTTTCAGGTTTAAGGACGCCTTTTCAGTGCTTGTGGAAGGCTCTTCTTCAATGCAGGTTTAACATTCCCATTTAACCAAAAGCCATTGTGAAAGCCGCACCAGCACGTGCCAGTACTCAAAGGATGCCGACGCGTTATTAAAGAACCGATATCGATTTAATGTACCGACTGGATCCGCGAATAGCGAATACAGGAAACGAGTCGCAATTTTTACCCGCGAATAAGGAGCTTTTACTGAATAGCACTAAAATAGTTTGATTTTACCTTTCCTTATTAGCGACATCATTATAATTCCGGTCGTGCTTCGATTCAGTACACTGTGGCCTAAATCTAATAGAGTCGAGATATATTTCCCTGAACGAGTTTAATTAAAAGTAATTTATCTTTTTCTTAAAGCGAACTATAATCCTGCGTCTAGAGATGGTCTATATAGGTAAGGTGCTTCCTATAGTGTGTACTAAGTGTGAAGAAGTGCTGGTCCTGATACTAACCCCCGTATCTTTAGTTATTACCTCGACTTCGATTCAAACTCTACTCAAGCTCCAAATGCGTTTCGGTATGCTTGATCGTAAAAAAATCCTTTACTCGAAACAGCCTTCGAGAATTTTTTCATACGAGTGGAATAACGAACTGTCATCTCAAGGTACCTCGCTACAGTCGCTACCTACCTTGAATGCTCCTCGAAATAGTTTGTTGTTATTTACAATGGATTTTGGAGACTATCTCAATTACATTTACGACGATGAAACTTACAATTACCCATCGCGAAGGTATATAAGAGAGGTTGATATATAACCAAATTAACGACTAAGCATACCAAACTCGAGCATGTTTTGGAGGAATGCTCGAAACGCCCTTGAACAAGTTTGAGTGGAGAATTATTTGAGGTAATGACTAAAGAGCTTACCTAATACGCCACACTAATCCCCATAGGATTAGTGTGGCGTATTAGGTAAGCTACTTACGTTCAATAAAATATTGTTAATATTTTTCGGCGGCACGGCAGGCCCCCGTGGATATGAAGGCCCCCATCGCCCATTTAACACTTTGACTGCGATTTTTTTTCGACGACTGCGATCTTTTTTTAACCTAAAAAATTCGTGCTGCCACTCTACATAAAGGTTGTGTTGCGCCGCACATGCGTTTCGGCTGTGCTGATGCACACAGATCTGTATTTTCTCAGCCGCTGCGCTAGAGTGGATTTACGCATATTTGTCACTTGGAGGAAACACATACCGTGTGATTTCAGCAATCAAAGTGTTAAGTTATGCGAGTACAAAATGAGTAATTTGTGAATTTAAAAATGTCTGAAATGTTTAGTCCCGAGATCAACTGGTTTTAGTTATACGAGTATATCTATCTATAGTCTATCCATCCAGAATGTAGAATGTTTGTAAACAGAGCCACTGACAGTTCAATCAGCTGATGTAGGGGTAAAAAACATTTTTTTATTTAGGTCACATCTTGAGCTTTGATGGGGGTGCCTTACTGGGCTGGTGATATTTGATGTAAATAATTAAAAGGCATAAACAAAGCATCCCTGTGAAATCAGCATACCTATCCTTATAGAATGGAATAAAAGCTAAAGGATTATGAAATAAGACTAAAAATCATTAGACTTTTTGTGCTCTCAAACGATTTTTCACCTGTGCCAACTCAATTAAATGTAAATGTGCCTGATTAAAGTATTTTTCTTGAAGCACTAAACATTATTGATGAAATTGGAAGAATTCATAACTTTTGGACTGATGGTCGCTTAGCAAATATGCAGCGTGAAATTAAACGTTAAATAATCCGGCTAAATTAAACTAATACTCTCTGTTAGAAATATGTATGGTCATAGTGCTATCCTTGATTCGAAATCGTAGTTAAAAAGTAACCAACTGTTTGCAACACGGGACGTCAAAACTGAGATTCGTTAGGGATGGCACTGTTACAAAGACAAAAAATCTCTAGTGATTTTAATCTTTGTTATTGACCACATAATGTCGATTTGTAAATTGAAATAATTAGATTCTGCATAGAATTGACGTCAGGATTATAAAAAGTAATAAATCTAATAGAATGTATACGTGAAATCATTAGAATTCTATTAGGCCTGCATCATTTCGTGGTGATAACCCTAAAAATCAGCTGATTTCTTATGTTTACAAACATTCTACATTTTGGATGGATAGACTATATACTAATTTGATTTTTTGTTTGTTTGTTTGTATTTAATACTCTCCGAAACTACAGGACCGATTTGAAAAATTCTTTCACCGTTGGGAAGCTATCTATTCCCGATGAACATAGGCTATATTATAATTTCAAAAAGTTAGGGATCCTTACTAAAACTCCAAAAATGTAAACCCAAGGTGTAAAATAATTACCAAAAAAATTTCTTATATCGCGTGCGCTGCGAAAACTATTGATGATGAACAAAATAATGTACTACGACTTTGCAGAACACATCTACACAAAATGTAGCGACAGCAATATGTCTAATTGTTACAGTTATGCCACAATGAGTGTTTTCTTTTCTTTGACTTTTATTTTAAAATTTTAAATATAAGGTACTTTTAAATATTGATTTACTAGTTATAAGAATATCCTATGGAACTGACTTAGTCACTGTTAGACTCAGTCCCTAATTAAATTAGAATTAAAAAAAAAAAAATCCGCCGCTAGAAAAGGCTCTTTATTTGTACCTTGTTGGTATGAATCCTTATCAAAATAAATTACTTTATAATAATGACTGCTTATAATTTCATATAACTTTTTTAAATTATATTATTCCATTCGAAAGATATCACGATTTCAAAAATGTAATTATTAGAAAAGTCGCGTGGTCGCCGCCCATTCCGTTCGGCTAACTATGCGATGTAGGCGTCAATGGGTTACGGGCATCGACATCTGTTACGGGAGTCAAAAAGCCCTTTAGTAGCGGTCGTATGCGGATTCGAAAAATTGTCGCTTGAAAATATTTAGTGCTTGGAGAACCTAACCTAACTACTCTTTTCCGACTTAAAAAAAGAAGTTGGTTCTCAATTCACCAAAAACTACTGAACAGAAAAATATACCACTTTAGACCTAGACATGTGAAATTATAATTTAACGCAGGTGAAACCGCGGGGAACAGCTAGTAATGTATATTCTCGTGACTCTTACGGGGGACTGGACCCATTAATAAAAAAAGTACGGAACGGAGTGAAATTTAGCATGCAGGAAATTCTAAGCCTGGTATAAAACAAAGGTTACTTTTATCCCATAAATCAGTTCCCATGGGACAGAAATAACCATAAAACGTTTCCATAGTAACAACGCGCGCGAAACCGTGGGCAAACCATGTTTGAGTTGTTCTTTTTGTTGTTCGTTGCTCATTATACCTACTCAGATATCCCTTAACTTGCCTGCTCTTTATTATTAATATTTTATTAATATTTTAACTGTCATACTTTCAATTTCCTTATTTGCGAGATTATTTTAGTTCCGCTTAGTTATTTTAGTGCGGCCGGTGTTCACTTATACATACAATGTGTATTGTCGAACCTTGATCAAACGAGATGTGCGGATACACGACATAGGTATATTTATCGATAAAAAACAAAAAATTATATGTCACCTATCTCAAAAATAAAGCCGATTTAATAATTTTTTTAATGAAAACTACTTCATCTGGTTTTTTCTCCGTTTCTTTTTGAGTAAACGGTGTATTTTATTCAAAGTAGTCTCATTTGAAACATATAATTTTTTTTTTTGTTTTTTATCGATAAATATATGTCGTGTATTCGCACATCTCGTTTGATCAAGGTTCGACAATACACATTGTATACATTTTAGTACAAGCATATTTAAGCACTGTGAAAACTGTGAAGCTTCAGTTAAACCACGACTGTTTCTACTTATTTAAGTTTACAAGCTGTTTGCTTTCCAAAAACTCAAATCATTGTAAATACTTTTGAGTTTGTTTTCCATCTAAATAAAAATAAATAAAATGATCCAGCTAGGAGCAACATTCGACCCCGTGGCTACCAAGAGAGGAGACATAGGCGAGACATAGCATTTATTGCCACTACATAAACACACAATATAAAAGAAAATGAATTGCAAAAACATTACAGAAAGTTTCATTGGAATAGATAGACTTTCAATTGTTTATAATCCATGTACACCTACTAACTCATGACAGCGCAGCGCAGATAACGTTGTAATTCAAATAATTTAAAAAAAATACGGTTTTTGTCAAAACAGAAAAAAAAAGAAACTGGAAAACCATAGATAGCGAAGGACAGAAAGAACAGGCACAGTCTCGAGGAGGCCTTTACTCGAATAGAGATCACAGAATAATAAAAATTACTTTAATATTTTAATAGTGTTCTGTTAATTTATTCTATGATAAGTAAATGGCTATATAATAATAATTATACACACAATATAAATGAACATGAATAACATACTTGGCAGGCGCATCCTGGGTCCGGTGAGCACCCGGATGGTGTCGAGCATGGCGTTGTGCAGGTCCTCGGGGATGTCCTCTCCATCATCAGCCAGGTCCGCGGCGTGCAGCAGCACCTCGCGCGCCAGCCGACACTGAGTGTTCAACTTCTGAACTAACGTGAGCCGCTGGAGCAGAATGTCGTACACTAGTTGACGAGCGTCGAAGTCCAGGACTACTGAAATAATAAATTAATCATTTTTATTGAACATTTGAAGACCGATGTGGCGCGGTGGGCGAAGGTCCGCCTGCGACGCAGGAGGTTGCGAATTCGATTCCCGCCACGGTCTGCGGATATGTACCTATTTGTTCTGGTCGTTTTCTATGTGTAATAAAATATATCTATCTATGTAATGTATTGTATTATGTATATCAGTTGTCTGGTACCCATGACACAAGCTCTGCTTACCATGGGGCTAGATAATGCTGAGTGTCCAGCAATATTTATTAATTTATTTATTCAAAACGGTTAACACACTCGACACACAACGAACAAATTCTAAAAGGATAACAATTGTCAATTATCCTCTGTTCTTAAATTCTAGAATAATACATTTGCCTGAACTGGGTTAAATAACCTGTTTCACAGGTACACAATGCTGGGCGGTCCGCTGCATTATCTAGCCCCAATGTAAGCTGAGTTGGTGTGGGTACTAGATAACTGATAGGCTTAATATACTTAGTATAATATGCAAAGTGGGACAGAACTTAAAGAATTTCAGGACATCTGCCACCTTTTGGCGTTTAAATGTTTTGTGTTCAGGAACACAATGATCAAACGAAAAAAAAACAGCATTTTGTTATTTTATGAAATGATTATACGAGTAGTCAGCCTATTGACATCTGACACGTAGGTATACAATAAACAAATGTAGAGTATATAATTTTATCTATTTATGGCTGCGTTTTTCCTACTTATTTGTCTTGCAAGATTCATTTACAAATAACTTTTTAATAAATTAAGATAGCGATACGTTAGTACGACGGAAAGATGCAGCTTGAATTAGACTTAATTTGAAATGCAATAAAGTCGATTTCGTAAAATGTGTTAGTTATTTAATTTTCCATGTACAGTGACGATATTACAAAGAGTAACGTACTGTCCTCGTGGTTAGCCCTGTTATAACGCATGACACAGTCCACGAAGTTGTGGCAGATGGTGTCAGGCGTGAGGTGCGACGTAACGTAGTACTCGACGGGCTCGCGCACCTCCCCGTCCGGGTCGGCCAGCAGCGCCACGTACCTGAACACACAAACACACATCATTACTATAATACACATGGTGTGTCTACGTGCAGCTGCGCAGTTTACACTCACTTGTAGTAGAGAGAGTCGCGCAGGCGCAGGTACCCGCCCAGCAGCAGGCCGGTGATGGAGCGCGCGGCCGCCCGCCGCAGCCGCACGGGCTCGGAGGAGCGCAGGCATGCGCAGATCTGCCCGAGCAGCGGCTCCACGAAGGACGTGTATCTGTGGGACATTGCATTACCTTACAGTCACTAAATATGCACAGACACTGAACAAAGAGGAGCACTTGATATGTATTTCTAAAGCTTGATAAGTATTTTGAAGTATTCGATACTCTCATAGAAATGTCCTAAAACATTGGGTATGAGCGTTAAAGCTTTATTTTTTCAGAAACTCGCGGGATAGAAGTCGGTCTGTTATGATTGATTCAGATATTAGTACTAAAAAGTCGGATCGTGGCGCGACCGGGCCAACGCTATCAGTACATCAAGAGCCTCCGTAGGTAGCAACCAGAATGGAGGGTACCTCTGCGAGATGTCCGTGAGCGTGAGCAGCGCGTTGACTCGCGACTGCATGGGCGCGGTGGCGGCGTGCAGCACGCGCGCGAGCGCCGGCGCCGTGGCCGCGGCCGCCGTGCGCGAGCGCAGGCACATGCGGCCCAGACCCACGATCACCATCCCCAACATTGCGTCAGTATAATCTGTAACGCAATCTTCAATTTTAGCGCTTACAACAAGGTAGAACGTAACAACACCTAAGCGCGTCATCCAAAATGGCGGCCACTCCCTCAGACAGCGACTGTCTCAATGTTACCTGGAGGCGGGTGGTCGATAGAAGTCAGGAACCTCTGCAAGAGCGCCGGCGAGGGCGGCGCAGGCGTGACCACGGCGAGGTCCGCGGCGCGCACGGCCTCTATCAGATCGCTACCCTCGAGGGCACGTTGCTCCGCTACAAAATAACAGAAGCTTATATAATATCGGGTGCGCTGTTTTAGTGAGGTAGTGGAGAACGTTAAGTACCTATAATTATTATATCTGGTTTTTTTATAAATCTAAGAGTCAGATTGGTATAGGGGCACAGAAGGCCCACTATCGATCTTGTTGTGAACAAAAAGACAGGGTCGCAGATCTAATATTTTGGCTGCAATTGCGAAATTCAGGCTGAAATCATATTTTAACTAAAATTTTACTAAAGTCCAAATAACTTTTGATCCCGTGAATATCGCTGAACATTCAGGGGGTTAAATCGATAGGGACTGAGGTCCCCATCCACCAATAATCCACCCTTAAGTTACACCCTGTATATAATCACACAAGCTTTAATAGATGGATAGATGTTTCTTTCTTCGCGCCAAAACTTCTCAACATTTCGGGTTGAAAT
Source organism: Eupithecia dodoneata (assembly GCA_947044415.1). Lineage (NCBI taxonomy): Eukaryota > Metazoa > Arthropoda > Insecta > Lepidoptera > Geometridae > Eupithecia > Eupithecia dodoneata. The sequence continues at coordinate 12,182,755 of OX345664.1, read as the reverse complement.
TTTACACAGGTCTTGAATAAAATATAGGCTACTTTTTAACGCAACGAATATATCTATACTAATATTATAAAGAGGAAAGGTTTGATTTTTTGTTTGTTTGTAATGAATAGGCTCCGAAACTACTGGACCGATTTGAAAAATTCTTTCACCGTTGGGAAGCTACACTATCCCCGGTGAACATAGGCTATATTATATTTTCAAAAAAGTTAGGGATGCTTACTAAAACTCCGATAATGTAACCCAAGGTTTGAAAGATTTACCTATAAAATCCTAGCCTAGCCTAAGCGTGGTTGCCTAGCAACGCTCGCCTTGACAACAAAGGTCTGATGGGAGGAGGATCCTCTGTGGCGCGGTGGGCGAAGGTCTGCCTGCGACACAGGAGGGTTCGATTCCCGCCTTGGGACAAAATTTTGTACGATCCGCTGATATTTGTTTCAAAGTCAAAAATCATTTATTCATTAGGCTTACAAAATAAACACATAGACAAGTCATATTTTGTACATTAAATTATTATCAAATAAAATTATTTTACTGTTCACTTGTACCATGTATTAGACATATAAGAGATGAAAATACTAGTGGTTTCTTTTTCACTTCTTCCACTAGTGGACAAAAAATTGAAGTGAACATTAAAATAATGTTATTTGATAATAATGAATAGTATAAAATATGATTTGTCTAAGTGCTTATTTGTAAGCGTAAAGAAATAAAAACTGTTTGATGTTGATAAGATGGTTAGACTTACAGAGCTGCATGAGTTGCGTGGCCCACAGCAGGTTGTCGCGGTCCAGGGCCGCGGCCAGCATCACGCTCGGGATACGGCAACCTGCACATCAATACTATATATAATAAGTGTCACCATTACATTATCACTAATATTGGCATGTCAATTAAATACAATGAATAATCTTAAATTGAACCCTAAATGATAATAATATAATGATATGTATAAACTATCACAAACTGACAAATGAGCACGTTAAAAACTCGTTAATACTAATTCCATTTTAAAGTGCGAGTCGGACTCGCGCACGAAGGGTTCCCTACCATCCTATCCTACTAATATTATAAACGTGAAAGTTTGTGAGGATGTATGTAAGTATGTTTGTTGCTCTTTCACGCAAAAACTACTGAATGGATTTTGATGAAACTTCACAATAATATAGCTTACATATCAGAATAACACATAGGCTACAATGAATAAAGATATATTGTATATTATCCAAAATATCTATCACCACTTTATTTCCTAGTTTTACTAATATAATTTGAATTTTGTGACGTGTCCACGAGTCCTGTCCAAGTCTGAAGGAAATAAAGCATTTTGTGACGTGTCCACGAGTCCTGTCCAAGTCTGAAGGAAATAAAGCATTTTGTGACGTGTCCACGAGTCCTGTCCAAGTCTGAAGGAAATAAAGCATTTAGATATATGTTATCGTTTTCACGCGGTGTAAAAGCTAAACCCATTATATCGCGAAGAACCGACAACCGTTGGGGTAAACGTGGTCTTAAGTGGAGACCGCGACTCAAACGTAGTGTAGCGGGCAGATGCTGGATGCTTCAAGCTGAAGACAGGGCGCTATGGCCCTCATTGGGGGAGGCCTATGTCCAGCAGTGGACTAACATAGGCTGATGATGATGGAAAGCTAAACTGACCGTCATCAGGCGCGGTGGCCAGGCGCGTGACGAGCTGGTCCCGCAGCGCGGCGCGGTCCGGAGCCTTCATGTATTCGGACCAGGAGCCCAGCAGGTCCAGGGTCTGCTGCAGGATGCGCGGGTCGGCGCTCCGGGGGGGAGAGTCCTGGATGGAAAGGAAACACATTCCTATTCATTTCACCATTATCATTGCAACAGGTAAGAATCTAATCCGCAACCTTTTGCGTCGCCGGCGGCCCTCCGCCCGCCGCGCCACATCGCTCGTTACGACGTCTACATTTGTAGATTAACTTCTAGGTTAGTTTCTAATTTATTTAGTTTTGTATTGTAATGTACGTAGTTTGTACATTTGTGCTCTACCAACACTTATATCTTATATCTTTTTCCTATCCTTGTTTCCTGGGAGAACCCATGTCAGTGATAAGGCCGCTTATTGTACTTTTCGTGTTTAAAATTTGGATATAAGATTTTTATGATCTAGGTACACATTGAATTGAAACTCGTTCTGCTTGCTTCCAAAAGGTCTGGCTGAAAATCAGTTATTTTGCTTCTTTAGCAAAACATTACGCTGAGCCCAGGCCTTTTAACATCCTGCAGCCCACAGACATCTTACCCATATTTTAATTTCATAATTGTATGTTTTTCTTTTTTTTTTACAACTGTGTTTCATGTTTTCCTGTGTACTGTATAATTGTTGTATTTTGTACTTATATGTGTACATATGTCTGAAGCTGTTAATAAACAATTTATCTTCTGTCCATAAAGTGTGCATTCATTCATATGTACCGGGTCAGGCTCTCGTGTTATCTTGTAGTACAAGTCGAGTACAAAGCCCACGTCCGAGTAGGCGACATGTCGCGCGACACAGTTCAGCAGCACGAGACACTGCAGGTCGCGCGCCGGCGACACGCCCACGTGTGAGCTCACAATGTCCACTAGTCGGACGCTGGAACATACAAACAGCTAAGTCAAAAACGACAATCAATATCAAAAACATACGACAATCAATGTCAAACACATACGACAATCAATATCAAAAACATACGACAATCAATGTCAAACACATACGACAATCAATATCAAAAACATACGACAATCAATGTCAAACACATACGACAATCAATATCAAAAACATACGACAATCAATGTCAAACACATACGACAATCAATATCAAAAACATACGACAATCAATGTCAAACACATACGACAATCAATATCAAAAACATACGACAATCAATGTCAAACACATACGACAATCAATATCAAAAACATACGACAATCAATGTCAAACACATACGACAATCAATATCAAAAACATACGACAATCAATGTCAAACACATACGACAATCAATGTCAAACACATACGACAATCAATATCAAAAACACACGACGGTCAATATAAAAAATATACGATAACCATTCTATTATTTTTCTTTATTTGGAAAGCACAATGCTTATATTTAAGTGGATCATAGTAGTTTAGAGCAAATAAAGCTAGCTGTTAGTTTTCCAAGTAAACAAAACAAGAACATGTTCATACCTGATACAGGATTCCGTGCTGGCCAACTGTGCACAGGCCAACTCCAGGTGCCGTTTCATCTTATTCCTGATGATGCCTTGCAGGACCATCCACGGCAACTAAATAGAAACAACAAGTCATCATCAACATCATCAGTCTATGTTAGTAATGCTGGACATAGGCTTCCCCCAATGAGCGCCATAGCGCCCTGTCTTCAGCTTGCCGCATCCAGCATCTGCCCACAGTCTTTCGCAGGTCGTCATCCCACCTGGTCGGAGGGCGTCCTACACGGTTACCGAGTCGTGGTCTCCACAAAAGAACACTTTTGCCCCAGCGGTTATCGGTTTTTCGCGAAATATGTCCGGCTCACTGCCATTTCTGCTTGCTAATTCTTAGAGCTATGAGCTATCTTTGGTTCTCTGTCGGATGTATTCGTTACGATTCCTATACTTGAGAGAAACTCCGAGCATAGCTCGCTAAGCGACTTTGAACTGGTGGCTCAGTCCTACCGTGAGTGTCCACGTCTCAGCTCAAAGGATCACACTAATATTATTCTTGTAATTCTTTATTGTACACAAAAAAACTTAAATATAACTAAATAAGATATGTACATAGGCGAGCCTAACCCTAACAAAGAGTTTTCCTGCAGCAAACCTTAGGTTTATAGGAGAGGCGATGGAACAGGTAGAGGAAGTGTACAAAGAAACAAATTAGACTAATAGTAAATTGGGTAAAAACAGTTTCGAGAAGGAGGCCAAAAGGAGGATCCAACTGGGCTGGGCAGCATTTGGGAAACTGCGTCGAGTCTTCTCGTCATCCATACCGCAATGCTTGAAAACGAAAGTTTTCAACTAGTGCGTCCTACCCGTTATGACCTACGGAGCTGAGACGTGGACACTCACGATAGGGCTGGTCCACCAGTTCAAAGTCGCTCAGCGATCTATGGAAAGAGCTATGCGCGGAGTTTCTCTGAAGGATAGGATTCGTAACGAATACATCCGACAGAGAACCAAGGTTATCGTCATAGCTCAAAGAATTAGCAAGCTGAAGTGGCAGTGGGCCGGCCATATTTGGCGAAGAACCGACGGCCGCTGGGGCAAACGTGTTCTTGAGTGGAGACCGCGGCTCGGTAAACGTAGTGTAGGACGCCCTCCGACCAGGTGGGATGACGACTTGCGAAAGACTGCAGGTAGATGCTGGATGCGGCAAGCTGAAGACAGGGCGCTATGGCGCTCATTGAGGGAGGCCTATGTCCAGCATTGGACTGATATAGGCTGATGATGATGAATAGTATATTTATAATACAATATGGGATGAGATTATAATATACATACATACATAAATTAAAATAACAATAGCTCAATAAACCTAATAAATAACTTCAGTTTTAATATAAATAAAAAAATATATAATTAAATATATATATATAATATATATATATATATAAATATACCTAGATAGATAGTTTTATGATAATAAGAAATGCTCTTTTAATTTGGTTTGAAATATGTTAAGCGATTATTGACTACTTTTCATGTAAGGTTATTAATAAACCGAGTTCGGTTTGTTCCAAACCTCGCAGCTGGCCAAATTTCATGACTCTAAATATTTTTAAACTTACGCGATCTGAATACATAATTAGAAGCACTAACACAAAGGGTATTTATCGCGTCAGTCATAACAGTCTTCCCGTGACCACGACAATGTGTAAACCTGTTGAAAAATAGGTTAATAAACGCGATAAACACTCGTTGTATTAGTGCTTTTAATTTCATTATTCTAGGTCAACGGGAAGTACCCTATAGATTTGTACCTATATCTAGTAACGCCACATACGAAAACAGAGATCTAAGCCCTCCTGCCCGTATACATACATATAACTCATAGTGCCAACTCTACTGCCATCCGTGCTGTAGGGTATTCAAGACCTATGTTAGTCCATCATCATCCTATGTTAGTCCACTGCTGGACTCTCCCAATGAGCGCCACAGCGCCCTGTCTTCAGCTTGAAGTTCGGTCTAGCGAGCCATATTACGGCTCATAATAGAAGAATCCGAAATGTCTAGGGTCGCCGTCATCGAAATCGATGAGGAGGCCTATAGTATTTTTTTGAACTGGGACAGTATTAGGGCACCCATAACCTGATTCAAAATATCAGACAAGCTTCTGTTGCTCAGATTTTTCCATCCAATACAATAAAATATAATAATCCTTTCAAGGGACTGAGTCGATTGGCATATTTTTTTTCCCCCCAATTTGATTCAATTTAACTCACGCATGACCAAAAATGTTTTAATGCCAAAATGTTTTTCTGCAAAAAGTAGCTGACGATACAAAATAAACTGCACATGTATCTCCTATTTCAGGTTATGAGTGTCCCCCTAATATCACAGTTTAAAAAAACACTATATAGTAACATATGTGTAACCCACCTGGTCCTCCATACAGCCCCCCGGTATGTACTTCACCAACCGCTTCAATACCAGCTGGTCTACTTGCGCCTTCACGATGTCCGACACCTGGGGAGACAGACACACTGCTTTGTAACTATTTATTTGATTTTCTATTCATTTATTATTCGTAAATATTTGGACAGAAATCGATTTGTGTGAGAATGTAGGTGAGAATCAATTAATTAAAACTATAAAAAAAAGGAAATTTAAAGGCACAAAGTGTCGTAAAAAATGAGTTACGTTTCACGGTTTAATTAGCTTTTAAGTTTAGTTGATGATCGCAAGTTTATGCCGTGACGTGTTGCCCTAAGGACAGTTGTTTGCGTAAAACCGCTGACTCGTGGGATGTAACTCTGTAAGGTATGCAAATATTACAGAATTTTTTATTTTTTTATCTATCTTAGGTTATTAACACTAAGGTCATTTAAGACGTGATAATTACCATCATTGATTATTGAGTTTTCCAACATTAAACGATTGGTCCGTTACCTTGGTCTCGGGGTCTCCCAGCTGATGCATGGGCCCCTTGAGGAAGGCGTCCACCGTGGTCTCGCTGGGCCGCTGCACCAGCAGCTCGGCGATCGCGTTGATGGCCGCCGCGCGCACCGTCACGGCCGCGTCGCGACACAGCTTCTCCAACATCTGTGGGATCAAAAGAGATAAAGCGACGGTAGCCAGCAAGGATACACGATTTTCATGACGGCCCACTCGTCGCACACGCCGCGCGACGCCAGCGCTATCAGTCAATAGAATATTGAATTACCACGAGATCGGCGGGAAGCAGCGGGCGTTGGCTGACCCGCAGCATGCGCAGCAGCAGCAGCACGCCGCTGCGCCGCACGACGGCCCGCTCGTCGCACACGCCGCGCGACGCCAGCGCCATCAGTCGCGGCGCTTCGCCGTCGCCGTTTAACTCCTGCACACAAACAAATATTTAACTATAACCCCCACAACTGTACCTTTTGTCATTATCTAGTTTGTGACTATACAGTCGATTATATTTATGACTTTTAATTTTTTTTTTCTTACTTGTCTTTGAAATACAATTAGTATCGGTATCGGGATGTTAATACCTCTAGTGCGCGTCGCATGTGCGGACGGTCGCTGGAGACGCTCTCGCAGAGCACGGCGAGCGCGCGGGCGCGCACCTGGCTGGACACGTCCTGCGCGCACTCGTACACGGCCGCGAGGATGCAGCTGACGGGCACGGTGTGCGCGTGCTGCCGCAGGATGCCCGGCACCTGCTCCTCCTCCGGCTCCTCCTAACAACAAACATACTCATTAGGAAGCTACCACGCTATTTAGCATATAACGTAACGTTATCAGCGTTATTTCGTTAATTATAGCGTGAAAAGGCGTTACTCACACTAGCAACAGTTACTCACACTAGTAACATGCGTTATTCACGCTAAAATTAACGTAATAACGCTGATAACGTGCGTTATATTATGAGCTTAATAGCGTGGTAGCCTTACAGCTGTGCGATAACGCTCTGAAATTCCCATTCAGTGTATCGCCACCCGGGGGAGTTATAAACGTACTATGTACAATTTTCTGTGGAATGGACCCGACCGACGAAGAAACTAGTCAACGTTAAAATATTACAAATGTAATTAAGATTATTGTATAATTTATTATTACAAATGATTTAATTAGTTATTGATTTTTATCTCCGTTCTTGAAAGAGAGCTCCAAACTTCCGCTTCCACTCAACTCCTTTAGAGTTCTCCCACCCGAACCATTAATAATAGGTGAATATTCGGACATTTTCCTTGGACTGCTGGCTATCCTCGCTGAGATCCTCGACTGCGGGGCGCACGTACGAGTGGTCCGACGTCACGGTCCGCAGCGCCGCCGCGACCGCCTGCTGCTTCTCGATCTCGCTCCACAGCGTCGCTCGCTGCTCGTTTATCTCCGGCTCGTTGTTTAGTAAACGCGCGAGAATCTCCTGAAGTACACATATTAAAAACATTAAATAGAATAGAAAAACATTTATTTGGACACAGGTACAAAATATAGGCATAGAATAAGCAACGGAAAACAAAGGGGTTTATCATGGAGGTAAGTGACTCAAAAGGGTGATGGTAAAAATAAGACTGCCTCCATGACCCTGCGCCGAAATAGGGGTTGGTTCAGCGTGTGCTGAACATTTAATGATCAGCGCTGTTTTTCAGCCAGACCTTAAATACTAAATGAAGATATAAATAAAGGAAATATGGAAATAAATAGCTTTTATACTAAATGTTTTTTCTTTATCGACTGAGAGGCTAGCGCGGCAGTGTCTCTAGTCAAGGTACCTCATGGTACCTGGTATGGGAGACGAGATGTTAGAGTCCCTCTTACACCCCTAAGCCCCCTGAAGTTCTCACCAATGCTATATGCCTGTGCTGAGACTTGGCCGAGGTGGAGAGGAGTAGCACCCACTTGACGAAGGAGCGATGTCTCTGGTCCGTCAGCAAGCTCATCAGCCCGACCACCATCTCCGAGCGAGCGTTGCGGGGCTCAGCGCGCTCCTGGAATAACATATTCATTTTGTTTTTTTATTACCCTGACGCATAAAGGACCAACAGGAGTCCAAATGCGGAGAATGGAGTACCCCTACCTAAACCTAAACCTACCCTGACACGACGATCTAGCCGCAGGAGGTTTCAGGTTCGATTCCAGTTGTCCATTGTTTTCAATCACTACATAAGTGATTGAAAACACCCGGAACAAATATCGTGTGAAAAAAAAGTAGATTCACGCTGTCTGTCCGCTTAGATCTTTAAAAGTACGCAACGGATTTTGATGCGGTTTTTTTTAATAGTTAGAGTGATTCAAGCAAAAGGTTTATAAACCATTTGACAAATAGATTAGATAGAAACGCGGCCGAAGCCGCGTAGTTATTAAAGATCTTAGCATACAGCGGGAGGCGACTTTGTATTATACTATGTAGTAAAGAAAAAAGGTGTTATTGATTTTCTCGTCACTTAAATTTTTTAATGCACTCAGTGCAGATAGCATTTCTATCACTGAATATTACTTATTATCATCCAAACTACTCACTATCTGCCTATGTTAGTCCACAGTGCTGGACATAGGCCTCACCTAATGAGCGCCATATCGCCATAGCGCCGTCTCATCTCATCTGCATGCAGTCTTTAGCAGGTCTTCATTCCACCTGATTGGAGGGTACACTATGTTTGCCGAGTCGCGGTCTCTAGAAATCCTTTACGCCAACATCCGCTGGGGGATTGTTGTTTTTTTTTTCTTAATATTAGTATAAACCTATAATTTTGCTTACCAATAACTCCCTATTATAGCAAAGGTGCTCCAGCAAGGTTGTGTAGGGTCTGATAGATGCTTTCCCATAGTTGGTCAGAATTACTCCCGCATAGGTCACATAGGATGCTCTTACAATATTCTGCAATTAAAGAAAAACATTGTTTTATTGAGATGTTGTATCATTCAGTACATTAATAAATATATTAATAGTAAAACACACATACATAAAAGAATGAGTAGTACATACTTGTAATTATGGGTTCTCATTCCGATTGAGTTTAAAAATATTAAGTTCATTATTAGAAAACGAAGGAAATTGAAGTCCATTTTTTTTAAACAATAAAATTATTTATTTATACAGTGCACCCTTGTAAGAGTCGTGAGCCACACTGACAAGCAGCAGCAATATTGCTTCATAGCAATGCTGTTTAACCTCATGGCTGCACAGTGGATGTGTAAGGCAGGAGGATACAATACACCTCCTTGCAAGATGTCAGGAAGGGCTAACTTACAGATGCAGTCTTGTTGTCTCCACACACAGCAATGAGCTTCGGCAACATGCACTTGAACAGCAACTCAATAGCTTTGGGGTTTGGCTGGTCTCCGTAGTTACAGAGCATGCAGGTGATCACATGGTAGATCATACCAGATACATTGGACATCACAATTTTATCTGTAATCAAAAATAACATAGATGTTACTCTAAGTGGCTTTAATTATAATAAAAAATTTAAGTACCTAGCTTCTATATACTTACCAACACTTGCGAGAGTTTGGGTTATGGAACACCCAGTGACATCCAATAAATTACTAAGAATATCTTCAAAGTTTATATCATCTGGTGTCAGTTTAAGTTGCAAAATAATATCTTTCAGATCAGTGACATACTCCGACAATGCACTTAGCACACTGTTGACCTCAGCTGACAGATTTCTATTGTTACCAAATTGATTACTTCTTTCGCACATCATTTTAGGGTATCCGAGGCAAGATATGGCATTAGCAAACAGCTGAGAGTGGTAAACATTGTAGGCACGAGTTCCCGGGATCATCAGCAACCTGAAGTATACTCTGGCAGCTAGCAGCGCACTGTCTCTGGTCTCCGATATGGTGACCTGGTTAACACCAAGTTTAATAAGGTATCCAATGACAGATAGCAGGTTCCTAAAGGCAATCTCTTGCGATAACTGCGACCAAGTGATTTGTTCCATGTTAATTTCAGCAATACTTGATAATAAGTCGTCAAAGACAGTTTGAATGTCTATAGAATCCAAAATACTTTGATATTCTTCTGGGATGTCACCAAATGCAGTAAACTCATCTTTAAAAGCAGCATCTACCCAGTCGTCAGGAAGGCTTCCCAAATCTAGTTTCATGATAACTTCAATTAACTCGTCCATTTTGATGAATTGATTGTAAATAGCTTATAAGTCTAAAGCGCACTAGATTCGTGCTTCGGTATGAGCACACTTAACCATCTTCTCAGCATAAAATGCTGAATCCTTTTGTGTTGTTCTACGCTCAGTTCAGAAGAGGTTCTACAAGACGAAAACAAACAAAACAATCCATAACTTTCCCGCCGTTCCCGCCATCGTCGGCTTCACTCATCAATTTGATGATGACCTTGTAAAAGTTTTATAATGTCCTGGGTCGGACTGAAATACTGGATCAATCAGAATACCCAAAAATCAAAATTTAAAAACACTGCATCAAAGTAATGCCGCGTTACAATTTTCAATCCAAAATAAATAATTCCAAACCCGTCATTCATGGCGAAACAATGGCGGGCGACAAACCAAAGAGTAGAGTAGGTAGAGTAGAGTAGTAAAGCAAAGCATGCAAAGTAATTTATGGTCACCAATAATACACGACACATATTACAGCAAAATATTGGACGGCACAATAATTGGTGACCATTTTTGTAACCCTAATATCCATGTACATGCTTTCCCCTTCCATCGCGGTGAACATTATAAGACCGTACAATAACGGGCTGTGCTCTATTTACGCGTGATGGGCCTCGACACCCAATTTTATACGGCACATAATTGGACATTTAAATAATTCGAAGCCAGCGCGAGCCAGAAGTGGGCAGAGATTTTGCTTAGTTGTAGGGCGATCGCAAACCCTAAAACCGTCCGTGATGCTAGAGTGAGAGGTGATTTCCTGCTCAAATATCAGCAGATATTAGCTTTTTCGCACTTATCTGCTTATCATTACATAACACGCATATGCGTGTTAACGTTATCTATGTATAATAAAAATATCTATCTATGTAATCTATTGTATATCAGTCATCTAGTACCCATTACACAAGCGCTGCTTAGCTTGGGGTTAGACGATGGTGTGTGGATTGTCCAACATATGTATTATTTATTTATAAGACGTGCGGAAGCAAGGTTTTATCATTAAAAAAATTAAGTATTTTTTTTACCAGCCTTGGAACAGCTTGAGGGCACAGAAGTTCGCTGTTTCTTTTTTGTCAATAAATTTTCATCAAAATGTTTCCTACATATTTTTGAATATTTATTGGGTTTCTAATCTTTGCGACCCGTGGCTTCTAGTCAAAGAAGACGTAAAATCATTACATAATTCTATTTATTATATGAATGCATTATTAAACAATGAAGGAATTCAAAATGTTTCAATGCGACACGTGGGGAATTTTATTTTCTAGTGCAGGCAACCTTAAATTTTCATGATTTTATGAAAATTTACTTTAAACTCAATTTTTGAGCCTTGTCTCGATGGGAATCTAAGAAACCTTACATTTTGAATCGTTTTGTAGTTAAAATAAATTGTTCTTACCAGTGGAATGATGAATCCGGTACCTTCACTTCACTGTAACTTTTACACTGAAAAACACTGCTCCGAACCATCTTCATATCAGGTCTTTATTGATAGGATGTGTAGTAATGTTCACGGAATCACTCTACCACATTTAATTTAAAGAAAACTTAATGTAAGTGTAGGGGCTCGTCGAAGGTGTAAGACTTCAACTAGGGCTGGTGATGATCAAATAAAATACTTCAGAACACTTAGTGTCGGTTTATTATACCGAATACACACAACTACGCACGTATTACAAAGTCACTGCACTTCACTATTTCCTTTCCTTAAAACTTATTCACTTCGTCACTTGCAAAATAAGAACTAACTAAACCCGCCTACAAGCTCGGCCTTTATACTTCTGCCGAGCTTTACGATTTTTCTGGGCTATACTTATCTCATTCTATATTCCAGAACATTTCTGCTTTCCCTTTCTATCCTTTTTATTCGTTCGAGAACAGGTATATAGGTAGGTAGGTATACACGGGCCGGTCCCTAACAACTATATCCTAATCTGTGGCGTAATCGGAGACGTAGGTACTATTGCTTATTCTATGCAATGCGGAATTTTGTTTTTAATTTAAACCTTATTTCATTGACATAATGTCGTCGTCGCTAACAGTAAGGTTGAAAACAACAATTTTTTCTCGAAACCCACAGATGACCCGGCACATTTGTAAAGCAATTCTAGTTGCTTTACCTTGACATGCTGCGCAAGACAGAAATACAGTCGATCTATCTCATTTCTTCTCAGGCTTTGAGGATATATTGTTCTCTTTCTTGTGTGAAAGAGATGGCTATTACACGCCTTCTAGGGACTTCTCTTTCTAGGTTTCACAGACTGATACTGCTTGACCCGACTTTGTACACCACGATAATTTGAACCCTTTTTCGCACGGATTATTGGGGTGTACACTGCCAATAATGTAAACAAAGTAATGTCACTCGATGTCACTGTCAAAGTGAAAAGAAAGTGGAGCCAAACCTTTTTATGGATCAATAAATATAGTTCTTTCCGTGGCTTTGCTTGAACAGGAAATTTTCGACAGAAAAAAACTAATAATCTAACTAGACCCCAAGGCGACTCCCACCGTAAAACGACTAACGCTAGGGCTAACCTGCCAACCAGAGCTTTACCCACTAAGAGTTATTTTCGGTGCGTCTTGGTAATCCTAGGTTCACTAATCACTCTACACTATGCTATGATTGTACCTATCAACAAGAACAAGGCAACATTTTGATGTGCCCCCAGATCTTAAATAAAACAAACAAATAAATGCATTTTTTTTAGAAAAGTACATTAAATCTAAGTTTATAGGTACATTATATTTTCACTGCCTAAATTACTTCTAACCTAGTCCTACAAGAGAGCAGCATTATTTATCCATGGCCTCGAAACTAAATAAAAAACGAAATATACTTTTTTTGTTATTTTATTCGTAAATCTCCCACTGAGTGACCGACTGAGTGGAAAGATTTGGGGGAAGCCTTTGCCCAGCAGTGGGACGAAACAGGCTAAATAAAAAAAAAACGTAAATACTATTATGAGAGCAGTTGTTCAAGTATAACACTTACATACTAATATCTGAACAACTGCTCTCATCATCTGATTCAGTGATATTTATAATAAACCTATCACATACATTATCAATTAAATGATTTTGCTGGAATATTTCATCTTCGACTTTTATTGTGTGGGTAATACAGTCTGCCCATTTCTGTGTTGGCACCTCTTGCAAACCTTCATGTAGCAATATTTTTACATCGATTACTTTAAAAGTTGTATTTTTCTTGCGACGCGAATAACCCTTTACCTGACCCCACACAAACTCAATATGTACCTAATATATAATATGTGAAAAATGTACCTATAAAATTCCTTGCATATCAATACGCCATTTTTCCTAAATAAAGGTGGTTACCTAGCAACGCCTTGACAACAAAGGTCTGATAACCTTTTTTCTAAATATTTATTGTATGGAAACTCTTTTGTTAGGTTGTAGCGTAAGACCTAACAAAAGAGGTTCCATACTTTTTAGTAAAGCGTTTACATTATCTTTGATTTTGTGTTTGTAGACAGGATAATAATTTGTTGTGGTTGTATTGTTCAGTGTTGATCTTTCAGATTATTTGCGAAAACTGACTACAGTATTTATATTTATATTTATATTTATTTAAAGGAAAACCAGAAGCTTATATATAACACAATAAAAAGTTCATAAATACTAGAAAGCTTATTGAAGGTTTTCACGGATAAATAACAGAATAATATAAGAAGAGACTGTGAAAATAAAGTGAATTGGTAATAGCATCTGTAAAGTTAAATTAGATAATTATCTTTAGGTTACAAAATTAACAATAATGTTTACTCAAAAAACTTATCACCAACATTATCATTATTGGTGCCAAAAAATTCTCTGCTGAGCCGCCGCCTGGCCGTGCTAACACTAGTACCTAATACATAAGTTATCTATCATAATGGTTGAGACAGACTGGCGAGAAATATTGAGCTTCTCACAGCGAGAGCTCGGGCAGGCTGATAAAGAGAAACTGCGAAGGTCTATCATGGATGGAACGGACAATATTGAACTCATCATTTCAGATATGAAGATACTGTTTAGACTCGCTCAAGATCTTAAAATACAAAAACGAGCTGATATGTTCCCATTTTAAATACCCAAGTGACATCCTTTATCTTACTTAATATGATAAACGCGAAAGTTTGTAAGTATGGATGAATATTTGGTACTCTTTCACGTAATAACTACTGAATGGATTTTAATGAAATTTTACAGTAATATGTATTATAGCTTATACATCTGAATAACACATATAGGCTACAATTTATAAAGATATCCTACTAATATTATAAACGCGAAAGTTTGTAAGTATGGATGGATGGATGGATGTTTGTTACTCTTTCACGCAAAAACTACTGAATGGATCTGGATGAAATTCACAGAGATAGATTATAGTCTGGAGTAACACATAAGCTATATTTTATCCCGGAATTCCCACGGGAACGGGAATTACGCGGGTGAAACCGCGAGGCGCTGCTAGTAGTATAATAAAGTAAATTCGTATATTTTGTACCCAAAGTGTAGTACCAAAGCACCGGGAAAGTTTTCCCCAGAATGTGAACAGTGTCACAAAATAATTACCCATAAAAAAAATATATAATTTCATTACCTTTGAAAGAAACCAAAGTATTCGAATAAAAATAAACAACACCACGATTTATATAAAACTTGACAAGTTTCGGCTAAAACAAAAAATCCTAGATTTTTTTATGACAAAACGTAGCCAATTCGTCGTTACCTTCACAAAGGAGATTTTTTTTACTGGTATTACCTGTTTTGGTTTTTGGCAGTTATACGAGACCAGTGTTGCCAATGCTACGGCAATTACCGTGTTCTACGGCTTTCAGGCCAAAATATCACAAAATGCACGGCCTACGGCTGCAACCCTGTAGCCGTAGCAGATTCTACGGCTATTCGCAAATTCTACGGTAATTGATTAACTCCGATGCGCGAAATTACTCACTTCTCAAATTTGCACTAAGTGTTTTATCATTGCCCCATTCGAACAGTGATTGTGAACGAATTTTCAGTCATGTGAACAATATAAAAACAAAGAAGAGGAACAAATTATTTACTTCAACTATTAGCGGACTTCTCTTGACAAAAGAATGCATTAAAAGTAACAACAGCAAAAATGATTGCAGAACTTTTGAACCCACCACCTCAATGTACCAAAAAATTAAAGTCAAGCAAAAATATTTCTTGAATAAGAACGAAGAAGAGTTAATAGAAAGTAATCGAGATTTATACCGTGAATAATAATTTTAAATAAAAATTAAAGCTATTCAAAATAATTATTTGTTGTTATTTCTTCAAACAAATAGAAAAAAACAACATTAGCCAAATGGCGCATTTTTAAGGTTTTTAATGTTAAAAACGTTTAATTATCAATAATTAAACGTTATTTACATTTTTTTTTTAAGCAATGACACGGCCCACCGATGATCTTTTTCCATAGAAACACGGCTTTTTTACCTAATATACACGGCCGCCTAAAAATTTTCATTGGCAACACTGTACGAGACAGACCAGACCATCCATTCTTTCATAATTCTTCTCTTGCAAAGAGAATTTAAATTACCTATAATTATACATATGGATAGATTTTAGATTTGTTTGTTATATTAAAACTGAATAATGCCAACTGAGTGACTGTGAAAATGAACAGGAAAATACCGATATCTTGGTTTCTCACCCCAAATGGACGCAAATTTACATTCAGCGCTGTTACTACAGCCGGTATAAGTTTTACAATAGCAAAATATGCCCCACATACTTTTTTTCTGTATAAATACAAGGAATTCGTTCATTATTACAAGTAAGTAAATCTAAATTTGTGTAGGGTATAAGTTTCCCAAGCCCATAGAAAAGCGAAGTCTAAATCAATAGGTTATTTACATGAATATCTTAATATTATCTTATTACTATATATTATTTTTTACCTAGTAGTACATATTTTGCTACAGAGACGGGAAGCCAGTTGAATTGCCAGATCTGCTTCAAGAACGTTATCGCAAGTGTTTGGACATCATCAACGCATCAGATATACACAAGAAATTGTTGAAACCGTTCAGTGTGTTTGGATATGACCTCTTTCACGCTGGTAAGATTCCAAAATTGTGGGCTTCTTTAATAAAATTTATAAATGAGCTTATTTCTGACTGGTCAGTTTTGTTTACTAAGTATCTATTGTTATTGCTGTGTTGGGTGTGTGACCAATTCATTATAGACATAAAATGTCTCGTCAAAGAGATAGGATTTGGGAACATTTCATAGAAAAAACAAAAAAAAGTAATATAAAAACTGGTAAAATGTTGCAATTGCTTCATGATGGGAGAAATAAATTTCCAGTGGTGATGCCATTGTTCGGGGTGATAGCTTCTTCAGCTGTTGCAGAAAGAGTTTTCCACCTTTGGAATTGTTCAGAGCAAATAAGGAAAGCAACCGGGAATCGAAAAGGCTGGAAAACTAGTTTTTGTTTAAATCATTGATTTTTATTGATAAAATTATTTGATACAAATCAGAACGATTTAATAGAGCCAACCCTGCTTTGTTGCACTTAAAACAAAAAAACACCTTATATCTAAATATTACACATTAACTGTACAATAGGCGGCGCCCTTATCACTGACAGCTATTTCTTCCAGGCAACCTAGATTTTAGTGTGGTAATGAGGTACAATCCACAGCAATTTGAGGCAATCTAGCCCCAAACCAATAAGGGCTTGTGTTATGGGTAAAACTGATTGCTATAATCCTTGTATATTGTGAAATATTTGTCAAATAGATAGGTATCTATAGAAAACACACAGACCATGAACAAATAAGAGCCTGCAGACCATAGAAGGATTTGTCCTGAGGCAAGAAACAAACCTGCAACTTGTCTAATTAATAGTCAGACATTGGCCTGTTGTACCACAGAGGTCATCAACATCATACATATAAAACCTTTTATAAATGTAGGTATATATTATTGTTTCCAGGCAGTACAAGTTCTAAGTTTGGTGCAGCTATTGGAATTCCAGTAAATTTTACATATAAAAATTTAGAAGACCTCAAAAATGATGATATTCAGGTAAAACAACTTATTGTACTTTTAATGACAATGCCATGATCTCAAATTATTTTCTTAATTGATTATGTACTTGTATGAAATTTAAGCAAGACCATGTAGTTTATTTTATAACTCAATGTGAAACCTTTACAGGTGAATCAGAAGCAAGTAGACTGGAACTCTGAAGTTGGACAGAAGTTATCCAACGCCCTCATACTGCCTGAACAAGTGCAAGAATTTGCTATTTGCAGAGAGATGTTGATGAGTCACAACAACAAAATCATATTTGATGCAATTTATCCATTTGCTTGTGTATTTTGTGCATACAATCTGAGTGCATACTTGAACAACAGATTGAACTTGATTAAAGGTCCCTTAAGTCTAAGGGCCATCCTTTATACGTTAGTGGGTACATTTGCCACCGGTACCTACTTCCTTATGAAAGATGTCACGGAGGTTTACTATGAATCTGAGGTTGACAAGAAACTCTGTGAACTCGGCGAGGATTTTATAGAAAGTGGAGTCATCTTCTACCAAAAAATATTAGAGAGAAACCAAGCACTAAGAGAACTGATGGGAAGAGAGGGAGAGGGAAAATATAGTAAGTTAGGAAATGAAAATTTTGGATTGCGGCAGCCGCGCCTCGCCTTAGTGCATCGGAAGCAGTTCTTTGAAGATAAACTGAAAGAGATGAGGCAAGGGAAAGAAGAGATCTCTTCAGAAAGTAACATATAACATAAGTTCAAATGTAGTGTACATATATAGTTAAACAATTAATAAAGGAAATGTCCTTAGTTTATTAGTCAGTTTAACTACATGCAAGTTTTTTTAAGTCCTCCTTAAATTTAATATAGGTAAGTAATAATCTAAAAACTCTCCTGAGGTTTGCCTGAGGTAATTAATAATGGATTCATGCGTTAGTTACTTTGCGGAAATCCATTGCAAAATATTTAGGATAAGAAATATTTAGTAACAATAATATATATAAAATTTACATATAATTTAATATAAATAGGTAATTTATAATAAAAGACTTAAAACTTTCTCTTCTGATGAGATCCAACAAAATGCAATTCGCGTGCACTGCCCTTGACATACTACGCAATCAGAGCAGGTAAAAAATAAGGTACCGAACTAAATATTTTTTACTCTAATACTAATATCTCGAGTTACTTGTACCTTAGAAGTTATATTAGATGGGAATCTGTCAATGTTCGAAGATAGTGTTGCGATTACTTTATAATCAATACACACAGAATTAAATCTATATTCAAATTTGAAAAATGACTTTTTAGGAAATACTTTATGCAAGTATTTCCTAAAAGTCATTTTTCAAATTTGAATTGCCTGCTATGAAGATAAAAGTAGGTACATAGGTACTACTTTTAAGGATTATCATTAGGACAAAAAAATAACTTTAAAATGTGACATATTATTAAAAGTCAGTTCCAATCTGCAAACATAGCTAATAAATTGTTATGTAATTTAAACTTATGGCGCTAAACTTTAACCTTTCTAAGTAACGCAAAGTAACAAGCTTTTTCAATGATCAATTGTGAACTTTACTTATTAATCTTTGTACCTAGGTACCTAAGTTAGGTAATTGTTTTTTAAATCAGTGTTTATCTACAAATCGATGATTAGATTAGGTATCTGTTGCTATTCATAGTTGTAGTGAATCTGATCAACAGCTTAGTTTTATCAATTTAATTACCTGGTGATTGATTGTGGGAGCTCTATAAAAGATCGCAGGAGCAAGATGAGTCGCGTTCACCATGTTAAGCGTTGCCTTCGTCGTCGTATGCCTCGCGAGCGCGGGCCTTGCGCGGCGCGCGCCGAACGCTGACCTAGTGGAGCAATACTACAGAAATGGCCCGGAAGCTGGTCGCTACTCCAACAACTTGTTGGAGGATGCTATGCTTGATGTGGTAAGTCTTCCATATTTAATTAATTCAGTGCAGACTTCAGGAACAGCGCGCGCACACACATCGGACACCCCATACAACACCCCAACCTACTTAAGTTTGCCTCCATTGTCGTTATCTATTTATTTAAGTTTACATTGTTCAAACTTAAATATATTAACAGATTTTTATAATAACTCGTAATATTCTGTCCCAAAACAGCGTATATAAATAAAAGGTACCAAATAATGAAAAATCCTATGAAATTTACTTATTGACTGTTTAACTCTCAAAGATAAATCATTTATAACGGGATATTGCCATGATTTGATTTTTCCAATATTCGGCACAGTTTCATCGAAAACTGAATAACTAAAGGCACTGCGAGTAAGTTTTTATTGGCAGACGTACCGATTTACCCTTTTTTTGTATTTTGCTACAAACGGTACAACTACCCCGGGTTTCATTATCGAACTCAGCTCGCTCCGAACATAATACTGACGGTATCAGAACGCGAGACGGTTTGTACATGACTTCGGTTCCTAGCTTTATTTAAATGAAGGAATCTCGAAAGTGTAAAGATTTTAAAACCATCTGTTCTCTTCCCCAGCCTGGCCTCATAACAAAATACGGCTATCCAGTAGAGGTGCATAACGTGGTGACAGACGATGGCTACATCCTGGAAATGCAGCGGATTCCCCACGGGCGCGACCAGAACAACGTGCGCGACCCGAGCAAGCCCGTGGCTCTCGTCATGCATGGCCTGTTCTCTTCTGCCGCTGACTGGGTGCTGATGGGGCCTGGCACCGCGCTTGGTGAGTCTCCCTCCCGAAAACAGCCGTCTATACACGTGCGCCACCCCCTTGTTCGTTAAAAGTCAGATTCTATAAATATCAGATTCTGCTTACGACAGATTCGTACCTACTTACTATACATCATCTATACATACATATAGTTATTGAATGAATGAATGAACACTTTATTGTATCCAAAATAATAAAATAACAACTTATATCTAAATCTTACATAATAACAGTACAATAGGCGGCCTTATCGCTTAAAGCGATAAGGCCGAGTTATTCTGTGCCGTTACGATGCCGTGTATGCCGATTGAAACTTTTGAAACTATCATGGTTAGGTATTAACACTAAAGTCATTTAAAACGGAATATTTACCAGGATTTGATTACTGAGTTTTCCAATATTTTGGCACAGTTTCGTGCGCCATGATCACGTAATAGCTCAAATATCAAATCATGGTAAATATCCCGTTTTAAATGACTTAAGTATTAATTGATTGGTACCTACCCCGCGTTAAGTTTGAGGTCAATTACTATTGATATAGAAATATTTTAAAATTAAATATTTAATATTTTTTTATAAAATGTTGTTATTTTACCAAAATAACCACAATATCGTGCTAAATCAAAGTGACATCCTACGATCCCAAAACCTTTAATTCCAGGATACATTCTCGCGGAAGAAGGCTACGACGTGTGGCTAGGCAACGCCCGAGGGACCTTCTACTCGCGCAACCACACGACCCTCAACCCTGACACCAGCACCGCGTTCTGGCAGTTCAGCTGGGAGCAGATTGGTGCTAACGACCTGCCCGCCATGATCGACCACGCCTTGCAAGTCTCGGGGAAGTCCCGCCTGCATTACATCGGCCATTCGCAAGGCACCACCGTGTATTGGACTATGGCGAGTCTGCGCTCGGAGTACAACGACAAGATTATCTCCATGCAGGCGTTAGCGCCCGTGGCTTATATGCAATACAACAGCAATCCTCTCTTCCTAGCATTGGCTCCGCATAGTAATAATATTGAGGTACGTAAGATCCAATAACTGATAGGCAGCAATGATTTTAAATGTGATTTTGTTCCAAATTTGGTGGTGTTCTACGGACAATATGCAGCTTCGAAACACGGATAATACAATAAATTCGAAAGCTCGGTTCAAAGCAACTTCAAAGTTCCAACCATAGGTTCCAACTATGAAATAATGTTCTAAAATTTCTGTCCAAAACTTCAATCAAATTTAATGAAGTGTCATATTGTCTTTTCGAAAAACAGTATCTACCCTTAAAAGCCGAAAGATTTTATCTTTGATATAGAAACATGCATGTCATGTACGATTTAAAAAACAGCAGATTATTAAGGTTGATGAAGTGCTATATATCAAGATACCAACTGTACCTATTCAACCTGTTTCAGAGGATATTGAGGGTCATAGGCGTCAATGAGCTTCTTCCCAACACTCCGTTCATGACAGAAATGGGCCAGCGGTTCTGCAGCGACGAGTCTGTCATGCAGCCGGTGTGCTCCAACGTTCTGTTCATCGCCGCCGGCAGGAGCGAGGATATGCACAATGCTGTGAGTCATGTCATGAAACTAGCTTATACCCTCGGCTTCGCACGCTATGTATAACCAACATGATATGTATAACCTGTCTGTTAATCCGGACCTAAAACTACATCTACGTAAATTCAGACCGATCCATTCAGTAGTTTGTGCGTGAAGTAGCAAATGGCTAATATGCTAAGGTTTATTACCTACCTACCATCATTAACAGAAAGAAAATTTACAAATGGACGAGCCATTTGTAAATTTTCTTTCTGTTGATGATTTGAGTTTAGGATGGCACTTATTACGGGGCGGTGCCCCGGTCACTGATGGTCTCTCGCGTCCGCATATTTTTTATTTTATGTCATTGATTTGTGATTAAGTATGTAAATTTTAATGTTATCTTTTGTATGAGTCCTGTGCTCGAAATAAACATTTATTTTTTATTTTTTTATTATACAAGCAGAGTGAGGTCGCGGAATTTAAAGGCCAGTTTAGACCTCTCGGTATTCACTACCCAGAAAGGTAGCGAAAGCAGAATTGGTAGGTACGCGGTTACAGATGCTACTGTTCACCTAAATACCCGGTGATATATATACCGCGCGATACGAAGCGTAGGGTTTTTGATTAATCTATTATTTAATTTTTTTACTTATTTCATTATGGACCTCCATGTGGCCAAAGTGTAATTTATCTTTTGTTTCCAGACGATGTTGCCAGTAAAGCTGGCGCACACGCCCGCGGGTGCCGCCGTCAGACAAATCGTCCACTACGGGCAACACATCCGCCAGAGTTTCTTCCGCCGCTTCGACTACGGTTCCCTTGGTAACTGGAGAGAATACCGCAGCTTCACGCCTCCCTCCTACAACCTACGGAGGATAACCTCCCCGGTGTTCCTCCATTATGTCGATGAAGATATCTTTGCGCATGTCAACGATGTGCGGAGGCTGTTCCAGGAGTTGGGGAACCCTGTCGGCATGTTCAGGGTCCCGCACGCTACGTTCAGTCATTTGGACTTCATGTGGGGCACGGGAGCCAAGGCGCTGCTGTATGATAGAGTGATTAATCTTATGAAAGCTGTCGGCAATGACTGAGTGATATTGATAACGGATACCTTCTAAATTGTAAATACAATGCGCTAACCATAAAAATGTTTCTTTTTAATCCTATTGTAATAATTTAAGTAAAATAAGATATAATTTGATTTTTCGATTTTTTTGCTTATATTTTAACTATTTAGTGCTGACATCTTATGTGTACGAAATATTATGGATTACATGGCGGAAAAGTTTAAAATAACCAATACAGGCCGATGATGATGGCATCTGATGAAATTTCTGAAATTACATTATAAAGTTATCTCGTTTGACCTACTCAGGAAACTTGGCGCGCCTGCGCTGGGCGTGCTGCCGATGCCGGTTCGCATTTATTGAACTTCGAATTGATTTCGCTTTCAAGGAACGAGTAGGTAGGTACATAAATTCAGAACTACTGTATTTGACGCCAGGTCAGAAGTTTAAAGTTACTGGGACTACAATCGACGACGACGCCTAAGCTTAAGCTCGGCTTAGATGACTGGCAAGTGGCAACAGACAGACTGGTTCGAGTAAACATGTGCAAACAATATTTATGTTATGCAGTCCAATCTAAAGCATAAGGATTATACCACTCTTTCGGGTTTGCGCGAGCTACCGTCTTTCGTCCACACGATCCGTCTTAAGCTGGGTTCCCACGGTGCGTGATTCTGCGGATCATCACGCACAGCCGACGACGACCACGGACGGCAACGCACACAGACAGGGCTCTTTGAACGGTGCGTGTCGGCCTGTGTAGATATTTTGATAGCTTATAGCTTCATTTCAAAATGCAAAGTGAAAGAGAACGTACCGTCGCTGCAGCTGCGGTTGTGGTATAATTTAACACAAATTATGCGATCTAGTAAAAGTAAAAAGAAACCACGTCGCTTGTGGATATCTGCATACAACAAAAGTCGTTTAAAGTAAGTGTACCTAAATAAATATTCCCTGTCCTGTGATCCTACCGGGGTGGGATCATGGGGAATGATTCGGAAAAACTTGCGAGTATCATAATCAAATCAGGGTCATGTCGCACCGCACCTTTGAAGTTACCGCTTCGCGACGGATACCGGCGCACCGCCACAGACGTCCAGTGCTAGCACGGACGATCGACCCTTCCCACGGTGTGTCGTGCGAGCTGGTCCGCGTCCCTCCGCGATGTCACGGACCGTGGGAAGCTAGTTTTACCTGCGCAAACTGGTTTCTGCAGACATGCTCGCAAGTAATACAGAGCGTGTGGTCGGGCACGCCCCGGCCACAGATAATATAATACATACTGTACCCCGGCTAAACGCTCCGCACAAAAAAGCTTTCAGTCCGCGGGCTATAAGCTTTTTTTAAAAGTTATTCCGTGGTCATGGCGCATAAAACTGTGCCGAAATATTGGAAAACTCAAAAATCAGATCATGATAAATATCCCGTTTCAAACTTTCAAATAGGCATAATTATGCTTATTTGTATGGCAACGTGTGTCTGGATTGCTACTTTTTTTTCGCCGGTTCATTCAGCCTCAGCTCACATTTTATGTCAAGTGTCAATTGAAGTGTGACAGACAAGACAATTTTTCAATTCATTTTCGATTAAATTTGATTATGGATTTTACGTTCAATCGTACAGTGGTGTTTCGTATTTCTTGATTATTTTGATCAAATGCCATTTATTTAATAGCTAAGAAACATCGGTTAATATTCTCAAGATGTGTGGTGGATTTACTTGTTCTAAAAATGCTTTAATTGCCCTCAATGTATTGTATGTGGTAAGATAGCGCAGATGTTTTGCGGAACAATAGATTTCTTCTGTTATCTTTTCCGTGCTCGATAAACCAGTAATTGTTTATGAAATCAGCTAATATGTTCTACTTTTGACTAGGTGGTGGCGAGCATACTGATATCCGTTGCTGTCTATGGCCAAGCATCGTCTTTGGGGGAGAACTTGCCCATTGTGGGTGGGATTCTGGCATGTGGAGTATTCCTGATCCTAATATCCCTTCTGGGACTCGCTGGAGCTGTGAAGCATCACCAGGTCATGCTGTTCTTTGTATCCTTTTTATTTATACACTGAATGAAGAGCTCACTAAAATGAAAGTGATCCAAAACTCATGGTCATTGTTTTATTTGTGACCTTAGATTGGCTTTCACAATATCATATGTAATACATATCAGATGAACTACATATTAGACAAAATTTGAGTAATACAAATTATACATGTTTTAGTACAGACAAAGAACCATTCTGTCCCCAATAAAGGGTGTGATGTACTCTTAGCTGAATTTCGCAACGGCATCCAGTCTCAGCATAGACTATCCATTTGCACAAGATATATATCTATATATGTATAGTGCTAAGTGTGACTATAAGCACATATGCACTCTCTATGCCCTATTTTATCTCAGGAAATAGAGAAAAGGTATTGATACAGGTTCTAATGATATCCTTGACTCAGTATTCAGTACATGGTTATCCTGTTTATGCTCTTCCTGGTTCAGTTCTCGGTGGCCTGCGCCTGTCTTGCAGTCAACTCAGAGCAACAGGAAATGCTGGCTGCTCAGGTAACATTATTTATTATCTTGAATATCATAAGATTCATAAGAAATAGTTTTTTTTTAATTATTTGATTTCATAAAGGTTTATCGATTGTGGTGTCTTTCCGTAGTTTGTTATCAGGAATTAACAAACAACTGATAATAGGAATCGTATTATTTGTGTTGTGCTAATACAAAGTTAGATAAGAGGTTTAAAATAATCATTTGACATCATGACACTAGTCCATAATGCATCAGAGATTTATTTGATAACCAAATTACCAAACAGTTCTTTTTTGACTTATCTAGTTTAGGAATTATTTTTGCATAGATACTTATTTTTGTTTTGAATGGAATAGTATTATTTCTGAGTTACCAAAGGTGCTCTATCTATTCCATTCTATTCTTTGTGAACATCTTCAAAAACAGACTCAACTGGTTATGTACGCCCAATCTCACCACCATTACTACAAACTATAATGTTAGTTTGTGAAAAACAAAAGCACTGATATAGGCATATCAGCTTTCAGCTATAATTAAATAATAGTAATAATAAGATTCAAAACGCGGTACTCCTGGACTTGGCACGCATCATCAGGAAGTTCCTATCTGCATGCGGCCCGAGTTACCATTTTGATAATATATAATTATGTTTCTACTGTGGAAAGATATACAGCAGACATGCTTTGTATATTACGTATCGTGAATTTGGCTGCGAATTAAAAGACTTAGAATAGAATACGATTTATTTAGCACACACAGACTTTTCATTTTTACTTTACTTCAACCGCGATACTGACGCTTCACGCCGCAACATACCACAAATAGTATTTCAACCTTTACAAATTGTCCAGATTGATGCAAAATTGTTCAAGTTTATTGTGACTACCTCTGTGGCGCGGTTGGCGAAGGTCCGCCTGCGACGCCTGCGGGTTCGATTCCCGCCTCGTGACAAACGTTTGTACGATCTGCCGATATTTTTTCCAAGTGATCTGGTCTTTTTCTATGTATAATAAAAAATATCTATATATGTATTATATTATGTATATTGGTCATCTAGTACCCATTACACAAGCTCTGCTTAGCTTGGGGCTAGATGTTGCTGTGTGAATTGTACAGCATTATTTATTTATTAAAATCCATTGCAGGGTTGGAACACGGTGACTATGGATGTGAAGGAGACTGTTCAGGAGAAGTTCCTCTGCTGTGGATTCCAGAACAGACTGGTTCCCATCAATGGCACGGCCGACTACCCCTCTTGTGATCTGGTTGATGTAAGTAACACCTACCTATTTTATTTACAATACAATACAAAAATGCTTTATTGTACACCATATGCAGATCATTACAAAAAGACATTACATGTGACAAGCACATTACATAGATAGATATTTTTTATGATACATAGATAGCAGCCGGAACAAATATCTGCAAATTGTACACACAATTGTACCGAGGCGGGAATCGAACTAGTTATCTCCTGCATCGCAGGTGAACCTTAGCCCACCACGCCTCAGAGGTCGTAATTTTCTAAACTTAGGACAACCAGTGTTAAGATCTGAAAGCAAAATTTTACTTCCTTATGGTGACCACTCAAGTGCGAAAGTAAAGTAAAGTAAAAAATCATTTATTTCTTTAGGCTTACAAAAAAAGCACTTAGACAAGTCATATTTTATATGACTTGTCTAAGTTGCAGAGGCCTTGATTGAAATATGAATGTATTTGTAAACTCCAGAAAGACTGTTGCAAAGTCCTGCCCATATCAGTGAGCTGCCAGTGCGAGCCCTGCATGGAGAAACTGAAGGAATCTATCGACTACTCGTTCAAGCTGTGCGGTGGCATTGGACTGTTCTTCAGTTTCACCGAGGTATGTATCCGCTGTAAACTAGTTTAGCAATATTGGTGGTATGATAATGTGATAACAGAAAATTGCCAATAGCGCAATGAGGCTGAATGCACACTGATCTGGACGTAGACAAGACGCGCGGGGCCTCGGAACTCGCTACTGAGGCATTTTCGAGCTTTTTAAGCGATTTTAGTCGTTTAGGACTGTAAATAGATAAAGTTTAAAATTATTTGAAAATGAAAGTGCTCGCCGCGCCTCTGCTGGTCGCTGCCATCCCGGTGTGAATCGAGCCTAAATGTATCAGGAGGGCTGACCCTAATATAGGGAAGGGGCTTTATTGGTGTCATGATATGGTTTATTTTATTTGAATTTAAACGGCATCCTGGGTCTAAATACTATTGTATTGGGGTATTACACTTAACATTGTAAGATCTTAATGTATGTGTTTTCACACCATATCAGGTTTACTAGAATCCAAGATATTTTTTGTAAACAAAGAAATGTATTGTGTTGCCAATTTATGTATGATGATTTATTTAAGCGGCGAATCTGTCGTTCCCGTCCCCTTCAAATTCTAACAAACCAAAAATTGATTTGAATTTCGCAAATTCTTCCGATGATAGCAGTTTCGTTTAATATTTACGTTTTTTGTTTACAAAAAATGCCTTAGATTCTAAATCCTAGTATTGACGTTGCCGTTTTCCTAACAACTTGTCTAAACAAGTATAGAATGAAATTGTAAACCTTCTAATGATTCTAACACGTTACCAATACAGTGCTTTATTCGGTTGGTGTCGGAAAGCAAACAATCTAATTATGCAAGTGTTTGAGAATGATATGTTGCGATTATCTGACTATGAAAATATAATATGCTTGTTTCGGTGTTATTTAGGAGGGTTAAAGTACATAAAATGTGTGAATAACAAACAACAGAACTTACAACATCTTCTTATTCCTACTAAATACCCTTTTTAATACTCTGTTCAATGGCCTAAGAATACACACGTTTCTGAACATTATCACGCTAGTTTTCAATCATTCTATTTCTTCTGATAATAACTATTGACTGCACCAGTTTTAAACTATTCTTGACAGGCTTCACTCACAAACGCAACTTAAAATGAATAAATAATGCTAGACAATCCACACAGCATCATCTAGCTCCAAGCTAAGCAGCAAATCGTTCTTATTTAAAGACTCACTTTTTAATATATTAACATTATCTTATCATCAGATCATTTATTTTAGCTGTATCAGGAATATTATACTCTGAACGATTGGGATACCTACATAGTTAAATTCACAAATTTAGCTAATATAACAGGATGGTTATGGAATTCATGTTTTCAACAAATATGACGGTAAGAATACCAAAGTACCGCCCTATAGTTTCCCTTTTTTGAACTACTAGACGTTTATTGATAAAAAAAATATCAATTTATAACCTCTCTTACTAAAAGTCATCTTTGTTGAACATTATACGAGTAATTATGAATATTGGCGCATAGTGATTGCTTCCGCTAGAAGGATACCAGTGAACTGATACAGATAAAATCTAATGTACTGTGGTGACCTTTGTTATTCTATGCGGGCGACATGACGCGATGCGAACACCATTCCTATAATAATTGTAGATTGAAAGTCCGGATTAATGCTCGAAAAGGATCTCGTGCCCCTTTGCCAAAAAAACAAACTTCCGAAAATTGCAATTGAGATTTGATAGACTAGTTTTGAATTTGACCCAATCAATGCTTGGTGCGATATTCAGTACTATGGATTGTAAGCAGTGGGGCACCTCATACTATGGAGGTGACTATCCAGACTGATCCTTATACACAAATATACACACGTATATGTTAGTTGATGTACCTTTCATAGTACATTTTTGACCAGGATAAAATCACACGCAAAGTTTTTATAATGCTTTTGTCGTTCTCGCCCTGCCTTTCGACTTGTTCATATCGCAACACGTCACTATCATGTCGCCCTCCTAGAACATTCTTTAACACATTCATGGCCCAAGAAGCACACATTAAGCTGGGCAGTGGATGCGTTAATTTAAGTTGTAATATCTAACAAATAATACTAAAAAAGGTTGAATGGTGGGCTTGATGTGACTAACAGGTGTTATACTTTCCAGTTTCTAGGAGTTTGGTTGACTGTAAGATATCGTAACCAAAAGGACCCGAGCGCTAACCCCAGTGCATTTCTCTGAATGATCTGAACGGACTCCACTTTATCACCTGAGGTGGTTCGCTGCTTTATGTTGCATTCGCGTGCATGTTCGCCAGAAACTATACAAATTGTTTGCGTAGACCTTTTCACAATGCTTTTTCATTGATTACGGGTTTTGCTCACGCTTTAAAAGTTACCATTGAGTCCCCGATGAAGTATTTTATTCACGCTTTAAAAGTTTCCATTAGGTCCCTGAAGAAGAGTGTTCTTGGTGGTATACCGTGGGCGCTTAAGGGGAACTGAAATTTTTCCATTTTGCGGCGCCTCGCGTAATGTTTTTTTTTGACCTCAAATGGGATTGTGGCCAAAAGTCAAACGATGATTCATCCATAATGAAATAAATAAGAATCAAGAGACGTTCTGGTCTCGTATCGCTTTCACCACCGACTTGAATTTTCAACTAGAATAAAACCCGTAATTAATAAAATACATGTACGTAAATATGTATGTTAAGACACAAACGCTTTTAAAAGTGAACAAATTCTGTTATGAAAGTATTCTTGTCCAGTCAGAATTTATAAAGTGTTTGTGGTAGATATTAGATACAGCGATATTATTGCACTTAGAGCATTTACAGAATGGACATAAACTAAATAAATTGCATAATTTACACTTCGTAGTTGCTCTTTTAGAAGACTTTGAAGATTTAGTGCATGAAGCACATATGATATTGATTATTGGTTCACCTCACCTCAAAAATATATACAATACAGATGAAAAAGTGTTTATTGTTTAATGAATACTTTTTTTATTGCGAAATAAAGGTATCAACGAACGGCCGGATAGAAACCGGGCTATGTGATATCCGTTACTATAACAGATGTTGAACTGTGTTTAGTCCATGGTGCTATTCACCTTCTATGGCATTGTATACCATGTATTTGTGATTCATTTAATTGAATCTAGATTGTTTGGACCTTTATAATAATAATAATATTGCGTTCCTTCCTGAAGTTCTACTGTAAGTAGGAATATTTATTTACAAAGAAACTTATAACTTAGGTGAAAGTATTTTAGACCTGCATGCAAACAATCTGGAGGGATCTCTACTCATCTCAATAAATATTAAAATACGGTACGCAATTTTCCCGATAATTTTTCAAAGTTTTTGTAAAATTATGTAATTGATTGACAAAGCGAATCGAATACTTCAAGTCATTAAAAGGCAAACAGTGGTCTTAATATCTCACAATAGGGATTCTACTAATGTATTGAGTTGTATGAGAGTGCACGCTTCTATTTAGCACTTGCATGGATGCATGACGTAATAATTGATGTGTTAGCTTACTAAGGAACCTCCCCCACGGGCGTGAGTATCGTCGGCGTGGTAGTCTCGTCGAGCCATTTACTTTTATTATATAACAACAAATTGTAACGCGCTTTTATAAGTAATCGTAACTTTAAAACTATCATGGTTATTAACACTGAACTCACTTATAACAGGTTATTTGCCATGATTTGCGTTTTTTATATTGCTCACATTTGCTTGCGCCATGATCAAGGAATAACTAAGTCACTAGCGTGTAAGGAACTCTGCCGAAATACGGAATTACTCAAATAAATAAACATCAACGTAAATGATTGCAGTGTTAATAACGATGAATAATAGATTAGGAAAAAACAACATAAAAAATATAATATAACAAGTATTAATATAATATACAACTTATCTTAGACATTACTCCGAGTGCGAGTGCAAACACACTATAACTTAATATACAATATTAATTGACAAACTTTAATATTGTGTCTCTAGACGCAGATTTCACATTACCGCGGCGTTTTTATTGACTTATGTTACGCGATACACCGTCCGTGGAGGCGATCCCTTAGATGTATGTTATCTGTCCCATGCATTAGTGTCACAACAAGCAATCTAATGTTTTCCTCGGGCAAGGCTTGAGGCATGGTAGAATGAAATATATATACATGTATAGATATGTAATAGGATTGCTTTTAGGTTGATCTGTACAAAAAACCTGCCTAATTCTCTCGCTGTTTCTCGAATGCATGCATACTAATATGGCTTAAACTTACTGCTTTCCTACTTTGATAAGGTGAATAGACATTAGTGTCAAATCAGATGTCGTCAGAACTAAACTAAGCTATACTTTAAGTTTCAAGCCAGATTATATGAAATTTTTTGTATTATTCTATTATTGCTTGTCATGTGTTTTGTGTACCTAATACATTAAAATAAGAAATGATATCAGTTGCGCTATCTGTAGATTGTTTGCTACAGTTTATAGTTCGCTCAATTGTTTAAATTTTAAATACTAGTTCTAATTAGCTTCTATTATTTGATCGTAACTTTTTAGTTAATGAAGCCTAATATTAGGATAAAAATAAAATTATTAATATCAACATATATCAACAAACCAGAACATAGGGTAATTAGCCAGCACTAGACATGATGCCTATCCTTTTTACTTCGAACGCTATGAAAGGGATGGCAATGTTTTGATTGCCGTCAAATTTGTTTAGTTATAGCGACATCTGAATGACAACAACATTAACACCGAAGTTCCTTTTTGTTGAGCAGCTTTTTTCAATGCAAAAACTTTTAGAAATAAAAACTATTTCGCTCGCTCCAATGACATCACGGGTCGAGCGGATATTTTTTCGGAAACGAATAGTGTGATCTTTGAATTAATTTTCCTCGGTACTATTAACGAGTGTGAACCAACCATGCAAGTTTGGTTATGTTACTCTCTGTATACACCATAGTTTCAGGCCGATCCAATCAGTAAATTTCGCGCTGTCCTCAGTTATCCATCTTCACAAATTTAGGCATTCATGAAGTAAGTATGTATATTATGTTATCATATTATAAGAAATAATGATGATATATTGATGCTCAACAAAAAGTAACTTCAGTGTAGATCACCGAACATTTGTTTATGTAATATAATACATAAAGGATATTTATCTTCCAGCTATTCGCCGTGTGGCTAGCTCGCCGCTACCGGAACCAACCCGATCCCAACTACAAGGAGCCCCACGCTATCTTCCCGAGAAAGAACTACCTTTATTAGTAACTAGTACAAGTTGCCCCTGAAAGCCACTGTGTTGTGTTCTGTACTCATTCTTACCTGTGTTAACTATTTTGCAATTGGACATATTATTTACGGGTATCGATAGACCAGCTGGTCAATGATGTATTCATGAGTGTATCGTTCATACTATTTTCACTGCTCATTCGCTGCATTTTGATTAAAAATAAAAAACAAAAACTGAACCATAGAGCGACGAAAAAAGTATGAGTGATACAGTCATATGGACCAGCAGTAAAAATATGTTTAAAAACCTTAGTTTAAAATTATTAAGAATAACCAAAGTTCATTAGGCCAAGCATGGGGATTGATCTCTATGGTAGAGAACAGACAATAGTGACATCGCATCGTCATACATTGCGAACATTATTGAAGTTGAAGAAATTAATTGTAAACAATTTACGCATTCGATGACAAAGTGACGTAATTAATCACTTATCTACCCTAAATTTATTATTTATTCGTGGCCCTAGACAACAATTCCCGTGCTTGACCTACAAGTTTTTTCTATTCACTTGTTGTGATTTTGACGAAGCTCCTGTGTTGGGTTGGCGACAATGACTTGCCTTTATTTAAGTAAGTAGTGAATACACGTAACCCTGTTTATAAAAACATATTTAGATTTTGTTGAACAAAATATATCTACAGCCTTAAGTAGATATTTTCCTGGATGTACTCGTAGGTAAACTTTCTCATTTGAGGCAAAATTGAGTTGGAGTTTTAAAAATCATTTGTTCTTTAGGCTCGATGTAAATGTGTGCATATCTAAAATATACTAAAAGACATAGATTTAGTGAATTATTTGTATTTTATTTAGTAACGTTATGTTGAAGGCTTTTACTAGATAATATTTAGTCATTTTAAGTTACAGGTACATCTCGTTGGCTAGTCAGTAGTCTAATTAATTTAGTAAACACAATCAAACTTGTACCGATAATAAGGTAAATGTGTTCCCAGTGAATGTACATTACTCATCAAACTCAGTTCTAGAGTCCAAGATATTTTATGTAAACAAACAGATTGACAATCACGTAACATCAAGGTCATCATTCAAAACTTACAAACAAATTTCAACGACGCATAAATCACTATAAAATGATGAAAAATAATGTTTCGAACTCGAGCGAGTTTCTCTAGTGATACGCTTTCGTAAAATATTTTCGACCAATATATTTGGTTTTGTAAACCCTTTGTTTACTAAAAATATCTGGAATTCTAGAACGTATTATGTATACCGAAAGGAATAACAGTGTTCTTATGAATTTCTTCGTTTTAGCTAAAACTTATAGTTTTTGATGAAAATCAATACATTTTAAATATTACATTTTCTTACTCTTTTGAGCTTTAATTAGTTATTTTAATCGACTTTGCTTTATATTTTAATCAGTTATTTTGTAGTTAATCATAATGTATTTATGAAATCCAATAAGATATATTATTATTATATGACCGTTCTAATATATTATTTTTTACAAACCATAAAATCGATGTCTTCGCTGTTTACAAAATTATAATAAGATTCTAGGCTAAAAACTTTCCATCGTAAGAAATCGTCTATTCTTGTACGTGGCCGTGTGTTTGGACACTTTACCAATGAGCGGGTTCGGAGTTACCTGTATCATTTGCTTCACTAAGGTCTGTAGTCTCCACCTAAAGTCATGAAATACAGAAAATCTCTACAGTCTAGTCTTTTATGGCTACAAGTAGAACATTCTTAAAAAAAAAAAAAACAATCTCTATTGGCCGTGGTGATTGGTGATTCATCAATTGTATTCAATGAGCCCGCGCGGGCCGCACGAGAATGAGGCTAGTAACTACCTAGGACAAACTTAAGACCTGTGCGGTATGCCCCACCCAGAGCGGTCACAAAATCCGAGTGATTATACGGTTATTGCTACAATACAATATATCTTTATTGCATCATAAATATAAAAAATAATAATAATAAAATATCTTAATACTAACTTAATCTAGTGGCACAATCGGCGGCCTTATCGCTAACAGCGATTTCTTCCAGGCAACCTTTGTCCCTAACCTACTGTCACTAACCACAACTACGACGTAATACCGCGGGTAGCGCGAAATATAAGCGAAACACCGCTACCGGTAGCGAAAACCGCGCGATATTCTTTATGACACTTCTCTGGACTATAGGTGTTGCTGAAACATTGCAGTTTAAATACAGACCTTAATAATGTGTTAGTAAAATTGTATTTTCATTATTTAGGTTTAGCTAAGTGTTCCGTAGTATTTGAAGTGTTCTGCATGTAACCGTTGATCAATGTCTATCTATGATTACCAGTGTATTTAAATAAACCTGTGCAAGCAACTCGAATTGTATCATTTCCTCTTTTACCTATAAATTTTCTATTATTTCTATAACCCTCGTTAGAATTATTCATCGTCCTCGGGATATACCTATAATAACAAAGGAATTCACATGTAGGTAAATCCAATGGAATACAATGAAACACATTCTTTCACATCTTTTTTATTAATTTCCTTATTCAATAGAAATCCGGCCTTTACGTTTTTCCAGTTTTAGTAGTACCAATATAAAAATGAGAATTAGCAAGCTGAAGTGGCAGTGGGCCGGCCATATCTCGCGAAGAACCGACGGCCGCTGGGGCAAAAGTGTTCTTGAGTGGAGACCACGACTGTAAACGTAATGTAAGACGTCCTCCGACCAGGTGGGATGACGACCTGCGAATAACTGTAGGTAGATGCTGGATGCGCCAAGCCGAAGAAAGTGCGCTATGGCGCTCATTGGGGGAGGCCTATGTCTAGCTGTGAACTAATATAAGTAGGCTGATGATGATGATGAGGGATGATGATATAAAAATGAGGTCAGTAAAATATTGAGTAACAATTTCGCTCAAAACCTTTAATAACATCCATTCATCTGATAAGTTGCACTTTGTTGGATCTTATCAGATGTTTTGCGCGGAATTGTGACTCAATATTTAGCAATGGATTTCCGAAAAGTGAATAAGTTAATACGTAAGTGAATTAGGTTTTTACGAGGCTTATACGAGCTTATTTAGATAACATTAATCTTATCAGGTAACATGATAAAAGACGTTTATGATTGCAGGCTTGCGCAATAACTTGCAAAATAAACACGTAACAAAGGATAATTCATTGCTTCGCGCATCTCACTGCGCAAGACATTGGAATCCGCCCTGCCTCGCCGTCAGCCGCCTAGCGCCAGTCGCGCACCGCCCGCCCTATCACATCGATCCTGTATCTACTGCTAACTAGTGAACAATCAGTGCTATACTCTCCCCCATTGCAACAGTATCTAGTGCAACACGATGTCTTTCGACAAAGATGAGCTGCGTGACGAGTAAGTTACTTTCCCACCTTGTTTTACTCTGTAACCTTTAGTGTTAAAGTTTAGGTGTCGGATATGCAGATACTTAGGTGTTTACAAGAACCTCTGTGCTCTCGGTACTGCGTCAATGATCGAGGGTGGTTTGAATTGCGACTGAGAACTGGGTATTCAATAATTGTTGACCTGATTTGCTAGGGAGCTACGTTCACAAGGCAAATGTGCTTCGATCTGAATTATTTAGCTAAAGAGGCACGTAGCCTTATTGTCAGTCTTTTAGTAATTTATTTAGGGTATTCGGTGAAACATTCGATATCGTGAGGACGGTTAACGTTGTCAATCGTTGAAAAAGCAACAAAGCGTGTTCATGTTTTTTGTAACAAATCTCGACATGTTGACTCTACACTCGAGTACTCTAAGTACTACGTACACGTTATACTCTAGGTATTACGTTAAGCTTAGTAAAATTACTCGACGTTATTATCATTATAAGCTTATAGTTTCCCGCTGTAGGGAAAAAGCCCTTTCCTCTCTCTACTTTACTCTACTACTCAATAGCTAGCTTGGCCACTCTTTTTGGTATGCATCTAGCTTGTCCTTTCATCTAAATTCTAAACCTAGGCCTTCCACGCGGACGCCCAGATTTTGGAGTCTATTCCGCAATCGTTTTTGCCCGGAACTCCTCCAGCATACAACACACCGGCCCAGTCCCATGTTCATTTAGCACACTCGATGTTAACTAAGCATAAAAAGACAAGAGTATATTTTATGTAGAGTAGATGTCATTGGATTTCAGTTTGTGTACAA
This sequence comes from Eupithecia dodoneata, assembly GCA_947044415.1. NCBI lineage: Eukaryota > Metazoa > Arthropoda > Insecta > Lepidoptera > Geometridae > Eupithecia > Eupithecia dodoneata. The sequence goes on along the minus strand of OX345664.1, from coordinate 12,146,281 downwards.
AGGGAGCGGGTGTTCTAGCGGGCCGCAATCAGAGGGTATTGTACGAGTTGTACCGCTGGTGTTCAATTATATCCGGTTGCTCGAGAGAACCTCCCCGACTTAATCGATCACTGTGTTACCACGCGATAATATCTGTTTACGAGTAGGTATATTTCCCTGTTCGAGGTGTAGGTTTAGGATAGGTGGGATATTTACCATGATTTGAGTTTGGGAAACTCAAATCATGTTAAGTAAAAGTAAAATGACTCAATAAAACAAGATCTTAACAGGTATCTTAGGAAGGTCACAATTTACAAACAAAATATAAAGAGTTCTTTGCAGACAGCTATTATTACCTAGTACCTATTGTATTTGAAAACCACATCACGACGAAATAACTGAACGGATCGTGCTAACATTTTGTATAGATGTAATTCTAGACCTGGAACTATAGGTACAATAACATTACTCTTGTTTGCACACCAAATAAATACAGATACACAAGATAGGAGAAAAAAAAGAACTACATAATATGTGGCCTTATCGATATGTGAGACTCTGCCAGTGTCTGCAACTAAAGTGTTTGTATCCCGGAAAAAGGCGTGCGAAGCCGCGGGCAAACATTATCTTAATAAACACACGATACCAACAATCTCTACTTAATCATACGAAACGATAATACACGGTGATAGTACCGGTTCGCGATGCGCATACATAATGTTATTAACACATGCAAAAAAAACTCGATAATGTCAGTGATATCATATCATACATAATCCGATAATAATGAGATAAGCTATCGCTGGGGGCAAATATGTTAAGTATGTACTAAACTGTGGGAATCTTATCAAGAATTATTCTCTAATTTCGTTCGCTCCATGTTAGACCACCGCTCTACGCTTTACAACTTGATAACAACGCAAATTTCACAAGAAATTATAACGATAATGGTTACACTTTGACCTTTAATAACATTCCGACGGCTTCACGGATTTTCATTAAAATATCACTTTTGATGAAGTCATCCTTCAAACATTTGTAGATATAATTTTATGAAACACAAATTAATATTTTCTATTTCTATAAACAAAAAAATAATCAAATTTGCATTTGGAGACTACGAAATACCATGTAACATACACACATATATGTATGCATTGCATATACACATCTTAAAACACCCTTGCCCCTTTTCGTCTCAATGTAAATTGGTTTTGAACAATGTTTCTTCTAAATTATTGTTTTCATTAGACTAGTTCCGATTACACAAACTTTATACGTATTTATAAGTATACAAAGTTGAACCCCAACTTACGCGAATTCGACTTACATTACACGACTATAGCTTGGCTCCACCCATCGCGTAAGTCCAAGGTTTTACTGTAAATCTGTAATTAAAAGTGGCCTGCCTAGTTGCAAAGCCTCGACCTTTGATACAATAACCATCAACAATCGATATCGGAACACATGATTGGACGCGGCTATGGTTGATCTTCTTTTGTTATTTATCACACTCGCCCGAACCATTTTTTATGATTTTAAAATATTATACGGATTATGGAACATCAAAACACAATGGTGCGCATTCAAGTTCGTTTCGGTCTTATATAGGAACTTTTGACACAAAATACGCCAAAAAAAAAGTGTAAGCTCTGCGTATTTCTCTGAATCCGCTGTAGGCAAACAAAACATCTGATAAACCGTGTATTTGGGTGTATTTTTGTATTTTTTACCGTGTTTTGTTTGGGTGCAGCGTTTACACTTTTTTACGTATTATGTGACAGTAGTTCCTATAAAAGACCGAAAGGAACTTGAACCCGCGCCTTTGTATTTTTATGTTCCATAATCCGTATAATATTTTAAAGTAATAATTTTTTTTCGAATTCGATAACGAAGAATGAAGATCAACCCAGGCCAAGTCCAATGATACACGTCCTCGTGTAGACAGAGCGGTGGTATAACCACAATCATTCATTGGAATCCAGTAATTGGAATCCAGAGGACGCCTCTCGATCATAAAATGTAGCTGATATCCATCGCTAGGTGTCGATCGATGCCTATCGCGAGCGGCACCACCAGAGTTCGATGCTTTACTCTACAAAGGAGAGTTACAACGTTACAATGACGGCCTGGTAGAGCGCGATACATTCCTAGTCACTGAATGTAATGTAGTTCTTACTGGGCTAGACGCAGTAGGCACTATTACGTTATTCTGTGTGTAGACAGCAGGCAGAATGAACAGCAGTTAGTATAGAGTGCTGGAGCCTGCCAACCAGCGGTTGTTTGTTGGTAAACTATGTTAGTCGCCTCTGCAAACTTGGCTCGCTCGTACGTTCGTATTGCGTTCCTAAAAAATAATATTTTGTGATTCTGTGTTGTGATAACATTGTTTAAATAAGGTAAGTGGAAAGTAAAAATTGTTAGGTGGTTGTAACTTATTTTGGTTCTTTGGTTTCTGTGATATTATCATTCATTTCCTCTTAATAAATATGCCGCTTAAAAAACGCACTATTTTGATACAAAAGATTTTTTAATAATGCAATAATCCAACGCCATATAGCGAATCGATTAAAAATAATATCTATAATATTATTTATACATATATCCTACATCGGCTCAGGTTTTTATACCATGAAGCTCAATTTTAAAAAGGTCCATATTAAGTTCTAATTTTATCTTAGTTAATCATTAATTGCGTCACTCTATACGCACCGAGCTTGATGATGAATGAAACGGGCATCGCCATCAGCAATCCAGACCATTCTGGCATCATTTCATGACCTTCAATGATGTCGCAAACACACATGACATAGTGTACTTTACCATACCATGCATGTACCCAACATGTACCCTCCTACAGTACATTAACTGTGAAACTACGGATGACTTCCGCTAATGTAAACGAGAACAGTTAGTAAATAAATAATAAATAGGAACAATAGGCATGATGACTGATTTACAGAAACTACTCCAAACTATTTTTAGATATCTACTTAATACAAAATAAATCATATTTCTGCAAAAAAAAAATGATTACAAAGAAAAAATTGAGCTTTTAAAAATACAATTTCAATTTTGCTCTAAAACGCTAGAAACTTATCGTGGCGTCTGTCTATGACGTCACCGTTGCACAAACATTCTGATGATATAGAGGGACCCGTAGAGCATTAAACCTAATGCTCTAAGAGAAGGATCATAATAGAGAGAAGAAAGTCAGACCCGTACCATAGTTATTCTGTGCGTATACCTTAGATCATGCTCTAAGGACTATGCATTACATATTGTGACGTCACTGTTGTGTAAAGCTCTGATTGGTGTTCAACGTGGAACCAGTCAGAACGCAAACTGTATTTTGTAGTTTTATTTTATCAAAATAATAATTAATCTCGATCAAAATTAAAAATATAACAGGTACGTGTTTTGTACTCAGGTTAAATTCGGTAAATACATAATATTGGTGATTTTTAGTTTCTGTCATCATCCCTATTGTTTTCAAACATCCAAAAACACCTTCTGTTATCGTTTACAATAAATTGGATTAAAGAATGTACAAATTTTTATTTAACTTAATTGTGAATAATTATTAACCTAAACAAATGAAAACTATGAACAATTAATTATTATTAGGGTTAAGGTCGCCTAATCTAGTATTATGTTTTGTATATATTTCTTCGTGCAAGATGAATAAATAAACAATTGTTTGCAAACATATGTACGAACAACATATCAGATCAATGCACAAATATTTTGAAACTAGGACCGATAACCCCGCGCTGAGTGAAATGATAAAATGTGACATGGCAGTGATATGATGGACATGGCAATTTGATAATCGATTCATGAGCCAAGGTCAGATTATACATTAGCTGATATCAAAGTTACAATCGCTAAGGGATAAGGTCATTTTCCTACTAACATACATAAAAAAACAAATTTAGTACCTATGTACGTAAATTTTCATAATACCGTCTTTTTTACCGAACCTATATGTAGGACCTAATGAATGTTTAGTAAGTTACTTACTTTTTATATTGTCCTCAAACCATTAAATGCATTATTATTTACATTTATTGTATTTTAGTTTAATTGGTTTCTATTGTTTTTATATCATAAAAATTAAAAAGAAATGCCCATTCAAAGCGGCGTCAAACTAACATAGATTTCAAGTTCCATCACGCACGAATTAATTAATAATATTTTATTTTTTACTTGTATTATCTTAATTATGTTTTCATTCCACTTAGTTAAAAGATGCCGTGTGACTGTCAAGAGGTGATGGCGAATGGTACACAGCACAGCAACGGATGCCAGAACGGTCGAGGGGAAAGGCACCATCCTCACAGGAAGGTGTTCGACAATGAAGACTCATATGACCCCCCAGCGGTCGCAGACTCCTCGTTTGACCCTCCAGCAATCGGGGACGCTCCAAGGGAGAGCGTTAGGTGGTTCAACGGTTTTTTAGTTTACATACTTTTTGGTGGTGGTCTTCTTTATCTAACTATTACTAACCATGGAGTTTGACCTTACATAACCTAAGCTTTTGTTTACTTATAATAGTTTAATAAATATATCTAATATACCGTTTGATTACTTTAGCTAAGAAACAAAATCTCTTTAAAAACAGCTTTGCTATTCAACTACTAACATTTTCCGGGTTTGACCGTCATCATCAGTGCACGTGAAAACTAGTATTGTCCAAGGCTGTTAGTCAAAACAATTCTCGTTTTTATGAGACAATATTAATTATTATTTAGGTAGACTTGTTTGGGAAAGCGTGGAAAGTATTTTTAAAAAACAATTTAAATTAAATTGAAGTTGAATTTAATATTTTAAATGGTTTTACAATGGTGGCTTAATTAAGACTGAGGCTTTGAGTGTGGAGTTCTCGCATCACAGGACGTAGATAAGAAAGTCCAGACGCTAAGTCAGCGAATAAACGTGAGAAAGACGTGTGGGCGTTAGATATTAAACAAGGAACGTCCGATGTTATGTTACGCAGAATACAGACCTTGATGCCATAACTCCTCCCTCCTGAAGTTCGAGATTATCCTCGGGATTATCTCGAATTTCCCCCGTTTTACAAAATAGTTGCTTAACTCTATGTTTAAAAGCTAACAATAAAAGACAAAAAGTTAATAGAACGCAAAACGTTAAATTTCCTACACTAATACTTTTATAATCTAGGGCACTATGATTAATTCCACTATCACTATTAATTTCACTTCCACTTTTCTGCAATAAGTAATTCAGGAACTGAATGTCGGCAAGATCGATTCCGTTGAGATTGACGGGTTTCCTCTGGATATCCGATGAACTGGACAATATTTTAGGTAAGTTGACTACAGGAATCTTTGTAAAGATTATGTTTTTCCCATGAGTCAGATGTCTCTTTAGATTCAAATTCTTTATCTTAATTTGACAATCATCGTCTAATGTAAGGAGATACGTTCCACAGATGTTTTCCTGGGTTATCTCGTTCTCGCAATACTTGGTAAGTGACGTATCAGTTTTGGTGTAAATTATCCAACGATTAGGCTGTATGAGAAAAGCCCTAATTTCATTGATGGTTACAGGAACCTGGTGACAGCTCGAGATGTTGGTAGAAAATGTCATGAGCTCCGTGATACATGCGTCTTCAGCTAGTGGTGGTTCATCGCTTTCAAAGCACAGGAAACGAGCTTCTTCGATTTCTCGGCATGACTGGGAGAGCGGCTTCGCTTTCGACCCTTTCATAAGGATGTAAGGATATTTGGGTAGTATAAGGACTGTCTGGTGGGTTACTCTGTCGTCAATGGGCAAGGGAGTCAATTTAAAATAGTTAAAAACTTCATTTGTTATCAAAGGGATTTGCATAATTAATTTTATCTGATTTTGTTTGATATATGCTTTCATCTCTATACATTGCTCTAATTTGACAATATTTTCGCGATTCACTGAATACACTAATTTATTAGTTTTTTCAATCTCTTTTAACAATGCAATAATTTCCTTAGTATCTAAAACAGATGGGTGTAATAATTTATTTCTTGCAAAAGTTATAGCCGTTTCAATTTCATTCAATCGCATGTAGAGAGTTTGGAAGTTATGCAGAAAGACGTTATATATATGAATAATTTTGTTACCAACTTGAGTTAATTTCGAATCATTTAAACCACGATTAAGATCTTGAATACTACTTTCAATTCGAATGAAATTGCTTTTGGTAGAGTTGGCTATTTTTGTGAATTTACCCACCATTTCGGCGACTATTGTCATTTTCTTATCAACCGCGTCTTGCTTCGATTTTACTTCATGAATTAACTTTTCATACAATACAGCGTCGTCATTATCCAGATTACCTGTTATCGTCTTGATAAAAGTACCAAGAGGATTTAAGAGACCGCGCTTAGATCTAACCGATGGAATCAATTGCTCATACTTTTCTAAAGTTATATTCATGTTAAAATCGGTTTCTAATTCAACTTCAGCGAAATCATAATCAAAAGATTTGGTAGAGTTTTGAATTTGGCTCTTAAGTCTTACATAACTATCAAAATTTAATTCTAATTGCTCTCGAATGAGTTTTAAATCTAAGATTTTTATGACAGTCCACGTATCATGGCTAACAACAGCTTGACCTTCCTTTATAGGTAACAGCCCCGGATTCTTGTCAATCAGCTGCAGATGAAGGGCCTGGCTGCGGATCACTAGGACCACCAGGAGGACCAACCTGTGGAGGGCGTCTTATGTCTTTAATGGGAACTTTAGTATTCCGATTATGAGTTACTATTGGTACAATATTTCGTTGAATGGCTCCGATGACTTGAGCTTTCTGATATCGAGGTTTATCTTTACTACGCCTAGTATTCACTCCTTTGATAAATACCGTATCACCAACATCTATGTCAAAATCCTTTTCTCCCCCACGTTTCTCTTTTGCCGCTGATTTTTTATCAATGATTTTATCTGTGAGATATTTATACAAGAGATTTGTTCGTTTAGAGTGTTCTTTAACCAATTGCTGTGTAAACTGTTTATTAAAATCTACATAAAATGTGCTGTTAGATTCGGTGTGACCAAAAACTACTTCAAACGGCGTAAGGCCGGTGGTAGTGTGGATAGAGTGGTTATATGACATTATAGCGTAAGCCATAACAGATGCAGCGTCAGTGATCTTTTGTTCGTATTTTGCTATACGGTAGATTTCTATAAGGGTTGAATGGAATCTCTCAACTATCCCCATAGAGTTGGGATTATGAGGAGTACCAATGTGTAGGTCGATCTTATAAAATGACATCATTTCCTTCATGAGCGTATTATTGAACTCGGTTCCTGGATCCGAGCTTATTCTACAAGGTGTTCCGTATAAAGAGAAGTATTTTATGAGTGCTCGTATCGCTTCAGGGGTGGATTTGGTGCTGATTTCAAACGCTTGACCAAGTTTGCTGAAGGCATCTACTATTGTCAGGTAATGTTTTCCTTCGATTGAAAATGTATCTATAAATAACTCCTGAAAGGGTTTAACTTGAGTCTGTGATAACTGTAATTCTGGTTTAAAGGGTTTTCGATCGTATTTCATTTTCTTACAAAGTTCGCATGCATTGATGATGCTGGCTACTGTTTGGTCCATGTTATTCCAGTAAAAGGTACGTCTTAGATGTACTAACGTCTCTTTTATTCCCCTATGACTATTTTTACCCTCGTGATATTTAAGCACAATGTTTCGTTGTTCCTCTTCGTTATCTACATAAACTACTCTCTTTGTACACTCATAAAATTTAACCGTGCCCTTTTGAAAGAGCGACAGGGTGACTTCCGAAAACTGTTTGCGGTGTAATGCGTCTTCAAAATAAAAGAAATATTTTATTTTGGGTCGAATATAGCTTTTCAGAAATCTTTTAATCAATTCCGAGTTATTTGTTGGTAAGTGAACTTCTAACACCTTTTGTTTTGGCCTAGATAAGTCTTTGACCGACAACTCATCTCTGTTCCAGGTATGAACCAGAATCTGATTCGGTTTCGTGTCAATGGCCTCTTGGAGGATAAGGATACCATCCGTGTCTAAATCGTGCGCCGAATGTATTGTGCATATGCTTTCTGCACGGCCTTCAGAGGCAGTGATGGTGCTACTACCTAAAGATGGAATCGAATATGGAGACCGCCTACCGCCGGCTATTATTGACTTATTGCTCTTCTCTGATCCAGACGATATTGTTATAGGGGATGGTGTTCTTTGACGAGGGGTAGAGCCTCGGGAGTCGTTATTTTGTTTTTTACCCAACCGAGCAATTTCCTGGGTTAAATCATCTATATGCCGCTGGAGTTTTTGTTCCTTACTATCTAAATTTACCTTCATAGAAACATCATCATTTTCTCCTAGAACATTAAGCCTAATTCGAGATAAAGCGTCTGCATTTAAATTTAGTCTGCCTTCTTTATGTTGAATATCATAATCAAATTCTGATAATCTTAATTTCCATCTTGTTAATTTACTGTTTGGTTCTTTTAATGATTTAAGCCAGGTCAAGGGTCTATGGTCGGTGAAAATCATAAATTTTCGCCCATATAAATAAGGACGAAAATGTTTCACAGCCCATACTATTGCAAGTAGTTCCTTTTCGATGGTGCTGTACCTTGTTTCAGCGTCATTCAAAGTCCTACTCGCGTAAGCTATTGGCTTATCATTTCCTTTTGGTCCTTGGGACAGGACAGCTCCTACTGCAAAGTTGGATGCATCCGTCGTAAGGACGAATGGTTTAGAAAAGTCGGGAAATTGTAAGAGCGGCGCGTTTGTTAAAAGCTCTTTACACTTTTCAAATGCGTCGATGTATTCCCTTTTTGTGTAATCAATTTTATTCCTTTTTTTTAAACAAAACGTAAGTGGCTGTGTCAATTTAGCAAAATCTTTTATGAATTTACGATAATATCCTACTAGACCGAGAAAGCTTTTGATTTCTGTCGTTGTTTTTGGTAAGGGAAATTTCAGGACTGCTTTAATTTTGTCGTCATTAGGTAAAAGGCCGTCTTTGGTGATGATGTGACCTAAATAAAGGACCTCTTTCCTAAGGAATTCACATTTGTCGAGGGTTACTTTCAAATTAGTTTCCCTGAGTCGTTCGAATATTTTTCGAAGCTTGTCTACATGTTCTTGGAGGCTAGATGAATATACTATGATATCATCGAGATATACTAAGCAGTGGATACCTTGAAGACCTCGCAATATATTATCCATAGCTCGTTGAAACGTCGCTGGGGCTGTTTTTAAGCCAAACGGAAGCCTTTTAAATTCGTAGTGGCCTGCTTGGGTTGAAAAAGCCGTCTTTGATCTATCCGCCTCATTGACTTCTATTTGATGATACCCACTAGCAAGGTCTAAGGTGCTAAAGTATTGGGCTTTACCTATCTTATCTAGAAGGTCCGTGATGTTGGGTAGCGGATACTTATCATCGACTGTGATTTCATTTAAACGACGATAATCGATCACCATTCTATATTTTCTTTCCCCGGATGCGTCAATTTTTTTTGGAACTATATGAACTGGGGCACTCCATGGAGAGTGTGAATCTACAATTACGTTATCTGCCAAAAGTTTCTCTACCTGTTTATGAATTTCATGATTAAGAATAGGTGGGTGTCGATAGGTTCGAATATAAATCGGGTCTTCGTTGGTTGTCCTGATGTTATGTTTCACTTGGTTTGTGAAGGACAAAGGTATTTTATCGCTATAAAATATGTCGCGGTATTCGTTACACAATTTATAGATATTTTCGCGTTCCTCTTTATTCATGTGGTCTAACCGTAACCTTCCTAAGTTCTCTTTCAAAATATCATCAATCATGCATTCATCTTTCGTAAAATTTATCTCGCATTCCTGATTTTCAAATACCGTGACTTTAAAAGGTTCCTTGAACTGAATTTTATAGGGGATTTCTGTAATATTTTGAATGATTGTTTCAGCAAAATAGTTCTCACATCTAACTAGAGCGCTAGGCATGCGAACGCCTTCCTGAAGCTGAAGGAATTCCAAGATAGCATCACCGGTTTTCAGGTTCGTAGGAATTTTCACCCTAGTCTCAGTTCGTGGCGGTACATCAATCTCATAAGGTGGATTATAGAGTATTGGAATTGCCGCATTGTGTGTTACTAACATTTGATTGCACATATCGATGTTAGCTCCTAACTTTCTCAGGAGGTCAGATCCTATCAAGCCGTCATATCGTCCGTCAACATCATAAACGTAGAATTTATGAGGAAGCGTACTCCTAAAGGTCTTCAGTAGTGGTATGTATATGATCTCATTGTGCATGCTTTGAGCATGGGTGCTTACCACTGTGAACGGTTCGTAGTATCTAAAGTCGTTGAAAAATTCATGAGCTTTAGCAGGGCTTATAAAAGACCTACTACTTCCGGTATCAATCAAAAACTTTGCGCCTATTTCCGGGATGTCAATGTGAGGCAATTTCATTATACTGTTGCAATAGTTTAAGTTTATCACCTGACCGTATCCTTCGAGGCAGTTTCCTGAAAATTTTCAGGTTTCTGCGTGTCCAAACTGATATTATCCGTATTTACTGTATCCGTGTTGACATATTCCGGATTGAATGAATTGTTTCCTTCTAACTCAATGTAATTGCAATCACCTACAGGATACTCTGCATAGGCATACATATCATCCATATTCACATCATAACCACTATCAAATCCATTGCCATCCATAAAATACAGATCGTTCGCAATCATATTTTGTCTTATCGGAGCAGTGCGCATTGATACGTCTGTATCTTGAAGCCTAGGAGCTTGAACCTGTTGTGGGGACGCACCAAATTTATTTTGGTTTTGAGGTTGGTTTTGTGGAGGGATCCCGAATTTGTAAGCTCCGTATTGGAACGGTACACGTTGTGGGACCGCTTGAAAGCCTGAGCCAAAATTACGTTGCGGTACGTTCTGAGGCATGCCGAACCGGAAGCCTTGAGGAGGCGGTGCAAAACGCATTTGTGGAACAAAGCTTGGTCTGAACCCACCTTGATTTTGAGGAACGCCGAATCTAAAGTTGTTTTGAGGTGTGCCAAATCTGAAATTATTCTGTGGAATGCCGAATTTAAAACCTTGACCTTGAACCGCCGGGGTTGGCTGAGCAAGCAGAGGTTTTGGTGTGTTTTGTGAATTTTGTGCGCTTGGTAACTGCGCCGCTGTTTGTTTTAGTAATTTAGTTTTCGCATCATACTGAAATTTGAAATTTACCTCTTCCGTTACAATACTCAAGGCGTTCTCTAAATTAGAACAACCTTTCAACCGCACAATACGAATCATGTCTTCCGGTAAGTTAAACAAAAACGTGTTTAGAGCCATATTATTATATACAATCATTTTTGCAGCTTTGATTCCTTCATCGGCTAGTCTATTTACCTTTGCAAATAAACAACTTCGCACGTTCTGGATTCTGTGACAGAATTGTATGTATGTTTCCCCTTGTTTCATTTTTAACTGCTCAAGTTCAATCGCTATGCACTCTTCAGATCTAGGATCACCGAAATGTTGGGTAAGTAGCTCCTTGAGTGCATCATACGATGCGATATTTGGATGGTCGCTGAGTAGAGTCGCAGCTCTACCAGTAAGTCTACTCGATACTGCATGGAACAAGTACAACTCTTGTTCTGCGTTTCCCGCAATAGAGGCGCCCCTGATGACATAGTCACATTTCGAAAGGAAAAGATTTAGGTGATTTTCCTCCCCGTCATACCTAGGAATAAGGGACAAAGTGTCCTTAGGTATAGCCTTAACAGTAGACATTTTTCTTATACTAATTAACTCTATTCAATTGAGTACTATACTAAGCTATAATCGAACGAATTTAATTTATTAAAATACACTGATTTACCAATTTTTGTGTAAACCAATAAGCCTATTTTAGGGCTAACTAAAGTACTTAAATCTATTCAAATTAATTGCGAGAATGAGGGAATGCCGATTTCTTGTGCAAACCAGTTTACCTATTTAAGTGCAAACAAAATCAGATAAACGCAATTAATAAGCCCGACGATTTGAGTTCGGGGAAAAGGGTGGAAAAGACACAGGAATATAACACAGGAAGTGAAAAGGTTTACTCACAAGCTGCTCGATCCCATGTCCTCCGTGAGCCGAATTAGAGCCACAATCACACGCGATCACCGGGAGTCAAATTTATTTGGTTCTTGGTTTCCACGTCCGCGTAGAGACGGTTCCGGAACTTCGCGTTATCACTAGACCGATTTTGGGGTTTTCGCGATTGCGGATTCACGGGAAATGCGTGGAAAATCCGATAGGCTGCGCCAGACTTGTTTGGGAAAGCGTGGAAAGTATTTTTAAAAAACAATTTAAATTAAATTGAAGTTGAATTTAATATTTTAAATGGTTTTACAATGGTGGCTTAATTAAGACTGAGGCTTTGAGTGTGGAGTTCTCGCATCACAGGACGTAGATAAGAAAGTCCAGACGCTAAGTCAGCGAATAAACGTGAGAAAGACGTGTGGGCGTTAGATATTAAACAAGGAACGTCCGATGTTATGTTACGCAGAATACAGACCTTGATGCCATAACTAGGTATTTGTTCAACAAGTAGGCAAAACATTTGTTGTTGAATGTGCCGATATAGAATAATGATTTATTGCCCTACTTATAACTACTTATAGGTTACATAATATAGCTAAATAGATATAGCGGTAAATCCCGTGCTAGCAAAGCAGTCACGAGCGTAGCTAGTGGCTCTAAAGTAGACTGCTAAACTAGCGAGAGATTTAAAAGGCACGTAACAAAAAACATTTGCAATCGATTCCAATTCAAACATACAACTTTTGAAAATATATCGTAATTTATAAAATAGGTCGAATCTCAGAAACTCCTTTTGGTAAACAACTATTATAAACCTCTTTCAAACCGCGAATGAATGAAATTTTTCTTTTTAAGAAGGTTGAACACTGCCTGTCTAACCTCCTTCCAAAGCCTCCTTCTTTCCCTTGGTTAAGTCAAAATGTATGCGGCTCACAGAGGTGAAACCTCCCATTATAAAGTCCAAACATTGAGATATGATTTTTGAACGTTTTTATGAAAATCACTCAAAATCTCGCATTTAAATCATCGTATTTTTTTTGTTTGTGGATGTAATATCACCAAACAAGTATTCTTCTATGTATGAGTACTTGATTTGATATAATTCACTTTAGAAAAAAGAGTGCCGAGCATTCAAAGTCAGAAATACCATAAATTATGTGTAAAATTGATAAATCGTGATTTCTTAAATTCATTTAAAAACAAAACAAGTCATATTTAATTTAGTTTTCTTTTAAGAAGTTATACAGTTATTATATTACTCTTTCCAATAATATGCGTCATGCAGGACGTAACAAAATATTTATAAGGTGGGTAAACTAAGAGGTAACGGACGAATGTAGGCTGTTGAGGTGAGGTGAGGTAATTATAATTCTTATATTTTCACATTACAGCACAAGAGTTGACGAATAATACCAGTTTAGTATTATTATACCTGTGACACTTACTGAACGTAGCCTATTAATGTTTGATCTGAAGTGACGAATGGTACGAGTAGCTTCTAAAGCTCCTGAAGGTTGCTTCTGGCAGAAATAGGTATGCAGCCTCTTTTATTGTATTGTTTGTGTTTTCTCAGGTACCCGGACGGGACGGTGCGCCTGCGCAACCCCAACATCGAGCTGATGGACCAGGATATCCTGTACCACCTGGCACTGGGCAGCGGATCGCACGACCTGGTGGAAATGTTCGGAGACGTCAAGGTAGGGTTTCCAACATCATATTTCGACCTCGTCTAGGAATACAATAAGACTTAGTTCTAAACATGTTCGTCCATGCAGTACCTACATAGGTTACAGTCACAGCACTAAGTATTTGACGCAAGATTATTAATAAATGAATAATGTTGGACAATCCACACAGCATCTCTAGCCCAAAGCTAAGCAGACAATACAAGATATACGAGTTATGGCGTTGGAAAAGTATGCGAATGAAACGCGATAACGACCAAAATACTGTATGCGCTGCAATTGCAATAGTGCGCAGTAAATGAAAATAGCATTCCTGTTGCAAATTGTCTGATTAGATCACATGCGATCTCCCATTCCAAGCGGATGCTAGGTACTGGTAGGAAGTTCCTCCTTCACGGCGGAGATTACTCGTTGATGATTGTTTATGGTACGTTGTTATTGTCGTTATGTTAAGTATTATGTGAATAAGTACCTAGTACTGAATATAGCCTTATTTCCTTACCTACCTTAGCGAAAAACAATATCGAGCCTGACGAAATAAAAAATTGCACTTTATTTTCATGTTATCTCGTTTTTCTCGTTTAAACCGCGTCTACTTGCGGTTTAAACAAGAAACACCATTTATAGATATTTGAGTTTTTGGCTAAGGTAGGTAAGGATAAAGAAAATCGAATAGCCGAGTAAAAAACAATTCATCATTACAATTGATGCTACAAACTTTATTAACAGAACAAATTTATAATTTACACAAGCTTATTAAAAATAATTACAGATTAATTAGTAACTAATAGGATAATCAAATGTATTAGTGAAAATAAGGGCTTTTCTGTACCTATACTTAATACGGAGAAAATTACTACCGATGATGTATTATGCTTATTAATCCTACTAATATTATAAACGCGAAAGTTTGTAAGTATGGATGGATGTTTGTTACGATTTCACGTAAAAAATTCTAAATGGATTTTGATGAAACTTCACAATAATAAAGCTTACATATCAGAATAACACATAGGCTACAATTCATAAAGATATATTGTATATTATCCAAAATATCTATCACCACGCGGGTGAAACCGCGGGACGCAGCTAGTATTAACTAATAGTGAACTTTCTTTTGTCCAGTTCGTGTGTATGGGAGGGACCCCGAAGCGAATGGAGCAGTTCGCGTACACTATCATGGCGGAGATCGGCCACAAGCTGCCCTGCGGCACTACACTGCAGGACATCAGCCAGTTCTCATACCGATACTCTATGTACAAAGTTGGCCCTGTACTGTGCATCAGTGTAAGTTACTACTTATTTTGGAACTTATTTATATTCAAGCAAATTCCGAAGTAAAACTAAAAAAAAAATTTGCTTCTATGCTGTGGTTTGTTTACAAACAAAGAACTTGCTTTTTAGAAACTTTGTATGACGATAAAAAAACTTGCTATTGCTAGCGAGTAAATTAGATTCCGATAGAAGCGTACAACATTACAAATTTAAATAGAAAATAAATTTGTAGGCTACACCGCATTTTTTTAAATTCAAGTTTAGATGAAGACTTTGGTAAATTTTTATCAAAATTAAAAAAATCACATACTTAAAATCCTCCGTGGGGCTAGGAATTTTTTTAGGGGGTTGAGAAGGTAGCTAAAACCTTCTCCCACCCCTCATTTCATTTTGGCATACGATGCACCAAACACCCTGTAGACTTATAAGTATATTATAACGAATCGATGTAGCCTCCATTTTAAAATGCATTTAGGATCTCTTAGAAAATGGTGTACAGTTTTTTAATTGACTATCGTAAATGATGTCTTTCAAACTTTAAATACTGCAGTTACAAACTGACAATTAGGTATTTTTTATTTATAGAGCAAGCATTATCTATGTGCATACTTAACTGACATGCATTGCACAGGTACCTACTGTAAGTAAGTAGGTTATTTTTTGAGTTATCTTTACCTAATTGCCTAAATTAAAATTATTTCGGGTAATACGATCGTTGTAACGCGATCTACCCAAACTAACTTTAAATATTGCTACAACATAAAACTCGACGCCAAACACGATCATTTTAGTTATTTTTGGTTGTGATTGGTCTCCAAATATTCTACATCCAATATGTCCACTTTGCGAAGACTAAGCATTAGCTACGAATCATTTGTGGTCGTTGGTTTTGTTCGAGGCATACCTAGTCAGACTGCTTTACAGATGAACTGTCAAAACCTGATACTTCTGCTTTTCACAACTCTCCGCAGCATGCGGTATGTTCTTTTTATTATTTATATTGTGAAGTATCATTACATTTGATGAACTTGCATTCCGTGATGATTACTAACAACCATTCGTTGCGCTAGACCGCCATTTAAAAGCAACGAGGTTATTACGTTCAGGAATACATATGTATATGTTCTTAGTCGGTAACATATTATTATTATTCGTTTATTTCAGGTCATCATAAAATCCATATAAAATTATGACACACACAACTTAAAAATAAACAAAAAATTTAAGATTCATAAATTATAAATTACAGAATACACATCATAAAAGGAATTAAACAAAAGAAATTAAGAAATAAATAAAAATTTGGATCAGATGGAGTTCGCCTTCTATTTTTTTCTAGTTGCGACATCAGTTGAAATTCTAGTCTAAAACTGCTCATGAATGCCATGTGTGACGTGACTTATTTTACCGTCTATAAGATTTCTCTAAAGTGCATCTAATATAAGTGATTAAAAATATCACATTACCTAAACAAATAACAGATCTTCAAAAGTTTATATTTCATTTTACAATCGTTTGTGTAATTTTGTAATGAATCACTGGAACTGGAGAATAACACTTGAAAACAGCACAGGGTTTTAGACTTTACAGAAAATATAGTAACTCCAAGTGAATTCCAAATACTAACATAACTACTTCAACGTTAAGCATGGTTATAACGAGGAATGAAAATACCCATTGTTCACGCCCGTTGCCATGGAAACTATTTGGAAATCGGATACGTTTTATGGCGCACATATCAATTCCTCGAGGAATTTGCTTTTTGTTGCGTACAAAGTGGCTAATTATGCGATTACTTTTCAAAGATTCAAAGTAAAAACGATCGTATATTTATCGCCGAGAGGGTTTGGGTGTGTTATTTTGTTGTTGTCAAACTTACGTTGTTTTTACCGGTGATCAATAAGAAACTATTACTCTACAGACAGATTTCATTAAAAATAACGGTAATAAAATCAACACGAATTTTACGCAGAGTCACTTTCATGTCCGTGAACCACGACCTTTCAACGAGAGGTTTATTGATTCATTCTGTCAATTGAAAGTAGTATCGACGCAACGCAGTGTATGTATCTGACCGATTAGATTACTGACCGAAGATTTAAATCGTTGGATTGGATGCGCCGCGAGTCCAAAAACTGTAGCTTTGTCTTTGAATGTGTGCGTCACAAATGCCGACGCACGCAGTAGTGTGCGTGCGTAGTTAAAATAAGTGTTTTTGCCAATAAACCTAACTTTTATTATTACCATTGTTTGTGTCATAACATTGCACACGTTTTAATGACCTATTGCTCTGAAATCGAAAATATTTAAATGTGTGCGTCAATCGTAAATCGTGCGTATGACGCACGCACACTACCTAATGAGTAGTTAAAAAAAGTGTTATTGCCAATAAACCTAATTATTATTATTACCATTGTGTGTGCAATCATAAAGCACATACTTTCGTGAGCAATATGGCATTTTAAAACAAAAATCTACCAAGTCCACCGCGTCCGGCTCACTGTGTTCAGATGTACACTGAGTGAGATCAAGTGAGTGAGCTCACTCACCACGCCGCGCCGCGTGGCAAATTAAACGATTTAAATCTTTGTTACTGTCTGTATCTTGTGAATATTTGTCTATTCGTTCATTAAGACAGAGCGATTTACAGTCTATCTATAGTCTCATGTACCTATAGGTAGGAATGTCTAGCGCAACAAATGATTGTTAGTAATCGTCACGGAATGCAAGTTCATCAAATGTAATGTACTTTGGTATCTGAGCATACCGGTCATGCTACGGAGTTGTGTTGATGATAAAATAGATAAAATAAAAAATGCTGGACAATCCGCACAGCATCAACTAGCCCTAAGGTTAGCAGAGCTTGTGTTATGGAGTACACAGATAGATATTTTTCCTAATTATAACGACCAGAACACCCGGAACAAATATCTGCAGATCGTACACACAATTGTTCCGAGGCGGAAATCCAACCCGCAACCTCCTGAGTCGCAGACGAACCCTCGTCCACCACGCCACAGGGGTCGTCAAAGATAAATATGATGATTAATGGTCCTGTTTCTTTGTTCCAGCACGGCATGGGCATCCCATCAGTGGGCATCCTCCTGCACGAGGTGATAAAGCTGATGTACCACGCGAAGGTGCGGGAGCCCGTGTTTTTCCGCATCGGGACGTGCGGGGGGGTTGGCTACGAGGGGGGGACGGTCGTCATTTCGGAGGAGGCCGTCGACGGCGCGCTCAAGAACTGCCTCGAACTGGTGCGTACAATATTACAGAACCTTCCAGATGATTACAGATTCTTAAATGTACGTTGTGTTCTTCCGCACAGAGACCGGCGGCGGGGGGAGACTGCCTACGTTTAATCACCTGTGCTGATTATGACAATACCTCACATCGCTAGGGTGATATCCAGCAGTGTACCAACTCATTATTTTACGTACACTGCTGGACGTAAAATATTTTTTTTAATATTATAGGATGATGATGAAACGCGTGTTGTATTTCAGACGGTCCTCGGCAAGAACATCCAGCGGCCTGCGAAGCTGGACAAGCGGCTGGCGCGCGAGCTGAAGCTGCTGGGAGACCCTGAGGACCCTTACGACACCATCACGGGCAAGACCATGTGCACATACGACTTTTATGAAGGTAATATAACAAGAATAGATTATAAGAACTGCATTCCTCAAGACCGGTGATATTACATCAAAAATAATCGACAAATATGTTTGAAAAGGTGGCCAGAACCACCTGGACCGCCCGACTCACCGACGCTGGACTGGAGGTTACGGGTTCGGTTCCCGCCTCGGGACTAGTGTGTACGATCTGCAGATATTTGTTCCAGGTGTTCAGGTCGTTATCTGTGTATACTAAAGATATTTATGTACTTAATGTATTGTATTAAGTCTATCAGTGATCTAGTGTATCCATTCAATAGGCTCTGCTTAGCTTGGGGCTAGATGATGCTGTGAGGATTGTCTAGAATGATTTATTTCTATATCTTCAGGTATTAGTCTTAATTCTACACAACTTATCTTAATTTACTCTTGGAAATAACATCTATCGATAATAAACAAAATCATTTCCATTCGATTATAAACTCGATATTATAAATTCAACAATAGACTAAATAATTTTCTAATCAGTAACTCAATGTTCCTTGTAAACTTATCAATCTGTCAATCGTTACTCATTATACCAATCAACGTTCGTTATCAGACACAGTGTAAGCAATTAATTAGTTATACTAGTAATTAGCGAGTAATTAATTGGCATAGTAAGGCAAAAGACAATCTCGTCGCTATACGATCAGTGAATGGAAAAACATGGAAGCCTTCCTGCAAGGGAATAGGGCGCGCAATTTCACACAAAATTGTTTGCTTTTGCTCATTCTAAAGCGCAAGGAATGCTTCCATGTTTTTTTCCGTTCATTGTAAATTAAAGAATTTTTATTTATTATAAGACTTACACAGAACACAAAATAAACGTAAACTAAAAGGAGACGACAGGGCGCTATGGCACTCGTATAGGGGAGGCCTATGATGATGTTTTTTTTTTATTGCTTTGCCGGAAGACCAGCGTTGGTTGCTAGCGTGCTAGTCATCCAACTCATGCTGAGGTAGAGCCATTTGTTACTGGGACTTCCACACGTTTCCTCAAAGTCAAAGTCAATAGCATTTATTTCTTTAGGCTTACAATATATCCTCTTAGTTTAAGTTTATGTTCAGTGTAAATCTTGTAACAAATAAAATTCATTTATTAATTCATTCAAATACAAAATAAAAATGAACAGAAAGTAAAATGGACAAACAATTTGGCAAGAACTAACTCTAGAATTCGGTGAGTGCAAGTTGTCCTTACATTGGTTCCGCATCCGCCGTGGACAATCTCTACTGCAAGGCCACCGCCGGACATTATTGTGATCGCTACTTGATTGACAGGGTATAGGTCAATTTTTAAAAGCTGGCGTGAATGTGTTTTTTTTGTACAATTATCCACGCTGACGTCACAAATCCAGGCCTTTCAGCACTTATATATAAAACAAAAGGGGATCGCGCAAGTTTTTGAAAATGTATCTATGTATATGTACTATGTAGTGTGTATCTGTGTATGTGTACACAGATAATGCCGGTGTCGGGGCATAGCACATACATTCACACAGAATGGTTATTTCGTCAGAATCGGGTCCCAGTTTGAAGGCGGCGTTACTTTTTGCGGTATGACCGGAACATATGTTGTTTTGTTGTTTTAGGCGCGGCGGATATGAAATTGCAAATATTTATATCAGCTTATATCGCGTTTTCAAACAGCATTTAAGTAAACCATATACGAGAAGGGTAGGTATATTATGGGTAGTAATTTTTCCATTACATTCGCTGTTAGGCAAATAAGCATTATTGTATATCTAAACGTAAAGTACGACTGTGCGATCTTCTTTGTGGTCCGCCACAATATTATTTTCCAGTCAAAGATAAATAATTAAGAAAAAAACCATAAAAGTTTATTACCTTCGGGCCCGCGACTTCCCACACCTGTTCCCAAGATTATTGTTCATAATCATTATTACCAGTCTATATTAGTCCACTGCTAGACATAGACTCTAATAAGCGCCATAGCATCCTGTCTTCACTCTGACACATTCAGCATCTGCCTGCGGTGATACGCAGGTCGTCGTTCCATTTGACAGTACGTTTGCCGAGGTGTGGTCTCCAGCCTTAACGACTATGAAGTTTTAGTCGGCTCCGTTCATTCGTTATGGCGTTGTTTTAACCCAAGCATCTTACAAATTCACAAACATTCACCTTTGTAATATAAGCAGAATAGGAGAACTCGCCAACGTCGCGGGGCGAATCTGGACGTGATCGGCGCCGGACCGTGTGGAGTGCCACAAGAGTTTGGAGGCCCGAAGGTATAGCCCTATATGCAGGGTATACCCAGTAGTGGGCGAAGTCGAGTTACGCATGACGATGATGAGTAGAAAAAATCAGGTTTCTCCATCATTTTATTAATATTTTAATACTTTGTTCCAGGTCAAGGCCGCCTCGATGGTGCGTTCTGCGACTTCACCGAAGCAGACAAGATGGAGTACCTCGAGAGCATCCACAAGTCAGGGGTCGTCAACATTGAGATGGAGTCCCTGGCGTTCGCGGCCCTGACGCACCACGCGGGGATCAAGGCAGCTGTCATCTGCGTCACGCTGCTCGACAGACTGAAGGGGGACCAGGTATTTCATATTTATTTATTGCCTCATTGTGTACATTTGTAGGTCTTAGTATCTAGGTAATGTATACGAGACACAATGGTACCCAAGCATGGCGTGGCAATAGGTACTGACTGACTACTGAGAGTGAGCCGGGTTTCTAGAAAATTCTGTTTATTAGATGAGAGAGAGAGCAGACAATTATAATTCAATCGCAAGGATCACAGGTACATATTGTGTACCACAAACTTGGACTATTTTCCCTACTAGTATTATAAACGTGAAAGTTTGTATGTATGGATATTTGTTACTCTTTCACGCAAAAACTACAGAACCGATCGGGCTGAAATTTGACAGGTACTTCCGGGCCCGGAATAAAACATAGGCTTCTTTTTATCACATAAATTAATTCCCAGGAAATAAACTTAAAACGTTTCCATAAAAATAAGGCGTGCGAAGCCGCGGGCAGAAACTAGTATTCTATATTTATTAAATTGGACATCCAACATGAGATCACACAAGGCTACTTAGTTGGTGACAAGTAATATGATTCTTAAATCTATGTGACTCTATAATATTGGACGGCTCACATTACTATAATGAATAGAATTGTATGTAGTATATCAGTAATCTAGTGCCCATAACACAAGCTCTGCTTACCATGGGGCTAGGTGATGCTGTGTGGATTGCCCGGCATTATTTCTTTATATTTATTTAAAAAAAGTATACTCAAGCATTAAGTGTCATGGCGGCATTCCCTCCCTAAATCATATAATAGTTTTTCTTAGAAAGGTTATAAAAATGCTGTTCTTCTGTTTCAGGTCCTGGCGCCCAAAGAGGTCCTAGATGAATGGCAGCAGAGACCTACGAAGCTCGTGTGTCGTTACATAAAACGGTAAGGTATACTCTTATTGTATCTTTATTGGTCTGTCTGGTTTACATCATGTTGTATTATTAAGTATACCCGATTTAAAGAAAGTGGCTGGACCGCAATGGTTACGCATAGTAAAAGACAGAAACGAGTGGAAAGCCCAAGAGGCCTTTGTTGAAAGACAAGCTGGAAGAAATCGAGCGCCGAGAACATCAGTAGTAGTTTATGTTTTTTTTAATATCCTAAATAATAATCTATAATAATGAATACTGTGTTAACCAGCAATACAGGCTTATTTTATTTTTATATCCGCTATCTAGTTTATAAGTATTAATACAACGGGTATTTATCGCGTTTATTTACCTATTTTTCCCGACGTTTCAACAGGTTTACGCGATAAATACCCGTTGTATTAATACTTATAAATATGTGTTCAGATCGCGTAAGTTTAAAAGTATTTATCGCTATCAAGTTATTGAATAATTTATTGACCTGCAGGTATCTTCAGATGAAAGGTCGCCTGTCCCTGGACGGGCACGGCTCCATAGCGGTGAAGAGTCCCCGACGGTTCAAACTGGTCCAGCAGGAGTCCGAGACTTACGACTAAACCAAAGGTTGACGGCATCTGACTTGAGAAAATAAAATGTTGGCGACAACTGGAGCATTCCTTGTAGCGCCATCTATCGAATAGTTGGGACGAAGAGTTTGTTAAGTTGATGTAAACGCTTGCTTAGTTACCGCTGTTCAATGTATTCGATTAGTTTTAAGAATGCACTCATATCAGGGCGCTTATTCGTCACATGGCACGATAATGTATATTTTAGTGAGATAAGGTTTTTATTATTATGTAGGTTATAGTATGTTATATTAAATATATATTATCTTGGCTAAACCAGCGTTTAAATGACGATTATTAAGCTGGAAATCACCTGTGTCGTATATACAATCCAAAATATATAAATATGTATAAACATAATAACATAATGTTTAAATAATTACTTCCGACTGGTATCGATATGGATCAGTTGAGCTGCCGATAGATTATTTGCAACAGTCTGCAGTTAGGTCAATTGTTTCAGTTCTAATCTATTTTTATTATTCGATTTAGATTTTCTTTGTTAATAAATGCATTAAACATTTGAAACAAACACATTTATTTTTGACATTTAAATTTAATGAAAACTAAAAAAACGGATAAATACCTAGTAATAACAGAGAAAACTAGGTCATCATTAAAAACAAAAAACCAAAATTTAACAACGCATTATTGAATACGCTCAGCTACAAACTTTAAATTCAAGTTCGAACGCGGATGGGAAGCGTTTCTAATGATGAATACAAGCTTTCATTCATCATTTTTTGACGACCAATGTGGCGCGGTGGGGGAAGGTCCGCCTGCGACGCAGGAGGTTGCGGGTTCGATTCCCGCCTCGGAACAATTGTGTGTACGATCTGCTGGTATTTGTCCCGGGTGTTCTGGTCGTTTTCTATGTATAAAAAATATATCTATATGTATTGTATTATGTATATCAGTTATCTAACACCCATAACACAAGCTCTGCTTACCATGGGGCTAGATAATGCTGTGGGAATTGTCCAGCATTATTTATTTATTATTTATTTAAAATAGAATATAATAACATAAATTAAAAAATAACATAGAATTATAAATTTCATTCACCTAAAGTTGGTTAAACTTTTGCTATTTACTCAGATGATACCAGTTCAGTTTCATAAATTATTTTCTACTAATATTTATTTTATTTAGTAAAGTCTCGTAAACAAAACGTATATATATAACTACTATAAAGTATCGAAAATTTCGTAGCGAATAAGGGCCCCAGAAATATCATACTTTATTCTATACATACAAGTTGTAACTTTTGGATTCTTTTCCTGTCTGTTTTGAACTGAGTTAGTTGACTTTGGAAACTTTACAGTTTTGTATATATATTTTATTGCACGCTTGTTTGTATTTCCTCTTTACTATAAACTTAAGGAATGTTGTAACTTAATGGCTGCTAGTTGCGAGTTAGCTGTATTTATAATATGTGTATAAGACAAACAGGACTTTCGAAGTGGATCAAATGTTAATGTATAATATGTAGGTTATAGTTAGTTAATCTCTACGAACAAGAGATTGATTATTGTTATGTTGTTAATACCTGTATCTTGTATTGATTATTGTTATGTTGTTAATACCTGTATCTTGTATTGATTATTGTTATGTTGTTAATACCTGTATCTTGTATTGATTATTGTTATGTTGTTAATACCTGTATCTTGTATTGATTATTGTTATGTTGTTAATACCTGTATCTTGTATTGATTATTGTTATGTTGTTAATACCTGTATCTTGTATTAATTATTGTTCTGTTATTAATATCTGTATCTTATATTAATTATTGTTATGTGATTAATACTGTTGCTTCAAATATAATATTTGATGTTTTTATTACGTGAAATTTGTAATTAAATAATCTCTGCTTGATTTTAACTTCTTAATATTGTCTATCAGTGTGTCATTTATGAGATTGTCTCAATGTTAGGCTTGCATAAATGTTAGCCACTAATATTAATGTAATGTTAATTTAATAACACATATTATAATGTAAGAATGAAGTTAGAGTAAAATAGAATATGTGCTAGCACAAAAACATTAGAAAATTCACTACTTATTGGATAAGACGCAACGAAAATGACACGAGTTGAAAAGGAGTATTCCTCTGTTAGTTACAGTAGTGTATTACAAAGTGTTAAGTATTAATATTAGTCCCATATTATATTAATCCCATATTATATTTATCCTGTATTATATTATAATATAACTAAGGAGTGAGGCACATGTAGGCAGCAAGAGTAGGAAATGTATTTTAATCTAGTTTTATAGTATGGCCTAACTCTGTACCGATTAGCGCAGTTACATATATTATCTAGCTCTAGGCACAGAATTGAACCTCACATGACCAAACGCAAATTGCAAATATCTGTAACAAGGTGTTTGGTACTTAAATGTTCCGACAGAGTTTTTATCGGTCCATGTAAATACCGAACACCCTGTTAGTCTAGTTTGAAACGTCAGCTACAAACATTTTGAATTTACGTTATTGTTAAGAATCGTATCACTTATAAAGCTATTTCTGAGAGCAGGAAAATATTATTCTAACATGATATATCATTCTAGACTGTTTCAAGTCTACAAACTATAAGGGACAAACTAAACTAGTTTTGACAGGACAAAATCTCGCTGTCATTTATTCGTTTGAAAGTAGTAGCCCAACTGATCCATATCCCGACAAATAGTCGTCGTCCCCAAGACGCTGGCTGCATTGCGCCGCTGCTGAATACCTACCTAGCTAGATAATTATTTTCTATTGTTGCTTTTAGTGCACTGATTAACAATGTAAAATATTGCTAGTAAATCGACCCTTGCCCTTGTGTTTGTGAATTCACAGCTAAGAATTGATATCCTGTCGTCTCCATTGAGATGAGCCATGTGCGCAGGACATATTATGGTGCACCAGTGTATGTGCGCGCAAACACAGATGTAGTTATGGAGCTAGCAGCGCTATAGGTGACATCCCTCCACGGAGCCGCTTGTGCCCGTTCAAGTATCATGTGCTTCCACATCGTTAAATGTTGAAAGTTTTACGCACGTTTAGCTAATCGCGTTTACTATAACAGGTCGAGGACCTATGTTTGATATATCTATTAATTATATTAGTAAGAGTACTTATAATGAGACGTTGTAAGTAATATGTAAGTAATATGCTAGAGGAATGTAATTAAGCGTTTGTATCTTTAATGTTGCGTACCCGAGCGAATCGTTTAATGTTCTATATGTTATTACCTACTTGTCGGTATATTATATATAATAATTATGATATATATATTACAATACAATACAAACATACTTTATTGTACACCAGATACAGATCATTACAAAATACATTATATGCGACAAGCACAATGGGCAGCCTTATCGCTTAGAAGCGATCTCTTCCAGGCCACCTTTGGATGTAATGAATTATTATATACCTAAGAGACCTTTTCACCAGTTGCAAAAATCAGGATATGTTAGAAGTCCGATTCACTAATAATGTATCTTCGTAATGACAAGGAAGAATCAGGAAGATCTTGGTGATGTGTTAAACAGTTTGACGTTAATCATGTTCCAAATACGTGTGTATGTTTGTATGTATCATAATTATGTATCTAACTCGTATCTAAAAGAGTGAAATAGTTGTATGAACGAAGTATAGAGTAGTTTTAAAGTTAAAAGGGAAGTTGTAATCTCCATATCAATATTTATTGCGTTTTTTTTGTTATTTATTTACCATATAAACTTACTTATCGAGCTATATCATTTTAACGACACCAGCAGTGTCTAATGAAACTTTGACCGATGGACATACGAAGTTTTCTGAAAATGTGTCGCATATGACTATTTTAAAAGTGCATACAAAACACATACATACCTACTTAATAATTATGCCATCCTTTTTATTGCGATCGTTATGAAAAGGATGGCAATATTTTAGTCCTGTCAAATAAGTTCAATATTGGGGATATATGAATTGAATGCCCAAAAGTAGACATACAATAAACTCACATACAATAAACGTTTTACAGAATATTTACTATCATATAATTGACCACTCACTGCCAAGTGATGCTGAATGTTGTAATACAAAATGAATTCTAGGAATTAAATATTTTATCGCCTATGAAATCATTACATATCCACAATTTTGGAAAACACAACATATCTGAGCCATATTGTAAACATTGTAAGAAAGCGCCAAATTAATTGTGATGTTTTTTACATCTTTGAACTTTTGAATGGCGTAATATTACAGACATTTTAATCTTACATTACGCCATAATGTAATAAAGCACGTGATGCTATTGTCGTTCAAAAAAATGTACATCTTGTCACCGGTTTTGGAGAGCCAATCAGTTGAATTTATACCAGTCTTAACGTTTAGAAATACATAAATTATTATTAACTGTTAAAGGTGTAACTCGCATGATTGTCATTCGTTCTACAAATACTTACAAATAAATGAGCAAATTAAGATACATGTGATTTTTATTGTGAACTACGCTAACTTGAACTTTATTATAGTGTGGCTATCGAGAGTTGATACTGAAAAAGTGCTTAGTCCAGTTTTTTAAGTGAAAACTTCATCAGGCGCGCTGAGTACTTTTTGGGGTAAATCTTGGTGATGTGTTCAATAGTTCGACGTTATACTATCATGCTCTCAATCTCAATGTACCTTAGTATATTATAATTATGTATCTAACGGCAAGTGAAATAGTTCAGAGAAGTATAGCTATTCTATACTTCTTGAAAGTTGAAAGGGAAAGTTGTAATCCAATATTTATTGTGAAACATTTTTAATTCTTATATAAATTCCTGTTATTACCCTATGAAGTTACTTATCGAATTCTATCATAAAACTAAATTATTTCAATAACACTAGCAGTGTCTAATGGCACTTTGTATAACGACGGACATACGAAGTTTTCTGAAAAATGTTTCGTTTGTGAGCATCAGGCAGGTGTCAAATAATATGTCGCCAAAACTAAAAAAATTTAGTCATGTTATGCATACACTATATATCATAACACGGCCTACATTAATGTTGTCAAATTAATTTAGTTTTGGGGATATTTGAATTGGGCCACCATTACCTATGTATGTGTCTAAATTTTTTTTTCTCACATACAAATACCTTTTTGCAGAAAACGCCCATATGTATTATTTTATAAACTACCACTCACTGCCAAGTGATGCTGAGTATGGTTATATCATTAATTCTAGGAATTGAATATTGATATCGCTTACGAAATCATTGTAATCACATATCCGAAATTATTTAAAGTAAAACACAAATATATCTGAGGCATAATGTTGAAGAAAGCGCCAAATTAATTGTGATGTTATTTACATATTTGAACTTTTGAACGGCGTAATATTACAGACATAATTAGTATTCACCATAATGCCATAAAGCACTTATTGCTATTGTCGTTAGAAAAACGCTGCATCTTTTCACCGGGTTCAGAGACGAGCGACTTAGCATTGTGTCCGAGAGCCAATCTGTTGAATTTATACGATTATAATCAGTCTTAACGTTTACAAATAAATTATTATTAACTGTTAAAGGTGTAGGTAACTCGTATGATTGTTATTCGTTCTACAAATACTTACAAATAAATGAGCAAATAAAGATACATGTGGTTTTTATTGTGAACTACGCTAACTTGAGCTTTATTATAGTGTGGCTATCGAGAGTTGATACTGAAAAAGAGCCAAGTCCACTTTTTTATCATACGCACTCCACTTTTAAATGTTCTCTAATTTCGGACTCGTAAAAATGGTACCTAAAACAAGATCACCACAAAACCGAATGATTGACCTATTTGTGTAGTAGTATTCATATTATTATCTATATGAGCCATTTAAAAAGTTTGTAAATATTGCCGTTGCAGCAACATTCGGTAGCCAGACTCTATTTGAGCTGTAGGAACTTCATGAGTGCATCGTGTATGAGCGTGGGGCTCGCCTCGCTGTCGGCAGTATACCGCACGCCCCGCAGCGCACCGTCCTCATTCCTCACGACCCCGTACTCGCCCACGATGAACCCGTCTGCCGTCCTCTCCTCGACCCTGTACTTGTTGAACTGCCGTCCTTTCACCACGTAGCCGACCTTGCAGCTGTCCTGCTTGCATTTCTCCGTGGTAGCCTCCTGTACGCCGTGGCTGCGGCCGTCTGTGAGGATGCTCATTTTCTCGTCAATTTCATAGTTCTTTTCATCTGTTTGCGCGGGTTCGGTGCTTGTAGTGCGGACGGTGGTCGGCGACTGCCACTGCAGCGGCGGCGGCGAGTAGTTCTTGGGGTTGGGTTGGAGATGCAGAGACGCCGGTTGGCTGTAGAACTTGGCCGGCTCGCTGTAAACCTTGGCGGGTTCGCTGTAAATTTTGGCAGGTTCGCTGTATATCTTGGCAGGTTCGCTGTATACCTTGGCGGGTTCGCTGTATATTTGAGCCGGCTCGCTGTATATCTTAGCAGGCTGGCTGTAAATCGTAGGAGTTTCGTAAAACTTGTGTTCTTGATAGTGGGTGGGGTTCGAGTAAGGTTTGTGCTCGTTGTAGGTAGCCTTAGGGGCGTCGTGCACTATGTTAAAACTGATAGTCGTAAGGCGGGTGCTCGATTCCCTTTCGCTCGATTGTTTATGCCTTGAGCCTTGGATGTAATTTTTTGAAGTCTGCGCATGCAGTGACCTAGCCAGCGGAACGTTTACGAAATCTACGTCTTGCTTCGCTATTTCTAAGATAGATTTTATAGACGACTCCGCTAATGAGTCGTCCATTTCTTTTGACTCCTTGCTATCTGAGAGATTGAGGCCACTTTTATCTTCAGCGCTGTATTCTGTTTCGTAAAATGTCGATAAATATACGTTTTCAGTTGATGCTTTAGTTTCAGTGAGTTTGTCAGTGATGTTGGGGCTCGATCGTTCATCAGCTAGTTTCAAAGCTTCATCTAAAATGGACAATGATTTCGATCTGAAGCTTTTGAAGTCGTCGGATGATAATATCTTGCTAGTTATTGCATCACTATTTTTAAAGTTCGTTCGATCGTTGTTCGATGCGGGCGTGCGTTCCTCGTCGTCATATCGTAGAGCAGATGTTTCAAAGTCATGCTCGGGAGACAACTGTATCGGTTCCTTTTTCGCGTGGAGTTGTTTGAGGACCTCTATATTGGCGCCTCTAAGGTTCTGTTCTGTCGGTGTGTCTTGTTCTTCCTCATTTTCAATCGTTTCTGTCATATTTTTGAATGCCAGTTCTTTTTTAACTGATTTTGATGGGAGGTTATGCTCATTGTCGGTTCTGGTAGGTTTGCCTGTGCCTCTCGCGACTGCTACGGATGATGTGATTCGCACTGAGATAACTTTCTCGTCGTGATGTGTGTCGGTGTGTTCATCGGGAGGGCTGTGGGGGCTGGGGAGGTGCTGGTCGGGGCGGGGGCTGGCTGCCTCAGGGACCGGCTGCGAACTCACGTAGCACAGTTGTAATACCTGGAATTTGAAACACGATATTAGTCAAATATCAAAGTGCTTTATTTCCTTTGGACCTTTACAGGACTCTAGGACACGTCACACATTTCAAATTACATAAGTAAAACTAGGAAATAAAGTGATAATTTGTTTGGTTCACTTTAATCTTTTTAGGATTAAAGATCGAAAAACTTTATCGATGATAACGATAAGCAGATCTACCTACCTACCAGAATGCCTAGAAAGGGGTTTGAAGTTTGAATATTTTGGCCCTAAGATCTGTAACCAAACTGTACCTATATTTATTTAAATCACGGCGCACTTTAAAATGTATATAAAGGACATTTATATAAATACAACAGGTCCTAAAATACTTATAATGTTCTAAACTACACAGGTAAAAAACATGAGCGCACTTGGTAGGTATACTTTGTTACTGGTCTCTAGAAATGTATGTTTACTCATAGCGGAGGTTGAATTACAAACAGAGCCAAGATAAAAGCTATCCATCAAGCACATACCACGCCGAGCCATGCAGACTTGATCTGTGTAAGTGAATACTTGTAAATAAATAATCCTGGACACTTCACAGATGTAAGTAGGTACTTGTTATTCACAGATAATGCTTGTAAATGTCAGTAAATACGAGGCATTCTTCACGACGAATGTACAATACAAGATACCTACCTATATATACTTACAAAGAGGTCCCCTGAACGCGGAAATTTCGCATTCACTTGACGTAAAAATCGATCTCAGCTCAATCTACTTTATAGGCGTAGTTTATTATTGCCGGTTACAGAGATCATCTTTTTAATAGCACTTATAAATATATAAATAATCATTGCGGATGCCGAGAATCCTCAAAGAAAGGCCAACTGTTATTACTGAGTCATCTCTTCAATTTTTTGTGGGAATTTTATCCTTCTTAGGTATATAAAAAATTCCAAAGTTTGCTGTGAAGATGTTTGGCTGAAGACAACGTCAAAACGACTGAATTTGTTTGATTTTATTTATATCTTTGTTTGTTTTTATTAGTCCAATCTATATTTTATTAAAGTATTTTTTAAATGTATAATTATTGTAGGTATTTTGTTTGTGTGTGTCTTAAGTTGCGTTGCTTGAATTTAAAATAAAATAAAAAAATAAATAAAATTCATTTATTAATTTAAGAAGGCATGTCTGTCTGCTTTTTCTAAACACAATCCCTTATGGTGTTTCCTATGTCAAAATTAGTGTGTGTTATATAATAAATGTGTAATATACTTTTAAAGTTGATAGAACTTTCCGACATCAAGTGTAAAATGTGTACCTTCGGTGAAATAAATAAACAACAAACCACAATAAATGTATCAGGCTACTTTGCACACATAGATAATGGACCTGAGTAAAATACCTACGTACCTACATGCTACAGTTGATTCCAAAAAACGCGTGTGAAATCGCGGGTAGAAGCTAGTGCACATACATTTGACCTCATGCGGAAAATATGAACAAATGTCGGCAAGTATATTTTAATGGCTTCTTTTAAAGCTCCTAGTTTACCTTTACGGAAGCGTTTTTTAGACGTCTCTTTAAGCTGTAGGTAATTATTTCAAAAACTCGAGCACTTAAATTATTATGTAGCAAACATACATTATGATAATTGAAGTCATTAAAGTTTTAAAACAAATTGACCATAACAAATAGCTGCACAATTTTATTATTTATTATCTATATACCCTTGTTTTTGAGCTTCTACGTTAGGTAGGTCACAAAAATTGTTTGTATGTCATAGTCATTATTTACATACTGATCTCCACATAACGATACATAATGTTAGTTTATAGGTAGTTATTTTTTTAAAGATTTGACTGTAATAGCGGGATTCCCCATTACACAACCACTCGTATTTTAGGCGGAGGAAGCCTCGAGTTTTCTTCCAACTCACTCGAGTTCGATATTACTCGAATAGAGTTAGAATTATTGCGTCATTATCAATCACGTCATCAATTCGAGTAACATTTTTAACAAACAAAAATCAAACGAAACCATAGACTTGATAAGTTTTTTAACTAGTCAGGAACCTATGAAGTCGTATTGCCTGTTACACTACCTATTATGACAATAATTAACATTTTAATTATAATGACTTCTTCGATACCTAAGTACTATATTTTCTGGCCATAAAAATACACAATAGATTTTGCACCGGACCCATTTATATTTCCTTCGCTGATGATTCTTTAGAACTATAATTTCCTTCTTGTATCCAATCACATCACAGATGCAAATTGCACCGCAGTCGGTATAGAATTATAGCGCGACCTCTGATACCATAACCGAGTATACCTACCTACAGTACCTAATCTAAAGAGGGTCCATTTCCATATTGTAACTAGTTTAGAACTAACTAGAAATACAGTGTTAGGCCCATCTACTTTGATTCTGCTTTGGTTATTATGGGTCAGCTCATACCGAGGCGCAAAGCGACGACACGCGACGATGATGCTTGATGAGGCCAGTGTCTACGCAGCGCGGGGCATTTTCGAAATACCACAATAAAATGTGCATCTTTTCCCGTAGCAAATAAAGTTGTATTTGCCGCGCAGCATCGCGTCCCGTCTCAGTGTGAACTGATGTATAAATCATATGAATGACATAGGCCACGGCGATCGCGGCGTCGGTCGTCGTACGAGGTGACTACTGGAACCTAACAGAAGGCCGTATTTTTGCTGGATCAGCACTGCTGATGAGGTTAGGTACTACCTGATGATGACGATAATGTCCTACTTGGCGAATTTCGACGACTGTGGCCAGTCTCTACTAGCACAGGTGCGCGTGCAGGACATTATTATAGTGCATAAGTGTGTGCGCCCTCGCTTGCTATCATAGTGCAATGGGACGGATCTCTGTCTGTCGGGGGTCGTGTCAGTCTGCCGTCTTATCGGTAAGTAGCTACGTATAAGACAGCCACGAGTGAGTGTCTCGCGACGAGATGATATCAGGGGGTCTACTCTGCAAAATATTTTGTGGCGATAAATTTCTGACAACCTTCGAAAAATGGGCACTTAACGCAGTGCCGGCCTCAAGCTGATTGAAATGGAGGCTGTAAGGGTTATTTTCCTGTATCAGCCATCCGAAACCTATAAATGGATTAGATAATGGAGCAATTGTAGGCTTCGGCTGGCCCACGCGCGCCTATTCGCGTTCCGCACGCGTGTGGAAATCCGCATGACAGGAAAAGAGCCCTAAGTGTGTGAGGGCCTTATCATACACGTCACCTACATTCCTTTTGTAAACGACAAAATAATAGAATTTAAACAAATGAAAGTACGCAAGTGCGTCGCGTCGTCGTCGCTAGAAGTGGGGCGGTCGATGTGGGAGGTAAGGTATAGCACGCGCTGGCTGCCTGGCAGTGAAATACGAAGGTCGCAGGCTGGCAAGTTCGCGCTCTCAAAACATGCTAAAAGGCCTACCTTAGAAAGAAGTTGCATAATTACGACCTCTGTGGCGTGGTAGAAGGTCCGCTCGCGATGCATCAGGTTGTGGGTTCGATTCCCGCCTCGGAACAATTGTGTGTACGAACTGCAGATATTTGTTCCAGGTTATCTGGACGTTTTCTATGTATAATAAAAAAGTACCTATGTATGTAATGTATTGTATGTATCACATTACGTATATTTGTCATTCACTCATAACATAACACAAGCTCTGTTTATCTTGGGGTTAGACGATGCTGTGTAA
Source organism: Eupithecia dodoneata (assembly GCA_947044415.1). Classification (NCBI taxonomy): domain Eukaryota; kingdom Metazoa; phylum Arthropoda; class Insecta; order Lepidoptera; family Geometridae; genus Eupithecia; species Eupithecia dodoneata. Next base: position 12,112,419 of record OX345664.1, on the reverse strand, counting down.
ATTGTCGAAAAAAAAGGTATTTCGATAGTTCTGAACACGGAATTTGATTGCCATGAAATTATTCGCTATTGCTGCTTTTCATTTCAGCATATCAGATTTCTAGTAGAACCTTCAAAATCTTATCAAAATTTTAAAATCAATTTTAAACTTTCATTTCATTTCAATTGCGAGTTCATTCGTATGCGGACAAGAAGTGCAAGTAATTAAAGGCACATGAACTTGGGGCAGGATCCTAGTTTAGTTTCATTGCCTTTGGCCCGCCATGCGCCGGCGCAGGGCGAGGCTGCAAACCAGTTCTGATTTACCAGATCGTGCGGTATTTTAAACTTGAATGCAAATATACCCATGATAAAGAACTTGAGACAAAGAAGGGTGCGCTTGCATCGTTTACCACATCAATGCACTTACATTTACTACACCTCATTTATTATTAAGTTGGGTAGAGTACCTATGCTGAAGACTGGACACTTGAAATTAAAATGCAGTATGACAAAATTTTGCGGCACTGGTTGATCATACCTATACCGCTTTACTAGGACTTACCTTATCATTTATTTAATGCTGGATAATTTTCTTGTTATTTTGTGCTAATACAAAAAGATACTTAATAACTACATAATATACAACAAAGTCGCTTCCCGCTGTCTGTCTGTCTCTATGTATGCTTAGATTTTTAAAACTACGCAACGGATTTTGATGCGGTTTTTTGATAGAATGATTCAAGAGGAAGTTTTATAAACCATTTGACAAAAAGATTTCCACGCGGGCGAATCCGCGGGGCTCAGCTAATGACATTTTACAGGTGATTTTCAAAAAACATATCTAAGTAATGTATCCTATTATGACTCATACAACCCGGAGGGGTTGTATCGGTGTCTTGTTTATTAGATGACGATGGGTGGAGATGGCTCAGGGCGTCGTTTGTGGGAGGCCTATGTGCAGCCGTGGACACACAGTTTCTGTAATTTGTGGTCAGCCTCTCTTCTACTCTATGGTAAACCCGCAAAATTCTCTGTAGGTATACAAAGAGTGTTGTGGGTTTACCAAGTTTTTATTTATTTATTTAAATCCATACAAGTTCTACATTACAATAAACACAAACCTTTACAATGGCGGAGAGCCTCATCCGCAAAGGGATATAAACACAAACCTTTACAATGGCGGAGAGCCTCATCCGCAAAGGGATATAAACACAAACCTTTACAATGGCGGAGAGCCTCATCCGCAAAGGGATATAAACACAAACCTTTACAATGGCGGAGAGCCTCATCCGCAAAGGGATATAAACACAAACCTTTACAATGGCGGAGAGCCTCATCCGCAAAGGGATATAAACACAAACCTTTACAATGGCGGAGAGCCTCATCCGCAAAGGGATATAAACACAAACCTTTACAATGGCGGAGAGCCTCATCCGCAAAGGGATATAAACACAAACCTTTACAATGGCGGAGAGCCTCATCCGCAAACGGATATAAACACAAACCTTTACAATGGCGGAGAGCCTCATCCGCAAAGGGATATAAATCAAATAAATATAAATTACTTAAGTGCTAATAAAATACGGCCAAGAAAAGAGAAGAAAAATACAATGCGCCTTTCCCATGCGCCGCTGGAAACCAGCGCTGCGTGGCACCCGTGCCAAGCTGGAAACCAGCGCTGCGTGGCACCCGTGCCAATGTAGCCTATTTGTGGCCTCGTCGTTAATTTCTTTTTATTAGTTCCTAATTTGTTATTTTTTTAGTTTGTAATTTATGTTTTGAAACGCAAGTAAATATTTTCTATCCTTTTCTATTTCAAGAAACCGAGACCACCTTGTTCCTATGCCTGATCTAATAGAAACACTGTATCATACTTAAGTTGATCGTTTAAAAAATATCTCGAGAAGTCTACAAAATTAACCTAAGAACGATCTTAATGAGATAAATGATTGTAAAAATCTAAGAAATGCAATTAATCTAATGGGCTCTCTAAATACCAAACCAGTAGGTACTAATCATTATTAGCAATTAAAAAAGCAAATAAAGGCCAGGTGATTGACAGTCATTTCTACACAATACCACGGACATACCTACCTACCTACCTACCCACCACAGATTATAATGATATTTCCATAAAGCGAGTACACATTAGGCGTTTATATCGCGCACTGTCAACGTGTTTTTTTAAACCATCTGTCTGGCCCCTTGTATGAAAGTAAAAAAGCGCGCCGTTTCGACTATAACTGAAGTGGGTAGACCTACTTGGACCTAATTTCAGCCTTCCCTTTAGAGAAGCTAAAGCCCTCCCTATTTTTACTTTCATCCATGGTCTGGCCCGATATTCGTACAAACGCTCGCTTGAATACCGAGAAGGAGTATATTTTATTGGGCCAGATAGTTTTTGACAAGTGTATTACCGCACGCGATTACACATGTAAGGTGTAGGTCCGTATATGTACTACGTGATATGATAAGATGGTAGATTGATAATAAGATTGTGAGCAAATATTAACTATCCTATACACTAGCCAAACCTAATTTGAAAAATAGTTAGGAACATAATGCGAACCGCCGCCGCCGCGCTGTGTTATCAAAATAATATACCGTACCGACTTGATCTTAGGTACACCTAATGTGCACTCGCCCTTACTGACGCCGTTCATAAAAACATAAGGAAGTGAGCTAGACCCGTTTCGCCCTCAACTGTAGCAAACACTTGATCCAGTTTGCTTAAAGATCACTCTGACATTTTAGTATTCGTTATCGGTGTTTTCTTTTTAACTGTTTGTTTACAATAAACAGGTGCCTGGTAACAGTGGCGACCAAGATGGCATTTTATACTGGTCTGGGTTTAGCCCCTTGGGTTTACCGAAGGGAGGGGGTTTTCCAACTCAATATAAAAAGAGGAACTTACCTGAGGGCCTACTTTGAAAAAAAAACGAAGTTCATCATTCAATCAAGTTCATATCTGAGTGCGATGGGTTAGTTTTGGTAACTGCTAGCAACATAAAAAAGGCTGGTCTCTAGCACCTACCAAATAAATTAAATCCAGACTTGGAAAACAAAAAACGATGTTTCGGATTTGCCTTCGTGTAAAACCTCATCTTGTGTCAGTTACATAAAGATAAAACTATCTTTATGCTAATTAATAAATAAATAATGCTGGACAATATGGACATAATGCAGGTGTTGTATGAACCTACGCTAATTAATTACGCCTCTAAAACATCAATGAAACATTAACGAATCTAGATTTATTTTTTCGAACGGTGTGAAACACCTTGAGATACCATCAAGATAGGCCAGTGCATTTGCTTGCAAGTTTGAGAATATTTCGTGTCCTCTATAGATATTTGGACGATATAATTAGAAATTGATGCTTTATGGTAAAATAATTCCTGAGATTTGATTAAAATACTTCAGTGCTCTGTGATTTATGTAATTAATTGAGTGCCATTTAATGAACAATGTAGTTTAACTTGGCATTACCACTTGTTTGTTCACCAAACTTTTTTTAAATCGACGAATAAGACGACTTGCATTGTATGGCGTCATGAAATAATTATTAAGGCAGGGAATGCAAAGAAAATTAAACACTATAATTGGATCAGTTTATAATCGAATTAATAAATAAATGATGTTTTCTTTTGGGGCATCATACATATGTATATTACCTACGTGAGGCCATTTTCCGAATCCCGAATCTCACGACATCTCACCAAGGGGAGTCTTGGTTGGTGAGATGTCGTGAGAATTGTCTTGCGCACGGCACATCGTTGAAATTGGACGCTGTGGCAGAAATTCGGCTAGGGTGACCGAGCCGAAGGTCAGTCTCAAGTACTCGTATCGTCCATCACCCACTAACAAAGCTTGTTTAACGATGATCCCCTCCAAGCCAAATTTAGCTGCGGTCGCTCGATCTCCGATTTTACGGACCCCAGAACAAATAGAGGTAGACAGACTGATACTAGCAGATTATATATATAGGTAATAGTACCATTTTCGAGACTAGCCATGTGCACAGGACATTATTCTATTTATTAGGGTTGTGCTGTGTACTACAATAATGTCCTGTCCACATGCATGGCAATGCTTGTACAATGGGAACTAGATGAATCTCACATCTCGTGACAATGTGGGATTAATATTACTTACGTTATTAACTAAGTAATTTAATTACCTATTTACCGTGATCATGTATGTAGGCAATTTTATTCTCTAACGATTTTGGAATAGAAATCCATTTTGGTCTTATCTCATACCGACCGCTCCTATTATTTTGTAATCTTGGCAAAATACTAATTCACAGCTTTGATAAGTAGATAAACGCTTGAAATATGGAAGAAGGCTATATTTAATAACACGTTAACAATTTTTAACCTAAATACCGTAACCTCCGGCTACCGTAATTAGTGAATGTAAATAATATATCACATTGTCTAAATATTTACAAAGGTCTCGAGTTCAAGCAACCTTGCGCCGTATTGTCATTAGTCGTAATGTTACTTTCCCGTTTCCTGTCCTTATGCAAATCAATATTCGGCTGCGGAACCACATTATTCAACACGCGATTCGACAAGCATATCGTTTATTTTTTTATAACATAGAATTAAAAAAGCACCATTTTCATAACTTCTAAAATTATTAAATCAAATATTACCGACCTAACCCTAATAAGGAAAATATAATAAATAAATAAATATAAACCCATCTCTACTGAATTGTTCGACATCCCATCCCCATACAAAAGACATCAACGCGCTATCCGCCACCCTAGACTTCTCGTAGACACGCTAGCCACAATAGTACATCTATTATTGAAACTTCTTATTACGAGAGCGGTCTTTATGAGCCTTTATAGCCTAAGCTAAGTATGAATGTACATTCCAAGAACCAGTAACTATGTTGCCAATAAAGAATCTAAGCTACGCCTTTTTTTCCTTGCTGAGGGCTTAGACCTTCATTTTACCGATGGATGATGGATCTCTCACTAGGCCGAGCCTGTCTCGTGTGGTCCGAGCAGATGATTCTTACATAAACGTGAATGAAGGTGCGTTGTCCCGCTCTGAATATGCATATTCTATATTCAGAAATCATAATTTTACATTTAAATCAAATTATCCATTGTTGTGATAGAATTGGAACGTTTAGTATTTTCTAAAATTTAAACTCTAGGGGGTAAATCAAATATCTAACGAAATTCATACTGAATGATGAGATGACATAATCTACCTATTTATAATTAAACTAGATGATCCCATGAACTTCAAATGACCAACAAGTTCACCCCCTATTTATTTTCTTGTTAACCACTCAACACACTGTTGAGAGAAAACAAAACAAATCAATACTTATTCAACTCGGTCAAGCCAATTTGAGTTTTAGCGAGACTAACGAACAGTTATTAATTTTAGATAAATCAATTAGTAGTACATAATGTAGGTAAATAAAAAAATGTTCTGAAATAGCACAAAGGCAGTCTATCATCCAAAAATACGCGGGCGAAGTCGCTTACATAAAGATACTACATAGGTACATAAACATATGAAATTCAGCGAGTACCCACCAGAATAAAAATCCATATTAGGTTCCAATTCATCTCGGCGACGTCGAGCCTCCAGTGCACCAGTGTGTGCAGTGCTCCTATTGTATCGACAACGACATGTCCACTCGATCTCTGTTTATTCGTAAAAACATATTTTATCTCAAACTCAGTTCAACTTTATCACGTATTCAGCCGCTCCCGGACCCTGTCAAACTAAGCGAGATCTTCTCATTCGGTTAATCGATTTTTATTCGATTATCGGACAAGCGATTCGCTTCTAGAACAGTGCCCTGCGCGCGCGCCGCGTGTCTAGCTAGTACTGACTACCGCAGGCTCTTGGTGACCTTAACAATTATGAATTTATTTTATTAATGCACTTTCTTATGACGTGGTACAAGTCGCTCACGACATAAACTGGCTCGCCTTACTTCTAAGATGAGACAAAGAACTCGATCAATAAATATAATTTTATTCATTCGTATCGATTAAAGGGTTAAATCAACTCTATTTCTTTGAATTAAAGATTAGGGAGATAACAAGACACAATATAAATTAACTAAAAAATTCCAATAGGTAACAACATTTTCATCGGGTATGTATTTTTACTGTCCATTATAGGGGTCGTGTGGGGTCGGCGGGGCCCCATAGTGGACGTATGTGGGTGCATATTGCGGGGTGTCCACCGAGTATTGCGGGGTCGCCGCCGAGTATTGCGGGGTGGCTGCCGAGTATTGCGGGGTGGCTGCCGAGTATTGCGGGGTAGCTGCAGCGTGTTGCGGAGTGGCTGCCGAATATTGCGGGTGCGGCGGACTTTGAGGCTGGTACGAAGGAGGCTGAAAAATAGAACTTTCATTGGCATTTCCATTGAGGGTAATTCGATTATGGGGCCGTGTCTAGGGGGATCACTTAGAGTAGATTGTCTACTCTAAGAAAAACCTTTTGGTTCGCTTAGAGTAATTACATTTTTGTGCAATATTAAGGAACATTAAAATATTTGGTAGATAACATAATCTAACGTTAATAGAAGCGTTTTACCTAAAATAAAACGCATATTAAAATACTTACCTCACTGGAAGCTTTTATAATGAGAGAGCACACCCGTTTCCGTCGAATTTGACTACTTTTTACCAGTACCATTGGTAGTACATCCGGTCTGAAGGGCGACACCTAGCGTCCGCGCGCCATTTTTTAGTTTACGTAAAATGGACAGCGCCATATTTTCTTATTGGCTAAGTTTCACCAGGCAGAATTAAAAGCAAAGCTTCCAGTGAGGTAAGTATTTTAATATGCGTTTTATTTTAGGTAAAACGCTTCTATTAAATTACTAGACCGTCACTGGAAGCTTTTATAATGAGATCTGTTTGTTTTCGCCTGGTGTCGCCACTTGTATAGTTTGAGGGAATAGCGCCAATGTGATAAGATAATACATTATCAAACAACAGAATGTCAAACAAATAAGTGTTTAGAAAAAGCACTTTATGTTCTCTAACTTTTGTTGAACTATTAGTATGACACTCTTTATGTAAACAAGAATCGTTTTGTTCAAACTTTATAAAAATAGATTTAATATAATTATGACTTTTAAGCTCTGAACAGCTTAAATAGACATAAATTAATATTTCAGCGGACATAAATTTAGTGTTTAACATTTATTATTTCTCGCTATAAAATTGACGGCCCGTCAATCCCTCATCCTAAGATATCACTCCTGATACCAGCTTATTTAAAAATAGGATTTTGAACCACCCTGCAACGACAGTAGGTACATGAAGTTGGCTTTGCCGTTCTTAGGCTTAAGTATTTCTGACACAGCTATATACATAATTAATTCATAACACTTTATTCCATTTAACCTGTGTCATAATTGGAACCAAGTCCAAGAACCAAGGTATGCTCTTACCCGAACAGAGCAAGAGAAATATCACGGTATAACGAGATATTTAAAAATATATATATATATATATATTGTACAAAATATTTGTATTATATAGATTATATTTGGTTTACTCGCATCTCAAAGACGAGGTTTAAATTATCTATAGGTTTTTCAAAGCAAGTGCTTCAGATGATTAAGTAAAACAAGAGCACTCTAATAGCTAAATGTGTACATTACATAACGTTAAAAACAGATGTTTGTACTGCATGTTTATTTATGCTTCAAATATAAATTTGATTAAAAACAGGGCCAATGATGCACCTGCACGGTTTTTGTATCGACATCATTAGCATTAGCATTAGACCAAGAAGTCGAACGTTTACAAGCTAACTCATTACTCACATAATAATTTTATAGCAAGTATAAGACGACAAATTGTCAAGTGTTCCATATTATACTTTTTAGTTTTAAAATACTTGTTACAGTTTTTCAGCGCTAATGGAGCCGCTAGCACTCTGGCTTCGAGGTCCGCGCGTCAATACTTTTTTCTGTCGAGGAAATACTCATCAAGTACTTATTATATTCCTTGATTCAGATAATTCGATAATATAGGGATAAGAAATGGTAGTAGAAATACCTATGCTATTGGGCGATTCCAAGAACACTGAATGCGTTGTAATACTTAATTTTTCAGATCTCGCGCGGTCTTCGAGAAAAATAGATGAATTACATCAGAGTATAAGAGCTCCCTGCTTTGCAAAGTTTACAAACGTTGACAGTAGATGCCACTGGGAGTAAAAGATAATGAGACAAGGTTGCTTACTCTTTTGCAGAGGAACTAATACCGTATGATTGTCACACTGAGCTGTGAGCGGCGCGTGTTGTATTTCTATGCCTGGCTTAGAAGTATATATAATATTTTATTCTTAATTACAGCGGAGGAGTAACTTTTATCGTGAGCACGATAAAATTCTTGTAAAAGTATTTCTTTAGGCTTACAAAATAAGCACTTAGACAAGTACTTAGACTTGCCTTGTACTCCTTATAAACATGATGTATGAAGCATCTATTACCACAATTTGTTTAAAGTGCATTATGCTTATCAAACTGTTTATTTTGTAAATTAAGTTTAAAGTAGGTAGGTCTACCAAAAACTTTTCAGCGACGAATTGTCAACTGTCGATGTTTAAGCCTGTGACAGCAGCCAGCAACGACAAACCATATGAATTTTAGAAGGCCACTATTTTTTCCAATTTTTAGTTAGATTTGTAGAAAACCAAATTAAAAACGTCTGAGCGAATAAGATTTATTTTCTGACGATAATAATAGTATAAAACTATGGCATGGATTTTGACTGCCCCAGGGCTTCCACAATAAAACAACCTAAATTATCTCTTTCTGCAGTTTGGGAACCGGATTCTCGAGATTTAACTTCCCACTTAGGTACGTAAGTATTTATATCTAATAACCATGATAGTTTCAAAAGTTTTAACGTAGGTGTTTGGATCAAGATTGTGCTCGCGAAGCACTACATCAGGGAATAAGTCGAGATTGCTAGGATTCTCATATTCCAGTTTTGAGCAGTATTTGGGCCACCCTATTCCTTTTGATAAAAAAAAAAGGATTTTGCTGTTGGGTATGAATACTATAAAGTTATTCTGAACTGTAGTCTAATGAAAATTCTAACAACTCTAGGCGCAGAAAGCGGCCTTCATAATTACTGGTGTAGAATAAGGCTGCGAAAGGACTTGCATAACCAGACTTGTGGTTGCAGAAAGTTTAGGAAGCATCAAGTGAAAAGGTTTAGTCATAAATAACATACTCGTTTCAATACTATAATATATACTCCTTGGTTAAAAATGGGATGGATGGACCGATCCGTCAGATTATGGAACTAAAACCTGATATAAGATATAAAACTCTGGTAGCTGGAGCTACTTAACCTTTTCAATGATATCGCAAGGGTTTGCGAACTAACAAATGTGCTAGACTCATTGATTAGTGTCTACTAGGAGCATTAGAGCGTCCTATACTATTGTTAAGTGTTTACTAGGAGCATTGAATCGTCCTGTACGATTGTTTAGTGTCTACTAGGAGCATTGGAGCGTCCTGTACTATTATTAAGTGTTTACTAGGATCATTGGAGCGTCCTGTACCATTGTTTAGTGTCTAATAGGAGCATTGGAGCGTCCTGTAACATTGTTTACTGTCTACTAGGAGCATTGGAGCGTACTGTACCATTTTTTAGTGTCTACTAGGAGCATTGGAGCGTCCTGTATCACGTCTTTGGCCGAGCTACGAGCCTCGGCCATGAAAGAAACCTCGCGAGTTCACTGGTTCTTATTTTCGCTACTCCTAAGCTAACCTTAGTGGAGGTTATTATGGTTCCACCCCGCGAGGGTGTTATTGTTGGCATTGAAAGGAACCTTGAGGTCCTATTTGTGTGCCATAGCTCTGCCCCCGCGAGGGGCGGCTAAAACCGTGATTAGGTTTTCTGACCTTTATTTTATTAATAGGTATTTGTAACGAAATAGCAAATGAATGAATATCTTAGGCATACATATTTAGCCTTGATTCCGGAAGGGGGCCTCGAGCTCCACGCGATGGACCTACTGGTGTGTGCAAGCTCTACCCTGCGAGAAGCCGTAAGAACCTTGATTAGGTTTTACCTGACAAAAAGGTTTTACTTAAATACCACTCAGCTTTCTACATCAAATAATCCAATTCAGTAACTTCTATTTCTTAAGGCTTACAATTTTAGTATCATTTAATCGATACTAGTAAAAAATGTAATGAATTTATTATAAAACAGCAAAGTGTTTATTGATTTTTCAAAACGGGCCGTGAATAGCCGATCTTGAAACAAATAAATAATTTAATATTAGGGGGTATGCTATTAAGTGAAGTTTTGAAAGTGTCGTGCTTGTCTAGTTATTATTTCTCAGCTCATTTATTACTTTGTACAATAATTTCGTCTCAATGGCCACACACTAATGTAAAAGGTCTGAAGAGACTTATTGAAGGTCATCTAAGGCCATCAAGTTATTAAAATTAACGCTCAGGTCTTTTTAACTCTGGAAAGAAGGTCACGAAATCAAAATGATAATAATGGCATTATAGGATTTATCTGCGTGAGCCAAATTACGTAACGTAAGGTGTCATACATTTTCACCTCTTCGTTTGAACTAAAGTCTATGAAATCTGGAGTGTAGTTGAAGGTATCTTATCTATGACCTAGGGGTGCTACCTAAGAACTGAATCTCACCCAGCTATCTCGTAAAGCTATCTCTTGTTCATGGTACCAGTGGGTCCTTCAGCTTTGTTTCGAGGTTGAAAGTAAATTCAGATTACTGACCTTGTCAAGACATCGGTCAGTGACGTCATTCTGTTCGTATAAGCGCTAATAACGTCAGAACAGGTAGATAGGTACCTTAGCATCATAGCAAGCAGTTTTAAAATTACCCGATCGGGCAATGAGTTATAAAACTTTGGAGCTTACCTATATCCTCAACGAATTTGCTAACTGTGGGATCAGGACGCAGAGTGCGTTTTGCACTGAGGCGGCTGTTTTGGTGGTGGCGCAGGGCGCTCAGTCCATTCACAGCATTTGTATTTCATTTAAATTATAAACTAATTTTAGAAGGTAGACAGAAAAATATATTTTACCAAATCATTTTTTAATTTCTTTCAAAGTACTGAAAATACCGGACCTGAACCGATAGATATAAATGTACTAATTTTAAAATACGATATTCAAACTGTAACCGAACTCGGCGGGAACATTTGAATTTGAACTGAAAAACTAAATAAACCGAATATAAAACGGTTAACTATAAAAGTAAATGATCAGGTATTTTCTTGTAAAATACGAGATCCGAGCTGGAAAGAACCGAAATTACCGAATACGAAACGGTTCATTATTAAAATAAATTATCAGGTATTTACTTTTAACATAAAAGATCCAAAACCGATTAGAAAACGGTCAATTATAAAAATAAATGATCAGGTATTTTCTTTTAACATACGAGATCCGAAATGGAAATAACCGAATATACGAACCACAAACCGGTAATATATAAAATAAATGATCAGGTATTTTAAAATACGAGATCCGAACGGAAAAATCCGTTAAATTTTTACCCGTTACGATTAAGATTAAAAATTTAGACCACGTGCTTTCTTAAAAACCACGTGCGTTGGTCTTTGCCCTGCAGAGGGACAATTATTGTTTAAATAAAAATAAAAACGGGTCCTTATGTTTTATCTAAAATAAAAAGATAATTTACGAACACGGTCGATAAAAAATAAAAATAAAAAATCTTACGATATTTCATGTGCATGAAAACAAGTATGTTCAAAAACTTACAGTTTTTTCTGCGATCCACTATTCACTTTAGGGTATACCTTTAGTATAATTATTACTGCAAGTGTAGCGCAACTGTAACAGAGCCAGAGCTGCTGCGGACCAGTTGCTTCGACGGAGAACGAAACGCCAATGAGAAAATATGGCGCTGTCCATTTTACGTAAACTAAAAAATGGCGCGCGGACGCTAGGTGTCGCCCTTCAGACCGGATGTACTACCAATGGTACTGGTAAAAAGTAGTCAAATTCGACGGAAACGGGTGTGCTCTCTCATTATAAAAGCTTCCAGTGACGGTCTAGTAATTTAATGCTTTCTTACCTACATCAAAAGATGCACCTTTTTGAAATGTAGGCACCTATTGCATTACAACAAATGTAAGAATCAAAATAGTGTCAAAACCAGATTGAATAACTCATACCTACTTAATTCAATGGAAATTTTTGTATATCTAGTGATTTTATAAAGGAGTTACCTAGTTAGCCTAGTTAAGTTCCATGACAGCATACTCTATTCATTATTATGATATTCTTTGAATAATTAAAGAGATTCTGCCGAGCGTTGCTTCTGTTATTTATTACATTGTAAAGGTAAATGATGTCATTCCTTGCACTAAGAACCTAAATAGAGAGACGATATTATAAGGAAAAGAGCTGCCGTTGTCAGTAAGCATGCAATGGTGTATCTAGGAATGTTCTCCATTGATATCCGTACTTTTAAAATAAAAAATAATTATATTATAATACTTAACATGTTTAATTAACGAACACCTAAAAATTCAAACTCCTTTTATTAGACGAGAAAGTAATACTAACCTACCTGGCTCTTTCTGAAAGTAATACTAACCTACCTGGCTCTTTCTGAAAGTAATACTAACCTACCTGGCTCTTTCTGAAAGTAATACTAACCTACCTGGCTCTTTCTGAAAAACTTATAAATTTCAACATTAAAATTTTTTCATTATCTTAATGCTGAACCAATGATTTTGTATTGAGTCATAATTATATTTTTTACTTTTAACTTAGGTATTTACTCTCAAGGTAATCTAGGTCACAAGGAACTAGATTACCTTAAGGGTCAAACTAGGCTTATCATTTTAAGTTTAAGTTTATGATCTAACTTAGTAAAATGGTACTTTTGTTTTGATTAACATTAATTTAAACTTTTATTTGTCTGTCTGTTTAAAAATATCCATCTTTAAAAAGTGAATCCGTTATTGGCCGTAGGAAAAACATATTTTAAGTTTGTTTAGAAAAAGGACTGTGGATTTTGTTAAATCCTATCCTACTAATATTATAAGTTTGTGAGGATGTATGTAAGTATGTTTGTTGCTCTTTCATGCAAAAACTACTGAATGGATTTTGATGAAACTTCACAATAATATAGCTTACATATCAGAATAACCGTGCTACAATTTATAAAGATATATTGTATATTATCCAAAGTATCTAACACCACGCGGGTGAACCGAGAGGCGCAGCCAGTAAATAAATAAAATAATCTCACCTGGTAGTTGTAAGCAGGCTTATCTACCTCACCATGAAGCTTCTTCACCTTAAGCCCCTCCAACAGTTCCTTGACCTTCAACTTGGTCAGCAGTAAGTTAGCGGCCAGCGCCTTATTGAACGCTTTCAACTCCTTCATCTTTGCCTTCAGCGCCCACATACCATCCTTCAAGAGATCCAGCTTGTGCACAGGAATCTCGTTGCTATAGTCAGCGGGGTAAGGCTGGTTGTACGGTGCATGGTCTGGGCTGTATGAGTATGCAGTGTCATCGGAGTAGGCAGCCCGGAAGAGCATCTGCTCGTCTTCGTCCAGATCTTTGAAATTTGGAACGTTTCGGGCAAGAGCTAGAAACAGTAAAAATGAAAATATTTTAATATGTTAAGATTTAGAAGCAGTCAAATTAATGTCCATGATATGATCAAGTCAAACAAATTGAATAATTTTAAAGCTACATACGTTCCTAAGTATGAAATAATTCACTACCTACGTTAGATTATGTGTGAACTGTTTTTTACTACATGAGGAGTTACATGAAAAGTTATTACATAAGGACAACTATAGTTATGAAGGTTTTTAGTATAGTTATTGGCTAATATTTGATTTTGAACATAAATCAATCTTACTATGCAGTAAAAGTACGATCACCAATGAATGGCATGTTTTTTGACAAAATCATTGTGAGAACTGGAACCGGCCGCAATTCCACGTTCATTAGATCGACCACAAACTCTGATTAGATACAATAACTCGACTTACCGGAACTTGCGAACAGAATTACACAAATTATTTTGATTTCCATGTTTCTAACAGTAAATTAAACTGTTTTATAATTAGCTGCAACTTATTCTTACTTCGCAGGCCGAGGGCAAAATGGCGGGTAATTTTTATTGTCTACCTTCATACTCCTTCGAATTATCTTTCTCGTATTTTAGTGAATTTATGTACTTACCTTACCTACCCACATATAATGTCTAAGTAAGACATTTATAGGAACTCGCCAGAGTCTTTTACCAATATTTTTTTGCGTAAGTAGTAAGTACTTTTATAGAATATTGATAAAAGATACTACGAAAGATCTACATACTTAAATATTGGAACTCGTAGCACAAACAAAAAGGTTTCATAGTAAATAAGAGCCTTCCTACCTGTTTTAACTAGGCCTTCATACGACATCATCCTTTCTGTAATGTAGACCTATAAAACTGTAGATTTAAAGATCACAGAAGAATATTTTGTCTGCAAACTTACATAAAATAATTATTCCGTTAAAGTAACTACTAAAAGGCGCCATAATAAACAAACTTGCACTAGGTAATTAAATACATACCTTTTTATGTATTTAATGGTTATGCAAATCGAGCAGTAAATGTAACTTCGTTATCGGGACCGAAAAATAAAGCAATTACGTTCCGTATGTACATAAATAATTTATTTGCTTTTCCTTAATTTAGTCACATCTAATGACTAGTGTCCTAAACTTGATATGTAATTATAGGTACTTACTAAGTAATTACTTATTCTACATGCAAATTGAGTTATATCTATCGACTACTTGTAGACAGATTTGTATCACTAAAATAACAATATTTTAAATTTAATAAATGCCTCAATATTGTATGCATAGAAATAATTATGGATATAAACATTTAAGACAATGTTATAGTAATAATTAGCAATGGAAGACTTTAAAAAATAACAAAATCGAGTTGAAAACCATAACAAATTAATATAAATATGTACCTGCTAAATACATTAAATAAACCTTAATTTTCATCACGTAGGTAATATGGTAATCAAACAACTACATGTTAATTGACTTTTTTTTACATAAGATTTTTTATAATTTATTTACGTCCAAGTTAATCTTATACTAAGAGCTGACAATTGTCCGATTTATCTTTCGATGAACACCACCCTCAGTGCTTCTAAGTCCCAAACATACATAGGTACTAATATAGTGCACAGTGCACATGAATATTCATCCCCTATACTATTCCTGTAACGAGGTAGGTATCTGTTTGATATATTTGTAAGTTTTTAATGAGTAGGCAATTATATAATACTAGTTTCTTCCCGCAGCTTCGCCACGTTGTTTCCATGAAAACGTTTTAAGATTATTTATATCCCATGGGAACTGATTTATGGGATAATATGGGATTTATGGCTTTTCTGTTATTCCGGAACTACCTGTATACAAATTCATCCGTTCAGTAGTTTTTGCGTGAAAGAGTAACAAACATCAATACATATAAACTTTCGCATTTATAATATTAGTAGGATGTAAAATCGAATCAGAAATCTCATTTAAAAATGTTTATTTTAATACCTACTACACAATTACTTAATCCAAAGTGCGGGCTACGCTTTATCCAAGTACCACGTGTAATGATTATAATTAAGTAATGTGTATAAATAGTACCTAAAGTAAATTAAACGACAACCAGTGTATCAACATGTTCCTATGGTGGAATAAATGAAATGAAGGAAACCACAGACATAGCCTGGTACAAATTAAACCCGACCAAGTCGGTTCCTGCACTCTTCAATTTCTACATAAAGTAACCCAATTAAAGTCGCGTGACCTATAACGTCAGAATGTAGGCCATGTCATGACCTCCTTGAAACACGACGTTTCTTATCGATTTTCTATAATCTACTCGAATAACTCAATTTTGTGACTTTTGTCTGAAGAAAACTAGATATGTATGTAGGACATGAGGATAATGTTTTTGTTGCGAAACGGCGTATGAAACCCGAAGCGCCCAAAAAACTAGGTTGTTAAGGTTACCTATAAATAGATTTGGAGCAACATTCCAACTTGGTAGTGACTTTATCAATAGCTACCATTTTGTTGAAGATCTGAAAACATGCAATATAGGCAGGACATACGAGTAGTAACCTACTCGCGATAAGAATACTAACACGAAGTTGGCGGGATTACAGCGCCGTGTTTCGAAAAGCCCGGCATATTATATCATCATCATCAGCCTATATGTTCACTGCTGGACATAGGCCTCCCCAATGAGCCCCACAGCGCCCCAGCATCTGCTGGTAGCGGCAAGCTGAAGACAGGACCTGCGAAAGACTGCAGGTAGATACCTGCAGTCTTTCGCAGGTCGTCATCCCACCTGGTCTGAGGGCGTCCGACACATATTATATAGCATAGTTTATTCAGGTATAATCGACTCCTAAGCCGTGAGTTCTACGCTTGATATCGCCGGTCGTTCGGTATGTCGGCCCATCGGATTATGACAGTAAGGGAATAGAGAGTGCACATGTGAGAGTTCACATACACTTGTGCACTATAATTTGTCCTGCGCTAGTCTTCGTTAAGACTGGCCGCCGTGGTCGAAATACAGCTGTGAAGACATCATCACGACTAACATGGATAACGACCAACACTAAACATTGAAACAAGTTCAAAACTAATTACTTTTGAAGTTTGGTTAACATTAGGTACTTAATGTAATAAATTATAAAAATATGCAATAGTATAACAAACAATGAACAATGACAGTTTAAATACTTTAAGGTAACACGTAAGCGTACCTATTCTAAACGGATTAGTTAATTAAGTTAAACATTAAAATAACTGCTTGATTGGAAGCTGAGGCTTTAGTTAGGTCCAACGACGACTTAAAGTTTACTTAATCCCAATTTGCTTATCTACCTTTACAATGCGCCAAAACTTAAATAACCAATCTCTGAGATCATTCATAAGTTATTTCGCAACAAAGGTCGATAACTCATTGTCAAGCATTTGGCAATAGGAAACGCTTTCTTTATGTAAGACTTGAAGTAAAGGTATTGTGGTATTGACCCTGACTGATACAGATCGGTTTAGCGAGCTGAGGCTACGTCACCGACGTCATTGTTAGGTTGAAGGAGCGAGTGGTCACTACGAGTTTAGCGAGCTGAGGCTACGTCACCGACGTCATTGTTAGGTTGAAGGAGCGAGTGGTCACTACGAGTTTAGCGAGCTGAGGCTACGTCACCGACGTCATTGTTAGGTTGAAGGAGCGAGTGGTCACTACGAGTTTAGCGAGCTGAGGCTACGTCACCGACGTCATTTTTAGGTTGAAGGAGCGAGTGGTCACTACGAGTTTAGCGAGCTGAGGCTACGTCACCGACGTCATTGTTAGGTTGAAGGAGCGAGTGGTCACTACGAGTTTAGCGAGCTGAGGCTACGTCACCAACGTCATTGTTAGGTTGAAGGAGCGAGTGGTCACTACGAGTTTAGCGAGCTGAGGCTACGTCACCGACGTCATTGTTAGGTTGAAGGAGCGAGTGGTCACTACGAGTTTAGCGAGCTGAGGCTACGGCACCGACGTCATTGTTAGGTTGAAGGAGCGAGTGGTCACTACGAGTTTAGCGAGCTGAGGCTACGTCACCGACGTCATTGTTAGGTTGAAGGAGCGAGTGGTCACTACGAGTTTAGCGAGCTGAGGCTACGTCACCGACGTCATTGTTAGGTTGAAGGAGCGAGTGGTCACTACGAGTTTAGCGAGCTGAGGCTACGTCACCGACGTCATTGTTAGGTTGAAGGAGCGAGTGGTCACTACGAGTTTAGCGAGCTGAGGCTACGTCACCGACGTCATTGTTAGGTTGAAGGAGCGAGTGGTCACTACGAGCGTCTAACGCCCAAATGCTCAAACTCATCTTAGATTTAAGCACGACTCAAGTAGGCATACTTTGACAGTTTTCTATGAAATACTGTCAGAAAATCGTCGTTTTAGACGGGCTTAAATCTGAGTTGTGTTTGGGTTTTGCTATTCGATTCGAACTGGGCTAGTAATCTAGTGGAGTAGCGAGTTTAGTAGCCAAAAATTAGTTCAGGAGTTATTAAACTATTTCGAGATCGAGATTCACTCAAAACTCGATATAAATAAACCGATGATAAACATAAAGTAAATAATGAATCACCTATTTTTTATGTTTACAAAAACGACCCCTTGCCGGTGGATATCCGAATAATTCTCCATTTAACACATGTAAATTTACATGCAAGCTAAGCCGCGGGGCGCAGCTTGTATACTATAATATCTATAAACATCTTATTAAGAAAGTGACTTTTCGTTTCAGTAGAAGGCCATGTTTACAAACATTTTATCTTTAATTTGACCGGAGTTATGGTTATGGTATATACTCTTATTTCCGCACTTAGACACGGATTGGTCCATTGTGCGTGGTGTGTTCTGCTAGTCTAACCACCCTAACTCCGTCCAGAAACGCAGAATCTTCCTGGATCTTCACAGGCTTCGCGGTGTGACATCGGATGGTCGAGGATTTCGTGTCGTTGTGCTGTTGACCGGAGTACATGTATGTATAAGTATATAGGCCTCCTCATCGATTTCGATGACGGCGACCCTAGATATCACGGATTTTTTCTATCCTGAGCTCTAATATGGCTCGCTAGACCGAACTTGGTCTTGAATACCCAACGGCACGTATGGCAGTAAAGTTGGCCCGATGAGTTATATGTATGTATGGTATACGTGTAGGAGGGCTTAGGTCCCTGTTTTCGTATCTGGCGTCTTGCGTCCATTGTCTAAGATCCATCTTAAAGATCAAGTTGCAGGACCGTATTCCTATCTCTGGGGTTTTGCGTCGCTCCGGAATGTACGGCATGGAAGCGCTTCTGATGCAACGGCAACTTAAGTGGTGTGGACATGCCCTCCGCATGGAAGATCGTCGTTTACCAAAAGCTGTCTTTTATTCGGAGATGGCAGAGGGTAATCGAAGACACGGCGGTCAGCATCAGCGCTACAAGGATTTGTTCAAACGCCACCTCACCGCTTGCGATATTGACCCGGGGTGGTCATCTTGGCGATCTACTATTTACACGTATAAGTAGTGAGACACCTGAGTGTTACACCAATGCCTAAGGCCTAGGGCTCCACGTATTGTCCCGCGTTGCGTTAGAAGCGAGCGCGGCGCTGCGCGTGTCACATGGCGGCGCGGCTCTTATACAGGTCCTCTTCCAGGTCGAACGGGATGGGGTCTGCGTACCCGGAGTCGTCGTACCGGAGAGACCTGCCGATACAATCATCACTATTACTACATAGTATACTCGTAAAACAAAGACGCTTCCCGCTGTCTGTCTGTCCCTATGTATGCTTAGATCTTTAAAACTACGCAACGGATTTAAATGCATTTTTTTATATAGATAGAGTGATTCAAGAGGAAGGTTTATATTTTTTGTTATATTTTTATTTTATTTTATTTTTATATTCAATGATTTCGAGAACATCGCGGAAAAAGAGCTGTCA
The DNA here is from genome assembly GCA_947044415.1 of Eupithecia dodoneata. Classification (NCBI taxonomy): domain Eukaryota; kingdom Metazoa; phylum Arthropoda; class Insecta; order Lepidoptera; family Geometridae; genus Eupithecia; species Eupithecia dodoneata. Next base: position 12,092,881 of record OX345664.1, on the reverse strand, counting down.
TGAAAACAGCTACAGTGACATTCAAACTCATCCTAGAACACGAAATACGTAAAAACTTAGAGGAGAAGGCCTTATCATATAGAAGGTACTTAAATAATTAACAAATACCCTTGAAACGTTTCCAAAGAACAACACTTTTATCTTTGTTCATCTTCATTTCATCAACTCGCTAACAGTCACAACGTGTGCGAAGCCGCGGGCAGAAACTAGTCATAAGTAATTTGCTAATTTGAGACACTCCTACACTAGCTAGTGCACTCCTCTGCGGTTGTTGCGGATTCAATCATCACTGTCATATCACATCCGGGAGAAACTGGTTAATGGAATTTCTACAGAGTCCATTGTAGTCCTTGTTGAATCAGGTCATCTTTTTATTTTGACGACCGATGTGACCATAGCGCATCGGTACCAAAATAAAATGATAATTGCAGCAGGCGGAAGTGACCCAGAAAGTTGCGGGTTCGATTCACGCCAGGGAACAACTTAGGATAGATGATTATTACAGCATTATATATTTATTTATAGAAAATGAAACAGTTCAATTCATTTCTTGATATTAATATAAGTCCTTCCTAGCAGGAAAGTTCGGTACAGAGAAAATATTACTAGAACCTTAGGTCTTCGATGGATATGAACACGAACAAGCAACAAGAAAATATAATTTCTCCCTAGACAGTATTTCTCTCCAAATCGTAATTTGCGTTAACGTTGCGAAGGTTCTCTACTACCAGGGACCAGTAATTGGTCCCCGCTACTACTAAAAACGAAAATCATGCTTTGAATTGCACTGTCATCGTAAATGCATCGGTTATCTTCAGAGAGGATGAGCGAGTTCATTTGTTTTAATTTGCTCATTCGAGGGATTTCCATGGGAGGCTGGATGCTATCATCAGATAAGCAAATGAATCAGGTAGAATCATTTACGAAGATTTTTGTAAAGATTAATGCGAGTTAATATTATGTGAAATATTGGATGTCGATAAGACAATATCGTAATACATATTTAAGCCTTTTCGACTCAAATAAAAGATACCGAGCGCGTTTATGTCTTTTGTTCGTGTTTAAATGTATGACAGTTTATTTCCACTTAAAAGGTTTGCTTGTTTGTCTATACTAATATTATAAAGAGGAAAGGTTTGATTTTTTGTTTGTTTGTAACGAATAGGATCCGAAACTACTGGACCGATTTGAAAAATTCTACCACCGTTAGGAAGCCTAAATATCCGTGGTGAACATAGGCTATATTATATTTTCAAAAAAGTAAGGGATCCTTACTAAAACTCCAATAATGTAACCCAAGGTGTGAAAAATGTACCTATAAAATTCCTTGCATATCAATACGCCATTTTTTTTTAAATAATCGTGGTTGCCTAGCAACGCTCTTTTGACAACAAAGGTTTGATAACAATTTACTGTATGGAAACTCTTTTGTCGCCTTTTTTGATTATTTTTTTATTTTTTATATTTTATATTTTTTTGCTACCACTCCTTGCAAAACGAACGCAGGTGTGCGTGCTCCACTGCATAGAATGACAACGGCATATAATAAGTACTTTTCTGAAACAGATCCATTTGCTGCTTCACCAGCTTTGTATAAGACAGCCATCAACCTGATATTGTCAACTGATACTATCTTCGATTGTACTTAACTCTTCATGTGAATTACATTGTTGCAAATGCTCACTAACACCACCCCTTGTACAAGTAATAAGTGGATAACGGGGCTGGTTCACTTCTAGAATTAAGTTTATTTAAGTTTAATAGTTTATAGTTAATTTACAAGTGATACTGTTTGTTATCCCTAAGAAAGAAAAATAAAATAAAAAATAAAAAAAAATTGTAGTAAAGCGTTTACATTATCTTTGATTTTGTATCTGTAGACACGATAATAATTTGTTGTGGTTGTGTTTGTTCATTGTTATTCTTTCAGATTATTTGCGAAAAGTGACTACAATACCCAAATCATAAGTTCTCTATCATAATAGTTGAGACAGACTGGCGAGAAATATTGACCTTCTCACAGCGAGAGCTCGGGCAGGCTGATAAAGAAACTTTGCAAAGGTCTATCATGGATGGAAGCGGACGATATTGAACTCAACTTTTCAGATCTGAAAATACTGTTTAGACTCGCCCAAGATATCTTAAAGTACAAAAACAAGCAGATATATTCCACTTTTAAATACCCAAGTGACATTCTTTATCCTACTTAATATTATAAACGCGAAAGTTTGTATATTATAAGAGGAAAGGTTTGATTTTTTTGTTTGTATTGAATAGGCTCCGAAACTACTGGACTGAAAAATTATTTCACCGTTGGAAAGCTACACTATCCTCGGTGAACATAGGCTATATTATATTTCAAAAAAAATTAGGGATCCTTACTAAAACTCCAATAATGTAGCCAAAGGTATACCCGTGCGAAGCCGGGACGGTCCGCTAGTCTTTGATATTTTGATTTTGATAGAAGTCTAGCAATCTCTTATTTGGTCCAATGGAGAACACGGACCAAATATATTCAAATTGATTACCTACGCAAGTGGTATGACGCTCGAGGAGCGCGGGGTCGTCGTATCGGCGCGAGACGACGGTGAAGTCTCAAGTGTTACCTGTTACTCTGTTGCCCATAAAGAATGATATATATTTATGTTACCTGTCAGGGGTTCTAGTGCGACAACGCGAGGGCGGCGGCGAGCGGGACGATGCTCGCAGGAGCGCGGGGTCGTCGTATCTGCGCGAGACGACGGTGAAGTCGTGGTGCGCGTCGATGAGCTTCTGCAGACGGGACACCATCTCGAAGTCGGAGACGGTCGCCGGAACCATGATGCCGAGCAGTTTGGCGATTGAATTCCTAGATGGAAGAAATTAATCATTAGTCATTGATCTAGAACAAAGTTAGTGCGTAGTGCTGTAGGACGCCCTCCGGCCAGATGACCTGCAAAAGACTGCTGGTAGTAGTAGTGTTGTTACCTGAAGCTCTGCAGCTGCGCCTCTCTCCTCTGACTCTCAGCCAGCATCTCCTTGGTCCTCCCCAGGTCTTCCCTGATCATCGTGAGCTGATGCTCCGCACTGTTTCTCTCCTGCTCGAAGGTCTCTCCGCTGGCTCTCACAGCATCCTTCAGCACGCAGACCTTGCGGTTGTATCGCTGACGGACCAGGTCCGCTTCCTCCAACTTCTTCTGGAGTTCTTCCACTTTCCGCGCCCGTTCTAATGCTGCTATCTGGAGAACGAGAAGTTAACGTTATCATGTGGTACCTAGGATGAATTATTTTCAATAAAAATTACAATTATCAGATACAGTTACAAAATGCACATGAAACAGATGAGTTGTAGTTAAGGAAGAGCGTTTCCTCCTAATATTCCTCCTATATACTTAAAAGGAGGTCTCGAACACTGAACAATGTATATGAACCATAAGAGAATGACAATAAATAAACATTTTGTATTTGTATTTATTTGTAGCTGGCCGCGTATGTCACAAGAAGCTTATGGTGACGGGCGTCGCGTGTGTCGGCGGGTCGACCCAGTTTCTTGTAAGTACCTTGTAGTCAGCGGCGTCGGCGAGCTGCGCGTTGAGGTCGCGCAGCTGGCCGCGTGCGTCCGCGAGCTGCACAGCTAGCTTGTCGCACTGCCGCGCCAGCTTCTTGCTGCGCGCCGTCGCCTCGTCGCGCTCCGCTTGCAATACTGCGCGGACACGGCAACTCTCCTCCTGACATAAACATATCCTTACCGACCTTTTTATTGTCTAGTTAGGTATAATCCATGTACAGGGCCTATTTTCCCTCGTAATGTACTATTTCCATTTCCATTTGCATGTCTTGATATTTTTATATAATATAAGTATTTATTAGCCGCTACGGCTTCGCCTGCTTTGATTTATCAGGAATAGTATACTATTGGAATTAAAAAACAATTAAATATTTACTTACGTCCAACAATGACATTCTACCTACTATGTGCTACAAATTAAGTCAGATATTTTGGTTAGGTTATCATTGCAAAATAAAGGTACTTTGTACAAGCAAAAAAAAAGGTCCGTCATCGATACCTGAACACTGAGCTTGCGCCGCAGTAGGTCCAGGTGCAAGTCCTTCCGTTGCAGCTGCTCGCGCAGTATTTTGATGCGTCGCTGTAGCTGGTACACCACCGCGGTCTGCAAGTTATTAACTATCATGGGAAATATCCTATTCTGAACTTCAGAAGATTTTACATAACATTTTAAAACCCCGGCTATCCATCACGAAAGCTCTGGTATGATGGATTTAAACGGATGAAGTGTAATGATTCAGAGTAAGTGCTTATTTTGTAAGCCTAAAGAAAATAAAACATTTGAATTTGAATTTAGAGTTTCAAGAAATCTTATGTATTTATTTATGGAAGTAAACTTTGCTGTTCGAGTTGTTATATGCAAGGGCATACATAGTACTTACAGCAGTATAACATAGAAGGTGACAGCAATTTATTTCATGGTAGAATATTCACTTCAGTGTAGTGACTAATTCAGTATTTCAAATTTATTCAAACAAGACATGGTTCATAATCATAAACAAAACATACATAGATGGAATAACACATAAGAACTGCACATATCGCCCGAGAACAGGTACGTTAATATTATAGGATTAGGTAATACTACTTAACTAGTTATAGATGTTATAAATATTAAAATTAAAATGACTATCAACTTAACTACTAATAGTTAACTATGGATGTACCTAGCTAGATAGAGGTAGGTGTTGTTAATAGTAGTGATTTAAATGCCATCAAAGTCTAAAATAAAACTAATGATGAATACGACAAAGTGACAACCAATTTGCTTAATTGTTACGCAAAAAACATTCATAATAAAAACTGCTATATTAATTGCAATTTAACGACATAAGTACTTGAATGTGGAAAATTCTGTTAACAGATGACAAGTGCATAAGTAGGTACCCAATGTGCATTATAATATTAAGGTACATCTCAGATTGGCTGAGAGTATGATGACGTATCTAGTTACGAATAAAAGGTAAGTAGAATGATTAGCTTATGAAGTTTTATGATTTACATATTAAGTCAAGTGGTGTCTATCCAACTGTCCAGTTTTATGATTTACATATTAAGTCAAGTGGTGTCTATCCAACTGTCCAGTTTTATGATTTACATATTAAGTCAAGTGGTGTCTATCCAACTGTCCAGTTTTATGATTTACATATTAAGTCAAGTGGTGTCTATCCAACTGTCCAGTTTTATGATTTACATATTAAGTCAAGTGGTGTCTATCCAACTGTCCAGTTTTATGATTTACATATTAAGTCAAGTGGTGTCTATCCAACTGTCCAGTTTTATGATTTAAATATTAAGTCAAGTGGTGTCTATCCAACTGTCCAGTTTTTTATCATCTGTGGACGATTCTGTGACGATATGATTTTTATATAATACATTTATTTATTATAAAAAAGTGAGTGTAAAGTGGTTTTAGTAATATTCTGTATCTGCTTTCGATGTCTAGTTTCTTAACGACTAAACGTCCAATATATTTATATTGCCCACCAGAAGAGATGTTTGCCCCTTCAAGCCCAGCGCGCCAAGTCAAAGTTTGCAATGGATTTCCGTAAAGTAACGCCTGAAACTATTGTTTATTTAGGTTCTTAGTGAGACAGAACGTGATACCTATCACTGAACACTAGATATAAATGAATAAATAATAAATATCATGCATACATTTCGTAAGAATAGCTTTTGCGATTATGATAGGTACTTCGCTACCCCTAGTGCATACAATTTTATCTACTCTACCTATGTAGATTCACAAGCTACCTAAAGGTACTTATTACGAATTGTAAGCATTCAGTAAATGATACGATGCTATAGGTAAATAAATAAATAGGTATGATTTCAATCAGCATTCAAAAGAAGTGAGCAAATTGCAATTGCATTCAACGATAACCTACTGGAGGCTAGAGAATCTGCATGCCAATTTAGCACTAATGTTAATGTCCATAAAGTGCAGTTGTCTTACTTCTTTTAGATAAGGCAAGTCATGGAACGAACGTTCCCGGCGCAGCCTCGGTAAGGTGCCATAGTATCCGTAATATAGCATCTACACAGAACACACTCATATAATATAACACCATCACATAACTAATACAATTAAAAAAAAAATAGCTTTTAAACGTGTCTTGTTGGCGCGAGATTAAACTTATATTGTGGTTTTTATTTTTTTCTACGTTCTACACGATTTAAACTAAGGGAAAAGTAATTTGCCACAAATCGTTAACCATTTCTTAAACATAGAACTTTGATTCATTGGTGTTTTGGGGCATTCGAGAAAATATGAGATTTTGTGCTCGAAATGAACATTTATCGAATCAATTAAATTGGGCTGGATCATAGAAAATATAGTTAAAAACACAAAATAATTTCGCGGCAACAGAAAACGAACCACATTAAGGACTGTAGTGTAGTTATGTTGTTCGATGATGATGATCATCAGGGCATCTTTTCGAGTTTATGATACTTTTTTTCTAAAATCGAGTAGGTACTTGTTTCTACTTATGCCTGTAACCGATTCCAATCTACATAATAATGTGTGCGACAACGCTGAAGGAAAACGCTTGTCGTCATGACTAATGAAATCAATAAAAAGAAGGGTGCAATCGTAAATAGTTACATACAGGATAGGTATGTGGAAATGTCCCAGAAGGTTGTTATTTACAGGTAAAACGTGGGTAAAACCCTGGTAACGCGTGTTTTCATGACTAAATTATAAAAAGAGGGCAAGCCATCCGTGAAGACGTCGTATGTTTTTGCGTTGTATCTAGGCCCGACTCTGGCGTTTCATAATGATGGTGAGATTCCTCTAAATTATCGTTTAGTGATCTAAGGTCCGATTACATCTACCGGCACAGTGCGTGTCAGACCCGCGCAGACTAAATATTCATTTCGCCAGTACGGCGCGGCGCGGCGGCCGGTATCTGTCGGTTTATACACTGTAGATATAAATACGTTTATACACAATGTACTGTATAATATTTTAAGGCAAGTGTCTGGCACGCTTAATGTCTGTAGCTATAAACTGCCCTTTATTGTTGCGCAGAGTCGGAGCTATAATACAAGGTGGAATTTAAATAAAGTCACATAAAAAAAGACAGTTCCTACAATCCCTTAAACACTTTCTTAGTAGCCGTTAATGTTACTATTTACAACGGCCATTACGGATGTAAGCGAGTTAACTACCTAACCTTATTAGTGTTGGAGTGCTTGGAGGGATACTGGGGAACTGCACTCACCCCAAAGAAGTCCCTCGTTAAGGGATGAAACGTTGGTGTTCTTTCAATACAAATAAGGTTCGAAGTTAACCCGCTTATATATCAGCAATGAATTCGTCAAACAACGACAGATTATATTAACAACGCGTGAAAAAAATCAATGTTAGTATTTTTTTAAAGTTCTACAAGTAATTTAGAGAACAGGTTAAGAAGTTTTGCGCAGAATATAAGCCATTTGCTAATCTAATTATTTATAAAACCTAGAAAATAGTGGACACCCGATTTTTTCACGCATTTCCAACATTAATTACTTAGGCCACCTTACGCACCACGGTCACCACGGAAGACCAGCGCTATGGTATGATCTGCTCTACCTAGCACATGCTGAGTGGAGACCGATTTTGTTGGTTTCTCTGTTAATTTATACGAGTAGATATGTATACTATTTGTCTCTGTTCTGGCAAAATAAAAAATATTTTTAGTTATTTACTTTTACAGGCTATAAGTGCCCCGACTGACCTTATCCACGATCTTGTCACTCTCGAGTCTCGCCAGCTGCTCCGCGCGGTGGATGATGGCGTCCGTGTGCAGCTCAATGCCCACGTCTTGTGTCAACTCGTCCATGTTGAGGATGCGGCTGAGCCGTTCCAGGAAACCTACGAACTGGGACAAATGGTTCTTTTATTCATAGCCGTTATTTGTGAAATACTAATTCGATGAAATTATCAGTTTCGGTCAGTATTCATTTAATTATAAATTTATTTCCTATACAATTTGTCAATTATTTTTTATGAATTACATACATATTAGTTAAGGACAATATTGTATTCTGTATAGGTTGCCTTATTATTATTACAATTGATTTGTAACTTGGTGTTATAAATAAAGAATTGTATTGTATTTGTGAAGAGGTCATGCTGGAATAGGTTGAGGTCTTCGTCCGGTCAAAGCGGCGAATACTTTAATAATTTGGCGTGATTCAAAAAACTATAAACCGACTTCAAATTTCTATAAGAATCATCGCAATCGGTTGGCATGATATGAGTTATTTGTCGCGCACATACATAATGCAAATTTAAGCCTATCTATATGGTTTGCTCATGGATGCCACTGTCAGAACTGGGCTAAATTAAAATGTGACCACACGGGAAGCACCAACTTTCAAATAAAAAGCATCATCAAAATCGGTTCACCCGGTCGAAAGTTCTAAGCTAACAAAAATAAAAAAAGCAGTCGAATTGAGAACCTCCTTTTTTAGCCGGTTAAAAACACTAGGCGCTGGATGTATGATCAGAAAACTCGATGTTTCGATCATAAAATGAGCTTTTCGAACTAACATTAGCTTTATCCTTCCTGAGATTATCCCTAGCCATCTCCACCCCATTGAGCTCGGCCTCCAGCTTGTGCAGCTTGGCTTCCAGCATGTTCCTCTCATCTTCCAGGATGCGGACCCTCGTGGTGACCTGTAAAGTTCATAAACTTTATTGCTAAAAAGAATCATTACAATCACATAATTAATTTGTAGATTCACTACACAGACACTTTTAGTAGCTAGGTACACATTGAATTGAAACTCGTTCTGCTTGCTTCCAAAAGGTCTGGCAGAAAATCAGTTATTTTGCTTCTTTAGCAAACGTGTGTCATTACGCTGAGCCCAGGCCTTTTAACATCCTGCAGCCCACAGACATCTTACCCATATTAATTTTAATTTAATAATTGTTTATTTTTTCTTATTTTAGTCAATGTGTTATAATAATTTATCTATCTATCTAGTTTACATTTGGAAATACATAAGTCCAGTACATATTGAGATTCCAGTTCAACCTATTATGTAGCATCAGTTGCCTAAACTAGACTGAAAAGTCTGTAATATAGGCAGCTCCTATGTTACAATAATAATTGTTTGAAAGATGAGGATAAAATAATTTACCTGCTCATTCATGTGCGCTGTGCGACTGAGCTGCTGGGACTCCAGACCCAGCTTGTCGCGGAGAGCGTCCATGGCCTGGACAAATAAGAACAATGGATTTTTCGATAGGATGTAAATATTAGAGAAATAAATTAAATGACTTGTATACGTTAGAAGACTTTCAAGAGCTGATTAACTCAACGCTATGCTCTAAAAACATTATTTTTGTAAATAAACAACAATACCAAGAAAATATTGGTATTTTTTTTACGACAATTCTAGATTGCCTGGGAGAAATGTCGCTGTCAGCGATAAGACCGCCTATTGTACTGTTCACGTGTAATATTTAGATATAAGGTGTTATTTTGTTATGTTTTAAGTGCAATAAAGTGTACATTCATTTAATCATTAAATCATTTGGAACAAATCGTAAAAGTTCGAAATTATTTTGTCAGGGTTTTGGGAGCTTTATTCGTATTTCGTTCGTTTTTGAACTCGAATAAGCAACTTTTTCACAGTGTACTTACCACAGCCCGGTCCTTATTCTCACTGAGTATCTCTCGGATCCTATCCTTGATGGTGCTCTCATGGGCCTCCACGAACCGCGTCGGCAGGCTCAGCAAGATAGCGATGGACTCCATCGTGTTCCGGAACTCTGCCTGGAGCCGTAGGTACTTCTCGTCGCGATGTTTCAGGTCCTCTGAATAGGTTAGATTACTCAATTCTCAAAAAATATTAGCCTAGCAATCTAGTGAATAGGATATGTAATCAGACTTGTAGAGATTTTTCATTAGACATAAACAAAGTTACAAATTACAGTTAAACCGGTGCAGTAAAAACTAGACAACATAAATAAGTTAATAATACTAGCTATTATTAACTTATTTATGTTGTCTAGTTTAGATTAACAATACATTTAGATTTAAGTGCACAAACGATTCAGGACTAGCGCTGTGTGTGGGTGTCTGGGGATTTGTGTGTCGGTGTTTGAGTGCGGCCTTACCTCTTAACTGCATTATCAAAGATTCATTCTGATTCACGTTGTCTGTCACAACGTTCAAGTTCTTCGAGCAATGCGCCAGCTTCTCCCTCGCCTCATGCAGTTCCCTCTCGATAACTCTGTTCTGGACAAACAGCGACTCTTTCTCCTGTTTCAACCGCTCGATATCAAGGATCTGCCCTGAGACTTGCCTCTGCAGCATTTCTTTATCAGCGCTGGTTCTTTCCAAGGCGTCTCTGCAGCTGCGGAGGTCTTGTTCCGTGCTGGAAAGGTTCTCCGTGGTGTTCATACACTTGTTCTTCAGCCTCGTGATGTCTTGGACGAGTTCTGCCGCCTTGATGATGAGGCTCTCAGGCGAGTGAGTGTGTGTGGAGTCACAGAACTCCGCGTCCAAGGCCGCAGACAGCCGACGGACGAGATCGTGGAACTGACAACGCGCATTCTCCTTCATCTGCTCCTCGTTATTACACTCCAGCTCAAGAGATCGCAGCTTCTTCTCTAAATCTTTAATCTTCTCTTCTTGGAAGCGGTTGTCTCTCTGCAGGGTCTGCAGGGCGATCTCGCTGCGCCCCTGGCATGTCTGCAGGTTCCTGTGTATCTCCTCGAGGTCCTGGATCTTCTTCCGCAGCGAGGATATGACCGCGTTCTGGCGCGCATTGTGCTCGCGGAGGTGGTCGATCTCGACCTGCTGCTCGAGGACCCTCTGATCGCGGGACAGCATTTGGTTTTTCAAGTCACTGTTCTGTAATACCCAAGCCGATAAGTTAGTCGGAAATGTATCTACATGCTGTGGTTCATAAGAGGGAATGGTTAGCTCACTTCCGAGGTAAGTTTATCTCTCTTGTACTGAAGTCCGGCCAAATCGCTTCTCAACGATGTGATAAGGTCATTCCCGGCTTCGGTTGCATCCATCTGAAATAAATGATCAGTTAAAGTCACCACCATACTATCAAACGAAGATGTTCAAGTTGTCAGGAAACTCACAAAATTCCAGTTATTTCCGGTACGCCCCGGGAAATGCAAGTACAGTCTGTCGTGACTGGCAGAAGGCGACTAGGGTAAAAAAGCGGGTACTCCATGATTGCATGTAGCGTGATCCGCCTCGCTATTTAAGACTTACGTGCCTGGAGTCACGACATCTTATTGAATACGCCGTGCATGCTCAGTTGGGGAATTTACATAAATCCAGGAACTGCCTTGGAGAATTTACGGGAATCGTAGATATCAACCTAACTCGCCAAAACTTAGCTGGTACTAATAAAAATACGCATTCTGTGTCCGGAAATAGCAAGTAATGCACCATTATCTTGTACATCATTCACAGTTGTTTGGTACGGTCGGCAGTACAATCACCTTAATAAGTCACGTTATTCAAGAAGGTACCTACCTAAAGAACTTACGTCTCGGTTAAAATGTGCATTTCAGATAGGTAGTGGAAACATGCGTTTTTGATGATTATATTTCGATAGATGGTCTTTTGCCAATCATACGTGAGGTTTTCTTTGAAAGTTGTTAATCCGCTGCTGCTAAGATTCCTTTGCGAAAAAGGTACAAGATTTTAAACGGAATTCACTTATTTTTTCAGCGTTAATTAAGTAATTTACCTAACTACCCACAAACGGCTATTTTTGCCGACGTTACATACACCGATACCGGAAAACTTCCGTGCACGGTACGAAGTATCGCATGGCAAGCTCCCCCCTTAATGATGGGCCACCATGAAATATCAAAGGTAGACATAACCACCTACTTTCGTAAACGATCGCGGCCCTGTTCGTAAACAAAGTGGAACAAAATACGCGCTCGAGTAGTACAGTCATTGATAAAAATAGTGGAACAGTTTATAAATACAGAGATCAGGCCTGACTTTGTGGAAATGTATTATTGCTAAATATTAGTATATGTAATAGAAGTCATTATATAGGCAATTGCTTTGCACAAAACCCTGAGGTCAAAATCTCCTTACCTATGGAGACCTAAGACCTAAGATCCAACAAAATGCAATTCGCATGAACCTACATGATTACCTAGTACGTCCTAATATGTATTATCGGTACATACACGCCATCATCACGGAATAACTGAAGACACTGCGAGTAAGTTTTTATTGGCAGACATACCGATCTACCTTAATTTTTTGTATTTTACTACAAACGTTACCACTACCACCGGTTTAATTAAATCATGGTAAATATCCCTATAATAATGTATTTTCAACACCTTCACTGCGATCACCAATCCGTCTGCCAAGGGGTGATTATGGGAAAATAGTCTTTGTTTGGAGGAGGCACTGACTGACATTTATCATTATTTCAATCATATAAATAAATAAATAATGCTGGACAATTCACAGAGCATTATCTAACCCCAAGCTAAGGGGTACCAGATGACTGATATAGGAACTTAATTCAATATATTAATACAAAAAAAAAATATTTATTTGCCATTTCACTTATATGTATATGTACACATTTCTGGCGGCCCCCGCACGAGGCAAGCCTGTGTCGCGGGAAACTAGTAATATGAAAAGATATTTTTATTTTATATAAAAAGTACCCAGAACACCCGGAACAAACATTTGCAGAACGTACAAACAATTTTCCCAAGGTGGGAACCGAACCCGCAACCTCCTGGGTCGCAAGCGGATCTTCGCGCACCGCCGCGCCGCCACCACGGAGTTTTAACAATATAATTGATGTATGAATCAAACATTACCCACGGTATATATACATATATATACAAATCTACATCCAAATATTAATATTATTTATACGTGTTCTTGAGTGGAGACCACGACTCGGCAAACGTAGTGTAGGACGCCCTCCGACCAGGTGGGATGACGACCTGCGAAAGACTGCAGGTAGATGCTGGATGCGGCAAGCTGAAGACAGGGCGCTATGGCGCTCATTGGGGGAGGCCTGTGTCCAGCAGTGGACTGCTATAGGCTGATGATGATGATCCAAATATTATCGACTCACAAGCATACTTATGTTTTCAGGGTTCGTGTACCTACCGTACACGAACCCTGAAAACATTACACTCCTTTTTTCGGCAGTCGTATAAAAAAGAAACGTGCGTGTGTATAAGGACCCTATGACAATGAATAAATATTATACTAACTTCTGCGCGCGGTTTCGTTCACGCGTCACACCTCGATAAAAGCTTATGAAATAAACTTGCATCCGAGGTTCTACTGTTCTGTGGCAACATCCCTGGATGTTGAAGCTTTTACTAGTGAGAGTAGGTCCAGAGATTATCCCCTACTCAGTAACTCATAAACAAACATATTTTACTCCTCCTAAGTAGGTATTAGTATAGATGATCCATTCAAAGTGCATTCAGATCCAAACCATTAAACCCATTGTAAACACCACAGAACAATAATATCTGGTAAACACGTAACGAAAGTTGTTGGTGACAGATCAAGATAAGAGAAGTGACCTCTAGTGTTCAGAAAGTCCAAAGTTACTGTTGTTCAAAATGCCTACCTCTGTGGGAGTCTTCCGGCAAAGCGTTTCGTAAATCTTCCAATTCTCAGTATCCTCACTCCCTTTATCTTCTTCCATCGCGTATGAAAGTGCGAGAATAAATAAATAATAAGCGCGTAGTGAATTAAAAATTAACTCTTGTCCGAAAATCAACACGCTTCGATAGTTGAGCCGACCGCGTTGCTATGAGCCCTAGTGTGTAAACAAGGTTCCTGCAAGAATCGATCGGTTTTACTAGTTTCTTGGTATTGCTACAGTAGAATAATTGGAAAACTTCGCGCCTGTCGTACCTCCTTATAAGTATGTACTTAGGTACTACATTAGTAGCTATGCTCAGAATCTCTCTTTGATTTGACATTGCATTGTTACATTTGTTTCCGAATTTACATAGATAATATGCCTTATATAAATACTCAAAACTCAAATCATGGTAAATATCCCGTTTTAAATGTTTTATAGGATGAGATGCAATCAGTTGAAGACTAAGACTGGTCTAAAATTCAGTCCCACACAAATTGTAAATACATAGGTTAGGTACCTACTAACAAGGCAAGTTAATAATTTAATAACTATACTGATGTGATTGAAACTCATATTAGTTAGGAAATGTTTTAATTACGAGCTAAGAGTACAAGTTTGTACAATGTTTATAAAAAAATTATATATTTAGGCAACAAAACTATCAGATGCAAAGAAAATGAAAACTTACTATAGAATAGTGCTTAATGAATGGTGGTTTCATATATTTTGGCAGCACTGAGGTAACAACAATAACTTGACTATGCCTCAGATCTGGACACCCTCTCTAGGCGCAAATATCACAAAGATACTGATGAAATACGTTCTAAAGACAACACTTGGTGTTGTGTACAACTATCAAAAATCATGTCTTCCCAAGTAAGGGAAGAAATATATTTTTATCAAGGATTTATAATAGTAAGTATGACAATACTATCTATATAAAAAAATAAACAAAGGCCCAAAAGCACCATGGGTAATAATTTTGACTAAAGCTAAGAATACAATTGTTTGTTCCAATAACGGACTTGACCATTATTGAACACACAGCTACCTTACCTTATTTCTACACATCAATTTTTAATTAAAAAAAATAAAACATAAAATAACTCTTATATGGTGTCAGTCAATGAGGCGTTTTCCGAAAAGAAAATACCCATTTAGTTTCCAAACTCAATAGACAGACGGCGCGGCAGGGCCTTTCGCCGAAGATTGACTGTTGAAGTGTCATGTCAACCTCCTAGGACCCAGACCAACTATTTGTAGATTGTACAATAATTTGTCCCAAGGCGGGATTCGAACCCGCCACCAACGAAGGTTAATAGGATGGGTGGTTTTAGTGTAATTTGCACATCTGCTATTTTGATTTCACAAACTATCGCAATCTTTTCAGTTTGTAGGAAACCAGACTTGAGTTCTTTGATAGGTATTCTATTTTAATGAAAACACCTCATTCTGATGTCGACACAAGTAAACTAATTAGACAACATTAAAATGTTTCCATTTTTTATAACTATCGATTCCATGACTTTGCCATGTACCGGACACTAGCAAGAGTGGCGAACCAAACATTGATTGCGAATTACAAAGATATAAAAAAATAGTATCAAATTTGATCAGTTATGGCGACATCTGAATCGAAACCTTTAACATATACGGCAGCCAAATTAAATGTGAAATATTTTTAAGCAAACCATAATAAAAAACGTGAGAATGGGTTCGAGATTCAGTTATAATTGTAAGCAATACTTGGTGAAGGGAAGATGAGATGGACAAGTACTGTAAATTGCATTGTAATTAATATTCACGGCACCATAATACATTTTAGGTTACGTAAACAAACTGCACTATGGCAGTGGGCTAGGTTGATGATGAAACTAGCTTCCCATAACTTTGTTTACAAACAATTCACATAATGTTTGGCTAGACTTTACTTATAGATATAATCAATTAATGAAGACATTGAGTATAGCATAATCTAATCTATCTATCAGACTGCCTCACTTATTCCAATCCGATTTAAACGGAAAGATGACGTCATTTTCAATCACGTACGAAGGTTATACCTAAACTAGACACAATTTTTAAGAATTATTACCAAAATTACGCTTTTTGTCCGATTTTAGAACAGCTAAGTACTAACTTTAATCAAATAGAAAAATGTTACCATAAAATTGGTTTGTAATCTTATCTTTAAAGCAGTAATTATCTCAGGTTAGAACATCCGAGACAAATACTATGACAATGATAACTATTGTAGGCCTATCATTCAATGTCAAATGCACTTCAGTTCCAGTTAACATGAGTCAATAATGCAAGACCTGCTTAAACCTAGACACATAAGTACTTCAGGAATGTAAGTAACTATAATATGTTATGGCACTGAAGCTAAAATTATTCGTTCAGTAGGCTTTGAGCATGTTGGATCTAGAGTCCGCGCCACCACTGAAGTCCGATAGACGCAGCGCTGCTTTCTTCGCAGAACTAAATGTTGCTGTTGTTGTATGTAATGTTGTTTAGTTCCTGTAAGGCTCTAGAGTCTAGAGCCTTCCAACCGCAAATTTGCAGTTTGAATGCAGTTGACACGACTGCAATAGAACTGCAAACCAACTGCGCAGTCCGATTGCAGTTCATTTGCAGTCGGCGTGCAGTTCACGTGAACAACGGTTGGATTGCAGTTGAATTGCGGTCCGTCTGTCTAGAGCCTAAGACGTCAGTGGTGGCGAGCAATCTATCTTTAATTTACAAGAAGTAGAGAGTCTCGTTGAGGGAGTAGTGGGGAGCGTTGTGCAGAGAGTTGGCCGCTAGGAAGGCCAGCTTGTGTGCGTACTGGCACACCGAGGGCACGCGGACGTTGCTCGAGCAGTTGAAATACATACAGGTGCACTTGTATGTTATACGCTGGATCTGTAACAAGTGGACACTTTGTTAACACATTTTGTAGATAAATAGTATAGGCCTCCTCATCGATTTCGATGACGGCAACCCTAGATATCACGGATTCTTCCATCATGAGCTCTAATATGGCTCGCTAGACTGAACTTGGTCTTGAATACCCTACGGCACGTATGGCAGTAGAGTTTGCCCAATGAGTTTTATGTTTACTTGTAGGGCTTAGGTTTTGTAGATAGATAGACAATACTTTTATTGCACACTTATGGTTTATAAAACTTCCTCTTGAATCACTCTATTGATTAAAAAAACCTCATCAAATCCGTTGCGTAGTTTTAAAGATCTAAGCATACATAGGGACAGACAGATAGCGGGAAGCGACTTTGTTTTATACTATGTAGTGATTATTATTACATTATCTACGCTTAGTGCCAAATAAGGAGGATACAGGAGTCATCTCCTCCACGAAATGCATTGTTTATCGCTGCCGCTTTCCATACAAACCTAAAGCGATACCAGTGACGCTAGAGTATCGTGGTACAACTGTACTAGGAAGCAAAAAACAAACAACGAAACCCATAAAATTCGAATTAAAATACCAGAATAATTTTAACCAGTTATATTTTATCTAATAAATTAATAATATTATGGGTTTACAAAATAACGATTTGGACAGAGACTGAACATGTTAATGGCATTTAATAACTAAGTTACTAACCTTGTCAGCGCCAAGCGATGTCGTATCGTAAATGACATTGTACGAGGTGGGCGATATGGTGCCTTCGCGTACGTTTTGCGATACGAGGTAGAAGTCATACCTAAAACAAAGGTCATTATGTATATTTTTAAGGCCTCTCAAGCAACATTATATAACGGTAGTGGTCTTTATTGAGCAATTCTTTGAAATGAATGAAATCTTAACTTTTTATCTTTATCAAAGCTTACCTCTCCGGCAAGGTGACTACGTCGTCGATGACAGTTCCCGGACGCGGGTTCATTCCATTGGCGGTGAAGATGCGCGTGTTGATGCGCTTCGAGACGATGATGAACGCCATTTTGAACGTATCGCCTCCGTAAATCTCCGTCAGTTTTCGCTTAATCTCCTCAACCTACAAAAAAATATTTATCAATTAATGCACACTCTATTGCACTTAAAAAACATAACAAAATAACACCTTATATCTAAATGTTTTATTTTATTTAATTGGGAAACTAAAAGCTTATATTTAGGTAAAAATAGAACATAGACTTAGAGAAAATGAAGCTAACTACAGCTTTCACTCGTAGCTTGTAGATATTACACATTAACAGTACAATAGAGCTGGCAGAGGTTTTGAAATACACTGAAGGTCGCATACACTCATCACATAGTGAGCCAGGCTTTTAGTAAATTCTATTATTTAGATTTCAGCAGAAACGTATAATAACATGAGTTTATTGTTAAATAATAGTCTATATCAAATATTGTGTAAGTGTAGAAATGTATGTATTGTTTCTATTTGGTCTTTTTCATCGTCTTGATTGATTCTCGATGACAGAACACACTTTCTTCTGGTTGGTTCCCTTAGTCAACTCTTACGACCTCCACGGGCAGAGTTAAGGAGAAAGGGGTCTATTCTTACGCCGAAATTGCCACCCCTTGAATTGTAAGATGTTTTATATTTAGTTTTGTTGGTTTTTTTACGTACATTATGTGTTGAAATGAATACTTGGATTGTATACATAGGATTGTTATTTTTACCTCGTGAGAGTGCACGTACGGAATCTGTCCGTCGCCGACACCATCTCTGTATATAAAGATGCGTCCAGGCAGGCATCCTGAAAATAAATGATGCTGATTTTATTAAGTGACATTAACCATACACCATCTTTTATCGTAAGACTTGTAGACGCAAAAGGTAGTAACTTTTGCGCTTTGAAATACTTTGTTTAACAGCTTCGAAACCATAAAGTTATATGGGAAGCTTTTTCAGATAGTATTTATTACTACTAAGGGATTGTGCCACAGAGGTCGTCCTATTTATTAGTAAAAAAGCACAAACCATTCCTCTCCCTGAACTTCTTCATGGCGGTCGCGATGTTAATGGACATGTGCGCGCTCAGCTCCTCGCCCGAGGTGTGTGCGTTCACGACGCTGTAGTACTGCGTCATGGACTTGTCGAGGGACGCGATGAAGGCTCCGAAGCTCTTCTCCTTGGCGCGGGTGTCGTGGCAGACGTCGAACCCGATCACCATCAGGTTCGGGATCGGGATGTCGACGGACCAGGGCGCGCCGCCCAACTGTACAACAAAAGCTCAGCTTATTAAACTCAAAACTCAATAGCATATTTTATTTCTCTAGGCTTTCAAAATAAGCACTTATTATCAAATAACATTTTTTTTATTTTAATGTTCACTTCAATTTTTTGTCCACTAGTGGAAGAAGTGAAAAAGAAACCACTGGCATGTTCATATAACTTATGTGTCTACTACATTTGATTAGCTTATCTAAATCTAAGAATTCATTAAAGCGGCTATAGTCAGCTAGAAAATGTATAAGGCATAAATAAGTGAATTGAGCTACATCATTTATTTATTTAAGAAGATAGGAGTTTATCATTCAGCTATTGGTTAGTACAATTGCATAAATTTGTTAGTAAAATAACTAAATAGGTCAGTAAACTTAAAGAACTAAGGTTTGCGACCGCCCGACTTTCGTCATTTTATAAAAGCCGAGTTTATCAGCGTATGGCCCCAACGCAACGCTGATAGAACGACTACTGATTATGAATTTTGGGCATTGACAGATATAGGCTTGCAAAGTTGCTGAATTTGCACCAAAATTGATTGAATTACTTTCGTCGATTTGTTTGAAATCGATATCCACGACTAAATTTTGCGACGAAAAAGATTTCCAATTCAAGATGGCTGACATTCCATCTTGGAATTGGAAATCTTTTTCGTAATCTACGAGTTTGAGTTAGTCGAAAACGATACCCGCAATTTGTGTAAGGATATTAGTGATTTTATTTTGCTATTGACATGTGTATATTGGATTATTAGTTTTATTAAATTCAATGCTAGTGATTATTTAAGTTTCTTTCTCAGAGCTAAGTGGATAAAAAATGATATAATAGTTTAATACCTTGCAGTTAATCTGTATTGCCACTTTCGTAGCAATAGACATGGCCGACTTTCCAGTCATTTTGCGGGCGCATACAACTTGTGTGGGCACCGCGCGGTCCACGGTACATTTCTTCTTTATGGCCTCATATCTGAAAATAATAGGTCTTGATACTATTTCTACTTTTTGAGATTATTAGGTCATCATCAACGGCTTATACTGGGCCACTGTTGGACGCACGCATCCGCCTGACAAATACCTTAATGGTTTTTATCGTATGGGTTGGGTAGTGCCCTTACTCTCTTAAGACACCCGCGGGAAAATTTGGGGTTGGTGGAAATTCTAACCTCGCTACTAAAGATAAGTATCAAGACTCACCGATCGGCAGTGTTCTTCATCAAACAGCACATAATGAGTGCTGGGTTCCTCTTGGCGATTACTTGTTCGCATGTGTTGGCGAATTCAAGAGCAGAGTCGTTCCTCATTGAAACTGAAAATATATTTTTCACAATGAGTTATATAAATTTATAGGTCAACCGCCGCACCAAACCTTCTACAATCAACATCCGAGCCCAATTTATAGGTCAACCGCCGCACCAAACCTTCTACAATCAACATCCGAGCCCAATTTATAGGTCAACCGCCGCACCAAACCTTCTACAATCAACATCCGAGCCCAATTTATAGGTCAACCGCCGCACCAAACCTTCTACAATCAACATCCGAGCCCAATTTATAGGTCAACCGCCGCACCAAACCTTCTACAATCAACATCCGAGCCCAATTTATAGGTCAACCGCCGCACCAAACCTTCTACAATCAACATCCGAGCCCAATTTATAGGTCAACCGCCGCACCAAACCTTCTACAATCAACATCCGAGCCCAATTTATAGGTCAACCGCCTCACCAAACCTTCTACAATCGACATCCGAGCCCAATTTATAGGTCAACCGCCGCACCAAACCTTCTACAATCAACATCCGAGCCCAATTTATAGGTCAACCGCCGCCGCACCAAACCTTCTACAATCAACATCCGAGCCCAATTTATAGGTCAACCGCCGCACCAAACCTTCTACAATCAACATCCGAGCCCAATTTATAGGTCAACCGCCGCACCAAACCTTCTACAATCAACATCCGAGCCCAATTTATAGGTCAACCGCCGCACCAAACCTTCTACAATCAACATCCGAGCCCAATTTATAGGTCAACCGCCTCACCAAACCTTCTACAATCGACATCCGAGCCCAATTTATAGGTCAACCGCCGCACCAAACCTTCTACAATCAACATCCGAGCCCAATTTATAGGTCAACCGCCGCCGCACCAAACCTTCTACAATCAACATCCGAGCCCAATTTATAGGTCAACCGCCGCACCAAACCTTCTACAATCAACATCCGAGCCCAATTTATAGGTCAACCGCCGCACCAAACCTTCTACAATCAACATCCGAGCCCAATTTATAGGTCAACCGCCGCACCAAACCTTCTACAATCAACATCCGAGCCCAATTTATAGGTCAACCGCCGCACCAAACCTTCTACAATCAACATCCGAGCCCAATTTATAGGTCAACCGCCTCACCAAACCTTCTACAATCGACATCCGAGCCCAATTTATAGGTCAACCGCCGCACCAAACCTTCTACAATCAACATCCGAGCCCAATTTATAGGTCAACCGCCGCCGCACCAAACCTTCTACAATCAACATCCGAGCCCAATTTATAGGTCAACCGCCGCACCAAACCTTCTACAATCAACATCCGAGCCCAATTTATAGGTCAACCGCCGCACCAAACCTTCTACAATCAACATCCAAGCCCAATTTATAATAAATCTAGCCCCATGGTAAGCAGAGCTGTGTTATGGGTACTAGATAACTGATATACATAAAACATTACATAGATAGATATAAATTTTATTATTATACATAGAAAACGACCAGAACACCCGGAACAAATATCTGCAGATCGTACACACAATTGTTGCGAGGCGGGAATCGAACTCGCAACCTCCTGCGTCGCAGGTCGCCCACAGCGCCACATCGGTCGTCAAAATGTGTCATTAAGGTGGGGACGCTAGTCAAACCACCAAGCCTCCAACAACAATATAAGCCCGCTACGCCACCCCCTCGGTGCCCACCTGCCCGACGGCAGTATATTTAAAACCAGCGCCGCATGTCTTGGCGTGCAGCACAATGCTAAATATACTCCCTTTGCCTAAAGTAATTTATTTGTGTGTGTAATTCTAGGGTCGGCAGACTTAAGCACATAAGTCAAAAATATTCATTTTTTTCTCTTCACCAACCTATTCCAAAAAATTCAATACTCCGATGGAATAAAGTACATAAGTCGCATAGATCCTATTCATAGCAATACTAAGTACCGTACTTTTTCAACCAGTTGGTTCGAGGTTCATTTTAGGACGTTATAAAGCACTTATGTGTATTTAAGTGAAAAAGAACGTCTGTATCATTATCAATGTGACTGACTTATGTTGTTTGGAACGCAGAGTATCGGTATTTTTTTCGCCACTTGAGGGTACTTATGTGTATTTAAGTGAAAAAGAACGTCTGTATCATTATCAATGTGACTGACTTATGTTGTTTGGAACGCAGAGTATCGGTATTTTTTTCGCCACTTGAGGGTACTTGAGAATGTTTTATGATGTGAACAACAGAAAAAGGTGTAAAATAAAACCTCTTGAAATGCATTGGATGAGAGGGTATATGGATTGGTAAAACGATTCGTTTAAAAATCAGTCAGTAGTGGTAACGACACTCTTACGTGAAGTTTACTGGAACGTCTCAATATTTTGCTAATATTAACTAAAATGGATTTCCAAAGAGGAAAGAAACTAGTTAATCTGGCACTGCAACAAGGCATGGATGTAGAAGGTGAGTTCTAATATAGGTCTCTAATTTTCTTTGTTTGTATCATGTTTATTTTTTGTTCTTTTTGTTTCCAATCTTCATATGCCTACCGAGTAAAATTTTCTATACGATTTTTTTTAAACAAGTTGAATGTTACATAGATGTTGTTTACTTTGAATTGCATTTCAGTTACTAAATTAAATTAAATTTTTTAGGTGAATCTAATGAGCAACAACTAAACGAATCTGTTATGGAACTGGAGCCTGTCCCGTCTACGTCATCCAGCTACTCGCATATCTCTGTGCCACAGCCTGAGCTAGATTTCTCAAGTGACGATTCTGTGCAAGATCCTCCTTACCGACCAGAGAGCCGTATAGAAGCAGCAACTGATTTGTCCACTTCAAATGAAGAACTTTCTCAAACTTCATCAACTGCGTCACCTATCATCACCGTATCACCAAAGAAAAGTATTCGCATTTTAAAGAAGGAAAAAAAAATGAAGCGAAACTTAGGTTTGTCATACAAAACACTCAAGGGAAAAGTAATTGCAGGAAAAACCATGAAAGAAATCGTAAATTGTCGCATGAAATGCAAGGATCGTTTACCTTTAAGTGAGAGAGAAGCATTATTTAAAGAATACTGGCAAATAGGTTCATATGAAAAAAGAGCTGCGTACATGGCGTCCCTGATGGAGATTGAGGACAAAGCTTCTCAAAGGATTCGAACTCCTGATCCAGACTCGCAAAAGTTTCGTATGAAAACGTACAAATACTTTTTTGTCATTCATGGTAAACGAGAACCTGTTTGTCGAGGATGTTTATTAAAAATATTAGACGAGAGTGATAATTTTATAAAAACTGTAGCAATGAAAAAACGGTCTTCAATAGGTGGTACTCAAATGGATGATATGCGAGGAAAAAGTGAACCGAAACATAAGATATCTGACGAAAAAAGACAAGAGATTAAAGAGCATATTTTGTCTTTTCCGTCATACGAGATTCATTATACAAGAAAGTCTACATCCAAGAAATATTTGCCCACCCACTTGACCATAAGTAAAATGTACGAGCTATTCTGTGAAAGTCGTGTAAATCCACCTTCAATTAAAATTTATAGCCAGGAATTCCACAAATTAGAACTATCTTTTAAGAAACCTCGCGTGGACACGTGTTACACGTGCGATAAGTTTAAAATGCAAATTCAACTTTGCCAGGATGAAGAAACCAAAGCAGCACTGGTTTTGCAACATGAACACCACAAAATGACAGCAGATCAAGCTTATGATCAAAAGAAAAGTGATACAGAAAAATATAAAAATGATAGTTCTGTACAAGTATACACTTTTGATTTACAGCAGTGCCTACCAACTCCAGCATTGAGTTCTTCAGTGGCTTTCTACAAACGCCAACTGTGGACTTTTAACTTGACCGTTCATCACAATAAAACAGGAAAAGCAGTGTGCTACATCTGGTATGAAACAGTAGCTGCCCGTGGAGCAAATCAAATCGCATCTTGTCTTTACACTCACTTGCAAAAACACCTGCCTACCAATACTAAACGAGTAATATTTTATTCAGATACATGTGGCGGGCAAAATAGAAACTCACATGTAAGTTCAATGTTCACCTGGGCATTACAAAAGCTGAATTTGGAAATAATTGAACACAAGTTTATGGTGCCAGGTCATAGTCATTTGGAAGTGGACACAGACCATGGAATAATAGAGAAAAAGAAAAAAAAGACAGATTTACAAATTTATCATCCTCACGACTGGATCCAATTGATAAGGTCTAGTAGCAAAAAGTTTGAAGTGGTTGAAATGAAACAATCAGACTTTTTTGAATTTTCGACGTTGTTAAAGGGCCCTTTAGTGTTGAGAAATAAAGACGTAGAAGGACGACCATTTAAGTGGCTTGACAAAAGATGGTTGTGTTACGATAAGGACTTTGGAGTGATTTCATATAAGGATACTTTGGACGAAGAAATGCCGTTTAGTCAAATAAATTTAAAACGCAGAAATGGTGCGATCCCTGATGATATTCCAGTGATATCATTATTGCCCCTACCTATCTCAAAAGAAAAAAAAATGATTTGATTTCATTGTTAACTTTGATTCCTGATGTTTTTCATAGATTTTATTTAGATTTACCTTCAAAAGATGGAATACCAAATGTTGATCCCGACATTGTAGAAAACGAGGAAGAGTAAAATACTATTTTACAGCAGTAATGATTTTTTTAAGATAACAATAATAAAAAAGTAATAATTAATAAGTACCTACTTACCTATACCTATTTGAAATACAAAACTTGTTTCTAATAACATAAGTCTAGATTATGTCTTTGATATTAAGGGTCTTTATCACATAAGTCATTAAAGTACATGTTTTTGTCATTTTTGTAATAAACATTTATTAATACATAATTTTATTTTATTTAAGTACTCTAATGATTCAATAAAATCTTGAAGAAATGACACAGAAAATTTTAAATAATTTTTTTTTGTTTACTGAAAACTTAGAGTTTTTGACTTATGTGTTTCAGTCTGCCGGCCCTAGAATTTTAGGTTAGGTTAAGAAATTTATAGGCAATAAATGATTTTTACTTATTAATATCTATACTAAAATTATAATGAGGAAAGGTTTGATTTTTTGTATTGAATAGACTCCGAAACTACTGGACTGATATGAAAAATTATTTCACCATTGGGAAGCTACACTATCACCGCTGAACATAGGCTATATTATATTTTAGAAATGTGTAATTCGAATAAATACAAACTTACTCATAGGTAGATAGAAAACACTTTATTATACCACACAAAACAATACAGGAATAAACAATAGAATAAAGGAAGTAGAAAAGGCGGGCTCATTGCTGATAGTAATGAAATTCGAATTTAACAGCCAGTAATATACAGGGTGGAATTTTGTAATGCCACCTGGAGGGAAAGTACTCTGAATACTGTTTATAGAAAATTGTACTCAAAGAAAACATTCCTTTAATTTTGAAAAGAAAGAAAACTGCATTCAAAGATTTTCGAAAATTCGCTTGCCACACCCGGGAATCGAACCGACTAAAATCTGTAAAAATTATATAAACCTACCATAAACCACAACTACATACAAATATTATAATAAACTTACATAGACATAAGATAGAGCTATCAATGTTTACTTACTCATTTCCGGTTTTGGCATTCTAAAACCGCATCCTGCGCCAGTTTTCATTATCATATCTGTGAACGACTCCGCATCCCTGCGTATTCGCTCCGGAGTCAGCACCACCCAAGAAGCCAGTGGTGCGATTGAGAACAGATTTTTAGATCTAGAACAAGCACACCAAACATTATTTCTCAGCATAAAAAAAATGGCTGCCATTTTAACATGGAGAGAGAAAAACACGAATATAGGAATAGTGATTTGTCAATAAAATGTACCGTATTTCCGTTGTGAATTATCTGGCATTACACACAAAATCCTAATGCAAGAGACACCTTTAACATTTCCTTTTATTATATATTACGAGTTTTTGCCCGCGGCTTCAAACGCGTTATTTCTATGGATATGGTTTAAACGTTGTTTATATTCCCAGGGAATGTAGGAAGTCTACCTACATCTATGCAAGATTTCACCTCAATCCGTTCATTTTGACTTTTCTCAAATAGAGTACCTATTTGTTTAAAAGTTAAAAGATTAGAGTGATGAGTTTTAGGTGTGTTTCCATACCTCATGTCTCTGGTCCAGCCCTCGCTGGTGTCGATGGAGCCGGGGTAGCGGACATTGTTGCCCTGGACAATCATTTCAGGGGGCAGCACGCGGCCCTTGATCTTCACGAGGTCGTTTGAGAGCTTCAGGTCCCATGTACCCAATTCCTGCAACAAAAATATTAATAGAACATGCAGTCTGGTCATACATCCATATAAAATATAGAATGTGTGGAGGGCTGCTATACTATCTAGATGTCGTTGGGTCGGCGCACTTGTAATGTGAACAGCCAACGTAAACACGTGTCACAATGCCGCAATGTGTTTTCAAAAGTTGCAAAAATAAAATATTATTTGTTAGTTTAAAGCTAAAAATAGAACTATATATTATTCTACATTTACTTACCTCAAGTACGCTCTTATTTACGGAGACTGCTTTTAGCTTTGATTTTGTATGTTACCCGAAAACTAGATAGTATTTGTGATCGCGGGTGGATGGCAGAGAGGATTCTGTTTCACACAAAGAATCTGACAAGAACGAACTATAAGATCAAATCATAATATCGGATAATGGATTATCAATTCAGCAGCATTTTCTATCCAGTTGGATCAAAGCGAATCCAGCATTTGAAGACTCTACAAAGAAGTCTTCAGACATACCTTGACCACATCCTTGTTCTGCGTGAACCGTTTGTTGAACGACAGCAGCTTCTGTATGCGCTTGTCCGGTCCGATCTTGGTGTGCTGGTCGAGCGCGGACATCAGCCGGAAGTTGGCTCGCATGTCGTCGGACAGGCCGGTGAGCCGGCACAGCTCCGGCACCAGGTACACCAGCGGCGGCAGGCCGGCACGGATGTCGCGCTCCTTAGAGCGGGAGATCAGCAGCGGCTGTCCACGGTCGTGTATGCTGATATTATATTTCTGTAAAGATAGGATAAGCTTTGTAAATTCTTAAATTATAACATAAAATATGTTTCATAAGCACAGATATGTCCCACTAAAATAAAAATAAAAACAGAATCCCAGTCTGGAGTGAGGAAGTATGCGATGTTAGGCCCCTGTGTCTCGGAGAGCACGTTAAGCTGTTAGTCCCGAGACTGATTCTTTCCGTTTTCATACGATTGTCTCCGGCACCGCATAAAGCAGCGTACTACGTTGTGATCAAGAGCCTCTTTTACTTAGCCTATCTACGCCCACAGCTGAACATGTGTACCACAAATAAGGGGTCCTGTCATAATCATGCCTGGCAGACGATTATGGGATCACAGTGCCTGGAGGTGTTGAATATTATACAGTAGAAGGAAGCAGCTTTAATTTTAACTCAGTTTATACTTGAACACGCCTTTCTATGTACATACTTTCATATTTGTTGTTGTATAATTTGTTACGTAAACACTGTTTTATCATTCCTACAATCAGTAGCAGGTAGCTACTGATTGTAGGAATCGGCGGAAGATCAGCGCTGCGTGTATGTGTTCTACCAGTACCCGTAGCATTCATGCTGAGCCATTTCCTAATTTTTTAGCTACAATCCGCATAGTATCGCTACCAAATGTACTTTTATAATTTGTTTTAAGATCTTGTATGTGTGTGATTGGTTGTAGTTAAAAATAAAATATCTTTCTTTTTCTTTAGCGAGCTATGGTAGTGGCCTGTCCAAGTATATTACCTTCTTGTAGTAATCAATGTAAGAGACATCATCATCTCTCATTTTGAAGGTGTTGCTTGGGGTGTCGTTCCAAGCGATATCGTCAATTCTGTAGGTCTTCATATTGTAATCGGTCATTACAATTTTACCTAAAAACAAAGAAAAGATAAAGTTTGCACCAAATAACCAGAATTATGATATGGAAATGGTTGATAAGAGTATACAAACCAATGATATCTTCCGTGAAAGCCTTTTTGTAGTAATTGCCTTTGGTGGAGGCATACTCTTTCAACATTTGGAGTGCTGTATCCATCCTCAGAACCTAAAAATAGATAATTTATTTTAAACAAACATTCGTACACCACAATAAAGGTAATATGAGGTACATTTTTTGAAAAAGAAAAAGATTTTTATTTCTTAAGGCTTACAAATAAGCTCTTAGACAGGTCATATTTTATACTATGCATTATTATATAATAACATTATTTTAATGTTCACTTCAATTTTATGTCCGCCAGTGGAAGAAGTGAGAAACCACTAGTTCATAAATTATGTGTATAGTACATTTGATTTGCTTATCTGTAAGTAGTTAGATTTTGAGTTGGAGCAAAACTCGTTCCAAGCTTTTTTATCTTCTAGATAATCTGATATTTTGTAAAAGGAGACTTACTTTGTGCGCGATTTCCGTCACCATGAGGAGCTTGTCTTCATACTGATTAATCGTGGTTTTATAACCCGGAAGAATTTGCAGTTTGAACTCCGGGATGTCAATTTTAGCCAAAGGATCGAAATAATCGCGGTTGATCAGTTTCAAATCAACGAGATTGAAACATTTCCTGATTATAATATTGAAGACCTGAATGTAATGGTAGTCCCCAGGAGTTAGGACCCCAATCAACTGGAAACAGATTGTTATTAATAAAACACATGATAAAAGCAACAGACTAGTAGTTGGAAGAATGGTTATAAACATACCCTGATCAGGATGCGGATGCGGTCTCCATTGATGTTATCCGAATAAACCTCAAGTGGGTCCGGATGCAATCTCTTTACAGTGTACATTGCTGTTCCATCAAAGATGTTGCTGGAATATATATGTAAATAAATAATGCTGGTCAATTTACACAGCACTATATAGCTCTACCTACAGTAAGCAGAGCATTTATTATGGGTACTAACTGATATACAAAGAAAGACATTTACACACAGAACAGTTCTGTAG
This sequence comes from Eupithecia dodoneata, assembly GCA_947044415.1. Classification (NCBI taxonomy): domain Eukaryota; kingdom Metazoa; phylum Arthropoda; class Insecta; order Lepidoptera; family Geometridae; genus Eupithecia; species Eupithecia dodoneata. Next base: position 12,063,765 of record OX345664.1, on the reverse strand, counting down.
AGCATTATTGTCATGTTATCATCTTTGCATATTCTACTTTGTTGAATTAATAAAGTTGATTTATGTGGGTAGTCACACTGATGGTCATATCGTTTTTACATGGTACCCTCACTTCGATTATTCAGCTCCCTAGCTGTAATACAAGTCTTAAATCAACAATGTGTTTTATTTGAAATCATGGACATAATAATTATTTTATTTCCTTTGGAGTGGCTTGAGTGTTAAGGCGGCATTGTGATCAAAATATTTGCAGAGCATACATTTGTCTTGAGGCGCGAATCGATCCCGCTACTGCGTCGCAGTCGCCTCGCCCGCAGCGCCGGAGAGATTCTCAATCATTGTCAGTTATTAATGAATTCCAAGCCTAACGGTATACTATGCTGCAAGGACCTCCATCTGCTAGGAGAGTGTGGAGTACTGCATAAACGTAGCATCTACCTGGGCAAGCATCTGCATAGCCCAGACAAGCTACAAGACTTCATCCTGAATAAAATTCTACAGTTCCTAGCAGCTACAAGAGTTAGAGGCGAATTATTAACGTTACAGCTTAGGGGTTGAACGAATAAAGTGGCGATCAGAATAGGCCTATCATGGCCGCAGTGACACCCAAGACTCCGAAAGAAAATACAAAATGCTGCAAGGACTTACCCGCCCAAGACATTCGCATGAATGCGAAGCAGCTTCTTCCTCACAAAGGTGGAGTCTTCTGGCGGGTCGAAGTCCACGTGGTACTGGTACAGCGCCCACTTAGGGGTCGCCTCCACAGTGAAGTAGTTGGCAAGTAGGTCGATGGGTGCGCCGTGGGAACCTATTAATATTTCCAGTTAGAAAACCCAAAAAAGGACATGAAGTAACATAAGCTAAGTCCTGGAAATGTGATGTTCCAATTTAACGCGGGACAAACCGCGGGGAACAGCTAGTACTAAAAAAAAAATGCAAAGAAAAATTGTCAATTATCCATAGTTTAACTACCTATAAAAGCAACAGACTAGTAGTAAATAAGCTACCCTAAAGTATAGATATTCCACCAATTTCACCCAATAATTACATAATTTTTGACCTCCGAAGTTAACAGCTTTACGTTGAGCTCGTTTTATTAGTAACTCACTCACAAGCATTTTTTTTTGTAACGGTGAATTCTCATTGTACTACATTGTTTTTGGTGGGTGTTTGTGTCATGGGAGTTATATTTTTAAATGTTAGTTGACTTTATTGTGGCGAGTTTCTACCAAATTATTATTCTGTTTTCCATCCAACTAGGTTGTAGTTGGATGGAAAACAGAGACTCTTTTCTTAAATATTTATCTTCTAGATTCTAGAATATGATGATACATCGACACTTTTCTTACATCAGGTGAGATTGTGCTCCAAACGAAGGTCTATTCACGATACAAATAAACAAAACTTACCCTGCTTGGATGTGAGCGCAGCGGGCCGTGTGCGGAGTACCATTTGCGGTAGTTGCTGGTCAGCGAGCACACGGCCGCCGCCGCGCCGGCTGCCGCGCCCCACGTTATCCTTGCAGGCCGCGTCGCCGCCGCCACCAGCTGCCGCCCGAGACGCCTCTGGAATCAAACAATTATTATATATTTCTGTAAATACATACAATAGATGGCCATTTAGAAAGTCAAATTTATAAAATTAGAAGAGACAAATGGAACTCTCAATAAGTTGGGAGGAGAATCCACTTCATGCACTCTGCCACTTGTTGTGTGGTGTTTGATCAATTTATTTATGAGCGTTATCAAGTGGAAAGAAAGAGTTAAAATTGAGAATTACATCAAATTGTCACTCGATGGACGAAAACATGGACAAAAACAAGTGAGTTTAAGGTTAAGTATGGGGGAAAACATTGTGGGTATATTCAGTTTGGCCAGAGTATAGTAATTAATGTAAGGTACCTAGGTACAACTAAACTAAGTAATACTAAGGTATTGTTACCTTCTCACAGATCTACAGGAAATTAATGTTTTTTTAATAACAATATCCCATATTTGGAGCAAAATGGGGCCTTCCCCTGCCTTTTGACTGCAATGTTAAAGGTGCAAGCAAAATACCATCGGAATGTAACTTCTTTCTATATTTGTGGTAAAGCCTTAATTAAAGAAGTTACTTTAGTAAGAGTCTAGTGTCATGTGTATGTTCAGATGAGACATGTAATGAAACACATTAGGATGGTAGGTATGTATGTTGGTAATATGCACAGTTAGGGTGGGTCAAAATTTTTATTTCTCGATTTTCAATAACGCTCACCATTAAAAAGTGGCCAAATGGTGTCGTTAATTGATACGTAAAGTTTCATTACATTATTTTAAGTTTTACTGCCTCCGGATTGTCGCTGAATTATTAAAAAAAGGAGATCTTTGACATCACTACACTTTTTCTGATGTTATTAATATCGGATTTCATGTGTAATAGTTTCTAGTAATCATAAATATGCAACTCTTTGTTTTCGTTCAATGACAAAGGAGTAGGGAAGGGGTGGGAGGCGGGGGAAGTAAGACAAGTGAAGCGCCATTTTGGTATAACAATCATAGAATGCAGTAATTCGTTTTACGTCATTAGAAAAATGGAACGCACTCGAAATAGTTGGAAGTGTCCCTTATTTGGTGATTTATGCGATTTAAAAGACAATATATTGCCAACTTACGAAGATGTGATGAAGTTTTATGAGTGGATCCGTTACAAGTTAAAGTTTGAGAAGGAAACGAAAAATGAGCCAACTTATAAAGAAATAGAGGCCGTTGTAGTTGAAAAACTGATACAAATATGGGCAAAATCTTCTATTCCTACAGAAGAAGCAAAACGAATGAAGGTAATGTTACAAACTTATCATTAAAAATGCAAAAACCTTCTTAAGTCTCTCCCGAAAATACCGAAAAACAAGCTGGAAGAGTTTCGGCTTGGAAGTAAAGTTTTGTTTGACATTTCGGCTTGCAAGTGTCGCGATTTTGGTAAATGTACTTGCCCTAAAAACAGAAAAATACCTACAAGAGAGCACAGTTTTATAATAGACCATCGAACTGCTAGGCAAATGATGATAGGCGGCGTAGACGTTGGTACAACAAAAAAAATTACAAGAGCACTAAAAAGAAGGTTGGTACGAGAAAAATCTGAGAGTAAACGACCAAAAGTAGCTGAAACATCTACGGAAGAAAGAAGCAGCACATCTGAATCCGAATTTGTGAACATCCAATCGGATTGTGAAGAACCAGCCCAAACTCAGTCGCGGACTTCAAGTACTGATTCGGCGAATGATACTACATCTGCAGTTGATTATGCTTTGCTATCAAAAACATGCGATACATTTAGGGTTTCAGACACAAGCAGTAGAAAGAGCAGTTAAAGCTGTGACTGAAGCTTCAGCCACTTTATGCAATAAAACAATGACAGACGGCTTCATCAAAGCCCAGATAGACTCAAGAAAAGCAATGCCGAAATTCGACAACAAAAAGGATTTCGCTACAAACTAAACCCTTCACTTTAATAAATATTATAGTATTATTCTCCATTATTTTTGTTGTAAAAATGGCTAGCCCTTAAATAAACCTCTAATTACTTTTGATTTAAGACTTTTATTTATAAATAGCATTCATTCATTGGGTGTCACTTTGTATGTCATGCTGTTACATCGACTACGTACCCTAGACACCTAATACAGGGCGAACGATTTAAGACATCACATAAGATAAAGAGATCTTTTAAAAATCCACGCCCACTAATGTTCGATCAGTAACGACCAGACCAGTGACCCGTGACAATCTCTGCGCTCGCTTACTCAATGGCTCCTGACGGAGCTCAACTTAATTTGGTTGACCAGTTGAGGTCAACTGTCGAGGTCAACTGTGCATCTCTTTCTTTCATAACCAATTCTGTATTTGCTTTCCTTTTTTCTCTGAGAAGGCGGGGTAAATAGTGCTGTGCCGTAGGCGACATTAAGATGTCGATGGCCGTAGGAAAGATTATGATGAATTATGTAAAAGTCGATTAAAATAATATTTAACGTTACATTGCTACATGGTATTATTTAAAGGTACCTAAATGTTAACTCTAATATTTATTTATTTTTCATATAATATTATTCTATTCTACTATAGTATAAAGCTAGATTACCATTGATACTTATTTTTTTTTTTATTATTATACATTATATTATACATATATATAAAGCTAGATTACCACTGACTGACTGATTTTCGCCTTGATGGTGGATGGGAAGGTATGTTTTTCTTACAGAATCGTATAGGGGAGGTAAAAGTCTCCTAGGGAAAATTCCGACTTTTTGACATTTGCCCCCCCAAGACCGCCCCCAGTGGGGGGCTCCAACATGGAGTCATATTGCTTGATTTTTTATGGGGGTTGTATAAGAAGGGTACAAGTGATTTTGAATGCATAGAAAGGGTCGTCGGGGGGTCGTCGGGGAGGTCGTCGGGGGGTCACAGCACGGCTCGCTTCCCCCTTAGACCCCCCCTCCTACATAGAGCCATATTGCTGAATTTTTTTATGGTTACTAGATGACTGATCAACTTAATACAATACAACACATTAGTTACATAGATAGATATTTTTTATTATACATACATAGAAAATACCCAAAACACCCGAAACAAATAGGTACTTTCAGATCGTAGAAATATTTGACCCCAGGCGGGAATCGAACCCACAACCTCCTGCGTCGCAGACAGCCCTCGCCCGCCGCGCCACATCGGTCGTCAAATCGTCAAAGTTAATATACCTTGTTGCAAGTATCGATTGCTTTCATAGTACTTACCCCATCACTAATAATGGTCATGATTTGTCGTAACCTTGAACGGACCAATGAGCACTCACTTCCCCGCGCCCGCTCACCTCAGTTGGTTGACAGACTTGTTTGCACAGTGAATAAATAGGTATTAGGCGTCTAGGGTACGTAGTCGATGTGCTGTTAGGTCTTTTTTTACCATATTAGTTGACAATCCCACGTGACTCCGGAGGCAGAAGATCGATTCCGATTGCAATGAAACTTCATAATCTATTTACACTCATATATTAGCACTTTTTCGTAACTGTGCCCGTAAAAAAACTAAACTTTTTTTTTTCTCCATACATAAGTGACCCACCCTAAAGCACAGCCACCTTAAGGAGCTGTGGTGAAGATTCATTAAGTGGTCTGAAGATTTATGTATGCAGGGTGCCTTAAAATCAGCCACAACTTAGTCTTGTTTTCTAAATCGCGCCACACAATTAAAACTGTATATTTATTTGTGAAGAGGTCGTTTTTCAGGTTGTAGACTTTTTTATTTCTAAATATCTCAAAAACCTGACGCTTAGGACATGACTCTGATGCTACATAGCATTATTTATTATTATATTTTGTATCCTAATATGTAATTTTCATAGTGCGCCGCGATTTTGAAAGTAAAACATGGTGGCTGATGTTAGGGCCATAATCTACCACCAAATAAAGAAGCCTAAATGAATTTATAAAACTCCCCAGAAGCCTCAGGCTGGCCGTGAATGTCAAGGTTTGATTATTGTTAGTCAGAAAAGATAGAATACCTACCCACAATAGAAGAATGTCATACCAATAAAACTTTTGAAACTTCTGTTATTCCGTGATCATGGAGCATGAAACTGTGCCGAAATATTGGAAAGCTCAAAAATCTAACCATGGTTAATATCCCGTTTTAAATGACTTATAGAATGTCATACCTCCTATAGCCGCTAGCTCCATGCGTTTCTGTATGTCTTCATCTCCCGGGTGCACAGTCGGAGTCTCGCGATGCGAGGCGCGGCCCGTGCCGGAGGCGGGCGCAGGGGCGCCGGCGCGCACGGGAGCCCCGGGCGGCCGGGCCCACGCCGAGGGCGGCTGCGGGCGGGGCCCTGGCGGCCCTGGCGGCGCGGGCTGTTGCTGGGCGGGCGCCTGCGCCTCGCCGGGACGCCGTGGCGCCGCTGATGCCGCATCAGCCCCGCGAGCGCGACCCCGTGAGCGTCCTCGCCCACGATCTCCCATTACAACTGTTGACAGACAATTATTATTGTTGAATGTGTTAGAACCACCAGTGAGGGACTACGCTGAAATAGGAGGGCGTAGAAGCAGCTTGTCCTGAGTCTTTTCAAAACATAAATTGTCCAAGTTTAGAAAGAAGATCTATAACTTCCCATATTCAAAGTATTTATTTATGTATTGTTTTCTGTCTATCTATTCAGCAATTTTAATGTGATGAAGCAAATTCCAACCTCAGGCAGCCTAAAAAAGCAATCTATTTTATCTAAATCTATTATACTAAAGGTAAGTTTGTTTAATAGTAAGAATGTAAAGAAGTAGAATAAGTTGACAGTCTGCAGGCAGCAGTACTGTTCAATAATAATTCTAGATATGCATATGGAATTATTCAATTGAAAAGGCTCCCGTTCCAGAGATATATCTCGAGCCCTATAAATTTTTGTTCTATATAAAATGTTCTTTATAAAAAGCCTTTTTCTTGCCAATATTGTATTTGCTTCAAAGAAGTTGATGAACATGAAATCATTTGAATTGAAGAAAAAATATTTAATAATGATGATCCAATTGATTGAATCAAATCATAAACATACTTCAGTAGGTATTTGGCCAATGGAAAGGCTCACCCTAATCCTTTAGTTAGTTCCCAAGGAAGGTACATTGCAATACATCTTATGACCATGGTAACCCCATGGTCTGCGGCACTGAGGGTAGTAGGTAACTAGGTACCATTCCAGAACTTACCTCATGCCACAAGAACAGGAAAAAAGCTGCAAACGGTAGGATCAGTAGGGGAGTATACTATCTACAGCAGTAGGTACCTACAGTATTAAACTTCTGAAACTATCATGGTTATTAACACTAAAGTCATTTAAAACGGGATATTTACCATGATTTGAGTATTGATCATGGTAAATATCCCATTTTAAATGACTTTAGACCTACAGTATTGTTCGAATTAATGTGAACACAAGAAATAATTTGTGAAAATATCATTTATTAGCTAAAAAAAACAAAATGGGAGAAAATAACACACATTAATTTATTTTAGTATGAAATATGTCCTCCTTTAGCATTAATAACTTCTTCAATGCATTATGGCATAGAATCAATAAGTTTTTACAGTTTTCTGATATTTCTTGGTCTTGAAACCATACCCGTTTTACAGCCTCAGTTTTATTTTTGTTATGCAGTCTATTTTTCGAAGTCTAGCTTTTACAATAGCCTACAGATTCTCAATAGGGTTAAGATCTGGTGAGTTTCTTATCCATTCAAGGCACAATATATTTTTATCCTTGAAATATTTCATCATAACCTTTGACATGTGGCATGGAGCTGAATCTTGTTGAAAAACTGCGCCACCATTAGCATCCATTTTTTCTAGCTCAGCTTGCAATTGTTCTTCTAGTAAGTCTTTGTATTTGATCAAGTTCTTCATGCCTTCGATCGGCACAAGTGATGTGGTACCTTTATAAGAAAAGCAGCCCCAAAACATCTTTTAAGGGTGTTTTACAGTTTGGTCAATATGAGCTGCTGTAAGTTTTTCGTTGTCACTTTAAAACAAAACGAGATTGTTGTCCTTGTACCAAAAAATGGCTCTCATCTGAAAACAGCACTCTTCTCAACTCTCCAATGGTCCAACTCTTATATTTTTTTGCCCAGTCATATCGTTTTTTCATCATAACAGCAGTCAATAACTGTTTTCTTTTTTAAGTCTGATTGTTTTCCTGCCACCTTCAATGAGTCTTTTGCGTATGGTGGAGTCGTGAACAATACTTCAGCAAGACTTGGCTCATGCTGGAGTCAGCATGAGCCAAGTCTTGCTGAAGTTCTTGGCTTGTTTTTCTAGGGTTTCATTTACTTTCTCTTATTAAAAAAGCTTCATCTCTTGCTGATGTCTTTCTCTTCTTCCAAATTTTCCTGTTCTTTGCACATCAATCGTCTCAGTGTTCTTTTTTTGCTACAAAATCTTGTTACGACTCCTAAACTCACACCAAACTCCTTGGCAAATTATATTTTATTTTAACTATACGTTTTTACAAGGGCATAATCACCGTAGAATCAAATTTGGAAAGGAGAATAAAACGTGGTCATATAGTCATAATTTGTAGTGGGTTCCTTTCTCCTTAGGGACCTAACAAGATCGAAAAGATCTCGAATTTTGTTCTGATACCCACCGCCCAGATGGTAATTATAAACCTGTTGAATTCTGATTCCCAGTATGCTTTATAGCCGATTTCAGCAATTTGATACCTACATTGAAAAGCAATAATGGCGGATACTTTCTTAATTTATAGGACAGGAGCAACACCGATGCTTATCACTATAGAAAATATGCTTTTTCCTGTCTGAAAATAAGACTAGCACCCATAAAATCCCAACAAACCATTAGTTTGTTTGTTATTGTTCGTGACGAAATATACGTCATTCTAATTTACACCATAAAATGGCGACAGTTTTTATATTTGTGTTTGATAGCCCAATACAACAAATTGCATAGAACATCAACGATTTCATAACATAAATACCTTGTTTTTATCCTCGAAGAGAAGTCTGGAACTGAAAACTAGAAGAAAAATTAATTTTCCTACAGAGACGACGACGAAGCACGCAGACGCAGACGCTGTCGTCGTTTTCGCCGGCTAAAGATGAATGAACGAATGAAAGTGGATTGAATGAATATTTGAATACGGGGTTGGCAATCATTCCTTCCTTCCACAGATAATAAATATTTGGATAAGCTTGCCACACGATTGATATCAGATTTTTTTTGTATCGTTTTTGATTATTTCGAAAGCCAAGCTTAAAGTGAACAATTCGTTAAAAAGCGTGTGGCAAGCTAAATATTACTATCCATTCTATATTGAATTATCAAATAATGTTTTTCTTTAAATTTTCGCCAAAGGTGTTGTTAGAATAATATAAGACGTTAGTGTTTTCCTCTTCTCAAGTGACGTCCTCGTCACACGTAGGATCCCGATATGTAGGGGCAGAAATCTTCGGCAGAGAATACGATGGAGACTCTTGATGATAAAACTTTTTGAAACTATCATGGTTGTTAACACAAAAGTCATTAAGAAATTAAATAACCCCGAGTGCGCGGGCTTACGCACTATTACAATTACTTTAGTGAATAATCAAAATAATCAATTTATTGGTAAAAACAAATTTTACAAGTCACACACACACAGTGGTGTAAAAGTTGAAATCTTTCATAGATACAATTATGCTATGAAGGCATTGGATGAACATTTTTAATCAAACGTAAAATTATTTTAATTTTCATCTGTGTAGGTACATAAAAGCATAATAAAAGGTAAGAGATAAAGCTAGCTTAGAAACTGAAAACTATACCCGAGAGGTCATAAAATTTATTTATTTTGCAATCCCAAATTCCCATAGTCATAGGAAACGGAAGTTGTATGATTGGATTAGATCTACCCTTAGCATCCCCATAGGTCCCATCCCCATCCTTACATCTAGTGATCTAGCATTCTATGAGTGAGTTGGTAATTGGAGTCGCAAAAGCTTGGACGAACAAAATCACCCTATTGCACTTGATTGACGGAATTATGCCTACTCTTTCGGCTGATTCCTTCGCTCCTCCCGCACCTTAAATAAATTATAACTAACTATATTTGCATAGGGTTTGATAGGGTATCTTACCTAGCTAATAAAATTCTTAGCCACAGCTAAGAATTGCTTGAGGTAAGCAAGCACATACATAGGTACACATACCTATGTATGTGCTTGCTTACCTCAAGCAACCTAATCTAATGTAGTTTTTATGTAACCGAATGAAGTGAAACGACACTTAATGTATTTTTCTATATAAATTAATGGACTCGTCGACATGTGACGAATAGTTTCAGAAGTGGACGCACAAATTCACGAGACTATTAGTCTTACTCTCGGTTCTGCGAGCGGCTTCGCACGTGTTTTTACAAGGAGGTAAGATTTCCGGCCAATAACAATTTGGGTCTTCAAGCCAAAAGTGAATAGTATGTCTTCTAGACATTCGCGATACATAACTGGCCACATCGTCAGTTTCCCATTGTGGTCAAACGAAGGTCTATTAACTACCTATCATAAAAATCTATAGCCTATAAAGCCTATATAATATATCCTTCCCCGGGTTTCAGTTCAGTTCAGTTCTTTATTAATAAGAAATATTCTTATATGTCAAACATAAATAATACATAGCAAACAAAGTTTCCATCTCCTGTGAAAATTCCAATAGAGATTTGTTCAGCCGGGACACGGATAGGTACCTACTTGTTGATTTAGATTTAATCTAAACAATAAAAAATACATCTTCTACTTAATAATAAATTATTTTTTTACTGACTTCAGGAGGAAATCTATGTTCGGCTGTATGTATTTTATTTTATGTAGGTACTTACCTCCATATGTTAATTTTTTTCAATATTTTTTTCCGTCAATTGTCGATCGATTTTACTGTATAGTAGGTATAGATAATGATCCCGAATTGGTCCTATAAAAATGTTTTTCAATATTCTAATAATAATATTTTATTACTTACTAATATTTTTTTCAATATTATATTATAATTTATTAGCAATATTCAAGAGCATGGCAAAGGAACACTATTTGTCCTGCTGTCGCTGACCACACCCTTGTTTCCCTTTATAAAATAAAGATTATATATTTATATATGTAAGTAGGTATGTATTATGTATTATTTATGTATTTGTAGTAGATAGGTATTTGTTTGTAACATAATATTAAATTTCATGTTGTAATTAACTACATAATAATAACGCACACAGATCCCCTTTTTCAATCCAACGATCCTATCCACGGTTGTCTGGGAGAGATCGCTCTTGAGCGATAAGACCGCCAAATTGTCACATATCCTGGTTTTTTTTTATCTTGATTGTTTTATTTTTAAGTGTGCAATAAAAGTATTATCTATCTATTTCCCGAGATATGAGTATGTACTTATCCCGTCAAGCTTAAAAAGCACCATACACATCTCTTCAGAAAAATCCCGACTAGCTCTAGCTACAATAATATTGATTCGCCAATTCATTAGATTCGAATGTTTCTTTCCATATTGTAGATAAATAGGTATCGCTCTATCAAAGTGTTCCAAGTCCATGTTCACTATTTAGGAATTTGAAGTCGGCTTATAGTTTTTTAAAACACGCCAAATTATTATAATGTTGGTAGATACTACCTGCAATAACTTGATAGCTACTTATCTAGGTAAGTAGGCAGGTAGGTACTTGTAAAATGGTGCGATTTACTTCGGCATTTTTATTAGTTCCCATTTCCCTTTTGAAACAAGATCTCCCTCTCTTTATTGGAAATTTATTTAAATTCTTAAAAGAATATTTCCCTTTTCTTTGTCTTCACTCTATCCCGGAGTTCTACAGAGCTTGTTTAATATGCTGTACGGATTGTTTGCTCTTATTTTTACAAAAGGCGCTTATTTGGTTTCAGGAATTGTTATTGTGTATACTAATATTATAAATAATTTATTATAATAATAATAAATAATGCTGGACAATTCACACAGCATTATCTAGCCCCATGGTAAGCAGAGCTTGTGTTATGGGTACTAGATAACTGATATACATAATACAATACATAATGTATTGTATTATGTATATCAGTTATCTAGATAGATATTTTTTATTATACATAGAAAACGACCAGAACACTCGGAACAAATATCTGCAGATCGTACACACAATTGTTCCGAGGCGGGAATCGAACCCGCAACCTCTTGCGTCGCAGGCGGATCTTCGCCCACAGCGCCACATCGGTCGTCATAAAGAGGAAAGGTTTGACTTCTTGTTTATCTGTATAGAATAGGATCCGAAACTACTAGATCACCGTTGGGAAACTGCACTATCCCCGGTAAACATAGGCTATATTATTATTTTAGAAATATGTATATATTTTAGAAATGTAAAATTCGAATTTAACGAGGGTGAAACCGCGGGAAACAGCTTGTTTAAAATAATTTAAATAAAGTTATTTAGCGCCTAATTTGCCGGCTCACGGTGACTTACCTACTTACCTACCACACAATACATACTCGTACCTACTTAGGTAAGTATGTACTAATATTATAAATCCGAATGTAATTATGTCTGTCTGTTCCTCTGCACACCTAAACGTCTGAAACGATCCTAATAAAATTTGATTTACAAGGAATTCAACCTTTAATAAGGTAGGTACCTATTATCAGTTATCTACAAATAATTTGCCGTGTCCTAAACAGAGAAGCTAAGCATTAAACAGCATAAAATCAGGAAGCATTTAATCAGTTTCTCACAATGTACGGTTTTTCAATTCTCAGTAAACAACAGACCGAATCACCGCGTAATGTTAATTAAAACCCCTTCGCTTCCCCTTAATAGAGTGCTAGCGGAGCTCCCACGGGAGCGTGCCGACACCGGGACGGGGGACATGAAGAATGCATACCCTTAAACTGTTTAATAGCCGCTGAAGATGAGCTGATGTAGATGCTGATAGCCGAATTAACAATGAGCTCGGAACTTGTAATATATCCATCAACCGCATTAGCACTTACGTCACCTTTAGCGGGATATTTACCATGATTTGATTTTTGAGTGCTATTTCCAGAAGAAAAATACAATTCATTCATAAAACCACTTTACAAGACAAAACTTTCTTTACATTTTGTACAAATTCAAATAAAAATAAATCACATTAGGTCGAATAAATAAAAATAATATACTAAATGGTTAACAATTTCTGTCGACAAGCCAACGTTAAGTCGTATTTTAAAGCACGAGAGAGAGACTGCCGTCATATGTGACGGAGTCTGGTAGTTTGTTTTGTAGTTTCCTCATCCCATATCCCGTTATAAGTGACTTTTGTGTTTTTCTCATAAACCTGTGCTGGTGTAAAAGACAACCTGTAGGTACCTACAGTTCAGACGAAGTGTTAGGGAAACTAGGTATAGTATGGGTTCTTTATGTTTGTTCGTTTGTTGGTTTTCCAGTGAAGGTACTGTATAATTGTTGTATTTTGTATGCGTGTGTCTGAAAACAACTTCAGACAAGTAAAGAATTTCAGTTGGATCGTTAACATTATGAAAAATTGCTTCTGAAAATTCATCAAATATTTTAAAACGGAGTCGTTCAAAATGGCAAGTTCATACACTCAGCCAACAACATTACCATAATCCGAATGTAACGACATCAATGCAAACAATAATATCTGTGAATTAATCAAACTTTCAAGCGATTTAAATATTGATTTAACTCCGGTAAGTAGCGGGGCGGGCGGTTCAGCAAATGTTTGTTGGCAAACAGCAATATTGCTGCGCCGCTGGGCTAAGCTCCGATTACTTTGCCGTGGAGCAACAAGGAAATGTTGGAGGAACTTGTTTCTGCTAGGAACTTTCATAAATTAAGTCGTTCCTTTTTTAGTTCTTCCACTAGTGGACAAAATCTGAAGTGTAATAAAACAATCTTATTTGATATTAATTTATGGTATAAAATGTTATTTGTCTAAGTGCTTATTTTGTAAGCCGAAAAAAATAAAATATATTTTTTTTTTTTTTGCAAATTTACATCCTTAAGTAATTCATCAAATTACAAACAGTTTTATAGTAAAACCTACTTGTTTATGCCACTCTCTCTACGGCATAAAGTTAGAGTATAACGAAGGCATTAGTGCAACTCTATGGTCTCATGTGTTTCCATCTTCGACATAAATACATATATAGATTATAACCAGTTTCTTTCACATTTAGCAAAAGCTCTGGAAGACTTATAGCCAATATGGCCATTACTTGGGTCAAAATCAAGACGGCATAAATTCTTCATTATTTACACAATTCGGTATAATTAAATTATGTATCTACATAATACATAGTAACTACATTTAAAAACCTAGACAGGTACTTAATAACAAAGGCGAGTTTACCCTCAAGAAAAATATCTTCCAGTAAATCTTATTGCGAGATTTTAAACTTATGCGGAGATAATCGACAATAATATTATTTTGGAAGTTAGACTGCAACATCGTAATACAAAGATCGCTCAATATGTTAATCAAGGCAACGTAACGAATTCCGATGCGAATCGTTGGACTGGGGGCCAGTTATAACTTTTTCGGCACCCGTCGATTGATAGGTAACTTAGTGATTTCGGCAGGTTAAATAATGTTTTCCTATAATATATTAATAATGAACCCAAGTTTCGCATAGTATACATTTAGTGCGTCATATACTCGTACCTAAGTACCTACCTTAATCATCTACCAGCTCAGTCATCATCAGCCTATGTTAACTATAACAGCCTATAGCAGTCCGGCTGGACTTAGGCCTCCCCCAATGAGCGCCATAGCGCCCGTCTTCAGCTTGACACATCCAGCATCTACCTGCAGTCTTCCAGCATCTATCTGCAGGTCGTCATCCCACCTGGTCGGAGGGCGTCCTACACTACGTTTACCATGACAATAATTACCAGCTCAGTAATTATTGTCAAAGTCTAGATATATCTACTTATTCGCAAAACGATATTGTATCCATACTAAATTTACTACTAAACTTACCCAACAGCACTTTAAATCTACGTCAAAAAGCTAAAAGCTCGTCGGGACGCGCGACGACTATCGACATGCAGTTTTAGCGCACTAAGCACCAGAGAGGCTGACAAGGATCATCTTTAGGTAGAGCAACCAGAGTTGGCGGAACCGTCTTTTGTTTAAGTATATGGACGACAGGTTCGTGTCTGTCATCGTGATAACTTAAAAAAATAACTGCGCCTTTGCATTGTTGGAGGCGAGAGCCCTGGACCACGTTATCACTGATTATTGAGACTGTGAGCGAGACAAAAATATTAAGAGATATGCGTCTTCACGATTGACATATATGTATGTGTGGTAGGTAGTATTAGTATTGAATATTAGAATATCATTTATCATTTACATACATTCGATTCTGAACCTTGAACTTATCAAGATATGATTCATCAACAGTAATGTTTTGGATTAAAACTACATACCTATTATAATAATTTGAAGTGTGCAATCTCCTAAAAGGTAGGTAGGTAATTTGATCAATTGTCTTAACTCGGTAGTGAAGTATTCTTATTGTGTCGTTTTTTATTAATATAATTGTTTATATGTAACTGATAAGTTATACTGTAATGTGTTTTTGTTATTGCTTAAGTTGTTTGAAAAATTAACATTCAATCATTCACTAGGAAGCACGCGAGATTACAAGACCTTTCATTTTTTGCCCATGGTTACTATTTAAAGCTAACGATCGTGCCAGCTTTAAATAACCGAGATAAAAGCTCAAACTTCGCCGTCAGCAACTTGCAAGTAATGAAGACTTATGAGTCTGGCCGTCGCTCCTCAAGCCCGTAATTGTCATCTCTGTGATTAGGGGAACTCCCCTGTTATCTGATGATGCTGAAATTGACTTTGACGTATCTCGCCCGTAATCGCTGTTGTTCTCAGATTGTGTTTCATAATCAGCTGAGAGCATTATTGAGCTTTACAACCGAAACGGTTTCAGTTTAAATCAAATGAAAATATTGATTGAAACAAAAACTAAGGTCAGGTGTTATCAGTTTCTCTTTTAAATATGTTTAATTCTCATAAAACAAAATGTTCACTTATAATGAGATAAAATAAATCTTAAAAATAATGCCTAATCTAAATATTACCTCCGTGGCCAGTAGGCAGTAAGTATAGTAGATTGGTAGATAGATCATGTATTTATTCGACACATGATATAATGATAACAATAGTAATGGTAAACAATAAGTAATAGTATAAACAATTTAAAAAGTAGAGATTAAAAATAGTGTGTTTGCTGCAGGCTGTCAAAGAGATAATAGCTCAGCGAAAAGCTTCGCTCTAAGAGCAAAACAGTAGTAAGTAAATATATCTAAGGAAGTATGTACCTATATCTATATCGTTGTCAACTGAGGATAAGGATGCTTTATTAAAGTTGCTGAAAGAGAATGTCTTAACACTTTGACTGCGATTTTTTTTCAACGACTGCGATCTTTTTTTTAACCTAAAAAATTCGTGCTACCGCTCTACACAGCGCAGCGGTTGTGTTGCGCCGCACATGCGTTTCGATCGAAAAATATTACGACTGTGCTGAGTCACACAGATCTGTATTTTCTCAGCTGCTGCGCTAGTGTGGATTTACGCGTATTAGAAAAACTGGTCTCTCCCTATGTGCGCGGCTAATAAGGTCCTGTCTCAGCTTGTTGTCATTATAGACCGAGGACGAATGAGGTGGTATAGCACTTTTACTATTTATTTAGAATGTACCTCAACATAGTGCAAGCCTCTCCGATCAGTGGGTACCGTCACACGTGAGCGGGCATCATTCATCAGGAGCCATTCACGGTGATCTCGGGATTCACTCGCGGTTTACCTAGGGAAGTCCCACTTAACGACTTATCGATGAAATACATCGAAATAGAACAGCGAAAACCGACCTTACTTACAGTTTTGCAATAAAACTGTAAGTAAGGTCGGTTTTCGCTGAAAAGTAATCTTAACGTTAAAGTAAACCTACAAATCGTTTGTTTTCTTTTTTGACAAACTCGAATTGAGAAAAACAAAGCATTGGTCAGCAACTGACAAATAACAAACTGCTTGATTTCCTTTAGACACGTCACAAAATTGATATGACATACATGAGTAAAACTAGGAACACAACTTAGATTTTTTTTTCATTTCAATCTTTTGAAGGTAAAGTCAAGAAGCGACACAGAAAAAAATACTTCTGAATTGTTTATTTTATTATTTATAAGTAATGTCGCTACGACAGCCACGTAGCAATCGCTACGGGAAGCGAAGCTTATTGCTACGAGAAGCGTAGCTAATTGCTACGATGTCGTAGCCAAGTGCTACGGTAGCGTAGACGCTCGCGTCAATGAAAGTAGGCGGTAAGTGTACGGAAACTTGTTTACAGATAACAAAAGTCATTTAAAACGGGATATTTACCATGATTTGATTTTTGGGTCTTTAAATATTTCACAAGAGTATTGACAATATTGGAAAACTCAACAATCTAATCATGGTAAATATCCCGTTTTCAATGACATTTGTGTTAATAACCATGATAGATTCAAAAGTTTTATAATAAACAAATGTTCCAGCAAGTAGCTTCTCCTAACAAAAGTCGATGGTTGATATAGAGATAGACTTAGCTGTCTGGTATCTATCGATACCAGACAGCTAAGTCTATCGACTAGGCGCATCCCTAGTGTGTAGTGAAGAGAGATTTACCCGTCGACGGGGAGGATTACCGTGATTTCCCGCGGGGCTCGGACCTAAAAGACACCTCCGCATCACGATATTACTTTCCTATACTTTGACAGCTGCTCCGATGATTATTATTTTGCCGCATAATTGTTTATTTGGTGTTCTGGGAATATTAATGGTTATTAGTGGTGTAGTCCACGCGTGAACAGAGTGGGATGGAACCGTTTCGAACTGAATCAAAAACAAACATGTTAATTTAATTTTATGTTTTATGCTTGGTTTTTTATTTTAGTTTTGTTATTGTTTTATATGTATGGACAATAATATGTCTGAATAAAAAAAACGTTATGTTTTTTTTATTTAACACAGTCGGATATTTTCTTTGTCAAGGGTCCATTGCATTTTGACAGGACGCGGATTGATTGATGAGTCTGAAACAGACACTGGCAGAGTCGTAGCAAAAAGCACGCGGCGCCAAAACAAAAAAGAAGTTGAAGTTGAAATGTATCGTAAAATATTCATAAATATAGACTTTGACAAGGTTGCATCATATTCTGATCTTGCGCGGACTTAAAGAAAGCAAAAGGCCCATGATGTTTCGTGGAGGTTTTAAAAATGGACAAAGGTATTTTACACTACTCAGCACTCACTTATTGGGCCCATTTACTTTACTTAAGTATCTACTTATATTTCATGGAATATACGCGAGCTTTTTCATGTATAATGATGTACCTATAGTTCCTTGGTCTACTTTAGTTAAGAACTAAGTTGGTACTATATCTCATAAGGTCTCTTTATCTAATTGATTTCCGATGTACGTAGCATACCTATTACGTATCATCATCATCATCAACCTATATAGTCCACTGTTGGACATAGGCCTCCCCTAATGAGCGCCATAGCGCCCTGTCTATTATACGTATCTCGGTAATTAATTAGAAATCATTTATTTTCATTGCGAAATAACTTATTTTATCAGCATGACCAGATTTTATGGCGCTTTAAAACTTTTGAAACTATCATGGTTATCAACACTAAAGTCATTTAAAACGGGATATTTACCATGATTTGATTTTTGAGTTATCCAATATTTCGGCACAGTTTCATGCGCCATGATCACGGAATAACTGAAGGCACTGCGACTGCGAGTAAGTTTTTATGGGCAGACATACCGATCTACCCTCATTTTTTGTCTTTTGCTACGAACGTTACCACTACGACCGGTTTCATTATTATCGAACGCAGCTCGATCACGACACAGTTATTCCGTGATCATGGCGCATGAAACTGTGCCGAAATATTGGATAACTCAAAAATCAAATCATGGTAAATATCCCGTTTTAAATGACTTTAGTGTTTATGGCGCTTGTACTCAAAAGCAATATCGCAGCTATAAAAATATGCCTCGGAACATATGAATGTTTGCGACGCCAATGTAAACAGGGTCCACCCTCCGCGTCGACAATGCATCACGAGCCGACTTCCGCCGGATGCTGCGTAACGAGACCGTTGTCCCCCCCTTTACCCTCCCCTTGTTGTATTTTTATACAGTTCTTTTAGTATAGGGAGGTAGTCAGGAGGAAAGGACTTGGGCAGCGATATTATTTGTAATCTCGCAAGCCATGTTGTTCCTGTCTCCCCGTCTTATGATTAGTCACTACAATTAACAAAGTCGCTTCCTGCTGTCTGTCTGTCCCTATGTATACTTAGATCTTTAAAACTACGCAACGGATTTTGATGCGGTTTTTTAATAGATAATTGAAAGAGTGATTCAAGAGGAAGGTTTATAAACCATTTGACACATAGATTTCCACGGGGGCGAATCCGCGGGTCACAGCTAGTATCATTATAATTAGAAGGCGCATTGTATTATTTGCTTTATTGCACATATTATCAAATTAGGAGTGTGAACTTTTACTTGTGGTCAAAACCAAGGCGACGCGGTGACGGCCGTTCCTCCTGGTTTTATGCTTACCGTTATCTTGATGAACAGATGTTGTTAATGAAAGATGGCTGATAACTTGGTAAACTGCTACATTTATGTAGAATTGCGAGCAGTGAGAGAAAACATTAACCTGGCTGTGGCGTATTAACAGAAAAAAAATACAGAGAAGTCCCGTTGAGCACAAGAAATAATGCGAGAGAATGACCAGACATGACGTGTCTATAAAAGTGTACACTACATATAGCCAAGCCAATATTGCCGTGGGTATAAGTGTAAAACTCATACTTCAATATAATAAACAAATGTTGCCTAAATTGATTGATGCTGGACTGTCAACAATGGTAAGAAAGTAATTAATACGATACAAATAAGCTTTATTGCACATCAAGACAAAGAAAAAATAACAGAAAAGAACAAACAAAAAATGATACAGAAGAAGAATGGGCGGCCTTTTCGCTAAGAGGGATTTCTAGGCAATCTTTGTAATATAAATCTTTCTCCGCCCTTTTCCCCCGTCCTCGATCTGTCCCGCTAACCCGGTGAGCCATCTGAAAATAATCTGAGATAGCATTCATTGGATCTGAATGCGGCCATAGTGATGAATGCTCGATAATAATTTGTCCGCGGGCGGCGCGATGAAAGCACGACTATGAATCACTCTTAATAAGGCAACGAGAAGTTACAATAGAGGGATTCTCTAATTAGGAAATTTGAAACCATTTCTATCAAACATGACGTTTTTATACCTACGAAATACTTCTGTATTTTGTACTGGTTTGGGGGCTTGTTATTATTAGAGTTTTGTAAGATAACTTTTTATAATATCGTTAGTTATATTATTCCTAATTGTCTAAAGCTACATTATTAAGGTAGGTACTCATTAACATCAGCCTATAGCAGTCCACTGCTGGACATAGGCCTCCCGTAATGAGCGCCATAGCGCCATGTTTTCAGCTTGCTACATCCAGCATCTGCCTGCAGTTTTTCGCAGATCGTCATCCCACCTGACCTGAGAGTGTCCTACATTACGTTTAACGAGTCTTGGTCTCAACTCAAGAACACGTTTACCCAGCGGTTAACGTGACGTTGGCTTTGACTCAAACGTATACGGACCACACTGGTCACTGTGTAAATGTCAATAAAGTCAAAATGAAAGGCCCCCGCGCTGCAGGCCTCTATTTACCCGCGCCATGATTAAAAAGTACGCACCATAACCCTTTCTCATGTCCTGCTGGGCGGTAAATGCTTTGGCTAAGATTTATGGTGCTTTTTGTCACAAATTTGGTACCTATTTTAACTTTTTTATTAATTTATGTTTATTTGGTATCTTAACTTTTTTAATAATTGTTGGTTATCTTCAAATCATTTCACTATGATCATCGGGTAAATTCTGTTGATAGATAATGTCTATTTGCAACTTCAAACACACACATATACAAAATATAAACAGTAAACCAGGAAAACAAACAATAATAAAACACAGTTGACTAAAAAAAAACCAAAATATGATAAGATTAAAATCTAGGTATCTAAATCTATCTAAAATGTCTGTGTGTGCTGCAGTACCTATGTCAAAAGGCCTTGGTTCAGCGTAATATTTTTCTAAAGAAGCACAAGCACTGATTTTTGGCCAAACCTATTGACCTGTTGATACCGAAGAACTTTTTCTTACTGTTCATAATGTGTATCATGGTGTCCTGAATTTTAATATATGTATGTATTAATGCAAATAACTATAATTCACAGAATCATTGGAATTTCTTAAGAGCCTTTATTCCTAAAATGCGCAGAAACAGTACTTTTCAAACCCTTTTATATCATGAACCACTTATCTAATAGTATATGTTATTTACTAATAATTTTAGGAAATTTTAGTGTCCAAATAGTTTGTTTGATAAAATATTTCGATTAATATAGTATGTACGCGTTCTTTCAAGATAACTTGTGAGAGGTTTTCATAATTTCCCATTCAGCATCAGTTTCGAAGCTCAAAATAATAGAAAATACTGACATATCTAATTAAGAAAAAAATATAACCTACTGATGAGATCCTTGGCTAAAAAGTTACTTAGAAAGATGTTTGGTTTTGTTATCCTACTATGAGAAATTAAAATTCAAAAAATGTGAAATATTACGAATATTTCACATTTTTAAATGATGTTTTTACCGATATACCTTATTTAATTTAATATAATAATAGCCTACCAATAAAGTGAAGCATCTTTTTTAAAATTATACATTTAAAATTTTTATGATTTTGTTGCTATTATTTTTCTATAAATATTTTAAAACTACTATAAAACGCTGCGCGAAAATCAGTCCGCCGCGAGGCTT
Organism: Eupithecia dodoneata; assembly: GCA_947044415.1. Taxonomy (NCBI): domain Eukaryota; kingdom Metazoa; phylum Arthropoda; class Insecta; order Lepidoptera; family Geometridae; genus Eupithecia; species Eupithecia dodoneata. Next base: position 12,042,262 of record OX345664.1, on the reverse strand, counting down.
TCTAGAGTGTGGTCACGTCGCTCATTAAATATTTATAGAAAAATAATAGCAACAAAATCATAAAAATTTTAAATGTATGATTTTAAAAAAGATGCTCCACTTTATTGGTAGGCTATTATTATATTAAATTAAATAAGGTATATCGGTAAAAACATCATTTAAAAATGTGAAATATTCGTAATATTTCACATTTTTTGAATTTTAATTTCTCATAGTAGGATACCAAAACCAAACATCTTTCTAAGTAAGTTTTTAGCCAAGGATCTCATCAGTAGGTTATATTTTTTTCTTAATTAGATATGTCAGTATTTTCTATTATTTTGAGCTTCGAAACTGATGCTGAAAGGGAAATTATGAAAACCTCTCACAAGTTATCTTGATAGAACGCGTACATACTATATTAATCGAAATATTTTATAGTCAAACTCGTTGGACACTAAAATTTCCTAAAATTATTAGTAAATAACATATACTATAAGATAAGTGGTTCATGATATAAACGGGTTTGAAAAGTACTGTTTCTGCGCATTTTAGGAATAAAGGCTCTTAACACATTGTGCCTAAAAAGCTCTATGATCGGGGTCACTATCGTAGATTAGAAAAAGATTGTTTTGGTAGCTTTCAATAATGGTTTTTATTTAGAGTTTTGAACAGTGGGGAGGGGGGCATGGTAACAGAAAAATATAGCTCGATGTTTATCACAAACAACAAAGCTAACGATACCTATCTCTCGCCAAAGTTAATCCGGTCTAACGAGGCATTGCGAGTTATTTCGTACTCCCTTACACAACTCAAAGAGCGCCAATTAGAGGAGCTTATAAGCAGGTAAGAGCCTTTAGTCCCCCATTGAAGCTTCAAGCCTTCACGAAGTTTTACCTGGTAGTAACTATCATCATCAGCCTGTGTTATTCCACGGCTGGACATAGGCCTCCCCAATGAGCGCCATAGCGCCCTGTCTTTAGATTGCCGCATCCAGCATCTGCCTGCCTTCCTTCGCAGGTCGTCATCCCACCTGGCCGGAGGGCGTCCTACACTACATTTACCGAGTCGCGGTCTTCACTCAAGAATACGTTTACTCCAGCGGTGCTCGGTTATTCGCGAGATATGGCCGGCCCTCTGCCTCTTCAGTATGTTTATTTTTAAAGCTATGTCGATAACTTTGGTTCTCTGTCGGATGTATTCATTACGAATCCTATCCTTCAGAGAAACTGAGTGACCTACCATGCTGTAGGTATCTATTTACGGTACATCTATCATATGTGTGGTACGAAAACCCGGTTATTGTCGGTCTCGCGTGCCCACGTAATGGCATTTGTCCATTAGACACTATTTAACGGTGTTTATCTCTGATGAATCTACGACCTACGTTTAAATCATGCACGATTTAACTGTTATTAGGATAAACGTAATGGTTTTTATACGTATCTGATTTTTTTCACGGTTTTAAGTACAGTTTTTTTTTTTTGCGCAAAGTGATTTCAGCCTATTAAACTATTTTTTCAAAAAAGATAGACAGCTAGATAGATTGTCTATTTATCTTTTATTGCATACTTAAAAATAAAACAAAAAAGATAAAAATAAAAATGTATATTATACTAAATAAATATAATTAATATTATACTCCCCTATTTGTGCCTGTCTTAAAATCAATTTACTGTAGAATCAATGTAAAATCTTACATTTTTGTATTGCAAAATAGACCTTTGTTTGACCACATTTCACTTGATGGTAAGTGATGATATCAGCACACATGCGCTGGTATTTACCGGCATTTACTAAGTTAATAACTATAAATAAAAATAATAATAAAATAAGTTTTCTTTCAGAAAAGGCTACAAAGTAGGTACATGCTTATCATAATTTCGTGAAATTAACTAAATTTATTTAACAAACAAATTGATCTTAAGGTATATCATGTGTGTACGTACTTCGGATTAACCTACTAACTATTTATCAGACTTAGATGTAAATTTTCCAAAAAAATGAAAAATAAAATATCACGAAGGTCGACAGAAAGACACTATTTTTGTCTTCATATTACAACTTAGGACTCAGTTGTAATTATAAAACTTTCTACAAATTCCTCTCTCATAATAATTGAAATCCTCCCAAATATTAGGATCTTGTTCTTCCCTCATCAATCCAGCTCTACCGTAAATGCCGTTTTTATGGCGGAAATCTCCTTATCTCTGTTTCCACGCCGGCGAGCTCGGCGCTGTGGGCACTTTGTCAAACTGCGAGCGTGGGCTAAATGAACTCATTGTAAAGGGTTCCTAATACGTTGATATAGATGTTCTTCAGTAAACATAGGTATAATGCGCGACCAGAATAGTACGGAACTTTGTCAAATTAAATATTTCACTTCACATTTCTCATATAATGCGCATGTCTACACTAATATTATAAAGAGAGTAGGTAAATATTATAAGAGCAAAGGTTTGATTTTTTGTTTTTTTGTTTGTAATGTATAGGCTCCGAAACCACTGGACCGATTTAAAAAATTCTTTCACCGTTGGGAAGCTACACTATCCCCAGTGAATATAAGCATATTATATTTTCAAAAAAGTTAGGGATCCGTACTAAAACCGTGCGAAGCCGGGAAGGTCCGCTAGTTGTCAAATAAGATTATTTGACAGAAATGATATAATAGATAGTAATTTACGACCGCCTTTTGTTTCAGTTCATAATGATTATATCCGACTCTGTCATAAGATAGACTGAGGTTATAATTATAACATAAGAGTCCCGTTGAGGCGATATCTACAACATCAATTTTTATTTATTTTGTGACCCCTGTTACACATTAAATAGAGGAAAGCTTAAGTTACACTTAAAAACACTGTGTATGGCTAAAAAGAACGCTGTCAGGGCGAAATTATCTTATTATTTATGTATTTTTTTAAATAAATAACATTTGTAAAGACTAATAAATTGTAAGGTTTTCCATACTTTGTTCTCGCAGTACCTAGTAGGTACAGTTTAAAAATAATTGTAAAATCTTTTCCTGTTTCCGTTGTCATCATCACTGTCACATCACTGTCACATCACTGTCACATCACTGTCCCCCGAAAATCACTTACAGAAAGAGAGTAGAGTTCGTAGGCAGTAAACAGTAGGTGAAAAATATCAAGATTTGTACACATATTTCGTAAAAAACGAGCAACTCGAAAATTTCCATAAAATTGAATATTGAACATTTAAAGCACAAAAAATACGGTTGCCAGCCTCTTCCTACAGTTAATTACTGATTCACCCACTTTCTAAGCCTAAACGAAATATTCAGGTTCAATCACATTTAATTCCATTAACTTACAAGAAAGCCCTTAGAAACCTTACAAGTATAAAATTCAGTCGTTAACATTGTCAACTTGAACGTCGCTAATTTTTTGCACTGAATTTAAACTATAGCTCTGTGGCAGTACCACTTAGAGTGGTGAAAGCTCTCCTTCAGGTTCCGGTCCTTCCATGCTTCTCTATCCAAAGCCAGTATGCTCCATACTATTAATTACTTACTCCAAACTGTTGAACTATCATAGTTTTTAGCGAACTTAGTGTAAAAACACCGAGAAACAATAAAATTTAGCTTGATATCCGCAGGGGGTAGGGGCGGCGGCGGCAGAGGGGATGTAAACACAAAGCGAGGCCCGACGCCGCAGTCACGTGGCGCCGGTCGGGGGCGCATCACTTTTAAGGGTTCGAAGCACCCTGCAACATCCACACAAACTATCATAAACTTCCCTAAACAATATTATTTCAGTTTTCAAAGGAAACTACTTTCAAATCTTCATCACAAGTCTACGCGATAAATACTCTGAGCTGCCAATGTTTCACGAAGAAAATTGTCTAAGTATTATTTTTGTAACATAAGTGCCGCGCGATAGTAAAAAACAAATAAACAAAGCGAATTTGAACAAAGTTACGTTTCTTTTTTTAACTAAAGCTTCTGATTGACAGTATCTTGTTGAGTTATTTCGTAAACTACTGTGTTTTCAAACAAAACTAAAGCAAAGTTGGAGCTGCTATCGAACTGTTAAAAGTGATGCCCCCCGGCTTATACACAATTAAAAAATCTTTGGACGATACGTATCTGAACACATATGAATACCTGTTTAAGTATTGAATTAGAGTAATGTATAGAATGCAAACAACAACTCTAAAGAATATCAATACTACAAACATATCAAACCTAATCATATCTAATATTAAGCTAGTTTAACGTTAAAATATCTAGATATAGTAAAAATATTATAGTGAATTCGATGTGTATTAGTGCTACAACTATATTATTAACAGGTAAGAACTTTAAATGTTATTAGATATATTAATCACCCAAACAAGAACCATAAATATATTAAACCTATGTTAGGATTTAAGGATGCTATCAACAAACTGTAACAAATTTGTATCAATAAAAAATAAATGTATCTATCTATCTATCCAAAATAATTTTATTAATAGTAAGTGTCCTGTGAGTGATGTATTGATTTGTTTTTATTTGTATATCAGAAAGTAACTCTAAAGAGAAGCTGTTACAATTTTCTTAACTTGATGCAATAAAATTATTTAGTTACCTTGAACTTAGTTACTTCTTTATAGCGCTATTTTAAGTCACTCATGGTGGATTTTACTTTGCTATGAAAACATTCTAACGATATATTATGGTTGAAGTTATAGAGAACTTATTTGAAATTGATTAGTTAAAATTTTAAATTTTTATTGAGTCAGTGAAATACTTTGAAATTCTACTACGTTGGTATAAGCAATCGGTACTTCACCCAACTACTTTAGTCAACTTCTTTAATTTCTTTATATGAATACTTGGTTGTGGGTTCAAATTCTGTCGAACCCATTGATTTTTATAAATAGGGATCTGTTTTTATAATGTAACCTTTAGAGCATATTAAAAATAAAAAGGTTAGATATCAATCTCGGTGGTAAAAATAAAGACGACCAATAAGGTTGATTTTAAAAATACATCAGCTGATTTGTAAGATTACATTGGCTGGTATAAAAAAAAATTAAATGTAGTTTACTAGTTGGCATTTATGTCTGTTTAAACACTTTTTTGTCAGTGTCAAGTAATGGAAAACAATTGTAAAATAAGTTATCGAATTATGAAGATGGTTTGATAATAGGGTTTAAGTATGAAATTGCCTAAGTTGCATCCTGGTATTTTTTTAATCAGCCGCTGTTCTTCGCGATAGACAATTCTACGTCCATAGGCATAGAAACATATTTTTGGACATTTAAAAACTCTTTATTTCTAATATTTCTGTTATTATAGTGCGTAAACCCTCGCACTCGGGGTAATCTCTAAGAAATTTAATAATTTCCCAAATATGTTTGATTTCGGCGTGACTTAAACCTTTTTTTTAATGTGGTTTTTATTTAATTTTTTTAATTATTTCAATGGCAAATGGCATCGTTTTTTAAAATATTCGTTCATGATTGAGCATTTTATGTAATACATAATTATTATAAATGACTACATATGAATGCCCGTACATGTTGTTGGGTCTTAACAAATAAGGTTTTGCGCTGAATGTTAAGTTGTTGTTGTAGTTTTATATTTACAAAATATTTAACATTTACGAATAATATTAGATGCAGCCGTTCCTCCCGTTACTTTGCGGGTATCTACTTCAAAGATTAGAAGGTCCAATATTTATTTATAACTCCACACAAAACATTCTCTGATAAGTTCCAACGATCTGCATGGACATTTTAATGTTACAAATATACATTCTCACCGTGTTCAATCATACTCAATATTTTAATGACCAAATCCTTTGTGACATTAACATAATAGCTCTAGTCACCGGCCGCTTGCGCCTAGTTTCGCGGTCGGTGTTCTACGTTTTGATATATTTTTTACTGTAGAATCGTTTTATAATATTTTATTGTATATATTTTCTATAGTAAAAAGTGTATTTTCTACAAGAATTTTAAATAAATGAGTGTATAATAATAAAATAATAATAAAATAATTTATTGCCTGTAAATTTTTTAACCTAAACTAATATTAAACACGAAAATAAATGAACAAATGAACATGTGAATCAGGAATGCCTTTGTCCCTTACTAAAAGTAATATACATGTGTACCTACTAATCTAATTTCAACAGCCCCTGTACCGGACCAAGCTAAACTTCAAAAGTTGTTTGCATCAGTGCTAATAGAGTTATTTAATTTATCGCTAATTTATTCAATTTGAAGCGACGCGAGACAATGGAAGCCGAGGGCGGGGCTAGCTGGGCGCCGCCCTTGTTCACCTGAAAATCATTACCATATCTATCTATACCTGGGTATGTATAATTTGAGAATACAATCAGGCTGAGCTTCCATTGCAGTGTGGGTACACGTACCTAGTTATATGCCTGAACCTTGGTTACCAATCAATAGTCGTACAGCTTCTGGCTTTGGTAAGTGAATCTAGCTATAGCTGTTCATAGACCTACAGCTGCATTTCTGTGGTAGACGAGCTCTTTGATAGAGAAAGGTATCGCGGAATATACCTATGACAGGTTATCTTTTTGTAGGTTTATCTGTAGCGGAACTACACGCTTGAGGTATTAAACAGTTCTGAGAAAATAAAATTACGAAAAATTTAAACATAGAGTATATTTTTGGGAATAAGCAGTAACCGAAGTGACATTACAGTAAAATTGGCCTTGACATCAATAAACAAGAATGCTGGACAATGCATACATCATTCTGTTAGGCATTAGATGACTGATATTCTTAATACTATAAGTACATTACATAGATACTTTTTATTATTCTATAAATACCCTATAGTCTATACCATAAGGTAACAATGTAAATTTTCTTCCAACAAGTTCTAAACTAGAAATTAAGTAGGATTTATTTATTTAATAATCGTTGCTGTATGGGTTTCATTATAATCAATAAATGAGGCAGTTCTACTCTTTGTATTTTATTTATTTAGAAAAAAAAAACAATAATAATTTGAAAATAATTATTATGTCTTAGATTTATAATTATACCATCGTATAATCTCGTCGGGTACGCAGTCAATGGTACTGTGTTGCTGATGTTTTTTTCTCTCACAAAAAATGATCAGCAGGCTAATCATCTCAATTAGACAGACAGAATTTACCCCATCAAAGTTAAAGTCAAAATCTTTAGGCTTACAAAATAAATTCAAATTCAATCAAATTATTTTTTATATATATTTAAATTATTTTATTTTATTTATTATTTAAATTATTTTTTATATTATATTATTTTTTATATATTATTAAATCAAATTCTTTAGGCTTACAAAATAAGCACTTAGACAAGTCATACATTAAATTATTATCAAATAAAATTATTTTACTGTTCACTTAAATTTTTTGTCCACTAGTGGAAGAAGTGAAAAAGAAACCACTAGTATGTTGAAAATTGAAAATTGTTTATTTGTAGAAAAAAGTATCTTACATGCTAGACAGTTGTTAGGACATCCTTTTAAGTATGTTCATCTCTTATATGTCTAATACATGGTTATTTGCCTATTTAAGTTTAAATATAATATGATTCGATACATGTCAATATTTAAGTAAAGCTATGCACAACAACAAATTACTTGCATACTATTGTCGGTGCAAAACTGAGCGACATCTGGCCAAGCATTAACATCATTGAGATAATCATTTATGGAGTAAACCTTCTTGATGAGATTTTGTTTTATGTAATTTTTAAACTCCATCACCCCTTCCATCCCTCCATACTCGTAAATTCCACACTACCAAATCACTATCACTAGCTGCAAAATTAATAACTAATCTCCCTTGAAACTCCGTCCAATATTGACAGACGCCTAATATTATCGAGATAAGCAGCAGTATTTTCTGTTCCTCAATAAATATAGAGTTTAGGGGTATTTTATTGGTTCGAGCGAAAGTCGTCTCCCCAAGGAGCGATCGGTGGGCAAAAGGTTGGCAAACAGTGGATCCGCCACCAGAGACTAAGGATTGTAGCATCCACACTTTACATTTTATTTTCTATTTGCGATGCTCTGTGTTTATCCTCTGTTTCGAGATTCGAAGGATTTCGTAGTATTGCATTTGAGATTTGTATTTTAGAAAACGGAAAATAGTGTTCATTTTAAATCGTATCTTTTAAAACGAAGAGCATTCATAGAAAGAGTAGGTTTTCTTTCGATATATTTCTAAATAGGATTTTATGAAGTATGTAAATAAATTATGAATTCACTAGTTTCTGTCCACAGCTTCGCACGCGCTGTTTCTATGGAAAAGTTCAATTATTGTTTCTATTACATGGGAACTGATTAGAGGATAAAAGTAGCCTTTGTTTTTTTAGGTATTGAAATATCTCTATACAAAATTAAAATTTCTGAACCGTTCAGTAGTATTGGCGTGAAGGGGCGTGCAAGGGCGTGCAAGTTTCTGTCCAGCTAGGTAAAATACCCTATTGTATGAAAAAGAAAAGAGTGTCGCGCCACCTTTTTAAAATGAACTTTAAATGAAACAATTAAGCTCTCAGCGGGCCATGAAACATTTCTTACAAAACTGAGATAGAGCACCGATTAAAAAAAAATATAAGTCGGACTGCGATTCAAATTTAAGCAAGGTCTAACAAAAAATTCTAAATAAATTAGCGCTTCGATAATCACCGGTTACAAATTATCCTTTAACAAAACTTGAGACGAATGAGAATCATAGAAAAAATATATTTTATGTGAGTAGTCACACAAAATACTTGGAATACAAGTTTCAAGCAAAATATTGCTTGCGATAAACAACTTATTCCGAGAAAAATATTCAGTTGATTTGGTCTCGGATATGTTGGAACCCGATTCAATAAGCCACTACGTAATGAAGCAGTACAAATTGAATGCTACGCCGCTCTGCACAATTTAATAAACTGTATCAAAGTTATTTTCGGTTGAGTTCACAATTTTCTATATTAAATCGTTGGCGACGGTAGGAGCGGTTGCTATGATACCTCAGAGGAGTTAATAAGTCATAAATAGAAGGTGAAGAGGGATGGGGAGATGGGAAAAGCGTCTCGATAAAAAGGGAAGGGTGGTCCCCCAGGTGGTGATATGCAATCGTCTGGAAAAAGGTTTTGGAGAGTCATGAGGTGTCACCAAATGAGTTTCTTGGGTGCCGCCAGCACAGATCTCTTTATTTGTTGCTAGAACACGTAAGCGGGAACTTATGACCAAATAACAATACATGTAACTATTTATCATCTGTCTTTTATACATGTTGTAAAAGTTAATGTTTTCTTTTACCAATTTTGTCAGACTTAGTTCAAGATATGTTTTCATTTGGCTTCGACATTAGAGACATAGAAATTACATAACATTTTATTATTATTACAGATTGAGACTTATTTATTTTTACAGATTTGACTAACAGGATAATATAAATTCCAAAACGTGAAACATTATTTATAACCTAAAGTAGGTAGGTATTTCAATTTATATAAAAATTATAAGCACATAACATATTATAATATATAAGATTTGGGGGAGGCCTTTGCCCAGCAGTGGGACGAAACAGGCTAAATAAAAAAACATATAATATTAGTCTAAGAATTAAAGTTTATAAAAACTAAACTATGTGTATACAGTTCTGAGTTGATGAAAAGTACGAAGCAATTTGCCTATTTATCTGCTTGTAACTTTCTCCTTGTATTATTCCGACAAATGGCAGCATTATTAGAAAACGATTACAGACATAAAAGCTTGCTTCAACCTTTGTTTAGTATCGAAAGTGGTGCATAAAAGCGATATCAGCTGAGTAGGCTCTCTGCAGAGTGTTCGATCCTGGTCAAGTGTCGACGGGCGCGCCCCCTATCTGGCTATATTGCGAAACACGCGTTAGCACTTTTACGTTGAAAAGTACCCTTTTGAGTACAATACACCCACCGATTACTTGAATTCACCCTTTTAACCTGAAATTTTCGTTCAGCTGTAAGGAAATTGTAAAAAAATCAGCTGGTTATTGCTTTCCGTCGGCTGAAAATAATCAAGCTTAAAACTTAGGAATTAATATTTCAAGGGTATTGAGTTTAATACCTATTAAGTAGTAGCTGGGAAAACAGTGTTCTTGAGTGGAGACTGCGACTCGGCAAACGTAGTGTAGGACCCCCCAGCCAGGTGGGATGAAGACTGCGGCAAGCTGAATATAGGGCGCTATGGCGCTCATTAGGGGAGGCCTATGTCCAGCAGTGGACTAACATCGGTGATGATTATGATGATGATTCTACTTTAAACTGGCTGAGGTTTCACAACTATTAACAAAATAGAAATGCAACCACGACGTTTCACTTTGTAAAATAATACATAAATAAGGAGGGGCGCCGTTTGTCAGCTTAGCTTACTGTGCAGATAATATGCGACGTTCTGCTCTTTAATGAAGACACCCTAATGCTTCTGATTGTTACCATTTTCACGGATTCAGCAGTTTAGGAGTCCTTTGCATTGCTAATCTTTTCAGTTTAAAATAGCAAAAGTTAAGGCTATTATTTTAAAGTTCATTATTATTTTTGACGCTAGATTATAATTCTGTTAGAACTGTTTAAAAAAGAATAAGAGAAAAGTGGGAGAGCTAAATTAAGTTATCACTACATAGTATAAAACAAAGTTGCCTCCCGCTGTCTGTGTGTCCCTATGTATGCTTAGATCTTTAAAACTACGCAACGGATTTTGATGCGGGTTTTTTAAATAGATAGAGTGATTCAAGAGGAAAGTTTATAAACCATTTAACATACCTTTCCACGCGGGCGAAGCCGCGGGGCGCAGCTAGTTGTAAATAATGATCACGTAGATATATTTTTTTTTCTCTAATTAGGACATCTGAAAATATAAACTTAAAATATGCAAAAAAAACATCAGACGCTTCGAAGTCTAACCAGAGTCCTATGCAACAATAAATCTAAGTACTAAGTACAGTTACAGCTACCTTTTTTCATAGCGGGGAAAAACATCTTGGATACCTTTCTTTCGTACGGGGCGAAATATATAGCGGTTATACCGGACTACTACCGACTAAACTCACCACTGTGTGTACATTTGCACCTGTCTTCTTACACAGGAAAAGTATTCGGCCGAATGTCAAGATTAGAATCATGGGCAATCTCTTTCAGTCTATAGGACTCTGCGCTAGACCAATCAAACAATTTGTTGTTAATGAGATAGCATTAAAAGAAGGTATTTTCTTATTCTATTACGAAAATAACTCTCTTCCTAACTAACCAATTTCTTAGACTTATTTTTATACTTACTTATTAATGTGACGTGTTATGTATGTTTTCAAATAAATGTATGTATTTCCTTTCTTTCCTTCTATCTTTCTATACTAAAATCTGCTCGCGTGAAGCCATGTCACGCAAGACTCATCAATTCTTGTTGAATAGGAAACAAGTCAGCTGATGAAAAATCTCATAACAACCCTCGTCAAAGGCTTGAAGAACTGCAGACATAAAGTTAAAACGGTCTGATGGGCAGATACGATTCGAACGCGTTATTCATCCGCCGCGGCAATATGATTCGTGACTTCGAGCTACGAAAATATCAGATATGGATACGCAATGACTGGCATCTTTAGAATTATTTCATTAATTTATTTAAAAACAATTATAATACGTTACCTTACGTACGTACCTTAATCATTACATTAAAATTAAAATAGGTAATGCTATTTGATATTAATGAATATAGTATACAATTTTCACTGGTCTAAGTGCTTATTTTGTAAGAAAATAAATGAGTTTTCTTTTGACTTTTTACTACAACAGGCGTTGGGTCTCTGTATTATTTGAGAACGGTAAAACTATAAAATTACAGAATAATTTTGTGTGTATAATCTAATCAGCATTTGTAGTAGAGAATAATATGTATACTAAAAAATAATAGTCTAAAGTAGACTGCTGAGCAAGCAACGGAGGCGGCACGAAACGTACAACCCTTCTCCGGGATCAGCAAGATAATTTTATGTTATTAATAACAAGAATACGCACTTTTTATAAATTACAGCAGACCCATTCTCATCAGTCTCATTCTCATTTCAAACCTCTTTCAGGACATGAACGAAATACATTATTATTTTCTATGAAGGTTGAACAATGTAAAATCTCCTTACCTTTGTTATGCTACAAAATGAGTGGGGTACACATACTTTCTTAAAAACTTCAGAATCAGTGTTTGGCGGGTTTCTTTAAAGTTCCAAATAATCAAAAATGATAAATAATATATTGTTATCTCGTAAAATGTATTCTATATCCAAAATTAATTCTACAGACGTTCCTGTTTATGACTCTTCTAATGAACTTGGCGCGATTTTTCGCATTGATAACGATGCGATGCATTTTGGTATATTCTACAATAGACAAAAATCGCTAAATATACTTAACCTTCTTTCAATATCCCTTCAAACGAATACCGCATCCACACTAGAAGGGAAGCTTCGAGACTCGCTCAGTGGACCGGGGAAACTTCATTTGCGAGCTCCTCTGCCCGTGAAATGAACCGGCGGTATTGCCTCGCAGGGGCTGGGATGCTGATTCTGCAATGTTTTAAGTAACCGGGATCGTTTATTACGATATTTTCAGGGTTCCGTACGTACGGTACCCTAAAAAATATAAATGCAAAAGATGGCTACGGTACGGTTGATAATGCGGTGGGTGAACGTGTTACACAGCGAGCTTTCGTGTGGTCAGTACCTACGGGGAAAGAAGGTTCGCTCGCAACGAGCACCGGGACGGATTTTAGCTCACGGCGGCGTGGCGAATCATGCTCTGCTTACAAGATGCAAGATGATGCTGTGTGGATTATTAAAAAAAATTAAGTCATCGTCTGTGTCAGTCTGAGTGTCCGTCCCTTGTATTCAATTGTATTTTATGTTTTTCATCACTAATAAATAAATAATAGATTAAAAAAACGAAATAACCACGCTTTTATAATTAAATAGAAAATATATGATAATATATAAATAAAATAAATTATTTAATGTAAAAAAGCGTGGGGTGCTTTCTGAAAATATTTCTTCAATGTCGCTACTCCTATCAGTATCTAGTTATGTGAAAAAAAAATTCTTTCATTCTTCAAAAACAAAAAAGGCAGAAAGAAGATTGGGAGAGACCTGGGGTACCTTTATAAACATTTTTGTTGGTCAAGGTAGGTTTTAATTCATAACGAGGCACAACGTTTGTCATATGAAACCTGGGGTAGGCGGAACCAAAAGCAATAGTTTGGCTTTTTTAACCCTGTAAAGCCTCGCGGCTATTTTGTATTTTTATTTTGCTGTATTGGGAGACCATCCTTGATGGACCGACAACATCGTATTGGTCGCATGGAGTCGATGGATGAAGGCAGCACAGGACTTGATAATAATTTATTGAATAAAGTTTGACTACAAAGTGTTCATTTTGTAAGCTTAAATAAAATATGTGAAAATTGGGTGAATAACCATGATAGTTTCAAAAGTTTTAATGCCAAATGTAATTAAACACAATGTAAGCCATGTTATTGTTATTTCGCACAAAAAAGTTACTGCACTAAATAGTTCAAATTTCGGAAAAATACCGAAAAATCTTATAAATAGCAAAGTGGTTTTTGAGGGATAAAAACGCAGCTCCTACCTCCAGATTTCAGTGTCGACTCTTTCCATGTTCCATTTAAAATAAAAAAATGCGGTTACGCAAAACCTTTGTGATAATTTAATTTGGCATAAATCAGTGACTCATGTAGGTTCTTTGAATTTTCGTAGATACCTAAAACCTTAATAAGGAAAATTATAAATCCTCATTATAATATCCCCTTTTATTATTTATCAAACCTGATAAAAGACAGGCTGCATAAACCGCCATCCTTTGTTTTCCATCCCGTGCTTTTTCACATGGAAACAGTAATGGAGTTGGATACTGTACTTGTTTTGGGTACTTCTGAAAATTTTCTGAAAACTGGAAAACCCCGCCCCTTTACAGCGGCAGCCGTGATTGGTGGAGGTTTATCTACATCAGCAGGCGGCCGGGCCAATGGGCGAGGCTCGCTCGCGCAGTCGTCGCGCGGTGCCGAGCGGTGGCGGGGCAGCCAGACGCTACACCGGGACAGCCTTGCCTGGGAACTGAAGTAAGTACTCTTATTATTAATTTTAGCTCTCTGAAAACCTCCAAAATTGTTCTTTTTGTGAAAAATACAATGTAATTGTTCTTTTGAGCGTATTTTCGTGTCTGTATATCGTTGTGGGCTATCGCTATAGATTCTTCCGTGTTACATAACCTATAACCTACATAGTTATAGGTACCTAGCTATGTAGCTATACAACATCACTTCTTTAACTATACCTACATATGTATTTAGTATACATTTAAATTCTTTTCCAACAGTTAGCTAACCCTGCGTTTTTATTTCATGAGTATAAATTACAGTTATTTTTAAATTTCGTCTGATGATTTTCTAGGTGACTTCAATTGCATAATAGTGTCTTATTAAATAATTTGATATAAGCAAACATATAAATAAAACCATTTACGTTTTTCCGACGGCAAAACATTGTTTTAGATCCATCATAAAAATTATCAATGATCCCAAAATCTTTTGAGGTCATCTATATTGAAAAATATTGAACAGTAAATACAATTTTGTTAAATAAGTACTTATGTGATTGCTTTTTTGTTGCTCTACTCTTGTTTGTACAAGAGCCATTTTTAACAAATCTACCTTTTGTTTCTCCTTATTAATTATCAACAACATAATAATGTAATAAATAAAATTACGTCATCTTAGAAACCTTCAAAACAACTCAGTAATATTTTGACCACTCCAATGGCGCTATGAGCGTAGGTTCGCCTGTGACGCAAGGGCAGTTTCAATAACGCCCAGTTGTGAAATTGTCCAGCATTATTAATTTATCTTTTGTCTGCAGATGTACGGCGCAGTTTGATGTGTGAGAACAGGACACAGCGATGCAAGCCGCGAAGGAAAAAGCCTCCGGGCTCTTCGCTAACAGACCTCTTCTGTTCAAGTGAGTACTAGACCTAAGTACCTACTTCTAGGTTTTATTTCAGGTAGAATTCTAAAATAGAGATAAACGGAGCTAAAGGCAAGATGTCCAAGAGTTCTGTGAGGTCTAAAGAAAATAAAGCACAAAGTGCTTATGGTACTTGATGGGTGGCAATAGGTGGTTATAATAACAAGAAGAGTGAGGTTATGGTCTTCGCTGCAGGCAGCCGCCCCCCCAGTGACATCCCCCCCGTCTGCCTAGGTGGTCGCGAACTGGTGAGAGTAAATCAATTTAAATACTTAGGTCACTGGGTCACTGCTGATCTAAAAGATAACGTCGATATAGAAAGGGAGCGTAGGGCACTGGCGGTACGAGGAAACATGTTGATCCGCAGGTTCGCTCATTGTTTAGTAGATGTCAAGGTATCTCTATTTAAATCCTACTGTCAATCTTTTGACACCAGCGGCCTGTGGGTTACTTATACCAAAGCGTCCTTCAGTGCCCTACGAGTCCTTTATAATAATTTGTTTAGGGCAATGGTGGGGCTGCCCAGGCACTGTAGTGCATCAGGCATGTTTGCTGATGCACACACTAAGGACTTCTACGCTGTAATTCGTCAAAAAATAACATCCGTCAGACACAGGATGCTGGGCAGCACCAATAGCTTGCTAAGGGTTCTGGTGGACAGACATTGCAGTAGCCTGCAAAGGCACTGGATGTCAAGTCTAATGAACCCTTATGCTAAACAAATTTATTATATGAATTGTATTGTAGGTGTTAGTGTAGGGAATGTAATGTAATTTCAGTCAAATTGCATTGCATTCTTTACATTAACACTGATGATGTAATTTTTAAATTCTATAATAAATCACAATATGGATATATAATAAGTCTGAATCAATAAACGAATTTAATTTAATTTAATAGTCCTGACGACTATGTTTGATAGAGTCCATTATTTATTTATTCATATTAGAGTTACGTTACATACCAAAACGTCAAACATTATATTTTATAACGTAAAGTAGGCAAAGCTGGTGCTCTGGTCCCTTAATGTGGACATTGTCACTAAGGGTGGTGTGCACCAAAAAAAAAACCGGACGGTTAGCTTCTTCGGGTAATTTTGACGTTGAATGTATGAAAACTTCTGTTAAAAAAAGCAATTCAAATGTAATTGCCCGATCATAATTTGGTGAACACCAGGGTAAGTGCACACATCACTTAACCGATTTTTATTAACAAGGAAAAATCACAATAGCACTCCGGAGTCAAGAAGTAGGCAGTGTTACCATGTGCCTCGAAAAATAAGTTAAGAAGTCGGTCTTGTGAGCTTTATACGACGTAGCTAAGAACTTGATGATTTAATTTTAATTTATTAAGTAATCCAACCACGATACATTTTATATTTAACAGTATAAAGGCTAATGCTAAAATATGGCCAAATAAGTGATCTTCACTGTACTCGGTTTGTGTTACAGTGATTAGGTTTGACGGCTACATAAGCTTCAGTTTATTATAGATACTAAAAATGGATTTAACTGCCAAATAAGGCGTTAATTATTATGTAAGGTAGAAGACAGCCAGCCAACTATTTAAAAACTAGCGGACCTTCCGGTTCTAGGTTTTAGTACGGACCCCTAACTTCTTTGAAAATATTGTATATAGCCTATGTTCACCGGGGATAGTGTAGCTTCCCAACGGTGAAAGAATTTTTCAAATCGGTCCAGTAGTTTCGGAGCCTATTCATTACAAACAAACAAAAAATCAAACCTTTCCTCTTTATAATATTAGTATAGATAAGATAGATATAATTTTTACAAAGAAATATTTGAGTTTTAATGTCTCTATGTGAAAAAGGAGACAACCTGACGTCAGAATGTCTGACCACTTTCTTTTCAAGTTTTTTCACTATTCTACGAGGTACTAGATTATTTGATTAAGGAATTAAATAGTACCAAAAAAGTACTATAATTTAATTGTATCCAATAATAAAATATCGCACTTGGTCTAGCGGTCCTACCGTTAACAATAATATACATTATTTTGCAATTTCATAAATTCACAGTTACTACAAGGCTACTCCATTATTTTTTAATCCATAACTACAAAACGATCGTGAAAACAAGCACCAGAACCAATCTTGCGAGCCGACAATAATATTGACTGGAGGATAAAACGAAAGCAATAATAAAATATAACGATGGGGAATGAATCTCGGACTCTATCTGAGAGTTGCACAGGGCTGTGTGCGGCTGAGATTAAAGTAGGTAACAATGTAACAAATTAATTTATCTATAAAATAAAAAACGATATCACTACATAGTATAAAACAAAGTCGCTTCCCGCTGTCTGTCCGTCCTTATGTATGCTTAGATCTTTAAAAGTAGGTTACGGATTTTGATGCGGTTTTAATTGATAGAACGATTCATGAGAATGGTTTATAAACCATTTGACACATAGATTTACACGAAGGCGAAACCGCGAGGCGCAGCTTGTTTACAATAGAACTCAACAAATGAACAGGGATCTTTCGTGGAAGAATAGAGGTTGACATTAGTATGTCATCAAACTATGCACAGTCTACGCCTAAGATCAAGCAGCCTTCGTTTTTGAGTCTACGCAGGGTTCATGTCCTTTTACAAACCCACACTAAGAAACCATTTTTTCCGTCTAGTTATTGTTTTTTTTATACTTTTCGTTGTTTAAAGGAAACGTTAAAAAACCTTATTGTAATTAAACTGTTTGCAAAAAAAGTTAAAGACATTTTTTGTATACACATGTACATGATTTAGGCAGTAGTTAGCATTCAGCACCCCTAAAAGCCCCACAGCACAGTAACATATGCGACCAATATGTAAAAACACCACAAAATATGATACTTCAACAAGTTCTACTTCTATAACCAATTTAAGTTGTTAAAATATCAAATATTAAAAAATCACCACAAACTATGTTGTTACAACATCTATAACTAATTAATGTTATTGTTGATTTTATAGATTATTGTAATCTTGTGAATCGTGCTACGCCGTAGTCCAGCTATGGCGTAGCAGTCTTGTCAACTCAGATTAGTACAAACCTAGCCCTATCTATTAGGCAATCATTTTTAAAGAATCATCATGCATTTATGATGCGTATATCTTGTTCCGAAGACAGCAAAGAACCCTTTGAAATTTAGCTGTGTCCGTCTTTCCGGGCTACAGCGGGCTTCCTCAGCGACTATTGGTTTGTCGATAGTTAATTGAATATTAAAATTGACCCGTTATCTTACATAAACTTACTCACTCTTTTATTTAACGTAAAAACGTTTTAAACCAAGTACTTATTACATTGAAAATTACTTAAACTTATACTCATTAGTTGTTCAAAATACATAGGTAATAAAATTTGTATAAGATAATGACCAGTGCATTTATGGAACCCTATTTAAAACACTACCGACATGCCGTCACCACGAGTCACCATAACCTACCAATAAATCTTCACAATAAAATCGCTTGCAATGATTTAGCGATTACCCTGCACTGTTCGTCTGCGAGCGCCGTAGAAGCGATAATTCGGAGGCAGCCCTACGACTGCTCAGGGCTGATAACAAACAGACAGCACGCGGATTTGTGACGTCATGCGGCGGATCCGCTTGAGGGATACGGATTTGTAAGCTCCACTCTTTGGCTGGTACTATTTTAATGCCGCAACTACATAATATGTTGTTTTCGTCAGCCTATTTTGGCATTCTAGCCTAGCCACCATGACTGCTAATTCTGCTCGTATCAAATCATATCGTAGCAACTTCAAAACAATTTTTTGCCTGTTTTCCATTCATCCCTATAAATTAATGTTACAGAATGAAATCTTCAAAACAAGTTTTCGTATAAATCAATTAAAATTTAAGCACGTCTTAAGTCAGTAATTATCGGATAGTTGTCAACGAAAATCTGTCAGAAATTCGTAATTTAAGACACGTTTAAATCTGAGATGCGTTTCATTAATCGGGGGTGAGTGTTAAATTTTTTTTAAACAATTAATTAATATTATCCTACAAAAACAAAACAATGACTTGAAGAGACCTGGCAGTTTTGAACCTACTTGTGTGAAACGTATGTATAATTTTAAATAAGTGACCTAATTAAACAGTAGTTTTTGAAGATTAAATTACTGAATAGTAGGGGGACACACAACTGCCTAAATTACAGACTTTCTAGTCTAGTTTAGGTAACTGAGGTTAATAATACTTTATAAATTTGAACAAGAATTTCACTATGACGTACTTGACGTATATCCAAATATCAGAAAAAATAATTATGTAATGTGTTTGTATTGATTATTTTTGTAATACATTTATTCATAGTACCTACGAAAACTTTAAGTTGTTATGGTGTTGGTTGCCATCAGTAATCTATTTTGATATCAAATATTCCACCGCGAAGATATAAGCTTTGATCTTTTTGGATTCTGTATTACATGAACATTTAATTATTGAAAAGAAATATTATAAGACAATATATTTATTTAAAACCAAAAGGGATTTGTCTTCTGAAGTTTGTAGTCAGAGCTTCAAATATATCCCCTTTTCTTATGCCCCTTTTCTTTATAATCTATGAATGTTTAATTTTTTGTTTATTTTTTAAGTTGTGTGTGTTTTAATTGTATATGGATTTTATGATAATCTGAAATAAATGAATAATAATATGCAGTGTCTCAGACTTTTTAAAACGATCATCCAAAAGATGAATAAATATAATCCACAAACAACCTTCACTGCAAACCTCTAGACGTGTATCACCCCAAGCTATGTTAGAAGCTTAGCGAGCGATCATGTGATCGATTTTACACGGCTTACGACTGCCGCTTCACCGACTCCCGGGATGTATGCACTGACGCAAACTCATCCGCTTGTCAGACTACCGGCTTGTTGTTATGGAATAAATATTTGTTTGACTAGGGGTCTTTTAATATTATCCGGAATGAAGAATAAGAGATAATAGAAGAGAATAATTGCGTTAAAAGATGTATTGAAGACGAAAAAGGTATCACTGTCTGATATGCTCATGGAAAATAGCTGCTATGAACTTGGTGGCTTTATTTATTCTTCTTGCGCGATAAAACATAAGATTATGTACTATTATTATTATAGGAAATTTCTAACACAGGTGATTTAACCCTAAAAAGAGTTCTCTTCCAGAAAACCACTTAATCACAACATTGACACGAACAGCATTTAAACTCTAAGAAATATTGAGCGATGGCTTACGCACTATAATAGAATAGAGTAGAATAGAAAAATATGTATGTATTTGGACAAAATACACAAACATGGTACAACATAACAAAGACCTTTGCATATACATAATTATACTGAATACTGAGCCCTTGCACAGAGGACTTTAATGAATGGGTAGCTACTATTCTAGTTGTCCAGTTTATTAACGCAGTTTTTACTGTGAAAAATATTGTTAATTCTTATCGTAAATGTGATGTAACTCACTGAAAAACCATTTTATCCCAAGAAATCATCCTTTACCATGAAATACAAAAATGATACTAAAATAATAAATAAATAGAATAGAAAGCTTTTATTAGCACACACAAAAAGACATTATACATTAATTTTATAATAATAATATATATTAATATAATAATTAAATAATGCTGGATATTCCACACAGCATCATCCCAAGCTAAGCAGAGCTTGTGTTATGGGTACGCGATGACTCTCTCTCTCTATTCCTACCTAGTTCTCCTATATAGTGGTGGGGTCAGCTTTCTTAATTTATTTCCTCCACTTCGCTCTCGACTACGCTCCGAGACGTCTTCTTCGAAGTCTTGTCACTGTGTTTAACACTACATTTTCCATCTTTCCATCATACGTCCTAAGTCTCCCTTTGGACTTTCGCCCAGAAATAAAAAGCTAGATGACTGATATACATAATATAATACATTATACATCTGTTATAGACATTAGATAGATATCACCTAAAATATTAAAGCGATAATTAAATCTAAACGATTATGAGTGATCAATATAATGACTGGGAGTACCCACTCCGAGCAGCTTCATCAAGAGGCTTAAAACCCATAAATTGGAGCGAAGGAAGGGTAGATTCATTATTTAGTCCGTTTAAATCACTAAGTCTTTAAAGGACATTAGCAAGCTTTGTACCGATATGGATGTACACAAAAGAGATTTAGAACTAGGGGAGGGAAGTCGTTGTTTTGCGATGGAGTAGCGTGTAGCTGTATGCGTAGATAACATTATGGCTTTTTAGGTAACGCTTTCTATCTTTTAATTGTATTAGGCGATGCTCAGTCGCTGGAATTCCGGGATAATCCGTGATTTTCCCTAAAACGGTGGCAGAAGTTAATTAAGTAGAAATAATATAATTATATTTGGTATTAGTGATAAAAGAAATACTGATTTTTTTAGTGACATGCATGTAAACTGGCAAGTCTTCTTCTTTTGCTACCTCTAGTGTCATTTCTTTTGATAATAAAAAATTATGTATTTTAGTTACTCAATGGTTTTATTGTATATATTATTTTGCTATGAGTCAATAATGAGATTAAAATTATAAATAGGTTTTTCTCGTGGGTCTGTACACGTGGTATGGTATCTATATAATATGGAGTGTATGTATGTCACTTTAATATAATTGAAGCTTAATAAGTGAAATAATTTTCAAAACCAAAAGAGTAATTCCGTTGAACCCCCTAACTCATAAAAGAAGACAATTTACCTGTTATAGATGAGTCTAGAAAAATCACACAGCTACATAGAAGTCAAAACAATAAAAAACCCCCAGACCTAAAAGCATCTGCGTGGTAGGAACAAAGTGCTCGTGTGATCTGCCAAATGAAGCGTAATTTTCATAAAAGCTTATGAAAACAATACATCGTCGCCGGTTGTTCCACCAGTGGTCCAGACAGAATGTGCAGCGCTCAGCACTTACTCTAATTGTTCCATTTGAATATCGCCGGCGACAATTACCGAATTGGTCCGGTAGAGGCCGCTGTGTCCCCCAAATTAATTGCTCTCACAGCTATTGCTTTGTTTTATTTTGAACTGGAGACGCTCCCGGTTTTGTGCAATTTATTAAATTTATTTATTCAGACAAATAATAATAATAATCCATATTGTTAGTTTGCTTATAACTAGATGTTAGTACTTAAAATTAACTACAGCTTTTGTCCTTTGCA
Organism: Eupithecia dodoneata; assembly: GCA_947044415.1. Taxonomy (NCBI): domain Eukaryota; kingdom Metazoa; phylum Arthropoda; class Insecta; order Lepidoptera; family Geometridae; genus Eupithecia; species Eupithecia dodoneata. Next base: position 12,020,090 of record OX345664.1, on the reverse strand, counting down.
AAGTATATGAGAAATTATTTTTGTAGATGCACTATAATAATCTCTATAACATATTACGAGTATCTTTGGAACATACCTACTCAGAATATACGTACGTACCTACTCAGTACTTGCGTATGAACAGGCAGACGACGCGTCTCCATAATTATAATGGTTTATTTTATTCATTAAGGTGTCAGGTAAGTGAAGTCAGAAGAAGGTCTTCGTTTTTACTTTGAAATTGAAAATTTAGTCTTGTTTTGTCTTGTAAATGGAGATGAATTTTATTTTACTTTTTCTTATTGATTTCTTTTTATGATCTTTGTTTTAATTTCCTGTGAAACACAAGATGAATAAAAGTTTTACAGGACTTATTCAATTTACTTGTTTCAAATAGGTTTATATTCGCCTATCAACATCTGGTCCCAAAGTAAACAGAATGTTGCAAACCGAAATATTGGCTACAGCATACACAGGCTTACAAAATGATTTTAAGCCCTAACTTGTTAAATATTGCATTATTCTACTAGTACTTATAAACCTTCTACATACAGTATTGTTCAAATGTCCCGTCAGACCCATCAATGCCACAAGATGGGGTGTTACATTTTCGCAAACATTTGCCTGCGGGTTCCGTTGAAAATTTAATGAGCCAGTGTCCTTTTGTGGTGCCACGGCCAATTAGCCAGATATTAGGGCGATATACTCTGATGTTTGGACAGCGAAACCGAAGATCCTTTCATGCTATTGAAGGTTTGTAATAGGATCTAGGGGTTGTCTTAATTTTGTTTCGATAGAGACTTGCTCGATACAAGTCGAACGGAACGATCTGTTAGCAAGGTTTAATGTTAGAACGTAAATAGAAATAAAATTGGTAGGTTCAGATGTATTTGTTGAACATTAACAAGAAATTGTTAGAGGAAATACTAGCGTCCCGCTGATTAGCCATATTTCTTTGTATGGACGAGGCGCCCAGATTTGTCCTTACTTGTACGGAGCAACTTCTACAAGAGCGACTCGATCTAGTCCTATGCGCACCTATGCACGCGATGTGATCATATCGTGTTTAAGTCAGGCGATGTCTTATCTGCTATCTAGTCAAATCAAGATGTTGTCTTAAAGCTTCTAACCCACTAGTAGGTGCTCTACTCATATATAGACGACCGATGTGGCGCGGTGGGCGAAGGTCCGCCTGCGACGCTGAAGGTTGCGGGTTCGATTCCCGCCTCGGAACAATAATAATTGTGTGTACGATCTGCAGATATTTGTTCCGGGTGCTCTGGTCGTTTTTTATGTATAATAAAAAATATCTAAATATCTATCTATGTATTATATAGTATTGTATTATGTATATCAGTTATCTGGTACCCATAATACAAGCGCTGCTTACTATGGGGCTAGGTAATGCTGTGTGGATTGTCCAGCATTATTTATTTATTTATAGAGGTCAAGAATTAAACCAAAAAAGCTCCAGGGTTAAAAATCAGGTCAGGGCGAGAGTTAGTTGTCTCTCTGTCAGACTTTTGGCAAGTAACTGAAGGTTTGTGCGTCATCTCTGATCAATAGATGGTCGCCGCGGAGTCTGCCCGGCGGGACGGCGCGGCGCCGCCGTCGGCGCCAGGGGGGCCTTTGCCGCAAATAAATCTCCCTAACTACCGCTTTTACGAATCATATTTATGTTTATTTTCGTCTGTCTGTCTTCTGATTGGCTATCATGGGACTATTTTTCAATATTTTACCTTTGGCGTTAAGATTTTGTCTTAAGCTTGTCTTTTTAATCCTCTTCTTAATGTTTAGTTTGGCACTGCATGGTCAAAGTAGCGAAATACATATTATGTGAATTATTCTGGTTGGTAATTTTCAAAAATTTCTGTCAACTTGAAGAAGTTAGTAGCTTATCTAAGTGTTTATTTTGCAAGCCCATGGAAGTAAATGATTTTGAATTTTAAAATTTTGAAATAATCCTTAGTAACTTATTTTCCATATTTCTTATATGTTAACTTATTTTTCTAACGTGAAATAATGCATTTTCCAGTTTGAATTTGAGTTATATGACAAAAACGAAACCTAAATAATAATTACCTACGACGTTATCAAAATAAATAAGCACTACTTACGTAGTTTGCTCATCACCGTCCATAATCTTACTTCACCGACTGCGATCGAATTCGAACTTTCCAGTACAAAGTATCTACAAGTTCTTGTATTTCATTTTCTGCAAAGATATCAAAGAAAAGCTCTACATTAAAATCTAGCCTGGGTACGTTCCCTAGTTAGTTTCTTACAAAGGATAGGAACTAGGTCACCACTGTGCTTCACTTAGTTAGGCACGGAAAATGAGGAAACTTTATTTCTCTTAGGAGCTTCAACGAACTATTTTTAGATAAAAGTATCCTACTTGTGTTAATATGTAGGTAGGCTGGTAATTATATTGAGTAGGCAAGGTACGAGTCTAAGTCTAAGTGCTTATTTTGTAAGCCTAAAGAAAACAAAAACTTTTGAATTTGAATTTTGAGTGATGAGTCTGTTTAAACTTAAAAAAGTTTGATTAAATTTTGTTAATCGAATTTCCTTTTGTTAAACGTATTTTCAAATCACAACCTAACTTTTTTACATACTTAGCGTCGAAAATCATGTCGAGAGTATTTTTTTTAATGGACTATAAATTGTTTTAAACTCAGTTGGACATGAAAGCGTTACCGGGCCGAATAATCATAAACATTGATTTGAAAAAATTAGGTTAGCAATGGTTCTTATTATAAGAGGGTTTCACACATACCCCAATATTTAGAGATGCAAATATAAGTAACTAAATTATTCATTACAAAATTTTACCTATGTTCAAATAATAAAATACATCAATAAAACAATGTCAGTCTTTAAATTCACTTATATATGTAATAGTCTGAGTAATACACTCACGACAGCTTACCACCTGGTCCGTAAGCGCGTTTCTCTTATTTTACTCTTCTAAGGCTATAGTTATAACCCAGGACGCTCTAAAATGGTTACGAACGAGCCCATACAAAGTCATACATCGTCCCCACTAATTAAAAGCAGTCACTAATAATGAATCCCCGCAAAGTCAGATTCATTAGAATATAATACTGTAGAGGTTGTAATTTAAAAGTTTCCTTTGAAGTGGGATTAATACCGGCCGGCGTCGCCCTCTGCCGTCCACACGGCGAAATTAAATCCTTGTCCTTTTCAACCGTAGTCACACCGCGGACGGGCATATCATCACCTATGCATAATATGATTATGTTATATGAATTATCTCCAAATAATGTCAGTTGAACAAATAAATGAAAAATTCACATGCTTGGAGACGAGACTAATATACAATTTGTTAACAATATTTATTTGCTGAAGAAAGGATCACAAGCATACAAAAGCTTGCTTTTAAATAAATATAAAAAATAAAGAAATAAAGAAATCCACACAGCATCATCTAATATTATTTTACTACTACTATTTTTATTACTTACAACCATTTCAATATAAAGATAAGCCATTGCTACATCATCGTAGCTACGCAGCTGCTATGCCTTAGCAAAGCTATGGATTTATAACCGGCGATGCGCGCACTCGATAATGTGCTATGCCGTTTGGACAAAGCTTGTAATTGCGTATGAATAAAGTCGCAACTTTAAAATAAGAATGGCGATGTAGTTCTTATCATGCACAGTAAGAATAGTCCTCGCGATTTTTGGCATCAAATAAACAAAAGTCAACGCAAACAACGTATGCAAAAATCTCGCCCGCTGTGTGACTGCGTCCTCAGAGACCACAGAATACCAACAGAACTGTCATTTGTGCAATTTAGTTCCCTTAATGAGGACGAGAGATCGATTCTGTCTTGATTCAATGGGTTAGTCAACACGTGAATCGAATGATGGTGAAGTTTAGGGCTTCAATAAGGGATGAGAGGTTCCATGTTCAAATAGAACTTTTGAAACTAGCATGTTATCAAATATTCATAACCTAAGTAAAGAAAGACGACCTTTGTGACTCAGTGGATGATGGTTCTCCAGAGGTAATAAGATTACAGGTTTGCTGTAGTTTTAATTTTATTTATGTTTCTGTCATTGGACGGACACCTACCCACTAAGGTTTATTTCCGCCTTCGAACTAGTTTGGGCCGAAGCTAGTGGGACGAATACGGAAAAACTTGATTCTGCTTTGATGCAAGACACCTGCGAGAAATATTCAACATTTATTATCTGGAAAATTCTCAAAATAGTTCGCTTCTAGATTTTAACACCACAGTTTAGATCACAAATATGGTTTTCTAAACTAGTAACTTTATTTCAACGATAGTTAATACTTGATTGGATGTCCAAAACTTAGCCACACCACAACAAGAAGTCAAAGTCAAGACACTCTTCCAAAACATAACAGACTAACCGAATCGTCATGAAACAAACAACATGATTGATGAGTCCAATCTCAAATACACATTCCTTGAGCCTGTCGGAGTTTGCCATCACCCTGTAGACTGGCGCCGCGGAGACCGTAGACTCTGTGGCGTCGAGCGAGGCAGCCGTGGGTGAAAACAATCGTAAACTCATGATAAATGTTTATAGTAAAAACAAGTCAGTGCTTAGTGGTGTCAGTGAAATAATTTTATTTGATAATAATTTATAGTATAAAATTTGATAGCGAATGTGCGGTGTTCGGGGTAGTGGGGTTGTTCTACTGGTACTTACAGAAATGTTTATTAATATTACTGTGAATTTGTGCATGACATTTTTGTGCCACCGGGCCACCCCCACGACCACCTCTTAAAACCAACGAGTTACTTAATTTATAGCTAGATTTTCAAAAATGTCATGCACAAATTCACAGTAATATTAATAAACATTTCTGTAAGTACCAGTAGAACAACCCCACTACCCGAACACCGCACATTCGCTATTTCGCCGGCACATCGCTCCTAATGTTCCCCGTGTGCAAATATTAGCGTTCGCTAAGACTTATTGATCGCGCGATCATGACGGCTTCGCACTTCACTCCGCTTCCGTCACGTTTCGAGTGCTTGTAAGCGAAGACGTGCTGTGAGTGGCGGGAAAAGCCGGAAAATGTCGGAAAAAAGCCGGCAAACATAAAGTGCCTAATTGACATTATATAGTACTACTACTCCTGACAACCATTCACTTTCCACTAGGTCCTTTAAAGCAAATTTTTCTATTAACTGAACACTGGCAGAAAAGTGGCATACTAGACACATATTACCAAATAAAAGAACTCAAGTCTAGCTCATTCTTTACGGGATATTTACCATGATTTGATTTGTTTTTTGTTTACCATGATGACTTTAGTGTTAATAACCATGATAGTTTTCAAAGTTTTAAGCTTATTTTTATGTCTTAACTTTTGGTGATGAAAATTCGTTTATTTCTTCTGTTGATATAAGTCCGAAACACTTCATACTGTTTTTTATAGGAATTGACAGATTTTTAAGGCGGGTTAGATGATGTGGGCTTGGGTTGCCATAGAAATAGGCCTGAGATGGTGATATTACAGCAACTTTCATTTTAATATAACTTTGAACTATATAGCTTTGAACAGTATAAGGATGGTGACTCCTCCAGCGACGTGCAACTTTTCACTCTTTGGCTTTCAGCTCTTTACAGACATAAAGAATGCCTAACATACATAATCATCGTAGTGTTTTATACTCTCTTTGCCATACAGTAATAGGTAAGCGATAGGAAAAATATATTTTAGTGTTTTACAGTTTAAAGGTAGTTTTTCACGGCCGGCCATGATGCTACCTAATTATGTATGCTAAACCAGAGCCATCAGTTTAGTTTCTTGAGATGTCATTGAAACATTGAATTTTGTATGGATTTTGGTACAGAGTGCCTCTTAATGCTAGTTTTAGCCCTCGGCTTCGCACGATTGTTAAAGGTCATTTATATCCCATGGGACCTGATTTATGGGATATAAAGTAGTTTTATTCCAGGCCTAGAACTACTTTAACTCGAACTACTACGCAAAATTTCAGCCCAATCCGTTCAAACTTTTGGCATAAAAGAGAAAAAAACATCCAAACTTTCCCATTTATAATATCAGTGTAAATTTTGTTTTTTCTTGCTTATAGCAAAGATTATTAATTTTAAACAAAAAAAAATCGTGTTAGTCTTTTAAATTTTCCTATTTTTTTAAATTTCCTAAGTGATCTTGAATCATTATATTTGCCTGTAGTTCACCCCTGGGTACTTCCAAAACGTTACTTAAGCGGCAATGACGTAATAAGAGAGACGTTTCAACTCTATTGAATTTCCGGTCCGTAACAACATTGCGGGCCAAAACGCCACCGGAAATACCGTTAATGCATGTCAATTGTTGGGCCCCTAACTTTGTTACCGACCTGACGATGGAACCTAACATGTTTTTGATTTTAGTTGTTCGGCTTTTGCCGAACGGTAGTTAATTATACGTGATTGGATCATTGGGGCGACTACGGTCTTACCCATTTAATAATTTGTAACTTAAATACATAATTACATTATTGGATTTAGCACGCATCACCAGAATAATTTAAGTTATTCGGAGAAAATATACACGAATAATAACATAATTTAAATAGTAAAGTAAATAAATAATTCTGAACAAATTAACACAGCAACATCTAGCTCCATGAGTTCCAAGGCAAACGTTTCTTGACATCTTATAATTACAAATGAAGAAAACCGACCAGGTGGAATGACGACCTGCGAAAGACTGCTGGATGCGGCAAGCTGAAGACAGGGCGCTATGGCGTTCATTGGGGTTAGGCTATGTCCAGCAGTGGACTGCTATAGGCTATATGATGATGATGAAGAAAACCCGTCTTATCTTGTTGCTAAACACACAGTCCCCACCGGTGCAGACACAGTACTACAAAATACACATACGGCCGCCCTATATATACCTTTATTTTAAGTTTTAATTTCTGTATTGTTTTCTGTTTTGTGTGGTGTAATACAGTGTTTTCCATCTATCTATGGTTTCCATATTAACACGCGTTTCTCTATCTTTAGTTTCTTACATCAAAAGTAAAATACAAAAATGTGTCATTCTGAGACGATACCATTGTTATCGTAAAGCTATTAATTTAGCGTAATTAAAGCCTTGAATCACGAATATTGGACGCACTAAACAAAACACTATCTCCGTTCGAGACTTAAAATAATCAGGGTGAACGTTCGAATAGAATATTTATTACTTATATTTATTTTATTATTGCGCCATAAATACAAATACTAATAATAATAAAGGAACTTAATACTAACTATAGATAATGGCACAATCGTTTTTAATTAGTTACAGGTTTCCACGATCTTATTTTCTGTTTCTGTTTTAATTTCACACAAACCTTTCAAACACTAAAAAGTGGTACGTTTATCTTCCATCTGGCAAAGCGTGTGGTGGTGCTCACAAAGGGTTGCAAGTCGGATTGCTTAATGGACAGTGAAGGCTGTGATAGCACTGTGATAAATCACCTCCCTGATTACTGGGCCATTATCTAAAATACAATCTCGGGGGCGACACTGAAAGTAAAGTTGTTGATGTTAATTGACAAGGAAGCTTTGAAAAATTTCGTCACGAAGTTTTTTGGAAGTTTGTTATGTTTAGGGTGTCCGTGTTTTGTTTGTGATTTAGTGCGAATAATAATGTCATTCTTTCTGCGCAGAGTTTTTGTGTCATTTAATTGATTAGTTCGTTGTACAAATTGTTTCATGGAGCAACAATCAAACGAAAAAAAACTTTTGAAACTCGCTCAAATCATGGTTATTAATACAAAAGTCATCTATGACGGGATATTTACCAAGATTTGAGTTTTGAGTTTCCTATATTGAACATGGCGCATGAACAAAGACATTTTCGCATGAAACTGTGCCGAGATATTAGAAAACTCAAAAATCAAATCAATCACTCGTAAATATCCCGTTAGCCGAAGAAACCGAATGTTTATTATCAAAATATTGTTTTATAACAAATTTTACTTTACTTTGCTTTCAAGTTCTACAACTATACTATTATACTGTAACTATACTGTTATGATAAAGAGTGAATGTTTTATGTGTCAAATAAATGACTTACTTACTTATACTCGAAGAATAAATAAAAGAGTTTTTTTACATAATATAACTTTATAAGGAACACAACCGTATAATCCAAACAACATTCCCATAAAAGCGTGGTTCAATCGTACCGGTTCTTCAATTCAACCGGCAGCGTATGTGACATAGAAACCCCTAAATTACGTTGCTCCCCTAGTCGATCAGTGGCAAACAAATAGAGTGCCGTCGCAATCCTACGGGCCCCGATCCTGTGCGACCAGAAACTACACCGCGGCTGAATCCGTCTTGAATCTTCACAGAAATCAATGGTAAGATTGAATAGCTGTCGCAGAGAATATACAATATGGTGTTCCAGAGTTAGGGACAGTAGTCTGTACGTTCCAAGCCCTTCAAATGCATCTCAAAGAAGCGAGAAACCCGCGCGAGCCTTTGGCAACTTACAAAGGAAGGCTTATTGCCATTATAAATGGAAATTTACGAAGCAATTTAAGTTTGCTGATACGTGTTGAGGTTTTATAGGTTTTACAAGGTAACAAATTATTTATTTACTTTTTTGATACATTTCTTTACGGTTACAAAATAAATCTATATAATGATTTCAATAATTTTTCAATTGAGCTGCCTTCACATTACTTGCAATAGTCTTCACTTAGATCAATTGTTTCAATTGTAAATACTTGTTCTAATTTATTTCTATTATTTGATTTTAACTATTTATTTAAAAACGAAAGTTTAATTTAGTAATTAAAATAATTCATTGAACTTATAGATTAAATAAGTTCTATAATATTTGAAGACAAAACTGATACGCTAACGCAGCGTAACTTTAAAATACGCAATTTTCAAATAAACTAGGTATCAGCTGCATTCGTTATTTCGCTGATTTTATCGCAGCAGTTCCTAGAACCCCTCTGATCCCAAATGTATAAAAACTTTACCCCAAAACTCTTTTATTGATAACATAGTTTACATTGAAACGGCTTAGTATTTAAATGCATTCCCATTTGTACTGAGGAACATGAAAATAGCGTGGCAGAGGGGCTGCATAGAGCTAATAAAATGTACGAACTGTCACTTGTATGCAAATCAGAGCTTTTGATTTGGTACTTGCAGTTGCCGTTGGATTGGGGTGGTAATTGTCGAAACATGATACCGTAATTAAATGAGATTGAACTTTTTGTCATCTGCTCATGGGTGATAATTGTTATTGATCCGGCTGGTAGAATATGAAATGTTGTTGAGTTTTGAACGAATAAATTAACTGCATAATGGGCTTCATATCATCTTGAGATATTTTTACGGTACCTTTTCGTAGGTTATTTGAAATTGCTTGTTTATTCCTAGTTTGATTTTCGGGGAAAAACTCTTATACTATGTTAATTTCTAAGCTAAATTAAACATGTCTTTTTAATATAGGCTGGGCTAATTAATTATAAATGTAAGTGAAAACGTTAACTACAACTTCCTTTGTTGGAAATATCTAGTATAAGGCTTGCATTCATGTGTACAAAGAAAATCTCAACAATCACAGTTCATTTATTCCGCATATATAGCTCTATCGAGAGTACTATTGAAGTGTATTGCTTATCCTTACACACACACACACACACACATACATACATCGTAGAGGGTTATTGTTGTTTTTGAAAGCCCTGGTGAAGTTTCGTCTACTGAAAGGGTCTTCCCGGAAACGAAGTACAGCTGAATAACAGTCTCGCAACTTTACACTGACAAATGAACTTCCATCTGTATGAACAGAGATGGCGTGGATAGCATACTATATAAAAAAATTAATACTGATTAACTTACAAACAATAGGCTTAACAAAATTTTCTGTGATCTATTAAATTTTTTTTTAACACTACACACACATATTAACAGTTTTGGTAAAAATATTATTTACTTAGTCTTATATTACGCAATAAAGAGTAATTAACTTTTGAGCATAAACATTTTAAAATGAGTATCTGTTGAATATCTACTAAATAAACTCAAATAGGATCATGCATGTGGAATCAGTTTTGAACTAGAAAACGGCGAAAAGGACATCACTATCAAATACATCAAAGGACTACCAACAATTGTAAAAACCGATTCAAAAAACTAAAAGTAAACAACAACATAAAATCGAAAAGAGAAGACCTGACACACCAAACATGCGACACATACTTGCACTTAAAAACCAATAAATCACGTTTGACTTTCTTCTACTTAAATGCGCGGAGTATTCGTAAAAGAGGGAAGCTAGATGAGTTAAAATGTGTTATTGAATCAATACCGACTACAATCCACATTATTCTCCTAACAGAAACCTGGATTAGAAATGAAACACAAGCTCAAGAATTGAAATTACCCAACTACACTCACTATCACAATTTTCGGACAGATATTCGAGGAGGAGGAGTATCAGCATACGTTCATAACAATTTGAAACATAATTTGTCTGAGTCAAAATATAAAGATGGAAACAACTACCTTTGGATTCAAATAGAAAAGTATGCTTTGGAAGTAGGACTTGTTTATCACCCTGGCAACACTAATTATGAGAGATTCCTTGAAGAATACGATGCTCAATTGCAACAACGTAGAAACTCGATAGTCTTTGGAGATTTCAATGTAGACCTTCTGAAAAAAACTGAAAAAAACACCAAACAATACACAGAACTCATTAATGAAGCTGGATATAGAATTCTAAATAAAATCAACAAGAAACACACTACGCGAGATTCCGACTCAAGAAAATCTATCCTGGATCACGTTTGCACTAACATGAAAAATAATAACTTTCACTTGGCTATTATTAACTCATCCATGTCGGACCACAAACAAATATATTTCGAGATGAAGAAATTCAAACCACAGACAAAAATATCAAAAAAATATGAAGCAATAGACTATTCAAAAGTATACACCTCAATCGAAAACTTAGGACTCCAGTCAACTGACACTGATTACACAAAACTCGAAAACATAATAAAACAAAGAGTAAATGAATGTAAGGTCAAAAAGACAAAGATCATCAACGCACCTCAAAAAGAATGGATAACCAATGAAATCATAAACGAAATCAACCAAAGAAATTCACTATGGACAGAAATGAAAGCAAATCCGTCAAACCCAAAACTACAAGAAAAATTCAAAACAAAGAGAGATTATACAGCGAAACTTATACAAAAAACCAAGAACTCTTACTTCTACAAAGAGTTTTCAAATTGCATTAGAAAACCCAAGAAAATGTGGCGACTTATTAATAACTTAGCGAATAACAAAACCAAACAGAACTGTGCGCCTTCAAAGTTAATCGTAGACTCTAAAGAAGCAACTGATACGAAAGAGATATGCGAAGCATTCAATTACTACTTTTCCACAATTGGTTCTCTCCTAGCTGATCAAATACCTAAAAAATTTCATGATAACCCAATGCAAGCCCTACCACACAATACTGCTCAATGTGAATTTAACACCTTTGAATCATGTACCGTTGACGAAGTAAACAAAATAATAGAAAATCTTGACTCCAATTCTAGCACAGGCTTAGACGGCATAAGTACTAAAGTAATAAAATGCATAAAAGAACTAATAATAACTAACCTAACAAATTGTCTAAACAAACTACTATCAGACGGTGTTTTCCCTGATACACTCAAAATAGCAAAGGTATCACCTATTTACAAATCAGGCTCTAAAACAGACCCCGGTAACTATAGGCCGATTTCTGTTCTGCCTATACTTTCGAAGATCTTTGAAAAAATACTACACAAACGACTAGAAACCCACCTACAAACTATAAATTTCATTTACAACCAACAATATGGTTTTAGATCCAAAAGTAATACCCTCGCAGCTACAATCGACCTTGTCACCAAAATTAAATCAAACATAGATAAGAAAAACATTGTTCTAGGCGTATTCATAGACCTAAAAAAAGCTTTTGACACTGTAAGCCACAGAGTACTTATCAAAAAGTTAGAAATTATAGGTGTCAAAGGAACTGCTCTTAAAATGTTCGAATCCTACCTGTCGAATAGATTTCAAGTTGTTAACATAGAACATACCCAAAGTCAAACAATTACTTGTGGAGTCCCTCAAGGATCTATTTTAGGACCTCTCCTGTTTTTAATCTATATTAATAATGCACATCAGATAGGCTTAGATGGTGATATTACTTTGTATGCGGACGATACATGTTTGTTCTATTTTGGTGCTTCAATTCATACCATGCTGTCTCATGCTCAAAAAGATCTCAACAAACTCTTCTCCTGGTTTCAACACAATCTTCTTACAATAAATATTTCTAAAACTTGCTACATTATTTTTAAAGCCAAAAACAAACCAATACCTTATTATGACCCTCCCAAAATAAACAATGTTGAACTAAAGGAAAAGAACAGTGAAAAATATTTAGGTTTACACTTGGATAGCTCTTTGACGTGGAATACACACATCACACACATTAAATCGAAACTTTCATCGCTAACTGGTTCAGTAAAAAATGTCATGCATTGTGTTCCGCGTCAAATACGCTATACTATCTATAACAGCCTTGTCAAACCACATTTGCTATATTTGATAGAGCTGTGGGGCAGTGCTGTAAAATCAAAATTAGCAAAACTTCAAATATCACAAAATAAACTTATCAAACTCCTTTTCAATATTCCTTACTTAACTTCCACAGAAACAGTTTATAAGGAAACAAAAATAATGAACATTAAACAGTTATACAAATATACAACATGCATCCTAGTCCGTAAAATACTAAATAATAAAATTCACACAAATTTAACATACACAAAAATAGGAGAAATAAGCAAACGTAGTTCACGTCGTGCCAGCTTTATCGTTCTTCCGAAAACTCGGACTAACTATGGCAAAAAAACGATACTATGTGAAGGCGCACAGCTTTACAATACTTTACCCTCCCAAATTAAAAGTGTAAGCTCATTTAATGTGTTCAAACTCAAATTAGCTCAACATATCATAAATGATAAGTCACTTCTTATTAAGTGAACACATCAAATGAGCCAGCTATTGAATGACCACAACCTATGTATAACCTTAACCTAAGAATCCTGTTCTCATGTAAGGGACTTTAAATTGTCTTTTTGAGAATAAATGAATATTAAACGTAACTCAGTAAATTGGATGCCCAATAGAAGTTGCATCTCTGCATTTCCATTTACTGCGGCACATTTCCCGCTTCTAACAGATTTGTAGCACGCTCTGTACATTTAGATTTTTTACATTCGCGGTTGGTTTTATTGAGTGTTTAGGAACCATAAAAATGTAAATGCGGATGCGATGTAAAGTCTCCTTTACAGTGATAAATTGAGATGAGTCATCTTTTTGAGGATCGTTACGTTTGCTTTGTGTTTTAACGACTTTAAATTTTTACGGATACAAACGCATTTTTATTTATGTCGTAAAGGACAATGCTCAAAAATAAGCGTCGGACACATAGCCGATTTTTACTGGTTGGGTCCCTTATTAGAGACCTTAGTACCACTTTTAGTAGCTTTGTATATAGTTAACAAAAACTGTAAAAATGTTCGTTTCCTTCTATAGTACATTAAGCGCCTTGCAGCGCCCCTACCGGATTCTGAGAAGAACTAACGATTAATTGCATTTGTTTCAACAATGTATTGTCTTCGTCTCAAACAATATAATATTACTGTGTCGGTATGGGAAAACATTAAAATAAAATATACTTTTAAAAATAAAAGGGATCAAATAGTATCATATGAACTTGATTTAAGCTATGAAGATTGTATCTAGGTATATCTATAGACTCTGTTGTCCACTTGATATGGAAGTCAGTGCCGCTTCTTTTGCTGCTTATGACATTAATGTAGTGAAATCCATTGTCTAGACTAGATAGTTAAGAATAATGTCTCCAACGAGGTCATTAAAAGTTTTTTATCGGCGTAGCAGATGAATATTTTATCCGTCTTTTAACTCAAAGCTAAGTAATCGACTTAAACCTAACTTATTCAAAATAGTTAACCACATTTATAAATATTTTGTTGTTCGTTTTTTAAATTACCAAAAGCTTTAGATTTCACTGGCTTTTACCTTTAAGTATCACTATTATAGTATAATATAAAGTAATAGAAGATTAATTTAGAAATAAACTTTAAAAGTTTCCATTGACACAACGAATGCGAAGCCGCTGGCATAAAGTAGTAAAAAATAACTCCTTTTTCCACATACCAAATTCCCAAATACAATACTAAATACGTAATATTTCCTTCAACTATTTTCCCTTAGATGCGTCGCCATAGAGACGGTAGCCCAGCCTGATGCCATCAAATGGGAGCAACTTAAATCAGCATTAAGAAACATTTTCCGCGGAGATAGGATTCTTGATCCCGGCCATTGTGATAGTCATCTGTGGAAACTCTGAAAGCCTTCTCATTCGCTATTCATGGGGCGATTTGATTTACTTAAGATCCAGTTGATACTCGCTGTTAAGCGAGGATGGGACGGACTTTGTAAGGGAATTGGTGATGTGGGGTTTTTTTTATATATAAATAAACCTTCGTTTGAGCAAAATGTAACGTGGCCGATGATGTATCACGAATGTCTAGAAGACGTATTCACTCTGGTCTTGAAGAGACCTACGAGGTTATTGGGTTTGGTTTATTTGGTAAACTTTGCATTAGTCTGCAATTATTTCAATTGTTTCTTATAAGTACTAGTTGTAATTTGTTTCTATTATTTGATTGTAACTTGTTTTGTTCATTAAGAGACATGTGTTTTTTGCGAGTTTTCCAATATTTCGCCTTACGGTATAAATGAAGTTGTTGGATAAAGGATTTAAATTTTATTGATTCTCACACTGTGTTATACACATATTAGAATGGTATATAAATGTGCGTACAATAGGATTGTTTGTATGAGTCAGACAAATCACAAACTAAGGTGGTAAAGAAGAACTTTAACAACAATTAGCGTATATCACGTCACTTTTACAAGAAAGTAACAAATTTCTACTAACGTAATTAGTATAAAAAAACCAATTACTTTAAAACTAAATAACCTTACCTTGATTTCTACACAGTATATGTGTAGAAACCAAGGAATTTTGATCAAAAGGTCAAAGAAGCCTGACACTACATAAATCATTTTGAATTATTGTAAAGACCTTTTTACTCATGCAATCGAAAACTCCTTTCTCGAAACCTTTTAATGTTTTTATAGTGAAAGGTAGGGAGGGTAACGCGTGGTTCCGGGTGCGCGGACGGGCGATTTATAAAATGAGTTTGTGGTGCAACCGAGCCGTGATACCCCATTGGTTACGTCTCACTTCTTTACTAGGGATGGGGTAAGGAAGTATCGATAGTTACCTATTTAGTTCAAACATCTGGTACTTTAAAATAATTTGGTTCACTGTTAAAAACAACCAACATAAACATTGTTAAAATGTTGTAAATTATGAATAAAAAAAAGTGGCGTGTTTTAAAAACTTGACTCAATATTTTAATTAATAATTACGACCTTCGACACAGTATTTTACTTCTGCAGGTCGCTTCATATTTTGATATTGTGCCGTAATTTAATTATGTTTCATATATAAAAACTTTTTATGTTAATAATTATATAATATATATACATTTTGATGTCATCACATTAGCTTAATAGGTAGGTGATAAGTATAAGATGAAATGTTAACCCTATTGGGCGTTAACAACAATTATGTACAGACTTCAAATTCCTGAATAAAAATAAGTAACAATTGGCGGTCTCTCTTCTCGCTCAAGAGCGATCTCTACCAGACAACCATGGATGGATATGATCGTTGGACTGTACAAGAGGATCTGTGTGCTTGTAGGTTTTATAATATTTTAAACAAGATACTGTCTAAGTGCTTATTTGTAAGCTTAAAGAAATAAAAACTTTTCATTCATTCATTCACTTATGTACATATACTTACATAGAAACATTAGAATAAGTTTTAGACATATCGAATAAAAGGAGGTTTACTTTGAAACTCGAATTACGAAGTTTCCCTTGACGTACGAAACAAACAACGACGTTACTATCAAATTATACGAAATCATACGTTAAACTATCAATTATAATAAATATTCAAAACATCGACACCCTCCCCTCCCTATTTCACGGGCATTTGTCGCGAGACGTCACCATTTTTCCCTCTAGCCGCCATCAGAAAGTTAAAAGCATTGAAAGACGTATCGCGCTCCTTCCTCGGCCATTGTTCTCGCGCCCTTTGTCCCCGCCAAATGTTTTAATGTAATTGGCATTATGCGATGGGTTTTTTACCCTATTCTCTAGATGTATGGCGCGGAGGAACTTTTGGTGATATCGTCAGGCATTGTTGTGAAGTTTAATCAAAGTAGTTTTGTTAATCGGGAAAGATATTAACAAATTTAATTAATCTACACATACGATCTTTTTTATTGGTCATGGCCTGTCTTTTTTGTCAATCAGATTTACGTGGCTCCCTATTTCCCTTCTGTTTACTATTATAAGTATAACTGCCTATGTTTTATTATTTCCTTTCGACGCGTAGTACCAAATTTAGTGTTTTGGCAAATGATCACTCTCATTTGCCAAGGAATTAGACACTTCTAGGTATTTAAACTAAAATGAATACACAGAGAGAATTAGAATGAGGGTAGGAAGGCTGTTGCCCTGCGATGGGACCAGGCTCCTAAAACGTTAATGAAGAGTTTTTAGACTCTGTAGTTACTACAGCAAAATACATTCAAAACAAATCATTAATCCCATCAATAAGAAATAATAAAAAAGCCTGCATTAGAATAAGCATACAAATCCACATGAAAATAAACTTGAATAAGTTTGATAACCCCCACAAAGTAAGCGAGTTCATTTGATCAAAGTCATGCCCTAACAAGTCGTAGGGATACAATATTGCGAGCATCCATTGTATTCTCGACTAGGTACCGTGTCGCCGGCAGTAAGTGAGTTGGATATAAATTGGGCCATTGTCTGTAAATCTGGAGCATTCACACGACTTTTCGACTTATTCTGCAACTTCATGAAATAATACATTTTCCGGGTTACACTCCCTCTCGCTTCGGTGGACGTGTAGAACCACAGGTCCGAATGAGAGGGCTAGAGATTGATTATGAAATCGGCGGGGATTTTTTCCAGAAGATAGCTGATGTTGAATGAATTCTCTTTTGTTTTCTCTCTCCGATGTTGTTGTCGTTCCGCTCTAGCGCGCGGCTCCTCGCACTATATCTACACATCGTCGCTAGAATACAGGATCAATTTGCGGGCTTATTCTTGATCACCTTGTCTTTCATTTCCATTGTGACTTCTAAGTTATTTAAGTAATTTATGGAAACTGTTATCTTGATCAAGAGTTAGCATACAATTTTGCTCGCTGTATCGTTAAATACGGCTGGGCTAAATCTATGTCTTTTTTTTAGTTTTTCATCTCTTTTCTCTTGATAGAGGACCAGATGGATGGACTGTGAAAGACGACACGAGTAAGAAAGAAGTGCTGAGGTGACATCTAATAGAACTAATTGGAAGAAGGAAACCTGTTGTGACGACCCCACCTGAGTGGGAAGAGGGCAAAATATGATCTCGTTTCTTTTGAAACATACGTAGTTCCTAGTTTAGTTTTATTAAATATGTTTTGTGTAATGTTGAGGAAATGAAATAATAAAATAAAATGTCATTGTAAACAAAATTGTAAATTGGATAGGAAATGAAGTCATTACATCAATTGTAATGGAAGTTACGGAATCATAGCCAAAAATAGGTCGCTCTTCCTATAGGATCCGTGACCTAGATTGTTTCAACAGTCTGCAGTCAGCTAAACTGTTTCTATTGTAAATACCTAATAATTCTAATTGGTTTTAATTCTTTAATTGTAATTGTCTTTGTAAGTAAACTTATCACATATCAAAAAAATTGGTAGTTTATAATGAAAACGTGTCATCTCAAGTTAAAACCCAAGACAATACAAAACGAGAACGCCCTGAAATCGCAGAATACCCCTGCGAGCCAGGACTGCGAGCGTAGAAGGCATCTCCGACTAGTTTGATATCAGCGCCCGTGACGTCAAAACCTTTCCACTCCTTCATAAATTACTCAGTTTCAATCACGATTTCTTTGTTAATAACATCACTGCACCAACCACTAACATTTAATGATTTACCACACGTGATCTCACTATAAAAATGCCATGAAATGATATAAATATCGTGAATATACGCAATGTTTATATAGCGTTGAGTGTTTTCGTGATTTTCACTGTGTTAAAAATCCACAAGTTGTTTTACTAGCTCGTGATTCAATTTTGGACCGTGTCAGTGGGGTGTAGGGTAGCAAGTGGTTTAATATTCCCTAAGGGTGTGAGCCCAGTTGTCACCTGTTGATCCCGGTAAAGGAAACGCGGAGAAAATGTTCTGGAGACGGATGTAAGTGAAATTTATTGGTGTCTTATGGATTCACATTGAGTATAGTGTGTAGGGGCATTGCATGGTGACTTGCGATAGAGGTTTTAATACCTGAAAAATGAGCATGCAAGGCTCATGCAAGGTTTCTATTAATTTTATTAAGAGCCAAAAATGGCACACACACTAAAAGGCGAAAGATGGTATATACTTCTTAGTTCACGCTCAAACGGTTTAACGGATTTGAATGAAATTTGGTACCAGGATAGTTTATATTTTTTAAATATGCAGTGGCCCCGTGGAATGATTAAATTATTCAAATAAAAACTTACGTACACAGCGGTTAACACAGCGGGCCGTAGCTAGTGTTAGAATAATACAGATAAAACGTTTTCTTATTATCGTACATAGGCCTTCGTTTGACCACAATCTACGGTATATATAATATACGGTAAGTGACAATTTTGCCGACGATGTATCACAAATATCTAAAAGGCACATACTCTTGTCTTAAGAGACCTAGGTTATATATGTTACAATACAATACGCTTTATTGCACATCAAACACAGAAAAACAGTAAAGAACAAAGATACAGATGCACAATGGGCGGCCTTATCGCTAAGAGCGATTTCTTCCAGGCAACCTTTGGATGGACACGTAGCTATAGTATAGGTATAGACGGTAGTTACTTATATATGTATGTATGTCTGTTAATTGTGTTTGTAACACATTAAATGTTAAATCGCATGCAGCCGCTTGCATGTATTGTGTGACCGAGGGTTTGAGACAGGGTTAAGTTGACAGTGCTAATTGAACGACTACATGAGTTATGCTCAATGAAATCTTAAACAAAGCATCATCTATGCTCCGTCCAAAAGTTATTTTCTTTGACTGAATGAAATAATGCAATATTTCGTAGACTCTGCTTTTTTTAAAGAATACTGACACGAATCTATCGACTCTAAAATATTAGGACCAACAGCTCCGATACTTATTAGAGAGCAGATTCATTGATAAATCAGGTTATTTATAAACTATCTATAAAAACGAGCAAAAAAAATCACGTTTGTTGTTTGGGATCCCCTTTAAATAATTTATTTTATTCTGTTTTTTAGTATTTGTGCTCATAGCGGCAACAGAAATCCGTGAAAATGTCAACTGTCTAAGTATCACGGTTCGTGAGATACAGCCTGGTGGCAGACTTACAGACGGACGGACAGCGGAGTCTTAGTAATAGGGTCCCGATTTACCCTTGGGGCACGGAACCCTAATATATGCTTGGGCGGAGACGGAGCAAGTATTATCTGTACTTTTGAGTAATGTGGTTAAAAAGTATGTCATGTCCTAATACAGGGTGGACAGGGCAGTTAGGAGGTACCCTAGCCGGTGTCATCTTCATCAGCCTATAGCAGTCCACTGCTGGACATAGGCCTCCCCCAATGAGCGCCACAGCGCCCTGTCTTCAGCTTGACGTATCCAGCATCTACCTGCAGTCTTTCGCAGGTCATCATCCCACCTGGTCTGAGGGCGTCCTACACTACGTTTACCGAGACGTGGTCTCCACTCAAGAACACGTTACCGTTACGTTACCGTTAAACACATAGCCGGTGTAGCTACAGGAAATAGTTTTTTAGGAGACTCTTTCACATCATTCACTTTTCAAAAAAATTTAGTTCACTTTCTCCGAATTGTGTGAATGTGGCTACCATACTAAACGTTAAACTTTACCGATAAAGAATTTTGTTTACCGATAGAGTTGAGATAGGCATACCAAAAGTACCTACCTAAGTTTAAACATAGTATATCTCTTTTAACACTTTCAGTGCCTATGACACACATCTCCTTTTTGAAAGCACATCGTAACGGCGCTGATAATGCTCTGTGGGGCTGGGTAGTAACTGCCTTAAAAGTATTTTCAGTGCCCATAGACGAACAGGCAGTGCCTTAACTGGTAGTCCTTTCCAAAACTCAATTTGGTAATCGTTAACCCATATTTAATGACAAAAACGAACTAAAAAACTACTACGAAATCAAAAATCAACATGTGCAGACATACTTTTGCAACGCAACAGCCAAAATAAGTTCCTTTGGCTCCAAATCCGACGATAATCTTCCTAGCTAAGC
Organism: Eupithecia dodoneata; assembly: GCA_947044415.1. NCBI lineage: Eukaryota > Metazoa > Arthropoda > Insecta > Lepidoptera > Geometridae > Eupithecia > Eupithecia dodoneata. The sequence goes on along the minus strand of OX345664.1, from coordinate 11,999,523 downwards.
ATCCCTACATCCTTCATGTATGACAATGTCTCCAAGGACTTTCGCAAAGTGATTTGGCCCTTCGTCACAGTACAATAAGCCGCAGTTATGGTTATATGTCTGTATGTCATTATGTCCCGGCACAGCTCCCGAGGGAGGGAATTATTATGTCACAGGTACGCCAATTTATTTTTACGACTGTTCTATGGATTGGGGAGTCCTGAATGTTTCAATCGAATATATGAAATCCGAATGGTTGGTAATATTTTTTTGCAGTCTTGTCGTCAGACAATCAAGTAATAGAAACAAATTAGAACTAGTACCTACCAATTGAAACAAATGACCTAACTGCAGATTTTTGCAAACAATCTCCAGGTAGCTAAGCTGATCTATATCAATACCAGCTAGAAGTGTCTCCAAGACGCTGGCTGCATTGCCCCGCTGCTTGGAAATGCTGCGCCAGATACTCACAGGTCTCAACATATACAACTCACCCCATAAATAAATTTCCTAGGGATATAAATATCCTAAACGAATAAGACTGGTCACTGCTGCAAAAAAATTCAACCGACACCCGACCGGTAGGGTGTTCTTATTCGAGGGTGTTCTGAGATTAATTAAAATAAAGTGAGAATGAATTCCAGCTTCAGTTCTAATTTGTTCGCGTTCATTAGTTGTATCAGTTGTTTTTTCCGCATTTCAATTTAATAGATATACCCGTAGCATCTTTTTTAATTAATCTTTACGGCTTCAAGTTATGTTGTCATTTCAGTATCTAAAACACTTTACAAATAAATGTAGAGTATTGTTTATTAAGATTTTAAAGATTGGTGAATGGTAAATAATTTGAATTTACTGAATAAGTTGTACATAGCCACTTTGAAATGTTTATGGGAGCATTACGGAAGCGAAATACTAATCAAAATTGGACAACAATTAAGAGATATTACCGAATAAAATAAAATAAGATCTTTTCTAGTCACATATACATTTAAAAGATACCGATAGATACCGTCCAATTCAAAGAAACCTACTTTTTCTAAGTAGGCTACAACATAACTCGCAGTGACTTTAGTTATTCCTTGATCATGACGCATAAACTGTGCCGACATATTGGTTATCTCAAACCTCATCAAAAACATTTAAAAATCCCGTTGTAAATGACCTTTGGGTTAAAAAGGGGTTGCAAAATGAGACACAGTGACCCAATAAATTAGAAAGTGGGTACATCGGTGATCGATAGAAGACTCTAGGGGACGCCGAGGCGAATATTAAAATCATCTAAGAACATCGGCTCGCTGCCGACTCTATTAGATTTGAGGAAAAAATATCTCCAGGGAGTTTCATCCAATTGGCCGTTCCTTTTATTTGTTACTTTGTACAGTTCGCTCGTTACTATTTCATTTAATAAGAGGAATGTGGGGCGGTCACTTAACTTGTTAGCTAAGTGCCTCTAAATCGTATACTTCTATGTGCTCAGAAAGAGTCACAATTTACTGTGTTTATATGTAAACTCAATTTGGTAATAACTAATTCTATGCGACGCGTAAATTTTTTTTTTTAAAGATAATCCCTTCACTCTAATTTAGAATCCCAGATATTTTATGTCAATAAGACATTTATTACTAACACGGTTATCACTAAAAACTAAAACACAAATCTCAATAACGCATAATATCACATGTGTCGCGAAAAATGTCTAAAGTCGTATTTGAAAACGAAAGCGACGAGCGATCACAGACAAAGTACTATTTATTTTTATTATTGTTTTTTGTAGTATAGAATAAAATTAAATACATCATTTGAAAATTCGTCAATTTGATTCTTCCCATCTAAATATGATCTAATATATAACTTTTAGCTACGTAGTCAATATATCACCTAGTTCATACAAGCAGTGTATGTTCATTTAGTAACAAAAACCGAGACAAGTCTATCAAACGTTCCCGTTCTAAATCACTACAACATTTTGAAGCAATAAACCGTCCCGGGCTCACCCCTTGAGTCGAGTGTTAATGCATCTACTGCCGGTTTAACAGCTCCAAAGCCGGGTATTTGCGTAATTGATATTTACAACTAACCTGGATTTGGGAGGCTCTTTCTTGGATTAAAGGGGAATTTGTTAGGATTCTCTTCGGAAGCGAATTCACTTAAATATATTTACTGAAAGCTGTTACATTACAGGTTATAGGGGTTTGAATTGATACGAAAGAGAAAGGTTTGATACCTTTTTGAGGGTTTGAGTGTTAGTCGATGAGATAGATAGTTTCTGTCTTTACCTTCGTATTTTTAAATTAGCAAAAACCACAAATAAATTCCAATCTTATATTCTCTTAGATTCATAATTTTTTACTACGAGACATGCCGTTATAAATAACATTATGGTATAAATAATGCATCCTGCTAGGGCATTACCACATTTTGGCATAGCCATGACATGTATGCCAATAATAATAATAAAAATCGAACATTTAAGCTGAGCTACGTGGCCACACCACAACACAGTCTGTTATAAACACCTGCTTGGGTACAGGCATTAGGCATCTTTATTTGTCTTGTCTACCCATAAGAGTGTCATTTGTATATTGTTATAAATAAATGTCTTTATATTCTACTAGCTGCACCCCGCGTCTTCCCCCGTTTAGAAATCTATGTATCAAATGTTTTGTAAACCTTTATCTTCAATCACTCTATCTGTTTAAAAAAACCCGCATCGAAATCCGTTGCGTAGTTTTAGAGATCTATGTGCACACATAGGGACAGACGGACATACAGCCCTGGCTGTTTTCTGTACCAGTGAACTCCACTAACACTGAATCATAAAACAGTAAAACCATTTTCTTTCCACAAATAAATGAAGTTGTCGAAAACCGAGAAACAACAGAGGAGTTACCGATACGTGATGTCCACGCGGTCTGACAGATTACTGCAAGAGAAAGGATCTACGGCTCTGCAAATACGAGCGACTGTTTACCTTCCATTTTTATGATATTTGTCAATTCCCGGAACGGGAAATAAAAAATATTTGAAACGGAAATGCGAACTAAAAGCACGTTCGGAGAAATGTAAACGCATCGGGTTGCAAATAGTCGGTTATATTATATTTCTATATGATTTTATGAGTGAAATTCTGCGTATCATTGTATGTACATATATACGTGAGTTGGAAAGGTGGTGATTTCATGGACATCCATCAACGTATTATAATATCATTACGGCGGTTTTTGGTGATCCTATTCAGTTTTCACACCAAAGCTTCAGACTTTGGTGTGAAAACTGAATAGGACACGGCGCGGCGATTTGGTGCAAAATATCAGTGTTTATTTGAAAGTCGTCAATGCGTCCGATCTGACTTTCATGGTACGTTGAAAATACTTTTTTGTGAAACGTTGGGAATGTTTTTTGGAGCACGTCTCACACGAGACGTTAGGTATAACTCCACTTTGTGTAGACTCTATTATGGTTTTCTTTATTTATTATTATTATTTTTTTCAGAGTACTGAATTTGAATAATAATGCCATATACCGTAGATTGCTACGACGGGTGCTACGCCGTAGCATTCAGACTAAGGAAATATCGTTAAATAGTTATTATTATTAAATAAATGAGTTTTATTTATTTGTTTAAAAAACGACTAAACAAACAAGAACTAGTATTTACTATAGAAACAATTATGCTGAGTATACTGTTCAACAATCTTTCATCATCTTGCAAATACTGAGCAATCTACAAGTGGCTCAAAATGATCTATATCAATACCATATACGTTCGTATAAAATAATCATGTTAAAATACGGAATATTTGTATGAATTATCTAACAACTAGTTTCTTCCCGCGGGTTGAAACCCGTTGTTTTCGGTATAAAAAGTAAATTTATTTTATTTCAGTTCTAGAAATACAGCCATACATACCATCTCGATTAATTATTTAGTTTAGGCGTAAAGAAGTAACAAATACTCACCTGAAAATAAATAAATAATGCTGGAAAATCCACACAGCATCATATTTTTTATTATTCATAAAAAATGTCCAGAACGCCCGGAACAAATATCTGCAGATCCTACACACAATTGTCCCGAGGCGGGAATCAAACCCGCAACCTCCTGCGTCGCAGGCGGACCTTCGCCCACCGCGCCACAGAGGTCGTCAACGTTGTAAATGTCTCAAAACTTTCGCAAATAGAATACGTACATCAGTGTGACTTTGATAGTTTTCGAATTGCCACTTAACCTTAGCTATACAAAATCGTAGGTAAACTTAACCTAGAGTTAGTTTTCTAGGGTTCTTGTTTCAATCGTTGGAAATCAACAACCAAATCTACACGATTATAATATCATCCGTCCCCTATCGGATCCCGTGGATATCCTCGGTCATAAAAGAAATCTGCCATAAATAAAGCCGAGACGCTAACAAGCGTCTCTGGTTCGCAAGTTATTCTGCCGCCATTTTTGTCATAACTCTATTACGCCGGAGTGTCGAAATGCGATACCATTTGCTTGATTTATATATTACGAGTTTTATTGTGGGTCATATTTTAGAAGTGATTTGCGGTTGATATATTACCTTACATAAGTAAAATGGTAACGGCTTTTTATGAAACTGAAGTTTAAGTTTAGTGCTTTGTATGTTGTGCTTGTGGGCTGTCATTAAAACAGTATGTGTTTTAATATTCATTACATTTCAAAGATCCTGAATTGAGTACAGGTCGCGGATAATTTATTTTCTCAAAAATACAAAAAAACGGCATAGCAGTAAGTACAGTTTTCACGAAAACCACCAAGGGCCAATTAAAACAACTAAGAGGCAAGGAGTACCTATCTTTAAGTGTAAGTGACGCTAATCATTCTTATCCTAAAAGTTTTAACTAACAGAGAAAAAATCTTATAATCAATTTTGAAATCCTCTAGAAAATTCCTGACCTGCAATGGATTCAATAGAGCAGAGCCTACCGGCATTATAGGTCGTCACGTTCACTGGCTACATTTATTTATTACATGTTTTATTCAACCTCCGCGAGAATACTCCTTGGTTGACAGTCTTAGCCGCTTTCTGGGGACGCGATGCAAACCATTCTCTTCTCAAGGGTCTTGGTAATAGGTTGCTATTTCGTATAACAAGTCAATATTTTTAAAACTATTGCGAAGTGAACACAAAGCATGCGTGATCTTTCTAATTCCTAAAAATTAAAGCAACCGGATGTTAACACAAATAAATCATAAAAGTTTAATCATTTCGGACTCAATTTTTTTCACAACTAAGCAAAATGAGTTATACTCAACCCGTTTGCAAATAAAGCCGTTGAAGTTAAAATTCATTTGTACAAGTATCCTAAATGCATTTGCGATCCGTGATCGCTGAGGGTGGTCGGGAAACAAATTTAACCGACAATTGTAAATCAATTAGAGAGGGTGGCTTCATGGGGTGTAATAGCTACCCCCCGCGCGCCAGGGACGGAATCGGAAAATATATTTTATCTGATTATTCATGTTTTGTCACGAATGACTGATCTTAATGTGTTAGTTGTAACGTACGGTTTCCATTATTAATAATGGGTTTTCACACATGCATTGACTAGCCCAGGAACCTTTTTGTGTTTCTTCGTAAATTTGATAAAGTATGTAATTACAAAAAAGTCATAAATACCTATTATCACTGTTTGAACCTTGTTATAAACTTTACTCCAAGGTACCTATAAATATTGTTTCCGCATCTCCCCTTTCTTTATAATTTCCAAGAACCACAAAATAAAAGCGTCTTACAGGTCACTCAAGAACAATCCATCAAATTCAAAACCACTAACAAATTGTTTTGTCTTCGTTAATGAAGCCCTCACTTCGGCCCGGAATCTGTAGGTATTCATAGCAGGGAATGCTCAAGTGCATATTGTGATCTACGTAATGCCCCCCTCTCTCCAGACTCTTCACGTCTAACCCAGGAGTTCAGTCTTCGAGGAGTCGAACCTGCATGCTTGGGAAAGTAATTATTGGATGTTAGTTTTCTAGGGCGCTCTACATGTGAAATGAATGCAACGGATGTCGATTTACGTAATAAGTGCTTACTAAATTGTTTTTATGGAAGGAATAAAGATTATAAATAAATAATGCTGGACAATTCCCAGAACATTATCTAGCCTCAACCTAAGCAGAGCTTGAGTTATGGGTACTAGATGACTGATATACTTAATACTTAATACAACTTCACACACAACTACAATAGAGCCTCAAAATAAAATAAAAAACATCACCAAAAAATCACCACCGTGTGCAGAGACAGGATAATGGTCAATATCTTAAAACCTTTTGTCTTCTGCGTTTTCATACAAAATGATATCAAATCAGATTTAGAGTTCAGATTTCAATCACTTTATTTCTTTACGTTTACTACCAAATACGCACTTAAAAGCAGCATTTTATATTGTACATTATTATCAAAAAGAAGGTGGTATTGATTTTCTCTTTACTTACATGTTTGTCCACTAGCAGAAGTGAAAAAGAAATCACTAGTACATTTATTATAACACTTCATAATGAACAAATATTGAGTTACTCCTAGTAAGTGTACGTATAAGCACAAAGCAGTAACTTTAAGACAATATCCCAGCTCAAAGGAACTAAAAGCGAAGTTGCCAAAGAGTTATAGAGTCGGTCAACTGTAATTCGAGGCATAACTGGAACTGTAACGAACGAACTATCCCATACTGAGCACTTTGTGTCGAAGTAGGTACTATACAGAAGTTATAGAACGTTATTAAACAGTAGATTTAGGTACCTAGTCTACAGTATCTGGTACCCACAACACATACTCTGCTTACTAGCGGTTAGACGATGCTGTGGGGAACCTTCCATATAAACACTAAATGGTTGAATCATTAGATTGCAACTAACTTCACCATATCTTCTAGAAGTTTTTACTATTTCTAGGAAACTTAAGTCAAAAGGGGACTACAACATTCAATTGTGTGTAGTGATGATTATGACTTGTGGTATGATTAAGTATTTTATTTTTATTTCAAAATTGTGTGAATTTATATTGTGTGAACCTACTACATGTATGGTGTGTTGTGGCAAATAAATGATATGTCTAATGTCTATGGTATAATTTAAAAGGTTCGGACTGAATGATGTACAAATCACAGTACGAGTATATAGCTCTGGTGCTTGAGATATGAAAGTTGAAAATATGGATTTGGTAGGTTTGATGAGGCCGAGGGCAGTGAGCTGAAGAACAAAATCCAACAACCCAAAGAGTATATTGAAATTTAATTCTACGCGGACGAAGTGGCGAGTAAAGTAGCCAAGTAAGTATAAAGTAAGTATAATAAAATAGCCCCCATACCAAGTTTTACGAACCGTTTACACATCGAATAAAGTTTATCATCGTGTTTTATCAAAATATGCAGAGCTTTAAATCAGTACTGACTAAACATAATTACAATATCCATTAGGCGGGCGGAGACAAACGGGTGTAAAACAGTAATTATGGCATTTTGACTTGCGTCGCATAATTACAGACGCAGTGCATTAGCGCGAAATGGATGGGGTGGGTGATCGCCATGTTTCATGTCTCGATCCTTTACTATCTTTTTATCCATGTCCGTGATACGAGTATATATCTATATTTTGTTATCTTATGTTACGAAACTTGTAACGAACTTAATTAATTAAACCTGAGCGATGAATGAAAGTTTGGTTTTTGTTGTCGCTTGGTATCGAGCCACGTATTTTTTTACACAGATCTTTTTTTAATTTTTTTTAATGATTTTTCATTAGACGGCTTTGATGGCTGTCATCTTTGTAGCCGTTTGTTTACAGGCTTTTTCGAATCAAAATTGAAAAAAAAAACGGAATATGCGGCGTGCTAAGAAATATGGACTAGCCTCAGTTTAGATCTTGATAAATGTTCTCAGAATACAAATTATCAGATGCAGTAAAATATCAGGGTACCACTCACTCTAATGCCCAACTAATACCATAAACGTATAATTAGCCATGTCTCCCTCTACCGTATAGCCGTCACAACTCGCCCGTCAACAGTCGCTAAACACATTATAGCGAGGGCGCCACCGTCGCCCTCCCTTTCCACTTGGTTATGCCTTTTATGCGACGATTCATTACCACCGACGCTGGCGGGGGCGCGGACAGATAGTCACGTTTATTACTTTTGTCAGCGGAAAAATGAATTTGCGCTAGAATGAGTACGACGTATTTATTGCAAGCAAGATATGATGTGATAGAATCGATGTTTATATCGATTATTATCATAATCGTGACATCATTCTGTGACAAAGTGCGAGTTTCATCAAACTCACGTGTTATCATAGAATAGACACGAGCGAAGCAAGGGGAAGTTCTTTCTCCACTCCTACTGTTTCGTTTTCACTTATGTATGTACAATTTCTTACCAATTCAACAATACAATATTTTACATATGTACATATTTACATATGTAATATGTACATATTTTACATATGTAATACAATATTTTACATATTTTACATATGCCTACGCGGTATTTGCTACCCATAGCAGTAGCGAACACTTCCCGTGTTGATCCTGACAAACACTGAATTTTAATCCTCAAATCATAGTTCCGCTATGAGCTGTTTTCGTGACCCCAAACGTTTATATTCTAGGTTTCTACGAGTACTTCTTAGTTAAAAGCAATAGTCACAAAATCAATCTTCGTCCAAAAGCTTTTACCAAAGCCTCTCTTGTTTAAAATTGTTCCATGGTGATGTTTTGCACTCATCTGCCGGTAAAACGGATTTTAACGAAGTTACGCCGGTAAAATGCACTTCAACCTGTTAGGTGTCCCTGTCTGCTTGCAAACAATACATGGAACCGTGGAGTATGTAGCTTTTGGACTACACCTGGATACTACAGTGTTATTTCTAGTAAATTCTCGAAAACGAACAGCCTTTAACAAGGTAAAAGTTACTTGTTAGATCCTTTACTTTACCTAAAAAAATAAGGTAAAAAAATCAAAGTGATCACTTTATTTCCTAGTTTGACTTCTGCAATTTGAAATGTGTGACTTGTCCAAGAGTCCTGTATTGTCTAAAGGAAATAAAGCACTTTGATATTTTATGTTTAAAATATTTAAAAAGTTTTGAAAGTTATAAGAGAAAAGTCTTACTTTTAACTTGTTTTTAAGGTGCTCATGATATTTATATTGTTTTATTTACTCATGTTAGATTTTGCTATATTCATTTTGTTTTATTTCCTCATGTTAGATTTTGCGAGCATAAAGCTGCCAAAATCTTTAAAATACCTTTGTAGAATCTGAAGCAGGCATTTCTTTATCGTTATACCACAACAGGCTGACAAATCCAAGCTCGCACCATGTTTCGTCCATATACTACAATTACCGAGGGTATCCTCGCGACGCGCACTAATTCAATCTTCGGCTTAAGGGCACAACGTAAATGATTTCTTATCAGGAACCCAGCGATCTGGTAGAGCCTCGGGAAGGTGCGTGAATCGACGGAATTAGAAATGAGAGGATTTCGCTTGTCTCTGGCCACGGTCTATCTATTTATGTATGGGCGTGTGAATCTGATGTAACACTGTGGTTCTTTGTGAAGTGTCGTACCAAACCGGGCTGTGTCGCCGACTTTGGTGTGTTAGCTTTATTAGGTAGAACTTTTGAAACTATCATGGTTATTAATACTATAGTCATTTAAAACGGGATATATTACTATGATTTGATTTTTTGAGTTTGCCAATGTATCACAACAAATCATGGCAAATATCCCGTTTTAAATGACTTTATTAGGTAGTTCAAAATGTAGCACTACTGGAATGCTGTTGTTGAATACTGATCAAGACGGCTCATCTGCCTTTTCAATATTAGACTGGATTTTGGCCCGCAGTCACGCTCTCGTGGTCATTTTATAAGATAGCGGTTCTTTGGACCTTATCTCTATGAAAGAAGATTAATTGGGAATGCACCAGAATGCAATATAGCCATACCGAATTCAAAAAATACGTTAAGATTTATATACGTTCTGATACAAAAAGGCATACTAGAGTGACTTTCATTTATTTAATACTAGCTGCGCCCCGCGGTTTCACCCGCGTGGTGATGGATATTGTGGATAATATATGTACAATATATCTTTATAAATTGGTAGCCATTGTGTTATTCTGAAATGTAAACTATATTATTGTGAAGTTCCATCAAAATCCATTGAGTCGTTTTTGCGTTATAGAGCAACAAACATACTTACATACATCCTTGTAAACTTTTGCGTTTATAATATAAGTAGGATTAGTATGGCATAGTGGTATCACTACATAGTATAAATACAAAGTCGCTTCCCGCTGTCTGTTTGTCCCTATGTGTGCTTAGATCTTTAAAGCCTTTAAAGCAACGGATTTTGATGTGTGATTAAAGATTAAGGTTTATAAACCATTTGACACATAGATTTCCACGGCGGAGCCGCGGGGCGCAGCTAGTAGTATATAAAATGTCTTATAGAAGTAGAGTCGTCTGGAATTTAGCTTTGATTCAGAATCAGTTGAGACGAATCCACTGAATATTTTACTCTCAACTATTCCGAAAGTTCTTGGTCTCGTTCGAAGTCGTCAAAGAGGATACTTCAAGTTCTGAACTTGTCTAGAGCTCTTCAGAACAGTACCTGCGGAGGATTTAAACAACGCAAGTAGTCTACTGGACCGAGGTTCTCGTGGCCGCTTACGTCAGAAAGTAATGAGCTAAGTTTCCTCATAGAAACTGAAGCGAAGTACCAATTGTAGGTACCTCACTTTCTGACGTAAGTAAGTGTTCCGTTGGGCTGCTATTGCAAATAGATGAAATGAAATTAAGTGGGAATACTTTAGTGTAGTTTTTCTTGCGAGAAGAATATTTGTAGTATTGAATGTTGAATTAATATTAGAAACTACTGGCCACTTATGTATTTTGCAGCCTCCTTTTGTTACTGGGAAGTTTCATTATTCCAAAGAAACAACAAAAAATATCTTTATAATGTTTCAAAATCCTATTACATCCTTAGAGACTTATTAGCACGTTTTTGATGGCTTTGTATAATGGCTATGTAATGGCTATGTATAATAAACTATGCACCTTACTGAATATTATTCTGTTAAACTTTTTAATATGTATTATAACTTTTATTCATGAGTAATACTCTCTTTGTAATCGAGCGCAGGTGATTTCATCTCCCCTTCAATGCCGTTTCCATTTTATTTCAAGTTTACGTTATAAAATTTCGTAATTTTTTTTTAAACTATCTTGGTTTTTAATATAAAATTTCGTTCGTTCATAATATTTATAAGACAGGGCGCTATGGCGGTCATTAGGGGAGACCTATGTCCAGCAGTGGACTATAATAGGTTGATGATGATGATAATCTTTTCTGGTTTGTTACAGAAATGCCCAGTATGAGAACTTCCACGTGGAGCAGAAGGGCTACGACCACATGTATGACGGCGAGGATCTCGAGACGCCCCCCTCGCCCAACCGACCCCCCCCTAGACCCATAGGTCAGTGAACTTGGAATGGTCCAACACTAAGCTCCAATTTAACCATTTGCAATGATTAGTTAAAAGTAAAGCTTGACCCGGATCATAAGCCCTATGCGCTAAACTCGTTTGCGAGCGCTAAACTAAGTTTATTTTATATTGATCGCGTTCAATTAAAACGGTAAAATTTGATTTAAGTTCAACAATCGTTTTTGCTTTGTAGCTGCTATAACTTGTCACGTCGTAGCTGGTTCTAAGCTACAACGTAGCTAGCTACGAGATGTAGTGCTACGACGTAGCTTGCTACAAGGTGTAGTGCTACGACGTAGCTTGCTACAAGGTGTAGTGCTACGACGTAGCTTGTTACAAGGTGTAGTGCTACAACGTAGCTGTTCTATAACTGTCGCATTCTAAAACGTAGTTTAAACGGGGGGTTACAAACAAAACACGGCCTAAAAAACCTATCATTGTCGTGCTGTTACAAAAAACAATCTTGTATACTGTTCCTTCTGTATATTAATGATTTTTAAATAATTTATTTAGTATCAATAAGTCAATTATTTGATTAGCACTAATATTATTGTGTTTGTACAGACAAGTACATAAAAGCGGAGCTGCCATGCATGACCGCGCGGTACACAGTGGCGCTGCTGGCTTGCTTCGGGTTCAGCATCATGTTCGGGATGCGCTGCAACATGAGCATGGCCAAGCTGAAGATGACGGAGAAGAGCAATGTAAGTTTGACATCCACTGCTGGACATAGGCCTCCTCTAATGAGCGCCATAGCGCCATGTCTTCAGCTTGACACATCCAGCATCGACCTGCACTCTTTCACAGGTCATCATCCCACCTGGCCGGAGGGCGTCCTACACTACGTTTGCCGTATAGCTCAGACGCCCAGTGACTGTATACTCCTATATAGTTTTTCTATAATGCACCGACAGATTTGTGACGTCAACATCACTTCTATGAAAAAACAAAAGACGATCGCGACAGTACTAGAGCTTTGTTTAATAGCGTGCGGCCTAAAATAAAACTCACAGCAAATGACATGGAATTAAAGAAAGAATTTAGTAAAGTACTTACATACATGGCTAATAAAATGACGTGTGCTGGAATAGCAAACACTATAAGGGACTGCAATTAAAAAACAGAAAGGCTTGATCCATCGATGTTTCTAAGTAAAATGCAACCGCTTTATTTTAATTCAGTTTATAATTCTCAAACTAAAATTTTACTGTTTGTCGGAATTTTCTATGGTTATATATCATAGTATGGCGCTCATTGTGGGAGGCCTATGTCCAGCAGTGGACTAATATAGGCTGATGATGATGATAATGATGATATATCATAGTTTCATATATCATTAGTATCATAGGTTTATGTACCTATTATTATTATTTAAGAGGTTCATGTCTAATTGTACACCATTCGCAGTCATCAACCGAAGAAGCCCCGTTCAACTGGACCGTAGAGATCGAGTCCACCATAGACTCCTCCTACTTCGCTGGCTACCTGATCACCCAAGTACCTGGAGGTTTCCTGGCCTCCATGTATCCAGCCAATAGGATCTTCGGATTCGCTATCTTCCTGTCAGCGCTCTTCAACATGGCGATCCCTGGTGCCATGACTATGGGGCCTGCTGCTGTGGTCGTGCTCAAGGTGGCTCAAGGGTTTATTGAGGTAAGATTAGGTTTAGAGTTTTAAGTTTTATGTTGCAGTTAGATATTTTAGTCATAATTCCTTATTAACCGACTACAAAATAGGAGGAGGTTCTCAATTCGACTGTATTTTTTTATGTTTGTTACCTGAGAACTTTCGACTGGGTGAACCGGTTTTGAAGATTCTGTTTTATTTGAAAGCTGGTGCTTCCCTTCAAAATGCTGCTTATATAATACGTGTATAGGTTATACAAAAAACACACAGAAAAACAGTTAAGCTATATTTCAAGAAAATATTGTAAAATGAACACCATTAAAAAGATAATGGTTAGATAATACCTTAACAGTTTTTAAATTATGCACAGAGAGACCTACGAGTATCAAGGATTATGTAATCCATCTGCCGAACCCAAGCGGTGGGCAGTGGACCCATTAGCTAAACCAATATCGGAAGGGTATCAAGTGACGTGCAAAACGACGCATCTCCAAATTTGGAATATTTGTCGCTATCGGACGTGATGCTGCATGATGAAGCTTATTATAGATGCTTCAAATTTGACACCCGACAATTTTGGCAGGCATCACGTTTTGGTGTAACTCCCCTTTGAACTGTGTTAGGTTTGATGTTATGTTTTCTAAAGTTGCATCTGTACATGTAGAGTTATACTCATGTTGTATTACAGAAATACACATCTACTAATATACTAAAATATTATAAAGAGGAAAGATTAGATTTTTTGTTTGTTTGTTTTGAATAGGTTTCGAAACTAATGGACCGATTTAATATTTTTTTACCGTTGGGAAGCTACACTATCCCCGGGTGACATAGGTTATATTCTTTTTATCGTATTATTATATATATTAGAAATGTGAAATTCTAATTTAAAGCGGGTGAAATCGCGGGGAACAGCTAGTGTTTAATATTGTACTGACGTAAATTAAAGAGCGTCTTATCCGCAAATAAAGTATTGTGAAACGAATGTGGTTCAAAATATTGACGACAAAAGAACTCAAAATATTCAGGACAAATTAACAAAGCTATATTTCTATCAAATTCGAAGCAATTGTTCGACTAGGTCGTGCTGTGTGGATTGTCCAGCATTTATTTTATTTTGTTTCATATCGTAGGTAGAATCTAGGTACTTTTCTATGCTAAACTAGGCTTTCTCATATAAATCTAGTTCGTTTCTTTTTTCGATAAGTTTTCGGTACACGGAATTCGTCTTGCAAATTTAATTCTGTTACAAAAATGCTTTTAAAAGCACATAGGTTAGGAGGATTTACTAAACCAAATTTTAGTAGAAAACCCGGAAATCTCTTTGATTCGTATATCGTTAATCGTTCCCCAGTTATTGACATCCTTGCAAAGGGAATAGATAGCTATAGAGATCTGTAGGTATATTCATAAGATTACGGGTCCCTTCGATGCCATGGCAACGTATTTTGGGCGCACATCCAGGCTTAGTCGCTTCTTCAATGCTATCCTATTAAAGATGAAATCGTAAGCCATTGATACCATCTTTTGAAATGAAAATAATATGTCTATTCAGAAGAATGAGTCTATTCAACGTAACCAGATAAATAATATTGTTAACAAAGGTAATGCCGTTTTTGTATTTTCTGTATTAAGCTGTTTGTTGCGGAATACAAATCTGTTAATTCGTAAAATCTTGTTTTTAGGTTTCTACCATCAACAGATCGAATATAAAACCTAAACACTGAGGTACTATATAAATGCCTTAACAGATAGGTAGTTTGTTTTTTAATTGAAATGAATTCGCTCCATTAAATCATAGAAATAAAACAAAACACAGTCACGCCAATTATATATAACTGAGAAAAAGCTTTGTGTGCGGGGTGTGGGTATGTACTTAGTTCTAGAAGTATTCAAAGACGTAAGCACGTTTTAAATTTTCGAGTTTAACTTCGTAAATCTACTAATACAATGGTCAAGCAGATTGTATTTGTATTTACACGTACGTTCTCACCCAGGGTGTAACCTACCCATCCTGCCACGGCATCTGGCGCATGTGGGCCCCCCCACTGGAGAGGTCTCGGCTGGCCACGCTGGCATTCTGTGGGACCTACGCGGGCATCGTCGTCGGGATGCCACTGTCCGGGCTCCTCACGGATTATATCGGATGGCAGGCACCGTTCTACTTTTATGGCGTCTCTGGGGTTATTTGGTAAGTGAAGCCCCCCTAGCCTGAACGTTCAGGGTCCGAATCCTTTATAACTCACATCTGGTGCATGATGGCGCTACCGCTATAGCGGACGAGGCTCCTGGATAACACAACAAAAACTTCTGTAGCTCGTGGCTTTTGCCCAATTTCATTTATTTATTTCAATAGTGGTCCTACAATTAAAACCAAAACGTATTTTTTTGTATTTTGTATTTATTCAAGACAATTACATCTATTCTTACAGGTTATGACCTAATACAATATAGTAGTTCACATTATACATACCCACATTATTTATTACGTGCAAGAGTCTTTAAAACCATCTTCCCGACAGGTACGTAATGTGGTTGTGGTTGGTGTTCGAGCGGCCTAGCAAGCACCCCTGCATCGCACCCAAAGAACTGACGTACATCGAGCAGTCCCTGGGCACGGCCACGCAGGCAGCCATGCCTGGATTCTGGGCCACGCCATGGAAGGCCTTCGCTACCTCTCCACCGGTTAGTCTCATTAAGATACGAAAATTTTCCATTGACAGGTTTTCAATAATAGTTCAAAGCTGAGAGATTCAGGAAGAAACTGGATTCCGAATAGACAAACACTGAGAAGAAGGCAGGCTGCAATATACAATTACTTTTTTTTCTTTCTAGTATTGTGTAGTTATGGAAATAATGACCATATGGCAATCTGATATAGAAACATTTAAAAACAAAAAGTAATACTTATAGAAATTAAGAAAAAATAAATCATTATAATTGTGATACTTAATTAATTAAATGATACATGGCGCCCTAACAGGGTTCCTAATCCCTAACGTAAGTGAAATTTTTAAGATCTCTCACATTGTATTAGGATTGCAAATAAATAGTTGAAATAAAAAAAAAAATATTATTTCTGCGGTTGGAAAATTATAGGGATCATTGCTAACTAACTATATTTCTCAGGTATACGCGATCATCGTTGCCAATTTCTGCAGAACTTGGAACTTCTGTCTGCTCGTCATCTTCCAATCTGCGTATTTCAAGACCAGGTTCCAAATGCAGATTACTGAGGTCAGTTCTATCTATTCACACATAACTAATTTAATCAAATTTGTGGTCTCATATATTTCGCGATCTGCAGTGACATTTTAGCAGTTTTGTAGTCACATCAAATATCTTTTAGATACGGCCTACGGACGTACTTACTTACCATATCCCTGAGTTACCATAAACCATACGTTCCCTATTTCTTCCCCTCATAAGCTGCTATGATCTTTATATCTGGCATAAAAGAAGCAAATACCTTAAAACTAGCATACATAAAATATAAAAAAAAGACTAAATTAATAAGAAGACGTTAAGACTGGCCATTGTGGTAGAAAATCTAAGCTAAGAGGACTTTGGATATTCTATGAACCTGATCCTTTTCCCCAGTCTGGCTTCGTAGGCGCCATCCCGCACTTGATAATGACATCACTGGTCCCGATCGGAGGCATGCTGGCGGACCACCTGCGCAAGAACAACATCATGACGACCACCAACGTGAGGAAGCTGTTCAACTGCGGCGGGTTCGGCTTCGAGGCTTTCTTCTTCGTGCTCGTCGCGTATGCTAATAACAAGGTGAGGATGTTTGGCATACGATAGACTCTAAGAACTTCTTTAAAGGTTTTACGAAGCCACGGATTTCAATTCTTTGTGGCTTGATTTGAGCTCGTCCTGGTAGCGAGTTTGGCCGTGTGGCCGTTATAATTTGCACCACCCAAATCTTTCCGCAGGTGTCATAAGAGTCGGCTAAATGATATCATGAACGGTTTTAGAAAACTGGTTTTTGAGTAAAGAATGATCTGAAGAATGATCTTCCATGACAAGTATGACCCCTTGTTAGCTAGCTGCTAGCTGAGTGACAAATGCAACGCCACGAATATATAGAATAATACTCAAAAGGGATATGACCCGTACCTCCGTTAGGGCGATGCGAGAACAAAAATACCAAATTTTCTCGTTTTGTCCCGTCTTCATGCTGCCGAAAAGTATCATAATTGATGAGAACAAAACACAAACCACAAAACAAAAACAAATTAAAAAAAAACCATAAAAGCACAACGTAACGTAAAACGTAGAACTGAAGCGACCAATGACAAACTAACCATAGTATTAAATTCCAGTACGTAGCCACCATAGAACTGACATTCGGCGTAGCATGCAGCGGGTTCGCCATATCCGGGTACAACGTGAACCACCTGGATATCGCGCCGAGATACGCTTCTATCCTCATGGGCCTGTCCAACGGCATCGGGACCATTGCTGGCTTCGTGGTGCCGATTGTCATCGATCATATGACTGCGGAGAAGGTAAGAGGGGAAAAGTTGTTGGTAAATGTTTTTTTTTCAAGATTTTTTTCAGGGCCATTGTCAAACACGATTTTAGACGATGATCGGCGACTACAAGCGAGTAAGCCTTCTACAGGATCGTGCTCGCATATATTCGTCTATAATAGCCGATTATGAACTGGAGGCATCAGAAAAAATAACCATTACCTCCAACGAGTAATAAAATATTTGCTCAAATTTCTGCAACAACGACATAACAATATTTATCTAGTGTTGGTGGAGAATTTTAGAGGTTGTTATATATAATTTACGGCATGTACTTTAGGCTTATATTCCCAGTTTCTTTTTGATTATTATGTAGTCAACGGAGTTTTATGACAAAAAGAAACCCAAATAAAATTGATAATAAAATCGAACTAGCTGTTATGAATGTAAAAGATAGCAACAAAACCAACCCCGCATTTTAAATCACAAACAAAATCTGAATAAACACAAAAGAAACCGGAGCCTTCTTCAATATGAATTCGTGCGTTTTATCGAAAACTTTGATGTGACGCCCCCTCGAAAACACAGATTGCGTTCTCAAGTGCGTTCTCGAATGTTCGCGAATATTCTCGAAACAAAAAGAACATTCGGCCGTGGCTAATTTGAAATAGGAAATCGAGCAAGTCGTGACGCGCGCTGAATATGGAATGAGTGGCTTTGTAGGTGCGCGGCGATGCGTCGCACGCGCTGAGCACTTTATTAACGGTCGGTGCAGACTGGCCACTTGCATTTTCCACAAACCACCCCTGGTCATACGACAACTGCTGATACGAAATGTTGTTTATCAAAGAAGTTGGACGAATCTTTCTTTCTAGTTTCGTTAATTTACTACAGTCATAATGTAGACGTATGATAGCGTACGCCAAGTTCGAAAAGACACGGACAAAGCAAAGTTGTGTATAAATATTAACAAGAACAATTAGGCACACCTTTGATCCTTCCTGTACCTAGGCATCTTATTTAAATATTCAGGGTGCAAGAAGAACTTTTGAGTTTTTTTTCAATATCTAATAACCCTCTATCAGCACACCGGTCGTTCATAATCAATGTTTTATTGATAGAATCTGACATTTGCGACACGATTTCAGGTAGAGTTTGGGGAGACCTTTGTTCATTAGTGGGATAATATAGATTAGTTAGTAAGAACATAAGTTTTCTGAAGTAAAAGTCAGTTTTTCGTACCGTTACGTCAAAACATCTGAACTTATTAACTGAAATGGTACATGGATGTAACTCTAGATCCCTTGGACATGTTTTGTCGGAGCGTGGCCCGTTTGCGCAGTCATTAGCACCCGCTAGAAGCGTCGGCGCGCACGGCTGATCACCGCGTTGGGGTTCGCGTTAACCACTTTTTGAAATGGTCGTACCGTGGAAAGTGTGTTGAAAACATTTTGATGAGATGCTTTATTGTTAACGAATGACGTTATAAAGTTGGGATGATAAATTTATTTATAATTTTTCTAGATTTATTATTTTCCACGGGTAGGTACTTCTTCCCAAATATGTTCTATAGACCATGACGTCATCGGACAAAATAATTGCCTGAGTTTGACTTGATTACTAAATGAATTTAATCTATTTCTACAACTATGTCTTTAAGACTTGAGATTACATTTGTCTGTTGATCACATGTTTTTTATCAGCATACAAAAATACGTCGGGGGCATAAATTCTCGAAAATTACAGAACTTGGCATAAACTATTAAATGTCTTTTTTATAGGCCTTGAAAAATATAAAGTAGCACCGCAGCGCACAACGATAATCTTGTGTCGGGTGTATGCTATAACGTTTACTACATAGTATTTAATTACAAAAAAAAAAAAATTACTTAAATGAATTTACAAACAAGGAACAAAACCTCAATATACGGCATTGATAGATTTCCATCAAAAACTCTATGTATTTACCCTGAAAATGTATCTCCGAACAGGATCAACTAGAGAAAGCAATAACAGAATGGCGCGAAGTATTCCTGATGGGAGCCACTGTGCACTTCATAGGGATAGCCATCTACGGGATATTTGCATCAGGGGAGCTGCAGCCCTGGGCTGACTCCACCGTGGAGGACCAGCCCACCCATGCGCTGGAGCAGGAGACCACCTTTGTAAGTATAGCTATGATATAACTAGTGAGAATATTAAAAAATATATAAAAAATACATGTTGCCAGTATCAAGACTGGGCTTTGACTTGGACAATGACTTTGTAGGATTTAGGCAACATAAGAAAAACTATGGTACAGCTAAAATAAGATTATAGGTCGCGAACTACGCGACCTAATTTTATAAGAAAATCAGCAAAGTCGTGGTCTATCCACGACTGTGCTGATTTGTCAGGTATCCGGGGCATGATTCAGATTCAGATTCAGATAATTTATTGTCATACATGAAGTATGACAATAAATTATCTGAACACATAATAAAATCACAATAAAGTAACTTAAATTAAATTATGAGACTATGACTCGTCAAATACGATATAGATACAATAGTGATATGTAATATAGAACAATTTTGCTGTAAAGGGGCAGTAGAAAAAGTATAATAATAAGGTTCTTAAATCTATCACTATTATCTACACTATATTTAGATAAGGTGATTCCACGAGGACGTCGGGTAACTTAGAGGATTTCACATTAAACTGACTGTAGTCGTTTTCTAAAAACTCTTTGATAATATACATGGATGTTTAGCTATAGCTTAATCCGGGGATTATTTTTAAACTCCTGCTTATTGTCCAGTTACCCCGGCAATGCAATTAATACAACCTACTCCACACAAATTTTAACTGGACTATTGAGTAGAAAGGGAACTTTGGCAGTCATAGTCAGAATCATAACCTTGTCACAAACAAAAGTAGCAAGCACGTTAATTTATTTTATTTATTTATTTTAGGGAATGTATTACTCATATCAGTAATACAATATAAATTTTAAGGCTATTTACAGGTACTGATAGTTACATTATGGTATTATTTATTACATAAAGGTGCATAGATACCAAAATTAGGCTGTCATATGACAATCTAAAAAAATGATGTCCGTATGACGATTGACGATTAAAACTGTGACTTGTACCACGTAAGATGTTTACTTACACTCAAATTTGTCATTACAAATATTTCCCCACTAGATGGAGAAGCCGTCAGCCCCCTTGAAGAGCATCGAGCAGCCAGGCTACGGCGCGATAGCCCCCCCGCGACCGCCCGCCCCCGCAGCCGCCCCCGCACAGCACGTCCCCAACAACCCCTTCGTGTCTGGCGCATTCTACCAGGCCGAGCCGGTCCAACCACCCGCACAGGTCTACCCAGAGTTAACCGACGACGGGACTTACTAATCTATAGGGTAATGGTTCAGTCATTTTGTGATTAAACGGGTAGTTATCGTGTCCTTGATTTCTAGTCAAATGATTCCTCTCTACTTTCAAAAACAGTACCTACCGGCGAAAATTGGAATGAGATTCAGGATTGTTTATCAAGAAGACAACCTGACTCCTAAAATCCTAAAGATTGTGTTCTTTTGACAAAGCGAGCCCAGTTCGATGCTAATGTCAAGCATTGGGCTTGATGATCGTTTGATTGTTGACTAGCAGGTTGACTACATATGTATCATTAATTTGATTTGTTATCAGTAATAATTATACTCTGCTCACTTTAGGGTTCGATGATGCTGTGTTAATTGTATAGCATTATTTATTATATGTCGAACCTTATGCTATAGAATTAACATCACAGTCGCAAAATTTGGTTCATAATGCTTGACATTTTTATAAACTAAAGCATTAAGAAGGCCGAGTAGCTACCTATTTATAATATCACCATAACTACCCGTATATGTTACGCTTGTGTTATAGTTCTAGTCAAATGTATTCTAGTCGTTTTTGTAATATATTGATGTAACTGGTTATCACTCTTGTTAGCTATGTTTTAAAATTATTTTACTTGGTTGTGATTTATTAGACATCGTTTACTCGAACATTTGTTATAATTCGTTAATTTCTACTGACTAGGTATCTACCAATTCGATAAAAAGGAAATAAAGTATACTGGAATTTTATCATCGTTAGGAAAACATATCGGGCGAGTTATCTCACCCTGTGCAACTCCATTGATATACATAGTTATAGAAACATACAAGTAATATTATTATTTAAATGAGAACATTAGAATATTAAAAGTTCCTTTTAGACAAAAAAATACCGTTCTATATTAACTTCTTTTCTTCTGAATGAGAAGGCTCAACATAAAAAAACAACATAAATAAAAGTTTTCGTCAAATCCAAAGACTATAGGTAAATAACCTATTAACATTGCACTAGAAAGACACATTTTTAAATGTTTATCACAAAACGGTGCAAATACAAAATAAGCTGTTATGAAATTTGGTAAATACCTATTAACCCTTTACTCATAAAGATACTATTTTCAGCTAAGTTGATTTGCTAGATTATCGTAAAAATATATTTTTATCTATTAGTGAGTTCGATTGGATTTGATTTGATGTAAAAATCTTTGTAAATATGACACATATTGCATATCATATTCATTTTGTTCGGCAATAATTGACTACCCCTTACCTATTTATTTAAAATACAACTTTGGAGCTTCAAATATTGTAGGTAGAGAAAAACTGCAAAGTGAATTCATTAGAGTTTTTATTGAATTATTTATTTATCAATTTTATTAATGTTTTTAGGTATTATTTTGCATCAACAACTGTTATTTAATTTATAGAAAGTATCTCTCGTCCTTGTTGCTGAGTTTCTTATATTGTTGTGAAAATGTTTATAAAATATATTTACCAAACTAAATTGTTCTCTAGTGATATAAATAAAAAAACATTTGAAATAATTAATAATATGGTATCTACTTACCAATAGAGTAGTCCAAAATATGTAAATGAAGATAATGTGACCATCTCAAAATTGCTTTTATTGCCTGTTTTTACTGAGTATTTATTTTTAATATATTAAAAATCTTTAAACATATAAAAACATTGAATATCGTATTTAACATTTCCCATTATCTGTGATATAAAAGTTTAGAAATAACTGTTAGTTAGGCAGCATAATATTCTATTACCAGATTTTATGTTGTTAACCATCAGAATAACTTAATTGAAAGTTAATTGTAAGCGCAATGTAAATAGCCCCATATTAAATGTGATAAAATATAGTAATTTTAGTAATTTTTGGTTGATAATTTTTATCAGACTTTTGAAAAATTTGTTAGATCCGCGTTCCTAGATCAATTAAAAAAAAAGATACCTACTAGTAGATTTTCATTAACATTTAGGGTGGTTTTCTTTTACTTTTTGATTTCTAATAGATAATCTGCTAGAAATCCAAAAAAGTTAATTGCCAAGTTTTGAGCCCTCTGTTATATTTTAGATTTATATTTATAACACTAATTATATCTAACCAAAAAATTAGTAAGATCGTTGTATAGTAACCAATGTTAGTGTATGTAGATAACTTATGTTAATAAAGTAATAATAATAGTAGTTCTAAGTAACTTTCTCATAATCCTTTATGTAAAAACTATTTAAATTGTATTTATATGTGCATTCTTAGCTTTTTGGCTAAAAGGTATCGCGACAATAATAATGACTGTGTGTAACTGAGACCAAACACTCGTTAATACATTGCACTCGTATAGAGAGCGCAAGTCTTTATGAGCTCTGTGAGCAAAGCCTCGAATGTGAAACTACTCATGGTTCGGTTGAGAATAATTATTACTGTAACTATACCAGCACTAAAGAAAATAACAAAAACATTAAATGACACTTGTGTTTACTTTTGAACGGCAACGTCACGCAGTCACTTGCGTACATATCCGATGGCTCATAAAAATTTGCGCTCTCTGTACCAAAAAAGTATTAAATTTACTATTCAATTTTTTTTTTTTTATTTTGTCTACCAGTAAATGCATTTCGGACTTTTAGAACACACGACCAAAACGAAAATTATGGTGAATTGTTTCAATTCCATTCCTAGGCATTTCTTTATTGATTTTCATTCAAAAGTACAGCCAATCTACGCGCGCATTATAACGTAAACATAATATTTAATTATCTTCTTTGGGAAATTTTAACGATTTAAAAAACACATTTATGAGTGAATCTAACTATTGTTTCATGTATTTAAATAATGATGATGACAATAATTTTAGAAATATGAAGATAAGGTTTGAATAAAAAAATATTTATGCGTAATTTATATAATCTATATTATAATATATTAAGCATTGGACATAGGTGAGAATTATCATACAAATTAACAACAAAAAAAGAGAAATTAAAATGAAATCTGATTGAAAATTAAGTATAACGTTGCTCAAATAATTAAATCCAAATAAATCAAAATACCCTACTTACCAAGTTCAGCATTTTACACATTATTATATTAATTAAATGAATGTTCATTATTTTACACATAATTATATTAATTAAATGAATGTTCATTATTTTATCGTAAGCATTATCAATATTATCATTAATATTTAGAGTTATCAGCAAAGGCAATTTAATTGTTTAAAGACGTCTCTCTACGCCGTCAATTCAGTGATGTAAAATATACTTTGAATAAAAAGAAGTAAATAATTCAGTGTGTAGTTAATATCTTCGATATAATAAGTTATTTTCCATACATATCTTTTAAAAATAAAGTAATTTAACAAAATGTATCAATAAGGAAAACTTCGTCAGTTTATTATTGAACTGTAGTATAATTATGTTGTTTTTCAGTAATGATTATTATGTATTTTTATTAATATATTCGCCATAAATATATTTATAAATATGGTGCAAAATTTTCTCGATCTAATCTTATTTTTTTGTCGAAACATAGAAATTGAACAAATAGTGACATGGAAATAATTATTTGTACTGGCCGACATAGTGCAATATAAAAAAATGTACATAGGTAATTTAAAAAAAAAATGATAATTTTCACAATGTCCAAGGAAATGGCGGTAAGGGTACAATAATGATCCCCCATGCACTCGTTGGCATGCACCGCTAATGTATGTAGTTGTAATATAATATTATTAGCTTTTAAATTTTGTTATGTATTTTATTATGTTTTGTATTAACTTATACCTATTTAGATATAGAGGGTTAGTGGTGATTCACTGACACTGCGTGGACTGCAGGAGGAAAATGGCATCTTCACGAATTTAATCGTGATAATGGGCAGAAACTGCAGTTTACAGAGTGTCAGCAAATTATGACCAACCCTGTATAATGAGCTCTGATTGATTTGAATTCGTTTTTTAATATTATACAATTAGTTATCCTATATTATATTTATTGTATATTGGTTGTTGGTTGTTTATAAACTATTGTTGTTATATTAATATTTTTTTTAACTAGATTCTTTAAATTTGCATAGCAAAGTAAGATAATTAATAATATAAGACAATAATACTTAGGTTAGGAATGGGGTGATCTCACTCTGTAAGGCTGTGGCGACAATAAAGCTTTTCGAAGCGACACTAGATGTAAGTTTAAAAGGTATTTTTGTGTAAAAAATAAGACAATACCGTAGTTTTAAGGAAATATTATTGGATTTGAATAAGTTTAATATTAAATTACTGTAAAAAATTGTTAAACATTTTTGTTTTTATGCTTTTGTGTTTTTTTTATTCGTTTATTTACTAGTGAATAAAAATAAGGTAGTAGTTAAAAAGTTGACAATAACTTCACAAATTGGTTCCAATAGGTCTTCACGGCTAATCATAACTGATCCAATCAGGAATGCTTAGAGTAGAATTCAATAATTATTCAAAGTTGTATGATTGCGTTCGATTTTTTTATAATTTATTATGTAAGTAAGATTGGGTAACGGCATAAAGACATAGACATGTGACAATGAAACATAATTAATGTAAATAATGTGAAAGTAGCGTAATTAGGAATAAATAAGCAAGAAAGCACTGATTTGTCAATTACTGATTAGACTCATGGTTACGGATTTGCTTTAAAAGTCCTCATTTTTATATCAGCTGTAAATAAATACATAATTAGTTATTTAAAATTTGAAAAACTGGTGTTGAACTATTCATTTTCATCATACTCGTAACATTATGATAGTGGAATTTTTTCTAAGTTAAGTGGCCGAATATCCACTTGTATTCAATTTGCGTATTTTCCAAAAAATAATTTTCTAATCAACTGCTTTTACTAAATGTTGCAATTTAGTCGCACTGGTCAAAATCAAAAGAAATATAGTTTGCGTGTTTATAACAGAGCTATATTTCAGTTGTAGGTTATAAAAAATCATATTTAGATCGTTTATAAATCATTATATCATTAATAAAATGATTAACTTAGATTAAGTTAATTTAACTTAGATTACGTTAATTTAACTTAGATTAAGTTAATTTAACAAGTTAAGTTAATTTAACAATTTAATTTTTTATATAAAAATTTAAAATTATTTATTCTTAGGATAAAAATAGATTAACGTCAAACAATTCTAATAGATAATGTAATCATTTATAGTAATCATTCAAAAAAAATTAATGTCATTAAATTATATAGGTATATCTATACCATTCAACGTATTTACCTACCTACGAGTATACCCGTTTTTGAATAGAATCAAATGATTTATATTGTATGTAATAATCAGTTTCAATCTGGCCTACAAAATTAGTTGACTAACTTATAGCCCCTCTAGCACCTAATGTTAGTTGTCACAATAAATATTGTTAGTCGTAGGTACCTTATTGATAATATATAAATAATAGCTAGCAACACAGTGTGAATTTGGCGACGAATGTGTACAAAAACAAGGAACAGAACTTTTAGATGTTTCTTAAAATTGTTTATTTTTAGCGTATGTACTTATTTAGTAAATTTTTGTATACTTCAAATATATAATTATCATCACCATCATTGTTAGCTTGGGGCTAGATGATGCAGTGCGGATTGTCCAGCATTCTTTATTTAATTTATCATCAGTCTATACTTGTCCACTTCTTCTTCTTTCAAATTATCACAGAAAATGGGAAAAAGCTTATGCATAATGTGGAAAAATCAATAGTGATAAAATGTAAGCTCACTACTTAGAAGAGTAGTACACTACTTAGTATATTATATTCATAACTGGGTATGTAGGTTACACCAGGGATCAGATATATAAATTATAATATTTATATATCTGGTCCCTGGTTACACTAAGTTTTCCTAATAAATTGCATACGTATTGTTTTCTCTGTTAATTATGTAAATAAAGTAAGTAGGTTCCTAGTTAAGTTATATCAGTGCAATAATGTTCTTAGGTTGTTATCATTATCTTTAGACCTAGTTTTACTTCGAGATGGGCACATTATCTTCCTCAAATATAATGTTTAAATTACTATTTTCCGTGTTTTATTTCAATACCTTATTTGCATCTCCATCATGTGATCATTATCTAATATTTATGATGTGCACCACATCTTCATGGATTGCGTCAAGTTCAAAGATCGAAGGGAGGCACTGATGATTGAACTTTATTTAAATAGATTTGATTTAGGTACATTCATTAAGGTTCTAGCGGAACCAGATTCAGCAGCGGCCATCTTTATTCAAAATTGGTATGCATCGGTGACTCTCTTTAAAAATAACTACAATTTATATGTTTTTATTTTGTTGTTTTGTTTGTTAGTTATAAGTTTAGGTTATGATAGGACTGGCATACTTTACGAAGTAAAAGTCCTTAACAATAAATATGATTAAAAAAAATCTAACATTTAAGTACTTTCTCGTACTTGCCTAAGGGTTTCTTATCCAAACGTAACACAAATTTCCTCAGCTTAAAGATAGGAAATATTAACACAATTTTGTACAAATAATTTATTTATTTACTTGATACTTACTTACTACCCCTTGATGTATTATTTTGATACTATGTACAGCTTATTCAAGATAATTTCTGTACAAAATTTATAAATACACTCATCCATATCACATTTTTGTCTTTAAATAATAATAACACACGTAGGTACCTAATACATTAACTTTGTTTCTACTAAAGCTTTATACAATTCTACCGTGGCGTGCGTTGCGTTACCGATGCCAGGTTTTGGTAACTATTTGTATATTAACTTCTTTAATTCTTTATTGTACACACAATAATAGAAATAACTTAACTAAACAGGATATGTACATCCGCTTAACTCTTTGTCTGGGACAAAGAGTTACTGTAGTTACTGAGTAGTTCACTTACATTAATGTCAATATTTGCGCACACTTGTGCACTATAACTATGTCTTGCGCACATGATGAGACTTCGTTGGGACCGGCATCATAATTTTTTATACTTTTCTTTAGGTCTTGAAATGAAACTATAATTTGACTGTCCAAAACACGCGAATGAGTTTGATCTCAGATATACGAGTATAACTAAAACTGAAATAAACTGTCGGAGATTATTTTCAAAAGGAATCTTCCCTAATTTGTACCGGCTTCAGGTTTAAGTAAAACCTAAACTTCTTTGAAATGATAAAAAGAGACTGCGTAAAGTGCCTTGCTTCGCATTTCTCTCCTTCTTAATTCATCTATCCTCATGGATATATCGGTCGATGACTATCCTCCTAAATTTCCTAAAGACTAAAATCGCTAACTATCAACTATAAGGAGTGATGGATCTCAGCCGTCTGCCTTTTCCTGGGAAGCCTCTCGCGAACGGTGGCTTCGCATTAGTCGTCACGTAGTAAACACCTCGGGCGCTGAAATGAGAAACAGTTACAAAGTTAGGCCTGTAAGGTTTTAAAAAAAATCTACATAACTATATATACTAGTAATCTATCGTACCTAGTTTACCGTATCGTACCCAATTCGTCACCACATAGTATAGAACAAAGTCGCTTCCCGCTGTCTGTCGGTCCTTATGTATGCTATTTTGTTGCGTTTTTTTTAATGATATTGTGAATTAAGTGGAAGGATTATAAACTATTTGACACATAGATTTCGACGCGAGCAAAGCTGCGGGGCAAAGCTAGATATGAATGTAAATAAACTTACGATTGTCTGCCATGCACGAGGGGCCAAAATTCCACTGAATTAATTGCTTCACTATAATATAATAATGGTATCGTCTCAGAATGACACATTCTGACCGTTTCAGTATAATGAAAGAAACAATAGATAAGAGGTTAGGAGGGTCGCGTATCAAAAGTGTCAAGGTAGAAACCAATAAATCAATATCTCCGTGTAATCAACACCGCATGTCTAGACTAGATTTTCTTTCATCTATGGACAATGCTGTGACAATACTACTTTAAAAAAGCGATTAGCTAGCAGAATTTGGCCTCAGAATATAGATACTCCGTGTCTTGGGCTCGCCCTAGACAATGAGATACTTTAACAGACTGCTGCATGGCCCTGCCCAGAACCAGACCGACTGATGATGGACTCTATGGAGTATGGAGTCAGGTATATAACTTACTTGTGTGTAAGATGTTCTCCCATCAGCACATACTCCGTGTCCTTGGGCTCGCACCAGCCAATGAGGTACGAGAACAGACTGCTGCACGGGCCTGCCCAGAAACCAGACCGACTGTTGATGGACTCTATGAAGTAGGGTGTCACCTTCGTATGGTCGCAAGATAGGGTTTCTGAAAGGAATTGATAAATTAACACAGACGCTAGGAAGGCGCTTTATACTACTAATAAAACAATTGACAATCAAATGAAATTCCCAAATTTACGAATAATGAACAAAGGCGAGACATAAGAAACTCAACCAAATACAACATCTTGTAGCGCCATCTTCCTAACGTAGAGTCAAACATGATGTGAAAGTTTTGAATGGAGGGGTCACGAAGATAATGGTTGGATAATGCAACACTCACTGTGCCATCAAACTTTCTCATGGCACAGTGAGTGTTGCATTATCCAATAAAGAGATGGCGCTGGCAGCTAAACATTGATATTATAGCAGCTTAATAATAACAGCGTAGGGCGTATTTACACAGCGGATCCGATTTTACAGAACCGATTTTTAAAGATCCTTCGCTACTGAAAAATATCATTTACTTGATTCGGAATATTGTCGGTTTTGAGAACTAGCTCCAACAATTAGGTATACATACGACATCACGAAAACAAAACGGAACCTGTTAAACGAATGCTTTGTGAATACGCCTTTAGAGTTGATAACCGCTTCCGTAATGCTTGTCCCTTACAGCTAACAATAAGTAATTAGCGAGACCGGCTTTGTACAAGCAATAACCATAAGTATTTTCACTTTTTACCTAACAATACACAGTAAAAATTCTAATTTATAGCTAGGACCATTATTTAAGCATTTAGAGTTTTAACCTAGCGATAAAGCTAGCGGGTCTAGCGATAAAAAATACATAATACATATTGGTAAAGTATGTAATCTATGTTATGTGATTTTTATGGCTCATAGCTCGTACCTATGTAGTATGAAAATACCTATGTACATTGTTATTACTTGATATTTATGTTCGACGACCTGTGGCGCGGTGGGCAAAGGTCCGCCTGCGACCCAGGAGGTTGCGGGTTCGATGTTTTCGCTTTCATGTTATGAGTACTAAGTAGATAACTGATAAGTAGGTACATATATCAGTAATTTCGTTCAGCCATAATTACATTGATAGTTTTTTTTATGATGGGGACATAGAAAACACCCGTAAGGCCCGAAACATTTGTATGAAGCAGGAATCAACCTCCTGCATCGCAGGCGGACCTTCGCCCACGCCACAAAGGTCGTCGAATAGAGGTTGACATTAGTATGTGAGTAAGTGTACCTCTAAGTACTTTGTAAGTATTTTTTTTTCTTTTCATTAATTTGTTTATAATATTATTATATACAAATTAATTGATAATTAATAGATAATTTAAAATAAATTAATAAGAATTTAGAAAATAACATGTAACATATCAACGTTATTAATGAAATAACTGAACTGAACTAAAACATGTTTTTTATGTAATATCAAACTATGCACGTACGCCTAAGATCAAGCTGGCTACGTTCTTGCAGGCAGGTTCATCATTATTATTTGACAGGTCGTCATTAGACAGATTTTATGGGTTTTTAGCATTACTGTTTGGAGAGGCTTTAGCTTTTTATTGATAATAATAGTTGGAAGAGATCGCTTCTAAGCGATAAGGCCGTCCATTGTACGATGTGTGTTGATTTGATTATGGTGTACAATAAAGAATTTTTGTATTGTATTGTATTGTAATAGTTAGTAAAACTTACGGAATATCGTATCCTGCGCGCAGCCCGGCTGGCTAGACCCCCCGTTCACATAGAAGTCCGCGTGGCCGTTAGGACCCCACTGCCCCAGGATGCCGGCCCCCGTGTGCACGATGTCCACGAACAAGGCGTCCGTATGGTCCAGATCCCGGGACCGGTTGTTGCCCATGTAGAAGAAGATTGTAGGGTCTAGACCTGGAAAAAATAATATAAATATAACAAACATTATTGTTTGTTAACTACAGTTAATATAATAAATAAATTTAAAATATATGAGGATCAAGTGCTTAGACAAACCTAATATAGGCTTTAAGGCACGTTAACTAAGTAATATAACCTGATAAGAACTATGAACTATCTTTACATAGTATAAACTGAAGTCACTTCCGCTGTCTGTTCGCTTAGATATTTTAAACTAATCAACCGATTTTAATGCAATGTTTTTAGCAATAGATAGCGTGATTCAAGAGGAAGGTTTATAAAGCGGGCAAAACCGCAGGGCGCAGCTAGTAATGGATAAATCACTGCATAGCATAAAACAAAGTCGCTTCCCGCTGTCTATCTGTCCCTTTGTATGCTTAGATCTTTAAAATTACGCAACGGATTTTGATGCGGTTTTTTTAATAGATAGATTGTGAAATAGTGAATCAAGAGGAAGGTTTATATGTATATAATACATGCATTTGCACACGTGCGAAGCCGGGGAGGGGGGGTCGCTAGTTATCTATATATCTATGTGACATCTCTCGTCTATGGTGACCATAGACCAATAGTTAGTTATAACTCGTTACTTACCGGTGATTCTACCAAGCTTCCCTTCCGCCAGATTATTGGCCACCAGCCCCAGGATATGCGCCCCCACGCTGTAGCCGATGGTGTGGATGTTTTCAGGACGGACTGGCTTCACGGGGTGGTACTGCAGGTACTCAATCAGCTGGGTTATGCAGAGGCCCGCGAAACGGGGCGCCCATTCGATCTGTAATAGATGGATTAAGATTGCTGTGTGATATTTTTCAGATTAAAAATAAGGCTGAGTGCAAATCAGACGGGATGTGCTTGTGGGGTTAAGTGTCTCTTGTTGTGAATGTGTGCACAATAACTATTGGAACTTATTAGAGGAAGGACGTTTCCACTGCGATCACAGTTCGGTCGGTCCACATCGTCCTAAAAATGTGAATAAAATGTCAATAGTTCCTAAATAATTTTGATTTGATTATCATCGAAATCGTTTGGCGTGATACACTAATTACTAAAACCTGTTTATAGTTATTTTTTATAGCAATTATTGTGTACATACACACAATAATTGCCATAAAAAATATGTCACAAACCTAAAACGAAAACTAGGTATAAACAAAACAAGATGTTCACGATGGGCAGAATGGGGACAGTACTTAAGTTGGTTAAATTGTTACATCATGTGGCCATTTGCCTGTCACCAAAACAACGAGTTTGTCTACTTGCGCCAAGTATGGTAATCAACGTAATTTGAGTCCATCAAGCAATTTGCTCATAAACAATGCAAATCACAAATTACCGAACCAACCCATTGTTGCTATTGGAATTATCCGTTGACTACTGGCTAATAAAGTAATCACTACATAGTATAAAACACAGTCGCTTCCCGCTGCTGTATGTCTATCCCTATGTATGGTTCATCATCATCATCATCATCAGCCTATGTTATTCCACTACTGGACATAGGCCTCCCCCAATGAGCGCCACAGCACCCTGTCTTCAGCCTGACGCATCCAGCATCTACCTGAAGTCTTTCGCAAGTCGTCATCCCACCTAGTCGGGGGGCATCCTACACTAACTTTACCGAGTCGTTTAGATCTTAAAAAAATTTGATGTATATGATTTTTTAAACTACGCAAAGGGTTTCGTTGCGGTTTTTTTAAATAGGTAGAGAGATTCAAGAGGAAGTTTTATAAATCATTTGACACATATTTTCCACGATGGCGAAGCCACGGAGCGCAGCTAGTAAGTAATAACTTAATTTTGATAGCTCGGAAGCCCTTGCGTATTATTCGAGTTGAACGACTGTGACGCAACTTTCGCTAGGCCACAAATAGAACATACCTAGGTCTAGGCATGCTGCTTTAATACTAGTTTAATATACATATATGACACATTGGTGATCGCAGTGGAAGTGTTAAAAACATATACCTAGAAGGAAGCTGCTGACCTTTCTTTAGTACGCTATGTTCTATGACAGCAAGCTGAGGCGGGACTTTATTAGCCGCGCACGTAGGGAAAGAAAAAACTATTTAATTTTGTCATAGCCTTCAACTACAGGTTGCTTACATTATGTTTAAAATGTTATGTATTAATTCTGTATTACGCATATTATTATTGTGTTTTCCTTTTTTGTATAAATTATGTGTGATTGTGGTTATGAATAAATTCCATTATTCTTTTGGTTCCCTAAGGGTTGAGGGTTGACTTGTAGAAATCTAGGCAACCTCATTACTAAATAATTTATTAGAGCATGCATTATTTTATTTCTACAGATAAGTTATTCATACCTGACTCAAACATGACTCATTAACCAGCGACCCATAGTCCACCATGACTATATTATAGTTCCCTCTAATAAAGTATCGATAAGTTATAAATACCTGACTCAAGCATGGCTCTTTCACCAGCGACCCATAGTCCACGATAACTATATTATAGTTCCCTCTAATAAAGTATCGATAAGTTATAAATACCTGACTCAAGCATGGCTCTTTCACCAGCGACCCATAGTCCACGATGACTATATTATAGTTCCGTCTAATAAAGTATCGATAAGTTATAAATACCTGACTCAAGCATGGCTCTTTCACCAGCGACCCATAGTCCACGATGACTATATTATAGTTCCCTCTAATAAAGTATCGATAAGTTATAAATACCTGACTCAAGCATGGCTCTTTCACCAGCGACCCATAGTCCACGATGACTATATTATAGTTCCCTCTAATAAAGTATGCTTTCCGCATATCTGTGCTGGGGGAGAGGTTCCGCCCCCCGCCGAAGCCATGCACCACGACCTTCGTGGGGTGCTTCGTGTTGAACCTCGAGCGGGTCAGGGAGTCGTTGTCTAGCGTGTTCAGGAGTTCGCCTCTTTCTTGTGTTGATCTGGAAGTAAATTAAGAAATTTTTGAATTATCACTACATAATATAAAACAAAGTCGCTTTTCGCTTTCTGTCTGCCCCGTATGTATGTTTGGATCTTTAAAACAACGCAACGGATTTTGATGCGGTTTTTAATAGATAGAGTGATTTAAGAAGAAGGTTTATAAACTATTTGATTTCCACGAGCGTGAAGCCGCGGGGCGATTCTAGTTTTTTATAAATTACCTTATTAATAATAGCCTACCTCATATTGGAATCAAAGCCGATCAAATATCAAAGTGCTTTATTGACTTTAGACTTGGGCTCTTGGACACGTCACAAAATTCAAATAACATACCTTCGTAAAACTAAGAAATAAAGTGATCACTTTGACTTTTTGTTCACTTCAATTTTTTTAAGCTAAAAGTAAAGAGACGAACAAGAAACGTTTACCTTGTTAGTTTTCAATTTAAATACCAGCGATCCTATAAAAAAAAATGCGTGAGACGTGCTTTAATCTAAGTTGCCTTTAAATATTCACAACATTATGTACATACAAAGAGAATACAATGTTTACTACGAAGCCTTCCAACAATAAATAATTGAATCTCGCCAAGATTCCAACGTTCCGATTTGAATGAATTCCAAATTCAATTTAAACGAAGTTGATGGCCAGTTCCAGAATCGAAATGAAACCTTACCTATTTACTCAATGACGTAACTAAGGAGTTTTTATTTCCTTGCGCCTACGCTTGCTATTTCGACACCTGAAAACACACATCCTTTGTATTTACCTGGTATACAAATAGAACTGCATTTTGGGGTGCGGACACCGGAACGGCGGCTGTATACAGGACGTGGTGTTGAGGAGATCTCGCACTGATTGTGGCTTCTTCTCTTTCCTCTCGGCGATTTCTTGGCTTTCAGATACTGGAACAATTAATTTTTATTTATTTATTTATTGCGGAATAAATAACTAAATTTAACTTATTATATGTACTTATTATGTACATTTGTTTAAGTATTTTACCATGTAAAGATGAGCGATATTCACAATTTAGCCCACAACGCTATCCAAAGGATTTATATTTATTGATGTATATATGATTATATGTATAGATAATAAAAAACATGCAACTAGAAGGCCTAACTAGCTAGGCAAGAACTAGGCCCCTCTTAAACAACTAAGTTAATTTGTAAATGTAAGTGCATAATAATGTTTAGTTTAAGTCATTGCATGGTTTTTTTAAACCAACTTCTGCACGCGGTTTTCCAGGTGTTTTTCAGGATAAAAGCTTATCTTAACACATCCATTCAGTTTAGACTCTGGAGCTGCGACGCGCCCTATGGGATTACACAGCAAGGCTGGGCAGTGAAGGCGTTAATTTAGAACTACATCCTTAAATGCAACATTTTGGGCCGATCCGTTTTGTAGTTAAAGCCTGAAGCATCATTCAAACTTTCGCATTTATAATAATACCATTAAATTAAGCTATTTGCAGAGAATATATAATAATACTAACGTTCCATTTGTCAACTAAAATGTGTCATTTGTCAATAAGAATTTCATGAAACTGATTTGCTATACTATGAAATTATCAATGAAATTCTTGAAAATAGAAGTAGATAATAAGAGATTAAAAGGAATGTGATGTGGCAACTATAGTTTAGTGCAACCACTGCCACCACAACATCAGCTGCAACCTGCAACCATCCATAAATTGCAATCTCAAGTGTTTTAAACTGCACGTGTTTGTTCATTTTAAAACAAAGACGCAAGTTTCGAGGCCCGCGCTCTGCTTGCTTCAAACAATTACATTACATTTAGTAAATGCATTCTTCGCATTTGTCGGCTAAAGACGTGTAGTAATTGTTATGTCAGATTGAGATAGTGTCGTATCCTTACTGTGTTACAAGCTTTAGAAATAAAGGGTTATTAAAACTGGACAAGTACAAGGTGTGGTGTGATTAAGGCTTTTTGTATCTGTTTATTCAGTAACTAACACTATTTTTACAAACAAATTACACTAGACACAAAAACACACAATTACAAACGGTAATGTGTGATTTAGGCTTTTCGTATTTCTTAATTAAGTAGGTATCTAACCAATTATATTTTTACAAACCAATTACAATTACAAACAAATATGTACAGAATTAATAGCATTAAAAATGGACCTACCTAATCATTATTTTTGATATTAATTGTTACTTCGGTGCTCAAGAAATGCGTGCGTATAGAAACGCACTCACCTGGAGGAAAATGAATAGGAAATGATGGTGTTCTTCCAACACGAGCAAGATTCGTTGTTAACCCGCTTATATCCGCAATTATCATCATCATCATCAGCCTATGATAGTCCACTGCTGGACATAGGCCTCCCCCAATGAGCGCCATAGCGCCCTGTTTTCAGCTTGACGCATCCAGCATCTACTTGCGGTCTTTCGCCGTCGTCATCCCACCTAGTCGGAGGGCATCCTTCACTACGTTTACCGAATCGTGGTCTCCACTTAACAACACGTGTGCCCCAGCGGCCGTCGGTTCTTCGCGAGATATGGCCGGCGCACTGCCACTTCAGCTTGCTAATTCTTAAAGCTATGTCGATAACTTTGATACAGTATCTGTAGCATATCCGTAATAAATTCGTCAAACTACGAGGATTTTTATAGTTAAACCCTATTATTTAACTCATCTGTATTTTCGTTGGGGGTTAAAAATAAATGTTGTTACGTAATTGACCCGCAGTTGAACTAGATCACGTCAGCAACTACAAGCGAATAGTAGAGAAAGTGAAAACCTATATGAATCATGTGACCGATCGACTGTGGCCCCATCACCCGTGAACAACACACTTGCAATAGGATCTTACTAAACTGGTTTATCCCACGATGTTTCGTAAGAAATGTATTAATTGTTACCCGGTGTGAATAAGTTGTTATCTTATTTACTTTTAAGAATGAAAAGAGTAACTAATTTATTTGATTTGCAAGTTTAGTTTAAGTTTAAAAAGGACAAAAAACTTTTAAATATTATATTATACTAGCTGCGCCCCGCGGTTTCACCCGCGTGGTGATAGATATTTTGGATAATAATACTAATATATCTTTATAAATTGTAGCCAATGTGTTATTCTGATGTATAAGCTATATTATTGTAAAGTTTCATTAAAATCCATTCAGTAGTTTTTACGTGAAAGAGTAACAAACATCCATCCATACTTACAAACTTTCGCGTTTATAATATTAGTAGGATATTATTCTGTATAATACGCAACCGTCTATAGGTACTTGTTCTAACACTTTATGTCCATTCAAAGGTTGCCTGGCAGAGATCGCTCATAGCGATAAGGACGCCCATTGTACAACACATTCTGTATTTGTCTTTTTCCTGTCTTGTGTATCTTTTTTATTTGGTGTGCGATAAAGTGGTAAGTAATTGTATTGTATTGTATTGTTTACAAATGTACGAGTAATGAAGACGCAAAGGACATTGGTGTCCATTCAGATGTAATGTAACCAAAACTAAATAAATTTACTGCTCCACTTAACAATGTTGCCATCCCTTTTTTACCGATCTAAATAAAAATAATGGCGTCGATGAAGACAGAGTGACAGTTTTCTTTAAAAAAATAGTTCACCAACACTAAAGCGCCCTCTTTTCAGTATGGTAAACGAAAAGAGGGCGCTTTAGTGTTGGTCTGTCAAATTAAAATGACATATACCGTGCTTAGTTCGACTTTGACATCCTTTCTAACCCCGCCATCGCCCGATCTATTTTGCGATGCTATCATGAGACGGACACTGGCAGAATTGCGTCAATTCAGACGCAGAGCCATCTAGGAAGAAGTTGAAGTTGAGCTATAAGAAAAATAATGAATTTTTCCAAGCTTTTTCTTATTATGACAGCCTCGATGGGTGGGTAGACCACAGTAAATGTCGCACTGAGTAGGTTAGCAAATGGGGAGAACCAATGAGGACATTAATTGCCAGTATTTCCCTTCACTTTAATGTGATAACTATTAAGTTAGCAGGCACCGACAGCTTGTGTAACAAACCGGATAACTTCATAGCAAAACGCATAATGGTGTGTCATTTGCATTGCAAGTTACACGTTTTCGTATAATTTACTAAAATAAGATAATTCAGGGACATTATTTAACCTACCTAACCTACTTCTTAACATGAGCGAGGTAGCACCGCTGGCCTTTTAGTTTTCCTCTTGTTTTTCAGTAAGAATTACTTTTTATTCGATAATCATGTTTTATGAGCAAATTCCGGCGGTAACTGAAAAAACTTTTTACAATTCAAAAGCAAGTGGAAGTAATAAGTAAAATGATCTTTAAAAAGTGAACAGTTTTTATTCTGTAACGCCTTCTAATAAAAACACTATTTGTTTGCTTGCATACACAAACTATCGAGAAAGCACGGGAGGTTGACTTGATGATATAATGATGATTCTTTGTCAATATGTGTTGGCCTATTTTCTACCAGTGGTACCTACCTCCCTACTGGAAAATCATTGTACCTTATCTGAGTTATCAAATCATGAATATTGTTTGATATTTTCACCAGATGCATACTACCTATAGTTATTAATTAAATTTAATTAATAAATCTAGACAATTCACACAGCATCATCTAGCCCCAGGCAGAACTTGTGTTATGGGTACTAGATGACTAATATACATAATAAAATACATAGATATTTTTTATTATACATAGATAACGACCAAAACACCCGGAACAAATATCTGTGAATCTTACAAACATTTGTCCGAAACGGGAATCGAACCCGCAACCTCCTGCGTCGCAGGCGGACCTTTAGCGACGGCACCACAGAGGTCGTCAAGGTCGCCCTAAGTTATTTTGTGCTCATTCTTCACAGTGACGTAACAGATGTCAATCGAGAATCGCCATTGGGCGGAAGTGACAACACATGTGAGAATGCAGTGACCTACGGCTCAGAACGATCTTTGACCTTTCAATTGCAAAAAAAATTTAAAACACTTTCAATAATAGCAATATGGCCAAAACGCGATATTCCTACCCTACCACGACTGTGAAGTAATAAATAAATAATAATATAAAAATCTTCAGACCGCGACTCAGCAAACGCAGTGTAGGACGCCCTCCGGCCAGGTGGGATGACGACCTGCAAAGGACTGCAGGCAGATGCTGGATGCGGCAAGCTGAAGACAGGGCGCTATGGCGCTCATTAAGGGAGGCCTATGTCCAGCAGTGGACTATTATAGGCTGATGATGTAGATGAATATAAAATTATCTGTCTCGCTATATAAACGATTTCCGATCATTTTAGAATGACGGAAGGTTCACGGTTATGCAACGAGCACGGAGTAGGAATGTTGGTCGTGACCGCGCGGAAGTGGCAAGCAAGCTTCGAACCGCGTCATGACACGAACCGAACGGTAGAGTTCGTGTCATGACGCGGTTCGAAAGACAAGCTTTTTGACATGACCCGAGTTCACAATACAATACAATAGGTACAATTACTCTATATTGCACACCAAATAAAAACAGATACACAAGACAGAAAAAAACAAATACAGAGTATTGTACAATGGGCGGCCTTATCGCTATGAGCGATCTCTGCCAGGCAACCTTTGGATGGACATGAACACAGAATTAGATTTTGTGACGTAAGTATCTTCGTCTTTGTCTGGGTGATGGAGGTATATATTATTACCCTATTTTCTCTTTATTTATTCGATGTAGAATAACCCAACTATTATGGTAACTAGACTGAGACAAGACTAGATTGGAGCAAAACGTCTTAAAATAATTAGTGCATTTAGTCTCACTCTAATGAGAGTCAAACGCTCAACAATTATACAAGAATATCTTTTGGATAATAAATACCTATGAAGTTTCAGAAGTTGTAGAAGATTACTTAAATTAAAAAAAATCATTAATCAATAAATAAATGACAAACCAAATTTCGTAGCATATTTTTCTTAATTCTATGTTAGTTGTTAACAACCGATGTTAAACTTAGTATGCCCTATTTCTTATAAACAGCGTAAAAAAACTAAGACCTCTATAACCCGTGTGCAAATAAATGATCTGTATTCTGTATAAAAAAATATATTTAATAATTAATTTGTTTTGAAATAAATTAAAACGAATCGAATAAATTTAACACCGTTTCTAAGTTTTGCGGGACAAATACTAATCCCTCGGGAATATACATATTTTTGGGACCACATTGGAAGTTGGAACCCATTACCTTACAATAGTAAGTCTTTTCGAAATCGGTCCATAATTGACGGAGAAATAGACAAACATACATAAAAAATACATACAGCCGAACATAGAATCACCTCCTTTTTTCGAAGTCGGTTTTAAAATAATTGAAATGAAATGAAATGAATTAATTTGTTAAAAGACTTACACAGAACATAATAAACTTAAACTTAGAGGTAAACTAAACGTGTCGGTAATCATGTAAGTCCAGTAACAAAATGGCTTTGCCTCAGCATGAGTTGGATGACTAGCATGCTAGCAACCAACGCTGGTCTTCCGGCAAAGCAACTTGTTGGCGTTACGGACTGACTGCACACTGCCGCTATACAAACAAACAAACAAAAACGCACTAATATAAATAAAATCAAACAAGAATACAAATAAAAATAGAATGCGAATAATAAAAAATAATATGTTAAGTACTGAATATTTTAACAAAAGTGAAATTTAGAGCAAACATAACAGAAAAAAAACAAATATATGTACTAAGAATAAAATATTATAAGATTTATATAGATATAAGATATAAGGATATAATTAAACCTATAATTTACATTATCAATTATCATTATTGTCATGTCAAAAGCTGTTTTTCACCATGAACTTTAAAATATTAGGCCTTGGTCAAAACATAATAAATTATTAAGATCCTAATTAACTTGATGTTTTGACCAAGGCTTAATATTTATCAGACTTGCAAACTGCCTATATCAATAGCGTATTAAAGTATTTAACCTTGTCCGTAATGAATACCTGTTGCGTGCAATATTGGAAAATGAGTGGTATGCTGTTCTTTCGTAATACTATAATTTGGTGGAGGTACCTACCTCGCTAAATTATGGTTAGACAGGTACATTAAAAGCCATGTTGTGGCCGCTTAGACCTTGTACCAATCCAACTCTTCACGCGGGTGTAAGAGATAGATAGATATAAAACAAAAAAAATACAGGAATAAACAATAGAATAAAGGAAGTAGGTATAAAGCGCGGCGGTAAATGTAGTGACGCCCTCCGACCAGGTGGGCTGACGACATGCGAAAGACTGCAGATGCTGGATGCGGCAAGCTGAAGACAGGGCGCTATGGCGCGCATTGGAGGAGGCCTATGTCCACAAGTGGACTAACATAGGATGATGATGAAAGGGCGGACTTATCGCTGAGAGCGATCTCTTCCAGGCAACCTTAAGAGGTAACCTTAAGGGGTTTAAGAGGTGACTTGATGTGTGAGAAAGAGTTGGAAAAAAAAATCTACCGACAGGTGGCCAGCATCGCCTCCTGCGTAACTGATTCACCTAAAACGCTGTTGATGTTGATGATGTTCTATCTATCTAACCAGCCGGTAACACCCACTGCTGAGTATAGGCCTCTCCCTTATCTCTGTACCCCTGGCGGTCCTGTGCCAGTCGGATCCACTGCTTCCCCCCAGCCCCCACAACGTCGTCCGACCATCGGGCAGGTGGTCTGCCTCGACGCCGCCAATGATGAAGTTAGTGAACTACAATGGTACTAGCTGCTGCTATACGCTCTTTTCAAGTACCTAGTATAATTATGCCCGTCCTCGGATACCGTTTACGTACCTGCCAAATCACTACATAATATAAAACAAAGGCGCTTCCCGCTGCCTGTCTGTCCCTATGTATGCTTAGGTCGGCGCAACGGATTTTGATGCAGTTTTTGTAATAGATAGAGAGATTCAAGAGGAAGGTTTATAAACCATTAGACACATAGATTTCCACGCGGGCGAAGCCGCGGGGCGCAGTTTGTTTCATATGATAATTATGACATGATGGGGAGTAAAATTAAATTAAATGTATTACTATGGTAGTTTAAATTTATCGATGTCCGACATAATTTTTTTATTTTATTAAGAAGATTAAGATTTTATTGGATTTCAGCCGTTTATGCATGAAAAGGACAGACAAATAGCTTTTGATTTTCGAATATACCTATGGATTGCGATATTAACCTTTTGACGACCTTAACGGAATATAGTCTGAGCAGGTAGTGTAGAAGGTTGCGGGTTTGTTTCTTGTAGCGGAAACATATATTTTGCTAGGTGATTGTCTATCTACGCATAATTAGTTCCGCAACAATATTGTTATGAAGTCAGTCATTATATTTTTGTTTACAAATATCAGTAAATTCAATTTATTCACCATAACATTATCACTAATATTGGCATGTCAATTAAATACTACAGTACAATGTATACTCTTAGATTAAATTTAATCCTAAGTTACAATAATATAAGTATAAACAATAATAACTTATCACAAATTGACAAATGAGCACGTTAAAAACTCGTTAATAAAAAATATAACTAAAAAATTCTTTATTTTTGCTTTATCACATTGAAATCTCTTAAAAAATATCTGAGCGTCTGACTACCTGAAGACATTCCTATATTAACTAATTTTATAAATATGATTGTTCAGAATTTTCAGCTAACATCTAACAAGAACCCAGAAATGGTTGTGCCCTGACAGGGTTTATATTCATTGTGTACCTACCCACTAGACTACACCTAAGAAACTACCTGTATGCATGAAATCACAATAAATTATATGAATATGAATATCAAGACTGTTTGCAACAGCCTGCACTCAGCTCAATTGTTAATATTAGTTCCAATTTGTTTGTATTATTTGATTGTAATTTTCTATGTTAATAATTTGTTTGTGTTCATAAAAGGTTCGGGATATTGATCATGTGGCTTTTGATAAATATCAATATCCTGCAATAAACGAACATAATTTATAGCCCTTAGGAAATCCTAAAGGTGTCTAATAAATATCTAAATTATGTTAGTTTATTTACATATTTATTGTTATTTTTTAATTCATTTATTATCGTAGGTTAGATCTGAAGTTGAATCACCAAGCGTGGCTGTTATGTCAAACCCGTACATGCCTACTTACTATATTTACTTACTATACTTACCGCCTCCTGGCCCCGGAGGTGTAATATTTTTATGATTTATTGTAGATATCTCACTATAAGTGAACATTTTTGTTGTATGAGAAATAGAACCCCCCAGCCCGCAACAGTTTTCATATAAAAAACGTACGTACGTACAAAGTCGCTTCTGTCGCCCGCTGTCTATCTGTCCATGTATGCTTAGATTTTTAAAACTACGCAACGGATATTGATGCGGTTTTTTTAAAAGATAGAAAGCTTTATAAACCATTTGATAAATAGATTTCCACGCGGGCGAAGCCGCGGGGGACAGCTAGTATAAAATACTGATGCATGTCCTTCCGGCAGCGGTGCGGGTCGCAACGCCAAGGCTGGGCAGTAAAAGTGTTAAGAGAGATCCGTCCGTGTAACAAGGCGGATGAGGAAAGAGCAACAAACAAACTCATAAGTCTTACGCAATTATCGCTGGCAGTGGGTTACGTATCGCATCACTCGGAACTTACATAGACGCGTGAACTTGTTCTAGAACCGTGGACTCATTATAACGTTCCATTTTACTTTAAACTGTACAAAAAAAAAAATACAAAATTCATTTATTTACCACTAGCGGACCTTCCCGGCTTCGCACGGTTTAAGTACGGATCCCTAACTTTTTTGAAAA
The DNA here is from genome assembly GCA_947044415.1 of Eupithecia dodoneata. Lineage (NCBI taxonomy): Eukaryota > Metazoa > Arthropoda > Insecta > Lepidoptera > Geometridae > Eupithecia > Eupithecia dodoneata. The sequence continues at coordinate 11,955,707 of OX345664.1, read as the reverse complement.
TATAATATAGCCTATGTTCAGCGGGGATAATGTAGCTTTCCAACGGTGAAATAATTTTTCAAATCGGTCCAGTAGTGTCGGAGCCTATTCATTACAAATAAAAAATCAAACCTTTCCTCTTTATAATGTTAGTATAGAAAATGGCCAATGGTTCTGTCGGAAGACCAGCGTTGTTCTACTTCTTGTGGAGAAGTAGAGCAACATTATGCTGAGACAGGACCTATTGGTTCACTTTGTAGAGTTTGCTTTTTTTATAGATACGTAGTTAATTTTTATAGTTTTATGTTCTTATTTATTTTACAATATGTAGTAACAAGTTCTATCTACTTTAGTAAATCAATAAATATATTTTCCTTTCTTCCTTTCCTTCCAAAAAATGCTTAGGTAAATTTTACTGGTGGTCCCCGCAGAACCTGTATCGCGGGAGGCCGAATTACAAAAAGAATTACCAATAATCAAGACTAGGGCAGCAGTTAGTACACTAGAAAAATATCACAGTGATACAAATTAATTTCTTGATATTTAAGTGGTTTATTAACTATCATTGTTATACGGGTTTGTTCTTCCAAAATAAACAAGGTTGACATACAACATTAAAAATAAATAAATATAAATAATGCTGGACAATTCACACAGCATTATCTAGCCCCATGGTAAGCAGAGCTTGTGTTATGGGTACTAGATAACTGATATACATAATACAATACATTACATAGATAGATATTTTTTATTACACATAGAAAACGACCAGAACACCCGGAACAAATATCTGCAGATCGTACACACAATTGTTCCGAGGCGGGAATCGAACCCGCAACCTCCTGCGTCACAGGCGGACCTTCGCCCACCGCGCCACATCGGTCGTCCATTATAATTAAATTAAATAAATAATGATGATGATCCACCTTGCCCCAAGTTAAGCAAAGCTAGTGTTTATTTATTTATATATATGGGTAATATAGTATACATTTTCCGGCTATTTACAGGTATCCAATTATCGTTACATTATAGTATTACGAGAATTTTAAATAAATGAGTAAATACATAACTCATTTATTTAAAATTCTCGTAGAAAAAAAAATTTATTCTATAGAAAATATTATAAAACTATGTTCTACAGTAAAAAATATATCAAAACTGTAGATCACCGACCGCGAAGCTAGGCTCACTAGCGGCCGGTGACTAGGGTGCAGAGAAAGGAACTTCCTGACGATGCGTGCCGAGTACCGCCTTTTGGATCTGGCCCTTGATCCATAGTATTAATATTAGTGTTGTGGGTACTATTTTTTGTAGTCACTATTTTCACTTTAGATCACCAAAGAAAGTAAAACTTTGTGGAAACAAGATGACTCGTAAATAAAGTTGGAAAACGGAACTGAATTCGCAACCTTCTGTGTTCACCTTCCGCGCCACAGAGGTCGTCGCAAAAATTAAGGTTCTTGATCAGGCTATTAAAATTAAATATTCTGAATGAATATTTATACGTCAGGCTCTGAGGATTCTTTTCTTTCTTGCATAAGTGGAATAAGACTTATCTAGGTTGTCCACCTAGATAAGTCTTTTGTTTTTTGAGTTTGTCTATCCTACTTATTATTATAAACGCGAAAGTTTGTGAGGATGTACATATGTATGTAAGTATGTTTATTGCTCTTTCACGCAAAAACGACTGAATGGATTTTGATGAAACTTCACAATAATATAGCTTACATAACAGAATTAAACATATAGGCTAACAATTCATAAAGATATATTGTATATTATCCAAAATATCTTTCACCATGCGGGTGAAACTGTGGGGCGCAGCTAGTACTAATATAAAGAGGAGAGGTTTGATCTTTTGTTTGTTTGTATTGAATAAAGTACTGGAACGATTTGAAAAATTCTTTCAACGTTGGAAAGCTACACTATCCCCGGTGAACATAGGCTATATAATATTTTAGAAATGTGAAATTCGAATTTAACGCAGGTGAAACCGCGGGAAATAGCTAGTACTAAATAAAAGGAACTTATGGTTTTTGTTTACAAATACATGTTTAGTTTTAAGTGAGCTCTTTGATTGTAAATTCGGTCGATTGGGAACGGGAACGTATTTATAAAAAGACTCTGAAACAATGTGTAAAAAGTCAAAAGTCCAAGAAAGCTTTACAAAGCAATAGATCCGTTGATAACAGACAAAAGCCACTTCCGCTTTCTCACCCACTTAACGCAACCATTTTTTGAAGAAATGATTAAATCTATGGCAATAAGCCATAGATGAACTGATTAAATAGTAACCTATTTAATCAGTTCATGAACCTAAACCTGGTTGCTATTGTTGTACAATTACAAAAAAAATGTAAATAATCACAATATCACACTAACATTATAAATGCGGAAGTTTGGATGGATAGATGTTTGTTACTTCTTCAAGCCTAAACTAAGAGATCGGGTGAAATTTTGAATACAGGTAGTTCTAGGCCTGGAATAAAACATAGGCTACTTTTTATTAGTTCCCATGGGTTAGAAATACTCTTGTAAAGTTTCCATAGAAACAACGACGAAGCCACGTGCAGAAACTAGTTTATATAGTCATAATAAATTCGCCCAAACTATATAGGTAGTAAGTTAAAGTTCGAACTATTATGTATTTTACATAATAGCTCCAATATACATATATATATACCACCAAACAAACAATATACACAAAATGCACACTCGCAAACTCACCAGAGAACTGCAACGCCGTTATCCCAATCAAAAACAACCATTTACTACTAGAGACCATATTTATCACATAACATCACAGAAGTTTATCACAATATCGCAGGTTCGAGTCTCGCACCGTAAATGCGTGCGGCGCGTGCGTTGTCCGTCGATGCACTGGCGGAGACTGGAGGTGGTAGTTCATGTTGTGACCAGCCTTGGCGACCCTGCCTCCTTCTTTTAGAATAGCACGCGGAAATTATCACTTGTTTTGAAAGTGCAGCATTACACCAGCCCTTGTACATTTTTGATAGTAATTTATAAAAAACCAAGTGCGATGTGTGTGTGATGCGTACGCTCGCACTTGGCCGGTTTTTTATTCTCTTGACACTCGCGCACGAAGGGTTCCGTACCATTATCTATAAAAACGGCAAAATATCATGTCTGAGGGGCTACATACAACAGTACAACATTTTTTGACATATATGTTTTATTTTAATTTAATTATTATTTTTTAAAGTGAATATATCTTTTTTTTATCTTTGGATGGCTTGGGTATCACAGCGGCCATGATAGGCCTATTGTGATCGCCACTTATACGTTCAGCCCCGAAACCGTAGCGTTCATAGTTCGCCAGTAACCCTTGCAGCTGCTAGGAACTGTAGGATTTTCTTCGGGGTGATGTCTCGCAGCTCGTCTGGGCTACGCAGATGCTTGCCCAGATGGATGCTGCGTTTGTGCATCAGGGCTCCACACTCACATAGCAGATGGAGGGGTGTTTCATCCGCCTCCTCGCAGAATCTGCAGGATTGTGTGTCGCTTAGCCCTAGTTTGAACATGTGCTTGTTAAGGCGACAGTGTCCAGTTAGGGCTCTTGTCATGATGCGAAGGTTGCCTCTGCTTAGCGCTAGGATTCGGTTGGTATACCGATTATCGAGTGAATATGTAACGAAATATTCTGTGAATATTTCAAGCGTCTACCTGTTTGATACTCATTGTAGTAGCGGTAGCGTATTCTACCGCAGATACGATACTGAGATTCCGGGTTCAAATCCCGAGTTGGACCAAGAAGTCTACAATACTTAACTATTAGGATTTTTCTCAGTAAAAATTAAGGTTAAATTTAAGGTGTCAGAAAGCTGGAGGTGTTACACCCCAGCCGTGGTTTAAATTCGTCTAGGATTAGAAACAAAATCGTAATGGAATGTCAATTTCATTTGTTCTATCTTGCATTATCAAACATTATTGAGATTTTGTTGCACTGTTCGCTAATTTTATCTGTGGTATGTTAGGATGAGCCTCTTTTATTGTGACCTATGTATCATGTGCTGCAGTCTCGAATAAATCTCCTTTCTATCTATCACTATACCTTATGCTTTGCACGCGTTATTCAGATAATTAGTTGATGATGCCCATATACGGTATTTAGTTTAAATTCCTGCCAAATTTTATAAACCTCCGTTCAGCCGTTTAATCGTGAAAAGGTAACATACCCATAAGGACCAATACAATACAAAAATGCTTTATTGTACACCAGATACAAAAAAGACATTACATGCGACAATTACAATGGGCGTCCTTACCGATCAATAAGGACTTTAAGTTAAAAAGGACGAACCGTCCTTGCTTTAAACCCTCGAAATTGGATTGTAAAACATCATGACATTAAAAACGACTTTTTCTTAATCGACAGTTGTACTTACCCATTGCTGCAATGGCCCTCCCGAATCTTGTGTCATTCTCAGCCTTGCGCTCACCGCATTCACATTATTATCATGAAATGGCGACATCACTGCCTTCTCCTATAGTCCCATACAAGTCAACAACCACCTACAACTTGCCTACATATCAATAATATTAAAAATGCAGAAGTTCGAATGCATGGATGGATCTTAAATCGTTGTTCACGACAAAAGTAGAAAAAATACTTAATACATACTTTACTTCCTCTATTCAAAGTATTTATTTCTGTATTGTTTTCTGTTTTGTGTGCTATATATAGGTAATAAGTTTTTTCATGTCTATGTATAGGGTGATTCATTTGAAAGTTGTTTTGCAAAACTAAAAAAAAAACTCGTTTCTTGGGTTATCGTTACTATACCATAGATATAGTCCAAATGCGGAAACAGGAGTACCTCCTAAACCTAAACCATAGATATAATTCACTCGCGATCACAATATTATTAAACATTAAGGATTAAACATTGCGAACTGCTGGTCGATTCAGATGTCTCCATGGGCGACCAGCATTACATTTTTTCCGCTTATTGGCTGCATTTGGTACCGAATAAAAAACGAAAGAAGATATATGTGTGTCGAAAACATTCACTAGTTGAAACAAAAGTGATCGGAAATTCACTTTGAGAAGGTGTTATCTCATTTTGACTACGCGCGGCTTCTTTAGTAAAGCCATAGAGATAATATAGTACAAGCAAGAGGAAATCAGATAACTGGTAGCTCAAAGGCTGTTGTTGATTTTGTCACTGGAAAATGTACTTAAAGTCCATATTTGAATGCTTATTTTTGTGCTGCGCGGTAGCGGATGTATATGCTATGTCCTTAAATGTCGTAAAATATATTATTTACTTACAAGGCCTTGTAAGTAAATAATATACTATATTCCACGAGCGATCATATGGGCAGCCTTGCAAGGCTCAGCCTATCCATTTTGAATATAATACAATAGCCTATGTTATCCTAGTGCATAATCGAAGATTCAAGAACCCGAAGGATTCAAGTCCCGCAGAAATATAAATACAAAATATTTCTTTAACTTAATGTACAATAAATATAACAGTGTTTCCCTTTTAAGTAAAAGAAATACCTGTGGTAGGGAATCTCGCTCTTCCAAAATAAATCAGATAAAAGTAGATTAAGTTACGTAAATTAGTTTTTTAATGTACTACCACAGAACTATAATAACTGTGGATGGTACATACCTATTTTTAAAATTATACTAAGAGTTTAAAAAATATTTCAATAACATATAAATAAAACAATAAATATTTGGGGATATTACTTAATTTCTTTGATAATAAACTTTATATCCCAAAAAGCGTGCGAATCAGTGGGCAGAAGCTAGGCATACAATAAGGTTCGAAGGCCACCAAAGTGTCGAAAAACGGCAAGATTGAGCAATACGGATGCTGAAGCCCGTATGCAACACAGGTACCCACATAAATGCCGGAGACAGTTTTGCAATAATGATTTGATGATGCCCAAGGATGTTGTGAAAATCACCTTCGATATTTTTATACTTGTTTCTGCCCGCAGCTTCACACGCGTCGTGTCTATGGAGACGTATAAAGGTTATTTCTATTCACGACACTATATTGCTTTATCTTTAAAAAAAATGCTTTATTCTTTAGGCTTACAAAATAACACATAAGTGATATACGAATTTACTAGTTTTTACTTCTTCCACTAGACGTGGTAAAAACCATAGAAATAAGAGAAAATGAAAACCCCATATTTCTTATTTGAAAATAATTTGACTAGTCTAATGTCGCATTTACATTCAGCCGTAGTGAGCAGGGAAGTGGGCAGGGAAGTGGGCAGGACGAGTGTGTAAACGCGATACTTCTCATGCCACTGCCATTGCCGCTCGCGCTGCCCGGCGCTCCCCAATGATTATTTGGTAAGCCTAAAAAAATAAAGTTTTTGAAATCTGAAAGTTTAGGTACGTTCCATTTCTCAAACACCCGCACGTTGTCAAATTGGATGTAGCCTTGTAAAACCAAACTTATTGAAATGATATCTGGATATTAAAACGTTTCTTTTCTCTTCTTCTGTCTTGCATCACTTCAAGGTCAACGGAAGAGAACAAAACGTTACAATAGAACCAGTAATGCTCACCAGCGCATATTTATAACGCCTTTTAGGCAAGACATAACAACGTGTTTGGTAACGCAGTCACGCTTCTTAATTCATTTGCTCGTAACTTGGGTGCGTGACCTACGGTGTGACGTGTGCTTGCTGGCTGATGCATACGGACTCACTTGCTCTCGGTGCCTATGATTAAGTGACCTATACCTTAGAGAAATTCAATGAATTATGTTTGTAAACATCGCCCCCATACTTAATCTAAATTCACTTTCTCGATTTTACCACAAAAGACGATTAAAGCTCTTTCCTACAATACATTTTATCCTATTGTTTTTTTCTTCCTTTATTCTATTGTTTTCTGTTTTGTGTGGTATAATAAAGTGTTATCTATCTATTTTATGTTAATAAATTAAATATGTAAATACCGATTTCATACTCGTATAAACGAAAATTGAAGTTGCCTTCGCTATCCGATGCAAGGGACATGTGTTGGTTTTGTACGCCAACGAATCAGAAAAATATATTTTCATTTTCCAAATATGGTCCCGGTTTTATTTTATGATCGTTGCGTTATGTATATGTGTTATATTACTTTTCTTAAACTGCAGATTATATAAAGTCAGGAAGTAGAAACCTGTACTAACTTGTGATTCGTACTATAACTTTCAACCTCTTTTGAGAGCAGGAAACTGTGGGTTTATCTTGAGGTCATATTTTTTTGTTGATGGTTATTGAATTTACCTTGCAATTTAGTAAGGCTACCTAATACGGATCACATTATTGTATTGGCTGATTTTTTTTTATTGGTTGATATTTCCATTATTTTGTGTGGGCTGGCACCAATAGCTTACTTTTGCTTTATGAGTACATTGATTTACTAATGTCCCTAGCTTTAGCTTTGTAGGTAGCTAAATTATAATAACAAAGCGAAGCAAGGATTTGCAAAAATATATTATTGAGTCAAAAACTACATACACTACATAAATACTATAATATATAGGTAGTGTCGGCGACGGAACCCACAATCTAGTTAGAATCTTGTTAATTAAATAATAAGGTTTATTTTTGTATGAAAGGTTACACAGAATAGGCAATAGTACTCGCGCCTCCGATTACGACATAGATTACGATATAGTTGTTATGGACTGGCTCGTACATACTTACCTAACTATGTTTATTTTCTCGAACGATTGAAAAGGAAAGAAAAAGATAACAGAAATGTTCTAGAGTTTAGAAAGAGGTAGGTATAGCCCAGTAAATCGTAGAATATTCTAGTAAGGGTCGACGGAGGTATAAAAGGCGAGCTTGTTTGCGAGTTAAGTCAGTTCTAATTTTGAGTTCTAATTTTGAAGCAGTTCCAATCAAGAGTTCCTATATTGAAGTGAGTTAATATTTTGAAGTGTTCAGTAGTTTTGCAAGTGGTGAATAAGTCTAAAGGGAAATAAATAGTGAAGTTCAGTGCAGTGACTTTGTTTTATCCCTAGTAGGGGACCTCAAGAAGAGCTGCCACTGGAACAAGAGGACTTTTATTCACACCTCTGCAAAGTTAGCCGAGGAACCTCCTCCTTTCCCCGCAAGAGGCCAAGGAGGACCGTTTAGTGTTGTTGTACCCGAACCTACGCATTCAGGGGTGCGTGGCGGCGTGCGCTAACCAGCCACAGTAAAAAGGAGTGCACGTCGAAATATAAGTACCGGAGAACTCCAGCTAAGTTGGTATACGAGCCGGAGAACTCCGTTCTTAACAGTTGGTCCTTCGAGTATCGGATCCCTGCGAGAAGAACCCAGAGGAAGAACCCGGAGAAGAAAGAAGATCAGGATGCCGGTCACAAGGTCACAGAAGGATGCTCCCTCATGCCCACTGTACCGTCCAGAGGAAGAGGACGAGGCAGTTGCAGGGCCAGAAGGGGTCACGTCTGCGTCACGGTTGGGCATATCAAGGACTGCGGGAACTTCACGGGATTCAATGAGTACAGCAACGGAAAGAACCTCGGCTAAGGAGGCTACTGCAACCACGGCGGCGTCCGGGAAGGGACAGTATAGTGAAGCCGCACAGAAGACGACCAAGAAGACCAAGGAACTGGCCCCGGAAAAAGGAGTAGGTGGTTCAGCCACGACCTTGAAGCCGGCGGTGGTCGGTCGTCGAGCCTGGTCCACGAAGACCACGAGTTATTCAGCCAGAAGACGGGAGCTGGAAGCAAAGGAAGAATTGGCACACCTGGAGCTGAAGCAAGCTCAGGCGGCAACAAGGCTGGCCCGTATCAGATTGGAACTGACCCAATGTGATGATGAAGACTCTGTGGGTGAAGACCAGGAAGAAATGGAGTTCAGAACAACACAGGTGCAGAACTGGATCCAGACATCCATATTGGAGGACGACGAGGCAGAACGAGAGCAGCGAAGTAAGGACCCCCCGGAAGAACCCTGGAGGGTGGAAGCTGAAGAGAATCCTTCAAAGACAGGAGCTTCGATAGAGATTCGAGCTCTGACGACGGCCTTGAAGGAAGCTTTCTCCGGAGGGAAAGACTTCGCATCGCAACCGAAGTATATCCACGAGCTACCCTACTTCGACGGAAACAGCAGCGAGTGGACAGCATTTAAGGTCGTCTACACCGACACGGCACCTATGTTCAACGACGTCCAGAACATGGCTCGACTGAGAAGAGCACTGAAGGGCAACGCAAGAGAAGCTATCAGGAGTCTGCTGTACTCTGATGCTCCTCCGATGGAAGTAATGGAAGCCCTCAGAAGAAGATACGGAAGACCTGATGCACTGGTGCTAGCTGAACTGGACAAGGTCAGAGCATTGCCGAAGATCACGGAGAATCCGAGGGACATCTGCATCTTCGCGAGCCAGATCAGCAACAGCATAGCAGCAATCAAGGGATTGAAGAAGCCACAGTACCTGCATTCGCCGGAGATGGTGAAACAGATAATTGAAAAGATGCCAACGGTTCTCAAATTCCGTTGGTACGACTTCGCTGCAGCAACAAGAGAGGATGATTTTTCTGACCTTTCTCTTGTTTCAAAGTTCCTGAACACAGAAGCGGATAAGTGCGGGGCCTTTGCAGTACCAGAGGACAAGGGCGGAGGCCTCAAGAGGACTAAACAAGCGGCGCACTCGACCAAAGAAAAGGATTTCAATGAAAAGGATCCAAAGAAGGCGGAGCGGACCTGCCCATTCTGGGAGGGCAGTCACTTCCTCCTGGACTGCCAGAAGTTCCTGAAGGTGTCGGTTCGAGATCGCTGGGCAGCTGTTAAAAGAAGTCGCATCTGTTTTAAGTGCCTCCAAGGGAACCACAGGAAGGAAAGCTGCAGGAAGCCGTCGTGCAAGGAGTGCAAGAGGTGGCATCATCATTTGCTGCATGTCGAGTATGAAGACAGGCCTTCAAAGAAGAATGAAGATGACATCGAAGCAGCACCAGCAGAGGCATCAGGCGTCACTGGGTCGGTGAACTCAGTGAACAATGAAAGGGCGTACCTGAAGATTGTTCAAGTAGAAATCTTTGGGACGAAGACATCAAAGAAGATATTGGCCCTCTTGGATGAAGGGTCAACAGTGTCACTTCTGGACAAGAAGGTGGCAGAGGAGATCGGTGCTCAAGGGACCAAGGAAGAACTGGTAATCGAAACAGTTGGCGGTAAGCTCATTAAGAAGAAGGATTCACATGTGCTGGACCTCATGCTGAAAGGGGTTCATCAAGGACAACGGAAGACCGCCAGGAGAGTCCGGACCGTGGATAACTTGAAGCTGGCACCGCAGTTCTTGGTCAAGAAGAGGATTCAAGAATATCCGCACCTGAAGAAGATCGCCGATATCCTACACTACGAAGGGGAGTCACCACAGCTACTCATCGGACAAGATAACTGGGAGCTGATCGTGACTCAAAAAATAAGGAAAGGGAAGCCAGGTGAGCCAGTTGCTTCCAGAACAGGACTTGGATGGGTGCTTCATGGATCTGATGTCGGAAGGGCGAAGCCAGTGCACTTCCTCAACACGTGTTTTCACATCAGCGTGCCGGAGGAAGAGATGCATCAGGCCATCAAGGACCACTTCGCCATCGAAGCACTCGGAGTGCAACCCAGAAGGCCAACGACGGACTCTGAAGGAAGAGCACTCACCATCCTGGAGAGGACCTGCAGAAGATTGGATGATGGGCGCTTCGAAGCTGGACTCCTGTGGAAAAATGAAGAGGAGCTCATGCCGAAAAGCTACACGTCTGCAGAGAATCGCCTCTTCAACATCGAAAGGAGGATCGATAAGGATCCGCAGTTGAAAATGGAATATGAAAAACAGATTCAACATCTTATCGACAGCAACTACGCAGAAGAAGCAACCGAGGGCTTCGAACTCAGGGTTCGGGCATCAAACCAACCTGAGTTACTGCAAGGAGTGAAGACTGAAGCAATAGAGAAGACAGAAGTGGACCTCGGCGAGAAAGAGAAGAAGACTCTGGGACTACGCTGGTTCACGGAACGAGACTCTATCGGCTTCAGGGCAAATCTTCGCAACAGACTAGAGAAAATAGCAAGGGGGCTCCAAGTGCCCACAAAGAAAGAAGTCACCAGCGCAGTAATGTCGACCTTCAATCCACTCGGGTTGGCATCGCCAGTTCTTATTCAAGGAAAGAAACTGCTTCAAGGAATCTGGCGGAGTGGCATCGGCTGGGATGAAGAGATAAAGGAAAAGGAGTACGCAGCATGGAAGACCTACTTAGAGGAAATGAAGCTGCTTCAAGAGCTCCTGATCCCATGCTTGACACCACATCGCACCGAGGGGGAGCTGCATACATTTACCGATGCAAGCGAGACGGCGTATGCAGCTGCAGTATACTGGAAACTAGAACTGCAGGCAGCCCTCCTAGGAAGCAGACTGGCGCATTCAGTTGAGGAGGAAATTGACCTCAAGGTGACGAAAAGGACATTCTGGTCAGACTCCAGCATCGTGCTCTCGTGGATCAAGACGGACCCGAGGACATTTAAGACATTCGTGGCTCATCGTCTGGCAGAAATCGAAGACCTTACGAAGCCTCAAGACTGGAGATGGGTCCCCACAGCGCAGAACCCTGCAGACGACGCGACGCGAAACGTGCCGGAGAACTTCGGCTGCAATCACCGGTGGTTCATCGGGCCAGACTTCTTGAGGAAAGAAGAAGTCCACTGGCCTGCGGTGAGGACCTTTAGGAAGGTCACCACCGGCGAGGAGAAGACAACGGACGTCACAGCAGCGGTACGACTAATCTACCCATCACCAGATCCTGAGAAGTTCTCATCATGGAAGAGGTTATGGCGAGCCACGGCGAGAATGCTGCAGTTCATGAAGCTTTGCAGAAGAAAGGAGAAGGTCAACGTTAGCCAAGCAGACCCGGACTGTAAAAAGATCATAAGTATGCCAAAAAAGGCCAGAGAAAGGAAACCATCTTCTTCAACACAAGGAGATAAGTACATACCATTGGAAACAGAGCTCCTGGAACAAGCTGAAACCTTGCTACTAAAGAAAAGTCATGAAAGGAGCTTCAGTGAGGACATCAAGCGTCTTCAACGGATGGAGCAAGTAAGGGGTGACAGCAAGTTGAGGAGGCTCGAAGTGGTACTAGAAGATGGACTCATAAAACTGAAAGGAAGGATCGACGCGATACAGGGTGTGATAAGAGACTACAAGCGACCCATCGTGCTCGTCGACAGTAAGGAGAAAGCGACGCAACTCATAGTAGAGGAGTTTCACCGCCGCTTCACTCATGGGAACCTCGCGACAGTCATGACCGAGATAAGGCCACGCCCTACCAAGATGCACCTGGCCACGCGAAAGGATACACCAAGTACAACCTGGTCCAGATGGGCATGCCCGGATCATCGACGTAGAGACAAGGAGTGCTGCGTAGACCAGCTACGAGGGTGGTGCTGTTGGTGCCGGGAGAGTCGCCGAGCCAGGTGGATGGTGCGAAGCACGAGGGGGAGAATGTCGGCGACGGAACCCACAATCTAGTTAGAATCTTGTTAATTAAATAATAAGGTTTATTTTTGTATGAAAGGTTACACAGAATAGGCAATAGTACTCGCGCCTCCGATTACGACATAGATTACGATATAGTTGTTATGGACTGGCTCGTACATACTTACCTAACTATGTTTATTTTCTCGAACGATTGAAAAGGAAAGAAAAGGATAACAGAAATGTTCTAGAGTTTAGAAAGAGGTAGGTATAGCCCAGTAAATCGTAGAATATTCTAGTAAGGGTCGACGGAGGTATAAAAGGCGAGCTTGTTTGCGAGTTAAGTCAGTTCTAATTTTGAGTTCTAATTTTGAAGCAGTTCCAATCAAGAGTTCCTATATTGAAGTGAGTTAATATTTTGAAGTGTTCAGTAGTTTTGCAAGTGGTGAATAAGTCTAAAGGGAAATAAATAGTGAAGTTCAGTGCAGTGACTTTGTTTTATCCCTAGTAGGGGACCTCAAGAAGAGCTGCCACTGGAACAAGAGGACTTTTATTCACACCCCTGCAAAGTTAGCCGAGGAACCTCCTCCTTTCCCCGCAAGAGGCCAAGGAGGACCGTTTAGAGTCGCTGTACCCAAACCTACGCATTCAGGGGTGCGTGGCGGCGTGCGCTAACCAGCCACAGTAAAAAGGAGTGCACGTCGAAATATAAGTACCGGAGAACTCCAGCTAAGTTGGTATACGAGCCGGAGAACTCCGTCCTTAACAGGTAGGTACCTACACTAATCATAAAAATGCGAAAGTTTGGATAGAAACTAGTAATAAAATATATATATATATAAGTATAGATAAACCTGAAAAAAAAGTATCACTTTTCGTTTTTGTTCTACTTTGGTGAAAATCGGCAATAGTAATGTTTTTTTTTTTAAATAAAACAAATAGTTTTAAATCAATGGCAATGTATTTCTCATATCTATCCTGGAAAATATGCTACGTTTATCTTTCTTCTTATTAGAGCCCTTCGCATACGGCGCCTCTGAGTTGGTGTTGAAGAAATAGTCTCCAGTAACACTGAAAAAAAAATAATTGTTAGCCTCCTTGTTCGAATTAAGAAGGTTGAGTAGATATGCCCTACCTCTTTACTGCATTGCAACAAAAATGGCCTTTGCAGAGCCATTTACTTTTAAACGCGTTCTATTTTTGTTCGAATTTTAACTTTATACAAAAAAGGTATGATAAGTTGGCATGTCACAGATATAAAACTTTACGAAACTTAACCTTTATCTTTGACTACTTAAGAATCTCTGTTTTTAAATCTTCTGAAAATCGTTACGACGCGAAGGCGCCTGTGACGCATGAGATTACGGGTTCGATTCCCAATAAACGTTTGTACGATCTACCAATATTTGTTCCGCGTGTTCTTGGAATTTTCTATGTATAATAATAAAATATATATCTATGTATGTAATGCAATATATTAAATACTAGCTGCGCCCCGCGGTTTCACCCGCGTGGTAATAGATATTTTGGATAATATACAATATATCTTTATAAATTGTAGCTTATGTGTTATTCTGATGTATAAGCTATATTATTGTAAAGTCTCATTAAAATCCACTCAGTAGTTTTTACGTGAAAGAGTAACAAACATCCATCCATCCATACATACAAACTTTCGCGTTTATAATATTAGTAGGATATCTATCATATTGGGCATACTGTCGACCGTCTCCTTATTAGCTGTCAGCTTACGGACTGCGAAATTAAGAATGTCCCAACCGTCGCTCGTCACCCTACAAGTGTTAGGGCGATTGGGCCGATTTTGACCCAACTGGTCCTTAGTTAGGATTGCAGGCAGATGCTGGAAGACAAGTCACTATGACCCTCAATTAGAGGAGGCCTATATCCAGCAGTGGACTAGTATAGGCTGATAATGATGATGGTCTCTTAGTGGAACCAACTAGGCCGAAGACGCACCCTTACAAACGAAGTGCATCTGAACAGGTCTGCAAGTAAAGTAGGTGAGTTTTTGCGAGCGGTCTCAATGTGCTAGAAGCCTTACGTAAGGTTGCGCAAGCCAACGGAGACGATGGTTTATGTGGCACGAGGTGCTTATCTGGCCGATGAGATCTTATACAGGCCTTTTGTTGAAAACTAGCGTGAGTCCACGATTTCGGACGCGCTTTTTCCAGGATAAAGATTAGCCTATTATGTTCATCCAGGTCTAGAACTACATCTTCCGACTATGACTAAACCTATCTGTTTAGAAGTTTGGGTGTGATGTTTGTGGTACCTCAACAGACATCCGAACATTCAACTTTATTATTTTATAATATAAATACTAGCTGCGCCCCACAGCTTTGGCCGTGTGGAAATCTATGTCACAAATAGTTAAAAAACGTTCATCTTGAATCACTCTATCTATTTAAAAAAACCGCATCAAAATCCGTTGCGTAGTTTAAAGATCTAAGCATACATAGGGACAGGGACAGACATGCAGCGGGAAGCGCTTTGATTTACATATACTATGTAGTGAAGTGCAAAACGTGATGGATGAAGGTAAGACTAATATATTGAATGACCTATTTACATGCGCGACTTCAAGTCAAGTTAAATAATCCTCCATCATACATATTTTTAGACGACCGATGTGGCGCGGCGGGCGAAGGGCCTTTCCCAGCTTATGACAAATGTTTGTAAGATCTGCAAATATTTTCTAGTTATTTTCTATCTATTACATAAATATACCTAAATATGTATGTATGTAATTTATCTATTAGTTATTATTATTTTTGTTATTTTTTCTGCTTGTATATCAGTTATCTAGCCACCCGTAGCAGAAGCTCTGCTTAGCTCGTGCCTGAACCTAGGTGATGCTGTAGTGCAGCAATATTGATTTATTTCTCTCATCAGCACACTTACTGAACTGTATTTAGTCGTATTCATTGCCGTGGGCAGTTGCTATAGTTTCTCTACAAAGCCTAGTATTTTTAATTACAACGGAATAGTGATTGACATTCAAAGCAGAGACTATAGCAGTGAAAGTGTGGGTGGAAGTGTCGCGGTGCCTGCACTCGACTGTTGGAGAACTGCTGTGGTAGGTATGTACCTACTCTACAATGTAAGGTAGCCTATACCTTGAAGCTGATGGATTTATATTAATTACTAGTTGACCCGGCGAACTTCGTACAACCTACAGTCAATGTTTTACAGGTAAAAAACCCGTGCATACTCGTACATATAGCATACATTTTGTATGGGAAAATGTTTTTTCTTTTATAAATTTTTTTTTGTCAATTTTCTAATGTTTTTAATAGTTATTCTGTTATTCGGAACGGAGGTGAAAAATACAACAAACTAAAAACAATGAAAATCGGTCTAGCCGTTCTCGAGTTTTAAGTGTTCGAACAAACCGACTTTGTTTTATACATAGGTCCAAGATTATGTAACGTAGGGGAAATGAGAGTTTTGTCTTTAAATAATGTTCTAAATGTTTATGTTTTAAATATTATCTACGAGTATGTCAATAAATAATATAACTCCGTCATAGGCCCCTGAAAAAAAAATAACATCACAGCGTCGAAATTAAAACGGTACTAGTTATTATTAACAAGGTGTTGCTTATGTATTTCCTCTTTTAGTAGTCTTATAATATATTTATATCAATCAATCTATGTAAATAATGAGCCCAGGATCACAGACAAAGGATATCTCCTTAATTGTCCTACTCGGTCCTACCTAGGAACATAACTTGACTTAAGAACTTGCTGCGTATGGGGGACCAATTATTGTCTCGTTCTGATGTTTCAGGATCAACCTGTTCAGTCACACGTCTAGACCTAGTTAGTTCCTAATATTAGTAAGGCGGTATGCATCGACGCTCAAGTCCTATACCATACAATCGCTTTAAAATTCAGAAATGTAGATTCTTCACTCACTTCTTAGGCGCATGTTCTCCAAACAGGATTTCTTCATTATTTTCGAACAGATCACACCAACCGATGATGTACGTGATCCAGGACTGGCACTTGGCTGCGTAGAATCCGACCTCAGAGTTGATCGACTCAGCGTAGTAGATTGGGGCTCGAGCGTGGTTGCACGACGACTTTGCTGGAAACAAAGCAGCTTTTCAAAGATATCATAGACAGTAGCCAGCCATATGGCTGGCATCCCCTAAGAGCCATCCTCATGCTGAACTAGCTATATAGCCAGTCCAGCATGAGGATGGCTCTTAGGGGGTGCCGAAGAACTGCGAGATCGCTGCGCTCAACCAATGATCATTGGCGAAACAGAATCACATAGGCTGCGCCAGCTCAGCCACGTGCTATGAATGGAGGAAGATCAGGCTACAAAACGAGGAGTATACCAGCAGCGCCAGACTAAGGAATACTACAAGGGGGCAAGGAACAGCGCTCCTGCACTAAACCAACCACAAACATTTTTTTTATGTTTATTATCATCACCCAATAATTTCTACCAAATACCTACTTTTCAGCACCACTGTAAAACTGCCTTACTTGCTTCAGGAGTCGCCTTGCACCCAGGTTGGTTGATCCCTCCATTTGCGTAGAAGTTCACATCCCCACAAGACTCGAGCTTCCCTTTTTCCAAACTATTCGTGTGCAGGCATTCCACGTTAATAGCATCGCCTGGACCGACCTTCTTGTTTGAATCCGGAGTGACGAAGAGAGGCAATGCGGGATCTAGAGCTAGGGCAGTGTAAAGAGCAAACATAATCAGTATCTAGCACTACATAACTTATCAACACAATGCCGAACAAACCTTCTCCAAACAATGATCGTACAACGGCGGATTTGTGATCGCAGAAATTATAAAGACAACCCTAAAATCTTTGCACAGTTTACAAAAACAGCCTGCCTGACCAGAAAGGCAAAGTTTACAGACAAACAATTATTTTGCTGAACGAAAACTGGAAGTCTGTTAAATATTTTCTATCTTGGGCATAACGTCAAGAAAAGAGAAGAAATAGTTTAATTATTTTAATTGACTGCTAAGTAATTTCATTGGTTTGTTATCAGCGTATTGCTTCAGAAACTAAGGATTGGTAATTGTCCAGGACAGTGTACAGGAAATGCTTGGTTAAGTTGGTTTGTAGGTACTAAGCAGAAGGAGAAACACTTATTATTTTTTATTTTGTTATAGACGAAAGCTGAAAGCTGATATGAGAGTAT
This sequence comes from Eupithecia dodoneata, assembly GCA_947044415.1. Taxonomy (NCBI): domain Eukaryota; kingdom Metazoa; phylum Arthropoda; class Insecta; order Lepidoptera; family Geometridae; genus Eupithecia; species Eupithecia dodoneata. Next base: position 11,938,079 of record OX345664.1, on the reverse strand, counting down.
GAAGTGGTGTGCAATGTAAGTGTTCGATGGTGTACAAGTTACTCTGAGACTTTGGCCCCTAGCTGGTTTGAATAGCACCTTCGAAGTTCGGGGTATATTTTGTGAATGTCATGCAGGTTATAGGATGCGATAAAATTTTAAACCTATTTTAAATTACTTATCTCAGTTATTAAGATAAAAAGTTCAAAAACTAAACTATGAGATGGCAACCCCACTAACCTGTGATCCGCAGCAGCGGTCCACACGTCAAATAATTCCCTATAAACCCTGCGCTCTGCCCTCCTAGACTGAACCCGATGATGTGGAACTGTTCTATACTGAAGTTGAATTTATCAACGAGAGTGCAGATCAGCTGGGCGGTGCACAAGCCCACCAGCTCGGTGTTCCTGGCGGCTTGGATGTAGCACGGCTCGCGGGCGATTGGGTTGTAGTCGATGGATATCACGTTGTAGTCGCAGCATTTCATGTATGCTGTTGATGGAAGGAGATATTAGAGGTTTTTATATGCCGCTGCAGCTGTTTCCTGCGGTTAAATTCAAATTTCTAAATAGAATATAGCCTATGTCACCTGGGGATAGTGTAGCTACCCAAAGGTGAAAGAATTTATAAAATCGGTCCAGTAGTTTCGAAGCCTATTCAATACAAACAAACAAAAATCAAATCTTTCCTCTTTATAATATTAGTATAGATATGAGGAGTTATATGCAGGGCTTTATCATACATTAATATCGTTAACGCTACATTAGAATATTAAAAGATTAGGTAGGTTGTCTAGAAGATTAGGGATGTCTGTTTTCGGATTTTGGACGCATATTCCATAGAGAACTTTATTTAAAACAAAAAAACAATAAAAACACAAAAAAAAAACAAAAAGATTATAAACCGAATGATGCCAAAAAAAAAACATTAAGAATAAGGAAAAAAAAAATTCTCACAAAACCCAAGGACCGAGGGGTCGTCACCCCTCGAGTTGACGCCGGGGTAATGAGGCTAAGCCTCGAGGCCTCATTACCCCACCAGGGCCGGAAAGAAATCTATTGAGAGAACTGTCGTAAAAACACAACAATATTACAAAATTGGCTTATTTTCCAAAACAAAACTGGCAAGTTCAGGTGGTATCAATTGAGCTAACATTTATCAAAGTTTCAGGTAGTTTATAATAAAGTTGTGCTAATTCAAAATGAAACTGCATGTATCTTCATCATCATCCTATGTTAGTCCACAGCTGGAAAAGGCCTCTCCTAATGATCGCCACAGCGCCCTGTCTTCAGCTTAACGCATCCAGCATCTACCTGCAGTCTTTCGCAGACCATCATCCAACCTAGTTGGAAGGCGTCCGTACGCCAGTCGGCGTCGTACACTACGTTTACCTAGTCGTCTTATCTTTTCTATGTTGTACCGACACTAATTAATTACCTGGCCTGATCTCCTTGTTTGGCGAGAAGTCGCGGTCCCCAGTGTACCCGTGGATCAGTACCTTAATCGGAGCCTTGGGGACCCATGGAGCATTTGTGATGGATTCTGAATCATTGACCAGAATTTGGTGACCCTCCTTTTCATTTTGTCTGAAAAGTTAGTATCGGTCGCATTCTATACCCGAGTCAAGAGTCATATCTACGAGTATTTATTTACTGTACCAAATTCATTATTTTTTATATATTTATTGAAATAGTTACATTCATTACAGGTTTTTCAAAGCCCGAAGGCGATGCTATAACTACTTATATTAAAAATTACATATTTTTATACATATACACAATAAGTACTTTTTTTTTTTTTTTTTTAATAATAATATTTTATGCCTTTTATTTTTTTATTACGAAAACCTGCCGAAAGCCATGAAGGCTTTCGGCAGGTTTTCGTAAAATATATCTACGCTGTTTTGGGACAGAATATTAAGTAAATATACAGCGAGTGACGTTTGTCACAGTATACCATTGATAGCGTCTTAAATCTTAACATGTTTTCTTCGATTTCATAGTTTTCTAGATACAAGGGTTCACTGTTCACCTATTCGTGAGTGTGGCCAAGTCTTAGTCCACTCGAGTGAGTCAAAAGAAAAGAATCCTTAAACCACGCCGAGGGCGTTTTAAAAACCCACGAGGTAAGAGTCGCAGTTTCTTCCGAGTGTATAAGCTTAGTGCTTTATACATTATTAGTATATCATATCATACAACGATATGTCAATAATCGTTTTAGAATCTTCAAAATCACTGGATTAAATTCAAATTGTAAACTTTAATTAATGTGGCCGTGAAATTTTCACACGGTTCTTTTTTTAAATTTTATTGTTTCGAATACGAAAGAGGCCGATACCATAATGGCGGATTCGGAGTAAGAACTTTTTTCGTTTGACCTAATACGAAAATAAGCTACGTTTCATGTCATAAAAAAATAACACGTTGAAAATGGATTTCTACACACTTTTCTCTCCTGCTAAATGCGTGAGAAATGAAATTCCATAGTTTTCCATTCCGTTATTTAGTATGCCTGCAATGACGTATTTTCTACCTTATGTTTGGAAATAAGTAACTTACTGAGAACAAAAACCCCTTCTGGGTTTCGTTCTTTTATAATTACAGCTCAATTTACAACACTATCAATATAGTTCAATTCATTCTTTAGTGTACACAATAGTACGAGTACATAGCATGAAATGTTAATTTGTTCACTTTCATTAGTCTTTCTTAAATCTATTTACGGTGTTAATCGATCTAAAAAGCCATTTAGTCACGTTATTCAAACAAATTTTCCACATTTTTCACGTGGAAGATTTATGGATCGCTGTTTACTTTGCGTGTTTTTCATACTAAACATTAAAAACTGTGGGAAATGTTCCCCACATTGATTTTTAAATTAGTCCACGGCTGGACACAGGCCTCTCCTAATGAGCCCTATCGATAGCATCCTGCCTTCAGCTTAGGACAAATTAATACCTACAAAAAAGTATCAATAACGTTGTTGAAATCTTGCATAAATTCGCTAGGTTTAAAAAACAATAGGATATTGTAAAGACCATGACAAATGGAAGGAAGGCTCTGTTAGTGAGCTAGGTACCTACCTACATTATATTTCCTTCATTACACATACTTGGTTATATCTACATTATGTTTGACCATCCATCCACTCGATAGACGGACGACATTGTAGCAGCGCAGCGGTCATAGGGTTATTTTTGTGGTTTCGTATGGCAGGCCTATGTTCGCTGATAATGAGGTCCTAGGTTCAAATCCCGAGTTGTGAAACAAATGTTATTGAAGTTTTATTGCTAGAAAAACTACGACCAACATGACCGGGGGTCGTGTTAGTCTGCCGTCCCATTGGATTATGAGAGTGCACCTGTGTTTGCATACACACTTGTGCACTATAATATGTCCTGGTGCAGGTGTGCACACTCCATTGAGACTGGCCGCCGTGGCCGAAATTCGGCTAGGAAAACATCATTATCACCATAATATTATGGTGATAATGATGTTTTCCTAGCCGCTTCTTTTGACGTTGTGGGTTTATTATGACGTTTTCTACTAAATGAGATAAAAAAACGACTTATATAGTTAGTAAACTACTTATATAATTTTTAAGGAAGCTACGACACTTTTTATTGATAAATCTTACTTCCGTGACAATAAAAATAACATCACTGACCTACCATCCCACTTTTAGAGGCCATCTGATAAGATATCTATTACATCTTTCGAAAAGGCTGCCTCACACAAAAAGGTATAGAATTCATGTAGTTTTTGCATTAACTAGAATTGTTACCTTAGACAATTTAATACCTAATGAAGATAGTTTAAATTCTATTTTTCGAAATGTTTGCAGAATTTTGTTATAACCTGTTTTATTTTATTGTATGGTAATTTTGTACGTTGTTCATTCCGAATAGAATTCATTCGCGCCAAATACATATTTGTTTTGCTAGTGATAAATAATCGCTATGCTTTGTTTAGGTTTAGTGGGAAACTTGCTTAAGAAAGAGATTATTATTTATTTACACTACCTCAACCTTCTTCAATGTTAGAAAATCGGAAACGGATGAAACCTTTTCAAGGCTAGTTTTAATTTATCATTTCCTTCATTTGTGATGAAGACTGAAAGATATGATATAATAATACTTTAGAGAATAATTAAAGTAATGGAGGAGGATGATATTGTTCCTATGTTGAACACATATACATGATATAATATTAATTTAGTACTTGGTTTATTTAATTTATATCGGTAATTATTATTATGTTATGTAAGTATCACTATCACTGCTTAGTATAAAACAAAGTCGCTTTCCGCTGTCTGTCTGTCCTGTCCCTATGTATGCTTAGATCTTTAAAACTATAGTTTTTTTAAAATAGATAGAGTGATTCAAGAAGAAGCTTTATAAACCATTTGACATTTTGCTTTACAAACAATCAAAAAAAAATTTTTTTTTAACTTCTGACCGTCTCTTTTATAAAAAAATATTGTATAAAAAGTAAGGCCGTTTTGGGCGTAGGTTTTGAAAATTAACATGTTTGTATTAATTAAGGACTGTGGATTTTGTATCATAATATAAAAAAGGATTTTTAAAGCAGTTTTGGAAGAAAAACTGTGGTTAATGATGTAGACCGTACCTTGTAAATAGCCAGAAGGTGATGTTTTCATTAGGGCATTCTAGCGGAGGAGCCACGCATTCTGATTTCACTGAAAAATCTTCTGGAAAATAAAATTATACAAATAATAATTTACGCAAGTATGTATGAATAGTTAATAGGGGAGATCTAAGTCCAGCACTGGACTCATCATCATCAACCTATAGTAGTCAACAGCTGGGCATAGGCGTCCCCTAATCAGCGCAGAGGCGCTCTGCCTGCAGGTTGCCGCATCCAGCATCTGTATGCAGTCCTTCGTAGGTCGTCATCCCACCTGGCCGGAGGGCGTCCGTAGTGTACTACGTTTGCCGAGTCACGGTCTCCACTCAAGACCACGGTTCTTCGTGATATATGGCCGGCCCACTGCCACTTCAGCTTGTTAATTCTTTGAGCACTGGTTTATTACAGGTCAATAATGATGAAGCAGGTAACTAAGTTGTAGTTCTTGTATAGTTTGCCTTACAAATCACACTAATATTATCAATTATTTAATGTTACATCTTCACGCTTCACGCTGAATGGATCGGGCTGAAATTTTGCATAGATGTAGTCCTAAGCCTGGAATTAAACATAGGCCACTTTTATCCCTTAAAACTGTTTCACATGAGATATAAATAATTTTGACCTTTAAACGTTTCCATAGAAACTATAAAAGCCGTGGGCAGAAACTATAGCTATCGATAAATTCCCGATAAACAAATTCTACATAAACCATCCTCGGGGAAAGTAAAAAGAAGGGCTAATACCTAAAATCGTTCTTTTTTATCCAGTTTTTAAACCTGCTATTAGTATTTTCTTTTATTTTAGTATGTATATTCTGTTAAACCTAAACTCTAGTTGTTTTACCAGTCAACAATTGAAATGAAAGGCAATAAGGAGAAACAATAATAGATGTCAGTTATGTCTGAATAGTAAACAGTAGCAAATTAATAGGTGTTATAAATTTTATCGTTGTGACACTGAAATTCCAATATTATCCAGAAATAGATGAGTTCATCTATTTCTAATAATTAATGTGTTTTTAGTAATTGTGGTTTTGCCATAAGGTATATAAATACAACTGCTTATGAGCACAAACATATATAAAAAAAATCAGTAGGTACTTACGAAATCCACAGAAGAAAAGGAAAGAGAAACGCAGCAACACAAACATCTTAACAAACAAATATTTTGTTAAAACTAAGTATTTTCAGTACAAAAATATTTTCAAAACTGAAACGATTTTGAGAACTAGTTCAATTTAAAACAAAAAAAACCTAGACCCGTTTGTAAAAGGTTCTTGTTTCATTGTCAAACATAAACTGCGAGCGTTTTCGGTTTCAGGCGAAAATATCTTCCGATGTAGATAGAAAATGACGCAGTTCCTAGTTGTACTTGGAACTAGCAGTGGCCCCAAAAATGATAGGTACCTTTCCTACGCACATTGAAAAGTGACAAGAGCGTGTCGTGCGATGGTGCAAAGGTTTCCGTACATAATATACAAGAATGAACAGACACTGGCAGAAATGTGCCAAAGCATATGTGACCATTGACGCTATCGCTGCCCATTATCTAGACTGTAGGGCGCACCCCGCCACCGCCGCGTTGGTGCTGACATCTGCGTCTTGGGCCATGATTTTGTTAACTAAGAACTCAAGTCATGGTATAAGAGTGCTACCGTGATACAGGTAGCAGTTTAGAAGGTACTTACCAACATAGAAGAAGGTAGAGAAGGTTGGTACGTAAGTATCTAATGAGAGTGAAAATTATAGACGTCTCTTACATAGATTGCCAGTGTTAGTAAAACGTTGAGACGGAAAAAATAACAAAGACTAAAGTTTAACTAAAAAGAATTGTACCCTAAAACGAATTTGACTGTCAAAATACCAACTCCTTAGATTTTTTGTTCCAAATTAGGTTTTACGTATGGAAATGGCTCCATTACCAGCAAGAGACATGCCTGTTTCGGCGGCTTATCGCCTTGCCTTGTTTTTTGTACGAGCTAATTTCGAGTAATTGCTTTTATCACTTCCGATAGAGAAGGTATTCTTAAGTTTAAAAATAGAGGTAACGGTCTTCCGTTAACTCTATTTTTAAACTACACATTAACTAACATTTGTATGTAGAAGGAAACGTCGGCAAAGGAATAGTACCTATCTATATACCTACCTGATCAGTAAAACCTTCTTAGTAGAATGATAAGTCGGAGTTTCATTATCCGACATTACCATTACCTACAAAAGGACTAGCTACTGGTTTTTCATACGCTAACTAATCAATGGTCAGTCGAACAGTTTATCAAACTACAAACACAGCTAACTTAACTTTTGAACTACAGGTTTACTTTAAATCTCTACTTCATAATATCTCTTCATAGGTGTCCTCATTGACAGGAATCTGTCATGGGGGCCTCAGCTCTCTGAAATCAGCCGTAGGATGTTTGCGTCAGCTGGCTCCCTTCGAAGACTACGAAACTTTGTCCCAATCGCCACTAAAATTTCTCTTGCCCAATCTCTTCACCTTCCAGTTCTTGATTACGCTAATTCTTCTTTTCTTGATATTACTGAGCAACAACTTGATAAACTTGAGCGCCTGCAGAATGTCGGGACAAGGTTTATATTTGGCTTACGCAAGTATGACCATATCTCGGAATTTCGCAGGAAGCTCAAGTGGTTAGCAATACGGCTTCGCCGTAATCACATCCTGTCGCTTCTCTATAATAGTTTATTTTTCTCTTCTGCGCCCCCTTATCTCAAGGAACGTTTTACTGTTCTCCACCATTCTCACGCTCTTTGTCTCCGCTCTTCTCAAACACTCATGCTTCAAGTTCCAGTCCACTCTACTTCCTTTTACAACATCTCATTTACCGCCCGTGCTGTACAACTTTGGCACACATTACCAGTCAAGTAAGGCGTGCAAAGTCACTACCAATATTCAAGAGTATGCTAAAGGAACACTATTTGTCCCTATGTCACTGACCACACCCTTGTTTCCCTTTATAAAATTAAGAGTATGTATTTATATAAGTAGGTATATAATTAGTTATATGTATTTATATTTATTTTATTTATTTTTAAGTAGGAACGTATTTTCATGTAATATTTTATAAATTAATATAATGCACACAGATCCCCATGTACAATCCAACGATCCTATCCATCCACGGTTGTCTGGTAGAGACCGTTCTTGAGCGATAAGACCGCCAAATTGTCACATGTTTTGTATTTTATTCTGTCTTGTTTGTTTTATTTTTAAGTGAGCAATAAAATAATTTTATATCTATCTATCTCCTGCCTAAATGGCGTTGACAAGAGATTTGATTTTAAAGAGATAATCAATGTACGAGAGGTATACCTCTCGTACATTGATTATCATGGGAGACGAGATGTTGGAGTCCCCCTTATAAGGGGGACTCCAACATCTCGTCTCCCAAGCCAACCTAACATTCACGTGGTACACTTTGCTAGATAACGACCGCTCTCATAGAAAAACCAAACAATCTTCATAATTTACAATTGAAATTATCAATATATGTATTTTCAATTACTTGTATCTGATAGAAAAGCTGTTGGCAAATGTATCCAGACCACGTCCAACCAAACACATCTGCCAACAACAAATAATCAACATCATCATCAACGTACGAACAGCCTGCAGGAAATTATAATATACCTACCTAAACTAACTAGGTATGTACATTAAATAAACTGCCTAAACTACAAAGGTACATCAATTCAAGTCTATTTGGTAGACTTGAATTAATGTACCTTTGTAGTTTAGGTCAGAGGAACAGCCTGCGTGCTATAGCAAAGATAATAATAATAAATAAATAATGCTGGACAATCCACACAGCATTATCTAGCCCCATGGTAGCAGAGCAGAGCTTGTGTTATGGGTACTAGATAACTGATATACATAATACAATACATTACATAGATACAATATAAAATTAAAAACCACATGTCAGTATTGGAATTGTCTTTATTGTTAAATTAACTTAGTCAGTTCTTTTCAGTTTACATTTGGCACCTAACTTACTACGTAAATGGCTGTTTCAACAATAAAATAATTCGTTCCATGAAGACTATCACAAAAATAAGTATCCAGAACCTTTTCTCAATCAGCCACATTATTACTTCTCAGAAAAATCATTAATGTTACTGTACAAAAATACAATAAAATATTTACAAACAAGGAATGCCACAATTAAAAATTACACTATACTATATTCAGTGTTAATTTCATGCCTGAATGATTATGCATTGAAAAAATGTAGTAGGTCAATGTTATTCAAAAATGTATATTCATTCATACATAGAAATTGAACAACACCCTCCAATAATATGGCAAGAATTCAGGAATCTTGATACAAGACTCTGAAAAACATAGGTCAATAATGTACCAACAGACTTAATAGCTGTAAGAAAAATAATACATTTCTGCGCTTATTATACAAACGTAGCACAGCTAGCACTTCAGCAAAACAATAACTTTATATATAATACATCTATAACATTATCTATAACATTATACATTTTTACATTGATTTACATTTATACAATTATTACAATAATATCTTGGAACATAAAAATTAATGAGGTCATCTTTGTTCCTTCAATATTATATAGAAGTTTAGCTACACACAATATTTACATGAAACTTTCATACATATTCTTCAGAGGGCTTAGGTGTCCCATTCTGAAGCCTCAGCGAGGAAGACATTCGCCCGTTGACAGAATCCGGTAGCTCAGCGATGTCTTTGAACACACCTATCATGCTTTCAAAGTTAGGACCCCAGTTGAAAAGGTGGTCCCAGCCGAGAGCCGCGGCCGCGGGCGACCCGTTAGCTTGCCGGTACAGAGCCGAACTCACATGAGGCGCCAAATCGTCGTCAGAGGCGACTAGAGTACTTAAGGAGCCCCGAAACGACGAGTCGAAACTTTCGTAGGGTGGCGGTAGTACGGGCTTTTTAGGGTTACTCCCGCTACTGACATTCTGTCTTCTCACATCTTCGTGCTTATCTGCGTTTATGCTATTGTTGTCGTACTCTATCTCCGAGCACGTGAAGCTGTCGTTGCCACTTTCATCGTCAGAACCCGTCGAGCTCCGGTTATCGTCGGGGGGCGAGTGGTGCCGGTGCGACATATGGTGGCCGACGCCACCGCCTCTCGGCGCCTCGCTCGAACTCGACACGGCGTCTAACGTCGACACGAGACTAGAGGTCCTCTGCCTCGCATTCATCCTCTCGATCTCTTCTGCTGTGAGACCGACTGCTCCTGATCCGACCGATACTTGAGGCACTTGAGGCGGAGCACTCGGGGTTTTCCTTCCAGCTGAGGAACTTTGCCCACTTAGTTGTGACATGACTGGACTATTCAGACTACGTTCACTGTTACTATGTAATGCGTCTTTCCCAACACCGCCGGAACTAGACGTCGTGGCTAGGAAAGCACTCTGTAATGGTTTTCCAGATATATCGTGCAGCGTGAGTATACGAGGCTGCTGACTTAGTTCACTGCTGGGTGAGAGTCTCGCCAGCGGCGTCGTTTGCAGTTGCTGCCGCGTTGGCTGAGGGGGGAGTTGTGAAGCTTGAGGTAGAATCCTTGATGGGTATCCGCCGGGGTGATGAGGTGAATGTCGGTGTTGAGGTGTTTGATGCTTGTGGTGGTACCCCGCTACGGGCGGTGGGGTCGCCTTGTATTTCCGTGCTCCTGCTGCTTCTCGGAAACCTTTATAATGATAAACTATATCTATGTCGGAGGGCGCTATGGAACTTGCATTTTCGAGATCATAATGTTCCGGCACTTCTGAGTTCAAGTCCATACCACTGGGATGGTCGTGGGTATGGTGAGAGTTGTTGGTCGATGGCGGTGGTGGAGGGTGATGATCTTCCCTAAGAGCCGGACTTTTCCCGACAACTTCACGCTCTATGATATCTGGCCTTTGAGGTCTTGGCGGATCTATGTTCATTATTTCACGATCTTTGTATTTTTTGGACAATAGTTCAGGGCCGACGATATGTCCTACATTTCGAGTTATGTCTGCATTTTCAGACATGTAGCTGTTGAGATTGGTATCATTATTGTGTAGATTTCTGCTCATGAGACTGTCATTGGTTCCAGCAATCAAGTTGGGTGCATTCAACATCGCAGGGCCACCATTTTGTTTTGTATGAGACAAGTTAGTTTTGCTGTTTGAACTGTTTCCTTTTTCTTTCTTTTGCCTGCGCAAGCGGTAGTAAACAATTGAGAACAAACTGGCAGCCATTAATATGATGAAAAATACTAGAACCAGCGCTAAACCAACCGTCAATGGAGATGTATTTTGAACATTGCCGCCAGCAAAGGCACTCTGGCATCCTTTTAGAACTTTTCCTTTATAAGCTGAGTCTCTAAAGATGCTCCCGTTTCCTCCGAATGGTTGGATTTCATTATTAATCGTAAAGTTAGCTAAACAGCCCTCAAATTTGTTTTGTGCAGAGGTCGTGAGCCATTCTGGTTTGATTCCTCCGAGAGATATTATAGTGAGGTAGGGGTCTAAAAAGTCGTGAACACCTGCTGCATCTAATTCTTCTCCCACGTGCGCTCCATCGACTATCAATCGAATGCTACGACCCATTGAGAACAATGTCACGTTGTGCCAATTCCCATCTGAGACATCGTCTTGTTCTGCTTGAGACATGTTCACTACCGAATTCTGTTTTGAAGTGTAAGCTACCTTTCCATTAAGCAGCTCTATCAACGTGTAATATTTATCTGTGGCTGCATAAAAAAGAATACCATCTTTTCTTTGAGTTCTAAAGAAGAAACTCAAAGTTTTTGATGGATTGTTGACTTTAGCTGTCATTTTAGTAGATCCTTTTCCAGGCTTCTTATCCCAAATCGTATTTCCACCGTAAAACGATTCAAGCAACTGCATTCTTCTATGTTTCTCTGTGATAGTGTACTGAACGAGGCCATTTTCAGCAACTGATATGGACTGTAATGATAAACTGCAATCTGGAGATATGAAATTTCCATCACACTTGCATACGCTACTCTTCCATCTATCTTGGCATTCACCGTCACCACACGTATCTTTCTGGAAGCAGGCACCTTTCTCGGAGCGCGCGCAGTTTGCCTCGACGTCACGAGCATGCAGAGGATTGGATAGGTTCAGCAGTCGACCGTTCACTGAGATGCTGTGCATGCATCCAACAAAGTCGTCGGAGTGGATCTGCCCTGGACGCTCCAGCACTGGGTCTGCTTTGTTGAGTCCGCCGATCAGAAGAGGCTCGTTGTTGAAGTTCAGGGTACTGAAAATAAACAAATTTAGGTTACTACAGCTACTAACATAAATAAGGTTCATATGTTTAGGCGACTAAAGTATTATTTTCTATTTTTCTCTGTCTTGGTGTGCAATAAAGCGTATTTTTATTGTATTGTAATTTGACGGGATGGGCGGGTGATAAAGAGTTTGCGGGTTCGATTCCCGCCTCGGAAAAAATGTTTGAATGATTTGCAAATACTTGTTTCGGTTGTTCTGGTTATTTTCTATGTATTGTAAAAAAATATCTATCTTTGTAATTTATTAATTTTATTTCTTATCTGCTTGGCTTGGGGCTGAATGATTTGTCATCATCTGTACTGTGTGGATTGTGCATCATTATTTTTTATTAATTTAAACTTATACGGCAAAGACTTTTTAAAATAGTATACGGTATATTTACGGCATTGATACGTACCCAGCCTGTCCTGTGTCGTCATTATAGCAGGAATCATCGCCGGGCTCGCAATCCAAGCAAACATCTCCGTGGTCCGTACAGGACGTCACGCTCAGGGATATAACTCGTCCGTTTCTCGTAGCTGTCAGTTTGTACCAGTTGCCATCTGCAAGATTCTTGTTGGAGCTGGTTATGGATACAGAAGTGATCGACGTTCGCGCTCCTCCAAATGAGAACAGAGGTTTTCCTCCTAGTAACTCTATTGCTATGAAGTCAGACCTGCCACTGGTTTGTGATCCGTAGTTGTATAGAAGCAATGAATCTGGCTTTGAAGTTGCAAATATGATGGTGATGTCATTGGTTGAGGCATCGAGAGCCGGGAACTGCATGTAGGATAATTCGGCAAATCCAAAGGTTGTACTTTCGCAGTGTGTGCCGTAGCGGCCGTTTGTGCAACTGCATTTGTATCCGGGCTTGAGGCTGATGCAGATGCCTCCGTGCATGCAAGGATTGGGTCTACAAGAGTCTACTAAAGCTTCGCACAGGTTTCCGCGGTAGCCTGGTCGGCACAAACAGAAGAAGGAGTTTCTATCAGCACTTTCTTTACAAGATCCCCCGTTTTTACAGGGGTTGCTACTACAGACGTCATCCCTTTCGAGTTCGCATGTCTTGCCTTCTCGGCGTGGCGAGCAGGAACATGTAAAGTCGTGTCCTTGCTTATGGCATTGACCTCCAAAGCTACATGGGTTTGGTGTGCAAGGATCCTGTCGCTTGTCGCAATTTGCTCCCATAAATCCGTCTATGCAGTTACACGCATACTCATGCCTTACCAATGGAGAAGACAAGATGAGACTAGAGCTTTCTGTTATTTTACTATCTTCTAGTATTCTTATCGCGTCAGAACATCGGCCGCCATTTTTACATTGATTTGAAGAACATGGATAGAAAGGCACAATAATCGATCTCTTCAATATTTTTGATAATTCTGCTTCCTTAGATTTCAGGTATTTTTCCGTTTTTAGTCGTTTCCAAATTGAATGGCTATCTTTGACAGCTACAGTTAGATCTAAATGATTTTCAACTTCATTTATGCTGTACAAGTAAATATTCTCTCTACTTTTCAGGCCATGTTTAATTATTTCCAGCAGACTGCGATAGTATTGCGTCAGAAAGTCCGAAGCAGAGGTGTTCAATAAACGCAACGTAATGGATTCTTCTACAGTAGTGTTGTCGAAAGAAAAGAACTCAACGCTGATCGAAGAAACAACATCTCTATGGATTCCATCGTTCCCAGAAACTGAAAAAGAATATCCTTGGCCAGGTTTTACTGCATTTGTGTAAAGGTCACATCCACTTTTGATATAAAGCGTTGTAAGTGTCGTTTCTGAAGTGGAATCTCTAAGTATTTTACATTTATAATCGCCAACGATGTCGGGATCGTTAGGTTTAATTTCAGCGATCTTCCCTCGAGGTACTTTGGCATTGAATGCATAAACAAGAACGTGTGCAGATCTTGGTGTCGGTGGATTATCGTTTCTATCCAGGACTTTTATTTGAAGAGTATAGTTCGATTTCATCACAGGAACACCACTATCTTCAATCTCGATCGTTACTTCAAGGAAAGGTGTAAGTTCTCTGTCTAGTCGTTTTGTTGTTTGCAGTACACCGGTGTGTCTGTTAATCTTCATGAAGTTTTGATGCTTCCCGCCGATCACAGTATAGGAGAACGGAGCTCCATTAGGAGGCAAGTCTGGATCTTTTGCTGATAGAGTTGCGATGCTAGTATTTGGAGGTTCGTTTTCATACACTGATCCTTCAAAGGTACTCACATCCAAAACGGGTCCGTTGTCGTTTATGTCAGTTACAGTAATTTTAACCGTAGCGGTTCCAGTTTGTGGAGGTATACCAGTGTCAATGGCGCCGACGATCAAACTATATGCTGAGATCGTTTCTCTATCCAGATGACGCCCTACTTCTATCTCTCCAGTTTGAGGATCAATCTTAAAATTCTGATCCACGTTACCGCCTATTATCGAAAAACTAAATTGGTTGTTTTGAGGTCGTACATCTTTATCTACAGCTTGTACGCGTATTACTGGATGACCAACTCTTACGCCTTCTGACACTGTGGCCTCGTAATGATGGCGTAAGAATTCAGGAGGATCATTTCCATCTTGAATAGATATTATAACTTGAGCTTCATCAGTGTCATTTCCTCGTATTCCGCCTGAATTTTTTGCCAAGACTGTCAGTACAACTCGATTTTGTGTTTCTCTGTCTAAATATCGAGCAACTCTTATGACACCAGTTTGAGAATTGATACTGAATCCTTTATCATTACTAGAACCAACAAAAAGATAGTAGATCATACCGTCTTCGCCGCTGTCTTGATCGGTCGCTTGTACAACTCCAACATTCGTTCCAACATCAGCAGATTCTGATACATCAAAATGAAAAACTGGTTGTTTAAATTTAGGATAATATTCGTTGACTCCGGTAATATGAACAATTACTTCCGTAGTATTCTTCATATTTGAATTTGGATTTTCAGCTATGACTTCCAGTTTGTAAATTGTTTTGTCTTCATAGTCAAAAATATCTTTAGAAAATATTTCTCCTGTCGTTTGATTAATCCAGAAATGTGAAGACATTTTGTTGGTTATGTGATATCTTATCACGGCGTTTTTGGGAGAGTCAATGTCAGAGGCTTTTAATTTGTATATGAAGCTGTTTACAGGAGAGTTTTCGGGTAAATAGGCTACGTATTGTGTTTGATTGAACTGAGGAGCATTATCATTTATATCGGTTAGAATTATGGTTAGGGTTGCAGTTGTTTCTCTCGATTTGAAACCAAGGTCATGTGCGGTTATATTTAAGCGATATTCTTGAATCGTATCGTAATCTAGCGCCCTCAATATACTTATAGCACCAGACACGGGGTGAATTTTAAATACTTTCCCAGCGTTTCCAGAAGAAATCCCATACCTGACCATTCCATTGGGGCCCTCGTCATCGTCACTGGCTTTGACTGTTAGAATTGACGATCCAACGGGTTCATTTTCTGGTACAATGACTTGATAGCTCAGTGCAGTAAATTTAGGGCTGTACATGTTTTCCCCAGTCACAACAAATGTCACCATAGTTTCATCTGATTGAGATGGCACCCCTCTATCAACCGCTTTGATTCTCAGTCCATAATATTGTCCCAAGTAGTAAAATGGTTTAGTAACAATAACCCATCCGCTATTTCTGTCAATAGTGAAATATGCAGAGCCATTTCCATTTTTGACAAAGTACTCTATTTCTGCGTTTATTCCGTAGTCTATGTTGTCTTCTGCTATTAATTTTATTATTTTTTCACCGAGTGTGGCATCTTTGGGTACTGGTACGAATTTTTCATGAGCCTTGAATTTAGGTGCATTGTTATTGGCATCTACGACGTTTATGGTCACTAAGCACTCGGAAGACATAGGTGGTTTGCCGTTGTCTGTCGCAACAACTACCACAGAATAGGTATTTTCTGGTGATGTATTTACCGATGTTCGTTTATAACTCATTACATATTTACTAGATATTTCTCCTGTTGCTGGATCTATAGAAAACAGGTCTGATGGCTGCTGCAATGAGTACGATATGATAGAATTAGGGCCTTGTTTGTCTCTATCGTTGGCGATTACTTGTCCAACAAAACTATTTTTCTTTTGTAGTTCAGGGAAGTTGAAACTGTAGAAAGAGTATTCAAATTCTGGAGCATTATCGTTCTGATCTTGTATAGTTATTGTAAGAGGCGTTTCTGATCGCCAAGCGCCATCAATTGCTGCTACTTTCAAAACGTACTCATCTTGCAATTCCCGGTCTAATGGTCTTGCTACAGTAACATTTCCACTAATCGGATCAATTGTGAATTTTTCTCCTGGGTTCTCAACAAAGCTGTAAGTTGCATTAGCATTCGGTCCAATGTCTAAATCTGAACTTGTTACTCGAATAACAAACGAGCCAATGTCGGCATTCTCTGTAACATTGACGCTAAACAGGCGTGTAAATCTAGGTGGATTATCATTTTTATCTAAAACTGTTATGAGAACGGTCGATGTCCCGACCATTTGTGGTACTCCGTGATCAACTGCTTCTACTAAAATCTCATAAAATGGTATAGATTCTCGATCAAGTGCTATATTTGTATAAATTTCTCCATTTTCTGAGTCAATCGCAAAGGTTTCTTCGTAATCATTGATTAATTTGTAGGAAATTCTTCCATTTTCATCAGAATCGTCATCATGGGCTTCAATTTTAATAACTAACTGCGGAGGTGATTCTTCTTCAAGAACGGAGGCATTGTATAAGACGCTTTCTATCACAGGAGCATTATCATTTGCGTCAGTTACTTTGATCTCGATTTCTATAAATGATTTTAATGGAGGATTATCTGAGTCTTTGACTTCAAACCAAACTTCATACATTGGCATAGTTTCATAATCCAGCCCTTTTCCTGTTATAAAGACTTCACCACTCATTGGTTCAACTCTCAGAGCATCTCCGACATTGCCTCCAGCAATGCTATACTGCAACAAGCTGGCGGGACCTTTCTTGGATGATGTTGCTGATAATTTTGTGACCAAAACTCCTTCAGTAG
Organism: Eupithecia dodoneata; assembly: GCA_947044415.1. Lineage (NCBI taxonomy): Eukaryota > Metazoa > Arthropoda > Insecta > Lepidoptera > Geometridae > Eupithecia > Eupithecia dodoneata. The sequence continues at coordinate 11,921,140 of OX345664.1, read as the reverse complement.
TATTTTCGGAGAAAGTGAATGTAAGTTTGTTACTTACAGTAAACTTTGGGAAGTTTTTCACTGACTGTGGTATCAATGTCAACTCAGCAGTACTTTGTCGTGGTATTTCTCCACAGTCTGTGGCAACAACAATCAAATTGAATACGTTATGATGATATTTCATAAGATTTTCATTTGCCTTAATCACTCCTGTTTCTTTGTTTATGACAAATAGTTCTTTGTGTTCTCCTCTTAGGTCATAGACTATTTTCTTGTTGAGACCAATGTCGTTATCTTTAGCTTTTACACCAAACACAAAATTTCCCTTCACGGTTCGATCAGAAATGTGAGCTTCGTATATTGGATTAGCAAATGTGGGTGTATTATCATTTTCATCTTCTACAATAATGGTGAGATTTGCAGTTGCTGTTCTCGGGTCCGTTGTAGATGAATCTTGCGCCATTATAATCAAGTAATAAACATCCCACTCTTCTCTATCTAAGGTATCATTTGTCGAAACTACTCCTGTCAAAGAGTCTATAGAAAACCGTTCTGATTTTTCTCCAAGAAGACTGTATCTGATTTTAGCGTTATTACCGATGTCATTGTCGGTTGCTATTGGATGAATTATGAAAGTCCCAGGTGCTAAGTTTTCTTTGATGCTGGTGATGTAGTTTTGTCTTTCAAAAACAGGACTATTATCGTTTACATCCTGCACTATGATTTTGACAGTTCCTGAACCCGTTAGTGGCGGTGATCCTGTAACAAAAAAATAATGTTCATGATTTGTTGAGTAAAAAACATATTTATGTAAAGTGATAAAAATCAGTTAATCTCAAAAATCTTACCTGTATCCATAGCAACAAGTGCAAGAGTATATTCATTTTGTGCCTCACGGTCTAAGGTTCTCAACAGTGAAATCTGTCCTGAAGATGCATTAATTTTAAACACATCTGCATCTCCCTCCTTTATAAAATATCGCACTTGGTTGTTAAACGGCGGTGAGTCAGCATCGTAGGCATGCACTGTGATTATGTATCCACCGTTAGGAGGAATTATATTCTCCATTACGTAGGCTAAGTACGGAGAATCCAAAAACGTGGGAGGGTTATCGTTTATATCTTCAATGGAAATAGATAATTCAGCTGTATCGAATCGTACATCGTCTTTTGCGCAATCTTCGGCCCTTATTGTTAGGATATACCGAGATTTCCTTTCGAAGTTTAGATTTTTAGCCACTCTGACTATGCCAGTATCTTCGCTGATGCTGAAATCTCGGTTCAAATCGCCTGAAGCTATCGAGTATCGAACTCTACCATTTGGTCCTTCGTCGATGTCTGTTGCTGAAACCTGCAAGATACAATAAGTTTTAATAATTTTTTCACACAATCGATTTTTCTAAGGCAGAAGAATGAATAAATCTTCAACATACCTGAAGCACACTGGCACCAATACTAGCATTTTCAGGAACGGAAGCACTGTATTGCTTCGGGTCGAAAACGGGACTGTTATCATTTTCATCCAGAATATTAATCTTCAGCTTAGTTTTGGTCATATTCGGTGGGTCACCTCTATCTTTAGCTGTGATCGTTAGCGTATAGCTGGACTTTAGTTCCCTATCCAGTTTCCCAGTAGCTCTTAGTATGCCATCGACGTTTCCAAGTGAGAAGAACCCATTGCTCTCTGGATCTGGTGTCATAAAGTACTCGATGTAACCATTCCGTCCTTCGTCCTTGTCGACAGCTTTGATCGTCATAACTACTGTGTTAAGTGGAATATTTTCGGATATTGTTGTAACGTTGGGTGTTACAAATTCAGGCGCCATATCATTTACGTCCTTTAGCTGTATCGTTACCTAAAAATAAAAATAAAATTAGATTACGTTAGTTGAATGTAAGGCGTTAACCTCATTGATTGTTAGGGCACCTGTGTAATTTATTTAACTTTTCGTTTCCCTACATTCGTATCCTAAACTTTTCGTCTATACAAGTAGAAAACCTCTGCAAGAGGGCTAAGGCAATTAAGGCAGTAACTTGTGTAAGCACAACTATCAAATCATTTAAATACACCAGATGTAAGGTCTATCTCATCTCGTAACCAAGTCATTGTGAAACCAACAAAGGATAAATCCAACAATACTCTGTAACGAGCACTTCTGCATCTATGGAAACAAACATCATAAAACAGCATTGTAAGTACCTACTTAAAATGTCTACGTCAGAAAGCAAGTTGTAAAAAAATGTGTAAAATAAAAAGAGGAGATGTGAAACTTCATAGCGAGTTGAGAGGTGCACGCTAAATATAACACGGCATTGTAAAGCAAACATCGCGTCTATACCGAAGCACTATGTAAACATGAAGGGTATCTACTGATAAAACATACTGAGAAACTACTTGCTTGAGATACAATATTTACTGAAAGCAGGTGCCTCACAATACGTATAATGTTAGATAGGTGCCTTTGTATACCTACCAAAGGTTATATTATCACTAAATCTAATCGGAATGCGTCGAATGAGCCGAATGAGCCGAAGGAAACGTATTGAAACAAATAATTATTTAATTCTTTTTAACCGACTTCAAAAAAGGAGGAGGTTCACAATTCGACTGTATTTTTTTTAGCTGGAGCTTCCCGTGTGGTCCCTTTTCAATTTGGTTCAGTTCTGACAACGGCGGCGTCCATGAGAAAACCATAATAATAAGTCTTAAATTTGCATAAAGGATGTGCGCGACACAAATGGACGAATAACTAATACGCCAACCGATTTAGATGATTCTTTAAAAAATTAGTTTTAAACCCATTTTCATTATTTTGGAATTTGAAGTTCGTTTATTTAAACGAACTTCAAACTATATTCTAATAAGTTCTGACGCTTTGCGGATGTATATTTCGCTGCAATAGCGTGTTTATCGCATGTATGTATCTTGTGTCAGTCGAAGTTTTAAGTAGGTGTACTCGATCAATGTAGAGTAGACAATATCTCACCTGTACTGTAGAAGAGAGCTGTGGTTCTGGTGGCTTTGCCATATCCTTAGCGGTCACCACCAAGTTGTAGATAGGAATGGTTTCCCGGTCCAAAGGCTTAGCTGTATAGATGGTGCCATTCTCAGCGATCCTAAACTCTTGGCTGTCGTCTCCTGATGTGATGCTGTACTGGATTTTACCATTGAGACCTGAAATTAGTAAAATAAAGTACCTGTAATGACTTTAATTTATTGTAAAATATGTAAATGTAATCTTATATTATTTTTGTTATTTTAGTGCCCATGAATAATTCTATAATTAATGATTCTCTCTTTTTTGGTAGAGATGTGAATTTTAACAAAAGTTTCTAAATTTTCTTTAATTTACCTGATTTGTGTGTATTTATTATTTAAAACAATTACTAATTGACGACCGATGTGGCGCGGTGGGCGAAGGTCCGCCTGCGACGCAGGAGGTTGCGGATTCGATTCCCGCCTCGGAACAATTGTGTGCACGATCTGTGCATATCGTGTATTTGTTCCGAGTGTTCTGGTCGTTTTCTATGTATAATAAAAAATATCTATCTATGTAATGTATTGTATTATGTATATCAGGTATCTAGTACCCATAACACAAACTCTGCTTACCATGGGGCTAGATAATGCTGTGTGAATTGCCCAGCATTATTTATTATTAATTTATTTTTAATTATGCGATTTCCACAAAAAAATATTCTTTGCGAAGCTTACAAAAACAATTACAAAACAAACTTGTAATAAAACCTCCATTGAATGTAATCATACTTACATAACACCGGTCATCTAGTCGGCAGTGAAAAAAAATATATCTATTAGGTACCTAATGACGAGAGGATATTACAGTTATAAAATCCATACTAATGTTAGAATTCATGTGATAAAATGGCTCTCTATGGCGCAACGGACGTTCGCCTGCGTCGCTGAAGGTAGTGGGTTCGATTCCCGCCTGGGGACAATTGTTTGCAAGATCTGCAGATATCTCGGGTATTCTGGGTGACTACCGATAATATATTAATAAAATACCTAAGCTCTGCTTAGCTTGGGGTTAAGATGATGCTGTGTGAAGTTTCCAGCATTATTATGTATATCATATCCTACGCTTAAATAAAGCCGAAAGTATGTGAAATGATAATTGTATTTTGTTATCTATCTTTAAAACTAAACAGATCAAGCTGAAATTTGGCATTCACTTAGACATAGCCTAATGTTTACGTAGGTATACCAAAAATGCGTGTACGATGTTGCGGGCAGAACTTAGTTTTTGAATATATTATTATATATTATTGTTCTATTACAGTCAAGTTTAAAAGTTACTTTATTTTAAATATATTTGTTTATGGTTGTAATAATAGTATAACATTACATTAAAAATATTTAATATTGCATTGTTTGTTTTGATGCGCAAACCCTATGGTTGTAAATGTTTATTCATAAAGCATACCAGAGTCCAGATCAGTAGCGCTGATGGTGACCACGGAGGATCCAACTGGGATGTCTTCCAGGACCTCGTTGGAGAAGCTCATGGGGTCGAAGATCGGAGCGTTGTCGTTGAGGTCAATGACATTGACGTAGACTGTCACAGTGCCCGACAGCGACGGCTGCCCGTTGTCCTGCGCCTGCGCAACCAAGATGTAGTGCTGCGTCTGGAAAATATGACGAATGTCCTTGAGATAAAGATCAATTTTAATTTAGTAATGTCAGCTGTTTCAATTGTAAATACCTACTAGTTCTAATTTGTTTTTATTCATTAATTGTGGTTTTCTTTGTTTAAAGACTACCTAACCAATTTAGTAGATATTTAAAATCTCCACTTTCATCTTTAGTACTTTTTAGTCAATTTGTGCGCTCTATATTTGACTGAAAATATGTTTATTAGCTTTCCAGGTTCTTATGAAACCAGCCTTATTATATATCATCTTACAAAAGCAAATTAATTAAAGCATATTTGGTACGAAAATATTCTGAAAGCCATCTTAAAAAACATAACTAACGAAAGGCAAGAGTAACATTAAGCGAATGACGCGGTGGAATTCAGATTTTCCATATAATAGGACACCGAAGCTTCCCAGCTATGACAAGCTCCCTCATTCGCGGATCGTGGAGCGAGATGGCGATTTAAAAAACAGGCAGCGCCGGCGGAATCCAGCTGGCGATGTTTTGCCGACGGCCGCTTTGTCAGACATTGTTCAAGCCTTAATTTCGATGGCGGATCGAGCGGCCAAATGCCGAATATGATGCGCGCCGCAAAAAAACAGTACCGGGATGAAATTAGCAGGTCTCTCTAGTGGGGTACGACGAACTGGCGGGCGGTCGGGCGGGAGGTACGCGAATTGTTTTTATTAATTAGCAGGCCGGCCGACTTGATGAGTCCGCGGCGATACCAGCTCTTATGGCTGCCGGGCGCACATTGTGTCGAGAAAGGCAAACGCGAACATTATTTTAAAAACAATGAAACGAGTTTTTGCTGACCTTATACAAAAACTGTATCTGTTAATTTCGTTATCAATACAATCACTGAACTAAAAGTTCGTTAAATAACCATTTAATTGATTTAGGACGAGCTGTTTTCTTTTGCAGTTATTTTAAGTGACTCCTTGATGTGGAAACAAGCAACAGGCAATCGAAAAACCTTTTATCATAACTGTCGCTGTAAAGAATCCAAACTATTTATATCTTTAGAAATATTAACAAGGTTCTCTCCATTTTACTATGGCATTGATGGGTATTACAATAAGGACCTTAAGAAGCGCGCTGCTGCCGCAAAAACAGGTTAAATAAGCTTTAAACTGTCGAGACTTTAGTACGAAAATAAAAATAGAAACCATAACGCGGGCCTCGTTTATATCCGAGGCTCTGAACTTATAAAGGCAACTTTACACGAAGTTGTGAAGACGTGAAATGAACTAACTTTAGTAGTAAACCTTTGTTTAAGAATCTTTTTATATTTTTATTCTTTTATTCGTGCCGATTAGTTTAAGATTTATGTTCGTTTGATGTTTTTTTAGTGGTCTGTACCCGAAGGGTGGTTTTCTAGATCGTTCCATTATGTCTGCGAAAACTCTTGAAAGATATCCTACAATAACTATAATGTTCTTCTTACTTGCAGTTTAACTTGTAATTTTTAGCGGTCTACAATATGTTTATCATATAATAAAAAGAGTACTGCTATTAAATATCAGTCAGCAATACATATTTCAATTTCTATAAAAGATTAAATACGTCTATTAAGTAAATTATACTCTAGAATATTCCATGCATTAACAAAATGGCGGACTTGAACCACCCTCGCAGGCATGATTGTCCTTCAGTCGTGAACGATGGTACCTCACAATACGTATATTAAAAAAGAATCTTTATATACTTTTTTCATTATTATGAGCTCCTCCATTTTTATAGCCAAAAGCCTTTGCAGTGGCTTTAGCATATGATAGGAAGGGGCCAAGTTGCATTATATTTTTAACAATATATTTTTAATTTTTGATCGTAATTTTAATTGTCGGAGACACTTTTTGCTATAAAACTTTTGATTTATCATGGTTATTAACAGAAAAGACAAAAAATTTGGGTACATCGTTATGTCTGCCAATAAATTGTCACTCGCAGTGCCTTTAATTATTCCGTGATCAGACCGCATTATACTTTGCCGAAATATTGGAAAACTCTTAAATCAAATCATGGTAAATATTTATTATAGACTGAAAGAATCTACATCCTTCAAGGAAGATAGAATTTAGATTTTGGCTACTGGAACCCAGTGGAACACCTTAAGAACTAAGAATAAGCGTTAAGTAAAAAAAACTTTCAGCTGTTTAGTAGGTTTGGCGTGAAGAAGTAACAAATATCCAAACATACATCCAAACATTTTTAATATTCGTTCATTGAAGTAAAGAGTTCCTACCCAATTCGACCAGACAACCTCTCTGACGCGGTAGGTGAGATTCCCGCCTCGGAACAAATGTATGTACAATCTACAGATATTTTGTTTGTTTCGGGTGTCCTGGTCGTTTTCTACATCATTCGTATAAAAAATATCTAGCTATGTATTGTATTTTGTATATCAGTTACACATAACACAAGCTCTGCTTAGCTTGGGGTAAGATAATGCTCTGTGAATAGTCCAGCACTTATACAAAATCCTTGTCAATAGACTCGAAAATAGAACTCTTTAGTGTTACTATTAATGAAGTTACTGCGTGCTATTTCTATTAATTCTAAAACCCACGCGGTAAATAATAAATCTCTCATAAAGAATCATTGGTGATTTTAAGAGTCGGTTCACTAGAACTCGGTCGTTGCCCCGACGAGATCTATGTTAAGATAATAATTATTTGAACCGCAATGTAGCCCGAAGCACTCCTGGATGAGGCATGTGATGATGTGAGCCATCGTGCCTCAACTACCAATCATTGCAGATGCAAAAAGATTTTAAAAGCATAGATTTCGATTGCAAGGTGAAATCCATTACTTGTACGGATAGCGAGGATTTGGCTGTGTATACAACTTAAGACTTATACAACAAATTCAGAATTATGTGCATAGAAGTAAAAATTCACAAAGTTTCGATAGATAAGCATCTAAAAGAATTAAAACAATTTTCGCGAGCAAAAGGTGACATAATCACCCTTAAAAAAACTTTTTCACTGGTTTAGATTTTTTAGGACCTATACTACATAATGTAACATAAAATAATTAAACTAAGCCTACATAAATAATTACATAATTAATTTAATCGTGGAAGAGCGAAGCCACCTAACACAAGTATTTCCATAATACTTAAGTAAAAAGGCGTATTTTAATGTGATTGAGACTGTGTTATTGTGTATCCTTTATTATTGAATAAATATTATGTATTTGTCTATACTAAACATAATATTATAAAGAGGAAAGGTTTGATTTTTTGTTTGTAATGAATAGTTTCCGAAACTACTGGACCGATTTGAAAAATTATTTCACCGTTGGGAAGCTACACTATCCTCGGTGAACATAGGCTATATAATATTTTCAAAAAAGTGAGGGGATCCGTACTAAAACCGTGCGAAGCCGGGAAAGTCCGCTAGTATTTTGTATAGGTATGTTGAGTACACACAACTTGTTCTCAGCATAGTTGCTAGGTACCATAGAAGCCAGTGGTACAGACCTGCTTAGCGCTGTTCTGTTGAAAGTTGCAGCTCAATTTGCTTACAAGTTATCGTTTTACACTACAATGTTGAAATCATTTCGTTAGCATAACATAAACTAATAACTAGGAAAGCAGACTTTGGTTTTTGTCCCTAGGAATATATTAGTGTAAGACATACAAGTGTTGTCTAGTTGTTAGGAATATTGTTTTACTAATTGAACAGTGAATTTGTTTACGAAACTAGACTTTATAATAATGGATTCTTAAAGAGTCTACACAAAAGTACCCAACCCACCGACAATTTGCCTGAACATTGTCGACTGCCTGCAATATTGATACACTCAAATGTCACACCTACCCGACGGACTGTGTCGGTAGGTACTGTGTTTACACAGTACATGTCTGAAATACATGCGTTTTAATTTGATTTTGATTATAAACCTTCCTCTTAAATTACTATCTATTTTAAAAAAACAGCATCAAAATCAGTTGCATAATTTAAAAATCTAATGACACATAGGACAGACAGGACAGCAGGAAGCGACTTTGGTGTATAATTAATTAGAATTAACGGCCGATGATACAAGAAGTAATATATATATATATTTAGTAATATATATGTATAGCTCAAGCGAGGTTCAATCAGCGGCCTTTAGAAGATCTAAAAATACATCCTAGACAAAAAAATAGATTTTTTGTCTTATCCGTAAAAACTCCGTGCAAGAATGAACTGCCCACGAGTCCATCCACATGTCTTTAGTTTCTTGAAACAAAACCTTAGTAAAAAATTTGTACCATTAAATAGTTTCACTGTCTCTGGATACCCTTACCGACCTATTAACGATCTAGGGAACTGCACAGAACGAATGATTACGTGTGAATTATATCTTCCACTCACCTCATAAAGATACGTAGGGCTTAAATGAACCTGGCATTATCGTTAGTGGGGGTAGAAGTAAGTATTCTTTTTATAGCGAATATTATGTCATGGCTTGTAGAAACTGTAACTATCATAACAAGTAAAGAGTGGGTTCATGTTATTCCATGGTAATATTTTGATTACATTTCTTAGTTAGCGTTATCAACCCTCGTCAATAAATAACTCTCTTTGATTGTTCTCTACTTTTCGCGGTTAATACCTTAAAGGGTTACCTGGAATAGATATAGAAATTAATAATATCCCATAAATTTTCGAATATCCCGAGTGAAAGGCGCTATAAAAACCAAAACTCTGGAATAGATTGTTCTCTAAAAGACCTTTTAAAGAACTGATCCTTTCATCATAAGTTTGGTGTGTAAACGAATGTATAAAGCGCATGTTGTCATACAGGCGTTTTAAACCGTAAGTTTTTGTAAACTACTCCACGAACTAGACAATTGATCCGTAGTTTGTTTAAGCAAGCATTCGTAGCAAATAGCTAACAATCATCGCAAAACGACTTACTAGCTAGCTTTATTTCTTGTCGAACGCAGTATTTACAAAAAACAAGAAATAAAAGAATTTCCCGCGCTACTATCAGCCTTTATATATATACATATATTATATTATCCTCCTAAAACTATTGAAGTTTTTGTATCTGAAAGCATGATGTGTCAAGGTCTCGAAGGTTCCATAGGATCCGTTGATTGTGCTGGCAAGGGCACCGCAATCACTTAATCTATTTTAAGTGTTTTTAATTGCACATTTCGATCGTTTTACTGCGGTGCCGTGGCACTTTACGATTTTTGTTTTTTGTTTTTGTTCATGCCCTTGGTCTTGAAATAAACTGCATGCTGGGAGTTTTAGTTTATATCGACAGATTACATTACTACTCAATCGATTTTAAGTCCCAATTAAAACGTGGAGCCATTTTGTTCAGTTTCTTATGACGCGCTCAGAATTACGGGTCGTTCTGTTTGATGTTACATAATTTCTGAATTTACATTTTTAGACACTTACCCTTAACGTGTTTTACTTGAGTCTGTGTATTTTAGGCGATTGTGAAGACTTTTATTAAATCTTATATTAAGAATTTTGTTGCTTTTATCACTGGTATAAACTGTGGTACATTTAGGTCAAATTTCACATTTTGCTGCCAAAACTAAGATCAGGAAAACTAAGTTCAGCGTAGGTGGGTTCGAATTATTATTTGTTTTGTAACTGACAAAATTTTTTTGGACATGATATTGATTTGACGTTACAAGGCTGAAAAAGATGTGTAATCATCATCCCACCTGGCCGGAGGGTGTCCTACACTATGTTTACCGAGTCGTGGTCTCCACTCAAGAACACGTTTGCTTCAGCGGTTGTCGGTTCTTCGCGAGATATGGCCGGCTAATTGCCATTTCAGCTTGCTTATTCATTGGGCTATGTCGATAACTTTGGTTCTCTGTCTTTGTTATTGTATTGTTTTATTAACAATAGTATTGTTGACCTTAATTTAGTCTAAAATTGCTACGTACCTGTAGCCAAAACGAATGTGACGTGTATTTGAAGAAAGTTACGTAATAAATGATGATTGATTAAACCTTACCTCTTCATAATCCAGCTTAGCAGTGAGCGTGAACACGCCAGTATGTGGATTGAGCGAGAAAACATCGTTCGCCCAGTCGGAGATGACGGTATACGTCAGCTGAGCGTTCGCCCCGGAGTCCATGTCTAGGGCTGCCACGGTGCCGACGACGACTCCGCGGTTAGCATTCTCTGGGATGTCGAAGGAATAGGCTGATTCCTTGAACACTGGCGGGTTGTCGTTTGTGTCGGTCACCTGAAAGGTACAAACAAAGTTTTTAAGGTTCTTAGATATATGTAAGTAGTATTGATATGGATCTCTAGTAGTCTCTAGTAGTAGAAAAAAAAATTTACTGCTTCTTTCTGAATACGATTGTAGTGACAGATTTAAAGACCTTTGTAGCAGAGCGGGCGAAGGTCTGCCTGCAACGCAGGAGGTTACAGATTCGATTCCCTTCTCGGGACAAATTTTTGTACGATGTGCAGATATAATTCCAAATGTTCTGGGTGTGTTCTATGTAAATAAACTATGTGATGTAACGTAACTTTGTAATAATGTATACGGAACTTATATCAGTTGTGCAGAAGGTACCTTAAGGTTAAGGTTTATCACACTCATTAATATTGGGAAGATGGAAGATTGGATTATTGCTCCTTCAGTCAAAAACACTGTACCAATCTAGCTGAAATTTTGCAAAGAAAAAGGTGTGGTCTGAAGTTACTAAGTAGTGAAGTTACTGGATATTAACCATGATTTGATTTTTGAGTTTTCCAATATTTCGGCACAGTTTCTGTATAATATCCCGTTATAAGTGACATTTTTGAAAATAAACATGATGCACTTCACTAGTTAAAAGTTCGCGTTGAAGTCTTTTATACCAAGATTTTAACAAATCATGACGTCATAAAATCCCACTTAATTTATCTACATTTAGACATAATGTAGGTTCTTCTCAGAAACTCAAGACATAATACTACATTTTATCTTGTAGCTAGACTAAACAAGACAGCCAAACATAAAAAAAAACGATACAACTCAATAAAAAACTCACGTAGAGATATCTATCTATAGCAGGAAGCATTTCGTTCTACGTCGATGTAAATAGACTTATGAAGCAGACAGACGTAAACTCTGTAATGATTAGTTAATCGCCAGCGAACCGTCCTGTGAGACATGGATACAGTTTGAGTGATACGAGCCGACGGGTACCAGTCGGGCGAGGATGTTACCAACCGAATATGTGCCGGTACAAAACTGTCGGTAGTTTAGTTTGTGTAGTCACTATTATAGTATAAAACAAAGTCGCTTCGCGCTGTTTATCTCTACGTAACGGATTTTGATGCTGTTTTTTATAAGATATAGTGGTTTAAGAGGAATGTTTAGTAGCCATTTGACACATAGATTTCTATGCGGGCGAAGCCGCGAAGCGCATTTAGTCTAAAATAGATCCCGGGGACGGATAAAGGCAAATTTTTACCTACATAAACATACATTACATATATTTTCAGTCAATTGCAAAAGTTATATGTGTATGTTAACAAATCGTGAAAATTTAAAAAGTTATATTAGAGTTATATTCCTATGCAAAAGTTTACAAACCTGTACAACGATAGTAGCATCAGTGAACTGTACTCCATCATCAGCTCTTACAACCACGTGGTACTCCGCAACCGTCTCTCTGTCCAAAGGGTCTTTGAGGGTCAGAACTCCTGAGTGAGGGTCCAGCGTGAAGGGAGTGGGATCATTTTGGATGCTGTAGGTGATGGTTCCGATGGTGTCAGGGTCTTCGGCTGTGATCGTTGCGATTCTCTGCCCTGGAGCCAAGTCTTCGGATGCCAGATATGCTGATGGTATGTTCTTAAATTCTGGAGGACTGTCGTTTTTGTCCAGTATAACCACTTCCACCTGAAAAGAAAGTAATTTTTGAGTTATTGCTGATAAAAAAAGCAAAAGCTGACGACAGGGTGATATGGCACTCATGAGGGAAGGAATTAGTCCAGCAGTGGTCTAATATGAGCTGATGAAGAAACAAAAATAAATAAAAATCGGACGTTTTTGCGCAAACGAGGTATAAAACAAAACAATGCAACTACATAATAAAGTATTTAACCAGCGACTACAAAACATACACGCCATGTTTAATGTATGAGGCTGGTAAAATCGGCCACTTTAACACAGTATAAGAACACGAACCAAATTAATAATTCTAAAAATGCAGCTAGCGGTCCGAACGCCGCTGCGATTCTTCGATCCACTCCAGATGACAAAACGTGCCTTACGGCTGAACATTTGACACGACGAAGATTCGATACAGGGTTATTTAAATGACGAATATATCACGCAGGGTTAATACCAAAACACCATGTTTAAGGCAATTCGAAAGGAAGCAACCATGTCTGAATTATGTAGATGCTCAAAAACTGGAAACAATTACAAAATACCTCGTCATTACAGTCCACGAGTAATATATTAAGTTCGTCACCCTGACCCGTTTTAATAAAGTAACGTTCTTCAGAACTTTATAGGTGCTTTTATACCTACTTAAAATACCAACATCCAAACTAGTTTTTGTAGCAGCTTTTCTTCGAAGCTCAAGATGAGTTGCATTTTTAAACGATTTCGGATGCCTATTGACGAACAGCACCGAATCGTAAGGAAATCAAAATTATTTCGGCGTTGCAGCACGTTCGACGCACTAGCCAGGCACTAAGTGCATTCATCAATATGATTAATGGACCAGTTTTTTTCTTGTTTCTTGTAATTTAAACTTTTTGTCCTCTCTTTTGACAGCGTTTTTTCGTACGTAATTTTTGGCAGTAGAAGTTCTGATGAGTTTTTGTTTGAATATTCCACAGAGATTGATTACAGCCAAATATTGCGTATCGCCAATAAATCTTGATCCGCGTCTCCTCTGATATAGATGCGTTTATTTAAGTTGATCATGTCATTGTTTTTTATAATCCCTAGCTATTAAATGGTATTACTGTTGGTCGATGCGATGAATTAGATAAGGTATCGGAGTTAGAGTCGATCTTTACAAACGCACCGGGCGGACGCTCACAAAAAACGACTCGGAGAGAAGTCGACAAGTCAACAAAGACACAGAAAAGGAAAAGAGTAAAACGCGGCAGTATTTCGTCATTCATGGAGCGGGCGAGGCACGAAACTCTCGGCACAATGATCGCTGCCATCATAGATAAGAAAAAGCCGATTGTGGATGGTTCTCGTGGACAGCGTGCGTATTTGTTATGATGACTCAATAGTTTCTTTGTACCGCATAGAGGAGCCAGGGGCATAGAATACCTACCGACGCCCACGGAAAACCACGTAAGAGGAGCAGCAATTAAAGTCGATTGTGCGAGCGCATCTTGAGGATATCAATTGTGACGTGTTAATAAAATACATTGTTCAACGTTGAATGCTTGGGAAGATTTTGTATGGTAAACATTCTCATTGAAATCACGAAAAAGCTGTATTCGTCTTTTATGGTGGCCTGTTTGTACGTACAGAATAAGTGAATTGATATCAGTTCAAATAAAATCCAGTGAAATGTAATATCGTTGCGATAGTCTCTCGCATCGCGTCGTAAACGCATTTCTATAAATAGCCGGCAATGTCGATTCTGATACAAAAAACAAACATTATTTTAATGTCTAACAAAACTATGCCGTATAACTCTAGTAACACGCATTACATAAAACAAAAACTCTGATTTATTATCCATAAGCCAAATACTTGAGATCCCCGACCATGAGCCACGGACCCCCGCCGTCCATGTTTGAAATAATCGATTAAAGGAAAAGAAATGACAGTACGTCAATTTATTCGGTTCGGTGATTACTCAAGTTTCGATAATAGATTGCCCGCCGCTACTAGATTAATAGGAAATACTTTGCTGCATGTGTTGAAAAATGATCTGCATCTCTGTCGATAATGGCAATACAGCCTTTGTACGTTTCTGAGCGATGTCAAGAGTTCACATTGCACGATTATTTGTTTATCTCCGACAGCTGCAAGCCTTTAGCATGGATCCTTGAATATTATACTATATATAATAGGACACAATTTAAATTGATATATCCAGTGTCCCCTCTCTATAAAGGCAAAGATAGCTGTACCTACAACATTATGATATGGTCGTATTCTTAAAGGATTCTAATCGCTAACTTACCAAAACGTTTCTTAACCTATACTCCATGACTAGAATAAACGACATAAGTACTACTTATGAAAGACTGCAGGTAGCGCTATGGCGCTCATTGAGGGAGGCCTATGTCCAGCAGTGGACTAATATAGGCTGGTAATGATGATGATGATGACTACTTATGGATTTTTTATCCATTGATAGGTATCATCTGAAATTTTACTCTGAAACCTGTTAGTAGTCTAATACGAGCTCACCAGCTCTGCTGAACTTGGGACTAGATGATACTGTGTGTGGATTGTCCAGCATTATTTGATTATTTTTATGTACGTATAAACAAAAGACTGTCAAAAAAACAAAAAACGGTGTAGTTTCTGATTATCTACTGAATGAATGAAACACCTTGAAATAACCTTATTGAATGAATGAAATTATGTGCAACTGAGGCCCACGGCTATAGGGAATGTTTCATCATCAGCCTATATTAGTCTACTGCTGGACATAGGCCTCCCCCAATGAGCGCCATAGCGCCCTGTATTCAGCTTCCCGCATCCAGCATCATAAAGTTTGTTTAGAATAACGATAATATCCAAGGTTTTTAGGAACAAACGTATATTTAATTGATTAACGGCCAGCCTAGCCTTCGCTGGACTAATACCTAGATAGACAAGCCGTAAACATAAATTCAGCATTTCCTGATTCAACAATACCAGACAGGAATTTCCAGAGATAGTTCAAAAGCAAATGGTACTAATTCAGAAGATTTATTTCGAACATAACTCACGTAAATTATTGTTGAACAGAAATTATAATGTAGATAACGATGGATAGCACTCATTTTTCTTTGTGTGAATATGGCAAAAGTCGAATGAAGATTATTATTTTTTCATTCTGTTTGCTTTTTTTCATATTTACATTTATATGTTTCTTTCAGCAAATAATAAGTAGAATTCAGACTATTTCTAAATTTCACACTTTTTATTAAAATTGACATTTAAATACTACTTTACAACTTTTTTTTATAATTGATCAGAAGTTATATTTCGTTTATTTTGATTAGCGATGCAAATGTATTATTTAAGTGGCCACCATCGAATAACGGGTACTTCTTCAGTTTAAGAAGACGGGTTGTGTAGTTAAAATATTAATCTCCAAATTACTTGATCCGCTCGCAGTAAATTTTTAATTTCATCCATATTTCGGCCCTGCAGGATGACAGTGTACGTCAGTTCTGAGGGATTGTACATAATTTCGCATTCATCAATCATCCAGCGCTGTTCCTTTGAACAACGTAACTCCCTTCGAAGCTCCTGATTTGTTTTATTCATGTTGCTTTTGCATTTTTGGAATCGGTTCATTGTTAGTCATTAATTAATTTTTTGAGACTGCCTTCTTGAAATATGCACACTTAAGGTACATCCTTTTGTGGGGACAAGGTAAGTACGCATGGTTATATCTACGCAAGTATTAGTTACCTACAAAGAGATTGTCTGGAATCCTATAATATGTTTTGAATACAGTAAAATTAACAACCTACTCCTTTTTTTTTACCCGTTGAATATAAAAAACATCGGCTCGAAAATTTGCTTTTTGTACTTGAGTATCCTATCCTACTTATATTATAAATGCGAAAGTTTGTGAGGATGTTTGTTGCTCTTTCACGCAAAAACTACTGAATGGATTTTGATGAAACTTCACAATAATATAGCTTACATATCAGAATAACACAGGCTACAATTAATCGCGGGTGAAACCGCGGGGCTCAGCTAGTTTTTTTATAAAAAAAACTGTACCATAAGAATACAATGCTTTACTATAATGCACACAGAGATAACCAATGTATCTACTTATATCCAGTGCCTAATGTCTCACTATAAAGTAAGTAATAGATGGGCAGTTTAACGTACTTGAAGGCTTACATACTCCATGTATTTTATAATAGGCCATTAATGACGTGAGAAGTAACGGCAGTTCATTCAAATGAAGCTGGCTTATCTATCGCTGGCTGCTTCGAGCGCTGTGGGAAAGGTACAATATTTGTGGATAAGTCTTCAGATGTCATTTAATACAAGTACAAAAGTACAATATTTGTTTACAAAATTCAAGTACAGTATTTATTTTAATTCAATGTACCTACGTGTAAGTTATAAGACTAAGCTGTTTCGTCATTTTCATTTATCCTCTGCAAGTAAGCAATAGGACGCCCTCCGACCAGGTGGGATGACGACTTGCGAAAGACTGCAGGTAGATGCTGGATGCGGCAAGCTGAAGACAGGGCGCTGTGGCGCTCATTGGGGGAGGCCTATATCCAGCAGTGGACTGCTATAGGCTGATGATGATGAAGCAAGCATCATGCCTTAGCTACTACATGCGATGACACATAAGTGGTTATAAGTTATTATTTAAGTTATCTTTTAAGTGTGTAAAACTATTTGTCTTCCGAATAAAGCAAAATAAAATAAATAAACTAGTAGATAGTTTTAGTCACATTTTTCATGCAATCCGGGCGTTGTCACAATAACGGAGCGTGCTCAACGTAAACATTGGGCCATTCTTGTTTCAGCTTGTAGTATTAAGCTCGCGGATTATACGTAAATATAATACAAATTGACGACCGATGTGGCGCGGTGGGCGAAGGTCCGCCTGCGACGCAGGAGGTTGCGGGTTCGATTCCCGCCTCGGAACAATTGTGTGTACGATCTGCAGATATTTGTTCCGGGTGTTCTGGTCGTTTTCTATGTATAATAAAAAATATCTATCTATGTAATTTATTGTATTATGTATATCAGTTATCTAGTACCCATAATACAAGCTTTGCTCACCATGGGGCTAGATAATGCTGTGTGGATTGTCCAGCATTATTTATTTATTAAATTCACTTTCCTAGTCCCACGAGGTAAGTGGATTTTTAAAGTATGCCATATAAATCAACTAACACATCTGGACAATTTGCCATCGATCTGTGCGTTCGGGCATAGGGCTGCACACTTGCCTTACCAAGAAACGCTAACTATGTAAATCCAAAAGGCATAAAAGCAGTAAAGGCCCATGACGACAATGCAATCAACAAGATGTACAACTACAATTTTCATCAACAAAAAAATGTACTTACATTTCTGATGAAATCTAATAGGTAAGATCGAATTAACAGAATTTTCTAGAAACCCGACTCTTCCATTCTCGGTACCTATTGCCACGCTCTGCTTGGGTACCATTGTGTATCTACTAGACCTACAAATGTATACAATGATGCAATAAAATAAATAAATAAATATGAATACTTCGATGTGACTGTACGTACAAATACAGAACTTTACACAGAAACTATAGTAAAACAGGTTACCGTATCGCAAAATCTGTTACAAATTCGCTTTAATTCTACACAAATCTGCCGTGTATGCAAAATATCTGTGTAAAATATGATGCTACGAAGTATAGGGAAGTATAGGCTTGCCAACGGATATGGTGGGGTCTTTAGGAGTAAGACCTGTGTTCAAGCTCGTGACCAAGACCGCTATACCCCCAGGACAAGACAATTATGCTATGGTGTCATAGCTAACTGAGGCCACAACCAGAGATACCATCTTTATAGCTCATATATTTATTTTATGCCTACGCGAAATGACCCAAGAAGACTGCCAATTAGTTGAATTTAAATTGGGTATAATGTGAAATCTAATACGAGTTGACAACTTAATTAGTTATTCACCTTCCATTTCCTTTAAATTTAGATTAGATTGGAATTTGACTTATAAGAACAACTTTTTTAATATTTTATAATAAAATTGTAATTTTAGTAAATATTCTTAAATATACAATACAATACAATAATAATAAAAATATTTTACTATTATATTTTTTAATATTTTTTTTACCATGGGGCTAGATAATGCTGTGTGAATTGTCCAGCATTATTATTTATATGTAATAAGTTTATTGAATGCTGTGTCCACCTTTTATAAGTATTTATATTAGAACCTGTCTCATGCTAACATTTATTATACTATATATATAATTATTAATATATTTATATACTTACTATTGGTGTACATTTAATAAATAAATAATTTTCAACGAGCGATGCTGCCAGCATTCTAGGCTTTCTGCCTTTTGGTGAGAGCTTAGATTTTTAGGATATTTATAAAAGTATGAATATTAGTAGTAATGTGTTGGTATAATTGTTTTGTTGTTTTAATAGATTTTGCAAATAAAATTCACATCAGTGGAGTAAATAATGTTGTTTTATGAGGCAGTATTTATTTCAAATATTGAAAAAAGTGGTATTTCACGGAATCATCTAGATTGTAGACCAACGCAGATCCAAACTAAGTTTTGTAAGTTTGTGTGCTTGTTGTGTTATAGGAATAACCGAATATAATGCTAAGAAACACCCTGACCTGAAAGCATCAAGCAAATCAAACCAGCTGTCTCTACTAAGCAGAGATGGTCTGATGTAATGAGCATCATCATCAGCCTATAGCAGTCCACTGCTAGACATAGACCTCCCCCAATGAGCGCCCTGTCTCAAATGATCATTAAATCTCAAGTAATAAAATAAACTGCTGATACTACTTAAATAAAGGTCAAATACCTAGAAACTCGTGCTAGAGACATTCATGTGGCGACTTCCCACCAAGTGTTGCACCTGAAGATGTTTCTTAGGCTTGTTTCCTAGGTGCCTAGTCCCAGGCAAATTATCGGGGTCCAGGCTGACCGCATTAGGTGCGCCGGCGCCGCCCACTCCGCATCTCACGGCATTATGTTAAATATGCAAACAGTGCAAGGAATAAATTGTGCATTCGAGTTCCATAGACGTGAATTCGATTTGTCTCAAATCGTTTGGGTGCTTTTCTTTTTAATCATATAGAAAACACTTTAAATCACAATTGTTTAGTTTCCGAAATTGCAAAAATTTCTCGAGAATACTATAACTTGCTCAAGCTATTGATTGCTCTTTGATGTGGTTCCATAAATTCAACGCAAATAACGCCAAATTCAAATCAATTCTTCTTTCTTTGCCTTTACTGTTTTTTATAAAGTGTCTGTATTTTTCACACCGTTATTTCGCTCAATTCTTTTATCTCTAGATAAACTTAATATAAAATATGCACGCAAGCGTACCCCGGATAAAGTGCAGCAATAACCGGCGACGCAATTTGCGTCGCCCCGGGCGCGGCGAATATTCGGTCCTATGTTTACCGTAATATGCTGGAGCTGGATGGACTACACATTATAAAAATATTCCCTGCCACTTGGATTATAAGCCGTGGATCGTATGAAACAGCCGGCAGTCTTTGGGTTTAATAATGCTGCGTAAACCTTATTATTTAAAAACTTTTACTGAACTTTCTTCCAAAATTACAGTGAATATAATACTTTATTTAAAAATTTTCGTATCTGTGTCCGCACTAGCTAGCTAGCTAGCACTAGCATTTTAATCAAAACTCTGCTTGGTGGCTGAAGAACGCTAAAAATTTCGATTTTATATTATTTTATTAAATGTTTCCCTAAATAGTATTGTTATATACTTCGATTTAAAATCGAAAGCTGAAGTGTCTTAGAGTTTTGAAGATCATTGAGTCAATCCATATTTTTTTACTAAACATAATAACCTAAGGTCAAATATTTACCGAAATAAATCAACGTTTAAAAGAAACCGTTTATAAAACACTATGACTCGATCTGGTAAATAATACCCAGATAACGGAATATCTAAACTGTTTTGCAAACGTTTCTTGGCTGTGTTAAATCGCCGCGTGCTATATGATTGTGCTCAATAACATTTATTATATTCAAGACCTGCTTACACTATGCCAGTAATTCAATCCAGTGAACCATTTCAGTCTTGCACTGGAATGCACTCGTTCAAGTTGCTGGACTGACATATTCCTTTAAACAGTGTAGCTATTCGCTTTACTAGAATTATGGCACTTTGACTAAAAACTTTAGGTCGGTGATAAAATATATTCAAAGCTAATAATTTAAAAGGTCACAACAGTACTGCCATTTCACACAAAATAATTTAGACTCAAATTTAGCAACCGGCAAAGTAAGGTCTTTCCCATTCTACCAGATCGTTCTGACGCCCAAGGCAACAGAGAGTATATTCGCAGTGCTACGTAAAAGCTTCTCGAGAATGATGTAGTCAATCCATCCAGTGTGCTGGATAGATTGATGATTTAGTGAATCCATAAAGTGCTGGATAGATGGTACAACCGCACTGGCTTGCAGTAAAGACGTCATGTGGGATTATTCAGCTTGCAGGAAGGCACGCAGCCCCCTCAATTTCTCCTAAATTCGCCACCGCGGGCGCTATGCCCCTATTATTGCCCGATCGATAGTGTAATTTCGTAATAACCCGTCTCACATTTTCGGAAAATTTTGAATAACTTCCAAAATATTTACACGCAATATAATATTATGTGACGCACATTTTTATTCGTGACTGTTAGCAAGTACCTACTCAGACAAAATGATGGTGATTCAAACTTTTCACCATGATCTTTTGCTCAACGCAAGCTTTGTCGTATAGTTAATTTAAAATGCTTATCTATGGCTTATCATTTAATTTAATTAAATTTTGGCACACAATGTATTTTGTTGATCAAATAAATATATATATATCAATTATCAATTCTAAAAATTTAATAAAATAAAAATTAAGATAGACACTATTTTAAAACAAACGTTAGAATGATTTACATTCTCCGCTAATTCTAAGATTAAAGACGGCTGTTTTATTTATGCTTTCTAAAGTTTGGTTTAAGGATACAACCTTTATTAATTCCCGCAATAAAGATAAGGAGAGAAAGCCAGCGTCCGTGTCAAACAATATACCAAGTTCTGGAACAAATAAATGAGGAACACGGATGAAAAGCACGAGCTTTGAATTTTTCAACGTCGCTCGCGGATCGCGATCGGGCGGCGGCGACCACAAAGCGACCCGATTAACCAACTCAAAATGAGAGCATAATTATTTTTGGGCGAAATAATTGTTTGTTCAGTCACTTTTGACTATAGTTGCGTGGTGGGCGAGTAGCTTGGCTTAAACAGGTGTTTATTGATTTGATTCCTGCCCGTCGTTTTGATTTGCCACAATCTCGTATTGATAATATGGCTGTCCATGAATCACGAAGGTCTACAAGACATGTATTAATTTATTGACGACCATTGTGGCATGTTGGGCTGCGCTTGCGACTCTAGAGGTTCGATTTTCGCCTCGGAACAAATGTTTGTATGATCTTCAGATTGCAGATGTATTAAGAATATTAGTTATCTAGTACCCACAACACAAACTCGACTTACCTTGGGGCTAGATAACGCTGTGTGGATTGTCCAGCATTATTTATTATTTATTTAGTAGTATGTTATTTTACTTGGCCAGAAAATTAAAACAAACAATCGAACAATATTTACTAACAATGCTGGTACGACGCAAAACCAATCTTTATTTCAGCACAAGGCAATGGACCAGCCATACAATCAAACCAACAGTCAACCGATCACGGGACATTATCGCCCATCTACACATAAAGTCACAAGTCATCACAATGGAATAATAGCAACAAAAGAATTGTACCGTGAACCTGCCAAATCGTACTAACGCGGTATGTGCACAGTATACATACATAGATATGGACAGTATGGAAACTACGAACAAACGCTCGAAATGGCACACTCACACAAACATGCGCATCGACAGGACCTCTAAGGGGGTTTCGCGGTCTTGCCAGTAGCGGTTGTCCCGTCTAGACGAGCGGTCATGTGCAATTTTATTTTTTGAAAAATGCCCCGATCACAATTTGATCGGGGCATTTTTCATACATACCGTATACAACGCAATATTTTTGCGTTGTATACGGCTGTGTAAACTCGTCGTATTTTAAACTTCCTGCTGATTTTGAAAAGAAAGAATAATTTATTATTTTAATTGTTATAGAATAATGAGTCCGTGTGCTCGATCATAATGAATTCGTGAACTTATTTGTAAATAATGGAGGGTTGGTAATTATTTCATCAACTAGGATTAGTTTCCATACTGGTCCATATGTATACTGTGGTATGTGGGTCTATCGATCGAACGTCGGTCGATCCGCGGTCGATAATGACGCTCGATCTCGACGAAATAACCGTTAAGTCGAAATTACTGAGGCTAGTTGCAAATAATGGATGTTTGGAGTAAGGTGGTTTCGTTTCTAATTAAATTTATTTAAGTTAAGAGGTATGAAACAACAAAATAGTGTTTGTTCACCGCCGAACACAGCTGTAGAAGTTAGATATACAGCAAAATAACTTAAGTGCATCCTAAGGTAGCCTAATAAAGTAGTGTAAAGTAATTTCAGCTCGTAAATCAGTTCTCATGGGATAGAAATAACCTTAAACAGCGCGTGAGAAGCCGCGGGCGAAACTAGTATGTACATAAGTCAAAATAATTTAGGAACTGAAGAAATCTGCTTTTTTGTAATAAACTAAAGTTAATTTTTTGCTAACCTATAACCAAAAAAAATTAATTTTACCTAATAAATGGTTATTCAACTTTATTGTACCATAAAATAATATAGATAACTAGCGATTGTACCCATACTCGGTAAATCATAGTTCGACCAAAAAAAAAAACGAATATCGGCCTCGCATCTGCAATCGTAACTCGCCGAATTCGGCCCGCCCGTCGGCCTTCTAACGATGGAGCGATAATTATCGCCGAACACAACATCACTAGCCCGCAGCATGACCCATGACTCACGAATCACGACTCTTTTCATGCTCGCCATTCTTGTGCTTACTAGAGTTTGTAGAGTGCTGCCAACTTATCTGGACAGGTTAGCAGTGCCTCTAGCGTCACGCAAGAAGGTACATCTACATCGAAAATAAGTAACGTAAAGTTATATAAAAAATCGCACAAAAAATAAATAAAAATCAATTGAATAATCTTATTTAAATAAAATTGATTATGTTGTTGGTATTAGGTATGTTGCAAAATGTTACTCTACGAAAAGTATATTCTGGATGCTCGATTTGGATCAAAGTAGCTAATTTTATGTAACAGCAACACAATTCCGTTTTTAAAAGTGAAACTGGGATTTTTTAGTTATTTTACTGTAAACAAGTCCCTTATTTAAAGGATAAAATGTCGGTTATTTTCCAACACGATAGGTAATGGAATTTTCGTAATTTGGCAAACGAGTACATTGTCTGTTCTTTACCTTTTCGAAATCACAAGTGCCCAAGATTTTGTTGTATCTCTAAAATATCTACACCCGCTTCGATTTCACGGACCACCGAAATCATACCCGTAAGTAACCACGGACCACCGAAATCATACCCGTAAGTTTAAGTACGGACCGCCGAAATCATACCCGTAAGTTTAAGTACGGACCGCCGAAATCCCATCCATATCACACCGTTATGGATGTGATTTCGGTGGTCCGTGGTTATTCAAAAGTCCTGAACAGTTTAGTCCGCGGCTCTAAAGCGCCAGTGTTCGCCCGTGCTCTAGTGACAGAGCTGATTCGTTTATCGTCCGAACTATTAATGGCCGTGTAGCCGGCAGCATAATGCTTATAATAAATAGGACCGCAGATAAAACTGCTCTACGGCAATTGCTTCTTTATAAAAAAAAATATGAGTCGCTAGAATGTTACTGACTATTCGTAATTTAATTTGAAGTGTTGTTTGATAAAAATAACAGAATAGATGCTAATGATGGAAGCAAGCTGAAGACAGGGCTCTATGGCGCTCATTAGGGGAGACCTATGTCCAGCAGTGGACTAATATATTAGATGATAATAAACAGAATAGGTAGGGTATGAAACTTTGATTTTGGGTCGGAAGGTTGGAAGGAAAATATATTTTACGATTCCATTGTTTTTTGTCAAGTCTAGATGTAGGTAA
This sequence comes from Eupithecia dodoneata, assembly GCA_947044415.1. NCBI lineage: Eukaryota > Metazoa > Arthropoda > Insecta > Lepidoptera > Geometridae > Eupithecia > Eupithecia dodoneata. The sequence goes on along the minus strand of OX345664.1, from coordinate 11,896,512 downwards.
TGTGAAAATAAGATGGAATTAAGCTATAGGCTATGTGTATATCTGAATTAAGAATAAAAAAAATACGTTTCATATCCTATACTACTAATATTATAAACATCAAAGTTTGTAAGTATGGATGGATGGATGGAAGGATGTTTGTTAGTCTTTCACGTAAAAACTACTGAATGGAATTTAATGAAACTTCTCAATAATATAGCTTATATATCAGAATAGCACATAGGCTACAATTCATTGAGTAGTATATTATCCAAAATATCTATCAACACGCGGGTGAAAACGCGGGGCGCAGCTAGTAAAAAATAATTATGACGTCTGTCTTTCAAGAAATAAAAAATGTTTTCCATATTCTACAATTTTCCCCGATAGCTAAATATCCATTCCGTATCACCACATTAAGGTCTAAAAAAGATAGACGACTTTCTAAATACAACAAACTTTAACTAATTCACCATTAAAACATGACCTACGAACCCAACGACACAAAAGTCTCGAGCCAGTTCAACGAACGATCAAGTATCTGGCTAGATAATAAAGTAGTTATATTTTACATAAATAATTTATTACGAGACACCTAAAAGCCATCGACATCGTGTTTGGACAGTCACTAATGGACGCCGGGCGACGTAGGTGTGTTATCGCGGATAAAAAATATCTATCTATACTAGTGAATGGAGCTTAGACGCCGAAACGGGGCCGAAGATTCGGTCCGTTTTAAGATGGCTGAGTAATCGCGAATGATTTCATTTGTTTGCTTTGACAGTTTGTCACAAGCTTAGCTACGTTAGTCGTGGCGTTAGAAACAACCCCACCAACTCAGCCCGTTGATGTCGTAAGAGTTTACAAAGATAACTGTCAGGAGGAGTAGCAGTTTTCGCTAGTGTATTTTCGACGATCTCTGTGGCGCGGTGGGCGAAGGTCCGCCTGCGACACAGAAGGTTGCGGGTTCGTATACCGCCCGCAAATCCGCGATCTGCAATTATATATTCCGGATGTTCTGGTCGTTTTTCTATGTATTATGTAATAAAAAAATATCTATATATGTTATGTATTGTATTATGTATATCAATCATCTAGCTAGATAATGCTGTGTTGATTGTCCAGCATTATTTATTTATTTACTTAATCCAATTGAATTAATTTACGTAATTGTAATCTTTGCATTTTTGTAATTTTTTTGATTCATTTTCAACGATTTACGCAACAATGTCTATCAACAGAACGAGAGCACAAAAAAACTCGATTCGGTCTAAACTTGAAGCCGAATAATTGACCCACCGCTGGCCGAAAGCTGGTAACTGTGTAGACTGCGAATCGAGACGTGGACGTACTTACAATACCTGCCCATTAGTGCAATGATTAAGCAAGTACTGTACACATTATTAAATCAATTTACGTTTTTTTGCAACTTGACGAATAATGTTTATTATGATGGTGATATTTGCACAATATTTCGAAGTTTGACATTTGCAATTAACATAGGCATTGTAAAAGTGGGTATTGATTAGTGCACAAGGGAATTTTAACTTAGAACGGAGGATTCTGACGGGTGATTGATTTGTAGGTAATTTTTTTTAAAATAACGACGCTTTATCGTAATTCGGAACTGCAGAAATTGAATTTTATGCTTTTATCATTATTTATATCAAAGTACCTAACTGCGGTTAATGTGGACCTTATTAACCGCAGTTAGGTACTTTGATATATATGTATATAAATTCAATAATAGTTATTTTGTATGTATATTTGTATAATAAAGATACCCAATAGAGGTGTTTTACTCTTAGTTTTGAAAAAAACCTTCAAATGAATCATCGAAGAAGGTTTTTGTGTGTGTGTTGGTGAATTATCAATTACTTTTTATGCTCTTGCCAATAAGGCGTCTTGCAATCAGGGGTGCCTTAAGTCCAGCAGTCGACATCTACACGGCTGGTTTTGTTGTTGTAATGAAAATGTGACCAAGTTAAATTACGCAGATCTCGACGACACATATTTACTATATTAGCATCATAATGTTCCTTTTATTTAAAAATCTCCTGTTAACTGTAAAGTAGAATGTTATCGCCTCTGGAGCACACAATGGAGATCGTTGTCGGGGCACGAGGGCCGGCGGCGCGGGTTCGATTCCCGTTCAGCGCTAACGAACGAACCGCGTTACCTAAATACCGTTCCAAATCTTTTGTTTCTTTTTTCAAGGTTGAAACAAAAGAGAACTATTGGTATTAATTATATTGCTTCGTATGAAGGATGCCATTAACTTATATTTGTATGATTATTTATCGTTAACAAAAGTATAAAAGCGATAAATAACCGTTTTTTTACTATTTTTGTTTATTTATTTAATAATACATTTTTTATTGCCTAACAGTGTAGCACCAAAGCGACAAAGAAATATTAATATATTTTTTTACATTATTAAAAACTACCAATAAGCTAAAATGACACCTATAAGCTACTAGCATTATGTTTCCAAATAATATGTTATCAATTATGTTAACAAATCGCGAATTATTCTTAAGTTGAAATCAGGTCTCGTGAGATACGACCTGCAAAAGACTGCAGTGAGATGCTGGATGCGGCAAGCTGAAGACAGGGCGCTATAGTGCTCATTATGAGAGGCCTAAAGTAAAGCTCACCCGTATTTTTTCGTATAGGTACTGCCCAAATCCTTTAAGATAAGTGTTTACCCAGTTAAAATATACCTACATAAGAAACTTTTGAAACTATCATGGTTATTAAGACAAAACACACACATCACAAAGTTATAACGGAAATGAAACTGCCGAAATAGTGGAAAAATTGAATCATGGTAAATATCCCGTTATAAGTGACTTTTGCATAATATGTATATATAATAATTCCAATATAACACTTTAATTGGCCCCTGAATCACCCCCAATATAAGAATGACTACGGGTGTAGGTACATAATATGTTATGGATTCTTAATAAATGAATTTTATGCGCGGGCTTCATTATCGTTACTCTAAACTTAATCGAAACCTTAATGTGGAACCCTAAAATTGATGAGACTTCATCGCAAAAATAATTCACACTTGTTCAGAGGCCAAAGAGTAAGGGGAAGTACACACTATGGCGTTCGTATTTTTAGCTTGAAACACACTTTGGAGGAAACGGACTAGGCCACAAAGTGTCTTGAGGTGTGGTGACGCGATAGAAGTAATAATCGGTTTCATACATTCAGTTAGTTGGTTAGAAACGCATTCAAATGTGTATTATGTTGCTGTAATAATGTATTTTTAACCATATTATATACCAAAAACAGACACATTGAATTGAAACTCGTTCTGCTTGCTCTCAATAGGTCTGGCTGAAAATCAGTACTTTTTCTTATCTAGCAAAATGTTTCACTATGCCAAAGCCTTTTTGACGTACTGAAGCACACTTAAACATTTTACATAGATATTAATTATGTATATCATTGTTCGTTATTTTTTTCGTTATTTAGTGTAATGTATTATTAGTAGTTTTTTGTAAGTGTATATCTAAAGTTGCACTTGAAGACTTTATCAATCTATTTTTATTAATTATAGAAACTTTCTATTTTATTTTTAATTATAAAGACGTGTCTCGTGAAAGTCTCGATATAATACATACTTAACAATTATTCTCCAGAACCTTTAGATAGAGTACGAGCGTGTTTTTTTTTCATACAAATTTAAAAGGTTCTTAGGGACTCTATGAAACCACCATCACTGGTCAGTATTCATCTTTATATCCACATTTAAAGGCAAGTGCACACGCCCTTACATTTCACTATAAACGCCTAAGCTTCATTAGGGATCGTTCAATCATTGTTCAAGAGCGCACCGCTTCTTCAGTTTCGGCTCATATGATTCAATTTTATCATCGTACTTTTACGTGCCATAATCATAATCATCAATAGATAAGTCAAAGCTTTCCCTAAAACCTGCGAAATGTTTTCCAAGCGGTCGTCACGTTGAAAATAAAGTCGCACAAAATGTAGACCTACCCGCCCAATTTTATTGAAACACTTATAAAGTGCAAAGGCGGATAATAAAATAATTTAAAAAGTGGTATTAAAAGATGACATATACCCACAAAAATATCGTAAGTCGCGGTGGGGGCCGCGAGTTATTTAATTGGTAGGACCCCTCGCTGACCGCTCACGGACGCCTTTATAAATAATCACCTTTTTACGTTTGTGTACGCGGAGTTAGGAGCACAATCATTTTCTCACTTAATGGTAACTACTTAATGGTATTAGAACACTGAAAAGTTGTTCTTGACAGTATTTGTAAGTAGCTTTTGCAGACGGTTTTGCAGGTAATATTCATATTTATTTGATTGCAATCATTGCGTACATTTGTAGGTACATTCGTATCTAGGTAATGTATGAGAGACACAACGGTATCTACCTACCCAGCAGTGCGTGGCAATAAGTACTGAGAGTGGAAGTTTTTTTTGTATTTATTTACCAAATAAAATAGTATTATATGGAAAACTTATAATAAAAACACGAATTAAGCCACAGAGGTTTGTAAGAGTTTGTAAAGGAATGAATGGAGTTTTCAAGTTACAGAAATTAAGTTATTTCATGTCTAAGATACGAGTACGTTTTATCTTATTTTTCCCGTTTATTATCATAATAAAAATTATATCGGGTATTTGTTGCGCAATTTCTTGCTTTTATTTTAACGACGTTTCGACCGAGATGCGATCGTGAGCGATAAATACACATTTTAACTTTTATTACTATGTTTTCTCTACACTGGAGCACTATACTTAATTCCGAGCATACGACTTACTTTCTTAGATAATAAAATAGTGCCAAGGTGAAAATATGGGACTACAATCTAATTAAGAAGTTTTAATGAAAACAAAACTGGTTCTATTTCTATTCCTGAAGGTATCCGAAAGCTGTAATCTGAGTTCAACCTCTGATTAGAGTTAGCTTGGTTCGGTGGGTACTTTACTATTTTTAGGCAAATTTTAGGCAATAACAGTTGCCGCTGGGGTGAACGAGTTCTTGGGTGGTGACCGCTACTCGGCAAAGGTAGCCCCCGACCAGGTGGGATGACTACCTGCGAAAGAATCCAGGCAGATGCTGGATGTGACAAGCCGAAGACAGGGCACTGTCGACTCATTTGGGGAAGCCTAAGTCCAGCATAGACTAATATAGTCTACTGATAATGATGAACAGATATTGTTGAGATGATGCCATAGCATAATTTGGATAAATACTAACGAGTTCAGACTTCAAATGAAAAAGTCCATTCTTCTCTTATCTACGTGTCCACTGGAACGACGAAGTCGAGAAAGACCCAATGGAACCTCGTGCCGTCAACTGAACTAAAACGGCAAGGGATTAGGGCAACTGGCGATCTCTGCTGTCGGTAGCCAAGGTCCAATTTAGGTCACTACGACACGCCAGTAAATAACTACTAAGTTTGTGCAGAGCTTCAATGACATGTTGGCCGAGTTATGACTCGGCTGATAGCCTTGATATGATAGTTTTGACGCCTGTGCGAGCCAAGACCATAGTGCTAGTGACTTGCACAGGCGTCAAATCTATCATTAACATTTTTCTTTGATATGACACGGCCACCATGGAACTATTGTACCATACATATAATCTTTATATTCCGTATCTGATACGTGCTATCTTCCAGAAGTTGCTCCAACTGGTCAGCAGCATCAAGCTTTCTCGAATCCGAATTCCGATCACGTTCAGGGTAAAAGTGGAGTAAACGGAACGTTTACCGCAGTGACGTCGCCCCATTTAGAAGACAGATACCCATCACGGCTATCAAGCCTTCATTATAAATTAAACCGATGGTTATCTTAAGAACTTGATTAGCGGGGACATTGTAACGCTAATTTGGTAACTGTATAATGCCTTGGGTAGTCGAGTTTCAATACATTCGTTGTAAATCTCAGCAAAGCATAGTAGATTTACTGATTTAATAAAGAAAGGTAAAATATTTATTTATCTTAAGAACAAACACAAACACTTCGAAATAAGCTGCATCATCGTCTGTTTATTTTGAAGAAATAAATGTTTGCCTGTAAGACAAAGCTTTTTAGCCGACGAAAATCAAAAGAGGAGGTTCTTTGTCTAGCTGTACATATGTTTTTATGTATGTTTGTCGATTTCACCGTAAATTATGAACCGATTTTGAAAATTATTTAGCTATTGTGTGGAGTACCCGAAAATCTTAAAAAACAATGTAAACCTACTAAGGAATTGGAGTCAGTTTTTAGCTTTTTCATAACAATAGAATTATCATATTCACATTGTATCTTATTCGAATGTAAAGAATGGAAGCTATTGGTAACCTGGTAACAACAAAATTATATATTTACGCCCACAATTACCAAGGGTTGCCCTTTCTTACCTATGTGCATAATTAACATTTTTGTTTGGTCATCTTGTAAGGGTTCTAATCCATATCCTCCTTATCACAATTGGGAGAATGGGCAATGTTTTCTTAAATTGGTATCATTGGATTCTTAAGTGGTCCAAACATCGTGTGTTTGGACCACTGTTATTGAAAGTTAAGTCAAAAGATTTTCTATAAAAATGTATTTGGTGTTGTGTGTTGTGTATTGTGGCTTTGCCTTTACAAAATAAAAGTAAACAATCACTTTATGAGACCGTATCATCACTCGAGTAATATGTTTTCTTTTCTATTCTTTTTCTATACTAATATTATAAAGAGGAATGATTTGATTTTTTGTTTGTTTGTTTGTATTGAATAGGGTCCGATTTGAAAAATTCTATCACCGTTGTACACTATCCGCGGTGAACATAGGCTATATTATATTTTCAAAAAATTAGGGATCCTTACTAAAACTCCAGTAATGTAGCCCAAGGTGTAAAAAAATTACTTTAAAAATTCCAATACCCGTGCGAAGCCGGGACGGTCCGCTAGTACTTAATAATTTTAGCACTAAAATAATTTAAATAATTTAAGCACCCTTTGATTGTCAAATACGCGTTTCTATTTCCATTGTCTAACATAGTAGATAACATAGACCAAAACCCGTGCCGTGAAATTCTGATCAGTAATTCATCTCTGTAACGGCCCGTCCGTCAGTTATCGTGATGCCAAGCCCTATCTCGCCGCGTACGATCAGCATGACAACTGTTTATATTATACCTGAACTGATGCTAAGCGGTGCATAGATAGGTGCTTATTTGACCTTAATCTACAGATATAGATAACGGATTTCGCATCCATCGGCATCCATTGAAATCAGAGGAAAAACAGATTAAACTCCCGCCCATGATGATGACTCATTAATTGGGTAGGCACAATTAGTGAACCGGCGCGGGCGCGGGCTGTATGTGAATGAAGTTATATCTTTCTTGTTATCTTTTAAACTGCAGATTTGCACTGTACTCTAATTTCTATTGTAGATCTACCGCCTCTCTGTCACCAGATAAAATACACGAAGTAATCAAAACTGTTTACCCGGGTGACAAATTAGGGGGTTGAAAATAATCCAAAAAACTGATCAGGAAAATATTTTTTACCCTGCTTGGTGGGTTGGAACATCATTTCTATGTATGAATATTGTATAGGTAGCTGTCAGAGTAGTTAGCACCCGCTTACATCCATAATGAATTTAAAAAAATTAGTCAACTTGTCGGCGGCGTCTGCTCGCTTATTTAAACGTGTGTACTCCTTCACTCTTGAAGCAATTGTGGTAACCATAATGCGTCCAGCTACATTCCACAGCGCAGATTGTAAATTAAGCAGTGTAATAAAGCTCTGCTTTCTCGCGACAACATAATACTCGCAAACGTATAACTGCGCGAGCGCAAGCCAATCCAAATTGTACAATAAGCGCTACTTCACGATCACGACTGGACCCTTCTGATATTTGCCCAGTCATTAGTAAACAATATAACTAACCACACTAGTATCCATTCTATGAAACGTCAAGATCAAATGTCACGAGAATGAAGTTTATGGGTATTTCAAATTACTGTTTGGAGTTGGCGGAGGATGGAATTCTGTATTTCCACCTCTCGGGCCGGCTCTGGGATAACGGTAGTGGCCGCTTGCTTGTAGCTTTCTGCGTGTTACAATCATTGGTGGCAATACTAGGGTGGAAGGTAATTCAGCAGCAAGTAGAGCTAAATGTTACTTTAACTTCTCACAGATTAAAGCAATGGACGTTCCGGGAGTTTTGGCGGTTTTGTATGTATACAAAAGAATATCTATTTATGTAAGTTTTTAATATATAAAGTATAAATCAGTTACTTAGTAACCAAGTCTACTTACTTCGGAACTGATCATGATGTGTGGATAGTCGAGCATTATTTATTTATTTAAAACACTACCGTACCTACGTTTCTAGTGTGTGAAAAGCCTTAGTTAATTCTCAGGTGACTGAGATTAGTCGCCAACACAGCGATCATTGCATTAAGTTGCACTTCGACCGAATCTTGGTCACCGTGAAAATAATCCCAGGTTTGTTTGCGATAATTACGGCTAGCTGTCCGCCCCAGCCTAACCCTGCCCACTAATGGGCGCACCATCGTTCAAACCGCGCCGTTCGAGTGACGGCAACATGGGTTCATTAGCGCTATCACTCCAGAGATTCCCTACTTATCTACAGATGCTTTTAGCGCTCACTTTGCTGATTCACTTCTTTTAAACTCGCTTCGCAACTATCTCGACTCGAATAGATTTCGTTATCGATTTCACCGTGAAGTGAGCGCAATTAAAGGAAAAACGACCAGTGGCTTTGTAATAGTGATGATACGATGGAACTATTTATCGAGTTGGTGAGGACTGACAAAGGATAGAGAGAGCATTACTCTTACTAGAGTGTTGAGCTACAGTCAGTAGAGGTGGCAAAGTATATCGTAAAGCATTTGTTAAGAAGACTTGCATTTAAATAATTGGTATTGGTCAAAACCTTATTTCTCCGTAGTTGATTCCTCTCTACGGCTCTACAATGGTTATGGTGGTTATATATTCAGTTGATGTCAAAGCAAGAATGCAGCTCCAGTCAAATGTGATATCTTGTAGGCACCGTTACGGAGATCTGTTGCTTGATAAAAACCCTATTTGAATTTACAAGTGTTTTGTTAATAATTTTGTCATTCGGTTACTGCTGAGTATAGCGCACTAAATGGAAGAATTCATTTGGTATTTAAATTATTAACTTTAGGTACCTACTTGTATTGCAGCAAATTCTGACGGTTTACAAATGTTGGGAAGTAATCGGCCTGATTATAATAGTAAAATGACCTAAACTCCCTCAGCTTCTAATGCCTCAGTAATAATTTCTGTGATCGGACACGTTTAATGCTCTGCTTGTGATATATCGTTCATCATCTCCCTAGATCTGGAGTTGGCGAGTTCCAAGTTCTTGGAAACTGTAAGATAAAGGTACCATTGACCGTTAGTAACTGCACAAATGATATAATGGAATAAAGTCACCTTGAATCCATCGCAGTAAGACGCGACACGACGCGTAAAACTGTCCTGATAAGAATCAATTGCGAAGATACTAATCGAATCGTCCCAGAGTTACCTTGGACAGTTTGTCCGGAGAAATTGCAGCAAAAACCTTACCTACATATACATAAAGTAGGAAACCCTCTGGCAAGATTTATCTCCTCTATCCTGGACAAAGGCCTGTACCAATAAAACCTTAGCTGTAAAGATATAAAGTAGTTATTTAACCGACAAGTTTCGTTACAGTTCATTTAGAGTTTAGTGCAATTAACCGGCAATGTTTCTGCATAACAACATTATTGTAAACTCTTACGGCGACTAGTTTATTAATTTAATACGGATTTTAATAACGTGCTTTAATATAAATTCACGGGTTGAGATGGCTATCTTGATTGCTTATATTGATATTGCTTATTGCTGGCTTAGCCCCTTGAATACTTATGAACACTGAACTTGCCAAGTTTAGTCATTTAGACATTTATTTCTGGTACTTCATTCGATTTAGGATTATTATTTTGTTATTTGTAGAGTACAATAAAAGTGTTTATTCATTTATTAATTTAAATCCATTGGACAAATTTAAGTGAAATGGTAATTTTCACGCACAAGTATCACGCCTTAGAAAAATCCTTCGTTTGATATTTATCATAAGTATATTAAACAAACAAAGGCTTGAATGGCCGTCATAGTAACCCTACAAACTTCCTCTTCAAAAGCCGAGTCCTAATAAAGAAGCAAGATGAGTCCCTCTAAAGGCGGATTATAAAATGGGCCACATTTTATAGATAAGTAGTTCCCGACAAGCCGTTTAAGTGGGCGCCGTAAGATCCAAGACGTTCGCTTGTTCCCGACCAATTTATGTAGGTACCTACTTTATGTTAGTACTTTTTTCCCCGGGTGTAGTGTTACGGCTATAAAGTTGAGGTTTTGTTGGGCTAGATCTCCCGGGGATATGTTGATTTACGTTTGTTGCGCGTGACCCCGTCGGAGGCGATCATAGACTCGATAGACGATTCGACTGCGCGCGCGCCGGTATCGCTACATCGCACTCGTGCCGATGTATCGCGGGAAATATTTCGCGGTCTCTATGTAAAGGTTCCTTCATACAATGTTGTGTAACTTTGTGCATAGACTTACTGATATGCTTGCGCGGCGCAAATCGATTGCGAGTTTTGAACAATTGTCAATTCTATTATGTTGTCTATTTCAAATTGTATCATATTATTATTATTTTTATTACTCACTGGTATATCTTATGGAGATCCTTGGAGGAGGCATACACTGCCGAAGGCGTTCCATATCAGGAAGTAACGGACATCTCATGACACACGACACCTGATATAATTTTTTATTTTATCCTAAAATTATAATTAGCATGTAAATTGTTATAATATAATTATTATTGTTTAAAATTGTACCTGCTAATGACCTTGTATTTATGGAATAAAGCTCCTGTTATTTTATTTATTTTATGTCTCATATTACAATTTTGTAATTATGAATTACTATTTTTGTAGGATTTGGGCAGAGTAGTCTGAAATCCCCTTTACTGGGCCTGCCTTCTTTTGCTAACCATTAAAATAAAGATTCGCAGATATATTTCCGTTTCACACGATTCATTTCACACTGATAATAAATTATTTCGAGCTTATTAGTTTAAGTTATGGATATCCTTTGCAATGTTTCCTTTCCCTCTTAAAGCTTCAGTCGTCATTATGATCATCATTAATAAGTGACTGAAACCAAAAATTTTACTTTATCCACATGTTTTACAAAGAATATTTCTTTTTTAAATGTTGTTTGTTGCCTTTAGCTCCGAGTTTATCTAAAAAAAAAAGTAATATAGCATTTCTATTGACTGTTGTTTTTATAGTTAATAGACCTTCGTTTGATCACAATCTCACCTGATGGAAGGTGAAGATGTGGCCGGAGATGTATCACGAAGGTCTAGAAGATACCTATTCAAACTCCACCAGCACGAATGATGAAGGGGGTGGTGTGATTTGTCAGTCAGCTACTTTGGCTAATACTTTGGCGGATAGATGTTGTTTCCCTGCCTGACTGGTTTTAAGGAACCTTTTTTCGCTCTTTTATCATAAATTGAATTGAATTATTTGATGACCTCCGTGGCTTGGCGGCCAAAGATCCGACGCGACGCAGTAGGTTGCAGTGTTAAGTGTCGATTCCCGCCTTGGGACAAAAAAAAAATTACGATATCCGCAGATATTTGTTTCGGGTTTTGTTTCATTTTTTATTATTAATAATTAAAAACATATACTAATAAATGTATTTTTGTATTGTATTGTACATTCGTTTATCAATTATCTAGTTTAAAAGTCACGCTTGTTCTGCTCACTCTGGGGCTGGATGATACTGAGTCAATTGTCCAGAATGTCTTACTTTATGGACTCAAACGTTTTAATATATTCTTGATTTCAAATCGAACCAAAAGTTTATTGCAACCGCACTGCGGTCCAGCGCCATAAATACCATTCATAAGTTAATTAAGAAGGCGCAAGCCCATGGCACATTCTGATTTCAATTAGCCAGCAACAATGTATTATTGTATGGAAATATTGAACTGGTTACATGGGATTGGTCCTGCGTAGAAGCCGACATGCCTTGACCTTTGTAGCTTGGAACAGTTAGCTCTTTCTCGGCGTGATCTTTGCTAGAATATAGATGATTTTTTTACTTATTTATTTGGCGACAGATCTTATAATAATTAAGAACCTACATAAATACGACAATTTGTGTGTAATGCTGTATTCAATTTGCATTTACCAACGCCGCAATTAACACTTTCGTTGCCCAAGAAACAGATGTCGTGGCCCCGTGCAGCCCCTGCTGCGGTTCGCACCCCGCCGAGGATAAGCAGTGAATGCGTTAATTATACGTCTGTTGTATGAATGTTTATAAACACTCAAGAAATTATCAACTAAAAGTACAATAAACAAAGAATTTCATCGAACCTTATCTAAAATCTGAAAATAGTCCACTAATTGAATACACAAGCATTCGTGTCTCAAACAAATCAATAAAAGGAAAACTCCCACAAAAATTATCACCCCGCAATAAATTGTCCATTCAATTTTCAATATAATGAAATATTTTCACAGTCCCACAGCTCCCCGTTTACCACCATCCAATTGCAATAAAGCACAGTAAAGTTGGACGTCTTCCGGCATTCGTGAAATGGTCTGAAGTGGGCACCGGTTGCGCAACCCGCCACCCAACTAGTCGGGACTCGGCTCCGCGCTCGGACAATTGAGCGATTTGTCAACCGTTGCATTAGGCAACCGGTCACCGCGACCCTCCCAAGCTCGCCGCTCGAAGGAACCGTCACGCGTCCATTCCTTCTCGCGTCCCATCGATTCAGATAAAAGTCAGCTTCAATACGGTAATGGATACTTCGTCAATCAATGGCGACGAGCGTTTAGCAGCGTGGGTAGAGGCGAAAGCAACAATCGCAAGCTCCTTACGCAAGATATATCTGTAAGGCACACAATGGCCGAGGAATGCTTGCAGAACAAGCTTTTTGGATATTTATTGGATAGATATTGTGTGGGATGGATTTGCTTTAGCGAGTTGCACGCACGCGCCGTCTAACGCCATTCATGTAACCATAAATCCTATTGGTTCAGTTTATGGTATATCTTATGTCTTGGATTATTCTTCCCTTCGTTTTTCACTTCCGTTCAATTATTTTGTTGGATCATTACGTTTGTACCAGTGTTGCCACTGCGATTTAATAATCGGATACTTGTAACGAGTATAAAAGTTTACAGCAGCGGTTCATTAATTACTAATTTATCAGATGATTCAAGATGCTGTATAGCTCCGAGTTATGTGTCTACGATACAACTGACTGCAGACAGTAGTTACAAAAGCAAATGAAACAAGCATCGGTCGATATCCACATGCGACGCGCGCTATCCACTCATGGCGATCAGAAATACGTGTCAGTGTTACCAATGTAGCCTCTTCAGAGCTAGATCTAGAACTTTTTTCATGTTCAGGCCCAAATATTGTGATTTAGATTTGAAATAATCTGCAGTGCTAACCATCTTTGTGCTCTGTGCTAAGAATCAAACAAATGTCTTAAACAAAAGCTTAGACTCCACTAATCACATGCTTTCTTAACTTATTATACCAGGATTCGCCACACGCTTACATAAGATAACTCATGTATGATCACGACGCAAATGTTCATCTACAGATCCTTACAGTGGAGGCGGTGTAAACAACGAATGCATTTTCAAAGGTTTCAAACGATATAGCATAAAACTAAAATCCAGTTGGTAACACTGATGGCGATCAGCCGAGCGTCACTATCGCCACGGTTTCTGTAAATGTCAGACTGGTTTTGGAATTAGGAGAAAATATTCAACGGGCATTAAGGCACCCTATAGGTAGAAAATAGCATCAGGGTTTTATTTATCAAGTTTTCCTCTTTTGAAAAAAGTTTAGCTAGTTTTTCGCGAATTGTTCATAATGTTATATTTCATTTTATTTAGTTTTTTTTTATCAAACTACAGTTGCATTGAGTCAGATTTAACATAAATATGAAAAAATACATTTTTCACAGCAAACATATTCATGTTACAGCAAATTAGGCACAAAAGATAATGCGCATCTTATACTGATTTGATTTGATATAAAGTTATTGCTAAGAGCAGGCGATGAAATGTAAATAAATTAGCAATGAAAAAGAGTTATACAATAAATTATAATAGAACATAATAAACGATAACAGAACATTATATTACTTTCATAGTTGCCTTTATAATTTCATCATTTTTTTATTATAGTCTGACTGTTGCTGTTGTAGATAGTTAAAGATAGTTTAGTCTAGACTAGAGTATAAATAAAACAGACAGAGAAGACATTCCTAATAGTTCCAAAAAGGATCTAATTATACTCAATGTAGATAAGAGTTTAACATTTAAACTCTTTAGCCTGTGCATATATCCAGACAAAACTGTTTAAGTCTATCCTCCACGTTCACGTATCAACCTACCTAGCGGCTGTGGTCTTTTGTCTTATCAACTACCTGGTATTTGCCTCGGCAATTCCATATCGACAAGAAATCTATGATTACTAATTCTGTCACTTGCGCGGTTCAAGCTGGAAACTGGTCATATCGACATCATTAACAATGGTATCGAAATACTTCTCGTACAGAGCGGTTTTAGCCAGGCTTTCAAAATGGTGGCTTAGCTTCAGGTTAGTGGTTGGTGACACTATTTTATTGCTATATTTTGTGACTACTATACTCATATTTAGAATTCAAGTTATTTTATGTCAATATAGGCTTTTATGAATGAGGACATAACAAAAACTGATAACAGCAACATAAAACAACAAGATAACGACAAAGTTATCGCTACAAACGAAAACACAAACTTCAACAACGCATAATCTCTCATGTGGAGCGAAAACGAACGAGAGATCAATACAATGACTAATGAAAGCTTATATAACCAATCATTGTTCTGAGATGCATCGATGATACCAATATGTCGTTCAATATTTTCCACCAATATTCATTGAGTTTTGGAATCGCGGTATACAAAGTCACGGGATATTTACCATGATTTGATTTTTGAGTTTTCCAATATTTCGGCACAGTTTCATGCGCCATGATCACGGAATAACTGAAGCTGTGGATATTGGAAAACTCAAAAATCAAATCATGGTAAATATCCCGTTTTAAATGACTAATGTTATTTAAAACGGGAATAGAATAGAATGTTAATAACCATGATAGTTTCAAGAGTTTTACCGCAGTATATGTCTAATTAGTTTCCATTATATAAGAGTTTATTACCTATATTATTATACGATAAAAGTATGAAGCTAAGACAATTACTTAATTAGTTACTAATTTTACAACATAAAATCAGTTTCTTTAAAACAATCTTAGTAATTAACGGTAAGTGAGTAAAGACAAAAGTAATACAATAGATAATAGAGTCATAATACTCGTTCCAACTACGTAGGTACATACATAGCTTTCCCTGTGTTTTAAAAGACACCTACATATATTTATCGTTTTTGGTTACAATGACTTGGGTTAAATTCAAAAATATATTTAGCTCTTATAATTAAATATATTTAGGATTTTTGGTATTCATATAAGAATGTGAATACTAAAAAACCTAGGTACCCAACTTCTACGATTACAACTCCGGGTACCACTGCCAACAAAATTGTAGGTCCAGAGTATGTTCATTTTAATATCTTCTAGAATAATTATTCTGAAAACCAGTTTCATAATAATTATTCAAGAAAGCATTCAGGTGTTTAAGAGTCGTGGGACAGCGTCAAATGATCTGCCAGATCCTTAATTTAATATGATTGCAAGATCATAAATTTGAGTGTAGGTTTGTACGTGTACGAGGAATATCAAATTTCATTATGGTTTTATTTGCTTGACCCTGGTGAACCTATCGCTACCCGACACCAGGCCTGTTCTAGGTCGACATAGCTACCTGAGGCCCTCAGCCAAGTGACTTTCTACTAGCGAATACGCTGTAACTTTTAATATTGTTTTATAGAACATTTTTGTAACCTTCTGGTAGCAACTTTACCTTTGTTTTCGAGCGAAATGATGATAAGATGTTAGAAAGTTTCATGCATTATTACGATTAATATTCTACATTTAATACGTTGAAGTAATTACGGGATTATAAAGTATTGAAATTTGATAAAATATGCACAAAGAAATTATATATTAGCATCTGCAAGGAGCCTTTTGTTGTCCTAAACGTAACTTAACCTTTACTGAAAGTAACGCCTTATAAAAAAGGTTTTTTTATCTGATGATTGATGGGAAATCGCACAGGATCACATTATTTAGGGGAGGCCTTTGCCCAGCAGTGAGATAGAAAAGGCTTAGAAAAAAAAGGAATAGATCTTTAATTGGCTACAATCTCACTTACTATAAAAATTATAAAGAGATGAAACGTTGGTGTTCTTCCAGCACAAAGGTAAGGTTACTAGTTAGGTTAAGGTAAGGTACTAAGGTTCGTAGTAAGCCCGCTTACATACGTAATGATCAACCTCACCTGTTGGTAAACTGCTTATGATTCCCTCCCGCGTTCGCTACCACTGTCCACCTCAACCGCCGCCTAACGCAGTTGGCTGAGGCGGGTCGTGTCGCTGCCAACTATTTGTACCGGTCAAAGCAGTTAGGGTTACACGCGCTAATCCAATACCAGATAAACGATACGGCCTGCGATGTGGGACGACGCGACGCCGCCGCTCGGCGAATGGATGCGTTGCGACAGAACGCATTTGATAGTGTTGGGTTTCTTCGCATTGAGCTTGTTGTTGCTACATTCCTTTCTCAAAGTTTCGTGTGATCTTAGAAAGGTTTTTAAATTTACATGTTTACATAATTTTACAGTTTTAGCGAGGTTTTAAGTACACAGTTTTTACGGGGCGGTTTGAAAACGCCCTACAAAAGACATCAACGCGCTCGCTTATAATTCCTGGCTTGTAATATTGTAGCTTTGTTTTTATTTTATGATGGTTTTTGTTTTTCTTAACAATTTAACAAATAATTTATCGAGGAATTTGAAATAAATACTTGCATCGCACGTACTTGCACGTCCCAAAGTTCTTTAGACTATCGTCGTCTGAGAGATGACCCTTTTGTGAAGAGAAAATAAATTATTTATATTATATTATACAAATCAAATTCGTCTAAGAATTCATATCCCAAAAATGTACGACCTAGACAAGATTTGAATCCGGAATCTTCCAGTACGGAAATGCGCTAACCTTTTGTGAATTTCCTTACAAAAAACCTTAATCAAATCATTGTATGCAAATATTAGCGACAAGTTCATCCGCAAACCACCCTTGAGTAAGAAGGCGTGTTTCTCTAGCTAGAACGTTCTGATGCGCTCCCCTAACGTACGCTCGTGGGCGTACGTCGTAAGATTTACGAGGCCTCGCTTACTTTATTGGGTACAACAATTCACATAAATCCACCAACGTCTAAACGTGTAATTTTTAATGCTCAGAATTATTTACTTTTTCTATTTAGTTGCCTGGATGTAGGACAGTATATCTTTGCGCCCGTTCTGGGCTTTCTTGATTTAAATATAATTTTTCGCACGGTTTAGAAATATATGTTTGGTGACTTTTTTATTTATTTAGAGGTGATGTCGCATGCTTTGACTTGGTGTCATAAACTTAGAAGTTTTTTTACCCGATTGCGCTGCGCAAGATGGACGGTTATTGATTATAACAAACAGACCAACAGAATGCCGAATCAAATCCAGACTTAAGTCCTATCCAATCCTATCAATCTTAATTTGTGGCACCTTATTAGTTTAGTTAGTACCTATTAATCTAGTTCTAGTAGTGCTTGCATAGAAAGTTTTCTGCATATCGCCTGTAGAAACTCGACACTAAAAGTGTGAAATTTCTCGACTGCGTTAGCACAAGTACTGTTATTTGTTAGGCTATAATCTCGCCAGAGATTGAGTGACAGCACAGACTTGGAGAGGCCGTCAGCGACTCCAGACTAGGTCCGGACGCTTCCGTTAGGCATTCAGCCTCACTGACCACTGCCTACCAGGAATCTCTGATACCATCTGACCATAGCTTGTTATTTGTTAGAAGTGGGAACAACTGAGTTTACATAGACGAGATAAAAATCTCTGAGCATGCCTTATTAGGCGACGAAAGGCGACGGCGTATCTAGAGATCTGAAATTATCTCGGTCGCTTTTTATTTAAGAAATTACAGACGGCAATTATTTCAAACTGGTTATGTGCAGTCAGAAAGCTTTCAGCGAGTGAGTAATAAGTAATAACACACATTCATTTGTTTTATCAACATTCTATGGAGGAATTGAGTTATAAACTGAGCAATTAATTTCTCCATGATTACCCGCTGATTTTATGGCAAACAATATGAAGCTGAATTGATGAATTTTCTGATGTCCGATTAGCTACGAATTGTTTTGCTAGATAGAATAAACATACTATACATAGGTATACTTTTCTACACCTTAAACATTTAAAACCAACACCGTTAGAATGAGATTTAATATTAAACCACCCGTTTAGAACATTTTGAACATTTTGGGAGATTACATTCTTGTGTTATTTTGACAATTCGGAGACTGTGCAATGCCTGTCAATGTCCAACGACTTCGCAAGATAACCTGCAAGGTTCTAACCACAGAAGTCTACACAGTTACGGTTTAGAATGCTTTAAAAGCGTTATAAATCGACGACCGGCCGACACCGAGATAACGCCACAAATCAAGAGGAACTTAATTACTGAACGGATTTCGGTCTCGTGTCCACTATAAACTCAGATAGTCTATGCTAGAGCGCGTTGGCAACTAACTTTTCAAATAGTATCCATAGTTCCTAGTTTATTTTAAGAGGTAAATATTTTAGGTACTTACCTATAGCGTTTCAAAATTATTAAACGACCAGCTTTCGCCCGCGGCTTCACTCGTGTGGTACCACGATAAAAAGTAGCCTATATGTTATTCCAGTATACATACTATGTATGTTCCAAGTTTCATCTAGATCCGTTCAGTAGTTTTTACGTGAAAGAGTAACAAACATCCATCCATCTATCCATTCATCCATACTTACAAACTTTCGCGTTTATAATATTAGTAGGCAGTGTACTGACACTGCATCTCTTGATAATCATCATGATCATACATAACTTGACATTGGCCTGCCCCAAACGTCACAAATAGCAGTTCTGCCTGCGCCTACTCCATCCATCAACTCCTCACAATTTTCTGACTTATCCTGAAATACTGATGTATTCTGATGAGTAGCAAAATTCGCTAGATAAGGAAAGTATTTAGGATCTCTCTGCGTGCCAAATAATCAAATCATGATAAATAACCCATACAGAAACATTTAGCTCCAATATAATCAGAGTTTGTGTTATGCGTCGCAGTTTAAAAGAAATCGAGACCGATTTTCTAATATACAGAGTTGGCTTTCTTCTTTGTTCTTGGTAAGATCTCGATTGGTGTTGTAATATTAAGTAAAGTCAAGACCTCAACTGGACAAGATAATATCTTCGCTTCGCTTCGCATGTCTTGACTGTAGAACTTTTGGATGGAGATGTGAAATCGCCTTAGTTTACTTAGTAAGAGTAAAGGTACGTACCTAACTGGTATATTGCTTGTTAGGTATTGGAGCTGGGCTTAAATGAGTCATCTTTGTATGCAAAATCGTAAACTAATAAATAACCTAGGGGTAAATCAATATCGGCACCAGATTTTGTATTTTGTGTAAGAGAAACTGGACGTATTCTAGACACATTCTGTATTAATATTAAATTGAATAAAGAATTTGGTTAACTACCGAACATAATCAAGCTGAAGGCAAATTGTAAATACGTTTTCAGTTATATAGAGAACTGTGATAAAACTTTCTGTGCCTACATCTCTTAGAGGTGATTTTTGTCAGTTGTTCATAAGCAGTTTATAATTTTGTAGCTAACCTAATCGAAAATATCTGTAAAATACAGTTCCGTCATACAGTTAGCTCTAAACGAATACGTTGATAATTCTCGGTACCGAAAAAAGTGAGAATTAAATTCTCACTTTTCATGCAACATTTTAATCTCTCAATTATCTTCACAGAAATGAGCGTGTCAAAGATTGCCGGCATTTACACCTCTATAGCAACTGCCAAAGTTTTTGTTGATAACAAATATAATTGGTACAGAAAAAGAAGTCGCACGATATCTCCATCTCGATCGTAGATAAGAGCTTTCTAATCGGGTCGAGTAACGTTTATGCTTACAAACTTGTTAACCGTCCGATGTTTCCAGTTGACAAATCTAAATGGTTTTAAGGAGAAAAAAAAAGACTTGTTGCCTTTTCTTTTCCTACGTCCAATTAGGCAATTAGGTGAAACTTAACTCAAAAGAGTATAATCAATAATCATTTATTTCGTAGATTTCATTAATAACACATATATTTTTAATTGCAGCAAAAATCTTAAATGAATAAAATTACTTTGGTATTTGTCAAAGCCTAGTTTGTCAAAGTGTTCCTCTCCCCATTTATAAAACCGTGCCAATGATAAAATATCTTATTTCCATAAAAATCCATTCCATATCATATTTATAACATAATTTAATTCAATACTGACATAACTTTCACATCTACAAGCATCTTTATCTGAATTATTATATCAAATCGTATTTTTATATGCTGCGGCAGAATTTATAGCTTCTTTCAATGTTCCCAATACGTGCACGCAAAGGGTATGTCATGGCGCAAAAATAAAACCTCTTGACGTAAAAATAAAGGATTTCGCAACAGGGCCTGCGGTCAGCAGTCTTATATTCATAATCATCATCGAACACATGATAGGAGAACGTAAGTATCCCACGTTATAGGAATTCAGCTACAATGTAAAATTGTATAACCACTTGGATGTACTTGTATTTACTTCGAGGCATTTACCGAATAAAAATTTCCGTGTAAATTAGCTATGTTTGAAGAGGTAAGGATATTGCAAAGTTGGAATTTACGACTCGGCTTCATCTTTAAATTTTACTATTTTTAACAATCAGGCAAAATATAATATTTTATAGTCATTGTATGTACAGTAATAGGCAAGCCAACTGATTAAAGAATGTTCAAGATATGGCATATAATGGCACTGCAAAAAGTGGGCATATTTCAGCTTGCACATAAATCTCCGGCAACGTATCCTGATGACTTTTAAACATCAAACAGTTTTGTTGGCATGTGCAAATTACAAACTGCCTTCCCAAGATTCTTAGACATACAAACTCATAATAGTTAACTCCGTCTTAAAAATAAATTGGCTGTTCTTGTAGAGAAAGGTTTTAGCAAATATGCAAAATTACAAAGTACAACAAGTTGCATAGTCCTCAAATTACTTAGCCCATAGATAGAGCGGAGTTGATAATACCTTTTTGATTTAGGGGAGATTTTTCATAGCTAATGCTAATTATCCAACAGAAAAGTAGTGTCCTAACCAGTTTTTAAAGCTCTCGTTAAGGAATTTTACCTGTCAGAATAGTGAATATTGGTACCTACTTATCGTCTATTTATAAACTATTATATATATATATATATTACATTTATTTATCTTTAAATATTCATGTTATATTCATATTTATTCTAGCTTATCCTTGGTACACCCCCTGCCTTTCTTAAATTTAGATAATTCTTTCCATCGAAAGGTTGCCTTGAAGAGATCGCTTCTAAGCGATAAGGCCGCCCATTGTACTTGTATCATGTGATGTATTTTTAATGATCTGTAACTGGTGTACAATAAAGTATTGTATTGTTATGCGTTTGGCGACCATCGCACTTGGGGACATTATTTGGAAGCATATTACGAGGTCATTCTGATAAAATGTTACCCGGTACTACGTATTTCAGATCATTGACGGCAGTAAGGCAGAAATAAAAGGCGTTTTTAATATCTTTGTTCATACGGATGGACCTCATATAGCTAATAAGGCTACTGCCTGGTCTGACGTCAATTTTGAGGACCAAAGTTCTACTTAATTCAATTTTTTTTATATATGTCTAGCATACATATTTAAATACACCAGAATAACATTATAATCTAGCCATAGATTCGGCCAATGGGTAATTTTGTAATCTTGTCAAAACATATCACTCACAACGTGTCCATCGGCATTTTTCTTATTGTCTCTATTTAAAGGGATGACACTTGGTTCATGTGTTCTTTAAAATAAGCACTTATCACAATATAACTATCGTTAAGCTAATTCAAAAGGTTTAGTTCTTTTGACCCAACCTTCTCACTATATCCGTGTTGTCGAGTAGCTGGATCGCCACGACGATCACGTGATGATGAAGCCTCTGTTCATGAGCCTCGGCGTAGTTTATATGTATTATTATTAGTATATATTATTATATTGATGACCTCTGTGGTGCGGTGGGCGAAGGTTCACCTGCGACGGAGGAGGTTGCGGGTTCGATTCCGGCCTCGAAACAATAATATGTGTACGATTTGCAAATATTTAATCCGAGTATTCTGGTCGTTATCTACGTATAAAAAATCTATCTATATAATGTATTGTATAAAGTATATAAGTCATCTAGTACCCATAACACAAGCTCTACTTACCTTGGTAGTACTAGATGATGCTGTGTGGATTGTCCAGTATTATTTATTTATTTATTATAGATGAATTCAATCTTCAGGTCCTGATGAAGATCATAATTTCTTACATACCAAGGAGCTCTTAATGCCATGGCAAAACTGAATTGTATCTGCAGAAGTATTAATAAAGCCTGCAGGCCACAGACGTTAGAGGAGGGGCCAGCCATGGATAACAGTTACATCAAATGTAGGTATCTAATTAAACTCAAGGCTAAATTAACAGTTTATTTAGTTTTTTGTTGTTTATTGATCTAGTCTAGGACGGCTAGAATTACTAGTACCTATTTATTGATCTATAATACGTTTCTTTTTTATGAAACAAAAAGTTACTAAGGCAAGAACACTAATACATGGAATAGGCACGCGTTCTACGTACGTATCACACATTTTTTACGAATGTATGTTGTTCATAGCTTAAGGACGTTATCTAGTACCTACTACCTAATATTAGTTTCATGATTAAGCTAAATGTGGTCGTGGACCACCACCGGTACCACGACTCGGTAGTGTATGACCTCCGGCCAGGTGGGATGACGACCTACGAAAGACTGTATGCTGGAAGCATCAAGCAGAAAACAGTGCGCTATGGCGCTCATTAGGAGAGGCCTTTGTGGACTAGCATAGGCTGATGATAATAGGGTACATTATTATTTACGTGCGCCTCGCATAGGCGATATTTGTCCTGAGGCAGGAATTAAACCCGCAACCTACTGCGTCGCAGATGGAAATTCGCCCGCCGCGTTACAGTGTTCGTCAACTTATTTTGCAAAAAATATTAAAAAATGACCAATTCAAATTGTTTATAATTTTCAATTACGTTACTTGTCAACGGTTTAAATGTAAAATACGTAGAACTCCAGATCTCCAGGTCGTCTAGGGTTCACACGCGCTAGGCTATCACGGAAAGCTATTACTACCGACACAGTTCTGTCCGTCGTCGGTCCGGATAATAAACTGTGCAGTTACGGGGCTTGTATTGTTCAAATTGCTTTGGGTGAAGCTGTATTTGTGTAAAATATGAATTTGAGTTATGGACTTGCGGTCTAGATTCTTAGTGCGATGTTATTTTTACTTGCTTCGTTAAAGTTCCATTTTAAGAACGAAGTTACTACGCATTGAGATGATTTGGAGATTTTGGGTGTACAGATAAGCTAATAATTTGGGAAGAATGTCAAATTTAAAAGAAATGACATATAGGTACATACAATTAACTTTGCTTCGGATTGATATTGAAATCGATCAGTTGAGCTTCTTCTAGATAATTTGCTTCAGTCTGAGTTTAATTGTAAAAACTACGTTCTAATCTGTTTAATTTTTCTGTCACTTTGGTGCTATTATGATAAAGTAATTACTTATTTATTTATATACATATATAAAAAATAAGCTTTAAAGCTATTAAAAGGACTTGAAATGAAGATTTTATTGATAGTTATGAGTGTCCGTTAGTAATGTTAGCCGGTATCTGCCATCGCAGTGAGAATTGAGTCTTTTACAAATAACAGGAACCAATCAGTGCTTTAATCACTATAAAATTCTGCATCAAAAGGAACGTTATGCAAACTATTTGATTAGGTACTTTATTTACGATTTCAGGTAATATAATCTGATTTTATGTGACTTTCAAGGAATCACATTACTATTGGATTAGTCGCAATCCTAAATTTAATGGCCGAAATTTGTTTGAAATATTTCATTTAGATATATCTAATTGTAAAATTCGAGTGGTGGCCTCATTCCTATTGCGCTACTCACTAAGTACTTCAATGCGAAGTAAATTGGTTCATGACATATTTACTAGTAAACGATAGTCCTGATTTATATCGCTATAGGCTTCGATCAGGTGTGAAGCCGATGAAAACCTTGATAGGCTAGAGATCCAAAAAAACTTACCTTCTTGCCCTTAAAAAATATCAAATTAAAAAAAGAATGGTTTCTATTTTCTGAATCTACGTAAATTAATACACTGTTTTTTTGGGACTCTACTACCACGCTATGTAAAGTTTAAACCCCTACTACTTATTTTGTTCTGTATTTTTGTGTGTTTTCCTTTTTTTTTGTAACTGTTTATTATTGTGTGTGGCAATAAATAAATTATTTTATTCTTTTTTCAAACACAGAGATAGCCAATGCAAACATATTCCAAGTAATTCTCCAGATCTGAGTGCGACCAGCCAAAATTGATGAATCACTAGCGCCCGGGCAACATCCTTTACCGATAACCGATCCCGACGCCATCTTTGTTCATCCGAGCGGCAGACCACATAAAGTTTACTTTATTCAAAAATATTATATTCCAGGAAACTTCTCATATATTTTGGGATAATTAGATTAGACATAAAAATAAAATACACCTATATAATTTAACTACGCGGGAATATATCACCTTACGTAATCTCACAGATCCTACCGTATACAACAAGCTAAGCAGTTGTTTATGTATAACTATTAGGTATTACTATTTATATGTGTTTATAATAAATAAAAGTGCTATATTTTTACCACAACAAAAGAATCCAAACAGAACTGCCCATTACCGTGATAAAGGTGGATAATATAAATGGTTAATATGATATTTTTGAGTCACGATTTCAAGACAAAGTAACGTTCAAAAGTTCTTAGCTCTATACTGCGGCGATAGGATCGCCCCCCTGCCGCCTTATTGATAAGGTTTCCATACACCCCTTGTATTGGAATGCTTCTGAGTTTATTTTATGTGATTTCTATACGGTTAAGCTTTTATATTCATTGTGGAAATGAATTGCTTTCGGCCCGGTAAGTTATAACGTGTTGTTTACTCATTGTACTTCTAATAAATTATCTATACTAAAATAATAAAAAATAAAATAAATTGATTCATGAAAACTCATTGCTAGACAAAACACAAGTGCACTTAATAAATAAATACAGCTAAGTATAACAATTTAGCCAGAACTAGGTAATCCTGTGTTTCAGGCGACAAGAGTGCTAAAAATAATACATAATAATAAATAGTAGTATGTATGAATAATTAGATAAAATGAAATTAGTAATGCTGGACAATCCACACAGCATCTACCACATTATCTACACACTAACCCAGACTTTCGCCCACTGAGCCTCAGAGGTCGTCGAATTAATGGATTTCAAAAATCGATAACTAAACGTCCAGACTGTCAGTCGTCGGTATGACCGTTATGCTGAAATCTGCGTTTATGTCAATCAAACTAAAAGGATATCGCGAGAGTCATTCGTGACTTAGCTTGGGGCTAGATAATGCTGTGTGAATTGTCCAGAAATATTATTATTAATAATAATCATTTTAATAGGCGACGGCTCCACGCGTGCCATTGTTTATTTATTTACATATTTTATACTTTTCCACGATAAACTATATACAAAACTTATTCTAAAAAATTAATACATTGGCAAACTTAACCCTAAAAAGAGTTCTCTTCCAGCAAACCTTATTAGGACTCTCTCTCCCAATAAGGTTTGCTGGAAGAGAACTCTTCCAGCAACCCTTATTGGGAGAAAGAACAAAGTGAAGAGAGAAGTGGGTACATGTGCATAAATAAAATTAGAAATAGACAGAAGATTAAATTTTAAATTACTTATTCAATATACTACTAAATACTATATATACTACTAAATACTATAATAGAATACAAGTATTGTTTAAAAGCGAATGCCATGAACGCATCCTATTTGCATTGCCGCTGTCGGTTGTCGAACAATTTCCTACATCGGAACAGCGCCATACATCACAGGAAAGAATAGCCACTGTAAATTGAAAGGAGCGATTATGATGGGCGAATAGATTCGCCCGGGGTCGAGACGACATCACGAGGAAGGGTTAAGGAGCAATGCTTCTAAGGCTCGAGTTATGGGCCGGGCCAGGCCGACACAATGGCCAATTTCATAGAATTTTCTTTGATGGATACGAGCGGAACAGTTAACGGGCTCTAACAATAGTGATGCCGGTAACTGTTCATTTATTTATGGGCACTTTATCACCCTATTGCTTTAATTCGTATAGCCTAAACTAATATTGTATTATTGTCACTTTGTTTATCAAATTATTTTTTTGGATTTACGTAACGGATTTAAAGATTGAAAGTATATTAAGTACATTTACCCACTATGGTAAGGATATATATGGTACGTTATGTACCACCAACGTGAGTTTTGCGTAGACATAATAGTGTCTGCGCAAAACTCACGTTGGTGGAACTCAAGCAACCTCCTATGTCGCAGGCAGACCTGCCGCGCCATAACGGTCGTCAATAACCAAAACACCTATTAAACCTTTGCCCTTATGTACCCGAAGCATACTAACTTAGAAGCCTATTCTTCAGCCCTACCCTAAACCTCAGGTCGATTCGACACAGCCGCTTGCGCCTCACAGCCCCGACGATCACAAAGCTTTCTCATTAGCCGTCCGGTCAAAACCGTGACACTAAATTCATTTCGGTGAAAAAAATATTCCTCTCGTTTTGTTACATTTCTCGGTCGGGAAAAGAGCACAAAAGATCTTCTTAGTTGAAGCGTGACTGTTGTAATTAGGCTGCGTTGTACTTCGGCAGTTTGTCAGAGCTTTGTGTGACATGGCTTATGTAGCCTATGGATCTTACAAGATAATCTTCTGGTTTTGCTATTAGCCTGTGTCGTGCCTTTGTTGGGCAAAGGTTCCTTCCCGTTTCTCATCACGATGCTGATTCTCATCACGCCTACAATTTCTGTGTATTTTCGGAAGGCATTAGATGTCGATTTTGTCAGTTCTCATTGGATAATTTCCGCGCCAAGCGCTATTTTTCCTTACATTACAGGTATATCACGCATTACCAGCTTTTACACTGGTAATAAATAAATATAATGCAGGACAATGCACACATCATCATCTAGCCCGAAGCTAAGCAGAGCTTGTGTTATGGGAACTAGATGACTGATATACTTATTACAATACATTACATATTTTATTATATGGACCTAGAAGATGACCTAGAAAAACCAAGAACACAGATCGGAATCGAGAAAATACCAGACAGCAGATCGTCCAATAATAAATAATTGTTGGTGAAAGCCTATACCGGGGAGGCCTATGTCTAGTAATGCCACTGCTGGACATAGGCCTTCCCGGTATACCTGTAAAAAAAATCCAGCTGAAAATGCACTCTTTAGGCAACTAAACCCGCAGTTGTAATACTTTATTTCAATGGCTTAGGATCGGAATGTTCTCGCGAGCAGCGTGCGTTGGAGCTGCCAATCACGCCGCATCGCATAAAACCGGCCTTATTATGCAACTTCCAATTTAAAGTCAAAATTATTTTTGAGGCTGTCCCTCCAGACCCGTCGGGGCCCGGATTATAAATCATTGCTGGCATGATGCAGGCGTACTGGCACTTTAGTTGGTATCAAAATTATCGCCCGCAAGCATTGAATATTCGAAGCAGTCAAACTTCAAACTACAAAGTGCTTTATTTCCTTTAGACATCACAGGACTCTGGGACACGTCACAATTTCAAATTGCATAAGTAAACCTAGGAAATGACGACCGATGGGGCGCGGTGGGCGAAGGTCCGCCTGCGACGCGTGAGGTTGCGGGTTCGATTCCCGCCTCGGAACAATTGTGTGCACGATCTGCAGATATTTGTTCCGGGTGTTCTGGTCGTTTTCTATGTATAATAAAAATATATATCTATGTAATGTATTTTATTATGTATATCAGTTATCTGGTACCCATAACACAAGCTTCTGCTTATCATGGGGCTAGATAATGGCTGTGTGAATTGTCCAGCATTATTTATTTATTTATTTATTAGGAAATAAAGTGATCACTTTGATTATTTGTTCACTTCAATCTTTTTAGGTAAAGTTTCAGGTTACGTTGTTGATTATTGATTTCACTCTGAATGCAATGGCTCTATTTTCATAATTATCGCATTAGTAAGCAAAGTTTACTCTAAACAATAAAGTCATTTATAACGGGATATTTACCATGATTTGGTTTTTTAGTTTTTGAACTTTTTAAACGACATTCATCAATCAGGTTTAAAAAAAAGAAGGTCGGAGTTACGTCCACCTGCTGATATTAAAATATTCGTTGTTTAATGTTATCGCATACTGTCAATCAAAATTTTCCATTTAAATTTTAAACACAGATCAATTTGTCTAATTACAAATCGTTGATAAGCCAACTGAAAATTCAAATTACGTAATTAATTATGGGTTTGTTTTGACTGTCACTTTTTCTTCAAAATATAATGCAGGTTTAACAAAAAATGTCACCGAAAAAACAAATTTATTCATGAGTTAATAACCTACCTACTGATTACGGACCTCCCATGTTAATCAGCTAATTACTCGCTCTCTCAGGTTAATCAAGCCAGCACTTTTACTTACAATCTAGCACACTTCCTCGCACACCTACTCTACATATTAGACACTAATTATACCTTGTTTTACTAACTTTTACACGTGCTACTAGAACCTACTAATGGTTAGTGAGAGGGGCCAAAGGGGCAAAAACACCTGTTATATTTATCTCTTCTAAAATAACTGAACTGGCTTTACATCTACATAATTATAAGTTCCTATAACATACACTAAATAATAAAAAACTAAGCTGTAGTCTTCTGCTTTATGACACACTCTTCATACTGTCAAAATGCAACAAATCATTCAATATCATACGAAAACTATAATCCATTTGCATGAATCTATTGAACCGCCGTCAAACAATGAAAATGTTCTCTTCCTACTATGCATTCTTCAAACTAATGTACAACTCATAATAAACCTGTTTAAAAAACTGTACCTACTATTTATTCGTTAGAATAAAAAGAATAGAACAGAATAGTTTATTTGTAACTCAATACACAAAAACATAAAACAAACATGATTAAAAAAATAAAAATAATGGAGAAACAGATTTTTGTAATTGAGTCACAAAACGGACTCTATCTCAGCATGGTTAGTTGTAAGCATGTTACAACCAACGCTACGCGTTAGGTTTTAGATGTAATAAAGAAACGAACTTATAGACCTAAATACCACCATTCTTTATCTATCTTGTTTATAGCTCCAGGTTTCTTATTATTTTGTACTTATCTACACATGTGTTAACTTCTTTTGTGGAAATAAATTTTATTCTATACTATTATTTTTTCGATCAAATGACTACCATTGATAATATTTTCATCAGCCTATAATTAGTCCATTGCTGGACATAGCATTGGTATTATAAATTAGCAAAGGGTAACAGTTTAGTATTATTATTTGATTGAGGCCAACGATATTCGGATAACTAAAACAAGATCCTGTTTCATAACCAAATAGAAGTAAAAAATGTAGAGCTGTCATATCAACTTATATCAACCTGGGCATCTATAGTCAGGTTCTGAGGAGGAAATAAGTTATGCTATTGGTTTTATTAAGAAACTGTTTCAATAGCTTTATTATTCTTCACATGGACGGATTTTTGACGTATTGTGCTCGTTGCGAATGACACATTATGCACCGTAACGTAGACTCCCTGCCTTAGACGAAAAAGATATAAAATAGCGCAATAGGTAGCGCATCCCGTATCCAGGAAAGGTACGGGTTCAAATCCCGTCGAAGTCAATTTTGTTTGGGACACTATTAAGTTTTGTTTAGAAGATACAAAATGTTTTGGACATGAAACAAACACATAAACCATACAACGATAATTTATGACAGAATTTCTGATCATTTGATCACCATACCAATAAAACCCTATATAGTTAAGTAAATATAACAAGAACATTATATTATATCTATCAAGCCGTTGTATTACTCACTCGTGGGCGGAAAGTTGAAGGCTCTAGTCTAGAGGGTACCTACATCATAATGTCAAAGCGAGCCTTCGGAACGTATGTCGCACACGGAACCATCGAAACATGCTATTGAAGGGACATAAATCTGAACTAGACCATTTGAAAACCCCACACGGCTTGAGATATCATTTTTCATGTTTGAGTCGTTGAGGTTGTAGAAACTGACAGCTCGAATACGAGGGACTCTGTGTTTTGCGCGTATTTCTAAAATACTGCTGGATATGCTTTGTGGTATTAATAAAATAATAATAAATAAATAAATAATGCTGGACAATCCACACAGCATCTAGCCCCAAGCTAAGCAGATCTTGTGTTATGGATACATTTTGATTCGCGAATTCGCGTGCGAAGCCACGAGTTAGAAATAGTATTTGAGTACTCAAATGTAATCACAGTGAATTAAAAAGTTAGGTCTACCTTCTACTATACCAACCCGAAATGTTTCTAGTTTTAGTAGGGCCCTTCTACGAAGACCAGATGGAAAACCGAAGGACAGGAGAAGGGCCCAAAACATTTCAAAGTGCAAAAACTTTTTAACAACACAATTTTAGAATCATCTAACGATCGAGCATGTTGATTCATAAAATGTATTTACTCGTTACCTTACCTAAGACATGTTTTGGCAAATTAATAATCTTCATCTTCAGGAACTCTTTATATACCATAACTACATATAAATATAGTTATTATTGTTATTATTTCTAAATAAATTGCTGCGCCCTTACAAGGTACATGTACTACCTCTAAGCTAGTAACACCTAAGCTAATATTATGAGACAATGTATCTAATGTATGTGTAGGCAATAAACAAATGAATATGAATGGAATTTACTATTTCAGTTTTGTAACAAGTTAAAACTATTGTTAAAGTAGAACTAGTTTAGAACGAAAGCTGTACGCCCATATTCAACGGTAACTAAATAAGAAGCAAATTACATTCAAGTCTGTAAAGTAGGTATACCAATTTATACTGATTAATAAACCAATTTGGTAGGTGCTAACTTAATCATTCTCGTCCATAAAATGATTTGGCATCATTCTCAAAAAAACGAGCTCATATCCGGTAAGGCATAATTAGAAAATACGAGTAATAACTAAATTCAATGCCTTGATTGTCCCACACTTCAAAATAGATGTTATTATTCTACAAAAAAAAATATCTTTTGTATTTATTATTATATTTTAGACGCAGTAATTTTTTGGACAAGTCGTTTCATAATACGTAATATTTTATTTATTACGCAACATTGTCAAAAAACTGCCTTTTGAAACTGGGTATTCGGGAAAAACGAACGAAATTACCCGAAACGAACTTAAATTGTCAATAAAGCCAGCATCATAAGGAAAATGCTCAACCCCTTTGATAAAACTGAGCTCAACTTGCAAAATAGCTTATGGAGTCACGTACAAATCGGCACAATCGAGTGATTCTCGCCCTAGGAAGCTTAATGCCGTATTGGCCGTGCGCATTTCATCCGCGATATATAATATGTCATTGGAATGGAGCAAAAACTAGTGTTGGAGCGCGACTGCGCCCGCCGCTCGGCAAAAACCCGCATTCACCTACAATTACAAACCATTTATGGATTGCTACGTGCCTAACATAATAGTTAAAACCTAACACTTTTCTATTAAGATTTATATAGTCTGCTACTGTTGCGATATCAATCGTTTTCTTGTACACCTTACGAATTTCCTGTTTCTTTGGAAATGTTATTTGTTATGTTTTGCCACTCACCTTTGTATATTTTTATACGTTCTTATTTCGATCTTTATGTTTGACTACGCAGAGTTCCGATATCTACATGATAATGTGATACAAATTCAAACAAAATGACCTCTAAATAACCTAGTTTGGGTTAATCCAACCAGGAAGAAGATTAAAACCGTACAAAGTAACCCACACAAAGTTCTAGAACAACCTAACTGACAAACGTCAGAGCGTATCAAACGCGCATCTCCGTAACTCGCCATTTTATAGAAAAACGGCCGGGGGCGCATAGCTCGGCAATTACAGTCCGCGGACAAGCTATCGTCCGTCTGCCAGAGCCAAGATGGCAGCGAATACCAACCAAGATTGACTAGTAGCTCTACTCCTCGGGCGATCAGGTACCTACCTACATCTAGCTCTGGAATGAAGCTCTTGGAAATTAAAATAATTTTTTCTTTAAGCGTTCTGTGATTATCTTAATTGAATGCAATTCAAATGTTGTTCTGGTCAAGTCTTTAGAGAAATTGCTTGTATTACACACTCACTGGTAGGAAGTAACGCGTATTACCTGCAACAAAACAAGATATTTATTAATTACATTTAAATAAACAGATATAGACACCAAAAAGTTTGTTATCCAGAAAGAAAAAAATGTAAGTTGTTGTAGTACGAGGTTAACGCATTCCCTGCCCAGCTTTACTGCCGCCACTAGGCGCTGCTGATATAGACATGTGTGCTTAGCCAATGAAGATAACGCTTATCAAAATCAAAAATAATTTTAACCACATAGATAAGTTAAAAGTGCAATTATTAAAATTAAAATAGACAAGAAAATAAAGAGATGTTCTTTATTAGTTTTTATTGCATCAAAAAAATAGTCTGAACTAAAATAAAGACGAAGAAAACTAGTGCCAGTTAATTATTGGATGGATTCACCGTCGAAAAACGTTAGAATATAATTCTCCCATGAACCGGCCCGCCTCCTAAACAGCAAGTCCGTCATTAAGTAGGTGCCCGTTAACCCAAAACCACATAAGTCACATTTATTGCTGCATCAAAAAGCAATCAAGAGACAAAAGCAAGAGCGAGTCATTCGCCGGAACTAACCTAAATATACTCGAATCGGACCTAATCGATGCCACACCAAGGTTACAGGTTAATGTCGTTGCAAACGGGATACTTTCTACCAAACACTGGTATCAGATCAGTGAAATGTGGCCACGAGATGCTTGTAGATTAGCGATAAGACGCCATCTTGTTTATGACAGGCTGGTTTTCACGGGACAGTTGCTCGTTTGCACTGCCCTCAAACTGCTATTCGCCAAAGACGGATGTTTTAGGAAAAATACTGGAATCCTATTGGTAGTAGACCCATTCTAGGATAATAAATATAATCCTATTGGTGGACCTCATTCATATTATCAGTTCATAATCTTCATCGTCAGTCACCATTAAGTGAGATTTTTGTAAAATGAAGGTCGATTCTTGATAAGAACCCGATACATAGTAATTCTTAATTCTAATAATTACGTATTCAAATAGCGTATGTCTGTTAAAAGTATTTAAAAAGACCTAGGTATCTTAAAAAGC
Organism: Eupithecia dodoneata; assembly: GCA_947044415.1. Taxonomy (NCBI): domain Eukaryota; kingdom Metazoa; phylum Arthropoda; class Insecta; order Lepidoptera; family Geometridae; genus Eupithecia; species Eupithecia dodoneata. Next base: position 11,862,741 of record OX345664.1, on the reverse strand, counting down.
AGCATCGTAAAGGTACTCTGTAAATAGAAGAGTCTAATGCAAGTAGAATTTTATGAACAACAATAAAATGCATTTTATGCAGCTGTCGTTTGTACGTGTTTCTACATATTTGCTTATTGCGTGTAATTCCGTGGGCAAGTACTTTAGCAGTTATATTGCCCCTAACGAGTAAGTTGCAAAAAGGAACAGAACGAGGTGAAATTCACACAAGCAAATGGCCATTTAGACGGTGACAAATTGACTCATTTGAAGTAAACGTTGTCTGCCATAGTAATCAGGGTAACCAACAGGGCAAATGCTAGGTCATGAAATAACATCTTGAATACACAATAAAAACAAAGAATAACAACCAGTTGTCTATCTCAGATATCTAATGATATAATAATATAGGAAGATGTCACACCGAGTATCAAAGGCGAAGAACCTTTCATCATCACTTGGAGGGAAACGGCTTCAGATAGGATTGGAAGAGAGAAGGAGCGGCATTTGACCAACAATAATTAAAAATTAATAATTTTCTTTAATTAACGATTTAACTAAGTTATTACTTTTCTCTGAATTTCTGTCTTTACAGTTCTGCCGTGGCAAATCTTGCGCATTACGAAACGAAATAATATTTATTATATCGAAAAACGGTAAATCTGGTATGAACGGTAATTGAATAATGCTGTTCCTTCGAGAAACAGATAGAATCAGACAAGAAACTGAATCAGTATGTTATCGGCCAATGCGAAATTAACAAGAGTTCGCAGAAACTGATTTGGAAGCACTGATAACATTATGTTATTCGTTTCCAAGCCTAAAGTCAAAGAGCATTATCTATCTTCATAATTTTGTTGTATTTTATGTATATAATATATGTATATAATATAAATATAGAATTTATTTTTTGCAATTTAGGTTATATAGTATTTTATATTTGGTATTATTATATAGTATATATTAGTATAATGAATAAGTAAGTTAAAATTTAATCTTTTGTCTATTTCTTATTTCATTTATGCACATGTACCCACTTCTCTCTTCACTTTGTCTCTCTCTCCCAATAAGGTGTGCTGGTAGAGAACTCTTTTTAGGGTTAAGTTCGCCTTTGTATAAATTTTCTAGAATAAGTTTTGTGTTATGTTTTTCGTGCAAGAAGTATAAATAAATAAAATATGGAGGCCAAGCTTTGAGGTTGTATAGGCAAGCTGGAGAACGTAACGTGGAATATTCTAGTAATAAAATAGTTATACAGGGGTTTTTTCATGAAAGCGAAATGTCAGAGCTCTGAAGCAAACATTTCTTAGATTGATGCCTAATGGCAGCCTAATGGTGCATCTACCTTATTACATTCAGCAACGAGCACTCAAACGACACTTTAGCACTTTGACTGCGATTTTTTTCGACGACTGCGATCTTTTTTTTACCTAAAAAATTCGTGCTGCCGCTCTACATAGCGGTTGTGTCGCGCCGCACATGCGTTTCGTTCGAAAAATATTACGGCTGTGCTGAGTCACAAGGATCTGTATTTTCTCAGCCGCTGCGCTAGTGTGGATTTACGCATATTAGTCACTTGTAGAAAACACATACCGTGTGATTTCAGCAGTCAAAGTGTTAACGCGAGATTTAGGTATGCAGTTTTAAAATTTTGGATAGGACACATAGAAATACGTTAAATTGTTTATTTTAAGCTTAGTATTAAGTTATAGTTGTTAGCGTGTTGGTGTATTTTTATGAAAGTTAGTTTTCAGTTAGTATATTTTATACTAGCTGCGCCCCGCGGTTTCACCCGCGTGGTGATAGATATTTGGATAATATACAATATATCTTTATAAATTGTAGACTATGTGTTATTATGATGAATAAGCTATATTATTGTAAAGTTTCATTAAATCCATTCAGTAGTTTTTACGTGAAAGAGTAACAAACATCCATCCATCCTTACTTACAAAGCTGCCCTGTAATGGCAAAGTGAATATGAAATATTATCATATTAATAATTAGTGTCTCACCATGCAATCATTTGATGGCATGTAGGATGTAGACAGCCCCATAATCCTAATAAATTCCAAAAGCCTCTAATCAATTAGGAAGCATAAAACATTTGAAATATATAAAAGGTTACAACTTCTAGTCCGATGCACATATAAATGGGTAGGGTTACATATTAATGGTATAAGTTTGGGGCGCCCCCCGCCGCGTGCGAGATATGTTACCTGCTCGAAGGAAACAAACACACGGATATTGACGTGGCTATAAATTGACAGAATGGCCCTGCGCCCTGATTAAGAAACTAATTGTCGGTGCTCGGATGCTGGTTTGTATAATATCGATTTGTAGTTTTATTTTTAATCCAATAAAATCATGTTATTATTCGGTGATGCGAACCGTAGCCTGGGAGTCATTTTTGATACCTATGCAATGCAACCTTTTTAGTTTTTAAATATAAAACGTTCTATTTGCATTCCATTAACGAATATCTGACGACCACGGTGAGCTAAGGTCCGCCTGCGACGCAGGGGCAATTGTGTGTATGATCTGTAGATATTTGTTCCGGGTGTTCTGGGCGTTATCTATGTATAATAAAAATATATCTATCTATGTAATGTAAATGTATGTATATCAGTCATCTTAGTGGCCATAACACATGTTCAGCTTAGCTAGGGGCTAGATGATGCTGTGTGGATTGTCCAGCATTATTTATTCATTTATATCCTTTGATTTTTTATGTGTAATGAGTATCAGTGTTCTAGTTAAGTATAATTTAATAGCAGTTTTTTAACACGTGTAAGAGAATGAACGAAGTGTGACTCGAGCATTAAGGCGTGGTAAATAATCAATGTTTGAATAGAGCCATAACTCAAAACTTGTCAAACTGTACTGTGTGAATTTCACACTTGGGCATGAATGAGTTCAAACAAATCGTCTCCTTTCAAACATACTTAATGAAGCTAGAAATAATAACATATAAATGGCATATACCAGCTTGTATACTTGCGATAATGACCCGTGAATACCTAATACCAATTGTAATTAAATAATATCCCAAAAAAATATCGACGGATCGGTTTAAATATAACGAAATTTTTTTTAAACCGACTGGAAGGAGAAGGCCCGACATTTTTGGGATATTATTTCATTTTTTTGAGATTACCCCGAGCGCGACGGATTACGCACTATAATAACAAAACCTTATAATTATAATTATTCTCATAGCGTTAATTTAAAAAACTAATTTACCTATCGATATATAATTATAATGAATTTATGATTTTAAAATAGGATGTACTATATCTATTTTTGTTGTCTGTAGTCTTTTTCATATAGCATTATAATATGTGACCTGTAACCAAAAGTTAACGTAACCGACAACCGCTGGGGTAAACGTGTTCTTGAGTGGAGACCACGACTCGGTAAACGTAGGTCGGCCTCCGGCCAGGTGGCATGACGATCGAAGGACGATGCGAAGGACTGCGGGCAGATGCTGGATGCGTCAAGCTGAAGACAGGGCGCTATGGCGTTCATTGGGGGAGGCCTATGTCCAGCAGTGGACTATCATAGGCTGCTGATGATGATGATGAACCAAAAGTTATCAATAAATAAACTATATATCTTAAGACGCTATATATTTCGATTCTATCTGCAAACGGCTAGAATATTTGAAAGCAAGCATGTTATTAATGAAGTTCGTAAAAGGCGCTGCAGTAGGAGGTCCGAGAAAGCGCGCAGACACCGGAAGCCTCCTCAATACCCGCGATTCTACCAATGCGCTGGCAAACCTCGAGTAACCACCAGGTAACTACCACTTACAGCTTGTACATGATCACTAAGATCCAACATCTACCTCTATATATTTTAATATTTTTGTAGGTTTGACATTATGTAATTTGTTGTTAATTGAAGAATTTTATATTTCATTGAGTTACTAGCTGCGCCCCGCGGCTCGCTCGCGTGGAAATCCATGTATCAACCAGTTTATAAAACTTCCTCTTGAATCACTCAAAAAACCGCATCAAAATCCGTTGCGTAGTTTCAAAGATCTAAGCATATATGTATAGGGACAGACAGATAGAATAAAACAAAGTCGCTTCACGCTATGTAGTTATTATATATATATATATATTATTAGGTTTGACATTATGTACCTAATTTAAAGTTAGCGCCTGTATGTAGTACAATCTTAAGTACTATACGTGTTACGTACACGGCTAGTCTACGTTGAGATTGGACGTACTGAACGAAATCCGGCTAGGAAGATACTGATATCTTCCTAGACGAATTTCGCTCAGTGATATCGTCTCGAACACGAGACAATTAATTTTTTTCACTCTTGCCATCAATTGGTACATGCCTCAAAAATATATTATTATATTATTATTTTTAGCCATTGTTGTCCCACTGCTGGGCAAAAGCCTCCTTTTTCTCCTTCCATTCCTCGCGATCCAACGCTGCAACAGGCCATGATGGAAGATGTGCCTCGAGCTCGTCACGTTAGCATAATAATGAGTAGAAAATAAATATTTTAAGCAACATTCTCTATCTGTCTCTAGTCTCGAATAACGAGTAAGACCGTGGATTGGAGTACCCGTGTATGGAGTTTTACCTTAGTTCTGATTAGATGGTAATTACCCGCTGATTGCTGGGTAAGGCGTCAGCGCGGCTATTCAGGCTAACTGGTAGACAATGACACACATAAGGAGAAACGCTGTGGGGTTCACACGGGGTCTATTGAACGATGAGTTTCGACTATATTGGAAAATATTTAAACAATGTGGGTAATTATCTCAGCGAGCTATGGAAAGAGCTATGCTCGGGGTCTCTCTGAAGGATAGGATTCGTAACGAAATCATCCGACAGAGAACTAAAATTACCGATATAGCTCAAAAAATTTGCATCTATGTAATGTATTGTATTAAGTATACTTATAGAATACTATTAAAGATCGTACAAACATTAGTCCCAAGGCGGTAATCGAACCCGCAACCAGGCCGACCTCCACCTGCCACGCCACGTCAGTCGTCATTATCTAGAACAGAAATCCTAGCACTATTTTAAAATCTGCTAATGAATATCCGGCCGACAGTATATTTTTATCGTTTGATTATTTCATGTTGCGTTGCCGTGTCCCTAGATGTACCCACCTCTAGCTTTATTAAAGTTTTATTTCATGACAACTGCATGTAAATATCAGCTGATACTTACGATAACTTAGCCTCTGCCATTAAAGTTAAGAGTATACAATTATAATAAATATTAAAAGACTCAGTTTCCAATATCGGTTGCGCAACGCATCGAAGAATTGTAAGCCAAGAGGAATACCTTCTTTACTATACTTGGACTATAAAAATCTTTATCGCTTTTCTTCCCACTTGTTCCGAAGTTCGTCAACCTCATATATTTTATTTTAAAATTTACAATACAACTAAATATGTACATACGATTACCATCCAATTAATCAATATAAATATTGTCATTTACCGGTTTTACTGCGGGTTATTACTTTATTTGAAGTCTTATTTAGCTGAACTCAATTTACGAATTAGCGTCTCGACACTGTGGAATTGTAAACTATGTAAAGGCTTGTGCAGACACCTTTCTCAGTAGTTTCTATCAGAGAAACGTGGGATTTTTTAGTTACGACTGTTGTTTTTTTTGCTCTTTTATTTAAGTATGTAAAAAAACAATCGTTTTGGGCATCATTTTAATTAAGTTGTTTATACATAATTATTGCGCCTCTCGCTCAGTCAAAACTATACGGAACCCTTAAAAATTAACAAAGATCTTCTCGAGTGTGAGTTGTCCTTTGCATTTTGCGGTAGGAGAAACTGGTATGAATCCAGTCCGGTCCAAAAACCAAGAGACTTGATTCGGACGAATCTTTGAATGCTTTTTAGAAAAAGTACAACTGGTCCGCGAACGAGGTGTAACTTATCCCAAAACATAACATTTCTCATAACTTAGAACAATCAAATCCTATAGATAAATTAATAAATCAGACTGAAGCTATAAAATTTAAATGAGCATTTCGAGGAAACTGACTTAAATAGACCGGCTCAAGTTAGATAATGTCATTTTCTAATAGCTCCAGTTTATGTTTGTGGTACGTACTACCACAGTATTGCTATTCTGTGCATTGATGTTATCGCGCCTACAAAGCTACATCAACCGAATTTAAGAATTGGTTAGAAGAGTATGTAAAAAAAAAAATATCTTAACCCTCCATCGCACATGTTTTCGTGTCGAGTTAGACAAATCATCTAAACTAAACTAATATTTTCATTGAATCCTGTTCCTTCAGCTTGTTCCAGTAAACAGTGTGAATATCGCTTAGGTTTTCACCATTCGTCGGTTCGAATCATAAGAGGGCATTGTTTGACACGATGTACTTTGACAACGTGACAATTATTATTTGGTGTCAATAGCACGTCGTGAGTACTAAGAGAGTGTAGACTCGGGTTTAGATCCCGGGACGAATCTGGTCTCGAATTCCCGGGATTTTACCCAAATGTGTTACTTGTCTCGGGTCGAGACTCGAGATACGCTTAAAATAATTTCCAGATAGCATAAAATATTTTTTCTCCTAAGCTATTTATTATATTAGAACTGACACATATTTGCACAGATTTTGTTACAAAAATATAAAATTATTGAATGACACTATACTTCTGCTGTAACAGGAGCATGTTTTTCCTCTATGATAGATAGTTTATATAAAATTGGTTCAATCAACATTTTTGGATATCCTTAGCGGTTCATCACATCAAAACATTTTTTTAGAAAATTCTCGAAATCCCGGGATTTTAACTTGTTGCGTAATCCCGGGACTTTGAAATGAGACTAAACTCCAGTTCAGAGGAACGTGTACCGTACGCATTCGTGACTGCTTATATAGACATTGACCACTTAGTTCTCTACATCACACGTCTTTTTATAAGATTCTCGGCATCCCGGGATATTACCTTGTTGCATAATCCCGGGACTATGAAATGAGACCTAGCTCTAGTTCAGAGGAACGTGTACCTTGCGCATTCGTGACTGCTTATACAGACTTTGAGCACTTAGTTCTGTGCCAGCCTTTCTCGGAGCTTCGCATATTCCCGTATCTCTAATCATTGCTATTCAGGAGTATTCAGGTCACTTGTCAACTTATAATAATTTGCTTGTACTGGTATTTATTCACTAATTTTACATGAATGTTACGCTTGTGTTTTTACCCGACTGCGCTAGAAGGGGGGTAATCTTGGCGCGATGGTTGAAGGTTACTATGGTAGGTATAGGTATGCTACGCATGTGGTTGCGGGTTCGATTCCCGCCTTTAGACAAATATTTGTAAAATCTGCAAATATTTGTTTCGAGTGAAAAATATAGATAGATACAAAATAAAGTAAAATGACCATCTCCTCCCTAACTTAGTAAAATAATACCGAGAGCTGAAAATGTCCAAGGTCCTCTGTGATACATAAGACGATAAGTTTATTAGGATCTAATTTCGTCATCATTACAGCCTCAGTTTTATAAAATCATAAAACTGAAATGAACATCAATTTAATTAGTTATGGCGACGTGCTTGTATCAGTACCGATACGCAAGATATTCTAAGTGGTTAATCACCTTATAAGGTGTCAAATAATTTATTTAAATTGGTCAAGATTTGAGTATTCCTACAGCCATTGATTCGTACAGATATCGCCGTTCTAAATGTAGACATGAATATTTTTTTCCTATTTTGAATAATACAGCGACACTCGCGCTGCTCTCGTCATAAATTGACAAGTTTATATCTTTACGAACACTTATAGATTTCTTGCTTTCAGGGTTCCGTAGCGAGGCAGAACCCCGCTGCTTTGGGCTCCGTTGCTAAGTCTCGCCATGCAACCTAGGCTCGCCACAGTGCGCTTCTTAAATGATAAATGAATGTATTGTTGTATAACTAGGTGGTAACTTACATTGGTCTTATATTCTATCGTGCATCTCTAGTCTGCCATGGTCGGGTTCACAACATTCGGTTCTTTATTTCATCAAAACAAAATGGCTGCTCCAAACGAAAAGTTCATACTTTTGTATATCGTGAGATTTACTACTTTAAACTTATTGCAATTTTTAGGGGAACTTAGTGTCCCTAACTAAGGATTTAAGGTGCGATTTACCCAAAACATGTAATCTTTTTTTACAATAAACGATATTTTACTATCTCCCCTTAAATATGACGGTAATAAATTGTAAATTTCTGGACTCTCTAAATTATAGAAGAAATAGTTAAATATGTTTTACCCTTTTATAATACTTAAATATTAAAACAAGTAAAAATAACTTGTTTACCTATCGGTGCAGGACCCTAGTTGCGCAAGTCTGACTCACACTTAGCTTTATTCTCCTCCGGTACACGGCCGCAGTAATAGGTATAGATTATGTTTCACTTCAGTATATTTGTGTTGTTTTAATTTTATAGTTGAAATTAGTTTTATCTCAGATCGTTTTCGAATAGCGACCGTCGCAGTGTCACCTTCTGGGACCATAAATAAATGTTATTGTGCTTCGCCGAATACATTTTCAATTTGGATACATTGTCGCTAATTGAGCAAAGGTTATTTGAGACGTTTCGGTGATAAATATACGTGAAAAATGTTCGTGGGAATGTTTTAACATAAGCAGAGTGGCGATTTACGGGCCTGACTTTGTAACAACTAATTGTATGGGAAATACAGGATCCCATTAAATCACACAATTCAAAACACGCTAGCTGCACGGGCGCCGGGCCTAATTGAAAGTAGCGAGCACTCGCTGCCTAGATCTAGCGAATTAATTAAACCCTAGATTCTCTCCCGGCTTACGCGCGAATACCTACTCCCCCGCCACTTTGTACTTGTCCCTTGCTAGCATAAATTATACATTAACACTCGGTTTTATGGATTAAATTCCTATGTCCCTTCTCACACGCTCTCCATCCCATTTTAAACCATAAAGAATCGTTTTAAAGTCGATATTGAAACGAAAATTGATAAGTATGAATGTGAAATCAAACAAGGAGCGTAGTTAATAATTTATTGATATAAGACATGCGAAGCCCATAAAGTTACCTTTGGCACACGTCTCGGTCTCTTTTAATTTGTAAGTCGTTAGCATTAGCCGACGGATTCGAGAAGTACCCCAAATATAGAGATTTGGCCGCGTCGTCGGGGGCATACCAAACACGGCCGTATTTTACCACTTCCAACAATATCAAGAAACTTTAATTTATGTCAGCCAATACCGACTGTTAATTGTTTAATACAAATTCTAACACGAACAGGAAATTGTGCTGGGAAATTAATGACTCAATTAAAATAACTTTTAGGCTTAAGCTTGAGGAGATTTTTCCATATTGGATAAGAGTCAATGTGTTTGCAGCAAGCGTTAAAAGTAAACAAATAATTAGAAGGATGGAGTCAGAGCTTCATTAAGCGAGCAAACAACGATAGCAACCGTAACAAGCATCTGTGTGTCGAACAAAAGTCATAACTGGTGAACAAACACCAGTTATCGCTTAGAGCAGGCGTTTGGGCCAAATAGAGGGGGCGGCGCGCCAGACCACGTTAGAAAAACTTATAGAAAATGACAAGACACCGACAAGGACGGAGATAGCGCGGGCATAGAAACGAGCAGGATGGAAGTAAAACTCGTTCTCCAGCATTCCGTCGTATGGTGGATTTCGGAACGGGGGCATAACGATACGATTAGGTTATGCTGTTTTATTTCCGAGGATAGTAAAACTAAGTAATTATCTATCGGTTTAAGTGAAAAATGATGGCTTCGTGAGGGAACCGTTCGGCCGGGATGTTATTAATTTTGATTTACAATGGAGAGTTGCGAATTGAATTATTAAATTGAAGGTTTCTTTTTCCAGGAACGACCTTCTTCAAACTCGGGACGTTTTTGTAAGCTTTGGAAAGTCCTTAGTGCAAGTAACTGTGGGTTTTCAGTGCATAGTGCGAGAATCCGCCTCCGCTACCCGTGCTACTACTAGGCATAAGGCACTAGGTGGGAGAGTGAATAAGGAAAATATCAAAAATGACTTTTAGATATTTTCCTTATTCACTCTCCCACCTTGAAACATCTTTGAGCATTATTTTGTTTATTTAGATTACAACAACAAACATTACCATTTCATTAAGTATAGGTACATCCGTTCTGTCACAGTCAGATAAAAATATCTTAGGTTCCTACAAAAATACTTGGTCCCATAAAAAATATCTTCGCAAGAGATTCGTAAAAGTACCTACTCACTAAAGTATACATCACATTAATAGCCATTACAAATCCACAGCTGGACATATGCCTAACCTGATTACCGTACCGACCCATTCAAGTACCTACGTGTTCCTGAATAAAAGGATTGTATCAAGGAACATGATTAATAAGTAAAAAAACACTTGAACAGCTCAAACTCTACGATTTTGGCAGCTTTCAACTTCTAAACCCCATGTCCAGTAGCCCAGTGTTTATTTGCGCATTGTTTTGATAGGCCTGCGCCGGCGCAGCGGCCGGTACGACACGCAACACGCAGCGGTGTCCGGTTGCTTGTCCTGTAACATTACCGGCGTGTACCCGACCGGACCGCGACATGTTATGACAACAATCCAACTCGAAAATAAAACCATTTGAGAAATGTTCTCTGTTTTATCGGAAGGTAGGTACAGTTAGCGTGATCACCTTAAACAGAACTGTCTAGGACCAGTTCAAAGTCACTCAGCGAGCTACGGAAAGAGCTATGCTCGGAGTTTCTCTGAAGGATAGGATTCGTAATGAATACATCCGACAGAGAACCAAAGTTATCGACATAGCTCTGAGAATTAGCAAGCTGAAGTTTAAAATCAAATTTCATTATCTATTTTACACATTTTTTAATTTTAATCATATCTCTGCAATTTAATTTCATCACACACACACATTGTAAATCTGACATTGCACACGTAACGGTAGAAATACATCGAATCGGTTTAGGCAGAGATACGAAAATAGAGTTTGCTGGCCACCAAGGGCAACATCGGATATCAGCCTAAATTATACAAAGTAAACCTATTACAGAGGCATTAAACAAAAGCTTATATGTAATAGGTATCATTTTCATTTTTCAGCCAAATAATAAGATAACATAGGTGGCGGCACTAGTGTGTCGGGGAGTAAGGCGGTACCTTAACAATTCACATAACTACATATTACAACATACCAACAACACCATATTTCAGATAAAATATTCGTAACTGCCATAAAACCATAGGTAAAGAATCAGATAGCCGTTTTCCAATATACGAAATCGCGACAGGAAGTCTCGCTTACAAGCTCAGTCCAGACCACAATCATAACCGTGTAACTACGTACGTATTTAGTACATTAACATAAAAAATACCCATAATAAACTCAATCGATCCCTACAACCCTCGAGCAACAAACACAATATTTTTCAAAAATTTAAAAACACGATATAAAAATTCCGAACATGGGTGCGACAATCTGCGATCAGAAAAGTGTCGTAATAATATGGCAATAAGCCATAAAATACTTTGGAATAAGTTTCATACTCTGATGCTCATTATGAATAATTCGTTTGCGAAAAGTTCTTCAAAAAACTGTGTACACAAGAGGAATTCTTAAGTAGGACCTCCGCTTTTTGTGCTCATTAAGCGATTGTATCGCGAAACTGTTCCTAAACGCATTAGCGGTTAGAAATCAAAATTATTAGCATGCACATTGCAGCTTTCATTACTCGAGACGCTAAACGCTCATTATCTGAATAATGTACCGAACACTTCCAACAACAACCACTAGTTAAGAATATTTTGATTAACGTTATCATTTAGAGTTTTACAGATTAGAGCAACTTAAATAGATAAAAAATGCACCATCTACTACAAAATAATGTTCAAACGAAACGTGCGTAGATACGTTTCGTACTTGTCACATGTAAAAGTCAACAATCCAGTATTAACTTGTTTTTTGGGGAAATATTAAAAAAGCTAGAAGAGTTTATTTTCTCGGAAGTGTCAAAGCCGACGTGCGAAGTGATAAAACAGCCGCGGACGCAGCCGGCAGCAGACAATGCGAGTGTTTTTGTGCGCATGCGCAGCGCAGTGCCAGCTCTAGCCTAGATCATTACAATGGCATAAAGTAGCCAGTTATGAGCGAGCGAACCTTGTGAGAACTTCACGTGTAACCGGTTCGAACCTGGCTTTACGCTTTTTATAGGAAAACGATCGTAATTTGAGTTATTTCTAAAATCAGCGAAGCTAGGCGTCGTTAGTGTGAACTCTAGCGATACAGCCAGCATTCACGCAGGGGAACATGCCCGTGCTACCTGTGTAGGAATTTCAACGTAAAGACCGATCTCGAATTATCGATACACCGCGAACAACCGATCCATAAAAGTCAGAAAAAGAAAAATGGAATATCGTATAAAATCGTATCGGCAAAGATAAGGGCGGCGACCCATTCGTGGCGTATAGCCCACGGCAGAGACTCGATATTTCATGAAACGGCCGATTTATATTCGCTGCCGCTGAGCGAAACTTTTATGTTCCACCAACGTAATTACCAGCAAAAAGTGAATACCAGTAGATGCAAAAAAACGCAACCGCACTCAGGGTAGCTAGCGGATGAAAGGCATAATCATTACTGGGAGTCGAAAATACTCCCCTCTTCTTAAACTTAATAAAACTCAAAGATGCTTGTCTATGTATACAGATATTTTGGAGTACAATTTCTGGTATTAAAACTACATATGTACATTGGTATTAAAAGCATTTTTGTCGTGAGTATGAAACTATTGAAATAAATAAAACAAATGGAGGTCTTAAAAACATATATGGCTGCATTCTAAACTGATGTGTTCAATATATAAATAATATTTAATAAAAAAATAAAAAAATAAATGGAATTCAAAGACATCACAATATATATAACGGGACTTGACCTATTGCATTAAACCATGTTCTAGTATGTGACTCTAGAATTACATCTACACTCTAGAATTCAACACATCAAAAGAGAAGAACTCAACATCTACACTTCTAGTAAAACATGAAATGTAAAACAAAACTACCGACTCATATGACAACCGCATTTCCCTCCAGTCATTTAACTAATCCCGTATATTCATTAGGCAATTCCAAGTTTATGGTCCGCCATCACACCACACCACTGATGTAACTTGGACTTTGAAATTATATATACTTAAGTCGTATTATTTTGATAGCACTCATAAATATAATCCTTCTCAAATTAACAGGGTCTGATTTTCACGCGAATGTTGAAATTTGAACAATTTCGAACCAGAAATTGAACAGTTTTTTTTAATAAAACTTTAGTAGATTCACCTGATTGGAGGCCTTTGCCAAAAGAGGGCAAACAGATAATATAGATGTACCTAGTATAAGCAATAGTAGTTAAGTAAAACCGTATACTGTAAATAGTTTCTGAATAAAAGGATTTAAAATGAAAAATGAAGATTCACCTGATTACTTGCCTAGTATTCAGGGAAGAAATGTATTTTAATTTGTTATTGTACCTATTGAAACCTGTTTTTTTTTGCCAAATAATTTTTTCTTGTTCTTATTCTTATTTTTCACTCATTACGTGATTTGTTAGCAGATAGTCCAAAATTAGATTTGTCTAAATACATATAAATAAGCACTTCTGGATGAAGTGTTTATGTGTGCAAGCGTATTTTTATTTAAATTACACATAATTATTATACACTTCATGTCCATCCAAAGGTTGCCTGGCAGAGATCGCTTTAAGCTTTAAGTCCGCCCATTGTACAACACATTCTTTATTTGTCTTTTCCCTGTCCAGTGTATCTTTCTGTTTTTTATTTGCTGTGCAATAAAGAATAATTGTATTGCATTGTAATATTCCCTCTGATCTCCAGTTATGGTTTGGAAAAATCGGAGATAGGAAAAATCGAGGATAGTCCCTACAAAAATAAATGGAATTTAAGTCTATGTATTTATTGACTAACAAGTTGTAATATTATCTTCTGTACGAGGCATAACGTCGTATTCGAATAATAAAACACCTTTTATATCATCAAAGTATAAAGGTTTATGGGGTATAGGTATTCTATAAACTATGCAATATTTAACAAACAAAGTTTAACGAATAAAAATATATAGATAATCCTTTATTATATACTAGCTGCGCCCCGCGGCTTCGCCCCCGTGGAAATCTATGTGTCAAATAGTTTAAATGATAAAAAGTATCCTATGTTAGACTCCTGGTTCTAAGCTACCTCTCCACCATTTTCAGCTAAATCTGTTCAGCCGTTCTCGAGTTATAAGTGTTGTAACAAACACGACTTTCTTTTATATATATATATATGTATATATAATCCTTTATTAGTTCTATAAAGAAAGATAGCTCTCTACTCATTAAACTTATATCTAAAACAGATTTGTAAAAAACGTACACGAATTTTCTGCCGTATGGCTTAAAGCGATTTCTTCCAGGCAACCAAAGCTTCAAAATAAAATCTAAGGATAAATAAAATCATAATACACATATACAAATAGAAATATGCAAGAGGGAAATGCTAATAAATACTACATTATATTCTAATGAAATTTTGTGAACTCGACAACACGCCCAACAAAGCTTTCAATAATCATCTTACACTTAGATTTTAGCTTGTTTTGCATCTTCTCTGAACTCGTCGCAATTAAAGGCTTGCTTTAATTTGCACGAGCTAATTTAAAACTGAGACAGCGTTAATTACCAGAGGACTTACTGCTCTGGCCTCGCTATTTCAATTTGCAATGAACAACTAACTTCGCAAACAACCAGCGCCGTTGATGCACACATGGATAGTCCGTACGTGGGGTATCTAAACTATGGACTTGATTTTAGCTGTATTAGTATTTCGACTGTAAGTAACTTGCAAACAAAAAATCGTACAAAATTCTGTCCAAACCATTTTTCATGTTTGTTTCTTATATTCATATTAATTTATTTCATATAGTGAGATATTTGAAGGACACAAGATGCGGATCGTATCTGACTGCTTTATTGATGAACCAGCGGGTAGGTCGTGAAATAATAACTTAGAACTACCTACAAATCCCCATCACATATTAATTTATTTATTGCATACAGTTACATTGTACATATCGAATACCTGAACGAGGGTCAGCCAAGCTCGGAAACAAATACAAACTACCACAAAGAACAAAGAAGTCGAAAGATGTATCATTAAACTGTATAAATACTATGGAGGTCTGTCATAAAGGTTTGGATCCCGGGATAAAAAGTAATAATATAAATATTAATCCTGGGATATCGTGATTGTCATTAGGTAAGCTAGGGATAGTAGGGATAGTCCTGGTATTTGAGAGAAGCAATACCGATAACTAGTCAGGGTACATTTTAAAATTAGTCTTTTCATTAAATAAATAAATATGTAGGTAATGCTGGACAATTCACACAGCATCATCTAGCCTCAAGCTAAGCAGAGCTTGTGTTTTGGGTACTAGATGACTGATATACTTAATACAATACATTACATAGATAGATATTTTTTATTATACATAAAACTCGACCAAAACACTCGGACAAATATCTGCAGATGCCCGATGCGGGAATCGTACCCGCAACCTCCTGAGTCGCAAGCGGACTTTAGCTCACCGCGCCACAGAGGTCGTCGCCGGTGTTATATACAAAATTTACATCAAAATTCCTTAACTTTTTTCTAAAATCCCATGTAAATTCCCTGCGACATCCCTGACCGCGCATTTCGCCTTTGGCTTCCCGTTTCTTTATTTTCCACCTCGTACAGCCATTAATGTATTTTGTTTTTACGCCGTGTATATGACTCAAGCTTTAATACTTATTACTGTGACAGGTATATGCCCTTATCTGCGCCAGTGTCTGATGGATCGATGTTCAAAAGCCACTTTTGTTGTTCGTGTTCCTTCTCTAATCGACTACCTTTTAATGGAGCCGCAAGCAAACCTTTATTTACGATTGTATAGTCTTTTATTTATTTCACTATTTAACTGTGGAAAAGTAAATACATATTTGTATCTTGTATAATTTCTAGTTTACAATTTCGAACAACGTGGAAATGATCTTCTGTGTCTATGTGTACCTAAACACTATGTCTTGTTTATAATATCCTATTTTTGTCTTTTATAGACGTCGTCGTCGTGTTCAGCAATTAATTTGACTCAAGTGTAACCAATTTTATTGAGTGGCTTATAAACCATAACTAAACATGCGAGGACAAACGAATTAAACCTTCAACTAACCTTTACCTTAGAAGAACGTTTGAAATTCTCGAGCTAGCTAAGTTCCCAACAAAAAAATTATACAAATCCGTATCTATGGATCATTTTGCGTTGAAATTCGATATAACCGAGAATATTTCCTTGTTCAAAGGTATTAAGCAATGGAGTCTAACAAATAGCCTCGTAGCCCCACAAACTTATACCTGCTGCCGACCACAATAGAATACGTCAGATTAAAAGATGAATGATTCTGAGTGGCGTCCCACAAGGCACTACCTGGGAACCTGCTCCTTTCAAATGATTTAAACACAAATTTAATTTTGTTATGGAATGGTTAGTTTGCTGCCTTTAGCTGCGGTTATGAAGAGATTAGCCCATTTACTACCTATGAGGTAAGTTTTTATAATATCAGGTCTATAAATCCGAATTGCAAGTGAGCGTTTAGGAAGAGATTAGGCCATTTTACTACCTTGGGTCGTAAATTAATTTCTAATAATAAGAAAATGAAGGAAGTTGGTAGTAAATCTGTAATGCAGTTCCTTGAGCAAAACGTACACATTCCTTCACAATTTAAATGTTTTTTTATATGCCTATGTGTGTGTTTTTATAAACGTTATTCTGATTTCTTTAGTGAACCGTTTTTTCAAACGATTTTCAATCATTTGCAAGTTTTTTTTTATTTTCTAATTGCAAAGCATTATGGTTTAATACCGATCGAAAATTCATCAACGCCGTAGCTAATTAGAGAAGCAGGTTTACTTAGGATTGGTTTATGCCGGGCAGGGCATTAAACTTGGTGTCGGATATCCGACGTCAGACGTACAGTTGGCTGCACAAGTCTTTAGTTATACTTTTGGTGATCTTTTTAATAATCGAAATTCTTTTTACTTTACATAAATAACATACAAAGCCAAGCTGTGTGGAACGAAAAGAGGGGCTTAACCCTGCAGTAAGACAGTGCAGATTCAAATATTGGCCCAACCCCGGATTTTAATCCGAGAATTAGACCAATGAAGCAAAAAAAAACTGAATAGCAGCCCTGAGTTGTTGGCGGTGTTACACCTCCGTGCTTCAGAAAGTAAAGCTGTTGGTCCTGCGCCTACCCTATCCCCGGTCGTGTCGTTCTACCGTCGCATAGGATTATGAGAGTGAGCGAATAGAGAGTACACCTGTGTTTGCGCGCACAAAGTGTACTATAGTATGCTGCACACCTGGCTAGTGTTCGTTGAGACTGACCACCCGTTCCAAACTGCGGATAGGAGCAGCATCATCAAAAATCATCAAGACAGTTCAGGCTGATAAAAAAAAATAAGGTTTTGATTATTCGTAGTCACAAATAAGACCTATTCATTTACCCCTTCACGTTGCCGATTCAATGACGAAAAAAATTCCTTGCGAATCTTAATTGTCATTCAATCCTTACCTATTTAATTTCACACTAAATCGAGTAAGACCGCATTCAAAACGTTGACACAAGCCAGTTCTACATTTCTTCCAACACAAACCCATACCTCACAAACGATTATACACCCAATAAACAACACTAAAAAGCTCAAAACAATTCGAGACGTGCTGTATCGGATGCTTAGCAGCCTGCTTGGAAGCCTGCGCCCCGGGCTGAGTGTACCTCCCGAACAATGCTTTGCTAATAATAAGGCGGGCGGATTTACGAGCATACGTGCCTGGGAGACGAGCAGACCTATTGTGCATTTGTGCTAGACCTCCTATGATTATTTCAACTCGCACTTTTCCACAAATTCCCATTTTAACTTATGATTTTATAGCCACAGGTCGTTTTACACCAGGTCTTGTTAGGTGTAGGGACCAAAACGAAGGTTACTGACCTTTTACAGTGGTATATATACTAATATTATAAAGAGGAAAGGTTTGATTTTTTGTTTGTATTGAATAGGCTGTTCAAAAATAAAGTTATTCAAAATATAAACTTCATTCTGTCATTCAGTCACACTCACCTGTCACGAATTCGGGAACGTCATAGTCGTATACACCAAACAGAAAATAAATTCGTGGATGATCGTACAAAGCCGCGGGCCAGTAGAATCATACATAAGCATAAGCACGGCGGCGACATGTTTTTTCGTAGTTTTTTCTGTAGGTTTTATTTTGTATTGGTCTGAATTTTTTTATGCTTTATGCTGATTTTTTAAATCTTTTATTACCTATTTAATAATAAATAAACAAATATTGTTTTTTCTTATCGTAACTTCTTATTTGATATATGTAACTTATTGATTATAATAATTAACTTTCATTAATTTGTGTAAGTAGTTATTTAAGTAACGTATAAAAGTCCGTTTTAATCGAATTCAATGTTTTTTTTTACACAATTGACACCGAATCTGTGTCAATTATACGGCATTACCACTTTACTCACAAATATAAAAAAATATACATCAGCCACCATGCAGTAATAGTGGTAAAAGCATGATCAGTTATTTCGATAGTTTGCCGAATCGAATGCAAATGTTCAATTCAACCGATTTCATACTTGATTGGCATAAAAATCAATTTGCACACAAGCTTCCAAATCTTTGGAATACAGAGCATTGCTTACATAGGTAATCAGAAGCAAATAACAGCGATTGCAACGCTCTATGCGCCACAATAGTTTGGTTACAAAAGCTCACTAGACTAGACCTACGCTGTGACCTAAATTCTGCGTCGGCGCATGCCCTCCGCCAATCACAGCGCGCCATTCAAATCAAGAACCGGCGCCGCCCGATACTCGTATCTATATATTCAAGCATACCCATTGCATACCATAAATAATGGCTAAGCAACCCATTAAATAATATTAGCAAATGCCCTTCTGACTCCTATTTCTCTTACAATAAAATATCAACTGCCTACCAATTTCCTAGGGTTACCATGAAAAATTGGTCTGTGATCTCAGCATAGAATGAATCTGTACGACTATGTCGTAATACGCATTTCAACGGATTTCTAATTCTATACAAACTACGGATTGTCTTGCATAAAAACAGTTGTTATACAAAAACATTGTTTTAAATTCAATCCGTAGGGCATTCACACAACGGATCCGTTTTTACAAAACTATTTTTTACTGGAAACTATCGTTTACTCCATCTGGAATACTGTCGGGTGTGTGAACTCATCGTACTACATACACTATCACGGAAAAAGCCGATCCTGTACAACGGATGATGTGCGAATGCAGTCATTCTGACCGAAACGTCCTCGTCGAATAAAGTGTATTCGACGAGGACGTTTCGGTCAGAATGACTCTCAAAAGGATAGCAAACCCAATTTTATAAAAACTACTGCCCAGATTATCCGATAAACCAAAGAGGTCAGATAGTAATTTCATTGGTAAAGTATTATTTACAAGTCGATTGATGTCTTTGTCTTTGTAAAAAAGTAAAAAGTCTTTATTTTGAACTTACTTAGGTGCTAGTAACAAAAATATGAAGCGATGCTACCTGCAGAAGTAAAATACTGTGTCGCAGTTTGTCTATGTCTATGTCATTTATTAAAAGAGTTTCGGGTTAACCGATCAAGCGATCTAAACAAAGGCATGGCCACATGGGCAGCCCTAGAATTAAAATGACCTTGTGTGCATGGCGCCTCAGTATCTTAATAGTTGGCATCGAAAATTGATTCACTGTCGAATGGACTAACATTACCAGTAAAACACCCAACCGGTTTTATCAATTTCGCAAGTAATGACTACATCTGTTGAACCTTGAAATTTACAGATACATAATATGTATCTGTAAATTTCAAGGTTATATATAAACTATATATAAACTAGGTGTATTTTATAAACTAGGTTTCGCCAGCGACTTTGGACTTGTGTCCAAAGTCGCGTCGTGTCGAAAAGTAGGTAAGTTATATATGTATATATTTAAGAACAGGTAATTTTGTTTCCTTTAACAATATCAGATACATTCAATTAACAATTCTTGTCGCTCCTCTATATACCTGATATGATCTATTATGTTTTAACAACAATTTATAAAACGTAATCGCTAACGAAACTTACGTAAAAGTTTTATAACCATATTGCCAGGATACGAGTTAATGTGCATAAAGTTTGCCAGTTTTTATTTCAATTAATTATTATCATCAATGCTATAAGTTTTTGTGGTCAAGTAAAACGATTGCTAAACGCCTTACACAACATAGTTTGTAAGGCTAGCATTAAATTGACGACCGATGTGGCGCGGTGGGCGTAGGTCCGCCTGCGACGCAGGAGGTTGCGGGTTCGATTCCCGCCTCGGAACAATTGTGTGTACGATCTGCAGATATTTGTTCCGGGTGTTCTGGTTGTTTTCTATGTATAATAAAAAATATCTATCTATGTAATGTATTGTATTATGTATATCAGTTATCTAGTACCCATAACACAAGCTCTGCTTACCATGGGGCTAGATAATGCTGTGTGAATTGTCCAGCATTATTTATTTATTGAAATAAAATGTAAACTTGTTTATTCGTTCATATCGTAATACCTGATGTTTTAATAAAGAATTTAAAAATTGCAATTGTATCGCATTTTAATGCAAAAGCAGGCATTTTCTGAAAATGTCAAGAGGATATTAAAGTTTGAAAGCCATTTGGAGATTTAACCGAGATAACGAGGGGCCAGGAGTGAGTAGTTTTTATATAAGCTCCATGCAACCTCATTACACATATATGTAGAACCTCTTTCGCTTGAACGATGAGCAAACCTTTTAAAAGCTTTCCCAAAGGCACGCTTCAAGATAGCGCCTGACGTTGCCCTCCCATAAATAGCTCTATCTCCTTTGCTTTTGTTTCCGAGATAAATCGGCCGTTTGACCAGAACATCGTCGCTAGATTGAAATATTCTAAGTGTTAAGGTACACCCACTTTGTCTACAACCCTTCGCACTACCTACCTTTACTACAAACAAACTAAAGATAAATAATGCTGACACAGCATCATATAGTCCCATATTTTATTGTATGTTTTAATAAAAGTGTTATCTACATTCAGCACCGTTCGTGTAAGAAATACTACAGTATCCAAGAAAAGTACGTATATAGTGCATTCATCATCATCATCAACCTATGTTAGTCCACTGCTGGACATAGGCCTCCCCCAATGAGCGCCATAGCGCCCTGTCTTCAGCTTGACGCATCCAGCATCTACCTGCAGTCTTTCGCAGGTCGTCATCCCACCTGGTCGGAGGGCTTCCTACACTACGTTTACAGAGTCGTGGTAGTACATTAAACGTACGTTATAAACAAGGCAGAGTTTTTCACTGGAAAGTATTAAAACCTTGTCAAACAAATATTTATCCAAGTGCAAGTTTACAAGGGCATAAATTTATAACACTGCATTATTTGAATACTTGTTTTACAAACGGCTTTAATTCCAGCGTGTCTGCGTAAATAAGAATTAATGAGAAATAAGAACAAATGAACATGGAGATGTGTTCATTTACACAGGCAGGGTAGATAAGAAATAACTACAGCAACATCACAATCTTGCCAACAAAAGTAGATAGCTTAATCCCGGCACATCTGACAAAGCAAGCCGGAAACAGATTCTTAGGGCACATAATATATGCGTGTTGCTTAAGCAAAAGTAACTTCGATATTTCAAGCTACGCCTAAGTTATTGGCTGTTATTAATAATGCACCTCTCTTAACTTAATCTGACTTGAAAGGCATTGAGACGCACGTCGTGTAGGCAATGTATTGTTGAAACAACAAATAGAAATACGTGGAGCGGATTGTGCGTACCAAGTACCTGTAGTGCTTTGTATTGTCAATCGAACGAGGAAGACGTGATAGCATGTTATAAACCGTCTACACAATTCATATTAGGTTAGAAAATAATTCTGAAAAGAATTAACATCAAAACGAGATTCCCTAAATTACTGTTCCTAGAAACCAGACAAAAACTGTGAGACTCTTCTCCGGCGGCGGCGTCTCGATACCATTTTGTCCGCCTAATCTGCCAAATCTACAGAAATTTATTGTTCAATAAGTTTGTAGCTAACTAAACAGGGTGTTTTTATTTTTGTTGAATTAGCGTGTGTTAATGTCGCTCCTACATTTTCCAAGGGGTGAAAATACAGAACAATCGTAGATAAGATCACGCTATCTTAAGGTTGAAATTCGAAATACCTCCCACTAGTCAATCGCGGCTCAAACACACGAGTATTTCTTTTATATATTGGACATTTATTGATCTAAAATATAAAAGCGTTCAAACGATTCAAGTAAAAATATTGACGTGATATAACCGTTTTACACTTTACTCGACTAGCCAACAGTAATGGCTTCGTATTTTGGAAGAAATATGGAGATCGCGTCGAATTATGGAACCTATTTGAATTGAATATGGATAGCATACGTTAGTGAGTGTGTAGGCGGGTTCTACAGAGTTTTTCATACAAATTATATTGTATTTGCTTTTATAAAAAGTAAAAAATGTATCGATAGTTTAGTTATACAAATTGTTTTAAATAATACCGCATGGATTTTGGCCTAGAGTAAGCTTTCACTAGAATATTCGTTACTTTTACCGTTCGAAGCATAAAATCAACAGGTACCTACACAAGGGAAAATTCTAGCATTATCTAGTTGAGTACCTAATCTTTCGCATCTAACATAACAGTTGATTAAGCTGCGAACGGTTAAAGTACATAATATTCTGGTGGTAGCTTACTCTTGGGCAAAATTCACGTGAAATTATTTGGAATAATTTGTACACTGATATTACCTTACGTGCCTACCCAACAAAACTGTGAATTCTAACGCAGCATTTCGTACTTCAAACTCCTTTTACAGCTAAAGGAAATCATTCGATATTATTATTATTATTTCGATATGATTCTTCGCTTTTAGCTTCACTTTGATACGAATTTAACTTCTTCGTCTCCCTCGGTGAAGTTGTTTTGGATAGTAATGCGTATAGATAAATAAATAATGCTGGACAATCCAGCATCACGTCAACTAGTACTGCCCGTGGCTTTGCACGCGTTGGGGTTATTTTATTTATATTTCATGAAAACTGTTGAGTTTATGGGATAAAAATAATATATATCACCACGTCTGCACCTACTCGTATATCCACGCGATATTTCTTCACGATCAGTAGTTTTGGCGTAAAGAAGTAACAAATATATATCCATACCTATATACGTATTTACGAGACAGAGACTCGTATACAAACCTTCGCATTTTTTATTAGTGTGATGAAGCCGCGACCATCGATTGTCAGTCAGCCTACCTCCCACTAGCCCAACTCACCTCTCCACATTCGATATTATTTATGAATCATTAAGGCATCGGGTTATGCAGTCGACAGCACTCGAGTCAATCCTGACTCGTTAGCCAGCCACGGTCGTGTCTCGAACTAACTTCTAAAGAATCGAAGTATCTCTTGAAAATTAACGCTGTGTCATTGCTCTGTGTATTTACCTAGAACAGGGAAGCTGTGGAGTTTACTTCAAACTAATAAAGATGTCAAAATTATCGATTGTAAGTTTATCGATTATTGATTTTACGACAGAACAGAAATATGTAGTGCTTTTGATGAACTACAGTTAAATGCAAAAGTTGTTGTTTGTGCCTTTAAGTAAACAGAAAAGTAACATGCCTAGATATCAAATCGTATTCAGCATATAATTTGCGATAAATAAAGTCACTGTTTATAGTATGTTTTCATCTCTACTCCATTTCCTGTGCTTATAGAAACACGAACGATTGAGTGGCCATAGGCAGCGTGTGGGCCGAAGAGGACTGTTGAAGATTTAATTTTTTTGTGCGTACGCGTCGCGTCCCCGTCGTCTGCCTAGTATTGTCCGCTATACACTAAAATAACCAGCATTTTACTGCCTAGCAAACGAAATAAAATCACAGACTCGCAACACATACTCGTGTTACACCAAGATTTACAACGGTCCGGCCCTGCAATCTCTAATTGAAAACATTTTTATGCTCAGTTATAAATACGTAGAATATCTATTGAAACTTTTCGCAGCAATTTGGTTTTATAGTCGTCCATCATTTGAATGCCTTCGAGAGCCGTGGACAATACGACTGTCTGCTACGCCAATCACAGCGAGCATTTAGATTTATTGATATATACAAAAGAAAATGATTATAGGGACAGCATAGATGTAATGTAAATCATTGAGGATATTCGAGTGCATATTATTAAGTAACGTCAGGATTCAGACAGTATACAAGGTAGATGAGGCCATAAAAACCGCGTATTCCTCAACGAGAGATACTGGTATCGGCTCTATTACTCACAGGGACAGTCTACGAATAAAACGCAACCTTATCTCAGCCCTGGCCATTGTCGTAAAGCCCATAGTGTATTTTACGCCACCTTCACGAAGCTATTTGAAATCTAATTCATATACTTACTTATAGCGAGAAATACTGTTTTTAATTTTTGAAAGCAAGTTAAAAGAGTTTATTTAAAGCTTAACTTATAATCAGACATACATATGTATAAGGGCGCAATAAGTTATTTATAATTGCATTTATAAATAAACTTTTTTGTTTACGGATGGATGTAAGCGAGTTTACTACGAACCTTATTTGTGTTGGAAGAACATCAATATTCCATGGTATTAAAATAATAAAAAATATATTTTTTTGTTCAGATTACATAGATTATAAATTAATAAAAAACCTTAGACTTTCTTAGTTTTAATTTAATTATTATAGTTAGGTATATTTAATTAACATAGAGATGGAATGTTTGTACATAACTCCGTCCAATTTATTGGCTATTGCTGACAGGATGGTGCTGGCCAGTAGTAACATTTTGTTATAATAATACTATTGAAAAAAAATATGACTAGCACACATAATTAGACTGAACTAAATAGGTGAAAAGTAATTACATTTCAAGAATAGATATAAAAGATAGCTGTGGGGAAATGTGAGCTATGCATGTTTTGTAAGCCTCGATAAAATCAATTTTGTACATTACTGTCCAATGTCATTATAAATATTCTAATACAGCTTTTCATTTCCAACCGTATTATGAATTAACTACCGCAGCGTGTTGTAACGAAACGTAAACCTTAACCCGTTTTATTTTAGACGAGATTTGATTGGCAAACGTTTTGATATGATGTTATTACCTCTCTCGTGTTACCAGACGGTATTTATTTTTGTGAGTCCAGATTCTTGTTAGAACCGATGGCGAGGAGAACGGGTTTGTAATGTATCTGATATAATACGTATACACGCCCCCAGGGGACCACTGATCTTGTAAACTATTCTAATATCATCTTCCAATTCTTTTAACAACTTTATTTAAGGTCTACTCTATGGACTTCCATACATAGTGGTGTTCAGGTCCAAGTGAAAGTTCTAGTCACAATGTTAGGTAAAGGTTTCATAAGACAGATTTCGTTTTCTAAGACCTATTTTCTAATTATTTGTTCTGTAGGCTTAACAAATAAACCAGATTAATACAAATTCTGTTTGGATTTATTGATAAAAATAAATTGTAAGAGGGCGCAATGCACGCCATTTTGTAAAAAGGAGAGGCATAAGATTTCGCGTTCATAAGAGTGGGACAGCGCAAACGATTTTGAAACGGCGTAAAAGCAAAGGCAAGCTATTTTATATTTACAACAAACCACGCAAATAATAAAAACAACTGGCGCGAGGAACTAAACAATTAGTAAAAACCAACGAATCAAAACATAGGTAAGTCATTTCAATATACCAATGGGTTCTAGAGATCTAGACTGAATTATGTCCAAAACAGTGCACTTTCATGATTTTTAAAGTCGTATTTTTTTCACATTCTAGAAATAAAAGAAAGAATGTTGTATGTTATGTAATTTGTGTATTATTCCACGGGTATGTAAAGGCCCGCAATTTGAGTTTTATTCCCGTGAGTAGAGATCTAGGCCTAGTTTGATTGCCAAACCGGTTAGATTCGTCCCAGTTTCACTTCTTTTTAACTGAGTTACCTAGAACTCATACTTACTTAGCTAGTAAATTAAATGCCTATAACGTGTTTAATGAACGTCACCATCGATTAAAGTTCGCGGTGTGCCCTTGAGCGCCATCAAAAACTTCCGGCTGGGTTGTCCAGCAGTGGACTAACATAGGCTGATGATGATGATGAACAGTAAATGCGTTAACCTCAGTTTTTAAACGAGCATAATAGTTAGTAAGTAGGTACATAGGTATGTCAATAACCCCTCGCATCCATCAGTATTCAGAGCTGCAGCAGTGAGAAAGAATTAAGGGCAACATCTTGTGATCCGCAGAGAACAATAGAGAGACGCGGCGCAAAAACCTGCGCGCACGCATGCTCCGACGAACTGCGGCCGAGGAGTATTAATTAGTTAAGGTTGAGTATAAAGTGAAATTAGGAAGATTTTAATTTTATCGGGATATCAAGTTTTGGCAAAACTTTTTGAGTGGACTGCTTAGTGGATTTATTTATGTCTGTATTTGTTTTTAATTTGGCTGTTATAGAGGGCTTCTCAATCTGATATTATAGCGTACATTTCTAAGCTCAGGGATGGTTTGATGTATGCCTATCAAACATAGATTTCTATGTGTCTACGTAGGTTAGTACAATACTATCACTTATCAATGCTTACAAGTAAAGACATGGGTCTAAAGCTTGTCTGCGAGCGTTCGCGTAACAACTTTTTGTCCAACAATTATTAGTCCAGAGGTCATTGCCCAGAAAATTAGCAGTAATGGCTGTCCTAATTAACGAAAAAGTGTCGTCGTTTCAAAGCGCCAGAAAAGGAGGCCTGAATTACTTCTGCATTGGCCGCCGCGGCCTGTGAAACTCAAAAAACCGTTTAAAAATGATTTGCCCCGCCCCTGGTCCGCCCAGCGACGCTTGCGCACTTATGATATATAGCCACGAGGACAACCCGCCCCGCGCACTACCTACTCAGCTTCCGTCTGCTAATTTAATCGTGCACATCGACCTCTCAAATCTTTGATAGGATTCCTCATTAAAGTCATTTGAAACGGGATATTTACTATGATTTGATTTCTGAGTTTTCCAATATTTCGGCACAGTTTCATGCGCCATGATCACGAATAACTGAAACTGTGCCGAAATATTGGAAAATTCTAAAATAAAATCATGGTAAATATCACGAGATACGCAAATATTTTTAGTGCTTTTTTCAATGTTCCTGTAGAGATAGCGTTATTTCGCTTAGTTCATTATATATATATATATATTATATATTATATATATCCGATGCAATACAAACTGAATATTGACTTTTTATGAGTTACCGCTTTTTGGCTTACGAGGGTAGAGGTAGAGGTATAGCTCTACCGCGGGGTATCACTGTATTCGCTAGCTACTACTACGCTCAAAACTTGTGCAAAAATGTTGGGGCTTTTTTGAACGACAGCGTTTTGTCTGATTTTTATCGCTTTTTCGACAGGGTCCTCACCAGACTGGCTATAAACTTTATTAATTTGTCTTTTGCTGAGCAATTCATACTTTTTATTGCGTTTATCATTTGAAAATTATCGTCATGTGCCTGTGGATGTTATTTTACCTGCGACCAAACTCTTTAAACTGCACAGCAATAGCCATAGCCTTTGAACCTGTCAGTAATCGCTTCTACCTATTAAATGAGGAATGCGGCAACAATAAATCTCATTTGATACCTCTCAGGCAAAGATTTGACCTCAATGCAGGAAAGCTAACGAACAAGAAATTATTTGTCTCTATGATGTGGTTAATTCAAAGCTGAAGGTAATATAAAATTCATTTGATGCGGCTATTAGTTCTATTATATATTTGTGGCCATGCCACTGACAGGGAAGTAAGAGCTTGCAAGCCAGGGGCATAAAAGAATTTACAGTGACACCGGTATGTCAGAAATGTCCGTAGTAACAACTGTATTCTATTGTATTAAGTACTAGCGGACCTTCCCGGCTTCGCACGGTTTTAGTACGATCCCTAACTTTTTTGAAAATATAATATAGTTTATGTTCACCGGGGATAGTGTAGCTTCCCAACGGTGAAAGAATTTTTCGAATCAGTCCAGTAGTTTCTGAGCTTCTTCATTACAAACAAACAAAAATCAAACCTTTCCTCTTTATAATATTAGTATAGATATCAGTCATCTAGTACCCATAACACAAGCTCTGCTTACCTTGGGGCTAGATGATGCCGTGTGGATTGTCCAGCATTATTTATTTTATTCAGAATCTTTGCAACAAAGAAATTGATTACGTAGATAGATTGTCCAGCAGTGGACTGCTATAGGCTGATGATGATGATAGGGAGTACCAACGAAAATTTTATTGGATATTTCTAACGCCTCGTAAAATGTTTTAATAGATTCCGCCTTCCATAAAGTAATTCTATACAATATTAAAGCTAAAATGAGTTACCGTAAATAAGGAATCAATCAAAATATTGTTGTCAGTACTTCTTATTCCTAAGTAAAAGCTAGCGTCGTATGTGTGGGTAGAACTACCTATAGACGTAATGTGACGAAGTGCTTCAGAGAAGTAAGCAATTAATTTTATAAAGGAAATAATAAGGAATAAAAAATTAAGGGGAAATCTTTAAAAATTAACCACAGTCTATATATGTATAATTAGTTTAAGATAGCCGCGCTGCAGAGCGAGACCCTCTAGCACAGGTATTACATTACTTAAAAGAGGGTCCCATACCACTGTAATATATTAATTAATTTAAGTTAAAGCAATAAACTATTTTGATTTTTTTGATTTTTTTATGTTAGTCCAGACACGCTCACCGATAAAAAGACAGACCAACAGATCGATAGTCTATTTATAAATAAATAATGCCGGACAATCATATCTCGCGAAGAACCGACGGCCGTTGGGGCAAACGTGTTTTTGAGTGGAGACCACGACTCGGTAAACGTAGCGTAGGACGCCCTCCGACCAGGAGGGATGACGACCTGCGAAAGACTGCAGGTAGATACTGGATGCGTCAAGCTGAAGCAAGGGCGCTATGGCGCTCTTTGGGGGAGGCCTATGTCCAGCAGTGGACTAACATAGGTTGATGATGATGATGATGATGAATGCCGGATAATTAACAGAGCATTATCTAGCCCCATGGTAAGCAGAGCTTGTGTTATGGGTACTAGATAACTGATATACATAATACAACACATTACATAGATAGATATTTTTCATTATAAATAGAAAACGACCAAAACACCCTGAAAAAATATCTGCAGATCGTACAAACATTTGTCCTGAGGCGGGAATTGAACCCGCAACCTCCTTCGTCGCAGGCGGACGCCACAGAGGTCGTCAAATCATCAAAGCTATCATCACTGGTGTCGATAGAGTGTTAGAGGGATACAAGGAAGACAAGGACCGTTCCAGCTGGCCTGTGACTGCTCACACACAGACTGAACAGAAAAATACACTATACAGGGTATCCGGTAATTAAAGTATAACTCCGCAGGTACTTGTGGGCCGTAGTACCCAATGATGTGAAAAAAGGTATCAAATTTTGTACTAAAGAAAATTATTAAATAAATCCTTGACTACTACAGATAGATTTTTTCAATTTTTTTCCTGATTGGCCGTAGTGTCCCCCACAAGTACCTGCGGGGTTATCCATTAATTACCGGACACCCTGTATAAACTAGATACCTAGCATACGAAATATTATATAGGTATCGCTGGATAAACGAAGTCCAAACTTCGGGAACTCGCTTAGAACCGAGATGATAGGTGAAGTTTTCTCCTTCCAAGATCCACATTGGATCGCTTAGACACAGGAGTACAGCTACACGTAACATATAACTCATCGGGTCAACTCTACTGCCATACGTGCCGCAGGGTATTCAAGACCAAGTTCGGTCTAGCGAGCTCATGATAGAAAAATCCGTGATATCTAGGGTCACCGTCATCAAAATCGATGAGGAAGCCTATATCTATACTAATATTATAAAGAGAAAATGTTTGATTTTTGTTTGTTTGTTTGTTTGTATTGAATAGGCTCCGAAACTACTGAACCGATTTGAAAAAGGGGTGAAACCGCGGGGAACAGCTAGTATATTATATGAGTATAAAATGGCCAACATCTACAGCCGATCGGCTACCCTGGGTTGCCATGACAACCAGCTAATATAGTTTCCAGTGTGAGCAAAACGTACGTGCGAAGTAAAACAATATCGTCATTTTGTCCGTTCGTACACTTTAGCAGGCAGTCACGCTTCAAGGACGTGCCGTGGACGTATTCAGAATAATTTGATAGTGGACACGCATTCCCACGCCTCATGCCCTGTAGATAACACGTATTTTGTATGCGTTTGCATAAATTTGAGATACTTAAAAACTGTGGCTAACTGCAAGGTTGTGTTTTCGAATAAGTAACGAAGACTAGAGATTTTTACAAAACGTCCTGCGCACATGGCTAGTAATGAATACATCCGACAGAGAACCGAAGTTATCAACATAGCTCTAATAATTAGCTAGCTGAAGTGGCAGTGGGCCGGCCATATCTCATATCGTAAATGTGTTCTTGAGTGGAGACCGCGACTCGGCAAACGTAGTGTAGGACGCCCTCCGGCCAGGTGGGATGACGAACTCCAAAGTACTGCAAGCAGATGCTGGATGCGTCAAGCTGAAGACAGGGCGCTATGTCGCTCATTGGGGGAGGCCTATGTCTACATATGACTAACATAGGCTGATGATGACATGGCTAGTGTCCGTTGACATTGGCCGTCGTGGCCGAAAATTTGGCTAAAAGGACATCCGTATTCAACAGGGATAAAAAACCTTTTTGTCTACGGATTTTTTCTATTAATTACTTAATAGTTTTCCCTATAATTACAGAGTTACTGCTGTAACTATGACGAATATTATTCTTAAATTCAAATATGTCTTTCCTACGAATGGTTGCCTGGAAGAGATCGCTTCTAAGCGATAAGGCCGCCCATTGTATTTGTCGCATGTAATGTCTTTTTTAATGTAATGATCTGTATCTGGTGTACAATATAGTATTTTTGTATTGTATTGAATATTTAATTTTTAATTAATTAAGAAACTACTCGTAGATCAGCGCTCAATCGAAAGCCAAAGAGTTGGGTAGCTCATTACAATTTAATGAATCGGATTATACTTCAAGTTTTTGTTGTTCATATTAATGGACTATGAGTAATATTTTTTTTTCTTTGGAGATGAAAAATTATGAAAAAAATATTCATCATCATCATGATGATATTGAGTGGAGACCACGACTCGGTAAACGTAGTGTAGGACGCCCTCCGACGAGGTGGGATGACGACCTGCGAAAGACTGCACGTAGATGCTCGATGCGGCAAGCTGAAGACAGGGCGCTATGGCGCTCATTGGGGGAGGCCTATGTACAGCAGTGGACTGCTATAGGCTGAAAAAAATATTGCACTTGAAAAAAGGTCCAACAAAGAACCAGGACTTTTAAAAACCCTTTCCACTATAAAGCTTTTCTAAGGTTATTTGCCCATATCCAGCCCTGACGTAAGTTGATGCAACAGCTGCAAAAACTGGTAAGTGAAGCTAACGAGTGGTATAATTAGTTACCGCTAAGTAGCTCCTGGGAGGTGGTTTGTTTTTTCGCGAAGCCGGTATCTCACTATTGGTATGCGGCGAGCATCTTCCTTCTATACAGCCTACTTATTATGTAACTATTACCTGCTGCCTATGGACCAGCATGTGCGGATAAGGTGACATGGTTTTATGTCCTAGGCTTTCTACTTATTCATCGCTTTGGAGGAGGACTACGCCGAATGCGGTCCGGCGGGTATCAGGAGGCGATGTCGCTCAATTTCGCACCGACAATAGTATGTAAGTAATTTAATATTGTGCGTAGCTTTACTTAAATATTGACATGTATTGAATCACATTATATTTAAAATTATAGAAAATATGCAAATAAACATGTATTAGACATATAAGAGATGAACATACTAGTGGTTTCTTTTTCACTTCTTCCACTAGTGGACAAAAAAATTAAGTGAACGGTAAAACAGTATAAAATATGACTTGTCTGAGTGCTTACTTCACTTTGACTTTGAAAGGTGTCTTGTCTCAGGAGGACTTCTCATGAGACATAGCTTTAATAACTTTATTATGTGCATAAACATGTGTACACTAAATAAATATGAATCTAAACAAATAAATTGATGACGATTCGTTCAACTCGCGCAGCCGTCCGAGATTTTATACGATTTCATATAATTGGTAGGACGCTATCCGACGGTGGGATGACGACCTGCGAAAGACTGCAGGTAGATACTGCTATAGGCTGATGATGATGACATAACAGGTCCGATTCTAATCAATGAAAAGAGCTAAAGGCAATTGATTTAGGTCTAAGTAAAAGGACAAAAGGTGAGTATGCATTATCTTTATAGTTATAGTGCTGTCGTTATAAATCAAAGAAAGATATAGATCGTAAATAAATTTGCAATTTATGACAAAACTGAGGCGCGGGTCAAGACAAACTGACTTGATATATTAGATATTTTGGTTTAGAGGCCTCGCAGATAGACAATAAAAGTAAATGCGATTTTCACCACTATTTGATTTCTTAGAATACCTATTAGCTATGCGGCACGACAAGAATGGATGAATGAACACTTTATTGCACTGAAAACTATAAAATAACACCTTATATCTAAATATTACACATTAAAACTACAATAGGCGGCCTTATCGCTGACAGCGATTTCTCCCAGGCAACCTAGGGATGGAGAAAAGATATAAGCATTAATTTGCTTATATCTTTTTCTCCATCCCTAGGAGAGTTGGTACATCACAAACAAACAGATGGAGAAGTATCAAAAACAAGAAATAAAAAAGGATACAAACTATATACATTGCAGGCAATACAAAGTTACTAACATTAGAAACTAATCTAAAAGATAAACTACAAATAGGAATAACTGAATACAATAGGAAGGTACCACAGAGATAACAGCTGGACAAGACTATTGTCAGTTATACATTCTTAGCCCTAATTCCACTAAATTAAGGTGCAAACGCTCTGCGTGTGAAATTTTTCCCGTTCCTGTTCCTCTAACTTAATTAAATTATTTTAAATTAACATTACGGTGTTATGTAATTAACATAATTTGTTTTCAGAGCACAATAACAATCACTCCCTATCTTCAAAAAACTGCTGCATCAGCATTATTTATCCATATGAAATATTGATCGCCTTATCTTATGTCTATGTAAGTTTATTATAATGTTTGTTATGTAGGTATTTAGTGTATTTGTTATCAATTATTTATTAAAGTGCCACCGTCTATATTGTTCGTTCATGTCCAGTCCATCCCAAGGTTGCATGGAAGAGATCGCTCTCAGCGATAAGGCCGCCCTTTATACCTTTATTCTAAGTTTTTATCTCTGTATTATTTTCTGTTTTGTGTGGTGTAATACAGTGTTATCTATCTATCTATCTAATAACTCTCAAATATACAAAACTAATGCGCTTACTTAGAGTAAAAATAAAGTTTACTGCCTACAGTCCGTATCGCCTATTTAATATATTGATGACGAGGTAACTTCTGAACTATTTCATTATCCAGCCAGCGTAAGAGGCCAAGATATTTTGCAAATGTCTCGTAAATAACTATTAATTAACTTCAGCCCAATAAGGCTGATTGGTCGCGTACATTTGTTACAACATTATCAAGCTAAACGCTTGACTTGTGGCTGTATTCATCTGGTAGGGATCAGAGGCCATGCTCCATGTATGGACTGGAACAAGGGGGACTATCGCTGCAATATCTTAAGTTTCTGCTGATCGGGAGTCATGCGAAGAATGAATTGTTGTAGACGGTATTAGAAAAGCTGTTTAATTAAACCTGAAGTCGTTAATAACAGGATGTTTAATAAATTTGAGCTATTATGATTTTCTAAGAATTCGGCAGTTTCATCCGTCAAGACCATAGATCAACCGAAGTCACTACATGTAAGTATTTACTGGCAGAAATAAAGATCTACCCTCATCATTTGTCTTGTGCTACGTACATTACTATACAACTTATGAAACTAAATATCATGGTTTTGTACACAAAAGTCATTTATAACTCAAAAATCAAATATAATCTCGCGTTATAAATTACTTTTGCACCACTTGTTACTGTTATTAACCATGATAGTTTAAAAAATTGGTAAAAAGAGATTCATTTTAATTATCTATAAGTCCTATAGGTACTGTAGGTACTATACTATACATATATGTGCAGCGAGCACATATACATATGTGCTCGCTGACTGTGTATTATACATTGTCTCTGCCTTTTATCAGTTTTATTGCAACTTAGCTATTCAGTAGATTTATAAAAAAGCACCTTCTAATACTGGTTATTCCCTATAAAAGCTCTAGAATGTGGTTGCAGCCAGAGAAGCGATCTATCTTCCAGATGGTAAATAAATAATCTTCAAATTATACCATCGATATGGTCCGTTTAAATTCCAATCGTAATTAAAAGTTAAACACGAAATAATAGTTCACATCCCTTATGCATGAATCGTTGAAAAAATATTGCGCTCGCGGCTCCATACCTCTCGTTGTTCTTATTGTGAGATATAATTGAACGACTTGATGAGCGCGTCAGGGCTCAATTTATTGTCTTGTTTTAAATAGGCGCTTCTACATATTCATATACATAGGTAGTTTCACAGGAAATTCCCCCATTCATCAATTGATTGATTCTTCAAGTTTGCATAAAGCTGCTATTATCAGTCTCACGTGTTGCTATTTCACTGTTATTTTTAGTTTTATCTCGTCTTACAACGCATTTTAAGCTTCACTATCCTAAATTATAAGGTTTAAAACGGTTTAACGAGATATAAACCGTTATCTATTCAATGTGTGAATTATGTCAAAGTATATTCCCAGATGCAAATCCTTCGCCGTTGCCATTAGGCTAGAGGTGGTCTACCGCTGAAAATGTCAATAAATTAAAGTACCCACAATTATAACAGACTAACGACCCAGCAATAAGGCACTAATAAACCTTCCAAGAAACAAGGCACTAAATACGATTCCGAAGTTCCCGATGTAATAATAGGTTTTACAATTTCATTACAAGCGGAGCGGGGCCGAGGTTATCGCATAGTTACGCCTGTGATTCTTGTCAATGTCCTATTAAATACGCCGTTTCTTGTTTTAAACGGCCACGGTCGCTACATCGCTGCTTCTGGACCCCTTTAAGGCTAGAGCTGGTTTAAAGCACTGAAAAAGTTTGATTACTTTAATTGCCAACAGTCTTTTTGATTGCTTTGTTATATTATGAACTCATTATTGTGTTAAGGGTAAGTCCAAAAGAAAGCTGAACGTCATTGTTCTATTTTTGTACAATCTGATGATACCGAGTGCTTTGGGATTTTTCTATTTATATTAAAATATATATATCTACGTAATGTATTGTATTAGGTATTGCAGTCATATAGTACCCTTAACACAAGCTCTGCTTTGTTTGGGGCTAGATGCTGTGTGAATTATCCAGCACGATTATATAGGTAATATTTCTGTGAAAACTCAAGACTGGTGTTTCAAAAGTCCGTAACATCATTATATGTATGTATGAATCATCAAATCAGCCTCCTGGAACTCAGGACAATGGCTTCCATTCACAACTTCCATGCATTTATGATATTATAAAAATACCAAAGCGAAAACGATATAAGTATGAATCCATTAATAGTTTCTTACCAACTTGATAGACAGATTTATAGGCCGCTCCAGGCAAGCTTACCTGGAAAAAAAAACAACATTTAGCTATTATTTAAGAATCTCATACAATGGAATTATCTTCGGACAGTGCTATTGTGCTGCCTATTGCACCTTACTTCTAGCTGACACAGTTCCACTGTCATTATCTCGCTAAGGGTTCAATAATCAGAGCTTTTACTTGAAATATTTGTAAAAAGACAAAAAATCTTGTGGCTTTCTTTTTTTCATGTCAGTTATTTGAGTTTTCTATCAAGAACACATAATATCTTGTTCTTTACCTATAGAAGCATTTTCGGAACGAGCTTATTCCCATCTAGTATTCCTAATTGCAAACGAAGCTAGAAAATTCCTTTTTATTAGTACCGTAGCCATAAACATGCGTTCTATACATATTTACAAGGTTATCGTGACCGAACCTATAACGCCTGGTCATTTGGATCATAAAACAATAGAACAGTTGCTGCCGGAGATTGCATTGCGCAGTTATGCAAATAGTCAGGAGTCGCGACCTTACCATGAATATTGATACAGCATTGTGGAGATTACAGATCCTCAGATAGCTCGGCTGAACTCTCCGCGCTCACGATTTGTTAGCGATCTAAACTGATTCCCCGACAACCGCTTTAGATCAAAACAATAGATGTAATAAAGATAAGTCTGAATGATTTAAGCTATTGCTAAAAAATCGATAGGGACGTGGTCACGCCACAATGGCCGGCGGAGGAAAGCCTCAAAAACGTATATCTTCGTCAAATGGTCGTAAAATGAGACTCGTTTTATGGCGCACCTTTATAGCCCCTAGCGAGTCTCCAGCGAGGCTCGGCGATGCGCCTGCGATGTTAGATCACTCCCGAAGAGGCGATGTGACACCGTTTTAATACAACTTTGTATGGAAAACAGTTGGGGGTAATTTGTTACTAGCCGACATCACTTGATAACCCGTAGTCGTCGAGCTCAAAGAAGTAAAAAACTTTCGATTCCAAAAATAGTTTTAATTTACGTCGAATCAAGAGACAGATTCATGTGTTTTAAGCTTTGTTTATTTACGTGAAAAAGATAAACCAAAGGTAAAGTCTAGATGGCTAGTACTACAGGGTATTGTGCATTCAAATCTCATTTACCAGTACATGAGCGTATTAAGTATTTCTAAGGCGCAGGTTCCATGTGTTCTGTAAGGTAATAGCTGCGCATTCCCTCGTGATTTATAAATTGATCCAGAGCGACAGGTCAATTTCTAGCGTTATTGTTCCATAACCACAATCACACTGAGACGTCTTAATGCATAAATTGTTTTGATTTAAGGTTCGTTTGGAACTTGAACTTGTAATTATTTATAGTTTAAATGAAGCTATGTCGTTAATGTCCAGCTGATTTATTTACGAACCTAGGGTTATTAAGTCATGCCTAAACAGAGCACTCCAATCGTGGTATTTAAATTAAAGTTATACGAATCTCGATTCGTATTATTTATTTCTAGTTCGTAAAACGTATGATTGTGTGATGGAGAACGAGCTAAGAGAATGAGGCATCGTTAGCGTCAGATATAAACATTAGGGAATAACATGATATTTATGTAGGTATTGTCTTTCTAGTTTATGGTCACCAATGAGTTCTCGCTACTGTATTGTATTAGATAAATCAGTTCCGTTGCAAAACGGTATATTACTAAAGGTTCTTTGGAAATGGCGAGCTTTGAGTCCTGATGTAGACCATTTTGTTTCCGATTGAAGAAATTTAAACGCAATTTTTAGGGTAAAAACTAGTAAGATTATATTTTCAAGTAACCCATACTAATATTATAAAAGCGAGAGTAATTCTACCTGTCTAATACTTTTCCACGCTTAAACAGCTCAAACTGAACAAAAGGTAGACGGTATATATCCCGAAAAAATGCGAGCGAAGCTGATGGCAGAAGCAATTTTGTTCCGTATTTTATTAACTTACGTTATCCCACAAACTAAAGTAAACTAAATGTAACCACAAGCAAAGAATTGTAAAAACAGGCATTTATGAATCAATCATTAAATGTTTTTAAACTTACGCGATCAGAACACATAATAATTATGTGTTCTGATCGCGTAAGGTTTTTAAAATAGTACTTGTAATTATTACAAGTACTATTTTTTTTTATAGGTAAATAAACGCGATAAATACCCGTTAAAATAGTACTTGTGAATATGGGATTACTGTACATCATAATATTTGAGGAATAAGTTTTTATTTGGTCATTAAATGAAACCTTTTCATATCGGTTTTTTTAGTTTTTTTAGTAAGTTAGAACAACATAGAAATGCGTAGGAGTTTTGGAATGCAAAAAAAAGCTACCTGCAACAGGTAGCGCGGAATTTAAGGCAATAAATACAAGGAAGTGACGTCATTTCTCTACATTGTCAAAACTAACGCCAATTTGTTCATGTTTAGAATTTGTTGTCGCATATTTTAGAAAATATGTGTTTATATTTGTTCAACAGGATGCTAAGTGAATCTTTGTGTTACCTTTAGAAATAACTCTAAATTTTGTTCTCTCAGGGGCTATGCTTCTTGCCGGCAGATATAATCTAATGGCGAATTTTGTCAAAATTGTAATAATCTAAAAATTTCCCTATTTCTCCTGGTTTTGCTATTAACTTGAGAACGGATATACCGATTTCATTCATCTATTTTTAATGTTTTCTAATATCTACGTCGTAAAAGGTTCTTATATTATCAAATTAGGAAAATTTCCATTTTTCATATATTTCAAACCACGCGGACGAAGCCGCGGGGTGCAGTATTATAGTTATCTATATCTAAAAGATTTTTTGTTTTTGCATGTAGGTATAAGACGTAAGACTTCCTTAAAAATAAATACGTTTTACTTACCTATCTAACTTGAACGACATAGCCCTTACATATTTAATGCAAGTTCGAGTACCCCGATGTTTTTTTCTTTTATATACATATATACACATCCTCGCATTCTTTTCATAAACGACGAACAAAGCACTCTTAAGCCCTTCACTTAACTGAATTAAACTATTGAAAAGGCTTATTATTAGAGACTCAGATATATGCAAAAAGGAGTATTTGGTATGCAGTAATTATTTTTTTTATAAAAAGATGTTTTTCTGTTATAATTACCTAGTTAAAATAAAAATAAATAATAATAAATAAAAGAAGTACTAAGTAAACGTCGATTGTATTATATTATATATTTTTTCAATTAGGTATTTAAAGGTTATTAAAATAACTAACGTTAGTCGGTATCTAAATTCATCTTATATTTACTTTTGTATATTATTAATATTATTTAATTAATTCTAATGTTTTGTGTTCTTTTTCAGAATATGTTTTTATTCTCGAATATATTCCAACCAACAAATATTTTTGCATATAATCTGCATATATATAACGAAGGCCTGCATATCATTTGGTAGAGCAGCGTTCTCACACTTTTTTGTTGACATACTCTCGGGGTAACGTGTGCTTAGTAAATTAACAACAAAAGACGGACAGTTTTACAAAAGACGCTCAAAAACTCATTGAAGTGTTTTATTAGCATTCAAATTGTTTGTTGAGGAAAACCTCCAACGAAATAACGAACGCAATATTATGCGTTGAATTTTTTGAAAAAGTTAAAAGGTGAATATACGGTTTTGAAATAAGTATTTATTGATTAAGAAATTTAAAACAGTAATTAAATTTAAAGATTGAGTCTTTGATTATTTAAATTTGGATAGAGCTTGAGAAATTTGGGTAACTGCAATTATTATGACTACTAATTATACTCGTATGATATTATTTCGTGTCACAGAACTCTAATATTGGTCCTATCTATGGTGTAATTATTTTGGTCCTATATAAAATGTCACCCTTCCTATTGCAAACTGTTTCTTTTCAATGCAGATTGAATCGAAACGTAAAAAGTTAGATTTAAGCACCGAGGTACCGATTAATAAAAAAGGAGAACAAAAGATCTATATAAATTATTAAAATTTTAAACACCATAATACTCCTTTTTTTAACTAAACTTAGGTTTTCTTTATTTATGTAACAGGTACACAATAAACATCCAAAGCCAATTGGACAGTGAATTTATTCACCTGTGGTAGAACTATGTCGGTAATTATGGGTTACGCGCTAACCAAATTAAATATTTTTTACGGCCGGCTTCCTCCACTAGAGACGCGCCAGTGCTGTCCACGATAGATTTTATGCTTCGTTAATTCTCTTTTTGTTTTCTTTATGGCTTGGAGTTTCGACACAAGTTTACTAAATGCGAGTTTACAATTAGCTTATCCGTTTCTCTATGACGTAGGTTGTATTTATTCTTCAAATTAATCATATTTTAAATAAGTTTTTATCTTCTCGTCGTTTTGTTTTATTCAGGACCAGGTATATAAAAATGTGGTCGAGCAAAATGCTTTATTATTGGACAAAATACAGATAAACTGAGATTGCTTTATTTTTGTCAAAAAATAAAGCATTTCTTCTCAACGATAAATAGTACCTTCTACATACCCACTTGGACTGTAGTATTTTTGTTCTAAGACACTGTGCGAAACCGAACCGGTTCATTTCATCTGAATGTATAGCTACACAAAAATACATAGATACGTAAATATTTTATACTATGGCAATCTAAACTTTTATAAATACTATATATCTGATATTTAACGCGCTTATTTACCTATTTCTCCCGACGTTTTAACAGATTTAGAGACAGCCGAGGTCACAGGTCTTCATTCGTAGGTAACTGACTAAAATGACCGAATACAATACAATACTTATTGCACACTAAATAAAAACAGATACACAAAGACAGGAAAAAGATAAAAACAGAATGTTTTGCACAATGGGTGGCCTTATCGCTAGGAGCGATCTCTGCCAGGCAACCTTTGGATGGATATGAAGTGTTAGAACAAGTATAGACGGTGGCGTGTTATATAGAAAAATATTTAATTGGGATATACATAGATAAAAAATACCTACTACCCTATGTCGATGTGTCTATAAAAACATTGAATATATCGATGATTTAGTTCACCTCTAGTGACAAAACGGCGTTTAGCTGCCGTAGCAGGCGCTTGATCATCGACAGGCGGCCTGTGCGACCCTACAATTACTGAATGAAATGTAGCTAAAGCTGTTTTCTATTGTCTTTAACCTATAGTTTACGATTTCCAAAACGATACATCAACTTTTTGAAAGCTCAAAAATCGCAGGGAGAGCTGATTTTCACAGCTTCTTAACGAGTTAAATTTTGAGCTGCTATTCAGCAGATCCAGGGTCCAATTCAGCTAGACACTATGACTATGGTATCGCACAGAATCGCTAGTTAGAATCTTTAGATTAAGTTAGATCTTTAGATTCCACGTAGCGTTTTTTATTCATCATCTCATCATCAGCCAAAGCAGCCCACTACTGAACATAGGCCTCCACCAATGAGCGCCATCATCATCATCATCACCAGCCTATAGCAGTCCACTGCTGGACATAGGCCTCCCCCAATGAGCGCCATAGCGCCCTGTCTTCAGCTTGGCGCATCCAGCATCTACCTGCAGTCTTCTTCGCAGGTCGTCATCTCACCTGGTCGGAGGGCGTCCTACACTGCGTTTACCGAGTCGTGGTCTCCACTTAAGAACACGTTTGCCCCAGCGGCCGTCGGTATGGTTATGAGCGCCATAGCGCCCTGTTTTCAGCTTGCATCCAGCATTTTTATTGTATTCTATATGTTCTATAACTCACTTAATTTCATTTAGATCTTTTCAGCCGTTAAGTTGTCGACAGGTAGCCAGACTTGATTTCGAATTAATATACATAGATTAATTATAGAATTGTGATTGAGAAGCACGTTAACAGAAAAGAGAATCCTGAAAGAATGTCTCCAGATGATTGGTTCCCTTTATGTCGAGTCCCTTTACATCGATTCAGAGAGTGTATTGTTCTTGCAAAATATTGCTATTTTCGCTTTCTAGTACCGTTACATCGAGTTTTAGTTCATAGGAACGGTCAAAATATGAGTTAGGTACAATCTTCAAAATATTGATGAGCGATTGATACAAACGGGTATTTATCGCGTTTTTACCTATTTTTCCCGACGTTTCAAGAGGTTAAGGCTCCGCGCAAACGAGCCACCGACCACAGCCACTGGTGGCCAGCGACAGCCACTTAACATACTTTTTCATATATTTTGTATAGACGCGCCGCATACGTGTAGCCGGTGGCGGCCACTCGCTACACTCGCTTCTGACACTGTTACAAATGTGTTGGTAGCGCGCGACAGCCACCGGTGGCTGTGGTCGGTGGCCCATTTGCGCGGAGCCTTAAGTAGGTACACGTAGGTAAAAGTAGGTTCTTTCAGTTATTCCGTGATCATGGCGCATGAAAGTGTGCCGAAATATTGGAAAAATCAAAAATCAAATCATGGTAAATATCCCATTTTAAATGACTTTATTAATCGAGTAAGTTTAAAAATATTGATGAGTCCTCCAAAGAAGCTCTCAAACCTATATAGGCAATCCAAATACACAGGGCTGTGTGAAAATACCAATGTGAATAAAATAACGGTGGTAACAGGGCGTGGGCGCAAGATTCTTAACATTTCACTACTGCCATTTGCATTTTACAACTTTTATCGATGTACTAAACGAGACCAGCCTGTGTCACTACAAATGCAATCTTAATTTATATTATAACTAGCGGACCTTCCCGGCTTCGCACGGTTTTAGTACGGATCCCTAACTTTTTGAAAATGTAATATAGCCTATGTTCACTGAGGATAGTGTAGCTTCCCAACGGTGAACAAATTTTCAAATAGGTCCAGTAGTTTCGGAGCCTATTCATTAGAAACAAACAAACAAAAAATCAAACCTTTCTTCTTTATAATAATATATATATATATGTATATATACAATATATATGTATAATAAGTTTTATTTTGCCGTCCCTTGATCTGTTAATAAGGGTTTAGTGCCGTGCTTACTAATTTTATTTAGGTCGAAAGATCCGCGGGAAGAAACTTTTCAAAATAATGAATATAGATTAGATAAAAATTTATTTTATTATTTATTTATAGTCATCATCATCATGATGACTATAGGATGGATATAGTCATCATGATGATGATGCTGACTACATGCTATAGTACCTCGTCTCTTTTATGTATAACATAACCCGCATACTAATAATGACGTCACCTCTCATGGTGTCTCACTCAGATCGAATTCAAACTGAGCAGGACAGCGGCATGAGAGATGGCGTCATTTCAATCCCATTCCTTATTTACACAGGTTATTATTTTCATGTAAATTAAACGATAGTGAATATTAAAACTTCAGTTCAACCAGCGAGAAGTCTACGAATATAAAA
Organism: Eupithecia dodoneata; assembly: GCA_947044415.1. Taxonomy (NCBI): domain Eukaryota; kingdom Metazoa; phylum Arthropoda; class Insecta; order Lepidoptera; family Geometridae; genus Eupithecia; species Eupithecia dodoneata. Next base: position 11,819,449 of record OX345664.1, on the reverse strand, counting down.
ATATTCTTAAAATAACTTACATTTTATTTAACGAGTCAAGGCGTAAAAGGATTACTTCTTATAGCACAAGACCTTTAATGAGACGATTTGTAATCATACTTTATAGCAGTGACAAGCGGACAGGGACTGCGCTATGGCAGATAGGTACCACTTGGTACGTACTTAGTACTCTTTTAGATAAGTACCTACCATAACTTTTTAACTTAGGTTAAACGAGTCGACATAGCTCTAAGAGTTAGCAAGCTGAAGTGGCAGTCCGGCCATACCTCGCGAAGAACCGACAACCGTTGGGGTAAACGTGTTCTTGAGTGGAGACAGCGACTCGGCAAACGTAGTGCAGGACGCCCTCCTGCCAGGTGGGATGACGACGTGCGAAGGAATGCAGGAAGATGCTATGGTTGCGTGAAGTTGAAGACAGGGCGCTATGGCGCTCATTAGGGGAGGCCTATGTCCAGCTGTGGCCTATTATAGGCATATGATGATGATAAAACGAGTCGACGGCGCGAACTCGTCGATAAGCGAGGCCTAAATGTATGCTTTCTCACCTGACATCGTGTGCGAAATGGTGCCACCATCGCTACGATATCGTTGGTCCATCGAGTGTCCAACTCGATGGACCAACGATATCGTATATATCGTAGCGATGGTGGTTGATTCAGTAGTTTAGACGTGACAAAGTAACAAACACCCATAAATCCATTCATCTAAACATCCATACTTTTGCATTTATGATATTAGTATGATGTGACTAAACTAACTAACTAACTAAAGCTAAAAAACTGGCTCGTGGAGAAGACGTTCTATACCTACGACGAGTTTTTAAATTATACGTAATCTAGATTAATTTTATTGTAAAATTTCATTATTAATTATAATATTTTTATATTAGAAATTATTTATAAATTTTGACGTATAAATTGACATTAATAAAATGTTTATCAGTTAAATCTGTGACAAAATCGTGGTCAAAACACCCAAAATACGTGTAAAATAAAGGATAACGGACAACCACAAGCACGCGTTACGAATCAAAACGTCAAAACTGGAACCCTAATTGTAATTTAGTGGTAAAGACACCAATATCAGATCAGACGGCCGAGCTCATTGAATCAGCCTTGTCGAATATATCGCGCGAGCAACTTTAAGCAACTAAACTCTTCTTTGTTCATGAAAAGTTGGTTTCATTGGCATTATTTCCTTTAAACAATTTCAGATCAGACAGCCAAGATCATTCAGTCAGCCTTCACGAATTTATTTGATTAAATATCGCGCGAGCAACTTTAGGCAACTAAACTCTTCTTTGTTCATGAAAAGTTGGTTTCTTTTGCATTATTTCCTATGAACCATTTTATATCAGACAGTCAAGATCGAATTTATTTGATTAAATATCACGCGAGCAAACAACTAGGCAACGTAATTCTTCTTTGTTTATGAAAAGTTGGTTTTATTTTCATGATTTTCTATAAACCTACATATGTATAAATAAATAACGCATATATTTCACATAGCACCTGCTAGCTCCAAAGGGCTGATTACGGTGATAAGAAGGTGGTGTTGCAGAGCTTTTGCGTAGAAAGAAATATTTTGTATAGAAAGCTTTCAAAATACATAACTTCGAATTGGAAGATTAAATAAGTCGTAAAGTATGTGAAAGTCATCGATAAGCTATTAATTATATAGAAATTTCCTAAAGTCGGCACTCCGCTATTACCAGTATTGGATACTGCAAAAGTCGGAAAAGTGCGAAAGTCGGCCAGTAAACTCCGAAATCGAACTATTATGTAGCGTATGTTCCTCGTGTGAGAACACAATCCAGTCAGCAATTTATGGCGTTTTATTCCTAAACATACACAAATCTGCCGAAACTTTCATCATTATACGAGTTATTAGTAGGATAATGTCAACGGAAATTTTCCAAAACTAACACACAAAAGCTGCTATATCAGCAAATTCTGACACGATCGCCGAAACTCCCTCCAATTGAACAATTTCAATCGCTCGTATACAATCTCGATGTGCTGCAAAAAGGCCCCGTCATCTTACCTTGCACAATACCGCACTAAATCATTTCATAACATTTTTTCCACCATAATGCGATCGAGGAGTGTCCGATGCAGAATTAAAATGCAATAATATTGCAGGCAAGCTGTAATACTGGCCTGTCGCAGATCTGAGAAGATTATCGTAAAGTATTTATTTATCCAGTTCCCTCGGGAGGTTAGATAACATCAGAAAATCAATTTTGCAACAAAATCGTGGAGGCGTAATGTTAGTGGCCTTTAGTTGCAGGTGTGGCGTGATTTGGAATTTATCGGTTTGACTGTACATATCTACATACAACTACATAACTGATTGAAATGAAATATAGTTAGTCTAGTGTAGATTGTTTGCAATAGTGTAGGTTCAGTTAGATCGATTATTTAAATTATAAATACTAATTTGTTTCTATTATTTGATTGTATTTGATTTTCTATTTAAACGTGTTCTCTCCGGCGCGGCCAGGTGGGATGACGACCTGCGAAGGGCTGCGGGCAGATGCTGGATGCGTCAAGCTGAAGGCATTATGTCTGGAGACCTATGTTCATTTGAGATTGAGATATTAACATCATTACAGGTTTTTTTATTAAGCCCTAAGGAGATGCTATATCTACTTAACTACTTATTAGTTTGCAAAATACCAAAACGGAAGAAGTTTTGGAGAACGTGACAGTCTACTACCGCTTAATTCTCAAAGAGTTAGGTACTCAAATAAAATAAATAAAAATAAAATCCAAAGAATTAGATATCATCATCAGCCTATGTTAGTCCACAGCTGGACATAGGCCTCCCTGTCTTCAGCTTGCCGCGTCCAGCGTCTACTTGCAGCCCTTCACAGGTCGTCATCCCACTTGGTCGGAGGGCGTCCTACACTACGTTCACCGAGTCGTGGTGTAGCTATGTCGATAACTTTGATTCTCTGTCGGATGTATTATAAAATTCTTTGTCTTTTATTACGAAAATGAAGCGAAGTGCTTCGGAAACGAGCACAGGAAATACATCTCAGAAATGATACCTATTTACGAGTGTGAAATAAACGGGTAAGTTCAAAAACCTAAGCAGGAAGACACTATGCCAGCTATTGTCATCCCAGGTTATTATACCTACGCCTTCGGAATGCGCCTCGCAACGTTTGAACTGGAATGGAATCGTAAATAACGAATTGCCTTTTCAATTGCGTCATTTTATCGCCAGAATTATTCGTAAGATAAGGGCGGAGACGTTAACTACGACATGTCGTTCAAATTAATTCCGCGGATTGAGATGAGCCAATTTGAATTAAATTCATATAAAATAAGGGTGATAAGGAGAATCGAAACAGTTTGGCGCAAAATTCAAAGGTTTTTTGTAGTTTTTTTTTTTTTACCAACGGAAAAGTATTTTGCCGCAAATTATTAACCCTTTTCTATGAACCCATGAACGGCTATGACGGCCGTCCTCCGACCAGGTGGGATGACGACCTGCGAGAGTGCAGGTAGATGCTGGATGCGGCAAGCTGAAGACAGGGCGCTATGGCGCTCATTGGGGGAGGCCTATGTCCAGCAGTGGACTGCTATAGGCTGATGATAATGATGAACCCATGATAAAACTACTAACTACAAGCGATTCAAATGGATTTCCCGAAAAATGGGGAAAATATTGATTTTAAGTCAAAAATCTCTTATTTTCCCAAATACTCAAAATATCAGTGAATCAAGGCATTTTTATCTTATATTAATAAAATAGAAAATGGTAAATTACCTACAGCAAATTACTTTCCCGCTTGTTTTTATCTTTACAGAACGCAGAAAAAAATATAACCAACAAAATACTTTGAATCTTCAATATAATAATGAATAGTATAAAATATGACTTGTCTAAGTGCTTATTTGTAAGCCTAAAGAAATAAACTTTCATTTCATTTCATTTCTGTCTACAACTCGGCCGATTTACCTTAGAAGCTTGTAACGTGTCACATGTATTGTAATTCTACTGCTTTAAAACGCTTGGAAACCGATCAACTAAATTAATTTCAAACGTTTCAGTTCAAATAGGTAATTTTATGTAGTACTTCTGCGCCCCGCGGTTTCACCCCCGTGGTGATAGATATTTTGAATACCTGATATACAATTCTTTATTAATTGTAGCCTATGTGTTATTCTGATATGTAAGCTATATTATCGTGAAGTTTCATCGAAATCCATTCAGTAGTTTTTGCGTGAAAGAGCAACAAACATACTTACATACTATACATCCTCACAAACTTTCGCGTTTATAATATTAGTAGGATTTACGATCTTGGTTACTACCAAGGATTACTAATCCCTAGAGAAAACAATAATAATAAAGAATACTGCAACAACCTGGCTTCACCGACTACCAACCCATCACGCCTCCGTCAATGATACACAAATCATAATAAACTTCATACAAACCTATGAACTACATACACTCTCATAACGATCTGTTTTATAAACATCGATGTATGACATACAGACATACAGTGAACAGCCAGAACCGGTTCAAACCACATAAGTGCACACATACAAAGTTTCCAATTAAGAGAGGCCTGCGACAGCGAGATCATCTTCCCCGCGAGAGCCTTTCATAGGAATGCACGAGCGGGGAGTGGGAGGTCACGCTTGAATGGTCGCGGTGCCCAGTTATACGAAAGCTGCTTGCTTGACTGTCAAGAAACCTATTGTGATGATGGCAAATGGTTATCCGATGAAATTTCTAGGCTTTAAATAAATAAATCATGCTGGACAATTCACACAGCATCATCTAGCCCCAAGCTAAGCAGAGCTTGACTTGTGTTGTGGGTACTAGATAACTGATATACGTACCTACGTAATACAATACATTACTTAGATATTTTTTATTATACATAGAAAACACCCAGACACCTGGCACAATATCTGAAGGTTGTACAAATATTTGTCCCGAGGCGATAATCGAACCCACTATCTCCTGCGTCGCAGGCGGACATTCGCCCACCGCGCCACTGAGGTCGTAAGGTCGCTTTGCCCGGAATACGTGAAATATTGCGTCAACGAAGAGTGGACGTTTTCTTAAAAACAATTTAGATAGACAGATAAACACTTTATTATACCACCCAAAATAGAAAACAATACAGAAATAAACAATAGAATAAATGAAGTATAAAAGGCGAACTTATCGCTGAGAGTGATTTCTTCCAGGCAACCTTAGGATGGACTGGACATGAAGGAACAATATAGACTGTGGCATTTTAACGATATGTTTTAATCGAATCATTTGAAAATAATAGACTTTTATGCTAAGCTCCAAATTTATTACGGAACTTAGTAACAATATTGATTCTTAAACATCATGAATCACACTTTTAAAGCTTATTTTCATCGTATGGTATCTCTAAGCGGTAAAGTTTTTATGCTCGACAACCAAAGTGATGTTGTCGATAATTTTCCTGCCATTTGGTATATTCGGATTGCTTCATTTAATATATTTTTGTAAGTTTATCGGTCAGCGACCTCTATAAAGTTTTATACCACGCGGAGAGACGATTGAAGACAATTTCATTGCACATATTAAAATTTGCATTTTATATGAATATGTTAAAGATATCCTGCATCGATGTATAGGTATAATTTTAGGACGTTTTGATTCGTAATTGTGTTTTTTAGAGGAACTTATGTCTCTTATAAAATGTTAGGAAGTAGAAATAAATATGGAAAGAGCTATGCTCGGGGTTTCTCTGAAGAATAGGATTCGTAACGAATACATCCGACTGAGAACCAAAGTTATCGACATAGCTCTAAGAATTAGCGAGCTGAAGTGGCAGTGGGCCGGCCATATCTCGCGAAGAACCGACGGCCGCTGGGGTAAACGTGTTCTTGAGTGGAGACCACGACTCGGTAAACGTAGTGTAGGACGCCCTCCGACCAGGTCGGATGACGACCTGCGACAGACTGCAGGTAGATGCTGGATCGTCAAGCCGAAGACAGGGCGCTGTGGTGCTCATTGGGGAAGGCCTATGTCCAGCAGTGGACTAACATAGGCTTGATGATGATGAATAATGTAAAGATGAGAACGCATACCTACGGGGATCTAGCGTAGTACGAGTATAACAAGAAGTGGATCAATCGACGATCTCAAGGTGAAATCAGGCCGGTAACTCAAGTTTTCTATTTCATTCTAGATATAGAAACCTCGCTTTATCTATTCAGATGACTTGTGTACTTGTGCACTTAGGCACTAGATACTGACGATACACGTCTGTGAGATTGACGACCTCTGTGGCGCGGTGGGCGAAGGTCCGCAGGCGGATTCGATTCCCACCTCAGGACAAATGTTTGTACGATCTGCAGATGTTTGTTTTGGGTGTTCTAGTTGTTTTCTATATATAATAAAAAAAACCTGTCTTTGTAAAATGTATTGTAGGACTCGTAGGTATATCACTTATCTGGTACCCTTAACACAAGCTCTGCTGATCTTGAGGCTAGATAATGCTGTGTGAATTATCCAGCATTATTTATATCGAGGATAAATAATACAAATTGGCGTGTTTTGAACGAGGCTTCCGTCATTAGGCTGGAATAAAAATAATAAAATTAAATCAATCCGGCGAATGGGACCGCGGTCCCAATACCTAGCGGTCCCAAATGACGGAAGCCTCTTTTGAACAACTACATAATAATCTGACTTCAAATTCCTTAATAGTGAAAATGGGTTTGGAAGGAATACTTAAACACAGCAGGTACAAAATACAGGTAGCTGGTAGCAAAATACAAGGAAAACAAAAACAGTTTAACATGGAGGTAAGTGACAATGGAAGACTATCTTTCAACAAATTTATGTTCTTGTCTTCTTCCATCCAATCAAACCTTACCTATTCTTAATATTAGCATCAGAATAACTCGTCCCTGATTAGCATGATAGTTATTGGAAAGAGTAAGCACTTCGAAGAACAAAAAATATTCAAAAACTCGAAAACATAAAAGACGAAATGGTCATAAAACATTATTAAAAAAGATGCCGTTTAAGGCGTTATTGGCGGTGGCTGATGAAATAAGAGGAACGTAAATCAGCTACCATACAGCTCTTAAAGTTAAGCACAGTAGGTTTTAGAATTTTTCTGTAATTTGAATGGTTTTCAGCTGTTTGCAATTTGAAAAAGCTGTTTTATAGTTTCCAATCTATTCAGCATTTTTGAATGATCATTGATACCGCTAATATTAAATAGGCGAACTTCAATAGGCTTGTTTCCACTAAGAATAAATCGGATGGCTTAGAATTGCTAATGATTAACATGATAAATAGTAAACAAAAACATTTTTTTATTAAAATAATAAAAGATTAATAATATTTTTGGAAAATAAAATCGACAAAATGAGGCGTTTAATCACGTGACATTAAACAATAATCAGAGAATCGCATGGTAGCGTGACGTCACACCTCGTGAAACGCCATATTGTAGCTGTCATTTTCGTGTAAAGTGAACAGGTTGTTTCGCGAGGTGTGACGTCATTCAAGACGCCATGACAGTCTTGGCCTTATACGCGGTCAATTTCAAGTTCATTTCTAAAAACTCAAAATACTAATGTAAAAGACCTGTTTTTCTTAAAATAATATATTTTTGGGCTGAAATAGATGATAAGCTATAGATTTAAACTAGTTTCCAAATTTTGTCAACTAGCCTACAACTAATGAATAAATAAATAATGCTGGACAATCCACCAGCATCAGCTAGCCCCAAGCTAAGCAGAGCTTGTGCTATATATTATATTCGTAGATTCCCTTTCTCGACTCATACGACATCCTTGCAGAAGTAGGGGGTTCGATTCTTACACCGAGACCACCACGGCACCTGCCTCAGCTCCTTAATAACTGTAATGTCGCCGTTCAATTATAAAAATGTCGTGCCTTTAGAAAATGCTAAGTCCTGTCTAGTGGCTCAGAAAACTTGCATTATCGCCTTAATACGATCAAGAGTGGGCATGTCAATAGACGATCTAGTAGGCGGTGTGCCGGAAAGCAACGTAAATGGCACATTGACTGACATCTCTAACTGTACACTGAAAAGCTTATAAATCAACACGAAATCGCATAAACTGAGGGTAACATTAGCTTGAGTGATTCATGCTAAAGCGACTGGATGTTATTGACTTTGTGAATTACTGCATGTAGAATGCATTTGTTAGTCTAATAACCTTTCTAATAAGCTTCTACTCTAGCTTCTACTGGATTCTCTCACGTGGTAGCTGGGTAATATATCAGGGATCATTGGACAGTTGAATTTTGTGACGTGTCCAAGAGGCCTGTGAGGTCTAAAGGAAATAAAGCACTTTGATATTTGATATTTGGATGATGTGGCATGCGATAGAAACTTCTGCGAGTTAGATCCGTTCTCTTGTGGATAAACTGATTACAGATTAAAGGATTTTGGCGTTAAGGCCAGTTGTCCATTGCAGTTCTATATAATAATGAGTTATTTATTTAATTTAAGGGAGGTTTAATGGTTATATAAATGCAAAATAAGTTACATGATATAAGTTATAAGCTGTTTTGTTGCTAGGTGCAACAAAACAGCTTATAAATGACCTTCACGGCTAAATGACAGGCTGAATTATTAAAAACGCTATGCAATCAAAATGTTATTTTAAATCTTTTATATGTAACAATATCTTTAAGTTGGTGAATAAATTAAAAAAAAATAGATTATTAGTGCAAAAAAAATGCTGGACACTTATGAAAGTTGTTATTCTCATGATATTCAAGTTTTTCTTCTTTTAATTTCCCCTTAAAAAAACTGAAAACAAAAGTCCAGAATTCCGTATGTATTTTTTTTCTGTTCACTCTTTACACTACTTCATTTTATAATTTCAACCGATGTAGTTTGTGATGTTTTAACTAAGGAACCAATCTTTAGGAGAAAACACTTTGCAATCAGATTCATTGATGGTATAACACCTAAAAATGGCATGTTTCGAAAAACATATCAATCCTCCTCCACTCCCCCTACAGATGCGTTAATGTAGAAAATTTTATAAAAAGGTCGTCTTCTGCCCCGTTTTCAAATATGTTTCACAACTATGTAACTACCGCGACGACCAAACGCATAGTAGGTACCAAATTAGCAAAGTGCCATTTGGCGTTTCGCGAAATGCATAGGAGTTTTTTCTCCTATCTTGTCAGACAAGAATGATTTTCATCATCATCAGATTCGTGGATGACGTCACAATCGCTAACCCTTAATCACTCACGGTGATTCTCAAAAAATGTCCAAAATTGATAAACACCGCCACTGCTTAAACTTATTATTACCGTTCCGGTTTTTATCAATGAATTTATTGGTGGTCGAGCGACGACGGCCCGATTAGGACCAAACTTTATGTTAAATCAACGTTTGTTTTAACCTGAGAGCTCTTATACACGGTCGGAATTTCAATCATCATCAACAGCCTATGTAACCTACGCGAACAACTGATGATAACCAATGACCAATATACAGCTGTCTGAATTTGTGTTAACTCATATTCGAATTTTAAGTTTAGTTTATTTTTGTTAATGTTTCCGTTATGGTCCACTCTCTGGTTTAAACTATTTTTATTTAATTTGACCAAACAGCTGTTTTTTATTTAGTTGGTTAGATCTTTTGACATTGAGACAAATACTCTATAACAATTTCTACTTGTCTATGCTCGTAGCCTGTGTCTTCTCTTCTCATGCAAATGGCTGTCATGTACGAAACAGTTCAACCCATAACTAAATACCTAGTGATTTATTTTCATTGTACTGCTCAACATTGAAGACCTCTGTGGCGCAGTGGGCAGTGTCGCAGTGTCTGCCTGCGATGAAGGAGGTTGCGGATTCCATTCCCGGCTCGGAACAATTGTGTTTACGATCTGCAGATATTTGTTCCAGGTGTTTTGGTCGTTACCTATGTATAATAAAAAAATATCTATCTATGTAATGTATTGTATTAAGTATATCAGTCATCTAGTTCCCATAACACCAGCTCCTTACCTTGGGGCTAGATGATTCTGTGTGGATTGTCCAGCATTATTTATTTATTATTCAGTTAGCTCGTAAGAGGATGGACATGCCACCGTGTGTCCAAGCATTAAATACGTGCTGGCCGGAGCTTTGATAACGAGTTTGGGTGGTTGTGCATTTCGGCCTTATCACCCTGGCCCAAGCTTCTCCAAAAAGTTCTCCATATCTCCGAAACGCATTAAATAATTTCAGTCTTAATTGCAATTTACATACCAACGTAATTTGTGCGCGAATTGTAATCTCGACTGCTGATATGTTTAGTTAAGTTTTATATAAGCTATTGTTTAAGCAAATGGCTGGAGGATCGAAATGAATTTGTCTACATTTATTTCCATTATTTTCGTATACTGAAAAACTAAAGACGGTCTCGAGAAATGTAGTTGATTAAATAAAACGTATTACGAAAAATCATTTGATAATTACAATTGAATGGAAATAATTGTGGCAAATAGGCACAATTCTATCAATAGTAAAAATAAACAAATAGGCGTTGTCATTTGCGACACAGTTTTTATTTTTACTTCTGGAGATGCCATCGTTTTTCATTTTTAACTCTGTATGTAACGATAGTTTTTATTCCTTATTAAACGACTAGCTGTTTCCCGCGGCTTCACCCGCGTTAAATTCAAATTTTAAATTTTTAAATTTTAATATAGCATATTTTCACATTGTTCACCGCGGACAGTGTAGCTTCCCAACGGTGAAGGAGCCTATTCAATACAAACAAAAAAAAATAAAAAAAATCCTCTTTATAATATTAGTATAGGTTGATTTATTGAATAGCACTCCTCTGCTGTCATATTACGAAAAATAATTCCTCTCTATCCGGTAGGGGCGCTGCAAGGCGATTAATCTATGGAAGCAAGCAAAAACTTTTATAGTTTTCGTAAAATAGGCACAAGCCATAACTACTAAGTTCCCTATAAAAGAAAAAGAAAGAAAATACATGTATTAATTCACCGAAGTAGGTACAACTTGGTACTACATATTATAAAATAAATAAGAATATGAAGAAATAAAAATTAACTACGTATCTATATAAAAAACAACAAGCGACTCCACAAAGCGAACCAATAGGTCCTGTCTCAGCATAATGTTGCTCTACTTCTCGTGGAGAAGTAGCCGAGAGAGATAGTGTCCCACAAATGCATCCAACAACAGGCAACGTTGCATATCCATCTAGAAGATATCTAAATGCCTAAGCTATTCCTTTTCATCATCGTTAAGTAATTTCATTTCCCACAACATATTTTTCATGACCATCACTTAAAATTACTAATCAACATTTAAATTTAAGGCTAAGCGGATGGAGTTATGTATCATTATTCAAATAAGATGTGTTTTAACAAAACGCCTGCTTATAATTTTACTGCAAATACGTAGGTCTCGAAGGAGTATTTAATTTTTCTGACTAAATAGCCCATTCGTTTACCTTCTATTCTATATTCTATAGAGGTTTTAGTTTAGCAGGGTTTAATAGCCCGGTCATACGCATAGGTAATTAATAATATATCCATGTATTGTATTATATATGTCAGTCATCTAGTACACAAAACACAAACTCTGCTTATCTTGGGTGTAGATGATGGTGTGTGGATTGTCCATTATTTATTTATTTATTTATGGTATTAACGTCACTCAAGCACACGCTTGAGATCATCTATGACTGAGAAAGCTGGGCTTGGATATCACTGCGGCCATGATAGGCCTATTTTACAATATTTTTTTTTTATTGTACACCATAATCAAATCAATCATTACAAAAAATACATTATATGCGACAAGTACAATGGGCGGCCTTATCGCATAGAAGCGATCTCTTCCAGGCAACCTTTGGATGGAAATAATTATATGAATTTAAGAAATGGCAGGGGGTGTACCATAGGTTATCTAAATAAGAACATAACAAGAATACTAAAAAACAAATAATAAATATTACAAATACTAAACTAAATAATACATAAATAAACAAATAGTAAGTACCAATATTCATTCTTTTGGCAGGAAAAACTCCTTGACGTGAGCTTTAAAAACTGGCAAGGATATAGTTTTTCTAATGAAAATGTACAATACCTAGGCATATCATGGCCGGCCACATGAGGTCTTGGTAATAACTGAAATGTTTGGACAGAGTCAAGTTAAACAATTGTTGTTGTTGCTATAATGTTGTTAATATCCACACCGTCATTTAGCCCTGAAAGGCATTTGTTAGCTTGTCTGTTGCTAGGCTATATCTTTGTTATTCCAACGCTTTCCTTAGCAAAACTGATCGTAAAAGCTTTCCGTCTTCCGCAAACATCCATACTAATCACACTAAAATTATAAATGTTGAATGTTTAGATGGATGGATTTCCATTTAGACGGGACTTGAATGCGCGTCCTTCCCCCAATTTGGAAAATTTCTTAGCGATACGCACTACAATAACAAAAACCTTGGATGGATGTTTTTTACTTCTTCACGCCAAAACGGATTTGGCTGACAGTATTATTATTATCGGAGTTTCTCTGAAGGATAGGATTCGTAACGAATACATCCGACAGAGAACCAAGGTTATCGACATAGTCCTAAGAATTAGCAAGCTGAAGTGGCAGTGGGCCGGCCATATCTCGCGAAGAACCGACGGCCGCTGTGGCAAACGTGTTCTTGAGTGGAGACCACGACTCGTTAAACGTAGTGTAGGATGCCCTCCGGCCAGGTGGGATGACGACCTGCGAAAGACCGAGGTAGATGCTGGATGCGGCCAGCTGAAGACAGGGCGCTATGGCGCTCATTGGGGGAGGCCTATTTCCAGCAGTGGACTGCTATAGGCTGATGATGATAATGATTATTATTATTATTATAGTGAAATATATTGCTTACAGATACTTCTAGGCCTGGAATAAAACGTTTGCTACGAAATATAAGATGTATTTCCTGTCTAATAAAAAACTGATGCTTTAAGGATTTCAAAATGTGCTTTCTTCTTTCTTCACATTCATAACCTACATTCAAACTCAGTTCAGGTGCGGTGAGGTATCAGAACACCAAAAGCGCATTAGGGCTGTCCTGATTTATGCAGGCCCGACCGCCGTCGACTTTTACCTTAATGAACTCGGCTAAAGGCCTGTTTAGACCACCGCGTTATTCGCTACGCAGAACGGTAGCGATATAAGAGTGGTTACGCTATAATCCTGCCTAGCAGCACTTGTACTTGTAGACTGCCTGGTCTAGCGGTAGCAAGTTCAACTGCGTTCAACCTCTTAAGGGGAATTTGTCAAGGGATTAAACTGGAATAAGTTGATAATGCGGTCCCGGGTTCAAATGCCAGGTTGAACCAAGATTTGTGTCGTTATTATTTTCCTTACAAGAAAAATTCACAGTAACAGCCCGAAGTCAGGAAGATGGCGGTGTGCGGACATCCCGTGCGTCGGAAAAGCACGCTAAGCCGTTAGTCTGCCGTACCATCTGTTTATGAGAGTGTTAATGATATAGAGGGCGCTAATTTACCATGGCGCCACGATCGAATCTTACGTCTCGACCGCCAAGTTAATACCGTGGTTACCTATCCTATTGTTTCCAAAATACTCGGTGAAATACCACGCGCCGCGCTAGACAGCGAAATCCGAGCGAAATTACCCCTTCCGCTCTTGGTAGCGAATTCCTCTTCGGTTTGAACAAGCCTTTATACTGACTTTGTTAACATTATGCAGTATATTGGCTGAACGCGTAAGAACTATTTTAGTCTATAGATAGCCTCTGCTAGTACTAAAACTTAAATCGTAATTTGTTTTTACTTCATAACTTATCTACTACCTTAAAAAAGGACTTTGTAAGGCCCGTGCTAAGAGCTAGCTCAGTCGTCGATCAGTGATTGAGTTAAAGCTTATATGCTCAGAAAGTGTTACTCAAGCATGCGATGACTGAGCAAGCCTTCATTAATCACAAGAGTGTACTAAATTCAAACAAATTGTCAAAACCTTTCTGTGCAAAAAAGCTTAACACAAAATATCAGAATACCTAGAAGAGGATAGACGGGTCTTGCTCCAACTCGAAAAATAACAATTAACAGGCTAAGTTACGTCATTGCTTTTTTTCTAGAAACCGATCAAAAATATCACTTCTCATGTCAGTGTTTAATTTTATTTGACCTTTTCTAAGTGTAGTATACACAGCAAAACCTAACTTCCTTTTGAAACCTGATAACAATTGGTCGGTATCTCGTTGCGCACTATTTTTGTATTTAATTATACGATCCACGGTGAGTCGTGACCGTCCGACCACAAACCAGAACCCACTCTGGGCGTGTTAGTGGACCCTCGGACACCAGCCCCGAGGCGGATTCCTAGTGCAAGAGATACTAGGCTAGATACACAAATTGTTTGACTAGAGTCTAGATTTTTGGATAGCGTGAGCGGTTTTGTAAGGGAAACTCTGTACAGTGTAGTTAGTACTAACAGTGTTTGTGCAACTAGCGTTAATGAAACCTTTTCTTTAATATTGTGAATAGTACATCTTTTAAAACTTTTGAAACTATCATGGTTATTAACACGTTAGTTATTTAAAACGGGATATTTACCATGATGTGATTTTACCGTGATCATGCATGCGCATGAAACTGTGCCGAAATATTGGACAACTCAAAAATCAAATCATGTTAAATATCCCGTTTAAGATGACTTTAGTCCTTCGTTTGACCACAATCTCACCCGATGGTAAGTGACGACGTGGCTGCGAAAGTTTGGATGTTTATATGGACGTTTATTACTTCTTCGCGCCAAAACTACCAAACGGATCGGGTTGAAATTTTACATACAGGTAACTCTAGACTAGGAATAAATCAAAGGCTACTTTTTATCACATAAATCAGTTCACATAGAATAGAAATAACCTTAAAACATTTCCACGGAACTTTCCAACATTCCAAACATTCCGCGTGCGAAGCCTCAGACAGAAACTAGTTTAAATAAAAAATACGGAGTCCTTAAGTATCAAATGAAGCATTTATCAGGAGAAACCTGTGTCCAGCAGAGGACTGATAGAGCTGTGTGAACCTAGCAACTGACTTTGAGATATTCATGATTTTTTGATCCTATTCGATTGTACCGGGTTTGTACCCGATTGTACCGGCAAAATTTTCGTTTGTACCCTAAGGGTGTAAAAGTTATGGGGAGGGGGAGGTTTTCCAATAGTGGTTTTTGACCGAAGTGGGTAAAGTGAGTAATTTGATATCAAAGTTAAATATTTTATAGCACTTAGCCACAGATTTCGTAAGACCTTAAAATTGTCAATATATTCAACGTATAACAATTCGTTTTAAGGCTGAAAACAAACGGGTAAAAACAAAAAACATTGACTTGAAACAACGAAACTGTTAAAAAGTAGCCGATTTTTGGAAATTCACATAGTTTCTTCAGAAAATGTAAGCAAAGGTTCTACATAGGCACAGATGCTGATAGGTATTGAATTAATTAACATGATTTGAGTGTAATTTGGAGGGTACAAACGGGTACAAATGAAAAACTTTGACTTGAAACAACGAAATCGTTAAAAAGTTGCCGTTCTTTAGATATTGCAAAAGTTTCTTAAGTAAATCATAAGAAAAGTACAAGAAAAGCACAGATAATGATAGGTATTGAATTAAGTAACAAGATTTAAGCAAAATCTGGACGGTACAAACGGGTACAAACAAAACACATTGACTTGAAATGTCAAAATCGTTAAAAAGTTGCCGATTTTTGGATATTGACCTAGTTTCTTGAGAAAAAGTAAGCTGAGGTTCTACAAAGGCACATATAATGATAGCTACTAAATCAACTGACATGATTTGAGTCAAATCTGGAGGGTACAAACGGGTACAAACGAAAAACTTTGACTTGAAACAACAAAATCGTTAAAAAGTTGCCGTTCTTTAGATATTGCAAAAGTTTCTTAAGTAAATCATAAGAAAAGTACAAGAAAAGCACAGATAATGATAGGTATTGAATCAAGTAACAAGATTTAAGCAAAATCTGGACGGTACAAACGGGTACAAACAAAACACATTGACTTGAAATATCAAAATCGTTAAAAAGTTGCCGATTTTTGGATATTGACCTAGTTTCTTGAGAAAAAGTAAGCTGAGGTTCTACAAAGGCACATATAATGATAGCTACTAAATTAACTGACATGATTTGAGTCAAATCTGCAGGGTACAAACGGGTACAAACGAAAAACTTTGACTTGAAACAACGAAATCGTTGAAAAGTTGCCGTTCTTTAGATATTGCAAAAGTTTCTTAAGTAAATCATAAGAAAAGTACAAGAAAAGCGCAGATAATGATAGGTATTGAATCAAGTAACAAAATTTAAGCAAAATCTGGACGGTACAAACGGGTACAAACAAAACACATTGACTTGAAATATCAAAATCGTTAAAAAGTTTCCGATTTTTGGATATTCACTTAGTTTCTTCAGAAAATGTAAGCAAAGGTTCTACATAGGCACAGATGCTGATAGGTATTGAATTAATTAACATGATTTGAGTGTAATTTGGAGGGTACAAACGGGTACAAACGAAAAACTTTGACTTGAAACAACGAAATCGTTGAAAAGTTGCCGTTCTTTAGATATTGCAAAAGTTTCTTAAGTAAATCATAAGAAAAGTACTAGAAAAGCACAGATAATGATAGGTATTGAATCAAGTAACAAGATTTAAGCAAATTCTGGACGGTACAAACGGGTACAAACAAAACACATTGACTTGAAATGTCAAAATCGTTAAAAAGTTGCCAATTTTTGGATATTGACCTAGTTTCTTGAGAAAAAGTAAGCTGAGGTTCTACAAAGGCACATATAATGATAGCTACTAGATCAGCTGACATAATTTGAGTCGAATCTGGAGGGTACAAACGGGTACAAACGAAAAACTTTGACTTGAAACAACAAAATCGTTAAAAAGTTGCCGTTCTTTAGATATTGCAAAAGTTTCTTAAGTAAATCATAAGAAAAGTACAAGAAAAGCACAGATAATGATAGGTATTGAATCAAGTAACAAAATTTAAGCAAAATCTGGACGGTACAAACGGGTACAAACAAAACACATTGACTTGAAATATCAAAATCGTTAAAAAGTTTCCGATTTTTGGATATTCACTTAGTTTCTTCAGAAAATGTAAGCAAAGGTTCTACATAGGCACAGATGCTGATAGGTATTGAATTAATTAACATGATTTGAGTGTAATTTGGAGGGTACAAACGGGTACAAACGAAAAACTTTGACTTGAAACAACGAAATCGTTGAAAAGTTGCCGTTCTTTAGATATTGCAAAAGTTTCTTAAGTAAATCATAAGAAAAGTACAAGAAAAGCGCAGATAATGATAGGTATTGAATCAAGTAACAAGATTTAAGCAAATTCTGGACGGTACAAACGGGTACAAACAAAACACATTGACTTGAAATGTCAAAATCGTTAAAAAGTTGCCGATTTTTGGATATTGACCTAGTTTCTTGAGAAAAAGTAAGCTGAGGTTCTACAAAGGCACATATAATGATAGCTACTAAATTAACTGACATGATTTGAGTCAAATCTGGAGGGTACAAACGGGTACAAACGAAAAACTTTGACTTGAAACAACGAAATCGTTGAAAAGTTGCCGTTCTTTAGATATTGCAAAAGTTTCTTAAGTAAATCATAAGAAAAGTACAAGAAAAGCGCAGATAATGATAGGTATTGAATCAAGTAACAAAATTTAAGCAAAATCTGGACGGTACAAACGGGTACAAACAAAACACATTGACTTGAAATATCAAAATCGTTAAAAAGTTTCCGATTTTTGGATATTCACTTAGTTTCTTCAGAAAATGTAAGCAAAGGTTCTACATAGGCACAGATGCTGATAGGTATTGAATTAATTAACATGATTTGAGTGTAATTTGGAGGGTACAAACGGGTACAAACGAAAAACTTTGACTTGAAACAACGAAATCGTTGAAAAGTTGCCGTTCTTTAGATATTGCAAAAGTTTCTTAAGTAAATCATAAGAAAAGTACTAGAAAAGCACAGATAATGATAGGTATTGAATCAAGTAACAAGATTTAAGCAAATTCTGGACGGTACAAACGGGTACAAACAAAACACATTGACTTGAAATGTCAAAATCGTTAAAAAGTTGCCGATTTTTGGATATTGACCTAGTTTCTTGAGAAAAAGTAAGCTGAGGTTCTACAAAGGCACATATAATGATAGCTACTAGATCAGCTGACATAATTTGAGTCGAATCTGGAGGGTACAAACGGGTACAAACGAAAAACTTTGACTTGAAACAACAAAATCGTTAAAAAGTTGCCGTTCTTTAGATATTGCAAAAGTTTCTTAAGTAAATCATAAGAAAAGTACAAGAAAAGCACAGATAATGATACGTATTGAATCAAGTAACAAGATTTAAGCAAAATCTGGACGGTACAAACGGGTACAAACAAAACACATTGACTTGAAATATCAAAATCGTTAAAAATTTGCCGATTTTTGGATATTGACCTAGTTTCTTGAGAAAAAGTAAGCTGAGGTTCTACAAAGGCACATATAATGATAGCTACTAGATCAGCTGACATAATTTGAGTCGAATCTGGAGGGTACAAACGGGTACAAACGAAAAACTTTGACTTGAAACAACAAAATCGTTAAAAAGTTGCCGTTCTTTAGATATTGCAAAAGTTTCTTAAGTAAATCATAAGAAAAGTACAAGAAAAGCACAGATAATGATACGTATTGAATCAAGTAACAAGATTTAAGCAAAATCTGGACGGTACAAACGGGTACAAACAAAACACATTGACTTGAAATATCAAAATCGTTAAAAAGTTGCCGATTTTTGGATATTGACCTAGTTTCTTGAGAAAAAGTAAGCTGAGGTTCTACAAAGGCACATATAATGATAGCTACTAAATCAACTGACATGATTTGAGTCAAATCTGGAGGGTACAAACGGGTACAAACGAAAAACTTTGACTTGAAACAACGAAATCGTTGAAAAGTTGCCGTTCTTTAGATATTGCAAAAGTTTCTTAAGTAAATCATAAGAAAAGTACAAGAAAAGCGCAGATAATGATAGGTATTGAATCAAGTAACAAGATTTAAGCAAATTCTGGACGGTACAAACGGGTACAAACAAAACACATTGACTTGAAATGTCAAAATCGTTAAAAAGTTGCCGATTTTTGGATATTGACCTAGTTTCTTGAGAAAAAGTAAGCTGAGGTTCTACAAAGGCACATATAATGATAGCTACTAAATCAACTGACATGATTTGAGTCAAATCTGGAGGGTACAAACGGGTACAAACGAAAAACTTTGACTTGAAACAACAAAATCGTTAAAAAGTTGCCGTTCTTTAGATATTGCAAAAGTTTCTTAAGTAAATCATAAGAAAAGTACAAGAAAAGCACAGATAATGATAGGTATTGAATCAAGTAACAAGATTTAAGCAAATTCTGGACGGTACAAACGGGTACAAACAAAACACATTGACTTGAAATGTCAAAATCGTTAAAAAGTTGCCGATTTTTGGATATTGACCTAGTTTCTTGAGAAAAAGTAAGCTGAGGTTCTACAAAGGCACATATAATGATAGCTACTAGATCAGCTGACATAATTTGAGTCGAATCTGGAGGGTACAAACGGGTACAAACGAAAAACTTTGACTTGAAACAACAAAATCGTTAAAAAGTTGCCGTTCTTTAGATATTGCAAAAGTTTCTTAAGTAAATCATAAGAAAAGTACAAGAAAAGCACAGATAATGATAGGTATTGAATCAAGTAACAAGATTTAAGCAAAATCTGGACGGTACAAACGGGTACAAACAAAACACATTGACTTGAAATATCAAAATCGTTAAAAAGTTGCCGATTTTTGGATATTGACCTAGTTTCTTGAGAAAAAGTAAGCTGAGGTTCTACAAAGGCACATATAATGATAGCTACTAAATTAACTGACATGATTTGAGTCAAATCTGCAGGGTACAAACGGGTACAAACGAAAAACTTTGACTTGAAACAACGAAATCGTTGAAAAGTTGCCGTTCTTTAGATATTGCAAAAGTTTCTTAAGTAAATCATAAGAAAAGTACAAGAAAAGCACAGATAATGATAGGTATTGAATCAAGTAACAAAATTTAAGCAAAATCTGGACGGTACAAACGGGTACAAACAAAACACATTGACTTGAAATATCAAAATCGTTAAAAAGTTGCCGATTTTTGGATATTGACCTAGTTTCTTGAGAAAAAGTAAGCTGAGGTTCTACAAAGGCACATATAATGATAGCTACTAAATCAACTGACATGATTTGAGTCAAATCTGGAGGGTACAAACGGGTACAAACGAAAAACTTTGACTTGAAACAACGAAATCGTTGAAAAGTTGCCGTTCTTTAGATATTGCAAAAGTTTCTTAAGTAAATCATAAGAAAAGTACAAGAAAAGCGCAGATAATGATAGGTATTGAATCAAGTAACAAGATTTAAGCAAAATCTGGACGGTACAAACGGGTACAAACAAAACACATTGACTTGAAATATCAAAATCGTTAAAAAGTTTCCGATTTTTGGATATTCACTTAGTTTCTTCAGAAAATGTAAGCAAAGGTTCTACATAGGCACAGATGCTGATAGGTATTGAATTAATTAACATGATTTGAGTGTAATTTGGAGGGTACAAACGGGTACAAACGAAAAACTTTGACTTGAAACAACGAAATCGTTGAAAAGTTGCCGTTCTTTAGATATTGCAAAAGTTTCTTAAGTAAATCATAAGAAAAGTACTAGAAAAGCACAGATAATGATAGGTATTGAATCAAGTAACAAGATTTAAGCAAAATCTGGACGGTACAAACGGGTACAAACAAAACACATTGACTTGAAATATCAAAATCGTTAAAAAGTTGCCGATTTTTGGATATTGACCTAGTTTCTTGAGAAAAAGTAAGCTGAGGTTCTACAAAGGCACATATAATGATAGCTACTAAATCAACTGACATGATTTGAGTCAAATCTGGAGGGTACAAACGGGTACAAACGAAAAACTTTGACTTGAAACAACGAAATCGTTGAAAAGTTGCCGTTCTTTAGATATTGCAAAAGTTTCTTAAGTAAATCATAAGAAAAGTACAAGAAAAGCGCAGATAATGATAGGTATTGAATCAAGTAACAAGATTTAAGCAAAATCTGGACGGTACAAACGGGTACAAACAAAACACATTGACTTGAAATATCAAAATCGTTAAAAAGTTGCCGATTTTTGGATATTGACCTAGTTTCTTGAGAAAAAGTAAGCTGAGGTTCTACAAAGGCACATATAATGATAGCTACTAAATTAACTGACATGATTTGAGTCAAATCTGCAGGGTACAAACGGGTACAAACGAAAAACTTTGACTTGAAACAACGAAATCGTTGAAAAGTTGCCGTTCTTTAGATATTGCAAAAGTTTCTTAAGTAAATCATAAGAAAAGTACAAGAAAAGCACAGATAATGATAGGTATTGAATCAAGTAACAAAATTTAAGCAAAATCTGGACGGTACAAACGGGTACAAACAAAACACATTGACTTGAAATATCAAAATCGTTAAAAAGTTTCCGATTTTTGGATATTCACTTAGTTTCTTCAGAAAATGTAAGCAAAGGTTCTACATAGGCACAGATGCTGATAGGTATTGAATTAATTAACATGATTTGAGTGTAATTTGGAGGGTACAAACGGGTACAAACGAAAAACTTTGACTTGAAACAACGAAATCGTTGAAAAGTTGCCGTTCTTTAGATATTGCAAAAGTTTCTTAAGTAAATCATAAGAAAAGTACTAGAAAAGCACAGATAATGATAGGTATTGAATCAAGTAACAAGATTTAAGCAAATTCTGGACGGTACAAACGGGTACAAACAAAACACATTGACTTGAAATATCAAAATCGTTAAAAAGTTGCCGATTTTTGGATATTGACCTAGTTTCTTGAGAAAAAGTAAGCTGAGGTTCTACAAAGGCACATATAATGATAGCTACTAAATCAACTGACATGATTTGAGTCAAATCTGGAGGGTACAAACGGGTACAAACGAAAAACTTTGACTTGAAACAACGAAATCGTTGAAAAGTTGCCGTTCTTTAGATATTGCAAAAGTTTCTGAAGTAAATCATAAGTAAAGTACAAGAAAAGCACAGATATGTATTGAAGCAACTAACATGACTGCAAAACTCACTTTGCATTATGTAATTTTAAAATATTATCTGGATGGCTCGTTCAGATGCCGTTGTAGGGAAGTTATTTCCGAAAAACATTGTTATGATGGTAGGTAGAGATCTGATTATGTCTTAAGTCTAAGTCCGTTAGCCGTCTATTACGTTTCCACCGGACACCGCGTGGAGGTGGACTTGAGTCCGGCATTTTTTAGGGTTTTTTTAGATTCGTTTTGTTATTTTTTTGTATTTATTTTTTTAAGTTTTAATGATATATAGGGTATATTGATATATATTTATACAAAGTATAGTTGTCTTACTAAATGTCAATGAGTTTCAACAACTTTAAACTATGTAGAGATTATATGTATATACATTTTTTTTAATCAATGATGAATCAAATTTTCTGCTTTGATATATACAAGCACTGACATATGTTTCAATTCATCAATTTGTTGCGATGTTTGTGTTATAACCTTATTTGCGCCAAGAAGGTCATTATGTACTTCCCATCGACCTGTTATTCTTCGGATATTGGCGATGTAATGCCCGAAAGACGGTTCATGTGATTTAGAACCTTCTCCAACATATTCAATGACTGATAGTAGTTTATACTGGATTTTCCCAACATGTATGTCATTAGGGACCTCGCGGAGAGCGAATGTCCCTGGCCAATCGTGGTAGCCTAAGTTTTCTGCTAGCTGAACCCATTGCAGACATTCAACGTCTACAATTAAAAGTTGGCCGGTTAATGCCGTAGAAGTAATCCTGTTTTGACCACATACTCTACATTTCTTATTGTCACCTTCAGTCTGTTTCTGTAAAACATGTTCAAGGATTCCCATACCATGAGTGTAAAACGGTGTAACATCTATGTCCAGTATAACTGATTCTTCCGTTTGGGTTTGTTCGCATAACCCGCATGTTTGGGTGAGCGTCATAGATGGCTGATTTTTTAATAAGACTTTCAGTAAGTTGCTAACATTCATTGCACAATCAAGGACACCATCATCAATTTTCACTATGCCAGCCATAATCTCCGCTCTTTTTTTATATACAGCAACCGTACATCCAGATTTATCCAGGAGTTTAATGAATTTGACAAACTCACTGGTCAATGAATTTATGTGTTCTCCATATGACGTCCAGTCTCTAAAAGCTGTAACTAAAGTTTGAGATATTGCATCAAATGGGCACGTATTGCGGACAATTATATTTCTTTTCTTAATTCGCACAGGTTTTAACATTAATCCATTTTTGAGCAAAGGCATGTTTGCATTTGCCGATTTTGGCCGACAATGCCGATGCAGAACGTCAGGGCAAGGTCTGACGTACTTGCCTCGATTGGTTTTCTTCGCACTCTTTCTTTTCCACACCTCAACTTCGTTGAGGTACGTCCGATCTTTCCCGACGTTATTTTTAATATCCACGGCCGTATCGATTTCTTTTATATCCATGCCCATATCGAAATCTTTAACGCATTCTAGTCCTAGTCCATGATCATCAAGATCGTCATCGTCGTTAACATCACTGTTGATGTCTGTAAAGTTGTTATCAACAGAAAGGTATTTTTTTTCTTTGTTTTCTTTAGGCGACTCTGATATGCCAAGGTCACCCTTAACACAAGTCATGGCATGTAGAAGTTTGGTTGTTCCAGCTATTGAGCGAATGTGCTTTATTATAAATTTATCGATGCGAACTGCGGTCTTTCCATGGAGTATTAGTTGTTTTACTTCCCTAAAATACTCTTCGCTGCGGGAAGATGTGGCGACAGTATGATCAGCGCTAATATTTCCGGGCTCCATTATAGCTGTCCATAGTGGAAAATGCTTTGCTAGCCTGATGATTTCCGTAGCAAATTCATTGCAATAATATGGGTTCGGTCTGTCACCGTCAACCAATAATGATTGACAGCGAGCAACCACTTCATCAATAAATTTTGGCCCTGATGTATGAATGTCGTCATTGAAGTCAACATTTTGATCTTTCTGAACGTTTTCGTCCGATTCATTATAGATTGGTTGGATATATTTTATTGCCTCAATGAGGCGCATTTGAGCCGAGTAGCATCCGATTTGGTTGATTGTCTCTGTTTCAGACCAAGCCACCGTTAAAATATCAGTAAACAAAGACTGAAAAGAACTTACACTTCGGCATTTAGTTAAAAGTCCCACGCATCGAACAAAAAAATCTTTTACCCGGAAGTGTTTCCCCTGAAAGCACTTCCATCTGCACACAAATTTTATTACATGTGCGATGTCAATTCGAACCACGCACGATGGTGGTTCGTTCGCATTGTCAGTAGCAAGTTTAGATTTAATACAATTGTTTACATAAGTACTCAGAGCGCATTCATTAAAAGCTAAACATACTGCATTAATCAATGCTAGTGAATAATCAGTCACCACTTTTGTAGGAATCGGTACCCCTGTACGCAGCCATTCCTTCAGCCAATAAGTTATAATATTCGTGTCGTGTTTTTCTGATATCATGGAACAAACTGGTAAGATGCAGTTATTTTTGTGAAACGATATAACGGCCTGATATAAAAATATCAGGTGGCTCGAACCGTCTGGTCTTTTTATGCGACTTATTATTGAGCCTGTTGCGTCAATAGTTAGAGCATTTTCCGGACAATCTTTGCATTTTTGCACTTCTTTGTATAAAAAAGATTGCTCTGTACTCCAATAAAAAGTGTAAAACTTATTGCAGCCAACTTCTTTTATAAATCCTGCAAACTCCGGGCGGTATAACAGTTTTTCTACTGCGTGGATTGGGTCTGTTTCGCTCCCCACACCCAACACCTCATCATTTTTCAGCTGCTTGGCTTTTCTTAAAACGCTTTCAGAGTACAGGTGAGCAGGTTCATTATCTCCAAATTCCATTTCATTTCTAGCTTTTTCTCTTCGCCAAGCATAGACACTATCTGCTTGGAGCTCTTTTACAATGGCCGTGCGTTCCACTCCTAACAAGAAACGTTTTTTTTCATGTTTTATGGTAGAGGTATCAAGCGTTGAAATGTGTAACGCCATTCCTTCTTCGGACAATTTAGTCGATGGCAGGTATATGTTTATTACGTTACAACATTCGCGACATTTACCTTTCACGGTCAAGAAAATCTCTCCTGGTTTTTCGTTAATGTTCCCATATTTGAATGCAAACGGGCACTGCAGTTTCAGATTATTCCATAGTATGGAATAGAGCACATTGGTCCAACCAGGCTTCAAAGTAAAACTTTCCTTAACATGGGAAAAAAGAGAAGTCATCACACTAGCATGGTCTTTAGCTGAAATATAAATAGTTTTACGCAGAGGAGGTAATTTCAGTCCTTGTGTCTCCATTGACCAGTTTGAAGATAAGCTATCTTCGGTAGTGTCTGCTTTGGAAATGTCTACAATGTCTGCAAATCCTCTGTATTTAATAATTTTTTCATAAATGCCATTTCTTTTCATTGATATATATAAATATATATATTTTTTGCTCATTTTTGGAAGTTTTTTTTGTGCATCCACCCACACTGCTTCAGATAGTGGATGTAGCTTAACTTCATTATTTTCGGCTAAGTAATGAACATGAATATCTTTGATCACTTCAAAAATTTCGTCAACCGTATACAACGGTGGTGCAGGCATTTTAAACAGTTTATGACACGCTCGCAATTAACATTATTATACCCGGTGTTACCAGTACTTAGGGTTTTTACTTAGTTAAAAACAAATTATCTTAGAAAAAACCTAGCTTAACCTAACCTCAATAACCTTAACTTTGTAAAAAGTTCGCGAAGTAAGCACAACGAATTTATAAAAATATAAAGGAAAACATTCAAATATCCAAAGAAATCAGAACAAAATCACAAGAAAATTCAATTGGGTACCTAATTTCAAGCTATACCGGCAAGAGAGCGGCATAAGACAGGACGTTAAACAATTTTGATGAAAAATAAGGTTCTAATCAATATATTTTTTTTTCTTACCAACAAAACGATATGTAGCTAATGTAGCTATGCCATATAGCAGGGACACAACTTTGCTTCGTGACATTGACCTCAAAGGTGGAACGAGGAGTACCTCAAAATGCAAAATTTAAATCTTTAGGGCAATTTTCGACTTGAGTGACAGATTCGACTTGGATTGGGCTGTTTTTTCGTGGTCCCACTATTTTGTCCCACTAGTAGGACCACTAGGGAGACCAGTTTCTGTTCGTCCTACTATTAGAATTACTACCACCTTTAGATGGATAGATAGAACACATAATTTTTATTGATAGAAAAAGTGGGATAGTCCTTTTATTTAAACTACATATTACTACAGAACCTTGCTTTCCTCGCCGTAGATAAACTCAATAAAATAATGGTTTATTTAGCGTTTGTTTTTGACATTATTTAAAAAAAAAATTGCTGAAAAATAGCTGTCTAATTGACACTTACTGTCAAAAAACTGTACACACATACACATACAAGTTAAAACTATCATATCTCGGAAACTATCCGTTTTAGACTTTTAGTTCTTGGCTTAAGAGCGTTTATTCCTAAAATGCGCAGAAACAGTACTTTTCAAACCCGTTTATATCATGAACCACTTATCTTATAGTATATGTTATTTACTAATAATTTTAGGAAATTTTAGTGTCCAAATAGTTTGACTATAAAATATTTCGATTAATATAGTATGTACGCGTTCTATCAAGATAACTTGTGAGAGGTTTTCATAATTTCCCTTTCAGCATCAGTTTCGAAGCTCAAAATAATAGAAAATACTGACATATCTAATTAAGAAAAAAATATAACCTACTGATGAGATCCTTGGCTAAAAATCTAATTAGATAGATGTTTGGTTTTGGTATCCTACTATGAGAAATTAAAATTAAAAAATGTGAAATATTACGAATATTTCACATTTTTAAATGATGTTTTTACCGATATACCTTATTTAATTTAATATAATAATAGTACCTACCAATAAAGTGGAGCATCTTTTTTAAAATCATACATATAAAATTTTTATGATTTTGTTGCTATTTTTTTCTATAAATATTTAATGAGCGACGTGACCACACTCTAGAAAGCCTCGCGGCGGACTGATTTTCGCGCAGCGTTTTATAGTAGTTTTAAATATATAAATGTGAAATATTCGTAATATTTCACATTTTTTTAATTTTAATTTCTCATAGTAGGATACCAAAACCAAACATCTTTCTAATTAGATTTTTAGCCAAGGATCTCATCAGTAGGTTATATTTTTTTCTTAATTAGATATGTCAGTATTTTCTATTATTTTGAGCTTCGAAACTGATGCTGAAAGGGAAATTATGAAAACCTCTCACAAGTTATCTTGATAAAACGCGTACATACTATATTAATCGAAATATTTTATAGTCAAACTATTTGGACACTAAAATTTCCTAAAATTATGAGTAAATAACATATACTATAAGATAAGTGGTTCATGATATAAACGGGTTTGAAAAGTACTGTTTCTGCGCATTTTAGGAATAAACGCTCTTAAATTAAAGATAAAAACGAAATCTACATTTTCGATGACAGCTGTCAAAATTAGAACTATCATATCTCGGAAACTACTAATGCTAGACTTTCAGTTCCGCTCAAATTAAAAGCGAGAATCGGTCTACTTTTATGTCTAAACTATACTAAAGATAGTAAGATATAAGTACTAAAAACGAATAAAACCGGTTTTCCGGATCATATAGCAAAACTCAGCATTAAAAAAATTTAATCTATTTATTACTTGAAATATTTAAAACATTAATTTGTTTAAAAGAAGTTTAAAAAAAAATTATCTAACATATTAATAAATTTTATTTTGTTTGGCAAACAGCTATTAGAATGACAATGGGCTTTCACAACCTCCGATTTTAATGTAGATTTCGTATTTTAATATTAGTAGTATGTAAATTCTAATATGAGTAGTTTCCGAGATATGACAGTTTTAACTTGTATGTGTATGTGTGTGACAGTTCTTGTCACATTTGAGAATAACTGTCATTTTGACAACTGTTTTTCAGCTATTTTTTTTAAATCATGTCAAAAACAAACGCTAAATAAACCATTTTTTTATTGAGTTTTTCAAGGTTCTGTAGTAATATGTAGTTTAAATAAAACGACTATCCCACTTTTTCTATCAATAAAAATGATGTGTTCTATCTATCCATCTACAGGTGGTAGTATTTCTAATAGTAGGACGAAAAGAAACTGGTCTCCCTCGTGGTCCTACTAGTGGGACCACGAGCGTCATTAAATACACATACCTATCATTATCTGTGCTTTTCTTGTACTTTTCTTATGATTTACTTAAGAAACTTTTGCAATATCTAAAGAACGGCAACTTTTCAACGATTTCGTTGTTTCAAGTCAAAGTTTTTCGTTTGTACCCGTTTGTACCCTGCAGATTTGACTCAAATCATGCCAGTTGATTTAGTAGCTATCATTATATGTGCCTTTGTAGAACCTCAGCTTACTTTTTCTAAAGAAACTAGGTCAATATCCAAAAATCGGCAACTTTTTAACGATTTTGATATTTCAAGTCAATGTGTTTTGTTTGTACCCGTTTGTACCGTCCAGATTTTGCTTAAATTTTGTTACTTGATTCAATACCTATCATTATCTGTGCTTTTCTTGTACTTTTCTTATGATTTACTTAAGAAACTTTTGCAATATCTAAAGAACGGCAACTTTTCAACGATTTCGTTGTTTCAAGTCAAAGTTTTTCGTTTGTACCCGTTTGTACCCTGCAGATTTGACTCAAATCATGTCAGTTAATTTAGTAGCTATCATTATATGTGCCTTTGTAGAACCTCAGCTTACTTTTTCTCAAGAAACTAGGTCAATATCCAAAAATCGGCAACTTTTTAACGATTTTGACATTTCAAGTCAATGTGTTTTGTTTGTACCCGTTTGTACCGTCCAGAATTTGCTTAAATCTTATTACTTGATTCAATACCTATCATTATCTGTGCTTTTCTAGTACTTTTCTTATGATTTACTTAAGAAACTTTTGCAATATCTAAAGAACGGCAACTTTTCAACGATTTCGTTGTTTCAAGTCAAAGTTTTTCGTTTGTACCCGTTTGTACCCTCCAGATTTGACTCAAATCATGTCAGTTGATTTAGTAGCTATCATTATATGTGCCTTTGTAGAACCTCAGCTTACTTTTTCTCAAGAAACTAGGTCAATATCCAAAAATCGGCAACTTTTTAACGATTTTGATATTTCAAGTCAATGTGTTTTGTTTGTACCCGTTTGTACCGTCCAGATTTTGCTTAAATCTTGTTACTTGATTCAATACGTATCATTATCTGTGCTTTTCTTGTACTTTTCTTATGATTTACTTAAGAAACTTTTGCAATATCTAAAGAACGGCAACTTTTTAACGATTTTGTTGTTTCAAGTCAAAGTTTTTCGTTTGTACCCGTTTGTACCCTCCAGATTCGACTCAAATTATGTCAGCTGATCTAGTAGCTATCATTATATGTGCCTTTGTAGAACCTCAGCTTACTTTTTCTCAAGAAACTAGGTCAATATCCAAAAATCGGCAACTTTTTAACGATTTTGACATTTCAAGTCAATGTGTTTTGTTTGTACCCGTTTGTACCGTCCAGAATTTGCTTAAATCTTGTTACTTGATTCAATACCTATCATTATCTGTGCTTTTCTAGTACTTTTCTTATGATTTACTTAAGAAACTTTTGCAATATCTAAAGAACGGCAACTTTTCAACGATTTCGTTGTTTCAAGTCAAAGTTTTTCGTTTGTACCCGTTTGTACCCTCCAAATTACACTCAAATCATGTTAATTAATTCAATACCTATCAGCATCTGTGCCTATGTAGAACCTTTGCTTACATTTTCTGAAGAAACTAAGTGAATATCCAAAAATCGGAAACTTTTTAACGATTTTGATATTTCAAGTCAATGTGTTTTGTTTGTACCCGTTTGTACCGTCCAGATTTTGCTTAAATTTTGTTACTTGATTCAATACCTATCATTATCTGTGCTTTTCTTGTACTTTTCTTATGATTTACTTAAGAAACTTTTGCAATATCTAAAGAACGGCAACTTTTCAACGATTTCGTTGTTTCAAGTCAAAGTTTTTCGTTTGTACCCGTTTGTACCCTGCAGATTTGACTCAAATCATGTCAGTTAATTTAGTAGCTATCATTATATGTGCCTTTGTAGAACCTCAGCTTACTTTTTCTCAAGAAACTAGGTCAATATCCAAAAATCGGCAACTTTTTAACGATTTTGATATTTCAAGTCAATGTGTTTTGTTTGTACCCGTTTGTACCGTCCAGATTTTGCTTAAATCTTGTTACTTGATTTAATACCTATCATTATCTGCGCTTTTCTTGTACTTTTCTTATGATTTACTTAAGAAACTTTTGCAATATCTAAAGAACGGCAACTTTTCAACGATTTCGTT
Source organism: Eupithecia dodoneata (assembly GCA_947044415.1). Taxonomy (NCBI): domain Eukaryota; kingdom Metazoa; phylum Arthropoda; class Insecta; order Lepidoptera; family Geometridae; genus Eupithecia; species Eupithecia dodoneata. The sequence continues at coordinate 11,788,773 of OX345664.1, read as the reverse complement.
GTTTCAAGTCAAAGTTTTTCGTTTGTACCCGTTTGTACCCTCCAGATTTGACTCAAATCATGTCAGTTGATTTAGTAGCTATCATTATATGTGCCTTTGTAGAACCTCAGCTTACTTTTTCTCAAGAAACTAGGTCAATATCCAAAAATCGGCAACTTTTTAACGATTTTGACATTTCAAGTCAATGTGTTTTGTTTGTACCCGTTTGTACCGTCCAGAATTTGCTTAAATCTTGTTACTTGATTCAATACCTATCATTATCTGCGCTTTTCTTGTACTTTTCTTATGATTTACTTAAGAAACTTTTGCAATATCTAAAGAACGGCAACTTTTCAACGATTTCGTTGTTTCAAGTCAAAGTTTTTCGTTTGTACCCGTTTGTACCCTCCAGATTTGACTCAAATCATGTCAGTTGATTTAGTAGCTATCATTATATGTGCCTTTGTAGAACCTCAGCTTACTTTTTCTCAAGAAACTAGGTCAATATCCAAAAATCGGCAAATTTTTAACGATTTTGATATTTCAAGTCAATGTGTTTTGTTTGTACCCGTTTGTACCGTCCAGATTTTGCTTAAATCTTGTTACTTGATTCAATACGTATCATTATCTGTGCTTTTCTTGTACTTTTCTTATGATTTACTTAAGAAACTTTTGCAATATCTAAAGAACGGCAACTTTTTAACGATTTTGTTGTTTCAAGTCAAAGTTTTTCGTTTGTACCCGTTTGTACCCTCCAGATTCGACTCAAATTATGTCAGCTGATCTAGTAGCTATCATTATATGTGCCTTTGTAGAACCTCAGCTTACTTTTTCTCAAGAAACTAGGTCAATATCCAAAAATCGGCAACTTTTTAACGATTTTGACATTTCAAGTCAATGTGTTTTGTTTGTACCCGTTTGTACCGTCCAGAATTTGCTTAAATCTTGTTACTTGATTCAATACCTATCATTATCTGTGCTTTTCTAGTACTTTTCTTATGATTTACTTAAGAAACTTTTGCAATATCTAAAGAACGGCAACTTTTCAACGATTTCGTTGTTTCAAGTCAAAGTTTTTCGTTTGTACCCGTTTGTACCCTCCAAATTACACTCAAATCATGTTAATTAATTCAATACCTATCAGCATCTGTGCCTATGTAGAACCTTTGCTTACATTTTCTGAAGAAACTAAGTGAATATCCAAAAATCGGAAACTTTTTAACGATTTTGATATTTCAAGTCAATGTGTTTTGTTTGTACCCGTTTGTACCGTCCAGATTTTGCTTAAATTTTGTTACTTGATTCAATACCTATCATTATCTGCGCTTTTCTTGTACTTTTCTTATGATTTACTTAAGAAACTTTTGCAATATCTAAAGAACGGCAACTTTTCAACGATTTCGTTGTTTCAAGTCAAAGTTTTTCGTTTGTACCCGTTTGTACCCTCCAGATTTGACTCAAATCATGTCAGTTAATTTAGTAGCTATCATTATATGTGCCTTTGTAGAACCTCAGCTTACTTTTTCTCAAGAAACTAGGTCAATATCCAAAAATTGGCAACTTTTTAACGATTTTGACATTTCAAGTCAATGTGTTTTGTTTGTACCCGTTTGTACCGTCCAGAATTTGCTTAAATCTTGTTACTTGATTCAATACCTATCATTATCTGTGCTTTTCTAGTACTTTTCTTATGATTTACTTAAGAAACTTTTGCAATATCTAAAGAACGGCAACTTTTCAACGATTTCGTTGTTTCAAGTCAAAGTTTTTCGTTTGTACCCGTTTGTACCCTCCAAATTACACTCAAATCATGTTAATTAATTCAATACCTATCAGCATCTGTGCCTATGTAGAACCTTTGCTTACATTTTCTGAAGAAACTAAGTGAATATCCAAAAATCGGAAACTTTTTAACGATTTTGATATTTCAAGTCAATGTGTTTTGTTTGTACCCGTTTGTACCGTCCAGATTTTGCTTAAATTTTGTTACTTGATTCAATACCTATCATTATCTGCGCTTTTCTTGTACTTTTCTTATGATTTACTTAAGAAACTTTTGCAATATCTAAAGAACGGCAACTTTTCAACGATTTCGTTGTTTCAAGTCAAAGTTTTTCGTTTGTACCCGTTTGTACCCTGCAGATTTGACTCAAATCATGTCAGTTAATTTAGTAGCTATCATTATATGTGCCTTTGTAGAACCTCAGCTTACTTTTTCTCAAGAAACTAGGTCAATATCCAAAAATCGGCAACTTTTTAACGATTTTGATATTTCAAGTCAATGTGTTTTGTTTGTACCCGTTTGTACCGTCCAGATTTTGCTTAAATCTTGTTACTTGATTCAATACCTATCATTATCTGTGCTTTTCTTGTACTTTTCTTATGATTTACTTAAGAAACTTTTGCAATATCTAAAGAACGGCAACTTTTTAACGATTTTGTTGTTTCAAGTCAAAGTTTTTCGTTTGTACCCGTTTGTACCCTCCAGATTTGACTCAAATCATGTCAGTTGATTTAGTAGCTATCATTATATGTGCCTTTGTAGAACCTCAGCTTACTTTTTCTCAAGAAACTAGGTCAATATCCAAAAATCGGCAACTTTTTAACGATTTTGACATTTCAAGTCAATGTGTTTTGTTTGTACCCGTTTGTACCGTCCAGATTTTGCTTAAATCTTGTTACTTAATTCAATACCTATCATTATCTGTGCTTTTCTTGTACTTTTCTTATGATTTACTTAAGAAACTTTTGCAATATCTAAAGAACGGCAACTTTTTAACGATTTCGTTGTTTCAAGTCAAAGTTTTTCATTTGTACCCGTTTGTACCCTCCAAATTACACTCAAATCATGTTAATTAATTCAATACCTATCAGCATCTGTGCCTATGTAGAACCTTTGCTTACATTTTCTGAAGAAACTATGTGAATTTCCAAAAATCGGCTACTTTTTAACAGTTTCGTTGTTTCAAGTCAATGTTTTTTGTTTTTACCCGTTTGTTTTCAGCCTTAAAACGAATTGTTATACGTTGAATATATTGACAATTTTAAGGTCTTACGAAATCTGTGGCTAAGTGCTATAAAATATTTAACTTTGATATCAAATTACTCACTTTACCCACTTCGGTCAAAAACCACTATTGGAAAACCTCCCCCTCCCCATAACTTTTACACCCTTAGGGTACAAACGAAAATTTTGCCGGTACAATCGGGTACAAACCCGGTACAATCGAATAGGATCAAAAAATCATGAATATCTCAAAGTCAGTTGCTAGGTTCACACAGCTGACTGATAGGCTATTAAAAACAAGCATTACAAAAGCTTATTATTATCAGTATTAATGTTTACAGTTATTTTTAATAAATTCTTTATATAGCATGCATTATGCAATCGGCAAACGTAGTGTAGAATGCCCTCCGGCCAAGAGGGATGAGGACCTGTGAAGTACTGAAGGCAGATGCTGGATGAGTCAAGCTGAAGACAGAGCGCTATGTCGCTCATTAAAGGAGGCATATGTCCAGCTGTCGACTAATATAGGCCGACGATGATGATTTCAAGTCGGACACCAAATCAGTGTAGTTAAAACCAGAAGTCAAGATATCAAGCATTTAATGTACTACAAAAAATATAATTCCTATTTCTAATAAGACTTACATTATACATTTGATTGAACAAGCAATGTTCATATAAATCCTATAATTAATAAGCTTTTTACCAAGAATGAAGAGTGTTTTCTGTACAAATGTGATAGGTACCTAGAAAAACGATGGGAGCCTCGCGTTTACGAACATGTTTCTTCGTTATTAATACACCGTTATTATACATAACTTGATAGTGCGTAATCTAGAAGCCACATTTTCTATTTTTGTCGTGTTTTTATAGGTTTACGTTGAATAGTTGAATTTCTACCCCTAGGTTTACAAATAACAAGCTAAATCTAAATCGTGGTGATTTCAGTTATTCCTTGATGGCGCATGAAACTGTGCAGAGATATTAGAAAATTCAAAAATTATTTCATGGTAAATATATAAATATAAATGACTAACGTGAAATAACAAGCTATTTCGCTCGGATGGTAGGTGCAGATATATAAGGATAAACTAAAATTAAAAAAAAATTAAGTCAATTCCACTCAGCTCAGGTATAATTTACTCCAGGGATAATATTTAAAAAGTAAAGGAGTTATTTTATAAGACTCTTTCTTTCTCCTTCCTTCTTACAAAGTTACATACTACTCCTTCATAAAATCATACTACTAGATCACTATATAGTATAAAACAAAGTCGCTTCCCGCTGTCTGTATGTCTGATGTATGCTTAGGTCTTTAAAACTACGCAACGGATTTTGATGCGGTTTTTTTAATAAATAGAGTGATTCAAGAGGTAGGTTTATAAACCATTTGACACATAGATTTCCACGCGGGCGAAGCGGCGGGGCGCAGCTAGTAAGGTATATACTATGAACCAGCAATGGCGCACTTCTTTCAACTTCATAAAGAAAAGGGTATAAGTCGCGTAGATAAAAATTGGGATTTAAAATAATACCCTGTCTTGTACTGTCCTGCTTGCGCTTCGGGCCGTGTCCTTTTAATAAATTATGATCTAAGCGGCACAGCAAGAGAGAGGCTATCACTTTCAATCCCAGTGTTTATCTACGCGACTTATTAATAAAAGGACATAGTACATACCTACATACATAGTTTTAATTCAATGTTCTATATATATGTATATCTATCTAAGCGGCACAGCATAAGAAAGGCTGTCACTTTCAATTCCAGTGTTTATCTACGCGACTTATAGATAAAAGGACACACATAGTTTTAATTCAAGTTTCTTCCCGGATATTCTTTAAGAACGTTTGCAAGTAAGCGCTGTAAACATCATATTACGCAGAAATGGCCAGAATGACAGTAAAATCCAGTTTAACGGTAAACGAGCGAATAATAAAACGAAACCAAATCCTAAGTGAGTGTAAATCAACCGTCCACAACGACTGTAGTCATTTTAAAATAAAAAACTTATTTATATGTACAATTTTATGGATATATATTGAGTAGTAAACGTGACAGTTCTCACTTGGTTCAGCCAATCGTTGTCCGTTCATTAGGAGAGGTATCCTTATATCCAATCCTTATATTGAGGTATTCAACACGTCTCAAGCTGTACACTTTGAAATTTTAAGTTATATGATAAAACAACCTTTGATTTTAAGCGGGCCGTTTTCATGCTAAGAAGAAATAATGCTTTTTGTCGCGCTTCGTTTCTTAGGCTTATTCCAATTTTTCACCTTAAGGAGGAGAACTGGAATTCAATAAAAATCAATTCCATTTTCACACTTAATTTTTTTTTTCTAAGAAGGAAAACATCATTGCTTAGTGGATACAGTAGCGTTCATCATTAATGACCCGTCTGATATTGTGTTAAGTCAGATAATTTCCATCGTTATTGGTTTTGTGATCAAAAAATATAGTTTTCATATAAAAAACATGCTATCTTTATTCTACCGAAATAATTTGGTTAAATAATATTTCTGTATTCCTAGAAATTGACTTCAAACTTAACTGAGGGGTAACGTATATAATGACGCCACTGTAAATTCAAAATAAATATATAATATTAATTAAACCTTAAAGCCTTGTGATAAGGCTCATAATAAAAGCCACACTTCCCCCGAGGATCAAGATCCACGCCGCCAACTCTAACGGTGGTGTCAACGTTCAGGCCAGTTTATAGTCTCCGATGGTGACGGTTCACTCACACCTAATTAGATTTTTCGGAATCTAAAACACATTTCAAAATCTGGGCAATGCCCATAAAATGTTCGATAAGCAACCAATTTATAATGGGACAGGTTCCGTTAGAAACGTCTATAAAAATCGATCTATTTACATTATTATTAGGCTTGTGAGAAAATGATAAATTTATAATGAATGATATTTGGTCTGGCCCTCCGGCCAGGTGGGATCACGATTTGCGAAAGACCTAGAGAGGCCTATGTTCAACAGTGGACTATTATATTCTTCAAATAACTATGTATTAGACATATAAGAGATGAACATACTACTGGTTTCTTTTTCACTTCTTCCACAGTGGACTAAAAATTTAAGTGAACAAAAAATCTGATCATCTTATTTCTTGTTTGATAATAATTAATAGTATTAAATTTGACTTGTCTAAGTGCTTATTTTGTAAGCGTATAGAAATGTAAATGAATTAGATTTTTTTTTAATTTTGAATCTCACACGAGAACTAATGTTTCGAGTTATTCTAGCTGCTGCAAACACCGTAAAAATATTAACCTTCGTTTATTAAAGCCATATTTTGTCGTTTAGCCCGAGCTTTGCCTGAGCTTTCTGTAATAAAAATATTTTATTTTTAGCAACCATAACCGTTTTTAGAGTTCCTTGCCCATTTTAAGTGTCACTAAACTAAGGAATTGTGCAAAATGAAAATAAATCCTTTACGCTGAATATGATAATGTTCAGCACACGCTGAGACAACCCCTATTTCGGCGCAGGGTCATGGAGGTAGTCTTATTTTCTTAATATCACCTATTTGTGTCACTGACCTCCATGATAAACTATTTGCCGTTTGTTATTCTATGCCTGTATTTTGTACCTGTATCCAAATAAATGTTTTTCTATTCTATTCTATTCTTTATTAATTACCAACAGTAAATGCGAGATTTTTGTAATGCAGTCTTATCTCTATTCTCTTACTAAAAACTAAAATTCACCACACATGCTTCAAATTGTAATTATACTATCAGTATATGTGTCATTTTATAACTTAATTTAATGCATTGGTTAATGGTAAAATCCTATTGTATCTTCCGTCTGTTTTCCTATTATTAGCGAACTAAAATTCTACGTGGATGTCACTGTGTTAGCACAAAATTATCCTTCCCCGAGGTTTTAGGGTTTTCGCGAAGAACCGACAAGGCAAACTTGTTCTTGAGTGGAGACCACGACTCGGTAAACGTAGTGTAGGACGCCCTCCGACCAGGTGGGATGACGACCTGCGAAAGACTGCAGGTAGATGCTAGATGCGGCAAGCTGAAGACAGGGTGCTATGGCGCTCATTGAGGGAGGCCTATGTCCACTGGAGTATTGTGGACTAATATAGGTTGATGATGATGATTTTAGGTATACGGAACCCTTGTTGTGTTAGTACTTGCACTTGGCTGGTTTTATTTGTTACTTTTAAGCCATTTAGGTCCTAACAGAGCATTGTCCGCCGGCCAGGTTCACATTTATTCGTCAAAAGGTGAAGAGTAGATTCGTAAGCGTAATGCGACGACGTTTAACGACCACACGACCAGTTCCAAGGAGTTAAGATACCTTTTTATTTTTCCCCAACACATAAAACTACACTTGAATTCTGTTTTGACTTTTTTTGGTTCGAAGGTTAAATGTCCCTTGTGAAAACGCCTCCAAAACAGTTTCATACGCCAGTTTTATGGGTAAGAACTGAGGTACTGAATAAAAATGTTATTTTGCTTCACACGGTGCGTGCAGAAAGATTAAGAATGTTGTAAGTAGAAATGTAAGTAACTAAATATTTACTATAAGTAGATAAGTACTTGGCGAGGTAAATATTTATTTAAGTATTAAGATTTAATATTCAGTAAATCGTAAATCAGCCATCTTGAAATAATGATGGGAGGTGAGGTGCTTAATTATAATGAAGTGATACGAAGACAACAAAGTTATGTTTCGCATATACAATATACATAATCTGCGAAAGGTTTCAGAACGAGTGTTTCTGATAGCGTTGGCGAGAAGCGACTTATCGTAATTTAGAGCCCCCGATTAGAGTCCGCGGCCGACATACGCTAACGAGCAACTTTCCATTTATTTTTATTCCAACAGCAACAGTACGGTGCCGATGTTTTGTCTCCTGCCGACGATTGTGCCCGTTAATTGGATTGTCCGTTTTGAAAGGCAACTTTGGTTAGTTCGCTGACAAAATCCCGCGATACACACCCTCTTCTTTTTACCGACATACATTGATTACATCTAAATTAATTTATCAGAGAAACTCACCTTTGTTGTTGCGGTTTTGAGCGGCGTTCCCGAAGACACAGCGCAGATCTCCACCTCGTACCGGTCCACTCCCACCTCTCGGTCCAACGGCACAGCCGTCGACAGAATCCCCAGCGAGGAATCGACATCGAACAACCTGTCCACTTGTTTTCCGTCACCTGTCACATTCACTATGTAGTATTCTAAACCCGATTTGTAGTTATTAGTCAAATTCAACACAGCCGTCCCCGCAGGCTCGTTCTCAGCCACAGACACCGTATCGACGTTCTTCCAAACGACCCCCTCTAACTCCGCACCCCCCATTATCACACTCACGTAAGTCTCGGTACTTTTCTGTTCACTCAGCACGGCCTCGTCCGTCGCCTTTATGACGAGGTTCCATCTGGCCTCGGGCACCGCCGGGGGGTACCGCAGAGTCAATGCCCCGTTGCTTCTATGCAAATCGAATAAATCGTTCCCGCCGTGTATGAGTTTATATGTGACCAGTCCGTTCGTTCCTGAATCCAGATCACGAGCCAATACGTTCATTATAAATATTCCGCGGCCGGCGCTCCTGCCCATCCTCTCTGCATTCATTACGGCCGCGTTCATCGAAACGAATATCGGAGCATTGTCGTTGATATCTTCTACGATCACAGTCACTAATTTCTCGGCAGATAATCGCGCGGAGGGCGGCTCGGCTCTGTCGTACGCCACCACAGTTATTCTGAACGTATCGATGCTCTCTCTATCAATGGGCAATAATGTGTGTATGACCCCGGTGACGTTATTTATTGCAAAGTGTCGCTTGCTATCGTTAGGTTCTTGGTGTGTGATTGAATAATAAACTTTGCCATTCATTCCTGAGTCTGGGTCTTCTGCGGTCACCGTCACTATTGGCGTATGCTTTGGAATACCTTCTCTTATTTGGCGCACTATTGCTGTGTTCGTGAATATAGGAGCGTTGTCGTTAGCGTCTATGACGTTAACTGTAAACGAAATGCTAGAAGACAAACTAGGACTTCCATTATCAGTAGCAGTGATATTCAAATTGTAAGAGGTTATATCTTCATAGTCCAGATGTTTATGTAAAAAAAGTTCCCCAGAATAGCTGTCTATGAAGAATGCATCTTTTCTGTTTCCAGAGGTTATTGAATACTGCAGCTCTTGGTTTATTCCAAGATCCGCGTCCGTCGCATGAAACTGTATAATTTTTTTATTGATCGGTTCAGTTTCTAAAACGGATACGTTCATTTGTGTCTGCGTAAACTCTGGTGCGTTGTCATTCTCATCTAAAACCATCACTGAGATAGAAGTAGTTGCTGATAGCTGTAGAGTTTGTCCTGAATCATGAGCCAGAACCTTTAGCTGATAACGATCAGTAGTTTCTCGGTCCAGATGTCTGTTTATAAACAACTGTCCTGTTGCTTCATCCAACGAAAATTTTTCTAGGTCATCGCCACCAATGAGCTTGTAATAAATGTCGCCATTTAGACCCTCATCTGCATCCGTCGAATACACTCTCATAATGGAAGCACCGACAGCAGCACCTTCAGATACTTCTACTTTATACGGCGTTCTTTCAAAAACGGGAGAGTTATCATTGACATCAGTTATGTATATCGTTACTCTGACAGAATCTGACAGCTTTACTTTCCCATTATCACTAACTGTTACTGTAAGCGTAATGTAATTTTGGCCTGTGCTCTGAGCTAAGGTTTCCCTGTCAAATGTTTTGATTGTTCTAATAAAACCATTTCTAGAATCAATCCTAAAATCATTTTGTGCAATAGGTAGAGAAAAGGTCAACTCTGCATTCCTTCCTATATCTCTGTCTGTAGCTGTTAGTTTTCCAACAAATGTATCAGCAGGCTCGTTTTCTTTGATCTTGAATATGAAAGTAGTATTCGTAAATTGCGGACTATTATCATTTTCATCTAACACGTGTATGACCACCGGAACTTGTGATGATCTTGGAGGATTTCCTTCATCCAATGCAATTATAGTTAACGAATAATAGTCTCTTTCCTCCCTGTCCAATGAACTTTTTACGTACAGGTAGCCATCAGGGAATATTCCAAATTTTCCATCCGTGTTCCCCTCAGCTATATGGTACGCCACTCTACCATTAACTCCAAGATCAGCATCTGATGCTGCTATTGCAAAAAATCTTGTGTTAACTAATGTTGATTCCAGTAGCGAGGTCTCATACGACGTGTGGTCGAAAACTGGAGTGTGGTCATTTACATCATCTACGATAGCTGAAATAGAGTGTTTTGTAGCTAGTGCTGGTGTTCCGTTATCTGTAGCAGTCACCTCAATGAATAATATACTGCCAGGCTCGCTTGCGATGGGTCTATTTAGATAAATAACACCGGTTGTCTCTGATATTCTGAAGTAATTGTCCGCATTGTAACTTAGCGTATAGAATATTGTTCTATTGGATCCAGAGTCACGATCAGTTGCTCTTGCAAAATATACTTCTTGACCGACAGCCATGTTTTCTGGAATATGAATTTCATCTTTGTCTTCTATGAATACTGGATAATTGTCATTTACATCTAACACGGAAATATTCACAGTAGTAAAACCAAACGCTACGCCAGTTTTTGCCATGACTTTCAAATGATATGTCATTTTATCTTCCCGGTCTACATTGGCACTGGTTGTAATAATACCGGTCTTTTCATCAATTTTAAAAATATGTTTGGGATCACCTTCTAAAATGTAGTAAGAAATTGTATCGCTTGAAATTCTTGCGCTAATTTTGCCAACAAATCTTCCGGTGTTAGATTTATCGAAGCCATCATCTTCAACAATCTTGAATGTATACCCATTGTAACCATCAAATTGGAGCCTTTTGCGTTGAGATACCTTAACAATTTCTACAATCGCGTCTTGTGGAGCTTTTTTGTTTCCTTTATCTTTGCAAGAAACTATCAATGAATACATTGTTTCTGGAGCTTTGTGGAAATCTTTTAAGAGCAATATGTTACCAGTGGAAGGTTCAATATCAAAATACCCGCCACCACCACTCTCAAGTTTATAAATGATCCTTGCGTTTTCTCCTTCATCCAAATCATAGGCTTTTAGTTGAAGAATGTTAGTACCTGGAAGTGCATCTTCGCTTATTGTTTCAATGTAGCGTTGAGGATAAAATACCGGGGCATTATCATTAACATCATTAACTTTTAGGTAAATTGTAGCAGAAGACGACTGTGAAGGAAATCCCTGATCTTTTGCAATAACTGGTAGTTCATAGAATGGAATCTTTTCTCTATCTAACTCAACCACTGCGCTAAGTTGACCAGTAATAGGATCCAACGTGAAAGTGTTAGGATATTTCCTTTCTATGCTTGACGACAAATAATATGAGACCGAACCATTTGTTCCTTGATCGTAATCCGATGCTATCAGGATAAGAATTTCTTTTACTGGCTTTATATTTTCTGCGATTGATGTATTTATCAGTGTTTGGGGAAAACTAGGTGCTTCATCGTTTTCATCTAGTATAGTTATTTTCAATCTAGTGTACGCCCATTTTGGATTTGGTCCGCCATCCCTAGCAGACACATTCAACTCAACTGTTCCTTGTATTTCACGATCCAGTTCTGATTTGGTTGTAACAAGGCCGGTCAAGTGATCAATCAAAAACCATTGTTGTTGGTTTCCGTCGTAAAAATCATAGAAAATTTCTGCATTGACTCCTGTATCTTCATCGGTAGCTGTAATGCTTGCTACATACGTTCCAGAAGGTGCAAGTTCGGTCAGTATCGCTAAATATTCTGATTTTTCAAATACTGGTTCGTGGTCGTTTACATCGTTGACGTGAATAACTAAAAATGAAGTTGCTGTCCGGCGCGGAGAGCCCCTGTCAGTAGCAACTACTGTCAAATTATATTTACTGATTTCTTCTCTGTCCAGAATGCCATTGACATACACGATATAAACACTTGAAGAATTTTCCAACCGAAAATGATTAAGTTCATTACCTGAGACTATTCCGACACTTGTTATTCCATTTAGACCAGCATCTAGGTCAGTCACAGTTATCGCTGCAACAAGTGATCCATTTTTAGCATTTTCATCAACGGTTGCAAAGTTTGCTGTAGGTGGAACGTACGTGAATGTTATCACAGGGTCATGATCATTGGCATCTATCAAGTTCACTGTCACATACGTCCGTGCGTCTTGTCGAGGAACGCCGTGATCTTTCGCGATGATAGTGAGGACACATGTCATGTTACAGGTCGTATTACTGCAATACTTGGGACAATTCAGTTTTTTCAATGTCGTTATAACACCAGATTCAGGATCCACTGCGAATTGCTTTTCGGTGTCGGTCACTTCATAAGTAATTTTACAGTTATCTCCTAAATCACTATCAGTCGCGGTTACTTTAAGTACTGTTGAGCCAGGAGGAACACTTTCGTTCAGTGAAACGGAAAAATCACTTTGATCAAATATCGGTGGGTTATCGTTCACATCTAGAATTGTAACATTGACTTGAAGATATCCAAATTTGGGAGGATTTCCCCCATCACGCGCGGATATGTTCAGTATGTAAAAATCTGTGGTCTCTCTGTCCAATTTGCCGGTCGTTTCTAAGTGCAAATAAGAGGTTTGTCCACTTGGATTTCCGGTAACATTTAACCTAAATTTTCCCTCACTGTCACCGTCCACGATGCGATAGTCATTAGTGATGCTGTTTTCTCCTAAATCCTTATCAGTAGCAGCATCGAGCAGTAACTTAGTGCCAGCTGCCGCACTCTCAGAAAAAGCGACAGCTATACTCGGTTCAGGGAATTCAGGATAATTATCGTTAACATCGGTCACCCGAAGCCGCACTTCAATAGGATACGTCGGCTGACTGGAAAGCACGACAAACGCATAGCGATCGACTTGCTCCCTGTCTAGAATAACATTAGTTCTGATTACACCTGTCACGGGATCGAGAACGAACTCTTTCGGGGGCTCATTGAACCGGTACGTGAAGCCTGGTTTAGTGGGTATCCTTCCGACGACGGTCCCTATAGGCTGGCCCTCGGGCACGCGAAGGTCGACGCCGGTGTCGACGGCGCGCGACTGCATCAGCTCGGCGGCGCGGGCCGGCGGCCGCCAGGCGAGCAGCGCCAGCGTCGCCAGCGCCACGTGCCATCGCCCCATCCTCGTCATGACTCCGACAAAAACATTGCAGGCTCCGTTCCTCGTCAGCGAAAGTCACTCGCGCCGGGAGCAGTCGCTGTGTCCCGTTCGCGCAGGCTAGCGCGCTCGCTCGCCTCAGGTATGCAGCATGGCCGCGGCGACCTGCGCGCGCACGAATATCTCACGGAGAGTGCGACCCGCCTTGCGCCTACGCCGTCACATTCAATGGTAAACACACGTGACACTGCACTCACTACCGTCCTATCGATCCGTCCGTCACTGCACACTACAGTTTGAGTCTAATCACGGTCACTTTCGGTCACAAATCACGAATACCGAGCTTTTTTCAGTGATGTTTTGTTCGTTGTGGTAGATGCGAGAGGCTCGAGCGGCATGCGGGCTGCGTCGTGGCCGGCGCGGCACTGGCGGGCGGAGGCTCGCCCGCCGCCCCGCGAGCTCCCCCCTCCCCTCCCCCCACTGTGGCTGCGTGGTGATGATGCAGAGATAATGGCGGCCGAAGGACTCCACTATTTATTGTTCGATACGAGTCACTCTTCATTCCGGGAAGAGATCGCGGGAGCACAGGTAGATGTTACATTTTTGGTGTTTCGTTTTAATTTATGGTTGCGGAAGGAATGTGTTTATTTAATTTTTGTAATTACAGGTTTAGGTGTCACGATGTGTTAAGTATCGATTGGAAAGATCAAACAAAATAATTTGGCATCTGAATGTTTGCATTTTTTCCTAACTTACGAGTACCTATGTGGAGAATGTGATAGACCTTTTCCCACTGCTGGGCAAAGGTCTCCCCAGATTTTCCCGGTAATAAAGTAAAGATTTCATAGTTTTAATAATAAATGCAGACTTTATTTTCATTGTATAAGAACGTATTATAAAAATAAGAATCTATTAAAACAGATTATAACACAATAATAAAAAAATCCGCGGCGTGCGCGTTGATATCTAATGTATGGGCGTGCGCGCAAACCGTAGAGCTATTCGTAGCAATTGCTACGATATTTTTACAATGTTAGCAAATAATGTTTTCATTATCAAAAAATAAACTATGACAAGTCGCTGGAATATCAGAATTATATTGTTAAAAATTTTAAAGATTTGTAATTTTCCTTATGAATGATAATAATTAATGTAAAAAACTATATAGCAACGAAACTACAAACTATTTTCTGCCTATGGCTTCACAGGTGTTGTTTCTATGGAAACGTTTAAATGTTATTTCTACAACATGGGAATTGATTTATAGGATAAAAAGTTTTATTCTAGGCCTAGAACTACCTGTATGAAAAAATTCTGCCCAATCCGTTCAGTAGTTTTGGCGTGAAGAATTAACAAACATCCATCCATACATCAAAACATCGATACTTTCGCATTTATAATATTACTAGCTGCGCCCTACGGCTTTGCCCGCGTGGAAATTTATGTGTCAAATGGTTTATAAACTGTCTTCTTGAATCACTCCATCTGTTAAAAAAACCGCAACAAAATCCGTCGCGTAGTTTTAAAGATACATAGGGACAGACAGACAGCGGGAAGCGACTTTGTTTTATACAATGTAGTAATTGTGATGTGATAACATAATTTCAATAAATTTGTATGTATTCATAAGTACCTTGGTAGGCTAGGTACGTATTATATTATTTTTCATATTACTTCAAAATATTTATGTTTAAATTAGAAATTCAAAAATAATAATTTGGATTATTTCATTATTTTTACATATTAATTTATGGTTGGCCAAGCTATTTACAAGTAGGTATTTTACAAACTACTACGCTTTGAATAACTACTACGTTTTACATAACCACTACGGATTGTGAACCTAACCATAAAAATCACCTCAACTATAACTAAACCACTTGTGGTTCCATCTACCGGAGAGCTTTAAAACTTACACGAGCGAAGCTTTCGTTTCCACGAGCCTTTGCAACCAAAGCTTTCATTGTCGTTCTTTAGTGTACTACTAGGTGGCGTTGATTATATGAAGTACAACGTTTTTATCAATGAAAACGAGGAAGCTTTCCCACAATCTCGCATCGCACTAGTAGTAATTGTGTCAAGTTATTTATACGTACACGTATTCTAAACAATACAAATATCTTGTGTCGATTCTTATAGCTAGTCCGTTCATACAGATATAGATCAAGCCTACATGCTGTTCTTTCTCATAGGTACTGATTAGCTTGGTAACCAATTATCAAATCTCTTATCTTCAACTTCTTCCTAGATGGCTCTGCGTCTGGATTGACAAAAAATCTCTTATCTAATAGCTCTTTCTCGTACTGAATTGACGTTGATAATAGTTTTAATCATTGAGATCAAAGTGTAAAGTTGTAAAGTTGACGTGATCAGCCTACGAAAAACCGGCCGTTATTTTCTTCATAGTTTTATTTATTTTTGTTTGTGGTTAAATTCTTATTGGTTTTTTTTTTCAAAATTTACCGCTCATTTTAATTAATTTTCTTAATTCTGTTTGACAAAAATCTTCTAAAACAACTTAATCAGGGTATAGTAATATAGAAAAGAGTCTTTGTTTGCCCTTCGACATTTTATTCCGAAATAGAACCGGCCAAGTGCTCACGCACGTTATGTAAAGGGTGGATTATATTTTAGAAACTCGTAAAACATAAACAAAGTCGGTAGGTAACCAGCATTAGTAATAGTTCTTACTTATAAACTGTAAGCAAGTTCTCAGCAGCTTTTACAAGCTTTTATTATTTAACTTCTGTATGGAATCAAAACTTTCAATTTATTATGGTCTGGAATCATCAGCCAATATACGGAATTCTGCCTCTTGCATAAAGCCTTGACTTTTTGGTCTTCCATTTACAAAAAATATATTTCATTTGAATTCATTTTCGAAAATGGAATTGAAGTCGACGATTTGATGATTGTTGGATGTTTCTATGAAGGATCATTCAAACATCATGGTAGAGTATTCTACCATGGAGTTTGAATGATCCTTCCCAGGTAAGCAATGGAATGAAAACAAACGACTCTTATCAATGTGTCAAAGTTGAGACAGTTTTAGCATAAGGGGCTGTGTCTATGGATCTTAACGTATAGCTATATCTATATCTCATGAATCTTAGTTATAGAATCTGACCTGCCAACGGCCCGTGCCAGTTACCATAGGTTGTTGCAGTAACTGGGTCATTATACCTACTATACTGCGCTCATATCTGGGCCAACCGGGTCAGCTGAGGTCGGCGGTCATAATCGATTACTTATTGGAAAAAAATGACATTTTTAGTATAGTACCTTACCTAGATTGATTGTCTCCTAAGCTACTTGTCAATATATAAGTAGTTATATTACAAGTACCTAGTTATATTTATTTTTTTTGTTAGTTTTTTATTAGGGGTGTAGGTCACTGTAGGTGGTATGGTGTAAGTAAAAGTTCATGTTTCATGTAAAATTTGTGTAAAATTTGAATAAGCGCATTTTTTAAACAGTGCAGTTCAGTTGTTTATTAATAAGAATTTTCTTATACAAACATAAATAAAAGCAAAGTGATCACTAGACTAGGCAATCACATCCATGTATTTGCTAACTGGGAAAGAAATATTTGTAGTAGGTACCTACGATCGAACCTGCAACCTCCATCACAGGCGGTTCACCAGGAAGATTCTGCGCTTCTGGACGGAGCTAGGCTGGCTATGCTACCAAACCACTACGCATAAAGGACCAACTGGAGTCCAAATGCGGAAAAAGGAGTACTCCCACCTGAACCTGAACCTGAACACAGGCGGTTCTACGTGACCGCCGTGCCACATCGGTCGTCTTGTTGTATGTTCATTATGTGTTTCTTATACGTAGGTAATAATAACAAGCTCTGCTTACAGTGGAGATAGATGAAGCTTTTTATTATTGGTGACGGTAAAGATTTTACCACCATCACACTCGGGGAAGCGAAGATGTTGTCGAAGATGAAGCAGGCTTTCCTAAGGAACTTATTCTCCCAGATTTGAAGACTCCGCTGCTATGCTGTATGGATTTCCATAATAATTATTATTCTTTTATTACTCTCTCCAGAAGCTTAATAGAGGTAGGAAATTGAAAGAGTCATTCGAGAGTTTGGTTCAACCTGTTCCCATAAGTATGGATCATGACTCATTCAGTCCGTAATACGTGCCTACTATCTGCTAAAAATCTTAAGAACGGGAAAATTGCAAACAAATGTACCTATTCTTAATAATAAAAAGTCTTATCGAAGGTCCGCCAGCGGCGGCGCAGTAGGATGCGGGTTCGATTACCGCCTTGGGACAAATATCTGCAGATCGTACAAATATTTGTCCCAAAAAAACCCGAACCCGCATCCTACGGGTGGGGGGATGCGGGTTCGATTACCGCCTTGGATCACATATTTGTACGATCTGCAGATATTTGTCCCGGATATTTCTTGGTGATTTTTATGTAAGTAATATATTGTACATATTAAGTATATCAGTCATCTAATACCCATAACACAAGCTCTGTTTATCTTGTGGCACGATGATGCTGTGTGAATGGTCAAGCATTATTTATTTTATTTATCTACACTTGATTGCAGTTTTCCCTTCAAAATTTAGCTCATTTTGTAGGCCATGCTCATGCAGTATGGCATAACCCTGTCCAGTTGATTCTGATTTCCTGATTTGGTTTTGGCACAAATCCCTCCTGGGGCATCCAGACTTTATCTTGTTTGCCTGTTAATAGTCATCTGATAAATCAAATTCTGCCTTATTTAGGCAAAGATGATGCTGTTTTTATTCAGTACAAGTAGTTTATATGCAGTGTTTTATCTATTGAAAGGATTCAAACATCAAAACAAATTGAAGTTGATCATTCTTTATTTTCAAGAAATACTTTATTATGTTCGTACAATTTCGACAAATTTTACTAAGAACTATTTATCTTAAACAGATAGGTACTATGATTAGGCATCCATTACGGTACTCTATGACTTGTAGAAAATATAGATACCTAGACAAAGGCCATGCAACCATAAGGAGCTGTTTTTAACGTTTTTTGATACAAAATGAGCAATTGTAGAAACCTAACTAATAGGCTTGCTTCTTGCTACTTTTATTCACAGAAATTTCGAAATAAGGAAATTTTTAATATAAAGTTTACCATCCACCCTACGAGTATGTAACATCAATATTTTTTACTTCGACTAATAATACTTTCATGTCTAATAATTGATATACATTGCTATAATTATAAACGAAAAACTTTCTAGTTCACGGATAGTAATTTGACATTATAATTGTAGTAGATATGTGTTTTAGAAAGATATATAATTATCAAAAGTTACATTAAATGTAGCCAAATGGAGTACAAAAGATGGCGGCGAAACAATGGGAAATTTAGGTAGGTTACAAAATGTTATATTATGTACTACGAATGGGGTTGTACGAAGTATCATTTCCAAATAGGTAACTATAGGTCTTAGACCGCTCACTTTAAAATCGATACATAGAAAGCTGTAAAGCTAAAATATCACTTACGATCGCCCACCCTGAAGAGCCCACCTTAGACAATATTACATATAACATCTGTCTTTGCTTTGCAAAAAGTTTTCGTATTGTCCGCGTAACCCGTAACCTCATACAAACATAACCCTCCTTGCGAAGTCGGGTAAAAAGGTAGCACCGGAAAATAGTTCATAGGTCTACTTTAGGCCAAACGAAACTAGATCTTGAAATTTTCCGCATTGAATTGAAATTCGAAATAGCGCTATTAGTTAATTTTGATGTTAATGATTTCGATTTCTATCTAAGTTATAAATACTTAAGTTATAGACACTTTTACATATTTACATTGCACTGTTTGTGCGGTTTCGTAGCTGCACGACGAAGGGTAACTCATTTAATTACTATACTTCTACCTAAATGATGTACTTAACACGATAATATAGGTACGTTTTCTCAAGGGAGTATTATAGTCGCGATTTGGACGATAACGATCACTATTCAACTAAATTTACATTCGAGAAGTTGAATCATTAAAAAGATCATATACATAAATGAGTACAGGGCTTTACGACTGTACATTATGATCTTTCGCTGCTGTACGACATAACGTAATTTCCCTTTTGTTTCATTTTGATGTCCTGAAGAGTCCCGTTCCTAAAAAGTCTACATAATACTCAGTCTCATGTTGTTGGCGAAGGTTCAGAAGCTTGCTGTTTAGGTTTGAATGCGGTGCTTTAGGCCTCGGAGTTCACGAACGAGATCGGAATCGCCGGCGACAAAACGCTTCTCGATTCTTCGCTTATTGGGTGATTCCTGTTGACAAGGACAATTTGTTACTAGAATGTGCGAAAATCACTGGCGTCGTTTGGGTAGGCCTAAATTCAACAGTGGATGTATACGGGCTGATTTTGGTTTGCGAAATTAAAAATAATTCTAACGGAAGAAACATTAAGTAAAATAAAGTGCTTGGTAATTCATATCTTGGTGAGCGGTAGATTAAGAGAGGTGAGTGGGAAGGCTGTGTGGGTGGCAGCGCCCTTCTCGATTGACCCGGCCCCGGGCAGCCGGGGGCAAAGGGGGGCGGGCGGCCCGGCGTACCCAGGCTATTTTTAGACCTCGGGGTTTCCACGGCCCCGAACGACGCGAGATAATAATATGTAATACTTTAATAAACATGGAATAGGTGAAACTTACTTGTGTTTTAGCAGGTTGGTTCGCCAGCAGTTGCGTAATTTTTTTGTAGAAGTTGTTCTGTTCTTTGTTCTGGTGGTGCGTTTGCGCGGGCCGGGGTACCATCACCTCGGCCTGGCCTGTCGAGGCTTGCGTGGTCGGTGCAGCAGTGGTCGGGCTCCGCTTGTTGCCATTCCAGTTGATGAAGCCATCGTCGGCGGGGTAGTCCTCGTCAATATCCTCGAACTTGGGCACGGTCTTGGGTTCGTGGTAGAGAGGCTTGCCGGCGAGTGCCTTCAGCTCGCGCTCGTCCTCTTCCTCTCTGTTCTGCTGGTTGTCTTCGTACTCGAGGGGTGCAAAGGCCGCGCGCGTGTTCTGGCGCCGTCGCGCCGCATCCTGGGCCATCTGCGTGAGAATCAAGTTGTCGAGGAACGCCGCATTGACGTCATCGATGTCGTTGGTCCGCCAGTTGGGCGCGGCGCTCTCGAACCAAGTCTCCTGACCGATGGGAAGCGCCGCCATCCTTTCCTCGTGCTCTTTCGACATCTCGTTGGGCACAACGTTGTCGTATGGGTCATAATAATAGGGGTATGGCATCCCGTGAGCATCTGGCATACTCATGGCGGGTGCATCATAATAGTACTGGATTTTGGGTGCATAGTAATAGTCATCGTCGTTGTATACTCTAGGGCTTTGTGGTTGCATATGCCATCCTTGCACCGGGTATGTCTTAGCTTGTGCTACTAAATAGCCAAGTAAGAGCGTCAACAGCCTAAAACAATAATTGCTCCGGTTAATTTAGTTGCAGAGGGGGTTTTAATTTTTTTTACAGCAACATAAAAAAGGAATGTTAATTAGACAAATATAAAAGAAAACCCGAGGCCTATGTCCCGCAGTAGACTAATATAGGCTGATGATAAAAAAATCAAACTTAGATATCTAGAAAAATTAAAATGCACCTAACAAAGAGTCTATTGACATAAAAACACCTACCTTGAAGTTGCAGGATACATGATGAAAAACCACTGTATTCGATATAACTCTCGTCACTGGTGTATCACGACTGTGCGCGGGAGGGGAGGGCCGCCCGCTTTATACCCGGCCGCCCACGCGCGCGCCCACACGTTCTCAATGAAACTACCCCACACCCCGCAGCCCCTCCATCCCCCCCCCCCCCCCCTGCGCTCTCCCGCCGCACGCCCGCGGTATTCAGCTATTGATCGCCTCGCTACAATATACATCTCACTCGTTCTGCTAATATTTTTACTAGCAAAATGTCGAGTTGCCTTGCTCCCATAAATCTCTGACAATAAATCTAGTCAGTCTCATGAGTTAACCGTTTTGTGGGAAAAAGGCAAGGACTAGGTCCTCGCTTTTACTGTTATGAGGACACTGGGGGGGCGATAATGTTCCACGGAGAGGGGAGGGGGATCGCCTGAATCGTCGACGTACATACGTTCGGGTATCATAAGTGGCATTGATTCTCTGAATTTATATTTAGACTTGATCGTGTGTCGAAAATAATACCCCAGTACTTTCATAATAAGCCTTAGGCTGGCTTGTAATCATTATGAACTCATCTGTCAGCATTCCCTTTTCATCGAGGATTGAGTTATATATTATAACTCTAATATCTGTATCTGTAATAACTTAAATGATAACTATGAAAAAAAAAATCCACGCCACAAAATCTAGAGCAATAATTTGTAGGCTTCCAATTCAATCTAAATATAACTTTAGTTTTCCAATAATAAGTTTCTTTGGCTTCGGCCTAATTTGAACTCAAATGAGTTCGGGGGTCAAATCCATGCGTTGTCTACAAAAGAAGTATAAATATAGAATGTTGTAGGTCGTTCATCATATTTTTAGACTTATTTATCTAAAAATACCTGTGAATGATACAAAATATACCGTTTGTCTTTTGTTTTCCAAAGACAAAAGATAATGATAGGTGATTATTTGGTGTAGTCTGGTTGATAGGTAATGTAGAAGAAAAACGTGTTGTGTGTGTCTTTAGGGGAAGAGGTTTACTTTGTAAAATATAATATGATAGGAAAGACAATTTCTTTTCTCACAATACCAAACTATCCGTAGATAATGTTGCAATACTAAAATTTCCAACCATTTATCAAAAAACACCTCAGCACAGCGGGACATGGTTTAGTTCAGGCAAAATTTTAGTTATATGATATAGAGGCACAATACGTTGATGAGTAACTATTTTAATGTAATAATGTATAGAGTTTTGTTTTTTAATATTTACTCTCCAAACCTACTTTTTCCTTTGACTGTACTTTATTTGCCTTGAACAATAGATTTTTTTGATAATTTCGAGAGCGGTCCCTTTCGCCGGAAGAAAATAAATAAAATAATTCGATCCGGCGAAAGGGACCGCGGTCCCTTTACCTAGCGGTCCCAAATGACGGAAGCCTCATAATGTATGATGAAATTTACTTATAAGTTGCATTTTTTTTAAATCTTCCTGCGAAAGTTTGGGGGGATGTTTATGGTCGAAGTGTTTATGTCACATCGTTGGAACATCATCAGTATGAAGATTGTTTGATATATTTTCGGCGTCCGTCATTTCAAATGGCATAGACCGTGTAGTTGGACAACATCTATTCTTCCGCGAATTATTCGTACAGAGAGGGTACGAATATTTCGCGTTCAAAGGTAGACAGCACTTTTTTAAATCTTTTTTGGGAAAAGCCTCATTAAATAATCAATGATCAGATCTCTTACCAACGTCGATTCAGCAAGATTTGATAATTGATGTTTTACAGCGCTGGCTGTGAGTCAGTCAAACATGTAATCTGATAACAGGTCGTATGCATATATGTATAGTCGGATTGCTATTTAGTCCGAACGCCTATAATGGTCATATCGAGATTTAGTCAGATAGCTATAGATTTAGTTTTAACTGCTATCTAGTCAAATCAAGATGTATATAGTCTTATATCAGAATTAAAATATCAGATTATCTAGAATATAAAAAGCTTGGAACGAGTTTTGCTCCAACACACAATCTAACAACTTACAGATAAGCAAATTAAATGTACTAGACACATGAGTTACGAACATACTAGTGGTTTTTTTTTCACTTCTTCGACTGGTGGACAAAAAATTTAAGTGAACATTAAAATAATGTTATTTGATAATAATAAATAGTATTAAATATGACCTAAGTGCTTATTTGTAAGCCTACAGAAATAAAAAAAAATCATTTTCATTATAGCATCTAACCCGACGAATCTACACTTAAAGCAATAGTCAAACTTTTATTTTCTGTAGCCACGCCAGTTTACCCAAACCCGTATTCATTCATATTGAAGTTACGTCATCGTGGAGGAGTGTGCACTGCTCCATAGTTTCGCCTCCGACATTGTGGCGCGCGCTCTTCACTATATCATATATCGAAACGCCTACGCGCCAACTCCCTGTGAATTTAAAATGAGGGTTGAGTTGGAATGAAGACAAACTGACGGATTTAGACCTTGTTGTGAAAGAAAAAGTACGTTTTTTTTAAATTAATAACCTTAGAGTTTATACACAATAGTAAAAACTATGTTGAACTAGTACTACTTATGTTACAAAGTTATTATTTTTTTGGTGTGTAACAGTGTTTATGGCAAATATGGCCTACACTCAGCGATGTTAGTAACGACCTTTTTTATGTATTGATAAATTGAGTTACCTACCCAAACGACATTTCCTTTTCTTTTTTTACCTGAGTCATTGAATTTAGGTTGTACGTAATTGAATTTTTTTGTTCTTCATTTGTTTTCCAAACTTCGCCCATTTTTGAAGTACGAGGATAGCTCTTACGGAAAGGAAAAAGAGAATTTTTTTAAAAATTGCTTGAAACAAATGACCACCCACCCTCATTTGTTTCAAGCAATTTTTAAAAAAATTCTCTTTTTCCTTTCCGTAAGAACTATCCTCGTACTTCAAAAATATTCTAAAAAAATAATTAGCAAAATCGGTTCAGCTGCTCTCGAGATTTGCGCTTAGCAACACATTCAGCGATTCATTTTTATATTATAGATTTTTCATAACAAATTGTTTAATAATAAGCTTAACTAGATTAAACAGTCTACGTATTATGTTTCCTAGAATAAAGTATCACTACCCTATCGCTTTATTCATTAGAATAGACTTGTTTTTATCTTTTGTTTCAAAGGCCATATAAATAGCTGAATTTACAGCGTAGCAAATATCGCGCTAGACCATTTTGTATGTTAATCAGCCCACTTGGCTACGCTCTCCACTGAAAGCGCCAATGAAGTGGAATACAGAGCACCTTAAGCCTCGTCCAACATTTTATTTCATTGTTTGTAGCAACATGACATTCTGTGCGAAGCGGGGCGTACGTAGTGAGATTTTTTGTTCAGTTTGCTTTCAAGAGTGAGTTAATGATTTAAAGTTCATTATTTAGTTTTGTTTTGTTCCTTGTTGTATTAGGCCACCCTACGCACCACGGCCTCCATGGAAGACCAGCGTTATGGTACGATCTGCTCTACAATAGCACATGTTGAGTGGAGACCGATTTTGTCAGTTCTCTATTAATATATCTATATATATCTATCTGTTCTGACAAAATGAAAATATTTTTACTTACTTTAACTATTTTTCATTAATTGTGGGTACTGACTTTGTTAACAATATACAGAAAATCACAAATTAGAACTAGAATTTACAATTGGAAGATATGAGATTACTGCAGACTGTTGCAAACAATCTACAACTATTGATCGATTGGCTCAACTGATCGATCAATACTAATCGGAAGAGTCCTACGAGTATGTTTGGCAATGCTGATGCGCTGCGCCATATCATCACGGCTCGGCACGATCGAGTATCGAGATGACACTAGATCTACGGAGCGGAGGCTGCGACGTTTAATGCATTTGATTAAGTACAGTGCGCCCCGCGGTTTCACCCGCGTGGTGATTGATATTTTGGATAATATACAATATATCTTTATAAATTGTAGCCTATGTGTTATTCTGATATGTAAGCTATATTATTGTGAAGTTTCATCAAAATCCATTCAGTAGTTTTTGCGTGAAAGAGCAACAAACATCCTCACAAACTTCCGCGTTTATAATATTAGTAGAATATAATATAATATAATAATTTTTCATTTGAACGGAATTAATGATCGTTCGTTATTTCACAACACGTGTATATCTTCCAATCACTGCAATATTATTATATAGTCTAGTACCTTAGTATTAAATTTGTACATTGTTTGCGTGACATGTTTTCAACGAGCTTAGCGAAGGCTGACTCTGCACTTTCCTTAGACAGTTTCGTAACTGCACTTTGACTCAAAGGCTGCAGAGTATAGGGGGTACTATGGTGTAGGTAAGGGGGTAGGTGGGGGGAGGGGTGCAGCTGCAGTAGGTGCATCGGTTCGGCGCGGAAGTGGACAAACAAGGGGTAAACGACCGCTTGGCGCCCCCCAGACTACGGTGAGTCCATATCTCTAAAATTAAACTGAACTTGCACAAACAATAACCGTGTATTAGGGATTTTTTGGTATTTCTTGAAGGAAATTTGAAGTTTAATAACAGGTGAAATCATCATTTGGATTTAGTTTTATGTGAGATATTAAATTGAATGGTAATGTTATGAGTCAAGTTCCAATGAAGGTACCTAGCTTTCAAAGAAATTAGATAATCTATCTACTAATCTATTTTTATTTATCGCAGTTTCATCTTCTCGTAGGATTCATCTTCTACAACACCTAAAGAATAACATTTTATTTGCTAAATTGTAGTTTAATATGAATTATGCATAAGTGCTTATTTCCTTTAGACCGTACACGACTCTTGGACACGTCAAAAAATTCAAATTACATCAGTAAAACTAGGAAATAAAGTAATCACTATAATTTTTGTGCACTTCAATCTTTTTAAGATAACGTGAAGAACAAAAACCTTTAACTTGTTACGTTCTTAATTTTCCGGGTTTTAGTTAACAATCTATGTCAACGTTATGGTCAGTATTATTAGTTTTCATAAAAAAATCGGACAATGATTTTATTCATTGATTTAAAAATTTCCTACGGTTTCACTCGACGGACCTGTCAATGAAAATGGGAATTCAATGTTTTTCATCATCATCATCAGCTTATATTAGTCCACTGCTGGACATAGGCCAATGTTTTTACTGTGCGCTTTTCTTAAAATAACAATGCTGGCCACTCCACACAGCATAATTTAGCCGCAAACTAAGCAGAGCCTGTGTTACCGGTAGGTACTAGATGACTGATATACACAATAAAAAGCATTACAAAATTTTTAACTTCCAAGAAAGAAATTGACAAGGAAAATAAAGTCCACTTTGGGCTTCATTTAATTAGTTTCTGTGGAATTGATGTCATGCAACAAAAACACGTGCCTGGTTACGAAAAAATGGAAAAGCCATACAAAGAAGAAGTTTCATGAAAATTAAACTTCCAAAGTATGTCGCAAGGCTTGTTTCTTCTTAGAATGCTTTTATTTAACTTGTTATTGTAAAGTTTCCGCTGGCATTTTATAAAACGTATTTAACTTATAATTGTCACGTGTCATGACACCTGACAGTTATAAAATACATTAACGAAAACCGTTGTTTCGTCAATGTGCAAAGTACAACACAAAACGAATTTCTTGTGTCTGTTTTCCCGGTAGAGTACAATCGGCCTTCAAATCCTTAGTGAATAAGTTCTTTCAGTGAACATTTGCTATATCTCAGACATCTCTACTTTATAAACTGAGATGGTGGTCAAACGCTTTACTATTTACGACAAAAAAACTCAAAGTAAAACATAAAATACGGCTTACGGCGACTTCTCCATTAGCAACATTAAGGTAGACCCGTAATGTTGCTGGTCTGCCTTGGATGGATAAGTCGCCGTCTATACACGGGCAGCTTGAAGCAGTTTTGTATTTAGGTCGGTATGCAGTCTCAATTTAAAGCAGCAGATCCTGAGTGCTTCAAGCTGCCCATGTGTCTAGGCCCTAATAAATACTGGTAAAACCACAGAAAACTATATAGTACTGGTAAAACTAAGAATAGATTTTAACTAAATTTACAGCTGTACTACGAAGATCGAAACCCAGTGTGATTATTTTTTCAAACATACCCCTCTAGCCCTCCTCAGGCTAGAGGCAATGCGCTAAATACATTTTCCCATCGTAAAAAAAAAAAGAAAATAAAAAGGGATCACACGATGTTTGGTCAATATTAATTATATTTTAACATTTTAACCATGGATAAGTAAGTAAGGTAACTATTTTAAGGATCGAGGGTCATCACTCATCAGGTAGGTACGTAAAAGATTTGATTATAGAGGGCGAAACTGAACGTATAACTTTGCCATACAAGTGTGTAAGTTTATTTTCAGACTAGGTATCACTACATAGTATAAAACTAAGTCACTTATCTATCCCTATGTATGCTTAGATCTTCAAAACTACGCAACGTTTTCTTTTTAGAAAAAGTGATTCAAGAGAAAGTTTTATAAACTACTTGACACATAGATTTTCACGGCTAGTACATACATAAGTCCAAGTCGGCCTTTCATTGTACGCGTATATTATATCATAGTATATACTATTTAACTAGAAATAGCAAGCTGAAGTGGCAGTGAACCGGCCATATCTTGCGAAGAATCAACAACCGCTGGAGTAACGTGTTCTTAAACGGAGACCACGACTCGGCAAACATAGCGTAGGACGCTCCTACGACGTCCTAGCAGGCGGAATGACGATCTGCAAAAGATTGCAGGCAGGCAGATGCTGGATGCGGCAAGCTGTAGACAAGGCGCTATAGCGCTTAATAGATTTAGATATATATTATGAAATAGAATAAGAGCATATATATTAAGAATTGTTTATTAATTGATCGTAATTACAATCATCATTAATTACTAAAGAGTTAGTTTCAATTTTAAATAAAATAAGGGTATTTATATTACAAATTGTATATTAATTGATCATAATTCCAATAATTATTTAAATACTAAATAATTCGTATCAAATAATATATTCTTATTAATTTAAACAAAATAATTTACTTTATATAAATTTTAATAAGACAAATATTATAGAATATTTATTTCAACTATTAGTAAGACAGTAAGGCTACTTAGCTTTTAACAACTTGCAAACTGGCAGAGCTCCGCTCGGTCCGACGGCTGGTCTAAAAGTGCCACTGCCAGCCGCACGACAGCCTTTTATAGCAGCGAGTAACAACTGCCAGTTTGTAGGTTATTTGACATAAAAGTTGTTTTCTGCTTCTTATTTCTCACAAATCGTTTATATAACATTAGCTTTTAATAAATACATTATTTTACAGCTATAACAGTGTATATAATACAGTTTTATCGACAGACCAAGGTTTATATTATAAAACCAAACAATACAATCAAAGTAGGTTAATGTTTTACAATATTATGACTTTATTTTATTCAGGAGCATATACACAGTTTTACATTATGTGTATATCATGTGTAATAATCTATCACGCTCATTACGGGAGGCTCACTCCAGCAGTGGACTAAAAGAGGCTGATGATGATGTAAATGACTCGAGTATTTTCCAACAGTGAAAATTACCAGGGATTGTGATGTTGAGCTAGAATAAGGCGCAATATTACCCCCGTACTCAGCGGCGTCGTATGTACTCTTCTAATCGATGCTATCAAGCATTGACGTCAATGAAATAATCGTATGCCGGCTACAGAATGAAGTAGCTATACAACGTGCACAAGTACCTTTAGGGTGTGATTTAACTTGTAAGAGGACGCGGGTTTCTACCTTTTCAGTGGATCGTTCGAGTGTTGCTTTGAAAACTATCATCCGCTTTTATTGTCAACTGTAAATACTGCCTCTTTCTTATCTCGACCAATCGACGTATTCTGTCCCACTGCTGGGCAAAGTCCTCCCTTCTACAACAACTATATACCAGCCAAACTCGATGTGGAATGTTCATAGACAAACCGCCCATACTTTACCCAAAATTCATTCTGTTGCCGCGTCCTTTTATTAAAAAGACAAACGTATATAAAGTTTATATAATGCAATTTTCATAGCTTATCGATTTGAGACCCTTCTTTCAATAAATCATGCTTCCAGTTAATCAGAAACATGACGCCAAGCAAGTGAGTTGTAGTTTTTGTGTTGGGGTTTGTTTACTACATCGTGTCTATGTAACTTTAAATAATATCTATCTATGTAATGTATTGTATTATGTATGTCAGTTATCTGGTACCCATAACACAAGCTTTGCTTACCATGGGGCTAGATAATGCTGTGTGAATTATTTATTTATTATTATTATTACTTTAATTTGTTGTTCGGTTTTTGTATTTCTAGTCTAGGTCATGACCATGGTGATTGAACAGACTGGTCGGTGTGTGTTATACAAGACTCAGTTAACAAATCCCTTATTATTTTAATATCATCTTCCCACGACAAAATATCACAGATCCACAAAGTATTTAACTGGGAATATTCCACAGCGGCTTAAAGATCACATTCATTATTGTACATAGGACGAGAAGCGTTGACTTCAAAGGATTAAACCCTGTCGAGTAACTGTGTTTAAGTATCAGTACAAAACTGGAATAAAGGAGATTTTGTAGTGGACATCCAAAGGTTGCCTGGCAGAGATCGCTCATAGCGATAAGGCCGCCCATTGTACAACATATTTTGTATTTGTTTTTCTCTTTTCCTGTCTTGTGTATCTGTTATTTATTTGGTGTGCAATAAAGAGTAATTGTATTGTACTGTAGACGCTCGACCAAGAAATTACTCGCACCGTCTGTTTGCTATTTGCCAAACAGACAGTACGAGTAATTTCTGGGCCGAACTATAATCAGGTGTCTATAGTTCGGTTCACTTCAAGATACAATGTTTGTAAACATGGCGTTAGTATTTGTATATTCTCTGACGTGGGTCTCATACTTGCTACCTACATAAAAAGATCCTTAGCAATAACCTCTTTGTAGTATCGCATTAGTCTTTCAACTCAAAACATATCGCCATTCTGTAGCGTATAACTTTGAAACGAGACTATGAGGTGGCGAGACTACATGGAAATATACCTCATAAATGATTACGATATCTACACGCTGTCGTAATCAAAAAAAAAAGCGTGTTATTAATTTAGTCCTTTTATATTTTATGTAGGCTAGTTGTAAGGTATATATTACTATGGACCGTAGAATAAGTTAAATAAGATCTGTTACTTTTCTATGGTCTGAAATAAATGAAAATGATTTATGATAAATAGCTTCGTCTTAAATTATCTCTCCGTTATACTCGTATCTCACAACAAAACTGACTGATAATGATATATCTACCTTTACACATACTTCCTCTATTCTCAGTTTTTTATATATAATTTTCTGTTTTGTGTGGTATAAATAAGGTGTTTTTTTTATCTATCTACTCCATTTTTTGATGCCTCAAGTTTAGTTTTCTGCATGTTTTAGTTAGTATTTGAATGGACGGTAAAGAGACGCGTGGAGATAAATTATCTAGTATTACTTCAATGCCTAGACTCTTAAGAGACTGGTGTCCTCAGGAGGTTTACACATAAGGTAGCTCTCTCTCGCACACACTAACTTACACTAAACAATCACACTTTGGTAGCCCCGTTGCCCGGACTCTCTAGAGACCGGTGTCCTCGGAAGCTTCTCATCTAACGCACACACACACACAAACACACACACATATCGACAATCCCACACACAAAACACAGCACTCGTGCACACAGACTAAAACATACCACACACTCTAAGATACACTGTGTACAAAATTTGCCTAGTACCTATAAATTCATTCTAGCACTAACTTGTAAACACCTATGTTTAAATTTAAAATATGTCTATGTAATCACTCTTTGGTATTTGCTCTTTTTACTCTTTATTTTGCATGTTAACTATATTATATAAACTACCTACTCATTACTATTCTAAACACCCTAATTATAATAACTATGAAATGTACTTTATTACCTAAGCTCTACAATAATGTCATGTCAGGAGGCGGGCGATGATGAGACTACGCCGCAGTTTTACCTTTTGTGATCTCCTCGTTCAACATGTAACCTGTTTAAACTGTTTACTTGTTCAAATAAACGATTTATTATTTGTATGCTACGTACCTAATATTATTATTATTTTATTAGCCCGGAGTCACTACAGAGCATAGGCCTCACTCCCCTTCTAAAAAAATCTACCTATAATAAAATTAACAATTCCAAATGTTTCCAGCGAACCATTAGGCGGTTTCCACCCACGTGTTCTATGAAACGCGCTTTGTAAAAGTTTATTCCTTTGTTGGGCAATTATTTCAATGGTTGCTTAGAGTTTTTACAGTTACAAGTTGTTTGTTAATTTTCCGAATACCTACCTAGTCGTGTCTTTGTGAGGTGGTTAACTTACCCCGGGGCTAAGCATCCCCCTCGGAAATATCAAGAGGTTTGTGAAATCTACTAATGAAAGCATTTATAAAATGAATCGCTGCATGTGTTGCTAAGCGCAAATCTCGAGAGCAGCTGAACTGATTTCGCTAATTCTTTTTTTAGAATATTCCTTGAAGTACGAGGATGGTTCTTACGGAGAGAAAAATATTAATAAAAAGTAAGTCCGTTTTGACAGATAAAAAGTGAGTAAGTTTTGAGAATTATCATATGTATTTGTATTAATTAAGGGCTGTGGAATTCGTTTCATAAATAAATAAACAGATATAAAAATTCCACCAAAGCCTCTCTAGCTCACCTAGTAGCCCTAGTCAGCCTACGACTAGTACTACTATGTACTCGTATGTGGGATACTCTTCCCATATGAATAAAAGAGCGGATAATCACTGCAGTTTATTAAGATATGGTTGTATTCCTCTATTACAAATAAAACATTGTGTTTGTATTGAATCTAAAACAACAAGAGAGAAATCCCGAAGGGCAGGTCCTGTAGGGAGGGGACTCTCCATAGTGTTGTCACGATCGATTAATCGATTCGCCACATTATGTACTGCAATAAAAAACATCATACAATATTCCACCTTAATAATGCAAAGTTGCAAGCGATGCGCTTCCCAGATAGATATTTAACTAGATCGGCCTGTATTCTCGGCCTGGCCCAGATTGCGCACAATGACACCTGACGTTCTAGTGATGAGACTTAGCTTGAAACTTTTGCATACATCATTTGAAAATGCATTTTATAGCTCCTAGATGATAAAACCTTTTAAAAAATGTATTTGCATGAAAGAACGCTTATTAAATATTAAATTAATACTTTTATTCATTTGTAAAATAGCTGTAACTCTCTTCACCATTGTCTTGTATTTTATTTTTAGGGTTCCGGACCTAAAGTGTAAAACAGGACCCTAATACTAAGACTCCGCTGTCCGTCTGTCATCAGGCTGTATCTCATGAACCGTCATAGTTAGACAGTTGAAATTTTCACAGATGATGTATTTCTGTTGCTGCTACAATACTAAAAAACAGAAAAAAATATTTAAGCTCGATATTGATAACGGCAAAAGGTAGACGCTTGAAATATTCACAAAATATTTAGTTATCTATTCACTTAAAAAATAAATAATTTAATTACAATAAAACAAATATTTTAAGGAGGGGGTCCCATAGTTGTATGGGAGTCCCCCCTTAAATATTTGTTAAAAAAAGACATGATTTTTTGACGCCTGAGGAAACACTAGAACTTATTCTGAGTGACCTAGTTTGTAACACTACCTTGACAAAGTGCTTTGACATACGTGGAAAATAAACAAGAAAACAACTTCCATCAACATTTTGATAAATTTAACCCTAAGCCTGTAGTTTTCCTTGAAATAAATATATATAAATATTTTTTTATGTAAGTACAGATAACATAAAATGCAATATCCTAAACGTATTGCGTTCCTTAAGTATCTTAGAAGTCAACCATTGTACTATTTTTGCCAAATCCTCCTATCATTTTATGAAGCCTAGAAGTATAAGTTACTTGGTAAGCCAGACTCTAATAAAGACAAGCCATAGGCCCAGCTATGGCCTCAGTATGCTCTATCTTATTTCATCATAAGTACTGTATAGTATTATTATTTCTGTGGTACTATTTACGTCGCGCAGATTTAAGCCGAGTCTACACGAGAACATAATGGAACGTTACTTTTCGTCTCTATTCCCTTCAAGACCGAACCTTGGATAGCTAGTCTTAGACTTTATCAGTGGACCAAACCTTTATCTTAAAGTTGATTGATACAGGATGATAGAAAAAAAGTAAAAAACTATCGTATTTCGAAATCTAGCGCTTCTAGTGCGTAAGCTCGCATTCGGGTCTTACGCATTAGAAGAAAGAAATAGCTTAACAATAATAACTAACATAATAATAAAAATAACTAAAAAATTAGACTAAAAGAAATAACTCATGGGGTTAGAGTCCGTAGGAAGTCCCAAAAATGTACGCACGCGCCGCATTTCAATAAAATCATTTCAGGAAAATCGAGTGCGGTTCCTGCGACGCGCACCTTGCGCGTTTATCTTTCGGAACGTTCCCTGGTAGGTAAGGTAGCAGAGGGAGGGCAGTAGCTTCCTTCTATGTATTTATAACCACTATTAAAAGTAAAAGTAATTTTCCCTTTATAGGCGTGCAATTATTGATTTACATGCAATTTTCACAACTAAATTGTAATAAAATAAAAAAGAATACTTTTTAAAATAAAAAACAATCAAATACACATGACAAATTATACAAAAAAAAAAATATAAATATAGTATCAGTAAATCAGCTCAATAAAAATATCTGTGATTATTTGTCCACATTCTTGTCTTTTGTAAAATCTCTAATTATATAATAAAATTTATCATAATAGTATAGTTGTAAGCTTTATCTGAAACATCGTAGTAGGCAGGTCTCTCATCAAAAGCGGAATTTAGTTATAAATCTTCGGTGGCGTAGCGAAGAAACTTTTGCGCAACACCTCTTTTTTATTGCGATCATCAATCCACTTGCCATGCGTGGTGATTATAGCAAAACGCCTCTTGTTAGGGAGAGGCATATTCAACAGACTTATTTGCGTTGGCAGGTTCTTATCCCACGGTCAGCTCAAGTATCCACGGCCAAGACAAGCCTCCACTCGAGTCTTTACTCGCAAGTGTACAATAGCCTTAGAAGAACAAAATAGGAGCCGCGATCGATGTTCCTCCTCTATTTATAGAATGGAGGGTGGAAGTGATCGGACTCTCTCATTGTTATTGACGTAGACGTAACATAGCCACAGATAGGACGCGAGATGTTATATAACCACAGATTGTACGCGAGATGTTACATAACCACAGATTACAGGAAGATTACACCATTGTATAACAGAAATCTGGATATATAAAATATGACTTGTCTAAGTGCTTATCTTGTAAGCCTAAAGAAATAAATGATTTTATACTTTACTTTACTTTACCGACTCATATTGTGTCATTTCTTTTTGTCTTGCCGGTTGCAAGATACACTACAGTATCTCGTGATGACGTCAGGTTTAAGCGGAGTTTTGAGGCATAGTGCTGAATTATTCGAATATCATAGTATTGAAGAAGGAAATTATAACTGTTAGTATAGGTGATGATAATGATCAGACGGGGAGAGGTTAGGCGCATAAGACCAACAGCTGCACGGGCGGGATGCGCCAACTTCCTGACTCCGGGCTGCTGTGCTACTCATCCATCGGGCCAAGATTTCTGTTATGGTTTTTTTAAGTGAAACTTCTTTTGGCGCGTTGAGTACTTTTTGCGTTAACAAAAAGCGTGAAACTCGCGTCATCGTCACCGCACGCTTCCCAGTATAAATAAAATATAAAATTACTTAGTTTTCACTTTTATCGGCAGTTTCCAAGGACTGCTCCTTTTTTTTCTAGCGAAAATACTTATAAATACAATATGGAAGGTAATTAATCTGCCATACTTGTGGGCGAATTTATACAGTCGAGACGCCCAAACTATTAGTAGCTTTCGTTTTAAATAATCAAAATATAAAAGCCGTTTTCAGGCGTTTCCTTGAGACTGTGGCCACTAAAGTTATCTGTTCAAAAGGCCCACGCTGTATCTAACCTTGTTAAAATTAACCGCCCACATCTTCTACGAACTTCTACCAGATTCCGCGCCTTGACTTTGTAGGCGAATCTTTTTATTATACGTTTGGTGCTAGATGAAGTTAACACAAGTAATAAATATTAAAAAATAATGTTGGACAATCCACACAGTATCATCTAGCCCCAAACTAAGACAGACAGAGCAGACAACTAACAGAGCTTGTGTTATGGCTACTAGATGACTGATATAACTAATATAGTAGATTGCATAGGAAGATATTTTTTATTATACAAAGATAACGAACAGAAAACCCGGAACAAATATCTGCACACAGTTATCCCGAGGCGGGAATCGAACTCACAACCTCCTGCGTCGCAAGCAGACCTTCGCCCACCGCGCCTCAGAGGTCAACAAACTCTCAACTAGGAGAACTAACCAGCTCAAGGACTAGCAGCATCTTGCTTGGAATTCTCGCTTTACTTCGAAGAGACGTACTCGTATATTATAATAATATCTCGTAATCGCAGGGTCCTGTGATGGTTCTTATTCAGGTCTAGGCAGAATAACAGCGCCTTCTGTTCATAACAGTTGGCATTATGCTGAGCCTGGACCCATTTGCTACATTGTTCACCTACCTACTTGTGTTTGTTATTTAGTTTCTTATGTATTATTTATTGTGTTACTAATATTAAGTATTATGTTGTTATTTAAAACTGTTAATTTATATTGTGTGTATATGTAGTAGCAAATAAATGATATGTCTATGTCTATTGGCGACCGGCTAAAACCACACGGTGGCCGGGCTCGACGTCAATTCCATCTTTATCGGGCCCGAAATAAAACAAGACTTCCAAGCTAGATGCGGATTTTCAGCTCTTCATCAGGAATCTTGGACCTCTTACATTTGGCAAGGGCCACATGGAACTTTATTAGTCTTACGGCAGAGTGACATAAAATAAACTAAAATGCCTCAGAATGTCACGGATAAAGTGGTTTTGATACTATGAAACGGGGCGTTTTCATAGTTTAACCCATTGGCAGTATACTCCACCACGTACGCTCATTTTGAAAATTGCTTCCAAATAAAAGTCGATAACGAATATCGATAAGAAGATAACGGGATATTTCACATGATTAGATTTTCTAGTTTGGATAACTCAAAATAAATAACTCATGGTTAATATCCCGTTACTGTTGACTTTATATCTAACTATGATAGTTTCAAAAGTTTTATCTTTCCAAATACTTCTATAAACAAAAAAAAAACTACCATTTTGTAATATCGAAATGTGACGAATAAATCTGTTTTGATAAAAAAAAAATAGAGTAGGTACAACATTTACACAATAACTGTCATTTTTAAAATGTCTTTAAAATGCTGAGCTGATCCTGCCCGGCGGGTAATTTTTTTTATATATAGTTTTTTAATTCGTTTTTGAAAAAAAGTCAGACCGATGGACGATTTTGTATACTACTAACTGACATCGTTCTCTATAGTCGGGGCCTCTTTCCACCGTACGCCCACTGCCTTGGAAATTCTACAAGATTTTTCTATAATCTGGCTATCCAAACTATTTGATTTGCATCATTAATAACTTCCAGAAAATCCCTATTGTTTCTGGTTAGTAGAGAACCTACAAGTTTTAGATTAAGAAGTCTGGATTAAATTCCTGATTCAAAAATTGTATAAACCTTAATAACAATGAAAATAATATAAAACGAAATATGCGAAACAATTTAGAACTAGTATAATTACACTAGAATTACACTTAAAACAATTAGAGCTAACAGTTGACAGCTATCAAAATGTCTCATCAATCAAAGTCGCTGGTTTCTTTGCCCCGCTGGCTGTATGGCAATGCTGATGCGCTGCGCCAATTACTCACCAGCTCTCGGGTCACGCGTCACTTCGATCAGACGCTCTGAAAACCTTTTGTCCGTTTATATAACATTCTGAATCTTAACTTCTAATTAATATATAATTAGAAGTTAAGATTCAGAATTTTAATTCTGTTAAAGTTTTGAGACCTGTACAGGTTTTAAAGTTTTAGAATTCTATTTTTAGCTAATTGCTTAGTCTTAGTTGGTATAGCTAGTTAACGCTGCCTGAAGTTTTCAATCTTGTAAAATCTGAAATCCTTTTTATGGTATCTTGAAAGGATTCCCTAAGATTGGAGAACATTGGGATAAGTACCTAGTGTCATTGGTCAGAATGGAAGTTACGATTTACGCATAATTTCTGGTACAATCCGTGCATTGTCCAAACGGAATAGAAAGACGGAACCATTGCCTAAGTACGAGTATATGTCGACCGTGCTTGGTTTTCACCGCTGATGTAAAAGTGTTTCTGAGTGGAGACCACGACTCGGAAAACGTAATGTAGTACATTCTCTGGCCATCCTTTGACAGGGTTCTATTGCGCTCATAATGGGAAGCCTATCATAGCTATATTAGTCCAATGCTGATAGGCTATCAGCATTGTCCAATGCTGATAGGCTATCAGCATTGGACTAATAAAGGCAGATGATAATGGTGATGATGATGTGCTTGTTTATACAATTTAAAATGGTTCAATCCCATTTTGAGCGCGTGCGGATCTCTAAGTTGTTTTAAAACCAAGAGTATAACCATAACCAGTACCTACCTAAACCTACAGAACCAAAATATATCTAAGCCTAAATCCATTCATGAACCGTGCTTACGTCATCAGCCCCGGCCCTCTGGGGTGCACCCCCTGCACACCCCTCCCGCTAGGGTCGGTTGACGTCATCATGCAACAAGTGTAGCGGAGGTGCTTTACCAAGGCTATTTTTAACGGGCCCTGCTGTACCTAGGGGCCTTGGTAAAATATTCGGCGGCTAAATAAGGAATGCCAAGCACGGGGTATTTATATTTATTTACTAAAAATCTCGTAACGATTTGTCAGCAGTTAGTCCGAAACGCGATTCGCCAACACTCATTCCGTCTAACTTGCATATTGATCAACTCACCACAACGATGACAGCATATGTCAATGACAGCTTACGAGTATGTCAGAAATTATTACAAAAGTTGAACAAATCCATGTCACAAGAGGAGAATCTGGGAGCGAAAGCTAGTTTATCACACTAATAATAAAAATATGAAAGTTTGGATGTTAAGATTGATCGGGTGTATACAAAAGTAATTTACAGTGGGGTATTTACCATGATTTGATTTTTAAGTTTTGCAATATTTCGGCACAGTTTCATGCGCCATGATCACGGAATAACTGAAGGCACTGCGAGTAAGTTTTAATTGATTTTAAGTATTAATAACGATCTACCCTGTTTTGCATTTTGCTTCGAACGTTACCGCTACCACGGGTTTCATTATCGAACGCAACTCGATCACGACACACAGCACTGACAGTATCAGAACGCGACGCGGTTGGTAGGTAAATCACTTTTTCGGTTTTTGCACATTCTCACAACAGGGTTCCAGGTTCCCGATAATTGAAAGCTATCTTCTTGGTTGTAGTTCCTGTGTTTCGTAATCTCAATGGCCTACAGTGCTATTCTTGGTATGTAGTGTCGCTCTGTAGAGATTACTCGTAGATTGTGTAACTCAATCCAGTGGTTTGAACTAGACTCGAAAAGATGTTCCGCTATGGCAGACTTCTCAGTTGCCAGATTCTGAATTGCTCTTACAAAGTAACAATTTCTTGTTCTATAGCAGTCCATAGAACGTATCTCAAACACCACTTTTGGCACTATAAAAGCCCGACGAAGGTCGAGTAAAGCCGATTTTGCACAGTTATATCACCAATAAGTGACTAGTTTCATACTATAGATTGAAATGGTAACTCTGTAGCCCTTATCGGCTACTAACTATAGTACTCATGATAAAGTTTCTGGCGCCATCATGAGTAAAATTTAGGGTTCCATAAGAATTAAATCAAAATTATCATTTAAAAGTAGCAGTTCCCTACCTTTGTGTGTATCTTATTTATCTTAATAAATTTAAAAATAAACTGAAAGAATACTTATTAAAGAAGTGCTACTATTCTTTGGAGGAGTTCTGTGCCGACAAATTTAATTTAATATTTTTTTCTGAGAATCTGTGATAAATTATTTAATATTAACATATAGTATAAAGAAAATTAATTTAATGAACATTTTTGACATTTTTATTATAATTATTTTACATTTTTATTTTTATTTGACATTGTTTACTTGTAATATATTTTTATTACATCTGTGGAATTATTTTGTATACTCATCTTTTAATTGTCTATATTTATAAGCCTATGTAAAATTTCCGAAACAATTTAAATTGTTTGTGAAATAAATAAATGAAATATCCTGTAAAGGTGATGAAATATCAGCTATGTACGCTATTGCGTTTTAAAAGAAACAGGGAACAGTAAAATAATGTCATTTGATAATAATGAATAGTATAAAATATGACCTGCCTAAGTGCTTATTTATAAGCCTAAAGAAATAAAAAAACTTTTCATTTTCATTTTTTTTTTCAATCAAACTCATGCAAATTAAATCATAGAACAGTTTCCACGGAAACACACAAACAGCGTGCAAAGCCGCGGGCTAAAGCTAGAAGCTAATAAAACCTCTTCAAAAGGCTTTCTTGGTATTGGAATCGGAATATTTTTATGAAGTGGGTGCGCCTTTTGAAGAGGCTGTAGATAAAAAGTTATTGTATAAAAGGCTTTTGATATATCCAGTTGCTAACAAAAGTCAAATATCTAGTTAACCTTCCTTTTGAGAAAAGTATGTACTCGTAATATGATGTATTCCTTACCGATGTGTTCGACCAGGTGGGATGACGACCTGCGAAAGACTGCAGGTAGATGCTGGATGCGGCAAGCTGAAGACAGGGCGCTATGGCGCTCATAGGGGGACGCCTATGTCCAGCAGTGGACTGCTATAGGCTGATGATGATGATGATGATCACATATGGACAAGTAAAAGAGTTTGCAGATTTTATAGACGATATTCAGAATACTAGCAGATAGGTGATGTCCTCCTAACTAAATTTAATCTGTCTCAACGAACATTATATCGATGTGCGCAGTACATGATATTATTGTGCGCGAGTGTATACGTAAACACAGGTGCACTGGCGGCACTGACCGCCGTTATACCTACAGCGTAAACACAGGTGCACTGGCGGCACTGACCGCCGTTATACCTACAGCGTAAACACAGGTGCACTGGCGGCACTGACCGCCGTTATACCTACAGCGTAAACACAGGTGCACTGGGGGCACTGACCGCCGTTATACCTACAGCGTAAACACAGGTGCACTGGGGGCACTGACCGCCGTTATAACTACAGCGTAAACACAGGTGCACTGGGGGCACTGACCGCCGTTATACCTACAGCGTAAACACAATTGCACTGGCGGCACTGACCGCCGTTATAACTACAGCGTAAACACAGGTGCACTGGGGGCACTGACCGCCGTTATACCTACAGCGTAAACACAGGTGCACTGGCGGCGTTGACCGCCGTTATACCTACAGCGTAAACACAGGTGCACTGGCGGCACTGACCGCCGTTATACCTACAGCGTAAACACAGGTGCACTGGGGGCACTGACCGCCGTTATACCTACAGCGTAAACACAGGTGCACTGGCGGCACTGACCGCCGTTATACCTACAGCGTAAACACAGGTGCACTGGCGGCACTGACCGCCGTTATACCTACAGCGTAAACACAGGTGCACTGGGGGCACTGACCGCCGTTATACCTACAGCGTACTTGTATAATGGAGCTCAGTGACTGGCAGATATAAGTGAGTAATAAATAATAAAAAATAAAAAAAATCTTTTATTTCGGACTACTACAGATCCATAATTTGTTAGTAATGATCTTATAATAAATGTTAGTAATTCTTACGAGCTAAATTAAATTGAAATGAAAATTAAAATGAATAGTAATAAATTAGAATAA
This sequence comes from Eupithecia dodoneata, assembly GCA_947044415.1. Taxonomy (NCBI): domain Eukaryota; kingdom Metazoa; phylum Arthropoda; class Insecta; order Lepidoptera; family Geometridae; genus Eupithecia; species Eupithecia dodoneata. The sequence continues at coordinate 11,747,962 of OX345664.1, read as the reverse complement.
ATTAGAAAAAATTAAAATAAATTAAAACAAATCAAATTACATCATCAATAGAAATTTAAATTAATCAATTGCATTTCTTATTAATTTCCGCCATATTGGCGAATCAATCCTGCCCGCTACAGTTTGTAGGATGCTGTTGGGGCTGTCCCGCACTCTGCGCATCAGGGACGCCGTTTTTTTCCGAAGGATGGCGGCAAAGCCATCCGTCTGATACCTACTCGGCAAACATCCCCGATGCACTGCAGAAACGAGGCAGTCCCAACATCATCCTAAAGATGTTATTATATTGAACTCGTAGGGTCTCCAGCGGTCGTTTGGTATGGCTGACCCATAGGTTCCCGGTGTAGAAACTTTGACAGTATGCTCTAAAGAGCGTTATTTTTACTTCTTCTGAACACCGGGTGAACCTACGGATCAAGTAATGACTATAAACCCCCCTTTCTTAAATTCACATAATTCTTTCCATCCAAAGGTTGCCTACCTTTGGATGGAAAGAATTATAAAGGGAAGAGATCGCTTCTAAGCGATAAGGCCGCCCATTGTACTTGTCGCAAGTAATGTCTTTTGTAATGATCTGTACCTGGTGTATAATAAAGTATTTTTGTATTGTATTGTATAAACGCCACCACAAATTAACAGCCACACAAAAATAAATAAACAAAATGTCCTGCGACGGGAATCGAGCTCAACCCTCAGTCTTACAACCAGACATCAAGCCCCGCTACGCCCTCTTTGCGATTAATGTGTATTCATTGCACGTTTACACCCACGCTTTGACCTATCCAGTGGGGTACTACCCTGTTACGCAGGAGGGATACCCGCGCGGTATCAGAATGGGATGGAACTTTATCAAACTCAAATGTTCGTAAGTGAGAAATGATAGTTTTTGAGCAAAGTATTCATTCCAAAATTGATAATGCCAAGTTATACATTTATTTTATTTTATTTTTATTTGTTGTGAAAATAAACTAAAAACTGAGTTCGAATCCCTTAGTTAAAAAAAAATATATATATAATTTTTATATAAATACTATACAATCCCTCGGTTTTTTATAAATATAGTAATTTATATATCATATTGTGTACCCGAGGATGATACCTGCTAGGTGTAATCATCGCCTTTAGATTAACTCTCTCAAAGGGCCTCTTTGCTGTTGGCTTCGACTCACGCAAGCCTTCCAAAGGGCCGGGTCACTTTATGGCCCGAGATCATGGTAATGAGATACATAATAATAAAATCTTTTATTCTCTTCACACAATGAGCTTAGGTTTCAAACTAGAATAGTACGTATCCTACTATAATATTATAAACGTAAAAGTTTGTAAGTATGGATGGATGGATGTTTGTTACTCTTTCACGTTAAAACTACTGAATGGAATTTAATGAAACTTTACAATAATATAGCTCATGCATCAGACTAACACATAGGCATACAATCTATAAAGATGTATGTATATTATCCGAAATATCTATCACCACGCGAGTGAAACCGCGGGGCGCAGCTAGTATAACTATAAGAACATTGTGCGAAACTGGTGTTAGTTCGAAAAAGTCCTATCCTCTTGTGATCGCGCACATTTTATTTTGCGTGGGGGTAGGCATGGGTACAGTGCAGTACACCTACGCGAAGTCGGTATTTCCGCGCAGTTAGCGGACCAACTGCGCAGTTCTTGTTTGTTACCCGGGAGGAGACTGGTTCTTTGTGTAGTGTAAGGTCATGTACGGAACACAGTTGACTTCTTTTTATTTATTTTGTGTTTTTGTTCGCATTTTAGCATACTTTAGCTTCCTGCACTAACAGCCGCTTGAATTGACTTAACGTCTTTGTTTTTTTTTCTGCATTGAATTTCTTGTTCCTCTAACTTAAATCAGATACTTTATGTATTGATTTTTTTTTCTTTAGTTGACACTGGAAGAAAAGTGTCCAACCAGGCACTATTGCCGTTAACAAAGAATCATTATTACAATAATAATCATCATCATCATCGACATAGGCCTCCACCAAGGAGTTTATCATATATACGATAATGATGAAAATGAGATTAAAATCAAATTAAAATTAAATTTACGTCACGATTTTCGTAGCTCCGTAGCACAGTGCTACGCCGTAGCGATGAAGCTCTACGATTCGTAGCCAACTGCTACGCCGTAGCCAGCTACATACCAAATTTCGTAACCTATTATAGTTTGTATCATTTTCTTTATTTGAAACGCCTTTTAAGAAATCTTACAGAAATAAAATAATAAAATACAACAAGGCGTTTGTTTAAAATAACATGTATGTGCTGCTGAAGGCTAATCACAAGTATCCACTTATATGAATTAATTTTCATCTCTTTCTATTTAAAGTATATAGATAGCTTAAGTCATTATCTTCCGCAGCCGGATTTACCCACTGCTGGGTAAATTAATAGGTGTCCCGAGGTATTCACCATGAAAGGACATTTTTCGAAGACACACAGGGTCAAAACTGTGTGTAGGTATCTATTATGACTTGACGTGATTTTCGGCCTCTTCATAACAAGGTTCGTGTTTAAAACGCTTCTATGTAAAGTAGGTACTAGTACCCAAAATGAATCTATTCGCCGACTCAAACAACAGAAAAGTGTCGACAAATTAAGATGTAGTAAGTACAGTCAACAAAACAGCTCTGATCGGGTCCAATATTCAATCTACCTAGTTAGTTAGAAGAGAAGAGTTGACAAAGGCAGAGTTGACAAAGGGAAATCTGTGCAAAAGGTATAAATAGGTACATCTTTTAGCATACTAGAATATTTCCATGTATCGAACATTCGAGAACTTTATGTCCAGTGAGATACAGTGTAAAGAGTACCTTTGACCTTTAGAGCTTCAGAGCTAGGCCGCCCACGCGCGAGACCCATCCACGAGTATCCACAGGCCACCTTCCTGCAAGGTATAGTATAGGTACATCTATTAGCATACTAGAATATTTCCATGTATTGAACATTCGAGAACATATGTCCAATGAGATATAGTGTAAAGAGTACCTTTGACCTTTAGAGCTTCAGAGCTAGGCCGCCCATGCGCGAGACCCATCCACGAGTATCCACAGGCCAACCTACCTGTAACTACTTACGTACTAAAACAAAATATTTATCAAAATAACAGGTTGTGCTCCGGCAACCTTAGTGGCAAGCGAGAAGGTCTAAACGTGACGCAGGAGGTAACAGGTTCGATTCCTGCGCGGGATATCTTCCCCAATGCGTAACGTCAATTTCTAAAGTCATTAATTTGTAAAGAGCTGTAGGTAGGTAGCTCTATGTATGACTGTTTTCTTGAGGATCGGTCTATAATGAAATAACCATTTGGAATTATTTTTCCGGCAATACAAATACAAAAATAAAATACAATAAGTTTATTTACAAAAAACACCTAAGGTCTTTGATTTGAGCGGTTTCTAGTTAAGGTGGGCATAGAATTTACAATGACCTCCGCACTAGGCTAGGCCTGTTTCGCGGGGCACCGAATACATAGTTTGTTTGCCATGATTATTGGAAATAACAAACTATCCAACTAGATATGAACCACTGGTGAGGACGAACTACAGGCAGAACTCGTTCATCTTAAGCGCATGCAAATCATTCAATAAGATCCAAGCAAATACTGTGTTTATTAAAAGCATCGATGAAGTAGATTTAGATTTATTTAATACCTCAACCAAGCGTCCTAAACGCTGGTTGAGTACTTTTTTCTTTGTCTAAGTATTTAATGTAACCTAGTTTTTATTTTCAACCAAATATGCTGTCTTTTTCCTTTTTCGACTGTTAGTACCTATTTAACTTTAGTATCTTTTTTCTCATATCTGTGGAAACTTTTAATTAGCCGTTATGTTTAGTACTCGTATTTAGTTACCTAACCGTTAGTTTTCCCAAAATTATAAAATAAAATAATAAAATAGTAGTCGCTAATTTGTACACACTAAGCATACCTAGGTACTGCTTTATGACACAGCTTTAAAATATTACCTATAGGCATCGATACAATTGGCATAAGCAATACAATGGGCAGACGTGCAACATTAATTTGCGTTCGTTTTATTAGATTAAAGACTTACATAGTTTTATTCAATTCAGTTACTATATTCTTGCCTTATTTAACCAATACTTATTTTTAAAATGTCATTCCTAGATACGAGTACTTATATTAATTCTGTAAATGTGAAGCATCAAAGTGAAGTAATCAATCTAACAAGAACTAATTTTATTAAACGACAGTGGTATCATCAATAAAAGCGAATGTTGAAAGAAAAATGAGGAGCTAATATCCGCCTGCGACGCAGGTGGTTGCGGGTTCCATCGCTTCCTCGGAACAAATGTTTGTACGATCTGAAGATATTCGTTCCGGGTGTTCTGAAAAAATATATAATGTAAGTAGTGCATTTGATAAAGAAAGTTACATCATTATAATTATAAATAATATTAAAAATACAAACAATCAAATAATAGAACAAAAATAGAACAAGTATTTACAATTGAAACAATTGAGCAAACAGCAGACTGTTTTTGTCAACTATGATGTTTGAACAAAATACAGGTAGCTCAATTGATCCTTATCGATACCAGTCAGAAGTGTCACCAAGACGCTGACCGGTAGGTATTGCCTCGCGCTGTATGGCAATGCTGATGCGCTGCGCCAGATCCACCTCACCAGCTCTCGGGTCAGGCGCCGCTTCGACCAGACACTCAAATTTTTTTTTTTAAACCCGGAGAGCCTCGGTACCCCACGGGTCTTGACTACAAGAGGAGCTCTGTCGAGAACTGCATATAGGTGGTCCTCGGAAAAAGGGACGTGGAATTGTGTCGACGCATATAGCTTCCCACACAATAGGCCTCCCATGTCATGCCGTGGGGCCTCCATTGTCCATTTCCCATTGTCACGCAACAGACCCATTCGGTTCGAGAATAGCTAGTGATTTCTTCCGTCCACACTACGGGCTAAGTGCCTATTTGTTTTAGTTGTCATATTCAAGTTGTCTATTGTCATCTTGACTTTGACACATTAGATATGTTTTATTGAGTTGAGAAAGGAATGAGGTCAACGACCTTTTTTGTAAACGTAAAACATGCGTAAAACTATAAAAACACGAACAACTATTTGAAACAAAGTTACTACTCCGTATTTCTGTTAATATTTATTGAAAACTTCTCAATTCTAGGTGAATTTATTATAGATGAACTAATACATCCAACCCTAGAGGCTCAATATGTGTAAAACTGCAGATTCCATAACTGTTTTCTCTCACTCCCGTTAGTCGGTATCCACGTCAGAAGTTTTTAAGTTTATTTTCTTAGACACGATACAATGCGTCGTTCCAAAGGATACCAAGACTTGGATGAGAATGCGGGCCATCGTTCCCAAGCCCTACCGATGCCTCCACCGCAGGAGATCGAAATGGCATCGGTGTCTGTTGTCCCTGATGGTACGTACACTAACATCCTGAATATTATTACTTTCTCACTGAACATAAAGTTTAATGTACAAGAAAACGTTAGCACTGCTTTACAGCCACTAGCAGAACGGACGAGAAAATGAATGTTAATCAATATCCAAGTTTTAGAAATAACTAACTTTGATCCTAGAAAAGTGCTGTGTTCATGTAGAATGAGCTATTTGCCTAAAATATAGATATGTGTAGGTAAAAACATTGTCACCGAGGAGCACAGCTAGTATATACATACGCAGAGGTTTTTACTACAAAGCAATATTTACAATAAGACATGGTGTATTCGAGTTGTTGTTTCGCTTCCAGACACATTCACGGTGAGTCAGGCGGTGAATTCTCTCGGCTTCGGCTGGTTCCAGGTGAAGCTATCACTGTGTACAGGACTCTGCTGGATGGCAGACTCCATGGAAATGACCATTCTCAGTATATTGTCGCCAGCTTTGCATTGTGAATGGAATATAAGCAAGTAAGACATTAACATCACACACAGTTGAAAAGAAAATCACATAGGCTTATGAATAATGCATGGGCCAGAATCCAAATATTGACTTAACCATAAAAAAAAATACCCCACATTTTTAAACATTTGCCTAATAAAATCTTATTTACCCACATGCACCAAGAACTATTTTGGCTTTGTCTATTGGCTTAGTAATGTTGGTTGCGGTGTGAGAATCAGTACCTTCTACCACCCGTGGTGCCCTGGTCCCTGGTCGTATTGGGTGTGAAGACTTCAAGAGAGAGAAGGTCCATCTCTACTTCTACTATTAAATAATTTGTTAGACACGACACAATTTTATAAATTACGAAATCCTTAATAAATGTATGTCTTTAATTACAGATACCAGCAGGCGTTGACAACAACTGTGGTGTTCCTTGGGATGATGCTTAGCTCCACATTTTGGGGGAACCTCAGTGACAGATATGGGAGGAAAACTGTAAGTTTACTCATTTATTTCAATTTAGAAAGCTTTCTATTACTCTTCTTATAAAATACTAGCTGTTTCCCGCGGTTTCACCCGCGTTAAATTCAAATTTCACTTTTCTAAATTTTAGTATAGCCTATGTTCACCGCGGATAGTGTAGCTTCCCAACGGTGAAAGGATTTTTCAAATCGGTCCAGTAGTTTCGGAGCCTTTTCAATACAAACAAAATCAAACCTTTCCTCTTTATAATATTAGTATAGAAATTGAAAATAGCTTCTTTATCTGGTACTCATTCTGCCTGAAGCTTCACACACGTTTTGCGCTTGTTTATTATTCCAGTCTTTGAAATACACACATGTACCTACTTGTGAGAGATTTCTGTATCCGTATAACCTTCATATATACATCCAGTTTCGCATTTAATAATATTGTGATGATTGATTCTGATAATAATACTTACTGTTTATCCATCATGCATTCCTATTCCTGCCAATACTTTGGTAAGTTTTCAATAATAATTAATAATACAACTTGTTAAATGTTCGCGTTTTATTAACATATTAAAGATTATTTATTGGGTTTTTGTTGCATACCTTTTGTTGAAAAAATAAATAATGAGGTAAATAAAACAAAAGTACACGATAAATAATATTGAATATTTATTTTTTATTTTTTTATTTTATTTATGAACAAAATCCACAGCTCTTATTTATAAATTAACTTATCTTATAACTATCACTAACAGCCAATAAACGGATTTACATTATTATTATTAAGACAAATAAGGACGACATCACCAAAAGTGCCATTATAGAGGCTAAGAAGAATAGAATAAATAAATAAATGAATAACAACTTAAAGACACATTATAAGAAAAAGAAAAATTTTAGCTTAAAATTTGGCACTCGTGCAAAACAAAATAGGTATCAGGAAATTACATTAATAACTCTAAACAACTTTACTATATTGAGGAGCAGTATGCATAAACCCTGGGTAAAAGAACATTAATGCTATTTTACAATAAAACCTATCTAAGAATTAATTACATTGGGTTGACTACGAACCTTATTAGTGCGTTATTTTTTGGTTCGTAGTTAACCTAAATTATCGATTTCGGCGGGACTTGAGCCCGCGACCTTGCCTACCCCGAGTGCGGGAGCTTACACACTATAATAACAAAAACCTAAGAAGTGCCTAGTTCATCAGTGCTCATCGGCCATATCTCGCGAAGAACCGACAACCGGTGGGGTAAACGTGTTCTTGAGTGGAGACCGCGACTCGGCAAACGTAGTGTAGGACGCCGACCAGATGGGATACGACCTGCGAAGGACTGCTGGCAGAAGCTGGATGCGGCAAGCTGAAGATAGGGCGCTAAGGCGCTCATTAGGGGAGGCCTATGTCCAGCAGTGGACTACTATGTGCTGATGATGATCACATCAAACATCAAAAAGCTTTATTTTCTTCAGACCTTACCGGACTCTAGGACACGTCACACATTTCAAATTACATAAGTAAAACTAGGAAAAATAGTGGTCACTTTGATTTTTGATTGAAGTGAACACTTCAATCCTTTTCAGGTAAAATAATGAAGTGAACTTGCAGTTCATTTCATTTCTTCTATTCCAGGCCCTCAGTATGTGTGGAGTGCTACTCTTCTACTACGGTCTGCTCAGTTCAATCGCGCCAAACTTCCTCTGGTTGCTGTTTTTGAGAGGCTTGGTCGGCTTTGCTATTGGATGCGTGCCTCAGTCGTAAGTACCTTGAACTCGCATAACGTACTTGTCGTACACGAAGCACGAACGAACAGTCAGCAACGAAAGTCGCTTAACGTATCATATTTTTTAATAATTCATACATTAATTCAATTTCAGCGTGACATTGTATGCAGAGTTTCTGCCGACGAAGCAGAGAGCCAAATGTGTTGTGCTCCTCGACGTGAGTATGGGTATTATGTTTTACTATTTCTCGCTGTTGAGACTGGCTACCGTAGCCAACATTTTGATAGGATCTATCAGTACTGCGTAAGACGAACGATGTGCCGCGGCGGGCAAAGGTCGACCTGCAGACGCAGGAGATTGCTGCTTTGATTAACGAGACTGATTGATGAGAGACTTATTTTTTGCTCGTTTATATAGATAGTAGAACGCAACCCTTCGTGCGCGAGTCCTACTCGCACTTGGCCGGTTTTTATTTAATCTTGTTGTTATCGTTCCAGTGTTTCTGGGCGCTAGGCGCGTGCCTCGAGGTGGCTCTGGCGCTGGTGGTGATGCCCACGCTCGGCTTCCACTGGCTGCTCGCGCTCTCCACTATACCTCTGCTGATATTCGCCTTGATCTGTCCTGTAAGTCTTATGGTTTCTACCACAGACCTATGTGACGCAGCGGGCGATGATCCGCCTATGACGCAAGGTTGTAGATTCTATTCCCGGCTCGAGACATCTTTATTTATTTTAATGGAATTTTGTCACAAAGCTGCTATGTTACTCCCGTAAGAGATCAATTCTTTAGAAAACATGGCAAACTAACGTAACTCAACTAAAAAGAAATACAATAACGTTTGCCACATGACATTGCATGGCTACCTCCATAAGGAATGTGGATACACTGTGTGGCTTACAAACTACTACTACTTATTACCTATATTAGTCTCCGTCATCGCAATCGATGAGGGGATTTTATATACCTACTTATATTTTTCTTATATACATATAATGAAAAATATCTACTTATACATAATATAATGTACTATATTCATCCAAAAAGGATTCTATGCAATTTGTATTGAAATTTTAATGAATTATTGTCTTTTTTCAGTGGCTGCCAGAATCAGCGAGATTCCATGTTGCAAGCGGACAACCTGACAAAGCTTTGACCACACTGGAGCAGGTAAGTAACTGTTGCTTGCGAGTAGAGTAGGGAGGCCAGTAGAGCCCAAATATTAGTCGAGTGACGAGTCGTGCCGTGAATTACTCGCCTAAATATGATTTACTTCTCTCTGAACGCGGTTTCGCACGCGTAGTTTTTATGTAAACGTATGGGACCTGATTTATGGGATATAAAGTAGCCTATTTATGATTCCATGCCTTCCTCCGTTCAGTAGTTTTGGCGTAAAGAGGGGTCGATTCTTACGCCACGACCCGACCAACTATTATTTGTGTTGTTTTAACAGATAGCCGCAGACAATGGCCGGCCGATGCTGCTCGGCAGACTGGTGTGCGACGACTCCGTGGGGCTCGGCCAGCGCGGTCGCCTGAAACATCTCCTCATACCGCAGCTGAGGAACACCAGCTTGCTGCTTTGGTTTATCTGGTAATTACTGGTTTTTAGAATTATATACTGAAAGTTATACTGTTGTCAACTGGACTAAACCTGTATACAACAGTGAATCAGGAAAAAATAAAAGAAAGAAGTGAAAAATCTTCTAGACTAGACCTTCGTGATACATCTTCGGCCATATCTTCTCTTTCCATCCGGTACTAAAATCGTTCACATTTTGGAAATCTTAACCGAGAGGCTGCCAAGACCAACATAATCCAAAATATTTTTTTTACGACCTCTGTGGCGCGGTGGGCAAAAGTCCGAGATTCCCGCCTCAAGCCAATTTTTGTACGATCTGGTATTTGTTCCAGGTGTTCTGATCGTTTTCTATGTATAATAAAAAAATATCTATGTAATGTATATTAAGTATATCAGTCACCTAGTATATCAGTCACCCATAACACAAGCTCTGCTTAGCTTGGGGCTAGATAATGCTGTGTTTATTATCCAGCATTATTTATTTATACCTAACTCCAACTTCTGTGCCCCAGGATGTCCTGTGCATTCTGTTACTACGGCCTAGTGCTGATGACGACGGAGCTGTTCGAGACCTCCCCCGGGAGCTCGGAGGAGCCCTGCGCCGCGGACTGCCGCCCGCTGCAGACCACGGACTATATGGACTTGTTGTGGACCACGCTAGCTGAGTTTCCAGGTATTAAAAGTAAAAGTAAAAGTAAAAAATCATTTATTTCTTTAGGCTTACAAAATAAGCACTTAGACAAGTCATATTTTATACATTAAATTATTATCAAATAAAATTATTTTACTGTTCACTTCAATTTTTTGTCCACTAGTGGAAGAAGTGAAAAAGAAACCACTAGTATGTTCATCTCTTATATGTCTAATACATGGTTATTTGCCTATTTAAGTCTAAATATAATATGATTCGATACATGTCAATATTTAAGTAAAGCTATGCACAATAACAAATTACTTAGATACTATTGTCGGTGCGAAACTGAGCGACATCTGGCCAAGCATTAACATCATTGAGATAATCATTTATGGAGTAGAAAGCCTTCTTGATAAGATTTATTTTTATGTAATTTTTAAATTTACGAATAGGGAGCTCAGTTGCTTCAGATGGAAGCTTATTATAGAAGCGCACGCTATTGCCCATAAATGATTTCCCTACCTTGTGTAATCTAAATGATGGGATGTGTAACTTGTTCTTGTTTCTTGTATTTCTATTGTGAACATCACACTTTTTCATAAAGCTATCCTTATTTTTGTGGGTATACATTAGATTTTCATAGATGTATTGCGATATTACAGTCAGAATATTAATGTTTTGAAATAATTCCCTCAAAGAATCTCGTGGCTTTAATTTATAAATAGCGCGTACCGCCCTTTTTTGAAGAACAAATATGGTCTGGATGTCAGCTGCCTGTCCCCAAAGCAAAATACCATAAGACATAATACTATGGAAGTAACTGAAATAAACTAACCTAGCTGTGTCTTCATTGGTAATATATCTAATTGTTCGAACTGCATAAGCTGCTGAACTAAGTCTACCTGCCAGAGCCTCTATTTGCGACCTCCATTGAAGAGAAGAATCAATATGTAACCCTAGGAATACAGTAGAGTCTACAAGGTGAACAATCTCATCCTTCAGCATTATGTTTGTTGGGAGTTCTCTTACATTCGGTAGCATGAATTTTATACATTTAGTCTTTTTAGCATTGAGTAGTAGGTTATTGGCGGTGAACCAATCTAATATTTGTGAAAGCGAATTATTTACATCGTCATAGTTATATTTATTTCTATCAACTTTAAAAATCAATGAAGTATCATCAGCAAATAAGACTATATCACAAAGATCTCTTGCTAAAAACGGAAGATCATTTACATATACTAAAAATAAAAAAGGACCTAATATTGATCCTTGCGGGACGCCTAGTTCAAGTTTTGATCCTCTAGATCTTTCTTTACCAATATCTACTTTTTGAACTCTATCAGCTAAATATGATTGCATAAGGTCCAGTGCCTTGTTACTAATTCCATAGTGTTCCAACTTCCTAATTAGTGTACTATGATCCACGCAATCAAAAGCCTTAGAAAGGTCACAGAATACACCAATAGCGTTTTTTGCTTTATCCCAGGCATCTAATATATGCTTTAATAGAACTGTGCCAGCATCGGTTGTCGATCTACCCTTGGTGAAGCCAAACTGATTTTTATGAAACAGCCTGTTAAGGTTGAAGTGTGAAGTCAACTGAGTGAGGATAATTTTTTCGAAAATTTTACTTATTGCAGGAAGTATTGAAATTGGCCTGTAATTGGCCGGATCAGTATGGTTACCAGATTTGTAAAGAGGAACGAGTTTACTACATTTCATAAGATCAGGAAAAACTCCTGCGTCTACACAATTATTGAAAATATGGGCCAAGCAGGGAGCCACTTCCTTAATAATTGAACTTAGTACTTTAGTTGAAATGCCCCAGAGATCCTCAGTATTTTTGATGTTTATAGATTTAAAAGTTTTTACAATGTAATTACCATTTACGTGACTAAAGATAAAGACTTCTTTACATTTCTCAACAGATGATTCTAATAATTCAACTGCCTTTAAAGCAGAGGAATTGAGAGACCGGGTTACAATTTTAGGGATATCAGCAAAGAATCCATCAAAAGCATCTGCAATATCTTTTTCATGTATAAGAATTGAATTATTAACTTTTAACTTTATTTCTCTATTACGTGGCTTTGATTTACCAGTTTCATTATTTATTAGTCTCCATGTCGCTTTTATTTTATTAGATGAGTTTGAAATTTTATTCTTCAAAAATAGGCATTTTGCTGTGTTGCAGACTTTCTTAAATGTTTTTGAGTAGTTATTTACATACAAAAGAAACGCAGGGTCATGTAACATAGCTTCTCTGGCACCATAGAGATCGTATAGCCTATTCCTACTTCTGTAAATGCCGGGAGTGGCCCAATCAGTAAACCCGACCCTATCTCTAACTGTGCATGTTTTAAGTTTGAATACTTCATTGTGTTCTTTGTTTATAACATTAAAAAGTCTGTTAAATAAACCATTAGGGTCATCAGAACAAGGTATATTAGCTACTGCTAGATCTACTTTACATTTAAATTTACTAATACGGCTCTCTGTGATAGGCCTGTAGGTATATTCCTCAACTGTTTTTTTATCATTCAAATTATTAATAAAATTAACACTCTGACCATAATGGTCTGATTTGAAATGCTTAATTACTGCTTTGTTGGTTGGAGATTGACTGCAGTAAATATTATCTAAACAAGTGGCAGAAGTTAGGGTTACCCTAGTCGGATCATTGAAAAGGTGTTGTAAGTTAAAGCATTTGAATAAATTAATTAATCTATCAGCGAGCGGATTCGCTAAAATATCTATATTAAAATCGCCACAAACAATGAGATCCTTCCTACAAGTAAATACTTTTAGCATAGCTTCTTCCATAGTACTTTCAAAGTCTACCTGATTTGCGTCGGGAGGGCGGTACACACATACTATGATATGCCTCTCCAATTCCACACAAGAAAGTTCAATAGTTCTCTCAATACTAAGTTTAACAATATCTTTCCGTTCTTTACATTTAAGACAATTTTTAACTATAATCAGAGAGCCACCACGCATTGCAGCTTTTCTTTTATAGGAACTTGCAAGACAATAGTTATGATAAGAGGGAAGTAACTGATTTTTCACAATCCAGTGTTCTGTTATGCACATAACATCTACATTTAAATAATTTAAAAATAGTTCTAATTCTAGAACTTTGCTGGGTAAGCCTTGTATATTCTGATGGACTATATGAAATGTATTTGGCTTTCCCATTGTCGATGTGATCAGTTTAAATTTGTATTTACTGACACAGTCGCTTTGATGCCCTCATTAGTACTATTACTAACTACACACACAGGCTCGTCAGGTAACTGCGTTATACTACTTATAACGGGATCAAAAATATTATATGCTAACAATTTAGCAATTATCAATTTACTTTGTTTGGTAAGGTACATTATTGTATCTCTAGTCAAAAAAGTTTTACTAATAAATTTATTAGTATCAAAGAATAATACGTCACTATGACGACATGTCATATTGTACATCATCATGTTATTTTGACATCGAGTTTCATTTTGTTTTGATGTCAATGACTTTGAATATGGGAAGGAGCAAATAATCAGTTTCCCTAGTCCATTTTCTATCTTTCCTAGAATTACCTCAACTAGCCTTATCAACTGTGACCGCTTGACACAACTTTCACCTAACTGAACAATTAAAGTTGTGTTTTTATTCAAAGAGTCATCTTGCTGAATACGATCAGTAATTATATTTATATTACAATTTGGATAGCAATGATTGACTACATTTTGTACAAGTAAGTCACTCAGCATAATACCCACCCCAGCACCCAACTTATCTGAGTATATCACAGTTTTCCGGGTATATTGACTACAGTCTAGATTTAATTCCTTAACCGGAGATGGTGCAGCTCGCACTGATAGACCCTCAGTGAGTGCAATCGGTACTGCATTATCACAAAGGTCTTCGTGCGAGGGTGATGGCGACACCGCTAGGAGCGTGGATGGTAACACCAGTGATGAGGGGGGCACTACATCCGCAGCACAGTCTCTAGTCAAAGTGTTACTCTTCACCGTGGCTGTCTCAAGATCGGTTTGAGTGCAGCTATGCCGTACTTCAATATATAAACTGTCATTGTTTATAGTATCTTGCATTTTTAGATAGTGGTCATTGGCATGTTTTTGGGCTTGGTTATATTTACATGTTACATCATGAAGTGCCCTTTCTAAATTAACTATTTCTTCAGACATATAGTTCAAATCTTTTGAGTTACGCCCTAATAAATTATAACAGGAGTCCAATTCTACTTCTAGGTTACATTTAGACTTTTCCTTGCTCAATTTAGCATTATTGAGCAATAGTTTTTGTTTCTTAATTTTTTTCTCTGACTTCCTGATGAAATTACTTAATTTAACATACTTTTTAATTTTATTGCTCCCTTTTATGACGGGTGTTTGGCTATGACCATGGCGACATGGTGAAGTAAGATCCATCGTTGACATATTAGGATCAGTTGTCATAAGCTCCGTTTGAAGATCTAAACTACAAACACTGGTTGCTGAAGGCAACGGCTTACACTCTAATATATCTAGTTTTATTCTACACTCTGATAGCTCTTGCTGTAAGTCCTTATTGTGCTGTAACACCAGTTCATAGGATTCATGACAACTGTCCACGGAACGCAGGCATGCATTCAATCGGTTCACTTCTGACTCTGCATCTTCATGGTGAGCATGGAGCTCAGCGAGTTGTCTATTGAGGGATTGAATCCTGCCAAGGTTAGCCAGGAATTCAGCTTCGCTATCCTCCTGCTCTTGAACCAGCCTGTCTCGGTCCTCTCTGACTTCCTTGAGCTGGGCTGTAGCGAGCTTCAGCTTAGCCTCCAGGTCACATGCCTTTCTGGTCATCATTATGTGTGAATCCCTGAAAAATAGCAGTATACAGTGAGCTTCAAGAAGAATAAGAATAAGAGAAGAAATAAGGAGTTAAATGAAAAATTTAAATTAATATAACAGGTGATTAGAGACTGGTTCTTTCGAGGTCACCCTCTTCTAGGTGAGAAACCAAGTTGAGGTTTGATGGGTTATACAGACCCAGTGACCAATGGTGAAAGAAGTCCAGTAGAAATATGAGTAGAAGTGAAGTACAATAATAAAATTAGTTGGGACCAAGGGATTGCTAAAAACAGAAACTTAATTCTAAATTTAAAGTTAAATTATTACTTATAAAATATTAGCTTTGTATATTTGTTAATGTTAAAAATATGATTGTAAATTATAATTTATAGGAAGATCAGACAGAACAGTTTTGTAGAAGTTTCCTACAACAAAGTAACTATGAGTAACAGTGAAATTGCAATTGCATTGAAGGTTATTTTTATTGTTGAGTGTCTTGTAAATGTAATGTAAGTGTAATGTTGTGAGGCTAAATGGTTTGTCCTCAACTCAACTTCCACAATTTGTCAAGCTAAGAGAGACAAAACGAAACCTCACAAATTACACAGAGTGAGCAGTGTTTTTGATTATGTGGGTTGTGTTCTGTGTGTAATTTAGTCAATATGATAAGTGAATAACAATACTCCCCAGGTTAAAATGATGTTGATCAGGAACTGACTCCGTCCTAGCTGTGTTCGGTCACCGTCGTCGTTGAGAATCGTTGGATTCTATCCTTTGGTTGATTCAAGCTGTTATGATCATCCTTTGCTGGAACTGAGTGCGAGGATCTTCCCTGGTATTGGAAGATATAATTCAGGCTGGAGTCCTCGACTGTGCGGTATTTATCGGATTCTTTGAGGCTGATGCGAACGATTTTCTTGACCGTTGACCGTTGAAGAATGAATAGTACTTTTAGAGTTTTTTTGACACTATTTTGTTGAATATTTCACTTGAACGTAAGCACTACGATATTATTAACTGTTTTAGACACTTTCTAGTTACTTATTTCTACTAATTAAGTAATAAAACATAAAATAAATTTAAATCAGCTGATTACACGTCTGACGTTTAGTGTTGCCACACGGCGAAAACTATTACTTTATAGAGTGCTTATTTGTAAGCCTAAGGAAATAAACTTTCATTTCATTTCATTTCATTTCATTTTATTTATTCTTCATAATTGATACAATGTATGACACAACATGTCTAACCAATTTATATTATGCAAAAAATAATGTTGAGAATATGGCAAGCAAATCTAAATATAAAAACAAAATGATATATTTTAACATTCATTCAGACAAATAGGTCTTAAAATAATATAACAGAAGTCCGACATGCACCCTGCAAGGGCATTGCAATATTTTTTGAAAATATAATATATTATAGCCTATGTTACTCGGGGATAGTGTAGCTTCCCAACGAAGAATGAATTTTTCAAATTGGTCTAGTAATTTCAGAGGCTATTCAATGCAAACAAACAAAAAATCAAATCTCTCCTCTATAATATTAGTATACATTGCTATTTATCCTGCAAAACTTAAAACACAGTTTAAAGCTAAGTGATTCGAAGTCGATTATTAGATTTTTCAAACCCGTTTTGAAAAAAAAAGCATTGTTTAATTAGGTACTTACTGGTAGGTCTTAAATAATAATTTATCTTTCCAGGCATCTTCGCGACGATATTTATAATCGAAAAGTTTGGCCGCAAGAAGACAATGGCGACCCAGTTCGTCATATTCGCCATCTGTGTCTGCGTTTTGATCTACAATGCAAAGTGAGTTATCTTTTTGAATTCATATTTTACGCAGTAATCTATAATGAGCTTCAAATTAAGTTCATTTAAAAGGTTTATACAGGAACTAGTTTCTGCCCGCCGTTTTTTGTTGTGTCTATGGAAACGTCTAAAGGCTCTATCCCATGGGAACATGGGTTTATGGGATGAAACGTTGCATAATGTTTAACGGCATAAGTTGTAGCAGTACAGAACTATGAAAAATGAAATAAATAAATAATTCTGGACAATCCACACAGCATCGCGTTTAATGAATAAGTAGCAGGAAGGAAATAAAACAACAGAAATAACACTATTTTATTCTATTGAATACCGATTCCAAAAATAAAGTCATTTAGTTTTCAAGTCCTGTAAAATGTTGAGCAACTATAAAAATGGAAAATCTTTTGAAACTATCATGGTTATTAATATAAAAGTAATTTTAATACTAACCATTTTTTTTTTGTTAGTTTTCCAATAAATCGGCACAGTTTCATGCGCCATGAACACGGAATAACTGAAGGTACTGCGAGTATGTTTTTATAGGCATAACAAATTTTTGTCCCGCATTATTTATTCATTTAGCTATTTAGTGTCGTTCACTGAACCTGTGTTCTCATTTTAGCCGGACCTTCCTGACGTGTGTGTTGTTCATCGCGCGCGGGATCATCGCCGGGTTATTCCAAGCAGCCTACGTTTATACTCCAGAGGTAAACACATAGGCCCGTATAATAAAAGCTGCACTATACTTCCAGCGTTGCGTTTTCCCGCGACGATTTCCGGATAAACAGAAATAGGCACCGATTGATTCCTTTGCGACGCGAATCATGAAGGTGCAGGAAGCAACTTGTATTTTAGGCTTCTGGTGTTAAATTGCAGAACTAGAACCATTATTAGTCCCATATAAGCACGTAAAAATAGCGCCACGTGCATTCCCTCATTCCCAATATTATAGTTTTCCTACGAAATATTTATTATTATATTTATTTATAAATATGTATTTGTATTAATTCCAGGTTTACCCGACTGCGCTGCGATCGACGGCGGTCGGAGCTTGCAGCGGCGTCGCGAGACTGGGGGCCATGATCACGCCCTATGTGGCTCAGGTAACAAATAAATAATGCTAGACAATCCACACAGAATCATCTAGGCCTAAGCAGAGCTTGTGTTATGGGTACTAGATAATTGATTTGCCTTATTCAAGCCAAGACACAAGAATCACCCAGAACATCGCAACATATGTCTGCAATCTGTATATCATACAAACTTTTCTCCCGAGGTAGGAATCAAACCCGCAACCTTCTGGCAAGGAAGTAAAGCACTTTGATGTTTGATGTCTGCGTCGCAGGCGGATCATCGTCCGCTGATTTCACTGTAAAACCATAATTTAAAAAAACTATCTTAATTAGTACGATATTTTTAAAATCCTAAGGTTGAATTGAAGTACACAGTTGGAGACAATATCGCTAGAGGCACTAAAGGCGTGCCCACAATAATGTCTGTGACGTGACCGATATACGAACATCTGATGTTACAAATGACCATAATATTTTATTTAATAGAATCTCTTTAGTAACAAAGAAAATTACTATCAGTAGAAATAAATTAGAACTAGTTTACCGAAGAAATAATGCTGAATATACAAGCACTGCTTAGCTTGTGTTATGGGTACGGTGACTGATAACTTAATACAATACATATTTTTTATTATACATAGGAAACCACCAGAAAACCTTAAATAAATATCTCCAGATCGTACAAACATTTATTCCGAAGCGGGAATCGAACCTACGTCGCAGGCGGACCTTCGCTCACCGCGCCACAGAGGTCGTCAAAATAAATATAATCAAATTAGAACTAGCATACCTTTTATTAACGATTTAGTTTTTTCGTTACAGGTGCTGTTAAAGAACTCTGTAGCCATAGCAACAGGAGTGTACTCTATAGCAGCGCTCCTGGCGGCCGTGGCCTGTCTACTGCTGCCCATAGAAACCAAGGGTCGGGAGATGAAAGAGACCATCACACCTACCATGACTTAAACTCACGAGAAAGTGTGCTTAACTTGCACTATAATGTGCTGAGAATCCGTCCTTGAAAATGGTTTTTATACCTAATAGGTAGCTTACAAAAAAGTTTGTAATAATGAACAAATTGTACTTAACACAATGCACACTAAAAATATATTAGACTTAGGTCTTAAATCCTCGCTAAACTAAATACTCTTCTATTCTAAGCTTGATATTTTTGTATCTTATTATTTCTGCTAATGCATGGACTGATAATTGATATCGTATTGATATGTATTTAAGTTTTTTATATTATTTATTCTTTGTCGTTGTCTTCATTGCTGAAGGTCGAGCCCGTCCTGGAAAGCTGACGGTGACGCTGATGAACCGCTTCCACACCACTCTGTCTTCGGCCTGTCTCAGGGCTGCAGGCAATGTGAGTCCCGTTTTTGTCCTAATTTGATCAGACCAGCAAAGAACGACAAAGAAGATATTATTTATTACCAGACTGCGCAAGATGGTTTTTATGAATCGCTTGAAATTGGCTTATTCACCAAAGTCAACGATTATATAGGTTGAATTCTAAACCGACAACCCAGCAAAATAATATAGGGTCACTTCTAAGAGCAATCAGCCTAAAATGAGAATACAAGCTTATAAGTTAACCTAACAAGCTCTAGTTTGGGGCCAGATGATGCTGTGTGAATGGATGAACCAGATGAACAGCAATGGTCATATGTTTGTTTATATTATTAATAAGACTGATTATTATCTTGCAACATGAATCTCTTTAAATGTGGTAGGTATCAGTTATGTAAAAATCATGTGAGTGTCCATAGTAGTAAAACTCATTTCTACACGGGCAAACAATGGGGTGATGCGTTTTACAAAAAAGTTAAAAAGGTTGGGTAAAAAGAACTTACGACTATTGAGTCCTAAGGCTAAAAGAACATAGGACTAGTAAATGAATAAATTGAATGGACAACTTTACAAGGTCTTTGACATTTTCATTTAACTGGCCCAAACGTCGGCAATTTTTTTATATTAAGTCAGTGGTGTCGCCAGCAATAAAACAAAATAATTTGACATGACTAAAAATGATGCAATCCTTTTTATTTTGCATTTGCTGCAAAATTATATAGTTTCGGCTACATTTCAATTGACACCAATATCAATTTCATCACTAATGTCATGATTTAGACTACCTTGGACAAAACTAATACTACAATTATACTTATATGTATGTAATTATTATTCCTTATATATGCCGTCATATATATGTTTGTTTATATTTTTTTTACTTGACTATCGTAACTTTTTATATCAATGTTTTAAACTTATTATCGACATGTCTTCCTTCATTTTGACAGTATTAAAATAAACTAAGTATGTACCTTCATGGGTTGTGATATTCTAGAGGTTGCTCTATTTTACGATATATTTATGAAGATGTTTTTGTATGAATAGATACATAGGTCATTCATCTAGTTATTATTTTATCTGTGGTAATATTATGTAGGGTGTTCGTCAAGTTAGCAGCGATACCATAGAATTAATTACGGATGTATCGGGTAAACTACGTACCTTTCGTGTTGGAACACACCATCGAATTTGGTAATTTCATCATTTTTTTAATAATGCCAATTTATCTGTGCTATAAAGCTTGTCGCACACCTGGATACCACTGCACAAAAATGTGCATTCAAATGTACTCGTAACTTTTACATGCATTTCACAATGACGGCAATAGTCGCCTAAAAATAGAGCCAATTTTAGAATCTTATGACATAAAAAAATTAGAAAAGTTTGAGAAAGCGGCCGCGGCGCATGGTAAGGTAACCCAAATTGCCCAAGCCATGTATTTGTAGAATTTAATACGAGCGCCGAGTGCGCCTATCCTAGCAGAGCTATAGTGATAGCATCCTACCAATATTACCAACAGAGGGCGTTACAAGTATTTATGTATTTACGTTATTTTAATTCTCGAATATTGTACTTAGATATTAATTGTACCTTGTTTTTGATGTTTGTTTCTAATTTATAATAATTTTAAGTAAAGCATTTTATAGTCTAGTAATGAAATAATCATCAGCAATGAGATTTATTATCTCACTTTTTTTTTAATATTGTGATTTAATCACTTTAACTCGCCAAATATACTTATCTGCTTTAATATTGTTAAGTTTTCACTGCGAATAAATAAATATGCACAAATGATCTACCTACTTTTTTTAGGTACTATCTACCTAAGTATTCTAATATACTTGTAGCTATGAGTTCAGGGAAATGAAAAAAAAATACATTAGTGTGGAAGAATTTATTATTCTGAGCGTAATTAATCTAGAACTAACCAAATAATACTCACACATGTCCTATTTAAGTATTAATAATCAATTATCAGCAGCAAATTTTTCAAATCACAGTACAAAGTAAAACTATAATTAAGTTTATTTACTTAGTGCCTAGTTTACTTCTATCTAATTAAATTAAAAAATCAGTCGTGTAGGCAAAACATAACAAATCCACGCAGTGACAAGCAAATTAAATAGAATTTAGTACGGATTTTGAAAACCGGCGTAAGAATTGCTAGGTCCGCGCTGAAAATCCGTGTCAACCATGTGTCAACTGAAGGTACTCAGCGTGTATAAAATACTCTGTTCATATCATTGTTATGCCACTGGCAAACATAGAATAACAACATCCTTTTAAACATCCATTCTTCAGAGTTTTATGCGAACCACTGGTGTAATACAGTACTGTTGATGATCATCTTTAAGGAATTGTTAGGCTGTGTTTTGTCTTTCTGATTTATCTCATCAGAAACAAACGCACACTTAGCAATTGCATAAAATTGAGAAGTTAATAAAATAGATCATTTTTAAACAGAATAAATCAAATTCTAATACTAACGCTACCGAAGTACCAGTACTAAAGCACAAAAGAAAATGTACCGAAAGTAAAGCAGAGCAGTGTTTTCTTTACTTAGGTTACTACTTATAAGAGATTACACAAATACACACATGTAGGTATGTCATTCTCTCAGAAAACATCGAATCAACATTCTCGTTAATTAATTTAATTACCCAACAGCTCTTTATACAACCATCTACAACATAAGGAATAAATCCCATGTTTGTTTAGGACAGATTCAATCAAAGGTAAATACTAAAAATTTGTAAATGTTTACCTAGTAATGATGTTGAAAAGTAACAAACCCTGGAAATATATCTATATCTGCTCTACAACAGGTACCTCCATCCGAATAATATACTATGTGGTACATATGAAATACCTACGTACCTATTTCTCAAGCAGAATAAATAACTGATAAACAGAATTGTGAGACCATTACTTTCTTCTTGAATGGAAAGTATTATATACTAAACAAACTCTAAAATTACCTACTAATGTGATGCCTTCCGTCCGTACCAGCATCTACCCTACATGTTAAATACATAATAACTTGATTATAGAAACAAAATTATGTAGGCAAGTAAATATATTATTTTAGAAAATTATTCTACACACACATTTAACTCATTAATTATATTCATCATGAATTTTTATTGATAATAAAACTCTTAAACTAATGTTAATATTACTTTTTTAACAGAATAATGAAGACCAGTTTTACTTGCATAGGCATTGCAAAAAGTTTGAGATCAATGCCTATAGTTAATCATAATTTGGTTATTGCATAAACATTTTTGTTGAATTAGTGAATGCTTAAAGCGACAATTAGATACACATTAAACCTAATTTAAATTAAACACATTGAATTTCTTAAGATAGACACATTCTAATATCTTCATCAAGATTAAGAAAGAGCCAAATGAAAACAAATTACTTTTACAAACATACCTTCATGCATTTATCTTACTTAGAGAATAATATGTACAAATAAAAATATTTCTTGTGAATATAACAAAATCAAATAGATAAAACTGGTGTTACTCTCATAAAAAAAACACTTTTGAACACTTACTTACTTAAAACTACATGAAGTTTTAAATATTCAAAGCTTACCTACTGTAGTATATTCTAGATTAATGGAACATAATATTTAAGTATCTTGGTGGGATATTTTAAACATTCAACCACACACATTTTGTGCCAACTTAATTGAATAGAATCCTATAATAAAAACTATTTTATACATTGAAATACATAATAATCTAATCTGGGTTATAGTATACTGACAAAACAGAGACTAAGCAGTATTTGACTGTCTAATGTCTTTTAACGAATTATGAATAATTCATTAAAAGAATAATTCAAAACCATCTGGTAATCTAATGTGGATAATATACTTATAATTTGTACAAGACTGTAGACTGGCCCTAGTCATCATCTAACTCGATAACAATTGGTTCATCATTAAGCGTGGCCTTATTGTATTCGCTTTTCAATTGTGACAACAATGTACACTTTGGTATTTTTAATTCTTCAGCATCATCAATTAAAACCTTCAACTTCTGTAATCTTCCAATATCAGGAGAAGTAGGCAGTAAAATGTTCTTTGTTTCTGTCATCCATTTGTCAAAGCTGTTAACCCTGAAGTCGATGGTTTGAAGCATAATGTGCAGCTCATCCATATCATAGCGATAGAATAATGTCTTTTTCTCTAAAGAACATTGGCACAAATCGTTTGTGTGCTGTAGGCACGCCATTTGCTTACAACCACTGCATGAGATTGAGGATAGGAAACATGTGGTTTTGCACACTTCGCACAAGCGCTCATCATCACCCAGCAACTCAAAGGCTGTTCTCCGGGCACTCTTCAATCCTTGCTTTGAAATTTTTGCCCTTAGAGAACCCTCATCTTGTGTGGCACTTACAAGTTCCTTCTGCGTTTCCAAAGCTGTTTCCAGGTCTAAGCGGTCACCTTCCAAAGCCATTTTACAAATCAATTCATCATGGGAGAAAACACAGAACCGTTTCAGATTTTTGTAGTGGGTTATGCATTCCCTGCCAATTTTAAGCCAATCCGGTGGTGCAAAATTTACTGCCTCTGCAAAGTTATACCCTTGGTTGAATCCAGCGTGATATGCCCTGGGGAAAGTGACCACAAACTCACCAGCTTGTTGGTCCGTTCTGTATATTGGCACACCTGCCTGCATCAGTATGTTGGGATTCATGATGGTGACTAGTTGGTGAAGAAGGTCAGGCTGAGTCTTGAACAGATCGGGTGCTGCAGCTTTCATTGCATTTTCTAGCACCTCTGCATTTCTACCCGGAACTCCATACCAGGTCTTGGCTTCACCCCAATGCAGATAGTTAATTGAATAGCTCCAGTGGTCCTCGTTGTGCCAGCAAAATGCTGAGAAGCACATTCCCACATACATCCAGGGGACGGTCATGCCAGATATGTCTGCATTTATGAACCTCAGCACTGAACCCTCGAGAACTGGTAAGTTGTTCAAATTCCACCCAGAATCAACATATTCTTGGTCCCCAGGGTAAAGGTTGAGTGAGGATTTTGTAGGGAAACCAGAACCATGATCCATGGAATGGAGATCAGCTCCATACTCAACCGTCACATCTTCCTCTACCGAAGATATTATTCTCCAGAATTCTTTTTCAGCCACAGAAGTTGGCACCAGATGACCAGACATATTGAAGTAATCCGATTTGAATTTATCAGCCATTTCTCCAAACTGCTGGAGGGTGTACTCTCGCTCTGCTTGGGCAAAACCAAAAGCTTCAGCAGGCTTGTGGACCTCTTGAACTATACAGCATGGGCACCTCCAGTCCCCATCTGGTACTGATTGAAGAGGGGGCTTGAGACAAAAAGTGTGGTACGTATCAGAACAACCATTGCAAATTAAGAGCAAGTCATCTCTGTCTTCTTTTTGGCATATGGCACACACATAAATGGCCAAAGGATCCATGTCATATCTAGGCCTTTTTCTTGATTTGGTTATATCAAACTCTTCATCATTCAGGCCTGGCATTTTAGGTCCAGGTCCGTAGCAAGCTAACCGTCTCAGTTCTCTATTACATTTCACCTCTTCACACCCAATGTCTGTTTTAAGCTCGGGCTTTATGTCCGAGCCAGTTTTAGTCTTTTTGATGCTTGAATGGGGTTTTTCATCTTTTATTTCAGACTTTACTTGAGTAATGGATTCAATTGACACTTCCTTGATCATTTGTACATCAGAATCATTTCCAAGACATATTTGCTCTTTCTTCTCTTCTTTTAGTTCAGTCTTTTTTACAGTTTTCAGAATATCAGCTTTACTTTTTTCAAATATTTCATATGGGAGCAAGATTTTTTCATAGTTGCTTCTCAAGAAGTTCATGGTTTGTGCACTTTGACTGTACCCCATGGCAATTGAAATCTTTCGCCATTTTTTAGGTGTGTTACAGTTTTGGAATCCACCTTCTTCATCCACCCAAAACTTCAGGCAGTATAAATCGAGGGTCTTGTTTTCTATCATAGGAATTTTTAAAGGTGAACCCTGAAGATCCCAAAACTTCAATATTTTCTCCAAGAATAAAAGCTTCAAACGCGTTATGGCTTCCAACTCATTTACTTTCTGTATTCTAGGAATAAATTTTAATTTATCCACATCTAATGAAAATGGTGGCTGCCAACGTGATGGTGGTTTAATTTTGCAGATTCCTGTT
Organism: Eupithecia dodoneata; assembly: GCA_947044415.1. Classification (NCBI taxonomy): domain Eukaryota; kingdom Metazoa; phylum Arthropoda; class Insecta; order Lepidoptera; family Geometridae; genus Eupithecia; species Eupithecia dodoneata. The sequence continues at coordinate 11,722,345 of OX345664.1, read as the reverse complement.
TTTTCTGCAATCGGGCGGATTTTGGCTATGTATCCTAGAGGGTCCGAAAACTCTTCGAGAGAAGGCTCGAAGACGGGCGCTTCTGGTGGTGGAGCAAAAGTAAACTCTGCACTTTTTTGCATGGCATTTTTTTGAATACCTTTTAGATCCATGTTTGTGTGTGACTTCTTTCAATGTTATCAATTAGGTACCTACGCGCTGCTTTTGCATTGCGATGTAGTAGATTTTCTCATCTGATACGGTAGGTGTCGGTACTACGTGACTACTCGCTTGATCTGAATGGCTCCCTAGAAAATTCTCTTTGACATGATGGAGCACTGCACTGCACAATAGGTACACATTTTCTAAAGTCTTTGCCTGTTTCGTAAACTTATTAGGTAGTCTATGCCCGTTTCAAATAGCCACAATCACTAAAAATCAACACTCACTCACAATGGGATTTCATCGCACATTTTAGGTCTGTTTTTTATTTATTTATCGCACGCATGCACACGCAACGCACGTTCTACTCGGAACCCCAACAAACAAATCACTCGATCGATAAAAAAATTCTTCGAGCGATCAAACAAGCAAGCAGTATCGGGTAATAGCACTAGTGTTTTATTTCCGTTTTGTTAAATTGTTCCACAGATTAAGTAGGTACCTACTATAAAGGTTGGATCCTAGATTGGATTGGATGGATGTTAGTTTAGTGGCCGACTTCCCTTTTCAAGCAAGTCTTTCTTCGTTCGTTTCGATCACGGGTTTCGATTCGTTGTCAACTTGTCTGTCAGTTGTCATGCTCTGTTGCTTTGCTTTACTTGCTTGCCGGGCGCCCGCCGCGCCGCCGCCGCCACACCACTGCCGCACAGCACGCTCAGTGCTGTGCGTCACTCAACTCACTCATAGCCTTATTGGACTATTATGTCTGTATCTGATGTGAAGTAAGGCAAAAGAAAACACATGGTATTTAATCGTAGAAAGAGAATCAATATACGTACGTAGATAGATGGCACTACGTACAGAGGCGGATTAAGTGTCGACAGCGGCGCCTAAGCGTATAAAAAAAGAAAGGCAAGCAAGGTGGGGTGGGGTAACAAAACAAAACAACGACAAAGTTGCCCAAAAAAATATGTAAGGCAGGAGGAAAAAAATAGAAGTAACGACGAACGGTACAAGCCGCGTAATTTTTGTTACATTCTCCAGCAAGGCTACCACGCTATTTAGCACTGAAAGTAACGTGCGTCATCAGCGTAATTACTCTAATTTTAGCGTGAATAATGCTGATAACGTGCGTTACGTTATAGCGTGGTAGCCTTTCTGGATTGAAATGGCACAACCACGTTAAGTTCATAGGTAACCCGGCATAATGGCAGAGTGATAATACGTTGTTCGTGTAATCCTCACAGACACCAAAACATAAATCTTTGTTGGTTTTTTATATGTGTTACTTGCAACATTGTGTTAGTGCGATTCCTATGATTAACCCACACTGTTTCTATCTTATGATGGGAACACAAGTTTTTTTGCGTGTGTGAGCGTTATACCACCTCTGTCAGCTACTATTATTGGTTGCTCTGCTACTGAAGCACGACGATTGTGGTCTAGGGTAGAATAGAGAAACATTACGTCACCTAGCCGTCGAATTCGTAAATTATTAATTCCTTGAACTTTAATGATTAATGCAATGTATGACGATAAGATGTAAATAATGTCTATTCTACCCTAGAGAACAATCCCTTTACTTGCCCTACAGTGTTTATCTCCCCTCTCGCTACAAAGCGGAGTTAGGCAATTTTTGTATATCAGTTCCTATCTAATTGTTCTAGGGCCCAGTGTGTATAGAGGCCATAATGAGTTCTCCAAGATTCAGTCATACAAGTACTCCATAATTTATTCTTACAGGAGCATTATTATTGTATTTTAAAGCCTGGCAATACTCGGCGAGGTTACCCATTGTTCATGCATTTTTCACTTCCGCAAATGAAAATTGATAAAAAGTATTTCAAATCGTAAATTAAATAAATACTGTTGGAATGCAAGCAAACTTATAATTTATTTAGAAAATTTTCTCATAATAACATCATATTTTACAGGTGGGTAATTCTTGTAATACCAGTTGCAGGCTTCGTTCTGAAATGGACGCCCAACTCTGAAAAAACAAAATAGTTTCCTGTATAGGGGAGAGATAGGTATTATGAAACAAATATGAAACTTCCTCCGAGAGTATTATATATTAAAGAATATACCTAGAACGATATATTTTGCCGAAAATTGGTCGTGAAAATAACGCAATTGGTAATGTGAATGTGGTAGTGTGAGTGTGTTATCACCAACATTTGATTATTATTTGTTGCCTAATGAACAATGGTTATGGCATCATTCCAAACAAATTAACTTGGTTAGATGACGCGCGTCTAGCGCTACAGGCACAGAGGGCGTCGAGCGTCGGATCACTGACGGACGACACGACGCGACGATCCAGCGATGGCTGCGCGCCGCGCCGCAGAAAAACGGCGCGGCGGCGGCGGCGGCGTGGCGGAGCGGGCGCCCCTTAGAAGCGAATCGTCTCGTCGCCCGTGTGCGTCGCCCGCACACCTTGCACACGCGCTAAAGCCGCCCCTGCCTAGTAAACTACCTATACAGGGTGCCACGTAACATAATTGATTCTGCACTGTCTGGGATCAACTTGTGGTATTATAATATTTTTTACTAAGAACGAAGAAAATAAATCTTTAATTTAAACAAAAAATATGTTCTTTATTAAAAAATAGAAAAATTTTGATTTTATCGGTATCCAGCCAGAATCACCCCATTTCGGCTTAGTAGTAGGTGTTTCGAGGGACCCTGTTCTAGATTCAGATTCAGATAATTTATCCATAGTTACTTCTACAAATAAAAAAATCACAATAATGTTACTTAATTTAAACGATGAGGGTATGACTCGTCTATGTATATATTATATATACCATTAATTGACCAATGCGTGTTAAGGCGCATTTCAATGCAAATAGCTCGTGAAAAAGCGTTAATCGGGCTAAAATTTGCGTAATAACGCGCGTTACGTTATGTATTAAATAGCGTGGTAGCCCAAGAAACATACTCATTCATCGATTCCCGCATCTCTGAATCAGAGATCGGTCTATTGAGATCCGGGTAATATCGCCATCTCTTCTGACCAGCATCCTTGGCCCAGGCTAGCTGGAAGGGCGTCAGACCAGGGATATCCATGCGGCGGCAATCACGGCAATGCGGACCTACTGGTTTCTGAAAACAAATATTTTCATGATAACAATAATTTGGCTGTCCGCTTCGGCCACACTTCCGATATCGATCTCTCGGCGCGCGGCGCCCGGGCGCCCCCGCCCCGCCGCGCCGCCGCGGCACCGGCCCAGTATACAGGAAGGGCAAAGTGGAGAAGGACGACCTTTGTTCTCGTATTAAATACCCCGCAGCATCGTGCGTGTAAATGTGTCAAATGGTTTATAAACCTTCCTCTTGAATTACTCTATCTTTTAAAAAAAAAACGCATTTAAATCAAAGCATAATAGGTACCTATACCTACCTACATATGAGGGACAGACAGACAGCGGAAAGCGACTTTGTTTTATACTATGTAGTAAGTAGTGATATCACGACTCACAATTCATCTATAAGATACCCATAATAGCACAAACTATGCTAAGCTTGGGATTAGATGATGCTGTGTGGAATGTTCAGCATTTATTTATAAACCTTTAAACTAGCATAATGATTTATAATAAATGAATAGTCCAGGTAAATCCCTTTCTTAGCCTTTTCCTACATCCGCAGTTGGACGTGCCTCGTTATGCGACCTTATTACGAGTATGTACAACCTCTTTGATGCAGATTGGGGGCAGGCTACCTTACCGTTCTTTGCCCTTCAGGTTGCTTCAAGCCATCGCAGCCATGGAACCGTCTGTACCTGACGCAGTCGAGATCGTACTGGTAAGACCGAGGAAACACGTCCTGCCGAGCTGTGGAAAATTCAAGATGACAAGCTCTATAATGGGTGTACTTATTATACCTATTATATGGCATGTGCCCATCCCACCCATGATATATCTAATATATCATCCTAGGCCGTCCAAGGAACGACGAACTCGTGAAAGAACTATAGGAAGATCGTACCCATCGCTTTTCCATTTTTAGGTAAATTTCAAGTTAGGTATAAGTAATACAAACTCTATATTTTCTGCTTACTCGGCAAAACTTTCTGCGTAGTCATCCCGTAGCTGTTGTAGGCATCGTGCAGAGTATACGCGTTCGCTCCAGGCTTGCACACCCAGAAAGCCTTGTCTTTGATCACCATCTTGTTGATCACTGCGGCCGGGAGCTCGTCTATGGTCGGCCTGTGATGCAGAGTACCTAATGATGAAGATGCTGACCTAGTCATTTGACTACGGTCACTATAGGACTGGTGAGGCGTTTTCAGTCCGATTATCAGGTAGTTTGGAAACTATCTCAATAAGACTCTGTTTGGGCGAAGGATTAGTTGAAGGATTTCTGATGTAGATAGCTAGATTAGTATGCAGTTTATAGGTCGGTACGGTAGGTGCGAGGTACCTTACCTACCTACCTACAGCCAGAGAGTCTAAGCTTACAAGCTTACCTACCTGTTTGACTTCCAGATGCTATCGGTACATTCAGTATAATATTGTTTAGTTACGATCTACCTAGGTACATACCATACAGATTACGAGGCTAACGGATAAACCGACTCACCGTTCTAGATAAAATTAGTACCTCATCATCAACCTATAAGTCCCTATCTGTATAATAGGCCTATACCTATCTAGCAGTCGACTAAAATAAACTAATGATGGAGATGTAAAGAACAGACCTTGGCGGCACCTCCACCAGTTCTCTCGTCAACGGCCGCAGGTACATGCCGACCGATGACTGCGTAAGACAGGGCGGCTTCCCCGGGATCAGGTCTTCGGTGACCCGCACGATTGGGGATACTTGGTCCAATGCATACCTGCGAGCAAGAAGCATTCAATATAAGATCCACTGATGCAGTCAACTCAACGCTCATTTTCATTCCATGCTAGTTTCAGCCCGCAGCTTCGCACGTGTTGTTTAAATCATCAAATCAATGTTTGTATCATGGGAACTGATTGTCTGATATCATACAGCAAGACAATGCCGCCAGCGACTTGGCGACGCTTCCGACTGGTATTGATAGGGATCAGATGAACAACCTTTAGATTTGTTTATGTCCGTAACCGTTTCAATTATGTCTCCGTGGTTTGTATGCAACAGTCTGCAGTTAGCTCAATTGTTTCAATTGGAAATATTAGTTCTAATTTGTTTTTATTATTGAAATATCTAAGGTCAAATCAGCAACATAACATAGATTGGTAATTGTCTTCCAAAAATTACATGGCTGCCAAAGAAAATAGAGACCTCTGATTAAAAAACGACCACTAGTTTAAGCGAGTTAAATACAGACCTTTCACATGTATAAACACGAGCACCCACAATATCAGCGGCCTTTAGCCTAGGATTGACGAGTGCAGTGTGGGCAGAGCATGCAACCCATTCACGCTTTGCAAACATTTTGTACATTTTGATCTTAATGATAAATTTTTCAAACATGCACCCTGCTAGGGCACGGCAATATTTAGCTCATCATCATCATCAGCCTATATTAGTCCACTGCTGGACATAGGCCTCCCCCAACGAGCGCCATAGCGCCCTGTCTTCAGCTTGACGCATCCAGCATCTAAATGCAGTCTTTCGCAGTCGGAGGGCGCCCTACACTACGTTTACCGAGTCGTGGTCTCCACTCAAGAACACGTTTGCCCCAGCGGCCGTCGGTTCTTCACGAGATATCGCCGGCCCACTGCCACTGGCTTATACTGTTTTAAAATCTAACTTATTCTAATTATTCTAGGCAAAAATATAATTTAATAGCTTTAATAGTAATGTTAGTTAAGGCTTTAATAATTTTAAGAGTGAGTACGTATTCGCTTTTCACTTACAAGTTGGGATCATATCCACTGAATTTGGCGACATTGCTCTGCGGATACGTTGGATGAGGCTGGGGAGCTTCTGGGGCAGGCGGTGGAAGCACTTTTTTTTTGGATTCCATTTTTATTGTGTTTTAGCAGGGACAAGTAAAACTTATGTTTTATATAATATTTTGTTGTAAGTTGTTACAAAAAAATATTAAAACAACAAAAGTGAACTTTATAAGCTCGCTCGCGAAAATCAAAGAGAATACAATAATTACTTAACGAAAATATTTTCTTTTTGTCAAACTCCGACAGTTACAGTAAGTATTCAAAGAGAACGTATTTGTATGACAAGTTGAAAGCTGAAGTTGACTCGTAGCAAATCGATCAAAAATAAATAGTGATTCTGTGGTTTAAGAAATAACGAAGACAGTGTTTACGCTAGCATCTAGATCGGAATGAAAAAAGTATAGTTCAGCAATCATTATGAAATTTTGCATAGCTCAAACACTATGTATGCTCTGTTTTTGTGTGTATAGAATTAGATGCTCTAAGATCTAAACGATAGCAAGCAACAAGACATGATGTCATGTGTACCTACGCTAGCTTGCTTATAGCTAATTATGCTAGCATAGGTACACATACACACTAAGATGAAGAATGGTCATTATTTCTTAAACCAATGAAGCACTATTTATTTTATTTTTTCACGAATATCTCTCTTTATGCTCTATTTAACGACACAAAAGCAAACTTATATTCGATTATGTGTACCTACGCTCACGAACACTAGTTTAAGCGATCTGCCTCGGTTGGGTCATGCTCTAGTGACTAGAGCATGACCCAACCGAGGCAGATCGCTAGGATGAATCTATCTGACTGACTAGAGTCTAGTCAGTCAGATAGATTCATCCTAGTAGTTTTATTATTTGCACAGATGGATTAATAATGTTTTAGGTTATAGGATGTACCAGTAAAAAGAGAAAGTCGTCAATAACTGTAACAATATTATAATTTGCGTAATATAGTAACAGAAGCATTAATATCCTTATAGTCTATGTACAGTACATATATACCTTCAAATACTTATTTCTAATTTATTCTTAGCTAAAGCATTACATAAAACCTTATCTATATTAAGGCAATGAGAGATGGAGGGATGATGAGTAATTATTCCTGCTTACTTCATTTATGTTATATTGCAGAACATACGCTTAAAATAGGTACAGATATTGTATTTCATGAAGGTTTGATAGATTAGTTTTATTTACTGTTTGTTTCCCAAATAAAATAAAACTGGCAGACAAAAACATAATCATACAGTACATACTGTATAATATGTTTTTGTCTGCGAAGGCATGTGTCTGGCACGCTCAATGTCTGTAGATATAAACCGGCCTCAAATGAACGCTTCTCCGTACAGACAGTCCAAAGCCGAGAGACCAAAGCTTTAGGCTCAAATGCAAAATTCATACGATAAAGTGTACATAGCGTTTCCTTTAGAAACTACAGTAGTATTCTATATAATATTAAACATATAACTTAAGTCTTTGCAATAATTAAGAAATTTATCATGTTTGTACCTATAGGCCAAGCTCAGGGATTGTTGCGTAGGTGAAGATAGTAAAAAAAATTATCGCATCGTCATACATTCTATAAAAATATAAATAAATAGTAAATAATTCTGGACTATCCACGCATCATCTAGCTCCAAGCTTGTGTTATGGTACTAGATGAATTATATACATAATACAATACATTTCATAGTTAGACATGTATTATTTATTATACATAAAAATATCCATAACACCCGGAACAAATATTTGCAGATCGTATATTTATCCCATGCCGGGAATCAAAACCGCAACCATTTGCGATGCAGGCGGACCTTCGCCCACCGCGCCGCATCGGTCGTATAAATTATTGAAGTGGACAAAATGAATTTCAGATATTTTACGCATTGACGATGCGACATATTTTTTCTACAGTCTACCCTAGACCACCTAGACAACAATCTCTATGCTTGGCCTACAGCACTGCTAAGAATAAAAATCTTCAATACAGATCAATGTAAGCTTTGTAAGTACTTTCTTCAAAGCATTTCCGCTGTCAAATAACTTTCCTAAAAGATTTTCCAGCTGTTAAGTACCTACTTTCCTCAAGTTTTTTCAGTCGGTGCTTTAGCTATAATCGCCTAAGCGTACGTATGACCTCAAAGCGTTTTCTAAATCTCTTCTGTCTTTAAAATGGTTCTTGTTAGCTAACTTTAGTCAAAGCGTTACCAAGTATCTTCTATTCGAATCGTTTCCAGCTATCTTTTTGCGTCAAAGCGTTTCTAGCTTTCTTTCCACAGCGTTTTAGCTATCTTTTCACTGCGTTTCTAGCTATCTTTTCACAGCGCTTTAGCTATCTTTCCACGGCGTTTCTAGCTATCTTTCCACAGAGTTTTAGCTATCTTTCCACTGCGTTTCTAGCTATCTTTCCACAGCGTTTTAGCTATCTTTCCACAGCGTTTTAGCTATCTTTCCACAGCTTTTCTAGCTATCATTCCACAGCGTTTTTAGCTATCTTTCCCCAGTGTTTCCATCTTCTTTCCTCAGCGGTTCAGGCGTTCTAGCAATCGGTAACAGGAGAGCTGCTAGCCGGGCACAAGTAGACCTCTTGCGGGTAGAAATCCCCTCTGATGCGTAGTGCTTTGACTCCGCTAGGTGACGCTCGGTACTCTAGCTCCCCTATCAGTATGTTGTCAGAGAAGACCTGCCATTCAGTTACTCCGCGGACTATTCTGAACGTAACCTGAAAGAGAGAATTGAATTTTTAGTGTTACGGATGTAAATTTGAACGTAGTAGTCGAGAAAGATGCACATGAATTTCGTGAAGTCGCGTGGACTGAAACGGCTAGAAAATAACAGAGCCATAAATAACATAATCAATCACAATAGGTGAGGCCGCCTATTGTACAAATTTATTTGGCTAATTTGTCTGTTTCTGCTTTCTGTTTCTTTATAGGCCTGCCTATTCTGTCAGACCTACGGGGTTTAAGAATGCCGCTGTTGTGTTTTTTATGACGCGGGTTGTCCGCTGCCTCTGCTCGGGCCCCCACGCGCCGAGCCACGCGTTTAGCACGACGAGTTGTCTGTCTCTGTGTGAGTCGCATGTTAGTACTGTACTTACATAAGAGCCAGGTATGACGCGGGCTGTCCGCTGCCGATGCTCGGGCCCCCACGCGCCGAGCCACGCGTTTAGCACGACGAGTTGTCTGTCTCTGTGGGACTCTGCGTACGCGCGCACGTTCGCGTGCAAATGCACGTTAGGTCGCGGCCACTCGCGGGCGTAGTCCATCAGATCGATGGCGAAGGAATGGAGCATTGGACGGAGTCTGGGAATTAAATAATTATTATATTAAATATGTATTTAATCTACCCTGTTATTAAATGAGCCTAAGGGTTTGGTTTGCGTTAACTGCGTAAAATAATATTATCGATTAATTTTTACTTTATTATTATTTTGAACTCGATAATCATAATCCATAATCAATCAAATATTAACCGCCCATACTTAACCTCTATTGAGTCTTTCTACACGCAATTTACTTGTCGATTTGAGAGCCCATCTTCAATAAATATTGCTTACAAATCGGCTAGTATAGCCTAGTACCTACCTTCCATGGATAACAATTTGATGTCCTTGCGGCACGCCGTTGGACAGCGAAGCTATAGCGTTGGGTTGCCAGCTCGGCTCGTCAGCTTCCGCCGGGTTGTCGATACTAGTTCTCACAGGAACCTGGAATTGTTTATTTATTTCCACCGTAGGTACACAAGTTACACTTGATTTCGTTAAGTTCTATCAGTACTAAAGTCATTTAAAACGGGATATTTACCATGATTTGATTTTTGAGTTATCCAATATTTCGGCACAGTTGCATGCGCCATGATCACGGAGTAACTGAAGTCAGTTACTCCGCTAAATGACCTTAGTATTAATGACCACGATAGTTTCAAAAGTTCTATCAGCTTTAAAAGTATGTACGATTATATCACAATTTTATATAACACACACTAATATTGTCATAGCAAACACCATAAGGGATTGTGTTTAGAATAAGCAGACAGACACTAGATGCCTTCTTTAAAAATTAAAAAATATATTTAATAAATAATAACAAAAAGTCATTTAATTATATATTATTTAAGAATAAGAATATGAAAATCTTTATTTATACAATTAACAATTTTACGAAACTAGTGCCTTAATTACCCTTAATTTTTTTCCCGCCCAGCTATTAAGTAAAGAAGGGAAAGATATATTTATAAAGTAGCTTTTGAGTTGATATTATTATGTCTAAACACGTTTACAGTGGTAAAAGTACCTATCTACTTAACATGCTTATGCGTGCAACATGCATATCATGCATTTAGCATAGTTAGGTAAGAACGGAATTTTAAATCAAATATTTCACATCTAGAACTGTAGGTACCAATTATTTGACGGATAGAAACTACGTGTTGGTGGCGCAAATGTAAAGATTAAACGACAGCGACATGTAGTTATATTTTCATTAGTATTAACTAAAGAAAATATAACTAGATGTCGCTACTAAAAGTGGACGAAGGCTGAATCGCGCTATCGTTTAATTCCCAACATTTGTCGACATCAGAACCATAATTTTGAATAAATCAGTTCTCATTAGAAGGACACAGTTTGTGTTATTTACACTTAGTACGCGAGTTAACACTACGTTTTTGTTTTATTGGACCTAAACCTACCTGCACGCAAAATTTCAGATCCGGCTCGAGCTGAAATTTTCAGTAGTGATAGCGTGAAGAGGTAACAAACATATAAACTTTCGCATTTAAAACATACACGAAGTATGATTATATGTATGTACTAGTTTCTGCCCGCGGCTTCGCACACGTTGTTTCTATGGAACGTTTAAGATTATTTATATCATTATGGGAATTGATTATGGGACAATAAGAAGCCTATGTTTTATTCTGGGCCCAGAACTACCTGTATGCAAAATTTCAGCACGATCCGTTCAGTAGTTTTTGCGTGAAAGATTAACAAACATCCATCCATACATACAAACTTTCACGTTTATAATATTAGTATAGTAGGATAATATAGCTAATATACAATACTATCCGATGAGTCATTTATTATTCATTCTACGGTAGGCACCTACATACGGTATCTAATTACATTCATAAACTGATTATGACCCTGCCTAATAAAATGTTGGGTTAATTGGTCAGGAGGTCATATGAGTCAATTTACAATTAGGTATCTAGTTAGCCTACATACTAGGATGCCTAATAGAATGCCTAATTGGCATGATGACTACTTTTTACGAGTTAGTGGCGATTCGCCATCGTTCACATGACGTTGTGGTTGTGAGGTGTTATGGCGCTCATAAGAAGGTTTATGTCCTGCCTTAGACGACCTCTGTGGCGCAGTGGGCCAAGGTCCGTCTGCGTAGGAGGTTGCAGGTTTGATTACCGCCTCGGGACAATTGTGTGTATGATCTGCAGATATTTGTTCCGGGTGTTCTTGTCGTTATCAATGTATAATGAAAATATCTATCTATGAAATATGTCAGTCATCCAGTACCCATACCACAAGCTCAGCTTAGCTTGAGGCTAGATGATGCTGTGTCCAACATTATTAATTTATTTAATCTCTCCGTGGAAATCGCTCCGCACGCACGATGTGGTATAGTTTCTTTCATCTATAGACGATTCTACCACTACATTAGGCCCCTGCCTTTATTTCCTTACTTCGTCCACTGCCGGTGCTAAAGTCGGGTACAAATCAGTCTTTTTGACCTCCAATGCCGCATCCCTGACGCCTGTCACTTGCACCCAGCTGGCCGCTAGCGTACTGGGCTGCCTGTGAGCGTAGCTGCAGTAATGCTCGCCGTCCACTGCCCATAAGGTCTCCTTCTCATCGACCACGACCTCTATCGTGAATGGCTTGCCGACTTTGAAGGGGAATGTTCTGCGGGAGACATAAAATAAATAATAATATTATATTTATAAATATAAGTAAGTTATTTCCGAATAGCAGAATAACTATTAAAAACATTAAAAAACTGACGAAAAAATACAATAAATACATACAATATGTTCATGGGTTTCGTATCTGTCAGACATTGACTGTTAGGCGGTAAGAAGCTCGCCGGGTCAGCCAAAGAGAATACAATAACTGGGTCAGCTAGTAATCATCGTCATCATCAGCCTATATTAGTCCACTGCTGGACATATGCCTCCCCTAATGAGCGCCATAGCGCCCTGTCTTCAGCCTGACGCATCCAGCATCTGCCTGTAGTCCTTCGCAGTCGCAGGTCGTCATCCCACCTGGCCTGAGAACGTCCTACACTACGTTTGCCGAGTCGCGGTCTCCACTCTAGAACACGTTTACCCCAGCGGTTGTCAGTTCTTCGCGAGATATGGCCGGTCCACTGCCATTTCAGCTAAATTCTTAGAGCTTCAGAGAAACTCCGAGCATAGCTCTTTCCATAGCTCGCTGAGCAACCTTGAACTGGTGGACCAGCCCTACCGTTATAACACCGAAATAAGAAATTAAACAATATCTAAAAAAAAAAACAACTGGTCTTGAACCCGCAACCTTCTAAGCTAGAAGCGCTAAGTACAATCGAGTCGACTAGTTACAAGTGGATTCTATTGTACCTACTAATTCTTAAGTTTTCCCACGTCATTGCCTCAATCTTAATCCGTAAGAAAAGTATAATGTACCTAGGTATTGTTTGTTGGCAATTCAATGAAATTAATGGGTCATGGGCTTAACCCATGAGCATGACCCATTAATATGCATGAACTCGTTGCCAGCAGAATACCTAATCAATAGTTATGAGAATGAATGAGAATATTTTATTTGCAACTTAATAAACAAAAACAAAACAAACATGATTTAGAAATAAAAGGCTAAACGAGTTTTTTGCAATTGAGTTACAAAACGGTCTCTGTCTCTGTCCTGTCTCAGCATGAGTTAGGTGTAAGCACGTTACAACCAACGCGACCAAGTTAATATTTTAATTTTACGAAGGAATGAATATTTTCGGCGTAGGATTTGCTGTAGCATAGGTACTAACGTCTTTACGCTGGGGAAAGAAATTATACTTACCATTAAAAATTTACATAATTTTCGTAACAATCAAAAACATCTGACTAAAAATAATTATCTACCTATGCTGTTTTAAATACAGTAGAATCCGGACCTAGCTAAATTATAAATACAGTAGAATCCGGACCTTCAAGGGACCGGCGATACTATGTCGTACTAACCGGACGACGCACAAAACGGACGGATTATTTCTTAAGTACATAACTTAACTTGTACATACATAACTTACGAATACTTACATATATAATTTTGGTTTTCCTATTTAGTTAAATAAAACATTTCATAGAAATCACAAATGCTTTATTTTGATAGTTCTTAAACAAATTAAATTATGGTAGTCCCTATTATGGTGGTACTGGCTAAAGTAAACACGACATGCCACGACCTGAATAGAGCCCTAATAAGTCTAACGAAGTCGCGAAATAGCTGAGAATTTAATCTAGTCTATTTAGTGCTATTACTGAGCGACGACGACGTGATAAAAAGTGTGGTAATTTGATACAGTTAAGGTTATACGGTACTGAACTGTTATAGACAGGCTGAATGTTGCAGTCAAACTTAGTGAAATTGAAAAATACCTGTAAATGTGGTATAGCAAAGCTTTTCTGAAACAAATTCAAAATTTTGTATTTCTTTTGGCTTACAAAATAAGCACTTAGACAAGTCAAAGAAACAAAAAAACAATTCGTTCTAATTAAAAACAATAAATTTTATTTAATTAGAACGAATCACCAATTACACTAATTATTTATATGTTACAAACAAAAAATACATAAGAGAAAAACAGTCGCCCATCCCTCTCACAATAGAGCAAACAAACTGACAGTCGACTGATGATGCCCTACAGTGCGGCAAGATGGTGGAGCAAGGAGCATGTGACTTCTACCGCGAATATAAATTGTCCGGCACGTATAGGCGAAGCAACTCGTGTAGATCAATTGTCTGTTTCTTATGCCAGCATGAAAGAACCTTCTTATAAAAGATCAATAATCATACAACGCAGGTTCTATTGTCCAGTCCTATCTCAATAAAAAAAGAATACCGTGCAAACAATATTTACCTGCGTTTTGCCTCCACTTCTCAGAACATTTTGATTCTTGCTCCGAGCTCCATTATAATCATAAATCTGACCCCACCCTGGTATAAACTGGGGCGCTTTCGTCAGGTAAAGATATTGATTGCTCCCATAATGCCAACACGCAACCCTGTTCGTGTTTACAGTACAAATGGAACGACCTTCTTTCGCCTTTATTTATGCTTTATGGCACCAAATTGGCTGTGCGCTAAGAAAGGTTGACTTTAGGGTATCGGTAAAAAGAAGTTTCGTATTTCTTTCGATTAGCGCCCGAGTCCATTTAACGATAGTCTGGAGACGTGATCGTGACGTCTCATATTTGTATGGGATTTGTGTATTGTACGTTACGTAGGTACTAGAGGCGCTGTAAAATATCCAAAATCCATGAAAAAATGTGACGAGACGATCACGTCTCGATAGGCTAGGGGTTATACCAACCTATATGCCGTGGTCTCCTCCAGCCCCCACTTGTCGTGCCGCCGCGTGTTACGAACCACGTACCGCTGCGGCAGGCGCACGTTGAAGTGCACGGCAATGTCGCCTCGGGCTTCGTGCTCCCCGCACCCGAAGTTTACTGCGAACCTGAAACATAAACTATTTATTAAGGAAAGAAGGCTGGTGCGTTTTTTTTTTTCATAGGTAAGTATATCAAATTCTAATTTAATTTCTTATCATTATTAGTTCTTAATTTGTATTATTTTATGAAACACAAATACCTAAGTATTTTCTATTTATTTAATCTCTTTGTAAGGTTATTTATATTCCATGGGAATCTCTCTGTTGTCCCATTCTATTTAGTACAGTGTTAGGCAGATCCACAAAAAAATTTGGGATATTATGAGGGAAATTGCAGATGCGGTTCTTCAGACCAAAACAGAAACTGAAGAACCGTTATCTTTCAGTTTCCGGTCTTGAAACATCGAGTACCTACTAATAAACTGTACTCGATGGGTAGGGTAGGGTACCTACAGGCAACAGCTGCCAAGCCGTTAGTTACTGATGCGAAAAGTGATAAGCTACGGTAGCTTAGATAAAATATAACTAGTGCACAATACCTAGTTATATTTTTTAATTATATGCCTGTCACAAACTTTAAAAACCGTACATAATTCTGCCTATTGTATGTGTTATCGACGCTGATATGATAATGCTTTAAACCTGACTTATTGTTTGTGCCAGACATTTTATGAGACTCACACACTAACACATAATCTTAAACGTTACGTAGGTATTTATCCAACAGCAGTAGGCTAGGATTCCACCAATTTGTGCCAGTTTTGGAAAAGTGAAATAGGTACAAGGTAAAACTTTTGAAACTATCATGGTTATTAATACTAAAGTCATTTAAAACGGGATATTTACCCGTTTTTTTTTGGATAACTCAAAAATCAAATCATGGTAAATATCCCGTTTTAAATGACTTTAGGTACAAGGTGCCAGTACCACAAACAACATTCTTCTCTAGATATAGGAACTCGTAGCCACCACCAACTCACCATGGTAGATCTTCGCTGGGCGTCCCCGTGCATACGACGTGTGAACCTATCGACAGCGGTTCAGTCAGAACCTGCACGAACTTTACTTCTTGTGCTTCTGCTAACTGGTTCTGGAAGAAGACATTAACAATTAATTATCAATGTATGCGGGTTATCTATGAACCTTGCTGGTGTTGGAAGAACAACGGCTGGTGTTCTTCACAAGCCATCAAGAGATAGACGAGACATCACAAACAATTTAGGTGAAGAGAAAATCAATTAGGTACATAGCATACTCGTAGTAGAATCGTATCTAGAATATAGATATTAGGTAGGTTCGAGTAATTTAAGTGTAAAGTAAGTACTAACTTACCTAGGTAAGTAAGTACTTACTTTACTCTTAATTTCTTATTTGAAAAAATAAGTGTTTGAAACTTAATTCGCTTAAGAAGTTATTTTTAAATTTAAATAATTATTTTCTGTATTGACGCTGCTGTTTAGACTAACTAGGGCGCATATTTTAAAGATTTTTCAAGGACAGAATCGCCTTAAATCAACAAGTAAAATACCCTTACGATAGCAATGGAGAGGTAATATAAGAAATTATTATTTTCTGGCATTTTGAAATTAATATTATGGCGTGGAATCAAAGCCAACTAGATCCCAGATACCATTTGAAATCGCTGAGTAATAAATTTTTATCTATGCATGGTATCAGTCAAATTTTATCAAATTCCAGAGTAAACTTAGGTTGGGCGGAAAATGTATTTAATGTGTATTGGTCTCTAGCTAGACGATAAGCGTGTGAATAATACATTTTATCTGTAGCTATCGTATATTAGTAGGTAAATCAGATATTTTACGATAGCCGGCAACAGCACCTATTTACAAGTATCTAACTATTTTGTTAACAACAGTTTTAAAGCGCAAGATAGCAGAGGACTTGTAGTAATTTATCGATTATTGAAAAAATACTAATAATAATAGAAATATGTTATGGCAGACTTCTGCAATCTCCCCTATAGCCCGATTACCCAGTCCATCCATCCATCACAATAGCCTGGTTTTATTTCTTTCATGAATTTTCTTTGCAATAGTCTCTACACCAGGCGGATACCATCTTTTGGTGTATCATATTGTGCACCTCGGGTGCACATTATGATACACCAATGGATGATACCCGCGGCTATGTGTAGCCATCGCCTTTAGATTAACTCTTTCAAAGGGCCTCTGTGCGGCTTCGGCCCCACGCAAGCCCTCCAAAAGACCGGGTCACTTTTTGGTGCGAGATCATGGTATAGAAATATCTTTGAACGTTTCGTAAACAACGCGTGCGAAGCAAAGTCAATAGCATTTATTTCTTAAGGCTTATAAAATAAGCACTTAGACAAAGTCATAGGTATTTTATACTATAAATTATTATCAAATAAAAATATTATAGGTACTGTTCACTTAAATGTTTTGTCCACTCGTGGAAGAAGCCGCGGGCAGTAACTAATTATTCAATAAATTAGTAAACTGACCTCGCTTTCATATCAAAAGACAAGGCGTAGGTTCCTCTACTTCGTGAATCACAGCGTTAGCTCATCAAGTGCCGTGACTCTGTTCAGCAAGGACCGCGAGTCTTTTAAGGATCGGCCATTGTTTTACCCTAATTACGTTACGTTATGTGAGTTACATTATTAATTGAAGAGGTATTGAATGTTACGGCGGCGGCGTCCAGGAATAGGGGAAATAAGCTCTGGCGGCGGCGATAGATATGGGTATACGATAGTCACTTATCTATCACACCACTAATATTTTAAATGCGAAAGTTTGGATCTTTATTACATATTCACGTCAAAAAGTATTGAACGGACCGGGCTGAAATTTTGCATACAAGTAGTTTTAGGCCAAGAATAGGGTTCTCAGCCTGGACCCCAGACATAGCCAAGCTAAGTTATCAGTGGCTAAGATAGAGATCAGAATAATCAACATAATTCGGAATCGGAACCCATCGCAACATTTCTCCTGTCATCATCAGACAGAACTTTTCATAAATTTTAATAGGGTGCAAACAAGGCAAGAGTTTTTGATGAGAATTAGAATAAATGTGGAGATAATCTTACTTTCGGAACCAAAATTCTCTAATTTGAAAATTCAATGCTCCATTCTGTACCATTGAATATGAAATTGAATCTGTAGCATAGAGTTTTTTACCTACCTATTAGCAGGAAGGAAGGAAAAAAATGGTTCGGTCAATAGGACAAACAAACACAACTGCATGTACCTAACCTACTAACTACCGGATGAAGGGCATTCCTGAGTGTAGCCTGAGTGCGAGGAAAGACGCGGGCACTAGCAAGTTACAGATATTTGTAGAATTGGATTATCAATGAGGAGGAAAACATTCATGAAGACGTTCTAAAAACTGCAGTGACATCACCTACACTGAAAATAAACGCGGTAGAACTCATCGTTTTCGACTGTATTAGAGACTAGTTACTGTTCACTGCTTCGCTCGCATGATACTCTGGTAAATACCTATAGGTGTATATTCTGTAATGGTTCATTTTTCATTACTAAAGTTCGTGGACTAGACTGAAATTACCTTGACCGAAACCTTTGGTTGTTTCTATCCATTGGATTTACCGAAAATGATCAGATTCAGAATATTTAAGGACAAAATAGTAATTGATGGTTTTGTATATAGTAATTTCAACTACAAATATAGTAATAGGTAAGGTACTTATATTCAATTATTCAATCTTCGAATTCAATTGGATAGGAACTTTGTTAAAACGAAAAAAAATGTAAACAGCAATTTTTTCATAAATACTTTATAATAACATCTTGCTGCATCTGCTAACTATGCTCAATAGTGCAGGACAGGAACAAAGCTTTGTTTACAACATATCTAAACACTACCTACTAACCAAAGTCCCGGGAGACGTTTCTTCGCCAGCCCTGCAAAACAACCGCCTACAGAACGCACCGCACCCGCACTTTTCGCTTAAACACACCATAACTACACAACACACGCTACAGTCCACCCACAACACAACTGGAATCACTCACTACACCATTGTATTGTTCCTCCCACCTTATAGAACCACGAACGTATATTCTGGTAACACCCACGATATTATTCTGTAAATAAACGCTCGGTGCGAGACCGTACACCGACCAGCCGGCAGCCACTGTCGATGACATAAATGTACTAACAAAACAAAACAAAACCACGTCTGAGTAGCCGTGGTGTAGTCGCCTATCGCGTGCCTGCCTACCTCAAACTTCCAATGTGAAGTGAGAAGTGAATCATTCTGTAAACAGGTTGCGCGGTAGACCTACCTTTGTTTGTTTTGACTACGCTACTTGGTCTTTTTTACATTTCTAGGATATCAGCGGTTATGCATTTATAGCTTAGGATTTTCCTTTTTAACGTGAAATGAGATCACTTCGTTAATTATTTACTTACCTACTTTGAAATTTGAATTGGTGAGAGGGAAAAATTGCCCAATTTTTTGTCCGCTCCGTAAAAGATATCAAGATGATAATATCAAGAATGCGAAAGTTTGGATGTATTTTTGTTACCTACTTCCCCTACTTCGGCCAAACTACTGTAACTGAACCGATCGGAAATTTTGCATAGAATTTTGCACGCGTTTTTTCAATGCGCGTAAACGTTATTGGTCGAAAGGTTATTTATATCCCATGGGAATTGATTTATGGGATAAAAAATTGCCTTTGCTTGATTCCAGACTAATAGCTAAATCTATGCGCACTTTAGCCCGATCCGTTCAGTAGTTTTGGCATGAAGAAATTACATCCACCCAACAGGGACGATGGAATTTAAATCGTCCCTGCCACCCAAATAAACTTTCCCATTTTTTAATATACAGAGTATTTGATAATAATTAACCCACTTATTAGTTGTCTCTTAGTTTATTTAAATAATCTAAGGTATGTCTATAATAGTGAATGTGTCTCCGTGAGTGAATGTGATTTGCGAATGTCGACCTTTTATGCGCATCATTATATTATCATAGACAAGTTTGAAATTACCGAGTCATTTCAAGTCCTTATAAGTAGGGCACTTGGGATTCCACTTATCTTGGCCATAATCAACGACCTACGCGTTTCATTAATTTTGATATTATCTTAGACCTAAATGATAAGTTCGTACTTATTTAGATAGGTACTTTATTACATTTATGTATATCGAAGGGTTACCTACTTATTTATTATTTAGGTATCATGTAAATATCAAACCAAGCCCAGGTGAGTCGAAACTCTACAAGTCTAAATTAAGAGCCTACTCTTGAATGAATGCATCATATTTATTTGCATTGCATGAACTAGGTACCTACCTACATTAGTTAAGATAAGGTTTAGGTAGATAGATCTAGTAACTTACCTAGGTAGTTATTTAGTTAATTTAGGTCTTATGATTAAAGTAGGTATCATTATATTCGTACCTACTAGGTACCTATACCTACCTATGTGGTACAAACATGAAAATCGACTGTCACAATAATTAAATTAAAACACCATTTTAACACTAATCTAATTAGGAGGAACAAAATCTAATTAAATAAAATCTTAAGCTACAAAGTTACAATAACTTTGTTGCTCTATAATAGTGCTAAAATATGCCAAAAGCTACAAAAACACAAAAAGGAAAGGTAGGTATCATAATAGACTCTGTTTACAAATAAAAGAGGGCGTATTCGCAATAACAAAAAACTAACCTCAAAATCCAGAGCGTCCTCCGCAAAGTCATATTCAATAAAGTCTCTGGGTATATAGCCGTCTTGAACTCCGTAATCCATTTTGACACAAGTAATACATGTCATCACTTATCAAAAACCACTTTATCCACGATCACGTATCCTCCCGTACCACAACACTGGCTCCACTTACACTGTTTGACATTTCAGACGTAGAAATCGATATCACTGCAGGCAAACACCGGCTTTATCGCCATTCTCTTTGGCAGATGTTTTCATCCCCACTAAACAAGCAAGCGAACTCTCGCATAATTTTCCTGTTATGTTTGTTTACGGTTCAACAGACGACATTATACGTGGAGCTGTAGATTAATTATCGTCCGTCTCTGTTTAGCTCGTGGCATTGAATGGAGTAGAACAAGGACGGAGGATACCTAATGATAGTGATGTAGAAGGCTGACGAATCATTGGATGATGCTATACATTCTAATGAATGTGATGTGATTGATGTGAGATCATCATCATATTATGTTTAGCCACCGTTGGACATAGGCCTCCTCTACTATAAGATTTTTTTCTTTGTCTCAAGAGTTGGTTAAGTGACAACTATTTAATTTTCGCGATTTTTTAAAATACCTAGTTCTTGTTTCAGTTAACCCTTGATCTATTTTGGATGTATTATTAGAAAATTACTCGCATTTGCATTCCCCTTCATTGATTTAGTCAAATGGTTTCCGTATAACTTAACGTTAGGAAGATATTCTTGTAGAAGGGTATTCTTGTGCTATTATTTTACTCTATTAGCTGCACAGAATGCATTATGAGGTGTTAAGTACACCTATATAAAGGCAGAATAACTAAGTAGAGGGTCTACATAGTTAGGTGGGTACCTACCTATCCGTATTTGTCAGTGGACCTTTTTAGCCAAAGAAAATTGACAACCAAATAATAGAAACAAATTAGAACTAGTATTTACAATTGAAACAATTGAGCTAACTGCAGACTGTCGCTCACACCAAGTAGTAAGTACCACCAACTATTAGTCAGCGCGCGTCCCCAAGACGCTGGCTGCATTGCCCCGCTGTATGGCAATGGATGTGCTGCGCGTATCACCAGCTCTCGGGTCAATCGCCGCTTGTATATAATACAATACAATTACTCTTTATTGCACACCAAAAACAGATACACAAGACATGAAAAAGACAAATACAGTATGTGTTGTACAATGGGCGGCCTCATCGCTATAAGCGATCTCTGCCAGGCAACCTTTGGATGGACATGAAGTGTTAGAACAAGTATAGTAGGTATTATAGTATTGTCTGTGTTAAAACTAAAAATATATTTCAATTAATTAAACGCCTGTATTCATCAATCACTTTATTTATCCTTAAAATAAAACGGTGGGTTATTTCTTATATTATCATAGCCAGGCCTTTTTTTGTTTCATGTTTTCTCTCGGTGCGAATTGAAACAAAAACTTAAATAAATTCAGATTTAAAACTCCAAATTGCGTTAACTTCGGAGGCGACTGCAGTTTAAGTTTAAACAATTTTTGATTTTAAACCAACTTCGAAGAAATAAGGAGGTTCTAAGTCGGCTGTATGTACGTTTTATTTCATTTACTATTTATTGTGATTTTATGCATACAGATCATTTTATTGTCCTTAAGTCTTTTTATTGTTCGTGGGTCTTAGTGGGTACATATTACATAATATACACAATGCATAAAAACCCGCAATAGTTTTTGGGAAATTTTTAGTTTTTTAACAGTTTTATCGTATATTCGTCGATTTCTCCGGCAGTTATGGACCGATCTTGATGATTATTATTTTCCTATTGTATGGAGAATAATCCCGAGGTTTTACCATAAAAAATATATTCCCGATCATATGAGATCCCGATATAAATGTTTGAGTCGGGAATCGAATCCGCAACTGGTCAGGGAGTCAGTCACAGATTTTCTTGACCAAGTCCCTCTCAAGCAAAACATCGTAATTATTAATAATATTAGAAATTTAATTATTAAGAGTATTAATAATATTAATCCCTAATGCATTTTACGAATTTTCGCTCGGGAGGAAATAATTGACCAATTTTATACCTGGCTCCCGGACCAAACCTCCTGCGTCGCAGGCGGACCTTCGCCCGTCAAGCTATATAAGTCGCCGCCTCTCTCAAGTTCCATATAAGTAGGTTAGTACCGCGAGTAGCTTTATGTATGAGGAAGTGTGTGTGGATGGGCCATCCGCACGTGCTGCAGGAGCTTGGCTCTCGTGGCGTATTGGCGCGGGCACTGGCTGCACACGGCCGCGTCGCAGGATCGCACCCCGCCCGGGATCGACGATTTTAGCAGCTTTTCTGCACCTGAGACAATAAATAGAAAATGATTATTTGTGTTTCAATATATAAAATAATACTAAAATTGCTGGCGCCTTCTCGGGCAAGACCGAAAAGGTCGACTTTGTAGTAAATATGATTATTGATTATAATTATAGTAAACTAATATTATAAAGAGGAAAAATTAGATTTTTTGTTTGTTTGATTTCATTGAATAGCTAAATTGGGATTCTTACTAAAACTCCAATAAGGTGTCCAAGGTGTAACCCAAGGTGTAAAAAATTACCTAAAAAAGTGAAATTCAAATTTAACGCGGGTGAAACCGCGGGGCACAGCTAGTAATAAATGAAGCCAACCTGGATGGTGCACTTTAATATGTTTGTCCCGTTTCGCGGCGCTCCTGTATATCTTGGAGCAGGACACGCAGGGGTAGTGGCGCACCGGCCGCTCCACTTTTATAGTGGACACCACTCTGTGCGCGCGCCACAAGTGGTTCACCAACATGCCTCGACGCTGAAACAAATACATATTAAAATAAATAAATAAAACTGGACAGTTCACACAGCATTTAGCCCCAAGCTAAGCATAGCTTGTGTTATGGGTACTAGATGACTACAATGCATCACATAGATAGATATTTTTTATTATACATAAATAACGACCAGAACACCCGGAACAAATGTCTGCAGATCATACACAATTGTCCCGAGGCGGGAATCGAACCGGCAACCCCCTGCGTCGCAGGTGGACCGTCGCCCACCGCGCCACCGAGGTCGTCAAAAAATAATCACCAAAAATAAATAATAACAAATAATCACATCGAACTATAATAATAAAGATGCGAAAGTTAAGATAGATAGAAGAATACACTTTATTGCACAAAAGTTGTACATAGGCGAGCATAATGCTAGATAGCACTCTCTACCTGCTAACCTTTGGGTAGTGTGGACAACAGTTTAGTAGGTAGTGCTAGATTACAGAACTTTTACTTATAAACTGATGGATGGATGGATGAGTAGAATAGAAAATGTTTGTATGTTTGTTACTTCTTCAACTTACTTTAAAGCTTACGCGTTTGGTTTTGCACTGCTCGCAAGTGTATTTATTCTTTTCCGGTGATGAAGTTAGATTCTGTAAATACAAAAACCAAGATTAAACTATACTCCGTCCACTAGTTTATTTTACTTTTGACACGCCGCTGAAGTTCCCTAGTTGTTAACAAGCGAGTGAACAGACTGATTGAAATAATGGAATATTTCTATAGCATCTAGTTCTTTCTAAAATTAGTTAGTCGAGTTTCATAAACATAAAAGTTTATGTAATAATTTGGCGTCTTTTGAAAACTATAAACTGTCTTCAATTCCTATGTAATGAAAATGGGTTTAAAACTTAGTTTTAAAAAAAATATCATCGAAATCGGTAGGCGATGGCGTGATATTTTTTTTTAATTAGTTATTCGTTCATTTGTGCACATACATAACGCAAATTTTAGACTTATATGGGTTTCTCATGGATGCCATTGTCAGAACTGGACAAAATTTCTTTCAAATAAAAAATAATCATCAAAATCGGTTCGCTCATTGGTGTATCAGTCATATATACAGTATGAGGTAACAAACATTAAAAAAAAATACAGTCGAATTGAGAAACTCTTTATTCAAATCCTTTTTTGTAGTCAGTTAAATAAAAACTATTGTCCCGAGGCGTGAATTGAACCCACAACATCTCATCGCACCGTGCCATTAGCCCGTTACGCTATAGAAGTTAATATTTACCGTTTCCATATCGTTATCCCCGGAATGTTCCCGGAGATAGTGTTGCGATAACTTCTGGCTGCTTCTAAAGGAACGTCCACATGCACAGTTCAGTTTTCTAGATGCATGTTCACTGAAATAACGAAACAGAGTACAATAAAAAAAATATTCTTTATTCAGACATTGTCCAATCACAATAAAAAATAATAAAGTTAAAGTTAAATTTACATGTCATGTGAAAATGTCAACTGTATTAGTATCACGGTTAATGAGATATAGCCTGGTGACAGACGGACAGTGGAGTCTTAGTAATAGGGTCCCGTTTTACCCTATGGGTCATGTCATCATCATCATCAACCTATAATAGTCCACTGCTGGACATAGGCCTCCCCTCATAAGCGCCATAGCACCCTGTCTTCAGCTTGCCGCATCCAGTATCTGCCCGTAGTCTTTCGCAAGTCGTCATCCCACCTGCCGGAGGGCGTCCTACACTACGTTTGGCGAGTCGCGGTCTCCACCCTATGGGTACGGAACCATAAAAAACCTTTATCAAACTAGTTGCTTGTGGTAGCTTACCTTATATACTTCAGTTTGTTCTGTTTTCTAGCCAATCTATTGCATTGCCGCGTTGGTCTTTGGGACGCTGATTCAGTCTTCACCTAGAAAACAAAAAGGCATAAATAAATAATGCTAGACAATCCACACAGTATCATCGAGCCCCAAGCTGAGCTTGTGTTATGGGGACTAGATGACTGATATCATTAAATACAATATATTACACTGATAGTTTTTTTATACATAGTACGACCAGAACACCCGGAACAAATATCTGCAGATCGTACAAACATAAGTCCCAAGGCGGGAATCGAACCCACAAGCACTTGTGTCGCAGGCAGACCTTCGCCCACCGCGCCGCAGAGGTCGTCTGCGGTGCGATGCAACTGAATAAGTAGTAGTTACTATAGAAATACCTACATACAGGATCAGTTCAAATCTGACGGTATTCGTTACAGTTACGGTTCGGGTTCGTTACGGTTTCGTACAGAAGTAAAGTAAAGTAAAAGTAAACTTAGTGTTCGCTTAAATACCCAACAGGATACCGCGTAAAACCGAGCAAAATTGACCGCTACCTTTCTGGGTAGCAAATACCGCGAAGGTATATCTGAACTGAAAAGGCCTACATACCTCATTAATATGAGTTCCAGTGCCAAACTTAGCAAAGCTTAAATCATTGCTCGTGCAAGTATCATCCCTAAACGAAATGCCGTACGGGTTAAAATCGTCTGCTCTAGAATTGCCAGATATATCTAAATTCGAGATTCTGTCCGTATCGAAAAGGCTTGCAGAGAAGTCGAGTCCGTTGGTAAAGTTCTGGAAGCTCTCGTCTGATGGTAAGCGATTGTCGTCATTTAGTGATGAATTGTGGTCTATAGGGTTTGCTGCTTCGGGTTTTTCTCTGCAAAATATTAAAAATGGTATCATTGGATTCGAAGATATTGCAAATCGAGAAAAAAAACTAGCAGGCTAAAGGTTCCTTCGTGACGGAAATCAAAGAAATCACTTCATTTCCGTTTCTAAATGAATTTTTATAATTTGATATACCTATTATATGCGTGTATATTATTGTAAGAATTAAGAAATCCAGAATTTATAAACAAACAACTTCGAAAAAGAAGGAGGCTGTGTGTGTGTTTTATGTATGTTCGTCAATTTCTCCGTCAATTATAGACCGAGTTCAAGTTTTGTATGGTATTCTCGAGGTATATGTTTTCGTCCCGCAAAACAGTGTAGAATTAAGGGATTCGATTTTTCAAGACAATCAAACTAGGTTTTCAATTTTGTTTAAAATGCTAAGTACTTGAATATACTTACACAGACTTTTCCAACTTCTTGGTACAATGCTTCGCTAAATGTCGCCTGAGTCTGAAGAAGAAAAAAATATTCGGTAATACAAAATAGCTCTAAGCGTTTAAATTGAATAAATGTCTGATATCTAGGATACGTCGACCACATCAGCAGTTTGCCCTATGGTACACATCAGCGTGGCGCTGCAACAGCGGGGCTGATGCTAACGCGCGGTTGCACTCGTTACAACATACGTATAAAAACTTCTATACAGCCGCCTACAATGCACACAGCGGTATCCCCTGCGAGTTGCGATGACATCGTCCTTATGGTACACATCAGCGTGGCGCTGCAACAGCGGGGCTGATGCTAACGCGCGGTTGCACTCGTTACAACTTACGTATAAAGCCTGCTATACAGCCGCCTACAATGCACACAGCGGTATCCCCTGCGAGTTGCGATGACATCGTCCTTATGGTACACATCAGCGTGTCGCTGCAACAGCGGGGCTGATGCTAACGCGCGGTTGCACTCGTTACACCACCACTGTTTAGGATTGGATGACAGAACTAGAATAGAACACTTGTCTTAGTATCAATGATCTTAGAGATTATTTTCATTTTCTTTTAGTGCATTACGTCTGATCTCTCCCTAACATTATCATTTAGCTAGTGTTATTGGTTCTAATATAATCATGCTAGTAAATAAATAAATAGGTAAACAGTACCAGCGTCAAGATCTATAGTCGGTGAACCGGAAGGTAGATTATGCACTTCAGCATACTTCTTGCTGTAGCCTAGTTTGAGAGGTTTCCGTGCGTTTATAGGCTCTGTTGTCATGGCGTAAAGCTCGTCTTCGTCTTGATACAGCCATAGGTTAGCGTCGTTGGACTCGCCTAGCGTAAGCAGACCCATCCAGTTGCATTTATCTGTCAAATTTTAATCAGACAATACGTTTTATAACTAGTTACTTTAATATTACATATTTCCAGTAAAATAATGTGTATTGCGTCGAGTTGACGACGGGGCGCAATGGCGCTCATTGGGGGAAGCCCGACTTATCCAGCAGTTGGCGACGTGAGCTGATGATGATGAATGTGTACTGAAGGGAATGAGTCTTTGTTTCTATCTGCAATCGGAAGCAAAGATAGAAGTCGATCCATACAGATGGCAGAATCCGCTAGAGAACCGATAGCTACAAATTTATGCTCCTTCGCGCAATTTAAGTCAAGTCAGGAATGGAATGACTTGTACATACTTACCCTTGTCAGAGACACTTAAGTGTATGATTTTATCTTCCTTTTTAATAAGAAATACAGGAGAATCAGATTTTGTTACCAATTCTTGAGCTTCTGATGAACTTATGACTGTAGGAACTCCTAAAAAATAAACGATAAGTCTTATTAAATTAGACTTGAATAATCAATAAATATTTTATTAAACACATGGTTTGATATAAAAATTTACCTTCTACTGGGCCAAAACGAATACGCATCGGCAATGTTCTCTTAGGGAAAATATTACTTTTTCCTCTCAGCAAAAGAGCTGTTGGTAACACTGCTACAGCTCTTTGGGGAGCTTTTACATCTGATATGTGAACTGAAAAAATATTCCCATTATGAAGACATTTAGTGTTATGTTTTCAAATGACCAGGCCTTTTAATCATGATCATCATCATCATAATCCTACAGCAGGCCACTGCTGGACATAGGCCTCCCCAATGAGCGCCATAGGCCTTTTAATGAACTACATTAATTAACAATTTTTACAATTTATATTTATATTGCAAGATTAAAATGATATATTATATTGACTATTGGCCGCTCCAAACTCATCAAAGCAAAATTACATGACTGACTTCATATTTGTATTTATTCATGAAATGGCTTATTATGGCCCAAGACTTACTATAATTTTGCACTTTCCGCTTTACTGTTGGTTTGTTGGTTGATGAAATACAAGGAACAGTCTTTTCTTTAGCTGGTTTTATAGTCTCATTTGATGGAGGTGGATTTGCTTGTAGTTCCTCTTCATGGTTTATGAAACCACTTAAGCAGGAGGGATTTAACTCATTTACACATAATTCTGTATGAAGTTTAACTGAACTAGTATTAGAGTGATAATTTTCCTCTATTAAAGAATGGTTGACATAGCTTAAAGGGTAGAGCTCAATTTGTTCATTGAAGGCAGAGCGTTTTGAAGATTCTGGGATGACATCAGTATATTGTTGGTTTTGGTTATAATTATATGTATTTTTTAGAGACTTGACAGGTCCCAATGGTTTAGTTAGAGTTACCAATTTGTTGCTAAATTGTGTGTATGTTGTTGGCCTATTTTCAGTTGACATAGGTATTTGTTTCATAGTGCCGATAACTGGTTTTTCCAGACCTAAAACATAGTTAATAAATTTAATATTTTCTTCTTGGTATTTTTACTAAAGTGTCATAAAGGAATATACAATAAAATGCATTATTATTCTATGACTACACCTAATACAAGAATATAACTTTACTTACCAATAGTTTGTGTTAAAGGGGCCTCAGTTATATACATGTGAGGTATTAACATTTCTGAACCTACATCCTGAAACTAAACAATATTTATTAATAATTATTCTATTAAAAACTGAAGAAAAGTAGATCAATTAACACAATTTGATAAAAATTTTGTTTAAAAATTTTACTTGTCTGTGAACTATTTTACTTAAAAGCATGCCTAAGACTTTATTTTATACTAGCGGACCTTCCCGGCTTCGCACGGTTTTAGTATGGTTCCCCAACTGTTTTGAAAATATAATATAACCTATGTTCACCAGGGATAGTGTAGCTTCCCAACGGTGAAAGAATTTTTCAAATCGGTCCAGTAGTTTCAGAGCATTACAAACAAACAAAAAATCAAACATTTCCTCTTTATAATATTAGATGTTAACTTATAGAATTATGTTGTTAAATTATTTACAGTAAACCTTTGTGGACTGAGTGCAGTGGCAGCAATAAGTTTCAGAGCAAAAAGCTTACATACTTACATTATCTAAAATGTGCAGAGGTATTACTTGAGCATTATTTAAATTTATTTCTTCTATCCTTATAACAGACACTTTAGATGAGGATGGATCCATGTTGATATTTGTGTGGGATCTGAAAATCACAAGCACATGATTTGTTTTATGAATATGTTTTTGGTATGGATTGAGTGCTTTGTAGGCTAACTAACTTTTAGATATACCGTATATATTACCTATTACATACATTCCTACTTAGTATAATATTACGTACGCCTTACGACTATCAACAAAAAAACTTGGAATTTTTCTGTCAGACAGTTACTAGGTCTGTGAAAAGTAAGTCATTTTGTGTTACTCAGATACTATCAAACAGCTACATTTTTTGATTCTACTGTCCACTAACTTCCCCCATTCCCACAACTGGTATATCAATCTCTCCATATGAAAGCCATGGCAAATGGTCAGTGCCAGGGGACAGTGAACATGTGGAAATTGTTTACCTACTGAAAAGCTATTACAGCTTTTAAACTTTTTCTTCATCTAGGGCGTTTTAATTGGCAGAATTGGCCCATCAGCAGAATGCAGCTACTGTGTAGGCAGCAGCTGTCTCCTCGAGAATGCAATGGGTTAGAGCAGTACACAGCTATTGTGTGGGCAGCACCAGCAGCACGCAGACAGCAGTCTCTTAGTGAGAATACTTCAGGAATGTGACAGTAACTGTATAGATAGCAGATGGACTGTTGCTGTCTACTGGTTGGTTAGTTACAGGGCCTGCCAAAAACCAGGCTTTATAAGTTACCCGTAAAAAAATTGGATTGGATGTATTGTATTGTATTTCTTTATTAACACTACAGCGCACGCGCCCCTTTTTTTTACACGAGTGCTCGCATGCTCTACCTTGGTAGAAAAACAATATTGCAAATATTTTAAAACTGAGTAGTTTTAAAATGATAAAACTGAATTATATTTATTTATCTGTTTATTAATCAACACAATTATCATAAAAAACAAAGTTTTAATAGAAAGTTTTATAGTAAGGAACATTATAAGAGATCAATGAAAAAAATCAACAATTAAGGTATGTATAAGATCAGCTCGAAAAAAAATAAACTTCTAACAACCGATAAGTGTCTTATTGGTCACCATCCTCACATTCGATGCAGACCACAACTTGGTGATCCGGACAAATCCACCTGGCACATCGCTTACACCATTTTTTTGTAGATCGATTTCGAGCTCGGGAGCATAGGCAACATTTGCCTACTCGTCCCAATCTTTGAGGATTACTGCGAGGTACCTCATCTGTTTGCCCCAAAAGCCATTTTGTTTTTATTTTTAGTTCTCGAGGGAGGTTTTCCATTGTCAATCTTCGTGCCATGAGGGGTTTCACCAGCTCGTATGTGAGGTCGTACAGGAAATTGCGTCGCACAATCTTTTCCTGGCCTTTGTTTAGTTGATGGATAATCAAGGCATTTATTCCAGCTATATTCAAATAATTGAAAAATAGTGTTAACGGCCATCGTCGGGAGTTTCGCAAAACGCTATACTGCTTACACATTTTATCGAGAATATCAACGCCACACTTAGTACAGTTTCGTGTGCTGTTTCGAGCAAGTTCAGAAAGTGGCGTGTCAGCTTCAGACGATGATTCTTGGTTTTCACTTACGGGTTCCTGTACCTGGCTTCTATTTTCCAGTTCTATCGGTTCTACTCCTTCGTCTCCATCATCCGAATCACTTCCTTGTCATCATTTTCTTCCTGTAACCACCGAATCACGCAAGATTCCAAGTCTGGATCCATTTTTTGACTGAAACAAAGTAATAATAGTTAGTAAATACACAAAAACACTCTAAACTGCAAATACTATTAATATTGATACTTTGTTCAAAACAAGCATTAACATTTTATACATTGTGAAGTAAAAAAGTTAAAACAAAATCTGTGTACTTACATCCAATTTTATTACGCCAATACTCGCGCGTACTACAATGGTAGAAACTGATTTTTGAAGCCTAATTGCGGGAACATGCACTCGCACTGTAGGTGGGTGTCGTACTAATTAGTTGCGTTATTTTGTCGCCGAGGCTTATCTAGGAGCCCAAAGAGTTAGGTATTAAAATTAATAGATAGCGCTAAAATAAATGAGTGCGTTCTACTATAGTAGAGCGCGCGTGCGCTCTAGTGTTAATAAAAACTTATTCTAATCTTATTTCTACGACACTTTAAACCAGATAAGGTTTGAACCAGATGAGGATGTACTTAGCCCGATTTTTATTATTATGTTATTCTTACTCATCGCAACAGAAAATTGTGTTCATTAGCCAGCATAAAATGCACTGGAAAAGAACTAAACATTATAACTTTAAAAAGACTTTTTCACACGTACCTTCGCCCTAATTATATTGTACTTAGTACAAATACTTTCACTTTACATAGTAAGTATTCTGTTTTGTTTACAAAATTTTGCAGAAACCCCACCACAGGCACCACAACCACAATTTGAGAATACAAACAATTTGTCGATGCTGCTGACAATGACAACTTTAGTCTTTATCTAAAATTTGACATTGAAAATTTAAACCATAGACATCGACCCAACCAAGACCAACGTGTAGAGGAGACGAGACAGAATCTCCTATGTTCCTGTCTCCATGTTCTTCCCTACTCCGTCTGTGGTACGTTACGTCGTCGTCGCGTCGTCCGTCAGTTTATAATATAAAAAATGTATGTCATCTCCTAATAAAAATATTTCTTTTAGTATAAAATTAATAATAAAAATACAAAACTTACTGTCCTTTTATAATTACCATCATCATTAATCTAATAATATACTTCCCTGCCATTTGCACAGGGGCACGAAATGTATTATTATTTAAGATTTCAAATTCATAGCTAGACAAAAATTGCTCCGAACAACCCCCTTTCGATTTTTACACGGGGAGGTGAGGCTTACAGTCCCTCGTAAACATGCTTACTGTTTGTATGAATTTTGCAGAGAGGTAGCGAGTTAGTAAAGCGGCTCCTTATACATAAATACTAAGTCATCTAAGATGTTGTTGCTGAGATATTCAGCTGCATATTCAAAAGGGAAAACAGGACAGGCCACAGATCAAGACCATATGGTGGCATAAGGGTTTCGCTTCGCACTTAACACGCACAAAACGTTATTTTGAATGAATAAAACCTGAAGTTATTAGTAATAATAGTTAAAGAGAGGAGGTAATTATCTTTTGCAGCTTGCTGCCTACTAAATGTAATGGTAATTTCCTCCGTCCATGCCATCGAAGAACAAACAACCCTTTGACATTCCCTGAACAAGGCTGGCAGCGCAGCACTGGTTATTTTTTCCCTTCCAACCATAAACAATATTTTTTGTTTGTGTTGTGTGTGGTTGTTCTTCATCACTTCTTCGTTTTCGTTGATTTTTTGAGAATTTTTCTTTATTTTTACGTTTTGGACGTATTTTCTCTTTAATTCAATAATTATGTGCATGTAATGTAAAATCAGTGGCTCAAAAATACCTACGAACAAAGAATTTGAAAGTTAAAAATCTGTTCCACTCAGCTGGGTAGCTCGAGTGTACTTCTCAACCAGCCTTATTCAGAACATCGGCGGAAACTTAAAACTCAGAAAAAATAATTCAGTTGCTATGCTTCTACGGAGTTCACTCACGAATTTGATCAAAATGAAGTGCTCGCATGCCATTTGAATTCGAAATTAATTGACCAAATAATGCCATGTACGCTCCTGACAATAGACGGAAAGAAGCCAGAGAAGTTATCTATCGCAGTAATTCGAGTCTTGACTTGATTTATGGAGATCATCCGTCAGGGAACGGTTTGCGTCGCGAGTATGGGAGCCACGGGTCGATCGACGTGATCGGCGGAGGCGTCGAGCGGTCGCCTGCGATGGTGCACAACTACAATGGTGTAGCGGCGCCTGACAAGCCCGCAGGCTTCGGCCGCTCCGGGGACCGCCTCGCGGACGACACCGACGGGCCTCCAGCCAGAGCCAGCGCCAGCCCCAAGCCTCGCCTGAAGTTGAACAAGCTGTGGGCGGGCGCAGGCGCTGCGCTTTCTCGCCAAGCGCTGGATGACTCCTCGCTCTCTATCATGAGTGATGGCTCCAAAAGAAGGCAATTTGCTCATTATGACTGTCAATCGTTGATGGCCAATTTAAATTATGCGGCTGAAATCAGAGGAGCACTATTGAGCAGACGTCGTAATACAACCACTGGGGCTTCTGCTGCATCCCTGTTGGCAACGAGAGGACTGCCCCCAGGGGAAGAGGCAGTCCCAGATCCGGGCGATGGAAGATCTAATGAACTCCTGGAAAGTTGTCCATTCTTCAGAAATGAACTTGGTGGTAAGTAAACGCTAACAGGAATGCTTACAAGATTTTCTCACATAGATTGAAGGTCTAACAATAGAATTGAGTGTTCACACTATCACAGGGTAGAAGTTTTTTAAGAGTTGTACTGCCTATCATCTTGTAAAATGATGTAAATATTATTTCTCACAGATAGTAATTGTCCATAGTGTGATGTTACTTTCCACATTAATTACTTATTTATTCTGAACATATCTGCTCGCTTAAAGACGTATCTGGGTGCCTTGTCTAAATGAATATCTTAAGGAATAAAGTAGGCACTAAAGTACTATATACTAACATTAAGTCTTACTTTAACTAGAAATTGTAAAAAGTGTACAAAACAGTAGTATGTATATATAAATATAAGTGTGAGAAACTCAGTTTGTATTTAGTTACAATCACACTTATAGAACCTACCTACAATACATTACAACTTTACTACATGACCATTGTATCATCTGTGAATCAGGTGACACACAAATCCTTTTCTCACCACTGACATTGTACACAAATCTATGAATTATGTATAATTTAAACACATTTGGAATAACAAAAAAGTACCTATTACATTACCTTAATCTCATGTTTGCTTTGGAATTCCTAAAGCATGAATCATCATTTTAGTGGAATGTTATTGGGAGGCTGCACCATTACTTGATACCTGGCTTCCCTTTAAATTTTACCTGCTATAATGCAGTTGATCTTTAATAATAAATATTCCTCATTATTTCATCGCTAAGAGGCGACGTGGAAGGCCCAGGATGAGATGGCGCGACAAGCTCGAGGTACATCTTCCATCATGGCCTTTTGCAGCATTTGATCGCGAGGAGTGGAAGGAGAAAAGGGAGGCCTTTGCCCAGCAGTGGGACAATAATGGCTTAAAATAAAATAAAATAATAAATTATTTCATACTAAATGTCATGACAAAAACTTAATTTTGCAAATGTAAAAGTCTGTACTAATTCTGGAGATGGATATTTGTTACTTCTTCAGATTAAACCACTCAATCATTCAACCTCAAACATAGATTTAATTCTGTTTAATAAGGTAATCAAATAAAAGGGTTTAATCTAGACAGCAACGGTAGGATTAATTTAACAACATAAGGCTACCTTTTATTTCTAAATAATGTGCTTATGGCTTTACGAGCAGTGCTTCTATGAAAAAGTTCTAGGGTTATTCTCTCCCATGGGAACTGATTTATGAAATAAAAGCCCATGTTTTATTCCAGGTCTAGACTTACATCCATGCAAAATTTCAGATCATTCCATTTAGTAGTTTTGGAGTGAAGAAGTAACAAACATCCATCGAAGCTTTTGCATTTATAATTATAGTGTGATGCAAAAATTTGGATGAATGATTAGGATAGGATTCACACAGGATCTGTTTTGTTTCGTGATGGCATATGAAGTTGTAAGAGCGAGTTACTAATACTGTAGGCGCATTCACTCAAGAACAGATCCTCTTGAGTGAATGTCAAAATTTTTGCATCAATGGATGATTGTTCCATTCTTAAGTTTTAGTGAAAAAAATCAATCAGATTCAGCCTGTTCCATTCTAAAACGAACGAACGATGAATCAACTTAAATAAATAATGCTGGACAATCCCCACACATTATCATCCAAATAAGCAGAGCTTGTGTTATGGGTATTAGATAACTGATTTACTTTATGTAGTTGAATATGTTACATAGATAGATACTTTTAATTATACATAGAAAATATCCAAAACACCTGGAACAAACATTTGTCCTAAGGGGGAATCGAACCCGCAACCTCCGTCACGTCGCAGTCGAACCATCGCTCGCCGCGCGATATCGATCGTCAAGCTTAGATGTAGCCAGTCTAGACCTAGAATAACTTGTAGACTACTGTATATCACTATTACAGCTACATATCTTTAAAACTACGCAACAGATTTCTATGCGGTTTTTAAATAGATAGAGTGAATCAAGACGAAGGTTTATAAACCATTTGACACATAGATATCCACGCGCTCCAAGCCGCGGGGCACAGCTAGTCCCGTATAAAAGCAGACCCTACTACCTTACTATAAATTCATAGCATCCAACATAGCATTACCAACATTGTGAAAATAAAGTCAATGCTCATTATTTGTTTCACAGTGCAGAGTGAATGCAATAATTATGTGGCTGGTGTGGTGGTGCGTGAACATTGTGCGCCTCTGTAATTACTGTGTGATTTACAAATACCTAGTTTTTGTTTGCCTGTATTGTTCATGTTCACACAATGCTTTGACCAGATACGCAGAAGTCAATGGTTCTTATTATAACAGGCTATTCAGATGATAAATACATACGAGCGACCTTTGTGGCGCGGTGGGCGAAGGACGCTGCACGCAGACGGTTGCGGATTCGATTTCCGCTTCGGGAGAAATGTTTGTACGATCTGCAGATATGTTTAGGGTTTTATGAGATTAGAAAAATATCTATCTTTGTATTGTTTCAATTGAAAATACTATTTTATTTTAATTTTCTTTGTTAATAATCTATGTACCTAATGTATTACATATAGTATGTACTAGCTGCGCCCCGCAGTTTCACCCGCGTGGTGATAGATATTTTGGATAATATACAATATATCTTTATAAATTGTTATTCTGATGTATAAGCTATATTATTGTTAAGTTTCATTAAAATCCATTCAGTAGTTTTTACCTGAAAGAGTAACAAACATCCATCCATCCATCCATACTTATAAACTTTCGCGTTTATAATATTAGTAGGATTATGTTTATCTGTTATCTACTCGTAGTACTCATAAGACAAGCTCTGCTTAGCTTAGGGCGAGATAACACTGTGAAATTAATTTATCTGCCATTATTTATACATATTATATCATTCATTGTTGTGGGTCATCAGAGTCATCACATCAATGACTACATGTTAGGCTTAAAAATGACGTATTGTTGGTATATTGACGAGTGACGCATAGGCAACATTAGTGGCGCACCGGGCGTAGGTCTGCCTGCGACGCAGGAGATTGCAGGTTCCCGCGGGGTGGTTTCTATAATAATAAAAAACATGTATATCAATTATCTTGTTCCCTTAATTAATACAAGTTCTACTTCCTTAGGGGCTGGATGATGATGTGTGGATTGCAAGCATTTAAGCTGTTTCAGCCTGTTCCATTCTAAAGTTTTTATTTAGTTGTAAGAGCGAGTTCACACCCCCGACAGTATTCTGGATCTAGCAAAGAATTATTCTTAGTAAAAAATTGTCCTGTAAAAACGGATCCTTTGTATCAATGCGCCCTAATCATTGTCCAGGTCCAAGTCTAATACAATCCTATGAGTATATATGTACATACACTGGATTTCCCTACATATGGAGGGAAACAGAAAGATACGTGCGATAGATATAAAATTTTATTTGTGCATAATGTAAAAACAAATTTTTATGATATGGATGTTTTGCCTGAAATAAACTAATTTTATTTTATTTAATGTGGATTATTATAATTTCAGGCGAGGAAGAGCGCTGCGTTTCCCTCTGTAGCCGCACGGCTCGCGGGGCCATCCCGAACCAATCCGGGGGCTGGCACCGACCCCGCGCCTCCTACGGCCTCTCCATGCTGGAGTTCCAACCAGGACAGACGCATTGGAAGCATGGCTGCCCCTTCGCGAAGTCGCAGGCACCCCTGCCTATCGAGAGCCAGGATCTCGGGGCCTCGTATTATAGGAACTATTTTTACAATCACCGTGAGTAACTACATCTATTGATATTAAAGTTTTAAGTTATCTCGCGCATCCTACGGCCTGTCCACGCGAGAGTTCTAGCCAGGACAGACGCATTGGAAGCATGGCTGCCCCTTCGCGAAGTCGCAGGCACCCCTGCCTATCGAGAGCCAGGATCTCGGGGCCTCGTATTATAGGAACTATTTTTACAATCACCGTGAGTAACTACATCTATTGATATTAAAGTTTTAAGTTATCTCGCGCATCCTACGCCTGTCCATGCTAGAGAGAGCCGACCAGAACAGACGCATTGTAAGCAATAGCCAAACTCGATGTGAAATGTTTGCAAATAAACCACGGCACTAAAAACTTAAGCTTACTTGCTCGGCGTCGATTTTCAGATATAATTGTCAGATATAATTGTATAAAATATTTATTGAAATAAGGCTTTCAAATTGACAAGTAATGTAAACGGCATATAAAAAACGTAATAGGCAACCAAATGCGAAATATAAATACAAAAATGTTTATTCTCATTCGCTTATGGTTCATTTTACATTGTTCAGTGTTCGAGACCTATAGAATAATAGGAATACCTGTATTAGAACGTAACGCTCTTCCTTAACATCTAATCTCTTTCCTCAGCCCATCAGAACTGGTTCGGCATGGACGAAAACCTCGGTCCCGTGGCGATATCCATCAAGAAAGAAAGGGTGGAGCTTCGCAGGGGCGGCGGCGGCGACGCGTCCGTGCCGGCCTCTCAGCTCGCGTGGCAGTACCGACTGATTGTTCGGACCTCAGAGCTGTTGACCCTGAGAGGGTCTATATTGGAAGACGCGTTGCCGACTGCTAAGCCGAGCAATAACACGGCGACGTACAACACCAAAGATGTATTGGAGTATGTGGTCTCGGAGATGCAGACCAACTGTTTAAGGTAAATATGGCGCTAGGTGCGCCTTTTAACATGTAGGAATTTGTTTATTTAAAAAATCTGGAAGATTCTTTACACAACCTAAACGTAGAAAAAAACTCGAATACCCGTACCGATACATTTGTACTTACCTAAATTAGTATCACCTAACTCTATAATTGATATTATCGTCAACCTACATTAGTGGACGCGTATGTCCAGTAGTGGACTATTACTACTGGACATACGCGTCCCCTAATGAGCGCCATAGCGTCCTGATTATAACGTTAGTTGTGTTTTTTTATAATTAATGTTTCTTCTAATGGCATCTTTATTAGCGTATAGCGTAGCTACATATACGGTTAATTTTAAGAATATTGTAAACTGTTTGTGCCTTAATCAACTAAAAAGTTCAGTGCACCTACCTAAGTTATACGAAGTTAATTTTTCTCTGTGCTAAAAGCCCTTGGTCCGAAAAATATAAGCAGCCTTAAGCTATTCCAACTTTAAATTCTTAGTGAAGGCTCTGCATCTGGTTTGACAAAAGTCTACTAAATGCCATTTAATAAAAGCATCACAAACTGTATGAATAATGTTTTTAATAATATTTTCAGGCTGGGATTAAACGGCAGCGGCGCTGAAGAACAACTACTAAGACTAGACGAGCAATGCGTCACTCGATCCTACAAAGTCGGTGTCATGTACTGCAAAAGCGGACAGTCAACCGAAGAGGAAATGTACAACAACCAAGAAGCGGGCCCGGCGTTCGTAGAGTTCCTTCAAATGCTCGGCCAAACAGTCAGATTAAAAGACTTCGACAAATACAAAGCCGGACTGGACAACCGTACGGATTCCACAGGGCTGTATTCTGTGTTTGCGACGCATCAAGGCTGCGAGATTATGTTCCACGTGTCGACGATGCTTCCATACACGCCTAATAACCGACAGCAGTTGCTACGGAAGCGGCACATAGGGAATGATATAGTTACTATTGTATTCCAAGAGCCGGGGGCGGGGCCGTTCACGCCTCGCAACATTCGCTCGCAGTTCCAGCACGTGTTTGTGGTGGTACGTGCTATAGACCCGTGTTCTGAGAATACTCGCTACAGTATAGCAGTGAGTCGAGCCAAAGAAGTGCCTTTATTCGGACCGCCTATCAAAGATGGCGCGGTCTATCCGAAGAGTGAAGCGTTTACCGAGTTATTGTTAAGTAAAGTGAGTATATTTTGTTGCTAAAGTTAAGTATCATATATTATAAATGCGAAAGTTTGGATGTTAGGATGGATGTATTGGATGGATATTTGTTACTTCGTTACGCTAAAACTACTGAATGTATCAAGCTGAAATTTTGTATTAATGTAGCCCTAAGCCTAGCATCAAACATAGTCTACTTTTTATCCCATAAATCAGTTTCCATGGTATAGAAATAACCTTAAAATGTTTCCATAGAAACAACGCGAGCAAAACCGCGGGCAGAAACTAGTATTTCATACGTTTAATTTTTAGATTTTTTCTTTTAGTACGTTAAATATAAGTTTGACGTGAACCAGCATATTCTTTAGATAATAATCATGTAAGGTCTTCTTAAATTTCTTCTGTAATAAACAAACGTGCATAATTTCAGGTTATAAATGGCGAGAACGCCGCGATTCAATCACCAAAGTTTAGTACAATGGCGACCCGCACGCGACAAGAGTACCTGAAGGATTTAGCTAAGAATTATGTTACTACCACAACAGTCGAGACTGGACAAAAGTTCTGTGAGTATCTTCATCAGGGTCCACTGTTGGACCTGCCTCCCCTAATGTTTAATAAGAAATACAAATACGTAAGTGTCAATATGTGTTAGTGTTAAAATATCTTGTTGCTATGCCTATTCTTAGCACATACAACATTAATTTGTATGGCGATCAAGCTATTTTTTCATTAACGTTTGCAGGCACTTAGATCTATTCGTTACAAGCGTAAATTCTACTGACCATAGGTTAATGTAATAGTGACGTAGGTACTTGGGTTTACCTACATTGACTTTATGTAGGTATATAGTTTATTCCTCATCTTTTTTATCCCGTGTCGTTCGAGCTGTTTTTTATTTGTGTTCACGTTGTTAAATTGTCACTATACGTGAAAATCTTTAATTATCTCTCTGACGCTATTACTGATATTGACTCAGTTAGTATAAGCTGTTAATTTTCCAATAAATTTTATAAATATAACTTACGTTATTCTTTCCAGCACTTTTCTCATCGCTGCTCAGTAAAAGCGGCAACAGCTCAGCTAACAACAGCACGGTGTTGGCGCGCGTCGATAACTGCGCGAACGATGTCTTGGTCGGCGGAGCTTTGTGCTTTCATGTAAGTTCAATTTTATTACATATATTTTGTGTGCCTTGTGACTAACTTTGACGACCTCAGCGGTACAGCGAGCGAAGGTCCGCCTGCGACGGCTGCGACGCAGCAGATTGCGGGTTCGATTCCTACTAGCTAGCAAGCACCATGCTTTGTACCATGCTAAATCGCATGGTACAAATGCTTGCTACGATCTTTTGTAGTGGGTGTTTTTATATACAATAAAAAATTATCTACGTATGTTTGTAATGTTCAACTCTTCGTCTACGAATGTATAAAATGCCAAAACAAAAATGAAACGACGCCTAACGTTAGCATGTCACATTTGTGCTCGAGTCTGTTGAAGTTGTTACAACTTGTTCAGAAAGCCCATTCCATTTAATCAAACAATACGAATGAACATGTTTTTTTTTTATGAATTATAGGTTCAAGTGCAAGACGAAGCGGCGGGCGGGACCCTGCTGGACTGCATCATGGGCGTGTCGTCAGACAGCGTCGTGTTGGTGGAGAACAACACGCGGCAGGTCGTGCTGGTCGTACCCACCAACTGTCTGCTGGGTGAGTCTCTGTTACAATACCCTTGTTATCTATACCACTCCGACCGCGTCCCTCTGACCTCTCAAGTCGTAGTGTACGTACATAGAGTTTTAAAGCCGGCGCTGATTGACGGCGTCGCACGGCATGTCGTGGCATTTTGCCCTATTCACCAAAATCACCGCTGCACAGGAGGGTTGCTATTCTTGGAAACCGTCATGGTTATTAAACGGATATTTTTACTATAAACCATTTTCTTATTATTTATTTTTATGTATTCATTTATTTTGATTTATTAATTTATTTACATTTGATTTACAGTTAATTATATACCAAAACGTCAAACATTATTATTTTATAAACTAAAATAGGTAGGTAAGTAAATTTTTAACATTAAACATTCAAAATCAAATCATAAACACAATACAATAACAATCTAATAACCATGATTTGATTTTTCGCTAGGAGGGTTGTCTTGGAGACTCTACTAAGTGTAGTTTATTTGTATTGTTTGCAGGCTGGGTGCGCAGCGGAGGCTGGTCGCGTGTGTACTACCACCGCGGGGATAGCGTGCGCGTGTGCGGCGGCGGCGCGGCGCTGCTGCGGCGGCTCGCGGCCGTCGCGCCGCCGCACGCACACGCACTCAGTGAGATCACGCTGGAGCGCGGCGCCGCCTCACAGCTAGGTCTGTACCACTCAACACCCCACACGGTGATACATTATGTTAAAAGTAATTGGCATAAAAGCTGAGGCCAAACGAGCGTAAATTTTGTTTTGAGTTGTGAGTCGCGTATTTTCCATCGTATAAATTCTGCCCAGCAGAAAATCTGTTAAGCTGCCAGACGGGCGCTATTTATTCAGTTGTTTTATTCGTGTCGACTCTCACAATCTGTACCTGACATTACGCATTCCTCGCTCCCCTCACCCCTGCGACCACAATGCGGTTGGAACTATGCGTGTGAGTCAGTCGGTAACTCTTTTTGCGTCACCGATTTTTCTATTAAACCAAAAGCAGCAGAAATTACGCGACTGACAACTCAAAAATGTACGCTCGTTTGGCCTCAGCCTAGAAAAGTAAACTTGTCTGCTACTTTGGCTGCCGCTAGCCTGCATCATCCTTATGCAGCCGTGTAGGTCGCACAGTCGCGTACAGGCCGCAGGTAAATGCTTTATACAACGGTACCGCGCTATTCAATAAGCTTTTTAGTGTTCATGAATTTGATAATCTGTTATTTGTAAGCCTCTGGTTTTCCTTCAAATAAATATAAATTTGATAGAACTTAAATATAAAAAAAAAGTACCTACATTACTTTTGTAATCTGATTTGTGTTTGAAAGTTATAAATTGTAAATAACATTGTGTGCACAGGTTTCCACGTCCAACCGGACGGGTTAGTAACGGGCGTGGAAGGCGGAGGCTGCGCAGCGCGCGCGGGCATGCGGCGCGGCGCGCGGCTGCTGGAGGTGTGCCGCGCAGCCGTCGTGGCGCTGCACCACGACCAGCTGGTAGACCTGCTGAAGACATCCGACCCCGTCACGGTGAGAACGCTTTGTATAGGGTGCGCGCCACACAATAGATCAGCATCGTTTATCGTGTTCTATTCTCTCCAATGTACATGCAACGAATATAATGGCGTAAACCACGAGTAAATATACTTTCCAAGCCAACGTCACGATTAGGCGGAGCGTGACGAACGGGCGCGCGCGATTCAACACGTCGCTGATTAGACGCGCGACTCAGCAGTGACATAGGTCCGGCGGCGGCGTAGGCCATAGCGGCATCCTCGTTAGTAATCGGTCACTTTCTCTCCTCGGTGTACAAAGTGTATGTCTACTCTGTGCTTATTAACAAATCCACTTGTTGTCTATTGTTGCAGGTGACAGTAACCTTCGCATCGAGCGGCACGTGTCAATGCGGCAACAGCGTGGAGGAATGGGCGGCGCTGACGCGCACGGACGCGCACGCGCAGCAGCCGGGGCGCGGGCGGCGCGCCTACGAGCGCGGACACTCGCCGCCGCGCTCCGAGAGCTCCGGATACGGGACTGGTATACTCACTATATGTACTACAGTAGCTTGTGTTATGGCTACAAGATGACTGATATACTTAATACAACACATGACATCGATAGATATTTTTTATTATACATAATAACGACAAGAATACCCGGAACTTTGATCTGCAGATCGTACACACAATTAATTGTCCCGAGGCGGGAATCGAACCCGCTACCACCTGCTTCGCAGGCGGATTTTCGCACACCACGCCACAGAGGTCGTCATACATGATACAACAGCGTGGAGGAATGGAGGACGCGCAGTAGCTCAGGTTAATTCTACTTATTAATGGCTTGTTATGTATCAAACAGGGGGCTCTAACCGTAGCGGCCGCCGCTCGCCGTGCGCCGCAGCGGACAGCGCGGTCCGGCGTCGCTCGCACGCCGACGCTTCACCGCGGCACTCCAGGAATTCGATAAGAGCCTCCGCGAATACTTCGCTCACTGTAAGTATATCTATAGAGGGGTATTACTGCAGCGGACGAGCGGCGGCCTACGGTCTTCCCCAGCGCGGAACTTTCCGACAAATGTCGGTTGAAAGACCCCGGGCTAGTGAGCCATATGAACTGGCCTTGAAAAGGGAAGATCTTCCTTTGCGATATCTGGGCATTCCACTTTGAGCCCCCCAATGACCTATTGGGGGCAAAGGCACATAGGTTAAACATCAAACAGATGACTGATTGTTTTACCTTAAAGTGAGTTCCGGACCACTTCAAATGAATGAATGAGAGAATGAGAATATAAATA
Source organism: Eupithecia dodoneata (assembly GCA_947044415.1). NCBI lineage: Eukaryota > Metazoa > Arthropoda > Insecta > Lepidoptera > Geometridae > Eupithecia > Eupithecia dodoneata. The sequence goes on along the minus strand of OX345664.1, from coordinate 11,678,382 downwards.
AACAAAACAAACATGATTAAATGAAAGACAAAACAGATTATTTGCAATTAAGTCACAAAACGATCTCTGTCTCACGTAAGCACGTTACAAGCCCTAGTTGTAAGCACGCTACAGCCAAGATAGCGACTTCACTGCTCCAGATCTCAATTAAAAATCCCAGGCTTTGCTAACACACTGAGTCATACGTATGATTCTTATTTCAGGAGGAGCTAATGCGGCTAATGGACGCCGAGCTGGCACAAACGCCGCGGTCGAACAGCGCAGGCGGCACGCCCGTCATACCTAGCGTGCCCGGCGTGACGGCGGTCAGTGCAGTGACCGGCGTGACGGGAGTGTCCGCCGGGACGCCTGTCAGTGGACTCACAGGTATGACTCATACGGACTTAGCCTACCTAGCTCGGTTGTTCATTACATCGACCACGGAGGTATACAAGCAGCATCAGCACTTCGACCTAAGTAGGTTAACCGTGCCGTAAGCGCGGACCGGGCGCCTATAGAGGTCAGTGCATCACCAGCAGCCATTCAAACCGCATTCATTACCATCATATTAGTCGTAGTTTTATATACAATACAGCTATCGTTCCTATGCTCGACTATTAATACATCATCATACCAGGAAGAACTAACCGCGATTCCTACATGGTCCTTCGAAGCGAAACCTTCGAGCCGCGCTGTGTGCTGATTTCTATTACGCACCGGAAGTTTTCCGTCGTGCGGCTGTGTCTCTCACACAGCGTAGCTGTGTTGTATATTGTCGTGTACCAAATAATAAATTAATTAATTCATTGCCAGGTGTGACAACAGTAAACAGCGTGAACGCGCGGACGCCGCCGCTACCTCTCCCGGACGCGACAGCCTTGGACTGGGCCACGCTCGTGCACACAGCTACCAGAGCTATGCTACAGGTAATAGAGTCCATATTTGCAACATGCTCTGTAGTAACGAGACAGTAAACAGTGAATCTATTTCTGTGACAGCCCTAGACGTTCTCGTGTTGACCATACAACTTTCGACCATACAATATTTTTATTGGCCTCCGTAATGAGTTTATCTCACCTGGTTAATGACAGAAAAAACTTATATAAATTTACGATGATTTATATCGACCTTGCCTTTTAGCATGAAACTGATAGCTGATCGATTGTTACAGATCTGTGAAGAAACGCAGTACCCGTCCATAGAGAATTCAGACTCGACGTTAGAAACTATACCCGGCGATGTAGCTAACGATACCTGGACCGAGACTACACCAGTAAGTCTATATTATCTAGCGCTTTTATGGTTGAATAAGACGAGTCGTACGCCAGTTGGTCGCATGTTGTCTTCAAGAAAAAGTTCTCGCATCTAAGTGCGCCCTGCGACTTTGATATCAACCTATCTTGGCGACCTCTTTGGCGCGGTGGGCGAAGGTCTGCCTGCGACGCTCCTGCATCGCAGGCAGACCTTCGCCCTTGTTGCTTGTTCGATTCCCACCTAGGGACAATTGTGTGTACGATCTGCAGATATTTGTTCCGGGTGTTATTTATTTATTATCTTGCAAGCGGTTGAACCGGATTCCTACTTCTTTCATTATCTACTCCGAACAAACCAGTCCATAACAGAATAACTCAAAGCAAATTCCTTCACAGACCGCGGAACTATCGACATCAACCCCTCACGCGTCGCCGACGGAACAAAGCATCCCTTCACACAGCAACCAAATCAGCAGAGAGACGTGTGCGTGCGGACTGGCCGCGTGCGTGGCCGCGCTCGAGGCCGACGCACTGGCCTCGCATAGGCACAGGCAGCAGCTAGAGGACGAGGTAACGCCATGTCTCATACCACCTGTATCATTTATTGCGGGCTGGCGGCGTTCGTGGCCACGCTGGAGGCCGATGCACTCGCCGCTCACAGGCACAGGCGACAGCTGTAGGAGGAGGTAACGCCATATCTCATAACATCGTATCACACAGCAATCAAGTCGGCAGACTCGTTTGTATGCTGGCTGGCTACACGCGAGGCTGCGCTTGAGGCCGAAGCACTCGCCTCTCTCAGGTGCAGGCAACAGCTGAAGGTCGAGGTAACGCCAAGTCTCATACCACCTGTATCATTCAATAGTAAAATCAGCAGAGGGACGTGTGCGTGCGGGCTGGTGTCGTGCGTGGCCACACTCGAGTCTGACGCATATGCATACACAGACACAGGCAGACAGCTAGAGGACGACGTAACGCCATGTGTTACACCACCTGTTTCACACAGTAACAAAGTTACTGTAGAGAACACCTTAAACATTGGCCCGACAAAATTACTATTTTTCTCTTATAATATCAAGTATGGATGGATAACTTTCTTCTTCTACTAGGGGACAAAAAATTGAAGTGAAGAGAAAACTAAAAACAAATTTATAGTATACTTGACTTGTCTACTACCTAGTCCTTATTTTGTAAGCCTAAATAAATGAAGTTAGAAAATCTGAAATAACTTATCCAATTTCCTTGTAGGTGCGTCGTCTTCGTCGCCACAACGCGCGGCTGCGCGAGGAATCAGCGCGTGCCGTGTGGCAGCTCCGCCATTTCACGCAGTGGCTGAAGAGGACCGTCGATCGCCAGTGAAACTAACAAACCCACCACATTTATAATTTACAGTCGAGGATGAGTTCAAACGACACCTCACCGCTTGCGATATTGACCGGGGTGTTGGGGGCGGTTAATTCTCGTAGGTCATCTTGGCAATCTACTATCTTCACCAGCATTAAAGCAAGAAAAACGTCTTAAGACAATAGACGCATGATACGAAAAGAGAGACCTAAGCCCTCCTACACGTAACATATAACTCATCGGGCCAACTCTACTGCCATACGTGCTGTAGGGTATTCAAGACCAAGTTCGGTCTAGCGAGCCATATTAGGGCTCATGATAGTAACAGGTCCGTAATGTCTAGGGTCGCCGTCATCGAAATCGATGAGGAGGCCTATATATGTATTTATACAGTCGGGTAAACGACTCAGCAGGATTGCGAAGGCTCTGTTGTATGACAGTTTAATAGTAACATAGGGTAACCCCATAATAGTGAACACTACGGATATGGTCTTACTCGATAATTGTGAGGATAATTGTCTTTGTATTTTGTGTCATTAAATGGCGGCCTTGCTAGTGAAATCGAATTATTCGAAGACCTACTAATATAAAAAAGAAATCAATGAGAAAGATGGGGTAAACGGTTGATACCATTGAGGAACGGAGAGGGAATAATGTGCGAAACGACAGCCAAAACAACAGAATTGTTGTTATTCGTTACAAAATCCATAGATAAGTAGGGATACTCGTCATGTTCCGCTTTGGTTTAAACCACCTTAAATGCACCTATTCTTATAGGATTTAAGGTGCATTTTCTAAAATTATAAATTTTCGCGTTTAAAAGCCAGTGTAAGTCATAGTCGACTTACAAGAAGTATTGTTCATTTATGTACCACCGGCACTCAAGATGTTATGAACCAATCAGTTAAAACTCGATTTTATATCGTCACATTCTGTACCTTACCTAAGTGGTAGTGCTTTTATGAAAGCAACTTGTTTTTGTTAATATTTATTAGACCTAAGTTTGACCACAATCTCATCTGATGTAAAGATGTGGCCGACGATGTATCACGAAGGTACTTCAAATACCTGTTCACTTTATTGATATGATAGTTACTTGTCAAAATAATCTAGTATTCATGAGAACGGCAAAATATAAAACATTCAATATCAACTTGGAGCAAGAAATTCAAAAATGTAATGTCATTCGCCTGCTAAAACAAGTTGTTACGTTCAATATATTTCCAAAAGGACTCAAAGTACTCTTTAAAATAACACAAACATTTTTCGTTTCACTAAGTGTCTTATCATTATTATAACCGTCTGGGTTTTCCCTAAAATGGCAAATATATGAATGAATCCATTTGATAAGATATAATCATAATTAATAATAGATAAAAAATAATTAAATTGACTTCCTGAAAATGTATTAGGTTGTTGACTAAACTATAATCAAAATAATTAATTTGGGTATTACCGTTGATGTTTTGGTAAAGTTATCGCAATCTACGGGAATCTTGATAAAATATTAGTAATTTTTTAATCTTAAACGCTTACTTAATAATCTACACGAACACTACAAAACCATGTTACAATGGTACATGAAGATTATCCATACAAAAAATATATACTATGCCTAATAATTATAAATTTGTTCTCGTATAAATTATAGATGTAAATGTTTGATGATAAATAACATTATTAGGTCTCAGACGCGTCAATTACAACTATTATTATGTAACTACGGCTTTGCTACAATTTATTAATAAGAAATGATAACACCAATTACAGATCTTATGATACTATATAGATATAAGGTGATGTTTTAGAAGTTTAGAATAACGCGCTGTATCTTATGAATTCTGTGCCTTTCTTAGCTTCTAGAGAAGCGATTGATTTTGCGTACGATCTTACTAAGGTTGGGGTCAAAGGAGCGTCATTTTTTTAGAGCACACGCAAATTAAATGTACACTTTACAGGAATCACATTTCTTTTTGCGTCGCCGTGTTTCACAAACGGGACTTAGCAAGCTATATATATATATATATATATTTTAGGCGACTGACTACTCCAAAACTTCCGCTCGGTTGGCCTCAACCCAAATTTCTTGATGTAATTATGTTGTTAAGGAGTCTCACAAGTCGCCGGCCCGCCGACAAGTTGAAAAAACTATCGTTTGCCTAAAATAATTAACGTTTTATATCCTAAAATGTCACACCGACTCGCCGCGCTATGTCGGCGGAGTCCATTCGATCCAAAAATCATCGGCAACAGTTTCACGTAGTTTTATTAAAACTTCTGATGTACAGAGCCTCATTAAATAGGTGAAGCAACTAAATGGGAGATGAATAAAATTGCCAGAAATATCCACTAACTTACAAAAACTAACAAACATACAAAAAAAAACCTACAGGCGAATTGAGAACACCTCCATTTGTAAAGTCGGTTAAAATACAACTGAAAGTACCATTAATTATAAAGTCAGGGTTTCACCTGTTGATAAAGCTCTGGGACTTAGCTATGAAAACAAAACGAACCTTCCCCTTATGTAATTAATATTAGAAACATACATTACGTAGGTAATTTAATATTATTTGTGCTGAAAGATTCTCAAGAACTCTGATTCTACGTAATTAAATTGTTTTGTTATCATTATCGACTATGGACGCATACTGTATGATATCTAATCTGTGTTGAAACCGCTTCGACCTAAGACCTACCTAATAAGGTAATCTTTAGCAGCGGATAATCGGTATTAGTCGTTTTTTTCACATAATATACAAGGTGATTCAAGAAAGCTGGCCCCAAAAAATAACCGTAAAGTTCACTGTTGCTTCACGATCAACTAATCAACAGAAACCCGGTATTGTTCTTATTGATAAATTAGCAGCCATAAAAAACAAAACGGTCTACTATCCTTGCAACATTTCATTTAATTTTTTTTTTATTTTTGCTTTACAAATGTATATAAACATTTACTGGTGATAATGATGATGATTCTTTGTCAATGGCAATCGTGTCTGGTTGGACACTTCTGCCAGTGTCAAGTAATGAAAAATAATTGTATTTTATCAAGAGTGATCAAATTATGAATATTGTTTGATATTTTCACCAGAGCCTAGTTTGTTATGTAGCACGGTGTACCACATGCAGGTTGGCTTGGCTTGGGAGACGAGATGTTGGAGTCTCTCTTTCACCCCAACTTTTTACTGGTTTGTAGACGTGAAGGCCACCGAAAATCATGAACTTGACAATTTTTCTTCTCTACGATAACATTTATTTGAAGAATATTTAACAAAGCTAATTTTGTTACTGTATTCAGGAAACTATATTTTTTAAAGATTTTCTTGTAGAATCAAGTTTTGTAATAATTCTGAAATACCCGCTACTTTTATTATGGGTTATCTACAGCGGGGTAATGACCGGCGTTACGGGGCGTAATGTAACGTGTTGCTCAGCGAGCGTTCGTGTAGTCAGTACCTACGGGGAAAGAAGGTTCGCTCGCAACGAGCACCGAAAGGGATTTTAGCACACGGCGTAACGTATATAATGTATATTGGTTACGCCCCGTTACGCCGGGGACTACCCGGCTCACCACGAAGCACGTTTTGTATGCAGTGTCACAATGTAGGAGTAATTTATTGGTAATTAAAATGAGAGCTTTACTAGTTAGGTATAATTTAGGCGTATAGTGTTTTGGACGAAAGAATGTTGTTTTTGAATTAGGTACCGTATTTATCTTTCATGAGCAGCGACGAAAAAAACCTTTATTATTTTCACTATATCCCCATCTCAAGGCTAGGGTAAACTCAAGATAGAAGCCACAGTGAGATAGGTGCCTCGTTTTGGAAAAAACCTGACTTCCCAAAGTCGCTACATGATAACTATGACGACTTCTGGTGCGGTAGACGAAGGTCCGCCTGCGACGCAGGAGATTGCGGATTCGTAGTGCATCTATTCTGGGTTTACTCTAAACCAAAATCGTTTTCATTTTTGTTATTGTTCCTCCTCTACGTAAGGGCCCGAACTTTATCGTTTTCATTTTTGTTATTGTTCCTCCTCTACGTAAGGGCCCGAACTTTATGATTATCATCCGCAACAACGTTGCCCTTTGCTGGCAGGTACCAAATCAACTATCCAAACAAACAAAAGATATACGGAAAATAGTCGGATGTAGTTCAACATCTGTCAAGTTACGTCACGATGATAATGATAACTTCTGTCAAAACTGTCGATTAAAGTTTAACCGACGTTTATATTTTCTCTTTTAATTCGAAGTGCCTTTTACGCTGTTTGTCGATAATAATGCGTGTATTTCCTTCTAGTTACTAACTATTGTTGTAAGAATAATATAATATTGTGTTTCAAATATTTAATCACACAAGTTAATTGTTGCTAAGTGTCTTATTAATTTATAGGTTGTGTACTGAAGTTATTTAAACAACGACATTTTATAATAATTGTAAGAAACCGCTGTTGTAATCGATTAAAGCATGCAAGCATATAATAACAAGAAGCCAGGACCTCGAGTCTTGGCTTCTTTCAATAAATACAACATCATTATATCATATGACGTGATAAAAATGTATAACTTCCCGATGGATATCTTATTTTTCTGTTTTTTTTTTGTCTTAATTAGATCTTAGGTGAGATGAAAAGCGGCTAATGCTCTTGGATAAAGGACCACCGAGATCGTATTAAAGCCATTTTCAATAATTAAGAAATTATGATTATTTTTGTATTAAGAGTGACTCCCACCATCTTTTTAAGTATTTTTTATTTTCTTCTAAATTATTGCTTTTATTTTCATGAACCCACAATAAGTTTATTGTTTCGTATGTAGATATTAGTTTTATGTAAGTTTTGCGTTGTAAAACGCATTTGTATACAAGAACTGTCGCTGTTTTCGACGAGCTCTTGTGATGATTCTTCTTTTTATACGTAACCAAAGCAATTACTGTTAACATCCATATTTTTGAAATTTGGAAATTTTGTATCAAGTTCAATGTTTTATTTTTAAGTAGATAATTTTAGTTTTTTACTTTTCTGTAAATCATATAATGGACATTCCAATAAAAGTAATTACATACCAATTACTCGACTTTAATTTGCACCGATAGTAGTAAGACCAATTAAATAGTAAAATTAGATAATCTACCAAAACATTGTGGTGGATAAGATCAATTGATTGTATAAAAGCCACACAAGACAAAAAAAAAAATTCTATTAAATTGAAAATTCTATGGCTGAAGAAATATATGAATGAAGAAAAAAAGGATTGAGAATAGTATCCCTATCAAACATCAAGGGAAATAATGCTTTAGTTAGGCCTTGTTATACCTCTAATCATTTGAACAGGACTCTGAACAACGTCACAAATTACAAAGCCACAAAGGTAAGTACAACTAGGAGATATAGTGATCACTTTCGTTTTTGTTCACTTCAATCAAGGTAAAGTAAAGAAGCGAACAAGTAACCGTACATAGCTAGATTGGGATTTAAGGGTTTCTCTGGGACCCATATTATAGATTGCACGAACAGCCCACGCCAACATTGTTGCAGAAGAACACAAATACGGTGTCTATATCTGCAGCGTTCCCCAGCAGTATGCCATAAAACATCATCGTCATCAGCCTATAGCGTGCGCAGTGGACACTGCTGGACATAGGCCTCCCCCAATGAGCGCCATAGCGCCCTGTCTTCAGCTTGACGCATCCAGCATCTAGTACCTGCAGTCTTTCGCAGGTCTTCCCACCTGGTCGGAGGGTTTACTATACTACGTTTACCGAGTCGTGGTCACCACTTTAGTACCTATATTATAAAGTTATTATGTGGCGTAGGTAGGTACCTAGCCTAAATCTTAATTTGAATTAATTGAAAAACTAACTTGGGAAAATTCAGCACGTTAACCGGTATTTATCTTTTAATTCTTACGATAGCCAGTAGATTAGGGTAAGCAAGTGCTAAAACCCAGTTTAGATAATTTGATAAGGCAATATATAAATACTAATGAGCGATCGTATTGCCGCATCTAGTTTCTGAAAACGACAACAATGATCCGTGCTCTGGTACTTTTGGCCCTTCTGGGAGCCGCTGTCGGTAAGTTATTGTGGTATTAGTTTATTAGTTATTCGTTTATTCATATTTTTCAATTATATTTAAATAATAAGCAGTACATACCTACCTAGTTATTAGTTTTAAAACGCTCCCTCACTGCGAGCCACCCGATGCGAGTACCCATAATGTATGTTGACGACTGATGTGGCGCGATGGGCGAAGGTCCGCCTGCGACGCAGGAGGTTGCGGGTTCGATTCCCGCCTCGGAACAATTGTGTGTACGTTATGCAGATATTTGTGGTGTTCTGGTCCTATGTATGATAAAAAAATATCTGTGTAATGTATTGTATTATGTATATCAGTTATCTGGTACCCATAACACAAGCTCTGTTTAGCTTGGGGCTAGATAATGCTGTGTGGATTGTCCAGCATTATTTATTTTATCATTGCGAGATTCAGAACAATGTCAGACGCATTGTACCTAATGCTCAATTCACCTCCCGGTGAACGAAAGGGATACTGATCGGCCTGATATTTTGTATTGATTTATACCAAGATTTAGAGTAGGTAACACACACTAACTGTACTTTTTACCGAATAAAAGCGCGTATGAACCCGGGGCCAGAATCTATTTAGGGACAAAGATTACTTGTTCTGATTCCAATATCTTATGTAACCGCACAATTGAACGTGGTTGTAATGTGTTTTGTACAATACAGTACAATTACTCTTTATTGCACACCAAATAAAAACAGATACACGAGACAGGAAAAGACAAATACAGAATGTGTTGTACAATGGGCGGGCTAATTAATGGGCGGTTTGTACGTTAAATAAATAAAATAAAATTAATGTATTTTTGGTTATTTTTCAGCGGTCCCCAAGAACATAAACCGCATCGTGGGCGGCGTGGAGGTGGCCAATATCGAGGATTACCCCTTCATGTCCAACATGCAGTACGGGTGGTTCGGCATTTGGTGGTTCCAGGCCTGCGGTGGTACCCTGTTGAACGAAAATACTGTGGTGTCCGCAGCTCACTGCTACGAGTAAGAACTTTTAAATTTTTATTGTTGTGTAGATTTGTCCTAATTGTACCATGATAATTAAAACTATGCGCCCGCGCCCTGCGCAGTAACAAGCTCGCTCACGTCTCAGTATAAGCACGTCCTCCTCACGCCGCGCCGGCGCATACGCTATGCACGTTGGAGAGGTCCGTATCCTTGTCAAGAGTTAAAAAAAAAAACAAAAACTTAAACAGCCGTTACTATCCCACTGCTGGGCAAAGACCTCATTCCATTTCTTCCTATCTTGTCTCGTTTTATTTTATAATTTATGTAGATTAAATCAGTTGATATTCATGTTGATCTTTGTAGAAGACAGAAAGTACCTATTTTCAATGGTGAATAACATAACAACGAAAAAAGATAGACCCATAATTTTTGGAGGATTTGTAGACTAAATTATGAAATTTAATACAACATGCAAAAAAGTAGGTACACCTCAATAACCCAGTTTTAAAGTTACAGATCAAAAATAAAATAAAAGTTATTTCTTTTTTGCAAATTTCTAAAAAAATATTGATTTTACTACGCTAATGTACCGAAATTGTATTGTTTTCTTGTTATTTTATTAGATACAAACTAACCAAAATATTTTCAAAAATATAATTTACTCAAATTTAATCAATACTTAGCAGTACCCAATACTAATACTCGTATTTGTTGCGACCAGCCTGCGTCTCGCATGCTGCGTCTCGCAATCTCTATGGGTAATCTGGATTTATGTGACTCTTATAAATTATTTCTACAACTGGGCGAACAGGCAAAACACTTTTAGTTCATTTCTTGTTTTTTTTCTCTTGTTAACAAGTAACTTGTATATACATTTTAGTTTAAGAATATTTTAGTATCATAAGTGAAAACTGTTAGGCTTTAGTTATAAATAAATAAATAAATAATGCTGGACAATTTACACAGCATTATCTAGCCCCATGGTAAGCAGAGCTTGTGTTATGGGTACTAGATAACTGATATACTTAATACAATACATTACATAGATAGATATTTTTTATTATACATAGAAAAACGACCAGAACACCCGGAACAAATATCTGCAGATCGTACACACAATTGATCCGAGGCGGGAATCGAACCCGCAACCTCCTGCGTCGCAGGCGGACCTTCGCCCACCGCGCCACATCGGTCGTCGTATGGCCATGATATGCATTAACCGCTGTTTCTACAGATGCAATCTCACGGAATCTTTTTAAAAGTAGCAGTTAAGTAGGGTATTGTGTAAAAAATTTACAACTATCAGTTGCTACTGATAGTTGTCATCAAATCATGCAAAATTACAGATACTGGTACCTGCTGGTACCAGTATCTGTAATTTTGCATGATTATAATTAACACGACAGGACGAAGTCTTCGAATGTAATCTTGACAATATTACGGTATCTCCCGAGTAAGGAGATATCTAAAGGAGGGATGTATATTTTTTTGTTCTACTCTAATGATGTGGGGTATCGTTGGCGACTCGTTCAATATATAAATAAAATTAAATAAATTATGCTGGACAATTCACACAGCATTATCTAGCCCCATGGTAAGCAGAGCTTGTGTTATGGGTACTAGATAACTGATATACATAATACAATAGATAGATATTTTTTATTATATATAGAAAACGACCAGAACATACTGTGGGTGTAGGAAAATTATTTGTATTTTTGGGTTCCGTTTGGCCTTAAATTGCTATTGCTATTTATTTGTTGGAGCCGAGTCCCCCTGTTGGCAGGTAAACGGATTGTATTTGATATGTAAAAATAAAAAAAAATGCCAGTAGTAGTAACATAATAAACCGTGCAACTACTAAGCCGTACCCTGCGCTAGCTTGACATGGACTTTGCCGGCCTTATTTACCTAAGTAGGCTTGGTTTGAGTCACTTTTGAACCTGCATTTAACCCTAACCCGACCGAATTGATTTTGGATAGCCCAAAGTATTTTTTGTCATAACATATAGGAGAAAGGAAGAGCTGTTTGTGTGATGGGCATTCAAAGGGTGGGCCATGTATTAATCAATCACTTTTGATTTTCCCAGAGGTGACCAACCTTCTGAGTGGCGCGTGCGTCTTGGCTCCTTGAATGTGAACCAGGGCACTGAATTCCTCGTGTCTCGGTTGATCAACCACCCGCAGTACAGTTCGGCTACTTTGGACAACGACGTAGCTATCGTGAAGCTTGTAACCACTGTCAGCTTCTCTAACACGATCTCGCCTGCGCAGATTGCTGGTACCAACTACAACCTGATGGATCATTCCAGGGTCTCCGCTATCGGCTGGGGAACTCTTGTAGTATGTATTAGCTTATTTTCGCAGATAATATATGTAAAATTATGATTTTTGTTACACATGGATGCAACATTTTTCAAACATGCATTACAACTAATTACAAGCGATCAGAGCTATGTGTATATGTGTACCTTATTCATATATTTGACTGTATCGGAAAAACACGCAAAAAGAAATCATAAATCAACTTAAATTCTTCAAGGAGACATTTTGTATTATACATTTATTATTAACAAATAAGAACCACGCGCAAACCTTATAACCTACTTGGTATTAAAATTCTAAACGCTTTTCCTAACCTTAAACTCTGTTCTACAGCAAGGTGGGTCCTCTCCCACAATGCTCAACGAAGTGGACGTGTCTGTGATCAACCAGGGCGTGTGCGCGGCGAGGTACGCCGAACTGAAGTCACAGCCTGGCTTCCAGAACTGGCCTGATATCACCGATGGAATGCTGTGCGCCGGTATTCTTGACGTCGGCGGCAAGGTGAGTTTTTGTCTTTACCTTATATTTAAGTAGAGACCCGCCCCGGCTTCGCACGGGAGCAAATGCATGTATTATATTATACAAATATATCTTCCTCTTGAATCACTCTCTTCATATATACCTATATTAAAAAAAACGTATCAAAATCCGTTGCGTAGTTTTAAAGATCTAAGCAAACATAGGGACAGACAGACAGCGGGAAGCTACTTTGATTTATACCTTTACTATGTAGTGATATTAAGGTAGGTAACCTACCGACCGGCCTACCACTGCACTCAGCGGATAGAGTGCCTGTACCTACCGACCGGCCTACCACTGCACTCAGCGGATAGAGTGCCTGTACCTACCGACCGGCCTACCACTGCACTCAGCGGATAGATTGCCTGAGACTTATAGGTATTATAACTTTAATAAACATAGGTCATATCAGTTTGAATTCTGCCAAGGGAACATTAATTCCGTTTCAATCCTTAACCGAGTGTGAATGTTTTATTATATATTTGCCTGTTCTGGCGTAACGCGACCGATAATACGTGACGTATTTTCCGTCAGATATTACCCTTAGTCGTTACCGGTTACTGATTGTTTTTTTTCCTTCAGGACGCTTGCCAGGGAGACTCCGGCGGCCCGCTGGTCCACCAGAGGAACATCCTCGTCGGCATCACATCTTGGGGCTATGGCTGCGCGCACGCCGTCTACCCCGGCGTCAACGCACGCGTCTCTCACTACGCCAACTGGATCGTCGAGAACGCGCAGTAACTCTTCACCTCTCAAACGTTATGATAGGCTATACTCAAACTAGTATATACATACAACATATACATGTAACATCTTATTCTTATTTTTAACATCTAGAAGAATATCTACCAAGAACATTAGTGAACGAAACTGTTTGAGATTGCGTGTATTGTCGATTATCAAAAGTCAAGTAACATGATTTTTTTATAGTAAATAAATCCTTTCAACTCTATATAAAATTATTTAATTTGTGAACTCATTGTTGTCTTCATATTATTATGAAGTAGGCAACACTAACCCACGACAGTAAAGAAGTGTGAGGTACTCGCTCGCTTCTTAGGGTACCCTGCTAGATAACGAACTAGGCTCTGGTGAAAATTTTAAACAATCTTCATAATTTAATAACTCATTGATTTTAGAATTATTTACCATTACTTGACACTAGCAGAAATGTGTCCAACCAGACACAATTGCTACTATCTACGCCTACTTTTAGGCAGGCGCGGTCCCAGGCCAAGACTTTGGGGGGGGGGGGCGGGGTCACTTGGTCAGGGACCGGGGGGGGAGGTGGAATGTCATTATACAAAAGATATAAACCTTAATTTTTGTTACTTTTCTCAAACTACAAAATACAAATATAAATACAAAATGTTTATTCAATAATAAAGGATACATAGTCATAATCATATTTGAAGCCACCTTTTAAGTATTATGAAAATACTTGTGCTAGGTGGCTTCGCTCTTCCACGTCGACATTCATTCACATGTATCGTTTTTGTAGGCTTGACTCTATATAAAACTAACAATAGTAATTATATTTTAATTAGTAAAGTAAAAAATTAACTATTAGAGTACAAAGTAGGAGGGTAGGGCACAAAATATACACTGACATCTCTGACATCTCTAACAATAGACACACAACTTTTGATGTATGGTCCAAGGCAAGAAAATTTGCGTATTTAATAAAATTATATATAAAATTGTAGAATTTAGTATAAGTTTTGCGAAATAAAATAAAACCTATAATAATCTGTATAAAAAAAATTAATGCATAAAATTAAATATAATCAATTACATCTAACTAGTACTCTTCTTGTACGAAAAAATTAATAAAAAGTAGCGGAGCGAGAGCTGAAAATGCAAGACTTTTTTTGCAAGTTTTCGTATTTGGCAAAATTATCTTAATGTGAGCACTTGACTACTCAAGAAACAGAAGATGTACGATTTATGTATAAACCGCACAATTGCACTTCTGCAAGCGGTGCATTTTGGCCTACCTTAGCTTCGACCGCTCAGTACGCGTTCGACCGCTGTCCCGCGCAGTTATATCATGCAATAAATCAAGTATCAATTAAACATCTCTCTATCTCTTACCATCTCCATCTATTCTCAACTATCATCTAAAGGTGTAGGGCCGGAAACCTTACATCTTTATGGTCCTTCGAGATTTGGCCCGGCGCGCGGAGAAGTTTTTATTCAGGAGCACGCGGTGCAGTGACCTAGTAACGAAATCACGTGTTTCCTGGAAGTTTGCCGTGTGACGTGACATTAGCTATCAAAGTGACTATCAAAGGAATTATCATTTTATCATAACTATCAATTAGCATCATTCGCGAGAAGTGTTGTGTGCCTTTTTGTGAGTGTCATCATCATCATCAGCAACGAGTAAGGTAGTATTGAAGCCTTCGTGTCGTTGCAGTATCAAGGTAACAGTTCTGTGTATCTCGAGTGCGATAGCGAATCGGTTTAGTTGGCCTCCCACCAGCGGGTCTCACCGGCTAAACTGAGAAGGTGCATATATCGCGCAAGGGATCACTGGAATAGATCATAGCTTTACCTATCATTACCAAGCATAGCATCATCAAGTAGCTACCCAACTGCTACCGAGCGCAGAGTGATCATCAGCGCAGCATATCACTGTAAGTAGTAGAAAATGGAAGACCAATTAGACCTACTAACAAACCAGCAGCAAATCATTAACGAAGTAGAAAGGTTGTCAATCAATTTTGGGAAAGATGGGTCAGAGAGAAAAACACCGCAGTATGCCAAAAAGAGACTTGAAACTCTCAAGGCCTACTGTTCAGAATTCAGCAGGAATCATAAGAAGCTGTGCGAACATGAATCTGATCACCCCTACTTCAAGGACAACTTCTATGAGAGGTTCATGAAAATGGCCCAGGAATATCAAGGTATGATCCAACCCTTCCTACTAGCAGAGGACAAACCTTTTTTGAAGCCGGCGAGTCCCGGGTTAGCACGCTCCTTCGACTGGCCCGCTGCCGCTGGAACGGCGGCGTCTCCAGCTCCGCCGCGTGGAGCAAGCATCAATCAAAACCAGCAGCAAGCAGGTACTTCTGAACTGTCGTCAAGCAGGGTTGACAGAGGTATATCTAGCAAACTAGAGGAAATGTTAAGAAAACAGAAAAGCAATTTTAAAGCATTAGCAAGAGCAATCAGCAGCATCGATGTGTCTTCACTATCAGAGAAGTGGGAGTTCGAGGACGCTCTTCATACTATCCAAGGTCGGTGGTCCGTCGTTGACTCCTTACACTGGGAGATTGACAGCGAGCTAGTGTGTGACAACCCTATGTACGAGCAAACGTACTATGAGTATGAAGAAAAGTATAGCGCTATCAAAAAATCTATCAACAACAGCATGTGGTCGGCTCGGCATCGTGAGCAATCTACACCTGCCATGGAGATTCCAGTCTTCAGTGGTAATTATCATCAGTGGATGTCGTTCAAAGATTTGTTTACTGAAACTATCCACACAAACAGATCATTGTCTAATTCGCAAAAGATGCAATATCTAAAAAGCAAAGTAAAGGGTGCAGCAGAAAAGCTCATACAGCATCTTAACATCAGCCAAGAAAATTATGAAGTTTGTTGGGAGATTCTTCATCAGAGATACGACAATAAAAAGCTTATTCTCAACTCTCATCTAAACACTCTTTTATCAATCCCAAATATGCAGCAACAATCATCATCATCGATCAAAAAGCTTCACGATACAACAAACGAGTGTCTGAATGCCATCAAAAATCTAGGCGTCAACATTTCCCACTGGGATCCGCTTATCATCTATCTTTTGTCCCAAAAATTAGACGCGGATACCCATAATGATTACATCGAGTATGTACAAGACCCCAAGGACATCCCGGTACTGGAGGATTTCTTAAAGTTCTTGGATTCAAAATTCACTGCATTAGAAGCGTCTCGTCGTGGTCGTGGAGAAACATCAAAGTCAAATCAAACAACTCAATATAATCAACAGCAAGAATCAAACAAAAAACCTAATAATCAAAAACCATTTATAAAATCAAACAATTATCATTCTAATAAAAAATCATTCCAAGTATCGCAACAAAAATGCCCACAGTGCAACAGTCAGCACGGTATATTCCAATGCAAAATATTCAACGAACTAAAACCCGCTGACAAGCTTAAATCAGTTACGAAACTCAATTTGTGTGAAAATTGTCTGTATGATCATAAAGGCAAGGCATGTTTTTCGGAAAACCGTTGTCAGCAGTGCAAAGGTAACCATAACACGCTTTTGCATGAAGCCTTCGAAGAGCAGCCCGAATCCAGTACATCAAGAAAAAATTATGTGACGCACGTATCTCAAGACAACATAGCAGAGATCATCTTAGCAACAGCACTAGTCCAGGTAGTCGCGGAAGATGGTTCAATCGTGAAAATGCGTGCCCTAATTGATCAAGGGTCACAGACGTCGCTTATTACAGAAAACGCCGCACAACGCCTAGGGTTGGCACGACAGCGTTGCAAGGGAGTTATTTTTGGAATCGGGGCAAAAGAAAACAACTGTAAGGGCGTAATCACGATCACAGCAAAATCAATTCACAGCGATTACACATTCAGCACGGACGTACTTATTATGAAAAATTTGATCAATAATTTGCCAAATAGAACATTCCAAAAACCGACTTGGTCTAACCTTGAAGGTATTCAATTGGCTGACCCAGATTTTAATATTAGTCGTCCCGTGGACATTTTACTAGGCGCCGAAATTTACTCAAACATCATCCTCGGTGGCCTCATCAGAGAGGGTGAATCGACCCCTATCATACAGCAAAGTCGTCTCGGTTGGATAATCTGTGGAAACATGAAATCATATCATTGTAATGTCGTTATCAATAACATCGATGAAATCAGTAAATTCTGGGAAATAGAAGATATCGCCGAGACCTCTGCCATTAATATGTCAACGGAAGATCATTTCTGTCTCCAGCAGTTTAAGACAGAAACCCGTCGTCAGGAAGATGGTCGCTACGTCGTCCGTCTGCCCCTGAAACCTGAAATCAAAGAAAAATTGGGTGAATCAAAACAAAAAGCGGTAGCTCAATTTTATCAACTTGAAAGAAAATTTCAAAAGCATGAAAATATAGCAAAAGATTACAAACAATTTATAAACGAATATCAGGAATTAGGTCACATGAAGCCGAGCGTAAGTAACTCGAAACCTGCCTATTACTTACCGCATCATTGTGTGCAGCGCGCGGAGTCCACTACTACTGCACTTCGTGTCGTATTCAATGCGTCATCGAAAACATCATCAGGCTTTAGCCTAAACAATCTTATGTACAGTGGACCTAATTTACAAGCAGATCTACTATCATTAATTTTAAGATGGAGGCAGTACAAAATAGCATTCACTGCGGACATCGAGAAAATGTTCAGACAGATTCTTTGCCACGAAGAAGATCAAAAATATCAACTGTTAGTGTGGAGAGATGACAAAAATCAATTATTAAAAGAATGGCGACTTACCACGGTGACATATGGAACCAAGGGAGCTCCTTTCTTAGCCATGATGACCCTCAAGCAACTAGCACTTGATGAAGGCGAAAAATACCCAGAAGCAGCAAAAATCTTGGATAGAGACTTCTACATGGATGACCTTATCAGCGGAGCACACAGCATCCAATCAGCAAAGCAAATCATATCAAACTTGATTGACCTCTTAAAGTCTGGAGGCTTCAATCTTAGAAAATGGTCATCCAATGAGAAAGAATTATTGGATCAGCAAAACGACGAATCATCAGCATTATCATCATTTGACTTTAAACATCAAGAATCAACGAAAGCACTTGGACTTCGATGGGACCCCCGAGAAGACGTGTTTTCATTCCAACTGAAAATATCATCATCATCATCAAAGCCTGCCACCAAACGGTCACTTTTATCAGAAATATCAACAATCTACGATCCTCTTGGTTGGCTGTGCCCCGTAACAACCAAGCTGAAATTACTATTTCAATCAGTATGGAAACAAAACATTCAATGGGATGAAGAGATTCCCGCATCATTGAACGACGAATGGTCGAATATCAAGCAAGATCTTGAAGTTATCAACAAACTTCAGATCCAAAGGTGGCTAAAAAGTCATGAAAATGATAACATAGAGCTACACGGATTCTGCGATGCTTCCGAAAGCGCCTATGCCTGTGTTATCTACAGCAAGATCAAAAACACAGAAAAACCTGTGATCGTAGCAGCAAAATCAAGATTAGTGCCAACAAAGAAAATTTGCTCACTCCCGAGACTTGAACTCTGCGCGGCACTCCTATTATCAAATCTCATGAATATCGTCCAGCAAAACCTACAAGGACACAAAATCAAATCATATGGATGGTCAGACTCGATGGCGGTCTTAGGTTGGATTAACGGCGATCCTTACCGTTGGAAGCCATTCGTAGCAAATAGAGTCCAAAAAATCAACGAAATCATACCAGCAAAAGATTGGCAGTACATCAAATCAGCTGTAAACCCAGCTGACTGCGCGAGTCGTGGAATTACTGCAACACAACTAAAAGAGCACAAACTTTGGTGGTATGGACCTGCGCTGCTATTATCGCCACCTAAAGTAGATCAAGCAGTGGTTTACGACACTAATCAAGAAGTGAAAAATAAATATCTATCAAACACTATCACACAGTGTCAAGGCGGTGACGTCATCCGTGAGCTCATACAAAAACACAGCTGTCTCACTCGCGTGACGCGCGTTGTCGCGTGGATGTCACGTGCATCAAGTTATAAACGCAACCGCCGCCAGCCTGCATACCTAACAGCGCAAGAAATTAATTTAGCAAAAATAAAATTAATCAAATGCGTACAGCATGAATCATTTTCGGAAGATATTAACGCATTACAAAAGCAAAAGAAATTACCATCAACCAGCAAGCTTCTCTCATTGAACCCGTTTCTAGACAAAGATGGATTATTAAGAGTGGGTGGCAGAATAACAAACGCCAATATCAGAGAAAGCATGAAACATCCTTTCATAATCCCACACAACCATCACTTCACGGACATTTTGATCGATAAGGCTCACAAGGTGACTCTACATGGAGGAGCAAGGTTAACCCTGAATCATCTTAGACAAGAAGTGTGGATTATAGGAGGAATCAGAGCGGTCAAGAAACGTGTTCACAACTGTATCACTTGCAGAAAGCATGAACCTATCAAGCTCAAGCAAATCATGGGAGAGCTACCATCAGCTCGTTGTAACCCAACACGTCCATTTTATCATACTGGAGTGGACCTGACAGGTTTCATCGATGTAAAGGCGAACATAGGTCGAGGCATAAAAACCATGAAAGGTTATGTAGTAGTCTTCGTTTGCATGGCCACTAAGGCCATACACTTGGAGCTGGTGTCTGATCTAAGTTCAACAGCATTTTTATCAGCACTACGACGTATGGCAGCCCGGCGAGGTACCCCGCGCCACATCTACAGCGACAACGGAACCAACTTCGTCGGAGCCAATAAACGCCTAGAGCAGGAAACTATCAACCTTAAAAGCACACTAGATCATGAGTTTTACTCAACAGTGGCTGAAATGCAGATAGAATGGCATTTCAATGCTCCTTCCTGGCCCAGTGCTGGGGGACTATGGGAAAGTGCAGTCAAAAGCCTTAAACATCATTTTCGTAGAGTGATCGGAGATCAAAAGCTCACCTACGAAGAGCTATCAACACTTCTTGCACAGATTGAAGGATGCCTAAACACGAGGCCTTTATGCGCACTCAGAGAAGATCCAGATGACATCAATTGCCTAACACCATCTCACTTTTTGTCAAGCGGCCCAGTTCTTACTATTGTGGAAACTGAAACAGATCAACGCACCAGATGGCAATTAGTACAAAAAACTTTCAAAGATATCTGGAAGAGGTGGCAAGCAGAGTATTTGTGTCAATTATCAAACAGAAGCAAATGGCAGAATGCAGAAGCAAACATCGAGCTAAATGACATCGTAATCATACACGATGCGAATGTACCCACCGGAAAATGGGCCATCGGAAGAGTGGTAAAGCTTCACCCCGGAAAAGACGGATACGTTCGCGTAGTCACGCTTAAAACTAAGAATGGTACTATGAGAAGACCAATAGTAAAACTATCAAAACTGCCAGTAAATGAGCCTTCAGCAAGAGTGGAACAGCAAGAACAAAATAAACAAGCACAAAAAGAACAAAAATCACCGACAAAACAAACAACTCAATCTAATTAAATTATAAAATTTTGTAGGGCTACTGATGATGACAATGATGTTATTCATAACGCCCGTCCAATGTTACTACAAGTTATCAAATATCAACAACAATCAAAGCATTTATTTCGACAAATCATCATCGATGAACCTTGTCCGAGACGAGTGGAAACTTATCGTTAATTATGACATGGACCCATACCGGCACGGAATGCAGCTATTCACGAAATATATTTATCATCTAGAAAGCATGGGTTCAACAGAATCAAAACAAAATCACTGTGACGTCGTCTTACTACAATTACGTCACGGATTCGAAGAAATACAGTATTACAACAGCTTGATGCTCGGCAATCACACACATGCAGCACGACACCGCCGCGGCCTTATCAATGGAGTTGGATACCTGGCATATAGCCTGTTTGGAATACTGGACGAACAGTACGCAGATCAATATAATATAGCGTCTATTCGAAACAATCAAAAACAATTCGCGCCCTTATGGAAAAATCAAGCAACAGTCATTGAATCAGAATATAACCTACTGAAAAGAGTGGAACAATCAATGAATAATCAGTATAAATTATTCGATCAAGAAATTATCAGACTAAAGAAAAACTCCAATACTCTATCAAAACTAATCGAATCAGTGGCTAATAACAATGATTTTGCCTTATCATCAAACCAATGCACAAACAACATCAAAAAATGTTCAGCCCACTGCTGGTCGGAACTTAATCACTTGAATACATACCTGTATTTTATTTGCGATCAACATACCATAAGAATCATATGCGAGCATCAAGTTACGGCTATATCTGTAAGCAAGGCCGGCATTATGACACTTGGAGACGGCTGTCTCCCGGCGGCGAAGGCAAATCCGCTGCTCTGCGCGAATCTCGCACCCGCCCGCATCCGCGCCCGACCCCGCGCCCGCTACTGCGCCGGCGGCGGCGGCGGCGGCGCGGCGGCGGCGCCCCAGAGCGAGCTCCCAAACAACTCCGGCGCCGCGGCGCCGACAGCAACAGTGAGCACCAGCATTATCAACAAAGACAATCAAAGTGCGTGTAGTAATTTTGTAGACGCAACTACTTCGCCTATTTTTATAAATCATTTTATTAAAAGTGAAGTGCAGTGATTGAAATATCATAAGCTGGACATTATTAGAGACTTTGCTTTTAGTTTGAATTTTTATACATACTTTTACTAATTTGTTTCTATCATTTAACATGTATCAATTTTTATAATATTGTTAATCATTTTGAATTCTTCTCCCTCGGGAGCATGTACGATTTATGTATAAACCGCACAATTGCACTTCTGCAAGCGGTGCATTTTGGCCTACCTTAGCTTCGACCGCTCAGTACGCGTTCGACCGCTGTCCCGCGCAGTTATATCATGCAATAAATCAAGTATCAATTAAACATCTCTCTATCTCTTACCATCTCCATCTATTCTCAACTATCATCTAAAGGTGTAGGGCCGGAAACCTTACAGAAGAAATTGTCGGCGAGCGGAGCGAGCCGCCAAGTTTTTTGCTTTTTTCTATAGCCAGAAGGAACAATTGTTATTGGTTTGTGGAACTAATCGCGAAAATTTGTTGTCTCCTTAGATTTTTATCTGATTTGCGCTATTTGTTGTCGTAATTGTGTTGATAGAAAAGGACTGTAGCAAAATAGGTGCCGTTGCTTTGGCAGAACTGATACGCAACATAATAAAACGCCCAAAACATGAGTAATATCGGCGAGCGGAGCGACCCGAGGAACGAATCGTTGGATAGTTACTCCCGCTGTCGGTCAGTGTTTTGAGACTTGTCCACAGTGGCGCCGCCGCCGCCGCCGCCGCCGCCGGCCTCGTCCGCTGGAGCGCCGTCAAAGCGGGTGGAGCGCCGTTGACTCCCGCCGGAGTCTGTGGCACTTCTCTGTATAGTGCAATGTGTCATGACGTCACTCATTGTGAACGGTTAACAGGGAATAAAAGCTGTTTCGCAGGAGAATAACGCTGTAAACACGTAGGTTTGTTTGAGAGTTACGTATATATTTATATTTTTTTAATTGCCAGCATTGACGGGTTCGAGACGTAGCTGTGATAACGGGTTCTATTAAAAAAAAAAACTTCAATCGGAGCAATAGTGTCTTGTCTACCTATAGAAAAGGGATCACTAGGTCCTCATGCTACGAAAGCTAAGCTTACTCAGGGAGATAATGTAGACTCCATCAAAGCTGAGCGGATCAAATCAAAGCGGCGGTATGTATGAGTATATATATCGTCTCTGCTCAGCTTACTTGGAGACCACCGAGTGGAGGTGTTTCATATTTTTATGCAAAAAAAACAAAGAAAGATAGAAGCGCAGATGAGAATTGTGCCTCGCAAGCTAGCGACGTCACGCAGCGGGAACGAGAAGAGATGAGCGGAGATAATCTGTGCCTCGCTAGACCATTAATCTCAGCAAACATCCTACGCTTGCCGCCCGCAGCACAGCCGCCTCTAGCCAGCACACTCCGCTACGGACATCTCCGCTCATCTCCGCTTTGGTAGAGTCTGTGTGCGCAGGCACTCCACCGCCAGCTGCACGACGCGCTGCAAGAGAACTGTTCAGAGATAGAGACTCACGGCACGCTGCATGTCCTTCTGCACCTCGTGCTGTACGTCAGCCTGCTCGGTGGCGCGCGGCAGCTGTGCTCGCAGGCAGTCCACCGCCAGCTGCACGACGCGCTGCATGTCCTCATCCGTTGCTACCACGCCGCAGTCTGTGACGTACATTCAGTATTATGCCTGATCATTGTTGTTGTTTTCTTGTAGAACATTAATTTAATTATTCTATTTAGTTCCGATGTACAACTAGATGGGCTAAGAGAACAAACTAAGGCTAGATCGCACTGACGAGAACGCATGGGATGTATAATAAGGTCGATGCGGTTTTTGTGGGCTCTATAGAAGGAATATAAGAATAATAAAGGTGTCAGGTGAGCGAAAACACGATACGACGCGACGGATATTTTTCGTTACTTGGACAGATATATATTTTGATTTGAGTACCTTTCATGTCTTCAATGATATTAAACTGGTCAAGGTTATTGACGGCGTCGGCCAGGAGAGGATGCTCGGCGTCGATCAGCGAGTGCACGAGCGAAGTCATTGTCTCTTCCGTTTCTGCGAAAAACTTACTTTATTAAAAATAATTTATATGCACCAGCTTCTGCCTGCGACTTCGCGCACGACCGCCGTGGTTTACCTGCATAGAACGTCACCTTAATAAAGAGGTGATAGAATACACAAAGGTATCTGCCGCCCTTCCTGTGATGAGTTCACTTAGTCGTCTCTAACGACACAGACTACGTTGTGGGACAATAAATAAATAAAATAAAATGTCTATCCGGATATCCATGGATCCATATCTGGTTAGTAAACACACAAATATATAATTACAACAATTGAAAACCTAGAATAATAATAATATTATAATATAACATATGCATGCATGTCCCTTTCCCAGAGCCCTATAAGAAAGATATAAATGCAACAAACGGATCTATTATGTGCATTACTCTATCTTTAATAAATGTCCAGAATCTATTAAAGACCTCAATGGTAATTTATTTAATGAAAAATTAAATAAGTGGCTGTTTGACAAATGTTTCTATAGTGTAAACTTATTTATTAATCTTAAGTAGCAAAATGTTTTGACAATGATTGTGAATTAATTTGAAAGTTAACTATTTATTTTAGATTGTACCTATTTATTTTCATTAATTATTTTAACTATTGATTAATTTAACGACCATGAATCACTGCGATTTAATATTTGCACACCTGCTTGCGGGTTGAATACATTTGACTCCACTCTAGTTATAAAACCTGACATGTACCTGTAATAATGTGTTCAACAAATAAATGGTTTGATTTGATTTGGGGTAAGATCACCGACCATTCGATTGCCACCTAGGTACCTATCTCATAGAAATGCGCGGATGACAAGAGGGCAGCGATCGCCGGGCCGACCCTCTTCTGCAAGGGCTCGGCGCCGCCCGACACGTCCTTGAGCGCGGCCTCCAGCTGGCCCATCACCTGCTGGTTCACGTCTAGAGGACCCTCCATCGCTGCCACCTGCAATGTTCCTTTTATTTATATAAAAAAGGAAACACAATAGTGGTTTAACAGTATGGGAGTGTACGAAAAGAAAAATGCAGAGTCATCTAGATTATTTATAAGCAGTTTCTACCTGCAGCTTCGCACGCATTTAAGGTTATTTCTATACTAATATTACGTACAAAAACAGTAATATTATACTGATAAAAAGTAGTATATGTTTTATCCCAGGCTTAGAACTACCTGAATGCAAAATTTCAGCCCAATCTGTTCAGTAGTTTTGGCGTGAAGAAGTAACAAACATCCATTGCGTAATTTTCTAGCGCAAGTACTCAATACTTTCTCATCCTTACTTTATCCGTTCAGCACTTGTTACTCACATGGTCTCTACAAAGTCGGTCAGCTAAGGCGGCGAGTGCGTCGAAGGCCTTTGTTTGCTTCTTGTACTTCGTGGGATCGCCTCCAGACTTTGAAAGCCACTTCTTTACTAGCTGGTCCACCACTTCGTATCGAGTCTTTGCTCTGAAGGTAAAGTCATCTGGGTTATACTTTTATTTTTAATATGGTAAAGCCACCTTTAAATAGCTTTTATAAAATCAGTGTCACTATAATGAGGGATGGCATAGATGTCTATAACACAGGCTTTATAAGCCTAGCGTAGAAATCTAAGGCTAGCCAAATCAATCTGTGTCCATAGATTTAATAAGCACCACTATTTGTTTCATTTAGATAAATAGAAAGAAGAAAGAAAGAAAATACATTTATTGATTCACAAGTAGGTACAGCTTGTCACTAAATAATAATAATATATAAGTAAACAAGAACATAAAGAAATAAATAAATTTAACTACGTATGTATTATATACAAGCGACAAGCGACTCCACAAAGCGAACCAATAGGTCCTGTCTCAGCATAATTTTATAATGGAGCCACCCGTGTGGACGCGCGCGCCAATGGTTCTGTCAGAAAACCAGCGTTGTTCCGCGCCACGCGTGGTTCAGCACATAGCTGAGTTTGACCCTTTTTGGCCAGCAGGCTGGCACGGTAGCCATGTATTATTATTATTTTTGTTTTTCTGCAGGCTTATTATATTTATATGGGTGGGTTCAACTATCTCATAAGTTGAACTCACCCCGACGTAACCAACGGTAGCTGTTCCGTAAGGTCCTTGAGCGGTTCGTTGGCCAGCTCCCGCGACAGCCGCAAGGTGTCCAGGCACTCGTTGACAAGCGACGGCACTGTCACTTCGAACACATTGATAGTTGAACTCACCCCGACGTAACCAACGGTAGCTGTTCCGCAAGGTCCTTGAGCAGTTCGTTGGCCAGCTCTCGCGACAGCCGCATGGCGTCCAGGCACTCGTTGACAAGCGACGGCACTGTCACTTCGAACACATTGATAGTTAAACTCACCCCGACGTAACCAACGGTAGCTGTTCCGCAAGGTCCTTGAGCAGTTCGTTGGCCAGCTCTCGCGACAGCCGCATGGCGTCCAGGCACTCGTTGACAAGCGTCGGCACTGTCACTTCGAACACAGCCGATTTCGATTCCAGAGGGGTGCTGGAAGAATAGGGGATTTTATTTTCTTACGAGCGTCTTTTCTAGAGCTTCCCCTATAGCTCCATTATAAAAGACGAGTAGATGTACTCCATACTATAATAGGCTCCTTCGTTTCTCTTGCCGTTCCCGTATATGCCTTACAAGTTCTACGTAAGAATTTACAATAGTAGTTATGTCTAATTATACTATAATATTATAAAGAGGAAAGGTTTGATTTTTGTTTGTTTGTAATGAATAGGCTCCGAAACTACTGAACCGATTTGAAAAATTCTTTTACCGTTAGGAAGCCACACTATCCATAGCGAACAAAGGCTATATTATATTTTCAAAAAAATTAGGGATCCTAATAAAACTCCAATAATGTAACCCAAGGTGTAAAAAACTGACCTTAGAAATTCCTTACATCGCGTGCGCTGCGAAAACTATTGATGATAGAACAAAGTCATGTACTCGTACTACAACATTGCAGACCACATCATAGTCAAAATAAGTGTTTTTTATTTTAAAATTTATAATGCCGCCGCTTGAAAAGGCTCTTTATTTTTACCGTGGTATTAATCCGTATCAAAATAAATTACTTTATAATTAAGACTGCTTCTAATACCTTAATATTACTTTTTGAATTATTCAATTCGGACATTCCATTCGAAAGATATCACGAGTTTCTAATACTTACAATTCAAAAATGTAGGTAAGTAGGTATTAGAAAAAAGTCGCGTGGCTCACACTCGGCTAATTATATGCGAAATAGGCGTCTCTGGGATACGGGTAAAAAAATAATATTACGAATAAAAAAATAAATAAATACCCGTGCGAAGCCGGGACGGTCCGCTAGTGAGAAATAAAGTGGCACTCACATGGGGAAATATTTGTGATGAAGACGCTTCTTGGCTCTTGGCACCATGAAGAGATAGATGGGCTCCTCCTCCTCCTCCTCCGCTTCGCCGATCGACATCGTGGACGGCGGGAGGTAGGATAGCGGCTTGAGGCGGAGAGACCGTAACTCTTCTTTGATGCTCTGGTGGAATTATTACTAAGAGTCAAGGGACTTTTTTTAACGCAAAGAAATAAATGTACAATAACAATAAAGTAGATTTGACTATAGTATAATTATAAGTATTAATACAACACAATGTGTGTAAACTTGTTGAAACGTCGGGAAAAATAGGTAAATAAACGCGTTAAATACCTATTGTATAAATACTTATAATTAGGTGTTCAGATCGCGTAAGTTTAAACATATTGACGATAGTACCTTACAACAATTTAACATTGATAACCTAGCTCAAGTACCTATGGTACAATTTAACATTGATAACCTAGCTCAAGTACCTATGGTACAATTTAACATTGATAACCTAGCTCAAGTACCTATGGTACAATTTCAAAGCATTAGATTCATGCCGCAAACTAAGGACATCAGTAGTCTTATGAGCATACATTGCACGTCTTTTCCCATAAATAAATCCATCTGCATATCCTTGAAAAAGAGTTTAAAAAATTATTCATCTGTAGATCTGTGAGAATTAAGTATAACAAGAAATAGAACAAAAACCCAGTAAAAGAAGTAGTCTAGGTGTACCGCAAGGACAGTGGAGGTCGCAAATAGAGGCTCTGGCAGGTAGACTTAGTTCAGCAGCTTATGCAGTTCGATCAATTAGATATATTACCAATGAAGACACAGCTAGGATAGTTTATTTCAGTTACTTCCATAGTATTATGTCTTATGGTATTTTGCTTTGGGGACAGGCAGCTGACATCCAGACCATATTTGTTCTTCAAAAAAAAAGGGCGGTACGCGCTATTTATAAATTAAAGCTACGAGATACTTTGAGGGAATTATTTAAAAACATTAATATTCTGACTGTAATATCGCAATACATCTATGAAAATCTAATGTATTATGAAAAAGTGTGATGTTCACAATAGAAATACAAGAAACAAGAACAAGTTACACATCCCGTCATTTAGATTACACAAGGTAGGGAAATCATTTATGGGCAATAGCGTGCGCTTCTATAATAAGCTTCCATCTGAAGCCACTGAGCTCCCTATTCGTAAATTTAAAAATTACATAAAACTAAATCTCATCAAGAAGGCTTTCTACTCCATAAATGATTAACCCAATGATGTTAATGCTTGGCCAGATGTCGCTCAGTTTCGCACCGACAATACCTAGTACTTATGTAAGTTTTTGTGTTGTGCATAGCTTTACTTAAATATTGACATGTATCGAATCATATTATATTTAGACTTAAATAGGCAAATAACCATGTATTAGACATATAAGAGATGAACATGCTAGTGGTTTCTTTTCACTTCTTCCACTAGTGGACAAAAAATTGAAGTGAACAGTAAAATAATTTTATTTGATAATAATTAATATATAAAATATGACTTGTCTAAGTGCTTATTTTGTAAGCCTAAAGAAATAAATGATTTTTTACTTTACCTTGATGTGTTTCTCCTGTTGGGCGCGCACTATCTTCAGGCGGACCACGTCACGCTGGTACTGCTCGGGCAAGTAGTCGCCAGGCATTTTAGACGGGTCTTTGAGTGGCTGGCGATTACAACAACATTGTTTTTATATATCTTTGCATTTATTAGAGGTACACCACATTATACATATTGTCAAAAATTAAAAATGTCTATCAGACGAATCTAAAAACAAAGAAGCATTAATAAATAGATAGAGCAAAGGAAGAGGTATCTACATCTGATGAAGAAAGTTTTTAAGAAACATTGATACTAATATTATAAAGAGGAAATGTTTGATTTTTTGTTTGTTTGTTTGTAATGAATAGGCTCCAAAACTACTGGACCGATTTGAAAAATTCTTTCACCGTTGGGTTTTCAAAAAAGTAAGGGATCCGTACTAAAATTATTATTATTTCTTTTATTATTATTAATTATTACCGTATTTATTATTTTTTTTTTTTATTATATCAACTTGGATATTATGTGTACATATCATAGGTTTATATAAATTTTAGATACATAATATAAGTGGTTTAAAATGTTGTGAAATGGTAGGAGTAAATGAACTATTACATAGTATAGGTAATTTCCTGATACCTATTTTGTTTTGCACGAGTGCCAAATTTTAAGCTAAAATTTTTCTTTTTCTTATAATATGTCTTTAAGTTGTTATTCATTTATTTATTTATTCTATTCTTCTTAGCCTCTATAATGGCACTTTTGGTGATGTCGTCCTTATTTGTCTTAATAATAATAATGTAAATCCGTTCATTGGCTGTTAGTGATAGTTATAAGATAAGTTAATTTATAATTAAGAGCTGTGGATTTTGTTCATTAATAAAATAAATAAAAAAAATAAAAATAAATAAAACCGTGCGAAGCCGGGAAGGTCCGCTTGTACTAAATAAAACGGTGAAACCCCGAGTCAGTAATCTGATCATTCATATCAGTGGGACTTAGTAGTGGGACTAATGGGACTATAAGACTGGCAGGTCAAAATTGGTGGGACCACGAGTCGGTGATCGACTAATCAACTGAAATCTCAATAATTATGTTTTGAACCGGCTATTTATATATGTATATGGTTATAAGCCGGTGTAATAATATGATTATTCCATGATCATGGCGTATGAAACTGTGCAGAAATATTGGATAACGCAAAAATCAAATCATGGTAAATATCCCGTTTCAAATGACTAGTTTTTATGACAAAATTTAATTATTATTATCAATCTATCACGTCTGCTATGTAGCAGTAGAAAGTGACCGTAGTGGGACACCCAGTGGATAGGTACACGTACCACAAAATCTCATCAAGAAGGCTTTCTACTCCATAAATTATTATCTCAATGATGTTAATGCTTGGCCAGATGTCGCTCAGTTTCGCACCGAAATAATTTGTTGTTGTGCATAGCTTTACTTAAATATTGACATGTATCGAATCATATTATATTTAGACTTAAATAGGCAAATAATCATGTATTAGACAAATAAGAGATGAACATGCTAGTGGTTTCTTTTTCACTTCTTCCTCTAGTGGACAAAAAATTGAAGTGAACAGTAAAATAATTTTATTTAATAATAATTTAATGTATAAAATATGACTTGTCTAAGTGCTTATTTTGTAAGCCTAAAGAATAAATGATTTTTGACTTGACTACCTTCTGCGGTAGAACATCCGCTTGGACGGCCGCAGCCAGCCGGAGCCTGTTGGAGTAGTTGTGGAGATCAGTCATGTACTTCTTCTCCAAGTCACCATGCCGGTCCTAGGATAAATAAAATAATTATATTCGTTTATTGATTCAGACATAAGGTACATCCATATCATGATTAGTATAGGTACTTGAAAATGACATCACGGTCAAATTACATGACATATTTCACATGAACACTTACAATTTAATTTATACAATAAATTTGTTTCGCATAAGGGTTCATTGGACTTGACATCCAGTGCCTTTGCAGGCTACTGCAATATCTTTCCACCAGAACCCTTAGCAAGCTATTGGTGCTGTCCAGCATCCTGTTTCTGACGGATGTTATTTTGTGACGAATTACATCGTAGAAATCCTAAGTGTGTGCATCAGCAAACATGCTTGACGCACTACAGTGCCTGGGCAGCCCCACCATTGCCCTAAACAAATTATTATAAAGGATGTGTAGGGCACTGAAGGATGCTTTGGTATAAGTAACCCACAGGCCGCTGGTGTAAAAAGATAAATAATGTTGTAAAATGTTTTATTAGAAGCGTAAGCGTGTGTTTTCAAGGAAAAATGTCTGTATGGCCGGTGACATAAGCTAAAGTCTACAATAGTACATACCCTCCAAGCTCTAAGCTGCACCAGTATCTGCGGGATGGAGCCCAGATTGGCCGTGAACTTGTGCCGCCGCGCCATCTGGCGCAGCAGATCGTCCAGAGTCTTGTCGACCTAGAATATACAAATTATTTTATATTCTTCGTTTATTTCTGACTGATACTCCATCCGTATCCGTAAGTTTTACTCGTCCCTGCTGTATGAAATAATATTGTATGAACCTTGCGCGGCTTGCCGAGTTTCTTGGTGAGTACGTCCCTCATCTGCGCGCGGATCTCCTCCGCCGAGGCCTCCATGGCGCGCATGTCGATGTTCATACGGAACAGGTGGGTGCGGTTCACTCTGAAATACGGAAACGACATTGTAATCGCGCTGTATACTATATGAACTTAATTATTAACCATGCGGGCTGTGTTTATCTTGACACCCGGTAGCGTGACAAGCCAAGTTCAAGCGAAGAGAACTGGCGAGCGGCACCGTGTGTTATACGGTCTCCT
The DNA here is from genome assembly GCA_947044415.1 of Eupithecia dodoneata. Classification (NCBI taxonomy): domain Eukaryota; kingdom Metazoa; phylum Arthropoda; class Insecta; order Lepidoptera; family Geometridae; genus Eupithecia; species Eupithecia dodoneata. The sequence goes on along the minus strand of OX345664.1, from coordinate 11,646,747 downwards.
CAAACTTTTTGAACCGAATGAGAGGAATGCTTGGCGCATCATTTAGATGACGAAAAACCTAGAACATTGCTGAATTTTTTACCGCTATAGTCGCAGAATTAACGTTTTTGTAACATTCGCGTACGCACATAAGGCGCGATCCGCTCCCGAGAAACGCTCCGAAGCGACTGATTTCCCAAGAGCCAGGCTACCGATGGACCTATCTCCCGAGCCCCTCAGAAGCTTTGCGTTTCCACAGTAAGCAAACAAATATAAACTTTCTTTTGAGACAGCCCTTATTACACGAACCATTCGGAGCTACTTTTGACCACCTCATCACTAACACACAACACAGTAACATCTATAAGACCTACACTAGTGTGTGCACTCACTGCTGCCTTTGCTTCTGCAGTCGTATCTCGTCGAAGAGCTCGAGCACGCGCTGGCGCAGCCGCTGCAGCGTGCTCTCCTCGAACACCACGGTCTGGCTGAGCCCCGTGGCGGCGTGGCACCCGCGCAGTGCGGACGCGCGGATCTGATCGTACCGGAGTACGACCACTTGGTCTACATCGTTGAGGCAGTTTTGCTTTTCTAGCTGGAAGAAGGTTAAATGCGATCAGAAGAGTGTTTGTTATATTCTCGAAATTAATTTTACGCAGATGGCGCTGTCCATATTCTGATAATGCGATCAGCAGTACCTAGATAATTTTAAAATTTCTGAGTGTTTAACTCGTGCGCCGTGGTTTATTCTTTCGCTGTCTCTGACGAACTTCCACCAGGGATATGCCTGACCAATAGGATCACTAAGCTATGAGAAACCATTTGTTGGTTTAATCTGATTACTGATCGTTTTAGGGTAAAAGTTTCTGAACACGTAACGTGATTTTACGTTCCTCTTTCTAATTAACCGCTTTTCAGTGATAAGTAATACCGTCTTTCACTTCCACCGCGTTGCCCCTCCTCGTACGGATACTTCACACATTGCATCCGTTTTTACAGGACTATTGTGCTCTCAAAATAGTCCTGTAAAAACGGATGCAATGTGTGTGAATGTACCCTTCGCTACTGTATTGTATATTGGATCCGGAATACTGTCGGGTGTGTGAATTCACTTTTACAACTACATACGCCATCACGGAAAAAAGGGATGTCGTAAAACGGATTACAATACGATTAAAATTAACCAATCACATTTATTGTTTATTCCTGTATTGTTTTCTATTTTGTGTATTAAATGAATTGCATAGTTCGCCTGATAGGCAGACAAAAAGAAGAGCAATACTGATGACCATTAATAAAGTTTTTGGAGTATTACCATAAATTCCCTGAGATCATTCTTCCTCTTGTCGAGTTGCGCAGACAGTTTGCGCTTCACCTTGTTGTGCGCATCGATGTCCTTCCGCAGCAGTTCTATCAGTCTGTCCTGCTCTATCATGTCCTGTTCGTGTCTGTGTCTGGAAAAGCGAGTGCAATAGTATTTTAATTCCGAAAAAGTAGCGTGGGACTCGCCAAGATCCTTACATTGCCTTTCATTGTCGTACTCCAGGTCCCTGTTAGGCAAAACCTGAAGCAGCGGTTCAATACGCGTGGAGATCACCACACGCGATGCTACAACACTCGCTGAGCTGGCAAGCTATCTGCGGTATCACACAGACTGGCGAGGTCGGACAGACTCACGCATGTGCTGGGACCAGCGTTGTATAACAACCAACCGGATCAGTTACTCACAACACCTAGTCTCTTAAATCGTGGCTCGTCGAGAAGGCGTTCTACAGTGTAGACCAGGGATCCCCAAACTATTTTGGACAAGTGACCCCTTTTCCAAAATGAACTGTTACCTCAGACCCCATGGCCAAATTACCTACTTTTAAGATCAACTCCCTCATTCATTATGGTCCGCTAACTTAAAACAGCTGCATTTTTTAGCATTTTTTATTCTGACTTAGGTCAATAGAAGCAGACAGAGTGAGAATTAGCAATGCTTTAAGTTAGCAGACTATTATGAATAAGGGGGCCTAACTTTAGTTTTTTCCTATTGATATAAAATACCTAGGTACTAAGGTACCAATTGGAAAACTTTGCACTTGGTTAAGTGAGTAAAGTTGACTTCATTTTCTCATCAAAATTTAAAGACTTATTTTTTATAAAGAATTCAGTAAATATCAAGTTTAATTACTTAATAATGATTATTACAAATTATTAATTCGCAAAGAGAAAATAAAACATTCAGTGTGATGGATGAACCTAAACAAAAAAAACTGCAGATTATTGTATGGTTACGCTATTAACTCGCGTAGGGAGCTCAGCATTTTGTAAATTGTTTTTCAGTCACTTTACTTCACTTAATTTAGCTATGTAATAACTTTGTAATCTCTTGAAATAAATGAGTACTTATATGAGTTATTATCGTTCAAGCTCCAACGAATTTCAAAACGCAAATGAACTTTCAACCTAAGTGCAAGCTCGTTAAACAGTAAAATATCAGGAACATGATTGGACTTCAACTTGATCATGAATTCGTTCGTTTTAAATCGCGTAAGCGTCAAATATGTAGAGAGCAAGTCAAAACGCGCCTGACGTACGCTCGAACTCATTATCTTGCACAAACTTGTCCACACTGACTTGCCGAGTTTTTCATCTTGTACGAACTTGAGACTTTACATTACTACAACAATGCTATTTGCTACAAAAATATTAATTATTCTTAATACACGTAACATAACATAAACAATACAGTACCTACCTATCTTGAAAGTTTTAAATAAGAACTTGTGTTAATTTAATAGGGGTCTATTTTTAGACCTCGTCGACCCCCAAAATCAGTTTTCGTTTATGTCGACCCCTAGGAAACCGATATCGACCCCAAGGGGTCGATATCGACCACTTTGGGAATCCCTGGTGTAGACGATTATGTGCAAAAAAAATAATCATATTTCAATTATTTATTACTTCGTTGTAAGAATTATTTTCTGACTTGTAATATTTTTTAATTATTTTAATTGTAAATACAAGTTATAATTTGTTTTTCATAGAATTATTAGAACAGGGAATTTTTCAAAAATTTCATCGAGCTGTACAGACATATCGTTATAAGTTGTTAGTTATTCATCTGTACCACTTTGATAAGAAACATTTTTTTAAATCTTCTTCATCACACAGCTTCACACACAGATAGAAATGGGCACTGGGAGTTCCGCCATAATCAGCATCCTGGAAGTCATATCTTATAAACATGACTGTCCAATACGACACCACTGGGTGAAATTACTTATACTCTAGATTTAGTTATTTTGGTTTTATATTCTTTGCTGTAATTGTATTTCCTTTTTTTGTAATTTTGTGTTTTTATTGACCTTTGCTATCTGGAAATAAAGTATTTGAATTGAATTAAATAATCAGCGCCAGGCCAACTGATGATCGTAAGAAGCTACTTCCTGGTTCATTTGTTCGCGGCTTCGAATACGCATTTGCTGGACAAAAAGTATACGGGCGAAAGGTTTGAACTTTTCACCTACACCTCCGTATGAAGAGCGTAGATGAAACAATTATTCGGAATAAAATACTAACTCGTGACGCTGACGATTAATTCGCACTCACCTAGTGTTTCTCATCTCGTAAGTCTTCTGGTAGAGTTCTTCGCTGCAGCCCTCAGGACAGATGTTCGGGTCGAGGCGGATGGGTCCGATGTCGCGGCTGTCCATACTGCCTTCATCTTCTTCCTCGCTCGAGGATGATGAGGATTCTTCCTCGGATGACTCTGAAATATGAAACTAGAGTTCTAGATTATCATTTTTATTTATTTATGTATATTTAACAAAATCCACAGCCCTTAAGAATTAAATGTTACGTACTTAATGGTTATACATAAGGCCAAAACAGGATTTACTTTATGTCAAATATTATTGATTGGTTCGATAATATACTACTTCATCCAGAACAGTTGGTCGAGAGATTGACGACAGTATCAGTTCCTAGATGTCTGTTACCTCCATACCGTATTACCTTCACGCAACAAACGATCGATATTTATATAGAATTGGTTATAGATCTGGTTTGACATGTAGTCTACTTTTACCCCGCTTTTTAAACGCATATGAAGTCGAGAACCGAAGCTAGTTCTCTCATAACTTGCAACTTTTAATCTGTAGATAGATATTTATTTATTTCCATATCTAAAACTTCATTACAGTTATATATGTAGATTCTGACAGTAGGTAGTAGCTCTCGTGGACAAAATTAAATTATTTTCTACCTGTACTTAAACTTACTTCTAATTACATATTCTATTTATACATATTTTTAAACTTGCCTACGTAAAAGGTTCCTATACTAATGTTAGTGAGTTAACAAATATTATAAATAAAAAACAAAGTACTATGATATATGTAATTAATTATTAAGTAATTAATTATTCTTAAAATTAAGTGATATTAAATTAGGCACGTTATTTGTTTTTTTCTACTTTAATGTAATCAGTTATATTATTTGCGTAAAAGCAGAAACTGTGTTAGCTTTATTTGTTCATATTTTACTGTTACTTTTAATTGTAGCATACGTTTTTTGTTTCCCAAATATAAATAAAAAACAATAAACAAATAAAGTAATAATAATAATTACAATACGAGTATCTTATATCTTCTTACCATCATCGTCCCTGTCACGCACAGGCCGGTACTTCTTCTTGAAGATCCTGCGCAGAAAGTCAGCGAACTTGTCGTCGGACACCATCTTCTTGAACTGGCTCTGCAGGTCCTCGCAGGCCAGCGCCAGGCTCACTTTAGCCTCCTTGTGCTCCTCGATGCGGTGCTCGCAGTCCGCTATCAACTCTTGGACGGCTCGCACCTGGTTAGTGCAAGAAAATAGAATAGGTGATTAAAAGAACTTAACATGTAAATTTCAATCTCTATTATATGAATAGATTCCATTAGTAGCAGATATAAGAACCCACCCACCACATCCCAGCTCAAGTTTTTGGTTGTTACCTATCCTCTAAAAAGTATGGCGTTCTGCTAGCGAAGTAGGTATGGGAAAGCATAGTCGATGGGAAAGCATAACCGGTTTGTGAATCGATTCTCTAAAACGTGCGAATGGATCAAGTTACTACCTGTGTAAATTTGTCTTCTACTAATGGAACTATGAAATATAAATTAGTCTTTGCATAGGTTTAAGTTTGTACAGAATATTACGGATAATTAGTAAGTCAATTTATTTTGTCATTATTTATGTTCGTATACATCTAAAACTGTAAAAAATGCATACGTTTGAAAAATATAAGCTTTTTAACGTTAAAGTTGGTAGATGAATCTTGATTATCGGATTGTTTTATTGATCGTCCACACTCAATAGGTGCTATCACAGGAAAAATACAAACAAAGCGCTGGGCACCTATTATCGGGTCGCCTGCGGTTCGCTCCGATCCTACGCGAACGGCGGCGTATGCTCAGGGTACTCACACAGCCTAATGCCGGACTGGACGAAAGTTCATATTTTTTGTGTATTTTTTAATGTTTTCTGTACCTATGTGTTTTGTTTAATTATTTTTTTCTGTGTATGTTTTAAAATATATCTCGCTATAGAGAAGTCTATGTTACTTTGTACAGTGTCTGAAATAAATATGATTTGATTTGATTGTGGCGAGATTTAAAGTCATGTTAAGATTCAAACCTGCATCAGCTTTGCGTAAACTCTCTCTGCCAGTCGATCTTCATGGGACTCGAACCGATTCAACACGTTCATTTCTCTGTGCAGCTGGTACAAGTGCAGCTCTAGCAGTTGGTTTTTCTCCTGAAAAATGTAAAATTGAATGATCAGAACGAACATAATTTTTTAGAAAAAAAGTCTTGAAATCAAACGTCAGAATGCCAGTTTAACTACAGATGTCTTTAACCCCAGTTTAAGACCTGTTCAGTTAAGCCGTATTTGCTTCCAGAGTTGTTTTAATGTAGGACTTGCCAATACACAAATTAAATAATGAAAGGACGTAATAAATTAAGACTATGAACTGCTATAAAACTTGGCGCCTTTCTTTAATGATCTCAGCTCTTTTATCGGTGAAGCCAATCAGATCGGACTTGGCTAGATTTCTGATTTATGTTTTTGATTAGATTGGTTTTGTCCTGAGAACAAAATGCTTGGATATTTTGTCAGCTACGACGCCTACGGCGTAGCACGTAGACGGTCTACGATTACTGGTATTGTTGGCCTGCAAGACTACAACGCTGTTTAACGCACATTTTAGCGCGAATAACGCGTGTTAAAGCGCATTTTACACATCATTACTAACCTCGTCCGCAATGTACTATATACCTGAACTCTAATTCGTTCCCGTTGCAGTTTCCTCAGTTGGGCATCAAACTCTTGGATGCATACATGTGCATCAGCTAACAGCATGTCTTGCTCATAAAGATGCCTGAGAAATAAAGCACTTTATATAGGATATTCTACGAGGGATTACTCGTCACCAGTATTCGTTTTCTTTTCATATCATAGAAGCTTCTGCCCACAGCCTTGTACGTTTATCATGTATAAAAAGTTGCTTTTGTTCTTCCCCCTGATCCCGCTTGTTACACGGGATTCTTTATCCTTTTGGCAAAATTTAATGAATCGTTAGGTTTTTAAAAAAACCTACTGAATGAATTTCAGTAATTTAGGCGGGACAAGATGACAGATGAAGTTACTTTAATTTTAATTAGTTTTAACTTTAACTTGGAATTCACTGATAATAGTTATTAGTGTGGATATTGGAGAGCGGATATAAAATATATTTAGCCGACCCCACCTAGCATGGGATAAGGAGGAAGATTATTATGCTTTGTGTGGATAATCCCAACATAATGAAAATAGGTCAAACTCTGTAGCTGTACGATCAAACAAATAAATATAAACCTATATACTTATACATTATTTGTAGATTGCCTTTGTACCTATGTATACGTCTGTTTCGAATTTCTATTTCCATTTCGGTAGACTCCATATCGAGCCTTGCTTTCAGTAGTTCCCAAGATGCAGTCAGAGGTTTTGTTTCTGAAAAAATAAAGCGTTAAGTGTTAGTTGTTGACCCACGCACCGGTTCCGTATATACGGAACCTTCAGTTATAATTATAATATTACTAAAGGACTTTAATATTTCATGTTAATTCAAAGTCGGTACCGCCCGCATTCCTGAGAAAAGGATTGACAGATAGACGGACAACAAAGTGATTTTATAAGGGTTTTTTCTTATTGAGGTATGCAACTCATTTTTTTTTTTATAAAACACATTTTTTATCTTTCTAATTCTAATATCACGCGGTTGTAGGGAGTCGATGCATAGGCGGCTCAGAACTGCTAATTTGTGGGCTGATGATATGATATAATTAAGTAGGTATGTATAATTAGTTATAATGTATTTACGTATATATTTGTAGTAGGTAGTTGTTTGTATACAACATTTTAAGATGTTATTATGTAATAACGCAACAGATCCCCTTTTTTAATCCAACGATCCTATCCATCCACGGTTGTCTGGTAGAGATTCGCTCTTGAGCGATAAGACCGCCAAATTGGCACACATCTTGTATTATTATTTTTTTGTCTTGTTTGTTTCATTTTTAAGTGTGCAATAAAAGTATACCGACCAGGTGGGGTGACGACCTGCGAAAGACTGCAGGTAGATGCTGGATGCGGCAAGCTGAAGACAGGGCGCTATGGCGCTCATTGGGGGAGGCCTATGTCCAGCAGTGGACTAACGTAGGTTGATGATGATGATGAATAAAAGTATTGTCTATCTATCTATAACTTACCATACAAGGGTCGGAAGGCTGGCACCTTCGCCTGTCGTACCCTGGGTTGCGGGTAGAGGCCGGACTTCTTGCGTTCCATGAAAGATCTCTTCCCTGAACGCATAGCCGATGACTTAATGGGTTCTGGTTTGATCTGGAAGCAATTATTTATATTTCATTTTTATTTATTGAACACACAAATTATTTATTTATTAAACACACAAAACACATTACAATGTTATCTAAAATAATCATACAAAGAAGAAGTTTACAATAACATACTACTTTGTAATATAATTTTTATAAATTGATTATGTACTGGCCTCAGCGTGGAGCTTCGCTAAATAAAACTTATTTCAAAACATATTTGATTCAGTGATTCAGGGATAATGCACATACCTTGATATACAGAGAGTCATCAGATCACAGAACAAGCGATCGATTTGAGTAGTCTAATATATAGATATCAGACAAGTCAATGCTAAGTTGTCATCAATGGTGGATATTATCGTCTCAAGATGCCCAGTTTATTGTCCGACGTTTTATTATAAGTTACTTTATTTATTTATTTTTAAAACAAATCCACAGCCTTTAAGGGCCCATACAACCTCAACTTTGTGTGAAAAGGCTAGACATATGATTTTGCGTTCATAAGAGCGGGACAGGGCATTGCAACGCAAGTCCAAAAATCAAGTTTTAGCTTATTACCTATTAATTAGGACATTATTTGAAAAAACCGAAACATATAACATTTTTATTTATACTTAATTCTATTATCACGCTTATTGTCCAGATCTGAACTTCTGTATTTATTGAGAAATTTAGGTTTTAGTAAAAATTTAGAGGTAACTTTGCGATTTTTTTCTATCGAGAAAATTTTATGGAATCGTGTTTTCGAAACATATGATCGATAGATTAAGTTCTGAACTTTACCATATATCAATTTCAAAGTTAAATATTCAGTAGTTTAGAAGATATCCGGCGGAGTTGAAAATTAGCAGTTTGAGGTATTATACACTCTAAGAACAGAATAGTTAAAGTAAAGTGAAAAGATTTTTATTTTGTCAGAACATAGACTCTTAATAAATGTAACTTAGATAAACAGAGAAACTGACAAAATCGGTCTCCACTCAGCATGTGCTATGGTAGAGCAGATCATACCATAGCGCTGGTCTTCCGTGGAGACCGTGGTGCGTAAGGTGGCCTAATACAATAAATAAATAATGCTGGACAATTAACAGAGCATTATCTAGCCCCAAGTTAAGCAGAGCTTGTGTTATGGGTACTATATGACTGATATACTTAATACAATAGATTACATAGATAGATATTTTTTTATTATACATAGAAAACGACCAGAACACCCGGAACAAATATCTGCAGATAACAACCAACGCAACCTCCTGCGTCGCAGCCAGACGTCCACCGCTTCACATCGTCGTCAAGGAACGTTAGTTCTAGTTTACCTCTAGATTCTTCTCTGGAAACTCCAGATCGTCATCTATAGTGGGTATGGGCGGCGGCGGCTTGGCCATCTTGGGCGGGATCTCTAAGCGGATCTCCGCGAGCCGCTCGCCCGTCCGCTCCATCAGCGTCACCAGGCGGACCTTGTGCTCGCGCAGTTGCAGCACTTTAGCGTTGAACTCTCGCTTATTGTCGTAGATCTAAAAATATATAATTCCATCAATGTCAAAGTCAATAAGCATTTATTTCTTTAGGCTTACAAAATAAGCACTTAGAATGAATACAGTAGATTCATTATCATTATGTTATTCATATATGATGACCTCTGTGGCGCGGTGTACGAAGGTCCGGCTGCGACGCTGGAGGTTGCGGGTTCGATTCCCGCCTTGAGACAAATATTTGTACGATGAAGAGCTTTTTTGCGATCAAGCGTACCGAAACGAATAGTGGTCGAGGTAGGTACGACTAAAGATATGGGGGTTAGTATCCGGTCGCGGTGCTAAACACAGTGTTAGTGTTCCCTTTAATGTTGACCCTCAGTGTACGGTAAATAAATTCGAACGAATTGTCAAACACATCCTTTGTAAGAAGACTTATTACATAATATCGGACGATAGAAAAGCTAGTCTATGCTCTAATTCGAAAACTAACAACAAGATTTCTTGTTCGCTTCTTTACTTTACCATAAAAAGATTGAAGTGAACAAAAAATCATAGTGATTACTTTATTTCCTAGTTTTACTTATGTAATTTGAAATGTGTGACGTGTCCTAGAGTCCTGTGAAGCCTAAAGGAAATAAAGCACTTTGATATTAAGAATTGTTAAATTGTTGTTATTGTTTGTTGTAGCTGGGCGTAATGGCGCTCATTGGGGAGGCCTATGTCCAGCAGTGGACTGCTATAGGCTGCTGATATTATGAATATAGAATTTTGTGTATGCGTTTTCTATGGACCTTTGTTGTCTGAAAATAAATAATTTGAATTGAATTGAATTGATATTTGATATACCTCTTTCCTAGCCATGCAGACTCGTAGCTGTGTGTTGTGTCCGGGCGGCGCGATGTACTCCGGTGCAGTTTTGAGCAGTTTGTTACCGATCGTCATCTCCGCCTCTTTCAGTGCCTCGGCGGCGCCCGGCGGCATCGCGTTGGGATCCGGCTTGCGGGAGAGATGCTCTTGCCACTGTGGACAAACAGCTAGTGGTCAAAAGGGTGGAAGAGAAAACCTCTGAAAAAAAATGATTTTTAGTTACTGATTTGTACTAAATACATAATATCAGCCAACTGCTGAACAAATGCTTCCCCTATACGACGTCTCACATAACGCTGGTCTTCAGTCGTTGACCGACAGCCTTGGTTGCTAGCATGCTAGTCATCCAACTCATGCTGAGGCAGAGTCATTTTGTAACTGGATTTATAACACTTACACATTACCTCTTAGTTTAAGTTTATTATGTTCTGTGTAAGTCTTATAACAAATAAAAATTCATTTATACTCTTCGCGACTACAATACAACAACGTCGTCAAATGAGATAAAAAGGGCTTCCTGAAATTGATTTTGTGGCGGTGTAAAACTTATTTCTAATTGACGTATGGCAGCAGACCTACCTCAATCATCTGCCGATGATGCCGTTCCAACCGCAGGTGATAGTTCCTGAGAGCCTTCTTGAGCGGATGTGGTGGCCGCGGCGGCATTCCCAGCAGGAACGAGGCCACGCGTGGCGGACCCCAGACCATCTTGCGGATACCCGCTTTGCGGACTGTCGATTCTGTGCGCCTGTGTAAATAAATAAATAATGCTGGACAATCCACACAGTATCATCCAGCCTCAAGCTAAGCAGATCTTGTGTTATGGGTACTAGATGACTGATATACTTAATTCAATATTACATTGATAGATTTTTTTATTATACATAGATAACGACTAGAATACCCGGGACAAATATCTGCAGATCGTACACACTTGTTCCGAGGCGGACCTTCGCACACCGCGCCACAGAGGTCGTCAAAATAGTAAATAAATGAAATGATTAATTTTTACTCTACTGTTTAGGTCTTCACTTTCATGGCCTAAGACGTCTATATACAGCGACTCCTCGTGGCGGCTCGCGCCTCCAAGCCTGTCAATAAAGTCGTTTTTGTAGCGCCTTGTAAATTTTAGATAACACCTAGCTACGAGCTTTTAAATTATAAATATTGCTGTTATGCGCAAGAACGCAAAACTCAAAAACAAAAGGCTTTACGGGACTCTTGAATACACACAAACACACCTTGTTTGTGTGTGTCCAAGCTCCAAAAAACTTTCTCATTTCAATTAGTTTCAATTGAATGAGGTAATATGTATGTAAGTTGTATAATTACTACAGACTTACTGCAGCTGGCTCTCCGCAAGTTTCACTAAATCCTGATCCCTTTGGTATGCATGAATGATAAAATAAATGACAATTATAAATTATATATTTAAGTAGGTATGTTACTGTTGTTATGCTTTTTCAGTAAAATAGACTGGTATTTACCTTCCTCTCAAAGCCGCCTCTGCCATTTTCTCGTAGACTTCATCCAGTTGAGCCCAGAAAGATTTTGATAGGTTCTTTTGTCGTAATGGTCTGATCATCACTGCGGGATCTCTGTTTTTATGAAAGAAATAAAAGTTCGTTTATCTACGGATTGTGTGAGCTTTAAACCCTTATTAACCGTAAATCGTCGTACGGTATAGCTTTGTTTATTTAGGAAAGTAGTTGTTCAGAACAATGGACTTCAGGGATTATGCTGATTGATTTTGATCAGCATAATCATCACGAAGGCACCGCTTTTGAGCTAGAGTCGTGAAATTTACTAAATAACAGCTTACAGGATTCCCACGGTGGTGTTTGCTCTTACACTATTTCCTTGCGCTATATAGGCTTTATTAACATAGGCGACATTTCCCCATAATATGAGTCCATAAGACAATATCGATATAACATAATAATAACAGCCAATAAATGATATGTCTATGTCTATGTCCACGATATGCCTGTAAAAACTGTTCACACGTTTATGTTGGTCTAGGATGTAGAGCAAATGTGTAAATTCTGATTTGTTTCTATTCTATATTTAAATAAATAAATAAATGAGATATTAAAGTACCTGATAGCCCTCAAAGTGAAAGGGTACACATCACACTGGATAATATTCCTAGAGTACATTTTATCGAGCGCTCGATCAGAGGCCTCAAGCTGGTGAGCGATCTTCCTGCGAGTCAAGGCCTTGGCCTCGTCGAGTTCTTTCTCTTGCACCACCAGCGGCCGTGGGTCTAGCGTCATGTCAATTTGTTGGGATACTGGTAGTAGCTTGTTCCTATTCAATAAAACTGTGATTGTTTTAAAAATTCTAATTTCTTTTTTTACACTGGTTTGTTAAGATTTGCGGGATAAATACTAAAAGGTTTTTCAGGAATAAACTTTATAAGACCATATCTTTCGGGATCATCCTCTATATTATAGAGATGGGAGGCCCGAAATATATCAACCAACACTCTCCCTGCTGCTGTGTTAAACCCGTTAAGAACCTATAAACTCCTTCGTCCTCTATATTATCGAGGATAATCGTGGATTATCCTCCCCCGAAATCTATCAATATAGAAGTTAGAGATCGTTATCAGATAGTAATTCAAGAGGAAGGTTTTTAAACTATTTAACACATAGATTTCCACGCAGAGAAGCCGCAGGGAGCAGCTAGTTACCAATAACAAAAAGTATTGTAAAACCCTGCTAAAACTGTAACTTTGAGATGGCCGGCCCACTGCCACTTCAGCTTGCTATTTCTTAGAGCTATGGTATTGCTAACAGGTATTGCTTACAATTTTATAATCTTATTGTAGTCCGTAGTGAGCTCAGACAGTTGTCCTCTGACCCGTTTTTTGTGAGCATTGGCTATGAGCATCATCTTGTCATATTCTTCTTTTTGTTTTAGTTGTTCGTGGGACATCATTTCACCCTCTATAGTACTGTGCTCTTTTGCCTTTTTTACTTTCTGAAACGTTATAATAAAAAGCCTTTATTGCTGGTTAACAGAGTTGAGAATATTAAAAAAAAACACTTTACTTAAAAACTTAAACTACTCAGCGAAACGAAAAGGACGTGTGGAAGGCCTTAGAGGAAGCCTATGTCGAAAGACAAGCTGGTAAGAAGGGCAACAGCAAAGCGAAGAGAGCTTCAATAGTAGTTTCTGAAACATAATTGCAGTTTAAAAAAAATCCGCAACCGCAATTTTAACCAATTCACTGCAAAGCTTCTGCGGACCCAGAGGCATGCGTTACTTAGTATGACGCTGCCTTAGAAGCCTAAGAGCGTGGCAGTCAAAGTGTTAAAGAACAAAACAATGATTCAAAAGAAACATTTCTTCCAGGACGTGGGTCGAACCTGCAACCCTTTGCGTTCCAGGCGAAACTTCACGCACTGCGTCACATAGAATGTACTTAGTGGTTTCTTTTTCACTTCTTCACAGAAAATCAAATCACCTTATTTCTTATTTGATAGTTTAAAATGTGACTTGTGTAAGCTCATTTTGTAAGCATAAGGAAATAAAGGATTTTGAAAATTAATATATGACCTATTCAGGTCATATATTAATTTTCTATTCTGACAAAATTAGATGGTTAGATTATTCCTGTTTGCTGACTTACTGTTAAGGGCTCGACCTTCGGTATTTCTGGTTGCGTTATGAGAGGCCGTTCATAGTTGATGACGTATGAAAATATGTTGCCATCTGCTCCACACGTGTAGAAAAATCTGAAATAGACAAAGTTTTTGAGTCAGATTTTCAGTTTTTGAGTTAATCTTCAAAATTAGAGGGTTAGACAAAGTGAGACAATTTGTTCTGAGGTAGATACCAAATTATTGATTTTAGAGAAGACATATAAGTGTAATGGTTTTCCGTTTCATCTCGTTTCAAATAATGACTAGTTCTTACTTTCCATCAGAGCTGAACTCAAAGTCCAAGATGGCCCCCGAGTAGTAATCATGCATGGCTAGGTAGTATCGGTCCGTAAAGTCGATGCGAGGGGTTGGTTGTTTCTGAAAAACATGACATTCAAGAAGATTTATATTTTACAATAAAACTATCGTTGTTTGGTGAATTAATTACGGATGTAAGCGGGTTCACTATGAACCTTATATAAAATAAATAAATAAATAATGATGGACAATCCACACAGCATCATCTAGCCCCAAGATAAGCATAGCTAGTGTTATTATGGGTACTAGATAACTGATATCATGAATACAATACATTATATACATAGATATTTTTATTATAAATAGAAAAAACGGCCAGAACACCCGGAACAAATATCTGCAGATCGTACAAACATTTGTTCCGAGGCGAGGATCGAACCCGCAACCTCCAGTATCGCAGACTGACATTCGCCCACTGCGCCGAGTGTCAGATATAATTTGTAAGCAATATTTATTGAAGGTAGTATCTCAAATCGACTAGTAATGTATAAAAAGACGCGGCAACAGAGTGAATTTTAGGTTAGGTAGTAATTCTACATCGAGTTTGGCTAGTGTTACCTCTTCCTTAGCTAGGCGTCTTCCTTTCAGCTTCTTGAGCAGTTTAATCTGCGCTGTCCTCCACACGTTGTAGTGGTAGTCCTCCGAGTCTTCTTCTTCTTCAGGCATCTTCACTACTCGGATGTAACCCGTGTTAGTTCCCACTATCAAGTATTCACCATCACATCTGCAAAATGAGTATTTTTCATATTCACTGTGGATGTGGGTTAAGTACGAACCTTGTTTGTGTTGGAAGAACACCAACGTGCCGCGAGCAGGGCTTGGAATAGCGGTACTAAAATTTCCCTTTTTAGTACCGCTATTCCAATATTTACCCTCAGAAGTGAAACAGTGTTGAAATTTGCGTCGTGTTTTAGAAATTAGCTAAAAATTAGTTAATTTACGTTAAAATAAGGCCAAACTTCGCTGATCCGATAAAACTAAGACAATAAAATTCGGTAAAACATTAGACACAGTGAAAAAACGCTTCTGTGAAGTGCATACTCGATAGAAAAATCGTAACGACTTTTTTCTCTTTGTCTTTCGTACCAGTGTCGTGTTTGAGCCAAAATGAAGTGCTTTCAATGTGAAGTTGATCAAAATGATGAAAATATGATGCAGTGCTGCAAGAGAAATAATTGCCTACAGTGCAGCAATCTGACGAGTAGTGAGGTGCGCGTGATGGGACTGAAGGGCAAGCGCACGCCCAGCTTGCCGAGAAGCCCTATTTCAAGTGCCCAAACTTATAAAGGCCTATGATGGACTACGTGAAGAGCTTGTTGATGTTAAGAAACTCCTGTCTCAACCCAGTGTTGCTCCAGCTCCTTCCTCTGTGGTGACCCCAGCGGTTATGGCGGCAGTGTCCCTACCTCCAACCGATGCCAATGCTATCTTGGAGGCAATTGTGGAGCGCGAACACAGGGCCAACAACGTTATCTTGGTTGGCATCAAGGAATCCAGCACGAGCATTGGAAACGACAGAAAGTTGCATGATGAGTCACTAGTCAAGGAGATCCTTCATGAAATAACCAGTGACCGAGACTTCACTAATAAATTAGTGTCACTGCAGCGCTTGGGACGCCGAGACGATGGAAAACCAAGGCCAATAAAAGTGGTGCTGGCCTCACGTCAGGATGCTGTCATAGTACTCAAGAATAAAAGTAAGGCCGGACAACAGGTAAGAGTCTATGATGACAAAACACCTAAGCAGCGGGAAGAGATCAATACTCTTCGGGATACACTCAAGGCTAGAATAGATAAGGGAGAGTCTAACCTCACCATAAAATATGTGAGGGGCCTGCCTAAAATTGTGCAGCAAAAAAACTGAATTATGCCAGTAACCCTTACGTTGACCTTACTTTCATGTACACTAACTTATGTTCCTTACCATCCAAATTTGACTTATTTCTATTATATGTATTATAAATAAATAAAATATCGGTATAATTTATAATTGTATAATTATGCACGTAAAATATCGATCCCAACAAAGTTGGCGAGCACGCTCGCGCGCTCGCCCCTCCCCGGTACCGTACGCTAGGAGAGCTGGCAACGTCGCGAGAACCGATAGGTTTTTTGCAAGGTATCGATCCATAAAATTACCGCTATAGTACCGATATTATTAATGCTCATAATGCTAATAACCTTAGCATTTAACCCTGACGCTGGGCATGAGAGCATGGGTTGGGGGTCGTAGTTCAGGGACTGATGTATCCTGTTGGAATTGGGCTATATCAGTGGCAGTACTGCGCCCAGGCTATCGCCGTGCCTAGAATACTTTAGGTTACTTACACAAACTTTAGTGTCGTGATATCATCGCACCAGGCGCCCTCAAAGGGAGCATACTTGTATATCTTGTTGGAGTTGGGCTGTACCAACAGCAGGGCTCCGGTCCCACGTTGCACCACCCATATGCCGCTGTCGCAGTACTGCGCCCAGGTTATTGTCGTGCCTAGAAGACTCTCGCTCTCGACTGGGAACAAAATAGGCCATGCTCTTAATATCTTCCGAAATTAATCATGATATACCGTAGGTCTAGTACCGTAGACCAACGGCTTCAAGCTTTTGTGAATCAAAAGTAACCTCTTTATACATATATAAAGAAAAATACGTTGTCAAATTTGTTTTACTTTGCAGTGATATATTTGCCGTCCCCTCTGTCAATGCAATCAGTTCTTAGTCATTCATTATTATCTTTTTTTTCATAAAATACCTTGGTTCTAGAAACGAGAATAAACTGCATTCAGAACCTACCCAACATACTAAGCCCAGACTCAGAAAACCAACATAGATAATTCCTTACTCAGTTCAATTTCTCCTACCCATTCTTCATCTTCATCATCATCATCCTTTTCACTCTTGGCCTTCAGCGCCTCTTCGTCGATACTGGCCAGATCTTCTTCCTCCGGGAACGGACGATAACGCATACTGAGAAAGTTACGAAATAATGGCTATACAGGATGGTAAGATATCAAATTTTGTACTTAAGAAAAAAACTAAATAGATCCTTGATTGCATATAGTTTTTTTTCCTAAGTGGCTGTGGTGCCCCCCACAGTACCTGCGGGGTTATCCATTAATTACCGGACACCCTACTGACACATATTTATTTGATTGCATCGTTGTGTACATTTGTAGGTCTTAGTATCTAGGAGAGACACAATAGTACGCACGCAGGGCGCAGGGTGGGAATAGGTACTGAGACTAGAATGGGCCGGGTTTTCAGAAAATTCTCAAGTAATGTATAAAATATATTTTCTGCTTAAACCTATACAGCAGAAAAATATATTATCATTCAATAACATGGTCATAACTCTTGATACTATCATGGTTATTAACACAAACTCATTTATAACGGGATATATTAGCATGATTTGATTTTTGGTATTTCTAATATTTTATGGTACAGTTTCATGTGTCATGACCGCTCACTTGAAAAGCTCAAAAATCAAATCATGGAAATATGTATGTTAGTATAAGAAAGTAATAATAAATAATACTGGACAATCCACACAGCATTATCTAGCCCCATGGTAAGCAGAGCTTGCGTTATGGGTACTAGATAACTGATATACATAAAACAGTACATTACATAGATAGATATTTTTTATTATACATAGAAAACGACCAGAACACCCGGAACAAATATCTGTAGATCGTACACACAATTGTTCCGAGGCGGGAATCGAACCCGCAACCTCCTGCGCCGTCAAAAGTGTATTTTAAGATTCAACTTACTATTGCTTTTTAACTAGGATCTCTTTATAAGAAACAAAGTCCAGTTTGAAAGTACATATTTCCTTGTAGTTCCTCACATCTAAGTCGGGCAGAACCGCTTCCATAATGAATCCAACTTGTCCGCATAACAATAAAACGCGTTCCTAAAACAGTAAAGCTCATAGTATGTTCCCGGCAATTAACAGAATTTTTCGAAATTTTATGAATGTAGTCAACTTCTTTTTTTAATAGTGGAATGTTTCCTTGATTTGTAATCAACTCATTTCAGGTTACGTTCGTTTATTCCACTCTGTATGGGAAGAGTGAAAAAAAAATCTTTAAATGACTGAGTAAATGAATACGTCTTTTAAAGAGCAATGTTTACGTTTCTACAGCAAAACTCCAAGTGAGTTGCAAAAATTATCAATAAATAAATTCAAACATATTGTCAAACATGCCTTTTGTAAAAAGACTTATCTACTACAAAATATCAGATTATCTAGACGATAAAAAATCGGACGTGTCTATGAGTGAGGAAATTAAAGCACTTTGATATTTCATATTTGATATAAAAGAACACAAAACAAAGTTCTCAAAATAATAGGTAATCCGCTAGGAAAACCCCTCATACAAACCTCTTCCGGTTTCCACGTCATGTACTCCACATTATTAGGCGTGTCGATGAACCCAAGCCTATCCAACGTGAACGGCGTGCCGTGGATCAACTTGTAAATGAATATAGTCGTGTCCCGGCCGCAAGTCACCAGCAGGGTTCTCGCGTCGTTTATTGATATTTGGACTATGGCTTTGGAATGAGGCTTCAGAATCTGAAAGTGACGTCACAATTATGTTATCGTGGTGGAAAATGGTAGGAAAACGTACAAAAAAGGCTTCAAGAAGGCAAGATTTCTCTTGACTTTTTCATGAAAATGTTATTCAAATTAGTTTTTCCTGCCGTAAGTAAAGAACCTATAAACTCTTCTTTTAATTATTAGAGTCTGCAAAATATGTATATCACGTGCGAAGCCGCTGGAAGAATTTGGTACAAAATGAAACTATTACAGAGGCATTAAAAATCTTGATGGTTCTTTTGAAAATTCTGTCGTCCGTCGTGTCCGAGGGGCAATGAGGGCTGCCCTGCCTCGCGAAGCCGCTCACGCGTCGATGAGGTGATCCCCGAACAATGGAATGTGAACGCCAATCAGAGCGACTTACGTGTTCCAACGCGCGACCGGTACAGTCAGTGCAAGAAGTGTGAGCAAAGTCGCGGGCAGTACTTGTTTGAAGGTGCAAGAACTTAGCTACGTTTCGTAGAGTCACCCGTAGCAAATGTCTATGAACTTGCTACGCGGCGTAGCAAATGCCTACGAAATTGCTACGCGGCGTAGCACTCGTAGCTGCTCTACGGACAAACGGTGTGCCGTAGCTGCATGTTTTAGGAAGACAGAGGTGTCAACAGTCGACCAATGATTTAAAAGATACACCCGACATTAATTTTGACAAATGAACAAAAGAACAAAAGAAATGTTATGTACTTGTGACATTCAAACCAACTAAATACTGGTCAGTACTAGTACCGATAGCAGGCTGATGACGTCAGCGTGTATAGATTCATCGCTGTGCACGGTGAGCGCCGAGTGCACGCGCACCTCCAGCAGGTTGGTGCGCTGCTGCGCTAGGCGCTCGGGGTGGAGGAGCAGAGTACGCATCACTCCATCAGAGAAACCAACTAGAAGGATGCAGGAAGTGCTGTCTACCTGGGGGCAACATTAGAGAAAATCAAGATAGATATGTAGATAGAAAACACTTTATTATACCACACAAAACAGAAAACAATACAGAATTAAAAAGTTAGATTAAAGGTATAAAGGCCGCCCTCAGGAATAATTCATAAGCCATCAGAGCGCCGTCAGTTCCCGCGGTGATGATGATGGGTTGCGTGCGTAGGGAAACTCTAAGTACAGAGCAAGTACTCACATCCACCGTTGGGTACAAGAAACAAGTGATAGGCGTCTGGAAGACATATTTAGCCAGCAGTGTGTGCTTGTCCGCGTCGTAGGCCATCAGAGCGCCGTCAGTTCCCGCGGTGATGAAGATGGGTTGCGTGCGTAGGGAAACTCTAAGTACAGAGCAAGTACTCACATCCACCGTTGGGTACAAGAAACAAGTGATAGGCGTCTGGAAGACATATTTAGCCAGCAGTGTGTGCTTGTCCGCGTCGTAGGCCATCAGAGCGCCGTCAGTTCCCGCGGTGATGAAGATGGGTTGCGTGCGTAGGGAAACTCTAAGTACAGAGCAAGTACTCACATCCACCGTTGGGTACAAGAAACAAGTGATAGGCGTCTGGAAGACATATTTAGCCAGCAGTGTATGCTTGTCCGCGTCGTAGGCCATCAGAGCGCCGTCAGTTCCCGCGGTGATGAAGATGGGTTGCGTGCGTAGGGAAACTCTAAGTACAGAGCAAGTACTCACATCCACCTTTGGGTACAAGAAACAAGTGATAGGCGTCTGGAAGACATATTTAGCCAGCAGTGTATGCTTGTCCGCGTCGTAGGCCATCAGAGCGCCGTCAGTTCCCGCGGTGATGAAGATGGGTTGCGTGCGTAGGGAAACTCTAAGTACAGAGCAAGTACTCACATCCACCGTTGGGTACAAGAAACAAGTGATAGGCGTCTGGAAGACATATTTAGCCAGCAGTGTATGCTTGTCCGCGTCGTAGGCCATCAGAGCGCCGTCAGTTCCCGCGGTGATGATGATGGGATGCGTGCGTAGAGCCGCCATACCGATAACTGCTCCGGCGTGGGTGGTTAGCACTTTATTGTGGTTGCATTCTAGCTTGTCTATCTCAAGGTCTACCGTCCAAATTCCACCGTTGCCATCCTGTAGAAGATAATATCATGAACGCTGAACATTGACCTCCCCTAATGTGGGATATCTTGCCGCATTATTTGACAGGTCGTCATCCCACCTGGCCGGAGACCTACTACGTTTACAGAGTGTAGTGTGCAGATAAGAACACGATTGACCCACCGGTTGTCGGTTCTATAAGCAAAATTTAAACGGCCCGACATTTTTAGGTTCTAATATCAAAACCAGGTCAATGTGGTTAATATTAATTAATATTACTATTTTGTTTGTTTTGATTATTGTGTGAATTATTTATAAGTTGTTTGTAGAAAAATGCGACTTTTAGATTATGTACCTATTTTATGTAACCTACGAACCTATGAAGTCTGAAATAAAGAATCTATTATTATATATCATATATATTTATATATTCTTATTATTGTGTTTTTTTTAATTATTAGACATTGAAGAAACGTGATATTTCACTTACTTGAGCATACCAGTACATGTCTTTTTGGTGCACCAGGCACATAATTTGGCACCCAGGAACCTGAAAATATAAAAAAACATATATTAAATATCTGATCCTTACTGGGAATTACTCAATCGCATAAATTGCACATTATAGATACCGAACATTTTACATTGTCTACACGACTATAATCCAAAGAGCCAAAGCCAGAGTTAAAGCAAGTTCAAGGTTAAAACTAGAGCTAGAGCCCGATCTGAAACAAAAGCCAGAGCCAAAGTGACTGCCAGAACCAGCATCAGATCTAAATTTGTGAGAGCTAGAACTAAAGCCAGAGCCAAAGCGACTGCCAGAACCAGCATCAGATCTAAATTTGTGAGAGCTAGAACTAAAGCCAGAGCCAAAGCGACTGCCAGAACCAGCATCAGATCTAAATTTGTGAGAGCTAGAACTAAAGCCAGAGCCAAAGCGACTGCCAGAACCAGCATCAGATCTAAATTTGTGAGAGCTAGAACTAAAGCCAGAGCCAAAGCGACTGCCAGAACCAGCATCAGATCTAAATTTGTGAGAGCTAGAACTAAAGCCAGAGCCAAGGTAAGAGTCATAACGACGACCCATTGACAACCTCTGTGTTGCTAAGGGCGAAGGTCCGCCTGCGACGCAGGAGGTTGTGGGTTCGATTCCTGCCTCAGGACAGGTATGTAAGATCTGCAGACATTTGTTCCGCGTGTTTTGTTGGTAAAAAATATATTTCTATGTAATGTATTATGTTAAGTATATCAGTCTTCTACTCGTAGTACCCATAACCCAGGCTCTGCTTAGCTTGGGGCTGATGCTGTGGATTGTCCAGCATTATATATTATTTTATTTATTTATAACCAGAGTGTGAGCCTCAGCCAAAGCCGCGACCTTGAACCCGACACTCACACAAGTCTCCGCGACGGGGTTGAGTTCCACATAGGGGTCCTCCTCAGGCGGGTCCGCTTGCTCCACCGTGTCCCAGTACCAGGCGCGCACGCAGCCGTCGCGAGAGATCGTCGTCACCTCGTCGTACTTGTCGCTCAACATAAACTGGATCTGGGGAACGTATGGATTTTTTTAAGCCTATGAATCTGGCTGGAAAACTTTGGCTTGCCGACGTTTCCGGCACAATATTTTCGGACACTTTGTCCGAAATGTCCTTTATAATTTTATTGAATTATTGACTGACCTTTCGGACAACATCAACAATATTGAAGAAAAAGAACGTTGAGGTAACTAAATAAATAAACATCTTATATTAGTCATTATTACAAATAGACATACGACTATGCAAATCAAGTTATTCTATTTGTTTGGTTTAAAACATTCCGCCGGTATAGTACCTAGGCCATTTCAAGTGAAAACGAATGCTTACCACAGGAGCTTTGTGGCATGTCTTCCTCCCACGTTGCGTGACCTCCACTTTGACGAGACCAGCCTCCCAAACCAAAACGTTTCCCCACTCGCAACCAGATATAACCTAAAATGTTACAAAGCATAGTGATAATAAATCTTTTGCAACTAATCAAGCAATAAGTCACTCCAAAAAGAGTACCAATAGGGTCCAGTCCCAGCATTTGAAAATGACCAACATTTCAAAAACTTTTAGATGTACCTACAGCAGCGGGAATCGCAAATCTTATCTACGCGTGTTTATACATTGCCAACATTCACCTATTAGTTAATTTTCTTTGTCTAAACTATCTGTACTAGCAACATCATTGAAAAATTATAGTTAACTACTAAATAGTCCTTTACAAACCTTCTCATCAGGCATCTGATAGAAGCCAAGTATATCGCAGATTTCTGTTTTACCGAACCGACCCAGTTCACCCTTTAGCTTCAGGCCTGTAAACGTCTCCGCCATTTTCCAAAACTTTATGTGAGCTGCACCTAAAATCAGACATTTGAAACAATAGTAACTATAGACGGGCCTTAGATATACGGTAGTGGGAATTTTTGTAGTGAAATTTAAAAAACAATCTGTGATAGTGTATTATACAATATAGTTTTATAGGCGTATGCAGACACGAAACGACAGGCGTACACTCACCCAGCGGGACTAGTAGTGTGAAGCACAACTTTTTGCCACTTTCATCTCAATCTCGCTTGTGTTCGAATAGATTTTTCAATAAATGTACTAGCGTATATCAAGGTATCAACGTCCGTGACGTCAGTCCTATATCACTACATAGTATAAAACATTGACGACCGATGTGGTGCGGTGGGCGAAGGTCCGCCTGCGACGCAGGAGGTTGCGGGTTCGATTCCCGCCTCGGAACAATTGTGTGTACGATCTGCAGATATTTGTTCCGGGTGTTCTGGTCGTTTTCTATGTATAAATAAAAAATATCTATCTATGTAATGTATTGTATTATGTATATCAGTTATCTAGCACCCATAACACAAGCTCTGCTTACCATGGGGCTAGATAATGCTGTGTGAATTGTCAAGCATTTTTTAATTAATTTTATTTAATTTTAACAAAGTCGCTTCCCCTGTTTGTCTGCCCTGTTTGTTGAGAACTTTAAAACTACTTACGCAACAGATTTTGATGCGGTTTTTTTTTATAGATTAAGATGTAGTGACACAGTTTAGCTAACAGTACGCGGCGCATTTGCTTTTCTGCGATTCAGCAGTAAGCAGTATCTAATACGAGTTAAACCAGTGACTTCTCAACCCTTGGATTATAGATTGTCGTAAATGTAAATTCTTATTAGTGTGTACTGAATAGACTCAGTTATAGTGAAAAGACTCTTTTAGTTCAACCAACCTACAGTAGCTAAGTAAAGAGATTTATAAATACAAAAAATTCAAGAGGAAGGTTTATAAACCATTCAGCACATAGATTTCCACGCGGGTGAAGCCGCGGGGTACAGCTACTAATTAATAACTATAGTATACTAACCAGCAGTAGTTAGCTGTCCGGGACAATAGGTCGAGAACAAGACTGCATTAACGTCGAAGGTGAAAGCGCTCGTGCGCAGCAGGATCTTGTGCTTCTTCCAGTTCCAGATGGTGAGGTTGTAGTCGGGATCCTTGCCGACTGACGCCAGGAGCTCGCCTTCTGGGCTACGGACCAGTATCTACCTTATTATAAAGTCTGGTTTCTGCGGCTTGGCTCTCGTGGCAGGTACATCTTACTCTCATCATTGACGACCTCTGTGGCGCGCTGGGCCAAGGTCGGCCTGCGACGCAGGAGGTTGCGGGTTCGATTCCCGCCTCCCTCGGGACAATTGAGTGTAATAAAAATATCTTTCTATGTATTGTATTGTATTAAGTATTTTTAAATTTACGCGATCTGAACACATAATTATAAGTATCGATACAACGGGAATTTATCGCGTTTATATACCATTACCGGTAACTCCAGTACTCCAGTCATCCCGTGACCACGACCGAGTGTAAACCTGTTGAAACGTCGGGAAAAAGGTAAAAAGGTAAAATAAACGCGATAAATACCCGTTGTATCGATACTTATAATTATGTATTAAGTATATCAGTCATCTAGTACCCATAACACAAACTCTGCTTAGCTTGGGGCTAGATGAGGCTGTGTGGATAGTCCAGCATTATTTATTTATTTATCTCATCACCAGCCCGTACACGGCCACTGCTGAACATAGGCCTTCCCCATACGACGCCAAGTACATTCCACTATCACACTGATATTATATGTAGGTAGGTACCTATTAAGTGTGGATGGATAAATGTTTGTTACTTCTTAATGCCAAGTACAGAACGGATTTGACTGAAATTTAGCTAGGGAGACAGTCTACCTTCCAGCTAAATTTCAGCCTGGGATCCGATATCCCGGAAAGGGTATATAACTACTTTTTAAGAGAAGAGCGTGATAGATTTTGATGGTTTTACTAATTAAAAGAAGCTCTAAGATACCATAATGAAAACTAATTTGAACTACCTTGGTATCTATTTTCATTAAAACGTTACTAGAAGTCCTAAAAGGGTTGATATTGTGGGTATTAAAGAAAAGAAGCATAACTTACAACATGAATACTGTTTTATTCAATAATACAATCTGGTTGGAACATAAATTATGACGTGAAAGCAATATAGTTACTAGATCTCCTAATAGGGTTCCATTGTGGTTATTAAAGAAAAGAAGCGTTACTTAGAACATTAATACTCTTATATTCAATAATACAATCTGGTTGGACATCAATTATTACAGACAATTATTAACATTTTAAGGTTATGTTACACAAATTGCTAGTCACAAAATATGAACAATACTTAGCTTCTGTCTGGTTAGGCTGCCGATCCAAAAGTGGGTATTCTCCCCCTTTTGGGTCGTATATATAGGCTCTGACATCGTAAAATAATGCAGTCTGAGCGATGGCTCACACTGTCTTTGGCGCGAACAGTCGATACAACAATTTATTATGTTTCTTAATACTGAATAATACTTTCAGACCAAATCAATGATATTTAAAATTGTACAATTAATATTCCACTTATTTTAAATATAATATATTTTAATAATTAATAAATTATCGGCGCCGCGCCACTTATGAAAGTTATATGCTAATGATTTTATATACATTAAAATACCAATGAAATAGGTAATCTAAAATCTGAAAACGATTTAAGAGATACATTTCATATATCTTAACCACAATATTCTATTATTAATCTTTATTGTGAAAGTTATGTGCTAATGATTTTATTACATTAAAATACCAGTGAAATTGGTAATCTAAAACCTGAAAACTATTTTAGACATACTTTTCATATTTCTTTATCACAATTTTCTATATTAATCTGATACGGCCAATCTTGACCTATACTTCGTCCCGAAGTAACTCTTATATCTCTACATATAGATACTTAGCTTAGGTAGATAGTCTATTTTACATTTCGGCTTACTAGATAGTACAATTTAAATAATATAATAATTGGTACATATATAAGTAACTTAGTAAGTATCCTATAAGTACTTCTAACGACTTTTTAATAAATTATACTATTTAGGTACTAAAAGTACATTGTTAGGTACTTACTTACTTTATAAGATAGATGTTTAACATGTACCAAAGGTATATTTTTATTTCACTTTATTAAATGACACAGAAACAAGATCATACACAAAAACTTTAACTGTGTCTAAATAAGTTACATAGGTATAATAAGTATGTATGTATTTATGTAGCATTTTGAAACCGTTTTAAACGTTTCTTATTATGTATTATATGATGTCTAATTATCTCATTTTGTTTCTCGCTGGTTTATTTTAATTATCTGGCCAATTACTCTGTATAGTACTGACGTTTACTCTCCACCTGCTGCCAATGGAGCGTCAGCACCCGGAATTGGAGGCTAGAGCAGCACGGGCAACGACTATTCCCACTTGACCCTAACCACCCGCTGCCGGTGGCATAATCAAGCCGAGCCACGAAGCCCACAGCGTTAGCCAACTACCAAATGTGCTTTCTCACCTCACATCCGCTGTCGATGGGCTGATCAGCACCCAGCAAGAGGCCACACAGCGATATATAAATATAAATAAAATGTATGTAGGTACTTTGTTTTTGCCATACACTGGCCCCGGGTCTTCTGCCCATTGAGATTTTAGAATCATTTATTACATTTACCAACTGTAGGAAAGTATACATATTACATACATTACATACCTATTTACCTTTGTTTTAGTACTTATAACATTCAATAGGTTCTTATTGATCTAAATGTAAACGTAAACAAGTACAGTAATCACAAAATCGTAGCATTTTCAACAACAACGTTCTCTTCCTCCCATTCTCCCGGTTATTTTGATCAAATTATTAAACAGTTTTAGAGCATAGCGGTATTGGGAATAAATCAAAAACGCCTATGGTATAACTAACGATACTAGATCACCTACCTAACTAACTTGTTATTTCCTTTGCAGAATAAAACTTTCTACATCTGTATTGCAAGCTGTTTTCGTCTAAAACCTCAGACGGAATCACACAATTTTACAATAATATTATTTCCATTCGTTTGGCCAATCTGACGAAACATTACAACATGTACTTTAATGTACAAGATTATCAATATAGTTAATTACTGTTGCATAAGAAAACATCTATTAGTAAATCAAAAACATCAGTATGTAAATCAAACAAAGAGAATATAACGCTACGGCCTACGCTATTTCTCCGGCCGCCGGAGCAAAACGCGTTTTGTGGCTAACTTCTCCCTAATAGCTTGGCTCTGTGGTTATGAATTGTCACTTTATTACCTGCTCTGTTGGTAGAATGACAAAAAGCAAGTGGCGATACAAAAGTTTCATAGACGAATTTTAAAAAAAAATAAAAATAATTACTGCTGACACCGACACCGTTCGGTTTTTATTACGAGCAGTGGATCTTTAATTATTTTAGTGTATTATTATTAGTGTCGTATATCAAATTAATCCTTATGAATAATGCTTTCTAACTATAATCTAAATATCGTAGAACATTAATTTTCGATGCGACGACTAATTGACCTCAAAGTTGAATGTAATTTTCCCGACAAGAAACTTTGTCAACTGGCTTGACAAAATAAACAACGAAGTGCTACCTAATTATTTTTATTTGTTTTGATGATCTTAGTTCCAGAAGTAAAGTTGAGACAAGAACTGGAAAACCCTAAAAATGTTGGGTGGGTAGGTAGGTACCACCAACGGAGTCAAATAAAGCTATAAAAGCAGAATCATTTTGGCCTCACACATACTCTCACATCGATGACTAAGTTTAAAATAAATTTTGTTTTCAAAATAGTCAAAATCTTTTCCAATAGTACCTATTAAATTGAATCAAAACATCGTGTACCTAGAGCTATATAAATTGGTGGTGAATTGTACGAGTCAGCTAAACACGTACCTATCTTTCTACTAACTAATACAAAAATAACTTATCTAAATTTTATGGTTTGATGAGCTAGGACTTTCAGTTATACGTTATACTATACCTCTTTATATGGCTAATTAACATAAAAGCAACATCATGAAACACATTTATTTTAGTATTAAATCGCCTCGACTCTAATTACTTTGTCCGTACAGTAATAGTCGATGTAATAGTCAAAAAGTCCGTTTTCCTCTGACCAATGTAGGTAGGTACCTACCTCCTCATTGTGTACCTACTCGCTATAAATGCTGCAAATATCCAAAGTAAGCACAAAGTCTACCGTCGCTAGCGAAAGGTTTTTTTTTTCATTCTCGCTTTGTATTCGCAAGTATTATTGTCAGTTACAAGGTACCTACTAAACACAAGCCTTTTTTTTTGTTTTACTTCAGATAAACAGAAACATTTTATTCGTCATATGTCAAATTATACGTCGCAATATATAAATCATTTCTAATATAAAAATATAATATCAAATAATAATGAAATTTAAAAAATAAAATTATTCTAGATAAAATGTGGTGTTTTTTGTTGCATAGAAAACAATCAAGAGAAAAAAAACTCAAGGTAGATAGATAAATTAAATTTAGAATGACTCACGAGATTAATCTTCTGAGAGAGAGATAGCAGCTAACTACTAATATTATAAACGCGAACGTTTTTAAGTATGGAAGGATGTTTGTTACTCTTAGCGTAAAAACTATGGAATGGATTTTAATGAAACTTTACAATAATATAGCTTATACATCAGAATATCACATAGGCTACAATTTAGAAAGATATATTGTATATTATCAAAAATATCTGTCACCACGCGGGTGAAACCGCGGGGCGCAGCTAGTTATATATATTTTTAAGGCCCTATTATCGCATCATTTTTGTCACGTACAAAACAATAAATAATGAGAGATAATTCCTACATACAACAATATTATGTAGCTCCCTACTTGCTTGAAGTTAGAAAGTACCTACAAACTACCTTCATATTTTTTTTCAGACAACGACCTCTGGTCGTCATGTTCGTCTGAGCTGTATGTGGGTAGGTTCTAAAACATCGACGATAAAAAAACTTATGTCACTGATTAAACTATGTATCGATACCTACATGATTCGATTCAACCACTAACAATGTTATACACAGATACATAAACGAGACTATCGCTTCGATAAATCCGTTCATTTATAACTTCTAGTCAAATGTGTGGCTCCGCACTGTGACCACTGACACCAGACAACCTTTTCTGGTTTCATAGTGTCTTTCAAATAAGAAAAGTACCAGTTTTTGGTGAATACAGAAATACAACAAAGAAATAGTGCGAAGTAAAGTTGCAACAGAGGAGTTTTGTTATAGACTACATACTTAGTAATTGTTTATACTATAATTTGGCCTCTGTGCCTATAAGTAAAGTAATATGTCCGTCGTTAATTTACACAGTAAGTTTGAGGTGATTGTAGTTCAGTGTTATTTTCTAATGTTTGTTTGTGAAAAAAGTGTTTTTTTTAGCACTTCTGCATTATAAAGGCACTTAAAGTCCCTACCGCTTTGCTCCAAATGACGTTATTTAATATTTACCTATGTAAAACATAAAAAGGCAAACATATTTCCAAGTGGTTTTACACTGCTATTGAAGGATGCCATTTGAATATAACATTAGGTACGTTATACTGCCACATACTAATTCGACTTAGTGCCGCTACTAAAAACAACTTCTGTTTTACCTACGTAAAAGAAAACGAATACTGCTTTCTTATTTAGAATGTTAATCTGCAAAAATCGAGGGTACAAAGCTATGTTGTCTTGAAATACACTGTGCAGAATCCCATGTCTTGAATAAAGTGATCAGACCCTTTTCAGAGCCTTACCTGCCAGAGGATGCGTAAAATCTTGAGGTTATAGTTGAACCATATCCCTCGGCATCCAGGCCACACGTAGTCTAGTTGTAAATGCAGGTCGATATCATCATCTCTCCGGCAGCTGGTGGTGCAGATGGCTCGTAGGTTTTTGGCGCAGACACATCAGATGGATGACGATGGCCACACGTAGTCGAGTTGTAGATCGGCAGATCGATGTAATCATCTTTTCGACGGCTGGTTGAAAAGATGGCTCGAAGGTTTTTGGTGCAGACACATCCATCTGAAAATAAATTCGTATTAGTAAGGCACATGCTGTTCTATATCCCACTTCTGATGATAGATTTTGATGGTTTTACTAATTAAAAGAAGCTCTAAGATACCATAATGAAAACTAATTTGAACTACCTTGGTATCTATTTTCATTAAAACGTTACTAGAAGTCCTAAAAGGGTTGATATTGTGGGTATTAAAGAAAAGAAGCATAACTTACAACATGAATACTGTTTTATTCAATAATACAATCTGGTTGGAACATAAATTATGACGTGAAAGCAATATAGTTACTAGATCTCCTAATAGGGTTCCATTGTGGTTATTAAAGAAAAGAAGCGTTACTTAGAACATTAATACTCTTATATTCAATAATACAATCTGGTTGGACATCAATTATTACAGACAATTATTAACATTTTAAGGTTATGTTACACAAATTGCTAGTCACAAAATATGAACAATACTTAGCTTCTGTCTGGTTAGGCTGCCGATCCAAAAGTGGGTATTCTCCCCCTTTTGGGTCGTATATATAGGCTCTGACATCGTAAAATAATGCAGTCTGAGCGATGGCTCACACTGTCTTTGGCGCGAACAGTCGATACAACAATTTATTATGTTTCTTAATACTGAATAATACTTTCAGACCAAATCAATGATATTTAAAATTGTACAATTAATATTCCACTTATTTTAAATATAATATATTTTAATAATTAATAAATTATCGGCGCCGCGCCACTTATGAAAGTTATATGCTAATGATTTTATATACATTAAAATACCAATGAAATAGGTAATCTAAAATCTGAAAACGATTTAAGAGATACATTTCATATATCTTAACCACAATATTCTATTATTAATCTTTATTGTGAAAGTTATGTGCTAATGATTTTATTACATTAAAATACCAGTGAAATTGGTAATCTAAAACCTGAAAACTATTTTAGACATACTTTTCATATTTCTTTATCACAATTTTCTATATTAATCTGATAAGCGCTTACGAAACCGCGGGCTAAAACAAGGAAATATGTACTCACTTGAAATCCAGACTGGAGTAGGCGTTAGTCGTCCCGTCTCGAAGCACAGCGTCGATTTCCATTTGTGGCCACGTGTACAAGATGATAAGGGGCTCTATTTCCCCCTCTCTCCCCTCAGCTATGGCGATACGGTAGTTGGGGTCCTTTCTGTAAGACTGAATAAATCTTGATTAGACAATGTCACCAATACACGAGAGAAATTGATCGGCCACAAAATAATTTACAGTTGACCAATCGCGAGGAGGTTTGATTAAAAAAGAAATGAACGTCCATAATGGTTGTGAAAGACGGGTGGAGTGAAATTATTTGTTTCGTTTGTGCGATCTAGTTAGCAAATCTAACTGAACTAGCCCAAAAATGAGGAAGAATTAGCGTTGAAACCAAAAAAGCCTGCTGGGTGTTTTAGGCGGCGGCGGCGGCGGTGGTGATAATTTTGTCTCAGTTGCCGCCTTCCGGGACAGTCGCCGGGGATGGCCACACTGAAGCACACCAAAAGAACCGGCGATTGAGCTAGTCAGGTCCGGACCCTGCTGGGTCATGACGTCATAGAAAGTGACAATACTGCAAGCCCAGCAGATGACGTCACAAAAAGATTTACAAAAATTTCTGTAATTCAAAAATATGTGTAACAATGGAGTTGGAGCACTACCTCTTATCTATTCTATTTTACAACGTAGCTGTGTTACAGGCAAACAGGTTCTTCTTCTTCTTCTGCAGGTATCCTATTTATCTTAACATTTTTAGGCTGGTTTTATTGTAACGCATTTCGGCAGCACCGTTGTAGTACGCGCGTGCGAAGATGTACCTATGGGGGTAGAAGTTGCGTTTCAAAGTCGCGCGCTTGTGCAGCGCCGTTCAGTAAACGTTAACAGCGCGCTGCCCAGCGGCGCGTCCCAAGGCGTGACTAAAACCAGACTTAAAGTGTAAGTAGGTAGTGATACTCACGCAAACCGCTCCCACAGAGCCGCCGGTGGAGGTCCTTCGGAACCAGACCTGGTGGGTTAAGACGTCATAGAAGGTGATGATGCTGCCGGAAGCCCAGCAGACGACGCTCTCGTCGCAAGCACACAAGTTGAAATACTTATGGCAGTCGTACCCGTACGAATGCCTGTACTTAGCGCTAAAGAAGCCATCACAAATAGGTAGAGGTAGGGTTTATGCCAAAAAGTGCAAAACCTTTATACATATCAAAACCTCGAATTTTACATTAAATATTGACCTGTTTAGTAGTAAGTAAAGTACCTATATCATCATAAGAATCCATCACCTATGATGAAAGCACGATTAGGTAGACAGGATATAAGCTGAAACATCCAATACAGCTACAAGATGTTACTATGTGATCGTGATAAAACTCGGAATCACACGAATATTATATAATGAGAAAGTTTGGTTGTATGTATGGATGGATGCATATTTGTCACTTTTTCACGCCAAAACTAATAAAAGCATCGCGCCGCAATTTTGCATACAGGTATACAGGTTTTGCATACACAGCGCATGCGAAGCCGCGGGCAAAAACTACATAGTTAACAATTAACTCAATGGAGTTAAATATATATATTATATTAACTCATTTATTGTCAGATTCACAATCCATATACAAATTAAAAATAAAAACAAAATAAAAATAAAAAAATTAAATAAAATTAAAGCCTGGAACCGTCAAAACATCGTCATTTTATTAAAGCTGAGAGTTTATCAGCGCATGCTCCCAAAACAGGTTAGTCTCTGCTCTTTCTTTCTTAAGAAAGAGGTTCCCTAATAAAAGGTTTACATAGGTAATGAATGTGGTGTCATGGGCTTATTAACGCATACACACAGCACAAAATTGTTGAATAACTACACATGTGCGTCATGCGGATTCTACGTTTTTGAGAAAGGATACTCAAACTCGAAAAGATTGAGCGGAATAGTAGAGTTCAAGGTGTTAACGGCTCCAGAGTGGAAATCATCAGGGTCGTACTCCGTAAGAACAGACTCCACTTCCATTTCTTCCTCTTCGCCATGATAGCCTGCATATTCCCCCTCTGCTCCTGTATAATTATACACTTAAGGTTGAGTCGACGACAATAATGGTTGATAACAGGGTCAATCTCCTAAAACCGTTCTATGATAGGCATAGTACCTACCTGTAGTAGGTACCTGTTCTCATCATCGTCATCATCATCAACAACCTATAAAAGTCCACTGCTCGCTGCAGTCTTTCGTGGTCGTCATCCTACCTGGCCGGAGGGGTCCTAAACTTCGATTGCCGAGTCGTGGTCTCCGCTCAAGAACACGTTTCCCCTAGCGGTTGTCGGTTCTTCGCGATATACCTATGGCTGGCCCACTGCCACTTTAGCTTGCTAATTATTTGAGCTATGTCGAACTTTGGTTCTCTGTCGGATGTGATCGTTACGAGTCTTTTTTTCTTTTCATCTTGTCTTGTGGTCTTGGTTGTAATTTTCAGTAATTAATAATCGGTATGTATGCCCGAAGAAATCTTTTATATCTACTCGCTTACCATAGGATGCAAAGGATTCGTTATCATCGTCTGCATCTGCCATTTTAATGTTGTTACTGAAATCAACTTATAAATATAAAAGATATTTCTGATAAGATACCTAGGTATCTAATAAGTAAACTTATACAGATTTTATCCTTATTGGAAGCAAAAATACACTAAGACATACAATAATAATGTAATGTTAACTATAGAGAAAAAATCAATGAAACGCTCTGTTGCGTTGCTAAGCAATCAAAAATAAAAGGTACATCGGAAGCATACCTACTATCCTAACTCTATGGTTGGTAGATTATAATAATTACTCCTTAGAACTGTAACTATCTATCGCCTACTTAAAAAGGTTTTAATTGATAATTAGAAAAGGTTTCTGCGAAAGAGTTTTGAGACATGATTTTATACGTACCTACTTCATCCTTTGAACATTAGCTAGGTATATAAACATATTTATTACTAAATAATAGGACAGGTATCCGCGGTTTAATAATAAACTAAGGTATAATTTTATCGATAATATTCTAGATTTGAATTTCCCACTTAAAACAATCGCTTGATTTATTTTATAATGTTGGTATTCTTCATTTCTATCAAAATAGGCAAAGCTGTCACTATCAATGTCAACTAATCAAGTCAACAGCTGAGCATTACGTCAGTCGTCAGCTGAATTTTATTTTGTACGTTTGTTGTGATGTGTGTGATAGAACACCCAGATTTTACTTTCATTTGGATTTGGACTATGAACCTCAAAGTTCATGCTCAAAACGAATAACAAATAAAAAATGTCGCAATCACAAAGAAAAGCAGTTATTAACTTGTACAAAACTGTAAGTAAACTAACCCAGTCTAAATATTTTCTCGTGGGATATCTTTTCTACGATAATAGCCAAAGTAAATAGCTATAGCATCTAATGCTCATTTTAAATACTAATGCGTGAGTAATATTGATATGAATTCAGGTTCTTATAATAATTTCTAATGGTTCTAATAGTTCTAATAAAGTCACGTTCTTGTTTCAGTTGTTATACCTTGGTCGAGAGTGGCCCCAAGGTTATGACCTCTTCAGAAAAAGGTTGCATAAAGTTTTTTCTAAGAACAGTGAAGAAACTGACCCCCAGAAGATAAGCACCATGATAAAACACGGGGAGTTTGTTGTGAAAGAGGTTGAGGCCCTTTATAAGCTAAAGAAGTATAGAGCTATGAAAAGAAGGTACTATGACGATAGCTAACCAGTATGTCCTGTTGCTTTTTATTATTGTTGGGATATTGAGCTGTGCAAGAGTAGAGGAACGGTACATTCCTCTAGATTCATTAAAAAGCTGGTGAATCTTTATGTTAAGTGAGAAAAGTTATAAAATTGGAAAGCAAGACAAGAAGCTAAATATCTGTGGCAATATTTATAATCTAGAATCTGTTGTACTTATAAATCAACCAATGCAAAATATTTTTTAGACCTATATTAGTAGGTACCATAGGTATTTACTTAGTAGACATAGACCCTGTTGATTAAGGAACTTGATTTGTCTTAAAGTATAAGTTTTTGAGTTTATGAAATAAGGTAAAATGAAACAAAAGTATCTATGTAATTAATGTATTATAGACATTCTTTGTTTACATAATTCATTTCTATAATAAACTCTATTTAAACCAAGTGTTATATAAAATAAAATATCTAACATTTCTAAACAAAAGTTTAATAAACATTGAACATAACATGAGTCTGTTAATGTTTTTTTTTATTTAAATGGCGAATGATATGATAATTTTATCAATTTCAGAGATAGTTATATACATTTTAATCATTGATAACGGTTGTTATCACATTTTGTTTTCTATTTGCTCGCTGCTAGGTAGCATTGAAAAGAGACGCCCCTGCATTCACACAGTTAACCGACTACATTCAAAACAACTTTGATTACATGTTTACAATATCTAAGTTAGCAAAGAAGTTTGTAACAAACAGCGATAATAAGAACAGCACAATGCACCCAACACCTGCTAATATGATATCCCAGGTGTTGAATGATATAACACTTCAAGTGAGATTAAGAACTGGATTAAATATTTTGTATTTCCTACAATAGCCTACAATGTCTTGGTCAGCTGTAGTGCCATTTAAGGCTTTACTCAGCTTAGCATAGCATACCTTGACCTCTAGTAACAGAGTTTTAAAGGGCCGTTGAAGAGGCCTCCACTCTCTCATCTATATATGTATCTTGTTCGACAATAGTTATTCAAGTTAAATTCTAGATCTTACACTTGACATGTTAAAGATTATCGTACCACCACTTTCATCCATCATCGTCATTTGATGATATTTTAAGATGTTTGATGGAATACAAAAGTCTGGCTAGCACCCTTGGTAGGGTTAAATACCATAGTATGGTAAAATTATGCCCCAACATGAGCATGATTTTTCACGCAGTTTTTTTTTTAGTTTTGTAAAGTAGGCTGTTATTGCAAGAAATGGATCATTATAATAATTCTAGCGATTATTCACATTATTCGTGGATTTTTTAACAATATTATAAAACATTATTTAGCAATGGAATATCTATATTGTCAATCCTACTGAGGCTCGATCGTTATTATGATCAGAGATTATTAAGCACAACAACAGATTCATTTCAAAGTTTGTTTAAGAAAACTTAGGTAATTACTTAGGTACCTAAATCTTTTTTATTTTGATAGATTCTAAATTTTTTCCTCAGAATCCCAAGTTTTGGTTAAATGGTTACTACGAGTAATCGATCTAATATGTATGTTATAGATATATTGGTATAATCCGCGCAATTAAAGAAAAGGATTGAGCCTGTCGTCTTATTTCATGCTGTACCGCTCAGATCGAACTAAGCGGAACAGCATGAGAGATGTCGTCATTATCCATTCCATTCTTCACTGGTACACACAAGACCACCTTAAGTCTGCAGAATATAGCGGTTCACGTTAGTCGCTCATTATTATTTGAAAATGAGTTGAGATTTTGACTTTATTTTAAAATGAATCTGCTGTATTCAATTACAACCTATATTAAATATATTGTAAGTAGACAGTACTTGAACCACAATTCTATATTCCTACTTGTGTTGGTGCACTTCTAATCTTACATGAAGCCCGTTTCCATTATATTCTATACAATCATAATAGGTAGGTTATATTTAACGTGATCGTGAAATTTAACATGTGATTAAACATTGGATTATATACACAACACATAATGTTTGAGATCAACAAGCAATGTCTAATAATGATTATGAGTTAGTGAAATACTTTATTAATCTAAAAATAACGTGAGTACCTAGGTCATTTAAAAACCATCCTGTACAACGTTATGTAGGTAAGTAGATAATTTGCATTGATGATATTAATAATTTTTTAAAATAATATTTACTTATTTAGTCTTATTTATTATGTTTGACTAGTTTCGATGACACCTCACGGCTAATAAAAAAAATTAAGTATATCTGGAATTATCTCGTGGTCAAATAAAGCTATGTAATTAAATTTAACAAATTAAAATTTTGTAAATATTAATAACACATGGGCACTTTATAAAGTTATAGAAGTTGTCATGCCTAAACAATTAAATAGGTATATTAAGGTACCTATACAATAGGCCTAATATTCCTCCTGAAAAGAGATAAAATAACTATTCTACTAAAAATATATATACCAATATTCTACTAAAGTTAGGTGTATTAAATCAAGTACAAGACTGTAATCGTCCTTTCAGGAGGAACGAGATTAAGTTAGTAAAAGGATATAAATACTTTAACACTTACGATAGTAAAATAGAATGTCATAAATTTAACAGGATTCAACTTATTTACAGTGTTAAGAAATTTGATTTTGTAAGTGTTACAGCCGCGTGAACTACATATATAAGAATACACACAGAGCGATTTGCATACTAGTTGTTAAATTAAGACGTTTATTGTAAGTACACAAAATAAAGTCGAAATTTCACCTCCTGTAGGCAAAACTATCAATTGCATAGGTATAAACCTCGCGTATAATAAAAACTTAATTTTAATTAAGGATTCACTCATAATATTTATAATCAGCGTTAGATTGGAGAAGCTTTTTCGAAATCTTCGTAGAACAAGTTTTCCATAAAATAATTTCAATAAATTAAATATTATAATTCTACGAACAACGCCAAGAACAGATCTTTTAAAGTAACTATTATTCTAAATTCTAAACACTCTTCACGATAAATATTGCCTGACGGGAAACAAGCAACATTCGAGTATTGATTGAGGGCAAAGATCCTTAGAAAACTGTATTAGATAGCTTAATAAAAAAAATGTTTTCAAAACAAAGGCTGTCTCAAAATTCTATAATTTTGGATATAGATAGGTACTGAAAGTACTCATGAGTTAGCACGCAGTAATACATACAAGGAATTTTGAAATATTTTGTTAAAATAACTTAATTTTCCAGTTCCAAAAATCTTCTTCCACATGAGCTCGTATTCATGAAGCCACTTGATCTTATCCTGAAACGAAAGATTTTATAAATTAGGTTCTTTCTAACACATATATCGGTTTACATAGAAAGGATGTTTTAGCCCTGATTAAATCATGCCCATTTTTGCTTGCCACTAAGTCTCTCTCGTCTAGAAGATAAAATGATTTACCTATTAAATAATATTTACAACGCATAAAGAGACACGCCAAAATTACGGATCGGTCTGAAATTTTGAATACAGTTAGTTCTAGGTCTGGAATACTTTTAATCTCATAAATCAGTTCCCATGCATTATTTGAAACCAGCCATAGTCGATTAACTGGATTATTCCCTTGATATTTTTTTCTACAAAATAACCGGCGGAGTAAGGGTCCCTGAAATCATTAGTAGGTCCCTATTATCAATATTGTGACCAATTTATCACACACTACGATTAAATGCCTACTATAAATGCGATGGTTTGGATGGACGCCAAAACTACTAAACATATTAAGCTGAATTTTTCATAGGTTCATTCTACATCTGGAGTGAAAGATAGTCTACTTTTTTCCCCACCTCAATGTTTCCAAAGAAACGTGCTAAACCGCGGAGTTGATAATAAAACTAGAAATTAGTAAAACAAATGATATAGGCACCTCAACGTTTCGCTTAATCCTTTTTCTCTCCATCTTCGGGGTCCTTGAGCGTGTGCCACTGCGCGATGGGGCGCCGGGGGCTGGCCAGCATGTCGGACCAGTGACGCAGCTCGGTGCCAGAGGCGTTGTACCCCAGGCAAACCTTCCCGATGGGCTCAGACGTACCGATACGGTCGTAGTCGACCACGGTTACCACTAGATTCACTTTCTGCAGTACAATTACATATTAGTAAACAGAACAACAATATATCTATTGACTAGCACTAGAAAAATCTGTAGCGTGATGGAAAAAATAACGATAGTCATTGTGTTGTCACAAACTACTCTGACTAAAAAACTAAAGTCGGTTTAGACTAATAAAGAAGAACTGCTGTTTAAAGTAAAAGCCACTAAATGCTTTAAAGTTGATAAGTCTGCTAGTGTTTACTTAACTAAAGTGAATAAAAAAAAACTGTAGTTACCTATAAAGTAATAAAGTCGTTTCAATCAAACAGATTAGACTTTAGCTTAGCTTTGTGTCAGCATTTAATTAATTCTTATCAATCTAATAAATGGTAGTCACAACACGAACTCGCATTACATGAGCAACACCAACATGCAATATAGATCAACCAGTATAAAACATGCTTTGTAACATAAAAAAATTAAAAAGCAATACAGGACTAGACTACAAAAATAATAATAAACAGACAGAAGAAAAACGAGGGCCTGGATTCCTCAAAACCATAAGTAATTACAATTTGAAGTCACCAAATTGCAATGCAGTCACGAGGGGAGATTATTTAACACCACTGCGATAAGGAACAACGATTAGGTTCAAGGCAGTAAAATTACATTTAACTGACAAAATCAAAACCTCTATATTCAACATCTGGTTGCAAATGGAGGTCAACATCTTGCTAACGCAAAACCTAAAAATACTGCTTGAATAATACGTTGCAGGAAAGGAGGTAAGAAGGATAGAAGCTAAATACGACAGAGCTTTAACAAAAGAAAGTAGCAAAACATCGAAGGACAACTACCAACGAACTACAGACGAACACAACGAAAACAATTCTTTTTTAATATTGCGTTTTCATTGTGTACGTACTTGAATAAGTAATAGGGATATACATTATTAGGTAAGTACAAGGAACAATTAATAGGAAATTCTTAGGATGTCCAAGACAATACGGGAAGTCAAATACTCAAACGGAAAATAACAGGAGTCAATTTGAGGATCAGGATAGGCATGGATGCAAGTGGTGTGCCTACCACCAATGTATACTGACAAAAACATGTACACAACATCAAATGGCGCACAGAATAGACAATATCGAACCAAGAAGTCTCGAATATCGGCAACAATGACGATAGTATATGAACACAGAGGCTATCTTTATTCTTGTTGTCCAAGCCGTGCGCTACAACATCGATTTTGGGATAAATCTCGGCTCGCACCTGTATTTGTTCGAATGGTACTTCAAAAGTAAATGACTCGTTGTAATAGGGATTCAGAGTGCATTTCTTGATGCTCGTTTTCTTCTTCTTGAGACGTTTGCCATTTTGCATGAGTGCTATCTTTACGTACGGATCTGTTGACACGTTGCGCAGATTCCGGATATGAAACAGATAAACATTTGATTAGTATTATTTTTGGCTAACATGAAAATTGGAGAACGCAGGAGTGATGTGATATTTCAAATGCGAAAAAAAAGGTATTACAAATAGGATACATGTTTAATTAATGTATAGTATGCTTGTCAAATGAAGGTGAAGGTGGAGGTATGATAAAGACCTCGATCTAAAAACTACAAAGCGGACAGTGATTGGGTAGTAAGTTTTTGGTAATAGGTGCCTACCTAGAGAGCATGAGATGTATCATGTGTATGTAAAATGTTGAAAAAGGTTTTTGAGAGCTTAACGCTGTACATAGATTCAGTTTCACCATTCTGAGCATTATGCTATGATGTTTAATGTGCTCATAATAAATGTTTGCTGAGTGATTCTGTAAAGCTAATATTTAATTAAATAAAAATATGATGTTTGAATGTAAATTATGTATCTGAAGAATTCCAAGCTCAACCAAAGATAAAATAAACAAAAAACAATCTACTTTATAAAGTTGATGAAATCAAAATAAAATTCATGCATCTGTAAGTATTGTTGTCTGAGTAATAGATTTTACTGTAAACTAAGGTGAATCTACCCTGAGGAAAAAACAATTTGTAAAACATTTTCACAATAGTTAATTACCCTATCCCCTGCGAAAATACACATGTGTTAGGTAAATGTGTTATATATGTTAAGTTTGCGTATATAAGACATAAATATTATTCGTAAATTGATCAACACTATACCTGATAGACCACCGACGTCCATTTTCTTCAAGTTCTTGGCTTCCAAAATAACAACGGTCAGTTTTCCAGCCGTCGGTACATAACGCAATGAGAAACATATGTCTCCCAACTTGTTGTCCTGTAATACGCAATTATTTATAAGTTTTTCATGATTACTGATACTAATTAAACTTTACAAAACAACACCAATATTTGTCATATAATTTTTGGACGAAAGAATATATTTTTTATCTTGCAATACGTCATGAAAATATCAGCCTAACTAAATTATGTTTACTCGTAATATGTTAGCTATTGCGTTTTATTATAATTTAACGTTACGTCATTAGTCATTGATAACAAAGTAATTATCTTCGTTTGTTCTTGAGATGTTTAAAATTTTGCTATAGTTTGACCGAAACCGCTGTACCGCGCCTAAGGTATGCGAGCGGCGAGACGGGGGGGGATATCGGCCGCTCCGATCCATCAGTCTGCCGTCTCGCCGCACTTTCCTAAGGAGCGGTACAGTGGTTTCGGTCAAACTATAGTTTAAAATTAACCAGATATAAATTAATCTTGCTAACATAATAATTTCTGGCACTATCTTATAATTTTGATCGGGTGTGAGAATGGAAGATTGTATAGGATTAAGTGAGGGATGCGTCCAAACTTTGGGTTTGAAAAGCTTTTTATAAAACATATTAAATAATATAATGGGCTATAAATAACGCGGCTTAGGGCGGATTGGGGCTTTCAGTCTCATAACACCAAACAAAAATAAATAAAAACATAACAATAGCTCCGTGTAGTCACCTAGAAGCAACTTTATGTTTATTGAAACTTCAGCACGCATTTTTAGTTTACGTATCCATTTTTTAAATTAATAAAGTAAATGCCTAGAAGTCAAATTTAAATTTAAACTAAAAATCTGTGCTGTGTAACGTGCTTAAGACACATAGCCCATAAACAATTGTTTTAGCCTCAAATATAAAATCGGAGATTGCATCTAGAACAAACGCACATTTGACGAACACTTCATTGCGTTACATATAACGTTTTAGCACATACAACTTCATCTAATATATAAACATTAAAATCTAGACGCACAAAACCAAAAAATAACCATGTTCATATCAAACCTATAAAGCATTTTTGCTGGTATACTTATGTATATAATAATAATATCGATAGGTAGTTATATAGAAAGGTAAATAGTGTTGATTATTACGATCTGTTGCCGAAATGAAGCCAATTCAAATTTCGTGTCACCCAGTTCAGATCATCTTTACATATATAAAAATCAGTTATAATATCGTATCCTACACCCTATCCTATAATGTGGTTAAACCCTGACTCAACCCTAACTGGATAAAAATAACCTAGTTGTTTTCCCTTTAGAAAGTAACATAAGACTTCCCATTTTAGAAACAGATCGCAATTATGTAATAGTTTTTACAAATAAACTAAATATAACGCCACAAAACTAATAGTTCAGTAAAGGCTCATATTTATGTCAACATCAGGCATGTTTTAAGCATATTATGGTGTATACATGATCTGGAGACCTTTAATGGACTATTAACACTTTGACTGCGATTTTTTTTCGACGACTGCGATCTTTTTTTTAACCTAAAAAATTCGTGCTGCCGCTCTACACAGCGGTTGTGTTGCGCCGCACATGCGTTTCGTTCGAAAAATATTACAGCTCTGCTGAGTCACAAAGATCTGTATTTTCTCAGCCGCTGCGCTAGTGTGGATTTACGCATATTAGTCACTTGTAGAAAACACATACCGTGTGATTTCAGCAGTCAAAGTGTTAACTAATCATATACTTACATACAATATATTTCTATGTAAGGATGTGCAGCCACAAATACATCTCACTATATATAAACAAACATACTTTATACAACAGCATAGTGATGGTGATAGAGTTTTCTAAGCAGCGCGTGTTACAATGGTGCATATAGATGCCAGTGCTC
This sequence comes from Eupithecia dodoneata, assembly GCA_947044415.1. Classification (NCBI taxonomy): domain Eukaryota; kingdom Metazoa; phylum Arthropoda; class Insecta; order Lepidoptera; family Geometridae; genus Eupithecia; species Eupithecia dodoneata. The sequence goes on along the minus strand of OX345664.1, from coordinate 11,603,491 downwards.
ATTCAAACTTAAAATGATTAAAAAACATAAAACATTAGGTTATTTTAGATTTCGTTGACCACACGATTTATTATATGTGTGAGATCATTTATTTAGGTTTTTTATTAAGATACGTAGACATTGTATGGAGTAAAATAATCAAGAGCACTGGCAGTTTATTTTTCTGATTATTTATTAGTGGTTTTATTCATATGAATCTGAATTGTCTTTATTGAAATGTCCGTGCAATCTACACATCATAGTTATATACCATGCAGGAGCATACATTGGTTCAAAATATGTATTATGTATATTATTATTTATTGATATCAGCGATATTTGTCACTTTCCTGGTTGAGGCAGATACCTGCAACACTTGTGTAAAAAGTAATTCATAAAAATAAAGTATTAATTTGTCGATATTACGAGTAGGGGCACTATAAAATGTGTTTCTTTCAAATGCACCTACGGCAGGGAATGGAAAAAAAATAAACATGTCCATTCCCATGTTTCTCTTTAAATAATTTGGTTTTTGTTATCAATTTGAATTTTCAGTACGAACCAATGTAGTCTTCTTATTATTTACTAGTTTCTGCTCGCGACTTTGCACGCGTATTTTTGGTATAATAAGTAGCCTTTTATCTAATTTAGGCCATGTTCTAAATGTAGGTACGCCAAATTTAATGTTGATCTGTTAAGTAGTTTTGAAAACCTTTCGTAACAAAATAAAATTGTCATTTCCACAAACTTTCGGCTTTATAGAAATAGTAGGAATTTTTTGAGCCAATTAGTGAGAACCCCTGAATTATCATTTGTTTTGTTGTCAATTGGTGTAGGTAATATAGTAAAATAAGGAGGAAATAGTAACACAGTAGGACCGTCAAACAAATGGCAAGTCAGGGAAATCGAGAACAAAACATTTATACAAACATGCAACATTCCCCAGCCGCATTGTAAATTAAAATAAAGTGTTGGATGGATATAAATTAAAAAATAATTAAATAAATTAATAAGTGGCATATAATGATGGATGATTTTATTAAAAGTTGAGTCATTTTTGTTTCATTTTGATAATTTTAAACAACCCTACCATCTGTAAAAATTAGCGCATTGATGAAGACGTATGTTTCCTCGTTTCCTCTCGAGGCATAAGTAAAGTAAACCAATCTTGTTTCGAATAGTATTTTACAGTTTTTAGCACTATTAAAAATTGTCACTTCAAACGAATAAATAATTTTGATGTCTCAAAATAATACTTACGTGAATGATAATTTCGTTTTGAAGCGGCATGCAAGATTGTTCAGGATACAATCAAACACAGCCAAGCAGAGCAGAGAAAATATGGAGAAAAAGAGAAAAACCAAGTAAATACATTTTGCTGTTGAAATTAATTATTATCAGAAAAATAAATACTCAATCAATAATATTGAGGTTCCTTGACTCCAGGCAATGCTGTGCAGCATCGCCTTGAACATGTCTTAAGGCTATGAATGATACTTGTTGTGACAATAGTACAATGGTCAAGGTTCCTCTATGTAAAAAGTGCAGTAAGTTTCCAAAAATGTTAACCATTCTTTCAACGATGTATTATATAATGCAAAACGATAAATAATCGTTCAAAAAAGATGCTTCACAAGCAAAGTAGGTGTTTTTTTAATTTTCTGATTTCGTCAAAAGAATAGTTTTTTATGTTATAGAATTAATGCTGCTCTGTCAAAACACAACAATAATATCAAAGACAAAACATCCTGTGTTGGTACTTACTTTTAAATATAATTATGTCAGTTGTTTTAAAGTAGTTGAGTATTAATTGTCGGTGTGTGTTTTGCCAGCATAGCCTAAGCTAAGAAAAAGATAAAGTCTCCTTAAATATTTCAGAACTTCTGTGAGATGGAGTCATCTCTTAGTAATCTATTGTGCTTTATGGAGTTAGATATACAGTATTGTATGTCTGCAATATCTGCTGATGTGACCTGGGTGCGTCTGTTTCATCTTTCCAATCAAAATTTTGTGCAACTTACTATATCCTTAGCTGTATCATATAACCTACACTAGTACATCTTCAAAAAATATTGAACGTTCACACATTAACCTAATGTGAAACGCATTACGTTTTCGTAAAGTATTCGAAACAAATCTTTGTGTCTCAAATTCTGAGCAGTATGACAGTCTTTACACTGGTAGATTCTAACTAAAGTCTTCGCTGCGAAGAGCAAAGGTTCTATGAGACACAGGCTAGTGTGTCATCGAAATCTGTACCTTATGACCTAAAATGTATTTTCATAATATCATTAGAAGTATTCTGATTCGGAGTGATTTATTTGTTGGAGCGTATTTGTGTGTATGTTTTCGCACCTGACCGCCCTCGCCTTCGACGCTCTGCAGCTCGCGCCATTCCTCGATCGTCTGTGCCAAGTCCACCTGGCACAGAGGTACCTTAACTTCACCAATCTGGTCATGCTTTGAGAAGCGATCGAAGTCGAATATGGCGAACACGAGGGTTTTGTTCATAGCATCAGCATACGGCACGTTCTGCACAAAAAATAGCGTTATTGTCTATTAAAAACTACATTTATATTTACCGAACTCTGGTAAAATCACTTGCCTTAAATTGGAACATCTCGTTGAAGATAGGGTTCAAAGTCTTGCGATGGACTTTGGTTTCGAATTTTTTCTTCTTGTCAGGAAGCAGGTAGACCTTTACGTACGGATCAGAAGTACCTCCCATATCAAGCGCTGGCAGATCTTCAGCTTGGATGACCGTTACAGACAAACTGTTGCTGTTAAAGTCATATTCCAGCTGTAAAACGAAAACTGATTATTATTATCTAGACTCAACTTTCAGGAGCGTTTGTTTAGTAGGCAAATAAAAATTCAATGGTTGCATTATTCGACAGGTAAAAACATAATTAGGTACTACTTGTAAGGACTAACACTGGGACTACAAAACAAAACATGGAGAAAACGAAGAGTGAGGACCTCTAAATGTGTTCACTTCTAAATTATGTGTATAAACAAAATATGCTGAATATTTGAACAAGATTTGTAATGTTCCGTGCAGAACGTGGATAAAGCAGTGTATCTTTAAAGGTACAAATGTGGAACCCATCACCTCGTGAGACGAAGCACAGTGCGTCTAGTGGGTCTTCATCCTCCGTTGTTTCCTAAAGTTCCCCAACAAACCTTGTATTGAAGTTTTCCTAACTTCTGTTCTTCTTTCTTGGAGTCACCATCGTCTGGTTCTTCAGCGTTCTCCGTGAGCTCCTCCATATCCGGCTGAACCTACATGCACGTCCCGCGGCAAATTTCATAATGAATAATCAATTTCTTATCAGTAAATGGCAATGGATTCTTTCAGTCAATATATTATGTAGACCTCAAATGAAGAAGACCGCACGTCTGTTTTTGTGGTCAGTGCCATTAGTGAAGCTCGATGTGTGACGGCTGATCCTTTATCTTGAAAAACCACAACTTTAGAAGATACCTGCATCTTTTTGGAGGCATGAATTCGATGTTTCACCAAATATACTGTGTTTAAAATTTATAGGTTGGTGTTAGACATTATCACATTGTTATCGTTATTAGAACCCGTTTGAAAACAGGCACGTTTTTGTTGATGTATGAAATATCACCTATTTATCGTGATGAATGTAAACAAATGAAACATTACCTTTTCCTTGTATGCCGAACCTAGCAGCTGGACGGATTTGAGGTCTACCCCCTTCATTCCCTTCTTGCCATCCTTGGAGCGTCTCTTGCGGAAACACCTCCTGATGCAGCAGAAGCATATTCCCAGCACAAAAACGCCCACACCTGCAGAAATAATGTATTTATTTGTCAATAGAAAAATACTGTGCGATGTATCTATGTCACATAGTAGTTTACAAGAAGGTGCCATTTCCTTATTTTTCTTATTAGTTTAGAAGTTTTCAAATGACCTTGTGTGGGAAGATGTTGCAATCAATAGATCCCGCCTCCAGCTGATTAACTGATTCTAAAGGCCAAGGAAACTCTATTATTATTTTCTCTTTGAGCTTGTTAGGTTATACATTTTTCTAGCTATTCGATTTACGTTGAGAGCTGTTAATTTTTATTCATTCACCATTATAACATTGGAAGTTAAACAAGACAAGGCATTTTGAGCAAGATTCATATCCAAGAAAGTTAACTAACAATTTCATGAACATACAAGATAAAATATTCCATTCATAATAAATAATTTCAAATAATTATATTTAAGAAGTCTATTTCGTAAAAAGGGGTTTTCATTCATTCAATAAATTGCTACCTAGAAATTCATTTATACTGTAGAGTGCATGGCACAAAGTGTACCTACGGTTGGTTATTATACATTCATATGATGCTATTATTAATTTAGTCAAGGAGTTAGTACTTTAAAAGCAGGTCTTGCTGATTGTCATCGAAGTTTTAACAGAGCTATACGCTTAATAAATCTCATCATCATAAGCTGTTTATTACTGGACATGCTAATATGCGATTCCGTTCTCCAAGCTTCCCAGTCGTCTCGATTTCACGCCAGTCTATAGGCATTTGTAACCCACGGTTTACGGTTGTCAAATTGTATGCCCAATCCATTTCAAGTTGTAAAATATGAAGCTGCATAACTTACCAACAAGAATGGCGACCAGCTGCCAAGTCTCCATATTCATCTTGCGGGCGATCTCCGCTGTCTTCTCGCCAATGGACTCCTGCGTCGGCGTAAAGGTGGTAGGCCCCGACGACGTCGATCCAGATTCTCCTGGACATAAGACAAAGGGCTTACAACAAATTCGGGGCCATATGCCTTAGGGTTAGCAACTATAATAGTGACCAACTGGGTATCTTTGAGACGCGACTGTTGTCTAGACCTTGTGATACACCGTCAGCCACATCATCACTTTCTTCAGGTATGATTGTGGTCAAACGAGCCCACCTTTCATATATCTATATATTTTAAAGGTGGGCTCGTTTCTTTTACTGCCATTTTGTTTAGCTCCAAAACAAGGGTAGGTAGGGCCTATAGAGTTGAAATCACAACGCCAACATGATTTCGTCACATTCCCACCCTCTCTAGAAGGTGATTAAAAGAAGAAAGGCTTTGAAGATTAGGAGAATAAATTACATTGATAGGTAACATAATCATGCGTAGTATCTAAGTTAGGTCAGCTTGGCTTGCGTCAAAAACTTGGCAATCAGCCTGCTTTGTTTTGTCCCCATTCGGTAATTGTTATTGAACAAGGAATTGGCCGCTCAGATATATTTTTTTAATATACATAGAAATTACCCAGATCACCCAGGACAAATTGGCAGATCGTACCAACATTTATCCTAAGGCGGGATTTGAACCCGCAACCTCCTGCGTCGTAGGCAGACCTTTGGCCACCGCGCCACAGTGTACTTATGTATTTTCAAAAATATTCTTCAAAATCTTTGTGTATAACCAACAAGGCAGGCGGACCAGCGGCGCTGCGCCTCAGAGGTCGTCATCGATAAGAGTTGCTGAAGAACTAACTCACCCATACTCTCAGCTGTTGTTGACAACTCCTCCGCTGCTGTTTCCGCGGCCGCCGCGTCGCGGCGCCACCGGAGCAGAGCTCCGAGCAGTGGCGACATCTCTGGAACAAAATGATAGATGATCGGTTAGTTTTATCTCTTGCTAGCTCGAATCGATCGTAAAGTGATGATGATGATGTTTTAATAGCCAAAACTTGGATTACGAACTGTTACAATAGTAAACTTTGATTTAATGTGATTTGTTTTTGTTTGATATTTCAACAAAATGTTGTACTTGTCTACGAAAATTTCGGAGACTAGACATGTGCGCAGGACACAATTATACTTAGTGCTTAAGTTTGTGCGCAAACACAAGTCGCTTTCTTTAAAAAGTATTAGTATAGTAACAACTAGGCAACGCTTTCCGTTCTCAAAATGTGCTAGTACATAACTCTTTCGTAGCCCGGAATACATCTGTGTTATGTTCTATTCCGCATACTTACCTACAATTTCCATCCACATGATATAATGAGACACATCGGTTTTTTACTGTTCTGTTCTGAGTTGGGTTAACGGAACCCTAAAACCGCTACTATTTTTATGTGCCTAACACAACAATCTTTATTTACATAGAGGCTTATGTAAATACGATGCGCCTATTTGCGAAAACTTGCTGAATTCCGTATGAAAACACTTTATTTATTTAAACGTTTAAAATTTTACCTTGCTTATGTATTTCTCTATACATCTTTGGTTAGATTTGTTATTCGATTAAGTCAAACTCCAAAGTAAGATTATATAGTCGATCGATTGAGCACAAGTAGGTATATTGGATCTCGGAATCCTAATAAAATTGAAGGCTTTGCAGCTCTTGTTCCATGTGCAAGGGATACTGGCACTTATGTCCGGCTATTAGAGTCGGAATGTGTTGATGGAGTGTCAGAGATGCTTGACCTAGAATTTCCTATTGTTCATGACATTCTTTGATCTCTTACAATATCGTGAGCTTTAACAAAATTACGAAACGAGATATCCTATACTCATGTTAGCTTTCGTTCTGAAATTCAGAAAGTTTTATTCAAAACCATGTTTTTTTTAAAACTACAATTGATGACTTTAATCGTACCTTCGTAGGTAATGCATTGATCAATGACTTTCTATTAGGCAATAGAAACTATGGACCAACAGTTCCTAACTTCCTACTGAGTTATGGATTTAATGAAAAATTGCTACGGAACTCGCTTTTATTATCAGATTTAGATAAGTCTGCTAAAGAATGCCTGCCATTGAAATCAATTTCTGCCTTGATTCTTATAGATGTTTTCTCCACTATTCATGGCTAAACCAAGTCCATATTTATACTGTCCTATAACACGCCTACGCGATTATTGGCTTTGCCAGTGCCCTCAACGAAAACGTAAACCATCATGGCTGGGGCTGTTTCACAATCTAGCATGAAGTCGGGGTTTCTACCACTAACCTTTCGGATGTTCCTCTCAGGGTGTTTCTCCTCGTTCCAGTGGTTATTCAGTCTAGTTCACTTTGCACAGGCTTTGTACATTTCTGTCTAATTTTATATTAGAGTGGAGGCTCTCGCGATTCTCGGCACGGGCCGTAGGGCGAACGGCGAAAGATGCGCGCGCAGGCGATCGATTGCCGCTGCGCGATGCTATGCCACTACGATCAGTTCCTGGCCAAGTCACGATGTTTACGTCATTCATTGCGTACATCGACGACTTAGCTTAAAACGCCTATAGACGCCTCTATCAAGTGCCCTCCAAAGCCTCAAATGTACCGTAAATCTCTGAAATAGTCTAATACCGACTTAACATTTACTGAAAGCTTCGGGTGGTAAGAAATGTAGGTTGTACTTATTTATACCTTTTGTAAACTGATAAATCGTTACGCAGATGAAAGACTCCCCTCAATGTTTAAGCTTTAGTTTTACCCACACTTAACACGTGCCATAAAAGACACTTAGTTATTAACAATATTTGGGTTAAATTATTCTAATCTAGATTCGAGACTGTACCCACCATACTAATTTTACCTACCAACCTAACACTGAAAAACCAGTGGCTGGTCATATCAAAGGGGACATGAATACCAGAACAGATTAAAATGAAAAGGGTTCGTAAATTACGGTCAAGGTCCTAGAATAAAGGTTTAATAAAATCTACAGTAAAATCGTTCTTCAACCTAACAAAACAACATTTTGAATACAAGACCTCTATGAAATTCAAAATCTAGTCGGGTTCATTCCTTATGCTAATATTGAATTATCTAATAATTAGAACTAGTGGGTAAAATTGCTTTTTGCTAAATGTTGTTACTATTTCTGAAAAAATGTCTCAAAGCCCTAAAAGTTTCCCCTACTCCAAATGGCAGCACCAAACAAGTATACGAAAGCATCACCTAGCTTTAAATATGGTTTCGTATAAACAAGAGTAAATGTTCAATAATCGCTAGAATTTTCCACCTTCCACCCACCCATTTTCCAGACCAGATAGTAGGCACCTAGGTATATGTAGATAGATAATAATATAAGTACTTACCTACCCAACCATAGACGTCAAGTCTTCCTACGCTTTTTAATACAAAGCCTGCAGTTTATCCGTTCTAGGACGATTTTTTATAAATTTCTAGGAGTGTGTTCTTTGCGTGGGATGATAGAGCTGTGATGCACTTAAACTTTTATACACATTTCAGTAGATAATAAAACTTAGTTATTTCTATCCTTTTATGTAACTTACCGGACTCTAGATAATAGTTAGCTATAAAATGAAAAGTTTTTTATTTCTTTAGGCTTACGAATCAGCACTTAGACAGGTCATATTTTATACTATTCATTATTTTTTATTTTTTTATTTTTCGTTTAATTATCAATTAACATTATAAAAAAAAACGCTGGACAATTCACACAGCATCATCTAGCCCCAAGTTAAGCTGAGCTTGTGTTAAGGGTACCAATATTTGTTCCGAGGCAAGGATTGTGGGTCCGGATTCCTGCTCTTTGCTTGGGGTTTGATTTCTCGCCAAAGGCGTGACGCACGCCGTAAATAAAATTTTTGAATATCTATCCTCTTTTGTTTGTCTTAGAACATAATTTGATTGTTTTGAAATAATTTATGGTTAAAATAACTTACCTATGTATATTTCTACCAAAATTACACGAGATGTTACATCAAAATTTTACCAATATTTCATCTGAGTTTGTTCGGGTATGAGGGTTGAGGCCACACGAGGGATTAGTACCTGGACCGGAGTCGATGATGTACCTGGTACTCGCAGGTCCGACATTGGCAAAGGGGCTGGCTGGAACGCTTTCGGGAGCTGAGGCTTATGCCGGATGCTATACTTGGTCCTCGGTAATCTACTCCCAAAAATCCATTACCATCTCGCTCGGTCGGCATGTCGGGGGAACTCCCTGTATGGTCACATACAATAGACGGAAGCCGCACTCGATCATCGAGTATCTGATCGGCAGTTGCGATCTGTGTATATATATTTATGTATGCTCATGTATGAGAAGATCATAAATGGTAGTCAACTTTCTGGATGGCATCGCGTACCACCGTTAAGAGAGTGAAATTATTTTATTCCTGGGTAGCATCACGCATTCAAAAACCATTTTGTTTTATTTCTTTTGGCTTAAAAAATAAACACTTAGACAAGTCAAATTTTATACCATAAATTATTATCAAATAGGATTGTTTTACTGTTCACTTAATTATTTTTTACCACTAGTGGAAGAAATGAAAAAAATACCACTATTCGTTAAATGTCTAATACATATTTGTTTTGCTTTTAATATACTGCGATTTTAGTCAGGTTATTGAACAGACGTTGCACAGCACCCACACAAGACTATCAAACATACAAAAAAGCTTAAAGCGTGCCTGTCTAAAAAATTATATAATAAAATACCATTAGAATTTAGAAACAAACCTGACATTGAATTATTTGTATTTATTAAAAGAATTCTATTGAATAAGAGTTTTTATACAATTGACGAAGCTTTGGCTGATAAAAATATATTTAGTGATGCGATGGGTACTGAAGCTGTTAATTAGCTATAAGTTTAAAATGTATTGTGACTTATCTAAAAACTTGCTTATTGTGTCAAAAGATAAATAAATAAATGAATTGAATTGAAGTGAGCATTCAATAAAATGTCTTCCAATAATTGGTTCTAGGTCGCGAACCGACCTACAAATATGTGGTTCACAGACAGAATTGGCTGGAAATCAACCAATGTGTTCGAAGCCGCGGGCGGAAACTAGTATAAATGTGTTTACTAGTCAATATGAAACCACAATATTACATCATCAACATCTGTATTTTGTATCTTGTGACATTGCTTCAATGTAAGGGTATCACTACATATCTAGTATAAAACAAAGTCACTTCCTTCTGTCTGTCCCTATCTATGCTTTTAGATCTTTTAAACTAAGCAACGGATTTTGATGCGGTTTTTTTAATAGATAGAGTGATTCAAGGGGAAGGTTTATAAATCATTTGACTCATAGATTTCCACGCGGGCGAAACCTCGGGACGCAGCTTGTTATATATTATGAACTAATTGTCTGCGTCCAGAAGTGGACTAGTAAAGCCTGTTGAGGCGAGGCGAACCAATTGTGTGTATATTTACAAAGAAAAGTTTCAAATACAAGGTTCTGTAATGTGCATCACATTACAGAACCTTGAATTTGAAACTTTTCTTTGTAAATATACACATTTTATAAACCTTCCCCTTGAACCACTATCTATTATATAGATAACAGTTGTATTCTATTCTGCTGATAATTTGGAGGCTAGCTTACATTGCCAAGCTTTCACGGAAACTACAAATGTATGTAACTACAGAAATCGTCATTGTGAACTGTTGTTATGTAAAAATTATTTTATAAGGTGGTAAAAGTTCAGTTATGAAATATAATTTATGAAGAAAAATATTTACTTTTACCCAATTACATAGCATGTACATTTATTTATTTATTTAAAGAACAAAATCCACAGCCCTTAAAACTAAAATTAACATACACAAAATCTAAATTAAAACTATACAAAAACAAAAGAAGTAAGTAGGTAGAGAAACGATATAAGTAGGGTAAGAAATGGTCCCCACCTCAGCATGGTGTAGCATTTGGCTAGGCCAATGCTACGCAGGTTTGGTTAGTTAGTTAGAGACTTTATTTTATTCTGCATTAAGTTTAGTTGTCCAAATACATAATAATATTATATTTCTATCAACGAACCGTGAACTTCCGTAACCACGGCAGACATTAATACATGGCATAAACATCATTTACCGTCTCAAAATGTTTACCATAAAATTGCAATAAAAGAAGTTCTATTGAAGATTTTTTAGATCGAAATTATTGAATCTGTTTTTAATTTCCATTTATTGTTCCGGCTCTATTAGGTACAAGGATTTCATCATTTTCTAATAAAGCCTGTGAAATTGGCGAGATTACCCTATAATAGCATCGTCACCTTTGAGCCTGCTAGTCAGCGCATAACTCGTTTAACTTAATGGGTCGTTAACATGTCATTAGACGCTGTTTTAAGCTCTTCTAGCCCAGTCAAGATTGCTTTACCTTTTACATACGAGGCATCTTATACAGCAATCCGTAGGAGAACTAAAGTAACTGATATAGCTCTCAGAATAGGCTGAAGTAGCGATGGGCAGGCCATATAGCTTGCAGAACCGATAACCATTGAGGAGTAAAGGTTCTCGAGTGGCGATTGCGATGCAATGTGAAACGGAGTGTGGGAAGACCTCCTACTCGACCGACGACATTGTAGCGGTCGCAGGATTTCAATAGATGGAGGCGGCTTAGGACCGCTATTCGTGGCGTGTCTTTTGGGGGAGGCCTTTGTTCAGCAGTGGACGTGTACGGACTGATAATGATGAGGTACCTTATATTTATACTACAAGACTAGCTACACCCCACGATGCCACCCACGGTGTATAATTATGACCATCCCAAGGGAACACAGCACTATTCGGAGTATCTATGTGTTAAACCAGGTTATAAGTTATTGTACCGAATTTCATACAAATAGGTTCAACCGTTTGAGCGTGAAGGAGTTACAAAAATGCACACACATACTAAAACATCAACTATTTATCTCTGCCAATTTGGAAAAAAAAAAAAAATGCAGGACAATCCACACAGCACCATCTAGCCCCAAGCTAAAAGTTTGTTGATGATGGATACTATATGAGTGAAAAAATTATGCATTATATATATATATATATAATATGACATGGTTTATTATACATAGAATATACCAATAATATTATACATAGAACACCCGGAACAAATATCTGCAGACCGTACAAATATTTGCCCCAAAGCGGGTGATGGTCCGTCTATGGCGCAGCAATATATACTCGTAATGCTGGACCATTCAAACAGCGTCATCTTGCCCCAAGAGTTAATTAGAGAGACTAATTAGAGCTTGTGTTAAAATTAGTTAAATTTTGTGTCTTGCAGCGCCCCTACCGGATACTGAGGAAACACTTTTCGTTTAACTATTCTTTATTTCGCTGGTTTTGCGACTACATTGTTTTCGAATGGTTTTAACACTTTGACTGCGGTTTTTTTTCGACGACTGCGATCTTTTTTTTAACCTAAAAAATTCGTGCTGCCGCTCTACACAGCGGTTGTGTTGCGCCGCACATGCGTTTCGTTCGAAAAATATTACAGCTGTGCTGAGTCACAAAGATCTGTATATTCTCAGCCGCTGCGCTAGTGTGGATTTGCGCATTTTAGTCACTTGTAGAAAACACATACCGTGTGATTTCAGCAGTCAAAGTGTTAAGTGATTTGTTGCATTTTATCATTATGAACAACTTTCAGAGACAAGCAGATAATGGTAAACCTTAGAGCGAAGAGTTGAACGATTTTATAAAGAAAAAATCAAACCTTTTTGTTTTGCCATTCTGGACACTCACTTTCATAAATAAAATAAATAAATAAAATAAATAATGCTGGACAATTCACACAGCATTATCTAGCCCCATGGTAAGCAGAGCTTGTGCTATGGGTACTAGATAACTGATATATATAATACTATATATTACATAGATAGATATTTTTTATCATACATAGAAAACGACCAGAACACCCGGAACAAATATCTGCAGATCGTGCACACAATTTTTCCGAGGCGGGAATCGAACCCGCAACCTCCTGCGTCGCAGGCGGACCTTCGCCCACCGCGCCACATCGGTCGGACTTTCATAACATGTTAGGTTTTCAAATCTCTTTTGCAAACATTTGTCCAGCCGTATCGTAGCCCTAGCAGGTTTCAGGTAAAAAGGATTGCGTTTGTTATAAATAATAAAATAGCCCGGAGGGTGTTTCGTCGGTAAATAAGGAATGACGGGCGTATAAATTACCCGGACTGGACAAGAGTGAGTAGGCCTATTCAGAAGTAAGCGGTATTCGCTACTCAGAGCGCGCAGCGAAATCGGAGTGGATACCTGTGCGGTATCCTGAGTCCCTATGTGTAAATAGCAGGTATATGTACTAGATACATACTCAGAGTACTAAGACATAGAGTGATAATTTCACAAAACATTCCGCTCTAAGTTGAAGCCAAAAACCAAGCAATGTGTGCGTAAGCGGCACGTCATTACAAGAGCCGACACGCACACAAGTGCACAAATAATGTTGCAAGCTATTAACATTTTCCCCATAAGGTAGGGAAATTGTAACATTTTGTAAGGAGTAAATGATTATCATATTTATCACTTTTCTGTTAGATGATATTTCATTAACAGAAAAATTCCTGTAAATATTATATACTCTATGGGTGTTTACATACAGGGGAGTGTTGAGTTAGCGAATTAGTTAAATTGATAGAAATAAATATTATGGCCGAAACATTTTCATACCTTTGTTGGGATAGCACCCTCTCGTAATTTGCATAAACCACCTTTCGTGATATGCTTGTCATTTTCTTAAAAATGTATAGAACATAATCAGTGTAGTGTATTTCTTTTTAAGTGTATACACTAAGTGTATTTAGTTGACTTGCAAAACTTTTCTTTGCAATTCCGTCTAAGTTTTTCAAACAATCGGGAAGCAACAGTCTATATTATTTTTCGTGTTATTTCGTTATGTTTTTTTTTGTTACCCTACATATGTATGTATTATTTTTTTTTAAGAATATTCATGTTGTTTGACATAATGTCAAAACAACATGAATATTCTTATTAATAAAGAACTGAACTGAAGTTGGATCAGAAGGAAATCTAAGAACGAACGACATTAATAAAACTAGGGTTCATCGTCTAATGAAACCAATGAAATTTTTATATTTAACGCTCCGACTACATCAACATCCGGACTGTCTGTAACAATCTATTTCCTTGCCCGTGAAAATAAAACAAAAGTTTTTGATTATTTATACCAAGCTTAATAGAACACATAGGTACATATTTCACTTAAAAATCCGGGTAAGTTAGTAGGTAACCCTAATTATATCTGGCAAATAAAAGTCCTACAAGTGTAAAGTAGAAATAGATTAAACAAATAAGTACCTATGGGGGAAAATAATTTTTCTAATAGCTAGCAACATTTTTATGTAATGGCGTCTGTCATGTTTACGATTTATTTTTGTGCTTATACCAATGTTTTACTCAAGAATATAAGATGCCAGGTTGTATTTACCCGTGAAATGGAATCTTCTATTGTTTCTGATTATTATGAGAAGAGTTGTTACACCCTTTTACTGCACAATAAGTCATTATTATTAAAAAATTACGGAGCTCTTCCCAGTAGGTCTTGACCTTGAGCACTGACGTGTCGAGCGATGTACGTAGCCTTTAAAGGCTAACTTGAAATTGCGTCACTTCGCGTGCGCCTACTGCGGTTCTAAGCCTAGTTATTCTAAGGATACATATATACTAGATGCGTCCCGCGGTTACACTCGCGTGGTGATAAATATTTTGGATAATATACAATATATCTTTATAAATTGTAGCCTATGTGTTATTCTGATGTATAAGCTATATTATTGTAAAGTTTCATTAAAATCCATTCAGTAGTTTTTACGTGAAAGAACTTTCGCGTTTATAATATTAGTAGGATATTTTATGATATGTATTTATGTACCTAGTAAATTTCCATGTAACTATTAAAAGTATTTAATTTAATTTTATAATATATAACCTACAAGCACACAGATCCCCTGGTACTGTCCACGATCCTATCCATGGTTGTCTGGTAGAGATCGTTCTTGAGCGATAAGACCGCCAATTGTATCTAGTTTTTTTAAGTTTTTTATTTTACATTGTCCTTGTAAACTAAGTGTGCATTAAACATAGCTTTACATGAGCACTACGACAAAATTTGTCGATTGTTTTTCTCTCACCATTTCGTACGAATATTAAGCAAATGCGTCAAAATAAACGACATAATATTCATCGTGGTGGGTAACGTATCCGGCAACGATTTTCTACCCATGATAGCAGTAGAAGTTTCGATTACCTATCATATCATATCATATTTTATTTTGTATTCTTTGGCAACAGACAAACAGTTTTACACACTTAACAGATAACTTATGAATATTCATTCATTTATTATTACATAATCGTCGTTATTAGACAATATTATCGTCCTAAAGGTAACCTACGTGTACAGACAGAGGTGAATTGTTGTCGAACAAAACAGTTGTCGAAATAACTCCCTATCTTTAAAAAACTGCTGCATCAGCATTATTTATCCATATGAAAACATTGATAGCTCGATCTTACGTCTATGTAAGTCTAGGTATTATGGTATATAGTGTAGGTATTTGTTTTCTTTTTTATCTATATATTTATTAAATATCACCGTCTATTTTGCACTTTCATGTCCAGTTTATCCTAAGGTTGCCTGGATGAGATCGCTCTCAGCGATAAGGCACTAAAAAGAACTTTATTTCTCATATTTTTTTATGAGTTTACAGTTCACTTAAAATGAGATAAACTTAACATTAAATGTGTACTAAATATGTTTAAGTGAAGTAGGTAAATAGCTCCTGGGCTCTGAGACTTAATCTAGATTATTTATCAAAACTAATTATATTATTATACTAGTGTTAAATTTTATTTATGTATGTTGTTATATTATTATATTGAGTAAACGTGTGCTTTCAACATATTTTTGTGCATACTAATAATGCTGTCAAATTATTTTATGGTATCCGCCGGGTGATTATGTAACTCGCGACCGGTTTGCGACAGGCGTAAATCAAGCAATCAGTGCTGTCAAACGTCAATTTTGTATTAGTTTGACACCAGCTACAACGTCAAATTTGGTCAAAATTGACGTTTGACAGCACTGATTGCTTAATTTACGCCTGTCGCAAACCGGTCGCGAGTTACATAATCACCATACCGAAGTGAAGAGGACTGTAGTGGTATATCCACATAGCTGCCTGGTACATGGTAATTTATTCTAGTTGTTATTCATGTCCTGCGATCTGTAAAGAGTCCGCTATTAGTTTTTTGGTTGCATTGTAATAATTGTTGGTGTTCCTCTGATATATTTTGTAGTCAGGCCTGCCTCCCCATTATCGGTGTGTTTTTTAAATTCCTCTTTTATGGTTATACTTCGTTTATTCTATTGTTTATTTCTGTATTGTTTTCTGTTTTGTGTGGTATAATAAAGTGTTTTGTATCTATCTATCTATCGAATGATTGTAAACCAACTAATTCCCAGTAGGTGAAGCCCATCTGAAGAAATCTAAAAGGTATCTCTCAGAGAACCGTATGAATTAAATAAAATGATACCATTGGTAGCAGCGTGGGCGCGATACGATTATTTGCAGACTGATAAGCGAATTATCATTTACGTGGCTTTGTTTATGAACGAATCAAAACACCATATTTTTTTCACACTCTATGCTCTTAAAACGCACTTTATATTATAAGTCGCTAGTTGCGCCCCGCGGCTTCACCCGCATATAAATATGGTTTATAAATAAATATAAATAAATAAAATAAATAATGCTGGACAATTCACACATCATCATCTAGCCCCAAGCTAAGCAGAGCTTGTGTTATGGGTACTAGATGACTGATAGACATAATAATACATTACATAGATAGATATTTTTTATTATACATAGAAAACGACCAGGACACCCGGAACAAATATCTGCAGATCGTACATACAATTGTTCCGAGGCGGGAATCGAACCCTCAACCTTCTGCGTCGCAGGCGGACCTTCGCCCACCACGCCACATCGGTCGTCATATAAAACTTCCCCTTGAATTACTCTATCTATTAAAAAAAACTGCATCAAAATCCGTTGCGTAGTTTTAAAGATCTAAACATACACAGGGACAGACAGACAGCGGGAAACGACTTTGTTTTATACTATGTAGTGATATGTATAGAATTTATATCCATTTTGAGCCCCTGAATGCGAGTCCTTTCGCACTCTGTCTAATATGTTAACAAACGGGGAAAGTTTCAAAAATTTTAATATATACTTTACTCCGATTCAAAAACCTTCAAATTCGAAAATATTTAATGACATTGGTAGGGTATCATCCAAGCAAAGCATAGAAACTCGAAACAGTTTTTGATTTTGAAAAGTTTCATTCATCATTTAATTGATCTCTCTTTCATTTTCGAATACAAATTTAAATCTATTTTGCTTCACATGTGAGATTAGGTTTTGTTGATGTTTGTGTTGCAGTTTTTAGTGATAACCTTGCTGTCACCTTGTCGTTTGTATTGTATTGTATAGATACCAGATTTTTTGGAATCTTCACTGTCCCACGCAGGTCAACGGTCTCTATATTGCCCGTCCATTGTCACCAGTAATGTGATAGGTCATTTGTTTACCGCCTGACGATATCCTCCAGCGAATACCAATGGGTTGAGGAGTGGGTGGGGAAGGCAGGCGTAGACGGCGATGATCTTTATAGGGCATCTTGTGTAAGTACTATCACGGCTCTTATTATCTAGCTGGATAGGAGCACCAGTAGGTGCTTATTTTATTTTTTTCGAAAAAAAAAAATGCTGAAAAGATCACATCAGTCATCATACAGTTTCATCTAGCCCCAATCTAAGCAGAGATTTTTTTATGGGTACTAGATGACTGGTATACGTTACATAATACATTATACCTACTACATAATATTGATTTATATTTTATTACATAGAAAACAGAACACCTTGAACTGTGTATTGTACAAATCGATTCAATTAAATTTATTCAAATTCAAATTTTATACTGTTAATTATTACCAATAATATACTAACGCGGAATGTTTAATTACCTACAATAGATGTTCGTATATCTACATAATAGTAAGAAGTCATGAAATATGTACGAAATATATGCCAAAATGGTAAGTGTGAAGGTTGTAGCAGATCTGATGCGCATAATATCTACCACACAGCACAAAATTGAGAATGCAGATATGAACTTTAACTAACGAAAAAGACAGACAGACAGATCGCGGCCACTCTGAAGCTTGTGGAAATTGGGAAGCCATTTTGTCATTGTAAAATGTATCTAAAGGTAACGAGTTAAAGCCCATATTTGAAGTCACATTCTTGTGCTTGTAGCGGTGTTGTATTAATGTGCTTTAGGCCCCAACAAAACATTGATGGCAAATATCGACTCTCCTCTCCTATTTCCCTTTTTTTCTCTCCTCCCTTATTATTTTTAACCTGCGACGTTATCTATATTATTTATATCGTATCTACCTATATGGTTGAACTTGTTATTACTTCAAAGCTGAGATTTTGGTGCAACACTCGTCTGAATTTCGGAAGTGTTCTTAGTTACATTGTGTAGGCCTTAGCCCTCCTCATTTGCAAAAAAAACTGCGAAATCGCGACAGAGTGGTACCTATCTTTATTTAGTTTTTTATAGTTGTTACGAGACTTAATTTGCTAGAATATCTACTTTGATCATAATACGAGTGTAATTCCATGAACATCTATAAAAATACTGTCTCAATTGGCGCCGAAGATTTGGAACGCGTAGAGCGGACAGATCGATTCAACACGATCCACCCTGCAAACGTTTTGGTGCATCTACATCTTTACATTATACGTCAGCTATAGCTGATAAAGAAATTTCAATATTTTTTTTATTGACTTACCGTTTAGTTTAGCACTGAGCACTAGAGACAAATTCACTTTTTTGTCCCATTACTGTGTGTAACGTGTACGCCTATCGCGGGGTGCGCGTAGAGTCAAACTGAAGGCGCTAGTGTCGACTTCACAGCCTTTTCAGCGTTTTCAGCGCTTCAACGAGGCTTCCATCGCTGAATAGTCGATTTTTCAGGAAGGCTTATTTGTGTAATATTCCAAAATCTAAGTAACTAAATACCTATAACAAACAATTACCTATAACAACGTTTTAAAATTCATGTTCGAAAAGATTGTAACGAATAGATTACCATAGTGCATTTTTTGCCACTATTTACCACCAAAATAAGCGAACGAGTTTCAGCCAAATTAAAATAAATAAACAATTATACTATATTCAGATAACAGAAGATAACAACCGAAGGTAAATAATACTATCATTATAATCATAGTTGGTATTTTGTATTTACATCTTCCGTTGTTTTCAGTTGTAAAATACCAAAATAAATAATTAGCTTATCAGCGTACGTCTCGTTATCAATCTTTAGAATTTATCATTCATGTAAATAATCAGGAGGTGGACCGATATATATTGATATTGATTGGATAAACATTTTGTTTTTTTGAAGTTTATTAACACTATTGAATCTAGTTGAGACAGTTTTAAAACATGGATGTCATCATCATCATCAACCTATGTTAGTTCACTGCTGGACATAGGCCTCCCTCAATGAACGCCATAGCGCCATGTCTTCAGCTTGATGCATCCAGCATCTACCTGCAGTCTGAGTGGATGTACGTAATAGGTACTAATTCGAATCGCGAAAGCTGGTGTGATAAAAGCTTCGTTTTACTTATACCTACTGCATGAGCATAACCACGTGCAGTACTTAGTCGTAAATATTTTCAGAAAATGAAAGTGCTGAAAATACTACAATACATTTTTAAAAAGCGCTGAATTTGCTGGAAAGTTCTTCTACACCCCGTGGTACGTACCTAACGTCATTGATTTGAACCGGGTTTTATCTTAGAATCTAACTTTTGACCTTAGTGAGTACCTAATGCAACCTTAAGGTAAAATATATTATTTCAATATAATAGTGCTTTTTATGCGGGACGTTAGATAAGGTCTATTGACTGTTCTTTGGCCGTTTATCAAAAGGTTTTAGTCCATAAATAAAACAAAATATGTATTTTTTCTCTACTAACATACAATAACTATCTATGAAACTGAATTATGGGTTATGTGTACAAATGAATCTATGAAGAGAGTTTGTTATGTTAATAGTCTGTTATTTTGGCGTAGTGTATATGCCTTACTAGGTTTTCTCCATACAAATAAAGATCAATAAAGTTAACTTTACAAATTTGCGTTTAACTAAATTCCGAAAGAATGTACAGAGAGTTGTTGTTTTTGCATAAAACCGCCTGATATCGTCATATTGCTCAGAAAAGTACTGTTTATCTATTGCGTGACGATAGTAAGAGGCCCACATGGGAGTTGGGGAGGCCTATTGCGTCTTCCCATCTTTCGGACATCCGAAAGATGGGAATCTGCAAATCTGCAAATCTGCCGCCGCACCAGCCCTCAGCTGGTGCGGCGGCAGATTTGACTGAAGGTCTCAAGAGGCGCAAATATGTAGGTCTTAAATATGTATGTAGAGCTTATGAATTTGCTCCTCTTGGAGTCGAGATCCTAGGACGCGGGCCACCGAGGTTCTCTAGGTTAGAACAACTATCTAAGCGTCTAGTCGGAGCGCTGCGTGACCCGAGAGCTGGTGAGTATCTTGCGCAGCGCATCAGCATTGCCATACAGCAATGCAACCAGCGTCTTGGGGACACTTCCGACTGGTATTGATATGGATCGGTTGCTACCTGTAGTACTTATTTCATTTCATTTTATTTTAAACCTTTTATTGAGATAAATATATACATGGTTTTACTTAAATACTATTGCTTAAACTACATCTATATTATCTCTTTGCCATTGGCAGGGCCTCCTCCAAACCCTGTAGTAGGTCAAGCTGTTTCAATTGTAAATAATAATGGTTTTAATTTGTTTCTATTATTTAATTGTAACTTTGTTTGTTAACAAAGATTCAGCAGTTTTACAATATTCCGTTATCTAACGATGAACGTCACAGGTTTGCATTTTGTGATATATACCTATCGAAGACCGAATACCGTCTTCCAAAATGTCAATCTGCACAGAATTTTATCATTTAACATTTTTATCACTTTCTGCTATCATCAGTTGATAAACTGATACCAATCTCAATTTAATGTTATATTACAGAGGTGTGCGTGAACTAGTGAACCTTGCACTATATTCAACAAAAGGGCCTTCAGCTTGGCATCGATGGGGGCTAAGCCTTGATAGATAGAAATCTGATATAATTACCATCAAAACCATAATGTCACTCTCTTTTGGGTAGGTAATAGGTTTCCTTCAATTCTATCCAGACCATGTAGTACGATTAAGGATATCTTGTTAAACTAGGTAATTCTTTGATTATCTTTTATTATATTCTGTAATATTTAAGTCACTTACCAATCTATATCAATCGGATATTGGTTTTTCCCAGTAATATCAGAGTACCTACCGACAGGGTAGGTATATAGTCTTATTTTTATTTCAAAATGAAATACGCAAGGTAATCATTTGTATTTGTTTTCATGCTCTTACGTTTCCCTGCAGTTCAATGGGGAATATTATTATTTAACTAAGTAGGTAGCAACTACCTACAAGGTTATTGATATGCGTGACTTGCTATATAACTTAGCAAGCCAAGTCTCCAAATTGTAAAATGAAATATAAGAAAAGTTTATACATAATTCTTTAAGAGTTATTAGTTTGAAGACTTGCCTCGTTATATCACAAAACTTCTTGCTGTAGTAAACTTGAAAAGTACTTGTAGCGCACTCTAGCTGAAAAAAATTGAACTTCCATCTGCTCACTAACAGTACCCAAAAACTCACTCGCCGCCAAAACGCACTAGTCGGGTTTCGGTTCTACCCTTCGTTTTATTTTGTTCGCCGCAGCTCTAATAGATGTCGCTACCTGTACTGTATCACAAACTTTCATAAGCCTTTAGGCTCCATCGGCAGCAGACACTAAGCACTTTGATAGCTGTATGTAAACCAGTAGAGCGTGCTTGATCATTAATTGCTTTGCAATTGATAGGAATCACTGAACATTAAAGATTTATACCTACTCAAAATCAAGCTGTACTTACACCGGTAAAGTAAGGAATTCACTAACTGTAATTTGATTCAGGAAGCAAACAGTTACCGTAACGTAGATTAAACTTAGGTATATGATTACCGCTAACCATTATGGATCTACCTTCTTTTTGCTTTCGTTGTAGGTTACCTTAGCATAAGAGAATTCATCATCCTTTCAAATAACTCCATAAACATGAAAATATCAGTAGTTTATCTTGATAAAAGCTGACGGTGAAAACCCTCCGGTACTTCTTTATTATCTCGAAAATCCGCGTAAATCTTTCCTATTCTTACTACATCATTATTCTCTACAGCGAAACCCCCCAGAAAATATTAAACGATATTTAATACCTGGCTTGGTCTACGACGATATGCAAGGGTGGGTGAAAGGTAAAGTTATTTCAAATGCCAGACCAATCTTGGATTGGAACCTACCCACATTTGTTAGCAAAATTGTAGCGATTTATTTCCTTTTGTTATTTCGCTTATGGATAGTTTCCATCTATCTGAGATTGAAGCACAAGATACACAATGCACAAAGAGACTTGATAAGATTTCCTGGGCATTCGTTTCCTGTTACGGCGATGTCTACTTCAGAATGAGGTACGTACTTAACCTAATAACTTATATTTGTTGTGAGAATAATAGCATTCAACACACGATGAATCTACGAGCGTGTGCAAGTAGATTAATTTCATTTCTAGAGTTCGCATTATTGGCTCGTTTATTTAAGTTACACTGATATAAAAAAATGCAATAAAGTAAATTGTAGAGAATTAGAGACAGGTACGCGTTGGGCAGCAATGTGGTGGCACAAACCTCATTTCATTTATTTACAGAATACAGATCATTTATTTTCACACAATGGGTCACAATGGTCAGAAAAAATATGATTATATTTTTTTATTTTTAAGTTATGCGGGATAAATACTCATCCTTCGGGAATACAACTTTTAGGGTCCACCTCAGAATCATCCTCCATACAACTGCAAAATAAGCATCCGAATCGGTCTATGACGGAGAAATCGATCGATTTACACAAAAAGACATACATACGGCCGAATATAGAACGTCCTCTTTTTTCGAAGTCTATTAAAAATAACTGGAAATTATGACGACGAGACGTAAATATTCTTCCACTAATTTATTTTACTCTGCACCATATGTATGCGTGAACCAGTAACAGTAAGTACCTAGTCACAAGGACCGTAGGCGATTAGGCCCAGGGTTGGAATAGGGAAATTTCTGGGCCGTCCCATCGCAGTCCCCTGGCAGCGTTTAGGGAACTATATCCAAGGACTTACTGCATCATTCAGTTTATCGTACACGAAAATGTTTTACTACTATATTGTGACAACCATGTTTTTTGT
Source organism: Eupithecia dodoneata (assembly GCA_947044415.1). NCBI lineage: Eukaryota > Metazoa > Arthropoda > Insecta > Lepidoptera > Geometridae > Eupithecia > Eupithecia dodoneata. The sequence goes on along the minus strand of OX345664.1, from coordinate 11,580,306 downwards.
AATGTTTATTTATTAGTGACCCAGTTTCCGGTTCAAATATGCGCTTTATTTTATGAGACGACACATTAAAGGGTGGAAACCGAGACCTTAAAAATTAAATATCTACTCAGTTAAAATGACAGTCCGCAGTCACGCATTCGTCAGTATTAGAACATGGTAGCTAGGAATAAATCATCATTTAACTATATATGCTTTATCTTTATGTTTAACTAGCTGTGCCCCGCGGTTTCACCCACGTGGTGATAGATATTTTGGATGATATACAAAATATCATTATAAATTGTATCCTATATGTTATTCTGATGTAAGCTATATTATTGTAAAGTTTCATTAAAATCCATTCAGTAGTTTTTACGTGAAAGAGTAACAAACATCCATCCATCCATCCATACTTACAAACTTTCGCGTTTATAATATTAGTAGGATACCTAAATATTAAATACAATATTACATTATATTTCAGGAGTTTTCCGAAACTATCCCTAAACTGGGATTAAGTATGATGACATTAATGTATCAATTACTAGTACTTAAGGCTAACGTCGACAGGCCGGCATCGGACGCGTCGCGCTAATCGCATTAGACGGATTTTAGAGCGTAATACCGGTGCGTCATTTGATATCATAATAAAATGATATCAAATTCAAATTGTTTTAGACTTACAAAATAAGCACTTAGACAAGTCAAATTGTATACTATAATTATTATCAAATAAGATTATTTTACTGTCCACTTAAATTTTTTGTCCACTAGTGGAAGAAGTGAAAAATAAACCACTAGTACATAAATATCGTTTCGTACCTTTCTTTTAAATAAATTATCTGTTTATACCTACCTCTTTGTAAATCTATATATTCTTAATCTTGTTTTTAATTTATATATTCTGTCTTTTTTAAGTCTAGTAGTTAGTGTTTTGGTGTTAGACTGTAAGCTAACTGCTGTTTTTTTATAAATAAATAAATATATCACTTACGTGTCTAATAAATTTGCTTTTCTAAATCTAAATATATTGCGATTTTAGATACATATCAATATTTATTTAAAGCTAAGCGTAACATTGAATGTCTTACATACTATTGTCGGTGTGGAACTGAGGAGAATGGAAAAGCGATGAATGAATGAATGAACTCTTTATTGTACTTAACACTATAAAATAACACCTTATATCTAAACATTACATATTAAATTTTTTATAAAATTACAATAGGCGGCCTTATCGCTGACAGCGATTTCTCCCAGGCAAACTAAGGATGGAGAAAAAGATATAAGCAAACTAAGAGTTGGTACATCACAAACAAACAGATGGAGAAGTATCAAAAACAAGAAATAAAAAAGTATACAAACTATATACATTGCATGCAATACAAAGTTACTAACATTAATAATTATGAGATTGCAGATTAATTTTGCGTTTAGAAAATGTTTTTGGTACCTACTATTACTGAGCTTACTACTCCAATGCAGCTAACAGAGCTTACAATAACCACGCTAACAGCAGAATTTTGCTACTTAGGCGATCTATCATCAGTTCCTATTGTTTAGCAAGCGTTGATTATATCTCGTGTCACATTCCGGCAGGCACACATCCGACGTTGCAGCTGCGTTGTTTCGCCAGCAACTTAAAACGTCTCAACAGATTCATTGTGATCCCTTCTTCTTGCGAGGGACCAAAACTTAATTTTGTTTCTTAAACTAATTGCTTACTGCTAAGCGCTGTCGGCTTAAAATCTTTGAACTCTTAAGGCTGATTGCTTGGAGGATAAAATGTGAAGGTCTGTCTGAGGGTTTTGACTTATTTATTAGTACGCTTTCTTATAAATTATTACTGACTCATGTCATCACTTCTCCTCTACGCGGCTACATCATCTTATTTCGTTTCGGAACTTTTTGCACGTTCGGGTTGGTACTTTTTGCGTAGTGTGCCTTCCTACAGTAAAAAGAATAATAAGAAACAAAAACCTGCAAATACAAGGAAAAATTACAGATAGCATGAGTGCCTATCATGACGTAGGTATACTCATTTGAGATTCTTTGGTTGTTTTTATGCATTTTCTGAACTTTTTACTTAGTTTGAAACGTGGGTAGATTTTTTCGTACAGTGATAAATAAGTCGTGTAGATACCGATTGGGATTGAAAATGTCATGTTGTCTTGCTTTGATCACATTTGTCAAATATGATCTAAAAGGGACAGCAATATATTTTATTCACAATCTTTATCCACACGACTTTATTTACCAAAAAAATGTTAATATTATCTAGTCTCTGTAGCTCAACCACGCTACCACCAGTATATCCAGAGGTTTCAACCAATCTACATAATATTCGGGAACCCTACTTAGTTTTATTTAACTTTTAAGCAACCCTCAGTACAATAGTGCCCATAACGTTCCATAACTAGAATGTGTTGTTTTGTATTGAATTTGATACTGCCATAACGCAAAGGGTATTGCGGTCTTACATCGTGGGCCCAGCCAAAGCCCTGACTACGAACATTGATTTTATTAAATAGCTATCCAACATGGACGTCTTGGTGAATGGAAAATATTTTGTTAGAAAGTCTTTGTTTAAAGAGGCATGGACTAAATAATTTAATAATAAAACTTTTAATACACAGATAAAGTATAGTAAAGGAGTGTTATTTTAGCGAGTTAGTCTTGTAATTAGTAATTAAAGTAAAATATTTAAGCCTATTTTTTAAATAGGGTAAATAATTATTAAGGATTTGATAGACTTATTTTTTATTTGATTTTAAAAATAACAAAATTTAATAATAATTATACCTGGCGAAGCGGGTCATGTTCGAGGGTTTCTATTTGTGGTTGGCTGACTCTATTACGGAAGCATCCAAACGGCTAAAGCTGCGATTTCAAATACTATCTATATACATAGTATTTCATTCAATTTCGATAGCATTTGTGATTGCAGGGCTAAAGTGATTTTGAAAAATAATAAACCAAAATAATCGACTGGAACTCATGGTATTAAGCTAAATTTTTGAAGATACAGGAATATACATAAGTATACTTTATATAAACATATTAATATTCGAAATTCAAAAAGACGTATAACATAAATAATGAATAATGCTGGACAATTCACACAGCATTATCTAGCCCCATGGTAAGCACAGCTTGTGTTATGGGTACTAGATAACTGATATACACAAGCTCTGCTTAGCTTGGGGCTAAATGATGCTGTGTGGATTGACCAGCAATATTTATTTAATGTTGACCCTCAGCGTTCAGAATGACTCCTTTGGCTTAGTACCGATACATCTAATAAGGTCGATAGAGCTTCATCAGTTTTTGAATTTTCATTCACATTGTTCAGAGTCGGGGCCCTTGTTAGTCGGTAGTCTGGGTGGTCAGTTAACATTATTATTTGTAAGGGTATGCTCCGTTTTCATAATAGGGTGCTGTTATATACTCCGCACTGTTACTTGTATGTATGGGATCTCTGATGCTTTGAGCTTCCAATCTATCGTGTGTTCAAAAACCAAGTGTGACTATTTGCTATGTTTTTGTTGATGAAATTTTACACACATAAAGATTTGGCCCGTGAATAACGTGGCTACTTTTTTATTCCAAACCTGTGTGTAAAGTCGCGGGCAAAAGCTTTGTTTTTTTTAATGTAATATTGCCAATTTCAAACAAAAAATCACGGTTTAAAAGGCCTAGCCTAATTTTTTTGGGGTACTGAGTTTAATAATCCATGTTAGTTATTAATTTCATAAAATAAATGATTAAGAATAATGATTAAGATGAAATGAAATTAAGAATAAATGAAACCTTATCTGGTTTAAAGTGTCGTAGAAATAAGATTAGAATAAGTTTCTATTAATAAAGAAATACAAACAAAGAAATACAAAACAAACAAAAGAACGCATTCTAACACCAATAGAAATAAAAATAAGGTCGATCCGTCGTTATATAATTGCGGCCCTAGGCTACAATCATCAAGGCGATCGAATCCGACTAGGGTTAAAATTAAGAGGTGTTTCACTGATTAAGTAGAAACCTACCTGTACAATTAGTACTAGTTATTAAATTGTCAAAATATTGTATGTCTGAAATGAATAAATTGTTGTTACCAAATTATGAATTTTTATTAAGACCTTAAAGTCATTTAAAACGGGATATTTACCATGATTTGATTTTTGAGTTTTCCAATATTTCGGCAGTTTCATGCGCCATGATCACGGAATAACTGTAATATGTTATTTCCTATGGATGTTTTACACAATAAATATATTTTTATTCTTACGACAATTCATATTTCTTCACAGAAAAGTGTAATAAGATCTCGCAAATCAATACGAAGCTTCAGAACTTGGCCAATGGACGGGAAGGGACTTCACAAACGAAAGGAAGTAATCAGAAAGTAAAGACCGTCGCCAGCTTTAACAGAAAGGAGGGAAAATGAATGAAGCTCGCACTACATTGAAAGCTGTTTGAAAGCACTTAAGTTTCTTACGTTTATACAAATTAAATAAGTACCTTTTATGTTTTTTGGCTTCTTCTCTGGCTCGGTCGAAGGTCCGTCCATGACTCCTGTACGGTCTAGGTAAAGAAAATAAAACAGTTTGAATTTTCAGTAGTTGCAAAGGATTTAAGATCAAATTTCCAAATCACGCACTTTTTTGGCGTTGAGTTTTAGAAATAATTGTACCTGAACTCTTTGTTTCTCGTTTACATACTCATCTAATTGATAACATTCGGTATAAATAAATAATACTGGACTTTTTACACAGCATTGTCTAGCCACAAGCTAAGCAGAGCTTAGGTAATGGGTACTAGATAACTGGTATACAATACAATTTTTTTTATTAGCTTTGGGGTGGCTTTCATATACAATACAATACATTACATAGATAGATATTTATTATTATACATAGAAAAACGACCAGAACAAATATCTGCAGATCGTACAGACATATCGAACCCACAACCTCCTGCGTCGCAGGCAGACTCTCGCCCACCGCTCCACAATGGTCGTAATTAGGGTTTTTCAAACTTAGAAATAGAAATAGAAAATATTTACATATTTGCGTTTCATATAAAATAATACAAATTAAGAACTAATATAAAGCTAAAGATAACAAATAAGAAACTAATAAAATAATTTAAATACGAGAACACAGAAAGGCTACCGGCATTAAATGCTACATTGACACAAGTGCCAATGTAGCGCTGGTTTTCAGCGGCGGCAACTTATTCTTCAAACTCTTTGTATATACATAGGTAAGGTCCCAACAAGGAAAGACGCGGCGTTAAAAATCCATTATTTATTAACATCATTCCGTTACTTCGCTACGACTCATACAAGTAGCAGCCATTTGCGCGAGCGTGTGGATGTGGTCGAATTGTGTTACAGTTTATGAAATGGCTGAGTTATGCGCAATCAGGATCGCTTTCAGCGTCCCCGAGTGTACGGGCGCGAAACGAGCCTCATTCATACAAGCTGGCTCTAAATAAACGTACCTACTTTACGTAATTTTTGTCTCCTGAGGAATATGAAGAGTTACGATGCATCTCGGGAACGTGACTTGCTTACGTTTCATTGTGGAGAGTGCAATAGTCTGGGCCCGAGGCGAGCTTTGAATATCTATACGGTATTTATTAAAGACTCGTGGATTTAGGTATCGATGTAGGATTTTATTACGTAGGTAAATAAATTAATAAATAATGCTGGACAATGCACGTAGGATCAGCTAGCCCCAAGCTAAGCAGATATTGTGTTATGGGTACTAGATGACCGATATACGTAATACAACAAGTACACTACATAGATATATATTTTTTTATTATACATGGAAAACGTCCAAAGTACTCCTACAAACATTTGTCCCCAGACGGGAATCGAAGATAATGCCGACGACGACGATAATGCCTAACTTACTTTACTACTTGAATGCAAATTTTGTGTTGTGTGGCAGTGTTGCGGTCCAGATCTGCGACAATCTTTAGAATCAATGAATAAATCTAACGTCTTTAGTAAAAATATACCTGAAACCACCTCATGTAACCTAAAACCATTTTTTTAACAATATGAATGTTTCAATATTTTTTTGATAATAATAATATAATGTATATTCCATTTTTGACATAAGTAAGTAAGAAGTTTTTGTCCAGGTATGGACAAAGGTCTATAAACGGTTTTATAGTTTCTTTTGAAGCTATTGTCATATTCGCTATCCTTTATGAGTATACTTACTGACCGAGGGAGAGCTATCAGATCAGGTCAAGTTTCCTTTGAAAACTTCCATTACTTGGCTTTTATCCCCCTCCTTGCTGCTTTATGGTTGGACGTAACAATAGTGACACCCCTCGTTATGTTATATGTATCTATGTGCATGTTACTACAGTTATAAGTCTGAGTTTATTAATCATAAAATGTAAAAATCTATGTACCTAATAATTTTTTATCGGAAAAGTTACCTTCAAACAAAATAATTCTACATCTAATGTACGTACGTGGATGTGTATCTTGACTAAAAACTAAGACTAAAAACTACTGAACCAAACTTCGATTAATTATTCGATTCAGACAAAGGTATTATTTCAAAAGACTAAGGTCACTGATTATATGATAGAGTTCTGAGAAATCAACACAAATTGGAGTACAATGGACACAAAAAATGCTTTAGCTTCTGTTTTTTGCAAGAAAGTGAAAGCAGTAACTTAACTACAGTATATTACCTGCCTACTCCCTACCTGTGCCCAAACCCAAATTAAATTGTGCCTATCTCGCGGCAAAATCTATTTCCGGCGTGTTTACAATCTTCGCGACTCTATAACAGAATTGAAAACTTGTCGGAAGCAGGCGTCATGAGCAAAATCTAAGTGAATTTGTCAAAACCCAACAAGCTCAGTAGGTAATTCCCTAGTAAACTTTATGCCGACGTTTGGCGTAATTGTACGCAGCGTAGCTCTGTAGGGTGCGGCTTGCGAATTTTTAATTTGATTCCTGCAAGCTTCTTTGCTTCTGGAGCTTGAGGCGATGGCTGTTTTATTTTTAAAACACTATAAACTAGATTATATGGATGGTAAGGATTTTAGATTATAAATACGATACATAGGGTAAATAACACAAGTTCATTAATGCTTGTAATATTTACAACAATTTATAAAACTCATAGTATATTAATATAGTCCATGCAGATATTTTCCGATTTAAAAGTCCATGGTTGTAACAAACATTCTCAAATCACCCTGGTTACTACTACAGTGGAAGTTGATCGTGTTCTTTAACGTTCTAATATTAAAAGAAATAAATAATGCTGGACAATCCACACAATATCATCTAGCTAGCAAGTTTATCAAAGCTTGTGTTATGGCTACTAGATGACTGATATACATAAATATTACAATACATAAAATACCTAGAACACCTGGACCTTATATTTGTAGATCGTACGAACATAATTTACCTAGGCAGGATTCGAACCTGTAACCTTCCTGCGTCGCAGGCGGTTAAAGGTTGTCGATTTCACCCACCGCGCCATATTAGTCATCGAAATTAAGGCACTTTTAGTTAACAAAAACTTGATTAATTTATTGGACTTTAATAGTCTAATAAATGAATCCATAGTTAATAAACAAGTCCAAAAAGAATCAGTCGATGTTTCATTATTTGCTATTTGACTTCTCGGCTAAAGCAACGTACTTTTCTTGTGTAATATAAGAAAGTTTTTGTGTAATTAAACCATCCACCAAAACAAACATAAAAATGTTAAAATACAAGGCTTATGTAAATGCTTATTTTCTTACGTTTACTCCGCGAAAACACGCATTGAAAAATAAAAGCAAGGAAACGCTTACTTCAATCGGATTTGTATAAAAAATGTTCAATAAAACTGGAGGCATTTGGCCTTTGATTATGAAAAGGTGAAGTGAGGTGCTGATCCAGAGAGGCTGAGGAGGGCAAAAGGGTAGCTACGGAATATTTTGAGAGCACTCTCGAGGAAGTCTTGACTGGGTTTATTATTGTCATGCCGGCTGCTGCCTCGCGAGGAATAGATCGATGTGAAAGCTTCAAGATGTCTCTTTAGGGATTGCAGAGCAGATTCAACGTTGAACAAAAAGCCTATAGGTACTTATTTGTGAGTGTGATAGTTTAGGGGATACAACTCATCTGATTCGCACGTTACTAGCTATGATTCGAGCGACTATACGATTATTTAGTATTTTTGTTACTTTTTGAACGGCAAACAGTGCTGCATAATTAAAATTAATAACGAGATATGTGTTCACGGAATAATATTATACGCAACACGCTAGCTCGGAGCATCGTTACGAAACTTGCAAAAAGAGATGAGAGTTGCTATTGCAGAGCTTCGCAAATTGTGGTGCCGTGTCAGCATTTTACGTACACACAAGTTACTTGTTATTTTTTAGTTTAATTTGTATAAACTCTATTGGAAATTAACTAAATTAAATGGGAAATAAGGCTGGAAAATCTACACCGCATCATCTAACCCCAATCTAAGCAGAGCCTGTGTTATGGGTACTAGATGACTAATATACAAAAAATAATAAATGCTGTAAATAAGATATTTTTATTATACATAGATAACGATCTGCAGATATTTGTTCCTGACGATACCTGGGACAATTATCTGCAGATCGTACACAAAAATAACACAAGTTCATTCATGCTTGTAATACCGCAGCGGGTCCAAAAGTTGGTAAAAAAAGAATCACTCGTCATTAGAATAAGACATCTGTAACGTTATTGTATCAAACTGCGTTGTTATTCCCAGTTGCAAGATTTATGTTGCCAAGAGAGATACTGTAACCTGCCTTTAAATCAGAACCGGGGCCGGAGTATTTTGGAAACTAGGCCTTAAATCAGAATAGAGGGGGAATCGGCCTAACGAACCGAGCTGGCCATTACCCTGGCAGACGGTTGCCATAGCGAGTGTACATCATATTGATGTATAGCCAGCACAGTCGTACTATAGCTTGCTCGCTTCTTTAAGGATCATCCGACGGATTGAGTGGGGTGTTTTCAAACAACATATATATATTATGTACTGTAGCTTCCGCCAGCGGCTTTGTACGCGTTTTTTAAATAAAAAGTAGTCACTATGGTATTCCAGGTCCAGATTTTTGTAAATGCAATTTAAGCCCGATCTATTCAGTAGATTTAGTGTTGTCTTCAACTAAACATCTCAACGACACAAAAAAGCCTTTAGAATAATTAGTAGGATGGTTAACGACCTACATAACCTGGCTGATATTTCGGTGGCGTCGAAAAAATATTTCTGGAAATAGAATTACTTTCTCAGTCAGCCAATATTGCTCTGGATTCCTCTTCCCATTTGAAGCCAGATATAAACTTCTCCTTAATATTTCGGCGATCAAATTTTTACAACGTAACCAGAGCGTAGCAATTAGTGTAGAGCCTCTACGCCGTAGAAGCCTACGCCGTAGATGCCTACGCCGTAGACCGTCTACGCTTTGAATACGGGATTCACCATTACGTCTCTAAATCAACATAAAAAGAGCGTTTCGAGGCAAAAATTGAATGTTACGATAAGTGATTTGAATATTGGAAAGTAATATAAGCAATAGCTGTATCAGTATGTACAGTCAAACTTTCGCGTTTATAATATTAGTAGGATACATAATATATAAAATGTTCTAGGGGATTAAATATATTTATTTTGTTTTAATTTATTTGGTTTTTGCATAAATTTGCCAGAGTTTAGAGTATATTTCGAGCTTTCTAAAAGCCATCTTTACGTAACTGGAATTTTGGCGATTCCGCTTTACAGGTAGTGTGTATAAACAAATAAATAAAAGACCAGAAAAGCAACTACCGAGTTCTTTTACAAGGAAAACCTTGCGAGAAACAGCCAACATCGGATCCGCACCGTAGTTACAGAATCATATAGATAGATTGATAAGTCTTTCTTTATCAAATAGTTAAAAGGACAGGAATTATCCAGCTATTTTTGTATAGATAGATAGATATAATAATTTCATCATCATCAGCCTATATCAGTCCACTGCTGGACATAGGCCTCCCCCAATGAGCGCCATAGCGCCTTGTCTTCAGCTTGCCGCATCCAGCATCTACCTACAGTCTTTCGCAAGTCGTCATCCCACCTGGTCGGAGGGCGTCCTACACTACGTTTACCGAGTCGCGGTCTCCACTCAAGAACACGTTTGCCCCAGCGGCCGTCAGTTCTTCGCGAAATGTGGCCGGCCCACTGCCACTTCAGCTTGCTAATTCTTTGAGCTAAGTCGATAACCTTAGTTCTCTGTCGGATGTATTCGTTACGAATCCTATCCTTCAGAGAAACTCCGAGCATAGCTCTTTCCACAGCTCGCTGAGCGACTTTGAACTGGTGGACCAGCCCTACCGTGAGTGTCCACGTCTCAGCTCCGTAGAACGTAGATATAATCATTTATTCGGGTAAAAACCAACAACATTACATTTTGGTTAGAACTGCCTTTGTTAGGTTTAATTATATGGTTGAGAAATAATGTTAAAACACACGAATATTTTATATGCGATAGTTTGGATGGATGGATGATTGTTTTTCACTTCTTTATTCCACAACTACTAAACAGATTGAGCTGAAATTGCATAGAGATCTCGACCTGGAATAAAAGATAGTTTAATTTCTATCCTTTAAATGAGTCGTGGGCTAGAAATAACGTATAGTTTCCATAAAAACAAACGCGTGCGAAGCTACGGGCAGTAACTAGTTGAAAATAAAAGATAAGTGAATCGCGAGGGTACAAATTAATTCACTTTTTGCACAGAAATCGTGAACAATAGGAGCGTATTTACTGTAAATTCACGAGCACAATTGAACACGATTGAAACATCATTTTTGCGCGAAAAACAAAGAACTCAATTTGGGCGATCTGTACTGTGCCAATTTCCTCCGGGGCCGCCGGTAGGCTGCATAAGCCCGGATTTACATTGGAAAATTATGCCCAAATCTCTTGGAAGCCGTCCACACGCGAGACGGTTTTAATTGTGTTTGCCGAGAGTTAGTCAACACGCTTCGTTCTTTGAAAGGATTTCCTTGACGAATCATTTAAGTTTGATGAATCACACTTATCTTGAATTTCTCTTTTAGAGTTAATTGAATAAGATTTTCTGAAGAAATTCTACTCAGATTTATAAACAAGTATTATCAGATTGAACATTTTAGATAACTTAATAAAATTAATTCGTAACATGACTCAATACACACAAAGTTCGATCTACTACTTTCTTCAAAACGCTTCACACTTTTAAACACTGTTGCGTGATGTTTCTATGTCAAATATAACAAACATTTCCTTCTTTAAAATAAATCCACTCAGTTCTCGCAAGGCCCATAAAATAACTACCGAGAATTTGTACCAAGTTGTAAAACGGGGTATTGTTCAACAAATTCAAGGGGTAAAGTAAGATTTATAACAGAGTACGAGTTTATAAGATAGTAGGTGAAAACTGACTTGAATTTGCTCAAAGATTCGAGATCCCTGAAGTTATAGAATCCAGTTCTCAGTGATACGAATCTTACGGATCAGAACTTATTTTATTCGGGCATTCGGAAGTTTCACTTTCTGATAGTGAAACTTTTTAGGTAGATAGTTGTGTTAGGGAAGTTTAGTTTGGATTTAGTTTTTTAGTATGATAAAACTCGTAAATATAGGCATTATTAGTGTTATTATACATTTATACACTTTTCAAAAATAACATTTTGTTTGTTAAAATAACATAATAATAAAGGGTTATTAATATTTTCATCTATTGAAATCTGACTACTTACGTAGATGTCGTAAGTACATTAAACAAATTAATTATTAATTAAATAATTAATTATTATAAACAAGATAATAATTAATTATTTTATTTACCCTTTGTCTTCTTCGTCGTAGTCTTCATTGCTGTAGGTCGAGCCCGTCCTGGAAAGCTTTCACGGTGACGCTGATGAACCGCTTCCACACCACTTTTCGGCCTGTCTCAGGGCTGCAGGCAAAGTGAGTCCCGTTATAGCCTTAATTTGATCAGACCAGCGGGTTGGTGACCGTCCTCTTGGTTTTTTTCCCTCTATCTTGCCGATTACCCATAGTTTTTCGACGTTGTCTGGTTGCCTTCTGGCTATATGGCCAAAATAGTTGAGAACTCGTTACCCGTTCGATACCCGTTGTATTAATACTTATAATTACGTGCTGATCGCGTAAGTTCAAAAAGATTTATAACTTAATAAAAAACTTAACTTAATTTAAGTTTAAACAGGGTTTCCTATTTAAACTATCCACTAATAATTATGACACTATTGGTTCATCTTAACAATCGACAAGAAAAGCCTAACTTGAACATTAGGTATAATAAAATACCCTCTAAGTTGACTCCGTTAATTTACAAAATGCGACTTGATTATAACGTTCCCCCCGGGACGCTGGGAATTTAAAAATATCCAGCTCAGTGGTGTGAGGGATAATAAACGCATTTAAAAATGCATTCCAAGCAGTCCTCGGCTTGTGCTAAAGTGCCCACCCAATTACATTGAACAACCGTACCGTGGTACTACTAGTATAACCTGACGTATCCTACTATGTATGCAAATGTGGTCAGATTGGGATAGAACCATTTCGGAATAAAACGAAAAGTCGGAAAGTTACTTTAAAGGGTCCCATCTTGACAAAGCTATTGGATGAGCATTGTGACGTCAAATATTTTAGTTTGACATGGTTTCATGCCGTTCTGATCGCAAGCGTGAATGCATAGTTACCTATAACAAGTTATAAGTCTGTACTTCATCTAGCTTTAGTTACTTGTCAACTGGAACAGGATCGGAGCGTACGTAGCGAACGCGGCACCGGTAATTAGCATAAGTCGTAGCAGCTGCAGCTTTCGAATTTTGCATCGGCAATATTTAAGGTATTTTCAAAGTGTTTTTGTCATTCATGTCACCCGCAACAATATCCAGTAGTGACGAGGATATTGTTGCGGATGAAGTCATCGACAGAAATTTGGTGTCTAGCATCGGTATTGGCTGATATGATGGATACACGGTATACCATAGAAATCAATACAAAGCATCAAATCCTTACGATACGTACGCTCCGATACCGACGCAGTGAAAGAGTAACTAAAGATACGCGCTACTTTCGTTAAGTTACGTTAACATAACAGTTTGTCAGATAACTTAGTATTTTGCTCAAAAAACATATTATAATCACGCCATCGTCGACACGTCTACATGTCATGTCCATCCAAAGGTTGCCATAAGGTCGCCCATTGTTAAACATATTCTGTATTTTTTTTCCTGTCTCGTGTATCTGTTTTTATTTCAGCAATAAAGAGTAATTGTATTGTATTGTCTAATGCGCGTGCGGTCTATATGACGGAACTTTGTCAATGCAAATATTTTTTCGTACAATCCTCGCATTGTCAAAATAGTATGGAACCCGTCAAAGCGAAGGTCCGACCCACAACCCGACGCTCTTATTTCATTTCGAAATGTTCGAGGTAAGAATCATAATGGTTTTTCATATTTAACCTCTCATGTTATTATTGTAAATCCGCCTCCATTCCATTCCTATGAAATTTCTATGAACTTGGACACTGGCGGAAAAGTGGTAAACCAGACAGAGATTTATTATTATTTTACTGTTATATAGGTACGATAGGGCTGGTCCACCAGTTCAATGTCGCTCAGCGAGCTATGGAAAGAGCTATGCTCGGAGTTTCTCTGAAGGATAGGATTCGCAACGAATACATCCGACAGAGAACCAAGGTTATCGACATAGCTCAAAGAATTAGCAAGCTGAAGTGGCAGTGGGCCGGCCATATTTCACGAAAAACCGACGGCCGCTGGGGCAAACGTGTTCTTGAGTGGAGACCGCGACTCGGTAAACGTAGTGTAGGACGCCCTCCGACCAGGTGGGATGACGACTTGCGAAAGACTGCAGGTAGATGCTGGATGCGGCAAGCTGAAGACAGGGCTATGGCGCTCATTGGGGGAGGCCTATGTCCAGCAGTGGACTGATATAGGCTGATGATGATGATGATGATTACTGTTATAAATATTATCTATGAATGTTGTATCAAATTTTTAAAGAAGGCATGTCTGTCTGCTTTTTCTAAAACACAATCCCTTATGGTGTTTCCTACATCAAAGTTAATGTGTGTTTTATAATAAAATTGTTATATTATTTTTATGTACAGCTAACCGACATCAAGTGTAACAGGTGTACCTACGGCGGAACTGAATAAATGAAATGAAATGAAATAAAAGTCAAGTTATTTCGAAATGGTTTGCGCGAGTGGACCATGTTTAATTTTTATATCGCTTTTAACGAAAATCTAAGTGTACTATACTACTCTGTTTAACTTTATTGTCGATCAAATATGTAAAAAAATTCATTCGTGCCTATAAAACGAGCCAACAAAGTTATTACAAATGTCGCACCAATGCCCGCTCACATTCTTTTGAAACCTTCGATGTTGACGTTTTAACACACTCAAAATTCTCTGATGTTTTAAATGTAAATTTGTTGTTTATTTATTTTTAATGATGATAATTGATAATTTGTGCTACAGTGCACCAAATATATAAGTAATATAATACTAATATATTTTCAAAACATAAATTAAAAAATCCAACGCGAGTAAATCTTGCTCACCGGGAATTCAGTGCAATTTTGTGATGTAACTTTAAATTGTCATTTCGTCTCCCATTTTAAAGTGATATAGACTTCTTGCCAAATTTTAGATTAAATTTCTGCCTAAAGTTTTCCGTTCCCTTGCGAATGTCAAAATATATAATACATTTTATCTCTTGGCATGGACTTAAGTTAATCTTTTTCATAGCAACAATGCATAAATATATCTTGAAACAAAAAAACAGACTCAAATCAGTTGAATTATTCCGGGTCTAAATGAAAAAGTTTCTGTAATAAGCACGTAAAGCGGGACTTATCCACTGTTCAGGCAGGTGGGGCCACGCGGATATTAAACGCGAACTGCAATAAAATCCGGATCAAGCTCTTACCAACAATGACAGTCGTACCTACCTGGGTACTCGCATTCGTGCCACTTGGGCCGTTTATATACTAGCTATGTAGATGATACAGCAACGTTTTAACTGATGTGATCCTACGTTATAGATAATAGATAAGTAATTATTTTATTGCACACTTAAAATAAAACAAACAAGACACATGTTTTGTATTTTATTATACAAAATATGTGACAATTTGGCGGTCTTATCGCTCAAGAGCGATCTCTACCAGACAACCGTGGATGGAAAGGATCGTTGGATTGTCCATGGGGATCTGTGTGCATTATATTAATTTATAAAATATTGCATGAATACGTTCCTGGTTTTAAAAATAAATAAAATAAACATAAATACATATAGCTGTCCATTGTTTTATTTTTATCTTTTTAGTAGGTTCGTACTACGTGGCCATTGTAGCACTAACTTAGTTTCATTAGGTTTAGTTTTATTTTTTGCGCAGTTTGTTAGTCTACCTTTTCCAATAATAATGGTAAACAGACTATGTATTCAATACCCCGCGATATACTAGCCTAGTGCGGGGGTCATTGTAAATTGTTAATAAATAAAATAAAAATAAAATAAAATTTATTTCTGTAACAGTTTTACAACAATTTTTACACCGTAGTGGAGACCTTCATTTAAGTATAAGTACTTGTGTTAGAAGGTCTCGCTCTTCTATAACAGACATTACATAATACATTACAGACTTATTTGCTAATTTAATGTACAGAAACAAAATTAAGATTCTTCATCTAATTGCAATCTAGCTTAGTAATATGTTATATCCACCTAAACCAGTAACCACTCAAATCTAAGACGTATGTTTAAACTAAGGTGGTAAGGTGGTATACGGAGAAAAGTAAACATTTAAATATGGACTCGTAACGTACATATATGATGCAGTTTACATTGGCATCAGATGACTGATAGCCCGTGAGCCTCGTTTGAAGCCATTTTGTTACTGTTAACAGTAGATAAATCTAAAGATATCGCGTTAAGCCCATATTTGAATGCACATTTTTGTGCTGTGCGGCAGTGCTGTTGAAATAATGTGCGCAGAGCTTTAGACTATCAAGTGGCACCCATGTAACGGAAGATGTAATGTAGATAAACCCCAAAATGTGGACAGATGGCCTATTGAAGGTCGCAAAAACCGCGGGTAACACAAGACTGGTTCTTGTGGCGTTCATAGCCGATGTCCAACAGTCTTCAGGCTGAAATGATGACGAATGATGCATGTGATCAATATTCATCAAAAAAAATAAACTGCGATAATAAATCAATTGCTTGTATGATTAAGTAAAAGAGTACCTACACTATAAATGTGCCATTTTATTTGTAACCGTCGAAGCAGCTCTACATTAAAAGAGCCTTTGTAACGATTCGTTTGAATCGGGAAACGTAATTCACTGAACGTTTCACGAACTGAAAGGAGAAAATAAAGGAAGATAATCAGGAACAGGTGTCAAACAATCCTTTTATATTTGTCCCGACCGCACTCGCCGACGGGCACTCGTAAAAACTTACCACTTCATCGGGTAGGTTTCATGAATCGAGTTCAGTTGTGATCGGCGTGCTTCGGGCGGGCTCGGTCGCGCTCGGGCGCGATGGGCGGGCGGAAACTCAGTCTACAGTCCTTGCTAGAGAGAACCAGGCGTCTCTCCCCCTCCCAAAATTCAATGTAACATCGTTAATTCAAAATTTATTCGGTTACAATCGAGATGGTGATCGGGCTAATTGTTTTCAAACTAAAACTACTCAAAGTTTTGGTGAAAAGTGTCGAGAGCTAAGTGAAATTGGATTGTGAAAATTAAGTTACAGGACAAATATGTTGAGGCGACCCACTAACAGTATGTCATTTGCTGAGGTGAGATACTTAAAAATTTACTGTTTTTTTATACTGAATAAACGGTTTTGTTTCGTTGTACGGTTGAATGGGTTCGACTGGAGGAATGTGTAACGAACCATGAGGTTTTTTTAACGGGATGCCACCGCCAGTAATTGAATTATTTTGATTAGAAGGAGCACGGAATTAACATTATTCGCTAATTGCCAGCCGTCCTTATTTACGGTTAGTCTCGTTTGAATGAACGTGTATTTTAATGTTTCAAATTTAATCAGACTGGGGGTTTGGTTTTTGCAGGATTGTTTCATTTTTGGAGGGAAACCTAATATTTTTTACGAGCGGTACGAGGCACATTCTTTTAGCAAGACAATAACGGATGTTTATGCTTTGTGTTAGAGAGTACGGGGTTGTGTTTATGACAGCAGGGATTAGAGATGTATATACATACTTGCGGACCTTCCCGGCTTCGCACGGTTTTAGTACAGATCCCTAACTTTTTTGAAAATATAATATAGCCTCTGTTCACCGGGGATAGTGTAGCTTCCCAGCGGTGAAAGAATTTTTTAAATCGGTCCAGTAGTTTCGGAGCCTATTCATTACAAACAAACAAAAAATCAAACCTTTCCTCTTTATAATATTAGTATAAATATGTAGATATATCTTCATGCGTCGCACGATGATAACATTTTACTGGAAGAAGACTTCATTTTGATTTGAAAAACAATTTAAACTGCATTCAAAGACTTTTGAATAATCGCCTGTCTGAGCCGGGAATCGAACCCGCCAAATTGAAAAAAAGGATCACACCTCATTAATGATACCGATCAAACGGCTCAATTGTAAATTATTTTTTACCAAGTAACCATTATTAGTTAGATGTAAGTAAAATCAAGTAAGATCCTAAATAAAAGGAAGACCATGAAATTTTAAATATATTTATAATAATTACGATTTCCTTCCAATTAATCTATGATGATAGAAATTCTTACTCTTTTAACAATTTCGCTCCCTGTTGACTTATTTATCTTTTCAAGGTGAATGTTTTAATATAAATACGTCTTGGTTCAGTTTGTAACTGAACATTTTCATACTGCTTTTTGTAAACTAAATCTTTTCAATGTTAAATTTATCAGCCTCCACTGCTGGACATAGGCCTCCCCCAATGAGCGTCGTAGCACCCTGTCTTCTCCTTTATATATTATATAATGTGGATGTTATTTATTGTACAGAAAACAATGAATAGCGAATAAAATATTCGCTGAACATCCTGAATGGTTACTAAAAGTGCCTACAGTGTAACCGGAGTTACGAGTTTTAAGATTTGTTAATGGCAATTTGGAGGTGCGTTTCAATTAGAAGTTGGGTACAGTCAGCCACACAGATATCTTTCAAGGATGTTGTCCATTGTTCTTAAGATATACCTCATCATCATCAGCCTATAGCAGTCCACTGCTGGACATAGGCCTCCCCCAATGAGCGCCATAGCGCCCTGTCTTCGGCTTGACGCATCCAGCATCCCACCTGGTCGGAGGGCGTGCTACACTTCGTTAAGAAATCTTTCAATATTCAATTCAGCTAAGTTCTGAGGTAAAATAAGTAATCAAGTTATGAGTACGGATTTGATCTGAGTGTTTACTAGATTATACTACAATTCTTGGTTTCCTGATCTGAAAGCTACACAGCTACAATATTTTTATTTTCAAATCTTATAATTTGATGATGACAAAAAACTAAATCCCGAATTCATATTACCTGATTATTATATCCTGTTACATAACTGCTTTAAAGTTTTACGGGACTAATAGTAGGGAATAACATTTTTATGGGATACTAGCGAACCGTCCCGGCTTCGCACGGTTTTAGTTTAATCAAACTATAATGTTGTAATAACAAAAATGTTGTGATAACGCAGAACCGGTCATTTTAGCGATGTTTGGGGTAGCCTTATCCTAACAGCAGATAATGATACGTATTCTTTGTTTAAGGTTCAATATCGCTAAATAATTGTTGTATTTATTTATTATTTTCTTGTCTTGATTATTGTGTTATATTTTTCCTTTCAAGTTTTTCAAGTAAATTTTTTTTTTGTAGATTTATGTGACTTTTAATTATTGTGTACCTACTTTGAAGTGAATATGGACGCGTGTAGTCCGAAATAAAGATTATTATTTGTTACTGGAAATATGGATCAAAAACACGTTTGGGAGATAAAAAAACAGAGATGTAGAAATTATTAATGTATACACTAATGTCAGATGCAAGATTTCCTAAAGTTCCATTAGGACGTTGCATCCCCAAGTTACGTATTTCTGTAGGTGAGCGTACACTCGGCGGCATGTTAGCGTAATTACAGCAGTGCTTTATGGTGAATCGTCACATAATTTTAAGCAATTAAGTCGGTCGCCAAATACAGGGCGTTGAACGTTTGTGTAAGCTTCTATATTGTGTTTTATTCTCATACGAATTAGGTTTAGTTCTCACGCGCGAGTGTTCTTCCCCTAAGGTATGCAGCCTGAAATACTACAAGCAGCTAAAAAGCAAAACAGCAAAACTAAAAAAGTGTTTTTTTACTAGTTTGCATTATGTTTTTACAGCTGCCTTATAACCAATCGCCCTTATCATTTTATTGTTTAGGATATGTGTACGTTCCAAAAAACTTATAAAAACTGTGTTAATATAGTCCTAATAAATAAATAATTCTGGACAATCCACACAGCATCATCTAGCCCCATGGTAAGCAGAGCTTGTGTTATGGGTATAGATGACTGATGTACATAATACAGTAGATTACATGGATAGATATTTTTTTATTATACATATAACGCAAGAACACCCGGAATAAATATCTGCAGATCGTACACACAATTGTTCCAAGGCGGGATCGAAACCGCAACCTCTCGCGACGCAGGCGGACCTTCGCCCACCGTGCCACACAGGTCCTCTATATATAATTAATCATTACATGTCATGGATTAATTACATATTGTCATACGTGGGTGCAGGGCTGAGTTGTCGAGTTGTGAGTTTGTCGATACTTCCTACTACTAGAAACACGCCTATGCCTACGTTAATTCCTCTCTTTATTGCCAGTTTTACTCTTATAAATGTTCGCTAAAAGTTTATCAATTCTCTTTGTGTACGCTATTCAATTAATGGAGACAATGGCGGTTTAATTAGCAGAGTGGGGAATAAGGAATAAATCTCACCGTGCAATGAATCTGCTATGTTTTGTAGGTCAACATTATTTAGAATCATTTATTTCTTACTTTTGATTTTCGTTTTTGATATCTACATTAGTGAAATCTAAAACTTTTTAACCTGCCATGGTTATGAATAATAGGCCTCCTCATCGATTTCGATGACGGCGACCCTAGATAATCACCAAGAATAATGAATATAATTCAAGACCAAGTTCGATCTAGCGAGCTATATGAGCTCACGATAGACCCGTGATTATTCAAAAACACTAAAATGGGTATAACAATAAATCAATTTCGCTTTTTTACTTTGTTTTTAAGTTATTTTGAGGTTCCAATATTATTTCAATATATTAATAATAATATTATTGACCACGCATACATTATGATCTCATAGTTAGCGAGCAAGTTTTTAAATAATCCAACTAATCATCATCAGACTCGGTACGAAGCGGTCAGTTTTGCGGCAGCTACCAAAGTATAGACGTTGTCTTCAAACAAATCCATTGTCAAGCCGTGACGTATATCTACCCCAGTCTTACAGAAATCACGGAAGAAAGTTATTTTGATATTGGTATTTTGAATGAGTAGTTGACAATTTGTTCCTAATATTTTCGATGCGAAACACATTACTCCAATAAAAAGTCGAGAATATTTTCAGGATTATTATTGAGATATTCGCACCATCGTTAGCACCAGTCTATACCATTCCAAAGACGGACAAAGGCCACCACAAAAAAAATGGTGGTATAATATCAGATGCAAGATCCATATATTTTATGTAAAAAAAAAATACAGCGCATTATTCAGAATATTTCTATACATTACCGGTATACCTCCTCCAACAATTATTAAAAATTATATGTTTTTCCTTATCTATGCCTGCCCGTATAGAGATAGATGAGGCGTAAAAAAGATTCTGTTCACACCAAAAATGTTACCGAAACGCCATGAAAAACATTTTTCAAAAGAAGTTTAAAAAATGTGTCTGCCTCGCGCGCCCCGCTCACAAATTGATAATACGGGTTTGGCACCTTAATTAAAGCTCCACAAAGATCCGAATGCAAAATATGTTTTTCATATTCGGGCTGAAGGAATGGACTGTATAATATATGACTTAGGCTGTGTTTCCACCAGACATATATTGTGTGAGGTTGCTGTGCTACTTTGGGAACATTTTCAAAAAAGTTATCCTCTTCTATAGGACGAACATACATAAAAATATATACACAAAGTCAATTAAAAATAGCTAAACATATCAAAACTAAAAACAGCTTCGAACTTTTGAGATTTGCTGTAATGAGAGATAACCTAATTAGTTTTAAGTACTCTGTTAACATGTACAAACCATTTTTGGAAATGAATACTTTTATTATTATTATTAATGAAACCAGTTTCGTTAAATATTTTCCTACAATATTTCTTCTCAACATCGCCTACCTGCCTCGTCTTAGAGCTTCGAACCTCTGGTGGGAACGCAGCCTTATAAATGCCGACTCGTTCTTCCGAGAAACTCGTAGGAATGCTTGTGGGATATCTTCTGACACATCATTCATCATGTTTTTTCGTTCAATATAAAGGCAGGTCGATCAGAGAACTTTCTGAAGGAACGCGAGGCGACGACGCGATGCAGTGTAGCGCAATAGATATTCGATAGTCGCCTTAAAAACAACGGCAAAAGGTTCAAAGTTTTTAATTGAAAACAGATATCTACTTTATTATTTGACAGTGCAAAGAGAACTTACACAAAATGTGAGAATGTATAAGGAATGTATGTATAAGTGACTGATCGCGGAAGTTTAAGAGTTTTAAAAACGTTAATGTATACTAGCTGTGCCCAGCGATTTCTCTAGGGTTAAATTCGAATTTTACATTTCTAGGGGGATATGTCATGTCGTATGTCAGACCAGCAGTGGGCTAAGATCGCCACTGACTGGGTCCCGGGCGGACGACGGCCACGTGGAAGGCCTAGGCGGAGATGGCGGGATGAGCTCGACCTATACAATAACGAGTGGGTTCTCCTTGCTGAGGACCGAGAAGGGGAGGGAGGCCATTGCTCTGCAGAGGGACACCCCGCGCTAATATAATAATAATAATAGGAAGATAAAGAGAACATAATAATAGCCTATGTCACCGGGGATAGTGTAGCTTCCCAACGGGGAAAGAATTTCTAAAATGGGTCCATTAGTTTCGGAGCCTATTCAAAACAAACAAACAAAAAAATCGAATCTTTCCTCTTTATAATATTAGTATAGACAGTCATGATTCGATTAAACTGCATAGTCTGTAAGAGCCTTTTTGCTGAACGATATTCTGATAGCCTCCATGCAGTTGCTTTAATGGAAAATATAACGATAATAAGCTGGGTCTTAAAATATTGAATAGGAAGCTCGCGTGGCTGGAATACCGTGGAAAAACTAGGTTGAGAAACTGGTATCTACAAAGAACTGCTGCATCAGCATTATTTATCCATATAAAAAGATTGGTAGCCTTATTTTATGTTTAAGTAAGTTTATTATAATGTTTGTAATATAGGTATTATGGTATGTAGTGTATTTTATCATAATCATCAGCCTATAGCAGTCCACGGCTGGACATAGGCCTCCCTTAATGAGCGCCATAGCGCCCTGTCTTCAGCTTGACGCATCCAGCATCACCTGCAGTCCTTCGCAGGTCGTCATCCCACCTGGTCGGAGGGCGTCCTTCACTACGTTTACCGAGTCGTGGTCTCCACTCAAGAACACGTTTGCCCCAGCGGCCGTCGGTTCTTCTCGAGATATGGCCGGCCCACTGCCACTTCAGCTCGCTAATTATAAATATCAGTATATATACTATACATATATATTATGTAGATATCCCAGTCGCCTCTTACGACACCTGCGGAAAGAGTTAGGGTAGTGCAAATTCTAATTCTATCAAGACAGAGCTGCATAAAAGCTAGCTCGTTTGCCGCTAACTATTCAAGTGCCTCACTGCGCGCACAAGCCAATCAGTACAATTCCTGCGGCCATTGGGCCGGGCAGTGGCCTGTATTTATCGGACTGTTAATATATCGGATTACCTGTAAACCCGATTATTTAATTAACTTTTGACAACATTGGATTCGAATCTATTATTGAATTTAAATATATTTATCGAACAAGCAATGCTGATTATAAAAACAAATGTAGGTACTATAAGTAACTAACGTATCTATTTCCCTTTGCTTTGCATGCACTTTTGCGGGATAAAAAGACCCTTCCCCGGAATAGCGTGTACCTCGCCAAATTTCATTAATAACTGTTCAGCTAATTTGTTCGTCGGCTTTATTCTTCGCCTTTTACAAGCATACACTAAAAAGAATTCGCTCATACCCACATAGTTTCGACGACCGATGTGGCGCGGTGGGCGAAGGTCCGCTTGCGACGCAGGAGGTTGCGGGTTCGATTCCCGCCTCGGAACAATTGTGTACGATCTGCAGATATTTGTTCCGGGTGTTTTTGTCTATATTTAATAAAAAATATAAATATATGATGTGATGTATTGTATTATGTACTTATATCAGTTATCTAGTACCCATAACACAAGCTCTGCTTACCATGGGGCTAGATAATACTGTGTGAATTGTCCAGCATTATTTATTATAGTTCTATAAATAACTACTGTAATAAATAAATCGTATTGTTCGTAAAATATTCCTGCTTCAAAAATGTAACTCTGACCCTTCTGACCCAATCTACTTTTAAATATCCGTGAGCCTTCAAAATTCAATATCCGAGAGGCGTGTCACGGAATCGTTCACTTCGCCACGGCAAGCGTCGCGGGAAAAGAATTGCGGATTCTAAAACTACATTAAAATTTACTCAACTGATATTACTTACTCTACTTTACTTACATGGTAGTCTGCTAGTTTTATTTTGGTCCGTAGGTTTATATAGTTGATACCAACAATGAGTGATTTTTCCGATTAAACATAATTGGTAAATGGTGATAAACAGTGTTAAACATAAAATTTCCTTATATACCTACCCCTTTTGTTAGGTGGAGGGGAGTCGTGTTCAGCAGTGAACGTGTGAGTGGTGATCGAGGTATAATGGTGTAATTTGCAGATAACAGACATCATTTTAAAAGTGTGTCATTAATAATTGAAATTAAATTAAATGAAAGTTTATTTCTTTAGGCTTACAAATAAGCACTTAGACAGGTCATATTATAATAACATTATTTTGATGTTCACTTCAATTTTTTGTCCACCTGTGGAAGAAGTGAGAAGAAACCACTAGTATGTTCATTATAGCGTTGTTTAGCGCGCGTAAATTCCAGTTTGCGCTCTAGGGCTAATACCTATTTATTTGTTTGTCTAAGTTTATGTACCTTATACAAAATAACACACAATTTTATGGGCAGACTACCGAAAAAATAAAAAATGATTGACAAATAAATGATTATGATTGTTGCGATCGAAATCATTTGAAATATATTAAAAGGCTTACGACAGGATTCATGGAGTAGAAAAGTGAAAAATGTGCGCAATATTTTACTGAAGGAAAGTTTTTAGATTGTTTTATTTCCTCGCAATCGTAATGGACGCTCTCCGACCAGGTGGGATGACGACCTGCGAAAGACTGCAGGTAGATGCTGGATGCGTCAAGCCGAAGACTGGGCGCTATGGCGCTCATTGGAGGAGGCATATGTCCAGCGGCCTATGTCCAGTGGACTGCTATAGGCTGATGATTATGAATCGTAATGAAAAGTAGAATATTTCCCTCGGGCCAAAACCACCTATTATAACTTGGTGAATCTCTCGCTACGCCTGAAGTATAACAGCCTCGTATTATATGGTGGTTTAGTCCCCTGTAAAAAATACACTATTGTAACATTGCAAATCATAAAAACGTTCAAAATGTCCGAAGCAGCTGGAAACCCAGACTATTATCTACGTCTAAATAACCTCTCTCCCGGTAGGTTCATTACATTGTCTTTTACGTCACTTCCACAGTTTGCGATGGGGATGCAATGTTAGTCGCTTTTTCACCAGTAAAAGCGAAAATAATTTCCAGCTTTCTTTATTATGGGACATCCTGTTCTATATTATATAGACTAGATGATCCGCCCACGATTTCATTCGCGTGGACTTAGCCCAACTAATGTCAGTTTCCATTCAAACTATTATCAAATTTAAAATAATTTAGGGATGAACCCCATTTTTATCTATTAAAAATGCTTATTCAAAAAAATGGCGCTTATTGGCTACCATATTATTATTATTGGCTGTCATAAAAGAAACAAAAATTCAGCCTCGTAACTTCTATAGTTTGTTCCAGCGATTTCCTCATTTAGATGTTTATTTTTCATGTTAGTAGCTTCTCATTTCTAACAAAATGTCCCTTAATAAGTAAATAATCCTTCAAGTACGCGCGAGCTAAGAGCAAAGCCGATCAGACGCAAACACATAAACCAAAAAGGCAGAACCGTTAGAGTTATGAAGTTTTTTTTGATAATTATGGAAAAATGTCTACAACTTGTTTTACAGTAAGTACCTAATAATCTATAGCTATGTATATTCAACCGTAATTCGGGTTGTTCGTTAGCTTAGTCTCTATGGTAAGTAGAATATAAATGAATATGTACCTAGGTGCTCTCTAGTTTACACCCGTTAACAATTTTGAGTTTCGTGCTCACAATTTAGCAATAACTTGAGTTTTTTTTATATTTTTTAAGTATTTATAAATCACATAGCACGGTACTAAAGGTTTAAAGAAGGCATGTCTGTCTGCTTTTTCTAAAACAATCTCTTATGGTGTTTCCAAATAATGTGTGTTTTATAATAAAATTGTTATATTATTTTTATGTACAACTGACCGACATCAAGTGTAACATGTGTACCTACGGCGGAACTGAATAAATGAAATGAAATGAAATAAAACTAATAGTAAGCATCACAGGGTCTTGTTATCATAGTGGTTTAGGCAGAATATCAGCTGTCACTCCTGAATAGTAATGTATTTTATATTAAATCGAGACCTTTTTGCTGCTGTAATATACACCAGTCTCTCTTTTTGTTATTTTTATAGTTGCTTTTAACATAACTTCATTCAAATATGGTCAAAAATTTGACGAGTACTGTAAACTGAATAATACAAATAGGGCGGTTAATTGTGCCTGTATATGTATATATTATTCTTTGTTTTTTTACTCCAGCAGCAAATAAATGAACGTCTATGTCTGTCTTTTATATTGGCTGCATTTTGATAACGAGTAACGATAAAAGAAAATGAACATAATACTAGCAGCAGTAGCATATAAAATACTATCTGTTGGACAGTCACACACAAATTGGCCGAGTGTTGGTACACTGGTGGGTATGTATCCACGTAGATATTAGCAAGCCCGCCGGCGATGGCATGGCCTCGTCACTAATCCCCTTAGCCTGTGACAAACTAACCAAGTGTCTGCCGATAACTAGCATTGCATTTCACTTTTTCAACGTAAAATGACTCGAATTGGTGAAAAATGTGCATGTAGGAAATACTTCGAAATTATGAGTGGTAAGTTCATGGTGGTAGATAAAACTTCTTTATCATCTAAAATTTATGAAATATAACTACGTTTTTGGCAGAATTCCCTTCTCGGGCAAAGTTGTAGGCGTATCCAAAGTTATTTAATTTAGGTAAAGTGATTAGTTTGTACAGTACACTCATTTTCATGAGATAGGCATTATTAGTACAAGTAGATGTGTCCATGATATGAAATTAATTATGTTCGCAGCAGCATTGATGTCAAGACGTAATTGGAATTTGTACGTTATTAAAACATCCGTAAGAGGTAATTTTAATTACCTACGTTTTATATTAACTAATTAAAGGTAAGTTGCTTTTCTTAATAATTTGTCATTAAATTGAGGCACTTCTTACCAGGTAATCATATTGATTCCCACGATACAGGCCCAGCCTAGTGTGGGAATCATTAGCACTTTTGTTAATTAATTCTGTCTACTTAAACCATACAAAATCTGTATTAACTTTAGTTCTGTTTAGATGTAGTAATAAATATATTTTATTTTTTTTCATTTTCATTTTTAATAAATTATTTATTATTGGTAATTCACGGTATCTGCCAAACGCGCTTTGATAACTTGCATTTTAAAGACCATCTGATATTTTCCAAGTGTAATATTTTGAAAACGCTACCAAACACCTACTGTGTTCTTTTTCTACGAGTATTATATGTTGACTATAAAAATAAATGTTTACTTCCCATATAAACAACTCGGATAACACAGCGATAGAGAAGATAAAGTAGGCACGTTTGACACTAATCATGCTTGAAATACCGATTGTGTGAGCTCCACAAATCTTGTGCCATGAAATCACAGAAGTTTCGTCGTCGCGTTTCTCATAATATCTCAGGGGAGAAAAGTTTCCTGCCGTTTCTCCAAAAAGGCGGCCAGGCCTGTGATCTCCCGTGCGGAATAGGACATCAATTTGATTGCGGTTGTGCTTTATGGAGATCTTGATCTAGACGTTTTATTAAATATTGCAGAGTTAAATAACACACATGAGTATTATTTTATAATTGAAGTGAAAACTTCTTTAGGCGCGTTGAGCACTTTTTGGATGAACAAAAATCGTAGATTTTTGCTTTATTTTCTGTGGTTCAACTATGTTAAAGTTGCCGAAATACGTCACTAGATAGTTCTTAAATAAATTTGCGTCTATTTCTAATTTAAGAACGCCATACCTGGCAACAAAAATTTCGAGGAAAAAAATAAAAATCACGCGAGCTATGCGCTCGGCGTCGCAGATTTCCGATCGTGCGAGCGGATGTTCTACAGGGGTACAGTTGTCAAGCTTGGACGTTCGAGTGGCTAAGTATTAGCAATAAATGTTTTTTTTTTATTTAGCTTGTTTCGTCCCACTGCTGGGCAAAGGCCTCCCAAAATTTTTAACACATTCGCTGCCCTTAGTGTGATCAGCAGTGACGCGCGCTCTATTTTTACATGTCAAGTGCGTATTGGTTTGATTTTGAAGATCAGTTGACCTGCGCCTTTCAAATCCTTGTCATCTTCAATCCATCTTCAATCCAATCATGACACTAAAATTTATTCATAACAAATGCATGTTTACAACTTTAATACTTATATTTAATTCATGGAAAACCAGAGGCTTAAAAATTACATACTTACAAATTAAAAATACCACAAGCCTATTGGAGGTGTTCAGGAATACATGATAGAATAACACGAAAAAATACTATGGAACATAATGTGACTTACAATGAAGTTTCATATTCATTTATTTAAAAAAAGACAATTTATATTAAGTCACTTACATAAGAACAGGGTTCTGACTAAGGTGAAGTATATATACATAAGTTGTGCTCATTCAATAGCTGGCTCATTTAATGTATTCACTTATGTAATAAGAAGTGAATTATCATTTATATGAATTATAATTTACCTACTACATTGTTCTATGGCCATCCGGGGCGGTTATCGCGACACGATTCTAAACTGTCTAACATCTTGCTGCAGACAGTACCGACATAATGCCGTGTCTCTGTAAACAAGTGGGACAGCTGAGACGTCGTAAGTGGCCTAGTTACTGCCTTTGTCCTATCTAAACAGTTGGATGTACGCCGGCCTTCCTCTGTTCTTCCTTTGCTGCTGTGACATGGGCGAATGCACGAGAGTTCTGCAGAATGGAATGTGTTAGAACAATAATGCTCTTCTTATAAGCCAGTACTTTTATAATCTATATTTCAACGTATATGTATATACTGCATATAAATGTCGATGTTTGTTAATCAGAATCAAACACAGAAGAAAAAATAGGCGAATACGGAAAAGCGTTCCCTCAACATTCGGCTCAGCCCAATTCTACGCTGATTTACAGATAAAGCCCGAGCGAGGAGTGATACATGTTCTAAATGTAAATGGTAAGTCCATTAAAACACAGACTTAACAGAACATGGATAATAATCACTCCTTACATTTTTAATGAACAGAAAATAGCAACCATATCTTTTAGATACCCTTAATGCCATTCTGTTTATCGCTCTTACTAGTGCCACTTAGTAGTCTAGTTAGTATGTACTCTGCTTTATAGATTATTTCGGATAATAAACGTCAGAAATTCGAAATTTGAAACAATTTATTGAAAATGTTGTGAAGGCCAAAAATGGCTACCGCCGGCCGAAGATTTACTTCCTACAATTCATTGCCTCGGAAAGTTCGTGGTCACCAACCATTAAACCTTAATGGAGGTTCTTGATACCAATAATAAAATACCACAACGAAACTGCTATAACTCAGTGCTAAATTATATTTACGACAGTTAAAATAGTTAATGGATAGGTTTTCGAGGTAGTTCCCTATTTCGGCTGCTTGGAGTGGCGCCCACTTTTATGCCAAAGGACTTGCTTCGTCACCTTAGCGGTAAAAGAATATGAAGGCCTCTTGTCAATGGTTTAATTTAAATTGTTATGATCATCGGCAACTAGCAGAACTATTATAGTCTAGCATTATTCTGCCCCTCTTGAAAAACCGACCCTCCCATGAGTTCCTCCGAGACACGTTCGTGACGACCCCGTTGACCCAATCACTGCTAACCCAGTTCAGTTACAACCACTGCATATAGAAGACACCACGGGGTCTAAGAATCCCCGCTTTCGCCTTCAGGTGCAGACCTTCCGCTCTGGCAACAGCCTATTCCAAGCTTCGTGCCTAAGTGGTGTGGTGTCCTCGTGCGTATTGCCCCATCCTAACTTTTATCGGCTGTAGCGCCTTCTGCACTCCGTTTGATAACGCTGTCAAGGCCATCTGTAGACACCAGCATATATTTTTTTTTTATCAATAATTTAACATTAAAAAAACTTCGCTTTATATTGCCGTCAAGAGTATGGAGGAGCATTGGAGTGTCAAGAAGGCGTATAAAAGAAAGGAAAGCCATCGGGGCGTAGAACATTCGGCTGCTCGATATCGCTGAATCGACGAAGTTGAAGCAATCCCCTGGTGATATAGTGAGAGACAGCTCACTATAGCAGAACCGAAATGCCTGAAGAAGTCTACTATCGATCCACTTTAGGTCGCCGTGCCGCAGGAGTAAGTAGGTAAAAGTGGCCGCCGACGTTATCCTTTGTGGACCCGTCTGTACATAGCCTTAGAATAGTTTGAGTTATGTTTTGTCAAGGGTGGCATTGTTTCAAATGTTTGCAAACAAAGCACGTTTACGTTTGTGTTCGGAATACCAATTCAATATACATTCAATATTTTTGTATGAAACCAAAAAACGGTTGTGTTGTGTATATTGCCGACCTGTTAGAATAACTGATTCGGTTATAAGGAGTGGAAGAGTTTATTTCCCCTTGTAAGTAGGTAAATGATAGATACCCATTTGACTATCTAAAACAAGTTATTATCAGCGAAGGAAAGAACCAAACATATCCGCGTTTGGTTTTTATACATTGTTATTATTATTTTATAAGCACTATGTCGCCGTCCCACGCCACGCACGCTGTGCAAGGCCACGTGGCACATTATAGCTGCGTGGTTCCATTCCAGTAGTTGTCAAAGTGTGGTAAAAAAGACCCACGTTCTTAAAAAACGTGGGTCTACTTTATCGGTTCACTTGTACCACGTGCATAGCGTGTTCCACGTGTATACTGTAGAGCTGTGTGGGTGCCATATTCGATAAAGCCCCACGTGTATCAATGACGTCATTCATCACGTATTCGTGCGTAGCGTGTATTGCAGTGGGCGTTATCACTTTGCAAAGCGAACCTAGACACACGTGCCTAGCCTCTCCTTACGTGACGATGGGACAGCGGCTTTAGTTTTAATTCACAACAGAATAGCAGCGGTCGGCAGCAACGCGACGTGGCCACGCGGCGCTGGCCACGGGCTGGACCAATGACAAGACGTGCGTGGCTGCGTAACCTTTGAGAGATATTTAATCGCTAATCACTACTAGGTATAAAGCAAAGTCGCGTCCCGCTGTCTCTCTGTCCCTATGTATGCTTAGATCTTTAAAACTACGCAACGGATTTTGATGTGGTTTTTTTATAGTCATTCAAAGAGAAGGTTTATAAACTATTTGACATATAGATATATAAGCGGGCGAAGCCGCGGACGCAGATATAAAGTATAAAATGATTGGAGACCAGGTAGACGCTGATGTGTTTGCTGCGTGACTGCCGGCCGCCGCCGATCCGGTTTGAATGGAGACTCGCTGACCCACAGATAAGCAAAGACCTCTTTTCTAAGAGCATCATTGCTCATTGTCAATTTCATTATTTCGAAAGGCTCCTGTTTACCCCTAAATTATTAAAATGTCGCTTTTCAACGAGCCACTTTTCCGCCAAGCTAAATAATATTACGACTAAAAGGTGTGACGCTGTCGGGGCTGCGTTAAAGGCCCTCTTTTTGTAAAATTTTAAATTAAAATAAGGCACTGTTTGTGATACAGATTTATCAAAGAAGAACATGAATTATTTAAGTTTATTCAGCATTCAAAGGTTTTTCGCTTGACGTTGGATCTGAAATCTGATTTTCACATTATATTTCCCTGTTCGGTGGTATCACTTTACTGAACTGTAAATATATATTTATTAATTGGGACTTTACCTATGAAATTACTTTCCAAAATGTACTTACATTTAATAGTTAACCAAATAAAGCCGGAAACAGACATGCCAGTAAAGCGGAACAGTAGCGAGCATGCAGTTAACAGCTACATGTAACTGGCACAACGTTAATACGTTTGCAAGTTAAACTGGCATGCAATTTGCGTTAGTTCTTGCATGCCTTTATTTCCAAGACGTATACACATATTGTACAGAGTAATAAAAAAATCTTTGATATTTTCCAAAGGCGACTCTCCAGCCACTGGCATGCCTGTAGCTGTCGCGTACGTTCACACGAGCCCTTAGCAGCTCCGTACTCTTCATATTGCATGCTAGTAAATATAATTGTTTGCCATTTACTTGTTTATCGGATAGAGGCATGCCAGTTAGTGTATACATATTCACATGTCAATAGGAACGTCTACGAAGCTGTCATGCAAGTGTGCCTTGTATAGGCATGGTGTATTTCCGGCCTAATATTCACATGTGATCTAAACAAAATACAAATAGCAGAATTCAAAAAGACATGCACGGGTTATAAAATATTTGGAATGAATTTTCAGCTAAACCATAGACAATTGTTTGAAAAGGCTTCTAGGGGCGCTATGGCGCTATGGCAGGGGCCATAGCGCCCTGTCTTCAGCTTGCCGCATCCAGCATCTACCTGCAGTCTTTCGCGGGTCGTCATCCCACCTGGTCGGAGCGCGTCCTACACTACGTTTACCTAGTCGTGGTCTCCACTCAAGAACGCGTTTGCCCTAGCGGCTGTCGCTATATTCGTATATTTCTACAATTTAACTTAATTTATAAACTATCGAGGGTAATGGACTAAAATTGGATTAACGTAACGTGAACTCGCACGTAAAAATGCTGTAGGCAAGTTAAGTTAAGCTACACGAATAAGGTTTCACGTGATTTTATGTCCTAAATGTAGTGAGCCAAAAACAAAAGCAGGTAACTTGAAATTATTTCACGTTACCTTTGTTTTAAACTCTAACTACAACCGTACGGCCAAGCACGGGTATTGTTCTCTCCCTATTCAAACATTATGGTCTATGAACACTTTCTTTCTTCGACTTCAAATAGTTAATATTTTATGTAAATAGTGTCTATAATCAGTATTTATTTCCATTTATGTATAAACAAGTATTTATGTATTGTATTGGTAGGTACATGTTTTGTATTGTATACATAATTTATATACAACATTAGTCTATAATACTCCACCGTCTATAACTATACTATAGCTACGTGTCCATTGTCCATCCAAAGGTTGCCTGGAAGAAATCGCTCTTTGCGATAAGGCTGCCCATTGTGCATCTATATCTTTGTTCTTTACTGTTTTTTTCTGTGTTTGATGTGCAATAAAGCGTATTTGTCTTGTATTGTATTGTATTGTTCTCTCGAGTAGAATTGACAATAATGACATCGCATCGTCATACATTGCGTAAATTATTGAAGTTAAAGGAATGAATTTGAAATAATTTACGCATTCGATGACGAAGACCTACCTACTGGGTTTCTTTAACACTTTGACTGCTGAAATCACACGGTATGTGTTTTCTACAAGTGACTAATATGCGTGAATCCACACTAGCGCAGCGGCTGAGAAAATACAGATCTGTGTGACTCAGCACAGCCGTAATATTTTTCGAACGAAACGCATGTGCGGCGCAACACAACCGCTGTGTAGAGCAGCAGCACGAATTTTTTAGGTTAAAAAAAAGATCGCAGTCGTCGAAAAAAATCGCAGTCAAAGTGTTAAGACAGGAGTCCGTGCTAGATCTTCGTAACACCTTGTTGGTATAATCGACACACACCATCACATCAGGTGAGATTATGGTCAACCTAAGGTCTAGATAAAAATAATACTACCGTTACAGAATAAAAAAAACCGGCTAAGTGCAAGTCAGACTCGCGCACGAAGGGTTCCGTACCATTATCTATCTATACAAACGGCAAAAATATCATGTCTTTTCTTTGGGAGCCCCTTTAAATATTTATATTATTCTGTTTTATAGTGTTTGTTGTTATAGCGGCAGCATCTGTAAAACTTCAACTGTATGAATACAACGGTACAACGGTACAGATACAGCTTGGTGACAGATGGACAGCGGAGTCTTAGTAATAGAGTCCCGTTTTACCCTTTAGGTACAGAAACCTAAAAATACGGATGCCCAGAAAAAAAAATTAAGGATATCGGTTTCATGAGTTTATTATATTGCCATCAATTTTAGATCTCTGAAAAAATTGGATATAGTGGGGTATTGTTAGATAGGTATGTGCCATCATGCCGTGTGACACAGATTTTTTTTAAAGTTTGTATTGTATGTTGTGTTTTATGTCGCTCCCGGTCGCACCTCCGAGGCTGGGCAGTGAATTAGTTAAATTAATCAAACAACAGTTTTCCGAGAAATAATACAAGCTACAGAAAAAAAGTCAAAGTAAAGTCGCTCCTTAAAAATGTATAAAATATTTCATAATGTAATAAACAATATCGTTCCTTGGAAGCCAGGTATTTTTGATAATTTATTGTTTAGAAAGGTCACCTTTTCTGCTTTTGTTTGTTTGTAAGGCAGCTAATGAGACTTGCGGAATGGTAATTTTATTCTTGAAAAGGCCTTTCACTGCACAAATGAGATTTATTTTATTAGAATGATTTACATTTTGGCTCATAACTTTACTGCGTGAATTCCCGCCATTTGGCTCATTGTCTATTTAACACTTTGACTGCTGAAATCACACGGTATGTGTTTTCTACAAGTGACTAATATGCGTAAATCAACACTAGCGCAGCGGCTGAGAAAATACAGATCTGTGTGACTCAGCGTAATATTTTTCGAACGAAACGCATGTGCGGCGCAACACAACCGCTGTGTAGAGCGGCAGCACGAATTTTTTAGGTTAAAAAAAAGATCGCAGTCGTCGAAAAAAACCGCAGTCAAAGTGTTAAGCCTTAGAGCATTCAACCAAACATTTAAGCGTACTAATAGCCGTTCGAGAGAGTTCAAAGCTCCGATGTCAATTTCATATAAAGCGGTATACTTTGACGTAACCTTTAATTAATTGTATTAATTAAAGGTTTTTTAATTAATTGTATTTAATTAATGTATTTTACTGTGATAAATATTTTAAATGTTTAAAAAATAATGAGACATGTCTGTCTGCTTTTTCTTTCCACAATCCCCTATGGTGTTTCCTACGTCATTATCATAAGTTGTAGGAGGTGGATAGATAATAAAACATTTATAAAATTATTAAGAATTTATAGAACACAACGATATAAGTAAAAGAGTTCTATTAAATAAAAAAAAACAAATATCATTATAAAAAACAAAACCCAAAAAACTGTGTAAATACTAAGAAGTTTGAAGTCAGTTTTTAGTTTTTTCATATCAAACAATTTGTATGCAAATAAATTTCGTTTCGTCGGTCAAAAAGATAGAATACACGAAATGTCGATTCCAACGGCGCGGCGACCGATAGTTTTGCTAACCGGACATGAAACTCCTATTTTGAAGCGTTTTGAAAACTTTGTTTTATAGTTTCAAATACCTACACGTTTCCGCGTATCTAGTCATCTCGCTCTACGGCCATGCTGTTAAATCGACAAGAACTTATTTCATTAAAAGTTCAGAAACTTCGCTTTATTTCTCTCGTAATTACACAAGTGCCCATTACCGTAGGTATATAGCCAGTTCATAAATTGTAAGCCTACGTGATGCAGCAGCTCTGGACTGCCTTTGTAGCTTTGATTACAGATTTCATTCACACTAATATTATAAATGCGAAAGTTTGGATGTAACGTCAGCGAGCTATGGAAAGAGCTATGCTCGCAGTTTCTCTGAAGGATCGGATTCATAACGAATACATCCGACAGAGAACTAAAGTTATCGACACAGCTCTGAGAATTAGCAAGCTGAAGTGGCAGTGGGCCGGTCATATCTCGCGAAGAACCGAAGGCCGCTGGGGCAAACGTGTTCTTAGTGGAGACCACGACTCGGTAAACGTAGTGTAGGACGCCCTCCGACCAGGTGGGATGACGACCTGCGGAAGACTGCAGGTAGATGCTGGATGCGTCAAGCCGAAGACAGGGTTCTATGGCACTTATTGGGGGAGGCCTATGTCCAGCAGTGGACTAACATAGGCTGATGATGATGATGATGGATGTAACAATACAATACAAATACGCTTTATTGCACATCAAACACAGAAAAACAAAAACAGTAAAGAACAAAGATACAGATGCACAATGGGCGGCCTTATCGCTAAGAGCGATTTCTTCCAGGCAACCTTTGTAACGTCACGTCACGCCTTTTTACGCGATTCTTGGAGGTAATTATGATAGATGGATATAGAAGATATCTTAATTAATATTCTGATTCAGTAATATCGCAATACATCTATAATAATTTAATACGCTCAAAAGTATTGATAGGTTTTTGAAAAAGTGTGATGTTCACAATAGAAATACAAGAAACAAGAACAAGTTACACATCCCGTCATTTAGATTACACAAGGTAGGGAAATCATTTATGGGCAATAGCGTGCGCTTCTATAATAAGCTTCCATCTGAAGCCACTGAGCTCCCTATTCGTAAATTTAATTAAATATCACACAAAATCTTATCACCAAGGCTTTTTACTCCATAAATGATTACATAAATTAATGGCACAATATTTTAGTATATATATATAGTAAATTTTCGCGGAAGTTCTGCCGCGATCGACGTCTGTCCGCGACCTAGGCCTCGAAATGGTCCCCGACTTAAGATTCCGGCGCCATATTGTAAATATTTGCGCCAAATCTTTCAGAAACCTAGGTTTTATTTTGAGACAGAGTGTTAATTTTAATAACATAAATGTAATCAAAGTTTTGTATAATGCACTTGTGAGAAGTCATTTAGAAACAAATGCTATAATTTGGAACCCTAACGAAGCTACGTACAAACTTTTGGTAGAAAAAATACAAAATAAATTCACTCGCTTTCTGTACCTAAAACAATACGGAGTGTATCCATATTACCCGCTGATGTACCCGAGCCTGTTCGTGTTAGGTATGGTAGGGTACTGCAGGCTGTCGGTGCGAAGAGACGTGGCGCTGGTGAAGTACATGGTGCGCGTGCTGCGCGGGGAGCTGCACCACCCGGCGGTGCTGGCGGCGCTGCGGCTGCGCGTGCCCAACGACTACTTGGGCGCGCGCCGCCGCCCCGCCATGCTGGAGGTGCCCACTTGTAGGACCAACCTACTTAAGTTTGCCCCTATGTCACTCGCTATATATTTACTCAATGTTCTGTCCAAAAACAGCGTGGACATATTTTACGAAAACCTGCCGAAAGCCATGAAAAAGGCACAAAATGTTATTGAAAAACAATTATAAATTATTTAGTATTGTGTGTATGTACAAAAATATGTAATTTTTAGTATAAGTAGTTATAACATCGCCTTAGGGCTTAATAAAAAAAACCTGTTATGATGTTATTATCTCAATAAATAAATAAATAAATAAATAAAAATAAATATTAGTAGGAATCTTAACACTTTGACTGCGATTTTTTTTCTACGACTGCGATCTTTTTTTTAACCTAAAAAATTCGTGCTGCCGCTCTACACAGCGGTTGTGTTGCAACGCACATGCGTTTCGTTCGAAAAATATTACGGCTGTGCTGAGTCACAAAGATCTGTCTTTCTCAGCCGCTGCGCTAGTATGGATTTACGCATATTAGTCACTTGTAGAAAACACATACCGTGTGATTTCAGAACTCAAAGTGTTAATAGGAACACCATATCCGATCCTATTATAAGAAATAATTAAGTTTTTATGTATCTTCCAGTTTTACGGAAACTTTTGTAGAAGCGCTCAGCTTAATGACCTGCAAGCGTGATATCTACTCCGGAAAATTTTGTTCATCAAAAACTTTATGGGTATCGCTTAAAAAGGTGCCTTCTAAACTTATTTAAAGGAAATATCCTCGGCAAGTGGCAGTGGGCCGGCCATATCTCGCGAAGAACCGACAACGGCCGCTGGGGCAAACGTGTTCTTGAGTGGAGACCACGACTCGGTAAACGTAGTGTAGGACGCCCTCCGACCAGGTGGGATGACGACCTGCGAAAGACTGCAGGAAGATGCTGGATGCGTCAAGCTGAGGACAGGGCGCTATGGCGCTCATTGGGGGGCTATGTCCAGCAGTGGACTGCTATAGGATGATGATGATGATGATCCTCGTCAACGAGAAATCTTCACTTACATAAGGTAGTTGGTTTCGCCTTATCCCGTTAAAATGACTTTGAACTGAAATAAACTCAGATACACTCGTAATACCGTTAATTAGCGAGCTGAAAATATCGCAGTCCGTTATATTTAACGATTATAAGGACCAAGATCATTTCAGCGCACTAATTAACGGTAGTACGGACAGGGTTAAATGAAAAACGTGCAAACTGGTTTAGTTTCAAATTAGTATCATTATAATATACTAGCTGCGCCCCGCGGTTTCACCCGCGTGGTGATATATATTTTGGATAATATACAATATATCTTTATAAATTGTAGCCTGTGTTATTCTCATGTATAAGCTATATTTATTGTAATGTTGTCCACTGCTGGACATAGGCCTCCCCCAATGAACGACATAGCGCCCAGTCTTCGGCTTGACGCATCCAGCATCTACCTGCAGTCTTTCGCAGGTCGTCATCCCACCTGGTTGGAGGGCATCCTACACTACGTTTACCGAGTCGTGGTCTCTCAAATAGTTAAATTTATCCTATTGTAACATATTATACAATACTTGCGGACCTACCCGGCTTCGCACGGTTTTAGTACGGATCCCTTACTTTTTTGAAAATATAGCATTATGTTCACCGGGGATAGTGTAGCTTCCCAACGGTGAAAGAATTTTTCAAATCGGTCCAGTAGTTTCGGAGCCTATTCATTACAAACAAACAAAAAACCAAACCTGGGAAAGGTTTTTTTTTTGTATTTGTGATTGTTTTGTCTTTATAATATTATATACATATGTATGTATATATATATATATACAATAAATATAGAATAAAAATTCCTTTATTATGTTTGGTATAACTCTTTGGGTTCGGTGTAGGTAGGTGTATGACCTTTAGCCCGTCCGCGGATTACCTCCCTCGAGACGTGTTCAAATTAGACGCTAGTAGTAATAGATGGCAGCGATAAATCAAACAGTTTAAATCTAAGATAATGCGATATTCTGAGGCTATTGTTATGCAACCCGCAAACTCTTGAGAAATTGGAATATTAATTCGGACTTTATTTCATCGTAAGATGAAACGATGAAATTAAGTCATGATGATCGTAAGATGAAATAAAGTCCAAGTCGAGTCGGTGATCGTCTTACCAGTAAACTAAACTTGTATATAAGATGGGAGCGATAAATCAAACAGTTTAAATCTTAGAAGATAATGCGATATTCTGAAGCTATTGTTATGCACCCGCAAACTCAGATAAATTTGGACTTTATTTCATCGTACGATGAAACGATGAAATAAAGTCATGATGATCGTAAGATGAAATACAGTCCAAGTCTAGTCGGTGATCGTCTTACTAGTAAACTAAACTTGTATATAAGATGGTAGCGAAAAATCAAACAGTTTAAATATTAGAAGATAATGCGATATTCTGAGGCTATTATTATGCACCCCGCAAACTTTTGAGCAATCTGAATATTCATTTGGACTTAATTCCATCGTAAGATGAAATAAAGTCCAACTTTATTTCATCGTAACATGAAATAAAGTCCAAGTCAAGTCGGTGATCGTCTTACCAGTAAAGTACACTTGTATGTAAGGTATTGATGAGAAACAGAAATTATTACGTTTTATAAACATTTTATGTACTTTTGTACTGACGTTGTAATGTGACATTGAAGTAGGTATAAAATCTATACTAATATTATAAAGAGGTAAAGTTTGTGAGGTTGTAGTTGTAGGGGGTATTCTCTGAATCTACAGAACCAATTTTAATTGTCTTCCCAATAGAAAACCGCGTTATTTTTGACTGACATCGACTATATATTAACTCGAAAATTTAAAAGACTTTTTCGTGCCTAAATATACATTTACTTTTCGCTTTAAAAATAAAATAATAATAAAAATCATTTTTTGCCTATAAATTACTTAACTTAAACTAAAATTAAACACAAAAATAAATTACTGATAACAGGCAAAGGGAGTGTATTCATCATTGTGCTGTATGCCAAGACATGCGGCGCTGGTTCTAAATATACTCCCGTCGGGCAGGTGGGCACCGAGGGGATGGCATAGCGGGCTAACAGTAGATAGATAGAATATACTTTATTGCACAAAAAGTTGTACATAGGCGAGCATAATGCTAGATAGCACTCTCTACCTGCTAACCTTTGGGTAGTGTGGACAACAGTTTGGTAGGTAACAGTATGAAAATGAAAAGTTTTTATTTCTTTAAGCTTACAAATAAGCACTTAGACAGGTCATATTTATACTTTTCATTATTATCAATTAAATTATTTTATAGTTCACTTAAATTTTTTGTCCACCAGTGGAAGAAGTGAGAAGAAACCACTAGTATGTTCATAACTTATGTGTCTAGTACATTTGATTTGCTTATCTGTAAGTTGGTAGATTTTGAGTTGGAGCAAAACTCTACTATGTTCTATGTATGTTGCTATACCTACTTATTCATATAACAAAACGCTTTACGTTCGTCGCAATTCTTTTATGAAACAAATGTCCCCCGTGACGTTCCGTTTAGTGATAGATAAGATAGGTATACTTTATTTGTAGCTTTAAACAATAACATTAAAAAGTACTAAAATTAATTAAACTGCTTTTATCATTGGGTATTCGTTTATATGGTGTTGCCGTATAAACTATACAGTTTATAAGCAAAACCGGGTCAGGTGGCACCCTATATTGACGGCCGATGTGGCGCGGTGGGCGAAGGACCGCCTGCGACGCAGGAGGTTGCGGGTTCGATTCCCGCCTCGGAACAATTGTGTGTACGATCTGCAGATATTTGTTCCGGGTGTTCTGATCGTTTTCTATGTATATTAAAAAATATCTATCTATGTAATGTATTATATTATATATATCAGGTATCTAGTATCCATAACACAAGCTCTGTTTACCATCGGGTTAGATAATGCTGTGTGAATTTCCCAGCATTATTATTATATTATTATTATTATACACTCATTTATTTCAATTCTCGTATAAAATACATTTTTTACTATAGAAAATACAATTAAATATTATAAAACTATTCTACAGTAAAAAATATATCAAAACGATAGATCACCGACCGAGAAGCTAGGCTCAAGCGGCCGGTGACTAGGGCTGCAGAGAAAGGAACTTCCTGACGATACGTGCCGAGTCCAAGAGTACCGCCTTCTGGATGGCCCTTGATCCAACTTCCTAGCGAGAGTCTCTTCAGGTGTTGATCGAGGCTCTTCGCTATTACGCTATTATTATTATATATATGAGTACCTACTTATAAAATGCTTTAAAGCTACAAATGGCGTAGTAATAATAATAACAGCGGCAATAAAACAGCATAACTATTAATATATTAAAATGTAACTTTCCTACCATTCTACAGAAAATCTAATACGCGATTAGTATCATAAGCCATCTATAAGGCTTAACGAACCACTGTAAATAGAATGAATTATATTTTAGTCAATCCCTTCGGAGAAAGCGGCTCAAATTATATTACCCTGAAAATATATTCATGTCACGGATTGAATCAGACCTCTTTGATATTGGATTGTCTGATCTAGACGTTGGCATTGAGAGAACTTAATAATGAAATCAAAAACGAAACGTTTCATTTTATAAAGGGAACTTAACCTAACTTGCGGTCCTCATCATCATCGTGTGCGGTCCTACTTAGTAATAATTTGGTTAAATGGTAAGGTTCTTATTTGCTGATATATTCTTTCTTTCTTAAATTCATATAATTATTTCTATTCAAGGTTGCTTGGAAGATTTTTTTATTTTTAAATTATTAACTAGCACGATTACCTATGTATATTACAACCAATTACACTTTTGACCAATTGAATTGAATTACACTAGTTAATTACAATACCTACCTATAATATTAGAACAAATGAAAACAAAAAATTATAAATAAATAAATAATGCTGGACAATTCACACAGCATTATCTAGCCCCATGGTAAGCAGAGCTTGTGTTATGGGTACTAGATAACTGATATACATAATACAATACATAACATAGATAGTTTTTTTTTATTATACATAGAAAACGACCAGAACACCCGGAACAAATATCTGCAGATCGTACACACAATTGTTCCGAGGCGGGAATCGAACCCGCAACCTCCTGCGTCGCAGGCGGACCATCGCCCAGCGCGCCATATCGATCGTCAAATTATACCTAAAATTAAACAATAAGAAAAATTATTAATAATTGGTCATTTATAAAAAATCCAGGCAAACAAAGAATACGCAAAAATTCCAGGCAAATAAGATATCGCTTCTAAGCGATAAGGCCGCCCATTATACTTGTCGCATGTAATGTCTTTTTGATCTATCTGGTGTAAAAAAAAAGTATTTTTGTATTGTATTCTTTTGACGTGTAATATTCACCCA
This sequence comes from Eupithecia dodoneata, assembly GCA_947044415.1. Lineage (NCBI taxonomy): Eukaryota > Metazoa > Arthropoda > Insecta > Lepidoptera > Geometridae > Eupithecia > Eupithecia dodoneata. Next base: position 11,538,018 of record OX345664.1, on the reverse strand, counting down.
CATTACGACGACCGATGTGGCGCGGTGGGCGAAGGTCCGCCTGCGACACAGGAGGTTGCGGGTTCGATTCCCGCCTCGGAACAATTGTGTGTACGATCTGCATATATTTGTTCCGGGTGTTCTGGTCGTTTTCTATGTATAATAAAAAATATCTATCTATGTAATGTATTTTATTATGTATATCAGTTATCTAGTACCCATAACACAAGCTCTGCTTACCATGGGGCTAGATAATGAAATAAAAAATAAAATAATAAGTTTCTTTATACAAACAGGTTGTCCACACACACACATCAAAATTACAGTAATAAAATACAGAAAGAAAACATAAGGCCTTAAATTAAATTAAAATTAGATTTATTTTATAATGCTGTGTGAATTGTCCAGCATTATTTATTTATATTTATTAATTTTATTAGAAAGAGAAGTACGTATGTACCATTGTGTGTTGGTTTCGTGGCAAAATGCTAATAAGAAAATCGTTTTTTGCAACAAGGCCAGCAGTATTGCTAAGAATTAATTTTGCAATGTTCATCAAAATAAACGTAGTTAGTGGCATAAGCTTTTCTGTTTAAATTCGTATTTCACGAAAAACTTTCGCAAAAATGTGCAGTTTGCTCCCAGTTAGATGCCCTCACGTGAATTGAGAAAAACGACTAAAAGTCACGTCGCCGGTCTTTGCTCTCGCGAATCGCATTACATCCACACTCCGATTTTTAGTGTCACAGGAAATCGAGCTTACTGGGCGTAGTGGTCGGGTACCTCGAGTGCTAGTGCTACGCGGGCTGGATGTTGCAGTATTTCTTTATTAGCTTAGTCTTTATGATAGACTAGCGGAACGTCCCGGCTTCGCACGGGTATTGGAATTTTTAAGGTAATTTTTTACACCTTGGGTTACATTATTGGAAATTTAGTAAGGATCCCTAACTTTTTTGAAAATATAATATGAAATAATTTTTCAAATCGGTCCTGTACCAAGTTTAGGAGCCTATTCAATACAAACAAACAAACAAAAAATCAAACATTTCCTCTTAATAATATTAGTATAGACTAGCTTCTGCCCAGCTACGTATACTTCTGCCCAGCTACGTCTACTTTTGACCCACTCGGTACTTACGTTTTTTTTAAGACTCGTCTAAATCCTACTAACATTATTAACGCAAAAGTTTGTATGGGTGTTACTCTTACACGCAAAAACGGATCAGGATGGAATGTTACATACAGGTAGTTTCATGCCTAGAATAAAATTTTTTATTTAAATCAGTTCTCGGGGGACGGAAATAACCTTAAAACGTTTCCATAGAAACAAAGCGTGCGAAGCCGCGGGAAGAAAACTAGTAGGTATTTACTTTACACCCGACAGAAAGAGGGGTGGTGTATAAAACTTCAAGCAAGCTGAAGACAGGGTGCAATGGCGCTCATTGGGGAGGCCTATGTCCAGCAGTGGACTGATATAGGCTGATGATGATGATGATGATGATGTATAAAACTTCGACAAGACATGTGTGTGTATCTGTGTCTATGTAATGTACATAATCGTGTTCATCATCATCATCAGCCTATAGCATCCACTGCTGGACATAGGCCTCCCCCAATGAGCGCCACAGCACCCTGTCTTCAGCTTGCCGCATCCAGCATCTACCTGCAGTCTTTCGCAGGTCGTCATCCCATCTGGTCGGAGGGCGACAAATTGTGTTATGCATGTTTAAAATTTATTATCAACGAGTCGTTCGACTGTTATCTTGTGATGTTATAAAATTGACTGATTTTTTGAGAATTATGGTACTTCACACACAGACAGTGACAGAGAACCAAGGTTATCGACATAGCTCAAAGAATTAGCAAGCTGAAGTGGCAGTGGGCCGGCCATATCTCGCGAAGAACCGACGGCCGCTGGGGCAAACGTGTGTTCTTGAGTGGAGACCACGACTCGGCAAACGTAGTGTAGGACGCCCTCCGACCAGGTGGGATGACGACCTGCGAAAGACTGCAGATGCTGGATGCGGCAAGCTGAAGACAGGGCGCTATGGCGCTCATTGGGGGAGGCCTATGTCCAGCAGTGGACTGCTATAGGCTGATGATGATGATGATGATCGTGCTTTTTAATTATTGTGAAATCATCTACATGTTTGCATGATCAGCAGCAACAATGAAGGTAACCAGACAATATTTATTGGTCGTGAGGTAAATAATGAAGTTCCGTTTAATTGAATGTTTATTTTAATTTCGTCGCTTCGACGGTACAGCTACTTCAGCGTTCGTAATAATTACGTATTTACGAACTGACAAACGTGAATACGTAGGTACGTTTATATATAGAAATAGCAGATGTCGGGTGACTTTTGTGTGATTGGATGACAACTAAAAAAGAAAGAAAGAAAGAAAAATATTTATTTGGACACAGGCATAGAATAAATAAAAATAAATAATAAAATAGCCTTTATTGCTGAACTAATTTTTACAATATTTTACAGGTTTCTTACAAATATGCTTACTTTATAACAGTTACTTATCTTTTTACATAAATTAAGTATCGGTAAACGGTCGTTTCTGTATTTCAGCTTGTCTTTCGACGTAGGCCTCCTCTAAAGATTTCCTTTCTAGAGTGGAAATCTTTAGGCATAGAATAACAAACGGCAAATAAAGTAGTTTATCATGGAGGTCAGTGACACAAATAGGTGACACAAAAGACAACTATTATAACCGTTGCCTTTCTGGGCCCTCATCATCAACCTATATTACTCCACTGCTGGACATAGGCCTCCCCCAATAAGCGCCATAGCGCCCTATCTTAAGCTTGCCGCATCCAGCATCTACCTGCAGTCTTTCGCGGGTCGTCATCCCACCTGGTCGGAGGGCGTCCTACACTACGTTTACCGAGTCGTGGTCTCCACTCAAGAATACGTTTGCCCCAGCGGCCGTTGGTTCTTTGGTTCTTCTCGAGATATGGGCGGCCCACTGCCTATCTGATCTATGTCGAGAAATTTGGTTCTGAGCCCTAATTCCTCTAAATTAATAGCTACACCATAACAACTATATCGACTCATAATGACGCATTTCGCATTTTACCTTTGATGAAAGAAACTGCAGGCGGGACGAGTGGAGAAAGTGTAAGGGTTGAAAACTGTTTATCAATATCCCCGTGCAAACAGATAGATAGAAAACACTTTATTATACCATACAAAACAGAAAACAATACAGAAATAAACAATAGAAAAAAGGAAGTATCGCTGAGAGCGATCTCTTCCAAGCAACCTTAGGATGGACTGGATTTGATGGAACAATAAAAAAAAAACTTTAAAACTGAAGTTATTTATTAGGTTTATTTAGCTATTGTTATTTTAATTTATGTATGTATACTATAATCTCATCCCATAATGTATTATACTATTTTGTCTAATTTGTTTCTTTGTACAATTCCTCTATCTGTTCTATCGCTTCTCCTTTAAACCTAAGGTTTTGCTGTAAGAAAACTCTTTGTTAGGGTTAAGCTCGCCTATGTACATATCTTTTTTTTAGTTAAGTTATTTTGTAAGTTTTTCGTGTACAATAAAGAATTACATATAAAGAATATAGACGGTGGCACTTTAATAAATGTATAGATAAAGAAAATAAAACAAATACTAAAACTAAAAACTACAAATAGCACCGCCCGCCCGAACGATTTAGAGTATATCTTTTATCTCTTAGGACGATTCTGTGACTATACCACAGTCATAGTAAAGCGATTGCTTAGTAGAATTGAGCGCCTTAACAATACAAAGGTTCTGGGCCGAAGGTCAGGACTGTTCGTGTTTGTTAGAAAATATATTTTAGTAGACGTCTAGCAAACTGTAAGCTTCAAAGCTTTCTAAGCCATACTTTGTAGAAAATGTAGCAATACTCGTACATTGAAAGCTACGACATTCAATTTCCGGTGACGATTTCTGTGCATAACGACGAACGCCTGGTTTGAACGAGATGGTCTGACTGACAGAGCCGCAAGTGACTTCTATTGAATATTGACTTTTAAACCTAGTTATCAGCGCGGGAGAGCTAGACCAAAACCCTCCAGCTCAGAAATAACCAGAGGTACAGATGTATATTAGTAAAGTAGGATCACTGCCTAATTATCGAAGAAAAATATACAAAAATGAAATATTAAATACAATAAATAATATGACGCACAACGAGATCAAGAAAACTACGATCATAAAAAAAATGAGCTGGACGAGGCCTGTACCCGGAAGGGGTCCTAACCAACATAATTTTAATGAATCCTAATGCATGCAATTATTATATTATAAATTATTTGAAATGATCATAAGAAAATCTAACTGAATATATTTTTAATTTTAATTTAATATGATTTGACTTAAATAAGGAATATAATGTATAAAAGCTATTAATATTTTTTTACATATTAATCATTATGCATTTTTTTACTGTTACTATTAAGGTTATGGAATAAATGGCTTTTTTATTTTATTTATTTATTTATTATCAGCAGCGTTCAATTTGCATTGCCTTTATTCAATGCCAATTATTCGCAAGCTAGAAAATTCAACAAACAAAACACAGTCGAAGAAGTAAGACGACACAAAACCAATGCTCATTAAAATTATTTTTTAGCTCAATAAACAAACACGTTTTTATTTACTGTGCTGTGATTGTAAGGAAAATAAAGAAAATCTATACTCGCTTATTTTGTTTGTTTTTATTTTATGTGAAGTTTTGCTACATATTGGTTTTGGTGATAATGATAATACTTGGATACAAATTTTTGGTTATGTATTATGTACTATGTACTATCATGGACGAATAATCATCAATGGTACTATATACTTTAAAGTAGCGGTGGAAACGTAAGCAGATTGAAACAGTTTAAATTAACATCATATATCGCAGATGAAAAAGTCCACCGCTGGACATAGGTTCAAAGGCGATTGCAAAACGCATTAAATTCCCGATAAAGATCTTTTCATTAACATTTCTGAATCAATAAAAGCATTACGTCTTCTTTGACGACTGATGTGGCGCGAGGCGGGTTCGATTCCCGCCTTGGGACAACTGTTAGTAAGATCTGCAGATATATATTCCGAGTGTTCTGGATATTTTCTTGTATGTGAAACACAAGAACTACATTATAAACACTATGTATATGGATCTATGCGTTGTATTATGTATATCTGTCACCGAATACCTGTATCACGAGCTCTGCTTTATTTGGGGCCAAATGATGCTGTGTGGATTTAACTGAAAGAAAATGTAGGCGCTCTTGTATTGTCTAATTTCTAATTGCAACCAAATCACCAACACAACCAAGTCACTTATAACGGGATATTAACCATGTTATATTTTTGAGTTTTCCAATATCTCGGCAGAGTTTCATGCGCCATGATCACGGAATAAATAAAAATCCCGTTATAAGTGACTTTTGGGTTATTAACCATGATAGTTTCTAAGTTTTATCTGAAAAACGCTTATAAAGCTGTGTGACTGTTGAAAACCCCGCTCCAGTGTATTATGGATCTCTAAGCAACTACATTATAAACAACTAGCTGCGCCCCATGGTCTCACCCGCGTGGTGTTAGATATTTTGGATAATATACTATATAATCTTTATGAATTGTAGCCTATTTGTGTTTCTGATATGTAAGCTATATTATTGTTAAGTTTCATTAAAATCCATTCAGTAGTTTTTACGTGAAAGAGTAACAAACATTCATCCATCCATACTTACAAACTTTGAGGTTTATAATATTAGTAGGATTTTCCTTGTTTATAATATTAGTAATATAGGTAGTTTACCTACTACTTCCACCCTTATTCTAGATATGACGACCCTTGTCATACGAAGTTGTTTTGACATCTTTTATTATGTCCAGTTTTGCTGCTCAACCTTATTTGCCCGGATGCCCCGGAGTTTTGTGTTTTGCGTTTTAATAGAGTAGAAGTCATTGTCATGTCATTTGATATTTTTTTTAACTAAGAGAACACAACGGGAGGTATACATGAAAATAGGAGGAGAATGTCAGGGATCAATGAAGAGTTAGGTACATCTTGATGCAAAATTTATAAGTCCGTAATTTTTCGTAACCGATCATATTCTATGTAAGAAGTTTATGACACTCTGAAACAGACACTGGCAGAGTCGTAGCGAAAAGCAAGCGGCGCCAAAGCAAAAAGAAGTTGAAGTTGAAGTTGAACACAACGGGACCCTGTAGGTGCAGAGCACTGGATATTTTTTTGTAAACAAGGGTTACAAGAATTATTATTTAACTAAAAAATATTTTACTACATTTGAATCATTAAAGCAAAGTTTAGCAATTATATAATTAATTATTTGATTTCTCGTTTTCGAACTTCAGTTTAAACGTTTTTCTCAGCGTTTTTGCAATTATCTTGTTGAAGTTGAAGTATTGTGTTTTTGTTTAAGTTACTACTTGGCTGTTACCCCTACCGTTAGCTATCGGTTGTTTTCTGTTATTGTTACCAGTTTCAGCCAGTATAGTCAAGCTGGGTTAATTTTACTACCATTCAAGTTCCTCTTACTAGAGCGAAAATACTAAATGTCCTTGTTGACAAAAAATGTATAGGTGGAATTCTAAAAAGGAGTAGGTATATACATATTGTACATGTATATTCTATAATAAAACGAGAAGGCAAGGTAAGTTACGTGCATATAATTGGTTGCTCACATGATGCAGGATTTTGAGTGAATTTCTATACAGAGCATATATTATTTTCTGATGTGGAATGAAATGAAATGAAATGAAAGTTTATTTCCTTAGGCTTACAAATAAGCACTTAGACAAGTCATATTTTATACTATTCATTATTATATTGATTCACTTCAATTTTTTGTCCACCAGTGGAAGAAGTGAGAAGAAACCACCAGTATGTTCATAACTTATGTGTCTAGTACATGGATTTGCTTATCTGTAAGTTGTTAGATTTTGAGTTGGAGCAAAACTCGTTCAAAGCTTTTTTATCTTCTAAATAATCTGATATTTTGTAATAAGCCTTTTTACAAAGAATATGCTTCACAATTTTTTTAAATTTATTTATTGATAATTTTTGCAACTCACTTGGAGTTTTGTTGTAGAAGCGTATACATTGCCCTTTAAAAGATGCACTTATCTTATGTAGTCTAGTTGTGGGAACAGCGAGTTTATTCTTATTTCTAGTATTTACATTATGTATATCGCTTTTTTTAATGAATCGATCGATGTTTTTATGAGTGTACAACAAGTTTTCATAAATATATTCGAATCGAACCTATTCGAGCAGGCTTGTTATTACTCGCTCGAAGCGCTAAAAGCTAGACAGGATTTCCAGTTATTCTGCGAGAATAAAATACTCATGGCCTGAAATATAGTGATTAAAGTGGTTTGTGGAATGTTCTGGCATAAGTCCCGCTCATAATATTGAAATAAACCACACTTTGGGACATTTTGTGCCAACAGTAGTACACATTGCTGTGTAGCTATGCCACAGCTTGCCACAGAATGATCGGCAGGCACCTGATATAACCCGCATGTGATCAGAAAAGGGCGAAACCACGTCATCATCTTTCAGCCTGTATGTATTGTAAAAGCCCTGTGCATGATAAATGTTCAATTGTACTACCGATGCCGCATAAGGTCACTAGTACTACTGGTAGTACTAGAGATACAAAGGTATGTCATTTGTACTACCAGTTGTACTACTGTAACGGAGGCGTGCTGAACACGAGCTTTCTTCAAACGACGCGACGCGAAAAGCGGTCCAGAGTATATATCCAGCCCTCATCTCGGCATATTGTCTAATTTTTTGACGAACTCTGTGGCGCGGTGGGTGAAGGTCCGCCTGCGAAGCAGGAGGTTGCGGGTTCGATTCCCGCCTCGGGACAATTGTGTGTACGATCTGCAGATATTTGTTTCGGGTGTTCTGATCGTTATCTATGTATAATAAAAAATATCTATCTATGTAACTAAATATATCAGTCATCTAGTACTCGTACATAACACTCGTACATAAAGCTCTGCTTGGCTCTGCTTGGCTGTATAAATATCGCTATACAATCCTTACAGCATCATGTCGCCCCAAGCTAAGCAGAGCTTGTGCTAAAATAATATGTTTAAATAGTATACTATTCAAACATAACCCTGACCTTGTTGAAGTAAATGTCAGACTACGCTGGTAAGTAGGCACATAGTTACGGTACCTACACATTTCGCTTGGTTCTTACTGTAAGCAATCAGTTGGCTTACATGCGCTTAAAACAAATTACTCGCATACAGCCCGCGCGGGCTCGCTATTGTTTGCTATTGTTGAGCCAATTCGACGCAGAAGTCCTTCTTCATCAGCCTATATTAGTCCATTGCTGGACATAGGGCGCAATGAGCGCCATAGCGTGCCAAAGCGTGTTATTAATTTAGTCTTTTTTATATTGTATGTATGCTAGTTTTAATGTATATATTACTATGGATCGTAGAATAAGTTAAATAAGATCTGTTACTTTTCTATGGTCTGTTTTTTTTAAATTATTATTATTATAGCGCCTTCAGCTACATCCAGCGTCTGCCTGCAATCTTTCGCAGATCGTCATCCCACCTGGCCGGAAGGAGTCCTACACTAAAGTCTCCACGGCGAAGAGGTTGCTGGGCATACATAGGTATCCCCTAATGTGCGCCATAGTGCCCTGTCTTTAGCTTGAGGCATCCAGCAGCTGCCTGTAGTGGCAAAGAGGTTAAAATAACATTATTTCAAAATATTACGCCGTATTAAGGCGTAAACAAGGATCCATTTATTATTTATACATTCCGGGTCTGAAAGGTTTGCAAACATAAGTTCGTCGACCTTCGTCCGCATGATCCGCAGACATTAGTGTACTGTGACAACACCAGTAATTAATCTCAAACATAATACAATATTTTCCCTTTAGCGTGGAGCGGGCATTATTGTCGCGGGTCAGTTGTTCATGTTTGAATGGCCCTTACTTAACACTTTGACTGCGGTTTTTTTTCGACGACTGCGATCTTTTTTTTTTTTTTTTAACCTAAAAAATTCGTGCTGCCGCTCTACACAGCGGTTGTGTTGCGACGCACATGCGTGTATACAAGTGTTAAAACCAGTGCAGTATTAGGCAATTGTTTAGTACTGCAAAATGATAGGACCAGATACCTAGGAACCCAGTTTACCCTATGTCTTATTCATGTAGTGTATTTATGTAGGTAGTTGTTAGATTTAAGTACCTTATTTTCTGTTATTGTTGGCTATAGCCTAATCATTATTGTATTTTATCCAGTTTCCTTGTTTTTATTATTTTTGTGTTCTGATATTTTTATTAAAATAAATATATTTAATATTATTATTATGTTGCTGTACTAAAAGGTTAAGGTAATGTAAGTTTTCAGACCAAGCGAGCATAGTGTTTTGATCACGGAATTATTTTTGAAGAAGTTAGTTTTAAAGAGATTCCTATGCACTGTAACTCCCACATCTTTCATATTTTTTTATAAAAAATAATATAAGTGATGCATAGGAAAAGCGGTTAAAGAAATATGAATCACTAGCTGCGCCCCGCGGTTTCACCCGCGTGGTGATAAATATTTTGGATAATATACTATATACCTTTATGAATTGTAGCCTATGTGTTATTCTGATATGTAAGCTATATTATTGTGAAGTTTCATTAAAATCCATTCAGTAGTTTTTACGTGAAAGAGTAACAAACATCCATCTATCCATCCATACTTACAAACTTTGACGTTTATAATATTAGTAGGATAGGTATTTCATGAAGCATTCTTTTGAAAAGGCCAAAATACACTCCGCTCAAATCCAAAACAAATCCGCACTGAAGGAAAGGCTTCGGTGCGTGCCTTGGTTTTAATAATAGGCAATCAATCAGGCACGGAGCTGGTTGAACGTCTGAGCTATCATAACACGGGCCCAAATGTAACATAAAACTACCCCGACTGGGCGTTCATAAAATCTGCCATATTCGTTTAACAACGAATTTCAGTTGTATTCGATGTTTCATTTTAAATTAGAAGTCTCGTAGCTATGGATTTAACAATACAAATACTAGCCAAAAACATTCCGATGGCATAGTTTCAGATAACTGGGGTATCTCGGATTGCGATTCGGTTCACAGGAACTTTGTAGCGATTCAGTTCAATGGGAAGGTACTTCAGTGAATCCAAAATTCCGCAAACGAGTGCTAGGTGTAAAACTTTAAAATTTAGCAAGCTATTCATTTATCCGGCAGAAATAGAATAACTTTCAGTGAATCTGGATTCCTGTGATTCGGGAACGGCGCCTCTACATTGTGAGCGAAAGCAATAGAGTTGTTCATTGGAACCGAACGGCCTGAATAGAGCTCACAGTTTGTGTACAACAGTAAATACAGTACACACTTTAATGTAAGCAAATACTATGTGTATTTACTGGTACAAAATGTATCACAGTATAATCGAAACAGTATCTAAATACCTTCTAAAGTTATCAAGCTATTGAATACAAATATCGCGTTATTTTTAGGTAGACTTCACCTAAACTAAAGTTTAGAACAATTATAACAATAATAAATATGATGATTTAGATTATAAGTGAAGTAGAAGCGTAACCGATGTTATAATAGTCAACTTCGAAGCGCTTAAATCGTTTATCGCGTATAACGCGGCGGCGTGTCAATAGATTGTTTGGGCGGCAAGTCTCGTCGCTCGTTCTAGATATTGAATGGATGAATAAATGAACATTTTATTGTACATAGGATAGTTTCTATCGCATGTGAAATTACCTAAATCAACGTAAGAAAAATGCAAACAATAATTAAAATTTTCATTAATTCCAAAAAACCTGCCAGACGACCACACGATCACGTCGGGGTGGCCAAAAAATGTGGATGAACCTCCGATTCAGCTGACGTGAAAAAGAAGATGCCTCAACCCAGCAGCAGCATGCACAGAAGGTGTTTACCGAATGATGACGAAATTCATGCAGTCATGACACATTCCCGAGCTAACCATAAAACGGTAAATAGCCTGTGAGAGGTTCTACCGTCGAATACCTGCGCTGTGAAGCCGACCCCGGGCAACATGCGATTGCGTGACTACAAAAGGGCACACTGCAATTACACCACCAAACGGCCGCGTTCACTCCACACGCGAGTTCTAATAAAAAGATACCCGATTGCCTTATAAAAATCAAATTAATGAGGGACCATTCCACTTGAATAGGGGATTTGATTTCTGCCGTCTGACCACTGTTGTCAATCAATCAGAACACCTTGGCAAATTAAATTAATTATGTATTTTCTTATATTCATATATGAAAAGGCTTTTCTTTAGAGAATATTTTATAGGAAAATATTTTACTTAATATTTAGGTTTTTAAATCCTTTCCGTTATTTTGTTTATATGATGTACGACTGTGTTTTTTTTGGACAACCCCTTTTGGTGCTTCCTTTTTCAAAAGCTTGTGTATGTATTTATTTTATGTTTTATAAAAATAAATAAATAATGCTGGACAATTCGCATCATCTAGCCCCAAGCTAAGCAGAGCTTGTGCACTAATAATGACCTGAAAATACTGCAACAAGTGTAACAAAATGTACCTAATTGGTGAAAATTTTATGCTGATCGGATAAGCCGTTTCCAAAATATGACAAAAAATCCAATTCAAAAACTTTAAAGTGCTCTCCTGAAAAGTTGTTAAAATGGACATGCGTCTCTTTTCTACGATTGCGACGAAATGTACCTAAACTATGGTGGAATACATAAATATATATACAAACGCGTAAGCCTTGCAAACGTAATGGTTCAGTAACATGTCGAGTCATGGCGAGCTCAGACATAATTCATCTTGTAGAAGAGAGCCTGCCCTTACCGACGTTTGTTCTAAAATAACGTAGGTATTCGGTGACTGTCTAATATTGTATTCGTTTACAATGACGACGCGGCGGTGATAGCGAAACTTGCAAAGATCCACCCAAGAGGCAAAACGGTTACGGGTTTATTAGATTTGCATTGCCCACTGTAGAATTTTCTGCCGTATAGCTAATCTGTCAAATCCAAGAATATGCCCAATTCACGATCTGTCGAGTAGCGAAACTGCCGAATTAAAAATCTGTCCTATACCTAACAAAAAATACAAAAAAATACATGGTGGCGGTAGCAGTGGAAGATTCAGCACCTCCAACGCAGACCGTGGATGTCGTGCGACTGTGGGATCTTATAATATCATAATGTGCCTCGTGGCTTCGCCCGCGTGGAAATCTGTGTGTCAAATGGTTTATGAACCTTCCTCTTGAATCACTCTATTTATTGTTTTATACTAGGTAGTTAAGATAACGGGCAGCAGCTGTTTTCTGTTTTATAACACTTCAACTGCGATTACCGATCCATCTGCCAAGCTTGGTTGACTATGGCAAACCCATAATACCAACCCAGTTTTAGGGGAGGCGTTTGCGCGTGGCGTTTCAGCAGTGTGTATCCACCTTTAGTGGTATATTGTCAATAACATATGGTCTGCTTATATTGGGGCTGGATGATGCGGTCTGAAATATGACCAACTGAACAAAGATATTCCTTGCTGTAACCACGTTTTGCTACTAGTACTTTGTCCGATGATAATCCAACAATACTTATTTATGTTTGCGACCACGCATTGTTTTCGATATTTTCGGTAAAAGATTGATATTTTTGCAGAAAATCTCATTTTTCATTTCCCCACGATTTGCCCGTCAGACATTAACATTTAACACGCTCGATGTTTTTTTATAGCCGCTGTGCCTTGCCACACAGCGGACGCAACCAGCCAGAATGATGGATTCACATTTAGTATCGAGGAAGTAGATAAACAAATAGAGAACGTTTACCTTACGAAGGTATTTTTACAGAGTTAACAGGATCACCAACTAAACTGATAGCCAAAACTTGATATAATATAGGTAGATACAATAACGTATGTAGTGTAGTGGTAGGACGCCCTCCTTCCAGGTGGGATGACGACCTGCGAAAGACTGCAGGCTGGATGCGGCAAGCTGAAGACATACAATGATAATGATGACGATGTTGGCATACAATACAAAAAAAATAGTTTATTGTATATTAGATACAGTTCATTACACAAAAAAGACATTAGGTACATGCGACAAGTACAATGGGCGGACTTATCGCTTAGAAGCTATCGCTTCCAGGCAACCACTTCTTAAGGTACTAATCAAAAAGATTGGTAACCTTATCTTATGTCTATGTAAATTTATTATAATATTTGTAATGTACTTAGTTATTATAGAGTGTAGTGTATTTGTTTTATTTTTGAATTTATATATTTATTAAACTGACATCGTCTTTATTGTTCTTTCATGTCGAGTCCATCCTAAGGGTTGCCTGGAAGAGATCGTTCTCAGCGATAAGACCGGCTTTTAAACTTCCTTTATTCTACATATTGTTTATTTCTGTATTATTTTCTGTTTTGTGACTTTGCGGGCTAACCTACATTAAAACAACACAAACAAACAAAAAGTATTTATTTACTAAATAAAGACACCAACAAAAAAACTTACATTTAAACTTTTATGTATTATACAGAGGTCTTGATGTAGAGTAAGTTCTCAAATCCCCGCTCTTACTAAGATAAATCTTGTATGAAGATGCGAGGGAACCCACCTTCGATTCTTAAGTACCATAGAGCTTTGATTACAGCTACAAAATATTGAATATTATTGTTCAGTATAATAGAACAGTGAAATAGGAAGAGATCTCGTAATAATTATTGGTTTCTATCGCAGAATTGCTATTTTTTATTCATAATGGGCAAAAAAAATACTCGAAATTTCGTGTAGGAGAATTCAAAAGGGAAAAAAACTTTATTCATTCAGTTCAGAGAATTTGTAGACACAGTCATAAAAAAATACGCAGAGGCTCACGAACAAAGGCTTCTATGGCTAATATGACACATTCTGGCATATTACCTACCTTTGATTAGAGAAACTACCTACAGATTGAGGGACGGGTTCAAGAGTGTCAAGGTTGAAACCTCATTATTATGTACTACTATTATATCAACCTCCCCGGGAAAATAACACCGCCCGCACTATCTAGCTAGAGTATTTTTCATGTATGGTTAGCATGAATTCGCCCCAGGACTATTGCTTTTAGTGCTTGCCCTATCTTCTTACTATAGTATGTACTAAGCATTATCGGAAGCTGTGACAAATAAGCTAGTGACCGCAGACAATGTACTGATCAGATTCTCTGGCTCACCACTGAATCTTGGGGTTTACCATATATACATAAGTAACTGATAATGATAGATATTAGTTAGGTGATGGGTATAAAACTGTTGAATCTATCATGGTTACATTTTTTGTTAATTAAATGTTTTACTTCGTTACACGTTTATTATTATTTGATTGTAGGAATATTTTGTACATACAATTTTATATTATGTTTTGAATTTTGAAGTTTCAACCTTTTTTTTATTTACCTACATTTTTATGTTATTTTACCATTTTCTAGTGTGTTATTTCATTGTATCTTGTAGTTTTTAAGATGGTAAAATGTACTAGGCATAACGATTTGGAGTTATCTGTAATATTATGTCTTATGTGAATAAATAATTCGAATTTGATTGGTTATTAACACTAAAGTCATTTAAAACGGGATGTTTACCATGTTTTGATTTTTGAGTTATCCAATATTTCGGCACGAAACTGTGCAAAAATCATGCTAAATATCCCGCTTTCAATGACTTAGGCGATGGATTCGGATACCAATTATATTATAAGTAATATGTATATCTAATGTACTAATAAAGAAGAGACCGTGATTCCAAAAATATGTTATAAGAATTACAGGTTCATAAAATAGAAAACATAATGATCATACACCTAATTTATTGCGATTTTATGCATACAGGTTCTTAGGTGGAGTATCGTCTGGGCACAACATTTTTTGCGTTCGTTCTTATTAGATAATATAGGAATTCTATTATTTTGAAAAAACTATAAAAACGACTACGGATCCAATAACTTTAAACTGTTTTTAAGTTTTGAGGGATTATACTTATAAAAAATTTATGGGGCTTACTATCACCATCAGTATCAGTAACTATGGAATCATCAGACTAATAATTATAAATACCAAGTTAGAATGTTTAGATGGATGTAAGGATGGATGATTGATACATCTTTACGCCAAAACTACTAAACGAATCTAGCTGAAAATTTGCATAGAGGTAGTTCTTGACCTGGAATTTGTATTGGGATAAAAGGCTCTTTATCTCAATACGAATGCAATAGAAATCCTTTAGAAAAAAACATGTGCGCTGCCGCGGTCAGAAGATAGTAAAAAATAAATATTTGAAAGCAAATAAATCGACCAGCTGTGGACTATCTGATGATCAGGTAGAAATCTTCATTATAACTACCTAAACAATATAGGTACAAACTGTGTCCTTCACGATAAACCCTTCAATTCAAAGACAAGCTGTGGGAGGCATTGTCTTCGCTTTAGGATAGGACAGCGAATGCGGAACAGTGCGTAAGCTCCCAGGTAATAATGGCCTTCTATTGTCTCCCTGAAGTGTCCGACGGACTACCGAGGGCATATAAATAGATCCGTACATATTAACATGTACATAACATATGTGTCACCCCATAAAAGGAGACCCAGAACGTAATACGGTAGGAAATATAAATGGAAGTGGTTATGTTATGGCTGTAGGCGGTGATAAATGAGGCTTTGAATTTAGCATAAGAGGTGGTAAGGTACATATTGCATATTATTTATATTTACTCCAAAGAAAACCAGATGTTTATAATTACAAACTTTACGTAAATATTGTATAATAAAAAATTTTTTAGCTTTTTAATATGACAATGCAATAGCAAGCTGGTAGAGATTATGGCATCTGATCCCACCATCATGAGATCTCTTATGAGATAGAAATAGATTATGATGTATCAGCCAAACATTCAACATTGAATTGTCCAGCATGATTATGTTTAATTTGTTTTGTATGTCTGCTCCTTTACACACTTTTATATGTGTAATCGTAGTAGTTTCGTAATCGTAGTTGATCTTGGTGTGTCGCCTTACGATGTCATCCGTTCCTATATTAGTATTACTATTGCTGTATATTGTTCATAGTTTAGAATTTAATATGCTATATTTGTTTCAGATCTCAGCAAGCAATCGAAGGCCCAGCTTTTTGAGCATTTGAGGTAGGTTGAGTTTGAATCATGAATATCAATGAAATTCAAATCAATACTTTGTGAATTCGTTCGCGGTCACAATGGGCCAACAATCGTAACCTTGTAAGAGAATATGTCCGATCACGCTTGTGTCAGATTGAAATGATTCCATGGATCCCATTCTGGTGTTGCCGGCCTTCATTATAGACCAGACTAATGATTTTTAGCAACTAATTCATCAATCAAACCAATCAATAATCTTATTAATCAATAATCTTCTTGTCAAGGGTTTGTTTGTAACAAAAATCAGTTGACAGATGACACAGACACTCTTTCTGCGTCATCTGTCAACTGACAGAGATTGTCAAATCATTAGTCACAATTTGTATTTACCTACCTATGTATTTTGTTGGCAAAGCACTTCTCAAAAATCATTAGTTGACGTTTGAGAAATCGAGGAACATACGAAATACGTACAGCCGAACATGGAACATTCTACTCTCATCTTCGTTAGTTAAAACCTAAACTGAAAAAGTCAAAATATAAATAAAATATAATAAAAATAATGCTGAACAAAGCATTATTTAGGCCTAAGCTGCTAAACAGAGCTTGTGTTATTGGGTATTAGATAGCTAATATACTTAATACAATACATTACATACGAGTAGATAGATATATTTAATATACATAAATAACGACCAGAACACCCGGTACAAATATCTGCAGATCGTACAAACAATTGTCTCGAGGCGGGAATCGAACCAGGCTAACTTTCGCCCACCGCGCACACAGAGGTCGTCAAAATAAAAAGCTATCCAGAACGTTAATGGATTAAGGAAGTAATCCTGAAATTCATTGATCTAAGAAGATTTGATGATCAAATTTGATGTTCCAAGACCAGTGACGTTTCAAGGATTCCGTATCTAAACACAATTATCGGAAGATCAACGGCCGGTCCGGAATTGATAACAAATGGTCCTTCGCACCCAATACATACCTCTAGAGCGATGGCTTTGGGATAATTCGTAATACCTAGTAGCTATAGCTAGCTACTAGAGCTTAGCTATGTACATATATGTCGCCCGTCGATCTTAGAATCAGCCCGTTTGTAGAATGACTAACCCGAATGCAAAACGAACACAGATTTCTTGAGAAAACTATTGTAGTCACGTCAACTATTGGTTACTCTTGCACAATATAAATCTACTACATTTTGTATAGATGCTGGATGCAAGCTGAAGACAGGGCGCTAGGTGAGGCCTATGTATGTCCAGCAGTGGACTGCTATAGGCTGATGATGATGACATTTTGTATGGCCTCACGTCATCATAGAGACTAGGTTTTTTCTTGATGTCCACAGATGAAAGAAACTCTAGATAGTGCGTTCGGTGCTATTTGTATAAAGGGATTGATTAGAATGGTTTCAACCTTGAATCAATTAACATCTGTAATTTCTTTCATCCATTTTCGTAAAGGTGGCACTTCACATGACTATTTGTGTTCGCTATTGGGTGTTTGTTGTATTTGTCCAAATATATGACGTTCAGATGAACATGCAAGAGGCAAATACGACCATCCACACATGGTACACAAATAACAAACACACAAACATTTGCCAGCAGACTGAGCAGAGCGCAAGGTGCCAATACGGCCATTGTGTGGACGGCTTATTGCGTATTTGCCTATTTGACTGCTTTGATGTGCCTCGAGAAACCAACAAGCGCACGGTAACGCGTATTTGGTATTGGCCTTATTTGTCAAATAAACTGTCCACACATTGTAATTGTTTGCCAAATATGCCAAAAACAAAAACAAATAGCCATGTGAAGTGCCAGCATAAAATGTCAAAATGTGTCATTTTGAGACTGGTCCGGGAGCCATCCCTAATGCATTTTACGAATTTTCGCTCGGAAGGAAATAATTGACAAAATTTGTACCTGGCTCCCGGACCAAACGATATAATAGATATAGTGAAACGATTAATTTATTAGATATGCTTATAAGCCTGATAAGCCCTGATTGTTAAAAAGAAAATATGTAAAAACTCAAAACAAACTAAACTTCTTCAGTAATCAGTAATATTTATTCACATAAGACATGGTACATAATATATTGGTGGAATAACACAGTAGAGCTGCATATCTCGCCCGAATATAGGCACGTGAATAAGAAACACTCAAATCTATTTAATTTAGGTAATAATAATAAATAGTAAGTAGTCTTGGGTAATAATAATAATCGAATAATGTTAGTTTCAACAAAGATATATAGAAACTAAATCAATTTTATCTAGAACCAATTAGATTTGCGAAGATCTTAGAATCCAATTATTTTAACCAGTTAATTCAGTTTTGATTCTCGAAATTTCAACCGCGTTAAGCGCCTCACAAATCATCCGATAAATTCCTGCAAAAGTACTTATTAGACTCGTACTTATAACAAGTAGCTACACTTAGAAGTTATAGATATTGCTTGGACGAGTTATAGTTTCTTACCCTTTCGCTCTGGCCCACTTTATTCGGGGCGCCCGCAGAGCTTTTATATCGGTTAAGCACATTTTGTGGGTTTTATTATAGATTTTATTAACGGGTTTATGGTTCAGACGCGGGTTCTTAAAGGTTGGCTGTGTGGGCATTTTTAAGGGTTCTGCACATCCCACGGCGAAACGGAACCCTAATGGGGGGAGCTCATTAGGTTTTAATTTAATTTGTATGTCTGTTAGACTGCCGGGATTTCTTTTTTTCTGTCGATAGTGCGTTCTGATACCGTCAGTGTTGTGTATCGTGATCGAGCTGCGTTTGATAATGAAACCCGTGGTAGTGGTAACGTTCGTAGCAAAAGAATAAAACGAGGGTCGATGGGTATGTGTGCCAATAAAAACTTACTCGCAGTGCCTTCAGTTATTCCGTGATCATGGCGCATGAAACTGTGCCGAAATATTGGAAAACTTGAAATCCTGTCATAGATTAAATGTTCATATTACACTACCAACTTCCGCTGTTTGCTGTTTTTCCGGTCAAATACCTACAATCTGGGTCTCTTAAATACAAGAGTGAATAGGTATCTTCTAGACCTCTGTGATGCATCGTCGGCCAAATCTTAATTTTCCATCAGGTGAGATTCTGGTCAAACGAAGATTTATTCGCTGTAAAAAATATTAGTTACTAGCTGTTTCCCGCGGTTTCACCCGCATTAAATTCAAATTTCACATTTCTAAAATATAATATAGTCTACGTTCACCGGGGATAGTGTAGCTTTCCAACGGTGAATTAATTTTTCAGATCGGTCCAGTAGTTTTGGAGCCTATTCAAAACAAACAAACAATCAAAACTTTCCTCTTTATAATATTACCTGATATAGATAATAATGTTTAATGAAAAACCTAAAGACTTTTCTATCTAATGATCAGAACTCTCTATAATCGAGTCTTACTCACACTTAACTGGTTTTATTTTATGCTTTAGCTATAGTCATATATTATCTGTGGCTTTAGGGACTTAATCGTATCGTATTTTTTCTCTGGGTTCCGTTCCGGGGTAAATCATTAACCCATCTGTGTGCCACGACCGTTTTATAGCAAACGGCACTGTTATTGGTCCCTGGTACTGATTTACGCATGAATTTGAACCTTTTCTGTAATATTATAAAGACGAAAGTTGTGCGATTACTCCTACCAGAACTACAAAACTGATAAGACTGAAACTTTATATCAATGAAGCAATAGGCTAAATTTCTAACTCAAAACAAAACAAAAGCCAACCTATAAGTGTTACTAAGGCTATGTATTAAGCAGGGTGCTGACTGGCGTTACATAGTGTAATGTAACATGTTACGGAAAAGAAGGCGCTCGTAACGAGCAACGAGACGCGTTTGACTTCTATGTCGACGCGGCGGCGTAACAAATTTACTTTAAAAATATCCTCGGGACGCTCCGACCAGGTGGGATATCGTCATCCCACCTGGTCGGAGCGTCCCGAGGAAATACTGCAGGTAGATGCTGGATGCGGCAAGGTGAAGACAGGGCGCTATGGCGCTCATTGGGGGAGACCTATGTCCAGCAGTGGACTAATATAGGCTGATGATGATGATGAAAAATGTCCTGAGTAAATACTATAAAAAAGTAGTCCTTCCTGTAGTACCTACCCATAACATAAGCTCTGCTTAGCTTGGGGCTAGATGAATCTGTGTGCCCAGTTGTGGCCAACCAGCGGGTGTGTCGTCTTGTAATTCTTGTAATTCTTTATTGTACACAAAACACTTAAAAATAACTTAACTAAAAAAAGATATGTACATAGGCGAGCTTAACCCTAACAAAGAGTTTTACTTACAGAAAACCTTAGGTTTAAAGGAGAAGCGGTAGAACAGATAGAGGAAGTGTACAAAGAAACAAATTAGACGAAGAGTAGGTATAATACATTATGGGATGAGATTATAATATACATACATAAATTAAATTAACAATAGCTAATTTGTCCATCATAATTTTTTTTATTTATTTATTTTCCGTAAAAATAAAATATCAAAGTGTTTTGATACCTTACAGAGACTCTTGCACACGTCACAAAACTGAAATTATAAACATATGTATAACTAGAAAATGGAGAAATCACCGTTCCGGTATTTATTCGGTCACTAAAGTTAGAATAGAATAGAATAGAAAGACATTTATTCATAACAACTAAAATTAACAAATAACACACTTATAGAAATAGGTACATGTAGAGAGTTGTTACAAAAAGGCTCTAACTCAGCATAATGCTGGCTAAGCTCCGTAAGAGACTTAGCCAGCGCTGGTCTCCCATTAGAGTCTGTACAGGTGACGTCACGAACAAGCATACGAGTACGCAATGACATTAAAAAAATATAGTTAAGAAATACTAGATAAACTAGATAAACACTTAAAAAGCGGTTTACAAAAAACAAAGACATAACATAGACATAATACCAATGTATATTATGACTTGATTAACTTAATTTAAGCCAACATTATGTGAGTAAAAGTTTATAATTTTTTTTGATATTAATCGGTAACTAAGCTTTATACATTACAAAAACAGTAGGTTAGTAAAACAAACATATAACAAGGCTACTCGATAAAACAAATAAGAATTATACACGTGGCAATAAAAGCGGAATTTGTCGACACGATAGCGTTTCCTAATGGATCCAATTGTTTCGAAGAATCACGTCACGCAATATACCAATCTAAAAGCCAAGACCTATATAAATATAAATACCTTTAAGCTAAAGTGGCAGTGGGCTGGCCATATCTCGCGAAGAACCGACGGCCGCTGGGGCAAACGTGTTCTTGAGCGAAGCCCTCCGGCCAGGTGGGTTGACGACCTGCGAAAGACTGCAAGCTGAAGACAGGGCGCTATGGCGCTCATTGGGGGAGGCCTATGTCCAGCGGTGGACTAACATAGGCTGATGATGATGATGACCACCTACTACCTTCGCGTCTGGTTGGAGTGACGCGTGACCCGAGTGCTGGTCTGTATCTGTCGCAGCGCATCAGCATTGCCATACAGCGGGGCAATGCAGCCAGCGTCGCGGGAACGCTTCCGATTGGTTGATATGGATTAGTTGAAGCTACCTCTAGATTGATTGCAACAGTCAGCAGCTAGCTGAATGGTTTCAATTGTATTATTTGTTCTAATTTTATGTTAGTATGTTGTTTTATGTATGATATCTCTTCATTAAAACGATTTTGAAAATTATTTCGTTATTGTATATAGATAATGATCCCAAGGTAGGTAATTTTTATTTCTAATAAGTAATATTTTTCCCGCAAAATTTCAACCATTTAAAATAAACACATGTGTAATTTTAATGTAGAGACAGTTATCATAATAAAATTACATCCAAACCTATAAAGCTCTAAAGGTACCTTTATACCACCGTCTATTTTGTTTCTTCATGTCCAGAATCTATCCTAAGGTTGCCTGGAAGAGATCGCTCTCAGCAATAAGGCCGCCCTTTATACTTCGTTTATTCTATTGTTTATTTCTGTATTGTTTTCTGTATTGTGTGGTATATAATAAAGTATTTTCTATATCTCTTTAAAACTAAGATACTCAGTAACATCTCACACAAAACAGCACCAAAAGAGAATTTTCCCAGAATGCTAGTTAAAACACATTGTTGTATCTACTCGTAGATAATCATGAACCATGTTCACGCCATCAAACAACTTGTTCCATGAATTGTTAAAAACGTAGCACTTGAAAAGAGCACAGGTGGTTTGGATCCCGCAAAATGTTGTTAATTTGCTGAAGTATTCAATCATCGCCGACATAGCGTGACTTGACAATTTCAGTTGAGGATTGCAACATTAGTAATAAATAAATAATGCTGGACAATTCACACAGCATTATCTAGCCCCAAGCTAAGCAGAGCTTGTGTTATGGGTACTAGATAACTGATATACATAATACAATACATTATATCATAGATAGATATATTTATTATACATAAAAAACGACCAGAGCACCCGGAACAAATATCTGCAGATCGTACACACAATTGTTCCGAAGCGGGAATCCAACCCGCAACCTCCTGCGTCACAGGCGGACCTTCGCCCACCGCGCCACATCGGTCGTCATAATAAGTATGTTATGTTCATACTAATTAATAACACATTTATTTATATGAACTTCGTAGAAATTAGATATCAATTGTTAAACGTTTAGATAGATTTATATCATCAATAGTTATTTTTAAACTTACGCGATCTCAACACATAATTATAAGCACGGGATGCCATCCTGTGACCTCGACATTGTGTAAACCTGTTGAAACGTCGGGAAAAACAGGTAAATAAACGCGATAAATATCCATATCCAATATCCATAATATGTTGTATTAGTGCTTATGATTATATATATCATACTTTATTGTGTGTAGTTTCCTTCGTGGTAACACACAAAGACAGAAGAAAATATCAGGAAACTAAAAACAATTATCGACAGTCATAGTCTGATAAAATAGCTTAATTGCCATTTACGTTCTCCGAGTTTTCTTCACCATTTGTATTTTTACTCGCAGTCACTGCCTTCAGTTATTCCGTGATCGTGGCGCATGAAACTGTGCCGAAATATTGGATAACTCAAAAATCAAATCATGGTAAATATCCCGTTTTAAATGACTTTAGTGTTATTAATGATGTTTATCCATGATAGTTTCAAAGTTTTATCCGTATTTTTGTCCGGAGTTCAAAGAAATTGGTAGGCTTTTCATATTTTAATTCAATGCTTATGATTTTAACGACTTCCTCGAATCTTTAAGCCCTTCAAGATTATTTATAAATCCGGTCTCAGGGCAAGATTTTATTGAAAATATCCTTTGGGTTGAACGTGGGTCAGATTGGCGGAGCGGGATGAGAAGGGTGACAAACGAAAAGGTTTATTCGCATTTGTGACAAAATAAAATGCTCTGCTAATGATGGGGGTCTAAAGAAGACTTAGCGACCTACATATAATATGTGTGCCCAAACAAAAACATCTTTCCCCGCTAGGAAAGATGTTTTTGTTTGGGTTGTGATGTGTTTTGGTTGTTTCACTATACCTACGTTAAATCAATCTAGCGGATATGTCTCATGCGAACCTTTTTGCGTTCGACACAGTTCAGTTGCAATAATTTACTTTTGATCGTTCTCAGGTAATTACGGTTATGAATTTAATTTATACGGAAATGTTTGGTACGAGTTCAAATTATTACGGCAAGTGTAATGCGAGCTTTTATTGCTACACACCGCTATACACCGTGTCTTTAAAAAAACAATGTAAGGTCGGATATTATAAATTGTTTATCATGGTCGAAATTACACTATTATTTCTGTGGGTGCTCCAGTATAGCCTGTTCCATCAAAATATGCCCAAGGCAGTGTCCGATGTTGACGTTGCATAAATTCAGAATATTTTTTTTTAAATTACGCAGTACTTTTAAATGATGATCTTTCTGTAATTTTAGTTCGCCCACTGCTGGGTATTATAGGTATCCAGTACCTACTTATCTTATATCTAGTATTAAAAACCCTAAAACTTCTTTAGGTATATTGACGGCTTCAAGTTTACTTTAGGTCGCTGGACTACAGAAGTAAATAAATTAGTATTTATTTAGCACTTTATCAAGCCCTGTAGATAGAGAGAAGAGATTCCCTATTTCAAACTTACACAAGAATTTATTGAATATGTTTCTGCATTCGTCCTCAGTGGTGAGGTTCACACTAAGAAAAAAAAACTAGGGCCCTGATAGTGTTTATGACATTTCATAACATGTAAGAAACCTAGACTTTACCCGTGGCTTCGCAAGCGCTGTTAATATGGTAACTTTATAGATGATTTCTATGGCATGGGAATTGATTTATAGGATAACAAGTTGCCTATAATGTTATTTCAATTCTAGAGCTAAGAAGTAACAAACATTTTTTTTAAAGCTCAATGGTCCACCATTGAGCTATACAAAATCTATCGTAGATTGGCGAATTCATTGCGGATGTAAGCGGGTTAATTAACATCCATCCATACAAACTTTGGCATTTATAATTATTAGTGTGATATTGGCTGAAGACAAGGGCTATGCTATACATTCGTCATAAGCATAATTATGCCGAGTGTTGGCCATTTTTGTTACCGTAATTCTTACGTATCTGTTTAACCTTTGTCTTGGATATTTTCTTGTATATACATACACAGCAGACAACAACAAAAAAACTCATTTTTACTTATTTTACTTTACATAAAAGACAACCTGCAGCCTTTATATAGCATTATACACCACCTACCGTGAAGATAAACGCCTATTGAAAATAAAGTCCAATTATTTCATCAAAATTCCTCGAAACTCTAAAGTCTGACGACATAGAGTTATTAGTATTCGTCCCCCGTCGTCCCCTGATAAATTCATCCATCGTCATCCCGACGAGACATTTTCAAATTTCACATAAAACACTCTTTATTGCTTCCACCTTACAGTCTAAATTCCCGTGGATACCATTAAACGGCAATTTGTTAAGCTAGTTTACTCATCAGGGGATACTTGGGTACCTCCTAAGGATGATTACCCCGTACTTATAAACCTGTGCGTATTAGGTTGGTTAATGCGACTGTGATGGTCGCCCAACTTTGTTGGCAACAAAGTAGTAGAAACTACAAAAAATACGGAGCGAACAATAAAACTAAACTTACTGTGATGTGGGAATTCTGGTTACCTACACAAGTTTCTGGCATGTTTTACTACTGATATATGAGTTGGGTTTATATGTTTTTTATTTAAGGCGGCTAAGCTTGTGCTTTAAGCTTGCCGGAGCATGAATGAGGTTGACAGTAAGGGTTGATTTCCACTAAATCTTACAATAGACTTAAGACTTGTTTTCGGGCTTTGAATCAAACGGTGGTTTTCACATTATCTTCTCTTCTCTTTTGAAGCTTGGTCAGCTAAGCTAAATAATCTGACCAAGAATATAAAACTAAAGCTCTTCTTGCAAACGGTTGTTTTACTTAACACACGAATGGATGTCTTTATA
Organism: Eupithecia dodoneata; assembly: GCA_947044415.1. NCBI lineage: Eukaryota > Metazoa > Arthropoda > Insecta > Lepidoptera > Geometridae > Eupithecia > Eupithecia dodoneata. The sequence continues at coordinate 11,512,327 of OX345664.1, read as the reverse complement.
ATATATTTCTTACCTCTTCATGCCAAAACTACTGGACGGATCAGGCTAAAGTTTTGCGACGTAGTTCTAAACCTAAATTTAAATATAGGCTTCTATATCATATCCCGAATCTTTCGGGATATGATATAGAAGACTTGCGAAACTGCGGATAGAAGCTAGTATGACACAAAATTAAAGTTAGTATTTATATTTACATATTTTTGATACCTCAATCGTAATTCTAGTTATCTGAATATAATTGAATGGCAGCTGATATAGACTTTTTCGTGTTACTCTCTCTCAGCGATAAGGCCGCCCTTTATACTTCCTTTATTCTAATGTTTATTTCTGTATTGTTTTCTTTTTTATGTGGTATAATAAAGTGTTTTCTATCTGTCTATCTCTTAATCGTATGCTTCAGCGACACAAAAAGCATCTATCTCGTCCTCCAATGATAACTTCGGTCTATTTTGTCTGTTAGTACCTCAGTGTTGCTATTTTTTGCGACCCCAAAACATTAAATAACTCACCCGAAGTGTATTTCATTTGCCCAGCCACACCATTTAACTCAATTTATCTTATCTCTATACAAAACCAGGACGGAAGTTAAAACATAATACTCTCATAACTAATCCGGAGGTCCCAGGCGCGCTTATTCACTACGAGGACGTGGTTTCATTTAGCTTTTTTATAAGGTTCGTCGCAAACGGTACACTAATTTGACAACCACTTTTTACACAATGCAATGGTTGACTGAAATTCAACTCAAGTCTTATTATGTGTACTAAGGGGCTGGATAATGCTGTTACCTATTGATTTTACCTAATGATAAATTGTATTTCTGTTCTGTGTCAAAGACAATCACATTTATTTCTTTAAACTTACAAAATAAGCACTTGCTGGACAAGTCAAGTTTGAATTGTCCAGCATTATTATTATACTTCAATTTATTTAAATCCTCGTTATAAAATATATTCTTACAATAGAAAATACAATAAAACATTTTTACAGTAAATAATAACGGCTGCAGAGAGAGGAACTTCCTGACGATGCGTGCCGAGTCCAGGAGTACCGCCTTTGATTCTGATCCTTGATCCAACTTCCTAGCGAGAGTGTCTTCATTTATTATTATTAAACATGGAGAGTATGTTTAACGCATTCAATGCCTAGCCACCCGTGTAGAATACGGGGTTCGAGGCGGGCACATGCATCATGTTAAATAAAGAAAAGCTTCTACAAGCAGGCAGTGTTTTACTTAAATTAAGCAACCGAAACGAGTCACATATCGGTTTAAAATTTTAAACGGGTTTATCGGAAAAGCTTCGAGTATTGCAGGATGTATTATTTTGGGTTCAAGTTAGGTAATCACAGCCCAAACTGAAATTAAGGTTAGCGCACACGTCGTCCAACACCGCTATCGCAAAAATGAGCATTCAAAAATGGGATGAAACTTGTCATCTTTATAAGATACCTACTTTTACGTTGATAAAATGGCTTACCGCGAGCTGTGCAAGTTGTCTGTTACCGGATGCTTACAATAAAAAAAACGCGAATAATTACGAGTTAAAGCCCATATTTCAATGCTCATTTTTGTGCTGTGCGGCTGTGGTGCGTTGCAGATCAGCAACAACTAGCCACTTTATTATTAAAATCAAAACCAAATTATTATTTTTAGTAATTATTTAATCAAATAATTACTTTTTATGTTATAGTTTTTTGTATAGTAGAAGTCAGTATAAATCCAATTTTAATCCCGTTTACAATCGATCGATTTGAAGTGTATAATCTGCAGTAAGTACCGTATACTTAAATGGTATAATTTCACCGTTTCGCCAAAGGAAGCTCAATAAAAAGCTCCTTATTCAGTCGGAGTTGGAGGTCGAAGGCGAGCTCGTAAATAATCGGCGTATTCAACTGTGGGCTACGTTTATTAGGGGCTATTCACACATATCACGGCGTAATAGGAAGTGGAAGTGACGTGTTACGTAGTGCTTACAGCGGATTGTGAGCGTTGAATAACTCTTTTAGACTATTTTAGGACTCTGGTGGTTTGAAAATGGATTCGGAGTGTGTTGTTTGGGCTGTGTGCATTATCTTACGAATACTTCCATCATTTTCTAGTCCTTTACTTAGTGCTTTGAAGCGCCCCTACCGACGTTTCGTAGACAACGACCTAATTGTTTCTTACAAAATTGATGATAGTTTTCGAATGATTTTGAGACACTCTGTCAATCTCGTTTGCGGTATTTAAATTATAAAAGTAGATAGAGCACTACTAACATAGCTTGCAGCATAGCTTTATCATTAAAGTAGATAGAGCACTACTAACATAGCTTGCAGCATAGCTTTATCATTAAAGTAGATAGAGCACTACTAACATAGCTTGCAGCATAGCTTTATCATTAAATTGGTGCTTTAAAAAATATATAACACACGAGAAAAACTTTCAGTTTTCTTGCGCATACTAAGTCTAACCCAAACACGTCAATCATATAGCTAAAACACGCTTACTCAAAAATTTTCTTGATTTCGAAAGCAAAAACTAAACTGTGTGAGTTGACAGCATAATTATTACTTCAATCCTTTAGCGCACGCCAAAGGATTGAAGTAATAATTACTTTAGCGTGCGCTAAAGGATTGAAGTAATAATTACTTTAGCGTGCGCTAAAGGATTGAAGTAATAATTACTTTAGCGTGCGCTAAAGGATTGAAGTAATAATTATGCTGTCAACTCACACAGTATACGAATAGGGAAATGAGACATTATTATTATTATATTAGCCCGGAGTGTCCCACTGCAGAGCAAAGGCCTCCCTCCCCTTTTTCCACTCATCTCGGTCCTCAGCAAGGAGAGCCACTCTTTCTTGTATAGGTTCAGCTCATCCCGCCATCTCCGCCTAGGCCTTCCACGTGGCCGTCGTCCTCGGGACCTAGTCAGTGGCGATTTTCGCCCACTGCTAGTCTGACATACGCCACACATGTCTAGCCCAGTCCCACTTGAGTTTGGCAGCTTTTTGGGCAGAGTCGGCTATTTGCGTTTTGGAACGCAGCGCAGATGTCAAATGAGACATGCTTGTCGCATTTTTTTTCTTCACCTCGTTTATGTCTAATAATCTTATTAGGTCTACTGGTAATTAGCCTACCGTTGTAATCCTCAACGATCAGATGAGACAGGACCTTGCAAATTAAAACTTTACGTCTCACACACCGGTCCCGATATTCTGCTAGACGGATATCATGAGAGCCCGATAACGGAAGACTCAAAATGCCGTATACTTTGGTTGATACTCGGAAAAGCAGTTATACTTACTGATTTGGAAACTTTTTATCTAAATCTATACTAATATTATAAAGAGGAAAGGTTTGATTTTTTGTTTGTTTCTTTGTTTGTATAGAAAAGGCTCCGAAACTACTGGACCTATTTGAAAAATTATTTCACCGTTGGGAAGCTACACTATCCCCGGTGAACATAGCTATATTATATTTTCAAAAATGTTAGGGATCCTTACTAAACAAATAATGTAACCAAAGGTGTAAAAAAATCACCTACATAATAAAGTGAAATTCACAGCTAGTTCAGAGATATTTTTAATAGTCAAAAGACCTTCGTTTGGCTACAACCTCCTGATGAAGTGACGATGTGGCCGACGCGACGGTGTATCAAAAACGTAATACAAAATTCACTCTTGCCTTGAAGAGACCCAGCTTGTGATTGAGATCGTTGACTGTACCAATCAGGCCAATCCGGGCTATCATTTAATTATGGATATTATTTTTTGAGTTTTACTCGAGCGCCACTCAAGAGCTTTGTAAATTTCCCATGAAAACGAAGACGAAGTGGCTATAAGAAATTACTTAGCAAGTTCTGAAAGAATGGACTCTCAAATAACGATCAGAACTTTGAGGAAGGCATCGTAACGATTCAATTGATGTTAAATTATTCACGGATTTTTGAGATTTGGGTATTAGAGCCCTCGAAGCCATGCTGATTGAATTTTTATATGAACTTTCACATTGAGATTCTGTAATAATGGACCAAAGATTATAAATTAATTGAGTTTGATTTTTCATCCGCTCATGTCGGCTATCGGTTTTGAATTTCATATCGCACGGAGAGGGTTTTACATTAATGTTATTATTCTGAAGGGTAGTTGTAATATGATTAAGCTTCAGATTTCGGAACGCTGAATTGATTTAACAGAGGGTGTATTGTCTTCCAATAATAGGTAAATGGAAGCAAAAAGCCTGTTCCCTAGATTGCCAGTTTAATACCGCTAATTCAATGTCCAATGTCGCCTATGCACATCTTTTGTGCAATAGTCTATTCTATCTTATGTTAATTAAATGTAAGTATTTCAGTACCTACGTAGAAGGTATATCTAAGAATGCCTTTATTTTGCCAACAGATCTAAAAAAACTAATAATATTATTCGGCCTATTTAAAAAAAAACTATAAACTGACTTAAAATAATCTAAGGAAAAATAGTGGAAAAATAGTTTGGATGGAACACTTTGATAGATACATAGATAATTCTTAATTGTACACTACGTATAAAATGACAATGTAAAATAAAAACTTAAAAAACCTATACTGTATCCATCCAGAATGTAGAATGTTTGTAAACAGAGCCACTGACATTTCAATCAGCTGATGTAGGGGTGAAAAACATTTTTTTATTTAGGTTATCTCGTGCGTGTGATGGTGTATTCGTTAGTAATGTTTATTTTCCCCAAGGAAGTAATGTGTTTGAATTTTGAACTTCAAAATGATGTATGGAAATTTTGACATAAGAGTCTCGCACTAACAGAAATGGAAAACTCCATGTTTATTGACATTAATAACACTCATTCTCAATTATCAAGCAAAAACAAGACCTCTTCAAACATTTTTTCACCTGTGCCAACTCAATTAAATGTAAATAAGTGCCTGATTAAACTATTTTCCTTGAAGCACTAAACATTATTGATCAAATTGGAAGAATTCATAACTTTTGGACAGATTGTCGCTAAGCAAATATGCAGCGTGAAATGAAACGTCAAATAATCCGGCTAAATTAAAATAATACTCTCTCTATGAAATATGTATGGTCATAGTGCTATCCTTGATTCGAAATAGTAGTTAAAAAGTAACCAACTGTTTGCAACACGGGACGTCAAAACTGAAATTCGTTAGGGATGGCACTGTTACAAAGACAAAAAATCTCTAGTGATTTTAATCTTTGTTTTTGACCACATAATGTCGATTTGTAAATTGAAATAATTAGATTTTGCATATAATTGACGTCAGGATTATAAAAAGTAATAAATCTAATAGAATGTATATGTGAAATCATTGGAATTCTATTAGGCCTGCATCATTTCGTGATGATGACCCTAAAAATCAGCTGTTTTCTAATGTTTACAAACATTCTACATTCTAGATGGATACAGTATAGATACAATTGGCGGTCTTATCGCTCAAGAGCGATCTCTACCAGACATAATATAATGCTACCAAATTTTCAAGTGTTAAAATTTGAGTCTAATTTAGCTTGATGTGATGATTATTGGGATAATGGACGAATAAATTACCTCTTGTTTACGCCCGTTGCCATGGAAACCATTTCCTTGAAGTGATGTAAAAATTATCATGTGATGCTTTGAATACGTTTTACGGACGTATCAATTCTACGAGGGTAAAACTTTTATGTACCCACCTCTTAATTATCCCTAAACAACAGGGCCGGATTAATCATCAAAATCTATTTAGAATGGACGAAGATAACACCAAAATTGTTGTAGATAGTCGTAATTTTTTTAAAGAATTATGTTGTTTTTCAGCTTGGAGGGATATTAATACCCTAAGGAATATTTTTTTATCAAAAAATTTGAGATTAATTCTCTATAAATAGCGAAATATTTTTTAAAATCGGTCTTAGAACCTGAGAATTGACAGAGGAAATTGATTGATTTTCTTTGTTTGGCTGTACGTATTTTCACTGATACATAAAGAAATCATCATCTTCATCAGCCTATGATATCATCCCCCAATGAGCGCCATAGCGCCCTGTCTTCAGCTTGACGCATCCAGCATCTACCTGCAGTCTTTCGAAAGTGGTCCCACCTGGTCGGAGAAAAAAAAACATAAAGAAATTCGTACAACCAAACATAGAACCGTTCCTGAAGTCGGTATAAATAGCGCATCTTACTCTTTATTTAGTTTCGTGTGGTTTAGTCTGAACGTGGTTTTAGAGCGTAAATACTTACCACAAAGCCGCGCGCAATTAAAAGTGGACAAACTCTACTAAAATTTGTTGGTTTTAAAATAAACTTTACTATTATAAAATTAAATTTAAAGAAATTATAGAAATAAAAATTAGTATTCACAATTTAAACAGTTGAGCTAACTGCAAACTGTTGCAAACAATCAAGACGTAGCTTAAAACTAAACTGTCCTTATCAATACCAACTACAAGCATCTCGAAGATGCTGGTTGTATTGCCCCGCTGTATGGCAATGCTGATGCGCTGCGCCCAATACTCACCAGCTCTCAAGTCGTTGCAGGGAGATAAATCTCTAATATACTTTTTAAAATGACCTCGTTTTTTTGAGGACCTCTGTGGCGCGGTGTGCGAATGTCATCTACTAAGATGACTGAAATTTTTAATTCAACCCACACAACTCTACTTATTTTGTCCAAAAACAATCAAATCAAAAATAAACAATAGAGGTAGAATGCGTCAGAATAGTTGAAGTATTTTTATTATTATTATTTCTGTTCATGATAGGAATTCAACGCCGTACCAATCTTTAGTTTAGGTTATTAAAATTATCAAATTATTGCTCGGTAAAATTAATTAACTGTGCAAACACCCGCAATGGAATCATTTCATGGCCATATTCCATTAGAGAGAATAAAACGAACTGCGGTATAACATAACTTTTACCTTTAATAGTTGTTTTTACAAGGATATAAAGTTGAATTTCCTACAAATAAATGGGACCACGCAAAAATCGTGTTTTAATGAAAACAGTATGTGGAGTTATGGGCCATGGAACGTCGCGTGACTGCAACAGACAAACAACCTTATTAAATATGTGTGAACTCTTAATTTACGACATCTTTATCGATGTATATTGCATAAAATAATGTCGCTTTCCACGTCTGTATGTTTGTTATAACATTTTCGTCGGTGGGTGATCTACCGTATTGAATATATTTTTTATTGTAGAATAGTTTAATAATGTTTTATTAAATTTTCTATAGTAAAAACTTATTTTAAATAAGAAAATAAATTTGAATAAATGAAGTGGAATAATAAAATAATAACTTTTATTCAGGCAACAAAGAAAGTTTACAGAAAGTAACTTAATTAGGGCCCAAAAAATTGTAGAGACTAACATAGAACTTAAAATTAACCGAGCCAGCAACGCTCCGATGATGCACGGTTCAATACGCAGAGAAAGCTCTTTTTCTGGTCATAAAGTCATTTATTTCATCTTTAAAATTATTTAAAGCGCTAGACATGTCGAAAAATAACATAAAATTTGTACAATGTACACAGATCTCACTTATTAAGTATCAGAATTTTCTTCACAAAATAAAGATGTAGTTGCAGCCATAACTTCGTCAATTATATATAGTAACATTTTTAAATTAAATGGTTTTTGACATATATTTTAGTAATTCAGTGTTAGGTTTTTGTCTTAGGTAAATTGGTATTTTGTTTTGAAATTTTATCGATATACATTTGAAACTTTTAAAATTTTACTTAGTCTAGTCCGAAGAACCACTACATGAGCCTTATTCCTAGTGTTATGATGGTGATGGTAGATTCCCTTAGTCGACTCTTACGACATCCACGGGTTGACTTTGGGAGGTCGATTATTACGCCGCGACTGTCACGGCTACGAAAACGAAACTGAACACGGTAAACACTTTAACTTTGCTTTTAAATTCGGAATATTGCGGAATAAACGGAATGTGTGCTGTAAGGGGCACACCAGGCCCTTGTTTCTTAAGCCCCATCTACATACGTATACCTGCCGTTTATTGCCCGTGTGAAGTCAAGTGTTCATATGAACCGACGTTGAAAGCAAAGACGGGCTGTACCAATACTGACGTACCTACTCGTTTTAGGGTTTATTCAGACAAGCTGTTTTTTCGTTGTAAGTTTCGTTGCGTGTTTCGTTTCGGCCAATTGATACTGTAATACACCGAATTAGTGTAGAAATTTGCACAAAAAAAACAAACGGGGTTCGAATTGAAATCAAAAATGTATTTTGTTATTTATATTCATAGTTTTTTTATCTACCAGCGCAAAGTCTTCAGAGAAAAAATAAATATAAATAAAGAAAGCTTGTTAGAAAACCACCCGGGTACAAACCCACGCTACGCCGCGCGCCGCCGCCACTTGCTGTTTAGTAACTAAAACAAAGACCGGTACACCAAAACAGTATTTTTCCATCCATCCAAATGTTGCCTGGAAGATATCGCTTCTAAGTGATAACACCACCCATTGTACTTGACGCATGTAATGATCTGCAGCTGGTGTACAATAAAGTAAAGGCAATACTGTATACCAGATGCAGATTGTATTGTATTGTTACATCGCTGTTTGTAGTCCAAAATCTAATCGTCTGTGTAGCCCCTTACGGCTGCTCGGTAAAACAATGGCTGCGGGTACTTCAGGCGCCCATTCGTATTTGCATAACAGCCGCAAAGCTGTAAACTAATACTTGCCACGAAAGCTTAACTATTCAAAATTGTAGGAAGGTGTATCCGATCTGAGGACGCCGGCGGACGGACCTAATTTGTAGCTTTCTACTGTTTCTAGTGTTATTCTCCCAACTATCTTTATCTGTATCGTACAGTATTTGTTAGTTAGTATTTAAACCCTAGTTATTGTTGTAAACAAGATGTTACGATACTTTACAAGAACATTGATCTTAAGTCAAATATATTATAACTAGCTGCGCCCCGCGGCTTCGCCCGCGTGGTAATTTCTGCGCAATTGTGAAAATGTTTTCTCAACCTCCGTTTAAACCTTCCCTGGACTAGGACAAACATTTCAAAACCAAAATCAGCAAAATCGGCCCCAGCCGTTCTCGAGTTTTAGCGAGACAAACGAACAGCAACAGATTTTAATATATAAAGATATCTCTAGTTTGTCGTTTTTTGGAGAATGGGTAAGAATTGGACTGGAGTTATAACAGCCTGGCGGGGACCACCTGGTAAAAGGAATAGGGGATGCCCACTTTAAAGATCAAAGATGGGTCGACGAAATTTTGGAAACAACAGGAAATAACTCAGCGAAATATTTTATAGTCAAACTCGTTGGACACTAAAATTTCCTAAAATTATTAGTAAATAACATATACTATAAGATAAGTGGTTCATGATATAAACGGGTTTGAAAAGTACTGTTTCTGCGCATTTTAGGAATAAACGCTCTTCATAATAATGCTGGACAATACACACAGCATCATCTTGCCGCAAGCTAAGCAGAGCTTGTGATATGGGTACTAGATGACTGATATAATATATAAAATACAATACATTACATAGATGGATATATTTTTTTAAAGAGCTTGAAATTTTACAGGAGGATGTTGTGGATTAAAGGTAAAATTTGAAATTTTACCTTTAATCCACAACGTCATTTACCACAAATAATTACCCATATTCTAGCAATTACCAGATATAATATACTAGCTACCTATTAACAAAAAAACTTCGATGACAACGTAGCCCGAAAAGAAATTTAATTCTGTAATTGTTTATTGTACACAAAAAACTAAAAAATATGTACATAGGCGACCTTAACCCTAACAAAGAGTCTTCTTACAGCAAACCTTAGGGTTATAGGAGAAGCGATGGAACAGGTAGAGGAAGTGTTTAATTTAATTCATAATTAAATTCGTTAATGGAGGCGTATGTAATCAGGTAGTTTACCTCGTTTAAGCCACTCGCTTTGCTTCAACACGAATGTTTGTTTCATCAAACTGACAATAACTTGGCAAAGTTTTGAAACTCTTTCTGAGTAGTTAGTATGAGTTTGCTCAAAACAGTCATAAACGGAAAACGTTTTCGTAAATATATCTAACATTTTGTTACAGCTTAGTTGTCAAAGATGGCAATTGTACTGTCAAAATGCTATAAATCTCTCGAAATCATTCGAAAACTACCAATATAATTAGAGTCTGTATGAACCTATTGGATCGCCGTCATACTTCGAAGTTTCTTTCAGTATCCATGAGGGGCGCTGTATGCAACGAAGCGTGAACTTTTATAGTTTTCGTAAACTATGCACTGCCGAACAAACATTATACTAGGGCCTCTCTATGTATAATGCTCGTTGGAGCGCGGGATGCTAAGGCACTCCATCATAATTAAGGAAAGGAGGTTAAGAGTTCCTACTTTTAACTAGAATTTTCAGGTGTAAAAGAACTGTAATTGCTAAAGTGTATAAGATCTAAAATCATGCAAAGAAACATGCACTTCGTGCTGCTTATAATGTACCATAATAACAGGCTCTAAGCAGCGGTAGCGTCTTGCGGGCAAGGTGCTGCTTGCGTACCTAGGTTTATGTTTACAAATTTAACCCATAAAGTAGTTAGTAAGTTAGTAATAGTGTTTCTACCCATCACTGGAGAAACACTATTACTACCCGGGACAGGGAGGACCGCAATATGGTTTGGTTATTATTGTAGAAATAAAAAAATATTTTACTATTTAAATGACGTCTTTCCTGGGTTTGATTGGGTGCCATTTTCAGCACAACACTTGAATAGAAGTAAAACCCTAAAAATGATGATGCTCCCTCGATAATGAATAACGTAGTGAAAAATATTAGTATTTAATTTATTTTTTGTCCACAGGTCGACCGAAATCTAGGGGATGTCGCTTGAGGCTGAAGATGAGCGGTGCGGCGCAGGGTGAGGCTCCGCAGCGTCCGCGCCGCGCCATGTGGCTGTGGCTGGTGCTGTCGCTGGCGGCGGCGGCGGGCGCCGACTGCCCGCGCCACTGCGAGTGCAAGTGGCGCAGCGGCAAGGAGTCAGCTCTCTGCGCGCGCGCAGCGCTCTCTGCCGTGCCGCGCCTCGCCGCCACCACGCAGCTGCTCGACCTCTCCGACAACCGCCTGCCGACCCTCCGCGATGATGCCTTCGCCAGCGCCGGCCTCATCAACCTCCAGCGCCTCTACATCCCCAACTGCAAGCTTCAGACCATCCGCCCACACGCCTTCCGCGCGCTCGTCAATCTCGTCGAGCTCGACCTGTCCCGAAACCGCATTGATTCCGTGCCCTCCCACGCATTTGACTCCATCAAAGAACTTCGAGAGTTGAAACTCGGAGGCAACCCCATCGCTAGAATAGGGGACGAGGCGTTCCAGACCCTGAAGAAACTTGTCAGATTATCGCTCACCGCTTGCAAGATATCAGAAATAGAGCCGCGTGGCTTCGCGGGTATGGAATCTACGCTGGAGTATCTGGAGCTCAGTAGGAATAAGCTGCAGGTGCTGCACGTAGCGGTGCTGGCGCCTCTGCGGACGCTGAAAGGGCTAGAGCTGGCGAACAACCCGTGGGAGTGCACGTGTGCGCTGCGGCCGCTGCGGGACTGGATGATCAAGAAGAACGTGCCTGCGACGGTGGTGCCGGACTGCGTGCTGCCGCCGCGGCTCATGAGCCAGGCCTGGGACCGCCTGGACCTGGAGGAGTTCGCCTGCCAGCCTGAGGTCAGCGCGCTCACCAGCCAGTACCACGGCGCCGAGGGCGACGCGGTGACACTCGTGTGTCGCGTCAGGGGCGTGCCGGCGCCACGCGTTCGCTGGGTACGCGCCGGCCGTCTGCTGGCCAACACCACCCATAATGTCAATTCCGGTAGAGCATTTATGTTACGTAGTGAAGGTCAAACTAGTAATTTAACTATAAAATCTGCTGATATCCAGGACTCCGGCTCTTACACGTGCAACGCTGAAAACAGAGCTGGCAAGGCGGAAGTGACTTTAAGTTTAGCGATAGAGAAAAAACCTGAAAATAAAAGTTTCGGGGGCCGTGCGTTGATGGCGGGCATGGCGGTGTCCGCAGTGCTAGTGTTAAGTTCGTGCGTGATCGGTCTGTGCGCGTACGAGTCTCGTAAGAAAAGACAGTTAGATAGGTGGAACGAGCAAATTGTGACTTCCAATCACCGCGAGGAGAGTTATGAGAAGATAGACGCTAATATAAAGAATAGTGCGGAGGAGCCTCGGCTGATCCCCGCGGAGAGCGGTCGGAAGCGAGGGGACTATCGGAACGTCCCATTGCACGATCCTGAGGACGAGTACGAGGGGTATGCCCGGGGGGAGGTGCGGGAGGAGCGGGGAGCGAGCCCTCCGCGCGACAGCTGGCGGCGAGTCGAGTTCGAGTCGAGTCGAGCGAGGCCGGAGCGAGAGCGGGACCTTCATATACCACGGTTCAGCGATTATAATTTACGGTAATTATTTTATCTGTCAATAAATAATTGGTTAACCCTACAGACGTCCAGAAAAAAAACATTACATATAATAAAGTCATTTAAAACGGGATATTTACCATGATTTGATTTTTGAGTTATCCAATATTTCGGCACAGTTTCATGCGCCATGATCACGGAATAACTGAAATATTGAATAACTCATAATCAAATCATGGTAAATATCCCGTTTTAAATGACTTTAGTGTTGATAACCATGTTACTTTCAAAAACATTACATATATCCAAGAATTCTTCAATATCTTGTTCATTATTTCTTGCGCTAATTATTGAGAAATATTGGGACTAACAATTATTAAACGAAATCAATCCTGTACAATGATTCGATGATCTACGGCTATCATCTTTATGTATTTCATACTAACGAAAGCAACCATTTCACAAGAATCAAATAGAAATCAAATTATTAAACCTATTGATATCGATTACATTCTAGGTATTTGCCGCCATCGATCCATCCAATGGAATTAGGCTCATAAATGTTTGTCTTATTATTCCCAGTAGGTTATTCCACGAAACCATCTCAAACAGATGAGATTATTTACTTGCCAGTACGAATTCTCTAGTATACTCTCCGCAACTTGTTAATTAACTCTAAACGTAAACATTTCTCAACCGATAAGATGTAGCACAGTCAAAATCACACACTTTTTTATTTGTTACAGTTCCGATGCAGCCTCCGATTCAGTGCAAAGCTCCAATTCAAATAGCATCATGAACCGCGCAGAAGTATTACCAGAAAGCAGCAGGTACAACAACAACCGGCAATGCCGACCGCGCCGCGACCGCCTCGATAACGATCTCTCTGGCAGCGACAGCGAGAAAAACTATCCGGATCTTATAGAAATGAGCGCTTTAGGAGCATCTTCATACCTACGTAGCGATAAGAACGACCCTTACTGCTTTTATACGATGCCGCGGCGAAAAGATGGCGATAGCCGCAGTCCTCTACTAAGCAGCAGGAGGAACAGCTCTGGAGGAGATTCTGTGACGTACGTCGATAATAGATTGTATGATAAGTCGCGGAGAGCGCCGAGTCGTCGGTCGAACAGCTTTCTGGACCTCTCGACGGGCAGCAGTCGACTGCGCCGCAACCCCAGTCTCCCCGCCTCGCCCTCCAGAGAACAGGCGCTCCCGTCCGCCACTCCGTTACTAGATTTATCCGGTCTCAGAGATTATTCACGCTCGACCGCCGCCCACACGATGGAAGACTATGATTTCCGAGCTTCGCAACTCGAGAAGTTTCTGGAAGAGTATAGAACGTTGCGAGAACAGCTGTCGCGGATGAAGGAGACGAGGGAGAACCTGCAACGGTCGCGGGCGGTGGAGAGCGATGAGCTGCGATTGATTAGGGGCAAGCCGAGTATAGCTGTGACTGAAACCTCTTCCTCAGTGGCCATGGCGGATGCCGCCTCACCTCTGGCGCTCAGCCCGCCGGAGTACAAGCCGCAGCAGCCGCGACCTGAGTGGTTAAAGACATTATTGTATCGAAACTAGTGATTATTCCATAATGGTGCCTGACTATTGACCCGCAGCGGAAACAACGCACAGTTCTTGTCATTGCTATGTCGATAGTACGGGTTGTGAACGCGTTATTATTGATACGGAAGTTTGTTGCGTGCGGTGCGTCGGGAGTGGGTCAGTGGACGCACCTTACATACCAGCCACCTAGGTACTAAATAATAAACATTTTAATAAATTCGATGTTATCATAATTCAATTAGACGACATTTTAGCTGATAAGACTGTAAATAATTGAACTGAAGTTTATGGTAAGATGCGAACGAGCAATCTTTTGATGTTGGAATAAATACATTTCAATTTAGTCGGTTTGTTTTATTCAGTTTTCCAAATAAAAGGTAAATGGTGTTCTCCTTCAATGTGAAATGGATAGAAAAGAATACGAAGTTTCAGGTCACAGCTAGTAGGCACTATAGGAGGACCTATGTTTTGGTATATATCCAAACGAAAGTCATTTAAAACGGGGTTTTTACTATGATTTGATTTTTGAGTTATTGACTTGGACAGGATAACTCAAAAATCAAATCATGGTAAATATCCCGCTTTAAATGACTTTAGTGTAATAATAACCATGATAGTTTCAAATTATCTATCCAATAAATATTTCAAGCTATATAAAAAAAGCTTCTTTTCTTTATAGTTATCTTTGCTTATTAAACTTGAGACTCAACAACAACAGTCTAAAGTATCTTGAAAAATAATGAGCTCCTCAATAGCGGATAATATTGGCTTGTCCGCAATGTCAACGTTCAAAAGCCTTCTTAGACTTAAAGTTTCATTGTTATTTTGCATTTTCATTCAGCTATTTACTCTCTGCGGCTTCGTTCTATTTCTTTGACTAGTTGCTTTAAATAAAGAAATGGGACTTTGTATATTTTTATTGTTAGTTTTTTTTTGGTTAGCCCCTATACTAAGAATTTTAAATATCTCAAAAATTAAACGATCTGTCCTAATCGTCACTACGATGGCGAATGGCCACTAACTCATCTGTCGAGATTTGAGCTCGAAACCTTACCAAAATCTGTTCAAAAAGTTCCTTTATCATCATCATCCTATATTAGTCCACTGCTGGACATAGGTCTCCCCAATGAGCGCCATAGCGCCCTGTCTTAAGCTTGACGCATCTGGCATCCACCTGCAGTCTTTACACATAGACTGATGACGATGAATATACATCCCTAAATAAAATCTTTGTCTCTACGGTCAGTTCAGTAGATAGATAGAATATAAAATACTTTATTATACCACACAAAACAGAAAACAATACAGGAATAAACAATAGAATAAACGAAGTATAAAGGGCGGCCTTATCGCTGAGAGCGATCTCTTCCAGGCAACCTTAGGATGGACTGGACATGAAGGAACAAACATATATACATTATAATATTATAAAGAGGAGAGGTTTGATTTTTTGTTTGTTTGTTTGTAATGAATAGTCTCCGAAACTACTGGACCTTACATTTATTCTTAGATAGATAGAAGATAGAAAACACTTTATTATAACCACACAAAACGGAAAACAAACCAAAAATAAATGCTTAGTATAAAGGGCGGTCTTATCGCTGAGAGCTTCTTAATTTTTTGTTTTGTTATTTTTAGCCGTAAGATTTTCTAAAATTAATAAATAAGTGGCAACGTGCATTTTCAACGAGAACCTTCTAAACCGCATTCCAGCTTGAAATTCCTCTGCTCCTGATTAGTAATTAGAGTTCACGTTAATTAAAACGCTACAAATCCGACGTTGATAATCATCGCCTATACCAGACTGCACCGTTTAATCTGGGTGCTTAGTATGAGTGTGCAAAATACGGATATGTACTACCTACGAAAAAGTTTTCTTTACTAACGATACTTTGATAAAATCGCGAATGATATAAAGTTGTACTTATATGATTCGCGATTTTATCAAAGATAAATTTACCGTTTACAACTTTTTAAGCTTAGGTTAAAATAAAATAAAAAGTACGAGATATATATATGTATGTATATACCTGATAAATTAATCTTTAATATTACTTATATACATTTCGCTAACAAGTAGGCAAGAAAAATAATGAGCCATAAATATATTCAAATAGCCTCTGTTTCAAAACCATTGAAAACTATTATACAGTATAAGTATGAGATCGTATGAGCCTATTCAATCGCTTAATTCATTATTATTAATGAGGTAATTACCGCGAACTTTTACCTCATTCAATTGCTGTCAAACTACGAGAAGAGTGTTCACATTTTTATGTAGGTGCGAAGCAAGGTGCCAAATGTGGGGAAAGAAACGAAATCTTTTGTCGATAACAACGATTACCTAATGCACAACCCATACTAAGGACTCAGAGCTAATAGCACTAATAGCGTAGGTGTGAACTCTGGCGTCCATTGACCCTGCAGCCTACATGAGAATGGACGCCAGAAATTCATATTCATATCATTTATTGTGATTTCATGCATACAGGTAGTTTCTTAGGTGTAGTCTTAGTGGGTAGGTACACAATGCATAAAAACCCTGTCAGGGCACAACCATTTCTGGGTTCTTGTTAGATGTTAGCTGAAAATTCTAAACAATCATATTTACTTCATGTCGCGATTAGGTAGGTACTTACTAATTTAATCTGTAGGCTAGTACACTTTCGGTTTTTTGTTTTAATTTGTCATCGGAGAAAAAATCGTTGATTGAATAGTAGCATTTTTGTAATAATAAAGTTTTCAAGTGTTTTAAATTAGCCAGGGACCTACTCGGAAAATGATAATTGAAGTTTTTGGTTCGTTTTCGTGCAATACCAATTCATATTTTGTATCTTGCTTATGATTGCGATTGCACGAAATCAAATCAGAACCTTCGGTTTTAGTTTTTAGGAGTACCGGCACTGGGATCTTAGTTAGAACCAAGAATTCCAAGAACTATGCCAATCTGTATCTTTTGGCCTACATTATTTTACATATTTTTATGTTTTTAGCGTCGATGATGTTTTTTTACAGGTTTCCGTAAGTATTAAAGTATTTTTATTTGCACCGTTAACACTCTCTCTACTTTTATTGACGACCGATGTGGCGCGGCGGACGAAAATCCGCCTGCGACTCAGGAGATTTTGGGCTCGATTCCCGGCTTTCGAAAAATATTTGTACCATCTGCAAATATTTGTTCCTGGAGTTCTATGTATTTTCTGTATATATGTATGTCTATCTATGTAATATGTCATGTATATCAGCCATTCAGTAGCCATAACAAAAGCTTTGCTTATCTTGAGGCTAGATGACGCTGTGTGGTTGATGCAGCAATATTTATTTACTTGCATAATTGATTTTATATATCTCCTTGGAATCTAAATTGAACTCTTGTCCGGAGCAAACAAAGCTGACTTTACCCATAGAGTCGAAATCATTTTGAATTCCATACAAATTGTATCGACGCCAAGCTTCATTTCACTGCCAATAAGTGCAGCGAGAACAACTGAGTTTTTCCAAGTAGATTCCATCGTCGGCATCTAAATTACACGACCAATAGACAGTGCGACTGTTCGCAATTACAGCTGTCCAGGCGAATTGTGTGTTCCGGTGATAAAAGCGATACTTTTATCGTAGTTGTAAATTGCCCCCCGAGATGTCGACGCCCCCGTTGCGTATTCGCTAAAACTTCATGTTGATTTAATGTTATTGTCCAGTAAATCCGACTGGAACAGATCAATGGCTAAAAACTCAATTGCACACAGTAACGATTTATGTGTTTTTTTAATCCAGTATTTGTTGGTATACTATTGACTATTGTTTTTCTTTCTACTTTTGTACTGTACAGATTTGTATATGCAACTTCAGTTGCAGTGCTAAAGAGAATTACTTAATGTATTGCTAGATAATGCTGTGTTGTGTTATCTTCGATACTTTGGTATATATGTAGAAAAAAAAGATGAGTGGACTGTACGGATTTGCTGTATTGATTAAGATAAAACGTGTATGTTGGTCGGTGGCCCGATGTGAATCCGCGGCTCTGATGGTGGGGATGAGAACCGGTTGTCCTCGACAGCTGTGTTAATTGTCGAGCAATATTTATTATAATTTTTATTAATTATAATTTTTTATTTATTGCAGATGTATAACTATTAATTATTTCTGTTATACTTCATATTCTATAAATATACAAGTAAGGTTACCAATCTAACAAGAGCGAACCCAAAAATGGTTGTGCCCTGACAGGGTTTTCATGCATTGTGTACCTACCCACTAAGATACTACACCTAATAACAATTACCTGTATATGCACAAAATCACAATAAATAATATGATATGGTAGATATCATAGATGATATCTACCATATCATATCATTGGAATAATAAACAAACCGTCGTATGAACTAGAGTTCATACGACGGTCTGTTTATTATTCCAGGTATCTACAAATTTTAAACTAAGAAAAAAGGTAATCCATAGAGCAAAAAACAGCTGATTTCACAACATCAT
Organism: Eupithecia dodoneata; assembly: GCA_947044415.1. Taxonomy (NCBI): domain Eukaryota; kingdom Metazoa; phylum Arthropoda; class Insecta; order Lepidoptera; family Geometridae; genus Eupithecia; species Eupithecia dodoneata. Next base: position 11,493,885 of record OX345664.1, on the reverse strand, counting down.
ACCTGCATAGTAACGGCACTTTTCCGTTTTTTGCTTTCCTATTAGATTTTCATATTATAACAGCCAATAAGGGCAGAGCTCTTTACCTACTAGGTTAGTGGATCACAAAGCCTTCAAACTCCCTTTTTATGAAAATCAAAGTATATCTGAAAAACCTCGGCAAGGTAAAGAAATCTCCAAACTGCAAATTAAAGAAATATCTGCGGCTGAATTGGCCCATGAAAAGAAGATTCCAACCAAAAGAGCATTTAGCAATAAAAAAGAATGTTATCAGAATTTGAATAATCGTCGCATTCATATTCTTGCCTCGCAAAGAACGAGTGTGCAAAATGTTTATTTCAATTTTGGGTCCATAACCTAGCTGACGTTCTGTCTCCGACGACGGCGAGACGAGTTCCGGATCTGCCGTAAATAGAAATTGACATTGGGTATTATTTTGCTTGAAGACGGGTTCTAGAGGGTTCTACGTCGTTCTGCTTGAAGGGTCGCTGTTTTTTCGCAGCGCCCGACCGCGGCGCACCGACCGCTCGTTTAGCAAAATGACGGACGGACCTTTTTTATCTCGTCCAACCGCAATTTGTTGCTGGCGATCTCTGCTTGCGATACACGAACTCCCCGCGAACCCGAACACATTTAAAATTCCTCTATAAATATTTAACCGTTTCGATGTCGACGATCCATTTGGGTTTTTAAGTCTTTACGCGGCGAGACGAGTGTGAAAGCACAAACAGCCGGCTTGCAAACAACACTGCCATTTTGTGCGAGATTTTTGAAAAGGTTCTGCACTTTACTTACTCTTCCTGCGGGTAACGGAAACAGACCAGATGTGAACGACCTATATACAGGGATGCCGGATACGTGGATGACGAGATGAAATGGTAAATTTCTAATACAAATGTGTAATGACTTCCCTGTGATCCCCAAAACTAGCCAAGTTGAGTTTAATCACTACTCACCACACTTGGCACAACTCCCTAGTTTTCGACAAGGCTCGAAATGCTCAACATCGGCCATAGAGTACCTTCGTCGGATATAAAATCTCACTAAAACTTATTTCGAAAAGAAACTCTTGATATTCAGCATAATCTTCGGTTCGAGTTGTACAAAAGGCGGGACAAGTTCCTAGAGACTACGAAATGTATGCGTAACTTGGCGATCTGGCTGTAAGAGTTTCTTAAAAGTACTGTGTCGTTTTTAACAATAGGACGTGTCTTCGCCGTAGCAGAATTTTCCTCGGCAAACTTTTTCAATTCATGCCATGTTTCGTATTATTTTCCGTAAAAGTGAGCCAATCTTTTGACTTCATAAAGAATGAAGCTGACGCTTTCAATATTCGCAGTTAACAAGCCATGCTATAAAAATAAACTTTACTTACGACATGAGTTTTAAACTAAGTTAAGGCGTACGTTCATCGGACAACAACGCAAGCAGGGGTTTAAAAAGGATTCCATGAAATAAATAAATAAAAAAATGCTATCTATTAAAGTAAAGCAGTTATTTAAACTCAGATTTTATTTACGACCATTAGTTGCCGAACTGCAGGTGCCGTAGGTAACTAATGATTTATTATTGAACATAATGAAAAATCACCCACCGAAAACTGCGGGACATAGGTTTTCTAGCATAATAAAAAGCAAATCATGTTCGTTGATATCACGGACCGATCTTTACATCCAAAACAAACATGTAGACGCCTGACTTAACATCCCTATCTTCTTTTTCGTAACTTAAGGTGCTGGAAAAAATGTTCGTTAAAACTTCGTAACACGGGGTACTGGGTTACCCGTATTTTTATGGCCCATAATAAAGAAACCCACAAGAATATAATTTATGGATGTTAGGTACATAATTTCAGTCATATTTCTTTTCAAGAATTTTACGGTTACCCCTGTAGTAGATAACGACGGCATAACTAAAACGTACTTATCAGCCGCTTAATTACAAAACCGTTACATGATAAGAAAATGTAATCATTTAATAACTTAGATAACTACAGAATAACTATGTTATTTGTAAGTGGGATCCAACCTGACCATAGCATAGAGACAGTAAGCTGTATCGATAGGTAACCCCTGACTGATTCAAGTCTTTTTATTTCATTTCTATAATGCATGATGCATAAAATAAAAAATAAAGAAAAATTGTTATACTTCTGTTTCATATGGTATTTCCCCTAAACTTTTAATTTGATTGTTTTGAAAACTAAAAACTGACGTCGAATCTCATAGTTTCAAACATATTTTTAAAGTGTTGCAGGATAAATAGTAATCCCTCGGGAATATATTTTTTGAGACCACTTCAGGATCACTTTCTATACAACTGCCAAAGAATCATGCTAATCGGTCCATAAATTACGGAGAAACACACACATAAAAATATAGGTACGTACAAACATCCGAACATAGAACCTCCTTCTTTTTTCGTAGTCCGTTAAAAAGTTGGTTACAAGCTCTCTCTACTTCAAGAAACTTATAAAATAAGCAAACCCTTTGCACATTAACATAACTTGTTAGCAATTGTAGCAGCTTAACTAGAATTACATAAAATTTTAATTCAGAGCCACTTATGAAAACACAAGGACGTTTGTACTCGTAGATTTCATATTTGGCTCGTTTGTGATGTAAATGTACCTTTCCTTAGTTAACTGGAAGTGTGACGGCCAAAGCTAGGACCGGCCGAATGCCACTTAGAACAGGATTGCCGTCGAGAAACTTTTAACTCCTGCATTGTGATTTGTAACCATGGTGGGATTTGCACAACTTTAATGAGTTGATTTTACTGCGAGTTGACTGTTGTTAATGGCTTGCTCTTTCTGGGGTAAGTAATGTGTTCCAACAGGGCGTTAGATGGCTGAAAAAAATATGTAAATACTTACATTAGCACTATCTTCTCCTTGTTTAACTAAACTTCTGCAAATAACGATGCAATCTAACGCACTTAAGAAAGATTTGTTAGTCAATCCAAGTACACAACACACTCACTCGAGTGTTTCAAAGCTAGATAATAGACACTCAAGACCTAAAGTACCGCGCTCCGAGCAAAAACCACCTCAATAGCCTTTGTTCGCCCCAGACGCAGTACACGGCACATACATAGAGTCAATTTCAAAAATGGCATCATTAAAAATAGTGCGGTATAACAGTGTTCAAGGGAACTCATTAACGAACTCCTTGAAGGTACTATTTCGGTTGAAAGGAGCGAGCGTTGGAGATAGCGCGCTTAGGAGCGATATCGCGACAAACGAAGTATCTACCTAGTGTGGGCACTTGCCGCTTGCCGAGATTGAAGCGAGCGAAAAAATGGCGACATACCTCCAATACCTTCCTTTGTTGGTACGAGCTGTTGGCTAAGGATGCGGTGCCAAACTTTGCGAACGTATAAATTGGATGCGGATGTTTGGGCTTAGAAACACGCTTGTTATTTTGTTTGCTTTGGAAAGTTTTGCATACCGTAACCGCACGGGTGTCGAGGCCACGCGGGCAATTTGAATACTGGTGATTGAAACTGAATTACCACTTGCGGGTTTAACAAGCCAAGGGTGAGATTGTTTAGTGGTTCGACGAGCTTTGGAATATACCAAATTACCAGCATGCAAGCACAAGTAAAAAAAACTAATTTGGGTTTTCACGGGTTAGATTTGAAAGTGTTTTTTTTGTTTGCTTCGGATAATGCGGACCTACAAAATATTACAACTTTTTGGTGTCAATCAGTTCATTTGTGATGATGATAAACTTTGGACCTACTACCAGCTCTCGGGTCACCGAGAGCTGGTGCGTATCTGGCGCAACGCATGAGCATTACCATACAGCAGGCCAATGCACCCATCGTCTTGGAGACGCTTCCGCCTGGTATTGATATGAATCAGTTGATTGACATGATGGCGTCTGCAGATTGTTTCAATTGTAAATATTCGTTCTAATTTCTATTTTTTCATCGTAATTTTGTTTGTTACCTACTAAATAACCACTTAACAGCAGGTGAACTTATCTTTATACGTCATCAAGTAGGTACTTGTAATAAAAAATAAAGTAAGGAAGTACACGTAACACTTTATACTCTCGCTTGGGACAAAAGTTTCCGACAAGTCGTTTTTTTATCGGTGGGTGAAGTGAAGTAAAACCAGAGTTTTTGCTCCTAACCGGAAGTGACGGAAGTGACGTAGCCGGATGTTACGGAAGCGGAACTTCCCTGACAAGTTTTAGCCGAGTAAAATGCAGAAACAGTACAATGCGTACGAATCCATTGTTATTTCTGTCTATTATAAATTTATCTTATACAGATAACGGTAGAGCTTCGTTAGGCTAGAACAATTCTAGTCTAGATTATGTGGAATAGGCAATCTCTTGGAGCCTTGCTTTGTGCTAATTTAGATTGCCTCATATCTCGGATACCTAAGATTTGTTGGCGTCTTAGTACTTCAGTGTAGCTTCTAGTTCTGTTAAAATCTCTCAAAGTTTAGGAACATGAATAGTAGCGCAGCCCCTACTATATAGTCAGCCATAACGCGACGTTAAAATAATCCAGGACATAGGTATGGTAATTTTTTTAAAGCTGTTGCGATCCCCTTTTCTTTTCATATAGGTACTGGAGGCCAGGATTTGTGACGTCAGCGTAGATAAATAACAAAAAAAAACAGAAGGCAATCGGACCAGCTTTTAAAAAGTAGCTTTTACGCGGCTTCATTTAGCCCCAAAGTTAAACCTGGTATTATTTCATGTTCCGTTTGTTAAATACCAAACTAATAGGTTTTGAGTGAATATTTATTTGTTTAGTAAAAACTCACCGTTTCAATGGAAGTTTTTGGTTTTTGAGCTCGGTGAGATTTTCGCAGAGTTCTGTATTTGTTTATTTACCTATGGATATGCTTTGTTGGCAGTCTAAACATAATTTTTCGTTAAAAATCCAAAACAAGTAACTGTTTATTAATTATCGTGTTTTTTGACATCATATCGAGCTAAAAAAAGGAAGTGTTCCCGTTTGAGCACAAAGGAAGTAGTCAAACGCTTTTCTATATCAACAGATAAAAATATCTAGTTTGTTCAGTAATATTTACAACAAACAACAACGACGTGTATTGTTTACCTTTGACTAACTAACTGACCGAAATTTACTAAATTGAGTATTTTTCTTCTTTTCTTCTTGATTTAAAATTACAAGAATTTATGTTCTATCAATGCAAGCTGAAGACAGGGCGCTATGGCGCTCGTTGGGGGAGGCCTATATCCAGCAGTGGACTGCTATAGGATGATGATGATGATGATGTTCTATCATGTGTGTAGCAAAATTTAAATTAAAATGCAAAAAGTGTGTGTTAAAATTTAACAGTTAGTAGTCCCTTAGGTTGGAAGTAGCATAGAAATTTATCGTATTACTAGCTGCGCCCCGCGGCTTCGCCTGCGTTGATATCCGCATCAAAATCTGTTGCGTAGTTTAAAAGATCTTAGCATACATAGGGACAGGCAGACAGCGGGGAGCGACTTTGTTTTATACTATGTAGTGATAAGACATCATAAATTGAATCATCTTACAAAAATGTCAAGAAGGTTCATTCAAACACCAATTCAGAATTCAAGATATCATAAGTAACCACAGCAAGTTCAAACTTCATTAAAACACCAACATTAATAAAAAAAAAAAAAAAAAACTATCTTCTATCTAAAACACCAATTCAGAATTGAAGATTCAAAATTCACCAGTTCCGTACAAAACGGTGAATTATGTCCTTTCAGGAGAAAAAAAACTAATTTACGAGATACTAAACTTTATAAATCGCATTATGATAGCTCTCAGACGATATATTGAAGCCGTTTCGTCGATGCTCGGGAGTGGTCGATTGCGGTCGACAGCTGAACCAATTATGTGCCACAATCTCTGCGGTGCACATCGATTTTTATGCGTCTTCTTTTTAATGTTTACTGGGAAAACAGCTTTATCTATTATATTATTATCTTTATATATTTGTTTGGTAGAACGGTATATAGTAAAGATAGTAGGACTATTGAATAAGTCATTTAAAGTTTAATCTTGTATGTAATAATAATAATAATAACGTATCGTCAGGAAGTTCCTTTCTCTGCATTTATTATCTATTATTCTCCAACATATCAACAAAACAATTTTCTAGAAAATTATTACAAAGGCGAACGGTAGGGAAAATGAAAATGAAAAGTTTTTATTTCTTTAAGCTTACAAATAAGCACTTAGACAGGTCATATTTTATACTATTCATTATTATCAATTAAATTATTTTATAGTTCACTTAAATTTTTTGTCCACCAGTGGAAGAAGTGAGAAGAAACCACTAGTATGTTCATAACTTATGTGTCTAGTACATATGATTTGCTTATCTGTAAGTTGTTAGATTTTGAGTTGGAGCAAAACTCGTTCCAAGCTTTTTTATCTTCTAAGTAATCTGATATTTTGTAATAAGCTTTTACAAAGAATATGTTTCACAATTTTTTTAAATTTATTTATTGATAATTTTCGCAACTCACTTAGAGTTTTGTTGTAGAAGCGTATACATTGCCCTTTAAAAGATACATTTATCTTGTGTAGCCTAGTTGTGGGCACAGCGAGTTTATTCTTATTTCTAGGGTTAACCTACAAAGAATTATCTTCCAGCAAACCTTATTGGGAGAGAGTGACAAATAGTAAAGAAAGAAGTGGGTACCCACTTCTCTAGGGTTATATATAAGTTCGCCTTTGTAATAACTTTCTAGAATAATGTTTTGTATATGTTTTATTGTGAAAGAAGAATAAATAAAAAGAGCTTTTTCTAAGGCTGACTGAGCTAAGAGAATAGTAGGTACCTTAGCTTAGTCATCAAATAGCTATATAGTAGGTACTAACGCTAAATGCTTAGTACCAACGTTTACATTTTAATTCGAAGAAAGTTTTCGAGACTTTCATATTGCAATACTTACAAAAACAGATTAAGACAAGACTAAAATCGAGTTCGAATATAACTTTGACGAATGAAATTACCTTCCCAAGGGTGAGACGGTGTAATCTATTGGTAGAAAATAAATGGGGAAATTTCTGTCGTTGAGATGGCAACACGAATACTACGACGCAAAAGAATTATCCTTCAGTTAAGTAATTAAATTTTGTTAAGGGGAGTTCTTGAAAAACTAAGACTGTCAGATTACATCTCAATTTTACCAAAAGTGATCGACAGACGGCGCTTATTCTTTATTCATATCATTTATATTGTGATTTCATGCATACAGATAGTTTCTTAGGTGTAGTCTAGTCTAATATTCTTAAAAACCAATGACAGTACCGAGGACTTGCTAATGGTTATGAAGTGATTAAATCTACTTCACTCCTCTATCTTTATATAAATCGCATAATATGTAGCTGTTATTATGACAATTTAGATTAACTCATAAGCTTAATCTTAATACTGTAGGTTAGTTTTTCTGTAAAATTACTCGTAGTTAAATCAATTAATTAGTATAATTTTAGTAATAATTATTTCTACATAGAGTCAATTTTATTTAATCAATCAAATTCAATTTTATTTATTTGTAATGTCTAAACAATCTGTAATAATGTATTGTACATCAATCTATTCACGCATCAGTTTGTAATCACTAATCAGTATTAATAATCAAATTATATTTTTTTTTGTCTGAATTCTTACTATTTATCTGAGTAGATTATTTGTAACATGATTAAAATAGTACCGAGCCAATTTTTATTATAATTCCATAATTTTTTGTAAGTTAAATTATTTATTTTATCGTCATCTTTCAAACAATTTGTGTAACATAGTAGGGGGAGCACAGGTGTCTATATTACAGACTTTTCAGTCTAGTTTAGGCAACTGAGGCTACGTAATAGTTTGGATTAGAATCTCGATATACTGGACTTGTTTCTAATGTAAACTTCAAATGAATTATGTTATGTGTTTGTAATAATTCTTTTTTGGCAATAAAATGTTTATTATTTTTATTCCACTCATTTAATTAAATTCTCGTATAAAATACATTTTTTACTATAGAAAATACAATAAAATATTATAAAACTATTCTACAGTAAAAAATATATCAAAACGGTAGATCACCGACCGCGAAGCTAGGCTCAAGCGGCCGGTGACTAGGGCTGCAGAGAAAGGAACTTCCTGACGATACGTGCCGAGTCCAAGAGTACCGCCTTCTGGATCTATTTTTATTATTATTATTACTAGTGGGTAGGTACACAATGCATAAAAACCCTGTCAGGGCACAACAATTTTTGGGTTCTGTCTTGTTAGATGTTAGCTAAAATTCTAAACAATCATATTTATGAAATTAATTAATATAGGAATGTAATTTTGAAATAAGTAGTTAAATTAAAAAATAATTTTATTGGATAATAATAAGTTTTTTTTTACATAGACTTATGCAAATATAAACTTTTGTCGATCAGTTATTTATTTACTTAATGTGATATTTTGAATCACTATATATATATATATTAGATGCACTTTAGAGAAATCTTCAGGACGGTAAAACAAGTCAAGTGATACAGGCATTCATGGATTTGCTCCGATGATACCAGTGTCGTAAAATATTATCGACATATCCTTGGTTTTAAAAATTCATTGTTTACAATAAAAAAAAAACTTTATCCAAAAACCTGTATGTATTAAGTTACTGGAAATGTAAACGGGCAACATAAGCCTATTTGTGTTCTCGGAAAGGGAAATTCCGGTTACCGCAAAACACGATACTACCTACCTACTACGATCAATTATTTATTTATTTTTCCATATAGCGACCGCTAGTCACCCTTTACTGTTAAACCTGTATGCAGGTAGCTATTGAACCTAACTTATGAATGCAAGTGCTGATAATGCTAGTAGGTGCTTAGACTCTGTATTATATATTTTATGTACGTGAGTTAATGTGTGGCATGGCAACACGCTGTAACTGTCGACACTAGACAAACCTTATCTGGTTTAAAGTGTCGTAGAAAAAAGATTAGAATAAGTTTTTATTAATAAAGAAATACAAATAAATAAATAATAAATAAATATTGCTGGACAATTCACACAGCATTATCTAGCCCCATGGTAAGCAGGAGCTTGTTTTATAGGTACTAGATAACTGATATACTTAATACAATACATTACATAGATAGATATTTTTTTTATTATACATAGAAAACAACCAGAACACCCGGAACAAATATCTGCAGATCGTACACACAATTGTTCCGAGACGGGAATCGAACCCGCAACCTTCTGCGTCGCAGGCGGTCCTTCGCCCACCGCGCCACATCGGTCGTCGACAAATAAATACAAATACGATCCAATTTTGAATCTAGATTTTAGTTTTATTAAAAATATAATTTTTTGATATGATATTCGAGTGTTTGAAATTTAAACAACATTGAGAGTCAATTGTACCCGGTATTATTTAAGTTCTAAGTCACGTAGAGCAATGTTCATCACGTACTCTTGCTGTCTCGGTTAGATCATGTTTGATTAAATATGATCTAAAGGGGACAACATGAGAGAGAAGGTCTGTAATTGTGTAATTATCAATCCCAATCCTCGTGTACGTGACTAATACCAATTAATTAATATGAAATATGCTTCAATTGCTTGACAGCCTCTGTGGCGCGGTGGGCGAAGGTCCGTCTGCGGCGCGGGAGGTTGCGTGTTCGATTCCCGCCTCGGGATAAGTGTCTGTACGATCTGCAGATATTTGTTTCGGGTGTTCTGGTCGTCTTCTATGTATAATAAAAAATATCTATCTATGTAATGTATTTTGTATATCAGTCATCTAGTACCCATTACACTCTGCTTAGCTTGGGGCAGATGATGCTGTGTGGATTATCCAGCATTATTTATTTTATTTTTTATTTATTTATATATTTAGGTGGAGAAGATAGTGGAGTACGTGAAGAGGAAGACCAACACCTTGGTGAGGGTCGAGCGGTTGCAGTCTTAATAGTTTTAAATCATTTGAAAATGAAAAAAAAATCTTTTTTTTTTAATCATTTGTGGTAGGTGCGTGTGTATTCCAATCCAACTGAGAATATATCACTAAGGAAAAATTCCGGGCGTTTTCGCGCACATATTGCGTGTAGTAAAATTAAATAGGTTTACTAGGTTTTTTTATGTATGTTAGACTAAGGTATATATTTTTATATATAGGTCGTAGTTTTAATTATATCTATTCCATCCTGTAGTAAGACTAATGTTGCCAGTAAATAAACGAATTATTATTGTATAACCGAGTAATGTGAATTTTGGTCAAATAATGACGGCATTGACCGATGTTATTTTTACCAGCTTGCTCTACCATTATGCCGATATTAATTTATCCTAAATGTGTGCTGCAATTTACAAAGCTCTGAATAGCTATTGAATAGATAATGAAGCCAAATTAATAACAATAACGTTCCATATTTGTTCATAATTTGAAACCATGTTATTTGTAGCTACTAATAAATAAATAATGATGAATATTGCACATCATTAGTCATCTAGTCTCAAACAATGTAGAGCTGATTATGGGAATCAATCAATATATAATACGATAGTAACGAAACGTGATCGTGACGTCACATTTTTCCATAGGTTATGGTAAAGCGCCTCTATCGTGCGGACAAGGAAATCCATATTAGTTAGAATCATCATTTCTCAAAAAATATAAGTAGGTACACAGCCTGTCGCTCCAAATCTTTGTATTGCCGCTTATTCGTCATCCTCCTCAAGTTTTCCTGTTTTTCCTCTAACTTTTCTTCTCACCGTCCCTAATTCGTTTCCAAAAACCGTTTTGTCGGGTCCCTTCGAACTTGACAAACACAATTTAATTTCGAGAAGGATATTCAAAATAGCAACCGCCCGGTCTGCGGTTCGAGAAAATAGACCGGGAAACAAATTGCACAGCGACTAAGATAAAAAGGGCCCGTCATTTTGTTAAACGACTGAGTGGAGAGGCACAAGTGACGTAGACGCTCAAGCCATGCTCAAGCCCCACCGATACCAGTACGAAGAAATTACCAAGTAATTACTTTAGCCAGAGTTTGATTGAATTCACGGGATTGCATCTACTGCAATCTAGGAAAAGCTTTGTTCCTGTTACATTCTGCAGACTTGTTTGTTTTTTAACTTTCTTTTATATTGACTAATGTAACAGCCATTTATAATAATATTTTTGAACTGGCCGATCTCATAAAAAATTTGGCATTATTATGTTTAAATTAGGCACGTTATTTGATATTTTTTATAGGTACCTTTATTCTGTTATTATTTATTTATTTATTGAGGAATAACAAACGACTACATTTAACTTTTTATACATTTGGGTAAGTACTTTACAATGTAAAGTTGAGCGATATTCAAAATGTTGCCCACAACGCTATCCACATATGAGTTACATACATAGAGTATAAAAAACATGCAACTAGGATGCCTAACTAGCTAGGCTCCTCTTGAGCAACTAAGTAAAGCAAATAAACTCTCTAATAATATCTATAACTCTAATCTCTCCTCCTTCCAATTCTCGATTATGCCGATTCTTCCTTTCTTGATCTAACTGAGCAACAGTTAAACAAACTTGAGCGCCTGCAGAATGTCGGGATAAGGTTTATATTTGGCTTGCGCAAATATGACCATGTCTCGGAATTCCGCAGGAAGCTCAAGTGGCTACCTATACGGCTTCGCCGTAATTCTCATATCCTATCTCTTCTCTATAACATTCTATTTCTGGCCTCTGCAGCCCCTTATCTCAAAGAACGTTTCATCTTTCTTCGTCTTTCTCACACTCTTTCTCTGCGCTCTTCGGCAACCCTTATGCTTCAAGTACCAGCTCACTCTACTTCTTTCTTCGCCCATTCCTTTACTGCCCGGGCTGTTCAACTATGGAACGCATTACCAGTTTCGGTGAGGCGTGCTAAGTCGCTACCAACCTTTAAAACTATGTTAAAGGAGCACTATATGTCCTGCTGTCACTAATGCATAATTGAGTCCCTATGTATATATAAGTATATATATTTTATGATACGTATGTAGTATATTTCCATGTAAGTATTATAAGTATTTTATTTTATTTTATAATATATGTATAACCTGTAAGCACACAGATCCCCTGGTACTGTCCACGATCCTATCCATCCATGGTTGTCTGGTAGAGATCGCTCATGAGCGATAAGATCGCCAATTTTATCTAGTTTTTTTAAGTTTTTATTTTACATTGTCATTTTATACTTAGTGTGCAATAAAGAATTATCTACCTAAACTAAAGTTCAGTTCAACAGTTTCCGCATATAGTATGTATTTGCGTACTATATGCGGAAACTGTTCTAGCTCTACTTGTTCATATATTACATGTATTTTTATTTAAGCTTTTTGTTTCCCAAATAGATAAAAAGTAAATTAAATATGTATGTAAATAAAAAAGGTAACTTACGATTAAAAGCTTTCCGCACACCTGGAAAGCACCGCTTTACATACGTACTCAAATAATTATAGGCTTATCTCGTAAAGTTTAGATTTATTTTAAACTAGCTGCGCCCCGCGGTTTCACCCGCCGTGGTTATAGATATTTTGGATAATATGCTATATATCTTTGTGAATTGTAGCCTATGTGCTATTCTGATATGTAAGCTATATTATTGTAAAGTTTCATCAAAATCCATTCAGTAGTTTTTACGTGAAAGAGTAACAAACATTCATCCATCCATCCATACTTACAAACTTTCGCGTTTATAATAGGACTGACGGCATCAGATGACAGACAGGTCGTGGACCACTCGTTTTTTATTCTGTATAACGAACTATTAAAATTGTAATAAATCATATCAATCATATTATTAATAAATTAAAATTTAGTCAAAATTTTAATTTATTATTCTAATATGATTTATTTTTATTTTCAAATTTAACAAAATGTATGTATGTATACGAAAATTTGTCATGTAAAGTGGTTTTACCATTAACATGTATTTCTTAAAAATACAAGATTTATCTTCGATAAAATATCTAGCAATAAGCTTTGTAAGCTGAGATCGTACTAACGAGCTTTGTAAAGTTCGTTCTTGACTTAACAACACAGGAAATAAACAAATGGTGTAAGATCGGTATGGTAATTATGTAACTCGCGACCGGTTTGCGACAGGCGTAAATTAAGCAATCAGTGCTGTCAAACGTCAATTTTTTATTAGTTTGACACCTGTTACAACGTCAAAATTGGAGTTTGACAGCACTGATTGCTTAATTTAATCAGGGGGCGGGTGCTGAAAATAATTGACTTGTCTAAGTGCTTATTTTGTAAGCCTAAAGAATAAATGACTTTTGACGTTGATCATACCGGTAATCGTGTAAAATAATAAAACAGTGAAAAATTATATTTTCAATAATACATTTCTTTTTAATGATTTATTCTTATTAGCAACAGAATTCGTTTATAATTAGTTAATAAGTTCCATAATATTTTTTTTTTATCATTCGGGTCCATTTCTGTCATATGTAAAATATTTAAATAGAAACTAAATATGCAGTTATTGTTTTCTTATAAATCGAGGGCATGACTCCTTTCATGACTTTTCTTCAACTCTCGTGGTATCTGACTTGGCCAACACCGCCCTTCTCGAAAAACCACCCTGTAGATTGTTGGCTAGTGTGCTGTTAAACAACGTGTATTATTTCTAAAGTCATTTAAAACGGGATATTTACCATAATTGGAATTTTGAAGCAACGTTCGTAGCAAAAGACAAAAAATGAGGGTAGATCGGTATGTCTGTCCGTAAAAACTTACTCGCAGTGCCTTCAGTTATTCCGTGATTATGGCGCATGAAACTGTGCAGAAATATTGGATAACTCAAAAATCAAATCATGGTAAATATCCCGTTTTAAATGACTTTAGTATTAATAACCATGATAGTTTCAAGCTCTTTAGCATGTATTTTGTAAATGAAGCCTACATAATGCTTTTGGTTAGTTGCCAATATCTTTCCAGCGTGCACAAGCTATTAGCTTGGTTTAGACCACTTGTAGCATCCGGTTCGATATAACCGATAACCGCTGGAGTCAACAGTCCTAGAGTGGAGACCGCAGCTCGGCAAGCGTGTGTAGGACGCCCACAAGCTTAATGGAGCTTGTAAAAACCACTGGGCACTTGGATATGGCAAGTCGAAGCAGAATAGAGTACATTACACGTGATGAAAGAGAATTTAACTGTAATATATCCCCAAAGAATATAATTACCTGAAACGTTGGGAAATGTAAAGCAAGGTGCGATAAATACGCGATATATTTTCGATAGATAAAATAATTAATTGAATACATAAAATTAAATTATTTAATTTTCACTAGATTTTTTAGGTGTTAATGTGAGGAAAACACAATTTTCGAACCATGAATACCGAAGTAAGAATAAGTTTGGTAAAATTGTCCAGATTAATAAATAATGTTGGACAATCCACAGATCATCATCTAGCCCCAAGCTTATAGGTTGTCTTAAAGAGATATATGAGATGTAGTAACTATGTATGTAATCTTGTATCATGTACTTAATCTGTGGTATCAGTGTATCATCATCATCATCATCAGCCTATATTAGTCCACAGCTGGACATAGGCCTCCCCCAATGAGCGCCATAGCGCCCTGTCTTCAGCTTGACGCATCCAGCATCTACCTGCAGTCTTTCGCAGGTCGTCATCCCACCTGGTCGGAGGGCGTCCTACACTACGTTTACCGAGTCGTGGTCTCCACTCAAGAACACGTTTGCCCCAGCATGAGTGTATAACGTATCTTAATAAAGAATAGTCTGAAGACTATTCTTTATTAGGCTTCTTCATCTAGACTTCAGTGGTTTCACTCGCCTCCGACGTCCATCCTTACAGTACTTGACTACTTACTTTACTTAACTGATATACATAATACCACACATTACTTGATATAGATTCCCGATTCCCGCCTCGGGACAAAAAACCTCCCCCTCAAATTGACAAAAACTTGAGGTGATGAGAAAATCTAAAACACCTTATTTCTTATTTGATAATAATTACTAGTACATATATAATTTTACTTGTTTTAGTTATATTTTGTAAACCTTAACAAATAAAGATTTGTAAATCATATATGAATAAAATGCGTGACTCCACTTAGTGCGGTCACGCACTGAGTGGAGTCAAAGATTTGGGGGAGGCCTTTGCCCAGCAGTGGGACGAATCAGGCATCAGTAGTCGTCCTGTAACTTTGTTTAGCATTAATTTCAGTAGCTTTTTGTCGAAATTTTTAATTAGCCTTCAGTATTAAGTCAGATACCTACTCATTAAGTTAGCTTTTAATTTCCTGAATACTGTTAAAATAAAATAAAATTAAAAAAATCGTACCGAAGACATGGCGCTATGGCGCTTATTGGGGAAGGCCTATGTCCAGCAGTGGACTAATATATGCTGATGATGATGAATTCTTAAATAAATAAATTATAAATCTGAAGCGCTAATAGACACAAGATTGCATTACAAAAAGCAAGTGTACAATCTCAGAAGCCTATCATTACCCACAACACAAGCACCCAGTATAAATATTAATCTTCAGAAGGCCTATTGTACAAAGTTACACATGCCCACATATAAGTTTATAAACTTGAGGATCGTAAGCCGTTATCGTGGAGCCGGCAGCTCAGTCGGAGTCTGAAAGGGCCTTTCATAGCGCATTCTTTGTCTATCCCCGAATTCATGTGTCGCTGGGGAAGCGAGCCCTGATGACGCTAAAATAAAGTGCTGTACACTAGCTGCCAAATTAATTAGACAAACGTCAGTTACTTAAAAAAAATGCTATAAATCTAGCCCAGGGTAAGCACTTAGCTTTGGAATACGTGCTTTATTTTTGATTCTCTGTGGTTATTTATTTATTTGTTGTTGTTTGGTTGTATTTATTTATTTTAACCTTTAAAATAAGAGCCTTTTTGCAAGACATGTTGGGTTGGTGTGTGTGTGCTGTATAAGCACATTTTTGAAGATTGCATGTGCTATAAATTCATATTATTTTTGCATTTTTAATACAATAAAGCGTTGAGTTTCACTACCTATCTAATACTAGATGCAAATAGCTGCTACAGTGTCTGGTTAGTTCGTAATAGGATTGCATGAATATCCTTTTTCATAAAACTTAAATCCTCTTAGCATAGTTAAGAGTAGGAATTCAAAAAAGAACTATAATGGTCATTAGCCAGTTTTTCCTTTGAAACCTACGTCTGTATCTGAAAATGCAGTTTTCTCATTGTTTTTTTTACACATATTTCGTCTATAAAAAAATGTTATGAATAAAACCGCCTGGGTGCTATGAATTGAGTAGGAAGGGTAGGTAACTTTCTTAATAAAACTTTTGAAACTTTCATGGCGATTAACACAAAAGTAATTTATAATGGGATATTTACTATGATTTGATTCAAACTTCATAAAGTCAAAGTCAATATATCATTTATTCTTTAGGCTTAAAAAATAAGCACTTAGACAAGTCGTATTTTATACACTAAATTATTACTAAATAAAATTATTTTACTGTTCAATTCATTTTTTGTCCACTCGTGGAAGAAGTGAAAAAGAAACCACTAGTATTAAAGTCATTTAAAACGGGATATTTACCATGATTTGATTTTTGAGTTATCCAATATTTCGGCACAGTTTATTATTCCGTGATCATGGCGCATGAAACTGTGCCGAAATATTGGATAACTCAAAAATCAAATCATGGTAAATATCCCGTTTTAAATGACTTTAGTGTTGATAACCATGATAGTTTCAAAAGTTTTAAACCACTAGTATGTTCATCTCTTATACATGGTTATTTGCCTATTTAAGTCTTACTTATGCTACAAAAAATAACTTGATTTTACAGCTGCTTTAATTAAATGTATTCACAAGGGTATCTTACTTAGTATCTCTGTATTCTACCAGCGTAACCGAAACAATTCACTTAAGCTCTTGAATGCACAAGAGACATTTATTCTAGTAAGTAAATATTTTCTTGAAAGTCTTCGTTATTTATTTTAGTACAAGATTTCATTCGGTTGGGGTAGAGAACTACAAAGAAATTCCAGAAGTAAATTACCTATGTAAATAATAACAGAGAATATTAGATCGACATAATATATATCATCAAATCATCATCTCATTTAAAGTTAAGAGGAAAGTCAACACATTTTTCAAGTTAAGGCTTAGAGTAAATAATGTGAAAATGATACAACGGAACTTTTATTATAATTTTAGGCTTCCGTACTCAAATGGTGCTGAAGACGGAACCCTTATACTAAGCCTCCGCCGTCCATCTGTCAGTGTTCTGTTTCTAATAAAGATTTTTATATTTATATTGTATTCTATCCAGCTCCATGTCTAAGTAAAACTAGCGAAGCCGCAATAGCTTCCAGCTCATAAGCTAGAATAGACTTAGTTACGTGTACTTTAAGTACATTAAAGCTGAGCCTGCCAGCCGAGAGGTAGTCGCCGACGGCACTGAATCTTGCTACAGGTAGTAGTAAAAGCATTTAGGATTAGCCGACGTCGAAGTGTCAGGGGTAATGGATATTTAGCGTTGAGTCCAGCTCCGTAATAGAATATTGACTAGATTTCTCGCAACTAACTTTTCTCTTATATTTTTCGGGAAAGTTACTTCGCGTCTTATTTATATTCAAGACACAAGTAAGTGCAGAACAGATGTTTTTGCATGCTGCTTTTAAAAAAAGTTGTTTGAAGTTGACAAAGCATTCTGTATCCCCCGTGTTTAAAATTCACAAAAATGGCTTCTCATGTATTTTTCATTTAAGTACCTGTTGGAACCTATTATTGCACTCTCAGGTCAAATAAAAAGAATATATACTAGCATAGTTCATTAACTATCCTTGATGCGTTTGAAAAATGTCGTAAGAAATAGCCGACCGTGGAAAACGGTCCAATATTTTTGCTCGTCACTATATTTTTATTAAAGGGGAAGGGGGTTGTCGTGTGTGTACTTAAAAGCCTAATATAGGAGTGCCTGGCGGCATGAAAAATAAGTGTGCGCTTTAGTTTCCTGAAGCAAGGATCATATCTGCCTACTTAGGCTGAGACAGATATTACTTGGATGGCTTACTTCATTATTTATCCATGCTAAACGTTGTAAAGCTGCTCTTAGTTGATAATAACTTAAACAGGTGACATCACTTGGTTAGTAGCTGAGTAGGATAAATTTATTATTATTTGTTTAAGACATTCCTATCCATCCACGGTTGTCTGGTAGAGATCGCTCTTGAGCGATAAGACAGCCAAATTATCACATATCTTGTTTTATTATTTTTTACCTTGTTTGTTTTATTTTAAGTGTGCAATAAAAGTATTGTCTATCTATCTATCTATTTTACATAATATTTATTATAATATTAAATAATACATTACAATAAAATAATTGATATAAAATAAATTGTATGATGTTACATACATTATAAAATAACTTAAAAAAATAATTAAATACATAATCTTTATTAACATATAAAGTAACAATCAAATAATAGTAACGAATTAGAACTGGGATTTACAATCGAGAAACAATAGAGCTAACTGCAGACTGTTGCAAATAATCTACAGGTAGCTCAACTGATCAATATCATTTACCAGTCGGAGGCATCCTCAAGACGCTGCTACGAAAATGTATTGTTTGTGCATCGTTGCCATAACTGATGTTCTGTCTCCGTTTTGAAAATAGCACTACTCACTTATATTCTTTTATATAAAAAAAATGTTTAGGTACAGTCGCATAAAAAAGTTTGTCATGGTATAACTATGACTAGACTATGTTAGTCCTGTACTTTAAGAAACAAACTACTATTTATAACGAAATAATATCTAAAACACTCAAAAAACAATCAAAAAAAAATTATTGTCATACAGAAACATGCTTAAGTACATATTCACACGAATATCATAGAATAACTTTAAAGTGATAACACTAATATAAATGCGAAAGTTTGGATGGATTGATCTTTTTTACCTCTTCAAGCCAAAACGACTGAACGGATTAGGCGGAAATTGCTTACTACGCATAGTTCTTAAACTAGAATAGCAGGATACCATTTTGCATTTTATCCCGAAAACTCAGTCACTGAGGAATAAATTAATCGATTATTTTAATTTGTATCTCGCAGAATTAGGTTTAGTTCAAATTTTACTGTCCACCCCATTGTTGCAGCATTTGTCGTTGTGTTTCATTGTCACCCCGCTAAAGCCTTGTATATGATGAATGATAATAATGATATTATTAGACTATATAGGTAAATAGTTTGTGTTTGTATAACGGGACTGCCATATTCGCTAAGCGAGTAAAGTCCTTAAAGTAATAGAATGAATAAATAAAAAAAAGGAAAATAACGTAAGAGAAGTTGCTGTCAGAAACTAGTCAGAAATAAGAAAAAGCAATACTTAATAATTATTTATACATACATAGGTTTCGAAAAACCGAAGATTTCTGCGAACCACGTGATTCGTTGATCACCTTTCGCGATCGGATCGATTTCCGCCCGTAGGTAATATAATTCTCGATTCATTCGGAGGGTAGATTGACAGAGGAATTAGGGGAACACGAGGCATTCCATTAAGCATTTCGGTGACGAGCGGCGGCGAGGAGGTAGTTTGATACCGGAGTTGGATCTTTTAGGTCATCAGTAGAGTAGGTCTACTGAGGTTCTGAATATTGGAAATTTAGCTTGATACCTATTTCCTTCTCCGGGAAAGAGATATTTTTGTAACTATGTAAGTTAACTCTACATAATAAACTAATTATGTAAAATCGGAATACCTATGTATTTTTGATAAAAAAGACTTCGTTTATAACTTGGTAATAATTAATTTTACATCGAAATAAGCAGAGCTCTAAATGAAAATACACCATTTTACAATGACAGAAACAGACCATTGGTACCTAGTCCTGCTGCGGGAATCAAACCAGCAACCCTCTACGCCTGCCCTTCGCCCTCAGCATCAGAAATGACAAAGATCGGCAACATTATAATAACAAAGAAAGATTCTCTTAAAATCTACCCGCATTTATATCGATTCATGTAATAATATCTTCTCTTAACTTTATTTAAGTTCAAACCCGTGTTACTCCGAATTTGTGCGACATGGCCGTCGTTCGGCGTCCACTTTTCGCGAAGAGATTAGAAGCTTTCGGCCCAGGAAATCTCACCGTAATAAGGCTGACGCTCTACGTTCTATCTTGTTACAGTGAAATTAGTCCAGGAGGCCGACTATGAAAACGAAACAATGAAGAACGGATAGACGAAAGAGCATCGAAGTTTCTGCCAAGTTTCTTCGGTGGTTAAGCAGTGGGGCAAAATTAGTTTGGTACCTCTGAAGGCTGACCAACTTTGTTGAGCGGTTTATTTAAGCAGAGAGGGTAATGCGGTTGATTCGACGCGATATTAAGGCTAACCGTTCGTTTCAGATTCATTAATGTAAAAATCATTTATTTCGTAAGAACCTGAGTCATCGAAAGAACCTGTGTCAAATTACGAATGACGTCGAAACATCTTCTCGGATGTATGCGCCCTGGCGCGGCTTTTGTATGGAGAAATGGTTGAGTGTCCGGGGTGACGACGTGCCTCCGCCCACTTTGAATTTGGTTTTCAGAGTAGACCACCTGAGAACAAGCTTGCAAGAGGCAAGCGGGACATCACTACAACTAGCATAGCATACATAAGCTGGACAGCAATCCGTAGAGCATACGTAGTTAGGTATTAAGTGCAATCTCATAGGTGCTACGAGAGATAATTGGCATACTCAGCTCGCTTTGAAGCTTATTGATTTAATTGACTTTAATCACCTATAATTATCGCAATTACGTAGGGCGATTCTTCTTCACTCGACCCGACCCGACCCGGACACCGCACCGATGTTCTGTGGTATTCACAGTACATATTCATTTGACCTCATCATCATTATCAGCCTATAGTCCACTACTAGACATAGGCCTACCCTAATGACCACAGGGCCCTGTCTTCAGCTTCCCTCATCCAGCATCTACCTGCAGTCTTTCGCAGATCGTCATCCCACCTGGCCGGAGGGCGTCCTACACTACGTTTGCCGAGTCGCGGTCTCCACTAAAGAACACGTTTACCCTAGCGGTTGTCGGTTCTTCGCGAGATATGCCCGGCCCACCGCCACTTCAGCTTGCTAATTCTAAGAGCTCTATATCAATAACTTTTTATTCATAACTGAATTCCATTAAATTGTCTTTTGCGTTTCATAGAATTATGTGTTCACCGTGTCGGTGCCGGCAATGAAATTTATAGTGCCTACACCAAAGTCGATGACACAGCGCGACGGGGCGGGTGCGACATTTCAGTGTATACGCTGCCTACAATAGCGTAGCCGCCGACAGTGTTTAGTAACTCACTGGTCTGCCGACTTAGGTGTGTTGTGACTTGATTAGACTCCATCATTGTCCCAGGCTCTACCTGAAAACCAATACATAAAACTGGACAATCCACACGGCATTACCTAGCCCCAAGCTAAGCAGAGCTTGTGTTATGGGTACTAGATGACTGATATATATAAAACAATATGTGTATATATATACACTTACATAGATAGATATGTATTTTTTATACATAGAACACGACCAGAGCACAAGCTGCAGACCGTACAAACATTTTTATCGAGGCGGGAATCGAACCCGCAACCCCTGGGTTGCAGGTGGACCTTCGCCCACCGCGCCACAGAGAGCTACACTGCCTGTATGCCTTTTATAGCCTATTTTATGTCCTTTTTTACATCCATTGTTTTTGAATATATTTTAAATTTAGTACCTAGTTTGTCAGTCTGTATGTAGTATGGGTAAAAATATTTATTTTCTCACACACTAGAAGTCGTCTTTTTTCTTATACTTTAGTTAGGTTAGGTTAATTACTAAAGAGTAGGTATCGGGTCGGGTCGGGTCGGGCTAATGAGGTATCGTATCGCCCATTCGCTGCAATTATCGTGACGCGGTGTGTAAATAAATATTTCTCGTCCTATAAATAAATATTTATGTAAAAAAATGTTTATTTCAGACATCTCGTGACGATATAAAATTTTAAAGAAAAAATTTAAAGAATACTTATGATTACATATACTGATTTCTACCGGCGGCTTTACATGCGTTTTATAACCACTACTATTTTTATGGGTAAAAGTTTCAGTTCAATCCAAACAGTACTTTTGGCGTTGTCTTCGGCCAAACATCTTCATAACGGCACAATTGTTCATGATACCTACTAATGTATAAAAGTAATTATCAAACAGAGTTCGAGAAGACTCAAAAAAAATAACAAGTTCAACATACATTTAACATAACTCTTTCGATTCATAAAATATCGACGCCGTTTTAGAACGCGGCCCTCACTGAAAATCATGTAATAGTCTGCAAACAATTTTCCACGATACGTAAATGCATCTTGGTAAACAAATAAAATGCTGTAAGAATAAAGCTAGAACCACACTATTGTAATGTGGTGTGTTATAGCGCGTCAAAAACGTATCGGTTTCATAAATTTAGTATGGTTAGAAAAGTGACACATTATTTTAGGGATGACAACACAGCAAAGCACACTGTAGGTAATTATAAGTTTCTTAATATACTAAATCAAAATCAATTAACGTTTGTGCCTATAAGGCTTAATAAGTTCGAAGATAAATGTTTATAGCTGATAGAAACAAATTAGAACTGGTATTTACATGATATTTAATGCTGACTAGTGACCGTGGTAGTAAGTGACTACCACAGTCTCCACGGAAGACCAGCGCTATGGTACGATCTGCTCTACCATAGCACATGCTGAGTGGAGACCGATTTTGTCAGTTTCTGTCTTCTGTTAATCTAAGTTTAATTTATAAGAGGCTCTGTTCTGGCAAAATAAAAATCTTTCTAATTTTTACTGTACTTTTACTTTAAAAAAATCTAGAGCTCAACAGTATTAATAGATTCTCTTCAATTTCATTTTTGGCCACTAGCAGAAGAAGTCTTAATATAAAACCGATAGGTTATGTTAACTAGTTAAGTTAGTACTGACGTCTCACAACACAACACAACACAACACAGCACACCACACAACACCACACCACAATTTTTCAATTTCAATTTTAAAAATTCTTAACCTTAAATAACATTGGTCTGGTACAATACTAGTGTAAATTTAATCCTTATCAAAACTTACAGGGAAATTGTACACCTCGTGTTACAAATCATAACTACTTAAAAATAAGTAAATTTTGTTTTCATATAAAAATAAGGTTGAGATTAGCTCTTATAAAACATGCAAGCTTTAGAAGAGCAATTGCATTTAGTATCATAACAATTTTTGTATAAACCACAACCACACCACAATAGTGTGGTTCAAGCTTAAGCCAGTGTTGCAGAAGAGTGTGGCAGAATAATAAAGATGAAACGAACAGCGAGACGGCACACTGAGCTAATTTATCTAGTTCAAGAAACTTTAAGCAATTCTACGTAACAATGAATAGGTATACTTACTCGTAACTTTGAAGATGTTATAGTACTTACTGTGAAAGAAGTTTCACTTCCTGTAACTTTATAGTAAGTTTATTATTAAAATACTTACAGCATTGTTTAAATTATTAATAATAATGTGCTGGGCAAGTATCATCTAGCCCTAAGATAAACAGAGCTGTTATGGGTACTAGATGACTGATATATTTAATACAATGAATTACATATAGACATTTTATTATACATAGAAAATACCCAGAAAACCTGGAACAAATATAATCTCGGCAGCAAGCACGTACTTTTTTATCGGATCTAAGTCAGTCAGTGCCTACTATAATATAGTTTTTTTAAACAGAATTTAGAACTATTTAGAGTTCATCTCGACTTTTGGAAGATAAGAATACATTTGAGAAACACTATCAACTCTGCGGTCTAGTTCCAAGTGATATGGAGATGGTTTTCTAGAATAAGGTTTCTCAGAGAAATCCTCAGAACTGGGAGGGGCAGCCAGCATGATTAATTACAAAGTACAATACAATACAAAAGAACGATAAAATACAAGAGATCGAGTTGGAGCACGTTCTGTTATTCAAGAAATAAAAACTATTCGTTCCCTCAAGTATAAATATTGTATTATTATTTTATTATTTACCGGATTTATTTGCCAAAATGCTGATAGATTACAAATACGTTTTCGATTTGTTTAAACTGTACCTACCTAGTATCATAGGCTGGACATGTGTGGCGTATGTCAGACCAGCAGTGGGCGACGATTACAAATACGTTTTCGATTTGTTTAAACTGTACCTACCTAGTATCATAGGCTGGACATGTGTGGCGTATGTCAGACCAGCAGTGGGCGACGATCGCCACTGACAGGACTGGACGGACGACGGCCACGTGGCAGGTCTAGGCGGAGATGGCGGGATGAGTTCAACCTATACAACAAAGAGTGGGCTCTCCTTGCTGAGGACCGAGATGAGTGGAAGAAAGGGAAGGAGGCCTTTGCTCTGCAGTGGGACACTCCGGGGAATATTAATACCTAGTTTCAGCTATATCTTAAGGTAAGACTGAGCGGAACTGCACTGCAGCAGAGGGCGCTATGGCGCTCATTGGGGGAGGCCTATGTCCAGCAGTGGACTGCTATAGGCTGATGATGATTATGATGAAATCGTATGAGGTAGGACGCATTACGCGTCAGTGGAACTGCGCGGGTTTTTTTGATGAGTTAGTCAAATTTTACGTCGAGTGCCGCGCCACGCATATGCTCTGGCTCTGACACGTTGCGGTTGCCTATTTAGCCACAGCAGGGTTAATAATATAGGAAGAGGACATAATTATAATAGAATTATAGTTATAAATTCATCCATGGTGAATTTCAACCACGGCGGTCCACCTCAACACTATCCATATGTGCGGGACATGAGTGTGTGCTAATATAGGTGTACTCTGCATTCCCTCGCAATTCTAAACACAGCTTGATCCGGCGATGCATAAAATGACTCCGTTCTAAAATGAGGACTAGATATTTGGGAGTTATTCTAGTTTCGTCCGCAGTTGACCGTGCCCGAATAAGTCTGCGACACGAAAATCAAATTCAATTATGTTTTAATCTACTATGGTGCTTTGTTTACCTAGTGGGTTTTTGTATAGTTTTAATCGTAGATTTAGTATTTACCTGGCATGTAACTTGGTAAAAATAAATATTTTTCTTTCTTTTTTTTAATTATCTCACTCTAAAACTGCAGAGTTCTAGCATTTGGTTATGCTAACTTTACGAAAACTATACGAGTTTTTGTTGTATCCCTTGCGTCTTGCAGCACAAACCTACCCCATGTGAGTTTAAGCTAGGTTCATATTGCTGTGTTGGGGTGTGTCGGGGCGCGCCAGAACGCAATCGGTTTCCTTTATTACCTATGACTAGATTCACATTAGTAGCTTGTGTTGGGGTATGGCGCGATCTGTCGCGGTGAAATCGCTCGACGTTCAGTCACGCCAGAGAGGTGGTGGGGGATCTGTCGCGCCATAACACACCACATCAATGTATATCTGCCTTACTATGTATTTTTAGTAGCAGCGATTCAATTGTTTCATAGAACTCTTTCTTCTTTGTTTAGTGACTTTTGCGAATATTGCAACAATACGATTAAAGTATTAAAATTATTTCGAGTGATTTCTTGCATTTTACCTCAGTCACTCAGCTTTACAGCAACCACCTAAAACAACCCCAAAAGACCATACGCCAGCCTCTAAGCCCGTTGCTTTTAATATGTCTATTTCATAATCATCCCAAAGCCGAAATACAAGCAGGCTGTTTTTCAAAAGCTCCACGTTCTCGGTAAGCGAACGAACGTGACTGCGCATAACAAATACCTAACTTAATTATGTCGTTCAGTCTTATGTGGGACGCTAAACGTCTTGGTGAGGAGTTCATTATTCAATAATTTACATTAATAGATACACGTGCCTTTATGGCTGGCGGAAATCTTCGTAGGCTTGAACTATTTTTTTACAAACATGCGCTGTTTTAGAACGGAGTTTGTTAACATTGTTTGTTAGCATTCACTGCGCGTCCTGCAGCTGCATAAGAGAGTTTTTATGTATCAATACAACAATACAATACAAAAAATACTTTATAGTACACCAGATACAGATCATTACAAAATACATTACATGCGACAAGTACAAATGGACCTTTGGATGGACATAATTATATGAATTTAAGAAAGGCACAAGGGGGTGTACCAATAATATAATATGAACATAATAAATAATCTAATATGAACATAACATGAATACTTAAAAACAAATAGTAAATAAATGTTGCAAATACCAAACTAAATAATATACTACTTAAATACATAAATAAATAAATAGTAAGCACCAATATTCACTATTTTGGCAGGAAAAACTCCCTGGCAAAGATACAGTTATTGTAATGGACTCTGGTAGTGCATTCCAGCATGTATCGGTGGCAATGAAAGTTGTGCACGACATAGTATTAAGATAGTATTATAACCTATAGCTTTGTATAAGATAGACAAATTAAGAAACAATAGCTATGTATGTATACCACTTTATGAATAAAATTTGCTCAATGTGCATAACGGCGCGGGACAAAGAAGTATTTGTAAACCGACACATTTGTCGAACACGTGTTCAAGTAACGGACCGAAGCTTGTACCTTCGGTCGGCCACGCGTTCTCACAAGTAACGGATCGAAGCTTTGTACCTCTGCCGCGCCCTTTCAAGTTGTAAAGAAGTTCTTTCATTTCTCGCCCGCACCCTACCCAAGCAAGATACAGTCCACTATAATTAGGCAGGAGGAACATTGGTCGCATCGAACCGGATAGAAGATCAGCGAACCTAAGAGAAAATGCCAGTCACAAGGAGCGGACAAGGAAAGGAAGAGGCTTCGCGAGTCGGCGCCGAGGAGAGCGGAGAGGGTGACCAACGACAAGCGGCGGAAGAAAAGGATCACTCCACCTCCACGTCCGCGACGGATTCTACGTGGACGCAGGAGTGTGGAGGCACCGCCACTACGTCGGCAGTCACAAGGACCGAAGCCACGAGCGACAGTGAGGACACCGGCAAGACCACCGCGAGGCCAGCGGCGGTGGCAGCGCGGTCAACTAAGGCGACCGCGCGGAAGAGGGCCGTGCTTCAAGCACAGCTCAAACTGGCGGAGTTGCGCTCCGCAGAGCTACAGATCAAGGCGAAGGCAGCCGAGGCTGTCCGTGAGCTCGCGGAGGCGCAACTGCAACAAATTCAGGATGACTCCTCGGACGAGAACGAAGTCCAGGACGAGATGGCGTCAGTGAGGGTGACATCGTGGCTACAGCAGCGGCGGGAGCCGCTGCCACCCAAGGCCACCAAGGAGGCTCCAGAGGCGCCGGGAGAGGACCAAGGAGTGCGGGAGGACCAGACAGGACATAAGTCTGGGCGGGCTACGAACCAGCCCACCGTGCAGGGGTCAACCGTCGGCGTGGAGGCGCTGGCGGCGGCGTTGTCGCAGATCGCGGCGAGAAGGGAGTCTCCAAGGTACACGCAGGAGCTACCTACTTTCGGAGGACAGGTTAGTGGTTGGCTAGTGTATCGGGCCGCATACAGAGACAGCGAACAGTCATTCTCAAACATTGAGAACGTCATGAGAATTAGGCGTAGTCTCAAGGGTGTAGCGTACGAGTCCGTGAGCAGTCTCCTCATCAGCCAACCTGAACCCAGGGCCATCATGGAGGCTCTCGAGAGGAGGTTCGGACGCCCGGAGGCACTAGTGATCGCGGAGATGGAGAAGCTACGGACATTGACCAAGGTGAGCGATAATCCTAGAGATTTGTGTATTTTCGCCGGGAAGGTAGCCAACATAGTGGCTACCGTGGAGGCCCTTGGTCGTAAAGAGTACCTACAGAACCCCGAGATGGTGCGCAGTGTCCTAGACAAGCTGACCTCGATCCTGCGCAGTAAATGGTACGATTATTTCGCCATTAAAAAGGAGGAAACACCAGAGATGGTAAGATTAGCTACCTTTTTAAACTCAGAGGCCGACAAGTGCGGAGCCTACGCACTACCGGAGGTCGCCGAAGAGGAACGAAGAGCTAAGAAAAAGATAGAGAGGACCTACGCGGCAATAGGAACGAGCAATAATAACTGTCAACACTGCCACAGGTCACATAAGCTATTAGATTGTGCGGACTTCCTAGAGGTGGACGTGGCGACCAGATGGGCAATGACTAAGAAATATGGCGTCTGTTTCCTTTGTCTCAAGGAAAAACATCGTCGCTTCAAGTGCCAAGCGAAAGCGTGCGCTAAGGAAGGCTGCGGTAAGAAACACCACATATTACTACATAGTGAACCAGTTGGGACCCAGCCAGCACCAGAGGAGCGCCGCGCAGAGATATCCGCTTGCGTCACAGGAAAAGATGCCCAACCAGGCCGCCCACGCCGAGCGTACCTAAAGATCGCACCGATAGAACTAATCGGACCTAGAGCAAAGATAAGTACCTATGCCCTACTCGATGATGGCAGTACGTGCACGTTCGTGGAGGAATCTATCACCGAGCTGCTAGGCATCGACGGCCCCACGGATACGCTGTGGATCAGAGATGCTAACGGAGGTGAAGTCAAGCACGAGCATAGTAAGACGGTGAGCATACGCATCAGAGGGAGAAACCAACGTCAGGAACACGTACTTCGCAACGCTCAGACAGTGAAGAAGCTAGACTTTACCACACAAGCCATCACGAGACACGAGATAGAAGATTGCCCACACTTACTAGATATAGCGGAGGATCTGATCTACACGAAAGCTCACCCCAAGATAGTAATAGGTCAAAACAATTGGGACCTGATAATTTCAAGAGAGGTGCGAGAGGGACGGAGAGATCTACCGGTCGCCTCACTCACACAGTTAGGTTGGGTGTTACACGGCTGCCGCCTAGACGGACGGCCACAAAAGAGCTTTTGTGGTTACGTCGGAGCAGCATTACACCCAGACAACTTTGAAGAAACAATGAAGGACTTCTTCAAACTAGAAGCGCTAGGAATAGCGCCACGAAAACAGGCGAGCGACCCGGAACAAAGAGCTCTACGAACATTGGAAGAGAAAAGTCGACGCCTGCCCGACGGTAGATTCCAGACCGGACTGCTGTGGAAGGATAACGAGGTACATCTGCTTAATAATTACAGCGATACACTGAAGCGGCTACACAGCTTAGAACGGAAGCTGGATCGAAACGTGGAACTCAAGGCCAAGTACAAAGAACGGATGGAGAACCTGCTGACTTCCGGCTATGCAGAAAGAGCAGAAGGGCCAGGCAAAGAAAACAAGACATGGTACCTACCACACTTCGCAGTCGTGACACCAACAAAACCGAAGATAAGGATGGTTCATGACGCAGCGGCTAAGTCAGCGGGTAAGAGTTTGAATGATAGGTTACTAACCGGCCCAGATCTGCTGCAGTCGCTGCCGGGAGTGGTTATGCGTTTTCGTCAACACGCATACGCCGTTTCGGCCGACATAAAGGAGATGTTCATGCAAGTGAAAATAGATCCTGCCGACAGAGACGCACTCAGGTTCCTGTGGAGAGATGACCGACGAGGCGAAGCAAAGCCGGACGAGTACCGTATGACTTCGGTGGTTTTTGGAGCTTCATCATCGCCGTGCACAGCGCTATTCATCAAGAATAAGAACGCACAGGATTACGAGAACGAGTTCCCAGCCGCCACCAAAGCTATAACTCGAAATATGTACATGGATGACTATCTTTCCAGTTACCCGACGATTCTAGAGGCGGAGAGCGTCAATCAACAGGTAGACCACGTGAACCGGCAGGCACACTTTGAGCTGCGGGGATGGACATCCAATGAGCCGCGGACCATTCAGAGCCTCGCAGCACGCACCGGAGACGCCAAGGTCGCCATCGGTGGCAGCGAGGTGGAGAAGGCGCTGGGACTCTACTGGGATGTACGCAGCGATCGGATATGCTTCCGGGTAAATGAGCGGAAGGCCCCGCCTTCCCTGATGAACGGAGGTAAGCCACCAACCAAGCGAGAGGCACTCAGCGTGATTATGTCACTATTCGATCCACTGGGACTCATTTCGCCCATCACCACGCCGGCGAAGAGACTGATGCAGGACGCATGGAAGTTCGGGACGAGCTGGGACGAGCCCCTGCCCGAAGCGCTACAAGAGAAATGGCGTGAATGGACCGAAACACTTCAAAACCTCGACAAGGTACGAATCCCTAGGTGTTACGAGATCGAACCGGCTGCCACGAGACAACTACACACATTCGTCGACGCGAGCGAGGAGGCCTACGCTGCGGCCGTGTATTGGCGGACTGCAAAGGCCAACGGCGAAGTGAGCGTGGCACTAGCGGCAGCTAAAAGTCGGGTAAATCCCTTAAAACCCGTTTCGATCCCGCGACTGGAGCTACAAGCGGCATTGCTGGGAGCGCGCCTCGCAGATACGGTAGCACGCGAGCACGACTTCGAAGCCGAGAAAAAGGTATACTGGAGCGACTCAAGGACAGCCCTAGCATGGATACGGGCCGAGCCGCGAACCTTTAAAACCTTCGTAGCTCATAGACTAGCCGAGATCGAGGACACCACGAAGAAAACCGAGTGGCGATGGGTGCCGTCAGCAGAGAACGTCGCAGACGACGCTACGAGATCCACACCGGTAAATTTTGATACTAACCACAGATGGTACACAGGACCGGCTTTCTTACGCAGAGATGAAGAAAGCTGGCCAAGAGAGACACCCACGCCGGCCGTAATCACCGGCGAGGAAAGAGAGATGTGCTACACGACTACAGTCACTCAGGTCAGTACAACGGGCCACCTTCCAGAGATACATAGATTCTCACGGTGGCTCCGATTGATAAGAGTGACAGCGAGGGTACTGCAGTTCGTGGCACTCTGCAGAGCGAAAAAGCACGAGACGGTGGCCGCACTGCGAAAGAGAACTAAGAAAAACGCAGATAGTGATCCAGACTGGAGAAAAGCGAAACACCAAAGGAAGGTTAGCGCGGAAAACAGTAGGTGCCAGAGAGAGACGGCAATAAAGTACATCGGCCTCGAAGCCCACTATCTCATCAAAGCTGAGCAGCTGTGGGTGCTGAGCAGCCAACGTGAAAGCTTCAGCGAAGAAATCGATCGCATTCACTCACATAAAGGTATATCTAAAGGAGGCAAACTATCAGCACTGAGCGTCGTCGTGGGGACGGACCAAACGCTGCGACTACGCGGGCGCATCGACAAGACGCCCGACCTAGCACCAGAGGTCGCTAGCCCGATCATCCTAGACGGTAGGCACGCCTACACTAAATTATACATACAGTACGTACACGAGAAGCTACACCACGGCGGCGCAGAGACAGTCGTGAACGAGCTGCGTCAACGATTGTGGATAATTCGAATAAGACCCATAGTAAAGGACGTTATCAAGAAGTGTATGTACTGCCGCATCAAGAAAGCGAAGCCGGGAGCTCCAGCGACTGGGGACCTGCCAGAATCCCGCCTAGCCCATCATGAGAGGGCCTTCACCCACACAGGATTAGATTACTTCGGTCCACTCGAAGTTACAGTCGGACGACATAGAGAAAAGAGATATGTAGCGCTTTTTACTTGTATGACTTCCAGGGCCATCCATCTCGAAATCGTGCCGAACCTGAGCGCTGATGCTGCCATCAACGCCCTAAGGAGATTCATCTCAAGGCGCGGGTGCCCACGCGAGCTACACAGCGACAACGCCACGTGCTTCAAGGCCGCTGACCGCGAGCTGAGAGCGGCCGCCATGGATAGCGTCGCAGACGCCGCTACAAACAAGCGGATCCAGTGGCGCTACATACCGCTAGCCGCTCCCTTCATGGGGGGCGCATGGGAGCGCATGGTGCGCTCAGTCAAGGAAGCGCTCCGTACTACCCTGCACGAGCGATACCCGAGCGACGACACGCTCACAACTCTGCTGGCGGAGGTGGAATACTCGGTCAACTCACGACCGCTGACGCACGTCGCGGTCACCCCGGATGCACCAGAAGCACTCACACCCAACCACCTACTGTTGGGCCCGAACAGCAGTGTCCCCACCCCGGGGGCATTCATCGAGAAGGATGAGCGCGCGCACGCTCTCTGGCGACGCGTGCAGTACCTAGCGGACGAGTTCTGGCGTCGGTGGATGCTGGAGTATCTACCCTTACTCCAACACCGGCGGGAGCCCCACACCGTCGGCGAGGCCCCCCAGCCCGGGGACCTCGTACTCCTCTGCGACGAAACACAACCACGCAACACTTGGCCTAGGGCTAGAGTCATATCTCTACACCCAGGGCGGGATGGAGAGACACGCGTCGTGGACGTGATCACCAGCAGTGGACGAGTCCTGCGGCGGCCCACCAAGAAGATCGTCGTGCTACCAGTGGATCGCGCGACGGCGGAGGCGCCGACGACGGCGACGGCGGGAGAAATGTGCACGACATAGTATTAAGATAGTATTATAACCTATAGCTTTGTATAAGATAGACAAATTAAGAAACAATAGCTATGTATGTATACCACTTTATGAATAAAATTTGCTCAATGTGCATAACGGCGCGGGACAAAGAAGTATTTGTAAACCGACACATTTGTCGAACACGTGTTCAAGTAACGGACCGAAGCTTGTACCTTCGGTCAACCACGCGTTCTCACAAGTAACGGATCGAAGCTTTGTACCTCTGCCGCGCCCTTTCAAGTTGTAAAGAAGTTCTTTCATTTCTCGCCCGCACCCTACCCAAGCAAGATACAGTCCACTATAATTAGGCAGGAGGAACAAAAGTGTTAAGCTAGAATTATCGGTAAGTTTATCCACCACTAGTTTTTGTCGTAATGGCTGCTTGTCTGGCAATTGAGCCGTCAATATCGTTATCAGCAGTCGATACGGAACAGACGAGTATTAAACGCGTTTTCATTTTATTTTTCCGACATCTCAAGAGTGTCGCAGCGATCGTGGTCACGATAAGCAGAGACAGTTTCCGTGACTATTGTAAATTGTTCTCATTGAGAACAGTTAAAGTTCATGATAAATCTTCTATATATAATTTAAAAAATCTGTCTATGATCTTCCATCATGGCCTGTTGCAGCGTTGGATCGCGAGGAGTGGAAGAGAAAAGGGAGGCCTTTGCCCAGCAGTGGGACAATAATCGCTAAAAATAATAATAAAAATAAATCTATGTAATGCCTATGTATCTAATCTATATATATAAAAGAAAGTCGTATTTGTTACAACACTTATAACTCGAGAACGGCTGAACCGATTTAGCTGAAAATTGGTGGAGAGGTAGCTTAGAACCAGGAGTCTAACATAGGATACTTTTTATAATTTAAATCATTTGACACATAGATTTGGACGGGGGCGAAGCCACGGGGCGCAGCTAGTGTATATTAAATACTAGTTTCGGCCCGTGGCTTCGCACGCTGTTTATATGAAAACGTTTTAAGGTTATTTCTATCCCATGTGAACTGTTTTATGGAATATAAAATAGCCTATGTTTGATTCCAGGTCTACAGCTACATCGTTTTACCGACCCGTTCAGTAGTTTTGGCGTGAAGAAATATAAACATCCATAAATCTCATCATCATCATCATCATCAGCCTATATTAGTCCACTGCTGGACAGGGCGCTATGGCGCTCATTGGGGGAGGCCTATGGCCTCCCCCAATGAGCGCCATAGCGCCCTGTCTTCAGCTTGGCGCATCCAGTATCTACCTGCAGTCTTTTGCAGGTCGTCATCCCACCTGGTCGGAGAGCGTCCTACACTATGTACGTTTACCGAGTCGTGGTCTCTTGAACTCCATCCATCTAAACTTTCGCATTTATAATATGAGTGTGGTATCTGTAGATTTTTTTACAAAAGTCTCTCTTTTTCACATATTCTCATTTCTAGTGGACAAAAGTTTTAAGTTATTAGAAAACGATATTTCTTTTGATAATAATGAATAGATAAAATTTGACTTATGTTTAGTGCCTCTTTTGTAAGCCTAAAGAAATATATTTAATTTAAATTTGAATACCTATAACTTTCATAACTAAGTAGTTAGGTATGTACCTGTAGGTACTTATTTAACCATCCTATAAACAACAATTAGCCTTAGGTTCCTAGTTCTACAATAAATTAAATATCTAACCACCAACCTCAAAGATACACTCCATACGACCCGTACTAACCTTTATAAAATGGATTCGGGTCGCAGAATTACATAAACCACGAAAGATAGACCGTTTAGAGTTTCCTGAAATCTCTTTACCTTTTAGGAAATTAACGTAACTTCCTATCTACTAGGTACATCTGATTTTATTGAAATGCATTTAAATCTATATGAATGTCTCTGGGCCTTCTGATCTCTGAAGCTCTGACCTCGTGGCGTAGTAAGCGAATTTCCGACTAAGCCAAAGGAGGCTGCAGCTTCGATTCCCATCATACTATTTCATTCGGTGACCATGACGCGAGTTTCATGATTTTTGCTCACCCAAAAAGTGCTTAACGGGCCTAAAGAAGTTTTCACTTCAAAAATACTGATATATAAAAATGTTCATAATAAAAAAAATTACAAGATCGTCCCCTTCAGGTCCAGAATCACCTCCTTTCGACTTAGTACACATTTTAAGTGGCACCCTGTATATATGATAAGCAAGGCGGTTTATTACAGATTTTTTCCCATGCAGGAAAGGTAAAAATCCGTCAACTTAAAACAGTTGCAAAGCAGTGCTCTTTTTCACTCTGATTTATGTAAAGACAAAAACACACGACTTTTAGCGTAGGTTTATGTGTAACAGAGTTAGCGTGTATTACACGCTTACTTACTCTGTTGCTCGCACTCTTGAAATGTTTTTCCCAGCCGATCCGGGCTAAAACCTTCAGCAACCGATTATTATTAAAACCATCAATAACATCAAACGACGAGGCAACTTTCTGAATCCTTGATGGATAGCATAATTTGTATCGTTTATTATTTTTATAAAGGCGTTTTGCATCGTTCCTTACTCGGGAGTTACCTCGACTTTACCCATTTACATTCTAAATTTGGGTATTAAGCACTGTGCAATATTCTTTTGTTACATAAATATTGTTTATCTTGCCTGTCTACGGAAAGAAAAGGTTACCTACCTACCTACCTACTACACGTTAACAGTTTATGAAGATACAGACTGAAGTGGGTTGGTACTAGCTAAGATTGCGCTATACTCGTATGTATAGGATAAAACTTATTATACAGTTAAATAATTAATGAACGATAACAATTAAATTATTAAAACTACGAGTATAACTATGGTTATCAACACAAAACTCAAATCATGGTAAATATCCTGTTTTGAATTACTTTTACGATAAGAATTTGTACAAATAAGTACCCATTTATATATATTTTTTATAGTTTAATTGAAGTGTTATTTAATTATGTAACACTATTTATTAATTAACTAAGTTTTATTATCATCTTAATATTTACTGAACTTCACTCTCCCGGGTTCGAACAACATCTTTGCCTTGATATAGAGGTAGCGCAGATAACAAAGGCGACCACGCTACATTTCCATCTTGTTGGGTATCTACAAAGCGGAATTATTCAAGAAGTCCTAAAGGAGTTGAAGGGACCAGGACAACTCAATTGTGTAACAGAGTAAAGACGGGACCCGGCCTTTTACGGCCTATATTATTGAGCTATAAACCATAAAGGCTCCCTTTGTAAACACTGAGATAAAACACAGGCGCCTGCTAAATCATATTTTAGTTGCTTACAGAGATGTAGGTAGGCACTTATTTAGGCTTTTGATTTTATAATCACGGTGCTATCGCAAAATACTAAAAATATAGATATATTAAAATTTCAATAAACTGGATCTCCCAGGGAATAGAGCTCGGGATACACTCATAAAATGCTCGTCGGTACTGCTGAAACAGTTTATAAGGTTTAGAAAATAACTATGCTAGAGTCACTTATATAACGAGATATTTACCATGATTTGTTTCCAATATTTCGGCACATCATCAGCCTTTGTTAGTCCACAACTGGACATAGGTCTCCCCTAATAAGCGCCACAGCGCCCTGTCTTCAGCTTGACGCATCCAGCATCTACCTGCAGTCTTTCGCAGGTCGTCATGCTAACTGGTCGGAGGGCGTCCTACACTATGTTTACCGAGTTGTGGTCTCCATTTCGGCATAGATTAATGCAAATCATAAATATCCCGTTATAAGTGACTTTTGTGTTAATAACCATGCTAGTTTTAAAAGCTTTAACTATGCTGGAGATTACAATAAGTTCCCGGCAGTCGACCAGTTGACTAAACACTGTCGGCTACTTTGCCGTCAATATTGACCCACTGAAATGTTGCACCAAGTTGTGTAGAGTCCATTAAGCAATACCCAGAAATATTTGCATAGAAAAGTTTCAACTTATGTCAACAGAAGAAAATAAATGATAGAAATAAAAGAAGAGACGTAGGCATACTTATTCGGTGGCTGTGAAGATACTCTCAGACTGAATCTTCAGCGAGCTTCGTATACGGTTTTTTAACTGAAGAAAGAGTAGAAAGTACCTTCTATGTTAGGCTCTATGTATTTTTTTATGTATGTTCATCGATTTCTCCGTCAATTATGGACCAATTTGCAAAATTCTTACGCTATTGAATGGAGAATGATCTCGAGGTGGCTACGTTTTTTTTTATTTCTGAGTGATACTAAGACATTTGAAGCCGCAGTTTAGTTTTATCTAAACTAGCGGACCATCCCGGCTTCGCACGGTTTTAGTACGGATCCCTTACTTTTTGAAAATATAATATAGCCTATATTTACCGAGGATAGTGTAGCTTCCCAACGGTGAAAGAATTCAAATCGGTCCAGTAGTTTTGAGCCTATTCATTACAAACAAACAAACAAAAAATCAAACATTTCCTCTTTATAATATAAATTAGCAACCCAAAGCAATCAGTTCAATTCAATAAATGCCTCCTGGAATCGTTTCCTCGTGTCTGCTGCAGTAATTCAAAGCTAACTCGAAAGCCCATAACAAATACAAACTAATCATAGGCCGCCAATTGGGCTGGTCGAGAAAGAGGTTAATTTTCCCAATCGCAGAAGCGAATTTGATTTCATGATACGCAGAAAGCAGTGTCTTGTTTTACCGTTTCTACCAAATACAACATCCAGCCAAACTCAATATACAGGATTACTGGTTATTTGACTTATTCCTGCTATAAGGTTATAGGGATAGGGAGGTTATTCGCTTTGAACTTGACCATAATCTTCTATTGATAAATATATCCAGCAAATCATTAGTTTAATTATTGACCAATTTTATGCTATTGGAATCTTAGTAAACGTGACAAAACTCTATGATAAAGTTCAATACAACATTCTTTAAAAAATAATTATGTAGGTTTTCGCAGTACAACACACTCATGTTTCAAATCTTACTGATACAACTGATAGTTACGACTACGATGAAGTATAAAATTTCACGAAAAAATGGAAAAATAGACATGGATAGGTCAATGCCCATAAAATTAAATAATTCAATAGCCCAAGGAAGCGTTCTTGGATTAATTGTTTTTAATAAACAGGGAGGTAGGGGAAAAGTTCAAAAGGATAATTTTTCCATACTAAGTGTATATAAATAAATAATGTTGGACAATCCACACAGTATATCTAGCCCCAAGCTAAGCAGAGATGTTAATATCCTATCATCATTATCATCATCATCTGACATCGATACATAGGCCTCCCCCAATGAGCGCCATATCGCCCTGTCTTCAGCTTGCCGCATCCAGCATCTGCCTGCAGTCCTATCGTGTAACCAAATTCAGAGCCATGAGCTGGTTTTGTAAAAACAGGCGAGATTAACCTGTTTCCCATAAAACGGAGGCCTGTCGGTGGTTACTGCCACCCCACCAATTAGCTTTTACTGCCCTTGTGGTCCGATAACTGCTGCCCGGGAGTTACCTATCGGCCGATCCGAGTGTTACGTCCTAGTAAACACCCTGTATACAGGGTGAAACTGTTCTGATTGAGATTGAGATAATTCCTTGTGCTTTGGTGGATAATTGAAATTGTTTGGCAGTGGTAGTTGTAGGTGTTTGTTTCTTGAGTTATGGAGTCTAATTCGTAGTGAATATTTGCTTACTAATTTAATTTAAACGTGGCGTGGTTTTTGTATGTTCTTGGCGGTGACTCACCTATCGAATAAAAAATTGCGAACTGTGTGTGAATTAAGTCATTCATACAAAACTGTCTGTGTGAGTAGGTACCAAGCACTAGTTTTATTCTTAAATAAAAAATGGGTTTATAATATTATTATTATGGGAAAACGGTCGCTTACTTTCAAATAACGAATAGTTTTTATACGGTGATATTCTAAATTAAAAGTGGTTAAAGTAAGCCTTCTCTACAGGATTACCCACAAGTTTTATTAAACGAAAAACTCCAGCATCTTAGAATTTCCACGAACATTTTTCGCTATAACGAATATTCCAGAAAATGCGCTTGATCCAGGGAATATTTGCAGAAGAAAGCAACTAAATTTAAGAGAACCTTACAAGATTTAGAGCTATATGACGACAAAAGCAGCGGATCTGAGCGGGAGTGGGCGGCGGCGCCGGGATGAAATATATCCAGCACTTGCCAAATACTCGGGTTGGAATGAAATTTGTCACGATTTACCTGAATGGATGGTATCAATTCACCAAGCAAAGTTTATCTTCGTCTTGAACGGTTGAATACACCAAAAATAACCCACTTTTGTCAGTATTTTTTCTTAAAAATATCCACATAAAAAGCTTCAAAACAAAAATATTTTTTAAATAAATCATATTTAGGTAAAATATGATTTATTTAAAAAATATTTTTAATAATGCATTATTATAAAAAAAAGAGAGGATTGGAGGAATGGGAGGCCTTTGCCCTGCAGTGGGTACCCGCGTATATTTCGGCCATTTTAAATTTTTGGCTCTAAAGCGACAAACAATTCAAACCTTTTTATTCGGTTCCTCGTAACTTACGTAGACTTGGCTTTCATTTGTTTATGTGTTTTTTTAAATAATAAAATTTAAATGTATCTTTATCTTTAATTTATTACCTATTATTTATATCACTCCTTTTATTAAAAATGTCGTTATAAAATATGTTTTCAATTTATTAAAAACATTAAGAATGGCTCCGATAATATCACCATGAAAAGCTGCTCTTTTAAGAACTGGTTTTTATCCAGCTGAAGTGGGCAAAGGACTAGTTGCCTTCATTCTCAGGAACTCAATATAAAAGCTGTAAAGCTATTTTATGACGCAACGTTTGACTTTAGCGAGGAACTTACAATCGCTTTTGAGAGACGCTAACTTGATCGAATCAACATTGTAAAAGGAGATGTCGTCTTTGAACTTTTGAAAATACTTAACCAATCGTACAACTACGTACATAGGTACCCAAAAAAAATAGTACTAGATATTTTGATACTAACACTTTCTGTTATTTGAAAATTATAAAACTTTCTAACTTCTCGATTACATGATTATTAATTAGTTTTACTTCTTTATACTTAAGTAGGTATGTACCAAAACTTGTTCGGTTGTTCGAAGTTTTATTTAACAAAATTAAGTAAACTTTAAGATGTTTACTCAGATATGTGAAATGTAATTTCTTGTGAGAAATAAATATTCTTTAAACCTAATAATGATGAAACCTATGAATGATTTATGAAAAAATTTTTTATGTCAAAAATAGTAGGTATACCTTAAGTTCTTTTATTAATATTGTTAACATTAGTGTTTTAGAAAAATAAAGCTCTTTTTATTTTTATTTTTTTAATAATAAATAAACAATCCATTACATTGTATTGGCGACCGATGTGGCGCGGTGGGCGAAGGTCCGCCTGCGACACAGGAGGTTGCGGGTTCGATTCCCGCCTCGGAACAATTGTGTGCACGATCTGCAGATATTTGTTCCGGGTGTTCTGGTCGTTTTCTATGTATAATAAAAATATCTATTTATGTAATGTATTGTATTATGTATATCAGTTATCTAGTACCCATAACACAAGCTCTGCTTACCATGGGGCTAGATAATGCTGTGTGAATTGTCCAGCATTATTTATTTATTTATGTATTAGTAGTTAAGAGCCCTATTCGTTACATATAATTTTAGTCTTACAATTGTGCTTTTTTATCAGTGAAGTGATCGCCGTACTTACTTAGTGATAAGGTTATGAAAAATCTGGCGCGGTTGTCCTTTGTTTTCCATGCTGACGTCACCAGGCCTCCAGGCCTATTGTTTTTCGTATATATATATACTAAAAACCATAGGGAATCACACCATATTTTAAGATTGTACCTACATGGGTATGCCGCTCCTTTAGTTATGAAGTAAAATAAACTGGCTGTAACTTTTTTCCTTGATATTTATTACTTGGGAACTTGTTTCTCTGAACTTTCACGTGTAGTTTACTGTAGGGCATCGGTTCGATTACATTCCTTAGCTTATTAGGTAGGTGTGTATTTATTTTTGTTCAAGAAAAACCCATTGGCAAATCCAGGATTCGAAACGAAAATCCTCTCCAAATAAACTCCTCGACTTTCCCGTCTCATACTGAGATTTGACGAGGGCTAATTACATTCCTTTGTTCCCTAATAAATGTAGTAATGCTCCATTATGATATTTATTTACTGTTTACAGAGCCCGTTTCGTTTTCCTGTTGCGATAACAAAACTCTTGTCGCAGAAGATAGAAATAAACATAAATGTGAAGTTAAGGAACGGGACATTTTCTGAAGCCGAGGACCAACTTTGTTTAAGAGTAATGAAGTGTTTTTGTAACTTATTTAAACACTGCTCTGCTTTGAAAAGAATCAAGAAAACATTACTCGTATGAATTTAACAATTAGTAGATAACACGAATTAGAAACCAATGATTTTAAATTAGGTACTATAAGAAAAATGATAAAACTAATTTCCTTCATCGCATTTATACCAGGTATGGTAGGTATATATGTTAAATGCTCGCAGGATTGTTTTCCGTTTTTTGATACCGTTTTTCTATAGGTACTGATGTCACAAATTTAATAATTAAAACTAGTAATGAAAAATAAAAACGGATCGCGCTAGCTTTATGTATATAATATAATACGAGTACTTAAGTCATTAATTTCACATCATAGAAAAGAAAGAGATCTTATTTAACTTATTCTGCGGTCCATAGTTATCTATATACAATGTGTATTGTCGAACCTTGATCAAACGAGATGTGCGGATACACGACATATATTTATCGATAATAGTTTGATCAAGGTTCGACAATACATATTGTATAACCTAAAACTAACGTGCAAAACACTTTATTTGTGATAACAGCGACGAGCGACGTGTGGGTGAAGCAATCAGGGTTTCAGCTGACATGACGACACGCTACGGCGACGGTGATCGCTTGCAGGCGGCTAGTAAACTACGTATGTATATAAAGGTTAGGGGTTCTCATTGATCGAAATCTGTTGTGGGGACCGCAGATATCTGAAATCAGCCGTAGGATGTTTGCTTCCGCTCTTCTCTATAACATTCTATTTCTGGCCTCTGCACCCCCTTATCTCAAAGAGCGTTTCACCTTTATTTATCTTTCTCACACTCTTTCTCTGCGCTCTTCGGCAACCCTTATGCTTCAAGTACCAGCTCACTCTACTTCTTTTTTCGCCTATTCCTTTACTGCCCGGGCTGTTCAACTATGGAACGCATTACCAGTTTCGGTGAGGCGTGCTAAGTCGCTACCAATCTTTAAAACTATGTTAAAGGAGCACTATTTGTCCTGCTGTCACTAATGCATAACTGAGTCCCTAGTATATAGTATACAGGGTTATTGGTAATTCGACGTATTCCCGTTAGGACGTGATAGGGGTGACTAATTGCGATAATTTTCACCCCCATGTGCATCATGCAAAAGTGAACCATTTTTAAGTTATCATGTTTTTTAGCTTATTTCAAAATAAGTCAAAAGTGCTACCTCAAAAATTGATTTAAAAAAAACTATCCATTTAAATCAATTTTTGTCTTCTGATTTATAAAAACGAATAAACACTGGTTATTTATTAATATGAAAACAACAATGATCGCTCCAAATTTAAAAATGCGAGATGAAAAACGATATTATTTCATTATTCATTGAGATTTTTTTCCACTAAAATGCCTTAAAAACTAAAAAAAACTATATGCAACTTGGCTTGCGTTTTCGTAGCTTTATTATTTTAATACACATTATAAAATAGATAAATTCAATGGAATGGAGAGGAATGGTCTCTACTCTACCACTCACATCTATGGTCTCATCAATATTAATATCCAATGGTTCTATCGTCTATCCAAATACTACTTAAACATATTCTTTGTAAAAAAGCTTATTACAAAATATCAGATTACTTAGAAGATAAAAAAGCTTGGAACGAGTTTTGCTCCAACTCAAAATCTACCAACTTACAGATAAGCAAATCAAATGTACTAGACACATAAGTTATTTACATACTTGTGGTTTCTTGTCACTTCTTCCACTAGTCGACAAAAAATTGAAGTGAACTATAAAATATGACGTGTCTAAGTGCTTATTTGTAAGCTTAAAGAAATAAAAAACTTTTCATTTTCATTTTCATTTTCACTATACATATAACCTAAAATAACCATTTAAATTCGCCCAATATGTTTCAACCAAAAATCTTCCGCAAATCACAGACTCTGAACTGTACGGAATATATTCTTCCATGCTCCAAAAGCGGCCGCAATAAGTGGAATATAATAGTCCGGAAGGGTGTTCTTGGGCTAATATTTTTCGGTAATGCGTCGCCAAGTCCGCGGGCGCCTCCTCGATGCTGTCGTAGCGAAGGCGAGTAGCGATAATTTTACGAAAATGGCCGCTTGTCGACACCAGAAACTCGCTACGAGCCCCGCTGAAATAATAACCGCATTATGATTTTAGACAAGGCACCGCTTAGAGTGCTTTAAGGTGACTCCGGCTGCCTTTGTTGGCTATGGTCACTGAAACATTAATAAGGATTATGGGATTTAACTGTTAGAAAAAGAAAATGGGTTGATTTGAATATATGCTTTATATAATATGTATATATTTATGTGTTTTTAGTAAGAAGGTATTTGTATGTAAGATTTTATAAATGATTTGAATCTTGTAATTTGTCTTAGGTACATAATAATGCTCACAGATCCCCATGTTCAATCCAACGATCTTATCCATCGCTCTTGATTGATTAGACCGTCAAATTATCATTAATTTAAATTTCTTATTTATTTAAGGATTTTCATGAAAAACATCTCATATTTCAGTTTAGTATACGAAAAGTCTGTCTGTTACATTTTAAAAACAATCATCACCTACAAATATTGCGATAAGTAATTATAAATAATAATAACTGCATGCGCATGCGGCGCCCGACTACCGGCGGCCGATTCACACCGGAATGGCAGCGGCCGGCAGCGACGCGACGCGCGACGAGCACTTTCTGTGAGAAATAATTTGAAACTTTATCTACATACCTACTTAAGACTAGTATCGTTTGAAAAGCTTGAAAAGGATGCGTGACCGCCCGCACCGCCACTTTTTTTAGCGACTTGCTGAACTACAACCGAGAGGCGGCCGCCTGAAAATGAATTGACGTAAAGGAATCTTACGGAATTAATTATTAATTAATAACCCTAAAACTAGCTGATTTGATTCATATTGTTTTTAATTCACAACATTCTTCATTTGTTGACAAACAATCGACCTTCACTCGGACCGTGTACGATCTAAATACAGATGACGAATTACATTCCGCATATTTCCAAAGTTTAATAACAAAGCTAAACAAGTACAAAGTAGATACCGCATCGATGCTATTAAAACAACAAAGAAATTAATTTCCTTCGTCTCGGCTTTCAGAAATAATTATTTGAAAACAGATTGCGCCTGTCACTAGAAAATTCGCTATGTTGGTACTCGCAGACTTGGGA
This sequence comes from Eupithecia dodoneata, assembly GCA_947044415.1. Lineage (NCBI taxonomy): Eukaryota > Metazoa > Arthropoda > Insecta > Lepidoptera > Geometridae > Eupithecia > Eupithecia dodoneata. Next base: position 11,449,921 of record OX345664.1, on the reverse strand, counting down.
CAGTTTCCCCTAAAATTGAATTTGTATTTTTATGAGATGGATAACATTTTGGTGAGTTTTTCGTTTGAGATAATGCCTCAAATGAATAAGATTAGAAAATAATACGGGCTTGTTTGATTTAAAATAAAATCTTCTTTCATCATAAAATGAAATGGTACACTTGTTAATGGAGCTGTTGATTCGTTGGTGATGCGTTGGCGATATCGAGCGTTATCAATTGAGAAAGGCTGCAAAGATTTTGGTGGGATTTTGTAAGCGATAAATAAACAGTCTTCATTTCATTTCATATATTCCATCGTAGTTAGGCACAGGCTACACTTGATTCCCTTATAATGTAATTTACTATCATACGAGTACCTATTATTGATATAACACAAGTTTTTGTGTATGAAGGAAACACCATAAGGGATTGTATGGAGAATAATACTCACGTCAATAATTATAATAATAAAGCAAATTATATAAATACACAGTATATATATAATTATAATATAATTCAGAGCACAGAGTCAAAATTTTAGAGAAAGATACATCTTGTAGCGGAATTCCAGAAATTTTCATGAACAACTACCAATGCCTATATGTGCGTCCAAGGGTGATTTTATAAATTACCCCGGTGTGGAGCCGTGTACACAAGTTAATGAGATTTCAGACAGAAGTTTTTGAATTCAATTTCAATTTGTTATCCTACCCTTCAAGACCACGGCCCCTACCATGTGCCACGACTCTGTAAGATCTGTTAATAGTGTCTGTAATACAATCTTGTGAATTAAGGGATGTCACATCATCACATCACACATCATCAGCCTATAGTAGTTCACTGCTGGACATAGGCCTCCCCCAATGAGCGCCATAGCGCCCTGTCTTCAGCTTGACGCATCCAGCATCTACCTGCAGTCTTTCGCAGGTCGTCATCCCACCTGGTCGGAGGGCGTCCTACACTACGTTTACCGAGTCGTGGTCTCCACTCAAGAACACGTGTGCCCCAGCGGCCGTCAGTTCTTCGCGAGATATGCCCACTGCCACATCAGCTTGCTAATTCTTTGAGCTATGTCGATAACCTTGGTTCAATTGGTAGTGAAATAAGGGATGTATACCGAATTTATTATATATATTTATGGGTACACAAGTCGCGAAATCGTCGGTAGGCAAGGCCTAAATGTATGCTATCTCACCAGACATAATGCTTATCAGGGGGAGGTCTGCGTCCAGCAGTGGACCAATATAGGCTGTCAGAATAAGGAATGTGCGAAAGGACGCATTACCTTCTAATGCATAATGTTTCATTCCTAAAACGATACCGTAAAACAATGTTAACATACCTGTAGCCCAAGGTTTATTTATGTTATTATAGAAAAAATATTAAGTGTATTTTTTCCATAATTTGAATTCAACTTTTTTATAACCAAACTTTGTTAGAACGGGCTTTTTTTAGAGTTTTCTTTCTCAGTACATCATTTTTTTCGCCCATGCTTGGGCTAAAATCAGTGTTGAAGTACGAAAGTTTAGAAGGTTGTATTATTCATGTGTATACGTTTTTACGGTTTCGGATGTAATATACAAACATAGACAAAAACGAGATAAATACTAATGATATTATCTTTAGTTTTGGATGGTCAACATCAAACAGTGTAGTAGTTACTTCCACGTTAGTATAGGAAGATGAGCGACTTGTTTAACCTTAAGGGTCCGGTAACTAACTCCTCGGTCCTCGCTTGCAAAAACCGCTCTGAATATCGCTGTCCCTGTTTAACCCTTGTGCCGCGCCCCATGCGTGCGCGGTATTAGCCGTTCAAAATTTGATTTGTTTCGTAATAGCAAAAATTATGACTGAAAACTTTTTGTATTCTTCACAAAGTATTATTATTCTGTAACTAGACAATATAAGCTATGTTCCTTAATAAATAAAACGTAAGATATTTATGTTTTTAATACGAAACAAATAGCAAGAAAACTTGTCCATTTTCGCATAAAAATGTGCAATATGCGATTGACTTTCATTTAATTTTAGGTAAGTATTTTGAAAAAAAAAACTAGTTAGGAACCTAGATAAATACTATTCAAATACAAATAATACAATATTATAGTGGAAATATGCTTGAATTGGAAATTTTGGTATTACGTTTGTATGAAGAATTCGTCCCTCCGGAGGCCCCTTAAGACATAATGATGTTATAACTTTCCACTAGCACAACGCGCTAATTTAGAGAAATCTCAACTCATAGATTCGTCAAATAGCAATATATTCCAAAGAACCAACTTGAAAACTAACAACCTAAAAAGGTAAAGGTTTCTTGTTTGTTGCTTTACTTTACCTTAAAAAGATTGAAGTGAACAAAAATCAAAGAGATCACTTTATTTCCTAGTTTTACTTGTGTAATTTGAATTTTGAGACGTGTCCAAAAATGCAGTGAAGTCTAAAGGAAAGAAAGCACTTTGATATTTCTATATTTAAACCGCGACTACCTTAGAGTACATATTCCCGTTCCTCATCTGACTTCACCCAGCCTCAGAGTCAGGGCCGGGCTAACGCGCCTAAACAAACAGAACAGAAAATCCCGAATAACTCACACGCTTTATACAGGATGAGCTAATCAAAACCAGTTGGGATGGCTACGCATGAATAATTTGACCATACAATTTGGGATGTTAAATCTAAAGTTCCAGATTCAATTTCGATACAACTTTTTGTGGGATAACGAAGGGTGGTGTGCGACTGTATTGACGTAGTGGTGCGTAGACATGTCGATGGAGGCGGTTCTGAACTGCTATTTGTGTACCGTAGCCATCTAACACATGTATTTCCATTGTATTATATAAGGTGTAATAATATGTGGAAAGATTTGGGGGAGGCCTTTGCCCAGCAGTGGGACAAAACAGGCTAAATAAAAAATAAAATAAAATATGTGTAATGGTGCGTAATATAAATGAGTCACATAATGATTCACGACGAACTTTTGGAATAAGATTCAGGGATGTATTTTGACTCATTGAACTAGGAAAAGATTTTTTTTATCCTACGTGCACGAGTCAAAATCAGTCAAAAATATTATTACAATAGATATTTGCATGGAATCATTTTTAAGATAATGTGAATGTTATTCTTAAGGACTTTACTTCCAAAAAAGGAAAATTATGGACGTGGGGTAGTTGTATTGTATGGTATTGTATGGGAACAGTTAAGTTGTTAATAATAGAAATTTATTTCAGGTCCTAAAAAGAAACCCATAGGTTATCTATATCTATATATATATAAGAAAGTCGTGTTTGTTACAACACTTATAACTCAAGAACGGCTGAACCGATTTGACTGAAAATTGGTGAGAAGGTAGGTTAGAACCAGGAGTCTAACATAGGGTATTAAAAAAAACATTTGACAAATCGATTTCCACGGGGGCGAAGCCGCGGGGCGCAGCTAGTATATTATATAAAAAAAGTCTTGTTAGTTACACTATTTATAACTCAAGAACGGCTGAACCGATTTAGCTGAAAATTGGTAGAGAGGTAGCTTAGAACTAGGAGTCTAACATAGGATACTTTAATTTAAACCATTTGGACACATGGATTACCACGGGGGCGAAGCCGCGGGGCGCAGCTAGTTTATAAATAAATTAAAGTAAACATTAAAATAGAAATAGACCTACTTACGGTTCCCACTCTGGTGCACAGAGAGCCAGAACCTGTACATAGGGCTACATATGTTGTTAGCCATACAACTGAGGATGCCATTTTAGACCGTCTTCACCTTTAAAACTATGTATCCTTGATTATTGATAAATATATTATTAAATTTGTTCAATAATCAAGGATAAGTCCCTATTCATAGATTTCAGATTTCACAAATTTTATTTATTTAGGCTTACAAAATAAGCACTTAGATAAGTCAAGTTATGTAATATACTATGTAGTTTAATATCAAATAAGAAATATGGTGGTTTTGATTTTATCTTCCCTTCAATTTCAGGGCCTACCTTCACAGGCGTATGACTCACTTTCGTGAGTCAATAAAAAAAATCACTTCCACTCAGCATCACCTAGCCCCAAGCTTACCAGAGCTTGTGTCATGGGTACTAGATGACTGATATATTTACATAATAGAATAAATAACAGATATTTTTTTATTTATAAATAGAAAACGACCATTTCTGACAGGAAAAACGGTAAGTGTGCAATATAGAATTTTCTACCTATATATCCTGGTTCCTGTAAGCAAATTCATTTTTGTCCGTGCGTTCATGTGGTCGCGTCTAACACAATCATTTCTCAATCGAATATGGCTGAAGCTGTGGCCGAAGTATGAATTATGGTCGGAACAGAGAGTGCCTATTAGGATCCACCACTGCGACCAATTTACTAAACCAACATGAACCATTGTGGGTGGCTAGGCTATCTCGCATTACCTCTCTGCTACCTCTGACCACATTTTCACTGGAACACATTAAACTACTGGCTACGGAATTGTAATTTAATGAATATTTGGTTTGTTATATATATATGTAGGCAACGTAAATATTTGGTTTCATTTACCTATCAGCACCGTTGAAGTGGAAAAACTTACTTAATAATAAAATCGTATTTAAATAAATAATGCTGGAAAATTCACACAGCATTATCTAGCCCCATGCTAAGCAGAGCTTGTGTTATGAGTACTAGATTACTGATATACATACATAATGCAATACATGACATAGATCGATATTTTTATTACACATAGAAAACGAACAGAACAAATATCGACATAATCGTAAACATTTGTCTCAAGGCGGGAATCAAACTCGCAACATCTTGCGTTGCAGGCGTACCTTCGCCCACCGCGACAGAGGTCGTCAAATCTCGCGAGCCATTCTCTAGCTGATGACGACGATGATGTCAGCCATCTTGGATTTGGAAATGGACATCTTTTTCGTAATCTACACTGTCGCGTTTATCGAAAACGATACCCTTACTAGTGTTTGTGCATAACACAGCGCGCGGCTATTCTGGATTACCCTCCTAGACAGAATCTTCCAGCAGAAATTTTATTCGCCTACCAGCAGCCCTTCTTTTTACCCGACTAAAAAAAGGTTCTCGATTTGACTGTATTTTTTTTTCTTTTGTTTGTTACCTTAGAACTTACGACTGGGTGAACCGATTTTGATGATGCTATTTTCATTTGAAAGCTCCCCCGGGACCACACGAGAAGCACCACGTGTGGTCCCATTCTCTATGGCCCAGTTCTGACAATGGTTTCTTTGAAAAAAGCATATACCTAAGTCTTAAATTTACATTATGTGAAAAATGGACGAATAACTCAATATCACATGAGAAAAAATTTATTTTACCAATAAATTGTATTTCTGTATTTCACGCCAACCGATTTCGATGATTCTATTTTTAAAACTAAGTTTTGAAGAAACCTATTTCCATTATTAGGATTTGAAATAAATTTATAGTTATTCAAAACGATATCTCTCATATTACCGGCCCACTGCCACTCCAGCTTGCTAATTCTCAGAGCTATGTCAATAACGTTGGTTCTCTGTCGGATGTATTCGTTACGAATCCTATCCTTCAGAGAAACTCCGCATCTCTAATTAATTATTATAACTTATTTTTTAAACGGTCTTAAGTACTAAGTACATTAATAATTTTACTACAGCTTCAGGCGCCGGCAGCCGTCTTTTTTAGTCTAATTTTAAGTTAAAAAACTATATAGAAGCTTTCAACACGCCCCGCGCAAGTCTTTGTCAACTTGAATCTTGAACTTTTCTTTCTGAAAAGTTAAGCGTTCGTTCCCACAAACAAAATTAATTACTTTGGAAGCTCCCCACTCATTACTGCGTAGCGTCTACAAGGATTCAAAATAGCGTTACGAACTTTAACGGATGTTATTCGTATTTAGGGTTCCGTATCTCATAAGGAAAAAGGAACAAGTCGATATGAGTGCTTTATAGCTATAGTGAGCAACCCTTCATGCGCGGTATTTATTTCTTTGACATTCTGCTATTGTGCCAAGAAACTCTATCACGGCGCTGAGTGTAATATATTTATAAAGTTTTTTACTAAATCATTATCTATTTCTATAAAGTTCAATGCTTATGGACTAAAAATGTCCAGAATAAACCTAACAGAAATAGGGTAGCAGCCTTCTTTTGTGTACTTTATTACTTTTATACGCATTCACTGCCTAGCCATGGTGCGTGGTCGGACGGGGAATCCCGCCGCTGCTGCTACGAAGTATTGTTTTAATTCTGTAAGTAAGTTTAATTGTGCGTAGTGTCTAATAAATATTTTTCTTTCTTTTTTTCAAATAACATCGATGTATCGTGTTGTGTGTGACGTTTTGTTAACGGCGCCGGTGGACAAACGGCGACGTCCGTTATTTCGCGGTGCCGTCTCAAACAGCGTCTTCGTTTAACGATTGCCACATGTTTGAAACAATCTGCGCAAAACTCGTATGACACTTAGACATGAGTGCGTAGCCTTCATGAGTAAATTTATGAGGAAGCAGCACCGTTTCAACGTGGAATAAGTCAGGAAGCAATAAATTAATTACTAGCTCGTGATAGAGACATCAATTATGGATAGACTTGTTATTGTATCCATATTTATAAAATATATTAGAAAGTTACTCTGAGTATGTTACCGAAACATTAATGCCTATGAATTGAATGAATGAATGAATGAACATTTCAGTGTTACTATTGGATAGCAATACCTACAACTAAATGTTTTTACAAAAAATCAAATCAATAATACGATTATATTTAATATTATATTTGATTATTTTTAAAATATATTTTTTTCTTATGTATCTGTTTTTATTTAGTGCGCTATAAAGAGTAATTGTATTGTATTGTTAATTATGTACTTATAAATTAATTGCTTACAATTTTCAATCGTCCGCTTCCTAAATCTTTCCCTCTAAAATTATCAAAACTCTGTTTCCATTGTTCACCAAATACATAGAAATGGCCGCCAAAGTGGAGCTGGAATCAGTTTATCGCAGTCTTCGGCACCTCGGCACTAGATTCGCTTATCATTTGGAGAGGCGCCAATTGTCTTACCAAGTACTACCGATTCACCCGATTGTATTCTGTTCTACAATCCAAGATATTTGTTGTAAACAAAGGCACTCCCAGGCACTCCTTCTGTTTAGTGACTAAGTATGTCAATTTTAGTTCTTAAGAGCAGTGGTATTTTTTTATAAATAAATAAATAAATACAATAATAGATAACAAGAAGGTCATTTACATTGAAGACAACCAATAAGAAGAAGTAACTGGTTCAAAAAGCATAGTTGCACGTTCAGTGAGAAAGGTGCAAATTCGAGATGACGAGACACGAATGAAAATTAAATGATGAATGAAAACTGTCAAACTTTTGCAATTTGCTCCGTTAGCGCTGCTGATGACGTAATAATAAATATATTTTGCACAATATATCTTGGATTGTGTAACCCTATGTTTACAAATCGAGAATAATAAATAAATAATGCTGGACAATCCACACTGCATCATCTGGCCCCATGGTAAGCAGAGCTTGTGTTATTGGTACGAGATGACTGCTAAACATAATATACATTACAGATAGATATTTTTTATTATACACAGAAAATTCCTACAGCACCCGTAACAAATATTTTCGTACAAACATTTGTCCCAAGGCGGTAATCGAATCCGCAACGTCTTGTGCCGCAAACGGGCCTTCGTCCGCAGCGCCGCCACATCGATCGTCGTCGTAGAAATATCAACGCAGATTAGCGCGGATGTTAGATGTTGTAAGAACCGACAAAGGAAATCTACGAGAGGCAAGGCAGGAGCTTCCTTCAGTGTATTTTACACATTTGTACACCCCGGGCTAATATAAATAAATAAATAAAAGTGGTAGTGGGCCGGCTATATCTCGCGAAGAACCGACGGCCGCTGGGGCAAACGTGTTCTTGAGTGGAGACCACGATTCGGTAAACGTAGTGTAGGACACCCTCCGACCAGGTGGGATGACGACCTGCGAAAGACTGCAGGTAGATGCTGGATGCGGCAAGCTGAAGACAGGGCGCTATGGCGCTCATTGGGGGAGGCCTATGTCCAGCAGTGGACTAATATAGGCTGATGATGATGATGATGTGTGCTATAAAGATGAATGTTTACTAAAAATAAATAAAATATTAGAACCAAGTATAGTTTAGTTTAGATTGTCGCGGAACACCAGTCCCAAAGTCGGAACCAATGGCGGCGTTGAATTAATCGCGGTAGAGGTAATCGTTTTCGATGTGGTAGGGGATTGGGTTGTTTCAATAGTAGGTAGACAGTTTTGTTGTAATTTTGAGTGTGGCTTGCTGATTTTTAAATAAATTTACTGCTAAGATAATAAATAAATAAAATAAATAAATAATGCTGGACAATTCACACAGCATTATCTAGCCCCAAGCTAAGCAGAGCTTGTGTTATGAGTACTAGATAACTGATATACATAATACAATACATTACATAGATAGATTTTTTTTTTATTATACATAGAAAACAACCAGAACACCCGGAACAAATATCTGCAGATCGTACACACAATTGTTCCGAGGCGGGAATCGAACCGGCAACCTCCTGCGTCGCAGGCGGACCTTCACCCACCGCGCCACATCGGTCGTCAGGATGAAATATCTTACGAATATCTTATAATAGTCTCTGAAAGGTTATTTCTATCCCAGGAAACTGATTTATGCGATAAAAAGTAGCCTTTGTTATATTCTGGGCTGGAACTGCAAACCTGCATGCATTTCACTCCGATCCGTCCAGTAGTTTTTGCGTGAAAGAGTAACAAACATCTACACAATGTGTATTGTCGAACCTTGATCAAACGAGATTTGCGGATACACGACATATATTTATCGATAAAAATAAAAAAATAAAAAATTATATGTTACCTATCTCAAAAATAAAGCCGATTTAATTATTTTTTTAATGAAAACTACTTCATCTGGTTTTTTCTCAGTTTCTTTTTGAGTAAACGGTGTATTTTATTCAAAGTAGTCTCATTTGAAAGCCAGTTAGTTTACCTAGCTAATAATATATGTCGTGTATCCGCAAATCTCGTTTGATCAAGGTTCGACAATACACATTGTATATACATACAACGCTTTCGCGTTTATAATATTAGTAGGATTTAACGAATGATTCCTGATTAGGTATGTCATTTACTCAAGAAGCACACACAAATGACATTGAGACAAACTAAGCTTTATTTTAAATCAATAGACCTTCGTATAGACCTTCGTATAACCATAGTCTTAACGTGATGAAAAGTGACGAATAGACCTGACGATGTCAAACGGAGATCTAGAAGAGTTTAGATTCACTTTTGTTTGGAAATAACCCAGGTTGAAATAAGCCAAAAAAAAACTCTACCACTAAGCTCTTAGAGAGCTTTTAGAGCTCCTACAGCTATAGTTAGAATATAATAGAATAGAAAAAACATTTATTTAGACACAGGTACAAAATACAGACATAGAATAAACAAACAAAGAAGTTTATCATGGGGGTAAACGACACAAATAATTGGTTTAATAAGTAGTGAAAAACGTTTGAATAGAGTCTGATATAAAACTATCCCTCATCATCAGCCCATATTAGTCCACGGCTGAACATAGGCCTCCCCTAATGTGCCATAGCGCCCTGTCTTCAGCTTGACGCATCCAACATTTACATTCAGTCTTTTGCATGTCGTCATCGCGGCCGGAGGGCGTCCTACACTACTTTTACTGAGCAGATAAATCATCAAACGGATTTATCCCAACCATGTAAAGTAGGTATATCCGGTAAGTTTTTGCTTCTCTGCCTGAATATTTCCCACAATTTTCAGTGTAGAACAGATATAAAGGCCATCGTAAGGCTTAAGGCTCCAGTCAGCATTTCGTGGGGTTTGATTTGTCAAGCTGTTGTAGCTTTGCGACCTTTTGATGCGCTCCACAAAAGTGCGACCCAAACATTTGTAGGCTCAGTTTTGGTTGGGTTTCACTACAAATACAAATTGCGTAGTTTGTTGATGTTTTGAGGAAAGAGATTTATTTATACTGAATACAATTTTTGTATTTATACAAAAGTTTTATGTAACTTAAAGATAAAAATTAGATGAAGAAAGGTCTGAACAATTTTATAAAATTAATACGAATATTTACGATGAAAAATAATACTGAATATCTTTCTTAAATGAGACGAAGAAAAATGTCATGAATGATTTTAAACAGTTTCATAAAATTAATACCAACTTTCCGATTAAAAACAAACACAAATAATATATTTCTTATCGTTTTAGCCAATTACATGTTTTGCATGACTGTGTAGTATCATTTATTATCTTTGTCCTTTCGGTTCGTCTAATGAGAGTGAAAGAAAGAGAGAAAGAGTGAACCAAGGTTTGCACACATTTTATTGTACTGTCATAGTACAATAAAATGTGTGCAAACACTGGTTATGGGTAGACTTCATTCAGACTTGGCATTCTTGGCCGAAATCAAGTTAGTAGGACGTTTTTTTAAATTTATATTTGGAGAACTTCTGCTGACTTGTTTATTAAAGAAATATGCAAAATGAGGCCTCGATAACGGGCAGCGACAAAGAACTTTAGGGTCACCCCTTTAAATATCTAAAATATAAAAGTATTATGATTCATTCCTGTTGAATATGCAGGGAATTGAGGAATATTCAGGAATATTCATGGCTGCCTCGTTAGTGTCCGCTTTATAAGGAAGTATCGTATTTAATATGCCTTTTATTTTGTTACTGGTTATTAAACATTAGTCAAAGTAAGGAGTTTATGATTGTCTAGATTTTATACATCGCTAACAATTTTAATTTTTTTTTCAGCTTTAAATTTTAAACAGAAGCGCTCAAAACAAAGTCACTTTGACTTTCGTAATATAGGATGTATTTTTTACCCATTACAATTTGAGCAAAAAGCTACCTTTGACGCAAATTTAGGTTATTAAAATATCAGTTTTCTATACTACGCGTAAACTTCATTACGCTTCTTAATTAATAATACCAGTTTAATGCAGGAACAGAAAGACCCATACATCCCATAATATACAAAAATACAGTGCTCACACTAGAAACATATTAAAACTAACATAGGTAAGACACATAGCAACTTTTTATTTCCGTCTATGTGGACAGAAATCCAGTGCCTGTTTGTGGGATTGGCCAGATGGTCAGAAACAGCCTTCAGGAAGGTGTTGTTGGAGCGACACTGTCGACTCCAGAAGGCCTTCACCATCATCCATCTTATATCGAAGAAGTCGGAAACTCCCGCATCAAAAAAAATATGGTTCACTACCTGCACAGTCTTGTTCAATGAGAATTGGTGTGTGTGTATAAACCTGGGCAAAACCAGTCGTTTATAAATGGTAGGGCCGGTTCCACCGAGCGAGAGTAATCCGTCAATAAACCGAGGTAATCGTTGACTGTCGCCCGCGATCGCTCAACATTGACGCTATTTCACGATTCGAACGTTTGACGAACTGCCTGAGCAGAGCTACATAGCCAAAGGTACAAATGGGCTACATAGCTATAGAAATGGAATTGCGGTCCTTTCTAGTCATTTGTAATGTAATGAAACTTATCGTTACAGATGTGAGTTTTACCAATTCAAACCCTTTTTTCAATGATCGAAAGTTAATCCACTTATAGGTTAAGGGTTAAGTTAGTAGGTTAAGTTTTATTCATGACATACATATCTTTCACATTGGTAGCTTTTGTGGGATTAGTGATCTATTTGGAATGTACCGTCTTTAGTGAGACCAAATGACACAATATCTCTAGTTGCTTAAGCATTTTTTTTTTTTTTTTTGCACGATGTCCTATGGTGTTTCCTTTGTCAAAAGTTAGTGTGTGTTATAATAAAAATGTAATTTGTCTTTTAAAATAGTATTTAACGACATCAAGTGTAACATTGTGTACCTACGGTGGAAATAAATTAAAAAAAAAAAAAAAAAAAAAATTCTTAAGCAACTAGAGAGATTGTGTCAGTTGGTGAGATTAAAATAAAACAAATAAATAAAAGTTATTTTAAAATTAATGTTTTCGTTGTGAAACCCGTAAGATGATTTACATAACACGTCTTAGCATTTATTATCGTCACTTAAAGCGCGACATCTGTGGGGTTGAGGGCGAAACAAACGTTACAACATTTGTCTTCTCGTTTATGGACAGTCAACGACAAAAATATCTAGTTTTTTTCTGCGTGTTTGCTAAATAAGTATAATGAGTCACCGAGTGCAGTGGGCGAAGGCACACCTGCGCAGCACGAAGTTGCGAGTTCGTTTCCGTCCGCGGGACAAATGATTGTACGATTTGCAGGCTGTTGTTTCAAGTCTATGCTATACATAGGTGTACTAAAAATATGCATTATTTGTATTGAGTTTGCCAATTATTAAGTACCCATAAATAAACTCTGCTTACTTAGGTTGTTTTGGAAACAAAAAGTCTATATGTATGTAGGTATAAATAGAACATAGATTTAAGGCAAATATAAAGCTAACTACAGTATCCATTCGTAGTTTTTTTTTTTTTTTTCGTGTATCAAGACCACTACCGAAAACAAAGGGGGGTGGTGCAGCACCCCAAAACAAAACCAATAAAAAAAACCGTTTTCCGAAAAAATAATTCTAGCTGGAGATATGAATTTTTAAAAATTTTTATTTGTTTTGCTAGCCAGCAATGTACGTACACGTAAGTTTGCAAATGCCGTTATGCCGTAGTTAGTTATAGGTACCTATGTATGTAGGTTAGGTACTTACGTAATTCCGATGCAGACTAGGTCGAATCAGAAATGGCTCGAACTGAGCTCCTCCTCGTTCTTGGCACAGCTGATTGTCGACCGAGGAACACGACCTGTTCTTGCACCAGAACACCTACCCCTCTGCCACCCCCGCGCCTTAGGGGTGTAAAACGTTCTTTATTCAGAACTCTTTGATAAGCAGCCGTAAAGAATCTAGCATCAGAGGGATGCGTCTGGTTGGGATACCTATCCCGGTAAATGCGCAAGGCTCGTGACGCATTTCCTCTAGCTTCACCGTAGCACACAACCATTTGTCCATACTCCCTCGCACTAAACATAATAAACTCGTAGTAAACAAAACACTAGACACACACACACACACACACACACTAAAACACAACAAAACTAACTGAACACTTACTAAATTAAGCTGCCTAGTTAGAAAAACTCAAAAACAGAAGAAAACACGAAAGTATTGCAATTTTTATGCACCGCGCAAGTGTTCAGTGCGTATAATGAACGCATACTGAAGAAAATGAAAACAAATTAATCAAAATATTTGTGAAATTAGGTGAATAATGTCCTTTGAAAAAAGCCGCCAACGCCGACAAGCATTGCTCTGTCTCTGTCATACTCTTATGATTATGAGTCTTATTGCACAGACATAAGATTCAGTTTCTTTTTACGCTACATTTTCGCAATATGTCGGCAAAGGTCAAAGGCGTACACGTGCGCCCGCGGCCTGTTTGTCGGAAGGTTTGGTGAGCTCGCGCGGCGCTTCTCAAAGGAAAGCCAATATACCTATTCTGTAGGCAGGACTATGACCTCTGAAAATAAACGCGGGTCAGCTGTTCTTTTAACAAAAGTAGGTACCTACTTTACTTACTTACTTTAGACAGATTAAAATGTATTTTAAGTTTTGATGTTTCTAATAAATTCTTGGTATGCTTTCAAGAGCATGGCTTATTAAATCGTTGGTACCTACCTGCAAATTATTTATTGAAAAGATAAGTTCGTAGGCGCGGGAGTTTCACGTGTCGGTACCGGCCGCCGGGCGGCGGCAGGGCACTAACCTGCCCGCTGCCGCGCGGATGATCAGCTGTTAGCGTTTTAGAATACATTGCTGTTTTTTTTATTTTATTATTTTTTGCTTATTTAAACTACATAATTAGGTAGATATGTTATTATAGTGTTGTGCTATGGGTATGTACCTAGAAAAAAAATTAAAAGAATGTTGATGGGTCAACATATTTTTCGCGTTTTTTTTTCGCTAAATATTTTCAAAATCATGGTCTGATTGCACCCCCTCAGTTTTCGGTAGTAGTCTTGACACACCCTGTATATAAATAATGCTGGACAATTCACACATCATTATCTAGCCCCATGGTAAGCAGAGCTTGTGTTATGGGTACTAGATAACTGATATACATAATACTATATATTACATAGATAGATATTTTTTATTATACATAGAAAACGACCAGAACACCCGGAATAAATATCTGCAGATCGTACACACAATTGTTCCGAGGCGGGAATCGAACCCGCAACCTCCTGCGTCGCAGGCGGACCTTCGCCCACGGCGCCAAGTCGGTCGTCAAAGCTTGTAATATTAAAAGCTAATATAACTGAACTAGTACTAAATTCTCCAGAATATGTTGTCCCTTCTGTTCTTCTTTATATTTTGGTTTTATCAATTGAAAAGGTTGGAAATCCAAGTCAGCGTTATGTGTATTCTGTTAACATGTGCACGTAGCATTTATGCTGAGCCAGCTCCTATTTCTAACTTCAATGCAATATCTCTTATCTAATCAACTTGTTTTTAGATCGTGTGTGATATTATTTGTGACTATTTAGTCATTATTATCTTAATACTTAGTCTGTAAGTAATAGATACCTACCGAAAGACCAAACCAAACTGTACGATTGAAGTTAAAGTAAAGTAAATTTCTTTCAAATATCGCTCGCCTTTTCAATGAGGTTAGCGGAAGCAAGAATGAATTTATGACGCTTTTTTGGCAAACCAAGACATTCTTGCCTACTTTAAATAAAGGAATTTTACACACTTAAACTTACATTTAAAAAAGACTTAGAACACAGACAACTTAGAATCCTATATCGGAACATGCACGGGTTTTAACTAAATCATATCTCAGCGACAAAAAGCCAAGTTACGAGGTTAAACACAGATTTAGAACACAGACATCTTAGTATCGTATATCTGAACATGCACGGGTTTTAACTAAATCATATCTCAGCGACAAAAAGCCAAGTTACGAGGTTAAACACAGATTTAGAACACAGACATCTTAGTATCGTATATCTGAACATGCACGGGTTTTAACTAAATCATATCTCAGCGACAAAAAACAAAGTTACGAGGTTAAACACATGGAACGTGAATATATCACAGTCTACAAGATAGATAGGCGGTGCGTACAAGTCACGGTACCCTACCCTATTCTAAGTTTTGTACTACCCCACCCACGGGGCGAAGGGGAATTTCCATTTAGCTCTGATTTGTGGGACAGATAGACGCCGAAATATACATTCTCATCAACCATATTTATTCCTGTAGGTTCCCTTTTATTGCACACTTAGAGGCACAAAGTGTACCTGCCTTTGAAAAAGTACTGCCATATGTTACTCACCTTTTTAGGGGTTTCGAGGAGTACGAGCTTTTCTGTTTTTGTATGTGCAATTTGTGGATGGTGCCGAAAGAATTACCCCCTTTGAACCGTATGAATCCGAAGTGATGTGTCTTTAAATAAATAAATAATGCTGGACAATCCAGACAGCATCATCTTGACCCAAGCTAAGCAGAGCTTGTGTTATGGGTACTAGATGACTGATATACATAATATAATACTGATAATTTTTATAATAAAATAATACATAGATAACGACCAGAACTAATATCTGCAGATCACAGTGTACACACATTTGTCCTGAAGCGGGAATCGAACACGCAACCTCCTGCGTCGCAGGCGGACCTTTGCCGATCGCGCCACAGAAGTCGTCGTCAAGCTTACCCAGCGTTTTTCTTCTTTAAGACTGCATTTCCTCAAATTATTAGCAAACTAGAAAATTGAAACCCGTCTGTTCATCATCATCAGCCTATAGCAGTCCGCTGCTAGACATAGGCCTCCCCCAATTATACCCTCAAATTGTACTGTATATAAAATGTCTAATAATGTTCAAGTAAATGTTTTTACTAAAATTAATTAAGTAACCTGTACACTTATCAACAAAAAACATAAACGTTCAATTATCTGTCTGCGGTCAATTATAATTGAAAATAGCAGTTGAAAACAAAGCTCTTTCAATTTACGTAATCAAGTTGTGTAATCAAATATTTACTATTATGTACTTAATTATATGAAAATGAACAAAAATATCCACAGAACTGTACTAATGATGGAAAGCATTGTTACCTTAATATTGGCCAAATACCTACTAATAGTACTTGTCCATGATTGAAATTCCAGCTCAATAAAGTGGCTAGACCAGGAGGCCAGAATATGAAGAGCCAAGAGTCCACACACATTTGACGACCGATGTGGCACGGCGGACGAAGATCCGCCTGCGACGTCTTGGTTGCGGGTTTGATTCCCGCCTTAGGACAAACGTTCGTACGATCTACAAATATTAAGTTCCGGGTGTTCTGGGTAATTTCTACAATAAAAAATATCTATCTATGTAATGTATCGTATTATGTGTATCAGTCATCTAGTACCCATAGCACAAGCTTTGGCTTAATTTGGGGCTAGATGATGCTATGAGGATCATCTAGCATTTTTTTTTATACAAAAGTCATCGGCCCTCCGACTAAGCCCACCGTCACAGCCCAGCAGTAAGTACTAGTCGGCGACATGCAAGCTGTATCCAAATTGAAAATTAGTTGGATTAAGGACATTACACACCAGACCTGCCAACTCTGCTGAAAAAAACCTGCTGGTTGGATTCGGCGGCAATTTAATGGAGAGTTAGAAAGCAAAGACAAGTATAAAAACACTGTCAGTTGTTTACAATGAAATGAATAAATAATAAATAAATAATGATGAACAATCCACACAGCATCATCTAACCCCAAGCTAAGCAGAGCTTGTATTACTGGTACTACATAACTGAAATACCTAATACAATACATTACGAAGATACAATATTTTTTATTATACATAGATAATGACCAGAGCAACCGAAACAAATATCTGCAGATCGTACACATAATTGTCCCGAGGCGGGAATCGAACCCGCAACCTCCTGCGTCGCAGGCAGATCTTCGCCCACCGCGCCACAGGGTCGTCGAATGACTCAGAGATGTTTTACGAAGCCGCGGGGCTGTGTTGCTCACTTTGTTGTGTAGATTCTATAACAAAACCACATCGCAACATTTTTCTATACTAATATTATAAAGAGGAAATGTTTGATATTTTTGTTTGTTTGAAATGAATAGGTTCCGAAACTACTAGACCGATTTGAAACATTTTTTCACCGTTGGGAAGCTACACTATCCCCGGTGAGCTATATTATATTTTCAAAAAGTTAGGGATTCGTACTAAAACCGTGCGAAGCCGGGAAGGTCCGCTAGTATTTATATATGGTGACTTGTGGCGAGATTTCGGTTTATGAATATTGCAGGCCGGCAACAGCGTTTTGTCAATTTGGATACAGCTTGCATGTCGCCGACTAGTACTTACTGCTGGGCTGTGACGGTGGGCTTAGTCGGAGGGCCGATGACTTTTGTATAAAAAAAAATGCTAGATGATCCTCATAGCATCATCTAGCCCCAAATTAAGCCAAAGCTTGTGCTATGGGTACTAGATGACTGATACACATAATACGATACATTACATAGATAGATATTTTTTATTGTAGAAATTACCCAGAACACCCGGAACTTAATATTTGTAGATCGTACGAACGTTTGTCCTAAGGCGGGAATCAAACCCGCAACCAAGACGTCGCAGGCGGATCTTCGTCCGCCGTGCCACATCGGTCGTCAAATGTGTGTGGACTCTTGGCTCTTCATATTCTGGCCTCCTGGTCTAGCCACTTTATTGAGCTGGAATTTCAATCATGGACAAGTACTATTAGTAGGTATTTGGCCAATATTAAGGTAACAATGCTTTCCATCATTAGTACAGTTCTGTGGATATTTTTGTTCATTTTCATATAATTAAGTACATAATAGTAAATATTTGATTACACAACTTGATTACGTAAATTGAAAGAGCTTTGTTTTCAACTGCTATTTTCAATTATAATTGACCGCAGACAGATAATTGAAAATAGCAGTTGAAAACAAAGCTCTTTCAATTTACGTAATCAAGTTGTGTAATCAAATATTTACTATTATGTACTTAATTATATGAAAATGAACAAAAATATCCACAGAACTGTACTAATGATGGAAAGCATTGTTACCTTAATATTGGCCAAATACCTACTAATAGTACTTGTCCATGATTGAAATTCCAGCTCAATAAAGTGGCTAGACCAGGAGGCCAGAATATGAAGAGCCAAGAGTCCACACACATTTGACGACCGATGTGGCACGGCGGACGAAGATCCGCCTGCGACGTCTTGGTTGCGGGTTTGATTCCCGCCTTAGGACAAACGTTCGTACGATCTACAAATATTAAGTTCCGGGTGTTCTGGGTAATTTCTACAATAAAAAATATCTATCTATGTAATGTATCGTATTATGTGTATCAGTCATCTAGTACCCATAGCACAAGCTTTGGCTTAATTTGGGGCTAGATGATGCTATGAGGATCATCTAGCATTTTTTTTTATACAAAAGTCATCGGCCCTCCGACTAAGCCCACCGTCACAGCCCAGCAGTAAGTACTAGTCGGCGACATGCAAGCTGTATCCAAATTGACAAAACGCTGTTGCCGGCCTGCAATATTCATAAACCGAAATCTCGCCACAAGTCACCATATATAAATACTAGCGGACCTTCCCGGCTTCGCACGGTTTTAGTACGAATCCCTAACTTTTTGAAAATATAATATAGCTCACCGGGGATAGTGTAGCTTCCCAACGGTGAAAAAATGTTTCAAATCGGTCTAGTAGTTTCGGAACCTATTCATTTCAAACAAACAAAAATATCAAACATTTCCTCTTTATAATATTAGTATAGAAAAATGTTGCGATGTGGTTTTGTTATAGAATCTACACAACAAAGTGAGCAACACAGCCCCGCGGCTTCGTAAAACATCTCTGAGTCATTCGACGACCCTGTGGCGCGGTGGGCGAAGATCTGCCTGCGACGCAGGAGGTTGCGGGTTCGATTCCCGCCTCGGGACAATTATGTGTACGATCTGCAGATATTTGTTTCGGTTGCTCTGGTCATTATCTATGTATAATAAAAAATATTGTATCTTCGTAATGTATTGTATTAGGTATTTCAGTTATGTAGTACCAGTAATACAAGCTCTGCTTAGCTTGGGGTTAGATGATGCTGTGTGGATTGTTCATCATTATTTATTTATTATTTATTCATTTCATTGTAAACAACTGACAGTGTTTTTATACTTGTCTTTGCTTTCTAACTCTCCATTAAATTGCCGCCGAATCCAACCAGCAGGTTTTTTTCAGCAGAGTTGGCAGGTTTGGTGTGTAATGTCCTTAATCCTACTAATATTATAAACGCGAAAGTTTGTAAGTATGGATTGATGGATGAATGTTTGTTACTCTTTCACGTAAAAACTACTGAATGGATTTTAATGAAACTTTACAATAGCTTATACATCAGAATAACAAATAGGCTACAATTTATAAAGATATATTGTATATTATCCAAAATATCTATCACCACGTGTGTGAAACCGCGGGGCGCAGCTAGTAATGACATAAAACCATTAAACAAAGCTTGCAGTTGCAAAGAGGTTGCTGTGCTGTCGTTCCGTTCCCTTTGATCGTTTATTACTTGTCATTCTGAGGCAGAAACTTATTTAACTACTTGATTAGACTTTTGTTCGAGACTGGAATTCATTAATTTTTATTATTACTAGCTGCGCCCCGCGGTTTCAATACAATACAATACAAAAATTCTTTATTGTACACCATAATCAAATCAATTATTACAAAAATACATTACTTGCGACAAGTACCATGGGTGGCCTTATCGCTTAGAAGCGATCTCTTCCAGGCAACCTTTGGATGGAAAGAATTATATGAATTTAAGAAAAGGCAGGTAAATTGTCATCGGAGAAAAATTCCTGGATTGAACAGTAGCATTTTTGTAATAATAAAGTTTTCAAATGTTTCATAAATATATCTTTTGGTTCGCATTTTAGGATTTCAGGTAGTTTCTTAAATATTTTAATTAATCTAAATTTGGGGCTTTTGCTAACAGTTGTTAGGGTTGTATCAGGGAGTACTATTTTATTTTTATTTCGTCTATTGTATAATACGAGTATAATACAATAAATAATATAAGTATAATACAATATGGAATGAGATGCAAGAAAATTGGGTTTTTTTTTTAATTTAATCCCTCTACCGCCGTGGGCTAAATGTTTCTTTGATCTGCAACTATGTGTTCCCAGTGTGAGTTTTCAACATATTAGATACGTATGCACTTGCAAAAAATATATCGTATTACGGTAAGCTAGTTTCCTTATCATTTAAATAATTAAAAAATGCTGGACAACCCATAAATGACTGATATACATAATACAATACATTACATAGATTTTTTTATTATACATAGAAATACCCAGAACATCCTGAACGAATAATTGCATAACGTACAAATATTTATTCCAAGGCGGGAATCGAACCCGCAACCTCCTGCGTCGCAGGCGGACCTTCGCCCACCGCGCCACATCGGTCGTATCACAAACTCTTACTTGCAGCTTAAAGATGCTGTATAAAATTAAGGATTTTTTTTATGTTACCAGTGGGAGGCAATCCCGAACAGACAGAGAACCAAAGTTATCGACATAGCTCTAAGAATTAGCAAGCTGAAGTGGCAGTGGGCCGGCCATATCTCGCGAAAAACCGACGGCCGCTGGGGCAAACGTGTTCTTGAGTGGAGGCCACGGCTCGGTAAAAGTAGTGTAGGACGCCCTCCGACCAGGTGGGATGACGACCTGCGAAAGACTGCAGATGCTGGATGCGGCAAGCTGAAGACAGGGCGCTATGGCGCTCATTAGGGGAGGCCTATGTCCAGCAGTTGACTGCTGATGATGCTGATGATGAAGGGAGGCAATCGCCCAGCAGTGGGAAGCAGTAGATAGTAATTGCAATTGTAAATATTTTAAGTAAGAACAATCGCCATTTCAAATACGAGTAATTCGTATCTGCAGCAAAACAAGCAACTATCTGCAACGATTTAATCGTCGAAAACGTCTTGCTCTGTTTTGTGCAAGTCAAAAGGTCCAATTGGAGTTTAGGATTAATGGTATCATTACTTGCATGCAGCCATTTAGAAGCCTGTTTCACTTTAAATTGAAATTTGAACCTTAAAACATTTAAGATAATAAATAATGCTGGACAATTCACACAGCATTATCTAAACCCATGGTAAGAACAGCTTGTGTATGGGTACTAGATAACTGATATACATAATACAATACATTACATAGATATATATTTTTTATTATACATAGAAAACTACCAGAACACCCGGAATAATTATCTGCAGATCGTACACACAATTGTTCCGAGGCGGGAATCGAACCTCCTGCTCGCAGGCGGACCTTCGCCCACCGCATTACATCGGTCGTCAAAGATATAAGCGTGATCTTGCTTCTGTTCTTCTAAACGATATACTAAACCATCATCATCATCAGCCTATATTAGTCCACTGCTGGACATAGACCTCCCCCAATGAGCGCCATAGCGCCCTGTCTTCAGCTTGACGCATCCAGCATCTACCTGCAGTCTTTCGCAGGTCATCATCCCACCTGTTCGAAGGGCGTCCTACATTACGTCCCGGCCGGTCACTAAACCGGCAGGTAGAAAATGCCGCGGCACGAAAGACGTCACCACTTAGCAGCACCTACTCATTTATATGATTTCTCAGATTTACAACTGTCCCGCAACTGACTGCCCCGCAGAAATTTGTCCCACAAGCTAAATATACATTACCGGAAGAAATTAAATAACCCTGGGAAGACTTTTGTTACGTCGTTTTGTGTAAATAACAATGATAGTTTCTAAAGTTTTAACCCTGGGAAGGTTGCGGGTTCAAGTCCCATCGATATGTTCTTTTTGAAACTTGTTTAATTTTTTAGATATTACTCCGAGTCCGAGGACTACGCACTATAATAACAAACCTTAATTAATATAGACATATAATAGACTAAAAAACACAACTGGTTTATTACTGTTCTTTAAATAAGATGTTGTTCTTGGGATGACGACGTTAGGATTCAAATGAGAACCCAAACATCCAAATTTAAATACCCATATAAAGTTATTTTTGAATTAAGAAACTCACGTACACTTTATTTTTTTATCATTAGTCTCCAGTTTTTGAGCAGTATTTAGGCGCCGGCGCCGCACCTAAATACTACCAAATACTACTAATACTACCAAATACTACCAAGACTAATACTGCCTATAGACGGCGCGCCGCCCGTCTATAGGCAGTTATTACATTTCTTTTCTTTTTCATCTTTTTTCAATTTTCTTAAAGACCCCCTTTAAAAAAATCGCAAAAAGATATTCAGTAGTAAGTTATTCTGTACGCTTATATTGTTTTCTTTCTAATGCTCGTTTTGCACTGGCTATCGAAGCTATCCTATGCCTTGGATTGAGTTAATGCTATTTATGATTAAATCTTACAAAACCGTTTTTTTTAACATATTTCTGTTTATTTTTAAACGAGCGATATTGTGGGACACCACCGCAGATCGAGGAGCAGTAATTAGAGGAGCTCTGACGATAAATGCTCGGTCGTACAGATTTACTACTTCCTAGAACTTTACTAATGGATGCTGTGATTTTGTTGTGCGACAGTTTTTAGTCCGATACCGACCCGTTTCGTTACTGATACTGAACGTTTTACATCTTTATAAAAAAATCGTAGCCTCGTAGAAAATCTCGTGCATGGTGATGGTGATGGATGGCACATGGATGAAACGACGAATTAAAGGAGGAATACTTTTAAACATGAAAAATGAAGTCTTGGTTGCGGATTGTGAAAATTCTCATAATTATAATTCCGAGGGCATTCAATTTGTATGGGTTAACCTCGAAATCATTCTTCATACAATACAAACGTAAAAGAATTTTCCATATCAGTCTATAAATTGACGGGGAAAACGAAATACATAAAAAATAGGCTAAAACATTGAAACTCCTCCTCTTTTGTTGTTCGTCGCTTAAAATAGAAACATGCTCAAAAACTAATGAGTCCAAAGTACACTGTTGGCGCAGTATAATGTAAATACCTGTTCTTTATGGAATACCTACACGAATAATGTCCAAAATTAAGGTAGAGGCTTGTGCAAAATGAAACTAATTCCCAAACCACAACGCTCAAAATTGCACGGATATATTTATCAAAATAATTTACCACACAGAATCGTTTTGAATTACACCCTCTAACCATTGTGGAATGGATTTCTACTTGATAATAAATAGAAATAATATATAACACTGGACAACCTGTGTAGATTGTGTGATGTCTGTCAACTTTATGACTAACTAGCGGACCTTCCCGGCTTCGCATGGTTTTAGTACGGATCCCTAACTTTTTCGAAAATATAATATAGCCTATGTTCACCGGGGATAGTGTAGCTTCCCAACGGTGAAGAATTTTTCAAATCGGCCCAGTAGTTTCGGAGCCTATTCATTAAACAAACAAACAAAAAGTCAAACCTTTCCTCTTTATAATATTAGTATAGAAAACAAACGAAAGTCACACAGAATAGCTTGTGTTATGTTACGTAACCCATAACAAACAGAAGTTACCGATACAAGAACTACGATACTTAATATAATTATAATGTTATTTTTTTGTTTTTTTTTCTAACCTTATTAACAAAGAAACAATCAAATAATAGAATTAAAACTAGTATTTACAATGGAAACAACTGAGCTAACTGCAGATTATTGTAAACAATCTACATTACGCTCAACTGATCCATATCAATACCGGTCGGAAGCGTTCCCTAGACGCTGGCTGCCCCGCTGTATGGCAATGCTGATGCGCTGCACCAGATACTCACCAGCTCTCGGGTCACGTGGCGCTTCGAACATGCGCTTAGAGATTTTTTTTTAAACCGGAGGGCCTTGTTGCCACATGGGCCTAACGTCTTGACTACAAAAGGAGAGCAAATCCATAGGCTCTGTGGAGATATTAAATAAATATGAAGATATTGTATTTCTATACGTAGTAAACACCCAAAACACCTGAAAACCTAAATATCCATTGGTTGAGTAAAAGCTCCGCACTGAAACTTGGAGCAACACATTCACAGAAACCATACGTTATCATTGAAGCGGAATTTTGTTTCATAGGAGAAAGAACGGGGAAAGTTTCGGGGATAAGAAGAATGGCTTCGATTTCACGACACCAAAAAGCCTTTTTATCCCCGTTCGTGGAGAAATCATTTTCTGATTATAGTAGATTGTAGAATTACCGGGTAAAGTAAAAAAGACTTTTTGATTTGCTTGATTGGGAAGTTTTTAAAATAATTGGGTGTGGCCGCGTGGGTGGAAATCCGTTCGTTAGACTTAACTCAGAATAACACATAGGTCAGTCACAGGTCGTTGAACCCACTGCTGGGTAGATCCCTTCGTTTAAGTTATTTGCCTGGGTCCTACGCCAGTTCAAACTGACGCCATGACATTAGAAAAGCTCTGGGTAGCAAGAGGTCAGCCTTTTGCAGTTTTTCGAATATCTTCAACTAAACGCGCCGGTGGCCATCCAGACCTAATAAAATAAATACTGTAGGTATATTCAACAATACAATGTACATTCAAATGTATTCGGTTTAAAGATTCTTTATTTTGTCAAAGAACATACATACCTACATTTTAGTTCGCTTATATGAGAAAAACAAAACAAAACTTGTAGGTACTTTTCATTAAATATACAACATTGTTTATAAGGACCGATAAAAAAAATCATACATTAGGTACCTACCTATTGATATTCCTTCAACCCTTTGAAGAAAACTTTTTGACTTATAAAAAGAAATACTCTGGGTATGTACATTCCGATGTAGTCATTAAAAATAGAACATCGTTTATAAAGCCCGATAAAAAAAACTCATACATTAGGTACCTATTGATATTCCTTCAACCCTTTGAAGAAAACCGAGAAAAATTAGCGATGTTATCCTTTTGAGGGCGAATGTTGACATGGAGGGCGCAGCAGGCCACCACGAGTCGATTCAGTACAGACGCACTCCAACGTGCGTTTATTTACTGTCCTTTAGAAATAGGTGATGCGTTGCCTTCACGCCTTTCGAAGAGAAAAAAAGCCCTATTTTTTCACACATTTTCCGACTTTCCTTTTGCTCAAACGGTTCCTTAGTTCTTTATGATGCAGGGGCGTTAAATACTATACCTGTCATCTCTTACATTCATCATTTCTGTTTTGTGTGGTTGATAATACTAATATCTACCTCACTTATATGTCTTTCATATGTACTAGGCATATAATATGTAGAAAACTACATAATTATGCCCATCTAACTATAAGTTTATATTCGTTGCTTTTCCAATTAGAGCCACATACGCGATCTCATTAAAATTTAAACATTCGTGTTTTCAAACATGAGGTAAGGTAATTACAAAATGAGGTTACGAAGATACAGGTACCTCGTATAAAAGATGGCTCGACAGGCCCTCAAAATCCCCCTTGCATGCAGGAAAGCGATTCATAAGGCTTGCTTCGTTTGGCCCAACTCGTCGGCAATCTTGTATCTCCGGAGTTTAAGTGTTTGACCTCCCTTTGCCCAAATGAAGCTCACGAACATGTCTGCCAATGTATTACACGATTTTATATGAGCCTTATTTCCTTCACCGCATAGTAGATATTTCATCGTCGGAGGTCTGGAGTAATCTTGTCGGCGTGCGCCTTTTGTATTTCTTTTCTGTTTTTTTGCGTTGCTTCCAGGAGAATTTACCAGCTCGAATCCAAGTCTGTACTACTCGCGAGGAGGCAAGTGGAAGCGGAATATGTACCTACACGATTTAGTAATTTTTAGACGTGTTTTTGTGGGAGCCGGGGTTTTCCTTGAAAAGGCCTTGATGGCTCGATTAATGTTACCGTTTCGCTCCGTACTCGTGTTTGAGGAAACGCAATGCATTAGGATAAAGATGT
Source organism: Eupithecia dodoneata (assembly GCA_947044415.1). Lineage (NCBI taxonomy): Eukaryota > Metazoa > Arthropoda > Insecta > Lepidoptera > Geometridae > Eupithecia > Eupithecia dodoneata. Next base: position 11,423,874 of record OX345664.1, on the reverse strand, counting down.
TTTGACATTCTATATTTTGTCATGTTATTTATTTATGAAAATACATCAATAGGAACTTGTTTATTGGAAACCATACTTGGTCGTTGTGTTTATTTATGTCTTGCGTTCTCTCTCATTCTGAAAACAAGTAGCAGTTGGAAATAAATTACAGTATCTTCTTAATAATAAGGATAAGCAATTTTGCATATTAAGAGTACTTTTTGCCTTGTATGGTTGCTCGCCGTTTATTTGGGTATGAGTGAGCAATATTTTTGGCATTGATAAAACCTGTAGATAGTTATGTGATTTTAAACCTTCTTTTATAACATCAAAGTTCTAAGTTCATCCAAACCGAGTTTTGAACGAATGCCCCCGCTCAACTTCTAAACCAAACAAATGGCTGGCGTACTATTACAGATCGTCTTTTGTTTTTGCTATTCCATCCATTGTTTTTCCTAACAGCGCCTAATTCTAAATTCGTGCAAAAACAGACAGCAGTCCAAGTCAAATATACGTACATGTAATCCGTGCAATCATCGGAGCTGTTGACTCAAGGGCCGCGTGATATTTGTTTGCGAAACTCTAGAGGATCCACCTGGAGCGTTACCCTAATTCCCAAACGAAGCTGAATAAGCGTTTGATTGCGTTCGATAAACTCTTCAATAAACAAACAAACATGCCTTGTTGGCAATTGGCACGTTTTGTATTATAAAATTATTACGACGGTAACTGAATTTGGTTTTTGGTAAACGAATGGTAGGTCCGTAGAATTGATTTAACGGGTTATCAAATTAAATGTTATACTGAATGTGAGAGGCCGCTTGTTGTTGCTGGTTATTGACTGAGTATTGGACGAATGGAATGGGTATTCTGTCATGACCTATGGAGCTGAGACGTGGACACTCACGGTAGGGCTGGTCCATCAGTTCAAAGTCGCTATGGAAAGAGCTATGCTTGGAATCTCTCTGAAGGATAGGATTCCTAACAAAATCATCCGACAGAAAACCAAACTTACCAATATAGCTTAATGAATTAGCAAGCTGAAGTTGAACCGACAACGGTTGGAGTAAACGATTTCATGGGTGGAGACCGCGACTCGCAAACTTAGAGTAGGATGCCTTCCGGCCAGCTCTGCTTAGCTTTGGGCTTATAGATACTGAGTGGATTGTCCAGCATTATATATTTAAAAGTTTCTCTTCTTTCAAACTTTTTTTAGGTGACTTATGAAGTGAAGCGGTTACTTATATTTTTGCTAACCAAGTCAATCTAAGTGAGCAAAGCCACGGGGCAGAATTAGTTTTATAAAAGTACCAAAATCTTGAAATTCCCTCGCAAAACCAACACAAACTGCAAGCAAACTGCACTAGCTTGTAAAGCCATGATTTGTACGGACAACTAGAACGGTAGATCCTGAACTTAGCCCGAAACCGTTTTGCAATATTAATGTACGGGACGTGGCAATCTTACTGATGCGGGAACCAAACAACTGACATTATAATAACTTGTGTTATCTAGCTAGCAACGATCATCTAGATAACACCCGGGTAAGTGTAACTAATGGATATACTCTATGGGTTTATACTTTTGGCCGCGATAATCTTTGATTCCCGCCGCGGGACAATTTATGCAGCAGCCTTGTGTGGAGACCCCGACTCGGTAAACGTAGTGTAGGACGCCCTCCGACCAGGTGTGATGACGACTTGCGAAATACTGCAGGTAGATGCTGGATGCGGCAAGCTGAAGACAGGGCGCTATGGCGCTCATTGGGGGAGGCCTATGTCCAGCAGTGGACTGATATAGGCTGATGATGATGATGATTATATATTTGGTATTGCATATATTAGGTAGTATAATGAATAAGTAAGTTAAAATTTAATCTTTTGTCTATTTCTTATTTCATTTATGCACATGTACCCACTTCTCTCTTCACTTTGTCTCTCTCTATATCCAATAAGGTTTGCTGGAAGAGAACTCATTTTAGGGTTAAGTTCGCCTTTGTATAAATTTTCTAGAATAAGTTTTGTATTATGGTTTTCGTGCAAGAAGTATAAATAAATAAATAAACGACCAGGACACGATGAATATGAATTATGTAATATTTGTCAATAATCATTTAATTCGTGAACAAGAATAACTCTTAATATTTGATTTAACCTACATACCACAACAGGCGTTTACAGAGGTATTTTTAATTAAATTGTTTCGGATGTTCTGGGTGTTGTAATAATAATAAATATTCGTGTAATGTATTGAGTAATTAATTCCAATTTATTATAACATATACACTAAAACAACAAAACGAATAATCACAACTAGTATTTACACTTATATCCTAAATATCTAAGATAGATAGATAGATTGATTTATTTATTTATACAAATTTACGTTACATTTTGTTTATAGCATCTTAAATCCTAACATAGGTTTATCTAGACACTAGAGTTCTCGAGTTCTAAGCCTTTACCAAACAGCGGCAGTGTAATACTTACCTATTATGTATTTCCGCTAGAATCTTACTATAACACACCACAACTCGTTAAACGTATAGGACGCCCTCCGACCAGGTGGGATGACGACCTGCGAAATACTGCAGGTAGATGCTGGATGCGGTAAGCTGAAGACAGGGCGCTGTGGCGCTCATTGCCGACTGCTATAGACTGATGATGATGATGAGGTGAATCGATATAATTTTGCACCTTTTCAGTTCTGTGTTAGCATCCACTTTGCACCTCAACCCCTAACAGAGTAGTTAAAGATCAAAGTGAAATCGCTGACGCCCTCCGTAGAGCAGATCTTCTCCATAAAGTATGAATATTTTTTATTATTACGCGTGCATATCAGAACAACAACCCCTATTTCAAAACGTTTTCCACCGTGCTATCTTCATGAGCCCATAACTCGTTATTATCAGAGCTTATTCAAGAACAAAGAACCTCTTCCATTTACTCCCTTTTATTTAACTTAAACTGTAGCGAAAGTTACACAAAGTTACAGAAGTGTAAGAAATATTTTAGTAACAAATCCAATTGGTATGTTTCGCCTAGTCTAAAGTAGCGCAGTTCATAGGAAAACAAATTATACTTATAGTATCATCTCGCTTGATCCTAAATTATGCCGTGTGGATCGTCCAGCATTATTTGATTCAACTAGCCTGTGCCATTTGCCGAGTTTTTTTGTTCTAAGAAAGAAAGAAAGAAGAAAGAAAACTATTTATTAAACACTAACACAGCACACAAACAAGGTTAATTACATATATATTAGACTACAAAGTACCTACTTAGGTACCTACTAGAAAACACGTAACACAGACAAAATATAAAAAATTTAATAAAGTGAAAAGTACAAAATGTAAGTAGTAAGAAACAGAACCGAACTACGAAATTAAACCGTAGGTATGTAGGTACTTAAATACTACTTAGACCACATTCTGTGGTCGCTAATTTGACACCATTTCATAAACAGGTATTTCAACACAAATATTGCAAGATTAGAGAAGTTAAATTTAGTAAAGAGGGTTAAATATAATTTATTTTTGTTTTTTTTTTATAAAAAGATACATTATCCATTATTGACAGACGCTATGTTTTATTTAGGTTATGTACGTAAAAGCCATGAGCAGAATCTGGTAAATGCAAAACAAAACCCTCCTTCTTGTGCAATTGGGTTTATGAAAACAAGAACAGGGAAGCGCAATTAAAAACAACAAGATATTTTAATTGTAGCCCGGTTTTTCAATAGTCTTGATGCGATGAAGCGACGTGCAATTTTTAGCTAGAGTAACGAGTTACCAAGAGTTACCAAGAGTTACCAAGTTCATCGTGATGAACTAAAATTGGCAAAGCCGAGCATGTTCGCTCGCTCGAAAGCAGAAACTTGATTATTGATGCAAAGTGAGCCCGCTACTCGGAACCTAGTTAAGTTTCTATTCATGCGTGAATTGCTACTGAAATGCTCGATCCTTTATCACTACATAGTAAAACTAAGTCGCTCCCCGCTGTCTGTCTGTCCCTATGTATGCTTAGATCTTTAAAACTACGCAACTTTTGATGCGTTTTTTTAATAGATATAGTGATTCAAGATAAAGGTTTATAAACCATTTCACACATAGATTTCCAAGCGGGCGAAGCCGCGGGGTGCAGCTAGTATGAGATATAAGAGTAAAGACACTCGGGCTTAGGATATCGCAGAGGTTTCTGTATGTTACTCGTATTTTAATAATCGATAGGAAGGTAGGTATTATGGTATTTCGTGTATATGTTTTCTTTTTCTTACCGAATTATTTATGAAAGTGCCACCGTGTATTATTGTTCCTTGATGTCCAGACCATCCTAAGTGTTGAACGTTGATCGTCCAACAAGCAACTGAATGGGAACTGAATCTGAAGACAGGGCGCTATGGCGCTCATTGGGGGAAGGCTATGTCCAGTCCAGCTGTGGACTAATATAAGTTGATGGTGATGATGAATTTGTATACTGCCTAGCCATTCTACAAACGGGCTGGTTCTACGATCTGACGATAACCACACGTGTTGCAAGTAGAAAATAAAATAGTAACATTTCCTCTAACCTCCAACCTTCCCTCGGTCCGCGATTCTGCGGATCATCACGCACAGCCGACGATCACGGACGGCAACGCACGCAGACAGGGCTCTTCCAACGGTGCGTGCGGTCTGTGTAGATCTTTTGATAACTTCATTTCAAAATGCTAAGTGAAAGAGAACGCGTTCACGCGAGTGAAACGAGGCGCCGCACCGCACCTTTGAAGTTACCGCCTCGCGACGGATACCGGCGCACCGCAACAGACGTCTTCTGCGACCACGGACGAGACCCTTCCCACGGTGCGTGGTGCGGGCTGGTGCGCGTGCGTCCGCAATATCACGCACCGTGGGAAGCCGGTGTAATATCATTGTCAGAACTAATCTCTGGTACTCTTTCAGCGCTACATAAACACGGCTTAATTCCAACGTTTAACTTACAGGAGATATTAAACCCTCTTTACAGGTTATGGTGGCAATTAGCTCATTCTGATTTTATTATTTTTTTCTAGACGGGTACTTGTTTGCTTTTTGTTGATTCAATCTATTGTACTATCAACTTACCTATTTTTTCTAGAATTTAGTAACATTGATTTTAAACTATCGTACGATTTAGAGGATTTAGGTGGTAGTTTTCTATAAAAGAAAATAACACATTTTTTTTTATTATCACTACATATTTCTAAGTAGATAGGTAATGTTTATCAGTCATCAAGAGCCCATAACACAAGCTCTGCTTAGCTTGGGGTTCGATGATGCTGCGTGGATTGTCCAGCATATATTATTTATTAATTTATTTATTATAATATACAACGCTGAGCAAGTTACCAAAAAGAGGTATTTTCGTCAAAGCAAACCAACCCAACAACAAAAAAACTTTGAAACTATCATGGTTATTAACACAAAAGATACATAACGGGATATTAACCATGATTTGATTTTTGAGTTTTCCAATATTTCGGCACAGTTTCAATCTTAGTTCATCTACTTATCTATTCCCACTTTATTAAGCTCAAACAGATCATCTCAAAATAAAGTAAGTAGAGTACCTGGCTCTCCGACAAATTATTTCGAGTCAGTTTGCCAGACCTTCTACTTTGCGCGCCATATTCCGCTGTCCAATTCATCAATGTGTTCCGTTCTAAAAATATACGCAGAGCCAAAAGAGTGGCGCGATGTTGAATTATCGAAGCAATTTTCGCCGGTGTCGATCATCGACGTTATCTTAACGAAATCCTGTCGAGTTTGCGTCGCTGAACTCGTTCGTGCTAGTACAGCTTACGTCTGGGACGATAAGCACATTTTTTTATGTTTTTCTCGAAATTGTACTTTGAGTTATCAAAATATTTGTAGGTTTTCACACAATACATAGCTTTCAGTCTAGTTTCCACTAGATATCAAATTAAAATTCTTGTAGTAGATAAATAGGGTTATTGCCAACGTCTCACGAACATCAAAGCATCTTGAATTATGAGCTACGTTGTCTATTATATTTATCGTAGCAATAATTATCTGATTAATATCCAACTTCCATAAAAAACAATCTTCCAATTACAGGACTAAGTTGAAAAGCGTTGAGAGCTAAGTTATCAAGTGTAAAAATATAATCTAATTATCAATAGATACTTTGACTAAGATTGAAATTAAATAGTTTAAACATACATTTGTGTAAAGTGTTGTGTTTTAGGAATCGTACGAGCATTTGTCATTTGTGAACTTCAGCTGACATTTAGCTTACTTGAAAAGACCATCGCCGTACCATGACGGTTCTGTACGTTGTGCTGAAATGTTCCTTGCCCGCGCGATACGTTATTTTTAGCACGTAAGTGCTTAGGGAACATAGCGGCTCAGCTAGTATCGACTTTCTATTGCTAGCAGTAGCGAAGTCAGTTTGTGAATTATATGCATTTTCACGTGTTTTGCTACTGCAGTAGTACCTTGTCAATCCAGCCGTAATATTGAAAAGCTTCGCAAGTTTCAAGTCCGCTGCTAGACATAGGACTCCGTTAGTCTCGTAGGGCGTTTCGTTTGCATCTACGCTAATGCTACGTCGTAGGTCGTTGCGTAGGCCTTAGTACTAGTGCTACGTCGTAGATCTTTTCGTAGGCCTCTACGCTAGTGCTACGTCGTAGGTCATTGCGTAGGCCTCTATGCTAGTCCTAGGTCGTTACATAATTACTACGCTAGTGCTTCATCGTAGCCTAATTCCTTGTAGAATACAAATTAGAACTGAACTTAAATAGATTTTCACGTGCAACGTTAATTGCCCTTAATACTCACTGCTGTGGCAGTGAGCGACCAAAAGTGGACCTTGGCCTCCCAACACAAGACTTTTCCAGACATCTGGGTTCTGGGTCTTTCGCCAGCGAGTGTCGAGTTCACGGAAATCAGCCTCCACTTTGTCATTCCAACTACACTCAAGCCAAGAGTGGTGTACACCAGTCTACACCCCAATAGTTTTCACTCACACGCCTTCTTGACAACCCGATCCTTCTCCATTCTCGCGAAGTTTCCAAGTCAGTAGAGGCATTAACTTTACTCCTAACATTTTCACACAATAGTTGCCATTCTAACAACAAAGCTTACCTACCATCTTTATCCACAGGATTAGCAAGCGACGGGGGACAATAAAAAAGTAAATCCATGGTCATAAGACGCGTCAAATAAAGCGAAGGAAAATGCCTTTACTTTTACGAGCCCGTTTAAAAGACGAGTAAAGATTGGCGTTGCTAACTTACGTGTGATAAAATAATACTTTACATTGCGCAGTTCAACGTATCTATGGAAATTATTTATTTGAGAATATAACATTTATAAAAACAAACAATTAATATATTTTACCGGTATAGAAGTCACACTAATATTATGAAAGTCAAAGTACATATTATATGTTTGGATAGATGGCAGAATGTTTAATGTTTGTTACTTTTTCACCTCAAAATAACTGAATGAATGGGGCTGAAAATAATAAATAAATAATGCTGGACAAGCCACACAGCATCGTTTACCCCTAGCTAAGCAGAACTTGTATTATAGAATTACTGATATACTTAATAGAATACTGTCCATAGTGCAGTAGATTTTGCGTTTTCTCGTGTACTTCGAAGTACACATACTATATCTTCACAAACTTTCGCCTTCAAAATGTTAGTGGAATTCTCCGCCTTCGTATAATCAATAGCCACCTCATTTTAATAAAATGTATATATTCTTTTCGTCAGCTGACCTAATTCACGTTTCGGTATGAAACAACCTGTTTTTAGTAACCAGAGGCCGGCGAGTAGTTGAAACTTAAAGTTATAAATATTCACTGAAACGCGAATTTATTAAAAGTTGTTTATTTTACTTACTGATTTATTAATTAAGGTCTCTGTAACCCATAACATAACACAAGCTGTACTTAGCTTAAGGCTAGAAGATCTGCCCTGCATTGTTTAGCTCTTGGTTCATTGGCGTAACAGCGTCTGTTATAGTTTGAAAGAAAGCAGATGTAGGATCGTATTTTATCAATTTAAATGTAAACTAAACTCAGATGAAAACCCACTGATTTGTTCTGATTAATAAACTGCAATATGCCAAGCACGGAGATTATTCTCTAGGATAGAATACACAATGATGACATTGCATCGCATATTGCGTAAGTTATTGAAATGGAAAAAAATAATGAATTTCAAAAAATTTTGCTCTTTTCAAAGATGATTTTTCCTTCGACCAATAGGTTAATTGTAAGTTTTATTCAATTATCGTAATATCACGTGAGCGAAGTCACGGAGCTACACATAATAGTTCACTCGGGATTTTGCTCGCGTTACAGCCCGAAATTAAAATTATTTACTGATGGCACACCAAAGTATTTATTTTAAAGTCAATAGGCACTTTATTTGCATGCTCCTTACTAGGAACCCGGGCAAGTAATGACAAAAAACAAAAGTCTTCTCGGTTGCACAGCAGCGATCGCAAATTGTTGGGTAAACTCAATGTAACTCTAAGATTTACCCCGGACCACCGGGAAATTCCTCGCTTTTAATACTGCCATTCGGGACGCCAAAGGTCCACTTTTTGCGTCCGGTGTTTTTCCTACAAAATAATATAACATTAATAAGTCGCACCTCCCCTTCAGAGCGAGATGTCACGTATTTGGGTCAGTTCGTGTTGCCTTGATAAATAATATTCAAATTAGGAAATGTACGGAGTGGTTATCCGTTCGAACGTGACCCGCTTAATTCCCGCGGTTTCGTTCACTGGCTGAGAGACTTTTAATTTTTTTCTCTGTTACGTTGGAATTTCGATATTTGTTTCGGGCTTTGCTCGTGTTTTGGGGTTTGATGAGGTAATTGCTCACAAGGTATTTTTGCTAAAATGAGAGCAGTATGAGTTTGTTTGTTTGGTCACATAGATATTTCGTAAAAGATGAAGATGATAAACTAGACTCATGCCAAGGTACAAACAGAGAAGAACTTCAAATAAAGACCCTCGTTACCAAACCTTTTTTTTCTGAGTAGATAAAAAGATTTATATCAACATATTATCAAATACAACCTTTGAATCCTCAAGCACATACGTACATATAGGTACATATACGCCAAGAAACGAAAACCTATTTCTAAATCCTAATTTTACACTGTTTTACGTATATTTCTTTGATCCATAACTGTCGGAGAAATTGTCAAAAATACACAAAAAAACAAATAACATCCTCCTTCTTTCGAATTCAGTCAAAAATGGTTCCACTCCATCAATATGCTCAGTACATAGCTAGTCACATATGACGTTTAGGGTAGAATAACAATGTTCGCGTGTTTTCCTCCCTCCACCCTTTATTTGCAATGGAGTGAAAATATTTAATCAGCCGTATAATCTAACCGTTCTTTGTGTTTTTGCGACAAAGGCGCGTGCAAAGATTTTATAGACCATCGCGACGTCCGAAGAAACTTTATGCCAAACGATGTTTAGAACTACACTTCTAGAAATTTCTAGAGCAATATTCCAAGATCTAGAGCTACGTCCATTTTGTTACTTAATACAGTAACGAAGCTCTGAACTTTTATTATACAGCCAGCTCAACAATTTTATAAAAGTTATGCGTTATTCGTTTTCAATCGATTTTACTCCAGCGTTGTTAGAAAGCGGGACTTTCGCGATTTTCCGCACCATTAGTGATGTGACAAACGGCGGTTTGTAGCCACGATGTCGTCCTCGTCCATTACGAGATTCCAATGATCGTACAACCCCACTTGCTCTTTTAACTTTGATTGATATAGCACTTATCTTCAGCAAAACGCTATAAAGGCGCAAACACACTGTCGCCTCAGCTCAAATTACGCGTGACGTCCACTACAAAAATGTATTTAGCGAGTGTCGTGCCTCGCATCGTTGCGTCGCTTCAAACGTGACATTCATACAGTGCCGCTACTTACGTCATAATAAGCTGTCTAACAACATAAAGCGTCATATAGCTTGAATCTGCTTTAAAAATACTCTAGATTCAATTACACTGTAGGTAAGAGCCTTACATTGGTTGAAGAATTAGAGATTCTAACTTTTCTAACTTAAAGTAGTTATCATCTCACCTGGCATGGATTTTTGTATATTGTTATTCTTTTGGTATCCCCATCTATTTATATCTTCTAAAAGTAACTTTCATACAAACACAAAGATTACTAATTTATAACTATGTAAAAATGAAAAGTAAAGTTAAAGCTATTTATTTTGTCTCACAAAATTACAAGTCAAGTTGTTTGTACATGACTTAATATAAATTATAACCGTGACATCAAAAAGGAAATCACTCTACATGTGTACGCCAAGATTTCAAATTCACGCTCGATATCAATGTGTTTGCTCCATAATAACGTTTCATTCCATGCAGGAAATATATCATAAAACGCCTTTAGCTAAAACACGTTGATAGTCACGGTACGTCACGCTAAATGATACACACACTCGAGGCACTCGCAATTTAAGCGAAGGGTATTAGGACCGTGTGGTGTTTTCACTCGGGCTCATTTCTAGGACAGTTGCACTAAATATGTCCGCATAATTTTCTCATAGTGCGCGACATAAAAGGCAGCTAAGAGGCTGGGGGCGGGCGGGCGGAAGGACGTTTCGCAACCACCGCCGGAGCCGTGAACTCACTTCCGCCCTCCGAATCGTTTAGGTTACTATGTAAGCTTTTAGCTTGAAGCACCTCGGGTCAATTAGAAACTTCTAATCTATCCAGACTAATCTATTCTAGATTGATAGTGTATCGGTCAATTTACTCAAATATATTCGTGTGTTACTAGTACTAGTCTACCAACTTACACTTTTAGGTTCAGAAAGAATACAATGTATATTCTTTTGTGTCTTTTCTTCGAGATTCGGATGCTGGAAAACATTTTGACATGACATGGTGAAAGAGCGGTCCAATTTTCAATTTAACCAGACGGTATGAGCTGTATTTCAATATTTTCTTTACTATTAAGAACTTTTCCAAGTGTACAATATTTATTGTATCTACTATAAAAATAATTAATAATAACCACATCCAAAAAACACATCCACATAACATAGCCTAAAAGGCTCAGAAACAGTATGAAAAAGTATTGGTGAAATGTTTTAATATAATTATTTTGAATTAAAAAGAACATAGCTAATAATATAGCTAAAGTGCAATCGAACACAGAAAAGCGCATAAGCTTAAAACTGTATCGTACCTCCCAGCACACAAATTTAAGATTTAGGAGATGGTTAAATACAAACTCTACGAAAAATTATAAAGGTTTTATTTCGGTGAAGTCGACTTGAACCTAATGGAGGCAATGTAAATAGGCTGATGATATTTGACACGGATCCATCGAGTGATTTCTCTATTGAATATGCTGGGTGCAAGCCTGTTCAATAGGCTCGGCATGAACTGAATCTACTGAATACAGGCCCAATGTAAATGTACGGCTGTATTCCAGCTCAAATCCTATGCTTTCAATACCGGGTATTGGTATGGTAATTATTATGAGTTTCAGCGCGTTTCAGTTTATACATTCATGTTTTTAAAAGGTTATTCTCGTTAACAGATTTCCACCAGCAGCGTATCTACCGGAGCGACTGTACTGCTTGTCGATTCATTTGTTTTTACGAGTGTACCATTGATACTATTTTAGCCACTCATTGGCTGCTTTTTTAAATGACAAAGATAATAAACCAAACGGCTTAAATAAAATTAATTTTGTAATAAAATTGCGAATAAGTTTGAATTGATCAGCTGCAAAGGGTTTCGCTGCAATTCAAATTGTGTCGATTGTTTAATTTGTTAATCAATGAAATGTCTCTCCGTTAGTTATCCGCTCGTTTGTTGAGCCGATGGTAAATAAAATAAAAATAGCCTGTATTTGCAGACCAAAGCATAAACCATATAAGCATAGGTACAATCAGGTACATGGTATAATACAGTATTTAAAGTAAGTGCAATATTAAATCTATCAAAAAGAACTAGCTGAAATTCTTTCATTCTTCGTTATAAAATTCACGAAACGGATACAATATTTATACACAGCGTAAGACTTGCACATTGACAATTGTAATGATTCTGATGACACAAAAACCTTAACTAAGACTAGATATTGTGCCGACCTAACGAAGAGACGTCCGAAAAAGGGCATCTTTTTGAGCCTGGTTAGTTTAGGATTTGATGCCAAGAGGATGCAGGGTCAGTGTAGGCACTGTTGGCACTAAAACTTCTGAAACTATCATGGTTATTAACACTAAAGTCATTTAAAACGGGATATTTACCATGATTTGATTTTTGAGTTTTCCAATATTACTTACTTTACTGTTGGCACTTTTTTGGTTCATACCTGTAAAAATGGACACCACATTTTGTGACGTCAGGATTTACCGTCTCCAAAAGGTAAGATGGGTAATACTAACCTACTTTGCCCCCACAGCAGGACGCACCTAATGAATCTTTCCCGGCTAAAGTGAAAAATATCTCTATTTTCTTTTTTCGAGTAAACAAACAAAAAGGGGAGGGACAAGCCCAATAAAAGCGTAAACACAAAATGGCCAGTGGGAAGACCGATGCGATACATGACTGGAATCCTTGAATACAGCGAGTTCGTGTAGATTTATTGAGCTTACACACGATATAGTGCGCTCTATCCGTTCAGAAGTTTTGATTATATTGCTTTATAGCAAATCATTTGATTGTTATGCAAATATGTATCCATAGTTGATCTTCTATTAATGAAAGGTACTCGTATAACGTGTCTGCTTAGTTATAAAGACACAATGTATAGTTTTAATTTTTGCATTGAATGCGACTTTGTTGCTTTTTGGCAGGTGATTGAAGACCAAACGAAGAAAACTTCATATAAAAATGAACATCCCATTCATTAGAAAACATAGCTCGTCAAACTGTGGTTTTCAATTTACAGCAGCTTAGTTTATAGCGAAAGAACTCAGCCAACTTCTGCTTTTATCGACACAGCCACCTGGTGCTAGACATCTCTTTAAAACTGTCAAAACCGATTGATAACCAAGTCTGGTCTATTTTACGAGACCAGGAACGGAGCAGAATGGAGACACGCCGTCTGTCATTCTTCCAGTGAAAAAGTAGCATGTGTGCGTAACGCGACGTCGCCTAAACGGTCGCAGAGTCTCGTAAATAAAAAAGGTGATTTAGGAAATCCCTACATGACTCCGCGGATTTATACAGAGTGTTCTAGCGCAAACTTTCCTAGAGGTCATCAAAATTCTCCCCTCGTGCGGACGATTGAATGTTATGGGCCGCGAGACGCTTCTGTTCTGAGTTATAGGTTGTTACCCCCTGACATGCTTACGGGACTGATTTAATTCAATGATGATGTTGTGGCCGCCTGCGGAATACCTCGGAACTCCTAGATCGCTTTATATTTTGTAATGGCTAAAGTTTATTTTTGGTATTAGATACGGAAATTAAATTTATCTTGGTATATTTTATTTTAAGTTGCTTGGGGCGTTCTCTTTTAAAGTATAATATAAAATGCAAGTAATATTATTATTTAAGTGTAATCGTGATGTTTGTAAGTAAAAAAATAATTTGAAGGTAATTCATTTTTTAAAACAGCTTTTTCTTTTTGTGATAAAACTTTGTATACCAATATTTAAAATTCAATAAAAAACACTACGCGTCGGTCGGCTTTTACGAACGCCAGAATAAAAGGCTGACTTTTTAAAAGTTCAATTTCTTAGAAAAATCAAATAAAAAATTGATTAAGCTTAACCAAACCATTTTAATCCCTGTAAAGTTTGGAATCAATATTATTTATTTTAGATCTAGTACATATATTTCGGTAAAATGAAGTGTGTAAGTTGTTTTATATCAAAACAACAAATTTAATATCATAAAACCAATTACTTGTAACCCGTCGGGGTCACCGCTCTATGATCACCACTGTAATAATCTTAAAATAACTGCAAAAAAAATAACGGCCATATCTCGCGAAAAACCAACGGCCGCTGGGGCAAACGTGTTCTTGAGTAGAGACCACGACTCGGTAAACGTAGTGTAGGACGCCCTCCGACCAGGTGGGATGACGACCTGCAAAAGACTGCTGGTAGATGCTGGATGCGTCAAGCTGAAGACAGGGCGCTATGGCGCTCATTGGGGGAGGCCTATGTCCAGCAGTGGACCAATATAGGCTGATGATGATGATGAACTGCAAAAAATATGTAGATATAAATATTCACTACATTTAGTCGCCGAACAAATAAATAAAATTCTCACAGCAATATTTGTGAAAAAAATGTTTGTGTATACGTGTTCAAATAGCGATGCAGTTTTGTCATACAAGGTTAAAAACATACGTATATATTATTTAGCCAAATTAAAGACCCCCTATTTTTAGAGGAATCCCCTTCCTCTAAAAATAGGTTTCGCCTTGACGACTACCTGTCTAGATGGATAGGTACGTCTAGAATATATTTTTAACGTGTTCGCGTAATAATAAAAAATCATAACGCATTATACATAGGTAACATATGTTTAAGGTATATGTATATTTTATATGGGCCGTAGTTTTTAAGTATTTTCCATCCTGTACTAGACTAATGTTGCATGAATTCAATGAATTATTATTATTCCACTCATTTAATTAAATTCTCGTATAAAATACATTTTTTACTATAGAAAATACAATAAAATATTATAAAACTATTCTACAGTAAAAAATATATCAAAACGGTAGATCACCGACCGCGAAGCTAGGCTCAAGCGGCCGGTGACTAGGGTGCAGAGAAAGGAACTTCCTGAACTTCCTTATTATTATTATTTTAGTTTAAGATTTTTATCTTCTCGGTTTCGGGAACCGGTGCTATCCAAAGCGCACGGGCCTAAGCCAAGTGCGTTTCAGTGGAGTGCTCTACGCTTGGGAGTTCGCTTTGCAAAAACTTCCTCACGATTCTACAAGTATTTAAAACTTTTTGGAGAAGGACGTATGTGTACTTCGGTATGTCTAAGAATTCTAGAGATTTAAAGAGTTGTTTTGGGATGACACCCGTTGTCGATATGAGTATTGGGACTATTGTTACTTTTCGCAGATTCCACATGCGGGTTATTTCGTTCTTAAGGTCAATATATTTGGATAATTTCTCCGCAATGGTACTCTGTAGGTTGTGAGTGTTGGGAACGGCAATGTCGATATTATTATTATTATTATAGGCGACGAACAAATGCCATCCCATCAGTCCTGCAGTCTAGTTTAGTTTCCATGTAGATAGTGATATTGAATAACTCTCCGCTTGTTAATTTATAAACGTTCATATCGCGTGATTTGGTTTGCTAACTACAGAGTGAGACGTGAGCTAGCGTGGAGAGAATGTATGGGGCCCACGTTATTACTATACAGATAACGACAATTTATTCACTGTGTTCTAGATAATATTATACTCTATTTTAAAGTAGTTTGAATTAAATGTTCCACTATCCTGTGCTAGAAAGGCACATTTTGATACAAAGATTTTGGGAAAGGGACAGTTGAAAATAAATCTTCACAACATAGTATAAACAAAGCCGCTTCCCGCTGTCTGTCTGTCGGATTTGGATGCGGTTTTTTTAATAGAAAGAGTGATTCAAGAGGAAGGTTTATAAACCATTTGACATATAGCTATTCACGCGGGCGAAGCCGCAGGGTGCAGCAAGTTTACAATAAATCATGCTGGACAATCCACACAGCATCTAGTCTCAAGTTATGCAGAGCTTATCTTACAGGTACTAGATAACTGATATACATAATATATTACATAGATAGATATTTTTATGTTATAGAAAACACCCAGAACATTCGGGACAAATATTTGTAGATCGTATCAACATTTGTCCCAAGGCGGGAATCGAACCCTGCGTCGTAGGCGTACCTTCGCTCGCAGTGCTACAGAGGTTATCAGAAAGAAAGAAAATATTTTTATTTACCTTAAAACTACCATAGACAACAAACTTAAAACTACGCAAATTAATACTACATATTGTCGCTTACAAATTATTATGCGTAGCAGTGTTCATGGCAAATATGGCCTCCACTCACATATACCAATACATAGGTAGAGTCAACAAAAAATAGCTGAACTTACTTAAAACGCAAGTCTAGTCGTTGGCTGTACAATAGAAATTACATAGACATAATTCTCCTGTCTCAAATGTAAAAATTCATCCTCACACCAACGATGTACCTTCCAATTAATTAATTAAGAATCCTCACCAGTCACGAGAGGTAGGTAACGCTTTTGGAAGATTTTTCTTGACAGCGATTCTAGTCGCTCAGCGAGCTATGGAAAGAGCTATGCTCGGAGTTTCTCTGAAGGATAGGATTCGTAACGAATACATCCGACAGAGAACCAAAGTTATCGACATAGCTCTGAGAATTAGCAAGCTGAAGTGGCAGTGGGCCGGCCATATCTCACGAAAAACCGACGGCCGCTGGGGCAAACGTGTTCTTGAGTGGAGACCACGACTCGGTAAACGTAGTGTAGTACGCCCTCCGACCAGGTGGTATGACGACCTGCGAAAGACTGCAGGTAGATGCTGTATGCGTCAAGCCGAAGACAGGGCGCTATGGCGCTCATTGGGGAGGCCTATTTCCAGCAGTGGACTAATATAGGCTGATGATGATGATGATGATGATGATTCTAGTCGTTGACTGAACAATAGAAAACACATAGACACTGTGTGAAATGTAAAATGTAAAGATTCATCCTCACACCAACGCAACGATGTACCTTCCAATTAATTAATTAAGAACCCCCACAAGTCACGAGGTAGCTACCCACTCGTTCGTTGACATTAATTTTACGGAGGGAGGATTAAGATGATCACTTACTTCCTGGTTGAGGGTAGGTATACCTATGTAGCCGGGGGGTAATCTCGAGGCCACATTTGACCTGAATTGCCGCCTTTTTAGACGGTTTTTCAACCAATAAAGCTTTTGAAACTATCATGGTTATTACTTTACTAAAACAATGTAAAATATCCCGTTTTAAATGACTGTAGTGGTTTTTTAACTGACTTTAAATAAGGAAAAGCATGTTCATCCCGGTTTTATATATTTAGGAATATTTTTTAATTATAATTCCATAGAAAAAACTTCCTGTTTTTTTTTTCAAGATACATAGCACTAAGAATTGCAGCAAGTTGAAGTGGCAGTGGGCCGGCCATATATCACGAAGAACCGATAACCAATGGGTTAAACGTGTTCTTGAGTGGAGACCGCGACGAACGTAGTGTAGGACGCCCTCCGGCCAAGTGGGATGACGACAGTCCTTCGCAGGTCGTCATGAAACCTGGCGGGAGGGCGTCCTACACTACGTTTGCCAAGTCGCTGTCTCCATTCAAGACGAACGAACGAACGAACCTTCTATAGACTGAGTTTTCTCCACTACGCCATTGAGGTCGTCTAGAATAAATAACCTTTGACTCGAGCAATTGTTATTGCCAACAAAACCCCACTAAACAACCCCACAATCAATAAAATCCAACATTAGCTGTATCTAAGCTGATACGTGCTCACTTCTATCAGATTGAACCTTCGACTAAAATGGACAACCGCATAGCCAATTACCATAAATAACGTGGCACATCTAAATTAATAAACGTTTCGGATATAAATCACACCTCATTTAACGCAATGCGGGACAATGTTACTCATTACTGAAAGTTACTGGTGATTTGGTTGCAAAGAGTTGCAGTTATCTATATTTATTAAGACTGCAGGTAGATGCTGGATGCGTCAAGCTGAAGACAGGGCGCTGTGGCGCTCATTGGGGGAGGCCTATGTCTAGTAGTGGACTGCTATAAGATGATGATGATGATGATATTTATTATTTCTCCATGCCACATGGAGGGAAAGTACAAGTACCTTAAATATTGGAGATAGAAAATTTTACTGAAAGAAGACTTCATTTTGATTTTAAAAGAATTTAAACTGCATTCAAGGATTTTTGAATAATCGCCTGTCAGAACCGAAAATCGAATCGCCAAATTGTAAAAAAAACACACTTAATTTAACGATACCGATCAAAAGGCTCAATCGTAAGTATTATTTTTTCCAAGTAACATAGCATCTTAAGTAAAAGGTAGTAGATTTTGTATTTTTTTATGGTAACGCGATTTTCAATGATTTTTTGGTAATTAATAAATGTAAGTAATGAATTATTTGTATTGGAATACAAATTGTCAAACAAATCCCTTGTTAAATCGGTTTAGGTACTACAAATATCAAATTATCTCTCTTTCTTTTTAACCTTATTTTAAGCACTTCGAAAAAAGAAGGCGGATGATCAACTATTTGTATGTTTTTTGTGGTAACCCGATTTTTTATGACCCTTTGGTTTTGTATACAAATTGTCAAACACATCCCTTGTAAAAAGGCTTAGGTGCTACAATGTATCAGATTTTCTGAACGGTAAAAAACGCTTGGGACGAGTTTTGCTCGAACTCGAAAACTAAACAAACTTTCAAAGTAAAGGTTTCTTTCCTATTCGCTTCTTTATGTTACCTTGAAATAATGAAGTGAACTAAAAAAAAAGTGATGAATTTATTTCCTAGTTTTACTACCTACAAAACCAAAGGTTCATAAAAAATCGGGTTACCACAAAAAACATACAAATAGTTGATCATCCGCCTTCTTTTTCGAAGTGCTTAAAATAAGGTTAAAAAGATATAAAGATGCCGAGGGATAAAAAAAGGCCGCAAAACTTAAAAAACAGTGAACATTTAAAGAAATTTGAAGTTAGTTTATCGTTTTGTAACAACATCAATAGACCAAAAGTAATAAAAACTAAAAAGATATATTTTCATGGGCTTATTCTCGAAGAATCAAATGATAGGTATACTCGTAAAGTATTATTTAAAAATATATTATTTAAAAAAATTGTCTAGAATCACCCCATTTCGGCTTAATACACATGTTTTGGTGGCACCCTGTACATAAAACTTTTATTCAACACGCCTTTTATTTGCGTAAACTGAAAAGTTTACAGTTCATTTGAAAATTAATACCACTAATTATTTACCATCTGTTTTCAGTATTGTATTAATTTCATAATTACTTGGTTGTATCACAGGGGACTCATTACAATTAATCTTCTATGCGGTGTATTAATATTAATTCTGTTCTATTTTGGAGCATTCGTAATCATTTTGTTTTCCGGTTAAAATAAATGTTTGATGAAATAAATATTACTGCATTAGGCCCCATTAGGACTGGGTCCCGGACGGACGACGGCCACGTGGAAGGCCTAGGCGGAGATGGCGGGATGAGCTCGACCTATACAACAAAGAGTGGCTCTCCTTGCTGAGAACCGAGATGAGTGGAAGAAGGGAAGGGAGGCCTTTGCTCTGCAGTGGGACACTCCGGGCTAATATAATAATAGGCCCCGACCATACTGCAAGCGCCTAGGTTGGCGCCTAGGCTAAGGCCGTGCTTCGCGTAGGCTGGCTTCAAGCTTGGCTCTTTGACTAGATATGCAGTGAAGGCTGTCATAGAGCTGCTATATCATCGCGGTACATGAAAATTAAACCCAATGAAGAAAAAGGAGTCAAAGTCATAAGCATTTATTTCTTTAGGCTTACAAAATAAGCACTTAGACAGGAGCAATCCCTATTCCACCGAAAGCGATACACCGCTTCTTCCACCAATTGACCCAGAGGCCCTAATATCCCGTTATAAATGAATTTTGGGTATAGATAAAACCGCATCGCTTACCAAATAACATTCATAAAAAAATTAAGTGATTCCATACACAAACAAATGAGAACACCCATCTAATCAACTAAATTCACTAGCCAACTCTACTACTCAAATAAAACTAAATGTGCGGATAAATTTTCATTGAAACTTACTTTATTAGCTTGCCACGGCTTTAAAACGAACAAAAACACCCTTTTAACGCATGAATATGCATGAAACTCGCACAGAATCAGCTCGGGGCTGCTCATAGTTACTAACTTTGAAAATGCGCTATGATTTTTACAAAAAAACCTAACCATAATCTCTTTGGTAGACCAAGGTAACCCGCGACTCAGCAAACGTAGAATAGGATGTCAAAATCTCTTTAGTAGTCCAAGGTTGGGCATCCTATTCTACGTTTGCAGAGTCGCGGCCGTCACCCAAAAACACGTTTACCTGGGGTATTTACGGTTGTCGGTGCTTTGCGTGATATGGCCGGTCCATTGCCATTTCAAGTTGCTAATTCTTTGAGCTATGTTGAAAACGGTTCTCTGTCGGATGTATTTGTTACAAATCCTATACTTCAGAGAAACTACAAGCATAGCTCGCTAGGTGACTTTAAACTTACCCTACCGTGAGTGTCCACGTCTCAGCCTCATAGGTCATGACGGGTAGGTCGCACTGATAAAACTAAAGTTTTCATTTACCATATACCTTGGGGCTAGATCATGTGTGGACTCCAGGATTATTAAGAAAAAAGTTTATTGTAAGACGAAAAAAATAACGAGGCTTCGATATGCTTTTTAACGTGAATAAAAAGTCCTGCTATTCTTTTCACAATTAATACTAAAATACAGCGGGGCAATGCAGCCAGCGTCATAGGGACCCTTTTAATCAGTAGTATTGACATGGATCAGTTAAGCTACCTGTAGATTTTTTGCAACAGTTTGTGGATAGCTCAATTGTAAGTACTAGTGCTAATTAGTTTTTAATCTTTTTAATTTAAAACTATCATAAAAATTATTGATTTATGTAGTAGGTTGCCAATCTTACAGGCCAGGCAAACTTACCTTGTTCTTTGGATATCGAGCCAACAATATCCCTTTGAGGAATTAATATTCCATCGCTTTGACGTATCAAGTGCTTTCCTAAGGCAAAGTCAGGTTGTAGGGTCATCTAGCTCATTACATGTGCTCAAATTGGATAGCTCTGTTAACTTCTCTACAAAGCTGTTCCTTTGACAGTTTCAGTTGCGTCTAAACTCCACTCTACACTTACCTAAGATTCCCAATCTCAAGTCACCAGTATTAAAACCATATTAAAACTAGCTGCGCCTCGCAGTTACCCGCGTGGTGATAGATATTTTGGATAAATACAATATATCTTTATAAATTGTAACCTATGTGTTATTCTGATGTATAAGCTATATTATTGTAAAGTTTCACTAAAATCCATTTATTAGTTTTTACGTGAAAGAGTAACAAACATCTATCCATCCATACTTACAAACTTTTGCGTTTATAATATTAGTAGGATATGTCAAAAAAAATTTAATTGCGACCTGCTCAAATTTACTATAGTTTCATTACATTTATTTTGAAGGCAATGTGAAGATTCAAAGTTTACGACATTGGCACTTCATTGGCAGTACGTAAAAGTTTCCTCTAACCGTAAGCTGTAGTTCGTAGCAAATACAAAGAAATGAGATAAAGGCAGTTAGAGTTATATAAAATGCACATATTTAGCACAAGTATATTCGATACTTGTGCTGTACTTCACTCATAAATTAAATCTCTTGCTACACTTCTGAAAGCAAACACAGTACAGTATTCAACTTGGGTAGGTAAGAGAAGACTACACATTTGGCGGTTTGAAACGCGCGCTTTAGTATCGCGCGAAAACCATCTAGTCCCACACACCTGAACGGCACTCCTAGGTATTCAAACGCCTAAGTATATCGCCTACTCTTAAAACGAATACACATTAGACATTTTGAAACGCGCTTTTGTGAGTGTTCTCGATCAAATCTGACGCGTGTTTGATTAGAATCGCTAGTTTCAGTGTAAACGGAAGAATCATCATCAGCTTATATTAGTCCACGGCTGGACATAGGCCTCCCCCAAAAGACGGAAGTATCGGACCATGATACGTATATACAATGTGTATTGTCGAACCTTGATCAAACGAGATGTGCGAATACACGACATATATTTATCGATAAAAAACAAAAAATAAAAAATTATATGTTACCTATCTTAAAAATAAAGCCGATTTAATATTTTTTTTAATGAAAACTACTTCATCTGGTTTTTTCTTCGTTTCTTTTTGAGTAAACGGTGTATTTTATTCAAAGTAGCTTCATTTGAAAGCTAGATTGTCTATCTAGCTAAGAAAATAAGAAAAAAATACAATTTCGGTACATAAGCCCAGTAAAATCAATATTTTTTTAGAAATTTGCAAAAAAAATACAAATTTTATTTTATTTTTGATCTGTAACTTTAAAACTGGGTTATTGAGGTGTACTTTTTTGCATGTTGTATTAAACTTCATAATTTAATCTACAAATCCTCCAAAACATATGGGCCTATCTCTTTTCGTTGTTATGTTATTCACCATTGAAAATAGGTACTTTCTGTTGTCTGAAATTTGTTTATTTTTTGCAAATTTCTAAAAAAATATTGATTTTACTGGGCTTATGTACCGAAATTGTATTTTTTTCTTATTTTCTTAGCTAGATAAACAATCTAGCTTTCAAATGAGCCTACTTTGAATAAAATACACCGTTTACTCAAAAAGGAACGAAGAAAAAACCAGATGAAGTAGTTTTCATTTTAAAAAATATTAAATCGGCTTTATTTTTGAGATTAACTATCTCAAAAATAAAGCCGATTTAATATTTTTTTACATATAATTTTTTATTTTTAGTTTTTTATCGATAAATATATGTCGTGCACATCTCGTTTGATCAAGGTTCGACAATACACATTGTATATACATATATGTATGTAAATAGCACATAACCAAAGCGCGCGCTTCAAACCGCCTAATGTGTACTTGCTCGCAGCCGCAATTTCCATTCAGCTCTTTAAATAGACTGAAACACGAACTTCATTATTTTGGAATGAATCCTTTAAAAGGCAGCATCATGAGATATTTACATTATAAACTTATCTCATGGTTAACTCGCTACAATACACTTCGCTAAAGTTCTTGTTAAGTTGAAATTTGCAAAGTTCGTGTAACTTTTACAGTTAGGGGTCAGCTTTTACAGTTTCATCGCCAGCTTAATCTAAGATTTGAATTATTTTTAGGGTTCCGGGCTAAAATCGTGATACATCGGCAATGTGCGATTAGACTTCGGTACTGAAGAGTTCCGTACAACATCTAAACTTACTTTTTTTTATTATTTTCAGTAGTGGGGTGATTGAATCTTTTTAGTACTGACCTACAAAAACTGGACACGCTATACATTTCGAAACTCCACTTTTTTTAAGTCGTCGTAACCACTCACGGTCACAAAGTGTATTTAGGTAGGCGTCTATAAATCCTACCGGCTGCGCCAAGTTTATGTATTTTTTATAACACTTATAGTAACTTATCTATTATGACAATGAATTAACTAGTGTGGTATTATTAATTGATTGTATTGGATACTGTATGCTAAATACACTATACCTGCCTGCATGCATTTATTATAAATCTACCGAGCGTAGGTAACCCTTATACTTGACTTGAATATCCTCTGTTCAAGCGCGATGAATGAAGCACTTTTGTTAGAAGCATAGTTTTCTTACCTATCAAGTGAACTTTTAAAGAGCTGTGGTAAGGTGAAAGTTCATTATTGAAACTTTCTCAATTTAATAATAGAGTACTGCCAGTAGAGGCCTGTGTCTACTAAAGCGGCGATGTTATAAACCCATATTTTCTACATCTAAGACCTTAGACCTTATTGTCTTTAATCATTAGGGATGAATACCATAATCCCCACGCTGGGCATGCGGGTTTTTGGATCATCTTCAGTTTATTATCTTAGTTTTATGTCTATGTCCTACCATTAGCCATTAGCCTGTAACCCTTGGGACTATAATAGGATATATATATGTTTATTTCAAACATTATTAACATAACATTGTTTATAATATAAAATAAACAAAATCAGAAATCAATATGGAGTATCAGAAAACACAAAACAAGAGGTAAAATTAATCTGTGAGCGATCGGTGTAGGACGGACTTTGACCTCAAATTATTTACTTGTCAAAGTAAATAATTGACAAGTTCGCAAAGACTCATAGTAGCCTACGTGATTTTCATACTATCCGCGCTTTGTCAAAATGACATGGAACCTTGTCAAAGTAAATGCCCAACCGCTTTTGTTTCAATCGGAAATGGATCCACCCTATTCTGTTCGCACACGAATGCCCCCCTTATGCCGAAATAAAGGTTGTTGATGAGCTGAACTGTTTTTCAGCCAAAGACCTCAACTGTTGGTATGAACAGGTGATCCCCTTTTATAGGCGAGCTGGATAACTTAATATAATATGCATTAAGCGCCGCTATCGCCGCAGCAATTTGTTGAATTTGAGCGTTGGGACCGTTTACCGCTCTCCGGTAGATATAACAGGCTAGTTCTTAATCCGTTCATCGTTTTTTTTTTATTTGATTCCGTTATTTATTTTATTATATAATTTTTCTTATATTTTTTATTTATTTTTATTAAAAAGCCAAAACGCTAAAGATACTCTATTGCACTTTTGTCCGTAGTATTTTAGAATACGCGAGTCAAATATGGAACCCGAAGTACGACATCTATGTATATTTCTCGAGTGGAGCGAATTCAAAAGAAATTCATCAAGTTCTTATGCTTCAAACTCCATATCCCCTATCACTCTGATATTTACTTGTATAATTGTAAACGTCTCCACCTTCTTCCACTATCCACTAGATGCGACAACACAGCCGACATAACATTCATCTTAAAACTATTAAACAACTCTGTCGACTGTCGAGAGCTGTTAAGCAAAATCAACTTAAACGTCCCCTCTAAGCGTGTGCGTTATAGTCCACCCCTTAATCTTTCATCGACTAACACTAATAATAGACAAAACTCGTTTATAATTAGTAGAGCGTGCACGGTTATCAATAATGTGTGCAAAGATAATATCGACGTGCATTGTACGAGTGTGCATTCGGCAAGGCGGCTGCTTAGTGGTAAATTCTTTACAGATAATTAATAGTAGGCATGTAAAACTTTTAAAACTATCATATTTATTAACACTATAGTAATTTATTTTCTCATTTGTGTAAATTAACCTATGTTGAGAGATTTTTATACGGGAGAACCGTATAAAAATCTCTCAACATCGCTGAGTAAGGCTTTTATCTCACTCAACACGATGAAAGTGAAAAAAGTTTGGAGAAAGGTTTATACGTGTGAAGGATTATTTATTTATATTTAATTGTACTTTACATTTCTTTAATTAGGTCATTAAACTTAAACAATTAGTCTTAAGTTTGTTTCGAAAATCTTGTTTAGACAACTTTATTTCATTTGAATCATCTTAATTTCGACGATTGTTAACATTTTTCTTCTTCTAATCTAGCCTAGCGTATCTTGTAATACTGTCATTTAGCCGTGAAGGCCATTTATTAGCTTCTCTGTTGCTAGGTTAATTTTACTTATTTTGTATGTATGCCTCCCTTAAAATAATTTTAAAAAGAAATTTAAAGCTGTTGCTTTAATACGGCGTATCTTATGTAGCTGCGTGAGCTGGTTTGTTTTACAACGTGGGTCTACGTTATACATAATACAATTATTCATAAAATAGACTACTAAAAAAATAACAGCTAAATAAAATTGTTTTAAATTCTCAAACGCAGTCATATGTATGTCATGTACTGTATTATGTATATCAGTCAACTAGTGCCTACTCATAACACAAGCTTTGGCTTGCCTTGGGGTTAGATGATATGCCCTTTTTATCGGAGGTCAAAAATGGGTGCGCTGAAGAATGACCCGAAACTGCGAAATGTCGGTCCCACGTCGTGAACCTTGCGGCTAGCGGCTGTCCGAAGAATGTTTATAGCGAATTCACTTTGGTAATGAACCTTGGCTAATTTATTAATACCTTCTGGGACCCGACTTGGGCTGACGTCCTGCTATGGTTCTGTAAGTTTATTTACTTTGGGGAATAAATAAGTTTTTAAAACTATACTCGGTTCTAGATTCCTATATATTTTTGTACTCCATAGTCAACCAAAGAAATATTAGTGGAAAATATATTACGACATTGGTTTGGTATCATTATAACAGTCATCTAGTACCCATAACACAAGCACTGCTTAGCTTAACTAGATAGAGAAGAAGACTCAAGGCATCAAGAAGGCTTTCTACTCCATAAATGATTATCTCAATGATGTTAATGCTTGGCCAGATGTCGCTCAGTTTCGCACCGACAATAGTATGTAAGTAATTTGTTGTTGTGCATAGCTTTACTTAAATATTGACATTGTATCGAATCATATTATATTTAGTCTTAAATAGGCAAATAACCATGTATTAGACATATAAGAGATGAACATACTAGTGGTTTCTTTTTCACTTCTTCCACTAGCAGACAAAAAATTGAAGTGAACTGTAAAATAATTTTATTTGATAATAATTTAATGTATAAAATATGATTTGTCCAAGTGCTTATTTTGTAAGCCTAAAGAATAAATGATTTTTGACTTTTGACTTATGATAATGCTGTGTGAATTATCCACCATTATTTTATAGAGGTATATTAACTTCTGTTCCTATCCTATGTAACCTATCTAACTTCTCTTTCACAGCCAAGCCCTGGTTTAATTTATACCTGCAGACACTCTGGCTACAAAGATATCTACTTGGTATAGTATAGATAGGACTGCCGAAGCTGAGAGGCGCCTGTTTCTTTCATTTCCGCTGCCGTTCGATTCTTCCTGTCCCTAATGGACAGACGATTTCATCCCAGGCACGTACCTAATACTTGGTTATGCAAAACTTTCAATATCAGGTGAAATAAATGGATTTTTGTATTATTTCCAACAGTTTCTGGACATATTATTTATTATTTCGTATTTGATCATTATTTATAGTATTATTTGACTTTTGAAACCATCATGGTTATTAACACTTATTATGCAATTAGTGCTAGTAGTTATTATCCAATAGTGGTAACTTTCGCAGCAAAAGACAAAAAATGAGGGTAGATCGGTATGTCTGCCCATAAAAACTAACTCGCAGTGCCTTAAGTTATTCCGTGATCATGGCGCATGAATCTGTGTCGAAATATTGTATAACTTAAAAATCAATGGTAAATATCCCGTTTTAAATGAATTTAGTACACTTATTTGACTTGTCTAAGTGCTTATTTTGTAAACCTAAAGAAATAAATGATTTTGAATTTTGTAAGGGAAAACATGTTAAGGCGCGTTGGGCTCATTTTGGGTGAACAAAAATCTTGGAACTTGCGTCATCGTCACCGCACGATCCCCAGTACAAATCTATACTAATACTATAAAATTTGTTTGTTTGTTTGTATTGAATAGGCTCCGAAACTACTGGACCGATTTGAAAAAATCTTTTACCGTTGAGAAGCTACACTATCCCCGGTGAACATAGGCTAAATTATATTTTCAAAAAAATTAGGGATCCGTACTAAAACCGTGCAAAGCCGGGAAGGTCCGCTAGTAAAATATAAAATTACTCACCTAGTTTTCACTATAGAACATTTGTTATATTGAGCTGTGG
This sequence comes from Eupithecia dodoneata, assembly GCA_947044415.1. Classification (NCBI taxonomy): domain Eukaryota; kingdom Metazoa; phylum Arthropoda; class Insecta; order Lepidoptera; family Geometridae; genus Eupithecia; species Eupithecia dodoneata. The sequence continues at coordinate 11,396,412 of OX345664.1, read as the reverse complement.
GCGTAGTGCGAGCTTTTTTGTTGTTTTTTCCATTCGAAAGTGAAACGTTTGTGTTCGTGATTGGTTGATTTTGACTGATTCATTTTGCTACCATTCAAATAGAGCTATTGTAACCAATTAAGGATTGCGCATATTTAAAACATACTTGTATTAAATATTCCTAAGATCTAATAGAATACTCGGAATTATGAATGAATAATAGTAATTACTGAATAGTTTCTTATTCTTTTAATATCGCTACTATAAAACAAAGTCGCTTCCCGCTGTCTGTCTGTCCCTATGTTTGCTTAGGATCTTCATAACTACGCAACGGATTTTAATGCGGTTTTATTTAAATAGATAGAGTGAGGAAGTTTTGTATGTATTTAATACGTGCAAGTCGCTTAATACATTAAAAGAATAAGAAAAAAAAACCTAAAGAAGAATAGAATAAGAAAAAAAATTACAAAAATTATTTTAACCCTTTTTCACTTAATTATTCCATTTCTTTCTTACCTTTATTCCACTTATTTATTTTATTTATTTATTTTAACAATATTCAGGAAATTAACAGCTAACTTAATGAGTAGGTATCTGACTTAATACTGAAGGCTAATTAAAAATTTCCACAAAAAGCTACTTAAATTGATGCTAAACAAAGTTACAGGACGACTACTACTTATACTTTATCTAAAAGTTTGTACACATATAAATATAAATTTCTACCAATTTTGGTTTATACCTCTACGACTTAAGAAAATAATCAAAAAGAGGATGTACCAAAAAATCTACCACTCACTATTCTTTTTAGTTTAGTGGGAGGATCAATGAAAATATCCATATCAAGCTCTCTGGAGTTAAAACAGCCGCATGACCTTATCAAAAATGTGTTCTGCCTGTAGTTGGTTTTACACGTTGGAAGATGGAAAGTTTTAGGGTATCTAGTTTTAAAGTTAGTATTAAATCCTATTTTTTGCAGCAGCTCCGCGCAGTCTACTTTGATATTAATGATGCCAGAAAGATAACTTAGATCTGCTATGGCTCTTCGTTCCTGGAAGGGCAAGAAATGGAATTTGCGACATCTTGTGTAATAATCAGGCAAAAATTTTGTTGCCCTAAACTGGAACCTTTTCTGTATGCCCTCCAAGCGAGAGATATACATATTATACCTAGGGTTCCATACCTGCGAACAATATTCCAAGTGGCTGCGCACATAAGAACAGTACAGTATCTTAAACGTTTTAACATTTGCGAAATCATGGGACATTCTAAGGATGAAACCTAATGCTTTCGATGCCTTGCCAACTACTGCATTAATGTGTTCGTCAAATAAGAGTTTGCTATCAAACGTAACGCCCAGATCTTTTATCTTAGTTAGATACTCTAGTTAATTGTACATTTTGTAGCGAGTATTTAAATTTAAGGACATTAGGTTTACGAGTAAAAGAACAGACGTAGCATTTAGAAACATTTAAATTGAGCTTGTTGAGTGTGCAATAGTTTTGAAGTCGGTCTAAGTCATCTTGGAGGCGGGCCGCGTCGACTGCGTCTTTTACAGGGTAAAGAATTTTCATGTCATCCGCGTATAGCAGTATCTTTGAGTAAGTGAAACATGATGATATATCATTTACCATTATTGTAAATAGTAAAGGTCCAAGTAAGGATCCCTGTGGGACACCAGAAGGGACACTCATCGGCGAAGATGAGTACCCGTTGAGTACGACAGTCTGACAGCGGTTACGAACGTACGACGAGAACCACCGAAATAAGTTGCCGCGGATACCTATTCTTTGCAATTTTTCCATTAGTATCAAGTGATCTATACGGTCGAAGCATTAACGATAGTCAGTGTAAATAATGTCCACCTGAGAGGGTTCAGATATATGTCGAGAAAGATATTCACTACACAACAATAGGTTCGAAGTGGTAGACCTCCCTCTGAGAAAGCCGTGCTGGTTCGAGTCTAGACTGTTTTTAAGAGTTGGATAGAGCTGAGAGTAAACTAGCTTTTCCATGATTTTAGCAAATAAACATAACTTAGAGATAGGTCTATAATTCTCAACTACATTTTTAGGCCCTTTCTTGTGTATCGGTGTTATGTAAGCAGATTTCCAGACTGTAGGTACAAGGCCTTCGCTTAATGACCTACGGTATAAAATAGATAGGGGGTGGTTAAGCTACTTGCACAGTTTACAATAAAAACAGCAGGGATGTTGTCAGGCCCTGCTGACTTGCTGAGGTCTAAAGATTTTAGTAGCCTAAACACGTCATCTTCCAGGACTTCTATATCGCAGATGTAGGCTGAAGAGGTACATGGCTGTTGGAGTACGGGCTGGGCTTCGGGATCCAATGACGTACTAGGACTATTAGCGAGGAAAGTAGAGTGAAAAAATTCACTAAACATGTTACATATCTCAATTCCTTATATTATTTACAAGACGATATTTTCAGAATAATACTTTCTCTGTTTGCAGAAAGCTTTTCTTAGCTTGACTCAACTTCCACGAACTAGCTGAAATACAGTTTGCCGTTTGCCACAGACTAAGTTTATCTGCAGGAAGCTCTGACGTCATATCCGGGTGACGAGACAATGCCCCGGTAACACTCGCTAAAAGTGCCAGACATTCGCCTTTGTACTGTACACAACTTGAAGCGCAACTTCAAAAGAAACGGCGCTCGAGGAGAAATTATGATATACTTACCATAGTAAAAAAGATAGAAATTTTATTTGGAACAGAAATTATTAAGTAAGCAAGTGTAGACCAACTTTATAGCGACATGTTTTTAACCTTTATACATCTTTAAGAATTAGTTTATTCAAGAACCTATGTAGGTCTTACAAAACAGAGTCATTATTTACTATGAATAGTATATCTGTGTATATCCTCAAAGTCAAAGGGGCAGACCAAGTGACCGATCAAACCTAAATCCATAAATCTATTAATAAATAAATAATGCTGGACAATTCACACAGCATTATCTAGCCCCATGGTAAGCAGAGCTTGTGTTATGGGTACTAGATAACTGATATACATAATACAATACATTACATAGATAGATATTTTTTATTATACATAGAAAACAACCAGAACACCCGGAAAAAATGCAGATCGTACACACAATTTTTCCGAGGCGGGAATCAAACCCGCAACCTCCTGCGTCGCAAGCGGACCTTCGCCCACCGCGCCACATCAGTCGTCAAAAAGAACCGTCCTTTGTTATACGCGATCCGTAAACAATCAACTTTATAATTTGTTTTTCACAGTACACTACTTGTGTACGCCCGTTGCTATGGAAACCATTTCTTACCAGACATTGTGAAATCAAGTGACGATGCTATAAATAAGTTCTACGACACACATATCAATTCCTCGCTGATAAAACTTAGGTATATGAGACCACCTCGAAATCAATCTTTATACAACAACGAAGGAATCACCCAAATCTATTAGGAATTTGCGAAGATATAACCAAAATGATTGAAGCAAGTCGTCATTTTTCAAAAAGTATTATGTTGCTTCTCTCGGGAATCTATAATAAGGACCATTTGATCTATATATGTAGATCAAATGGTCCTTATTATAGATTGTACACACAAAGGTAGTGTACTGTGAAAAACAAATTATAAAGTTGATTGATGGCGTATGATAATTTTTAAAATCAGTCGATAATTGACGGAGATATAAACGAGCATTCATAAAAAAACTTATGTTTTTAACGTTACGTAAATGTATGTATATACAGCCGAACATAGGACATCCTCGCGAAGTCTATTAAAAATGCTTTATTTCCTTCTCTTACAGGAAATAAAAACGAAGAAAAAAGTGATCAGTGTGAAGGTCAACATCATTAAAATACCGGACCAGACAAAATGGTGCAATAGAAAGGATATACAGTAAAAAAAAAAAGTAAGTACCCACGGGCTGAAAGATGAAGAAGAAGACCTAAATAGGTTTCGGAAAGGAATTTTAAATGTCATGGATATTGTTTGGCCAGCTAGCAAGTTCTTATAATATCTATTGAGTATGAACAGACCGGAGGAAACAGACAGGTAGATGCTGGATGCGGCAAGCTAAAGTCAGGGCGCTATGGTGCTCACTGGGGGAGGCCTATGTCCAGCTGTGGACTGCTATAGGCTGATGATGATGATGATGAACAGACCGGTTTCAATGTTCTAGTTTGCTCCTAATATAAGGTACCTACACTGTTTTTTAATGGTATATATTTAACGAAATACCAAAATCAATTGAAAGAAGCTCACAGTTGACTTCTCAAAATCGCAGCCAAAAAAGTACTGTAGGTACTTAAGTACTGTCATTATCTTACCGACACTTATTAAACCGCATTGTTAAGACATAAAACAACCCTTTACTACGGGACTACCGTAATTGTTCAATTCAAATATTTCCGGCGAAATTATCGCCAGCACGGATATAACATTACGCGCATACGTAGGCAACCGAGCCATGCTCACAGAAAACGTAACAATCACAACGAGTAGAATTTTCACTGGATCTCTGGGGTCTACACAATCAAGTCGGCGATACAGACAGCCAACATTTCAGTATAATTTTCGTAAACATCTGACAGTGTTTTGTATACAATACAATAACTCTTTTTTGCACACCAAATATAGATAGATAACACTTTATTACACCACACAAAACAGAGAATAATACAGAGATTAGATCTTAGAATAAAGGTATAAAGGGCGGCCTTATCGCTGAGAGCGATCTCTTCCAGGCAACCTTGGGATGGACTGGACATGAACGAACAATATAGACGGTGGCACTTTAATAAATAATTGGTAACAAATACACTAAATACCTACATTACAAACATTATAATAAACTTACATAGACATAAGATAAGGCGATCAATATTTCATATGGATAAATAATGCTGATACAAAAGACAGGATAAAAAAACAAATACAGAATATGTTGTACCATGGGCGGCCTTATGAACGATCTCTGCCAGGCAACCTTTGAACAAGTGTAGACGGTGGCGTGTTATACAGAATAATATTTAACTTACTTGTCGCCAGCTTGATGTCTTTGGGGTAGACTCCATCAATCTCCCTTTAGGACTACATCGTTTTTCTGTTTTATCTGTGAAAATATCAAAGCCATAATCAGCTTCTAACTTTTATCTAAGCACTAGATATTTAGTAGGTACACCACTATTCTCGACGCCAAGCATTTATGCAACAAGGATGGTTTTAATGCCAAGATTAGAAGAAACAATTAAATTTAAGCGATCGTAAATCTAGGAAGCAGAACGCAGAATGATCTTGAATTATTGTAATTATTTGTCTTCTTTACGTCATATTTAAATTATTATTTTATATATTTTTTCTTTACACGAATAAATGTTTCGCAGTTTTCTTAATTAATTAAGAATGTGGTCGGTTTTAGCACGAACCTTATTTGTGTTAGGTTACCAACGTCTCATCCTATATGGCTGTACCGGGAGGCATTTTATTATATTATTATAAGCTATTTTAATGCATCTGTAATAGTTTTATTTTAAATAGTTTAGGCAGAGATGTGAAGTTGCCCTTGGTGGCCATAAAAAAGCTTTTAATAGGTATTAGGCGCTAGTGTGCCTCAGAGTACCATCTTTACGAGGAATATCTTCAGGGCGAGAAACGTTAGTTTTCTTCCAGCCTAAACAAGGATCACAGTTACTCGCTCACATTTTAACCGAGAATCAAAACATGTACATTTTCACCAAGTAACAAAGAATATGAAACAATGACAATGTTGCTGGCATATGTCATGGCGAAACAGACAAAACACCCCATACATTTCCTAGTAGTGAAACAGCGGTGTTGTGATATTTTCCGGGAGACCCATTACTGGTTGCGCTCTGCTGGGTCCCGACATAATCCTGCCTATAACGCTGACCGAAAACATTACTGCTACGGAATATACTTCCAGACTGATTTTCAGAGAAAGTAAACAAAGAAAAGATTCGAGAATAAAGGCTGGGTGAAATAGTTTCTATCAGATTCGAGCTGGAAGAGAACTCTGAAGCGTTATTGCTTTTGAGAAGCTAAGCCTTTGTAATGCTACTAATATTATAAACGCGAAAGTTTGTAAGTATGGATGGATGGATGTTTGTTACTCTTTGACGTAAAAACGACTGAATGGATTTTTATGAAACTTTACAATAAGCTTATACATCAGAATAATACATAGGCTAATTTACAATTTATAAAGATATATTGTATAGAGTCTGTACAAAAAGAGAACCGTCGTAGGAATTGAGGGCGCGCGTGTGCCAATGTACTACTTTTGTTGCGTTAATATGTTAGTTCACCGTAACGCCACGACGGTTCTCTTTTTGTACAGACTCTATTATCCAAAATATCCATCACCACGCGGATGAAACCGCGGGGCGCAGCTAGTATTTATATAATTTCATAGCAATGACATAAACGACCTCCTGGCAAAATTTCATCAAGTTCCGCTCAGCTGTTTAGACGAAAGAGTACAAACAGGCAGTGATCTATGATAAAATACAAAATACTAAATATAATAAAAAATACTAATTACTCGTATTGTAATAATTTATAATTATGACATAGTAGATACTTAGTTTTTGTATTATATAATAATTTATATATGTTTTTGTATTATAGTTTTTATATAATAATAATTGTTAACTGACTAACATTTGTATAGAAACTTTTTACGTAGGTAAGTGTAACAATATGTATAACTAGCTAGAGTATATAAGTGGTAATTAGTTTAGTTACAGGTATACAATGTAGGAGGTTATACATATTGTGCCGACAAACTGTTGTAACAATTTGGCACAAACGATATAATCTGTAATATTATAGTTTTCACACATCTAGCCCCAAGCTAAGCAGAGCTTGTGTTATGGGTACTAGATTACTGCACTACAATGCATAGTTTTTTTTTATTATACCATAGTAATTATCCTGAACACCCGGAAAAATACTACAGATCGTACTAACATCGAACTCCCAACCTCCGTTGCAAGCGGACCTTCGCCCGTTGCGCCACGTCGGTCGTCAATCAGTCGAGTCATTTTCCATAGTCTGATTTAAGTTGTTACTAATTTATTTATTTTCTGTAAAAGCTGTCAAAAACTGCATAAGCTATCATAAAGCTGTCATATTTGTTTCCTTTTCCTGCGAAAACGCACAAGAACACGAAAATAATAATAAAAAAAGTGCTTTGCTTTTACATGAACGGGCTCAAATAAAATGACGGAAGAAAGATTGAGCTCGAGTCATAGATATTGATAAAATTCCCTGCAATACATAACAGAGCTGAGAGTATTGTTTTTCACGCTTTTGTTCCCGGAACAATGGTAGACGGTAAACGTAGTTCTATTTCTATAAACAATTCCCTACCTTGAATCAACGGTCTGTGTCTGGGACGGGGAGCAAGGCGATGGAATTTGTCATCATCATCATCAGCCTATAGCAGTCCACTGCTGGACATAGGCCTCCCCCAATGGGTGCTATAGCTTCTTCAGCTTGCCGCATCCAGTATCTACCTGCAGTCTTTCGGAGGTCGTCATCCCACTTGGTCGGAGGGCGTCGTGCATAGATATGTACTAATACATAATACAATACAAATAAGCTTTATTGCACATCAAAACAGAGAAAAAAAAATAAAGATATAGATGCACAATGTGTATCATATTAATAAGTGTATGTAGACGTACTACTTACGTAAACTATCTCGTCGCAAAAATCAGAGTTACCTACGCGAATACAGCCTTATCAATATCAAGAAAGCAGTAGAAATCAAACGTTATATTATTTTGTATTTGTCCCCGAACGGCACAGAATGCTCGCATCACTTAGCACTGTCTGCTCTATAATCAAACGTTATATTATTTTGTATTTGTCCCCGAACGGCACAGAATGCTCGCATCACTTAGCACTGTCTGCTCTATAATCAAACGTTATATTATTTTGTATTTGTCCCCGAACGGCACAGAATGCTCGCATCACTTAGGACTGTCTGCTCTATAATCAAACGTTATATTATTTTGTATTTGTCCCCGAACGGCACAGAATGCTCGCATCACTTAGCACTGTCTGCTCTATAATCAAACGTTATATTATTTTGTATTTGTCCCCGAACGGCACAGAATGCTCGCATCACTTAGCACTGTCTGCTCTATAATCAAACGTTATATTATTTTGTATTTGTCCCCGAACGGCACAGAATGCTCGCATCACTTAGCACTGTCTGCTCTATAATCAAACGTTATATTATTTTGTATTTGTCCCCGAACGGCACAGAATGCTCGCATCACTTAGCACTGTCTGCTCTATAATCAAACGTTATATTATTTTGTATATGTCCCCGAACGGCACAGAATGCTTGCACCACTTAGCACTGTCTGCTCTATAATCAAACGTTATATTGTTTTGTATTTGTCCCCGAACGGCACAGAATGCTCGCATCACTTAGCACTGTCTGCTCTATAATCAAACGTTATATTATTTTGTATATGTCCCCGAACGGCACAGAATGCTTGCACCACTTAGCACTGTCTGCTCTATAATCAAACGTTATATTGTTTTGTATTTGTCCCCGAACGGCACAGAATGCTCGCATCACTTAGCACTGTCTGCTCTATAATCAGAATCGCGTGTTAGAATCCGGGAAGGTATTTGTCGCAGCGCCTCGTCGCTTCCTTCATCGTTACAGATGATTAATGACATGTTATTTTTCATTGGAACAGCTGCTGCGTATTTTTTCTACTTCCAAGTCTTCTGTTCCGTTACGAGTACCTATTAGTAACGCTCTGGGAAGCTTTCGATGTGGATTTTAAAGCGCTTTTTTACTTTCCTTCGACTTTTGGACGCTTTCCGTACGGTTTCATTTGAACTTTTTCGTGTATTTTTCGGTGTCCGCTTTTTTCTTTAGAGTTCTGAGCTTTTTGTTGTTTCTGTGTGGGTTGAAATGAGCGCTAACAAAGGTTTATAGATTCTATAGGGTCCTTTGCTTTTTATTCCCGAGTTTAAGGTGGAATTTTACTAAATGCATTATTAGTTTAAGCGAAAAACCGACGGCCGCTGGGGCGATCGTGAAGACCACGACTCGGTCAAAGTAGTAGTGATCTGTGAAAGACTGCAGGTAGATAATGGATGCGTCAAGCTGAAGACAGGGGGCTATGGCGCTCTATGGGGGATGCCTATGTCCAGCAGTGGACTGCTATAGGCTGATGATGATGGTGATTGTTATTAGTTTGATTAGTTTATCGTTAGTTTATAAAGGTAATCTCCGAAAATACTGGTTCAATTCTTATCATTATTTCACTTAAAAGTAGCTTATTCGCATTCAAAATCCTTTATTGCTTCCTGCAGGCTTACGAAATAAGCAATTAATAAATAAAATAAATAAATAATGCTGGACAATTCACACAGCATTATCTAGCCCCATGGTAAGCAGAGCTTGTGTTATGGGTACTAGATAACTGATATACATAATACACTACATTACATAGATAGATATTTTTTATTATAGCATAGAAAACAACCAGAACACCCGGAACAAATATCTGCAGATCGTACACACAATTGTTCCGAGGCGGGAATCGAACCCGCAACCTCCTGCGTCGCAGGCGGACCTTCGCTCACCGCGCCACATCGGTCGTCAATTGCTTCTTAACTACCTACTCCAAGCTATGTTTGTACTAATAACAAGCGAAGCCACAGACGAGGCAGGAGTCTAGACAGTGCTTCCATTCCCCGATCAGAAAACGCTGCAGCTCCTGTAATTAATTTGTCAGTGGCGGAAGGATATGCAGCGGACTGTCACTTCTAATTGATGATGCACACTGAGCCACCGAGTCACAACTTTGCCTATAATTTTCGCTGCGGTCTCCGTCGAGAGTACACTCAGCCTCATGAATATTCACCTGCGAGCGTCCTTGCCAACTGAACTATTCACTATTTTACTTTACAAATCATTTAACTTGCTAATCAAATAAGTGCCTGAACTAGTGCTATTAGCGCTGCAGACTAAAGACATTTGATCGGCCGACACGTTTATAAATCGACCACTTTTTTAAGCACGAGACGTGGTTTATGTTTTTCTAGTAGTTCAGAATATTATTTTACATGAACCACAATTATTTATGGACTGAATGATTTCATTTGTTAATGTTATTTGTTTTTTCAAAGCAATCGTGCTCTGAAAAAAATTATAACTGACTTTGAACTACTTTTGCGGTTAAACACGAACTTCTCGGAAATAACATTTTTAAGGGACCATCTCAGAGTTATGTTCTTTACAACAAAAGAGAAAGAATCAAACAAATCGGCCAAAAAATTACGAAGAAATCAAACATAAAAAACGTGCAGACAGCCTAACATAGAACCTCTTATATTTCTTAGTCGGTAAAAAAGCGGGTAATTGATATGTGTTGTGCATATTTCTTATAACAATCAGCTAGAAAATCTTTAGTCTGCAAGACCTTTAGTATTACGCTAGTTACTTGGAAATACGCAAAAGAAATAAGAAAATGCAAAGTTCCTTTGCAGCACAAAATTAACAGTTTTTCAGTATAATGCGGCATTTACAAGTGGCTTTTCCGCATATCAGATCTGGCTACAGTTTTGTTCACGGTGAAAGTCATATTTATAATATTCAGATTTAATTTAGCTTGGCCTTAGGAGGTATTTTGTATCTTTTTAACGCCAAACAGATTTGTAAGCAATTCTGAGGGACTAGCTAGGAGCTAGGAGCATAGTACTCTTGGAAATAATTACTAAACCTTGTAATAACAATCATAGTATTTGATTTTGTAAAATTTGACACTCAGCTAACGTATGGTTCGGGTGGGATTTGGCTGGAATATTATACAGGGTGGCACATTTAGAGCGGTCAGTATGGGTGAGTCTGAAACTATAAGACATACGAAGATCTCTTCATAGGAACCATGTCATCGATTTTAGTAAAAATAAAAACTGCATTCATACATTTTAAAAAAACTTATACTCAGCTCGGGAATCGAACCCGGACGTTTTGAAAAATAATACTAACACTATTTATATTTAGATATCGATTGTGTAGGTAGCAGTAAATGTTACTGTGAAACATGATATGTAAAATGAATAAAATGTATTGTTTTTATATCCTTTAGTTTATTTTAGTACCTAAGTTTTCGAAATGACCACCATTTTTTTCAATACAACATTCAAAGCGCTTAGGTGTGTAAAATTGTCTCTATGGTTGTTTATAACTCTTTGCTGATGTCACAACTTGTTACTCGTACAAACATACCGAGTGCACGAAGGACGTCGTCAAGTTAGATTCTCATTCAACTGCTGGGTTGGCCTACTTCATAATAAGGTTCTCATGCTTAAGATTTATGATGGACGTTTGGACAGATTTAAGTACCTTGCAATCTTAGTAGATCTTTTAGAGGTCCTAGGAGAAATGCCAGCAGAAGTAAAAGAACGAGTTTATTTTCAACTGGACGGAGCACCGGCTCACAATAGTCACATAGCTAGAGAATTTTTAAATGAGAACTTTCTTCAAAAATGGATTGGTACGGACGGCCCTATCAAATGGCCCGCGAGGTCACCCGATTTAACCCTACTAGACTATTTCTTGTGGGGTTACGTTAAGGATGAAGTGTACAAAACAAGCTACGATACCATTGAAGACCTAAAAGCAGCGTTAGAGTCAATTTTAATGCAAATTCACCACCTGAAGATACAAAACGCAATAGTAAGATTGTTACCTAAACGTTTTGAATTTTGTATTGAAAAAAATGGTGGTCATTTCGAAAATTTACTATAATAAATTAAAGGATATGCAAACAAAACAATGCATTTTATTCATTTTGGACATCATGTTTCATAGTAACAATATTTAAATATAAATAGTGTTAGTTTTAATTTTCAAAACGTCCGGGTTCGATTCCCGAGCTGAGTACAGGTTTTTTAAAAATGTATGAATGCAGTTTTTCTTTTTACTAAAATCGATGACATTGTACCTTAGAAGAGATCTTCGTATGTCTTATAGTTTTAGACTTTCCCATACTGACCGCTCTAAATGTGCCACCCTGTATACTCGATTTTGTGAAACTTAGCACTCTGCAACCGTTTGACTGAAATCGGATTTGGATTGAGTGGAATACTATGAAACTTAATCAACGAAATTTAGTTCGAACGTTGCGATGATCGTTATCGGTATGAGATCAGTTTAAAGAATTTTTATTTCTCAAAAGACACTTAAATGAGAATGTACATATATACATTATTTATACATATACATTATTATGAATATATTATGCTATGATTGTTTTACTTAGATAGTTAGCTAGTAGTTTAAGTTATTTTACAGTTTGTCGTAAATATATTGTTTAAGTCGTTCCTTAAAAACGTTACGCATTGATACGCAGTTTCTGATGTTTTCAGTTAAGTTATTATAAATCTACGCACCTTCATACATGATGTTTCGCTTTCCACAGTTGGTCCGTGGACTCCTCAGTTACGTTGTTGTTGTTGCAGTTGTTTTAAGACTGCGATGGCAACTGTTTTCAGCAGTAACTCTTACAGCGCTCTATACGATACGATGCTAATGAAATCACAAAGTGAAAAGTAGAAAGCGGTAGTCAAGAGCGAAGCACATAAAACCCCTAAAGCTATTTAATATTTCATACTGCAACTTCGCCGCCTGTACTTGAGACGTTTCCTGTAAAAGTTGAAGAGATTTACCGCTTATAATGCAAACAAGTTTTGCAATACGTCAAGACGAGACGCTAACTTGATACGTACGTACCTATAACGAGTTTTATGAGTAGCACTTACATAGGTCTGCGAAAGACTGCCAGATGCTGGATGTGTTAAGCTGAAGACAGGCCGCTATGGCGCTCATAAGGGGAGGCCTATAGCCAGCAGTGGACTGCTATAGGCTGATGATGATGATGATGATGATATTAATATAAGTAAAATATTCATTAAGAAAGTAAGCGGGCTAACAACAATCCTCGCTAGCTTGCTGGATCCTACGAGTGGGCAAAGATAATAATATACACTGGTTAAATTATTTTGATTGTAGCTATATCAAATCTCATTCGAACATGGTTGAGTCATTACCGGTTGGACTGAGCTGTGATGAGCGATGGTAATTTCGCAGGTCAATTTTGTTCGTTATTGAGCCATCACTAATGCAAATGTAGGACAAGTTGTGGCTAGAGTAGAGTAGTCTAGAGTAGTGAATATAATCAAGTGAATGAATGATCAAATGTGTAAATGATATCATGACGGGATTAATATTGGATTATAAATGCGAATGTTTGGATATTAATAATAAAAATTCATTTATTTCGGGCAACATTAGTCTAGTTTAGGTTGGAAAATACTTAACACCAAAGTGTTAAGAAAGTGTTGACAGCGAACTTTTTTCGACGACTGCGATCTTTTTTTAACCTAAGCTATTCGTGCTGCCGCCCTACACAGCGTTGTGTTGCGCCGCACATGCGTTTCGTTCGAAAAACCTTACAGCTGTGCTGAGTCACACAGATCTGTATTTTCTCAGCCGCTGCGCTAGTGTGTATTTACGCATATTAGTCACTTGTAGAAAACACATACGGTGTGATTGCACTCGAAGTGTTAAAAACTACGGGCCATATAAAATATATAGATGTTAAGATGTATAGATGTTTGTTACTTCCTCAAGCAAAAACTACTAAAAGCATCGGGGTGAAATTCTGCATACATGTAGTTCTAGACTTGGAATAAAACTTAGGCTATTTTTTATCTCCTATATTTGTATCCATGGACTAGAACTAACCTTTAAACGTTACCATAGAAACAACGCGTGTGAAGCCGCGGGTAGATACTAGTAACATAATCCTATGAGAGTCCACTACTTTAAAAAACGAACGAAGTCTGTTCTGATCGAGTAAGTTTAAAAAATATTTAATGGAGGTTTGTTAATGAATTTCAAATATTTTCTCATTTCGTTTAGTTCTTCACAAAATTGTTTTTTTGCGGAGTTTGCAGAAACTACATCATTCGTATGAATTTAAGTATTCAAATAGCATTTTAGAGAAGGGCTGGAATAATTAGCATTTTTGTTTTTGCAAAAGCGCAACCAACGAAGTGACGTCGCAGACAACCGCCGACCAATCAGCGAATCGAATAAAAAACATGAACTAGTTCGGCGAATAACAACTAATTCCGAATAAGTTACCGTAACTAACCGGGCGGTCGGAATAGCCAGCTCTCGAAACTTCGACAGCGAAGTCGTTGACCGAATCCCGATTTTGAACGAAGTTAGTTTGTTGCGACATGCCTGAGTACTTTGCTACTCCGTCGATAGACGCCTTTCCAGCCGATTGCATTTTAAGTAGCTACAAAGTTTGGAGTGGATTGGTGATTGTGTAAAGAAAATATACCTTTGGCAGAGAATACCTATAGTACTACGTGCTTTGGTTAATGTTTGAGGCTTGCGAGGCAGGTAAGTGTTCTGGAAAGATAAACCTAATAAAAAAAAGAACATTATTTAAACTCCGTAATTTTCAGATATGTGTACAAGTTAATTCTAGATTCTATAGTTCTGTAGATTCACTACAAAATACCTCACAAAACTCTGTTAATAAATTAGTTAATTTTTTCTGCATTTACTGTTATTTTGCCAGCATTTTTGCTTCAATTCTGCAAGTGCAAATTAAAGAACCTCTTGCAGCAAAGGAAATTCTCTTACACTTTTATGATGTAGCAGCGAGAACACAGATATTGCAAATGGCATTGTTCACTTACCATCTTGTATTTTATCCAAATTACTTAGAAACTACCTAAATGAGATTCAAATTGGAGGAGACTGCGCGGCGCACCTGTACGCACTTTTATTACCTTTTGTAGCATGAGTTTTCGTAACTCGCTAAACAAAAACATCTTTCATAATATGTATCGTCAACAGTAGTCCTACTACCATTTTACACCCTGTCAAGTTATTAAAAAGTTTTTATGAGATATTCAGAAAATCAAAATTTCCATCGATGTAAAAGAATCGAAAAGACAATTCTAATGAACAAAGTTCTTTGTAATTAAAAGTTAAAGTTGAGGTAAGTTAAAAGTGCCATCTATGTAGTTAAATAATTTAGGTGCCTAAAAAACTATATTATTATACTTTTACATTGGAGTAGTGGAAGATATAACTGGGTTCTCTTGGTTTATTGCAATTTCATTGCTACGTCGTAGCAGCTACGGTGTAGCACATGCTACGGCGTAGCACATACTTCAGCGAGGTAAAGATAGTATCATAGAAAAATATCCAACATTTTGTAATACAATATTAAAGTGATAAAAAAAGACAACAGGCATCCTTAAAAATCTTCTATTAATAAAATCGATACTTCTCACCCTGCCAGCTCCTTTCATTCAAGCATTACTCAACATGGGCCCCAGATGGCGCTCGCAACAGTCCCGTGTACTGAAGCGACGGTTTCACCATCCCGGGTAACTCGCACTTCTTGTCGCCCTCTCTCGCAGAAATAATGTGAAAACTTTACCTTCTTTTTACCACGCGCCAGCTTGATATTGGATTATGTCCACAAGGTACCATACACGACTGTGCCATTCCAAAGCGTGCAACATTGCCACGTTATTAGAAAACCCTAGTGTCTAGAATAGAAGATAATAGAATAGAAAAACATTTATTGCCTTAATTGAAAAAACCCAAGATAGAATTAGACTTTACCTATTTAAATAAAATTGCAGCATGTTGCTGTAATGCACTATGAAAGCAGCGCTGTTTTTCAATTTACTCCTACTCTACTCCGTCTAGGTAAACTTAATTTTAGATTTAGGACAATACTAACCAGATTTTGACTTATTTAATAATGGTAATGTGTGCCTATTTTGCCACTTTTCTGCCAGTTGTCCCGATCAAGTAGAAATTTCATTGTGAAATAGTGTGGTCCCAAGAAAAATATGAGAAATTTTCTTTATCCCGGTAAAACGCGTGTGAAACCACGGGCGGAAACTACAACTTTCCGCCCAAATAAAAATTATCGAAGATTAGGTCTAATTACAACATTGCAATTGAATAAAAGATAAACTCAGTTTAGCTCTTCAAACGGGTTCATTTTACCGACATAAAGTTTATCCAGTTTAAGAGGTATCATGTCACACAAAAGGTTATTTTATTACTTGTTGTGAATTTGAACTCGATCGAGCTGAACTTAGTTTTGCTAATCTCATTTTTTTTTTGTTTATTTAGACGCACAAAACACAAATTAATCAAAAAATATTCAGAAATTGAATAATATGGGATTAGAACTTGATCATTTCACAAATTATGTGCATACTGAGAATCATACAGAAAAAACATTGGAGGCCGCAAATGGTAAAATTGGAACTTCATCATCATCATATCAGCCCATACACGTTCACTGCTGGACATAGACCTCCTACAACGCCACAAAGAGCATCAGACCTTAGTATTAGTTATTCCAAAAGCACAAGCAGTAACACGAGTACTAAGGTGTTGTTATGTGAAATAAACGATTGCAGGAATCTCGGCAAGTGGTTGACGACCTCCCTGGCGGGGTGGCCGAAGGCCTCCTGTGACGTAGGAGGTTGCGAGTTCGATTCCTGCCTTCGGTTTTGACGTTTGAATGTTTTGTACGATCTGCAATTTGTTTCGGGTGTTCTGGTCGTTTTCTATGTATAATAAAATAAATATATCTATGTCAATATATTCTTTAAAATTATATAAGTCATCTAGTACCCATAACACAAGCTCTGCTTAGCTTGGAGCTAGATGATGCTGTGTGGATTGTCCAGCATTATTATCAATAACGTACGACGCTACAAAGAGCATTGCACCTTAGTATTTAACATGTTTGGATTATTTATGATAAATAAATAAATAAATTAGTTATTCCAAAAACACAGCGCGTCGTCCACAGGGGAACTAGACGCTTCATGTATGTACTCGTAACACGAGTACTAAGGTGTTGCTATATGAAATAAACGATTGCAGGAATCTCGGCAAGTGTCTGGCTCGATTGCAAATTGAAAAAGTTGTCCGCTCTCCTGCACTGCTGGGTCGATTTTAATTTTTCTATAATTGCTTTGAGATTAATGGCTCTGGCTTTTTCTTTTGCTTCCTCTAGTTATTTATTATTGTGGTTTAGCTAACTTCTACTTTATGAACACCGCAGTGTACGCAGATTTGAAATCGTGACTTTTTTTTCAATTCGCCGGCTGATATATTTTATTACTTACTAGATGCGCCCCGCGGCTTCGCCCGCGTGGAAATTTATGTGTCAAATGGTATATAAATATTCCTCATAAATCACTCTATCTATAAAAAAAATATCTTCTTCGTTGCTTCTTTACCAGTCTACATGCAGAAAAAAATATATATTTATTTCCGTGTCAGTGGCTAATTTTAATAATTTGTCCTGTTACAATATAATGAATGTTCTCTTACTTATTTTTATGGAAATGAATAATTCATTTGATTAGATTTTTGAGTTAATAGGAGACTAAACCTTCATGATACATCATCTGGTAGTCAAAGGAGTGTATATTGTCAATAAAAAAACTTTAGCTTTAAATACCACAAGTAGAATTACATTTTTCTTGTTGGAAAGAAAAAAATAGAAGCCAGAAGAAGAAGAATAGTTTAAATTGACGAGTGTTGCCATAAGTAAAATATTATTATCAAAGGAAATTTCTGAATCATTTCAGTGGGGAGAATACCCCGTTATGCGCTATAGTGATAATGACTAAGATAGTTTCAAAAGTTACTTGGACGAGTGGAACCGGCTTGCTACTTCTAATTAAATATGCTCCTTTGCTATTTGAGCTTTGTTTGGAAACTATCATGCATGTGGTAAGTATACTTAGGCATTTTGGTAGTTAATAACTTTAAATAGAGTACCGGACATAAACACTTCGACGAAGTATAATCAATCGTGGTGTTAGTAAGTTCACTTTAGCGCATAAATGTAGCTACATTTTATTGGTGAAAGGTTGATGGACTATGGTACATTGTATTCTACGTTGGAAAAAGCATAATAATAATAAAAGATAAATAAATAATGCTGGACAATCCACACAGCATCATCTAGCCATCATCTAGCTAAGCAAAATCATAACACAATACATAGATAACGGCCGGAACAGATGTCTGCAAATAGTACACGCATCTATCTCCGAGGCGGGAATCGAACCAACAACATCCTACACGGCAGGCGGACTTTCGCCCATCACGCCACAAAGGTCGTGATAAACACTAGACGTCGTCAAGTTATAAACAATAAAGCTGCAAATATATCGCCCAAGTAAATAGTTAATAGCATACAAATAATTATAAGTAAATAAGTTATTACTTATTTACTTATAATTTGAAAAAAGTTTGTGTTACCATCTCCAACGTAATAATGTCTCCTCTGATTTCCGGATTTTTTTCCACAAATCTCTTTTGAAACAGAAAAATCTAATTACGGGAATTCAGGACATGAAAGCCAAAAAACCTTTACGAGAAGATTGACAAAATGGCGTCCCTAACACCTCCCAAGAAGTGGTTACGTTTATTTAATGAGCAACTAAGTTGCCACTTCGGTTTAGAACAACATAATTTCCAACAAAGAACAGGAGAAATGTCTAAAATGGAAGATTTAGGTCAGTTCACCTTTAGTCCCTCAGAAGGGCTCCATCTTGGGAGAACAACGTTTACCTTTGTAAGCATTAACGCACCTTCGGGTATTTAAAGTGGGTATGTAAATACGGGCAGTAAATCAGGGGGGATAGAATTTGGGCAATCTCTGTGTGCAAACACTTAACGTTGCTTTGCTAACCAGTAGATTCGTACCTAGAGTTAATAATTGGATAAATAGTGTTTTGATTTAGTTTTCTCTTTAGCAGCGTTTATTTTTGAGGGCCTCGATAAATTTAATAATTAAACCAGAGGTTACAATTGGGCTGTTTTTCTTCTAATTTTATTAGTTAGAGATATAGATATTCTAGAAAAAATTAAGTTAGTAGATAGAGGTGTAATATTTATGAACCTACTCAGGATTAATGGATGATTATGATAAGGTAAACTAGTGATTCAACATCATCATCATCAGCCTATAGCAGTCCACTGCTGGACCTAGTCGTCCCCCAAAGCGCCGTAGCGCCCTGTCTTCAGCTTGCCGCATCCAGTATCTACCAGCAGTTTTTCGCAGGTCGTCATCCCACCTAGTCGGAGGGTGTCCTACACTACGTTTACCAAGTCGTTTACCAAATCAGTGTTTAAAAAAAAAATAGTTAAAAAGTACGTATCGCTAACTGTTACATAATGTTAACCTACTTTTTTAAAATATTTTTTAGGATATATGTAACAGTTGCGGATAAATCACTGATATTAAAATCATTAAGCGGAAGTGCCCTTGCTCTTGAACAAAGATTTTTAATTTGGTTTATTTTTGGTTTTCAAATTAAAACTAAAAAACTGGCTCATAGAGAAGGCGTTCTATACCTACGACGAGTTTTTAAACTATGCTTAATATAGAATAATATTATTTTTGAAATTTTACTATAATTAGATATTATAATTTTATTTTAGAAATGATTGATTTATAAAGTGTGACATATAATTTGACAAATTATGAATAAAATGTTTATCTGTTTATCTGTTTTATCTGTTACCGTCCACGCGTCAATTTTACTTTTGACAGCTCGATTGACAATCAATTAGACATCGTACGTATGAGACACTAAATGCAAAAATGTTACGTAGGTATATTTATTTCAATACACGAATTTTTCGACTGTTTTATCAACGAGATATAAATTGACATAAAACCCTGCCGTTCTATGTGCGCAAGCCCTAATGTACCTAATTATTTAAAAAGAACTAAGTATGGAGAAAAGGTTAATTAAAAATGAATTTCCTGAGCCAACTTGGAAAGTAGTTAGTGCTGTTTCTATTGTACCGCGATTTCATAGTGTCTCTAGGAACTTTCATAAAGCAGAGTCTTTGAGAGAGCTTTGGCGGAAAAGCATAAGGTTTCAGAAAAAAACAAAAGCAGGTGATGTACGTGGTTAAGATTCTTGAAAGGCTGTTATGGTGAATGAGGGAACACTTTACTGTACAACATATTAAATCTTATGTCTAAATAAAAACTAAACAAAGTACAAAAGGCGGCTTTATCGCTAACAGCGATAAGGCATGAACGATATGCGTAAAACGTATGTAAGTAGTGATATTTTGTATTTATATTTGTATTTATTTATGTCAGATAATAAAATCCATTATTGATATGGTTGAGGATATGAAACAAGATACTGCCTGTTTTTACGTCTATAATAATATAATAAAAGAGCGCATTACTCTTTCGAGACAAAATACGACTGGGAAATAAAACTTTCAATAAAAAATAAGACCCACCTAACAAATGTTGAAAATATTTTTTTTCACTAGCCAGTTTTTTTATCCTCTAGCAGCTTGCATATTGTAGGACTTATTAGACCTTCTCGCCAGTTTTTTTTCCTCTAGCAGTTTTCATATCGTAGGACTACTTAGACCTTATCCTACCTTGACCTCTCGCAAGTCTGTAGATACGGTCTGAAACCCGTCCGCCATTTTTTTTCTCTGGCGTGCATTTTACAGGTCTACGTAGACCTTCTAACCAAGCAGGACTATTATTATAGCTCTCACGCGTCTATATGTGCTGTCTGAAACTCGTCCGCCATAAAACGGCAGCGTCACCTCGAGACCCTAGTTATCCGTAATGTGGGGATCGTCGCTGTCTGGCGTCTCGCCAGCGTAATCATCGTTGAATAATAGCTAAGCACTCGTATTTGCGAACCGTTTGTGTTATTGCCAAGCAAAGTGTATTCCTAACCTATCCTACTATTCATATTCTGAGATTATGCAGAGCTTTGGCGTTGGCAGTTGGAATGACGACTTATGCGGCGCAGCTAGAGAAGGTTCTACGTTGCTGGAGGTTGCGGGTTCGATTCCCGCCTCAGGACAAATAAATTAATAAAAAATAATGCTGGACAATCCGCACAGTATCATCTAGCCCCAAGCTGAGCAGAGCTAGTATTATGGGTACTAGATGACTGATATACATAATTTAATACATTACATAGATATAACCAGAAAACCCGTAACACATATCTGCAGATCGTGCAAACATTTGTGTCCCTAGGCGGGAATCGAACCCTGCAGCATCGCAGTAGGCAGTAACCTCCTGCGTCGCAGGCAGGCCTTTGCCCACCGCGCCACGGAGGTCGTCAAATGGTTTGTATATTTTGCAGATTCTACTGCGTGTTTTCTATAGATAATCAAAAAATGCTTGCTTCTATTTCGGTCAACCAATTACCATTGCCATTAATTTATGCTCGGAGGGACGCGGTATGCACGCGTCTAGAACTGCATACACCCTGAAGAAGTCCCTCGTTAAGGGATGAAACGTTGGTGTTCTTCCAATACAAATAAGGTTCGTAGTTAACCCGCTTACATCCTTAATGAATTGTCATTCAACTTGGCAATGTTGCCAGTATTCTGGGCACTCTGCCTTCTAATGACGGCTTAGATTTTTAGGAAATTCAAATGATGTAGGTGTAAATACTAGTGGTAATTTGTCGTTTTAAGAAAAGTTTTAGAAAAAGATCTAGGTCTATCTATGTTATTAAATTATAGACAAACATAAAAATAGACTAAACTGTAAAATATAGACAAACGTTTTTAAATTCAAGGATATATTACATTCCTAGTTTTTTATTTTTCAAATTTTAAACTTACGCGATCTGAATTACCAATTTTTCGTTTATTTACTTATTTTTTTATTCGTTAATTTATTTATTTATTTTTTCAACCGGTTTAAACGCAATGATTAAACCTGTTGAAACGTCTAGGAAAAAAATTGTGGTCAGTCAGTGCTTTTTTATTTTTGTTTCTTATTTGATTTATTTACTAAGTAGGTAGTTATACCTGTACATTATAATTAAGTGGCAATTCTACCCAGATTTTATACGTCACAACGGTAGAAATATATTTTTGTCATTTAAACATGGTGTATGTATGTACATAGGTATGTGTACTTAATTTACATGTATTTTATTCATTTACTTTTTGTACCTATAAGTTATATTACTGTATTTATTTGTACAAAACTTAGTTTTATATCATACTTTCCTAATTCTATTCGGGCACAACGCTGAAGAAAATACATACTTTATACGTAGGTGATTTCTTCTAAATATTTTTGAAGTGTTTCTGCGAAATACTTTCTAAAGACCAATCTTAACATCCGAGAAGTGACGTTGTCTCTTACTGATACGCTTTTAGCGAAATTTTATGTTTTCGTCGAATTTTGTGACCTTCCTTCTGTCGGCAGATAGCTTCGACTACAGTAACTACAGACGATTGCTTTTGACAAGCCAATTATAGTGTCTCAGAATTATTTTTGTCGTCGTTTTTCGTTGAAAAACTGAAAAATTGGGAGAATTGCGTCAATCTAGCCATCTAGCAAGAAGTAGAAGTTGTATTCACTAAAAACATCGTTATTCTGCAAATAAAATTATAAAAAGCAATTATATCTAGCTTGGGGCTATATTGCTGTGTATGATTGTCCAGCATAGGTCGGTACGGTTCGGTCTCCACTAAAGCTGACGTTCTATTGGTTGTTTAAAATCATCTCCATCTCCGCTCAGTTCAGGTCAGTTCTGGTGGAGTCTGGCTCTTTTTATTTTCGTGAGATACATATAATTTTTTTAGGTATTGCTGTCCCGCTGTACTCCTTCCACTCCTCGCGATCCAACGCCGTGAGAAGCCATAATGGAAGATGTGTCTCGAACTCTTGATTAGTTTATCGTTTAAAAATTAATAATGTAGGTATGTAGGTTTCGAAATCTCAAGTTATAGATAAAAATATTTCCTTCGTGAAGACTGGAGTATTTTATATACGTGTAAGAAAAGATAAGATGCCAAAACCAGTTTTCCATGCAATAGTTTACGCCGTCGTTGAAATGCGTACTATCTGAAATAGGGTAACCTCCCAACAAGTTGGGTAAATTCCCCAGTGTACTGCAACATGTGAGATCTTCATATAAATGGAAAACGTTACGTCCTCAAGTCGCGGAGTCAATCAATCCCGGCACCCGCCTGTGTAGCGGCAAATCGAAAAATATCTAAAATGTCTCTGATTTCGTGCGACGCGCAGAATAATATTTGCACCAAGTGATGAAAGTTTCACTCTGGGTGGAACAAGATAGAAATAGGCTTTGGGCTGGGTTGATTTACTTTATTGTTTGTGAAACAAAACTAGGTCTTTAGAAACAGTGTATTTCAGTGAACAGCGGTGGTGCGATCGGATTTTTGTCAGTTTCAATAAGGCCCCTAGAACGTTTTTCCGTCGTCTATTTTCTTTTGAAAACTGTAAACAAACCTCCCTCTATCCGGCAATGCAGATTAACTTTTTCGAGTTTTTTGGGTGCACAAAAAAAAATACAATTTATTGATACACGTACAAGAAAACATACGTGAAACTTTCGCTTTCTCACTAATATTAGAAATGCGAAAGTATGGATGGATGTTGGTTATTTCTTCACGCTAAAACTACTGAACAGATCGGACTGAAATTGTACATACATTACAGGTACTTCTAGGCCTGAACTAAAACATAGGCTACTTCCCTACTATCACGTAGGAACTAATTAATGGAATAAACACAGGGGATAAAAATAACGCGTGCAAAGCCGCGGGAAGAATCCAGTTTTTAATATAAGTGTGATTCTTTTAAAACTTAGATTCGACACGTATTGGAAACAAGTAGACAGGTAGATTACCTATAGCTTAATTCCAACATTAAAATAATGTAACAGGAAGTAAATAGGCACTAATTATACCTATACTCAAGCCATACTCAATGTACAATGTTTGTAAACAACTTACTGCACAAAAATCCAAATTCTCTTTTTGGTAAGTAATTGTCAGTAATATGCATCGTTGGAAATAGCCTAAATCGATTAAAGTGCAACTTCAGTAAAAAGGGAATTGGGGTGTCTAAAGAAGTAGCCTTAAATCTCACGTGATAGAACGACTTGTAATATAACCCACCAAACGTACCGCGAAAGTCATCGTTATAAAAACTGGACCTCAAACGAAACTAATTGGTGATCCCTGTACTAGTTTATCATTTTACGTGAACGTTCTGGCCCCGCTTAGGCTTAGGTATCTAATTTGTCTGCATTTTAATTATTAATCACTAATTATATCATATCTAATTATATCATAATAATTTTAATCACTTTGTAGTACCGAATTTGCTAAAGCACCTTCAACACCGCCCTGAATACCAGTTCCAATTTGACTAACATTGCATCAGCGATGTCAGCCAATTTGGGCCCTTCTCTTAATTAACTAAACTTGAATATCCATTCTAGTGAATGTAATCAGAACCAGTAATGTACGATGAACTGGGCCGGGTATTTATTGCCTACTGGGTATGGGGTATTGTAGAGTTATAGTAGAGCGGACTTTGCCATAGATTGATGATTTCATGGTGATTTTGGGTTCAGGTTATTAGCAGTACGTATATACTTGAGATTCGTAAGAGGCGACTAAGGGATGTTAAAAAATCATCATCATCATCAGCCTACGTTAGTCCACTGCTGGACATAGGCCTCTACCTCAATGAGCGCCATAGCGCCCTGTCTTCAGCTTGACGAATCCAGTATCTACCTGTAGTCGTTCGCAGGTCGTCAACCCACCTGGCTGGAGGGCGTCCTACACTACGTTTGCCGAGTCGCGGTCAAGAACTCAAGAACACGTTTACCCCAGTGGTTGTCGGTTCTTCGTGAGATATGGCCGGCCCACTGCCACTGTCAAAAAATAACATTCTAAAATACATCTACGATACCCCATTAAAAAAATGCAGTGAACCTCAAGCTGTTTGCGAACATTTTAAAGTGATACAGACCGAATTGTCAGTGCGGATAAAATAAATAAAGAAATCCTAACGGAGCTCTCGACTCGAGGCTTTGGCATCAGCGATGTATTAATTGAAGCTGTTTCTGCGTCGCCTTTAGCGTGTATTCTTGCCATCTTGTTGTGATAAAATTGTGTCAACGGTTTTACGATTTTTTTGTTTTGCTGGGGTAGATACTGTTGATACACAGATATAGTGGAAGCAGAAATGGAATGTACAAAGAGCCTGAGACCGCTACCCTCGTCATTTTATATCTATTATCTATATATTTATTTTCTCTATTTCTATTTTATTCTGGTTTTTTAGTATATGTTGTTATAGCGGCAACTGAAATACAGCATCATCTCAGAATTTTTTTACGGTTAGACCGTTAAAATTTTCATCATTCTATCACGGTTCATGAGATACAGCCTGGTGACAGACGGACAGATAGACAGACTGACGGACGGACAGTGGAGTCTTAGTTATAGGATCCCGTTTTACCCTTTGGATACGGAACCTTAAAAAGGCAATTTTAACATATATTTGAAAAAACGGTGGGTTATCAGAACGCATACATTTTCAGCTCATTTGAAATGCAAGCCGAGTCTGCCATTAGGGACGCAGCGAAATTCACTGGCTGTAGTTAGAAGTTAATTAATCATGGTACGTACCTACTCTACCTACATAGAATACGTATCAATGCATCTCTCATTGGTGAAAATAGGTATTTAGTGAGTCTGCTTAAACTCTCATATGGTTAATCATCCCGACAACTTTTCTTGACTTTACTTACCAGCCAGTCACTCTAGTTGCCTTTAGATCTTATTAAATCCCATAAAGCAATTTTAGTTCACGATCCTATCCATCCATGGTTGTCTGGTAGAGATGGCTCCTGAGCGATAAGACCGCCAATTGTATTTAAGTTTTTTCTGTACATAGTTTTCTATTTAAAGTGCAATAAAGATTTTTTTATCTTTTCTATCTTTCTATCTAAAGCCATATTTATGTCAAACTATGAATAGAAGAACGATGTGTACAGTTATTTACAGATTTCGTAACGACTTTTTAATATGTATATTTTCATGGTTGCGTTTTGCTAACCAGTGTACTCGTATAGTGTCTACATATACCCCAAGTTTTGCTAACCAGTGTATAGTGTCTACATATACCCCAAGACGCCAACCCGCTCGCAAACTGGATAAATACTATTGGCCTACAATATTCATGAATTAAAATATCACACCTAGCCCCGGCCTTATTCGGCGTGTTCGTTGTGTCTAGTCCGCTAAATAATATAATATGAGATAAAATCAGGAAAATAAAATAGTCTATGCGTTTGGTACCTACAACGTATAGCCCAACTCTTCCCACGTTTGTCGTAAGAGGCGACTAAGGGATATCTACCGGGGGGCGGGAAGCAGTGCCTAGGTATCGTAACACCGAACTGCGATACCCAATCCGCATGCCCAGAGTGGGGATTATGGGCATTACCCCCCATGAGATAAAAGCCAATAAGACGTATATCAGAGGAGGCGTCCAGCAGTGGACCAATATAGACTGTTGGGATGAGGATAAATTTTTAGAAAACCCAGTTTTTTCTTTGTTGTCTGTATTATTTGTCCTTGAAATTAAAAACTGATATAAACAAAGTTCTTTTTGGAATTCACCTCGACCTTTTTTACATAACGACATTGAGAATGGTATCGAAGGTTTTTCGATTCCACCTATCTAGTCAATTTTGGATGCTTATTGAAATTCATTTCGTTTGAGAATAAATGTTATCAAAATGCTTCGAAAGGGGAGCGAGGGTTAGTTGGAACTCAACGATATTCTAGGTATCTTACCGCCAATTTCTCAAAGCTGATTAAACTGATCAACGGTCATGAATCGATCACGCACTCGACTGTCTTTACATAGTCGAGTGCGTAATCGATTAATTTGGAAAAAAGACTAGTGGACCGATCTGTCCAATCATTCATAGATCAATCGCTAAAATAGGCAGTTTTGGGACCCCGCTCGGGGTGAGTAATAGGTAAATTTGGCGTGGCAAGAAAAAGTGAAGGAGGATTTTTTTTAAATTTCAATTTAATATAAACTAATGTACTAACTTTAAAATTAATTTTACAAACTTAATATTAAGAATTTTCTCATTTGTTTATTTTTGTCTTTTTCACAGTATATTTTCCGTAAATATGTAATCAAATGTTACAAATTTTCGTACTATAATGATTTTTTCAATACAGCCTGTATTGAAGAAATCATTATAGTACGAAAATTTCGCCTAGTGAAGAAAGCAACAGATAAATGTAACTAGGTAACAATAGCTGTCTGCAAAAGACATAATTATTTGCTGCTCCCTTTATTTTATTTTTGTGTAATTTGTAATGTATTAAACTAACATAATAATATGTAGATAAGACAAGAATGCGTAATTTTCTCCATTGTAATTTTCTGTTTTTTGCTGTAATAAAAAAAATTACTAAAACTACACCTACATATTATTTTACCGACAATAAACAAAAGTGAAGAAATGTCTATAATTATTTAGAAATAATTATTTATCCCGAGAAACTTAAAACACAGTGTCAAGGAATTTTAAAACGTTTTAAATTATTCAAAACAATCAAATTATCAAAACAGTCAAGTTATCAACGTTAAAATAACTAACGTAAAAAAACAAATTAAATTCAGTGAAATTCACCTTTAATAATTAATATACAAACGCTTACGGTTATTATTGAATTGTATAGTGTATCACTGGCGGAGACTTGAAAAAATTCTTTACCTCCTATCCTTTCCTTGTTGCGTTTAGCCCCAAGCTCCCCTAACACTGGATTTGATAGGTAATGAGGTTTCTGATATCGAATGATCCTGAAATGGAATTTGCACGTTTGCATAATCATGGCTCGCTCGCAGATTTTCTAATCATGGGTACGGCGCAGTGCTATCACTTGCAAGATTTTAATCAAATTTAGGGTATTTTTGGCTAAATAAAAAAAAAATTGACCCAAATCGGCCGTTACCACTAAAAAACTTCAACCCCCCTTTAACCCCCTTAGGGGTAGATTTGATAAATCCCCGGAATAGTATACTAAAAGGTATCGACCCATATTCGAACCTCGAAAATTCAGCTTTCTAGATTCAGTGGTTTGGGCTGTGCAGTGTTACCAGAAAATTGTTGTTCTTTTTTTTAACCCTAAACTGAAAGACAAACTAAAAATCTAGAGTTCATGTCTTTAGTTAACATAGTCTTGAAGAGGTTGATATGAAATAATAATAATTATGATTATACTAGCTGCACCCCGCGGTTTCACCCACGTGGATAATATATTTTGGATAATATACAATATACATATCTTTATAAATTGTAGCCTATGTGTTATTCTGATGTATAAGCTATATTATTCTAAATTTTCATTAAAATCCATTCAGTTTTTTACGTGAAAGAGTAAAAAACATCCATACTTACAAACTTTCGCGTTTATAACATTAGTAGGATTAATATCATTATCTAGATACTTCGAATCATACTTAGGCACTTCGGTGGTTGGTAAGTCAAGTGAAATAGTTGGACTGTGAAGTGCTTTGAGCTCGAGAAATCGACTGAACATTTGCGTTCCTCTCACGGCACTAAAAACAGGGGATTTTGATTGATTCAATTGTATGTTTAGATGTTTGGATGTTTGTTACCTCTTCATGCCAAAACAACTGAACGGCTTGGATTGACATTTTGTATTCAGGTAGTTCTATGCCTGGAATAAAGCATAGGCTACTTTTTATTCCATAAATCAGTTACTATGGGATAGAAATAATAGTCTAAACAATTGTTTCCATATATGCCTGCGACGCAGGAGGTTGCGGGTTCGATTCCCGCCTCGGAACAATTGTGTGTACGGTCTGCAGATATTTGTTCCGGGTGTTCTGGTTGTTTTTCTATGTATAATAAAAAAATATCTATCTATGTAATATATTGTATTATGTATATCAGTTATCTAGTACCCATAACACAAGCTCTGCTTACCATGGGGCTAGATAATGCTGTGTGAATTGTTCAGCATTATTTATTAAGTTATTTATTTATTTATTCATTGAAACAACGCCCGTGAACCGTGGGCAGCAACTAGTAGAACATAAGGACAATCCTATCGTTTTAATCGTCCTACCTGCTAGTCTTGTGTGTTTGTATTTAATTGCTAATCATTATCTTAAAAAAATGCGTGACAATTCACACAACGTTATCTATAATGAATATTATTATATATATTAATCCATATCTTATAAAATAATATAATTATGATATATTGTTAGCTATAATAATAATTTGTTTATTGAAATATTTGTACGCCTAAGCGGCAGAATCTAGCGATCTAAAATAAGTCTTACGTATCTACTGACTATCAATTACCCTGATTCATAAACAATAAATGAATTATGAATTTAAAAAAAAAACCTTCCGTAACCTTGCATTCCAAAACAACCAAAGCAATCCGAGTAAGTTTTTACAAGCCCTCTACGTGTACATTAGCCTCGAGGAAAAGAACGCATCAAATGGGAAAGAGGTTAGGAAATAGAAAATTGTGCCTCGGAATAACTCTATTACTAAGGAAATGAGCTACGTGAACGCGCTCAGAGTTCCACTTTCCAATTATGCTGCAAATGGATTCCACAAGTTTGCACTTTTATTATGCAACAAAATATGGTTTTATTTCTTTACGATACAATGTTGCCGACATACTATTTTTAAACTTACGCGATCTGAACACATAATTATAAGTATTGATACAACGGGTATTTATCGCGTTTATTTACCTTTTTCCCGACGTTTCGACAGGTTTACACTCTGTCGTGGTCACGGGATGACTGGAGTACTGGAGTTACCGCCTCAGCGAAACGGGGGCTAGTTTATTTGAAACTACCCTCATTTCATTTTCAATAGTAGGAATGTCCATCTGTACACTGCACACTCGGAGTCCATCTGCACACTCCAGTCATCCCGTGACCACGACGGAGTGTAAACCTGTTGAAACGTCGGGAAAAAGGTAAATAAACGCGATAAATACCCGTTGTATCGATACTTATAATTAGACATACTATTTTTTTTAAACATAATGATGTTTGGCACATAGTAACTTCCTATAATACTACAATACAATATACTAAACTAACGGCTTATATATACCCACTCAGTATACCTGTAACTGTATCTTTCAGAATTAATATATTTTATAACCAATCAACTCTAAAATGTAAGAATATGTACATAAATTAAGTTAAGGTGTTATTTCTAAACTTTTGGTAAATAATTTTTTTGTATTTTGTATTTTAATATCATTTTGCATTTATTGTCTATAAAAAATTTGTTTCAATTCTTTGACCCAAAAAAATATTCAAAAACAAGCCTTTGCCCGTGGCAAGGGTTTTCCTATACTAATATTATAATATAAAGAGGAAAGGTTTGATTTTTTGTTTGTTTGTAATGAATAGGCTCCGAAACTGGACCGATCTAAATTCTTTCACCGATGGGAAGCTACACTATCCCCGGTGAACATAGGCTATACTATATTTTCAAAAAGTTAAGGATCCGTACTGAAACCGTGCGAAGCCGGGAAGATCCGCTAGTTCAGGATAAAAGTAGATTTTATATTATTCCACGACTAAAACTACACCTATACAAAATGTCAGATCGATCCATTAAATAGTTTTGGCGTAAAGAGGTAACAAATGTATTTAAGTTGTAGGCAGGGCTGAAGTGGTTACCCGTTGAAGGGGTTTTCGATAGGGTTTTTGAAGAAGTTATTGTAAAATCATGTCGGTTACACTTTTAATGAATCATCATCAACCTATATTTGTCCACTGCTGGACATAGGCCTCCCCCAATGAGCACCATAGCGCTCTGTCTTCAGCTTGACGCATCCAGCATCTACCTGCAGTCTTTCACAGGATGTCATCCCACCTGGTCGGAGGACATCCTACACTACGTTTACCGAGTAAAAAGAGTTTTAATGAATACCTAACCGCTTTTAGGGGTAGCCCCTTCAATGCCCATTCGACAATTGGTTATCTATTGAAAGGGTTTTGGGTTTTCAATAGTTTTGATAGCCCATTTGTTAAGTACGGTTTGGTTACACTTTCATCTTTGTATGCCGGTAACACTTTGCATATTTAAGTAGTGTAATATAATCTTTATTTGATTTGAGTAAGGTTGAAAATAGTAAAATTAAATATGTTTGTCCAAAAAACACGGCGTGAGTGACTCAAGAACACGTTTATCCCAGCGGTTGTCATGTTTGGTAAACAGTGTTTGATAAACGTGTTCTTGAGTAGATCGCGACTCGGCAAACGAATGACGCTGATGAACCGCTTCCACACCACTCTGTCTTCGGCCTGTCTCAGGGCTGCAGGCAAAGTGAGTCCCGTTATTGCCCTAATTAGAATTAGGTATAAACCTACATAAATTCCGAGAATTAACTTATTCAAATAGCAATATTCAATATTCAAGCAATATTCAATATAATAATACCCAAAGCACTTTGTAACTCTAATATTAACGTTCTAAAACCTTGTAATAGCCGGACAAAAACATGTGACATAATTTGTCTATCTCATTCATAAAATCATATTAAAACTTCGCGATGAGAGGAAAGTTCCACCGTCCGCGACCGGCGATGGCAAAATCAGCGGCTATGAATAAATTTACCTAATGAAATTAGACTGTGTTGAATTGGATCACGATTCGTAGAGAGGGGTTAGTACGAATTTGTACAATGCCTACAGAAACGAGAAAGCACAGTACTCTAGTCATCGCGTGACCGCGACAGCGTGTAAGGGCGGCGCTAGTGTCGTAAGAAGTCCCAAAGATTGTCGTTCTTTCTCAATAAAAAAAATTGGGATATTATTTAGTTTCTTAGCTTGTAAACCGATTGAAACCTTATAAATAAGTAAATATTGTAAACGTCTGTTCAATAGTTATATAATAATTGAAAGTTTTTAAAAAAACTTTAAAACAACTAGGTACTTAAAATTTCTTATTAAAAAGTTTTTTTAAGTTTTGCGGGATAAATACAAATCCTTCGGAAATAATATGAAAAAATTTTGGTGTTCTTCCAACTCAAACTCTTAGAGATTCTTAGAGTGGACAAAAAATTTAAGTGAACATTAAAATTAAAATAATATGTTATTTGATAATAATGAATAGAATAAAATTTGACTTGTCTTAGTGCTTATTTTATAAGCCTAAAGAAATAAATGCTATTGAGTTTGAGTTTTTGTTTTGACATACATTATGAACTCGTATACGTTTTCGTAAACTTCACAAAACCGGTGCTAAGGTCTCTGAAATCCGCATATTAAGCTGAAAAGAGCGTTGGTGTGTGCTGCAAATTGATATTATAATGTATTGCTGCCATAAACCGTGAAAGCAATTAGACTAATAGAAGAGTAATCTTGGGTTTGCCTTTTATCATTCCCTTAATGGTCATGAATCGTTTGACTGGATTTGTTTAAGCCAAGAAAAAAATTATATACAAAAATGATATATGTACTACTAGCTGCGCCTTGCGGTTTCACCCGCGTGGTGATAGATATTTTGGATAATATACAATATATATTCATGACTTGTCGTAGCGTGTTATTCTGATATGTTAGCTATATTATTGTGAAGTTTCATGAAAATCGATTTAGTAGTTTTTGCGTGAAAGAGCAACAAAAATACTTAAATACATCCTCACAAACTTTTGCGTTTATAATATTATAGTAGGATATGTAAGAACTTAATTATTGCAGCCAGCATCTTGGGGACGCTTCCGACTGGTATTGATATGAATCCGTTAAGCTACCTATAGATTGTTTGCAATAATCTACAGTTACCTCAACTGTTTCAATTGTAAATACTAGTTCCAATTTGTTTATATTATTTGACTGTAACTTTCTTTGTAAATTTGTTTAATTCAGTTGGTTTTTCTGCACTTTGAATTAATACCATTATCTGTATTCATTCACTCATCCTACTAATATTATAAACGCGAAAGTTTGTATGCATGGATGTTTGTTACTCTTTCACGCAAAAATTACTGAACGGATCGGGCTTAAATTTTGCAGGCTTTAGTTCCAGGCCCGGAATAAAACATAGGCTATATACTTTTCATCCCATATATAATTTCCCATGTGATAGAAATAACCTTAAACGTTCCATAGAAACAACGCGTGCGAAGTCACGGGAAGAAACTAGTATTTTATATCATCATCATCATCATCATCAGCCTATAGCAGTCCACTGCTGGACATAGGCCTCCCCCAATGAGCGCCATAGCGCCCTGTCTTCAGCGACAATCAATTTCAATTATGTATTTTATATACATAATTGAAATTGTATCGCGACCGCGACATGAATTTGCACCATCCGATCGACAAATGTTTTTCTACGTGATTACATTCATTATTATTCCAACATTTCTCGCTGCTACGCCACCGTCAGATTCACAGCAACGTGTTACAAATAAAAATATTATCCAATGTTAGGAGAAAACCGCATTATTCCGCTGAATAAAGAAAATAATCGAAAGAATTGTTGTTCGACAGGGCGTCTACGCCGCTAAACGTTTGCGATTATTATTCAGAAGCAAACGACAGAGCCGTCAACTTATCAAATTCATTTGTGTATTTGATCGTTCGGTAATATAATATCGTTAGCGTGTCGAGAAAGGACGAGGGAACGCCACAACAGATCGCAGTAATGAGAAAAGTTGGAGCCGTCGTGTACTCAGAAACAATGCGGACACCCTACGATCTCGTAACGCCGGACAATCAATTCAGAAGCTTTTTACAACAGCCCAAAGCCGACTTTCCAAAACTTTTTGTTTCAGCTTTACGAAATTCTATGGAAATAAGTTATGCGATCTTTTTAAGCTACCATGGCGTTTTTCTTGAGAGGAACTTTTTATCGGCCGAATTGACATTATGAGGCGTTTTTAAAATGTATTATAAAACATCGCCGAGGGGCAAGAGGGTGATGATATTATAGCTGGTTAAATTAAGGCGCTCTAGGCGCTCTTTTATTTTCGGCTGTGTGTATTTTTTTTTTGTATATGTTCGTCGATTTCTCTGCCAATATTATGAACCGGTTGAATGATCCCGAATTGGTTCCAGAAACAAATTATTCCCGAGTGTTTTTTTTATTCCCGCAAGCTTAAAAAAAAAGGAATGACACTTTTGACTTTAGAAAAATCACGAATGATGGTATCATGAGACGGACATTGGCAGAATCACGTCAATACGTAGAGCCATGTAGCAAGAAGTTGAAGTTAAAGCTACAAAAATTTCGCGAATTCATAATATGTAGATTTTGATGATTTGTTGTTGTACAAAAGTTGATTTTGAGGTGGCCTCATACAAGTTTCATCCTCGAAGAATTAATATGTGCGCCGTAAAACGTATATAAAACATCATCACAATATGGTAATTTTCAGCCGCTTGTAGCAAATATGTAGTTTCCATGGCAACGGATGTAAACAAGAGGTCTGTCATTTATTTAGAAGTGTTCCTTCCAAACACATTTGGGTTGATAATCTGTACTAATTAATATTAATACAGATAACCTCCTCAAATTTGTTTTTAAAGAGGAAAGGTTTGAGTTTTTGTTTGTTTGTACCTATTGAATAGGCTCCGAAACTACCTACTAGACCGATTTGAAAAATTATTTCAACGTTGGGAAGCTACACTAGCCGCGATCAACTTAGGCTAAGTACCTACCTTTATTAAAATTTAGAAATGTGAAAGTTGAATTTAACGCGAGTGAAACCTCGGGAAACAGCTAGTTTATAGTATAAAATTTTACTTGTCTAAGTGCTTATTTTTGTGAGTCGAAAGACAACGTCTTTTGAATTTGAAAGTGACTTTCACTATTTAGCAATATGCTATTTAGCAGTTTATAGTTTTTAAAACACGCCAAATTATTTCATAAAACCTTTTTTTTTACTTATAAACGAAGCGTCACCGCTCAGTAGTTCAATTAACATATATTCGTAAGTATATCAAACATACTATATTTGCCATTTGGCTGCATTTTGCATAACGAATAAAAACAAAAGAAAAACGTTGCAGTCATCAAAACAAGATCAAAACTATTTAGTAAGCGTGTTTTGTTTTCCTCTATTGAATTTTGCTGTCATACTGCTAGGCTACTAGGTCATACCGAAGTCATGAATTCCGCCGTCATACCGAACAATGTAAAACGGGCCCGCTCTACCCCTTGTGCCCGGATCGAACTACAAGTCAATTGAGCGAGGGTTTTTCTCGAGTTCAGCGAGTTTATTGTTCAGCAACATTGAGTAAAGTATTTTAATTTAAGTTTCTGATCGAGTGATGGCAATGAAGCCTGGATTATACGAGATATACAAAGTTCACGAAGTATTTCCATATAAGATGCTAGGGAACTGATGGCGAAAGAAAGCGAATGGAATATAGTGCAGGTGGATACGTTTACAACTACTTTTAGGAAAAAAGTATTTGAGAATTTTACCGCGTTTTATAACGGCTTAATTACCATGATGAGTTTTCCAATATTTCGGCACAGTTTCATGCGCCATGATCACGGAATAACCATGATAGTTTCAAAATCAAAAGCTAAGTCGCGCCTCTACCGGTAATTAATGTAACTTCTTTACGATATGATCAAATAATCTTGACCATTTCATTTCATGAAGAAGCCGCGCGTTTAGTTGCCCATATCGAGAAAGGATTTCTTATCAGTGATCTGCTTAAATCACATAATGATTTGGCCAATAGACAGTGGTATATTTCATGAAATGCGACCATTTCATGAAAATCTCGAGCATTTCATGAAGCGAGCAAATCTACAATATGGCCACGACATATGCATATTTTGGATCAAAATCTAGTCTAAGAACCTTAGTTTGAATTATTTCTTTTTAATCTTCATAATTTTGATTGTTTTCTGTTTTGCATATAAATAATTATGAAAGCAATTAATAAGTCGGTATTGTTATCGAAACATTGGTCTGTTTTGAAACCGTTCCGATGCTGCTGTTCGATGTGTGGGTTGTCTTGCATTATTTATTTATTATTTATTTAACTGCTGGCGGGTCGCTCGTAGGTCGTAGTGTGGCCACTGCTATAGTATGCAATACGTCTATTCGCTAGGATTAGTCACTAAGCGAGTGGCTTGGCTCTTAGCACTAAGCGAAGCGAAGTATGGCATAACCCTAATGCTTTCGAAGCTATTATAGTTGCAGAATAACAAAACTTTCTACAGCTTTTATTCTACTTGCCCTCTTAGTTAGTGTGGGACAAATCTTGGAACTCAAGACCTCTAATCCTCAACTGATTGAGCATAATAATAGTAATAATATCGCAATCTTCCCTAGTGCCTATAGCCCGATTACCCAGTCCATCCATCCATCACAATAGCCTGGTTTTATTTCTTTCATTTTTATTTGCAATAGTCTCTACACCTGGCGGATACCATCTTTGGGTGTATCATATTGTGCACCCGAGGATGATACCCGCTATGTGTAGCCATCGCCTTTAGATTAACTTCTCGAAGGGCCTCTGTGCTGTTGGCTTCGGCCCCACGCAAGCCTTCCAAAGGACCGGGTCACTTTATGGCCCGAGATCATGGTAAATGAGAGACGTAATACTATATATAAAAGAATAAGAAATAATATAAAAGAAATACTTGTGTAAGCTCGATTACAATGCAATTTTATGGTACCGTAGATATGATGGAGACAGAAGGTGGCCATAGGAACTCCTGCACGAAAATTCAAATATTTTACTAACTTACTTGTCTTCCCAAAGCACTTTGGCCCTAGGTGATTAAAAATCTTGTATTAAAAAAAGCTTCTTTTTTATTATAATTTTTTTTTCCATATGAACCCATATAACTACAGCTTTAAACATTTGATTTGATGAATGTATAATAAAAATATGATTATAAATTTCAAGCTAAATATTACAACATCGTTGAGTCCAAATCGCTAGAACCCCGTCGTCTACAGTTGCTGTAATAATGCGCCATTCATATTTAATGATTTGTGAGCCAAGTAATGCGTTGCATATCATCATGCATAACAATTATGCAGCTCAGAGCTCTTGCAGATAATTGTAATGGATACTGCTGATGGTGGTATAAACTTTGATCCTTGCATATTCCAGAATCTAGACCATTGAATGCGAGGTCGTCAGAACTACGTCGGTAAATTTGAAATCGCCAGAAAGGCGTCAATATATTTTATCTTTCATTGCTTATCAGCATTTATCATAGAAGAGTCATCAGCCTATGATAGTCCACCGCTGGACATAGGCCTCCCCCAATGAGCGCCATAGCGCCCTGTCTTCAGCTTGACACATCCAGCATCTACCTGCAGTCTTTCGCAAGTCGTCATCTCACCTGGTCGTAGGGCGTCCTACACTATGTTTACCGAGTCGTGGTCTCCACTCAAGAACACGTTTGCTCCAGCGGCCGTCGGTTCTTCGCGAGATATGGCCGGCCCACTGCCACTTCAGCTTGCTAATTCTTAGAGCTATGTCGATAATTTTGGTTCTCTGTCGGATGTATTCGTTATATGAATCTTATCCTTCAGAGAAACTCCGAGCATAGCTCTTTCCATAGAAGAGTTAGTATTCTTCTATCATACCTGAGACCTCTGGTGAACGTACCTCCCCAAAACAAAACAATAATCTTGCCATAATAACCACAAAAATTATGGACGTGGGGTATATTTCATTGTATTGAGACAGTTGTTAAGCTTCCCACTCTTTCCACAACCTTCCACAAAGTTGATTGACAGTTTACACTTGGCGACGAGAACGAGCTATAACAGATAACAAGGATAGCTTCCGCCCACGATGTTGGTTTGATTGGAATCTAAAGTAGGTCCTAAACTTATCTATACCGCACTAATCCATAGACAATAGACCGACAATCATCCGGATGGTAACACCCTCAACTAAATGGGTAACTAGTATATTACACGACATAGACAAAGCTTCTCTAGTTTATACAGGGTTATTGTTAATTCACTGATTTAGCGTAAACTGCATGGTCTCTCGATCGTCACGATCACCATTTGAACGACCACTGAGAACGTATTTTGCTGCGAGTAGTTTCGACTTAATTAATTTACGATTTTTAAAACGATTAAATTACTTTTTGTTTTATGTACATAGCGTATTCGTTGTTTCAAACATAGAAACAACGAATACGATGATGTAAATAGCCAACGATGATGACTGTGAATTTATATGATGACGACCGATGTGGCGCGGGGGCGAAGGTCCGCCTGCGACGCAGGAGGTTGCGGGTTCGATTTCCGCCTCGGAACAATTGTGTGTACGATCTGCAGATATTTGTTCCGGGTGTTCTGGTCGTTTTCTATCTATAATAAAAAATATCTATCTATGTAATATATTATATTATGTATATCAGTTATCTACCCATAACACAAGCTCTGCTTACCATCGCATCGGGGTAGATAATGCTGTGTGAATTGTCCAGCATTATTTATTTATTTTATATAATTTTATGCATAAAAGACGTCTGCATATACATATACAAACATATACGTGATGATGACTGATGATGTACAAAACCCGTACCTAGTTCACGCAGTGTCAGTTACGAATAACCCTGTAATGTTGGGGTAGTGCCTTGTAAATACGGTTAATAAATAAATAAAAAAGTACATATAAATTAGATAAGAAGCTTCCGAGATTCGGTTAAAACCTTTCAAAATTAACGGAACAAGGAAAGGCTGAGAAAATTATCTGTATCGATAAGGATTCTTCATATTACTTCGCCCTAGAGACTCCCAGCAATTTCACCAGCGGCTAGGGTAGGCATTAAATTAAATGAATGAGTGTCATCTTACCCTCAGGAACATTCCGGCGGCTGCGGCGTGCTAGAATTACCCCGGCTATGTGGAAGTGTTTCAAACTTTGACGTTTTACTGTGCTCTCTAGGGACTTTTTATTTGGGTGTATAACCTAGTCGGTGAAAGGTCGTGGTGTAGTTCCGTTATTATTTAAAATATTGCCTCCGTGTCAGTAGTACTACTGAGAAGTACAACTGGTAGTACTAATGACGCACGTTTGTATTTCTAGTACTACCAGTAGTAGATACTAGTGACCTTATTCGGCATTGGTAGTACAACTAAACATTTATCATGACAATCGATACTCTTTATTGGTGATTCTAAACTGGCCACTTGTAATGTAAATAATTTGAAGTACCTCTTCGATAATGAAATGCAACGAGATCGTACAAAAATTTGTCCCGAAGCTGCAATCGAACCAACATCCTCCTGCAGAGGACTTTGAAAGGACGAGGGCAGCTTATCTCTATGAGCGATCTCTACCAGTCAACGGCAAAAGAGAACAATATGGACGGTGCCGTTCAAATAAACCAACTTAGAAAAAAGAAAAAAATATTACGTACATTTATGTCCTAGAATATTATTTTCACAAAGCGCTTTTATTTTCTACGCCACCCTGATAAAGTGAAAATGAAAAATATA
Organism: Eupithecia dodoneata; assembly: GCA_947044415.1. Classification (NCBI taxonomy): domain Eukaryota; kingdom Metazoa; phylum Arthropoda; class Insecta; order Lepidoptera; family Geometridae; genus Eupithecia; species Eupithecia dodoneata. The sequence continues at coordinate 11,356,966 of OX345664.1, read as the reverse complement.
TTTCGCAGGTCACAGTCTATTAGGTGAACTGTAACTGATATAGATTGAAATGAAACCGGGCAAGTGTGTATCTGACTCGCACAGGAAGGGTTCCATGTCATTGAGATATTTTTTATATTTTGATATTTTAACACTATGTTCTTTTATTATACCAAGCTTAAAAACGTATCTGGTCTGACCCATCTATGATGACCCGTTTTATTCTTACGTATACTTATTTTAACATTTTTTTTTATTATTTGAGTTTACAAAGTTTATAGTAGGTCTCACTCTGTGAAATTTTCAGAAATGTCTCCCTAATACCATTAACACTGACTGCTGAAATCACACGGTATGTGTTTTCTACAAGTGACTAATATGCGTAAAGCCATACTAGCGCAGCGGCTGAGAAAATACAGATCTGTGTGACTCAGCACAGCTGTAATATTTTTCGAACGAAACGCATGTGCGGCGCAACACAACCGCTGTGTAGAGCGGCAGCACGAATGTTTTAGGTTAAAAAAAAAGATCGCAGTCGTCGAAAAAAAACCGCAGTCAAAGTGTTAAAAATACAGCAGTGTTGGTCTAAAAGAGCATTAAAAACCTTCGATATTAAAATATTTATTTTATTTTTATTGTTTGTTGTCAGTAATAGAAATACTGTGTCAAAACTTCAACAACATATATATATATTATGGTTCACAATACTGGTGACATACAATACACAATACAATACAATATTCCTTTATTGCACAATCAATACAAAAAAAATACAATAATAATGGATCTTAATACTAACTAAGTCTAGTGGCACAATCGGCGGCCTTATCGCTAACAGCTATGATAGGATTGGTACATATTAAAGCTGACGGTGGCGTAAATATTGAAGATAATTAGGTATATATAAAATAATTAATATTTATCTATATGGAGTGATATATAATGGAGGCTTAGTAATGGTCCGTTTGTACCCTTACGGAGCCCCAGAAAGCAGGCAACATTTCAAACGACAAAGTTGTGAGCGGCTTTAATTGGCGCATATTTATCCGATACGTCGACAGTGCACCGATTTATTCGGACTTTTCAAAATGTTTGTTGGTAACACCGGGCTTGTTTGACAAAAACAAATATACAGGAAGTCCCCGAGCAATGACAAGTACAGGTGAAAGTAGATAAAAAAACATCGTTCTACTATCTTCTCGTGTAGAAAAAACTGAAGTGAAGAGTAAAACAATTAACTTTATAAACTACTATAGCTGCGCACCGCGGCTTCGCCCGCGTGTAAATTTCTGCGCAATTTTAAAATTTTTAGAGGATGAAAATTTAAGAGAATATTCTACGAAGTATTTAACATATTAAGAAAGATGAATGAAATCGGTAAAGCCGTTCTCAAATATAGCGTAATCTGGAGAATCATCTTCATTTCATTTAATTTCATTTATTCAAATTCAAATTTAATTCAAATTCAAAATATTTTATTGCTTTAGGCTAACAAAATAAGCAATTAGACAAGTCATTCTTTATACTACATTAATACTACTATATTTTACTATATTATAAATATCAAGGACCGGTCCTTATATTAAAGAACTATACAAAGTATGAGAATTGAAGTCAACTGCACTCGTGATACAGGGGCTGCACTTGTCAGATCTAGAACTCGATACGTCTTCCATTCTTATTGCGAAGGTGAGCGCTATTGCTTATTGAACAGGGACGTTTGAATTTTGCAATAACGGCAGAAAACGCTTAGATTATAGCATTTTATAGAATTAGCAAGCTGAAGTGGCAGTGGGCCGGCCATATCTCGCGAAGAACCGACGGCCGCTGGGGCAAACGTGTTCTTGAGCGGAGACCACGACTCAGTAAACGTAGTGTAGGACGCCCTCCGACCAGGTCCACGACTATTACTACTACTACTATTCTGAACTTTGTTCTAATATTTAGAGAAATATCTTAATTTCAAGACTTTTTTGTTTCTAATCCTATAATTAGACTTAGAATAAGAAATGTTATCTTCTTACATTAAATTATTTTTTTCTTAAATAAATAAAAAAATGAAAAAAAAACCTGAATATTTCGAAGTATATTTTCCTCAACGATCTTTTGCTTAGCTCCGTACTTGTTCTTAAGCATTTTTTTGTAAATTCCTAAACAAAAGTCAAAGGTCGGATAGGCACAAGTCGTTACGGCCACGCGACCGTGCGCTATCACCGCCGCCGCCCCGCTTCAAGAGCCCTAGAGCCCTCGCCCTTACGACACGTCTCGTCCTTCCTAACTTTGCACTTGTCGTAGAAAATCCTACTAAAAATTTAACTTTGAAGGTTCGTTCGTGTAGTTTTTATACCGACTTAAAAAAGAGGACGCTCTACGTTCGACTGTATGTTTTTTCAGTCATATAAGTACAAGTTACGCGACTCAAATTGCTATAAACATCGTATTGAAGTAATTTTATATTAAAGCGCTCATTGGGGGAGGCCTATGTCCAGCAGTGGACTGCTATAGGCTGATGATGATGATGATGAAGTAATTTTTGCGTGTAATTGACGTAAGGCCTCTTATCTTTATACAAATTGTAGTCGATAGTAGTATATAGACTATAAGACGGTTTTATACGACAATTATACAACTTTCAGTAACCACTGCTGAATTCTCGCGTGCTGATTGGACAGCTCGCTTGAAGCAAGTTGTACGGTTATAGGGCTACTAGCTGATCGTACGCGGACAGCAAGCTAGCTGCTAGCTATCGCCGTGTAGGCAGCGTGTGGTCAGCACGATTTGATGCAAAGGAGTAGGTACGGGAAGGTGTGGAGGCGGTTGTGCCCAATGATGTTATATATACGTAGATACGTTGTACCGAGGACTGCCTAACAAGACGAAAATCAGGTACGTGCCTGAATTGAACTCAGTCCGTCTTGCTCCTGGCCGCGACGCGGACGTACGTTGAAGCGGAATTTTGGAGTATGAAAAATATTAAAATGCCATGTTGTGCGTTTAGAAAGTGCAATACTTAGTATGGGACGGTTGTGAAAAGCAAGAAGGATATGTCTTTTTATGTCTTCTATTTGTTTTGTACTGTTTAAAATGGAAAATCATAAAATAAATGTAATTTTACTCAAAAATCAATGCCGCGTGGTTGCTGCTTTGCCACCTACACGAACGAGATAAGTAATGCGTGCGTTGCGTTTATGAGTGACAGAGATAAGGACATATGCCATGCGGCGTTGTATGTTCGAACGCTAGGTATGTAGCTATAGTAAAATATCGCAATGTTTTTATTTCTTTACAATGAGTATGACGTCTCTATATGTAAAATCTCTTTGGTTGTGCCTAAATATACTATAACCGCTGTCTCTCTGTCCCTATGTATGCTTAGATCTTTATAAAACTACGCAACGGATTTTAATGTGGTTTTTTTGATGGATAGAGTAATTCAAGAGGAGTGTTTATAAACCATTTGACACAAATATTTCCACGCGGGCGAACTAGTACTTTTATATATGTATAGTAGGGTTTAAAATTAGAATGAAACCGTTGGTTACAATACAAGTCATTGATCACAAAATATTCTTATTCTTAAAACCAACGTTCCTAAAGAATTCGTTTTGTAAAGGTAAGTTGTACTTGTAACTGCGAGCTAGTCGTATTATTATCATCCCTCTCACATATCTAGGACCCTTCACGAGCCACCCTCAAGTGTTATTTAAAGTACACTTGCGAACTAACCGAGAGTGCCGTTCGTTATACAGGGTGGTACATTACAGCCGAGGTTGGGTACAGCCAATCAGATACGGAAGAAAAGGTACAACATAAAGCTCTTGACTTTTTGTGGTATTTAATTGGTATGGCATTTTATTATAATGTCAAAGGTGTGATAGTAGTGCGAGTACCTACCTAGAGCAGGCTGATAAATCTGCCATCGCAAACTTCATTTGTGGCCTTCGTGTGGATGTATAAGGGACGTATCAAATACATAAAACTCCAACACAGCTGCTGCACAGCTCAAAAATTGGCAAAAAAAATGTGGTGTAGGCATGCGTTATCTACACGCCGTTGTCGCCGTAACCAGAAAACAGCGTTCAATTGGGGCTACCAACAAAACTCAAAAGTCGAATGTGACCTTTTTTGGTACCCGTCATGATGCGGACTTCAGTTTCTTTAGGAATATCAATACATAATTTTGTTCTTATATCATGAAATTATAATCACTTGACTCTGATTTTATCAGGCATCTTAATACCTCAGCTGGGAAAAGAAACACCTATATAAATAATTAATAATGCTGGACAATTGACACAGCATCATCTATCCCAAGCTAAGCAGAGCTTGTGCTATGGCTACTAGATAACTGATATACATAAAACAATACATTACATAGATAGATATGATTTATTAAAAATAGAAAACGACCAGAACACCCGAAACAAATATCAGTAGATCGTGCATACATTTGTCCCGAGGTGGGAATGGAATCCGCGGCCTTCGGCGCCACAGACGTCGTTGAGACCTAAAATTTTGCCAAACATATTTTAATCTCTATAGAACGTTCTGAGATGGTCCCATATATATGGAATGGCATCCTGTATAGGTAAGGTACGAATAGGGATCTGAGATGTAGTGTTGTACAAAGCCTCCCATGTGACGTCGGTTTGGATTCGAGCGTCGACACTTTGAGTAATGAACTCTTTCTACAGGAATTTTAGTTTTCTGGTTGCTTATTGTTATTTTTCATCTTGCATATGGAAAAATATAGTCTGCGATGGTTATTCTTTTAATAAAACTCGGTATAAGAAAGTGTCGTGAGAAACTTAACATAGCATGTGAGTACATACTTACATCGTTGTGCATGAGCATGACAAAATTTTGTAAGAAAAAGAATAAAATTAAATAATGATATTATGCGTATTTTTGGTCAAAATAAATTATGTATTTTATTTCTCATGAATATTCAAACAAAAATAAGAAAAAACATTATACCTAGAATTTTTTTTCCATATGTTTTGTGAAATAATTATTAATTTGATTTCTTTTACTGGCTGACTCTTTATTCTTTCCTTGGAAAATGCTACTTTAGTTCGAGGTAAGCCTAACTATACAACCCTCGCTGCAGAAACCTTATAATGTATCTCAAACCACTGACAAGCATATTACCTCTGGAAACAAAGCAATGCCGTAAATACCTAAATCGTGGCACCGAACACTTCACAAAACGTTTTAGACGATTTACAAAATGTAAAGTTTTCAATCGAGGACCGCAAATGCAAGTTAATTTGAAATTCCATTCTGTGCGGGGAGAAGTAACTACTATTGGTCAGGACTATCTTTTAATTTAAACTGTAGAAATTTCGCCGAGGGGAAATGGGCCACCGCAGGATACTGGGCTAAAGTGACTATTTTTAGCAAATATTATTTCGAACTCGAGATTTTTTCATAAAACCGTTTTGTTACTTCTTTTATTCTGTACGTCGTGAATTTTATCGTCCATTTCCTCTTTATGTTCGTCCGTCCGTTTTCTTAAGATGTAGTTGGAGAAACTATCGTTATACTAAAGACTAGTCACATTCAATTGTGAAGAGATTGTATACCCTAAGTATTTTAGAGACTCGGTAAACCTAAAATAGGAAACCCCTCGTTTTCGTTTTAATGTTACGTACGCAGTCATCTTGCTGGAAGATTTTGGATAAGGCAAGCTAAAGACAGGGCGCTAAGTTCATAAGGGGAGGCTTATGTCCCCTAGTGAACACTTGTCCACTGCACTATATTTATTGATGATGATGTAAGACAGCGATATTTGATATTGACATTATTATCAAGAAAGTACAATAACTGATTGTTTTGCAATGAAATGCAAGCTACGGACGCGTACACTGATACATTAAACATAAAAACTATCATTTCTTATTAGAACATAATATTATCAGCTAATGAGCCATACCACATTACCCCAGCCTCCTCTTCACAGGAAATTTAGTCGTTCGTTTATTCTGGTGCGGTGGGGGCAGGTGCAGGCCGGCCGGCTCCGTAATTAACAAAACAAAGGCCTTTCACGACGTAAACAGTACTTGATGTTGCTGAGGATATTAAATCAGGAATGCTATTTATTTTTTCGGCTAAGCAGCTTGTAAGTTATATGGCGTATTACTGGTGAACACGGCTAATTGGCAAAGCGAATCCGGATTAGTGCTATGCAGTCGGTAATTGAGCTGGGTTTGGTGTGTTACAATTATGAGTTTAATGAACGGTATGTATTCATTTTTATGCCTCTCTGCTCTGGGTTAGAATCCCTTTTCAGTAATGTTCGTTGTAAAAAATATATGGGCCTCCTAACACCCTAATATCTAAGGCCGTCACAGACATTTCCAAGATTCAAAATGTATATGTCTGAAAGCCATTGAGGAAACCACATTTGCCGGTGACGAGTCTTTCTAATCGTTGGAATAGTTTTTTGCCATTCGATCTCAGTTACATTCCTTCGGTTCGCTTATTGCAAAGATTTTTTTCTTAAATTACTTAACTTTGGATCAATAGAATATAATTGATTCGCCGGCTTCTATTAGTAAAAGAACTATACATCTTGCATGCATTGATTTTAAATGACCGCAAAAACAATCCAAGTTTTGTGTTATTTCGTCCCCCTCAGTATCGAGTGAGGAAATAACACACACCTGAACATAGGACTGCGATCACAGGAGCTTTTTACACACTGGTGTCTAGCTCATCTAGCTTCGTCCTATTTATGGTTACCTTAAATTGGTCTAAAGCTATAGGTAGAATAATGAATCTGGCCGATGATTAGGGAGCTCGCGTGGCTCACCACCATTAATCTCCCCGATGAGAATGAAGTGGTCAGACGTAGACGTAACCCTCATTTCTCAAACCGACGACGATTAATTAATTGCTGTGTTTCCTATCTATGCAAATGGCCGCCCGAAAAATGGAAATTAGGAGGGTTTATCATAATTATTGTAGCTGTGATGATTTTTTCTTAGTCGCCGTTCTCAGTTGTATTCAAAAAAATTAAGTCATCGAGTGTTGGAAATTAAAGAACACAAACCCTATACTATTTTATCATAGCAATCGCTCCATAAGATATAATATAATAATTAATAATAATATCAAATTGTTATAGTGTGTGATTAGTTTAGTAGAATGAGGGCCCATGCTTGTTATGTAGGTATACGAGTAGGCATATTTTGATAAGATCTGCCCTTTGCTTCCATCAACCTCTTAGAGAATTCCAAGAACTTGATACCTGAAGAGTTTTAGTAATTTCCTCGTCGCACAGAGATTTCCTAGAACTAGTATTGTGGAATGTTTAATTACCGTGTATTTTCAAAGTCTGTAGAATGTGGAGATTTTACGTTTTCCTTGAAAAGTATTATCAACGTGATAAAAGTTGTTTACATTTTGACTTATTTCTAAGTAATTCGACACTTCATTCGGATGCCTATTTACGTTTTTATTTTATCCGTCAAAATTAATTTGTGCAAAATACTATTAAGTATAGAAACGTTGGACTACCTTTTTACTTGACGACCGATGCGGCGCGGTGGGTTAAGGTCCGCCTGCGGCGCAGGAGGTTGCGGGTTCGATTTTCGCCTCGGAACAATTGTGTGTACGATCTGCAGGTATTTGTTCCGGGTGTTCTGGTCGTTTTCTATGTATAATAAAAATATCTATCTATTTAATGTATTGTATTATGTATATCAGTTATCTAGTACCCATAACACAAGCTCTGCTTACCTTGGGGCTAGATAATGCTGTGTGAATTGTCCAGCATTATTTATTATTTATTTTATTTATTTATTTACTTTAACAAATAAAATTATAAGAGAATAATGGAAATAAATGAGAACTAAGTATTTGACATGGACACTGAGCGTTGTGCCAACACAGACACAGCAAGCCATAAAAATAAGAAGTTGATGTTGTTGCTTTGCTGTTCAACTTCAGTAGTGGGAGGTATCTATAGCACGACATAATAGGTTCCTATTTACTCTGTGACTGGGATAAAGCCACTCGCGGTCTTGAAATGGCCGCAGTCCCGACAGTCCTGGCAGTCCCGGCAGTCCTGGACCCTCCTAATGCCCCAGACAATTATAATAGCGCAAGGGGAATTAGCCTCAAACTTCATTTAAATAAAAGTTTAGTGTTGCCTCCAATTCGGCTTCAACGGTCCGAAAATGTTGGTGAAATTGTTTGTTCATTTCGTTGTTTTTGTAGCTTTCTACCTGGAGCAAGAATACATAAATTAGAATTGTTTTAAAAATAAAAGGATTTTATAGTATGCTTGTATTAATAAAGACACAATAATATTATAAATAATATTTTTTTTTAATAATGCTGGACAATTCTCACAGCTTTATATAGCCCCAAGCTAACCAGAGCTTGAGTTACGTGTACTAGATGACTGATTTACAGAATATAATACAATACATTACATAGATAGATATATTTTATTTTACATAAAAAACAACCAGATTACCCGCAAGAAATACCTGCCGATCGTACAAACATTTGTTCCCATGCGGGAATCGAACCGGCGACCTGCGTCGCAGGCGGACCTTCGCCCACCACGCCACAGAGGTCGTCGACATTGCCTATGACACACATCACCTTCATCACCTCGGTCACAGTGCGAGGCTGGACACTGGACAGTGCGTTAAGCAAGAGACGGGAAGCAGATAAATCTAACGAGTTATGTGACACTATCAAAGGACTATCATAGGACGCTATTCATATGTGTTTGTAAACTGACAAACATAGATTACACAAATCATGTTACATGGTTGATAATGGTTGCTTATGATGATGGGCTGAAACCTGTATAGGAATCATTTAAGACCCACTTGGTTTCTTTGGTTTTGGTTCCGTTTGGTTCAGCGAAAGTAGAGTATTTTAGTATTTAACTATTGAGAAAAAAAATCGCCATTTTTGTACCATACATTGTTAAAGGTCAATAATAACCTTAAATATGGTATTTGATGATGGGTTAAAACCTATATAGGAATAATTGAATATCTACTCCTCTGTGTGACCTTTCCGTTTGGTTCAGCGAAATTACGAGAACTTCAGTATTTTACGATTGAGGTAGAAAATGACATCATTCACGAAGATAATAAATCTGTAGCGATAGGTATAAAGGTCACATCAGAACCTTTTTTGACAGTTAGATAATAGGTACAGTCACCGGCTTAAAGAGATATACCGATGAAGCTCCAAAAGTCAGGGGTGTCCAGTTGAATAAATATTTTGAAACATACGCGATCTCAACAAATAATATAGTTATAGCCAAGTTTACTCGTCGTAGACCGGTCTCTCACGGTGTGTCGCGCACACTGTTAGTGGTCTGTGTCATTCGAGTGTGCAGATGGACATGCCTAGTATCGAAAACCAAGTGAAGGTAGTTACAAATAAACTTGCCCCCGCTTCGCAGAGGTGGTAACTCCAGTACTACAGTCATCCCGATACTACGACAGTGTGTAAACGTCAAATTAGTGCTTATAATTCGGTGGAATATTTATGTAAAGGCTGTTGATGCAAAGTAATGACTGGTCGAGTCGAAGAGTGCACTCGCTTTCTTTCAGAAGTTCTTAGGGTCAATTTCTGCTTTAAAACACGACTCTGCTTTTTTATTTATGTTGTAATTATTCGCGTCTTCTGTTGTCTTATAGGTGAGTGGCTTGAGGAGTGGTGTGGTTCAGCAATTTCTGTGGCTTTTTTTGTACCTAAACATGGTTTTTGGAGTCTTCATCTGTTCAACTCTTTGAGGTGACGACTGTACGTACCTTCATAAAGTGTCTCCGAATAGATTCCTGGTATAATTTCATTTACATGAATGAATCCCGAGCTTTCTTTCATAGAAATAAACCAAGGTTCTCGCAGTACCTACATAATTTATAACTGCAAACTCGAATTCTGTTCAAAGCAAAGTGTAGGAGGTAGGTACAATAAAAGTGTATCTCACGAAAATCTTCAAAAAGCCAGACTTTGTGACCGCAAAGCTGCAAGTTTAGCAAAACGAGCGATTCAAGACGCTTACAAAGTCTGATAAAAATATTCTTTTGACGTCTTCTATCAACGTTAGTGAGAGTTCTGAATAACATTTTTATGATTATTTTAATGAGGTGGTAAACTCTTTGACGACTTGCTATTTATTGGTTGATTTAATTTAGTTTGAAAGCTATCACGCCCTTTAAAGTTAAGTTCAAGGTAGTACAAGTATGCCTATCTAGGTATTGCTGAGTGTGCCTATACGAAAATTAATGATGAGCTTTACAACTGCGCCAGATACTGGATCCAGCAAGCTCAAATATGTGCTTAGATTTAGCTGGATAGATATAATTCTGGATCCAGCATTGCAATCCTTACTTCTTTCTAGTCATCGGTACTAAGATAACAGGTTCTATAGTGATATAAAATATGCTAGATTCTTAACACCTCTGTAACATTATATCATTAAAAAACCCAAACAAAAGGTTTAACTGGACCGTCAAGTAGGTAACTACCGACTTACCAGCTTAGCGGAAGATCTAATCGGCGTCTGTTTATTGGTTTCGGTGTCCGTATTCACAAATTGTTTTGTTTTATCACTACATAGTACAAAACAAAATCGCTTCCGACTGTCTGTCTGTCCCTTTTTATGCTTAGATCTTTAAAACTACGAAACGGATTTTAATGAGGTTTTTTTAGATAGAGTGTTTCAAGACGAAGGTTTATAAACCATTTGACACATAGATTACCACACGGGCGAAGCCGCGGGGCGCAATTAGTTTTAATATAATGTTCTTGGTGTGTATTGTATGTATTGTATTATAGTGTATCTAGCGACAAATTGTTTAACTTATAATTATTTTAAAATTAAACTAAGCTATTGCATTAGGCTATTCCTGTGTTATATGTTGAAAATGAATACTAAATGTAGGAGAAAGTATAAGTAGGTAGGTACTTTTCGAAGAAAATCAATTTTTGTTGGCCGGTCCGCTTTGCCAAGACCATTATGAGACTGTATGATACTTACTATACCTTCTCGTTTCTGGAAACCAAGATGTTTTACGTCAACGAAGCCATTTAGAGTGGCTACGCACTGTGAATCCGTGAAAATACGAATATATCAAAATCTAACTGTATTCGGATATAACTTTTCGCGCTACAATCGATCCGAATCTGTGAAAATACGTATTAGAAGACGGATTACAGACTAGAGTCTAAACAAAATTCTGGCCAAATTCGGATGTTGCTTATGCCCTAATACGAACTCTGATCACTTCACGCATCGATCACGGTATTCACCTAATTATTCGGATTTGGAGAAGCACGGGTGACGGAGAAAATCGAATGACATAACTGTCCAAGAGTGGTGAATATGGCAAACCCTTTGGAGGAGGCATGTTCAGCAGTGGACAAATGTATGCTGATGGGGAGTTGTAATTTATTTGTTGAATTCAAATAACAGATATACATATATTAGAACTAGTATTTACGATAGAAGCAATTGCGATAACCGCAGACTATCACTACTTCTTTTACTTCACATCGCTCGCTCCGATCAATTAACAAATAAACAACTATGTTAATTGGTCGGAGTGAGAGAAACCACCGAATATCTCAGTTGCAGCTTGGGTGATTTGGCTGGGTGGTCAAATAGTCACTTCGAGCATAACTGTCCAACCGTTATTCTAATTTGCGTAAACTTTGAAAGGTGTGCCGATATATCTTGTAAAATTTGGTGGTGGTAAAATGCCTCATGAATGCACCGAGTATGCACTGAAGATAGAATGCTTTTCTGTGCATAGTCAGTAAATTGACCTACTCGTACGATGACATAGAATCTGTACCAAATGAAAGCTCTTGTAGCTCCTGGTCTCTCATCATTTTAATAAAACTATACACACTAGAATAAATACGTCACCAGCAAAATTCACTAGTCATCAGCACACTTATCAAATTTCTCGCAAATCGGCCGGGTGATTATGTAACTCGCAACTGGTTTGCGACAGGCGTAAATTAGGCAATGAGTGCTGTCAAACGTCAATTTTGTATTAGTTTGACACCAGCTACAACGTCAAAATTGGTCAAAATTGACGTTTGACAGCACTGATTGCTTAATGTACGCCTGTCGCAAACCGGTCGCGAGTTACATAATCACTATACCGATCAACGGTTTAAGAGTTATGCTCCAACGGACTATTTCACCATACAGTCAAAACACGCCGCGCCACTGAGTATCTCCTTGGCTTCTCTCAGTCCATTAAATATAATAAGTACTTTTATTCGGATGTTTGTGAATAAGACGCCAGCTCCCCTGTTTATCGGCCCCTAATCCTGAGTTAGGTCTCGTCCTGATTTCTCGGGGTTCTAATTGGAAGTCTTGTTTTACGAGTGTCTACAGCTTGATTAAGATAATGGCTTTCATTCTTAACTGATTGATTTGTTGTTATATCAAGATTACCCCGCTCACGTAAAAAAATCTGTTTAACTTAAAACAGGATCGCGCTGACGAGAACGCGCGGTCTAGGGCTAAATAGTTTGTAAGGTAAAATAAATTCAGTTCATAACGATATTTTTACTCCGTACAATACAATACATACAATAAAAAAGAAAGAAACAATCTATACTTGTTCTAACACTTCATGTCCATCCAAAGGTTGCCTGGCAGAGATCGCTCTAAGCGATAAGGCCGCCCATTGTACAACACATTCTGTATTTGTGTGAGTTTTTACCTGTCTAGTGTATCTGTTTTCTTGTGTGCAATAAAGAATAATTGTATTGTATTGTACAATGGGCAGCCTTATCGCTATAATTGATTTCTGCCAGGCAACCTTTGTTTTCCGTAATGTTTTATTCAAACTCCTCTTCAGTACAGAAAGTCGGTGTAGGTCTCAAACACAGACAAAAAACAAACGCCATTAAGCCTTTCATAAAATTGAAGATAGGTTTTTAAGTAAGAGGGTAAATATTTAATTTATACAAGGTGCTACTTAATCAGTGTACTTCGTGGAAAGGGTGATTCCTTGCCCCGGGGGTGTACATTTTGTTCGACGATTTATTAATTTCAATATATTTTTCAGAACCTAACTTTTTTCTACTCGAGCTTTCATAATAAAGGTTTATACAAACGTTTGTAAAGATAAAAACGCAAAACAGAGACAATATAAAAGATGGGAGGACGAAATAAGAGAGACTGCAGGACAGACTTGGTCTAGAACTGCACGAGCAAGGGAGGATTGCAAGCAGTTGGATGAGGCCTTTGCCAAAACCGGGCAAACAGATGCAATAGGGGTTGCCGATGTCTAATTTAAAAAATATAAGTTTTTATTTTATGTGTGCTGTGTTTTAATGTGTTATTACACCTATTGAAATCTGTTTTTTTTTTGCCAAATACATTTTCCTTAGCTATTCTTATTCTTATTCATATTTTGTAAAACTAATTTTAAGTATCTGTATAAAGGCTTATTATTAAGCGCAAAAAACATATGTATACCAAATCTACTGAATGTTTTGGACTGAAATTTTACTTTATCGATGTAGTGTAGATCTGGAGCATCAAGAAAAAAGGTTACAACAAGCTGAGATTGGACCTTATTAGCCGCGCACATAGGGAAATTCAATTCTTACTCTTGGGACTCTACTACACGCTACATTATAAAAAAATAAATAAATAAATAATGCTGGACAATTCACACAGCATTATCTAGCCCCATGGTAAGCAGAGCTTGTGTTATGGGTACTAGATAACTGATATACATAATACAATACATTACATAGATAGATATTTTTATTATACATTTTAAACGACCAGAACACCCGGAACAAATATCTGCAGATCGTACACACATTTGTTCCGAGGCGGGAATCGAACCCACACACTCCTGCGTCGCAGGCGGACCTTCGCCCACCGCGCCACATCGGTCGTCGTATCGTCGTTTATGTTTAAGTTTAAATCCCTACCACCTATGTTGTTCTGTGTTTTTGTGAGTTTTCTTTTTTTTGTAACTCTGTATATACATTGTGTGTGTGACTATTAATAAATTCTTTATTATTCTTTATTCCTTTAAATACTATCTACCTAAATATTTGCAGATGTTGAATATTCACAAATAAATTCATAGCTTATAGACCTTATTACTATGTATGAAGTGCAACACAGAACTACCAAGATCTTACAAGGATTAGATGATAAAAGTTTGTCTCCGGTAAAGTGGAGTTGATGTGGCAACACTGAATTATAGATGTCTTGAACCTCCAAACTGTGGCATAAACTTACCGCGTGCGGTGAATCTAGGAGAGCAGGTAACTACATATTCTTGCGAACTGAACGTACGTACATTAAAGTCATTTAAAACGGAATATTTACCATGATTTGATTTATGAGTTTTCCAATATTTCGGCACAGTTGTGAACGTACATTATCTATAATATAAAAATGAATCACTGAATGTGAGAAAAAAATTGCCTGAAACAAATGACCACCCGGGCGAAGCCGGGACGGGCCGCTAGTATAATAATAATTATTATTACCTACATGGTTTTTAATATTTCAGAAATTGTATTAGTGTGTGCGCGCCTTTATTTTGCACAGTACTGTATTTTTGCTAGCAGCTTTTCAGATTTTGCTACCCACATCATTTTATTTATTAGCTCGTACCGAACTACTAACAGTAGATATTAAGCTTATATTGTTTCTCACCAGTGATTATTAATATTTTGAGAAGTAAATAAATATGTTAAACCTATTGATGATCAAATGTTCTTATTCAATTTCTAATTTTAATTTTTCATGCTTGTTAATAAAATTAAATCATTTATTTGACACATGAATCACACACATACAATTCGCTTAATGATAGTGATATGTATCTCTTACCTATACACATTTCTAATATGTACATATTTTTGTGGTGAGCCTGAATTCTGCGAACCAACCACTTTACTATGACAGTGCTGACGTCGCAGAATCATCTGTAGTTGAGAACTTGAGATAATACATGTGGTACATTTTGTTGATTCACAGTTAATGTTTTTCTGTATATTAAATATTCTTTCTAATTTTTTAACGTACGCGCGTAACCCATCAATAAAGAAAGCTTGCTATGCTATCATGAGACGGACATTGGCAGAATTGCGTCAATCCAGACGCAGAGCCATCAGGAAGAAGTTGAAGTTGAGATAATAGATGCGTGCGGTGCCATTTGCACTGAGAGATTGATAGAATGCTTTCAACCTTGACACAATTTCGACACGCGTCTCTCCATCTTTAGTTCCTTTTATCAAAGATATAATGCCAAACTGTGTCATTCTGAGATGATACCACTGATATGGTGAAGCAACTAATTTAGTGAAATGAGGGACCTGAAAGATCCCCTAATAAATACAAAAAAATACCGTTAGTAGGTACTTTATTTACCCTGGCACTTACTAAGTAGATACGGCATTAAGACAAAATGTACAACTGGGTTAGTTTAGAAATAATCTTTTAAGTCTTATACCATAACTTAATTGTTTTGAAAAACTAAAAACCGTTTCCGAATTCCCTTAGTTTTAAACAGTTTTTTTTAAGTTTTCGGGATAATTTTTATGAGACCACCTCAGGACCATTCTCTATACATTTATAAACCTTTATCAGTTCACGGACACCTAGGAAATCAAGCAGAATTTCAAGGACCCCTTAAAACAGCTTTATTTAGGTCCATATATAATACGGAAAATACAAAATAAAATACTCTTTAAAAGTCGTTTTAAAAGTTTTGATTTTGAATGTTTCGATCCGAATTCAAATAACCTCATTGCAGACATTTCATCGCACGACACCTTTCGTGCCCGTGCCTCATCAAAATCATATGATATAATATTAGATAGCCATGTATAGCACGAGTTTTTCATATATATAATTGTTTTGAAAGTTCATACAAGATAAAATAGATCGCACATTTTATTAAATCCTACCCGCCATTTTGTTTTTTATTGTTTCTCGTATGTTCGATGTGACATCGACGCGTCGCGACATGGTTGTGAGGTTCCCTGTCATGTCATTCATGTGATTGCTCTGGCAGCTACTGTCAATATCTTTTGTTAGCGGTTTTTGTAGTTTTCTGAGCATAACATGTCGATAAAATTATTTTCTCCCTGCTTGTGTAGTTTCAACTGAGTTATAAAAGAGTTCAGTAACCTACGTCCTACAAAATATTATGTAAGATGATCATGGACTTTGTGAACGAAATAAAAACATTGTATTGTATTGTATGTATTACGTACGTAAATAAACGTACGAGGTGCTACGGCATAGCGCGTCCTACGGAGTAGCACTAGCTACGACGTAGCACTATTAAGTCGTCACCTAAGTTTTGTTTTGTTTCATTTGACTATTTATTTATTTATTTTTAAGGAAAGCCTACAGCTTATTTAAATACACTTTAAATACAGTGACATGACCCTAGTAACAGTAAAAACTAATAAATTACCTTTACGGTGAAAAGATAATGTGAACATGAAAAAAAATAGAATAAAAATCGTCGAAATAACCTTTTGGCAATTCAAATGAAGATAATTAAAAAAATATTAAATTCCCACATATTTAAAATTAATTGTCTTATCTAAATGAATGACTTAATAATTTACTGAATAGTTTTTGCGTGAAAGAGTATCATACATCCATACATCCAACTTTCACGTTTATAATATTATTAGGATTATTTTATTATTATATAAGTATTTTTATTATTGGATCATAGTTAACCCGCTTACGTTCATCATATATTCTACGAACTTCGATTTTTTTTTCGGTACAATATACTTCTATAAATAGACGTACATTCAACCTAGCAGCAAAAAGAAGCGCACTACCCTTGACTCGTCAGTACGGAACCCGCGACGTTTCCTCCCGTCTAATGGGCCTCCACTCAATTAGCTTTTACTGCCGCCGCGCCGTTCAATTTAACGCCTAACAGCAACCGCATTCGACCATACCTGTTTATTTTTATTGATCAAGCGAAAACACGGGAGAATTTATTCGTTTAGGCGTGTAAGCCAGATATCCTCCTCGCGGTTCGAAGATAATTCGGGATTTTAAGATATTTACCATATAGACAAACGAAATGTGTATATCATAGGCACAATTTACCACTCACCTTGTATTTTTTCCAATTGACAGTAATTGACAAAATGGTACCATATTTGATGGAAGTTATGTTAAAAAAAACCAACACTACAATAAAACTACTGTATAAAACGAATACGCTTCCCGCTGTCTGTCTGTCCCTTTGTATGCTTAGATCTTTAAAACTACGCAATGGACTTTTATGCGGTTTGTTTTAATAGATATTGTGATTCAAGAGGAAGGTTTATAAACCATTTGACACATAGTTTTCCACGCGGGCGAAGCTTCGGGGCGCAGCTAGTTAAGAATAAATAAATAACAGATCGATAGAAGAGATAGAAGTAAACCCGTTAAATGAAAAATAAGTAATGCGATTTAAGATACATGTCAATATTTAATTAGGTATTTTTGATTTTCTGGGCTCTTAAATTTTTTGTCCACTAGTGGAAGAAGAAATCACTGTCAGCGATAAGGCCGCCTATTGTACTTTTTATGTGTTATATTTAGATATAAGGTGTTATTTTATAGTTTTAAGTGCAATAAAGTGTTAATTCATTCATTCATTCAATTGTTGAGATGTTAGCCAACGCTTTACCATCTGAAATAAAAAAGGGCATCTCTCTTGTACCACATGTAGATAAAAACCACACAAAAATTAGGCCGGTAGATAGAATCACCCTTAAGCACATATTATAAACTGTATGCAGGCGAACATTCGACCATATTTGTTTATTTATATTGAAAATCCGAAAACACGCGAGAATTTATTATTTCACGGCTTTATTTTTTAGTGCTTTTTTGCAATTTGAAAACAAAAATAAATTATGTGTTCCGCGTTCGTCCCACTTCGCTTCGGCTTATGGTAGTCCGAACACGGAAATCAAATTTTATAAACTACTAGCGGACCTTCCCGACTTCGCACGGTTTTAGTGCGGATCCCTAACTTATTTGAAAATATAATATAGCCTATGTTCACCGGGGATAGTGTAGCTTACCAACGGTGAAAGAATTTTTCAAAACGGTCCAGTAGTTTCGGAGCCTATTCATTAGCAAACAAACAAACAAAAAATCTAACCTTTCCTCTTTATAATATATGTATAAGGATGGATGCGCTGTATAAACTATGAAATATGTTTTTACTTGTTTTGGCAGTTATTATTATTATTGCCAGCATTGAAACTTACAGTTCATTATTTTATAAAAAACAAGCGAGAGTTTATTATTAAAGTTGGTTTTTATTTCGCTTTGTTATTCATTTAAAAATGTTTATTGTGGCTCGGATATAAACGTCACGTAATAAAACTGGGAGTTATATGGATTATTAGCTTTCGTAGCACTCTCGGAATGTTAATTATTATTTTCCATTTATTAAGCAATTATGCGAATTATGCTTAAATCGTAAGTTTCAGGTTACCTACTGTTTGATGATGATTTTCCACAAACAGAGTATACAATAGTATTGAGATGTCACCAGGACTTCTATTTTTTGTATGGGACTTGCATAGTTTCAATTCCGCAAAATACAGGCGCTGTATCAAATCCTATAGAAAAATAAACCGTCACGAAGACGTATCGATACTATCGTCAAACCGAACTCAGGGCTATGACGCCGTTAAGAGAGAGAGAGAGAGACATAGTAAAGAGTAACGCCTAAGCCATAGAGTTACTCAAGCAACATTTGTTCCGAGGCGGGAATCGAACCCACAACCAGGCGGTCCATCGCCCACCGCGCCACAGAGATCATGAAATAGGTACTATGAAGAAATAAATACTAGAAATAATTACTATAAAGCCAAAAACGTTTAGTTAATCCATTTCTATGAACTATAGATATAAGAATTAAAACTATAGATTAATAGATAATAATTCACTCTCTTTCCGGAATTAAAAGGGCAAAATAGGCTAAGCAAATAAAATAACCCGCCCATATTGTAATGTCGCTCAGGGGCCCCGTATTGGTACACAATGCGAAATTAAAGGGTGAAGTGTTCCGTGGTTAATTTACCCCTTCCGAATAAGGGTGGGTTTTTGCACAAATTCAGCTTACTTGCCCTCTTTTACTTTTAGATTTTATTCACAAGATATAGGGCTCTGGGCTTGAATGTTGGAAGTTTGAATGCTCTGCTCAGTCCGGGGCCGGAGTAAAATTTGTTGCTGTAGTTTTTTAGTTTGACTAAATTTTGGTAGTTTGACTGACAATGAAATAGTTATGTACTTATGCCGATTCGATTTATTATAAATAACGATTTGGTTTGCAAAGAAGTTGTTATCGATGTTGCTAGTCATAAAACATAAAAAAATGTTGAATGTTGCATTATACATAGCATTTTATTATGTTTTACAGTCTTTTGTCAGGTGTCTTAAGGGTCCGCGACCCTCGCTTGCAAAAATCGCTCCGAATATGGCTGTCCCTGTTGTAACCCTTGCGCCGCGCCCCATGCGTGCGCGATAGCAATATTAGCCGTTCAAAATTTGGTTTGTTCCTGTTGTTAATGACAAAAATTATGCAAACTTTTTGTATTCTTCACAAAGTATTGTTATTCTGTAACTAGA
This sequence comes from Eupithecia dodoneata, assembly GCA_947044415.1. Lineage (NCBI taxonomy): Eukaryota > Metazoa > Arthropoda > Insecta > Lepidoptera > Geometridae > Eupithecia > Eupithecia dodoneata. The sequence goes on along the minus strand of OX345664.1, from coordinate 11,337,339 downwards.
CAATATAAGCTATGTTCCTTAATAAATAAAACGTAAGATATTGATGTTTTTAATACGAAACAAATAGCAAGAAAACTTGTCCATTTTCGCATAAAAATGTGCAAAATGAGATTGGCTTTCATTTCATTTTAGGTAAGTATTTTGAAAAAAAAAACTATTTGGGAACCTAGATAAATACTATTTTAATACAAATAATGCAATATTATAGTGGAAATATGCTTGAATTAGAAATCATTTTGGTATTACGATTGTATGAAGAATTCGTCCCTCCGGAGGCCCCTTAACGACTTTAATTTTGGAATCAAATTCAATGAAAATAAAAAGTATTATTTTTACTGTTGTAGACTATATTCTTTATACCATTTTTAGTACATTTTCATGATAAAATATAATATAATCTTCGTTCGCCGTTCGATCGTTCTCATGAAATATATTGAGTCTTTTGTATTCTAAATGGACTAGTATCTTGGTATTTGCGACGGAAAGGGGAAAATCTTCATGAAGTGAATATTCCTAAAAACTTCTCCAACACCACATCTCCGAAGTTAACCTAAAATACTGTCTCAAGTTACTTCAACCTCGAAGCTTAATCCTTCACAAAACAAAGTTTCTTTGCGCATAGTCGAATAACAAAATAGTATATGGTTATTTACAATACTAATAATAAAAAAATAACTATCTATATAATCATCACCATCGTCAGCCTACGACAGTCCACTGCTGGACATAGGCCTCCCCCAATGAGGAGGATAATAAAAGGAGGATAATATTATTAATTATTAATAAATTGAGTATTGAGTAAGTCTTTTTAAGTCGTATGCTATATTTGTTTTCTATAGTTAGATTATTATGTCTTAGCTCTATCAGAATAAATATATTTTTATTATACATTTTCATTTAATTTTTCATTAAAAGTACAAAAGTAAGTAGATTATGCCGAGTGGATTGTCCAGCATTACAATTTATTTATTATTTGTATAAGGTAGTATTATTTCAATTATTCTCATTCCAAGTTCTGAGTAACTTTGCTAATAAATGTAGGAGCAACCATTGACTCGCAGTTGCATTTCTAGCTCGTCATTAGTGAAGGGGAGAGCTGGCGACTGAATAACTGAATGTCTTAGTATTTCCCATTACTAGCTAGCTATCGTTAAACTTATACAATAAGTAACTGGGCGCTTTGGAACGGTGGTCTAATCATCATCATCATCAGCCTATATTAGTCCACTGCTGGACATAGGCCTCCCCCAATGAGCGCCATAGCGCCCTGTCTTCAGCTTGCCGCATCCAGCATCTACCTGCAGTCTTTCGCAGGTCGTCATCCCACCTGGTCGGAGGGCGTCCTACACTACGTTTTTTTTGGTTGTCTATGGAATGTGGAAAATCCAAGATTTCTCAAGAGCAAATCTAATAGGATTTGTCCTTTATTAGGGTTACAATTAAGGCTCTTTTTATATATATTATTTCTTAGCTGGGTAATATTAACTGTTTGAACGTGATCATCGTCATCAACCGTCCACTAGTCCACAGTCCACAGCTGGACATAGTAAGATTAACGTACTTTTACTGTATTAATAATTATTCGAACAAATAGCATAACTTTCTTCTAAATCGAATAAAATTAAAATCATCCGACAGAGAACCAAACTTATCGACATGGCTCAAAAGAACTAGCAAGCTGAAGCGGCAGTGGGCCGACCATATATCTTGAAAGTAGACTTCGACTCGGCAAACGTAGTGTAAGATGCCCTCCGGCCAGGTGGGACGACAAATTACGAAATATTTCAGGCAGATGATGGATGCGGTTATTTAAAGAGAGGACGCTAAGGTGCTCACGCTCCGAAATCTTCATTAGGCTTATGCCCAGCGGTGGACTTTTAAATGTTGGTAGGACTTATATTAGTTATTATAGTGGAGTTCTAGAAATAAATAAATAATGCTGGACAATTCACAAAGCATTATCTAGCCCCATGGTAAGCAGAGCTTGTGTGATGGGTACTTGATAACTGATATACATAATACAATACATTACATAGATAGATATTTTTTATTACACATAGAAAACAACCAGAACACCCGAACAAATATCTGCAGACCGTACACACAATTTTTCCGAGGCGGGAATCGAACCTGCAACCTTCTGCGTGGCAGGCGGCAGACCTTCGCCCACCGCGCCAAATCAGTCGTCAAAAAAAATTTGCTAATTTTATGAAATTGTAACCATAATCAAGAATTAACGTAAAGATTTTATGAGTAAGTGCGTTAGTAATCCGCAGCAATATACACCAAGTAAGTAAGTAAGGAAAAGGGACTCTCCCGTTTACATAATAGAGTCCAATTCAACTATTCTCCCAGTCCCGAACGAGATGCAAGTAATATTTCCCGATACATAAACCTAAGCAACCCTTAGGGCTGTCCGCTCTTTCTATTTTATTAGGACCAGAGCAAGTGCTATTCTAGAAATAAGTAGGTAGGTACTGCATTTGTCTTTAGTAAAAGGATAAGTTTAGTAGATTTTCCTATTCTAAGCGGTCGACATAAAATCGGTATAAAGCGGTATTATATATATTTTTTGGTGAGGTTATTTAGGTGGGATGACGACCTGCGAAGGACTGTTGGCAGATGCTGGATGCGTCAAGCTGAAGACAGGGCGCTATGGCGCTCATTGGGGGAGGCCTATGTCCAGCAGTAGACTAACGTAGGCTGATGATGATTATGTTTTTTTAAAACTATAATGATTTGTTATCGTTGCTAATAGTCAAATACTACCTACATTATTGAAGGGAAAAACTAAATTTAAATTTACCTAAGTAGTTAGTAGTTAGGTATTTCTGAGTTGTCAACAACAAACTAAACATGCAGTAAAGCGATCGGCTTCTCATTTTACGTAGACCACCTCTTGAACCATTCTACGTAGATGAAGTCGCGGACAACACATAATTAACAATTAATCGAATAAAGAGAAGATGAAGTCATATTATTCACGAGAAATATTTGTGTCTTATTGTTATATTTTATAGGTATATTTCTATACTAATATTATAAAGAGGAAATGTTTGATTTTTTGTTTGTCTGTTTGTATTGAATAGGCTCCTAAAGTACTGGACCAAAAAATTATTTCACCGTTGGGAAGCTACACTATTGTCGGTGAACATAGGCTATATAATATTTTCATAAAGTTAGGGATCCTTACTAAAACTCCAATAAAATAACCCAAGGTGTAAAAAAATCACCTAACAAAGTGAAATTCGAGTTTAACGCGGGTGACACCGCGGGGAACTGCTAGTTTTATAGAAGTATATTATATTTTATAAGTATATTGATCAGTTTCCAGTCCATAAAGCACTTTACTTCAGAGGCTTCGCTATTGCAGCTCGTTTCATATCAATTCTTATTGCATCCGTTACTCCATAGTCGGAGTACACAAACAACCAGGCGCTACACAATGGAGCCGTTGTAAACGACATGCGTAGGGTAAAGTAAGGATAGACGGGACGGGGACACCAACGGGATAAATATTGAGTTCAAAACAATAAAATGGTTATATTTTGTTAGTTTTTGTTGCATCAAATCGCGTTTCAATTGTTACATTGAAACGCGATTTAATGCAACAAAATTTTATTGTTTTGAACTCAATATTTATCCCGTTGGTGTCCCCGTCCCTAATAAAGTTTTGTGTAACAAGCTAAGCGATTGTCTATTAATCAAGTGTGGCCTGACAGGGGGCGGTGTAGTTTGATTATACGTGTATAGGTATATAAGTATTTTTAGATAAAAGCCCGATTTCTAAATTGGACATTTTTCAATTAAATTCAAAACTTTTATTTCAGACATCAGTTTATAGTACCTACAGAAACAATAAAAGGGTCATTTATGTGTTTAAGTTTAATTTTACTGAATTTAATTAGATTACACCTTTATTTAGAAACTTGATTAAAATATTTTATGGTAGTGGTATTTATACTACTTTGCTTGGTTTTTGGTGTATTTAGTATTATGACTTATCAATAATTATACCTAGTAATAGCATGAAATATGAAGATGAGATGCAGTAAATAGCTAATAAAAATTTATGAGAGCAATTATCTGCAGTTTGTTAATAGGATATAATATGGCATTCTACATGCATTTAGGGCATATGGCGTCTATCCCTACTTTACCCAAGCAGAGAAGCAGAGGGCTTTGTGCGACAATGTGGCAGTGATCAACAAATGTTTGTAAAATTCGAGCTAGCGTATCACTCAAAGTGACGTTTTGTGGGAAATTAAGCACCTGTAAGGGGCCATCCCCTTAGTACGTGTGGGAACAAGTTATTGCGAAGCGTATGTGTTTATCCCAGTTTATTGATATTTTGTAAACACACTTTGCTGATTCATTTTGTGTCAATGTGTGTGATGTGATAAAAGGCCGAAAACTCGCTGACATACTCGCCTGCCATTTTAAAATATATTCTTGGTTTTGCGGACTTTATTGTAAATGAGGATTTTGTCAAAACACGTAAGTTATTTTTTAAGTAAGCTTTATCGTAAAACATGGCTTCATCCATCAATGCATGCAAACACGACGAAAACTCTGATCTAGAATGCACCTCTATCTGTTTCGATTCTAGGATGTGTCTTTGATTTTACAAGTCGTTGGCGCGAACTCGTCAGTTGAATAACTAAAGTATTTCGGAACGGGCTTTATCAAGGAGTTTTCTTTCTCCTTATAAGCTTGTATTTTTAAAATGTATTTTTTTACGGTTTTAGGTGCATAAAAACATAATATGTAGATTAAAGACGAGATATTATCCTTAGTTTCCGAACATCAACCAGTATAGTAGTTGCCTGGAAGAGATCGCTTCTAAGCGATAAGGCCGCCCATTGTACTTGTCGCATATAATGTATTTTTGTAATGATTGATTTGATTATGGTGTACAATAAAAAAAAATTGTATTGTATTGTAGTTGCCCTTCCACGTTCGTATGGAAAGACGACCGACTGTTGATTTAAGGGTAAATAACCCTTAAATCAACATACAGACTTAAGATATTTCACAGTCAACATTGGAACACACAAGTCCACCACACTGGTTTCCCACCCATGGGACACGCGTCAAACTTTGACCGCGGTAAATCTCAGAGTCCGTTACATTGTCCCATGCGTCTTGTACAACATTCACAGTTCTCTAGAGACAAATACTGAGTTATGATCTAGCCTGAAGGGTAAACGGGAACTACATTTGCAGAGCTCGAGCAACACTAGCCTAATCTCAACTTTCATATAGTAATACTGATGTTTGTTAAACTGCACTTTATTAAAGATTAACAATGTTAAAAGCTATAGTAGTTTATAATTGTATCTTGTACCTTTTGCAAGTTCACTGGGGTTTTTCCAAGCACCTGCTTATAACATTAGGTGCGCTCGATAATAGAGGAAGGAAATAAGGAAATAGTGCATAGAATGGCATGCAAAAACTTAAAATTATTCAAGTCAATTTTAAGCAATTGCATGCCATTCTCCTAAATATTTTTTGCATACCAACGACTGTCAATCATGGTAATTCCCAAAACTTTGTTTGGTTCCCGTGTTCTTGAGTGGAGACCGCGACTCGGCAAACGTAGTGTTGGACGCCCTCTGGCTAGGGGGAAGACGACCTGGGAAAGACTGCAGGCGGATGCTGGATGCGACAAGCTGAAAGGCGCTGTGACACATGATTTGGTAAATAAAGAATATACATAAAACTGTTGAAACTACGATGGTAATTAACACAAAAGTAAGAATAAAGAATATATAAATCTTAAGGCTTGCAAAAAATAAATAATAATAATAATATCACTCATAGAATTATGCTTTTCGTAAGTTGCCAGAATTTTTATCAAGCTCCATTCCTCATCACTCCGAATAAATAGGTACTTATTCGTAGTCGTCACTCGCATTTCACAGATGACTAGCTCTCGAGCGAGGACTAGAACGAACACTTTGAAACCGCCTTTTGATAACAATAAAAGTCCCCGGATGTAACTGAAATCCCTGACTCGTGCATGTTTGGGTCGAGTTGATCGAGCCGTAGTACTGACACTCAAATAAAGCTGGAGGCCATAAAATTGAACTTGTCTGTGTATAGTCGTAAAGCGAAACGCGTTAGTATCATATTATGTCTCGCTCGGCTTATGTCAAAACGTTTCCTTATCCCAGAGTTGCTGAAGCTTACAACTCAATTTCCTTCAGCAAATCCTGGATCAGAGGAGGTGTACGCTCAGCTATTTCATGAATATATCAATACTCAAATCAAACTAAGTATAATCCATCAGTGTTATTGCAGAATGGGATGGAACCTCGTCAACTTGGTTCGGAAATCGAAAATGACAGCTCGGAAAAAGTTAGCAAAGTTCTAAACTATAGATACCTAATGAGATATTTTTGTTAAGGAATCGTAAAAAAATGGTTAAATAAGACTGTAAAGTGGGCACTTTGGTCCGTAAATTAAAACGGGATAGACCTGCTATTCATTGAGTTCTTAGATAAAATTTAAGGTTTTCTTGTGCAAGGTTTTCTTATATGTACCTACTAGAAATAAATTATTTTTATTTTATTTATAAAATGGAGTTTTTTTCTTTTATTAGAAACCATCTTCATCCAAACCATCTCCGTCGACCATCAAAACTCAAACTCAATAGCATTTTTATTTCTTTAGGCTTACAAAATAAGCACTTAGACAAGTCAAATTTGATACATTATTATCAAATAACATTATATTAATTTTAATGTTCACTTCAATTAGAGCAAGAACCCACTAGAAGAAGTCCACTAGAGCAAGAAGTGGAAAGAAACCACTAATATGTTCATATAACTTGTCTATAAAATGTCTAATACACTTAATTTGCATGTCTAAATCTAAATATGTATACTACGATTTTAGATACATGTTAATATTTATTAGTAGCTAAGCATAACCGCATAACCATTGCATTTCTTACATACTATTTGCGGTGCGGAACTGAGTGTCGCTTGCAGCCTGCAGCTGCAGCTTGCGGCCTGCGGTCCCTCTTGGAATTGCATCTTAATGTTGCAAAATGAGCCATTCGATGTTTTACTCAATAGACGCTCTGATTCACGCTATGATTATGCTGTCAGCTTTCAGGCTAAATAATTAAAGCTCATCACACCGAAAGACGAAGTGATAGCGTCGCATAATTGAGCTTTCTTAATAGCTCAACAATCAATCTACCGGTAACGAGATCCATCTCTGCCGCGCTCGACAACGTACCTACCTATTGAGTATCTTCACAATTGGTAGGTATAGGTTATCCTCGTGTGATCAGAATGGAATACGGCGATATGATAGGACCTGTTTTCTTCCATACATTCAGCGCCTTGCATACGTGCATAGATAGTCCCTACCGGATACTCAGAGAAACTATTTATCAGCCAAACCATAGTATTATACGAAATTTAAAATTTCAATTTAATTTTTTGTCTACTATTAGACAACAAATGTAAGTGAACAAAACATCAATATTATTTGATAATAATGTATAATATAAAATTTGCCTTAATAAGTAATAAAATGAATTTGAAATTTATAGATTGAAGTTTTCGCTTGATTTTGTTTGATTTGTTGCATTTTAGCAGTGACTAATTTGACAAGTCAGCAGTAGTAAGGAATCACTTTTTCCCCATTCTGGTATATTGCAAACTCATCCTTGAAAATAGGATGGATAAATGAATAAATCCTAGCTAATATTATAAATGCGAAAATGTGTTTTGTTTGGATGTTTGTCCTTCCTTCACACCCTAACTAAGCAACCAATCAACTTGATTTGTTGCTTAGTTAGTTGAAAGCATGGAGAGTAATATAGTTTACTTTTTGTTCGGGTAAAACATCAAATTCCCATGGAAGATTTTTCAGTTTCACCTGGGCCACTAGATTTTCAGCAGCAACAAATAAATATGACAGGTTAATCCATAAAGCTTTGAAATTAATTCATATAAATAGTCACAAGGGTAAGAAATCACGCTCCCAGCAAAACCAATTATAAAACAACGAAAGCCCTCACTGTAAATGCATGTAAGCTGAAATGATTCCCGCCTAATGATACGTACGCAAAGCCTGTGAAGTTAGCCATCCTATTAATTCCTTCCCTTTAATTAAATTTTCACACGAGACGTTATTTTGACGCAATGATTATGTCGCTCGGTTGTTGCCGAAATGGAGGTGGTCGTCATTAAGTCAGAGTGCCCCTGAGTGCCCTCGTTTTGTAGCGTTAGGATTCGTCCGGTTATTTGTGGAAATATCCGGTTTTTTTAGGAAGAGTCCGGCTTTTTAACATCTTGAGTTGTGTTTTTTTATTTGTAAAGGATTAGGGATTATAATAAGTTCCATCTTAGTAATAGGTACCTACCTACTGAAAAGCAATAAAATAAATATTTAAGGGGACTCCCAGTTATAATTCTCTTTAAAATTAAGTAATTAAAATAAAACAATTATTTAAGATAGGTACCAAAAAAATCGAACTTAAATAAGAAACTTTATAATGCTTACCGAAAACGGGTCTTTTGGCCCCAATTCTAATTACACAATTTACATTTTTTTTTACACAATACAGACAATTTTAATTACAACTAAGGAATAGAAACAAATAAGAACTAAGTAGTATTCACAGTGAATATTGTGTTTGTGTGACTGTTAAAGTACCTACAAAGAAACATCTGAGTGCACTGCAGACTGTTGCAAACAATCTTTCCGACTTATGTAAGGCGGTGTTCACCAAAAGGTGATCGTTTCAGTCAGTAACAGTAGACTATGAGGTATGTTGTATAAAAACTTCTGTAAAAATGTTAACTCCAAAAGATAATCGAGCAATATCAAAAAAACTTAAAAAGTATTAAATCTTTATAAAGAAAACATGTTCAAGTGTTCCCTATTTTACCTTTAAAAGGTTTCGAATAATTAAATTCCTTTCATTGGTTACAAAATCTAAGCAACTTTACTTGTAAAAATGTCAGCTTTTATTTTTCGGTATCTGATTTTCTTACAAAAATAACGTGAGATTTTAACGTAAATGCCATGTCTCCTTTCCAAGCAAAGCTCCTAGAAAATGTCCGGACATCACAGCAAATGTCTGTCTTCATGTCAGAGCATTTCATAATTTCGAAATGGTAACCCCTACGTTAAGTTCCTGCGTGTACTAACAAAAAAGTTAATCCTAGAAAAATATCTGATCTCTCTTTCACTCTCCCTGCAGACATGATTGCTGAAGATACGAGTGATATCGTAGAGAAAATAAATGAAAGTATAACTTACATGTTGTCTACATTGTATTTAAAACTATCATGGTTATTAGCACGAAAGCCACAAAAGATGTGAGCCAATAAAAACTCACTCGCTATGCCTTCAGTTATTCCGTGATCATGGCGTATGAAACTGTAGCGAAATATTTAAAAACTAAAAAATCAAATCATGATAAATATCCCGTTATAAATGAATTTTATATATAATTAATCTGTTATTTTATGAGAGTTACCGAGGTAAAAACGTTTCCAAATGAGAAGGGGCCCTATCTACGAGACTTGTCGTCCGCAAGTGCGCTTCTTTCTTATCCCAGTAGTTCTTACACCAAAAATATATCATAGTGAGAAAGAAACAATCAACAAAAAGTGCATTTCCTTTATCTCAGTAGACATATCTAACTGGGATCACTTAATCCAGCTTAATCCGTTCACCGGTAACTAGCAGCGGAAGGAAGGCTAAAAGCTGGGCTGCAGGGAGGAAATTAGCCATGCTTGCAGCCTGCACCACGTGAGGGTAGGGTAAGAGATTACTTTCTGCTAGTGTTCTTTCATATTCATACGTTTGTTTCTTAGGTGTTGACCTCTTTTTGTTTTTGTTGGGGATTTTTAGATCTTACCTAGGTCAGCGGGAATTACGGGAAATCTCCCTAAATAATACATAGTATTTTGTAAGTTAGATAGTTTTTGTTTTTAAAACTTCTTTATGCAGGATGGTTAGACAGAAATAACTCTAATATAGTACGCCTAGATTAACTAAAGTCTGTTAGGAACCTAAGTAAGTACCTACCAAACCAACATGCTTAGAGCGCCTCTAATAGTTTTTGATAAAATTACTATTATCATAACCAATTATTAAGTAAGTAAGATTGGTAGGTACTAGACATTTTTCATCGTCTTTTGACTTAGAGGCCTTTTTTTCTAGACGCCTATAAGGTTTTATTTAAATGAGAACAATTCCCTACCACGCGTAAATTGATGTACGAAATTTCGATTTATCGTGAGGCTTTTGAGAATGATAAAACCACCAAGCTATTGCATTTAGTTCCACCAGCCCTGTTTCTCTGTAACAGACGTTCAACCTAACACCCTCTATAATGTACCTACCTACCCGGTCCATGCTCAACTTTAAGATTTAATTATGAAACACCCTTTTCTAATAGGTAAACACTCAGGAAACTTTCCACTTATACTAATCAGCTTCGAAACTTTAACTTCCAAAAGCCAATAGGAAGCCAATTGCCAGGCAAGTATAATCTTATTGAAACTGGGAACTGACGTTCAAAGCAAACTAATAACAAGGCACTGAACAACAAAATTTATGAAAAACGAACTAAGGCTATACAGAATACGAGCAAAAATGTAAGACTATAAAAAAACTGAAATAACCTTTTGTCTGTATTCTTATTATATTTTAACAAGCTACGAGCCTAGTTATTCTAAGAAGCTACGTATTTCCGGAATGAAGCAAGTGAATTAAGAAGTGTTATTCTAAAGGAAAAAGCGAAAATATAACGAATAGCACAGCTCCGTACGCCTCACCGCCTGAAATCATTCTCACGACAAAAAAAATCAGTGAACACGAAAACAGTCATATCTTTATATATAAAAATCTATTGCCGTTCGTTTGTCTCGCAAAAACTCGAGAACGGCTGGGCCGATTTATCTGATTTTGGTTTTGAAATGTTTGTCCTAGTCCAGGGAAGGAAAGGCGTAAACCAACGAGTGACTCCGTTGCGGCATGCTCTCTTACCAGTTCAAAGTCGACAGCGAGCTATGGGAAGAGCTATGCTCGAAGTTTCTCTGAAGGAAAGGAAATTTATCAACATACCTCAAAGAATTAGCAAACTGAAGTAGCAGTAGGCCGGCCATATCTCATTAAAGATGATCTCAGTAATATACCTACTGAGTACAAATATTAATATTTTATTTATCGAAAGTTTTGATTTAACACCCGAAATGCGCATCACATCGAAATAATTTACATAAACTTATCGTTAATTAACGATCGGTCGTTCGTAACGAATACATCCGACAGAGAATCAAAGTTATCGACATAGCTCTAAGAATTAGCAAGCTGAAGTGGCAGTGGGCCGGCCATATCTCGCGAAGAACCAACGGCCGCTGGGGCAAACGTGTTCTTAAGTGGAGACCACGACTCGGTAAACGTAGCGTAGGACGCCCATCCGACCAGGTGAGATGACGACCTGCGAAAGACTGCAGGTAGATGCTGGATGCGTCAAGCTGAAGACAGGGCGCTGTGGCGCTCATTGCGGAGGTCTTTGTCCAGCAGTGGACTAACATAGGCTGATGATGATCGTTAATTAAAAGAGTAAGTAATTCACCTTTTATTTACGTACACGAAGCGAAAATGCATTTCCGAATGCAAAATTACAATGTTTAATCAGTAAACAAATTGAGATGTATAAAAATATATTGGTTGACCACTTCGACCCAATTAACAAACTGCAATAATACAAAATTATAGGCCGAGCTCACAGCTTAAGCGGGTTGGTAAGCCTTTTAGGTTTAAAGAACTTTATTCTTAACCCAAAATAATAACAAGCTCTTTTGAGGAGCATTCAAGGTTGACCTTGAATGCTCCTCAAAAGAGCTAGGTAGCTTGATGATGACGTTCATTTCTTCGTCGAGTCAACTTACGATCAAGCATAGGTGCCGAAAAGTGTTTGGAGTAAAACTTTTGAAACTATCATGGTTATTTAAAAGTAAAGTCATTTAAAACGGGATATTTACCAAGATTTGATTTTTGAGTTATCCAATATTTCGGCACAGTTTCATGCGCCATGATCACGGAATAACTGAAGGCACTGCGAGTTTTATGGGCAGACATACCGATCTACCCTCATTTTTTGTCTTTTGCTACGAACGTTGCCACTACCACCGGTTGCACTATTATCGAGCTCGATCACGACACACAATACTGACGGTATCAGAACGCCGAAGCGGTTGGTACATCACTTCTTCGGTTTTTGCACATTCTCACAACAGGGTTCCAGGTTCCCGATAATTGGAAGCCATCTTCTCGGTAGAAGTTCCTGTGTTACAAATCATGGTAAATATCCTGTTTTAAATGACTTTACGCGTTTGGTTGGAGGTTGAGTAGAGGTTGAATCGTGGTCGAGGTACGACTAAAGATAAGGGTGTTAGTCTACGGGCCAGCGACGACGTAATTATTAGCGAAGAGTTATAAAGGTAAGAGTCATTCCAACATACCATACCGAGATTATTCAAAGGTAGGCAGGCAATTCGTTTTGATGTAATGCGTTATTAGAATGTGAATGATCTCGTGCGGCAGAGCGGATAAGCGTTATGGTAGACCTAAGATAATTTATCAGTAAATAGCCTGTTCAAATTACCTTAATACCATATACCTTAATACGGCACCGGTACTTATGGCACCATAATTAAATAAATAATAAATAATGCTGGACAATTCACACAGCATTATCTAGCCCCATGGTAAGCAGAGCTTGTGTTATGGGTACCAGATAACTGATATACATAATACAATATAATACATAGATAGATATTTTTTATTATACATAGAAAACGACCAGAACACCCGGAACAAATATTTGCAGATCGTACACACAATTGTTCCGAGGCGGGAATCGAACCCGCAACCTCCTGCGTCGCAGGCGAACCTTCGCCCGCCGCACCACATCGGTCGTCAATAATTAAACACCGATTTAAATTATCTCAATCGATTATATTTGTTTTTGATTATTTTTGTATAACTCTTGTAAAGTTAATCTTATAAACATCCAACAATCACAAAAAAAGGCGCATTCAGTTCCATTTTCAAAAATAAATTCAAATGAATTTTATGTTCTTTATAAATGGAACACCAAAAAGTCGAGTCTTTATGAAAGAGGACGAATATCTTGTACTGACTGATGATTTGACACTAAAATTACAAGAAAAAATACATTTAAATGAGTCCGAGAGTATATCTCGCACGAGTTTTACGGCCGCTTAGGTACCTACACTATAATGCTGGCACACTTTTTGAGCAAGAGAAATGAAAAAAAAAATGTTAACACGTCGATTGCTGAAATCACACCGTATGTGTTTTCTACAATTGACTAATATGCGTAAATCCACATTAGCGCAGCGGCTGAGAAAATACACATCTGTGTGACTCAGCACAGCCGTAACATGTTTTTCGAACGAAACGCATGTGCGGCGCAACACAACTGCTGTGTAGAGCGGCAGCACGAATGGCTTAGGTTAAAAAAAAAGATCGCAGTCGAAAAAAGTTCGCCGCAGTCGAAGTAATTATATGAGTTATCAAGTTACGAGTATGTTTGATATTTTCACCAGCCTAGTTCGTTATCTAGCAGGATGTACCACGTGCAAGTTAGCTTAGCTTGGGAGACGAGAAATTGGAGTCCCCCTTACACCCCTATCTTGTAATATCTATCCTTTTTATCCTAGATTCAATTATTATTGATTACTTAATTCTAAAGATCAGCGTTCGCTCCACCGGCTGCAATCCTAAAATAAATTTGCCATACAGCAAAGCGGAGAAATACTTACTGTTAGCGTCTTTGGAACGCTTTTGATTGAGGTCAGCTATCTCTAGATTGTTTGCAACAGATTGCAGTTATATTTACTGTTTTTTATTACATTCTTCGACTTCTTTAAGAGTAATTTTATTAATTGAAAATAGGTTTTAGTTTAAAAAAAATTACCTAAAATAGAGCTAATCTCTTCAACTGGTTTCGCTGTGAACGTGGCCTGCTTTCCCCTTAATTCCGTTCGATTAATTTGTTTAATTAAATGAATGAATGATGGCCATTTTTCAATTTACTGCGGGAACCATTTGATCATCGCAAAACAAATCACTTTTTTGTATGAATTATACGATCTGTACCTATCACACTATTATATTACGCGAAAGTTCGGATGTTTCGATTTTTGGATGTATAGATGTTTGTTATCTCTTCGCACCAAAACTACTGAACGGATCGGGCTGAAATTTTAAAACAGGTAGTTCCATGCCTGGAATAAATACTTTGTATCCCATAAATCAGTTCCCATGGGATATAAATTACCTTTAAACGTTTCCATAGAAAGAACGCGTGCGAAGCCGCGGGCAGATACTAGTAATATACTGCGCCCCGCCGCGCCGCCGCTTCGCCCGTGTGGAAATCTACACAGAACAGTCTATTCTCTGTTCTGTGGAAATCTATGTTTCAAATAATTTATAAACCATCCTCTTGAATCACTCTATCTTTTAAAATCAAAATCCGTTGCGTAGTTTTAAAGATCTAAGCATACATAGGGACAGACAGACAGCGGGAAGTAACTTTATTTTATATAATGTAGTGATAAGTGTGAAAGTGTGATGTGGTTGTGGAAACTTGTAGTTTTAGGTAATCGAATAACGTTTAACGGCATCGTTACGTTACTGAGTCGTCTGTTTGCGCCGTCCCTAACCGTCTGCTATTTAAGTTGGTTCCGTGAATTACACTGTATCGTTCATGGAGCATGACCATTTAATTTCCTTTACAAATCTATAAACGAAACGGTCTCGTCTAGCGACTGCTTGAAGTCTTTCGAGCGTTTTGAAATTTTAGTACTAATGCTCGGTTTACATTATTCCAGTCCAGTGATCTAGCAAGATTCCAGTCCAGTGCTGAACTGGATCTGTAACGTCTACATTATTCCAGTTATTTAGAAGCCGTTGAAGTGTGAACACTACAGTGACAATGATTTCAAGAAGAGATCAGTTTCGAAAATGTTTCAAACGTGCTCAATCACTCTTGCTACACGAAGTTATTAATGAGGTTGATAAGGAACTTAAAAAAAAGGAACGGATTTGGGTGAGAAATTGGATCAGCGAAAGAGATCAAAAAGGAGGGTCAGTAATGCTTTTGCAACAACTGAAGGTAAAAGATCCCAATGAATATAGACTGGCACTGAGAATGACAGCAGAAAACTTTGAAGAACTGTTATCATTAGTTTCGATTAATATCCAGCGTAAGAATACGTTGTTCAGAGATGCTATACCCGCAAAAATAAACTTAGAAGTCACTCTTTCTTTTTTAACTACTGGAGATAGTTACAGAAGCCTCAGTTCAGTTTATAGTGACAAACTTTACAGTTTCGTCTTCAGATAACTTCTTCACCATAGTTAAATCTTTTTTCTTCGCAAAAAAAGTCCGCAAAAACAACCAACACGTGTGTACTTCGTCAGCACTGGAATGGCACTGGATTGGCCGTCTACATTATTCCAGTTGCACTGGATTGATCGCACTGGGTTCAAAAGTAGACGGCGAATCCAGTTACTGGACTGGAATGCTTACTGGATTCAGTTCATTCCAGTGCCGGTTTACATTTTTCAAGTAAGCAATCCAGTACTGGACTGGATCTCTGGACTGGAATAATGTAAACCGGCCATTACAGCGGGAAATGTACTGGTTCATTTTTAAATTTAAATTTTCAGGATTTGTTTTTGACGACATGCCCGAGCTGTTATTGCTAGCGTTTCGTTAAATAATTTTATATTAGAAAATATTTATAATGATTTATTTATTTATTTAAAGATTAAGTAGATTTATGGTTTCATATAAAATATTAAAACAACTATATTTAACGAGACGGTCTCGTCTAGCGACTGCTTGAAGTCTTGAAATTTTAGTACTTACTGCGGGAAATGTACTGGTTCATTTTTAAATTTAATTCTTCAGTGGGATTTGTTTTCACGACATACATAAAGAAATAATTAATACTGGACAACTCGTTCTATATTTTCTTATACATAACTCATTTAACGAAATAGCAATAGCCGAGCTGCTATTACTAAGATTAAGTCGATTTATGATTTCATATAAACAAATTTCATATAAAGACCAGAACACCCGGAACAAATATCTGTAGATAGTACACCCAATTGTCCCGAGGCAGGAATCGAACCCGCAACCTCCAGGGTCGCAGGCGAACCTTCACCCACCTTGCCATAGAGGTCGTCAAAACATCATCACATCACAAAATCAGATTTTGCTGTAAGTACCTATAGCTCTATAGCTCCATGGACAAACCATTGTTAATTTTTGAGCCATCCAATGATGGCAGAAGTACCTATAGGTACGTAGATACGGTCAGAAGCATTTTAATCAAATTTAATCAGAAATGGAAGCAATGCCGTCACTTCCACCTTATTAGGCTTGCAGGCAATCAGGGAACTTCAAGCGAAACTTCCTCTGCAATGGAATGCCTGCAGCTCAACTATTGTCCGAGAACTATACTATACTTAGACCTGCATTTATGATGAACTAGCTGCGCCCCGCAGCTTCGCCTGTAAATCTACATGGTTTATAAACCGTCCTTGAATCACTCTCTATCTATTAAAAAAAAACAATCAAAATCCGTTAGTTTTAAAGATATAAGCATACATAGGGACGGACATAGCGGGAAGCTACTTTGTTTTATACTAAGTAGTGACTAGGATCTGCCTACGGGTAGGTAGGTGTATACAGTGTGTCCCATAATGACTAGATAACATTGAAGATTTTTTAATTAGATTTTAAGTGTTCCTTTTGCAAAATAGTCAGTACGTTGGTACGGAATAATTCGTATGCGAGTCGACTCTCACTTGGCTGGCGCAATATTATCTTAGTATTAGCGAGCTGGGGCGAACGTGTTCTTGAGCGGAGACCACGACTCGGTAAACGTAGTATAGGACGCCCTCCGACCAAGTGGGATGACGACCTGTGAAAGACTGCAGGTAGATGCGTCAAGCTGGAGACAGTGCGCTATGGCGCCTCCCCCGAAAGTGCCTTATTTATTCTCAACTAAAAGATGTCTCATAACAAAATACAGGGTAGGCAGATTCGATGCTTTTAATCCGGTGCCTCGAGTATCTGAGCAAAGCCAACTCCAAAATATACCATTTCCATTCCTACAGAAGTTTGTCGTTCAGTTATACGCATGTTACTGAAAACATACCCCGTATTTTTGCATCTGAATCCAGCCTAATATAAAGCTAGTTGTTTTGGCAGGCACCCAAGTGCTTGTTAAGGAAACTAGAGAATTTTCAGTGGCACTATTGTTTCTTGTTGGGTAAGTAAAGGCTCCTGGCTTGTACGGAACACTCCATTGCACAAACTAATGAATGCTTTCGAATTCGACGGCTTGACAAACGACGGCTTGACAAGCGCGTTTGATTTGACGATGAAAGGGAAGCTGAATCTTTGACTGCTAAGGGGGACATGCAGCTTGGCTGGCTTGAATATTCGAAATATCTATAAACATAATAAAAACATATTTGGAGCATAAAATAGTATAAAACTCAGAGTAATAAGACATAGAGTGATAATTTCACACAACATTCTGCTCTAAGTTGAAGCCAAAAACCAAGCAATGTGTGCGTAAGCGGCACGTCATTACAAGAGCCGACACGCACACAAGTGCACAAATAATGTTGCAAGCTATTAACATTTTCCCCGTAAGGTAGGGAAATTGTAACATTTTGTAAGGAGTAAATGATTATCATATTTATCACTTTTCTGTTAGATGATATTTCATTAACAGAAAAATTCCTGTAAATATTATATACTCTATGGGTGTTTACATACAGAGTGTTGAGTTAGCGAATTAGTTAAATAGATAGAAATAAATATTATGGCCGAAACATTTTCATACCTTTGTTGGGATAGCACCCTCTCGTAATTTGCATAAACCACCTTTCGTGATATGCTTGTCATTTTCTTCAAAATGTATAGAAATAATCAGTGTAGTGTATTTCTTTTTTAGTGTATAGTCTTAGTGTATTTAGTTGGCTTGCAAAACTTTTCTTTGCAATTCCGTCTAAATTTTTCAACCAATCGGGAAGCAACAGTCTATATTATTTTTCGTGTTATTTCGTTATGTTTTTTTTTGTTACCCTACTTATGTATGTATTATTTTGTTTGACATAATGTCAAAACAACATGAATATTCTTATTAATAAAGAACTGAACTGAAGTCGGATCAGAAGGAAATCTAAGAACGAATATAAATACATTAATAAAACTAGGGTTCATCGTCTAATGAAACCAATGAAATTTTTATATTTAACGCTCCGACTACATCAACATCCGGACAGTCTGTAACAATCTATTTCCTTGACCGTGAAAATAAAACAAGTTTTTGATTATTTATACCAAGCGTAATAGAACATAGGTACATATTTCACTTAAAAATCCGGGTAAGTTAGTAGGTAACCCTAATTATATCTGGCAAATAAAAGTCCTACAAGTGTAAAGTAGAAATAGATTAAACAAATAAGTACCTATGGAGGAAAATAATTTTTCTAATAGCTAGCAACATTTTTATGTAATGGCGTCTGTTATGTTTACGATTTATTTTTGTGCTTATACCAATGTTTTACTCAAGAATATAAGATGCCAGGTTGTATTTACCCGTGAAATGGAATCTACTATTGTTTCTGATTATTATGAGAAGAGTTGTTACACCCTTTTACTGCACAATAAGTCATTATTATTAAAAAATTACGGAGCTCTTCCCAGTAGGTCTTGACCTTGAGCACTGACATGTCGAGCGATGTACGTAGCCTTTAAAGGCTAACTTGAAATTGCGTCACTTCGCGTGCGCCTACTGCGGTTCTAAGCCTAGTTATTCTAAGGTATAAAATATATATTATAACGACCTTTGTTGCGCGGTGGGAGAAGGTCTGTCTGCGACGCAGGAGATCCCGGGTTCGATTCCCGCCTCGGGACAAATGTTTTTACGATCTACAGATTTTTGTTTGGGGTGTTCTCGTTGTTTTCGTATTATAAAAAAATATATATGCATGTAATGTATGTATTATGTAGATATATCAGTTATCTAGTACCCGTAATACAAGTTCTGCTTAGCATAGGGCTAGATAATGCTGTTTATTTATTTATTTATAGCCTTGTATGGATATGAAACATGGACCACAGATACTGCGGGTCAGAGAGAGGCGTTTGAACGTTTTCAAATCATTTTGAAACAATTTGGATTCAGTTGGAAATTGAGACCAGTAAAATAAAAAAGGTCCGTTGCCTATTTTGACATAACAATACAATACAATAACTCTTTATTGCACACCAAATACATAAAATACACAAGACAGGAAAAGAAAAACAAATACAAAATATGCTGTACAATGGGCGGCCTTATCGCTAAGAGCGATCTCTGCCAGGCAACCTTTGGATGGACATGAAGTGCTAGGACAAGTATAGACGGTGGCGTGTAATACAGAAAAATATTTAATAGGGACATACATAAAATACCTACTGATATACATAGCTATAAGTATAAATACATACATAAATATATAATATAAATAAAATAAAAAATACACATATAAACAATGATGTTATATATACGTAGATACGTTGTATCGAGGTCTGCCTTACAAAACGAAAATCAGGTACGTATCCTAATTGAACTTAGTCCGTCCTGCTCCTGGCCGCGACGCGCACGTTCGTTGAACACGAGGTTACTCACAGAATATTTCTAAATAAACCTCAAAAATGCCAAGTTGTGTGTTCAGAAAGTGCAATAACTACACAAGGACTATAAAAACCAGTAAGGGTGTATCTTTTCATACGTAAGTACTGTTTAATATGTTAAAATGTAAAATGGTGAATTTTATTTTACTCAACAATCATTGCAACGCGGCGTTGCCGCTTTGGTAGCGAAGCGGCAACGCCGCGCGAATGACACGAATGAGACAAGTAGTGCGATTCTAGTGCGAGTGACAGAGAAACAGGACGCTAGGGGATACTGGGGTGATTTGACACTGGTATCCAATATTATCCATAGTAAGTAAAAAAAAAGATTTAGACATTTTACTTTAAACAATAATTTATATTTTGTTTAAGATTTCCTAAAGACGAATTGCTAAAATAAAAATGGGTACAAAAAGTAAGAACCGAGAGACGAGAAGATGAATGGATGCCATCACCATACTCAACAATTTGTTCGGAACACTTTGTGGAAAGTGACAAATACGTTACAAAAAAAAAATTTCACAAACTGATAAAGACAGCAGTACCCGTTATTAAGGTAAAAAAACTACTTTTATTATTATTCACGATTTTAAATTGGTCTTTGGGAGGTAAGAGCGCGCTGATAGTAGATAGCTCAACTTAATTAGTGGATTTCTCATATTTTAACCGACTCCAAAAAAGGAGGAGGTTCTCATTTCGACTGTATTTTTTTAATATGTTTTTACCTCAGAACTTTCGACTGGGTGAACCGATTTTGATGATTCTTTTTATATTTAAAAGCTGGACTTAATTAGTGGATTTCTCATATTTTAACCGACTCCAAAAAAGGAGGAGGTTCTCATTTCGACTGTATTTTTTTAATATGTTTTTACTTCACAACTTTCGACTGGGTGAACCGATTTTGATGATTCTTTTTATATTTAAAAGCTGGACTTAATTAGTGGATTTCTCATATTTTAACCGACTTCAAAAAAGGAGGAGGTTCTCATTTCGACTGTAATTTTTTAATATGTTTTTACCTCAGAACTTTCGACTGGGTGAACCGATTTTGATGATTCTTTTTATATTTAAAAGCTGGACTTAATTAGTGGATTTCTCATATTTTAACCGACTCCAAAAAAGGAGGAGGTTCTCATTTCGACTGTATTTTTTTAATATGTTTTTACTTCAGAACTTTCGACTGGGTGAACCGATTTTGATGATTCTTTTTATATATAGTAATATATAGTATATAGTAATGTAAGGGTCCGTAACTTTATTGAAAATATAATATAGCCTTTCACCGTTAGGAAGCTACATTATCCCCGGTGAATGTTCACCGGGGACAATGTAGCTTCCTAACGGTGAAAGAATTTCTCAAATCGGTCCAGTAGTTTCGGAGCCTATTCAATACAAACAAACAATCAAAATCTTTCCTCTTTATAATATTAGTATAGATTATAAAAATATATATCGTACTTCATTTTATAATTTATAATTTTTGTAAATAAACCTCATTTTTATAAAATTTTACTGAATTTTTTCTTCATGCTGCCTGCTGGGTACCCCTTATATATTTTAGCCCAGTTTCCTCTAACTGATAGCCGATGTGACGTCCTAGGCTGTCATTGGCCGCGAGATAGACTTAGTTCCATAATCTCATAGGTAGGTAGCTATAATAAAATATCGCCATGTTGTTATTTCTTTAAAATGAGTATGACGTCTCTAATGTAAAATCTCATTGCATATAAATATATACTTAATATAGGTATGATGTATATAAATATATCAATTAAAGGTTTGATGTCGAGGTAAGGAAGTGTTCATAGACCATATGTTTGAATATAGGGAGAGACCATCGACTGTTGTCGATGGGAGAGACTTAGCTTGTCTTATAGAAATGGGTAGGGCATTCCACAGTTTTATGGCATGTACGGTAAAGGATGAGCATAACCATCGTTGGGTTAGGTTAGTTAACACATGGTTAACATGAGGATTTTGTAAGCCTAAAGAAAAATAAAATCCGACTAATAAAGATTGCGTTTAAAATTTCAGAGACCTCTAAATTTATCCCATTCAAGCTACAAGTCGCGAGATACAAAATTAACAAGTAAAACCGGATTTTCATAATGAACATTAGAATTATCAGATTTTCTTGTTTTCACGGAGTGTTTCATGCTGAAAGGCAATTCCCTGAAAGAGGGATAAGTCAAATTAATCACACTTCGTCTTCTGTCTATCGCAGCAGTAATTTCGAACCCCGGAAATTACGGGTTCTTACTCAACTACCTATCTACGTAAGTACAAAGTGCCTTCCTAATAACAAGTTGAACAATGTTCTGAATCTTCAAAGGGAAAAGTTGTAGCAACAGGTACGTAGGTAGATACAGATTACAGATTTTAACTGATTTGGCTGGAATTGTAATGAAAGATTAATGAATAATATTATTACCTATATAAAAGCTCAACCAGCTGAATCAAAGTTACCGATATCGATATAGCTCAAAGAATTAGCAAGCTGAAGTGGCAGTGGTCATATATCGCGAAGTACCGATAACCGCTGGGGCAAACGTGTTCTGGAGTGGAGACCGCGAATCGGCAAACGTAGTGTAGGACGCCCTCCGGCCAGGTGGGTTGATGATTTGCGAAAGACTGCAGGCAGGCTGTTGGATGCAGCAAGCTGTAGACAGGGCGGTATAGCGCTCATTGCAATATTTGTTTCGGGTGTTCTGGATCTCTGGATCTTTTCTATGTATAATAAAAATATGTACATATGTATCTTTGTAATGTATGTATATCAGTTACCTATATCTATTACCCATAACTGCTTGGGTAACATATGTAATACTTTTTACGAGATGCATACAAGCATCGATTTATTTTGTATTCCTTCAGGGTTTAGAAACATTTACCATGTTTAAATCGTCGTAATTTATCTTTAATTTATATATTTAATGATATTGAACTAAATGTATTTATTAGGTTTATTGAACTATAATTATTTTAATTCATTCGATTATGTATATTATAATCTCATTCAGTATTGTATTATTAGTCTAATTTGTGTCTTTGTACACTTCCTCTATCTATTCCATCGCATCTCCTGTAAACCTAAGGTTTGCTGGTAGAAAACTCTTACTTTGGGTTAAGCTCGCCTATGTACATATCATTGAATTGTATTGTATTATATTGTGGGTTTGGAAATAATTTCACCTTAAATGTCATCCCCTAAGCGAAGGTAGGTGTAGGGATCCGCAAAAAGTATCGATACCTGAGTATACTCGATGCTTTGGTTACGATACCGAGTAATTTAGTAGTCGATACTATTTAATACGATACTGAGTAAGAATCGATACTTTTCACCGTACTCGATACTTTTTCATTGTATCCATCCCTATTAGCGTTCTTCTATCTTCGTTTATGGACTCTGGTTAATGCTATACTAGGGGAAGTCCCCGTCCTAAATCACGGAATTATACCGAAACTTCGAAAGTGTAATGTAAGTAGAGTACATGATGCCTCCTCCAAACCTGTCTTAATGTGTGCTGGTCGCTATTCCGAACAGGCGGTAGAGTTGAGGTTGCAAAACGATCCTATAAAATGTTACTGACTTAACGAATTGTGATTTTCTGATTTTGATACTGAGATTTTATGAGGAGTATTATGCACTCTATATTATTCTCTCTATTATGCCTTCTCGAAGTGACCTAGGATATTTTTTACATTCTCGCTCTCATTATTTCATTACATTCATTCATCTTATTCGTATACCAACGTTACGTATGTATGTATACTAACAAATTAAATAAAATTCTTGCTAGTCTAAGTTATATATACTTGTGTGTGGTTTATTTGCAAAACAAAAGATGCCCCCGACGAGAGGCACAAGCGATGTTTGGAAGTGTTTTAATAAAAAGTATGGGAATACAGCAACATGCAAAATCTGTTTCAAGACATTTAAGACGAGTGGAAATACATCGAACTTGATAAAACACCTAAAAACTCACCCTGAGAGGTAAGTTTGTAAAGAGCTAACCTAAACCATACTTACACTGAATCATTATTTTTATTATTGACAAGCTTCATAGCTTGATAGTGACCCTGCCTTTTGTCTGTGCTGTAGGCTGTGGGTTCGATTCCCACTCAGGACAAACATTGTGTATGAGGAATATCGAGAAGATAACGCACTACCGACCCAGACAAAGACGAGATGAGTTTATATCTCGCAAATCCAGTGTTTCCGTTAAAATCAAACCCATTCCAGCAGTGGGAAGACATGAAAACTGTGTTCCCAGGGCTTTATAATCTTGCTATTGATTTTCTCATAATACCAGGGACGTCAGTTCCGGCGGAGCGTCTATTTTCTAAAGCTGGATCCCTGATCACGGAGACTTGAAACCGACTGCTGGGCTCGTCAGTAAACTACAATTTTTGTCTGATTGCATGGGAGATGACTTTGGATTGTTATAAACATAATTTTAATTAAATAAACCACTTTTAAGTACTATTTTTCGTGTTTTCATTCACGCTTAATCAAAAATTAAAAAGTACTCGATACCTGAGTAACTCGATACTTTTGATACGAGTACGATACCGGTATCGATTATCTTTGTTGCGATACTATTCATGAGTATAGTATCGATACATTTGTTTCGATACCATATCCCTAGGTAGGTGTAGGTCCCACCCACGCCCTCCGCGTTCCAACAAACGACACAACTCACCTACATATTTCGGAGATATTCCAATATGCGCCAATTCCAGAAAATTGGAAACGAATTCCAATTATGAGGAGTTTCATTAATATTCCATTAGTGGTTGCTTCGTTACTTAGTTCCAGTCCTCTGGGAGGTTTCCAAACTCTTTAGGCTTAGACGGCGAGCCGACGCAACCCTCTGTTGTACCTGTGAACATTTTAGTAGGCGAGGTACTTTATGATGATACCTGCCTTGCCGAATTTCGGCCACGGTGGCGCCGCGGCTGCCAGTCTCAACGGAGACAAGCAAATTTATTTTAATATTTAAAAAAAAATAGTCGTTACTAGTAAAGAAAGTAAAAAAGTGTTAAAAACAGTTAATTATATCGTAGTGTTTACGATAAAGTGAAATATTCAACAAGATACAAACTACTAAAACTACTGAACGAATTGGGCTGAAACGTTATATTCTGGACCTGGAATAAAACAGAGGCATACTTAGTATCCCATAATTATCAGTTTCCATAGTGAAGAAATAACTTAAAAACGATTCCATAAAAACAACGCGTGCGAAGCCGCGGGCAGAAACTTATTTAAAATATCCGCCGACGACGATATCTATGGCGGGCAAAGATCCGCGACACGGTTGCGGGTTCGATTCCCGCTTCAGGATAGATGTCTGTACGATCTTCAGATATTCAGGGTGTTCTGGATGTTTTTTATACTATATTATGATTTCAATACTTAAGTGTGTGAAATATCTATCTATTTATGAAGTATATTTATTTTGTGGTTGCCGCATACCGTTGTCTAATTTCTCATGAGGCACCCATATTACAAGCTGCTTGGGGCTAGATGATGCTGTGTGAATTGTCGAGCATTATTTGTTTATTTCAATCAGTAGTAATCTAGAGACAAACACTTATCACTGAAATAGTTTTAGATTAGGACTATAGGCACAAAATTCACATAGAAAAGCAAACAAACATTCTGCTCCTATAATAATCGTATAGAGTTTAAATATCGTGAAATACGTGAGCGTCTAAGCAAATACCATTCGGAACAATCATGTATTCAATTTGTGTTTGGATTACTTTAGCTATCCGCCCCTAAGCCCTAAATTTTATTCGATCCTCGAGTGAAATTCGTATTGCTTAGGTCTACTTGGGTACATCTTTTCGTAAGCTTATATTTGTGTGCTCAGACAATGTTCTGTATAAAATATATGTTTTTATATATATTAAAAATCTATAAAAAATTAATTTAAAAAATGCTGGACAATCCACACAGCATCATCTAGCCCCAAGCTTCGAAGAGCTTGTGTTATGGGTAGGTACCTACTAGATGACTGATATAAACAATACATTACAAAGCTAACTATTTTTTATTAAACATAGAAAATTCCACCTACCAAATCTTTGGAGATGGAGATGTCCCGAGGCGGGAATCGAACCCGCCACTTCCCACTACTCTAGTAATAAGACCCGACTGGTACCTATAATAAAGTGTTCAGCAAATAATTGATTTAATTTGATTTGATTTCCTACGTAGCAGCACCTTCGCGCGCCGCGCCACAGAGGTCTTCTCATCGGTCGTCTAAATAGAGCTGTGGATGCTGTGTGTATTATCCAGCACTATTTATTTTATTTACAGATGTTTAACTGCTTCGAGAACACGCTTAAAACAGTACGTTTAGATTCTGTGACGCAGAATCGAGTATTTTTCAGCAACCGAAATACTGAAAGTCACCATATACCTAGCTAAAACCAACGGTTCATATAGCTGCCCGTCCCATATCAAGTTTCCACCCTGAATAAACAAAATCGACCCTCTTTTCAAATATTATAGAAGCGACTTTGGTTTGGCTGCTAAATATTTATTTAAGTATGGATGTCGTCTTCCTTTCTACGACGACACGAAAGCAACTATAAAAACTTCAAGCTCAATAAAGCAGGTTTCTAGTCCTATGGAGTAAAAACATACCCACAATCTGGTCCTCAAAATCTTTCAAATACCAGATAACTCGGTTATAGAGTTAGTAATTTATATTTATTTATCAGCGATAACTTTTTATCAGTTTAATAAGGCACATTAAAATGTATGGTCATTTACATAATGTACTCGTATAATGTTAACTCTACCTATCTATTTAGTGCCTATATTCTTTGTTTTTGCTGGAAAAAAAATATATTTCATTTTATGTTATAGCCAAGATCGTCTTAAAAACTATTAAATAGCTGTAAAATTACCGGAAACTAATTCCTCTACTGTATATCCGGTAGAGGCACTGCATAAAGCGTCAAACTCAAATGTACTCCTATGGAAGGACACGTTTTTTTTTTCCTTATAGTAAACAACTCAAATTCATGACTCAGGGGTCTATTTTTAGAGTATCTCTGCACGAAGTACCCTCGACATGTGATGTCTCCCACATCACATCCCGATATTTGCAAATTACGGCAGATTGCGATCGCATCAAATTTGAACGCCAATCAGCCAACGACTTCCTATAGCTTATTTTATATCCTTTTAGGTTTATTCGTCTGGTTTTGTGGTGGTTGAGAGAGTTGTTAGAGTTTTGTGTTTTCGGTACCACGAAAGGAACAAATGATCTCGTAATCTCGTCCGTTTGTCTGTCTGTTTGTCAAGAAACCCTATTTCTCAGTGCATCCTATAGCACAATTAGAGCTTTGCTAGCGAATATGCCCTGAGTAGTTATAGTCTTAGTTTTTTTAAAGCTGGAGAACTCACATTTATAGGTTTTGTTAGATACGTCTCAAGCGACGATTTTCTAACAGATTTTCATTGAAAACTGTCAAAAATTGACGATTTGAGACGTACTTAAATTTGAAATGCGTTTGAGTACAAATTAATATTAACATTATCTAGCCTCACTAAATTAAAATTTTATAACGAATAATGCTTGTATCTTCAACTAGTTGCAAGGATTTCCTTCATTTCAGTACATGATGCATTACAAGTTACAATCCTAAGCCAGTTGGATCCTTAGGATGACACGACGCGTTCTATCTAAGGTGTCCTATAACCTTGACAAATTAATAAGTTAGTTTTTCATGTAGATTTTTAACATAGGTATTAAAATGCACATAAAGATAAAGCGAATCTATCGAGTAACTCCATTTCCAGTTGGATCCCACGTGCTCTATCAAAGGTGTTCTATGCGCGTGGGATCCATTCCTTGTAAAATTAATACGTTTTTGAAGTATTTTTGATACGTAATAGGTATTCGACTGCAAACAAAAATAAAGCGAGTCTATCAATATATCTAGCTACTCCATTTTGGATAAGAACCATTCTTTATCCATGAGGTTGAGAATCGAACCGTGACGTAGTTCTGCTACGAGTAAAAGCTTATACCTCGGCGCGTTCAAACAATACTGGCAATACTCACTTTTATAGGTAGACAACAGTATCCCCTAAAGGTAATTGGATATCTGCTTTCAGGGAACGAGATGAGACGCTATCATTTTAATGTCATATTTATTTAGTTATGATCTGTTTTATTCCGTTTCTGACAAGTCGCCTTGTGACATGAAACAGTTTTTTTTCATATCGGCCGAAAGACGTTAACACTTTGAGTGCTGACATCACACGGTATGTGTTTTCTACAAGTGACTAATATGCGTAAATCCACACTAGCGCAGCGGCTGAGAAAATACAGATCTTTGTGACTCTGCACAGCCGTAATATTTTTCGAACGAAACGCATGTGCGGCGCAACACAACCGCTGTGTAGAGCGGCAGCACGAATTTTTTAGATTAAAAAAAAGATCGCAGTCGTCGAAAAAAAATCGCAGTCAAAGTGTTAATAGCTGGAAATTTTTTTCTTCACTACATAGTATAAAACAAATTCGCTTCCCGCTGTCTGTCTGTCCCTATGTTTGCTTAGATATTTTAAACAACTTGACTGACAATTATATTTCCACGCGGGCGTAGCCGCGGGTCGCAGCTAGTAAGAATATATAGAAGGAGAAAACTTTCCCTTTTGGTTGCAAACAATATATTTAAATGCCGCTAAATTTGAGATTATCGAATAACAATCTTGTGAAAAATACGCTGTTCAGTCTTGCTATTTATCGTCCCTTCGACTCCTACATGTCATTTGAGTATTAAAAAATTGATTGATCTTAACTCGGAGGATCCCTCAGACCCAAAACTCGATGTTTTTATGTTTGTCGTTAGGTATAATGGTTCCACATAAATCATTTCAGGCGAATGGCTTCGAGCATCGAGATGTTTGATAAGTTCGCGAAATTGACTCTCGTAGCGAATGTGCACTCAAATTTTATTCATGAGACTGATATCGGAAAAGGTGTTTGAACTTTGTTTTTAAAAGGTTCTCGTGAACAACAAACAAGTAGTGTGAGTTGATTATGTAAAACTAGTGTAACATTAGCTTCTACTCGCGTATTCTCTTACGCGGTACCCGTATAAAAAGTAGCATACGAGTAAGTCACACAGTGATAAAAATCCCCTAGTCATAAACAAAATTTAAGAAGGGAACTTAAGAATTAGGTACTATTTGTTTACCACATTAGTCTATAATACGCCACCGTCTATACCTATACTGTAGCTACGTGTCCATCCAAAGGTTGCCTGGAAGAAATCGCTCTTAGCGATAAGGCCGCCCATTGTGCATCTGTATCTTTGTTTGTTTGTTTTTTTAAGGCTACATCTATGCAAAATTTCATCGATCCATTCAGTAGATAATTTTAATGTGAAGAAGTTTTCACTACAAAAATCCAAGTTTCTTTTACAAAATGTTTAATGTACAACTTGTATTATTATGTTTGACATATAAGAATATTCTTATCAATAAATAACTGAACTGAACTGTTTAACCAACAAAAACGTGTTTGCACCGACTGATCACAAAACGTCCTATATAAAGGTCAGATTTATGATTTCAGATTTGATGAGTTGAATAAAAAAAACAAAGGAACATCAAACAAAGGAATTCAATTGGAACTCGAAGGAATTCAACACACAAATATTTGAAGTTACGAAATTCAATAACAAAATATTTGCTAACTTGTTAAAGTCCACTTGTGGAACGTTCATTAATTGATGCTCTCGTGGGCGTTCGATAAGTTTGGTTGCCTTAAGTGGGGTCAATATCCAATTTACCTTCGTACTAAGTAAGGACTTATGACGCTTTAGAACTTTACAGTGAAACTTAGATTTTAACTGTATACCTACTAGGTGTTTCTTAAAAGGCGAACGACTGATGGTCTCTGGAAGCATCTAACGATCGATGTGGCGCTGGCGAAGGTCCGACTGCGACGCAGGAGGTGGCGGATTCGATTCCCGCCTAAGACAAATATTTGTTCGGGGTGTTCTGGGTATTTATTTTCTATGTATAACGTTACGAGTAGTAGGTACCTAAATAATTTTATAAATAACTAGCTGCGCCCCGCGGCTTCGCCCCCGTTAAATCTATGTGTCAAGTCAAATGGTTAAAATGATAAAAATGTATCCTAAGTATCCTATGTTAGACTCCTAGTTCTAAGCTACCTCTCCACCAATTTTCAGCTAAATCGGTTCAGCCGTTCTTGAGTTATAAGTGTTGTAACAAACACGACTTTCTTTTATATATATAGAAGATTGATTCCCTAGGACATTTTTAGATGACAAATTCGTGCATCAACTTTAGCTAGGTAGGTACCTACTTTTCTTATCTCTTATCCGTCACCCTGAAACTTGGCTCATTACAATAACTACGACAAAGTTATTTCAGCTGAACGAGTCACATGTTACCGATAATCTTAACGACAGTTCCGATTTAGTACCTCAGAGTGGATTCGACAATCGTTCGAGACGTGCAATCGTTACCAAATAGGAGCTATTTGCCACGGGGACTTTCCGAAGAGGTAGCAAGGAGGTAACACCAACGAGAATCTAAGTGCACAAACTTTGCACGGTTGAGATTTAGTATTGTGTACGTGCAGAGCTCGAGCGTTATATTTATTTTAGTGTTAATTAAAATTGTGTCTGTGTTATTTTATATATTCGGAGAGTAGCTAGTTAGGTACCTTTTAGGTTTAAGTATTTATAAAAAGAAAAATCTCGACAGAAAAGGTTTATTATTCGAGTTTGGAAACTAACGAGAGGCGAATGAAATGATGAATGAAAGCTTACTTGGACAAAAATTGTTTCGTAATCTTAAATTTTTTTCGAATTCAATGAACCCTACGATAAGATACTTATTCCTTCAATATTTTTTTATTTGTAACCTATTTTATGTATGCTTATAATAAAACTATCTAAGATTTTAAAACCGAGTCCAATTTGTTCCCAGTTGTTGGTGATACCTACGACCATTACGACCTACCTACTTACCTACCTGAGTTGGTAAATGTACTTGGCTACAAAACCTACTCAAGCAATCATTGGTTGATTGGATTACTACTATTACATTACCTAGTTGTAGGTAGGTACCTACCTTAAATCTACCTACCCCTATGCGATTAGTCGAAACGCGGTCGGCAAAGTTGATAGTGTTTCTATTGCCGAATTGCGATTGGATTGACTGAAAATACGTTTCTACTATCTATTTTAAAATAGCGGAAACGAACTTTCGTAATCGCGCCATCTTTTTTCATAATGACAGTAATGTAAGAAACTTTTTGTTTTGGTGCTGGCATCTAGGGACAACTCTTTGTACTACATTTTAAATAAGGTTGGATCACAGAACTGTTCTGTGGTTGGTATGACCTGAACTGCAGTGTTTTGTGCAGCATACCTTCTAAAGCGGAATTTAGTTTATTATATTGTAGGACTCGGTTTTTTTTCACCCGAAAATCCATAGACTCTCATCAATCATTTCCTAAAAAATCACTAGGTACGTCGCGTCGTCGTCATGCAGTAGCGTTGCGTTGCCGCCGCCGCCGCGACGACGGTCGGATCTTTTTGGTGCGTTTTGGATCTTTTTCTGCCTCTGCGGATCATAAAGAACTAAAATTATCAGAATTATTTATCTATGCAAAAAATTTGATTATTTTATATCATTTAGGGGTGTGCGTGCGTTAAATAATAATAAGTGTTAATATTAGTAAGTTTATTAAAATGTCTGTAATGTAGGTATTATGGTATATAGTGTCAGTACTTTTAGTTTTGGGTCATATTTCTGACCATATTGCGTTCGGTTCGGAGTTTTTCCACCTTGACTGCCGGAAACATTGTCGTGCACGTCAAAATCAAATTAAATGACATGACATATTGTTTTGTTGAGTTGAGTGAAAAAAAAGAAAAAGTCGAGAATATTTGCGGTGAAATTACTTGCATTTTCTAGATCAAGTACGTGTACTACCTAAACGTTTGTTTATTTTTACCCGGCCGGTAATAATTTGGTTGTAACTGTTTTCAGGAAGAACTTTCACTGACTTTCGAAACCGAGAGTCGCAAAAAAATTTACCGGCAGGCAGTTTGTGCAAACAATTGACAAAATGTGTGCCTGTCCATTTAATGGCGAGCAAATTGCACAGTTGAAGGCATTTATCGGTGCTTGCCAGTCGGAGCCTTCATTGATTCACCATCCAAAACTGGATTTCTTCAAAAACTTCCTTCAATCTCTGGGTGCTGTTCTTCCACCGGCTCCTGCGTTCAACGCTAAACCATCTGGAGATACGTAAGTACCTAAATTTGCTAATGTTACACGGTTGTAATGCGTATCGATGAACACTTGCCCAATGTAACTTAAGTGCGTAGTTAAGTGCGTATTCATATATACGCAGTAGGCAATGGTAGGTGACCTAACACATTCCCTACGGCGCATATATGGTTCTCGCTGTCCCACGTGCTTTAGACAGCACGCGCTGGGCAGTGAAAGCCCATCACATCCGCAGGCTGCAGATTTTTATCATTATTAGCGCTGGTCATCCCAAGATCTCCCCACAGTGTTGTATAGTAGTTAATATCACCATGGCAATGCTAGGGAAGTTTGTGGCTCCATGCCCTGGAGCAGCGAAAATTTTCCTTTGCAAAAATATCTGCAGAAGTTAAATAAAACCTTAAGTATCAAAATGAAAGATTAAGTGGGTTGAATTTTGAGTATGTACTATATCATTACTTTATACAGCCTATATTAAAGGTAAATCTTACAGCTTCGCTTGCGTACTTTCAGAAATTACTAGAATAAAAGTAAAAAACAAACTTAAAATCGTCTAGTGCCAATAATTACTTTGTATTGTATTTCTTTATTCATCAAAAACGTATACTATTCTTATTTTATAAGACTTACAACCAGGGAAGGCTTGTGTATTATCATGAACAAAACAGTTGAAACAAATTGTAACCTTTGCAAAAACTAAAAGCCAAGGCACCAATACACACCAGGATATTTATCGTAACTTGTACCTATATGCCACTGAACTGCTAAATAAACACTTAGATAACAGAAACCAATGATAGTAACTGGTATGGAGTATTGTAAACAAAATGGAATTGTCTTTTATTAATTTTATGATTCCACTGTTTCTATCCTTATTTTATTACTCCTCCTTGATTTAAAGGATCCCCTTACTAAAATGCTTTTGCTTGCAGCATCACTCGCACATAGCCCATGTCACTAAGGGATAATGTAGCTTTCTATTATAATCCAAATTTTGAAAATCACATAAGTCATATCACACCAGTACTCTCAGAGATTACCCCATCTTAAAAAATCTTTATGATAATGTCCTCCTAACCAAATATCGGCTACAGCAGCCAGTCTCTAGGGAGACTAGCCATGCCATATAATTATGTGTATAATATTTATTTTAGTACACAAGTGTGTGTGCATACAGGTGCACTCTTCGCTCAATTATCAATTCATCTTAATATTATTAGTGTTGATAAGTGAATTTGCTTTAGGAATCCATCCAACCATGCCGATGCAGCGGAGGAACCAACAATGTCTTCTGATGATGAAGAGAATGAATCTGATGTGGAGCTTGATATGGAAGGTATGTCTATTTTGAATCCCTTTCCATATCCAATTAACAGTGCTTCATCACAGCTTCTTTACCCACATGAGGTAAAAAGTAAAAATGTTATTTATTGACATTATAATAGATAGTGTAACAGTGGGTTCTCTTTCTCATTCAATGGCAGCCATTTGTAATTTTGCTTTAGATGTGTGTGGATGCTTGTACTTAATTAGTAATATTTTTTTCTTATTTACTGATTTATCTATAAGTACAAAAATGTTTAATCAACTTTAGATATTTTCAAACAATCGTCGATCATTTTTTATTCATTGTTTCACCTATATAGGTGACCGCAGTTATTAGTAGGACACCCCATACAGTTTAGCTTCAAACTACCAACCATGCTAAATTTCAGCCCAATCCCTTCAATAGTGTTGCATAAAGAATATCAACAGCCATCCAAACTTTGTGATTGATCTTTCAAAATTCTAAATCCTTTATTTCTTTAGGCTTACAAAATAAGCACATGGACAAGTCAAATTTTATACAATAAATTATTATCAAATTAAAAATAAGGTGTTTTTAATTTTCTGTTCACTACTTTTTTTGTCCACTTGTGAAAAAAGTGAAAAGGAAATAGTATATTCACATATTATATCATGTGTCTAATACATGGTTGTTTGCCTATTTAAATCTAAATTATAATGTCATTGGATACAATACATGTCAATATTTTCGTAAAGCTACACACAACATTAAATTACTTACATACTATTATCAGTGCGCAACTGAGCAACATCTGGCCAAGCATTAACATCATTTATATAATGATTTATGGAGTAGAAAGCCTTCTTGATGAGATCTCGTTTTTCCCAGGTATTATTGAATCAGAGCCTCTAGAAGAGAACCAGGAGATGGGCGACTTCTCCAAGGAGACCACGGAGGAGGAGCGTGACCAGTCTGATGAGAAGCGGTCTGCGGCAATGCAGGCATTCTCCGAGCAGCAGTTTGATGAGGCCATCAAGTTGTACTCTGAAGCTATTATCATGAACCCGCAGAGTGCATTGCTTTTTGCGAAGAGAGGACAGGTAGAGTTTTTTACCCCTCCATCTGCTAGGAGAGTGAGCACTGATGTAAAAACGTAGCATCCACCTGGGTGGGCAAGCACCTGCATAGACACCTACAAGACATCACCCCAAAGGAAATCCTACAGTTCCTAGTAGCTGCAAGGGTTAGTGGCGAATCATAAACGTTACAGCTTTGGGGCTGAACAAATAAAGTGGCGATCACAATAGGCTACCTGAATGGCCGCGCAGTGACCCCCAAACAGAAAAAAAGTGTTTTTTAGAGTTTTTTGGGTCTTATTTTTCTCTACAACTATAATAGCTGTGTGGGAATTTTATGATGGACTATGTGTACTATAAGGTAGTAAGACAACTTTGATTTCAAATACCGTTGCGCAGATGAGCATCTGACTATTATTTTTTCTATATTTTTTTTTGTTATCCCGCTATCACTTTAACTTTCGGCGACCAGCTATCCAAGAGGAGTAAAGTGAAACAGCAACGCTGCTTGCATATTAGTGCATTACAGTAACAAGCTGATTTTACTCCTCTGGTCCTAGTTTTCAGTTTTATGTAAATAGGTATAAGTCTAATTCTATCTTGTATCTATAATATCAGTAATCGCAAGCTCTGCTCACTGAAGAGCTACATTATGTGTGTTCTGTGAGCATTTTATTTATACAAAATCCTTGCATATTTCCCAGGTTTACCTGAAACTGAACAAGTTGTACTCGTGCATCCAAGACTGCACGCACGCGCTCGAGTTGAACTGCGACAGTGCTGCCGCCTACAAGTTCCGTGGCCGCGCTTACAGGTATAAAACATATACTGCGCAAACAACACAATACGAAGTAACCTACAAATTTAATAATTATTATGCACATTAGTCAGCTTAATAGCCCATATACATCTACTGGTTCTGTGCTGAAAAAATTTTTTGGAATCAGAATATTTCATAGAATAAAATATTATTATTTGTGTCGTTTTATTTGCTTCTGCCCGTGACATGAATAGCGTTTTTTCGTAAAAAATGAAAACAGAGAAACTATAATGTTTATACTATTTTCAATACTTTTTCATTAAATTACGTACTACTGTGTCGCATGTCGGCTCGATAAAAATCGTAAGCTCCAATATTGTTCATATGCGATCGTACTCGGGGTAATCTCTAAGAAATTCCCAAACATTTTCGATTTCAACGGGACGTAACCCGCCACGAAATCCATTACCCGACGAATCGAAAATCTCTGAGACTCGAGCACTATTGTTGTTATGTTCCAGGCTTCTGGGTAAGTTCGAGGAGGCATCTCACGACCTCTGCGAGTCTCTGAAGATCGACTACGACGACCAGACCAACGAGTGGCTGCAGGAGGTGAAGCCGAACGCTGAGAAGTTGCGCCAGCACAAACTGAGTGTGCAGCGTAAGAAGGAGGAACAAGAGGTATGATGTTAATATTACCTTAGTTTACCTGTATGGGCCGTGAAAGTCAGCTTAGATAGAACTGCATGCCGTGAAGGTAACGGCTAGAAATCAACCCTTTGAAATTCAGCCCTTGGATGTCGTAAGAGTATTTAGTAGAGCAACATTATGCTGAGGCAGGACCTATTGGTTCGCTTTGTGGAGTCTTGCTTTTTTATAGATAGTAATTTTTATTTCGTTATGTTTGTATTTATTATTATAATATCAATAAATGTATTTTATTTCTATTAAACATAAGTATGCATTAAAGAATACAGCACAAGCTATTTCGTGCATAACAACTACATAAAATATTTTTCGAAAAAACTAAATAAATATATCCCAGCAATTCGTTTTTCAATGAAACAAAGACGATTTTCCGAATAAGTAGATTATAGCATTTGATTGCACTTTGGCACCTTTGCATTTAAAGTACTTTTTTACCATACATAAATATTTGTTAAAGCAGCAGAATGTGAACCCATAAATCAAAATTTAAAGTGCTTTATTCCTTGCCTTATACACGAATTTAAGACACTGCAAATATTTCATATTACACTAGCTGCGCCCCGCGGCTTCGCCCTC
Source organism: Eupithecia dodoneata (assembly GCA_947044415.1). Classification (NCBI taxonomy): domain Eukaryota; kingdom Metazoa; phylum Arthropoda; class Insecta; order Lepidoptera; family Geometridae; genus Eupithecia; species Eupithecia dodoneata. The sequence continues at coordinate 11,300,850 of OX345664.1, read as the reverse complement.
GTGGAAATATACTTTTCAAATAGTTTATGAACCTTCCTTTTGAATCACTCTATCTATTAAAATAACCGCATCAAAATCTTTCCGTAGTTTTAAAGATGGTGCGTGTTCCGTTCCAACTGATAATAATGTTTCGACCTTGAGTAAGGAAGAATTCTGGCCGAAGAATGTGCTGTTCCGGCATTTTCGGACAGGACGATTACCGGTCGCAGCTCATATTGCGTCTCACACGTCGCGTCGCCGACATTACGTTCGTGCTAGTAAATAGGTTTATTTTATATACATGAGATTAAGGTATATTTTTATATGGGCTGTAGATTTTAAGTATTTTCCATCCTGTACTAGACTAATTTTGCCTGAAATAAATGGATTATTATATTATTATTATCATATATAGGGACAGACAGTCAGCGACGAGACTTTTTTTTATACTATGTAGTGATAAGTAAACTAATGTTTCAGCATCGCGATAAGATCCGTCGCGCCCGCAAAGCGCAGGAGGCTCGTGCGGCGGCGGCGCGCGCGGCGGCCGAGGCAGCGGCGGCGGGCGGCGCCAGTGGCTTCCCTGGTGGATTCCCAGGGGGTTTCCCTGGTGCAGGTAAGATAATAATCAGGTCAGGAGAGTTGTGCGGCCATGCCCTGGTAGTGTGGTCCTGCGAAGTTGAGAAGATAGCCGCCACTTGGAACTCTTTTCTCGAACCATTTCAAGTCACTTTTTCGGCTAACTATCAATATCTTTGATGCAAATGAAACGGGTCTGAAAAATATCAACGTATGTTCAAATTCAAAATGATAAATTTCTTTAAGCTCACATTAAGCACTTGTACAAGTTAAATTTTGTACTATAAAAAAATATTGGCATAGGCAGTTCATTGAATGGAGCCGTTTTACAATCGGCCTAGCCATTCGGGCTGATTCTACGATCTGGCAGCGATAGATTGTGTATCTCTCGCTGCCGGATCGTAGAATCAGCCAGCCGAACACGGTCCCTACGATCGTCAGGCGCGTTGAAGACACTAAAAATAACTAAGACATTTAAATATTATATTAGGTGGTTTCCCTGGTGCTGGTGGTGGCTTCCCTGGCGCTGGCGGATTCCCTGGAGCAGGTGGCTTCCCTGGCGCAGGCGGCTTCCCTGGTGCTGGCGCGGGAACGGGCGGCGGCATGGACAAAGACTTTATGCAGCTCCTTATGGACCCTGAGATTCTGGAAGCCTTGCAGGTATATTATTACTTTATTGTGACGACCTCTGTAGCGCGGTGGGCGAAGGTCCGACTGCGACGCCAGGAGGTTGCGGGTTCGATTCCCGCCTTGGGACAATTGTGTGTACGATCTGCAGATATTTGTTCTGGTCGTTATCTATGTAATATCTTTATATCGTGTTCTTGAGTGGAGACCACGACTCGGTACATACATAGTGTAGGACGCCCTCCGACCAGGTGGGATGACGACCTGCGAAAGACTGCAGGTAGATGCTAGATGCGGCAAGCTGAATACAGGGCGCTATGGCGCTCATTGGGGGAGGCCTATGTCCAGCTGTGGACTTCTTGAGACTGATGATGATGTGATCAATATATGGAACAGATGATGATCTGTTTAAATGCCACTTTACTTTTTCCAGGATCCTGAAGTGTCAGTAGCATTCCAAGATGTGTCTTCGAATCCTGCCAACTTTGTCAAATACCAGAACAATCCTAAAGTAGTGTCCGTTATCGAGAAAATGAAGAAAAAGTTTGGAAAAACTGGAGGAGGATTTCCAGGTAAGATGATAAATAAGTTATTATTTATATATATAACCAAATAAGTAAAATTATATTACAAGGGACTTAACCATCCTATTTTGGAAGAGGAAACAAGAGGTCTGTGTCCAGCAGTGGACCATTTGGACTTAGATTTTTAGGTGAGGTGAGGATACTTCCTAGCTTGTGCCTCTCCATGGTTTACCCAAAAGTTACTTATTGCAAGTAATACTAGATAAATAGTAATATTAAATAAATAATAAAAGTAGTAAATTCAAGACTAGCAGGAACATGCATGCTAAAATTAAGCCTGATCTGAGCAGAGTTGGTTGATGATCCAACCTTGTGCAAAAAGTTTTTAACGGATGAATCGGTGGAAATAAATAAACTGAACATATTTTTCCAGGTTTTGGAGGTGCCTCACCAACCGACCCTCAGAAGCCTGCAGACAACGATGACGTAGGTCTTGACTAGATTATAACTTTGTATGATTAAAATCCAACTCATGCAAAGTACATGGTTTATAAGGTACACAAGCATTACACTATTATTATTAGTAGGTACTGATGTTTGTATGTAAAGAACATTATTTGATTTTCATAATTTTTCTTTGTTTTATTTTACAAGACTGTAAAGTGAGGTGGCCAAAGAAGTAAATTATTGCCATGTTATAATATTTTTTTACATGTAAGTTTGATCAACTTGAACAAAATTATGTACTACCATTCATTATAATTTCCTGCTTTTGTCATCCAAGGCCAGATATAAAATTATCATAAAAACGAATGTGAAATGAGTTGGCAATAAATTAGTTGGAGTCGCAATAAATTGTGAAATGAGTTGGCTCTATTAAAAAAAAGTCCATTTATACCAATAATTTTAAGGTAATTAAATATAAAGCTTGTCGTAACTGCATTTCAGTGCCTGAGTAGACAGGTATCACAGGAAATGGTCTGATTTCTTTTTATGTTAAATGTAATGTTTATGGATTTAAATATGTATTCATTATGTAATAATAAACTTCTTTATAATACAATCGTCTTTGATTGTCCCATCTCATTAAGTAAATTAAAATAGAAAATGAATGATGAACTTAGCTTAGAGAAAGCATAGAATGTAGGCTTTATAGAATCTTTGCTTGGATAGGTGTCAAATATTTTATTATTACTTTGGTACCTTAATATGCTGTAAATTCGGTGTGGTTTTAAAATTGTGTTGCCAAGTCTGTCTGACACTTTAGGGGGTCACGAAACCTGTATAATCAGCCCTAGAAAAAGGTGTTAACATCATGAAAACTCTTAGAGGAAAAATAAAATAAATCTACAAGACAAATAGACATATAATAACCAACTATGTATTTATTTACACAACTACACACACATATTCAAACATCATTCACTCTTCCCCAATTCAACCTAATTTTCCGCTCATGGAGTTTCAACCAAGATGGCATGTTCTTGGGTAGCGGCTGGGCATTTGGAAACTTCAACGGATTCCCAGGTTTTTGGAATGGATCCACATTATTGAGTTTACGCAGTAAATACTCCTTGTTTATTTCCTTAGGGTCTCTGTATTTGTCCATGTACAGGTTGAATGGCTTTCTTCTGGGGAACCATTCCTGTTTCCTTATGAATGGTTCAGGGAAGTCATATTCATAGCCTGAAAACATATATTATTATTTAAAAGATAGTGTATGCATAAAAAACCGCCCATGTGCAAGTCAACTCTAAAATAGGGTTCAGTACAACTTAGTATGGAAGTTGGCCCTTTTCATTAAAAATTATTGAATTTTTTTTATTTGCTGTTATAACTGCAATAGCACTCCCTGTCAAAATTTAATTACAGGTTAAAGAGATGCAGCCATTAAGTGTACTTACAAGGCTCTTTAGTTTGCAGCTTTGTGTGAAAGAATTCTTTGACTGAAGCATCCCAATCACACTGGAAGAATGCAAGTCCAATAGGTGTGACATTATCTTGATACTTCTGGTACCAATCTCTTGTTACAAAGGTCCTGTCGCTAATTGGTGATGATGATGTGACTAAAAAGTTAAGCACAGTTTTACAAACATTCTGTCATTAATATATTACACAAATTTACATAAATACAGCATCAAATTATATCATTATTTTACTGTGACATTTTTATAATTTTTGTATGTTTTAGTGGTTTATAATAAAAAATAAAAGAGTTAATAATAATTAATATAAATAGCAAGACTCAATAGGTGATTATTGGTGTGTTGTGGCACATCAGAACACCACATCACAATAGTGTGGTACTAGCTTATCTCTTATGTGCAATCAGCTTATGTTTTTACCTGTTGGTATTTCATAGGACACTCTCCCATCTTGTTTGTAAAGAACAAATGCATATCTGTGAAACCCAGTGCCCTTGAGGGGGAAAGGCTGAAGGTACTCCACAAGGGTGTCACCTTTCTCAACAGCATTACCGGGAATGTTAGCCACCAGCCAATGAATACACTCCTTGTCATTCTCACTCAAATTTCCATCTAAGCTGGTAAGCGCTAGAGTCCAAAGGCTGTTTCCATCTGCTTCGTAAAATACATTTGGAGGTTCCAAAGCCTCTGCAGGTTTGATGACGTTCCCAGAATAAACAGGTAAACAAGAATCATCTTTAAGATTGTATGTAATGTCCAAGTCAAGGTAGGGGTAAAAATACCCTTCTCCATACAGGTGTTCGAAAATTGCATAGTGGTCAGCCACTTGTTTTTTCTGTTGTGGCCCATTGTTTTGTAACCATTCTTTTCTAACTTCATTTAGATCAACTTCCAGTTTCACATTGCGGGCAACCTGTTCTAGGGTTTTATCACTTTTTATTTTTTTTAGCTGCTCCATTCGGACTTTGCGTAAATCTGGGGATGTCCTAAAAGAAGTTCTGAGGTTAGTTAATTATTTCAGTGATTTTTAATAGGTGGCAAAGCTATACCTACTTTTTACTTATTGTATGTAATTGAAAAAAATACTATAATATATCCAACTGAATGAGAAATTATTTGACTTACTTAGGCCGCGGAAATCCAATATTTGTTTTTGCTGTGTACAACTCATCTTTATAATTCAATTCATCTATACGTTCTTTTATAGTTTTACAGTAGATCGGAGCCTTTCCTCTAATTCTATGAGCTAATCTTAGCTGCTGAAGTTGAGCGCCTGATAGGAAGGTTCCTCTAAATGTACACAACATTTTAAAGCATCTACTGTGAATCAAACAAAGATGGAATGGCTTCACAAAATCTATGAATCCTGTTTTTTAAAGGACAAGAACAGAACACTGTTTTCCAGTGAAAATTAAAAATAAAAACGAACAATTCCAATTTTCTGTCTTTTGCTAAAATTCAATTACTTTTACTTCGCCCAAACATAACCTCAAATCTTCTCTCTCATAAAGTGTCAAACATGCCATTAGTCACATATCATAACAGTATCACTGTCAGTTTTTGCACGGACGGATCAAGTCGGGATACCGTCGTCGTCGTCGTTGTCGTCGTCGTCGTCGTCGTCGGGTCGGGAGTTCGTGAAGAAAACGAACGAGCGCGCGCTATGCGACGAGACGCGCGCGACGAAGGCAAGCGGGGTGGGAGGTAGGAGGCTTTCGTGAGTGCGGTGGAGGGAGGAAGGTGGAAAGAAAACTACAAACAAAACCGGCCAAACGGCTTTGTTCAACGGTCGCGCGCGCGATACCGCGTATTATCTTTGTAACTACCGCTTCGATACAGACAGCCCCACCTTTGTTTCGGCATGAACACTTTTACATAAATGTAGTTACCACAAGTGAATTTACCTGAAAAATAATGTTGTTACGATGAATTGTTATCAAAATACAGGTCAATGTCTGATTAATTACATACCGTAAGCGGTTGACTCCAGGTGAGGAGAATGCATATTTTTGTGGCCAGTTAACTCCCTATCATGGAATGCTCAAAGGATATGGGTTTGCTGAAGAGACACAGCCAGTTCAGTGACACGAAATACAAGTGGAGGACAGTGATAGTGTGTTTTGTTATGTGTTTGTGTATGTGTAGTGGACAAGAGTTAGTGGATGCCGATCCTTATCTGGTGAATAAGTCTGTTGGGCTGACTGAGTTGCCTGGAGGCGTTCTGACTGGTGGACGGACTGTGTGGAAGAGGGATGGAGGACCATACCTCCTGCGGGATGATCTCTTGATAGAAAGAGATGCAGAGCTGGTTGTGGAGCCGGGAGTGGAAGTCAAGTTCGCGCCTATGGTCGGCATCACCGTGCGGGGAAAACTCGTGGCAGTGGTGAGTTTTCAATAACTTTTAAACTATCAACAAAAGGGGACCCATCATAGAACCTTGTGGTATCCCACAAGGTTCTATGATGAGATAGAACCTTGTGGTATCCTCGTATAAATAGCTTGTAGGTCGATTCGGTATGTTGGACAAGGAACCACCATTCTTCTCCCCTTGATGTTCCGTCTCCGATATCTACCTACTAGAATTTAATGTAAGGTACATTTTGTATTCGTACCTCATGTAAGACCAATCACTACATTACGACACCGACAATACCGCCGATACATTTCCAAACTAGGTATTAGAATTTGTTGAATCCAACCAGATTCCTACAGGAACAAAATCAATGCACACATCTATTTGATGAAGGCGAAAGTTGGTCAAATTAGGTAGGGACAACACTGAATCCTTTCAAATTACGGAACCACTAAAAAAGTTATAACGTACGTTATAAAACCGGTTCCGAAGATCCAAACCACACAAAAAATACCCCTTCGCGTAAAAAGGGAACGATGGAACCTTACGAATATTGAAAAAACTGACAATCGTTAATTCGTCCACAAAAAATCCGGCCGGCCAACCAAACAAAAGTAAATCTATAAATTGATAAGGTCATCGAATCAACTGACGATTTTAGATACTTTAGGTAAATCTACGAGTCATAAAAGTATGGCTTTTGGTACCTAAACTACCTATACGATTCCTTATCATGCCCTAAATTTGTAACAGCGCGACCTAAATCCCTCTGTAAACACTGGTATTGATCACGCTTTACCCTACGAATAATGATATCAGGCACTTGATAAATAAATACCTGCATGCCGATACCGTAGGTAACCTACCTAAGCAACTGATAACACTCATTCACCTGTGATATTGATTTGTTCACCTGTTATAAGTGTGCTGGTTTTCTTTGGCTGATTCTAAATATTTGCTGAGCACACATTGCAAAATGTAGGTTCCATCCATCACACTTTATGTGCTGTTCTTTGACGAAACTATTAGGTTTTCCTTTCCGTCTTCATCTTCAATTAAATCAAAGAATCAAGGGTAACAAGGACAAAATCTGTACACTATTGTAAGAATTATATAACGTCCTAATTATATAATTCGTTTAATACAGTCAATGACTTTCTCCCAAGAATAATGCTATTAGCAAACTAACAAGGACTGTTCTAATGCACTCATTACGATTCTTTAACGTCATTAGTAATTAGCCAACGTATGACATGAGTCACGATACAACGCGACATGACAGCTGAGCTGATTAAAGTCGCCGACTGTCCATGAATCCCGCAATCTTGACCCAAGCCGACCCTATGACCCGCATCGGGACTTCGGGTCACATCCTCTTGCTAATTCAATCAGCGGACCCTTAGCGCTAGGCTAGATTGATTGGGCAAGGAGACGACAACGGAAAATCTATATCCTGCTAAGCTACGGCTAGATTTGAGCGAGGAAACGAAAGGGAATAACAAATTTGCTGCCTGGTTGAGTTTTCTTTTTGTTAGGTTCTGTAATTTTATGTGGACTTTTACTTACAAAATCGTTACTGAAGCCTCAAGTTTCTAGGTAGGTCTTAAAGGTTACTTAAAAGTAACTCATGACCAGTCTCATGACGAGAAAAGACGAAGAAAGTGATGTTGTGTTTACTCTCGGATCATTTGCTTGTTCCGTGATGTCTCCAAGCTTTGTTTATACTATCCCAACCTTGACAAAAATGGGACTGCTTTTTATAGGAAGAGGATTTGCGATAAAATGCCATCTGCTACTTAATCTACTTATTATTTTCTTTAACTTCTACATAATATACATATAATTTACCTACAATGCGAAGGAATAATTTCGGTAGACCGTGAAAAATTGACAAAGCAATAAAAATTTCTCCGTCTGTTCCGTCCGTCCATTACATATCCATTAAGGGTGATATTTGAATGAATCATTAATTACGCACGTCTAATTCCATGGAATTCAGACTCGCAATAACATTTCTGAGTGAAAACTCCACTTTCCCACGAGATTCTACGCATTGTGACAAAGAAAAATCAATGAACAATGATACACTCTTGATAGCAAAACCAATGCTCTAAATAGAAAAGCAGATCGGCCGTCGTTCCAGTTCTAGATGTAATGGAAATAACGAATAATTGCGCAATTAAATTTCTTATCATTGAAACTGATTTCATGAATAACACATGGGATTCATTCATTCACATTGCAAGCTTTCGTCTTCATCATAGTATTAGCCAGGTTAAAACCCTTGATCATTTCTCTACAATCAAAACAACTGTTCTAAAATCCTAAAATGATGAATGCATCATTCACACTAACTATCATGTTTTTTGTGGAATGTGATGCGGATGTGATCCCGTCCGTTTTTTTATGCAAGAACGTAAGATTTTTTACGTTTCATTCATTCTGATCGCTTTTTTGTAAAGAATAAAGAAACCCAAACTTTCGATATCAAAACTACCAGCATTTCTTAAGGATTTATGCAATCTTATAAGATCTAATAACAGTTTTTAGATTTCAATCCAAAGCCATTCGCTTCAACAAGATTTCTGATCAACTTCACTATTGGCCTTTTCTGAAGATGATACTATCGTCATAGCACTAACGTAGGTACCTAATAAGTATAGCATGACTCGTTTTTTGGAACTATTCGTACCGAAATTGTGTCAAGATCCACAAACAACAAACAGATAAGCATTATAAAGATACCATCAACACTGGAGTACCTACAACAATGACGGTCTCTCGCTTCACCTTCTATCCTTATCACACTCATGGCGTTAGCGTTCCACCTGCTTTTATTATGGTTAATGACGTGGGCCCTGGTATCGTCAACGTTTAAGTAAGTCCTAAAGAGAACAGTTACTTCGTCTTTGCGGTTTACTGGTTCGTAACCTGGTGGTAACCTTGTAGACTGGCGCCTGAAGCACCTACTTATTTGAATCACCGTGCAACTGCATTCTCGACTTGCATGACTAGGTTGGAATAAAGTTATGCTAACTGGGACTCGTTTATAATTGCTTTCGTAATGGCTTTGCACATGAATGATAAAGAAGTCTTTGTAACTTCAACTGGATGTAATTAGCAAATCTGTTCTTCAGCTTTAATTTTATCATTAGCATCTCATAAGCTTAGCATTACTAGTTAACCGAGTACGGGTGTAGAGCCTTCAGACAATTTCCTTACCAAACACAAATTAACTACTATCTAGGAAGCATCAGTCGAGTTTTAACCTATCTTCGTAGCGACGTATTCAGTTGCTTATGTGCCGAGTCTCTAGAAAATAAATGTCACAGTTTCTCTCCCGACAATTAGGTAGGTACTTCACTTACCTGCCTTGGAAGAAGAAAGCGTTTCGAGTCCAGATACGCCCATCGCAATCAAGACAATTGTTTTACTCTAGCACCGTACAGTAGATTCTAGATACAGTTAGAAAGGTTCAAGCGCCAGTCTCCAAGGTATCTACCGATGCAAAAGCAAAGTATGATTCATCATTATCATAGCAGGTAAACAAGAAGATCTAATGCTTGTTTTGTAGCTTAGGTACATAACATACCGTGAGGACCTACGGAGGTAAAACACACGATAAATCAAAATTACCTACAATGTGCGATAATCAAAACATAATTCAAATGTCACGTATAACGGGATATTTACCATACTTAGATTTTTGAGTTTTCCAATATTTCGGCACAGTTTCATGCAATCAAATCGTTGTAAATATCCCGGTAAGTGACTTTTGTTTTAATAACCATGATAGTTTCAAAAACTTTAACATTACCTATATTGATGTGATGTGTACTTAGTAAAATAACTTAGGTAATCTAATTAGGTGGACTCATAATAACTATGATTTAGCTCTGAACAATCACAGAGAGCAGCCCCATTATCATATGACTCAGTGTCATATTTAGTTTAATGTTTCACCTGATAACCATTAGTACCACTACTTCCGTTATGACATTGTTCTGCTTATCGGCTACTGCATCCGCTGTGCTGTTATACAATTATTTGCAATGGGTCTATGACCTTATTATTTTTATTGTCTTTTTGTAAAATTTATTTTATTTTGTTCGCAAAATGTTGGTTGATACAAAAGTCACCTAAAACGGGATATTTACTGACTTATACTGTTATTTATGATTTGATTTTTGACTTTTCCAATATTCAGTTTGAGTTTTCAGTTATTCCGTGATCATGCCACATGAAACTGCCGAAATATTAGAAAACTCTAAAATCAATCATGGTAAATATCCCGTTATAACGTGACTTTGGTGTCAATAAACATGATAGGTAGTTTCAAAAGTGTTATAATAATGATCTTTATTTCAGACTACACTACGGTCCATATTCACTTAAAAGTACACAATAATAATTAAAAAGTCACATAAATCTACAAAAAATAAACATGAGATAATTGAAGGGAAAAATAACACAATAATCAAAACAAGAAATTAATAAACAAAATTACAAAAATTATTTAACGAGTTTGAACCTTACATCCTTATTATTTGTAAAAGCGTGCAACCTGGAAAAGTGATAAATATGAATGCAGTCAAACCTAATCGTTATGTTGGTTGATATTTATCTAAAACTTTTGCAGGTTTTGAGATTTGGAAACCTTGGTCTCCAAATCTCAAATCGTGACTGATGATGAGGGAGACCTAAATCATCTAATGATCTCCCTCCTATGCTCGTCTTATCTTCATCTGTCACATCATTGATTCGTAGAAATCCTATTGGTATCCTCTGTTAGGAGATGAAGACTATTCTAGAGGCTCCTGGTAAATGAATTCGCCAATTATGAGAATTTGTTTTATTACATTTCCCAATAATTTTCAATCTTTTCTATCTGTAGATGATTCATCCGCTTCAACAATTTACAGAAACCGTTGTTAAAATACTTCAGCGAAACTAGAAATGTGTGTCGAACCAATCGTGACGAATCCTAGTTTCTGCCAATGATCGATGCGGGTGCTCCGGGTGTTTTTTCGGAGTCATGGTCGAATAACTGTGCAACTGTTGTGTCTTACGGAAACTTTGACGTCACATTGGCCGTTCAGAAACCCCAGAAGCAAAGGATCGATGTTAATGCCTACACTCACATTGTAGGCAAACACGCAACACGGTCCTTCACTTTCAAAACGACTTCAAAAGAGAGGTTTTTATAAATGTGGTTCGGCAATCTTTAACTGAATCCGATTTACTTACAAAACTACACTGCTTCAAAAGTTGTGGTTCTGCTACAAAATAACAGGGCGTATGCCGGCAAGTCTTACAAAGCAACTCGACCCTACCTAATACAAGGTACTGCAGTTAGATACTTACATAGGTATATACACAGTGTTGTGTTTCATTTCAACTGGTATCATTACCCCAACATTCTACAGTAGCCTTGATGCAATGCATGCAAGTACGGCGGGTGACTGCACCGACTATTGGACGCTTGGTTATTGTGTTTACGAAGGAAATATAATAAAACTACCTATTACCTACTTATTCATTCAAGAAAAAGTGTATAGATATTTTACTATAGTGATATAAGTAAGAATCTAATAAAGGGGTTATTAGATAAATAAAATGTATGCTCTATTCTATATAAATAATGTTGTGATTAAGTTATGTTATGAACAAGCAAATTTACCATCAGATAGAAAGTACCATGTACGTAGATTCTAAATTGTAGAATAACGTTAAGGAATAAAAAATAAAAAAAAAGGATTTTATTGAGATATTTTAAAATAATTACAAAAATCTATGAAAAAAGGCTGATTCTGCATTTAAAAAAACGTAACTTTCAATTGAGGGTTGTTTTTTTAAACAATTTTTTTTAATGAGTTGTGTATAATAAATTTAATGAGGTCATGTTATTTCACATCATTGCCGAGTTTGTTTCATAGCAGATAATGTAACTCGGTGGCGGATGGTGTAACTTTTAAATTCAACGAGAGTTTTAGTTTGATGGGGTTCGTCATAGCGGAAAAATATATTTTTTAACACATTTTCCGTCTATAAAATAGGACGTAGTTTCCCCTCATGTTTTTAGATTGTGCAGCTCACTCACACCACACTGTATATGTATAATGTATAGAACGGGTGTCTAGTCAAGTCTTTTCGTAGTCTATTGCTAAGTTATCGCTAATGACCTCATCATCAAAGATAGTGGTGAACGTAGGCTACTAGGAGTAGGACCTTTACCTAAGCATAGACTGCGCCTTTTGTCCATCTTCCCAAACAAACTATCAAATTATGACAATTTATGACTCATCGGGCCGTCCACCTATCGAACCATGTGTGGATTGAGACCTTGCGAATCAATGATCCTAGTCCATTCCACTTGGAAAAGGAAACCGGTTCGCCCACTCGTTGTCGTCAAACGACTTTAAAGTTTACGCGAATTAAGAGTTTCCCAGCTTGCTCTGGATTGGACTGATTGATTGCCAAGGTGAAGCGAACAGAAAACAAAACTGTAAAGCTGAATCGTATAGAATTGAGTATAGAAGAAGGACCCATCACTGAAGAAAGGCTGCAAAGCAAAACATTATAAAAGCGACTTGCAAAATCTTGCAATGAATACAAAACTGCAACTTCAAAATTAGAACACAGACAGGACCAAAGAGAAAGTTGACCTCTACAAAACGCCAACCGTCATCGTCGTCGCTTCCATTTTCAAAAATCCATAACGCAACACGACCCAACATATAAAATGCTTCCACGAAGTTCAATGCCTCTGGTATCGGCGGGATCTCGTCATGGGTCCTGTTGCGTTCACGTCAGGGCTTCCAACCGTGGAGCCACCTGCTTGAGACAATTGCTACTTTCGAGCTCAGACTGCAGCACGAATAACGGTTAAAAAGTACCATGAAATTGAATCAACCAGAGCTTTGTTTATGCAAATCTTTTTAAACAGACTTTGTTTTGTTTTTATAGCGGATAATTTTCAATGTGGAGCAAGAGAACAAGTGAAATAGACTGTTGTGCTTTGGACATTGTTGTGGTTCTGCAGTTGAAGACAATACCGTTACGATCGAGCACTGAATTGGCAATGCAATGACACGATCAAAATCAATTTTGCACGATAGCAAATCCGGATTGTGAAAGACGAATCTTTGAATCTCTTGGTTGTCTATCGCTTTAGACGTCTTCAGTCGAAAACTAAAAATAATTCGTACTTTCGGATTGAACATTTCGAAAGATGAGCAGCTGCATTGAAGTAACAGCTAAATGCAGTAGGTACCTACTTGTTGCGCAAGAGAGCAAGCCACGTGTGTCTCGTTTGATCATAATGTGCAGCTTTCAGATGTTTTGTATTATTCTCTCTGATGAATAGGTAAGGAAAATTAATATACTTATTACGAGAATGTTCTTGTTCCTGTTACTTTCGTTGGGGCTAGTAGATAGTAGGTTAGATACCTACGTTCTACGTAGCAATTTAATAACTCTTATACTTAGTGGGTTTTAGTTTCCTCCAGTTATCGTTTTCTTACGGCAATGAAGACTGATTTTATTCTACCAACGTTATATTTTTAACCATACCTCCTGAAATGACAATGATTTTATTCTGTCAACAGATTATATATAACCATACCTCCTGAAATGACAATGATTTTATTCTGTCAACAAATTATATATAACCATACCTCCTGAAATGACAATGATTTTATTCTAACCGAATATTTATAAACATACCTCTTGAAATATTAGTAGGAAATCTTGCCTGGACATTTTGATTTTAAAAATACCCAAACGAAGATGAAAGTTTAACAGGTACCAAAAGTTCTGTCTAAAATCACCCCCCTTACGCTTTAATCTAGGGCTTCTAATACCTAATACAAATGTACTAAAACAATTTCACTTTAACTTGATTAAGCAATTGGCAAGCATGACACGATGAACAGAATAATAAAATTCCTATGAGGCCTATTATAAAAGACTGTGCAAGGAGGAAAATTATTCAAATTGAATTTGCAAACAAAGACTGCTATAATAATAACCTCGGCTTCTAATGCTGCTATTTTATATAACTTTTATAAATCTTATTAATAACTATACCCTAGCCAAATTCGATGTAGAATGTTTAGAAACAAATAACTGAAACTCACTTGCTTGGCATCGAATTTCTATTTTATCAGAACACCCGGAACAGATATTTTCAGATCTTACAAATATTTGTCGCAAGCGGACCTTCGCCCACCGCGCCACATCGTAACGTCAAATGAACTTCAAGATAATGAAATAACTTATCAATGTGTTTTTTACCTAGTTCCGTCCATATCTACCAAATGTTCGGATTTCTTTTTGATAATGTTATTGATTATCAAAAATTCTAAGACGGCATTAAAAGTAAATTCATCGGTTCGGTTCCTTACCCACATAGGTTATTTATAAGATAAATAATTAGGTATTTAATTTGTAGCTAAAACACACAATAACAAATAACATCAACAAGATATTTTTAAGATACAGAAGTATTATTATTATTGATTAATAATATAATTCATTGTGTAATTGATAATCGCAAAAATACTAAGACAGCGTCATCCAAAATTCTTCTGTTCGGTACCTTACCTAAATAGGTAAAAGTAGGGAGGTAGGTTAGGTACCTCGAACAAAGTATTTCAGTAGCTCTTGATAGCTAAACCTAGTAAACCATGGTTTCGGTCTGATTGCGGTGAAAACACGAAGAGCGTGACAAATGTTGTTCCGGCGAAAACCGGGGCGTCTGCCGATGTGATATACCTTGGCGTGCCAAGTTACAAACCGGCTAGGGCTAAAAGGACTCTACAAAATACGAGTTCTTCATAATCTATCTCTCAACCATTAGGTAAGTAGGTACTTCATCATTGATCAAACTCAAAATATTTTATTTCTTTAGATTGTAAATCTTACTACAATAAGCACTCAGACAAGTCATACTATATTATCAAATAAAATTATTTTCCTGCTGGACATAGACTTCACCTTATGAACGCCAAAGCGCCCTGTCTTCAGCTTGCCGCGTCCAGCATCTGCCGCTTTTGTGTTGTTCCGGCGAAAACCGGCGTCTGCTGATGTGATATAGGATAGAACAATGGATACATCGACTACGTACCCTAGTCGATGAATGGATAGAATAGAAAAATTTATTTGCGTTTCATATAAAATAATACAAATTATGAACTAATAAAGATAACAAATTATGAACTAATCAAATAATTTACATAAATACGAGAAACAAAATAGGCTATTATACCTTGGCGTAGTAGATACAATTACAACCAGGGATAAATTGGGGCCGGCCGGCATGGCAGTTCAAGCTACAACCCGTTACATAGGGCTAAACAAACTCTACAACAAAAAGTTCTTCATTATGTATCTCTAGCTGTAGGAAGATATCTCATTGTCAGTCATCGTCATCGCCATAAAAGAGTGCATTTGTTTTTCGTAAGCCGGTACATATTTTTTTCAACTAGTTTCTGCCCGCGGCTTCGCACTCGTTGTTTCCTTTCTTAGAGCTCACTTTCGTACCTACAACACACCCTACAAGTTTCAAGTCTCTACGTGGTTTGAGCTGTAGCTTCTCTATATGACAGGACAAAATTTGTATATTCTGCGCTCAAGCCTGGATATTTGAAAAATATGAGGGATATGAAATATAGTTTAGGTCCTATTCTCTGAAATACTGAATATACACACAACATTACATAAGAATCGGTCAAGCCGTTTCGGATGAGTTTTAAACACTGTGACACGAGCATTTTATGTATTAAAAGAAGTGCTGAGAGGGCTAGAGAGTACCTAATCTAAGATAGATTAGGTTCTCTCTAGCCCTCTCAGCTTTTCATAGCCCTCATATTTTTCAAATTTCCAGGCTTTGGGCGCAGAATACACTACAAATATAAAACTTTGTCCTGACTTATAGGTAGATAAGCTACAGCTCATAACACGTAGAGACTTGAAACTTGCAGGGTTTGTGTATGTAGTACGGTTCTAAAAAAATCTGATTTTTATAATAAACTAGCGGCCCGTCCCGGCTTCGCCCGGGTGCTCGTTTGTTTCAGGCAATTTTTTAAAATTTTCTCTCCCTAAGAACCATCCTCTTACTTCAAGGAATATTCTAAAAAAGCATTAGCGAAATCGGTTCAGCTGCTCTCGAGATTTGCGCTTAGCAACACATTCCGCGATTCATGTTTATATTATAAATATCAAAAATCCGAGAGAGAACCTAATCTATCTTAGATTAGGTTTTCTATAGCCCTCTCAGCCCTAATACCTTCCTTCCCTTTTACGCCCATGATTTGACTAGCCCTTGTGTACCTTTGAACAATTTTACCTACTGTAGGTAGTGAAGAGGTGTTCCTGACGTCATCAGGCGTCACAGTTGGGTGAACAACCTCAGAATGCACGGCACGACCGCTGTGCTGTCGAGATCGTGATCGTGATCCACGGTCCTTAGATCCTATTCCTTACTGAAGGCTGACAATAAAATAAATACGGCTACAACGCAATCAAATAAGTATAATAGATAGATCTATTTCTATTTACCAATTACAATGTACTAGTACAACAATATAATAGTTACATTATCCTCGAAACTCCAAATTAACCTTCATAGCGACGACATCTGTGGCGCGGTGCGCGCAGGAGGGTAGGGTTCGATTCCTGCCACGGAACAAATGTTTGTGATCTGCAGATATTTGTTTCGGGTGTTCTGGTCGTTTTCTATTTAGGTATAATAAAAAATATATATCTTGGCAATGAAGGTATTGTATATGTATCAGTTAACTGGTACTCATAGTACAAGCTCTTCTTTCTTAGCTTGGGGCTAGATAATGCTGTGTGAATTGTCCAGCATAATTTATTTAAAACTACAATGGTCTAGCAGATTTGTTGTAAAAGTGAATCTGTCCCAAATGATGCCTGCGGTTTCGCCCGCTTGGAAATCTATGTGTCAAATGGTTCAAACTTTTCTCTTGAATCAATCTATCTATTAAAAAAACCGCATCAAAATCTGTTGCGTACTTTTAAAGATCTAAGCATACATAGGGACAGATAGACAGCGGGAAGCGACTTTGTTTTATACTATGTAGTGATACTGATATATCTTCTCATAATTTCCACCATCCAGCACAGATTACAGGCAATGATTCCATGCTAACATCCAGCATAGAGATCAGAAGTACAAAAACATTGTTGTCGCTATACAACCGTTACTTTACTTCCCGGAAGTTGTAACAGGCACCAGTGGTGTCTAATTGTTTACGTTCAACCGCTTCGAAGTTTGTGAAACTCTACTCCCAACGGATGCCTAACCTAGGCAGTATTGCAATACTTCACCATTCACATTTAACGAAATAATTACCAAGAGAACAATGAATTTTCATTACAACGCAAATAAGCGACAAGGCCGCTATCTTGGCTTCACTGTTCATATACAGGTGTTCTTAATTTAGGAAGGTTACTTTATAAGACCTTACAACATCAATCTTCCATAAGAAATTAAATAATATCCCAAAAACTTTCGATTTCAGCGGGACTTGAACCCGCGATCTTCCCTCAGAAACCCCGAATGCGAGGGCTTACCAAAAATCTTATCAATTTTCCATATTCTGTACTAACTACTTACCTACATTTCTCTTCGTATACATTAAAACAAAAATTTCAAGCAAAATTCCTATTAAAAATACGATACAAATTTCGCTATTAAGTAAATGAAATGTGTAAGAAATAGGTTGCGGTGTACCGATAGATAATCTTGATGAGATTGTAGCTAAGTGATTCATGACATGCCATGGGAATCTAGAGCTAGGAATAGATTATAGAGCACGACTCGATCCTATGGGGGAAACGGCGGAAGCATACATCCACTCATCTAATGGATTTCTCTAATATCTAGGCGCTATGATTTGATCCAACAAATGTTAGCTAAGCTAGGTAAATGTATTGAATGTTATTGATATGGATAATTTTTCTATGAATACTCTACGAAGTTCATAGGTGCGATCGTTGAAGCGTGATATGATGGCTATGAGACACAGACTTCGAAGCCTTTACCCTAATATGTAAAATATACAAATATTTTTTCTTAAATAAAAGTGGGAAGTAGAACCCACAACTACCTATGGTGTTTCAAACAAATTACTCACATTGACGTTACGGCTACGGTACCTTACAGTAAATTGTGATAATTCATGAATGAATCTTGACTACAAAAGAGAGTTTTCGTTTTATCCTAAAACCCCATTGCGAACTAACCGTAAACGCTGATAAACAAGGGGGACAAGGAAGTTTTGATTCACGCACCAACACGCATTCCTTGGAACACAGGAAGCGATGTCAGGCGTATCATAAAGCGAGGAATTTGTCGTGATCAGACTTGGTAACGACATTTTGCTGAATCTTGTATTTGAATAAAGCATGTTTGCCATCTTGAATTCCCAAAGTAATTTGGACTAGTAATTTCGTTCAGGAATATCTAAGCAAATGTTTAAGAACCATAAGAAGTGGGAACAGGTCTATCTATGCTTCAAGCGATGATGTCTATGTCTGTCTGTTCAGTTAATACTTAGCTAGGGACGGAGCTGACTGAACTTTACCAAATATTCAACCTACAGTCCGTAAATCATCCACCCCCACACGCTGTAGGTATGTAGAATATCTCGGGAAATCAAGCAGACCCGTTATGGGTCATCGAGATTCAGTGTTCGAGTTAAAATCGTGAGGGAGGCATAACCAAGTCTTGCTAAAGCTTACGTGCTAGCTCCATCGCTAATTGTTAATGTGCGGGCAAAGTTCATAACTGCATATTTTTATTCAGACGTTTTTGTTAGTTTTTTTCGACGAAATCCAACTACGCGTGACGGTTTAACGGACGTCTAGCGACCTGCCTTATTTACCAAGGTAAAACCGTACGTGCAAAGAATTAAAATAGAGCTCGTCACGCTGGGCATTTTGGGCTGCTTGTTATCGCATGCTATGAATACAATCAGATAAATTCTAGGTGGTCGATTGATATGTCGGAGCCCAATCGTTGGGTATTTCACGATCGATGGAGCCCAATTGTTGGGTATTTCAACGATGTGACTCTTGATATTCTAATTATGTAATTATAACTTAAGAACGGCTGGACTGAATTTAATCTTTGATTTGTTGGTTTTTCTGCGTCTCAAATAGCAGAATAACTATCAGACAATTAGGATGCCCTGTCAAAAAATAATTGTACGCGAGCAAAGGGCTTAGGAACCACAGGGGCCACAGCACCGCTGGGTTATATTAGAATTATCCATAAACAAATTATGTGTATTGTATACCTGTTATATTCCCCTTGATTGAGCATGTCGAACGTCCCCAATTATGTCACTCACCGCATTCCACACGATTCAGCAACGCAACGCAACGCTGCAACAAATGCCCAGTAAATCGTGACCGAATGAATGGGGTGCGTGAAAAGGCAGGAAGTTATCCAAGTGCAAGGGCGCTGGTATGTTATGTAGGAGGTCCAAACGATATGCCTGTTAGGTACTAGGAGCATGCGCAAGCGCATCGGACTATTTTACCAATGAACCATTAACATTCAGTTAAATTTGAAAAAATATATAGAACACAAATCTGTATGAAACACCAGGCTTATTTCTATGCTCTTATTTGGCGAGTATTATTTTGGCCTGATGTTGTCAACATTTTCATTTAGTATAGGTGTTCGTATATACAATGTGTTTTGTCGAACCTTGATCAAACGAGATTTGCAGATACACGACATATATTTATCGATAAAAATCAAAAAATAAAAAATTATATGTTACCTATCTCAAAAATAAAGCCGATTTAATTATTTTTTTAATGAAAACTACTTCATCTGGTTTTTTCTCCGTTTCTTTTTGAGTAAACGGTGTATTTTATTCAAAGTAGTCTCATTTGAAAGCTAGATAGTCTACCTAGCTAAGAAAATAGATTAAAAGATTAAAAGAAAAAAATACAATTTCGGTACATAAGCCTAGTAAAATCAATATTTTTTTAAAAATTTGCAAAAAATGTACGATTTTTATTTTATTTTTGATCTGTAACTTTAAAACTGGGTTATTGTGGTGTACTTTTTTGCATGTTGTATTAAACTCCACAATTTAGTCTACAAATCCTCCAAAAATTATGGGCCTATCTCTTTTTGTTGTCATGTTATTCACCATTTAAAATAGGTACTTTCTGTTTTATCAAGAGTAAAAAAACAAAAACTTTATCTTAAACAGCCGTTACTATCCCACTGCTGGGCAAAGACCTCATTCCATTTCTTCCTATCTTGCCTCGTTTTATTTTATAATTTATGTAGATTAAATCAGTTGATATTCCTGTTGATCTTTTTACAAGGCAGAAAGTACCTATTTTAAATGGTGAATAACATGACAATGAAAAGAGATAGACCCATAATTTTTGGAGGATTTGTAGATTAAATTATGAAGTTTAATACAACATGCAAAAAAGTACACCTCAATAACCCAGTTTTAAAGTTACAGATCAAAAATAAAATAAAAATAGTTTTTTTTTGCAAATTTCTAAAAAAATATTGATTTTACTAGGCTTATGTACCGAAATTGTATTTTTTTCTTATTTTCTTAGCTAGGTAGACTATCTAGCTTTCAAATGAGACTACTTTGAATAAAATACACCGTTTACTCAAAAAGAAACGAAGAAAAAACCAGATGAATTAGTTTTCATTAAAAAAAATATTAAATCGGCTTTATTTTTGAGATAGGTAACATATAATTTTTTATTTTTTGTTTTTTATCGATAAATATGTGTCGTGTATTCGCACATCTCGTTTGATCAAGGTTCGACAAAACACATTGTATAATGCAGTTTTCAGCAATAGATAGAGTGATTCAAAAGGAAGGTATATAATGTATATCTTCACATAGTATAAAATGAAGTCACTTCCGCTGTCTGTTCGCTTAGATTTAAATGTAGTTTTCAGCAATTGATACGAATGATTCAAGAGGAATGTTTATAAACCATTTGACACATAGGTAGATTTCCAAGCCGCAAGGCGCAGCTAGTAATTTTTAAACAGAATTAATGGCAACTAACACTATTTTATTTAATAATAACTTACTGGCGTGTATACTTGCTAGTAGTTAGTATATAAAAAAAACAATAAGATTAAATTTCTAACTATATTTATTTCTGCATTTTTCAGGGAACCCAGGATAGCAAAATAACATTCACCAGCACAGAAGACCCAATTCGATCTTCAAAACCGATTCCAGATATACGTCTGGTGGATGGTCCTTCGATCCTTGTTGGCAGAGTTCAACTGTTACATCGAGGACAATGGCGATCAGTCTGCACCAACTCAAGGAAGTAAGCACAACACCATCTAATTGTTTTTGTTAAATGATCTGATACAATCAAGTTGTATTTTCTGGTCAATGAAGTTCGATGGAGCGATGATTCATATTTTTTTATGTTTTTTTTTGCGAACGAAAGCTTTGCAACTCCGTGACTAACCTGAAAGTGAAAGTTTATGTTGCATAAGTAGTTTAAACCAATATTTTATGTTTCAGTTGGACGATCAACGATATGGAGACAGCATGCAGACAACTGGGCTTCATGGGCGGATCCTTCTATAACTGGATCGATCGACAGCCACGCAGAAAACCACGACTACTCTTTGAAGAGCCCAGTTGTAAAGGTACAGAACACGACCTATTTCAATGCGACTGGAACTCCAGACAACTCGGATCAGGCGTCTGCGACTATCATCCTGATCTCGGAATTCAATGCCTACCTCATCACGATGTTAACGAATTGGGTACCACGGGACGACATTGGAGAGGAATTCGTTTCGAAAACGCCGTCTATGAGAGAATACTAACATCAGGCAACACTCTTTATGTCCCGACTTCATTATCAAGATTTACCCACGTTGCTGTAAAAAATGCCGGCTTAGGCAGAGATAATAACGCGACCAGTGCGTTAGACATAATAGGAGTTCCGCCAGTTATGGAAGACATTGAGGTATCAAACTCTGCGTTCAACGCGATAAACGTGACATCACCCAACGCTCCCATAGTTATTAACAACTGCACGATCCAAAACAATAGAGGTTACGGTGTTTATGTGAATTCCACGTACGGTATGACCAAAATTGAAAGCTGTTCCATACACGATAATGGCGGGGATGGGGTCAAATACGTGGTGCACGAAATGAATTTGGATGAAAGATTCGATAGAAGTGAAGTATTTGACCTGTGCACCCTGGCGTCGACTCCAACGCAAACATTTCCTATACAAATGTCAATAGAACAATCGAGATATTCAAACATGGAAAGAGATTGCAATCAAAAATTTTACACGAGATCGGGACATGTTCTAACATTAAGTTTTGTCAAGTTATTAACAAATCAAAATAACACCGGAGAAATATTCGTTTATGACGGTCTTACTGTCGATGACAGACTTCTACTTGCACTGCAAATAAGGAATCATTCACGTCCGCAGAGCGTCACATCGACAAGAAACCGAATGTACGTGAGATTCCGCGCAAACACCAGAACCGATATAACTGGATTTCTAAGGCTGACCTCGGGCTCTAGTAAAACCTACGATTTGAACGTTACTGATACCATTATTTCAGACAACAATGGACGGGGTGTGGTAATAGAAAATCTGAGATCTCAAATCCACATTCACCGAACATCTATTTCTAACAATAATCACGTCGCTGGACTGCAGGTTGTAAGTGGCGCTGGAGACGTCAATGTTACTGAAAGCAGAATATCATTCAATCAAGGAGATGGCATTAACGTGACCGTTACTGGTGGCAATAGAAACATTTCACGAAGTATACTGAGCTCAAATCAGGGTTACGGTATTGCAGTATGGATAAACAACACCCTAGAGACTGAATATGTACCAGTTAATCAAACAACGACGGTGGAGTATTCTGAAATATTTAAAAACCTTGATGTGGGTATCCTGCATGGCAATTTTTGTGGCGACAGCTGGGTCAATGTAACAGGAAATTGGTTTAATACAAGCGTAGAAAGCACAATAGAAGTTTCCACTTGCTGGAAGTTAAACAATCCAAGAAGATTGCTCAATTTACAAGTAGGCCACAACAGGTTTTACCAAAATCTAAAAGTACCTTTGAAAATACAACCTGCCTTGAATGTTGTTGGGAGAATTGAATACAATTACTTTGAACAAGGAAATTACGGAGCAATTGCCATTCTAAACAGAGTTGAAGGAAAATACATAGAAGAATTCGAAATTCTACCCGCAAGATTTAAAATACAGCACAACTACTTTTTTGGAAATCGCGGACCTTTCGTGGTTAATCTTGGTTTATCACCTTATAGTCACATGCAATACATACTATTTACAAGAAACTACCTGCGAGACAATAAAGTACGGGAACCATTTGAACCTTTAGAAGGCATCGCATCTCGACTGACTCCAAGAAGCAGGGTAGCAGCAACTATCGTGCTAGCGTCAAGTAATGTTGACGTTTACCGAAACATTATAAACAATCCAGAAGCCCAATATGAAATTGGTTCACACGTAGAAGATCAGAGCAAGACAATAAACTGCACTTACAACTGGTTGGGATTCGGTGAAGAAGAAAAAGTATACAACAGATTATTCCACCGAAAAGATCGTTATAATTTAGCTAGGATTGTCTACATGCCCTATTTGCTTCACAGCAGCAACCCTGGTGCTACACAAATTAACTACAACTCCTTGTACGTCCCCCAATTTAATGTGCCTGGCACATTCGTCGTCGGTGGTGAGGTAGAGGGTATAGAAATACTGAGGCAAGGTGAATATGACGTAAACAAAGATATAAACATTCGGCCTGGAGGAAAACTTGTCATACAATCCGGAGTGACTCTAAAATTCCCACCAGCGATTGGAATAATGGTTGCTGGAAAACTAGATGCAAGAGGCAAACGACCCAATGATATAACATTCACCCTCAAAGATGAAGTAGTTATGTCGAATGAAAGTTTTTATGAAACAGATGCAGACGTTGAAATTACGACCCCTGGCTATTCTGAACCTCTAGTCCCAATTAGACTTTTGGGTGGTAGAACTCAACACGAAGGTAGATTGCAAGTAAGAATTGATGAAAAATGGGGAACTGTATGCAATTACAAGTGGAACATAATCAATGCTGCATTAGTCTGCAATCAATTAGGTTTAGCTCTTAACCCAGATGATTGGTTCTTAGAACCAAGTGAAATTCCTAACGCTGGGATGACTGAAGATATAATATTATCCAATGTAGAATGTACAGAGTTTGATAATGACTTTACTAAATGCAAAGCTGAAACCAAAGATCAGTTTGAGAATTCCTGCACTCACGAGAATGATGTGGGTATCAGATGCTACGAGACTAGCTGGGCTGGTTTGAGATTCAGTGTGGTTTCTGAAAGAGCCGATTTACAATACGTTACCATTGAAAAAGCTGGATTATTAGATTATTCTTCTAATGTTTTCAAGCCAGCTCTTCAGATAGATTTTGCACGACACAGTTTAGAAAGTGTAAAAATTGCCAACAATTACCATGATGGTTTAGGAATACTTTACTCAGATTTATATGGAGCTGATGCAGTAAACACCGTTCGTAATTCCGAGTTCAGCAACAATAAAGGAAGTGGTATTAGCTTCAAACAGTTGGGTTTGAAAGTGTATGGATCAGTGATAGAAAATAACAACGTAGCCGGAATCACTCATAATCCTCACATAACGGGACTTCAGCAGAGAGAAATAGCAGGATGGTTTAATTTAGAGCCAGGGTTTAATTTGGACGAGTCAAGTTATCTTCCAATAATGATTCCTGAATATGAAACCGATATCAGTTTAGTAAACGGCGAAACAAGACATTTAGTTTTTACTAAACACTATGGAGAGCCGATAAACAAATCATATAACATTAAATGCAATCCAAGCTACGTTCTAGGACTTCAACTTCTAAATCCTATCCACAATTTCTCATCTGAAAACATTTGTATTTACGATTCACAGAATATCAACGAAGGAAGTACAAAGTGGTGCCTGGACCGTGATTTGTCAACGTTTCCAACTACCAGTAACAGTTTCACCGTCGTGTTGACTTACGAAAGTGGAAGAACAGCTCTTGGTGGCGTTGTTTTAGTAGTTAGCACCATTATTGCTCCAGTTCAAAATCTAAGAAACAGAATTGTGAAAGGACCTGTACCGACCTTGCAAGTGGTTAATTCAAAAATTAAAGATAACACGAAGGGTATCAAGGCGTCCTACTACAACAGATATTTAAATGAACTCGGTGATCATTTTCTGCGAAAAGCAAATGAGAGTATAAAGATTTTTAATTGTGAAATAACATACAACAAAGAAGAAGCAATATACATCAATACCCCTTTCTGGGATATTCATGATAGTAATATAACAGAAATTACTATAATGATAAATAACAGTTTGATAACAGATAATGGCAGAGGTCTATACCACTTTGCTAGAGATCTTCGAAGCTCTAATAATTTGTATCACTACATTTTGCAAGATAACACAATAGAAAGGAATAAAAATGGTGGTTTTGACGTTAGTTTACCATACGTCTGGCAGTATAACGAAAACTTTACTCATTCCGTACATATGTTCAACAATACTTGGCGTAGTAATACAAATTTCGCCTTCGTAGTAGACGGACACTTCGCAGAGCTTAATATTACAAAAAATGTTTTCTCAGACAACCTTTGTAAGAATGGGTTGATTTCCATAAAAGGAATGGAGAAAAAGATGAAAATAGATGGGAACTTGATTGAGAGAAATAGCGGCAACTACATGGTTAAATTCCAAATGGACAGTCAAAGTGAAGTAATGGGGCTTGTATACGCCGTTTTTGTTTACAACCAAGTAAAAAATAATAAACAGATCACTCATCTAAATCGTGGTATGTTGTTGCGAAGAATGGAACCAACATACGTTATTGGATTTAGGGGAATACAAAAAGTCAAAGTAAGCAGGAATCTCTTTGGGAATAATGCTCAACAGTACACGTTGCTGGCGGGCATCAAAACAGCAAAAATCAACAACCTTCTAGATGTTACTGAAAACTGGTGGGGCAGTATTATCGAGAAAGATATCAAGAACCATATTTTTGACTTTGATGACTGGAACAACCACGCTATTGCGACTTATTTGCCATACTTGCTGGAAGACCACTTCGATGCTAGCGTATCTGTTACCTTCAGTCCTGAAACAATAATGGACTTGAACGAACTAGGAGGAAGACTTGTTTCGAACCTTACGTTAGATCCTAGAAATGTACCATATGTAGTCAAATCCGATATAACTGTCATGCCAGAAGTGAGTTTAGTAATAAACCCCGGTGTTATAATGGAATTTGCACCAAACGTAGGTATTCTCGTTATGGGAACACTTGACGCAATAGGACACAGTCAAATGCCAATAATAATGAAACCATTGACGCCACCCAATAACGTTGAAATGAATAGGATAGAAAAAAGAGAAGCCGGACAATATTCAGCGAGTCATCACAAATATCGACGACAATTAGAGAATATGATTGTGCAAGAGTCAATAAGACTTTGTCCTGGAAGAAACTGCTCAATCAGTGATACAGTAATAGAGAGAAATAATGAAGGGTTCCTAGAATATTACAACAAAACGACACTTCAATGGGTACCTATGTGCGACAGTAGATTTACAGAGCGAAATGCCCAAGTGGTTTGTAGAGAACTAGGCTTTGATCCAATTAACGTTTTCTTTTCGTACGATCGCCGAGTGGAATACCACAGCAACTCTCTTTCGCGCATTTGGTCTTGGCCAGAACCATTGCAATGTGTTGGTACTGAAGATCATTATGAAGACTGCCCAATCAGATTAAATGGCCAGCTTTATGGCCATAGACATGAGTGCAAGTGGGATTCAGAATTTGTGTTCATTCATTGCGGTGCACGAAATTTAGAAGAAACTTCTGATTATTGGGGTGGGATCAGATTTGCGAATCCAGAATTCGAATACTCCTTATACGAGCATAGAATTCATGATCACCATACGCACGAAACGGTAAAGAAAATTGAAAGCCAATTGAGGCACGTACAAATTGTTGGTGCTGGAATACTTCACAATGAGAAGTCTCCTGCAGTTCAGGCTATAATTAAAAATCCGCTTATCCGAAATGTTAATATAAGCAAGTGTGCTCATCACGGAATCAATTTGATCTCTCCCACGGATACCATCAACGTAATGTTCAACTCGATAACTGATATACTGGGGGAAGGAATAAGCGCTATATCTCTCAATGGAGAAGGCCGCGAATCCGATGAATCGAGCTTTACTCCTTTGAAAGACCTGAGTCTTCCTTATCACTTATTTTCCCTCGTCGACATCTGTGACAGCAGTAAAATGATCATCATTGAAGAAAGAGTACTTGTCTACTACAAGTACGATAACAATCCCGTTAACTGCGTGAAGATTTTCAAAAGCATGTACCGAGTAAAGCCTTTAGGATTCCGTTTGCTACAATTCAATTTGTTCAACCATACAAAGAACTATGGTAAACGAGACTCCCTGTCTTTGTACGACGGTGATATCTACAACATCACTGCTCCGATGATTGGGTATTTGGAGCATGGTTCGAGCGAAGAGAAAAAGCTTTTCAAATCCTATGGACCCAGTTTGAGTCTGAAACTGTTTGCCAACGGCGCATCTTCCAATCATGGATTCATCGCTGAGATTGTCACATTACCGATATCTGCTATTGGATTGAGTAAGTTTCACTACCTCGTTGTAATTTTGCTTGTCTTTATTTTTTTCTTTGGAATATCTATCTCATAGTTACTTTTCTTCAGATCGTGACGTCCAGCATAACATATCAAGCAGTGTGTTTATAAACAACCGAGACGGAGCCATTTCCTATCAATCTGTCGGAGAAGTCAATCCCTTACTGGCAATAACGAGGAACGAAATAAAAGACAATTGTCTCAAATTGTATGGAAACTTTACTTCCTGTGAATCAGCTGTGAAGATCGATGTGCAGAATACTCAGACTTTAGTATTCAGGGTAAGTAAAGGTCCAAAATGGTAACAAGATCCAACAAATTCTGTGCAAACTTAAGTAATTGTTATTTTCTCTTTCAGAATAACTTGGTGCAAAATAACGTCGGTGGCTTACTAGTTCGCTCTGATTCGAGAGGATCAGCGACTTCGCTTCGTGGCTGGATCCACAACAATCTCTTTTTTGCCAATCACGACTTACCATCTCTCAAAGTCGAGGGTCGTCAATCCACACCCTACCAAGAAGTCACGATATACCGCAACTACTTCACTCGCAATCGCGTCCGTTTCCATGACGTCATCGTCCTTCGACAAGTCGTCTCTGCTTTCAACTATAACTACGTCCACGATAATACGGGACAGAGGATACTTGAGGTGTCCGGATTTGATAAAGTTAGGATGCCTATTTATCAGACCACTTCGCACAATGGATTTTACAAGTGAGTTACTACTCAATTATTTACCTTCTGAAATGCTTCTTGTCCCTAAGCCGATATTCTAGGACTAGGTATACTATACCTACTATAATAGTAGATATAGTCCTTGTCATCGATCTTCATGATGAGAACCTCTCGGATTATCATTTCTATCATGAGCCCTAATAAAATAAATGATGCAGTTCTATATCATTATGGTCTTATATTGATATAATATATTGTAATAGTCCATAGAGTATGAAGAAGGATTAATAGAGCTAGGAACAATAATTTGTATGTATACGATTTCAGAAATTACGCTTTAGACCGAGAAGGTCGCGCGACAGTCGTTGCAGGAACAGCTGGTCAAAGCTACGTGGACAATATATTCTTCAACCCCGATAATGATTACGAAATGATAACTATAAACAAGTCTATGTAAGTATTATGCTTGTAACTGCTAACAACTGGAAACAATTGAATGAAAAAATACAGCTTAAGGAGAAAGTACCTATACCTACTAATGACATAAGTTAATTTAAGATAATAACAATATAGCATGATTAAAGAGATTAATTTAGATTAATTTAAACTTATTTTCTTCTTGGAACATTTAGTTCCAAGAAGAAAATAAGTTTAAATTGATGGTTCATTAATACTTTTGAATACTGATTTAATTGAATATCTATTATATTACTTATGATATTTATCTAAATTGCATGTTTTTGTTGCATGGCTGCCCTGGGACCATAGCTTTGTTGACTTTAATAATGACTTCATGAGGTAAGTTATTGCATATTTATATCAGACATTTAATACCGTCAATAATACTGAAAACTAAACCCTGATATATGGAGGTAACATCCGCTGGCGTATCTTTTAACATACATTACATATAAATGAAGAAGAGGGAGGCCTTTGCTCTGCAACGGGACACCCCGGGCTAATATAATAATAATAATACATATACATCCATTTTCAGCTTATCTATCCATATTATCCCCAAAACTAATTAGTTAATTCAGAAGTTGCACAATGTTTAACTGTTAGTCCCGTATTATAAAGTACTTTACGTATATCTGTGTTAATTATTTGCTGAAACTACAAAGTTCTTTAGAAATGACTCTACTGAAAATATTCATAGATCATAATGAATATGATGTACGCAATTTTTTGTAAGGCCTTTTGTAGAAAATAAATGTCTAAGTACTATTATTATTATCCCCAAAACGAATTAGTTAATTCAGGACTTGTACAAGGTTTAACTGTTAGCCCCGTATTATAAAGTAAATACTTTACTTACCTGTCAATTATTTGCTGAAACTACAAAGTTCTTTAGAAATAACTCACTGAAATTATTCCATAGCATCTAGATAATCATGTTCTCTTCCCACAGCACACTAGAAAGCTGGCGAACCAGGATAGACGCAAAGCACAACTACTGGAGCTACAACGAAAGCATAGCCGTGTCGGGTCGGATACGAGACCAGTCCGACAATCCTTTATTCCTTGAAGTGGACTACCGACCCTTTTATATGAACAACTTGACGATACTCGATGGGGGTAAATGCCCGCCGGGGTGGGATTCTGTGGCAGGGACCTGTTATATGTATGTCGGAGCACCGATGACGTACGAGGAAGCGAGATCTTTCTGTTTGGTAAGTTCTTCGACATAATCTCTATCCTTATTTATTTTGGCATTGACAGAAAAGTTTGTTTTCTATGTTGTCATGTTTCTATTCTATGCTTCTCGGTCCATTCTTCTCACTATTTCTTGTAACGTCATGATTGATGGTCCTATGTTTTAACGTAGCCTGTCTTAAAACTTCTTTCATCAGTATGTCAATATTTTTACACTTTTGCGCGAGGGAATAATCTCATTTCTGTCAAAAGTTGGTTAAGAATATTACCTACCACAAGGATAAATACATGAAATATTATTTCAATAACAGATACTTTCTGTGTGCCTGACTTATCTAAGTACTTATTTCGTAAGCATAGAAATATGACTTTAATTATTATTTTTTATTTGCCACCGGTTAGTTTTGTAACTATTATTCGTCATTTTGCCATAACAACAAAAAGGTCTCGGCTCAGCTTAAATGCCTTTGTAGATAAGATTACCTACCCTTTAAAAACATTGGTGGTCTAAGCCATGATCTTATATTCTCTAATTTTACATCTCCGACATGATCTTAAGTACCTATATGTATTCCCTAATATTACATTTATTCCCAACAGTCCGACAACGCGTCTATGCCTTACGTTTCCGGAAACTACGCAGCACTATACCAGTTCATACAGAAACAGAACCAATGGTATCAATACGGGGACCGCGTGTGGGTGAATCACATCGACTATGTCACCCAGTGCACTTCGTTCGCCTTCTCTACCATCGATATCACGGATTGTAATCAGAAGAATGCCTTTATTTGCGAAATTGGTGAGTTTTACGCATTATTCTTGCATACAAATAAACAATGTTAAGATCATTGCAGTAGATAACTACCTTCGCACATTATACATAGTTCTCTAGATAGATGACAACCAGGACCAGAACAAATAGGTTTCTGCAGTTAATACAAATACTATATGTGTAATACCTATTTATCCCGCGGCGTGAATCAAACCCCAACCTTCTGCATCTCAGGCGGACTTTCGTAAACCGCAAGCACAGTAATATAAGTCTAGTTACCTAGAATCAATTTAGTAATTATAATGCCTAGAATATACAAAAATGACATCGGAACGTTGTGAAATGCGTGAAATTAAATTCTTTAACTTTAAACGTACCACATCGTACTTATTTTTCGCAATTGTAGCCTGTAGACAAAAACTTACTATGCTAAGCAGACAGAAGTCATCTTAGATTATAAATACCCTCCTAATCCTAAGAAAACAAGGTTATCAAAGCATCATTAATATTTTTACCTTCTTTTCCAGATCCAAAAATAACAATCGACCCAATGTCCTGGCGAGGGGACACACTGGCGGTTGCTTTCATCGGTGTGTTGGCTGCTATGGTGGTGCTAGTAGTTGCTGCGTTGGTCTGCTGGTATTCCAAGTCTAAACACAGGTACTTACTTTCGATATTGACAAACTGAGTGATCATCATAAAATGAAGGGCGGCGGTTGGGGCGTAAGAATCGACGCCTACAATGCAGCCTCTGGATATCGTAATAGGCTAAGACTAAGATAACCTTTTGAAACTATCATGGTTATTAACACTAAAATCATTTAAAACGGGATATTCTATAGTGTATGAAACTGTGCTGAAATATTGGTAAACTCAAAAATCTAATCATGATAAATATCCCGTTTTAAATTACTTTAGAACTAAGATCACCTGCCTGAGGAAGGGTAGTTTCTTCCTTCTTTGTAATTTAACACCTACATTGCGATCGCCTACAAAATGGGAAATAAAAATAGTTACCTAAGTATATCAACATGACGAAATTACATCGAATTATGAAATTGGTAAATGATGGAAAGTTGAAAAAAAACAAATGTTTTAGTTCCCGTCTGACTCTTACTCACGATAAGTACCTACATAAAGAGACGGGCATCACGCTAGGACCCCTCTAGGACAGCATTTTAATATTTTTTATTACTTGCTTACAGACATATCCAAAGGCTCGAACGGCGGAATTCCATCAGGCAGTCCTTGCATTCAGTTCGATCCATCGGCAGTATCAACGGAGGCTTCCCGGAAAACACCTATCGGAGGAAAATGACACAAATGGTAAGTATATCTACCTACTTTTTTATTCAACCTATCTCGTCCCATATGCTGCGCAAAGTTCAAAATTTCCCCTAAAGATTTGCAGTCAACACGATTTTTAGCGTTGGTACTTAAGAAAAAATCTCACTAAGGCAATATTCCTAAAAAAATATAATCAAATCAGGCAATGTAATTTTAACTCACGTTTTTGACGAGTTTCCATGGTTTATGTCACATGTACAGTGGTCTTCATTGTTCATTGTTAGCTGACCCTTTTTTGGCAATTTCTATGTAATACAGAACAATTTTTAAACTAAAATATTTCGGTACAATGAAGATAGCAAGCTTTTTTATATAAAAACAACAAATAAGTACAATAATATAAAACCAAAGCTGATACAATTACGAGACTTTAAACCTGCCAGTGGGGTCAGCTAACAATGAACGCCCTGTTCGTAACCGACGAAGCTGATAATTACACAATTATCTTTCGAAGAACATGTATACTACCATAAAAGTACCTACTAAAACAAAAATACTTAGCTAAGTTTGTTAAAGAGGAAGAAATCTTCCACATCACCACCAGCCCACTCTGCTACTGATTATGAAAAAGATTTTCTCATCTAAGGCGAGCTTAGTGTTATCCCTATACATTCTGTTATGTACTTCATGATATTATAATTATGTTTTTGCAGAGCACACGATCAACAGAAACACTAACAAAAGGATCAGACTACAGAAAGATGCTTGCCTCTACAACATCCATGGAATCCATGGAGAAGAGTCAATTCAACTCTTCAATAGAAGACACGCAGAGCTACGATATCTACGAAGCGCACAACCCTAACGCGAACATAATCCCGTTAAAACACAGCACTTTTATAAAGAAGCCAGCATCACCAGAATACTCTGTCCCACAGAATAACAACAAATTGAACCTAGCGTTCAAAAACGAAGGTTACAGAGAAATGTCCGGACCCGGCAGTGAAGCACCCTCTATATCAACAGTAATGACGGAAGAAATACCCATATTACACCACCCTGGGGGGGTAAGATCACCTCAAGACGACGACACCCTATCCCCTACAAGCGACCAGTACTTCAACTCTGACACTCTACCGTTGAGAAACTTGGATAGGTCTGATGAAGCGCTGGCATTCAAAAGAGAGCTAGAAAATGAAGGGAAGGTGTATGGGAGCTCGAATTATGGTGGGCAGCCTAAGTTGTCTTTTCTGATGGAGCTGAGATCGAGAATGCCGGATCAGCCACAAGTTGGAGCTGTGCCGACTACAACATTTGGTCAAAGAAATAATGTAGCAGGTAATTAAAACAACCGAAAATAATTCAATCAACAATCAACAACATTTAATCAACTCTAAAAAAGTTAATAAAAGACTGGTCAGGACAACAGACTGCCTAAAATACATACAACTACAAGCAGTCAGAAATTCAAAATTGCCGCCTTGAATGAACATTATCAAAATGTATTGCCTGTATCATTCATTCACTAGCTCCCATAATAGTGTTGTGCATACTGATTCTCATTAATTATAATTACTAAATTTTATACAAATTAACGATAATTATCATTAATGTGTGTATTTTTTTTTATTCATGAAATTCACTTACTCTTTTTTGATTTACAGAACGCCAACAGTATTACGAAGACAACTTACCAAGCCCACCGCACCCACCGGTTTATTCGAGTCCATACGACAACACCATTTCGGAAAATATACCGAGTTATGACTCCAGCCCCCAAGACTTATCCAGAGAGTATGATGACTCTCCACTACCAGAACTACATCATAGATCTAAATCAGAAGCGTTGCTGGAAACGAATTTCGAATTTGATGATTCAGAGTCAAGTCCTCTTCCATTGTCGGAAGCAGGTCGCTCGCATAGTCAACCATTGGAAACTGCTATGTAAATTTTCATTATGACTACTATGTATACAAATAGTGAACTACCATTGTGATCCATCGTGTCTTAACTTATAATATAAGTATAATAAAATAAGGAATGTTAAGTAGGTAACGTCGAATAAAAATTAAACAGTTAATAAGCATTAAGCTCCGAAAAACTCCAATGATTACAAAATAGAATAAAAGTAAAGTAGGTAGTACTAGTACCTAACTAAACTAAGTAGATAACCAATAAAAAGACTGAATTTCAAATGTCTTGTATGATTGAGTTATGTATTTTAAGAAGTTTCTTGTTCTTGGGTAAATTATTACATACACGCACGCATACATAATGTACTTATGCCGAGCTACTTTCTCTTTCTAAAAATGTGCCTTGAGGATTTTTATCGTTAGGTTAGATTATGTAGCATATAATTTTAAAGTATGCACGATCTCAATTTAAATATCATTAAGTTTCTTATATTCCCGCTTTATTAATAGTAAGTAATTTCAATTTTATTTGCATAAAGTTTCAATAAAACTACCTTTGCTTGATTTGAATATTATTTTAGCTTTTTATGAATTTTAATCAATGTTTAAATTTTTCTATATTTTATTAAAAGTTATATTTATATAAAATCATCTTATCCATTTTACGATGTAAAATTATTTACAATATTTTTGTATATTTCTACTGAACTAGTTGTTTTTTGTTTTAAAGTACCTATGCTATGTATGTCCATCCGTCCTTTAAAATTATAATAACGTTATAAGGTAGTAACGCAAACTAATATTGACAAGCCCTAAGTAAGTTAAAAAACAAAGCATAAGGTATGTACAAGTTCTCCAAGAACTCTTACAAACAAATGACTCAAAGTAACGTACCGTGTTTGTTAGATAAGTTAAAGCAATTATTTAGCCTTAATAACTACACTTATTTTGTAAAAAGAAAATAAAGAATAGTATTTTATCTTTTAATCGTTTTATTTTTCTTACATCGTCTTCGGTATCCCCGATTACCAATTTATTAAGTGGATACCGATAGGACTTTTGTTTGTACACATCACATGTCAATAAATGTAACTAAAAAATGCCTAATAAAATAAATTTAATAATTAAGGGTCCATATCAAGTTGAATACCGATAACTGGTCGTCATCGTTAAGTTCCTACACTCGTCAGCATAAAATAAATTTAAATAAGCAACATCGGGCGCGGGGCGTTGCGTCATGAGAACTTTTTGATATTATGCATATTATTATATCATTTTCTAAGGAATCTTTTGCGAAAAAGTTATTAACGATGGTACGGAATCATCTGTGCGCGACTGACATGCACTTGACTGATATATTTTTTTAACACGTTAACTGTCCAGTGACTCGAAACGGAGTCACATATAGACCAAGTTCGTAAGTCCATGACTCTGACTGGAATCATAATACGTGGGTCGACTGAATGTTATTTATTTCACTGGACGTATGATTAGATAACTAGGCAACATAGTATTCAAAAGAGCCTTCGTAAAATGTTGCCAGTTTTCATTATATGGTTATAATAAAACAAATTATAATTATAAGGACACCTGGTAGTTTTATTATATATTTTTATTCATTTGGGGCACCACGTTACTACTTGAAAAGCCCTTGCACCCGCAAATTTTGAAGTTTTCCCCTATGAAATGAGCTTGTTATAGCATTCTTTGCCGCGTAGGTTCTCTTTCCATTTTCTCGAAGGCATGTTTGTGTTCGTGTTGTAGTAGACGTTCAAGAGACTGTCGGTGTTCTCGTACCTCTAGCAGCTTTATTATTATTATTTCATGTGCCGATAACACGGAAAGCTTTTTTTTGTCAAAACAAAGTCACACGGTTCATGTTTGGACGTCCAAAACTCCGTGCGGAGTCATATTTTTTTTGGGATATTCCTGTAAAACTTTTTATTTTCAGGCCAAATTAGCATAATTTTATATTCTTAGATCCTTTTTATTTATTTTATTTTTATTTTATTTATTTTATTTAATTATTAACTAGCACGATTACTTATATTACAACCAATTACACTAGTTAATTACAATACCTATACATATATTAGAACAAATGAAACATACAAAAATAAGAAAAAATTATACATAAAATTACACAATAAGAAAAACGAATAATAATTGATTATTTATAAAAATTCCAGGCATATTAAATTGTATAAAAACATTATGCATTTTAAAACTAAAAATAAATTAAACAAACAAACTCAAAATATTACTCCTATCATTCATCTCTCTCGCAAAACCTCAGGCACACCAACATAATATCCTTCCATTCGTCCGCAAATATATCACAGTCCGGGTTCTGTTCAAGAAGTCTGTTGAGGGCGGTGAGTGTGCGAGGCAGTGGAGAGTTTGCGCGAGCCACGGTTCTGCAGAAAGGCTCTGAAAAAAGCCTAATATTTCTGTGGCGAAGGTAATTATCGGGTAGGTTAAGACGAAAGAGAAGGTTGTGCAGACCTGGGGCATCGATCATACCGCGGAGTATCTTGCACAAAGTTGCCGTCTGATCGTACGCCCTCCTGGTTTGTAGGGAGTTGTACCCGAGACATCCCTGGAGAAACTTGGTTGGGTACATGAATGGGTAGTACCCAAAAAGTCGCTTATACAAAAACCTTAGGAACGCCTTTTGAACTTTCTCCAGTGACAGAGCGTACGTACTTTCATGGGGGTTCCATACGCAACAGCTTGACTCCAGCTTGCTCCGTACAAGAGCCCCGAACAACAGCCGCACCACACTGTCACTGCGAAAGTCCCGGGCGTTTCTCAGGACAAAGCCAAGTCTCTGGTAAGACTGCTTGGCGACTGTGGTGATGTGGTCGTGAAAAGTGAGCTTTCGGTCAAAAGTTACTCCCAAATCCTTAATTAGCGTAACTCTAGGAATCACGTTACCGCGGATAGTATAATCGAAGGATACCGGATTTTTCTTTCGACCGAAACTCACCACGGAGCATTTGGAGGGATTAAACTCCATCTTGTTATCTAGGCTCCATCGACAGACCGCGTTGACATCACCTTGAAGCACCACACAGTCTGCCACAGAGTGTATGACAGTGTAGAGCTTTAGATCATCCGCGTATAATAGGCACTCCGCGTGCTCTACAATAGCTGGTAGATCATTTACCATTAAAATAATTTTGTTAATAATTTTGTTTAGATTATAACGAAATTTCAGTTGGACGTAATCCAACTTACTTTTGTACAAATTTACTTTTGTTCTGGGACAGTTAACGTGTTAATACAACTGTGTCCGATTCCAACATTTCAGTCATTCAACCAATTGGAGGCTTGTTGGTGGGGGTGATTGTGATTTCATTAATTTCGTTCGATTTTTGTTCGACGAGACGCGTTTTGTTTTTGTTGTGTTTGATTTGATTGCGTTGAGTTCGATGGAATTTAAATAAATTTTGGCGTACTGTATGTAGTCCATGGAAAACGGCTGCTTAACTCCAGACGGCTGTGTTAATTTCAATGATATAATATATTGTTTGTTTGAAGTCCAAGGCTACAAGCGCGTTGCGCTGAAAAAACGTGAATTTACCTGATTGCTGTGATAAATTCTAACAATGGATACTAATGGATCCATCAATATTGATTCTGGAGTTGATTCCAACGAAAACGAGGATGAAATTATTGACGACAGTGAAGAAAGAGAGTTAGTAACTGACTCATGTTCGACGAAGGTTTTAGACTCATCCGATGAGCCTCTGGATCGATATCGCATTGTCTACTTCTTGTTTCTGCTGTTTGGAGTCACGTCGCTTGTACCTTACAATTTTCTGATCACTGCTAATGATGTAAGTAACTTATATTTACCTTGTTCTAAAAGCTTAAAGAGTCACCCACCATGACTCATAGTACTCTAAGATCAAGCTGGACTTTCTACCTAAGAAGGCCTACTACTAGGTAAACAAAAAAAAAGTTAAAGTAAAAAAGTATTTATTGCAGCAAAAGACATAGAAAATTACAATAGAAAAAGAAAAAGTAAGTACATAAACAATAGGTTTACTTTTTCATGCCATTGGAATGGCATGAAATTTCAAGGCCAGTTCTTTGCTCTATTTCAAAAAAGTCCGATATCATTGAGGTCCTATTGAATTCATTTGGTAGTTTAGTAGTTTAGGTAATGATTACATGGTTTTTCTTTCATGACAAAAGTACTGGATGTACAAATTCCGAGAGGTCCATCCAAACATCACAGCACCTCCACCTCGGAAGACTCAGTTCCAAGCTGAGTTCACATCATACCTCAATGTGGCGACTGCTGTACCTAACTTGTTGTTTCTCATCGCCAACTCCATGTATGGACATTTGTAAGTATCTACCAAGACTTTGTAATCATTTTCCTAACAAACAACTACCTACTATAGGTTGAAAGCAACTAACCCTCTTTCCTGTGGTAATTTATTTGTAGATCTGATTAATTTTTCAGTAGCTGCAACTTTGCATCCATTTCTCTAAGTTGAGAAGTAGCCTATAATTTCCTTAAATCCATAAAACTTTTGAAACTATCATGGTTATTAACACTAAGGTCATTTTAAATGGGTCATTTACCAAGATTAAATTTTTGAGTTTTCTAAGTTCCAGATTTAGTGATCAATGAGTCAATTTGTGTTCGAATAATAAAATGTAGGCAAATCCTTTATTGGTGTAAATATTATAATAGTTTGTTTCACTATGTTTTTCATTAAAAGCTGTTTTTGTGAATCACACTATACATACTATACTTGCCCAAAAGTTTGGATGTTTGTTACTTCTTCACACTAAAAATACTGAATGGATCATGATAACATTTCACAAAGATGTAGCTAGCCTGGAATCAAACATAATATAGCAATATACAATAATAAGCATGGGATAGAAATAACTAGATTGTTTGTAAACACAAAACGCGTGCAAAGCTGCGGGCAGAAACTAATAAATAGTGAAGTGATTAGTTTAGCAGAATAGGTAGAGTATGTATTTATATAAGTAGGTAAATAATTAGTTTTATGAATTTATGTTTTTTTTAAAGTAGGAATGTATTTGTATTAATTATTTTATAAATTAATATAATGCACACAGATCCCCATGGACAATCCAATGATCCTATCCATCCACGGTTGTCTGGTAGAGATCGCTCTTGAGCGATAAGACCGCCAAATTGTCTCATATGTTATCATTTATTCTATCTTGTTTGTTTTATTATTAAGTGTGCAATAAAAGAAGGACCTATCTATCTAATAGGTGCCTTATTCTGTTAGTTTAGTGCATTATCTAGGTGTATTTAATATATTGGTGTTATTTTAAGTGCAATAAAGTGTCTATTCATTCATTCATTCATTCAATATCTAACAGCACACAGTAGTAATCCAAAATCTTTCTTTCAGGGTATCTGTCAAAAGCCGACTTCTTGGTGCCATGACAATAGTGACCCTGGCCCTGATACTGACCACTGCTCTCGTGCAAGTGAACAGCGATGAGTGGCAGAATGACTTCTTCATCATCACCATTGTGTCTGTTGTTGTTATGACAGGTAGGACAATTCAAATGTATGATAATGTTAAAAGATCATCAAATGCATGCTTGTACATTACAATATGAAAATGCTTTTTTTAATAAATAAATAATGCTGGAAAATTAACACAGCATCATATAGCCCAAGCTAAGCAGAGCTTGTGATATGACTAGATGACTGATATACATAATACAATACATTACATAGATATATATTTTTTGATATACATATAAAATTTACCAGAACACCCGGAACAAATATGTGCAGATCATACAAACATTTGTCCCAAGCCGTGAATAGAACCCGCAACCTTCTGCGTCGGAGGCAGACCTTCGCCCGCCGCGCCACAGAGGTCGTCAAATAATGCTATCTTCTTCTGACCTTGATCTGAATATACTTTTTTTACTTTACATGATGAGTAATATTAGAACACCTAATGAATGACGGTAAAGAGATTTATTTAGTAATCTTCAGATAAAATACAAAGCACTTTAATTATCTACTTTCCTCTAAGTGCCAAAAACAAATGAACATTGGGGTAACAAATAAATGACGTGTTCTTAATGATACTCGTAACTTATCTTTTCGTAATTGCCTACGACATTTGAGACTAGCATTTGGAGACGGCTACGCATATTTTTTTAGACCGACGCGACAGTAAAGGGAGGATGGGTCTATGTTCGACTGTAACTATGTCTACAAAACATACATGAGTATGTTCATCGATTTCGCTGTTTTAGGTATGGCCCGATTTAGAAAATCCTTTCGCTACTTTTAGAGAATGGTCCCGAGGTAGTCCCATACAAAATATTCCCGATGGAATATTTATATATTAATATTTATTTTATGTTATGTATGTAGTATAACATACAACATAACATAGAAATATTTATTAACATCAAATTAGGTTATTAGATAGGTAATATTATCATTAAATAATATGAGCATATGTTATATTGTGGCCTAGAGAACTGATATATAGTTATTGCTGGGCTACCTACTGGTGTACCGATGGATCTCGCATTAGGCCGAGCCTGTGTCGTGAACTCGTGAGATCCAAGCGACTGGTTTGACCTGTAAATGTATCTCCATAAATAAAAGTCTTAATTCACAAAGAAAGTTACAATGAAATAAAAGCAACAAATCACAACTAGCATCTCTATGATGAATTCCCTTCTTAATTCCATAGATAGATGAAGGTCTTGCTTATGCTTATGCAGTCTGTTGATTGGCGATTTCAAAGCTATGAGATTGCGCAGCTGGCACGCGGCGACAACGCAGCTGGCACGCGGCGACAACGCAGCGGGCACGCCCGCGCCGCGTCGCTTGCGATCTGCGTTCTAAACACTAATGCTTTGAAATCGCTTGCGAATTGCCAGTGTGATAAGGCTAAGCTAATTAGAAAGATATTGACAAAAATGATATTGATGATATGGTCAGCAATTTTTATATGATGATGATACTGTCAAAAAATTTGTAAACTAAGATCCAGCTACTGTGAGTCACATCACACTCTTAATGATAATGATCACGTTTGATCATCATCATCATCATCATCATCAGCCTATAGCAGTCCACTGCTGGACATAGGCCTCCCCCAATGAGCGCCATAGCGCCCTGTCTTCAGCTTGCCGCATCCAGCATCTACCTGCAGTCTTTCGCAGGTCGTCATCCCACCTGGTCGGAGGGCGTCCTACACTACGTTTGCCGAGTCGTGGTCTCCACTCAAGAACACGTTTGCCCCATCGGCCGTCGGTTCTTCGCGAGATATGGCCGGCCCACTGCCACTTCAGCTTGCTAGTTCTTTGAGCTATGTCGATAACCTTTGTTCTCTGTCGGATGTATTCGTTACGAATCCTATCCTTTAGAGAAACTCCGAGCATATCTCTTTCCATAGCTCGCTGAGCGACTTTGAACTGGTGGACCAGCCCTATCGTGAGTGTCCACGTCTCAGCTCCGTAGGTCATAACGGGTAGGACGCACTGATTGAAAACTTTCGTTTTCAAGCATTGCGGTATGGATGACGTGAAGACTTGACGTAGTTTCCCAAATGCTGCCCAGCCCAGCTGGATCCTCCGTTTGGCCTCCTTCTCGAAACTGTTTTTACCCAACTGCAGAATCTGCCCAAGGTAAGTGTACTCGGAAACAGTTTCGAGAAGGTGACCATGTACGACCACCGGCCTTGGATCAATGTGACCATTGATCATGACTTTGGTTTTATCCAAATTCATGCCAAGACCGATACATCGGGAGGCTGAACACACGTTTGATATTGACGTTATTGTCAGCAATTTTTATATGATGATATTGTAAGCAATTTTTGAAACTAAGATCTAGGTACTGTGAGTCACATCACACTCTTAATGATAATGATCACGTTTGATTTGCCTCTTTGTCCTTGCATTAGTCAGAGTGACCTATATGGCAGTAAACAAGCAGAGGTCAAATGTTATCGACTTATCGTTATTCTAATTATGTTTATTGCAATAGAAATGCATCTATGTAAGCGCACATGTACACTTCAACTACTTTGATATGCCTAGAATCTCAGATCCTGTGCATATCATCAGTGTAAGGTGACTCAAAGTACTTTTTTTTTGGCGATGGCCTCCCATTTCCTTCCAAGTTTTTTGTCATCCAATCAGGACCAGCTCTCTTTGTAAAGATGTCTTTACGTCTCCGGTCGACCAAGGTGTTTTTGGCCCAACGGAGAGTAGCACAGAGTATTTAAAGTAATTCTAAAGGCCTCATAATATATCTAAATCCTAAAATAATTTTTACATATTTCCAGCCGCCAGCGCAGTCTTCATAGGAGGCCTGGTTGGCATCGCAAGTCGGTTCCCGCAAGAGTACATGTCATCTGTGGTCAGTGGCCAATCCCTCGGAGGCATCATAGCAGCGGTCGCTCAAATAATATCCCTGGCCTTCAAGATATCGCCGCAGCACAGCGCACTGATCTACTTCATCATCGCTGATGTCATGGTGTTCAGCTCGCTAGTGTCGTTTGTACTACTACACAGGATGGAATTTTTCAATTATTATATGCTTAAAGGTAAATATTTCTGAAATCGGTTATTGTATGTTTAAACTTATGCGATCTGAACACATTATTATCACTATTACAACGGGCATTTATCGCGTTTATTTAGGTACCTATTTTTCCCGACGTTTCAAGAGTTTTACTACACACTGTCGTGGTCACGGGATGACTCTATAAACGCGATAAATACCCGTTGCATTAGTGCTTAATACAGGGATATATTTAGTTTAGGTAGTAAACCTTTGAAAGCAATAGGGTGGTGCTCTTTGAAAAGGTAATCGGTGGCTTATATTTTAAGTGACGTTTTTGTCAGAATTTTCTACCCATTATGTGTAAGCGGTTTGCTGTTTATTCTCCGATTATCTTGCGGAGAACACATCCCTAAGGGCATGTACACACACGTTTTTTTTGTCGCCGTAAAATCTATGGTCGTCAGTCATATCCATAAATACTGACTACCGTGCCTCACGGCGAATTAACCGCACGTTTTTACGTTTTTACAAAAAACGTGTGTGCACTAGAGCCCTAAGAATGTTTTTCCACTAGAACTTAGGTGTGTAGCTGAACAGTGGATGTGTCATAATCAGATTTCATAGCTAGATGATCATAGGTTGATTTTGATATATTCCACTTAGCGAGCTTAGCTCTGGTGGAAAAATAGCATCATGCTAATGTCTGGTCAACAGCGATTTTAAATATTCAATTTTAAAACAAGAACTAAAACTAAAGATAAGAATCGAACAAAAAAGCTCAATAAAAACTAAGGACAAGACAAGTCTTAAGTGACTCAAATCAAGACGACAAGCTTTTTTGCAATGTTAATCAATTGCGGGCGTGGTAAAATAAGAAGTGATCTGCAAGGGCATTCTGCTCTTAAATAGGACATACCTAGATAATGTCAAATATTGTTATTATGCATACGTAAGGATCTTTTACTTACAGTCTTAATTTGTCAAGAAAGGGTACGTTGTTCGTAAGGGCCTAAAGGCTGGTTTTACCACCTCCATTGTGTAAAAACACCCACCAAAAGAAA
The DNA here is from genome assembly GCA_947044415.1 of Eupithecia dodoneata. Classification (NCBI taxonomy): domain Eukaryota; kingdom Metazoa; phylum Arthropoda; class Insecta; order Lepidoptera; family Geometridae; genus Eupithecia; species Eupithecia dodoneata. The sequence goes on along the minus strand of OX345664.1, from coordinate 11,257,145 downwards.
ATCAAACTAACATTATATACGTTTAGATGGATGGTAGGATGTCAACTTCTTATTTAAAATATGACTAGTCTGCCCACGGCTTCGCCCACTATGATTCTATGGCAATGGTTTAGGTTATTTATATACCCCGAGAACATGGGGATAAAAAGTAGGCTAAAAATCATGTTTTAACTTCAGGCCTACAGCTTGCATTCAAAGTTTCAGCACGATCAGTTCAGTAGTTTTGGCGTGAAGAAGTCACAAACATAGATCCATCTAAACATCTACTATCGCATTTATAATTATAGTGTGATATGTACTTTAATTTTTTTTTACTTAAACAACCTAAACTAAAATAAAATATAAAGTATGAATGAATGAAATCTCAGAAGACCAGCGCTATGGTATGATCTGCTCTACCACAGCACATGCTGAGTGGAGACCGATTTAAGTTAATTTCTACGAGTATGTACCATAAGTACGTCTGTTCTAGCAAAATAAACATATTTTTAATTTTTTTTTACTTTTATTAAATTCCTCAGGCTCCGGAACAGCAGTAAACCGTAACCGAGACGCCTCGATGTCGGCGATCATGAAGAAGACCTGGGTGTACGCGTTCAGCATCTTCGCTGTGTTCGCCATCAGCATGGCCGTCTATCCGTCCGTCACTGTGCTGGTCGAGTCGCATCCTATTACTACGGGCACTGACTGGAATAGTAAGTTACAACTAATATTAAAATACTTAATTTATATTGTTTAGATAGATGGAGTCTTTATTACCCTACGGAGCTGAGACGTGGACACTCACGGTAGGGCTGATCCACCAGTCGAGGTCGCTCAGCGAGCTATGGAAAGAGCTATGCTTGGGGTCTCTCTGAAGGATAAGATTCGTAACGAAATCATCCAACAGAGAATGAAAGTTATCGACATAGCTCAAACAATTAATTTAGCAGGCTGAAGTGGCAGTGGGCCGGCCATATCTCGCAAAGAACCGACAACCGCTGGGGAAAAAGTGTTCTTAAGTGGAGACTGCGACTCTGCAAACGTAGTGTAGGACGCCCTCCGGCCAGTTGGGATGACGACCTGCGAAAGACTGCTGGCAGATGCTGGAGGCGGCAAACTAAAGACAGGGCGCTATGGCACTCATTAGGGTAGGCCTATGTCCAGCAGTGGACTATTATAGGTTCATAATGATGATGATAACGTTTTGTGTGACAAATAATAATACCCCGGGAATATTTTTTTTCCATCCATCTCGGGATCTATAAGAATATAAATATTAAGAATTCTCAAAATCAGTCCATAATGGACGACTGTCTTGCAAAATACCTATAATAATAATTGACGGAGAAATCGACAAACATTCATAGAAAAACATACATACAGCCGAACATAGAACCTCTTTTTGCGAAGTCGTTTTATAAAAAAATCATGCTGTAAAACGCTCATTATAAATTCCAACATTTCTAATTATACGTATTTTCGTACCATTATTCCTAGTAAATATACTATCTATGATTACGACGAAGTAATTTTATTACTAATTAGCTTGTTCTAGAAACCTAATTGATGTCATATCATTGAGATTTCATTCGTACGATCTTTGTCTTGAGCTCGACCGTGCATTCACCTCTGATATTTAATCGATGTGAATATAACTTATAACCAGTTTTCTAAATATGGTTAGGTACTGATGGAAAGAGATGTAAAAACGTGTTCTTGAGTGAAGACCGCGACTCGGAAAACGTAGTTCAGACAGTCAGATGATACATACTCGTAGTATACTTTATTATACATAGGCGAGCATAATGCTAGATAGCATTCTCTATCTGCTAACCGTTGGGTAGTGTGGACAACAATTTAGTAGGTAGTGCTAGATTACAGAACTTACACAGCTAATGAAATAATAACACTCGAGAGATGCCCTAAAATAAAAACACTCCATGATGCCCGTTATATGTAGCCCTCGCCTTTAGATTAAGGGCCTATTTCACCACCCTCAAGTAAAGTGTCGAGTAGGCTAACCACCAGATAAAGTCACCCGTAACTCCATGTGCCAATTTCACGACGTTCGAGTAGCACTAATCATATGATTAACTGACGAGTAACTTACTCGTCACTACATCTGCCAATTAGCGAGCTTACTTTACAGTTAAAAGTTGTCTTTTGTTATTTTGTGTCGTAACTTATCAGATAACCAACGATTATTTTAAATTTATTAATAAAAATGGATTTATTTGACTTGATTGATCATCAATTGGATGAATTAGAACATTCTACGACGCAACGAGTACCTAGGATTCGTGTATTTAAATTCCGTGTTGATTATTTTACGGACCTAGATGAAACTGATTTTTTTGCTAGATTTCGCCTATCGAAACATGCAGTAAACCAAGTGCTTAACTTAATAAAACATAAAATAATCCCTAAATCGCAAAGGTGAGTGGTTATTTGTCATTATATTAATAAAATAACCTATCAAATCTATACTGAACTTCTGAACAATAGCTAGCCATTCCTATGTTTAATCCCTTCTTCACCCTAAAGTCGATTTATGTTACACCAGTAACTAATAAAGATTCTTATTTCAGAAATCAAGCAGTTTCAACAAAAACAAGTCTACTACTAACGCTTAGGTATCTTGCAACTGGATCCTACTTGAGAAGTGCGGCTGATTTTTGTGGTGTCAGTCCACCAACAGCAAGCCGCATTGTTAAGAAAGTAACTGCAGCTATTGCTCAACTACGACCGGGTATAATAAAGTTCCCTGACGACTTAAGTACACTACAAGATGGTTTTTATGAAATCGCAAGATTCCCAAGGGTAATAGGAGCACTAGATTGTACCCATGTTACAATAAAGTCACCCGGTATGTTTTATTTTTTAACATAATAATAATTTGACCTTGGACCTACCTACCTAGTACAAGATTTAAATGTAGATAATATTTTTTATTTCAGGAGGCGATTCAGCTGAAAATTATAGAAACAGAAAGGGAAATTTTTCAATTAATGTACAGGTGGTTTGTGACAGCCAATTAAAATGCTTGGATATTGTAGCAAGATGGCCAGGGTCTGTCCATGATCAGACAATTTTTAATAATTCATTTTTAAAACAAAGATTTGAAAGTGGATTTTTTAGAGATGGCTTACTTCTTGGTGATAGTGGATATGAATTAAAGCAATATCTCTTGACACCCTTTCTGAACCCATCATCTCCTGCAGAAAACTTATACAATGAATCACACATACGAACAAGAAATACGGTTGAAAGATGTTTTGGTGTGTGCAAAAATAGGTTTCCTGTCCTTAGACGACAGGTAACATTAAAATTAGCTCGTGTACAAGCTATAATAGTTGCCTGCTTTGTATTACATAATATTGCAATCAATGTAAATGAAAGAAACTTTGAGGAAAATTATGATGACCCATTTACGGATACACAGACTCATGAAGAAATTGCAGCACAGGGCCCTGGACTGAATGATGCTAGGAATAGACTGGTGCGAGAATATTTTTTACCATTACTTAATAATAATAGACAATAAATAAAACAAACATTATTCATTTAAAATTATTTTCTAATTTTAATTTATATTCTTCTTCCTTCCATTTGCGCTCCTTTTCTTTGAACTCCGACTCCTTCTTTCGTTCATTTTCCTCAAACTCCCACACCTTTTTCTTTTCAGCAATTTCAGCATTTAAGAATTCTTTTTGTAGTTGTACTAATTCCAACTTAGCCTGAGTCAGCTCATCAAAGAGTGTCTTTTTCGGCACATTCGCTGTAAAGAAAACAATAGTGAAGATAAGTTGAGAAAGGAATTGAACATTATTGTATAACTTCTTAATGCTATTATAATGACTAACCAATCAGTGCAGGATGTTTCTTCGATTTTAAATTCCTTCTACTAGTGACATCCCATTTTTTATTTGAGCTAGTTGGAGTTGTGCCGCATTTCCCTCTTGGGGTTTCATGCAAATATTTGTCTAGAACAAAAAATTATTACATAATATTAATTTATGTACTTTATGGATTTTAGAACTTTTATGGAAAAATTATGAGTACATACCATTCACAATATCTACATCTGTCTCTGCACTAGTAGTGGGCGGCACTGGTTCACAGTCATTTGTCACTAGTAGTAAAATTTCTATAACAAAAGACAGTAGGTATTACTTAATTAGCAAGCAAGTTAGGAAGGAATCATCATCATCAACCCTTGTCAACCCAAAGCTGGGCATCAATGTTTATGCCATTCGCCTTGGAGGCGAGCTTAAAGAGGGATAAATATGATTTAACTTTGACTATGCAACACAGCAGGTACATTATTAATCCTTTTGATATTATTTAAAGATAGGTCCATGATGGGTAATATTATAGAAACTTACGGTTTTGATTAGCCTCGTTTTTTACAACCTCAGCTGGGTCTAACAGTGGAATTTCCATAAACTCTTCCATTGTCGGAACATCAATGCAGTCTGTAACAAACCATATTTAAAACTTATGCAACAATTATCAACAATCTATCAAATATATTTATAGTGTGGTGCTTGTGGCTTAAATAGTGCGAGTACCTTTTACAATCATTAAACTTACCTTGATTTTCTTGAGTTTGTGGTAGTATATCGGAGTCGTAAATACTTTCCAAACCATCGGTGCTTAAATTTATCATTGCTTTGATTTGCTCTTCCACATTATCTAGTAGAGGTGCTGTGTTTTTACCACCTCCGGTACGGTAAAGTTCCGAGCGTATTGCAGCCGACTTTTTTCTAACCGTACGTTTCAGGCCCTCATACTTGACCTTTAATGTTTTGGTAGATCTGAATGTGCCTCCAGATCGAGCATTGTATTCTTTTTCAATGCTTTCCCAAGCAGCCTCTTTCTGTTTCCACGTCGAAGCATCGCTTTGTTTATTTTCAAGCACATCTTGGTATTTCTGCACAAGGGTTACCAAAATGTCCCTCTCACTTATAGAAAAGTTTGCACTTCTATCTCTTTTAACTTTATCCATGTTATAAAATAAAGAAACATACTACACACGCTTTCCAAAAACCCAAACAAAACACCACACCACAAGTCCACAAACAAATGACAAGACAAGACATTTGACAACTATGCCAATGACGTTTGACGTTTATCGAACGATGATTGAACGAATGTAACGTATGATTTTTTACGTCATTCACTTAACCAGTAAGTTGTTACTCGAAGCTCGATTTTTGTTTGTGAAATTGACAAAAGATACTCGTAACTTTTACTTGCCAATTAACGTTAATTAAGAAGTAACTAATCAACACTTTACTTGGAGATGGTGAACGAGGCCCTAACTCTCTCAAAGGGCCTCTGGGCTTCGACCCCACGCAAACCCTCCAAAGGAACGGGTCACTTTATAACCCGAGATCAAGGAAATATGTAGGTACAAAAACAGTTTGTGTGTTTACGATTAACATAAATACACTTATAAACAACGATCAGGGGATGACGACCTGCGAAAGACTGTAGGCAGGCGCTGTATGCGGTAAGCTGAACGCGCTATGGCAATAGGGTAGGTAGGCCTATATCCAGCTGTGGTCTAATAAAAGTTTTTGTTGATGACGAATGTTAAGAGGTATTTTCCACGCAGTGGAGCTCATAGTCGCGTCTCTCTTATCAGTACCTGTTAGTGGTCGCTCTTGTAAACTTTGTACCTTGTGCCCTTTCTGTGAATAAGCGTAATTTGATGTTTTATTAAAAAAATCTAAAGCCTTCAAATTCCTGAATATTAAAATAAAGAAAATCCATTTAAATACATAATAGGTAACTGAAATGAGGGAATAGAGAGTGCTTCTGTGTTTGTATTTGTACACACATTCGGGCACTGCACTTGGCACCCAGGCACTTGGGTACCTGGGCTAGTCTCTTGAGACTGGCCGCCGCCGTGGCCGAAAATGCGGCTAGGTAACAGAAAAATTTATGTGTAAATTTTATATTTCAGATATATTCTTCGTGCCGGTGGTGAACTATTTGATCTTCAACTGTGGTGATTATTCAGGAAGACTTGCTGCGGGTTTCCTTTTGAGGGTAAGATGATGGTTTTGATGATAAACTTTAGTCATGCCTCCCGTTGAGGCAGGGCCAAATGCGCTATTTTTTTAAGTAGTGAGTTGTAAAATGCTTCAGGTCAACAGAAATTTACAACTGTCCAGGCCTACTTGTAGCTCAGGGGTCGAATTCTACTAACCAACCGCTTTGCTATGACAATAGTATCGTCGCAAAATCTTCTATCATCATCAGCCTTTATTAGTCCACAGCTGGACATAGGCCTCCCCCAATAAGCGCCATAGCGCCCTGTCTTCAGCTTGACGCATTTAAATCTTCTATACATGTTAGAAAATCTAACTAGATAATGCGTGCAGTGCTATATGCACGGAGAGATTGATATAATGCTTTCAAACTTTGACACACGCGTCACATCTGTGATTTCATTGATCAAAAGTAAAATGTCAAAATGTGCCATACAGAGACAATACCATTGTTATGGTAAAGCGATTAATTTAGTGGAATTAGGCCCCAGGACTTTAGTATGAATGTGACTCTAAACTTACTCTTGTTTGTCCTAACCTAAAAAAGTAAAGTAAGCAATGATTTGATTTGTCACTGGGTCAATAGGTACTAGCGCCGGAGTGTCATAATCATTAAGGTCATGTGTAGAGAGTGGCACAAAAAATTTAAGCCCTATATGTGAAGTCAGACTGATGATTAGTAGTCCCTAAGAGGGGGGAAACAGAGAGGCGTGGAAAGGGCCTTTGCAAAAATTTAAAAATCAGAATCCTTTAGGAGCACCTTATTGGGTTTAAATTCTATTTATATACAATTTTCGATTCTATGTTTATTAGGCTCAGGAAACGTTATACCTATTTCGTGTCCGTCTTCTAACTTTTCCTGCACCAAATAGTTATCTATCTGTTAGTACTTAAGGTACTTACCTACTAAGTACCAAATGATAACACGGGCATTATTTACAATGATGAGACACAGAACACGTGCAATAGTACCTTTGATAATTACCTACATTGTGAACTGATAGTGTAATGTTCAGCTTCTTTATTTTATAAGAGTCGTTTTTTTCTCAAGGTGTTCTATAACTGCGGCCATGATAGGCATTGTCATTGCCACATAACAGTAAAAAAAAAAAAAAATGCTTGACAATTCCCGCAGCATTATCTAACCTCGAGCTAGCAGAGCTTGTGTTATGGGTGCTTGATGACTAGGATGACTGACATAGGTACTACTTATAAAAATGATTTTCATTAATAAAATATTACATTGCACTTTGATGCTCGGAATATATTACATAGATATATATTTTAATGATATCTCTACATAGAAAACGACCAGAACACCCAGAAACAAATATCTGCCAATCGTACAAACATTTGTTATGAGGCCGGAATCGAACCCCCAACCTTGTCCGTCGCAGGCGGGCTTTCGTCCAAAGGCTATAGTGGACCATTTTTAATATAGAAATTTTAACCTGTGTTTTTGTGTATCGGAGAAACAAATATATAAAATATGACATTTGACTTTGATCCAATGTATATTTTATTTATTTTTTATCTTTCCAGCCCACAAACCAATGGATAATAGCCGGAGCCAGCATCCTGCGCGTCATCGGCGTCCCAATGCTGATGCTGTGCAACGCGCAGCCTCGGAAGCATCTGCCGATCTGGTTCCCGTGGGACTACGAGTATATCATGATCATGATTGTCTTCGCGTTCACCAACGGATACCTCACTAATCTGTGTATGGTGCATGCTACGAGGTAAGCGTACCATGTTTTAGATACCAAAGGAGATTGTGCTTCGGCTGCGCACGCGATTAAAGGGTTCCGTACCCAAAAGGTAAAACGGGACCCTATTACTAAGACTCTGCTGTCCTTCCGTCTGTCACCAGGCTGTAGAAATTCATGAGAATGAAACGTGATAGTTGGACAGTTGACATTTTTTTCAGATGATGTTTTCTGTTGCCGCTATGACAACAAATACTGAAAAACAGAATAAAATAAATATTTAAGGGGGGTTCCCCTACAGAAAACGTGATTTTTTTGCCGTTTTTATAAAAATGGTACAAAAACCGTGCGTGGGTCGACTCACAGATGGCCGGTTTTTCATGGAATTTTTTAAAGCATTTTCCGAAATATATCCTGCAGTAAAAGACCGAGAAGCAAGCAACCTTGCGACGCTGCGTTTTTACTATGTTCGATGAAAGCCTCGATTTCAAATTAAAAATATGTGTTCATAATAGCGTTTGTTTGCTTCCAGGGTTGTAGAAATGCACGAGCGTGAGAAGGCCTCATCAGTTATAGCAACATGGCTGAGCATCGGCCTCACGGTGGGCGCGGCCGTTGGAATGTTGATGGTCCGAGTTTTATAAATGACACTATTTCGACGCCTGCCTGTTTGTACGAAAGGTTTATCATCTTTCACATTGATATTGTTTATTTCGCTATCCGCATTTGGACTCTATAATCGTTCCTATACGCGTGTATCTTTATTACGCTCAGAAATACAATTAGATGGAGTGATACGATAACACATGCAACCACTCACATTATCATGTGTTTAGTATGGGCTGAGCGCATTATCTTGCGAAAACTTCTATCGTTTCGACCCTTTCCTATTTATTTAGCAACTTGCAGCGCCCCTACCGGGTCGAGAGGAACTGAGAACCAATGACGCACATAACCTTCTAGAAGCGCCGCTTTTCAATGCGTTGTACAGACTGTATTAAAACGCGGTGCGGGCCCTTTGCTGCGGTCTCGGAGGGGCGCAAAATGGTGGCAAAGTGTAGAAATTTACTCTGTACGAAGCAAGATAGAACACCAATACTTTATACATGGCTGCAACTAGATCCTAAATCTATGTTTATTTTAAGTGTTTTTTTGATCTTATCAGAGGTTTTACTGGATATTGTGACTAAGTATTTTACAACATAACATTGGCCAACATTAACTAGATACACACACCAGTAAGTTCCTTTGGTTATGGAGATTACGGATTCTAGTAGGGAATTTTAGATAAAGAAACATTCGTACGAATAGGCAGACCTGAAATCATGCGTAGAGTAATAGAGTAATGATAATTAATTAATAATATAAAGGCGAAAACTGACCGGTGTTACGGGGCGTAATGTAACGTGTTACATAGCGAGCGTTCGTGCAGTCAGTAAGAGGAAAGAAGGCGATCGCAACGAAGACACAAACGAGACAGATTTTTTCCACACGGCGTAACATATTATACTCGCTGAGAAGAGAGGTGCATTACGCCATGTAACCGGTCAGTAACCGCCTTAAGGTATCAAGCATAATCAGCATTCAACAATTGTGATAGTCAAGCATATTGTGTAGCTTAGCAAAAATTTAAAAAAAACCTATGAAAATTATTATAAATGTAGCTAGTGAAGTTGTAGCTAATCGCTTTTAGATTGTTTTGTTTTAAAACTATACTTTAGGCAAAGATATACTATACTAGTACTTAATGTTAAAATAGTAGGACGAGATATTAATAATAATAAACAACATAATTTACTATTTATGTTATTTAAATAAATAACCATACAAAGATATGTTACCATTCCGTCACAACCTGCCATTCTTATGTTATTTTAGTTCGGTGTCTACATAGCATTTAAGTGAATAGTGCTCATAACTTGTGTTAGTTTAAAGATCTCAAGAATTAAATTACATTTTAATATTTCTTTTAACATGTTTTAAGAACTTTATATATTTTTAGTATAACTTTGTACCTGATATTATGTTTACTGAAACTTGATAGGTATGAATTTCATTATGACTTTATTTGTAGAAATAATTTAATACAATTGCGATATTAATAAATATGTGATACAAACTTCTGTCTTTTTTATTTAAAATTTTTAAGCTAAGAATAAACTTTTGCCTGTAAAGTAGGTTGAGGGGAATATGCTTGGGAAGTGATTATTCATACACCTAATAAAAGATTAAATAACTTTTATAACTCAGTCCGTTTATTAAATTGTCATGTAAAATATATCCAGTCTGAATAATTCAAATATCTATACTATACACAATTGATTACAATTTAAAAGAAATGGTAGAATTAGTCTTACTTGTTGCATAGAAGTGCCGATTTAAGCAAATATTTGTACAATTAAATTTTATACATACTTTAACACTGACTGTATCCCATGTATAAAGATTTTTGCAAGTGAAAGTGTTGCTGCTTGACGTTGTAGCTGCATTTAAGCTACAACGCAAAATCAAGCAGCTATTTGAATATCCATTGACAAAGATTAACACAGCATAATCTATTTGCTAATAAACTAGCTACCTAAATACTGCAAGACTTTGTACTTTAAATGGGTACCTACCTACCATACAGATATTGTTACAGTCTCTGCATAGCGTCCACAATAACTAAAAATCGTCGTTTATTCAGAAGGCAAACGTTTGTCAACGGATCTCAACTTGTGAGTTGTGAGGCGTGCTTTGTAGTTTTTTTCCTCTAAGCTTTGTAGATCCGAGTATCATCTTGTTATGTGTGACGAGCCTAGTTCGGTTTGACAACAGCGAGACGATATCGTGACCTGCCTTTTTTGTATCGGATTTGCGTAGTTCCATATCCGTATCCGTATCTGAATCTGAATCTGCATGTCCCCAAATTATCGTTTTATCTTTAATATAATGTGGCACATATAATATTAAGCTGTGTTCACACCCTATTCCATACAGTCTAACTAATCAGGCACCTTTAAGTAATGACTAAAATTCTCATTCTTTTTCGCTGAAATAAAGCGTAAGTGGAGCTGAACAATTCACAAATTATTTTATACAGTTCGCATGGGATAGAAATAACTGTTTCCATAGAAAAAACGCGTGCTAAGTCGCGAGCAGAAACTAGTTTATACCGCGGTAGGTATTTTTTTTTACTTGGATGAATTCTGTTTGTCAAAAGCAGTTAATTTTGAGCTTGTTTACACTTCCATTTGAAATATCCCACATACACAAAATACAATATCATAATAACTAGAATATCTCATCAAAGCGTTTTCCGGCATCACCACAGGTGTATAAGTACATAACATACATTTGCAAAAATTATAAATCAACGGAATCCCAAAATAAAATATTTATATTAAACATTCCTTTTACAAAAATATAATAATCACACTAAAATTACATCCATCATAAACACCAAATTGACACTAAGTAAAGCAATATTAGCATCCGCCGATAACATTTATAAACGTTTGTAAGCAGAATCAAATATATAACTAACTATATTTACAACAGATAGTATTTACAAAACGGTTCTGATCTGAATAGGTTTCTTCCTCAAAGGTACCAGTTCTTGATGCTAGTTTATTTTTTGCCATGAGCTCGTTTAATGATTAGAGACGTCATCGTCACGTCAAATTTTTTGCAGCGCCTCTTGTGTGCTGACATGGAACTACGCAAATGCCATATAAAAATGAGACTTTTTGATACTATCGTCCAACCGTACTCATTATTCGGGTCACAAAATAGCAACCAACTTAAAGTTTACTTAAGACTGTCTGTTTTGAAAAAATAAAACAGTGAGCGTCATTATCAAGATACTGACTGAATTGTGCCAAACCAATGCAAGGCCATACTTAAAAGCCGCCACACACAGAAACCGAGGCCGGGCCGGAGGCGAAGGCGTGCGGGTTGTATCCAAAGAAAGTATATAAAAGACTACACATACATACATACACCGCCGGGCGGTGGCGGCGCGGCGCACGTAAATTTGTATGAAACAACCCGCACGCCTTCGCTTCCAGCCCGGCCACGGTTTCTGTGTATGGCGGCTTTAAGAGCAGTTGAGAGCTCAAAGATTTCGATAGTTCCTTGTAAACAAGGTAGAGGCGCTGTATTCAATACCATACAAAACAGTTTCGATGACTTCTTGAATCATCGACAAACCACATCGAGCACTTTGGACTTCATAGGTTCTTATCATAGTCAAAAGAAGTTGCAATTTAAAGCTTTCGGTGGCCCTTTTTATGGAGTTAAAGATAAACAATTATGACAAAACCCGATTAAACTCGCTAATAACGTCAATTCAGATGTTGCCATGTTTTAGTCTTCATGTCTAAAAATGTTGCCGTCTCATTCATAGCGATCGAAATAAAAAGGATGGCATCATTGATAGTGCTGGAAAATTAGTTGTAAGTTTTATTTACAAAGGGATGTTTACCATGATTTGATTTCAGAGTTTTCCAATATTTCTGCACAGTTTCATGCGACATGATCGTAGAATAACTGAAGATACTGCAAGTTAGTTTTTATTGGCAGACATACCGATCTACCCTCATTTGACTTATATAGATATTTCAGATTCGTAATCCATAAAAATATTACATTCATTGAGTCTAGTTTGGGTAACATCTAAATTGACAAATGAGGGTAGATCGGTATATCTGACAATCAAAACGAACTGTGCTGAAATATTGGAATACTCAAAAATTGTATCATGTTAAATATCCCTTATATGACTTCAATGTTAACCATGACAGTTTTAAAAGTTTTATCAAATAAGTTGACTCTAGTTTTGGTGACATCTAAATTGACATCAATATCTCGATAAATATAACAATGACTATCACCAAAGCCTACTGCCTAAAGCACCAAATACAGTCACAATCACTTCACTTCGTGTCAACTCGGCATAGCTAAGTAGAAGCGTAGACATCATCTGTTCCGATGCGTGACCGCCTCAGCGCCTTGCCGCGCGAAACGGAACATCCCGTTTGATATCGCGACCACGGGCGAGAAGAGTCGCAGTGGGTAGTCACTGGAAGAGGAAAAGAGTAAGGTAGAGTCAGTCATTGCATAGACTCAAATCTATACTAATATTCTTAATTATATAATAGTTAGCTTCTGCCCGATATTTCGCTTACGCATAATATACTTAACAATCGAGGAATACGCTAGGTAGTCTTTTGGCACAAAAACATAAACTAGCAAGTTTAAAATTGTTACCGTTTTTAATTTTCAACCAGCAACATTATTTCGCCAGTTTTGTTAAGGTTTAAATATATATGTCAGACCTTTTTATAGGGGTCAAGTAAGTGCCATTACAGATAAGTCGTGCCAAACCAACAATAACAAATGTGATAGTTTTTTCAACAATATAATGACGCAAATATGTTTGTTTGTAAGTGGGTGATCACTGGAACTGCTAAGACGATTTAATTTAACAAATATTGCACTAAAGTTTCGCTTTCAAAGGGCAGTTTCAATTTAGCCTTAAATTTAAAAAAGTTATACCGCTCGGTCTTTTAAATAGTCCTTGTAGAATACAAAGCCCGCCGCGCTACGGTGTATGATAATAATCTATATTCTATAGATTATCCCAAAGTCTTAATAGGCTATATTTTGTCCAGGTAAAGGTCTATATAGGCCTCATCAATTTTGATGTGGGCAACCCCAGATAGTACCGATTCTTATCTGTCCTACCTGACATTACATACATACAATATCCAAACACGGAAAATTCACATCAAACCACCGGGTTGTGTCGGTGTAGAATCCATTATCTTACCTCCCAATAACTGGCGTCGCTTCGTTCCCGCTCAAAATGAAGACAGGGAAGAATATTGAGAAGACACACCCACTGAAACAAAACAGATTCATCTTAGAATAAAATAACAAAGCGTTATCTTCCACGTTTCTATTTATGGTAAACTGAGCACTGAGTTTGGTTTTTCCATCTTCTCTCGCTATAACAGTAAACTTATTTGTTTGATTGTTTCCGTTTTTGTTTTTTTTTTATTATTTTGAATTAATTGGGCTTTCAATTCCAACTTTTGAATCAATTTTCTTTTTGTATAATTTCTTTTTAAATTTAAATGAGGGCTTTGATTATTTTTATAAATAAGTAATAAATACAAATTATTTTGTTTCATAAAGTGTTTTAAACATTTTTATCTGAGCACTTACTGTTTATAAACTTTTGTTTACTTAAAAGTTTATTGAAATCACTTAACAAGTTTTGTTATTGGTGTTTTGCGTAGGTCAGTGTTAATTATTTATAGGTAGGTTTCTGGATAGGATGCGTTTCACTTTTTCCACTAGTGGACAAAAAATTTAAGTGAATAGTAAAATAATCTTCTTTAATAATAATTTATGGTATAAATTTGACTTATCTAAGTGCTTATTTTGTAAGCAAAAAGAAATAAACTTTTTTGAGTTTGAATTCTCAAAAGATGGTAAGGAAGGCCCTCTCCTCCACACACCAAAGCCGCAGCGCAGCGCACCTAAAGACATTAAGACTAATTACGCAGTTTATAACTAAATATTATTCAATAAAAAAGAGTGTTCAGATTGAACAAATCAAGAAAAAATTAATTAAGCAGCATTTATACATAGAAATGCGAAACGGCACTGTAAACCTAATTTATTTATCAAAATTCGTGATTTTATAGTCTATCAAGGCGTGGATTAAATATAAATTATCGTATCTCTCCAAAGTGAAGGTCGTTAGCCTTGTACTGGGAGTCTCGAGCACGCGACAAGCACGTGAATAAATACATTACGATGATTAGTATTTGCAGGGATTGTGACATTTATTTCCTTATCAATAGGTTCCAATTTAGAACAATGGGATATCAAACGAACTTTGAATGGTTGTTTGATTTATGTTTAAAACTTTAATTATGTTTGCAAAGGTTTAGGAAAAGTGATACAGGATTAATACCAAAGCGTCATCTACCTGGCAGTGCCAACCAGAAACAAAGTTGAAACCAATGGTTGGTGTGTTGTATAGGGGTTGGTGTATAGGTATCTACACTAGTCGAACTCGGTGTAGAATGTTTGCAAACTTACCATGACAAAACAACTAAACTCACGCGTCGAGTTCAGATATATATTTCTAAGAAATATAAATTGAAGCAAGGATCTCAAATCGACAATTAGTACTTAAATGTAAATGGCATAATTATAAAAAGACGCACGAACAGGGTGAATTTTAGGTTAAATATTGGTAGTTTCTTTACCAACACTTCACATCGAGTTTAACTAGTGTATAGATCAAACAATCAATAGTCTCATACAGTTACTTGCCTATTAAAGTTATTTATTTGGTACCGCGTACCTTTTGTTTTATTTTCCTTACGTTTGGTTAAGGGGCGACTGAATAATTTATATTTGAAATAGCATGTTTTTTTTATTATTTATTATAGTAAAAATCCCGTTTTTAATAACTAGTGTTAATAACCATGATAGTTTTAAAAGTTTTATGTATACCTAATTAATATGTTAGCAAACCAAGTTTAAAAACTTGAGTCACATTCAAAGGTTGCCTGGCAGAGATCGCTTTAAGCGATAAGGCCGCCCGTTGTACAGCACATTCTTGATTTGTCTTTTTCCTGTCCAGTGTGATCTGTTTTTTTATTTGGTGTGCAATAAAGAATAACTGTATTGAATTGTCACTCACCTCACAATATAAGACTGCGGAATTTGCGTTAACACAGCCAAAGGAAGACCAAATCCAAGGAAGTACGGCCAGTTGGACTCTATGAACGTTAGCCGCTTGTGAAGTTCCCACCCCATGTTGAACCATTTGTACTCAAATGAGTACAGCGAGTATAGAAGGCACATGTGGACTAGGCAGAGCAGCTCGCCTATGTAGGTTATGGGCAGCATGCTGACTAACATACTCTGAAAAATAAAATCTCTGTAAGTACATTTGCCTTGTCTTCAGCTTGCCGCATCCAGCATCTACCTACAGTCTTTCGCAGGTCGTCATCCCATCCTGGTCGGAGGGCGACCTACACTACGTTTACCGAGTCGTGGTCTCCACTCAAGAACTCATTTTCCCTAGCGGCCGTCGGTTCTTCGCGAGATATGGCCGGCCCACTGCCACTTCAGCTTGCTAATTTTTAGAGCTACGTCGATAACTTTGGTTCTCTATGACAGTTATTAGATATTAAAACGTCAACTTCTCAAACAATTTGTGTGCCATGCCTATATTACAGAATTTTCAGTCTAGTTTAGGCAACTGAGCCTACATTATAGTTTGAACTAGAATTTCATTATGTATTGGACTTACTTCTAAATATCAGACAAATCAATTATATTGTTTGTTACCTTTTTAGATTTAAATAGACCTTAACGAAATTTTGTAAGGTAAGTATCTCAGGACAGGCAAAGGTTTTTATCCCGGAAAAGTGCAAGCAAAGTGGCAGACAGAATCAAGTATTGTAATAAAATTAAATTTGCTACGTATAAATTCTCACCTGAACTAAAAATAATGCTTGTACCAATAAACTGAATAATGAGTCAGCTATTATTTTGCTGACACTGGACATGAACTGTGGTCTGCCTCTTCTATGTCTATACGCTGAGTCGGCTATATCCTGAAACATACATATCATTTATATAGATATGCTTAGCAAAGATAATCATGGGAATAGACTGGTCTCAAAAAAAGTGTGGGAATTATGGCATTACTCCCAAATCTTAGGAGCAATATTTAATTGTCAAGCTGTAGACAATTTAATTAACTGAATGTTCAATTTATTTATTTATTATGTGTCTTGTGTATAAGAAATACACAAGACACATAATAAATAAATAAATAATAAACAGTGACAGAAAATTATCACCATAAATAGAACTGTTGTAATGTAACATTATGTGTCATCAATTTGGTAGGTATTCAATTTTCTTCATTGATACAGTTATACTCCCGCCAAATTAGATGTGAAATGTTTATAAACAAACAATCTTTAGAAGTGTGTGATGAAAGATCTCAAATTGACAAGTAATGTTAAAAAAATACATGACAATAAATTGAAGTTTAGATTGTGTAGGTGTAGTGTGCAGTGATATTATATACATCAATATAAATATAAGTAGGGTCACCTACACAATCTAAACTTAAATTTATTGTCATGTATTTTTTTAACATTACTTGTCAATTTGAGATCTTTCATTTAATCTGAGACACGACGCCAAACGCGCGTTTTAGTTTTTATTTAATTTAATTTGTTTACAAAATTTTCACTTCGAATTTGGCTGGAGTATAGGCAGTCAAGCTGGTAAACATTAAAACCTGATTCTTGCTCTACATTAGTTATTCATCTCTTCAGATAGATTAATCCTTATTAAAAAAAAACTAATGTCTAAAACATATACATAGTAAAACTTCTGAAACTATTACGGTTATTAACACTAAAGTTATATAAAACATATTATATTAATTATTGTAATAAACAAGCTAGCATACCTGAAACCACAAGCTGTTCACCAGTTTGCTCAACAGAAACAGTGGCAGTACCCAAATCATCCTAAATGTCATGGACAAGAATGGCTGCATCCATGCCCAAACATTATGAGCCACCCCCGGGTTGTGGCCAAACACAATGGTAACTAAGTACTTCACTCCAGGCAACAAAGCATACTCAAACACAAGTATGCTCAGTAAAAATATAAAACCATTGAGTATGCATGATTGTAATACGCGAGTAAGTACTTTTGATTCCCTGTAAGGAAATGGTATGGTTCAATAACGTGGATAAGCATAATTAATAATAACAAAGAACAAGAGATTCTTTGTTAAGTTATTATCAGTAACTATTTTTATATAGGTTCAGACAGGTTACTGATTCTGATATTTATTACCCACCTAGTAGGAATCTACTAATATAATTGTTTTTAAGCTAAGGTGAACAAGAATATTAAATAAATATTCTAGTAATTCGTAAACTTACTGTTGTACACTGGGAGGCACTTGTTTTAACTTCGCTTTGGAACTATCATCAATTTTCGGCGAACGACTTAACGCACGTTCGTTGATTTCTTTATCTAAATACAGAAGGACAGTAACACCACGTAAACTATCTATGAAACCTTTAATCAGCGATACAGCAAAATTCTGAAAAGATTATTTAATAAAATACCTATAAACAATGAACAACAATAGCATTATATAGTATCATGTTATGTAACTTACTCGTATGCTCTCCATGATATTGATGTGGTTTGAAAGAACTTGAGAAATAAATTATTACATTATTTTAAAGAAAAGATCTAAGAATACTATTTTTACGTAAAATTGTACAACAAAACAACACCACAGCACACATACACAACACAACAAGAAATGAACTTTGACAAGTTTGACGGCACAATAGTGACATGACAGTTGTCAAAGGACATTTAAAAAAAATTATGAAGAAGATTGAGAAATCCCTATCCCTAGAGGCAATATACTTCTTCCACCAAATGATCCAGACGAGTGCGAGTAGACGTTGGGGTAGAGAGGGAAACCAGGGGAAAACCTCAAAGCTTTACCTAATATGTAAAGCTTCCAGAGCATTTAGATCGTATTGAAACGTTTTTTTAAACATTGTCACCATAATCGGCATCATAACGGCACATTCTTCTTACCATTCTACCTGCTATTTCGTTCATTCATGCGTTCTACTAGTAACTTCAATGTCAATTTGATATGACGATATGAGTCAGTCACTGTCAGTCAATGCCTGCTGCTGCGCTGCTGTGTTGTTTATTTTGTTTTGTTTTCTTTTTCGTCGAACGAAAGGAGAAAGTTACTGCTGCTCGATTTTGGTTTTCTATATAATTTGTTAGTAAATCGTTGTAATAGTTTTAAACACAATTTCGGGGGTGATGTCCAACACTACCCATTGAAATGGATAACGTTAACATATTTGACACCGCGAGGTAAGTTTCTACTTCATTTCTTTTGTTTCTCACACATTATCTTCCATTGCATTGCATACAACGTAATAAGTGTAAAATTACGTGATCTCTATTTCATGTTTCACTTACCTACTGCAAACTGCCTCAAAACAAAACTTAAAAGGTCATTGAGGTCTTTAGCTAATTTTTAGTATAGGTACGTATCTACCTGACTGTAATACCCTTACCTAACCAAACAGATCAGTAAAAAATACTTACATAAAGATAATCAGATGACTAAGCCCAGAGTAGCTCAGAATAGTTTTGTTTTAGTGTTATCTAGATTAGATGGAGTAAAATCCATCAAAATATTACTAGCATAGCATCAAACCAATAGTCCTAAAAACATTAAACAACAAATCGCTTTATTTCCTTTAGACTCAAGACTCTTGGACATGTCACAAATTTCAAATTGCATAAGTTAATCATGCACGACTTTGATTTTTTGTTCACTTCAATCTTTTTATGGTAAAGTAAAGAAGCGAAGAAGAAACCTTTACAACAAAGGATATGTTTAAGTTTAAGACTATGCATTAACATTTTTGTACCACCTAAGTGTAGAGATTTTTGTATGTAATATTTTCTTAACCAGTTTTCTTCTGTCTATGTGCTATCTTGATCCCACTGTAAATCTAATGTCTGTTCCCTCTTTCAAAACATCCCAGTCCTGGAAGTGAGTGGGCAACTATCCTACTAATATTATAAACGCGAAAGTTTGTACGTAAGTATGGATGGATGGATGGATGTTTGTTACTCTTTCACGTAAAAACTACTGAATGGATTTTAATGAAACTTTACAATAATATAGCTTATACATCAGAATAACACATAGGCTACATTTTATAAAGATATATTGTATATTATCCAAAATATCTATATCCACGCGGGTGAAACAGAGGGGCGCAGCTAGTTCTAAAATAAATTAAATAATATTCTACAATTTATGGCATACCTATCTAATGTACTAGATGACATAAGTAATGACGAGGCAAGTAATATATTTTACATATATAAAGTTAGGGAACAGAATTTCTTCCTGCATACTGGACTTTACAATGACTTTAGGATCACTAAAATAAGACCTATACCAGAAAGCTGAACCAAACAAATAGAATGTCCATTGTATGTAGGTAATATCATTATTATATTGTACACCTAAACCAGAAAAGATAAGAATAACAAGACATTTTATTTTATGTATTTACATTATTGTTAGTGCTCTGTATGATAAATTGACCTGTGTTGGCCTTCTGACAGGTTTCTGACTTTAAGACTAAGGTTGTGGGTTCAAAACCCTACATACTGAAGGTAAGGATTATTTATTCTATACATGAACACAGGTTATGTACATTCATGTAATTAAAAAAAATGAGGTTTTGTTTTCTTTCAATGTAAATACAAATATGGTATACTAGCTGTTCCCTGCGGTTTCAATTGCATTAAACTCGAATTTAACTTTATTAGGTGAGTTTTTTACACCTTGGGTTACATTATTGGAGTTTTAGTAAGGATACCTAACTTTTTTGAAAATATAATATAGCCTATGTTCACTGGGGATAGTGTAGCTTACCCATCAGTGAAAGAAATTTTCAAATCAGTCCAGTAGATTCGAAGCAATACAAACAAACAAACAAAAAATATTCTCTTTATAATATTATTAGTATAGATGATAGATGCCTATTCATCAAATTGCTAAAAGATATTTATGCCCATATTCACAATTAAAACTATTTAATTTAAGTTACTTTACAATATCCTACTAAAATTGCTAGAAGCGAATGGAGGCCTATGTCCCAAGGCTCTAAGCATGTTTAAGCATAATGGTAGTTGGTAGTATAACATTAAAACAAAAAAAAATCTTAACAAACAATCTAAATTGCAGTGCCCAAAAGGTGTATGTACTCTACTCACCTGCTGGGGCACTGCAATTTAGATTGTTTTGCTTTTCATTACATTTCTAATTTTATTTACATAAATCTCTTTCAATTAAGGCAAATTGGCATCCATATGTAGTGGTAAGGTTTTTGGCCCGCTACATCCATATTCAATTTTAAAAGTCGCAGTTGTTGAACAAAAGTTTAATAATATAGATGGCAACGTTCGATCTTAAAACGCGATTTGTCCTAAATATCCAAGCTACCTGCTCAGGTTTCTATCGACTCAAAATACCATCTTTTACGATCTTGCAAAAACTTAAAAAACTTACCTATCAAAAACCAGTTCCATTAAAACAAACGCATACAAAATATCCGTATATGAGCGCAAAGTTCAGATAGAGTATGTCCTAATCATCGCTACGTCACAACATCCGTCCCTTACTTGTGTTCGTCTCGCTCTAAAGTTGCGAGTCGAGTTCAGCTCAGTCCAGTCGCTTCGCTAGTGCGCGTGCAGAGGTTCACTCGATCGCGCGCCTCTTTGTGACGTCACAGTGCAGTGAAACCCATTGTGTTGTAGAACCAACAAAATGCAGAAAGTGGACAATGAATCCCTGGCGACAGGGGACACTAAATCAATTATATCCGGCAGGAAGGGCAGCCTGAAGGTGCAGATAACTCCTGCGCAGCACAAAACTTTGACGCACCTTCCTAAGAGACCGCCGGTGGACTTGGCGTTCACGGATTTGACTTACAAGGTGCAAGAGGGCAGGAAAAGCAGTAAGTTATTTTTATTCATTTGTACCTGTGTGTCGTTTACCTAATGTGTGTGATGTGATGAACAACGTAAATCTGATTCCCATTGCTGGTTGTTTAACTTTAAACTCTTCAAGTTTAATTTTGGTGATTTAAGTCGAAGACGAATGAGGCTAAGGAAAATTCCCATTGTTTTAAACGAATTTGGGACACTGTTTCCTCTTAAAACCCCTTAAACTTCATAAGAACTGCTCAAAAGACCAAACATTTCTGTCGATGTTGGCAATTTATTTGTGACGATCGATAGGACTAAGTAGGGTTATTTATAATATTGAGTGAACAGTTATCAATAATTTCTAGATGGCGCCTAATGATGTCGACGTTAATGCGACATCTAATTGGACTTATATCTTTGACCTCTGTGTGTATTTCCTACTTCGCTGCGATTACGTTCCGATAGAATAAATTCTTGATACTTTGTTCCGAGGTTGTTAATTCTAATATGTAATAAAGGATGGAACTAATTCATACTCCCAAAGTACCTACAATGTTATAAATGCCCAAGTACTCGCAACTCTTGTCTGTCTGTAACGGTTCATAATCAAATTTGCCAGGAAAACAGATTGGATCCTGGGGAAGGACATAGGCTACTTTTTATCCGGGGAAAACCCGTGCCAAGCTGCGGGCTGAAGCTAGTATTTGACCAGCTTGGTTTTGCAGTTATTTAATTTATATAAAATAATGGTAATTCAGCCAGTCTTGGTTGACGTGGTCAACAGGTCTTGTTAATAGGTTTATTTTTTGTTTTGAGTATGCGTTGTTTTTATGCTTATTATAATTTGAACTGTTTTATGTTTACTATATAATTTATTCTGAAAAGTTATCGATGACCATGAAGTTTATCACATCTGAATAAGATCTGAATTTATTTTGCGATTTCAATTAATTATGAGGGTAGAATTTGATCGTCGAAATTTAACAATAAAGATGATTTATCACTAGATTGTTTGCAACAGTCTGCAGTAGCTCAATTGTAAATACTTGTTCTAGTTTGTTTCTATTATTTGATTTAAATTTTTTACGTGTGCCATTTTAGCTGAATCTAATCAGAATTTTGTGTTGTTGTCTTTGCCCAAATATCTTACATACATCTTACAACGGGTCAATTTTATCGCCCATAAATATAAGTCAGAAGATAAAAAAACAGTATTTACCTAAACCTACCTAGATTCAGCAAGAGTTGCGAAGTAGTCCGGGTAATAAAAACAGTTATTAGATGTACGAGTCTACTTAGCTACGTGAGTTATTAAATTTAGTTGCCGATCGTTACATTATGCATCTGTCAGAAACACAAATTATATGAACAGTTATCTCTTGCCTAAGAGCCAATCTGTGTCATGCCATGCATGAGGCTACCGGTTTTTGTCAAGTATCATCACTTTTTAAATAAGGTACCTACTGTTTCCTACCTTTTATTTTTAGTTTCTGTTATGTTGGTACTGAAGTTACCTAACAAACGATATTAAGAATCTAGCTACATCTTCACATACTCAAGTAAGATGTTTGAGAAACGTTTATTTATGGTTAGGTTTTAGGCTGGTTTCTTAAACTAAAAGAGATTCGGTCAATTAGCGCTCCTACGCAATAGCGGTTAACCGCGTAAGGAACCGCTTGTGATTGAATGCACTTCATTATCATCAACCTATAGTAGTCCACTGCTGACCATAGGTCTCCCCTAATGAGCGACATGGCGCCCTGTCTTCAGCTTGTCGCAGTTCTTCGCAGGTCGTCAACCGACCTGGCTAAATGCACTTAACCGCCACAAAATTGGCAGCTTCTGCTAATCTTTTGGTACTTAAGGTATGCATATACTATGATCGTGGTATAAGTATAGTCAAGTATTATGTTCTGTCTTTATGTGCTATCTGTTTGAGTTGTCGCGCACATCGGTACTTAATACAAATTTATGACTTATATGGTTTTATTTGGACGACACTGGAAGCACCGGCTTTCAAATAAAAAATTATCATCAAAATCGGTCAACTCAATCGAGAGATCCTGAGGTAATAAACATAAAAAAAGATGAAAAAAGTAGTTTTGTGGACCACAAGGATAACCACAAGTTTGAATATTTAACATGTTTGCATTAATTAAGGGCCGTGGATTTTGTATCATATATAAATAAAAAATACAGTTATGGTGCATGATTGATAACCACAACGGTTATCCTTTAGTCAAAATAACTATTTGACTGACACCTGAGGCTGTGTCAAGCAGTGTCAAAGGTCTGTTGACTTTGTTCAGTTGTTCAAAGACTACGTTGCTTTCATTGTTTAAAAGACGCGTGAAGTATTTAATTACTAGCTTCTACCTGCGACCTCGCTGTAGCTGGTAGGTACTTCCTACTTATGTGTAAGTAAACTAGCTGCACCCTGCGGCTTCGCCCGCGTGGAAATCTATGTGTCAAATAGTTTATAAACCTTCCTCTCGAAACACTCTATTGCTGAAAATGGCATTAAAATCCGTGGAGTAATGAAATGAAATGATTTTTTTTTAATTGAAAATGACATATACATTAACAAGGGATAACTCTATGTATGTTAAGCTAAGGTAAGGTGTTATTCGTTTCTCGTCAATTAAAATAAGTACAAATTACATTTAAGTTCGTTTGAATTGGGCCTGTATAGATCGGGAAAGGTTCGTCTTTGAGGAATTACAAATTGTTTATAGTCATCGTCAAAAAATTCGCTTACAGAGTACCTATATGGTTTTATCTAACAAAAGAAGTTTCACATTATTTAAAAATGATCTAAGCGGAGGGACAGCGGGAAGCGACTTTGTTTTATACTATGTAGTGTAGTGAAGAAGTCAACTAGTCAATCTTCTGATTATAGTGCATGGGTACCCACAACACGAGCCATTGACCAAGTGTGGGGCGTAGTCAATCTATTAGACCCACTTATTATAGTTCATCATCATCATCATCATCATCATCAGCCTATATTAGTCCACTGCTGGACATAGGCATATGGCGCTCATTGGGCTCCCCTAATGAGCGCCACAGCGCCCTGTCTTCAGCTTGACGCATCCAGCATCTACCTGCAGTCTTTATTATAGTTAGCTTCTAAATATTTACTCTATTTTAAAAGTATGCCTAATTGTTAATTTTTGTTTCTTATAAATAATTTTGTAAATAATTCTTACTTCATTGGACATAAATAAATAACCTCTAAACGTCTCCTTCGAAACAACGCGAAGTCGCGGGCAGATTCTAGTATTTAATAATTGTATTTTTGTTGGTAATACAACAATCAGATGGTATAGAAAACATTCATGCAGTCTGTAACTGGTGGCCTTTTCAGAAAATTGCAAAGAAAAGGGTTAATCCCTTTTCTTTGCAATTTTCTGAAAAGGCCAAGTAAAAAATTTGGAGATTATAATCAAAATCAACTATTGATAAAACCCGGATATGATAGGGAGCTAATCAAAGAGCAGAAAATACAAGATATACTCGTACGCTAATGATTTCATTTGAGGGGTAAAAAAAACTTTTTTAGATTTTTGATACTATAATATTGTATGCCATGCCACCTACTAAAATATTCGATTCTGCAGGGTGCATGTTTAAAACTACCTGTTATCTACGAGATTAGTGGCTGTATTTACAACGTGATTATACTAAAAAAAAGAATGTGGCGTTATTTAAAAAACTATAAACTGACTTCAAATACCTAAATAGTGAATATGGGATTGAAAGGAACACTGCACTAGCGCGATAAAATTTTCGATTTTATGTGATGGATGAGTGATGTAATGAATGACACATGGATGAAAAGGACGAATGAAAAAACCTTTTGTTTACGCCCTTTGCCATGTAAACCACTTGCTACGAGTGGTGTTAAAATTATCATGTGATGAGATGCTTTATATACCTTCTACGGCGCACATATTCTTCGTCTTCTCAGGCTACATCGAACCTTTATGGAACCGCCGCCGCCTCAAAATTAACCTTTACATACAACACCGAAATAATCATTAAAATCCATTAAGAATTAGTGTTCGGCAAAAACTCCTATATAGTTTAACCATAGGAGTTTTTGCAGAACGCCAATTCTCGCTCTTCGCTTGTTCTCAGGAAAGGACTAGATCGCACGCATCTTTTATTATTAATGTAGTACGTACCGTATTAAGAATATTTTGTAAGCGACCGCGGAACTATTACGACAACGTTTCTCATTTGAAAAATCGTAATACCTACAATTATATATAATGTTTCTAATTTTATAAATCGCAATATAATTATCTATTCATGGAGTCTTTATCCTCGTTGTGGAGTCAAGGTCGTGGTGGTAGTTAGCATCATTAGGTCTATTTAAGAAAACGACATACATAGCTCTTAAGGTGGTTCGATTTACTTTGGTGCAGGATTCTTTTTATAGCGGTTTTTTATCTGCGTCCTACAAGGATTAATACTTGTGAAAAAGTATGTAAAACCAATGTAAAATCTCTAATAATATATAATCTTAAAATAAACCAACAATTGTTACCAAAAGCTCTAAAGTATCAACTCTACAACAACTATTCATACTTACAATGTACATTTAATAAAGTTACAATCAAATAATAAAAAGAACTAGTACATATTTCTAATTCAATCAATCGAACTAACTGCAGACAATCTACAGGTAGCTCAAGCTCTTCTCTTCATCCATACTGCAATCCTTGAAAACGAAAGTTTTCAACCAGTGCGTCCTACCCGTTATGACCTACGGAGCTGAGACGTGGACACTCACGATAGGGCTGGTCCACCAGTTCAAAGTCGCTCAGTGAGCTATGGAAAAAGCTATGCTCGGAGTGTCTCTGAAGGATAGGATTCGCAACGAACACATCCGACAGAGAACCAAAGTTATCGACATAGCTCTGAGAATTAGCAAGCTGAAGTGGCAGTGGGCCGACCATATCTCGCGAAGAACCGACGGCCGTTGGGGCAAACGTGTTCTTGAGTGGAGACCACGACTCGGCAAACGTAGTGTAGGACGCCCTCCGACCAGCGAAAGACTGCAGGTAGATGCTGGATGCGTCAAGCCGAAGACAGGGCGCTATGGCGCTCATTGGGCGAGGCCTATGTCCAGCAAGCAGTGGACTAATATAGGCTGATGATGATGATGTATTATTTTCTTAAAACGCATTATAAGTACACACATAGATAAGCTATCGAAGAGACTTAGTTCTGCAGCATATGCAGTTAAAAAAATCCGTCACCTTACAGACGTTGATACTTCTAGACTAGTCTATTTCAGCTACTTCCATAGTATTATGTCTTATGGCATACTATTGTGGGAATGGGAACGCTGCAGATATAAACACCATATTTGTGTTGCAGAAGAGGGCTGTTCGTGCGATCTATAATAATGGGTCCCAGAGAAACCCTACGTAATAAATTCAAAGAAATAAACATAATGACAGTATCATGTCAATTTATTTATGAAAACTTGTTGTACACTCATAAAAACATCAATCGGTTCACTAAAAAAAGCGATATACATAATGTAAATACTGAAATAGAAATAAGAATAAACTCGCTGTGCCCACAACTAGACTTCATAAGATAAGTGTATCTTTTAAAGGGCAATGTATACGCTTCTACAACAAAACTCCAAGTGAGTTGCAAAAATAATCAATAAACAATTTTAAAAAATCTTGAAACATATTCTTTGTAAAAAAGCTTATTACAAAATATCAGATTATCTAGAAGATAAAAAAGCTTGGAACGAGTTTTGCTCCAACTCAAAATCTAACAACTTACAGATAAGCAAATCATATTGTACTAGACTAGACACATAAGATATGAACATACTAGTGGTTTCTTCTCACTTCTTCCACTGGTGGACAAAAAATTTAAGTGAACATCAAAATAATGTTATTATAATAATTAATAGTATAAAATATGACCTGTCTAAGTGCTTATTTGTAATTGTAAGCCTAAAGAAATAAACTTTCATTTCATGCAATGTAATAGAAACACGTTGTTTTTATATTTTACCATGTGAATCATAGCTGATAGATTGATACATCAGAGTGATTCATGTGATAAACATAATGACATTTAGGATTTGGTGAAACCGAGTTACAGATTTTGATAGACGAGTCCTCGGTCCTATATTGGTTTGACGTTAGACGACACTTCTAACTTTCTTTCTATGTCAGTCACAGGCGTGCTGATTTGAGAATACGTTATTTGAAATTAACCCTAGACCACTAAATACGAGGGGTGATCCAAAAGTAATGATAATCGGATATTTGTAGAGCACATGGAGACATGAAATATTTTTTTTTTGTTTTCTTATATATCTACTAGGTCAGCATAAAAAAATCATATGAATAGACCACGATTCCCGGGAGGTACATTAATTTGAATACGAACAGTCGGAGAGAAAACATCAAAATGCAGAAAAACGAAATCAGAGCAGTCATCAAGTACCTCTGCTTGAAAAAATTTTCTACCAAAGACATACACAGCGACCTAGTGGAAACATTGGGGGACTCTGCTCCTCCATATTCCACAGTTGCGCGCTGGGCAAAGGAGTTTAACCTGGGTAGAATATCCACGGAAGATGAACATCGCGAAGGACGCCCAACCACGTCCCTCACTGCAGACAACGTGAAAAAAGTCGAAGATGTCGTGTTGGCAGATCGAAGAGTGACCATCAGGCATGTAGCTGAGGTCACAGGGATCTCATATGGCAGTATTCAAAGAATCTTTGCGAACGAACTGCATATGAAAAAGGTTTCTGCGCGTTGGGTGCCGAGAATGTTAACCGACGAGCAAAAGAAAAAACGAGTCGACATTTCGAGGGTGAATCTCGAAAAGTTCCAAGCGGATCAGGAGAATTTTTTGTCTCGTTTCGTGACCATGGATGAGACCTGGATCCATCATTTTGATCCGGAAACCAAACAGCAGTCAATGACTTGGAAACGAGCCTCTTCCCCGACGCCGAAGAAATTCAAGGTGTCAAGTTCAGCAGGAAAGGTTATGGCGTCCGTTTTTTGGGACGCTGAAGGAATTGTTATGGTGGAATATTTGGAAAAGGGAGCCACTATTACGGGTTCTTACTACGCAGACCAAATAAGAAGATTGCGGGAGGCCATCAAGGAAAAAAGACGGGGCAAACTGCGAGCTGGAGTGTTGTTTCACCAAGACAACGCACCAGCTCACAAAGCCGCCGTCGCGATAGCTGCCATTCATGAAACGGGATTCGAATTGCTCGAACACCCACCCTATTCGCCAGACCTGGCTCCCAGTGACTTCTACCTCTTTCCTCGGCTCAAGGAACACCTCCGAGGCAAAAAATTTGACGACAATAGCGAGGTGATGACTGCTGTAGAGGCGTTTTTGGAGGGTCAAGGAAAAGATTTTTTTTCAAAGGGAATTTTTGGTTTAGAAAAAAGATGGACTAAATGTATTAACTTACTAGGAGACTATGTAGAGAAATAAATTTTTTTTTTACCTACAATTCCCTTTTTTCTTATTGATTATCATTACTTTTGGATCACCCCTCGTATATTTTCGATAGTAGTCATTTTGACTAGGAAAATGAAGGGACAATATTTTTGCAAATTAATATTAATTAATTAAAAAAGTAGGTTACATAAGAGGACATGTATTAAGAAGGAAGGAACAATATCAATTGAAATTCCTTTAAAGAGCCTGACATCAATAACTCTGACCTTTCATTAACATGCCATATAAATATTATATCTAATAATTTCTCATACAATCAGCCCACTCACTGTTCTGGCAAGATGCAAACTAGGACAAGCTACAGTGTCGCTGTGTTTTGCATCATTGCAAAAATAATAGGGAACTATAAATAAGCATACACAACATAATTGCTCCAGTAACAAGCAAGCATTCTGTAGTGTAGTGACGCACTGTAGACACGTGTACAGTGTAGGTTCTATGTATTCTTTGCATGTCACAGTCATCTCGTGTTTTGAAATAATTTGCACACCAGTCTTGTAGAATCTCTTTTGGTCACACTATCATATATTATGTTGTATTTAAGTCTCAGCTTTAGTGAAAAAAATACATAGCCTGGCAAATAACTTATACTCGTAGCAGGCAGAAAATGCCTCGGCATTAAGCCCACCCTTAGTACCCTGTGTAGTGTGCAATTAAGTTTTAAATAAATAAATATACAAGGTGGAAAAAGTCAATGGGCCCTGAGGGAGATCAAAAAATTCAAAAATAAATACTGGCTATTTTCTTCTACTAGTCGATACAGTTATGATGTCTTTTAAACCTTGGTGATACAACGTCAGCCACATCTTCACTTACCACTTTCACGTGAGATTGTGGCAAACGAATGTCTGTACAAATAATTTTCTCTGCTTTGATTTCTGGCTCATGTTTCTCAATAAATGATCTGTTTACATTGAAACTTTAAATTGCAGTCAGATAAAGTACCTACTAGCTTGCTTGCCTCGGAAAAACATAACTTCCTATTCCGATAGCTAATGAAAGTCTCAAAACAGGTTTTTGAACAGATTTCTGTAAATTCGATGTGTAGTATTTAACAGTTTTATTTAACTAGTGGATAAGTAAAGGCATGTTACCTAGGTTATATTTGAAATTGAAAGCATTGTGAGAAAACCGTCATTGTTCGCCTTTGTTTTTAATCCTTGAGTACCTACTAATTAACCAATCATGTAGTCAGTTTGACGACCACCATATTTTTTGCTGTATATTTGTTACGAATGCTCTTTGCTGATTCAGTCGCTATTTTAAGGTCAGCTAATGAGTTTCTATCTGTAGCTAACATAATAAACAAAAAAAATATATTCTAACATGAAACATAAACAACCCGTGTGTTTTCTGGGATAAATCTTTCGCGTGGTACAATCTTTTTCCTTGATAAATATCTTCAAGATCCCAGCAGCGATCTTTCTAGGCTTGAAAAGTTACTGTGTTTGTAGTTGTTCGCACGTATAAATATGAGAGATCATAAAAAAAAGAAAAAAGATTTTTTAATAATGTGTTTAAAATATAATCATGGGTTTAAAACTTAGTTTGAAAAAAAAAATCATAGAAATCGCTTGGCGTGATATTAAGTTATTCGTCCATTTGACGCGCACATAATTAATGCAAATTTAAGAGTTATGGTTTTCTCATGGATGCCATTATCGGAACTGTATTTACTACACGGGAAGCACCAGCTTTCAAATAAAAAAATAAAATCGGTTCGCCTAGTCAAAAGTTCTGCGGTAACAAACATCAAAAAAATACAGTTAAATTGAGAACCTACTCCTTTTTTTAAAGTCGGTTCAAAAAGAGACAACCACCGTTTCTGCTCGTTAGTAATTAAACATGCATAATTACCTACCAAGCAGGTATCCTTACCTATAGTCTGCAATAGTGTAACTGATGCCCTCTAATTAGTCATAATGACTGGCTCGGCATCAGGCATAACTATTACCTAGGATGCTATGCACGGCCTTCGCTGGACATCCGCACTGTATTGCCATTTAAAATTAGCATCGACGGATGGATCTTTGAGCTAAGATTTCAAAAATATGGTGTGTGTAGCCAAGATTGTAGATCGAATGTAGCTTTGAAGTGTGCATCAAGCAAGGTATCCGAAGGTTTTGCGCGAAAAAGCGGAATATCTTAAGATATGTATTCATTGCGGATGTAAGCGGGTTAACTGCGAACCTTTTTTGTGTTGGAAGAACACCAAAGAAAAAAAACACAGAAATGAGGACGAAAAAAATCTATATGTACCGAAGCTGTGCTTAGTTTGGGACTCATATAATAATAATAGGTACTATGTGAACTGTCTAGTATTATTATTTTATGTATAATAAAAAAAAATATATCTATGTAATGTATTGTATTATGTATATCAGTTATCTAGTACCCATAACACAAGCTCTGCTTACCATGGGGCTAGATAATGCTGTGTGAATTGTCCAGCATTATTATTATTAGTATTAACTAATAGTAGCGACTACAAAACCCTGTATTTTCTTGTATAAACCACAGAAATTATACATATCTGTGTTATTTAATCTTCTCGTAATCTGAGTCAGCTCTATAGGCACTGTTTATTCTTCTGTTTTGTGTTCTGTTCATATTTAGCCTCGCTTGTACAAAAATATTTAACTCGCTAAAACATGATTAGTGAGCTGTCAAACCATACTAATAAGGCAATTTAAATAAGATTATACATTTAAAAATCCTTGTGCAAGAAGGGCCTTAGTATTTAAACGCTTAATTTTCAGACATTCTTACAGTATGGGCAATAAGTACAAGACACAAAATAATTTATTTCAATCACCTAAAACTCTTCGAGCATCTCGAAACGCCTGTCTCGCTGTGTTGACTTGACAATCTACAGCGAATTTTGTCGTCAACAAAAAGTTGTATTTGCAAACATGTGACGCGAGATATTGCGCAAGTGTACTCAGAATTATTTGAAATGTGGCAGTTGGTAGTCGGTAGAGTATAGTACATATACACAAACTTTCAGTATATGGCACAAGCATCGAGATTTGGCAATGTTGACTTGCGAGTTGTGGCCAACTAGCGGTAAATTCCGACAATTTAGTTGGAAAAGGGTTTCACAACTGAATACTAGCTGTCGGAATGCCTCGCCGTTATTTATTTATATAAATATTTAATTTAAGGAAGGTCTACTATACAGCTTAAATAAATGCATAAATCTGATATGCATTCTCCGGAATATTATTTGATAAACTTGGGTAAAACCCCGTCCACAAATTTATTTTATATTATGCACGAGCACGCAGACAGAGAAAAAACACAGGTGAATATAAGGTTAACACAAAAAGCTAAGCATTGATTGTACAAATGATCACTCAGCAAGCAGACGAGCGCGCATGTGTAGGTCTAACAGGTCCTGACTCAGTTTGTTGCTCTAACTAACACAAAAACCTAGGGTCATTTCTGAAAGAGGAGGAGGGGTTACCAGTCAGAACATGAAGAAATAAGATAAACGCGCACATAAAAAACATGACCTCTAAGAGTCGCAAAATAGAATGAAGTGTTTAGTTCCAGGAGAGGCCTTTACTCAGCTATGAGAATGCTTATAATAAAAATACAATATTAATAATGATTTCTTTGATGTAGTTTATCAAGTTACTTGTCTGTACTGTAGCAATGCACTTTAGTATCTTTGCCAACAACATTCGAAAGGATCCCTACAATGTTTCATAATAAAAGATGTACTTAATATCTAATTTTAAATAGTTGCACTCACATTGGCACGTGTCGCTATAGCTACTACAATTTCTTATCTCTATTGTTACATCAAAATTCTGATAATTATTGTAATTCTAAGATTTGAAAGTCAAAACGTAATCCGTACAATACTAGGCAAAGATATCTTATACACTAATCTATATTGATAAGAATTTATCAAATATAGTCAATAAAGGTGTTTTGAAATGCTGATTTGGTTTATCAATTTTTGGTTACCATGTCCTGAACCTTAGCGGAGGTTTTTTTAAATTAACAGTGCAAAGGAATATACAAATTATGCGAAAGGTGGCAATCTATTCATTTTATGTTATCTAAAAACTTTTAAAACTGTCATGGTTATTAACAAATCAAGGTACAATAAATTTATTCTTATTCTATTGTAAATGAAATGTATTTATTTTGCTTTGTAAACACCGTAACTTTGTAAATTGTACGTTGTAAAGTTTTAATGTAGTGGCTTCATGGTTAGCTTATACGGTACTTTACCTCCTATACATCAGGTAATGTGGCATCCAGCATACATTTTTGCTACATTACCTGCTTGGAACGAAAAAATATTAAAAACTGAAAAAAAGGTTTACTTACGCTTCTCGCAAATGAACCTTCTCCAAACCTAACCACCTTTGGGGTGGATGAATCACGATAGCATGAAAGTGAAAATGTCATCTTCTGGCATTAATAATTTTTCTGATTCGCACAACTTGTTTCTTGCGTCTTGACTTACTCACGGAAGTACATACGAAATCTGCAAGTCGCGGAAATGTGAAATCGCGATGAATGTCTCTCAGTTCAGTAAATATACAACCTTGAATATTATTTAAACAACAAAACTTGTTCTAGGAAATAAATCGCACTTCAGCTTCACACTTATATTATGAATGCGAAAGTGTTATTATTCACGCCAAAACTATTGAACGGATCAAAATTCTGCATACGGGTAGATATTTATTATTAATATATTAGTTCTAGGCCCGGAATGAAACAGGCATACTTCTCTTAAATCAGTTCCCATGGGATAGAAATAACCTTTAAACTTTTTCATAGAAACGACTAGTGCGAAGCCGCGGGCAGAAACTAGTAACTACGCTATAATTATAACTTGTTTTACCGGGATTAATAAAAATTAAACAGCATCGTAGATTCAAATTATTTAAGTCATAGAACCAGTTCCAGGTTATGAATATTTTTTGACTACTCAAGCTTTAAAAGTTGGTTTATTCTCTGTGTCATACAAAATACATCATCATCAGCCTATGTTAGTCGACTGCTAGACATAGGCCTCCCCTAATGAGCGCCATAGCGCCCTTTCTTCAGCTTGACGCATCCAGCATCTGCAGTCTTTCGCATCGCAGGTCGTTACAAAACATCATATTTCGCAAAATACATATTCTTGTTAAACATAGCTTGTGTAGTGTAAAATTGTAAATACGCAAAATACGCCTTGTCAAATCATAGCTAAATGCGTATTTTGCGTGATTTTATTTTAAATTTTCGTAGTATTATTTACATACATTATTTAGAATATTTTTATGCCATTACAAAAGCGGAAGTTCGCGATTCATGTGTAAGCGTCATCTATGTCCTTGTGGTATTAAAAGACGGCCAGTTTTAGCAAATTATTAAGCATAATAGAATATTATTATTATTTCTGGTTACCTCTATTCTTGCTCTTCTATAACAAATATCTAATTGCTTTATTTCTTTTAGACCTTCAGGACTCTTGGACACGTCACAAAATTCAAATAAGTAAAACTCGGAAATATGGTGATCACTTTGAGTTTTTGTCCACTTCAATCTTTTTTAAGGACAGGTAAAGAATCGAATAAAAACCTTGTTCCACTTGTTAGTTTTACAGTTGCGAGCACAACTCGTCTCAAGTTTTTTTATCGTCTAGATAATTTATATTTTGTCAACCGTACTGAGTACACAGTCAGGATATTATTATATGTACATGTAAGTATTCTCTGACTCAGGTTTACAAAAAACCCTGTTCGTGGTGTTATGTTTACTTCTTTTGGCGCAAGTCAGAAAAACAGAAAACATAATGGGAACTATAAACCTTCTTCTCTGACTCAGGTTTACAAAAAACCCTGTTCGTGGTGTTATGTTTACTTCTTTTGGCGCAAGTCAGAAAAACAGAAAACATAATGGGAACTATAAACCTTCTTCTCTGACTCAGGTTTACAAAAAACCCTGTTCGTGGTGTTATGTTT
This sequence comes from Eupithecia dodoneata, assembly GCA_947044415.1. NCBI lineage: Eukaryota > Metazoa > Arthropoda > Insecta > Lepidoptera > Geometridae > Eupithecia > Eupithecia dodoneata. Next base: position 11,222,300 of record OX345664.1, on the reverse strand, counting down.
ACTTCTTTTGGCGCAAGTCAGAAAAACAGAAAACATAATGGGAACTATAAACCTTCTTCTCTGCCGTACAATTTAAAACGAGCACGAATAATCACATTTTAACTTCCGTTTCACAATTGTTATCTCGATAAATATATTAGGTATATTTATGAAGGGGACTTTGACTTAGGATGACTAATGTTTTTACGAACAAAGGATTCTTTCAAACAGGGAATACAATACAAGAACATGTCTTCATAACAATTTGAATACGACATCATAGTATTTACTGACTCACGTCACGAATAATTCGAGTGGCCTTTTCACCCCGAAAGAAAAACTGACAGTGAGTTTGATACTGCACTAATTATAATGCTTCTTACAAAAGTGACACACAGTACCTACGCAGTTATTCGCTTCTTGTACGTACTCGTATGTACGTTTACAAAGGCTTAAGACACAATTGGTGGGTGTTTTACTGTCAATCCTTACATTGAACTATTATTTATTGAATGATGATGACTTGCGAAAGACTGCAGGCGGATGCTGGATGCGGCAAGCTGAAGACAGGACGCTATGGCGCCCATTACGGGAAGCCTATGTCCAACAGTGGACTATTATAGATGATGATTTATTCAATAACTGAGGCTCTACGGGTTTTTAAATTATCTGAGCGTCTGGTCGTAGCGGCGCGTGACCCGAGAACTGGTGAGTATCTGGCATAGCGCGTGAGCATTGATTAAAATAGATATTAATAATATAATATGTATTGTAATTATCAATAACCTTATTTAATAGACTTATGTAACTAGTAAGTAGCATTGAGTCACTAGTATTTACCGTTCGGACGGAAAACCGCATGGAATAACTGAAGTACACTCACTCGCAGTGAATTCAGTTATTCGGTGATCATGGCGCATGAAACTGTGCCAAAATAACCTATAGGAAAACTCAAAACTCATATCATGGTAAATAATCCTACTGTAAATGACTTTCTTGGATATCGTTTTAAAGAATGATGTTATAATATATAAAGTTTTATCAGATAATGGCCGTTCTATTAATTAGAAAATATCTCATGACTTTAAAAAACGTTACCATCTTGGTGTTTGAGAGCCTTCCTAACTGCCAGTCATCATGCAATTTCTAGTATCTGATAAATAGATCATTAACTAAGTTATGTAACCTACTTATGATGAATACCTAAGTCTTAAAGCCTTCTAAATATTAGATTCTTCTCACCTATTTTATATACTGTTGTTTTTCGTCTTTATACTGTACAACAACAGTACAAGTATGTAGAAAGAAATAATAAAACAGCTCTGTGTAGAGAAAGTGGGCAATTTACTTGACCTCTTAAGCTTACATGACGGAGAGAGCAGCGACATTCGTGTAGATTGTATTTTAAAGGTGGGAAGTACCTGCTTCCTCGTTTACATCTGTTTACGTTAAGATCAGGGTTGATTAAAATACATGACTTTATTGAAGATGAGAAAAACCATCATCATCAGCCTATATTAGTCCAATGCTAGGCCTCCCCTAATGCGTGCAATAGCGCCCTGTCTTCAGTTTGATGCACCCAGCATGTGCCTGCAGTCTTTCGCAGGTCGTCATCGAATAAAACATAGGTACATAACATACTTTTTATCTCATACCAATCAGTTCCCATGGGATATAAATATCCTTAAACAAAGCGTGCGAAGCCGCGGACAGAAACACGGAAATAATAAATGGAAATAATTATGTATGAAAAAATCATGAATTAAAAAATAATTTAGAACTAAACAGATATAAGACGAAAATGACAGAGATGACACCAAGATTGCAACATTATATGTTGCAATCTTGGTGTCATCTCTGTCTGCCGTACCGGTCTGTCACCGGTCCCTCATTATTCTGTACCCAATTGGAGATTCAGGGATTCGGAACGTTTAGAGAGCGAAATAAATTTCGAAGCGGATGTGGCAAATTACATTATGAGCGTTCTAGCTACTGCAGCGACAACTGCGACTTGCAGTTGTTAGAAAGGAGCAATGATAAAGAGCCATTGTGACAGTTAAGGTTGTTTTTGTTAGGATCAAAACAACTAAACCTCCTCCGCCTCCGACCAGGTGGGATGACGATCTGCGAAAGACTGCAGGTAGATGCTGGATGCGTCAAGCTGAAGACGGCGCTGGCTGTGGCGCTCATTGGAGGAGGCCTATACCCTGCTGTGGACTAGCATAGGCTGATGATGATGATGATGTCAAAGCCTTATTCGTGAAGACATCTACTTTTATTCCTACTAACACGGTATTATTATATATTTCTTAAACAATGTATTTGTTCCACAGATGTAAAAACAATATTGAAGTCGGTCTCGGGCCGACTACGCTCCGGCGAGCTGACGGCCATCATGGGGCCCTCTGGTGCGGGGAAGTCCACACTCCTGAACATTCTGACTGGATATAAGTGAGTTTACATTATTTTATTGTGCCATTACCTTGAAATTGCCTGTTCGTGACGTCACCTGTACGGGCTCTAATGGGAGACCAGCGCTGGCTAAGTCTCTTACGGAGCTTAGCCAGCATTATGCTGAGTTAGAACCTTTTTGTAACAACTCTCTACATGTACCTATTCTATAATGTGTGTCTTTTTTTAATTTAATTTGTTATGAATAAATGTCTTTCCATTCTAATAGTCATAATAGTCATTTATTCATAATAATAATTAGATGTCATGTTTTTATAGATACCTAATTATGTTGGTACCTAAGAGTATTTAATTAATTAACATTCAAATTAATAATATCATAGCTAGATAGATTAAACTATTATTTTATGATAATAAATTAAAACTTAACACTAACTACGAATTCGTCGTAGCTGTAGAAAGTTTGCTCAATAAGCCAGCGTTTGAGTTTCTATTCTAAATTAAAACTAACTATACTATGTAATGTTAGCACGCCAACATATGTATGTATAAACATTTGTTTTGCTGGTCGGCAGGTAGGAAATGCTTCGGCATTAAGCCCACCCTTTGTACCCTTTGTAGTGCAATAAAGTTTAAAATAAATTTACAAGGGGTATAGCATCGGAGTACAGGTTCACTAGTGGCGACCGATATGCAACCCGAAACAGAGAGTTGGGAGTCCATACACTGAGAGTCGATGGGAGTCGTGGCGTCGCCGCCGTCGTCGCGTCGTATAAGGGGGGAGGCTTATGTCCAACAGTGGACTTTAACGGGCTAATGATGAAGATTATTTTCTTATAGATACTTCATTGATTAAATATTGTGTTTATGTTTAGAAGAATAGCTGTAATGAATAGAAGATAAAAAAGCTTGGAACGAGTTTTGCTCCAACTCAAAATCTACCAACTTACAGATAAGCAAATCAAATGTACTAAACACATAAGTTATGAACATACTAGTGGTTTCTTCTCACTTCTTCCACTGGTGGACAAAAAATTTAAGTGAACTATAAAATATGACCTGTCTAAGTGCTTATTTGTAAGCTTAAAGAAATAAAAACTTTTCATTTTCAATCTAAATCGACTAACAATGTCTATTTTTTGTTAATTTGCTGTGATCAAAATGCCACCGTATCAAAATAGTCGATATTTCATCTCATTAAAGTGATTCCACGTTACCTAGAAGAAAAAAAGTAGAAAGGAATAATACGTGTTCTATAATACTTTGGTGTGTATACCTCTACTATTATTGGAATCAAATTTCGACCCTTACTTAAACCCCGCTGTCTTGTAAGAGCCCCCTTTTTTATCTGACGTTTTATAGCATTTAATATAACCATCAGTGCATTGAGACGATTCATTTGACACCGCATTTGTTGCAATTGGACTAATCGTTTCAGCGCCACGTAACATAAAAATATTGAGCTAAATACTCGTACATAACATATGTACATAAAGTGCCAATATCATAACCCTCCTCCGTTGGTTGGTAGTCGAGAAAAAATATACAAACTTGTCGTAAGTCAAACAGGAAAATATCGAACAAGTCCAAGCGACTAGACTAGATCAAGGACCGCCTTTATCACCGTCGGTACTCATCAAATCCGGAACTGCTATAGACATTTTATTTCGATGTTCGAAGAATCCATTATGTAGGTATAAAATATGTAGATCGCCATTCAAATTAACCTTTAACCGACAGACATGATCCGAATATTGTCATCGAGAGTAGTTTTAACTGAATGTTTGGAAGGAAAGACATATTGACCGTAAATGGTTATAAGTTATAAGCCCATCATCTCCGCTCGGCGTGTCATTGCCGGAGATTGAATAAACATCCGGTAATTGTGAAAGTTCAAGAGTTCTTACAATACCAATGGAATTCCGCAATCACCTCGCGTCAGCTGTCCAATACCTACCTTAAATTGTATAAATATACGATATCGATGCAGTTAAAGAGAGAAGGAAAATTCCGCTGTAGATCAATCTGGAAAATGCTTGTTGCTTTTCAAACATCTTCTAGAACAAAGTCGCTTTCCGCTGTCTGTCTGTTCCTATGTATGCTTAGATCTTTTAAACTATGCAAGGGATTTTGATGCGGTTTTTATTCATAGAGTGCTTCAAGAGGTAGGTTTATAAACAATTTGACACATAGATTTCCACGCGGGCGAAGCCTCGGGGCGCAGCTAGTAATATTATAAATGCGAAACCTTGGGTAGAAGAATGGAAGCTTGTTACTTGTTCACGCAAAAACTACTGAACGGACCGAGCTGGAATTCAGATGTATCTTCGAAGACATTCAGTATAGTCAATAGTCAACGTATAGGTAAAGCCTTCAGTAGTAAAAGCTAACTTCATTTGTAAAAAATTTTAATTGTTTACCTTCTATACCCCTTTATTACTCAAAAAATGTTATTGTTATATTTATTTTTTAATCCGCAGTAGTACAATGAATATATTGAGTAGCTTGAAAGCTAAACAAATAAGTATTATTCACAATGTTTTGTTTAAATGGCCCTGATTAGTGATTAACCGTCGGTAAATATAAAGGTCAAAGGAATCTTCCGTTTAACTTTACAACAGGAAAATACCTATTTCGCAACCGATCTTATCTAACTGTAGTCGGTCGTCCCGAAAAGTGTGGGATGCCCAATTTATTTATCCATAGTTTAGATGCGTCGTTCGTATACGACTATGACCGAAAATTTAAATATATTTTCGTTCACCTTATATGTTAGGTGTGTATAGCTAAAGCCAATGTATTTGTTGCTCTTAAGTCGTGTAAAATGCCTACTACTAACTAATCTTGTGGCACAAGAGGGGCCCAATTCAGATTACAATTCGTTTTGCTATGACAATGGTACCGAAGCAGAATTTGAATTTTTGATGAAAGATCGTGCCTCGACACTTTTGACGTACTCCATCTATAGCTTCTTTCATCTGATGCTGACACTTTACATCGCTATTCGTGTTTGCGTATTCGTCTTATATGCCAAAATACGGCAAATCACATCGTCTTATTTTGGCATATAAGACGAATATGCGAACACGAATAGCTATGTGAAGTGCTAGCCTAAAGTAGTATGTATATCAAAACGTGTCTATGGTGGCGATTCTGCGGTGATACCATTGTCATAGTGAAGCGGTTAGTTTAGCAGAATACGTACGGCCCCTAGACTTTTGTATGAAGCGAATAATTTTACGCAACTCAACTGAGAAAATTAAGCTTGTTTTAGCCTCAGCCTAACGGTTAAGTCTAAGATATTAAAAACAAGTACTTTAGATTTTTTGCTCAAGCACGCACAAGTTACATGTTATTATATCCAAGGTTCACACAGAGCCACTTTGGTTGTCAAGTGGATATGTCGTCATCATAATTTGATTGTTGCTTTGAGATCTTCTCTGTCTCTGGGAACCCAATTCTGTCATCAAAGGGCGTATTCATTCACACGGCGGATCCGTTTTGAAAGGACCGTTTATAACGGACCCTTCGCTACTGGAAACAATCGTTTACTGGATCCGGAATACTGTCGGGTGTATGAACTCGCTCCTAAAACTACATAACCCCCATCATAGAAAAAAAACGATGTTGTGGGAATGGACCCTATTTGTCTGTTTATTAATGAGATATTCTAATCAGTCTGCTGGGTGACAGTCAAAACAACTGCGCGTATTTTATATTCAACACAATTTTATACATTGTCTATTTGACGACCGATGTGGCTGTCGTTTCCTCCTAGGCCTTAAACGTAACCACCTAGTCATAATTACTAACGTAATTAAATAACATAAAATAAACATTTTTGTGTAATTATGTTAGTAAATGATTAAGATCTAAAAACAGACATTTTTCTAAACATAAATAAAACATTAAATTTCTAAAGATGGGGGGAATGGAACGAAAAAGGATGTAGTGTTTTATTTTTATTTTGCGAGACAACAAGAAATGCCGCGGGAATAAAACTTGGAATCATTCTCTATACAAAAGCGAAATAATTCAAGTATAATAATTAAATAGTTCATCATCAGCCTATAGCAGTCCACTGCTGGACATAGGCCACCCCCAATGAGCGCCATAGCGCCCTGTCTTCAGCTTGCCGCATCCAGCATCTATACCTGCAGTCTTTCGCAGGTCGTCATCCCACCTGGTCGGAGGGCGTCCTACATTACGTTTACCGAGTCGTGGTCTCCACACATCAAAGAGTTATCGTTAATTATTAGGGATGAACGTATATAGAAAAACAACATACAGCCGAATTGAGAATATTTTCTTTTGTATTACGTCAGTTGAAGATATAATTACTTACCCAACCAAAAAAGATATCAGTAAAATGAAGCAATATGATCTGCAATTTGACTCATTTCCGCAAAATTAGTTATATAGTTCAACATCCATTCAGCAAAGAATTAGTAATTGAAGCGAACTCGCATTTCAGTAACAAGTTCCTCTGTTTAGTGGTTATCAATGGCCGAAACTAGGTCGGGCGTCCGATTGCATTATTTACCTATCTACCTACAATAGTTACTGACTGATTATATAGTATCTCACGCAATTGCGTGTTAACTATAGGTTTAGTTGAAAAACACTCCAATATTTTTAAAAATCTGGCAAAATAATATTTATTATTATGCGACGCAGAAAGACTTACATTGGTGAAAGTAGCAGCGGACTGCAAATGTAACTATGTTTACGAACAAATTTTAACATTTTGGGGACACGCCGACACGCCAGTGGTGTTGTAAAAGGTATATTATAAAAAAAAAAAATAATGCTGGATAATCTACACGACATCATCTAGCCCCAAGCTAAGCAGAGCTTGTGTTATGGATACTAGATGACTGACATACACAATACTAAACTTCATTACATAGATAGATTTTATTTTACACCCGGAACGAATATTTGCAGATCGTACAAAAAATTGTCCCAAGGCGGGAATCGAACCCGTAACCACCGTCGCCCGCCGCACCACATTGGTCGGGATGAATGAATAGTTAATACAATATTAATGTTTCAAAGAAGAAGCGACGGAGTTTTATGTTGTTCTTTGAAGACAGGTTATAATGAATACTGTTATTAAACAATTAATAAGATTTACATCTTCTTTAACGTATGTACGTAATTGCTTCCTTATCGTTGAAGAGCTAAAGGGCAGCTGTAGGGCATAGGGCGCATCACATGTCTTTTACTAATTTACTTTTTACTAATACACCGTAGTATTGTTAAATGTAACAAGGTCAAATACAGCACAAATACATAGCAAAATTCATGTTTTCCATATTTACAAGACAACCACACAACTTGTAAAGAAACTGGTTTAAGAAACCAAATAATTATTAATAACCTACAAATCAAGATATACCTAAGTCATTTCAATAGACCGCAGAGTTCTTGAGATCTCGACCAAATTATGTGCAAAATAGTGCACTTTCATGATTTTTATCTATCTCAATCGTGTTTTCACTTTCAAGGAATCAAAGATATGTTGAATTTTATATAACTCGAGTTTTTTACCACGGGAATCCTATGAGTACTGAGATCTAAGCCTAGTTTAAAAGCCAAAGCCGTTAATTTCGCCGCTTAAGTCAGTCTGGGATGTAAGGATAGCTTAGGTATACATGCTTTTTATAAGATGTCATACTAAATTATTTCTTATTTCTAAGGGAGACTCGAACATCTCGTCTCCCGAGCCAACCCTAACCTGCACGTGGTACACCCTGCTAGATAACGAACTAGGCTCTGGTGAAAATATCAAACAATCTTCATAATTTGATAACTCATTCATTTTACAATTATTTCCCATTACTTGACACTGGCAGAAAAGTGTCCAACCAGACACAGTTGCCATTAACAAAGAATCATCATTAAGTCAGTCTGTTATAGCTTTAAGATGAATATGAATAATACTTCACACTTAGGATTAACAAAATACAGTCAATATTGATTTATCTAGCAAGGCAAACATAAAGAAGGATACTCGAAGACCTTCGGTGTCTGTAGGCTTATTATTTCTTCATTCGCACTATCTGATTCTAGCGATTAATTTTACTATGATTAGATAAATTGGTTATTTACTTAATTTCTTGAATTCAAAGAGTTCCGTCTGTTTTTTATTTCTATTTGTAAAGCGCAATCTCGGGAACTCTAAAATTTATTTTACACATCCCCATATTTCCCATATACATTTTATTATAATTTTAATGCAAAAGTATATATTATATACAAAAATATAATATAATCTCAGTAATAGCACATTTAACAGTACTTATTGCACTATTTTACTCACATCATTATAGCAATAATTGCGAAGATAAAACTTTAACGAAGCGTTTAAATATAATGTACATATTTCTGAAGTTTAAACGTTTCAAATTATAAATAGCTGGGTGATTGCGAAATAACAGGAAAAATCTTTACATACGGTTTAGTCAACGAATTTTAAGATTTGATGGGGAAGATAGGGCCGTAGAAATCTGGGTTAACTTCTTGCAAGATTTGCTAAGCAATTTGTCAAAATGGCAGACTTGATGCAAACAGCAAGACAAGCTAGACTAGATAGCATAAGTTAGAAAGCTTACCAAAAAAATGCGAAAACCGATAGCGATACACTCTACACGCTTTTTATCGTTGATGTACTACACAGTATCATCAAGATCAGCCTATGTTAGTCCACAGCCTCATCATAAGCCTCCCCCAATCAGTGCCATAGCGCCCTGACTTCAGCTTGATGCATCCAGCATCTACCTGCAGTCGAAAGACTGCAGGTAGATGCTGCGACCTGCGGAAGCAGGTCGTCATCCCACCTGGTCTGAGGGCATCCTACATTACGTTAACCGAGTCGTGGTCTCTACTGAAGTATGGTCACTACACACAGTATGCTAATGTTAATCTAGGGGCAACAAGCAAGGCAACGGACTATACAAAGCAATGTCCTATCTTGAATGATAACAACAAAGTCTACAGGATAAGCATAGATTCCGATGAGGAAAACAGTAAATAACTCATAACGTCGACGTCGTCATCGCGTCGGTGCATTTCTTAAATACCTGCCTCAGAGAATCCAGTTCGTGCACATTCTGCCTGACACAATGATAAGTTCGAAAAGCCTTACCTCGTGCGTTTCCTTAAAGGCAATAAAGTACCAAACGATCCTCTCAACGCCATCATCGATCTGGAAACTAGAGACTAAATCCAATAATGTACCTACTTGCAGAGTAGTCTTCGAAGTAAGGAAGATTAAATGTTTTTGACAGGAGCTATCAATCATAAATTCTGGGAATGATTCAAATTGTTTATGGTACAGTTGATAAAATAAAAGTTTTATAACCCGTATTCCTTAGTATTTACACATTTGTTTAAGTTTATTGGGACGTATACTAATCCCTCGGGAATAAAAAAAAAATAAAAATTCTATGGTATCATATCACCTCGACAGATTTGGATAATGAAAATGATCCATTTCCACTTTCAACTTTTCAAATCTGTCCATAATTGATGGAGAAATCGACGAACATACATAAATACATACAGCAGATCATAGAACCTCCTCTTTTGGTTTTCGTTTCGTTGGTTACTTCCAGATATTGACAAGTTGCCAAACACAAGTTGCCAACAACAAAGAAGTCAAGGTATGCGAGTCCACTCTTTTATCACATTTCTGGTTTTTGAATGGCAGAAGTGACGTAGATTGGACTTACCATGCATGTTGTAAACAAAAACAAAAAGAAAAGGAAGATCAATGCTCGAATTTGAACCCTCGACCTTTCCATTGAGAGTATACCCACGAGGCCACCAGTGGAGAATAAACGTAGTGTAAACATTGCATTGATGAAGTAAGCAAAATGATGTTTACGCAGTACATGGATGCAGCCTCTTATGGTCAATCACCTTGTATTGCATCGGATTACAATATCTCCGGTGGCTTGCCGAATGGCCGTGACCGCTTTTTCTCGGACGTAACATCGTACAGTTAGACTATCTGCAAGAAAGTTCTGAGTGGACAGGTGACGGAGCAAATTTTGAAGCGTTGCTTTCTAATTACGATTGAGCGACCCTATGACGTTAGTTTTCAAAATGGAGATAGGTACACAAAATGGCGGAAATGTGTTCGAAAAATGGCGGATAAAGTTATCAACTGACTGCTGTTTATTTTTGTTTATGTATGATTTGAATATTAATTCTCAGCTCATTCATGATTAAAGGGACTGGCAAAAACATAGAAAGGCCTATACCCAGCAAAGGGTCGATAAGGGCTGGGGATGTATTTAACAGATAATCTGTCGTTTGATATTAGAATCGTTTTATATGGCAGTGACAACGTTATGTTACTATAGCCTAATAGTAAAGCAACGGCTCGGAGGTCACTGCCTCGCGTCCGTCAATTTGACTGACACAATTATTGTTGCTTGGCAGCTGAAATTGCCGTGTTGCTATCTACACTTCCTAGCAACAAAATATAGCAACCAGTCCCGCATAAATAGCTCTATTTCTCTGCTTCTGCAAATAATTATTACTTTAAATTAAAGAATCTCTCTTGTCGGTGCAATGATGCAATTTCCTTCATATTTCTCTTGTGGCCTATGCGTCTTTTTCGTCTTTATACGACACGACAGCTGTTTTTTTCCACCTGACTCATAAAGTTAATTCTTGGTGTTCCCCTACCTCCCTTCCTTTTACTTTTCCTTCTATGATGTTACCTAAGAAACTATCATATCGTATAAGATGTCCAAAAAATCACGCTCTTCTGTATTGATAAAAAATGTTTTAGAGGCGAAAATTTAGACTACTCATCGTTCTCAAATTAACCATTTTCGACCTTGATAATTTTGACCGGTTCTTAACCATTAGTTCCCATTTTATCTTACAGTGTCTTTTGACTATTATTCTCCATTGATCATTATTCCCACATTATAATTCATCCATGTACCTTATTTGACATACAGATAATAAACCGGGTAACCTGCAGATAGAGCGGCGCGAGAGGCGCATGTTTAACATTTAACTTACATGTGCTGATGATGGCAATGGTTTAGGAAGGCCTTATTGCCATAACTCCTTGGTGCGCACTTTCCCCTCCACGGTCGGATGCGTCTTCTAAGTGTGATTACTACCGATTGCGTTCTGTACGACATTGCGACAGCACGCTTGTATTTCATCTCCAGGTTACAAACTAGTTAGCTTCCCATAGATAGGTGTAGGTAACAACGGATCGTCTTTCGTACATGCGCGTAAAGCCAAGTTAGTCCATTTATTTGCCTTTTTTTATTGGTCTTTTGAAAATTGATTTTTTCTTATATTCTACAAATGTCAGTGCTCTAGCATATAATCTCTTGAATGGTTTTAATGAAATCCACAGTGCACCATACTGTCAGCGATTATATTTAGTTAGGTAAGTTTTTGATCGATTATGGGCACATTGATAACATAATTTTGTTGAGATAAGGATCAAGTTGGGAACCATCCTTTATAGTACTATCCTGGCATTACAGAGCACATAGCGATATACATAACACACCAAAGTTTCGGCCCTCTGACAAGTTGACAAAACACTGTCCATTAAAGGTACCCTTTAATGAAAAAACCTAAATATCGCACCAAACCGAGCTGTGCTTTGTCGGCGAGTTAGAGTCCATTAGATATATCTGATGTGACCCGAAAAAATTCAACTAAGTTTAAAAGACCTCCATCTATATAACTGTCGTTCCAATGACACTCTTGCTTATTTTGTCTTCAATATATTATTTGTGCAAAAACGCTTAGACCTCGAAGTCTAAGTGGGTCCCACAAAAAGTACAGCTAATCTGCTCAAGTGTTCAGTGAACCTTTGACTTTGGTAAAAACTAACAGATTGTGCTCTACGAAAAAAAAATAAGAAAAACGTTGAAACTATGGAAGTTTAAAAATAACTTTATAACTTAAGTAAGTCAATACAAACCTTATTTTTGTTCGAATAACATCAACAAATTCGACAGACTACGATAGCTTTTGTAGTTTAGTAGGTACTAAAAATCTAGTAATTTGAAGTACCTACTGTATCTGACTACAAATTGATAGAAGGAAAGTCCTAAGTACAGAACTAAGAAGATAGTGCTGATTTTGGTTCCTACTTTGGAATATAGCTTGTTCCGTAAATTCTGTTATTTTTATCAGTTATTCGTTTTAATACACATCACCTAAACTGCCATTTTGTTGCTAAATATAATCATATACATAGATATGTGGCGTTTCTTTTACTGTGTGTAGGCATTGTTCGTTGTAAACTGTTCATGTTTTCGTGAACATGTTTTGATGATATCATCAACTATTCCTTACGTTTGAACAATGGTCCAAATGTAAGAATAGGTTAAATAAAATATTATTGTTTACTTATTTATGCGAAGTTTATAAGTAGGTCGAGAATCTTTATGGAGGTTATCGATAAATATGCGTATTTTGGAAAGTAGGACAACAAACGATTCTCCCTGGTCTAAATAATATTAAAACATAAATAGGGGTTTATCGATTTGGACTTGTTCTTGAGTTCTGCGCAAATTTATTAGATTTTAATTAGGTACTAATAAACTAATTTTAGTTAGGTCGATCCTGTTCAAATATAAGATGCTCATCATCCAACTAAGGATTCTAGATGCCATGATTCTAGAGCTCTTTGAGAAAAGGCTAGTCTGAAGATTCTTCCGCTCTAAGGTACATTCTGCTGCTACGCAACTTGCAGCCGTTCGTATCTAACTAATCAATGATCTCATCATCACCAGCCTATGTTAATCCACTGCTAGACATAGGCCTCCACCTAATAAGCGCCATAGTGCCCTGTCTTCAGCTTAGTCTATGCAGCATCTGTAGTCTTCCGCTGGCCGGAAAACGTCCTACACTACGTCGAGTCGTGGTCTCGCCTCAAGAACACGATCAATGAATAAATTATTATCAAATAAGAAGAATTATTATCAAAGAAGAGTCCTAAATCCTTAAAATAATCAAAAGGGAACTACGAGTGTCCCAAGCCTTTTTGTCAATCTTTGAGTAAATTTCAAACCAAACCTTTCACCTTGCCACCAGGACATCAGGAATGGAAGGCAGTATCACCGTGAACGGCCTCGAACGGAACCTGTCCTCGTTCAGGAAGCTGTCCTGCTACATCATGCAGGACAACCAGCTCCATGGGAACTTGACTGTGGAGGAGGCTATGTCTGTTGCCACTTCTCTGAAACTGCCTAATACTACGACTAGTGCGGATAAGGAGGAAGTTGTAAGTATTTAAAATACTATAACCTTAATAAATAATCATCATCATCAACCTATAGTGGTCCACTGATTGAGGCCTCTCCTAATAAGCGCCATAGCGCCCTGTCTGCACCTTATCGCATCCAGCATCTGCCTGCAATCCTTCGTTGCAAATAAATAATGCTGAACACAATTCACACAGCATCACCTAACCCCAAGCAAATCAAAGCATGTGTTATGGGTTCTAGACAACTGATTAACTTTATACAAACAAGTTTTATTTTATAATAAGCGGATATGCGAAAAGAGAGTTTGGACGCCATCAAGGGCAATTTCGTATCTCTGTCCCAACTATACAAAATAAAGCTATTACAAAAGCATACGCATCGAAGCTGGTGCATGTAATGGGGCCGGCTGTTTATAACCGTCTTCCAGCTACGGTTGTCAGTGCCTCCTCAACGCAATCCTTCAAAAGAAAACTAAAATTCTGGCTCATTGAGGAATGTCACTATAATTTTAGTGAAATATTTGATATTTTGTAATTTAAATTTATATATTATAATTTATTTATCAATTTTATTATTAATCAATTTATTATGATAATGTACTCTAATTCTCAATTGATAATTAAATTATAATTTAAGGAATGACATGTAACATTATAAACGTTATTAATAAATAATCTGAATCATAAAAAAAGGTTTGGCCGTTTGTAATACCTAATAAAGTCATAAACTGCCCTTAATGATATGGTAAAATAGGTGGCGGGCTAGTGTGACTCAGGGTACCGCCTTAATTAATCAAAAGAATAAATATGAATTAAATCAAAATTGTATAAAACTAAATTAAGAGGTATTTAATGTGTATTTCAGATCCAAGAGATCCTCGAAACCCTCGGCCTCTCAGAGCACCACAAGACGATGACCTCCAACCTGTCCGGGGGTCAGAAGAAGCGGCTGTCCATCGCTCTGGAGCTCGTCAACAATCCCCCCATTATGTTCTTCGATGAACCCACTTCAGGTACTTACATTACAGTTCGTCATTGAAGCATTGGCTTTCAACTTCAACTTTTTATTTTTATGGCTCGCTGTTTCTATGTTGCTACAACTCTGCCAGTGTCCGTGTGAAGAGTCATGTATTGGCTTTAACCACTTGGAAACGATTTGACAAGTAAGACTGACAACTGAAAGGCAGGTCCTCTAATACCAAGTTCAGGAAAATTTTTAAGTAGTATTTCTGACTTGTAGTATCAAAGGCCTTTTGCAGATAGGCCAATAGCTACTTGTTTTTGGTCAATTTTAGTTTTTAATTTAGTAATAAAGTCAATGGTTGCTGACAGCGTGTTAATGATAGAATGCTGCGTCATTCTATCAGTAACCTTTGATTAGCGGAAGCACTGAACAGTGCTCAGATCACTATACTAACTATTGACCTGTTCATATTAAATAATCAATAAAAATTCTGAAAAGTCCACTTTGCATCATCATCTAGCTTTAAATAAAGCAGACAGCTGAGGGAAGAAACTTGTCTTGATTAAAATATCAAGACATGCTTGCTTAGTTGTTTTCCATTAAGGATTGTGAACAATCTATTACAAACTAAGGCTCTTATTATGAAAGCTTGCTGAGTCTAAATATTAAACTTTTGAGACTATCGTGGTTATTAACACAAAATTTTGTACACACAAAAAGTAATTTGAAACGGGATATTTACCATGATTAGATTTTTAAGTAAGATCTATGACTGAGTTTCCGTAACGCTAATGTTATAGAAAACTGTTACTAGCTTAGATCGATGACTGAGCAAAGTGAGCAAGCTGCTTATAATACGGACCTTAAAGTTAATAAACACAAAAATAGCTATATTAAGTTTTTAACTGATTACCAATGTTCTTATCTTTACCAGGTCTGGACAGTTCCTCCTGCTTCCAATGCATATCCCTGCTGAAAACCCTGGCGAGAGGCGGTCGTACCATCATCTGTACTATCCACCAGCCGTCCGCGCGGCTGTTCGAGATGTTCGACCATCTGTACACGCTGGCTGAAGGACAGTGTGTTTACCAAGGCAGCACGGGGAGATTAGGTGAGTACCTTCATTTAGACTAAGGCCCGTATTATCAAAGCTCGCTCAGTCACTGGTCTATGACTGAGCAAACATTCATAATAAGTGCCTTAAAGACTTCATCATCATCATCATCATCAGGCTATATAGCAGTCCACTGTTGGACATAGGCCTCCCCCAATGAGCGCCATAGCGCCCTGTCTTCAGCTTGCCGCATCCAGCATCTACCTGCAGTCTTTCGCAGGTCGTCATCCCACCTGGCCGTAGGGCGTCCTACACTACGTTTACCGAGTCGTGGTCTCCACTCAAGAACACGTTTGCCCCTTAAAGACCTATTGCTTTAAATATTTATTGTGACTTATTAAAATTTTAATAAAGCTTTAATAAAGTTTGGTGGCCACCAAGGGCAACTTCACATCTCTCAATTAACTGTACAAATAAAACTATTACAGAAGCTTTAAAAAAAGGTTTATTTAGTATAACAAAGTACCCAATGAAAATTTAGAATTTTCCAGAATTTGCTTTGTTCAATGCGCGGCGGCGCTTGTGTGCGTCGGAGCCTTATTAGATATCTTTATCTATACTAATATTATAAAGAGGAAAGGTTTGATTTTTGTTTGTTTGTTTGTAACGAATAGGCTCCGAAACTAATGGACCGATTTGAAAAATCGGGAAAGGAAGAGGAAGCCTAAATATCCGTGGTGAACATAGGCTATATTATATTTTCAAAAAAGTAAGGGATCCTTACTAAAACTCCAATAATGTAACCCAAGGTGTGAAAAATGAACCTATAAAATTCCTTACATAATCAATACGCCATTTTTTCTAAATAAACGTGGTTGCCTAGCAACGCTCTTTTGACAACAAAGGTTTGATAACAATTTACTGTTTGGAAACTCTTTTGTTAGGTTGAACGCCTCTTGCATATCAATACCACGTTTATTTAGAAAAAATGTTTTCTAAATAAACGTGGTTGCCTAGCAACGCTCTTTTGACAACAATAATATTATAAAGAGGAAAGGTTTGATTTTTTGTTTATTGTTTGTATTGAATAGGTTCCGATACTACTAGACCGATTTGAACAATTCTTTCACCGTTGGGAGGCTACACTATCCCCGGTGAACATAGGCTATATTATATTTTCAAAAAAGTTAGGGATCCTTACTAAAACTCCAATAATCATTAAACCCAAGGTGTAAAAAAATTACCTTAAAAATTCCAATACCCGTGCGAAGCCGGGACGGTCCGCTAGTTATTCATATTCATATCATATTGCGCCTATGCCCAGCTGTGGGCTAACATAGGCTGATGATGATGATTATAAGTAAAATGTCAAAAGACTTAACGAAAGGTGCCTTGACCTCCTACGGCGAATAGTTATATGACTCTCATGCACGCACATCCGAATTAACTACGTTATCGTACCAATTCTCAAAATGTATCCATTTGAGATAGCTTGCTAAACATACCTAATCGTATTTATTATAATTATTTCACCCAGTACATTTTCAAAAATGTTCTATCAAATAAAATCTGAAATAATGATATTCAAATAAATAAACTTCAGTACGTAAAAGGTTATTTTAACAGGTTTAGGTATAACGCATACATATTCATAATATTCGGAAGTTAATATAACTAGTTTCCTATGATAGTCAGTTGCTTAATTATCTAGTCTTGGTTCTAAAAATTAATTCTTTATCCTAATTTTACTATGACATCATAGAAAATGGCATCTTCTTTATCCACACTTAAAAGTCTACTGCTGAACGAACATGGTTCCTTGGGAGGCGTGGGTTTTGGCCATAACTGCTGAACATGAGTCCTTGGGGAGGCGTTGGTTTTGCTATAACTGCTGAACATGAGTCCTTGGGGAGGCGTTAGTTTTGCCATAACTGCTGAACATTAGTCCTTGGGGGATGCGAGGGTTTTGCCATAACTGCTGAATATGAGTCCTTGGGGAGGCGTTGGTTTTGCCATAATTGCTGAACATTGGTCCTTGGGGGTTGCGTCAGGCGTGGGTTGCCATAACTGCTGAACATGTCTCCTTGGGGAAGGCGTGGGTTTTGCCATAACTGCTGAACATGGTTCCTTGGGGAGGCGTGGGTGATAATAGCAAAACCACTTTCGAAATGGATTCGAAATCGAGTCAAGAGTCAAGGTGTTAAATAATATGCACAGAAGGAAGATGGTAATTTAGTACTTCGGTATAAGGAAAATGAAATGTAGATTTTGATTCATTTATAATAATATTTATAAATGAATCAAAATCTACATTTCATCGTCATCGCCTGCTCAAAGCAGCTTCATTAGACTGGTTTCGTGTAAAACTAATACGAAATAAAACGGGTCTTTTTTCGGCAAATGTATAATGTGATGGATGACGTTAGTTATTTGGTCACAAAACAAGAATTTATTATAGTTCTTAGTAAAATGGAAAGACTTCGCGTAAGCAGGGGAATAGACTGACAATAACATTAAAATATTATCTAAAAATTGTTAAAACCCCCGACACGCCATTTTGTGACGGCGGCCATCTTGGACTGATTTTTTAAACATAACTAAGTACACTCCATACTCACATTTCAAACAAAAATAAATAATAGTTTTAAAAAACTAAAATACCACGCTTTTATAAATAAACCGAACTAAAATAGAAGATAATTTTTTAAATAATTCAAATTATGGATAAGAGTGACAAATAAAATAAATTATTTTAATGTAAAAAAGCGTGGGGTATACATGGATTTGCGTTCTGTGGCCAACAGCGCAAACTTTCCTCACATAACTAGATACTAATAGGAGTAGCGACATTGAAGAAATATTTTCAGAAAGCACCCCACGCTTTTTTACATTAAAATAATTTCTTTTATTTATTACTCTTATCCATAATTTGAATTACTTATTTAAAAAAATATTTTCTACTTTTTAGTTCGGTTTATTTATAAAAGCGTGGTTTTTTTAGATTTTTTAAAACTATTATTTAATTTCTATTTTTTAGTTCAAATTATTGTTTTGTTATCGATTATTAATAAGTTTACTAAGTTTAAATGAAATCTGACCGTTCAAAGTGGGTCAAAATCGAGTCCAAAGGAGTCGGTTACAAACAAACAAACATACCATACATACAGGTGAAGCTAATAAAAGCGTGGTAAAAAAATACAAATTCTAAATCGGTTCATCCGTTCGGGAGCTACGATACCACAGACAGACACGTCAAACTTATATAACACTCCGTCGTTTTTGCGTCGGGGGTAAAAAATACACTTACCTATATCTTTTATGGGAATATTTTCATACAAAGCGACCAAATCATTCGTTACAGAATGATTTGGTCGCTTTGCGACCCTCATTCAACAAAAAAACAACACTTAAATAAAAAAATAAACCAATTAATTAGCTTTGCCTCAAACCTAGAAAACATAGCTTAATTAAGGTGACAG
Source organism: Eupithecia dodoneata (assembly GCA_947044415.1). NCBI lineage: Eukaryota > Metazoa > Arthropoda > Insecta > Lepidoptera > Geometridae > Eupithecia > Eupithecia dodoneata. The sequence continues at coordinate 11,203,149 of OX345664.1, read as the reverse complement.
TGTAAGCCAATTTGTTGTCATTTCTCTGCTTTATAATCTATGATGTTTGACTGGCACATAGTTTTCTCAGTTTTATTTATCGTTAGTTATTATTTGTTTTGCGTCTAGTTTCACACAATTCTGCCAGCCTTGAAACGAACCAAGACAAATGTGTCAAAATTCCCACAGTAATATAATTTAATCAAAATATTGCTTACACCTTTTTATTATATTCCAGTGGAATGGCTCGCCTCCCCAAGCCTAAACCTGGCTTGTCCTGCCTACCACAACCCCGCGTCCTTCATCATTGAAGTCTCGTGCGGGGAGTATGGCGATAACACCGGCAAGCTGGTGCGGGCTATTGCTAACGGGAAGAATGATATCAGGTCAGTTATAGCAGGTAGAATAAGCACGTACTGAAATAGCATGGTGCTGTCGCCATATTGCTTACGGAGAAAACGATATCAGGTCAGTTAATGCCAATAGAGCTTACCTACGCTCACATTCGCTACAAAATTTGTGTTCCCTCGTAAACGTGCTTACTTATAGATCAGCATGTTTGTATTTATTTTGCGAGTTAGTAAAGCAGTTACTAATATTGACTACGGTTAATGCTTAAAGCAGTATAGCACTTAATAGGGAGAATAGTAGGGAGAATAAGAAAATAGCCTGGCTTACCACCTTTCATCATTTATGGCCCGTATATTAAAGCTTGCTCAGTCATCAATTTCTTTTTTTTACTCAAGCATAAATCGATGACTGAGCAATAGTAAATTTTACAGGCCTTAAGTGTCATGATACAATAAGTACAATAAGATGCCTCCATTTGCAACAAAAAACACACCAGAAATATGGAGGTTGAGATAGTTTCTCTACCGCGCCACCGATACAGTTGAAAGCCACTACTGGTACGACAAACGTTTCTCTAGCTCGCTAGTGTGCAATAAACACTCATTCACTCTTCAACTTGCAGAAATGGCCAACCTTTCCCCGACACGGTCCCGGATTTCAATAACAAGAAAGATATGGAGCTGTCTTTATCAAACAACTCGGGAACGAACAAGAACGACCTCTCGCAGGTTCAGGAGAAGTTTAAGGAAACAAACGGGAACAATGGACACAGCAACTTGCAGAATGGGATACTGCAGTTTGCGGCCAATGAGATCGCTAAAGGTATGTTATCATTTGATAGTTTTATATACAAGAGACAGATAGATAGATATATATATATATATAAAAGAAAGTCGTGTTTGTTACAACACTTATAACTCAAGAACGGCTGAACCGATTTAGCTGAAAATTGGTGGAGAGGTAGCTTAGAACCAGGAGTCTAACATAGGATAGTTTTTATCATTTTAACCATTTGACTTGACACATAGATTTAACGGGGGCGAAGCTGCGGGGCGCAGCTAGTATATATATAAAAGAAAGTCGTGTTAGTTACACTATTTATAACTCAAGAACGGCTGAACCGATTTAACTGAAAATTGGTGGAAAGGTAGCTTAGAACCAGGAGTCTAACATAGGATACTTTTTATGATTTAAACCATTTGACACATAGATTTCTACGGGGGCGAAGCCGCGGGGCGCAGCTAGTTTAAACTAAACGTCAATTTATTAACCGTAGTTATCACTACATAGTATAAAACAAAGTCTCTTTCCGCTGTCTGTCTGTCCCTGCTTAGATTTTTAAGACTACGCAACTTAGCTACTTTTTGTCCAATAAGTCAGTTCCCATGGGATATAAATAACGTTTAAACGTTTCCATAGAAACAACGCGCTCGAAACCGCGGGCAGAAACTAGTGTTTGAATCAGAGGAGGAATGTATCATGTGAAGTTGGTTGGATTATTGTACCTGGTAATATCATGCATGATAAACATGTAGGAAATATCCTACTTCCTACTAATATTATAAACGCGAAAGTTTGTAAGTATGGATGGATGTTTGTTCCTCTTTCACGTAAAAACTACTGAACGGATCTTGATGAAACTTGAAACATACATAGTATAATGTACTGGAATAACATATAGGCTACTTTTTATCGTGGTAACACGCGAGCGAAGCGGCGGGCGAAAGCTAGTTACGACGACCTTCATTTGTATTTAGAGATGGTACAGATACCACTAATTGTTATCAATAGAGTTCAAAGTTGAGTGATTATTGCGTTTCCTGTTCGTGTTTTGTATTCTAATGTTTCCGGTTTTGTGTACTGAAGTGAAGTTATGCTTCAGTGAGGGCAAGACCTTTGAACTTTGATCTGATAAGTTGGAATTGCTGAGGCTTACAAATGTGTGTCATCATTGTGAATATAAGAATAGCATAGTGTCATCATTTTTCTCGTGCTCCCGCGAAAACAGCAATCGCTTTATCTGTCTCACACGAACATGAAATGGCAACTATTTGATATACTTTATGTTAGTCGTTGTCGCAAATGAAAGGTGTCAAAAATCTTCCCACACTGAACAACCAAAAGCAACCTAATGCAGTCTACAAACGACAAAAAGTCGCTTAGTGCCACATTTTAGTGTATGAATAATGTAAGCAGCCAACAGTGTTTCGTCTACTTTTCGTCCGGCCGCCGGTGACCTTATAGTGTACCATAAGCGAATTCGTCTAAAGCTTAATATCCCTTACACAGGCGCAGGCGATCCTCTAGTGGTACACATCCACGATACTGAAAAGCAAGACAACGTGGAAGTAGCGTTGCTAGGCGACGCCGCCGTCTCACCGCGTCGCTACGCAACGTCGGAGCTGGCGCAGTTCTGGGTCGTGCTCAAACGGACTCTGCTCTTCAGTAGAAGGGACTGGGTGAGTGTCTCTATCGAAGCCTAGCCTAGCCTAGCATAGATCAGAAATCACAGAGATCTCTGCATGTGACTATGCATTTTTCCGCTGACGTCTACAGAGCAGAGATAATATCAGCGCATCAATGGCCGCGCTAAAAAGGAGTGTTTTCGATTTGTGATATATTTCTGGCAGGTGTAAGATGCGGCAACCTGAAGATAGGGCGTTATGGCGCTCATTAGACTGTTCATAAGCCTTTAAAAGTTACTCTATGTACATTAAAAAACAAGTATTGTAACGGAAGAGCGCTGGGAAGGAGGTTGTTCCAACAACGATAACAGAAGTTATACAACAGCGGTGCGTAGAGTGTATTAAGTAGCTTCTATTTACTACAAAGGTAGGTCGAACATTCTCAGAACACTATCCCAGCAAAGGCGGAAGTAGCGTTCGTGCCACGTCGAGGGTTGTAGGCAGATGAGATGAGATTAACTTTACAAATATTATGGTTTCAGGACTCGACAAAAACGTGGAACGCTCGATAGCTCCATCTAATTTTACCCGTAACGACATCTAGTTATAATTTTGCGAACTAAATTGGATCCATTGGTTTATAATTTTATTAACTCTTATATTGTTTGTTACAGTACCTACTTGTTTCTGAATGTACATAATTACTTCATTTAGAGTCGGAGAGGTGAACCATCCTATTTTAAGCCTTATCCTCATAACCATAACGTTTAATTCCAGACGCTCATTTACCTCCGTCTGTTCGCTCAAATCTTGATCACCTTTCTAATCATAACTACTTCTTCATTTAGAGTGGAATAAGCAATAAGAAAAGTGCCAATGCACACGTTCTTTAGTAATATTTTGATATAAAAATAAGTTAAACTAGATTACCCATTAGCCAATTCTACGGTTATGTTGTAATTATTCTGTATTGTAATTAACATATTTTATTTAAAAAGTGTATACTAGACTAGAAAATAAAATAATTGAGTGGGAGATGTAAACCACTCTATTTTAAGCCTTATCTTCATAACCATAACGTTTAATTCTAGACGCTCATGTACCTCCGTCTGTTCGCCCACATCCTGGTCGGCTTTCTGATCGGCGCGCTCTACTACGACATTGGAAACGACGGCTCCAAAGTGTTGTCTAACCTCGGATTCCTCTTCTTTAACATGCTGTTCCTAATGTACACCTCTATGACCATCACTATACTTAGCTGTGAGTATTATTATACATTTTACTAGTAATATACCAGTACTTTAGGGTCTTTAGGCTGTATGCCATATATCGTAAGGTTCAATTCACAGTTGATGGCAGCGGCCGGTAGAGGCGCGGCGAGCATTTTCAGTTTCAAATAATTTTAAACGTTATCTACATACATAAAAGACCGGTTTCGCTTAAAAAGCTAGAAGTCGCGTTTCGACAGCTAAATATACAATCCAACAAATATTTGAAGATCGTACAAATATTTGTCCCAAGGTGAGAATCGAACCCGTAACTTCCTGCGTCTCACCGCGGCGTGGCGGAGCTCCGCCCGCAGCGCCACATCGTTCGTCATCAATAAGAAATTACTACGAAACTTAAGTTATAAGCCTCCTAAACCTAATAGTCGATCGACTGATATGAAATAAACCAATATAAATCATTTTTTCATAATGAAATATGTTTTATCTTCCAGTTCCGCTTGAAATGCCGGTGCTAGTGAAAGAACACTTCAACCGCTGGTACTCCCTGCGATCTTACTACCTCGCCATCACCGTCTCGGATATACCCTTCCAGGTAAACCATTATTATTTATTTATACTTACACTCTATTTAGTTTCGATTGTTTTAGGTGCTTCATAATGATCTTTGTTTTTAAGGGTGCATGTATTTTGATACTTGTAAATATTGGGTTAAAGCCCATATTTGAATGCACATTTTTTGCTGCGTAGTAGTTGGTGCTTTTCAGTTGTGCTACGATAAATATATTCTTATTGTAATTTTTTTAGTCTCTCAAGGTCTTGCTTTTCCCATGGAGATAAAATAAAATAAATAAATAATGCTGGACAATTCACACAGCATTATCTAGCCCCATGGTAAGCAGAGCTTGTTTTATGGGTACTAGATAACTGATATACATAATACTATATATTACATAGATAGATATTTTTTTTTATTTTTATTATATATAGATGTTACACAATTATAATAATAAATATATTCTTATTGTTATTTTCGGAGTCAATAAAATGTCTTTATTCTTTACAGACTATATTCTGCGTGATCTACGTAGTGATAGTGTATCTGCTGACGTCACAACCGCCCGTCTGGTTCCGGTTCGCAATGTTCCTGTCTTCCTGCCTTCTGATATCCTTCGTGGCGCAAAGCGTGGGCTTGGTTGTGGGCGCCGCTATGAATGTTCAGGTGAATATCTACTTTAATTGTATGTAAATAACGTTCAAAGTAGGGTTTAGAATGTTATAGTGTCACCTACAGTGACGTCACAGCCGTCCGTTTTGCTCGAACACAGGGGAACCTCTAGAAGTTACGGATATCTTTAGGCCTAGCACAGGGATAGTTCTCTAGGGTTGAAAAGGCGATACTGACATCGCATCGTCATACATTGCGTACAGTATTAAAGTTGAAGTAATTAATTTTAAATAATTTACTCATTCGATGACAAAGTGAGGTAATTTTTCTCTATTCCACCTTCGACAACAATCCCCGTGCTTGGCCTACAGCATGGCATGTTGTCAGTGAAGGTAAATCTGTACTATCAAATATAAAATTCAAAATATTTTATTTCTTTAGTTGGGCTTACAAAATAAGCACTTAGATAAGTCAAATTTCATACTATAATTTTTACTATTCACTTAAATTTTCGCCTGGGTGTGTGGTTGGCATCTTAAAACGGAAGTGATCATTATTCGATTTCGCCGTTGAGCTAATAATAGTTTTGATATAATTTATTGAATTTTGTTTTCGTCCACAGAACGGCGTGTTCCTGGCACCCGTGATGTCTGTCCCATTCCTGCTGTTCAGCGGTTTCTTCGTGTCGTTCAACGCGATCCCGGTGTACCTGCGCTGGATCACCTACCTGTCGTACATCCGCTACGGGTTCGAGGGCACCGCGCTCGCCACCTACTCCTTCGACCGGCCCAAGCTGCAGTGTCATCAGGTACATGACGTCAATATTAATAATACGGCATCTTTAATAACACCCGCCGTGCACCGTCGTCAGTTGACAGTCTGATTACGTCATCGACACGCTGATGCCGTAATCATTAAAAAGCGTGTTTTAATTAAATCTTTTTATATTTTATGTATGCTAGTTTTAAGCATGGCTTGCTAACGGTACCAATAATACCGGTACTATAGCAGTAATTATGCTATTTTCATTTCGATACATTCAAGTATCGATACTTTGCCAAAAGTACCGGTACTCAAAGCGGTTCTCGCGACGTTGCCAGCTCTCCAGTCCTAGCGTACCGACCGGAGAAGGGCGGGCGCTCGCGCTTGCTTGCCAAATTTGTCGGTATCGATATTTTATGCGCATAAAATCGGTAATTATACCGAAACTTATTGAAAATACCGATATTTTAGTACCGGGACTTACAAGTATCGGTTCTTAAAAAGTATCGGTAAAATTTATATCGATACCAATGATGGTATCGGTACCACGTCAAGGCCAGACGAACCGGTACTTGGAAATACCGGTATTCCAAGCCCTGCCCATAACACAAGCTCAGTTTAGTTTCTGGCTAGATGATGCTGCTTGAATCGTCCAGCAAGGCTACCACGTTATTTTAGCACATAACGTAACGCGCGCTATCAGCGTTATTACACTAATTGTGCGTGAATAACGCATGCCTTTTCACGCGTTAATCACGCTAAATTGGGATATGTTCTGTTCGTTATTACGCTAAAATAAGTGTAATAACGCTGATAGCGCGCGTTACATTATGTGCAAAAATAACGTGATAGCCTTGTTATCATTATTTATCTATCATTTTATTTAAATAAATATAGTTATTTTAAACATTATATGTTATTTCCAGACATACTGCCACTTCAAGAACCCGCTGACGACTCTCGAAGAACTGGACATGACGGACGCTGACTTCACCCTTGACATCGCCGCTCTCTGTCTAATATTCGTGGTTCTACGTATATCTGCCTTCCTCTTCCTTCGCTGGAAGCTCAAGTCCACGAGATAAGCGAGCCGTTATAGTTAAGGCTTAAAGTTTATTGTGCGAATAGGATCTTAATGCATGAGAAGAAATGGCGCTTGTATGTTCATAACAAGTTTAAATTTGTATAGATGCGTTAGTTCCATTTTTCTCCGTTTAATGAGAAAATGAATGTGAAATGGCTTAAGTTTGTTCAGAACAGACAAGGTTTAGTTCTATTTTCTCTAAATTCATTAAGATTCTTACCGCACTTGTAGGTTAAGTTATTAGTGTCTAAAGATGAATGCACACAGCAATGACATGAAAGTTTATTAATTTTCTAATACGCTACGGCTATACATGTGGTCTACGGGTAAGTAATAAGTGCGAGGACGCAATGGAAGTTTTCATGATAGAAAGAGACGCGATATTTTACCGTAGGCCTAAAGGTTACTAACCGGCGTTACGGGGCGTAATGCAAGGTGTTACACAGTTTAGCTGTAGCAAACATATGAACGAGTTTACAAAGAACTGAACAATATATTCATTGAATTGAGGTTTATCTATGAAAAAACATAGTGACTAAATGATTTTGTTTTAGTTCATTAGTATCCGCATTTTGCCTATATTTTATTCTGTGATTTTGCTAACAATTTCGTATTCTTATCGGAGAAGAAAATGTATGTGACGAAAAAATGTAATGTATATTTGATTAAATTGGTCATCAGAGCTGGCTGTCTGCATGCAAAAATTACTTATTTTGACGAAGGGTCTTTCCCTCAGCAAACCGATTTATACCTTATTACAAAAACTTAAGACTACTTTCTTAATGACATGACACTGACTGTATGTTAACGAAGGGGTGTATTTGTATTAGATAATTCTTTAGTTTTAATTGACCATTTAGTTGTAAGCAGGAAGGTTTTACTATATTTATCTAAACAGGGTGCAGCATTAAGTTGCTACAACCATTTAAAATTGGGATATGTTCTCTATCAACATGGGCAAAGAGTTCATATTTATGAACAAGAAAGAATTTTTGAAACTATCATGTTTATTAACACTAAAGTCGTTTAAAACGGGATATTTACCATGATGAATATTTACGCATGAAACGGTGACGAAATATTGGAAGACTCAAAAATCAAATCATGGTAAATATCCCGTTTCAATGACTTAAGTGTCGAAAGAATTGTATAAAATATTAGAAAATAAATATATATAAAGTGCCTTTGTTGATCTTTGAAATGATTAGACTGTTTTTCATGTAACTTTGAGACATCTCAAGTTTCTGATAGGCTCTAGCTAGTGTGATATAAGAATAATATAAAGTATTTTATTGTATGTTGATGTGATAGTTTTAAATATGTTTATTGACAACCATTGAAACAACCATTCCGTCAATTTAACACAAAAATATTTTATTGATATGTAACATAAGTTTTTTAGGACTTTTCGTGTATTGAATTTGCTAACAATCAAATAAATAAAATGTGACACGGCAACTAAAACAATCAAAGAAGAATCAAGAATCAAAAACTATTTATTTCCATTATTCACATAATGTGTATTAGACACTGACACGGAATGTTATTTCAGTGAAAACTTCTAGAAAAGTCTGATCAAAAGAAAAATAAATTGCTCAATAAGTTAATATCTTGCCATAATGGCTTGCCTAGACGATTTACGTTTTACACAAACAAAATATTTTAACTTTTCTTATAGTTGCTTCATAGATGGAACAATTAATGTCAGTTATCATTTTTCTTTGTAATATCATATTACTTTACACCACTTTTTTTCAATATTACATTGTCCAATTAGATTTTAGAATAGAAACAGGGGTAATGGTGTTGACTATACATAATTGTACTTAGATAAGACATTTAAAGTTAATGGTCCAAATATCCTGAACATGGTCAAAGTAATGGTTAGATGTTTTGTATATTTTTTAAATAAATGGTTTAAGATTTTATTTGATTTTATTTTTACTCTTTGTTGCGCCATAGACTCCAGAAGTTAAAAACGCCCTTTAAGGTAGACCTTTTCATAGCGAGATTCATATTTTTTTGTTTTTACTTTAATTTACATGGAATAAAACTAACGAAATACTTTTTGTGGCAAATTATGTATTTTCCCGCTAGTTTTATTCCTTGTAGGACGCAGATAAAATCAAAATCTACAAAAAAGATTGTCGCCAATACGAAACGACGAACCTTAAAACGAAAAAGTAGGTAACCATATTTCGGGCATCTTGGTGTGAAAGTCCTCGTGCTACCATGATTGGAATTCAAAGGTGAATTGAGTAGGCTTAGCACGGGGATTATTGTCAAGGATAATATAGACTGCAGGCAGATGCGGCAAGCGGAAGGCCTATGTCCAGCAGTAAACTATTATAGGTTGGTTATCTAGAAGGACTAGAAGTGGTTTACGTTTTTGATGAGTCAGAGTTGTTAAACATTTATTTCTTTGGACCTCAATTGACTGAAGAACCTTATTTATTTATAAAATTTTGTACCTATATTTTCTTCATGAATCTTACTATTACTAGACACGCAAAATTGCAAGCCTAAAGGTTTGTTAATGTCTGGATAGGACCAAAATGGCCGCTAGTAAATAATAAAACATACTGAGAAAATATTTTCTCTATTTCTTTGTTACCATTTGCGTAGTTGGTAAATATTTATATAAAAAGACACGTCTCTAATTTTTCATTATTATTTTATTATTACTTTAAAGAGTTCCAAGGTTTCCAAGGTAAGGCATCTCATCTAACGTGTATTACGCTTTTTCAAACGTTCGGCAAGGTGTTGCCCTACATCATGGCACACATATTTCGCCAACAACGTGTGTACGAAACCTTTGTGGACGAACGAAATCACACTCCTCTCGCCGAATCATAAATTAATTTGTTGTCAAATCAAACAAATAGTACGTCAGTCTCGGCGGCATCAATACAATACACTAAACCAAAACAGAAAATTGCTGAATTGCGATTCTATCGGATATTCATAATTATTTTTCTATTTGGATTATGTACGTTGTGTAAAATATCTTGATTGCTTACAGGGTAGTAATGAGATTCTAATAAGTTATTGTTTTCTTCTTGTTGCCTCATTCATCATGGATAATAATATAATTTCATCGGATGATAGCTGTGATTCGGAGACTAAGTCTATGAAAAATCAATTATCTGGTAAGTGGTACGTAGATCTAAGTGTTTGAATAGATTATTTATACTTAGTTTGATAGACCTAGGTACCTACGTCTTGCGTTTGGCTAGAATCCACAAGGGTCATTGAACCTCGAAATTCGCTGATTGATTTGTTTAATCTAGTGTTTATTTTTATTTGCTTCTGAGGTAGGTACCTAACTATTTAGACAGGTACGCCCTGGTAATGTATGGCAGAAGGGTAGGGAAGCCTTTACCCAGCGAGCTGATTAGACAGAATGAAGATTTAGATATTTTTATTTAGATTATTATTTAGAAATTGCCATGGTGGATAATGATTGGGATAATAATGAATTTAAGTATATACCTACTGTCAGTATTATTTTATTACCTACAGAGTTTGGCTTAGACGAGGAGAATCTAACCAAGGAGGAAATGAATGATCTCCTGAAAGCTTTCAATAACTCCAAAACTACCAGTAATGAAGAAGAAATAACCAGAGAAAAGTGTAATGGCAAGGTAAAAGTAAACATTTTAGTAACTACTTAACTAAGTACCTATATCAATTCATTCACAAAGTTAGTAATAGCCCTAGTATTTCCTAAATCATATTCTAAAACTTAATTATTATTTTATAAAGTCTCTAGTGTATTGTTAGGGATAAAAAGTCTATATGTTATGTATATCCAGGTCAAGAATCTAGGTACCTATGCAAAATTTCAGCTTGTGCCATTCAGTATTTTTGTGGTGAATGGGTAACAAACATCCAAACTTTTCCTTACGCTATATAAGCTGATTGCAATCAATTCACAAAACAAAATAGTATGCTCGCCAAACTCATTTTACTAATAATAATTATTATATGGACTTCTTAAATTATATAATTACTAGCTGTGTCCTGCGGCTTCGCCCCTGTGGAAATCTATGTGTCAAATAGTTTAAATGATAAAAAGTATGTCCTATGTCTGTCTCCTAGTTCTAAGCTACCTCCCCACCAATTTTCAGACAAATTTGTTCAGCGGTTCTTGAGTTGTAAATGGTGTAACTAACACAACTTTCTTTTATATGTATATAGATTAGACTGGTTTTTTATTCTGTTCATTTGGGTCATTCCAGCTAAGGTGACACCCCAGGTCAAACACATACATAACATATTTTTTCTTGAATCTGCAATCACAGCAAAGCCAATGAATTGACTCAACAGTAATTGAACAACTATTTTATATTATGTATTTACTTACGTTTATATAAATCTAGAACACAAACTGTAGTGAATTTACCAAGGTTACTATATTTTTTCTTTAATTTCGTAATACTTATATTCACCTTATGTACAATTGTTAAAGATCACCACATTAGATAAATACAAATTTAGGCCTATAAAACAATGGCAATGGCATTCTCATGGCGTAACTCATGAGGATAATTTTATTTAGTCGAGTACCTATAAAAGATCAACGAATCTGGTGTCTGACCCGTCTCAGCAAAACATAGGTACTCTTTTTTATCCTGGCATAAAATATAGAATCTATTATCTCTCGGGTTTTCAAAAGTAACAATTATGCTATGTGTAATTGTTTTAGCTACATGGGACATTGAGCAAGAAATTACTTAATTGAAATATTGAGATTTTGAACGGTTCCCTAGCATCACAACAGCCTGTGGGCCAAATAAAGCCTTGACATATATGCAGTTCTAGTAGTTGTTACTTATAGTTTTAGTAATAATATTATGATTTATCGGAAAGAAAAAGTGCTACAACAGTTTTTCTGAGGCTTTGCAGAAAAACAGCTGATGTAATTACCAGTATGTTGTTTGTTTACATATATCTTTAGAGTAATCATTTATACATACATAGGTTCTTTAATAATTTACATGTATTTTATACATATTGACATTATTATTTTTTGTTTTCGGAAGCAATATTTGTCTTGATTTGGGAAGCAAAGCCATCCTCTCAGATATGTGGGTATCAGGCGTCCCTCCCATCATACTCAGAAAATGTCAATTTGCTGGGTCAACTGTGTAAAGTAGTGCTAAATTACACAGTTGATACAATGCTGATTTTTATGTTTCCATTTAAACAAAACTATCTGGTTTCATAATGTCTATATGGTTTGCATACCACACAGAGTTATATGTTCTGGCGGGTCAGCAGTTTACGTTATGACGAGTCTCTAAGGCGTAATCACAGCCAAGCCAGTCGCAAACAACTGTCCTTTGGGCAACACGTCACGACGCACACTCGCAACCATTAATATGACTTTCAGTTTCAACTTAACGTATGATTAAACCGTGAAACTTAAGAGGCCTCCGGAAGGAAAAATTCTTCATGCAAACGTAATACCAAAATGATTTCCAATTCAAGCATATTTCGACTATAATATTGTATTATTTGTATTTGAATAGTATTTATGTAGGTTCCTAAATAGTTATTTTTTTCAAAATACTTACCTAAAATTAAATGAAAGCCAATCTCATTTTGCACATTTTTATGCGAAAATTGACAAGTTTTCTCGCTATTTGTTTCGTATTAAAAACATCAATATCTTACGTTTTATTTATTAAGGAACATAGTTTATATTGTACAGAATAACAATACTTTGTGACGAATACAAAAAGTTTTCAGTCATGATTTTTGGTATTACGGAACAAACCAAATTTTGAACGGCTAATATTGCTATCGCACACGCATGGGGCGCGGCGCAAAGGTTAAACAGGGACAGCGATATACGGAGCGATTTTTGCAAGCGAGGGTCGCCGGACCCTTAACAATCTCTTTTAACTCTCAAACACCAACAACTTATAGGATAGAGGGGGGGAAGGGGGCACACTACGCAACCTACACTGTCATTCATTAGGTATTTTGAAAGTAATAGCATTGGTAGTTTTCGAGATAGTTCTTGAAGTTTGAGCAAACAGGAGAATGGCTTTCCCTTCACGTTGGAATGACCCATTTTCTGTTGCCATAGTCACTACACCAGGCGGATATCATCTTTGGGTGTGTCATATTGTGCAACCGAGGATGATATCCGCTATGTAGCCCTCGCCTTTAGATTAACTCTCACAAAGGGCCTCTGCGCTGCTGGCTTTGGTCCGACGCATGCCTTAGGACCAGCAGCCTTATTGTCTAAGTCAACTCGTAATCGACATGGATATATGGCCACTAAAAGGTCACTATAAATGTCCTGAGGTCGGTTATATGAGAAACACATAATAATAATATTTTTATAATTACAGGTAATATCCCAAGAAGCAAATCCTCCAGCAAAAGCATTAAAACGGAGATATGTGGAGGTGGTAGACAGAAGAATGCCCTGGAGTCTATTCCCAAGAATTTTGACGGACACAGAGAAGGCTCACACACTAGCCGTGTACATAAAACTAATGTCACTAAACAGCTACAGACAAGCTCGTCGCACTGCCACTTTCGCATCATGGCCCCCACCTCTTCAGATAGTGGAGGAATCCACGAGAATCCAACCTATGCGGTCAACTCGAAGTGGCCGCTCCATGCCTTCATATTCCGGTTTCGATGATGACTCCACTGACTTCGACTTTGTAGTCGCAAAACCAAAGAGAAGGAAGATTTCTGCAAGTCAAGACACAACTGATGGTGTATACTCGAACAAAGTCGTCAGTTTAAAGCGTAAGACTTCGAAAGAGGAGCCTGCGAGGCCTATTAAAGAACCTAAATTAACAGAAATAGGAAATGGTGTAAAACCCAAGGCTGCAATGTTCACATTCATTGAAGACTGAATTTGTGTTGATTAAGAGGCCTTTTTGAATGCTATGAAAAGATTGCGCTAAATTGTATACTATGGGCATGTTTTTCTTAATATTGTGCTGAGTTCTTAAGTAGCTGATATTTGATTGATAACACAGTTAAATACTGTTAGGTGTACATCCTTCGGTTGTTGGATATCAAATAGTTTTGACTGACTGCAAATGCAAATGGAGTGTCAGTTAATTTATTTATGTTATGTTTTCATGATGTTGATGTTAGGTAACTAAGTGGCTTTAAATCTTCGACTTATAGCGAACCTTATGACTTCTTTAAAATAAGGTAATAGGTACCTATTTAGAGACCCTAGAAAGAAACTTTTTTATCAGTAAATGTTGATAAGTACAGTCTGAAGCATTTCTGAATAAGTTTATAGAAACTCATTAATATACAGCTAAGATGATTGACTGATTCAATGACCACTTCATGTCAGCAAATAGGTGCTGTTTAACACGGCTCCACATTTTAGTGCAACCAACTGTACCATGATGTGATTATTGTAAAGCTGCCTGATTCTCAACCAAACTGATGCCATCTTACACCCTCTTTCGTAGAGAGGCCAATGAAATGGATTCAATGTGGTTGAATGATTAAAATTTATTGACTACCTATATAGAGAATCTAATTATTTTAATTAGATTTTCTAGACCTCTGTGATGCATCGGTGGTCACTTCGTCACTTATACCATCTAGTGAGAGGCCAAAAAATAAATTCTTGTTAAAAAATAAGATCATCCTTTCTTGGTTAGACTGACTGATATGTACCTTGTTCAGAATCACTCCCATACAGCTCAGTACACATTTTGCGTTGCACCCTGTATAAAAGTAATAGGAACTAAGAAAGCAACGTTCTTAATAGACCATAGATCTGACCATAGAATACAGTCTGAGCAAGAAAAGATGATCATATTCTCTTTGTATCCGTATCATATTATAAAATGTACAAAGCCTAAATTACCATCTACCACCAACTATTAGAACTTGATTCGTTTCACAAGTTTTTAATAGCATCATTTTTGATAATAAGAGATTTTTTTGAAGATATATTTGGAAGTTATTATTTTTTGTTATTTTATGAATGCGTTTAAATTAGGTTTTGTAAAAATTTCCTTAGTCAGTACAGATATAAAATTTAATTTATTCAAATATTTTGTTGTTTAGTACCTATTTCAAATTGTAAGTTTATGTAGGTTTTTGTATTATTAGGACCCAAAGGAAGCGTCACTAGTGTTAGGTATGTCGCAGGCTATATGAAAAATAAAAGAAGTTTCACGCTAAGTATATCACATTTTATTTCATTGTTTTGCTTAATTTAGATCCGTCCACACGAAGTCTGTGCAAAAAGAGCAGACTCGTGGCGAAACGGTGGGCTAACATATTAACGCAACCAAAGTACTACCTACATTGGCACACGCGCGCCCTTAATTCCTAAGAGACTTCTCTTTTGCACAGACTCTAGGCGTGAATAGGTCACATATAGAGTTTACCGATTGTTTAATATTAGGATGGTATTGGCCTGTTTTGTCCCACTGCAAGGGAAGGTCTTCCGCCCTTCCACGAAAGGCCATTAGACCCTTTTCTCTCGGAGCTGAGGTAAGCATAACCTAAAAGCTAAACCAACCAATACTGGCCTAGTTTTCATATTTTCAATCACTGTTCGATACATTTAACCGTTTAACACTTTCAGTGCCTGTAACGCATATCATGGGAGTCTCCCGTCTGCTGCATGCCCCTTCAGGTTGCTCCGCAGTGACTGGGCAGTGAATCCGTTAAGGTACCCTGAGGCACACTAGCGTCGCCACCTATTTTATTTTATTATTAAGTAGAACAAAGAAAATATTTAAAATTTTAGTGCGCATTTTGTGTTACCTAATGTAAGCTTTTTTTAATGCTACTGAAATAGTTTTAATTTGTAAGGCTTAGGTAGAGATGAGAAAATAGAGTTGGGTGGCCACCAAGGGCATTTTGGTATTTCTGTAATAGTTTTAATATTTTTGTATAGTTTAAAAATATTAAAACTATTACAAAGACATTCAATAAACATTTGCTGGTTTCACAAAAACCGTAATGATTTTTTTGATATTTCTTTTGTTCAACGTAATGATAAGATAAAATAGGTGGCAGCGCTAGTGTGCCTCGGAGTACCTTAATACGCAGTTCTTTCTGCAGCAATAAGAAGTACGAAGTGTACTTATAGGTATACCTTAAAATCTATGGCAGTAAACATTTTGGTCTGAACTGCTAACAAATCTTTTTCCTCTTCGATTTCTTACTCCCATCCCCCCTATTCTTAGCAACTTCTTCAACCAAAGTCGTCGAGGCCTCCTTCAGATCATACGCCCAGCCAATCCTCGCAAAGTAGTCTAGCAGAACAGTAGTGAGGTTGAATGACATCCCTAGCTCAGCAGCTTTGTAGTCCCAAGGGAATGTGTGGTGGTAGTTGTGCCAGCCTTCGCCCATCGCTACGATGGACACTGCTAGGTTTTCTGACGGCATGACGTGCCTGGAAAAACAAAATAATAGGTGAAATGTTTTTGCAGTAAGATATTATAAAC
This sequence comes from Eupithecia dodoneata, assembly GCA_947044415.1. Classification (NCBI taxonomy): domain Eukaryota; kingdom Metazoa; phylum Arthropoda; class Insecta; order Lepidoptera; family Geometridae; genus Eupithecia; species Eupithecia dodoneata. The sequence continues at coordinate 11,186,710 of OX345664.1, read as the reverse complement.
TTATATCTAATGTATGTTAAGGAAGCGCGTCACCTCTTAATACAGGTAGGTATTCCTATACTTAAAAGGGTCTCGACACAGGAGGATGAACAATTGATTATTTTTGCTTAAAATTAGCATGGAGTGTTTTATGCTGCTTATATTATATATAAGCCGTGTGATGCTGAGTTAGAATTTGCACCACCCCAACTCTTCCCACGGGTGTCGTAAGAGGCGACTAATGGACATTCAACGGGGGACGGGCAGTAGCGCCTCCTGCAGAACAATGTCCAACGAAATGTGATTCCCAACCTGCATGCCCAGCGTGGGAGTTATGGGCATTACTCCCCCATCAGATAGAAGCCAATAAGGCGCTTATCAAGGAGAGATCTGCGTCCAGCAGTGGACCTATAATGCTGTGTGCTTGAGGTGAGGTGAGGAAATCATCATGAAGTAGCAACCTAAAGCACAGTACCTAATCTCATAAACCACGTGTAGCGTTCATTCACGCAATCATTCTGAGTCAGTCCTTTGGGAAATTCGCGAATGTTAGTGTGATAAATACCTAATACATAATTTAATATAATTTAATTTCGCGAAGTGTTCTTCGGTATGAATGTGTCTATAGTTTGAAAAAACAAAAAAGTCAATAGCTCAAATAACAAAGTACCTAACTTAACTAGGACACCTACCAACGTTACACAAAGTCAAAGTGTATGTTTAAGGCTGATTAAGGAAAAAGGGTTGGAAACTCCTTGAAATCGAACCGTGTAGGGTTCGATTTCAAGGAGTTTCCAACCCTTGTATTAAGGATCTATTTTGTTGTTTGAGTGTTTGAGTATTTTATTGTTTTACATTCTGTCATTGAATTTAAATTTAGGAAGGGCTTTGAGAAAACAAGGGAGAGAGCGTAGGAAGAGAGGGATGTCTTTCGGTAGGCAAGATGAAAGTGAGGAGGAGTACTGAATTTCTCTCCAATTTTTCCTTGGAATTCTTTTCACGTCGTATATTTCCTGTCCTACAAGTTGTTTTCGACGGTTTATTTTCCAACTAAGTAAACTCCCGCGCGATCTAAATTGTGTGTTCTTGTGGATAGGTGCTATTTTTTTTGTTTCACATGTGTGTTCGGAGAGCTGCTGAACAGACCTGAGCTCGATCCCTTTAGTCCGGGAGGTTGACCCGACCGTCCCGCCGCGCCGCCCGAGACTACTACGAGTCCGTACGGGCCCGTTTGCTAACACCTGGCAGGCGACTGCATCGACTCCGATAGAGGCCCTGCGTGCGCTTTTCCTGAGGTGGACCCGGTTCCGTGCGAAAATTATCCGAGGGAAGCGTTCAAACCCCGTCCGGCGGTGTGCTAAAGATTCCAAGGTTTTATTCCGGGTGTCGTCGTTACTTTTGCTTTTACTTATTCCTTTCCTCCTGGCTAGAAAGGTTCACTTCAACTTAATATTCATACTGTGTTCTATTTATTTCTATTGTATTAAGGGGCATTCTACACGCTCTCACTTATTACATTACTAGCCCTTCCGGTTCCATATTTTTGTATAATTTAGAAACGTGGCTGATATATACACTGGTTTAACTAATACCAGTTATTTGTTTTATTCATTACACTACAGCAGGTTATCAATTTGTAGTTGAATTTATCTCACCGATCGTAAGGCTTGGTGCCCCAAAGATGCGCAAAGCTGTTGACGGACCAGGTGAAGTTGAGGGACATCATATAGCGCAGGAACACCTGCGACAGTACTGCCATCCTCAGGGTCTCTCCCCAAGCCAGCCAGGGGACTAGACTTGGTAGGGTGAAGCAGAACACCAGCTTGAACAGTGTGAAGTAGCTGGAAAAACAAGGAAATTGTTTACTCTATCTACCTAGTAAGCATCACTAACGTTAACAAACCATACATACAAACTTTCGCGTTTATCAAATTAGTAGGATATTTAAAACTATCTTTCTTGGGGGGTCTCTATATTATTTGATTGTAACTTTCTTTCTACTTTCTATTACCTGAGAGTTTAAAAACAAACGAACGAAAAAAAAGTAGTGAATGAAAGCTCTCAAAGCCAAATTTTTTATAACTTCTGTAATAAGAAAGTATTTTCTACTTAAACTATTTCTTGATTTTATAATCCCTTTGTTTACAAAATTTATTAGGATTCCAAAACCGAGTATGTACATATGTAAATATGCCAAAAAATATTACCAACTGTGCTAATACTGAGTTATTGGCGCACTGGGTCACGTCATGATCGAATTTGATCGATGAACTACCTTTTTTTTAAACTTACGCGATCTGAACACTTAATAACCTATAAGTATTAATAATGCGGGTATTTATCGCGGTGATTTACCATTTTTTCCCGACGTTTCAACAGGTTTACACACGGGATGACTCAAACTCAATTAAAACCCGTGGTATTATTACTTAACTTACTTACCGTGTATGGAATTGGATAAGAGGATCATCCACCACATCGCTAAGGTCCACCTTCCTGCCTTCCCTGATCACGTCAGGATGCTTCTTCATCATCAGCCAGCCGACGTGCGAGAAGAAGAACCCTCGGTGCGCGTCGTGAGGGTCGGCTGACGTTTCGGAGAACTTGTGGTGTACTCGATGATCACGGACCCATTCGTAGATTGTGTTCTACAAGGGAAATAACCTTTTGTTTGATTAAGACTACATCACTTCATGTCTGCTCACGATATAACCACTTTTTAATAATTACCTTTTTTACCTACCTATCACTTACCATCTATAAAAAGTGAAATAAACCAATGGATGGAATGATCGTACCTAAACCACTATAATCGGGGGAGACCGGACCAGGTGAATAAGGGACTAGTGACAACGGACCGCACCCAATTTTTAGTAGGTCGGATTGAAAAGCGTAGCACGTGATACGTCGTAGACCCTCTACGAGAGCTACGCAATGCTACGGCGCTACGACGCTCGTATTGTACCTCTACGAACTCTAGACCTTCTTTATTATTTTACTTCATTATTATTTTAATTAATATCCACCGTCAAGGAGAATATTTAGCAGATCCAACGAGGTTCCATTTACGATCAAAAAATGATTTCTCTCTTTAGGACAGCAAACAATAGGCTAGTGTCTTAAAAAAATCTAATAAGTCTGTCAGTATATTTATAAATACAGTTCACCTTTTTAACCGAATTAAAAAAAAGAGTAGGTTCTCTATTTTTTTTATTCAATGTTTATTAACTCAGAACTTTCGACTGGGTGAACCGATTTTGATGATTCTTTTTTATTTGAAAGCTGGTGCTTGCCGTGTGGTCCCATTTCAATTTGGTCCTGTTCTGACCATGGCATCCATGAGAAAACCATATAAGTCTTAAATTTCCATTAAGTATGTGCGCGACAAATGGACGAATAACTCAAAATCTAAGTTTTAAAACTCATTTTCATTATTTAAGAATTTGAGTAAAATTAAATCGCTTTATAGTTTTTAAAGTATAATCAGCCTCAGTAAAATCGTTCACAAACCTGTCCCGCCACCGAGTAGCAGATCAATAGGATGAGTTGCAGCGGCCTCTTGGCCTTGAAGGAGCGGTGGCACCAGAACCGATGGGCTCCTCCTGTCACCCCGAATCCAGCGACTTCACCCATCAGCACCGCTGGAATATTGATGATATCTTTATTTATTTATTATTAATAGTTTTAACAGGAAGCTGATAGATTGGTTTTCAAGATATTAGAAGCGAAATAGAGGGAGACAATTTAAAAGGTGGGACGAGCTAAGAGACATAATATAGAGTAAAGTGGAAGGGGTGAGAGGAGGCCTTTGCCAAAAGAAGGCAAACAGAAAATATCGAAGTATCTCTTTCTTTTCTATGGTCTGAAATAAATGAATATTACTATTATTAATTACTAGCTGCACCCCGCGGCTTCGCCCGCGTAGAAATGTATGTGATCTATATCAAATAATTTATAAAGCTTCCTCTTGAATCACTATATCTATTTAAAAAAACCCCAACATAATCCGCTGCGTAGTTTTAAAGATCTAAGCATACATAGGGAAAGATATACAACGGGAAGCGACTTTGTTTTATGCTATGTGGTGATTTTGTGACCCTGTATAAAAACATAACCCTCCTGCTTGTAAAACGTCTCATTTCTATCCAATGAGCGATGAAAATATAATGAAATGCAGCATCAACCAGCAATAGCCTCATTAATTTCGTGCTAGACATGATCTAGGTAATTAATAAACTACGGCATAAAGTGTTTTTTTAGGGTTTCGAGATCGGTTTCGAAATCCTTATGATCTTGCTCTATCCGTCCTTTTTTCCCTCTTTAATATTATAACTTCTTTAATATTACACTAAGCAACTACCGCAGATATTAACTGAAATTGAAAATTATAATACATTATGAATGGTAGCCTATGTGTTATTCTGATATGTAAGCTATATTATTGTGAAGTTTCATCAAAATCTATTCAGTAGTTTTTGCGTGAAAGAGCAACAAACATCCTCACAAACTTTCGCGTTTATAATATTAGTAGGATGAATGTTCATTCCAAGAACCAAGACCTGTAACTATGTTGCCAATAATGAATCTGAATCATAAAATTAGATAATAAACTTACCAAACAACACTGACTGCCATTTTGGGAAAACCAAGCACGTTACTTCCCATAGAAACCAAAGCGTGCTGGCCAGATGTAGTGCTATGATGGCGATGGAGTTACTCCATATCAGAGGCGTCACGAACCCCACTCTCCTCTCCCAATCTCTAACAGGTTTCATGAACTTCCATTCATTGCTTCGACGTAAAGCTTCTTCGTAAGGAGTGGATTTCCTATCATTTGCAACGTTTCTATTGGTGGATATTGTCTCCGAATTGTTGCTATTGGCGTATCTTTTTACATTCGAATGGCTATTGGTGACTTTTGCGTCATTTGAATGGTAATTGGTTTTGTCACAGTTTTTTTGGTGAGTAAGTTTCAACTCTTTGGAGGTTTCATAGAACTGTTCGATTGTTTCAGTGACTGTTGAAGGCGCCATATTTCTTTCCTGAAAAAAAAAACATTTCATTTAGTTACCATAACACTTCATTGCATATAAATCCGGAAATTAAAAAAGAGAAATGCGAGCAGCATCTTGTGCTAAAGAAATAATGAAGCATTTTATTTTTATTTAAATTATAGGGTACCGTAGTAGGTAGTATTGTTTATTACAAGTTTAAAACACAAACGGTTGATTTCCCTCCTATTAAAGGCAGATAGCTAGGTGGTACTTCAAAATAATTAATCTTCATTCTCTTAAACTCTTATTCAAAAAGCAACATGATGGTAAAATATCTACACGATAGTCCTTTAGTTGAAATGGACTAAGAAGTAAGGAAAGTCAGATATGTATATCTACAAATTGGTTATTGGAACGAAATAAGCCACTGTTTCTCGATTTTTACCAAGGTTTTTAATCATCAAACGGATTGTGACAAAACTTCTAACAATATAGAAAAACCTAACACGAAATAGCTGTTGGGTATCCTATCTTGTTATTTTGATTTTAGATCGTTTCGTGTTGGCGCGAGATATTTTTTTATATTCTTTATACAAAGCAAAATCAATTGAAACCCTAAAAAAGATCTATTTTGAGCAAATACGAAACGAGCTTTTTAAATACTTGCGAAGCCGCGTGCAAAAGCTAGTAGCTATGAAGTTATTGCTTTATGTATGTGTGATTGATGGGATTTCCGACATATAAAGCCTTTGAAATTTTGATTGAAGAGACGGTCTGGCCTTTTGGAAATTTGAATGGAATTGTTTGTCTATGCGATACTATAGAAGCTGAGTCTCTTTATTCCATAGTTACACAGTAGGGTAAAATGCCCAACAATTGGCTCCCTAAAAAAGTTGTTGATTAAATCATAATCACACTAGAATATAAGATACCTACAGATGGCTCGCTAATAGTACCTAATAATATTCGCTTTTCAATTTGTGATTTACCTACTTATAGTGTAAGTGTCAGTCTTTTCGCAAAATTATGTAAAGTTGGTAAATGAATAGAAAAACATGTGTGAACGTAATATGTAATTTATGCAATGTGTAATGTAACTAATAAAACTAATTAATTGCAATTTCTCTTCTAAAGCTTGCAGTTTCTTAAGAGTTAATCTCAACCTTATTTTTATATAAAACGAAAATTAATTACTTATTACTTAGTATTTATGATTTGTAACACGAAGTGTAAAATTTCTTACGTAAGTTTTGATAAGCGCACCCCTAACATCTAAAACGTTTTTTATTTGTGTATATTTGTGCATTCTAGGATTAAATTTACACTAGTCTTGTACTAGACCACTGTTATTTAAGGTTTTAATAAAAAAAAAATGAAATTGAATTAAATTAATTTGCAAATTTCGTGAAATAAATTTAATATAGGTACAAAATGTGCACAATGTAGGTACGCTTTTGGTTTATTTAGGTAGGCACATACTCCAAGGATATGAGCAAATATTGCCGCAGTTGGTGCTATGCATTTTGGCGAGGCCAATTATAAGCAGTTAGGTAATATTCAGCACCTCTTGTCTCACCTATATTTACCTTTACAATTATTGTTATTTTTACTTGCAATTATTGTTTATCTAATTTTATTAACGCGGTTAATAAAACCTTTACTTAATGCTTATTTCTTCTAGTTCAATCATCTTGGTCGTCAAGGTCTTCTTTCTTACGTAGAAACTTATCAGGGCAAGGGTCGTCAGTATTGGAATTTACGGGTCTAAAAATATCTATTTATGTTATATATTGTATTATGTATATCAGTTATCTAGTACCCATAACACAAGCTCTGCTTACCATGGGGCTAGATAATACTGTGTGAATTGTCCAGCATTATTTATTTATTTTTTATTTATTATAAACCTGCTGTCTTCAAAGCATCAATGCTTTGGAATTATTCTGTAAGTCGAAACAACGATAAACAAATCATTGGTCGTACGGTGTTTTACCTTATTATACCAGTTATTACAGAATGTACTCTAACAGTTGAATAGCCAAACAGGTCACGTTATAGGGTGATTTACCCTAATAAAACAGTTATTTCTATAGAATTTATTCTGACAGCTGAATAGCCGAATGGGACACATACTACACCGCTTCCTAACTTGGTCACAGATGTAATAACTTCGTAACTTGGTATCGGGCACACGTGACAGCTATTTGTGTTTCAAATATCTAAATTATACTTATTATTGAAAAGAGTTCGGGAGTATGGACTTGGTACGTTGATCATGTTTGAGTAGATTAATATATAATGTTTTTTTTGAAACTTGATCAAACGAAATGTGCGGATATTAGACAAAATATTATCGATGTATATCTCTAGCTAGTAGTTTCTGCCCGCAGCTTCGCATGCGTTGTCTATGGAAACGTTTAATTAAAGGCTATCGATAGATCCCATGAGAACCTATCAAAGTTACATTTCATCCTATGGGATGAAATGTAACTTTGTTAACTTGTGTTTGTCTTAATAGGTATGACTTATGAAAAACTACGCGTCTACGCGCGGCTTTGCTCGCGTTTCTATCAATAATCGTTATGCCTTCATGTTATTCCAAGTTTAGGACTACATATAATATCAAAGTTTCATCGTGATCCGTTCCGTAATTTGGCGTGAAGAAGTAACAAACATCTAAACATCAAAAATTTCCTTTAGGAACAGAATATTGAATTCTCATAATGTCAAAAAATGGAAAGCCCAAAATTTCGCGTGAACATTAGCAGTGAATATTTACTAACGTAACAAGTGACTCATTTCTGCACGTAGCTTCCCGCGATACCTAGATAAAACAAACTCAGAGGTAATGCATAGATTTGTGATACGGATGTAAGAGTGTTAAGTATGCCTTATGTGTGCACTCACTGCGTATAGTTTGAAGAATTCATTACGTTTCATGCACGTAATGAATTCTTCAAACTAAACGCTCTAAAACCACAATGCTTGAGGCGTTTGTCTATGATGTCACCGAGGCACGTACCTACACACATCTTATGATACATAATGACTATCATATATTTTGATCAATCTCGTTAGCGCCGCCGCGCCTCCTATTTAATCTTATATTTTTTTTTATTTAGCCTTTTTCGTCCCACTACTGGGCCTCCCCCAAATATTTCCACTCAGTGCGGTCACGTGCGATCTCCCACCAATCTCCGAGGAAGGCGTTAAGGTCGTCTCGCCAGCAATCTTATTATAACGTGAAAATTCCAAAAATGTTGAGCACTTTGTGATACTTATTATTAGATTTTTTTAATGCCTCCGTAATAGTTTTATTTTTTATAGTTTAGGCAGAGATACGAGTTGCCCTTGTTGGCCACCAAACTCTATTTTCTGCCTAAACTATATGAAATAAAACTATTACAGAGGCATTTAAAAAAGCTAATAATAGGTACCACAAAATGACCAATGAAATTTTTGAAATTTCCTTTGTTCTACTAATATTTTAATATATAAAAATCAATTGCTGTTTGTTAGTCTCGCTAAAACTCGAGTACGGCTGGGCCGATTTAGCTGATTTTGTCGTAGTCCAGGGAAGGTTTAAACGGTAAAATTGCGCAGAAATTTCCACACGGGCGAAGCCGCAGGGCGCAGATAGTAATAAGATAAATAAGGTGACGGCGCTATTGTGCTTCGGGGTACCGCCTGAATAAAGAAAATTGCAATCACATACCTAATAGAAACTCCAACAGAAGCTAATTATCTTAGATCTTCAAAATCAGACCGTTCTAGAGATAACCCCGTACTGAGTGTACCACTGTACCTACGTACAAACCTATTTTTACCTTATTATTACATTTTTCTAGATTCAAGGAGCGAAAAAATTAAGAGGTTTCTTATAAAGATGGTTCAAAGCGTTTACACGGTTGTATTGACACTGTTTCTGAGTTCATCGATACAAGTGGAAGGCAGATGCTCATCGTCGTTTCTGACGCCTCTACCACTGGTGCTGGAGTATGCTTTGTGGAGGGGATGGCAGCAAGCTGTTGTGTACAACACTGAAGAAAATCCAGGTACGAAATACTATTATCATCACTACATAGTATAAAATAAAGTCGCTTCCCGCTGCCCGTCTGTATGCTTAGATCTTTAAAACTACGAAACGGATGTTGATGCGGTTTTTTAATAGATATAGTGATTAATGAGGAAGGTTTATAAACCATTTGACACATAGATTTCCACGCGGGCGAAGCCGCAGGGCGCAGCTAGTTGTAAATAAAAGAACCTAGCTCTTGTCGTTGCAATGATGCAATAGGCAAGTGTACTTGAAAATTATCAATTAGATTATCAGAAGATATTGGTCATGTATTTTTTCTTTTGTCAATTAAACAAAAAAATATTTTGTTTTGCACGCCGCCGTAACGTCATGAACAAAAATCTAAGTTTGGGAGTGGGGCTCAAACTTGCGCTTTATTTTTGTCATTTTTGTTTGATTGACAAAAGAAAAACGAAGTGTCAAACAAAAAATGATGAAAATAATTAGCCAGATAAAGTTTCGCGTGACGTCACGCCCCGCCGCCGCGCCGCGCCGTGCGACACTTCTCATTATTCGCACGCCCCGTAACGTCTCAAAAGAAAAAAAAAATTGTCTAATATCTTCTGATAATCTAGATAGAGATAGATAGACAATACTTTTATTGCACACTGTAAAATAAAACAAACAAGGTAAAAAATAGTAATACAAGATAGCCGTATAGGAAGTTCCAGGCCTGGAATATAACGTGGGCTATTGTTTATCCCATAAATAACTCCTTTACACGTTTCCATAGAAACAACGCGTGCGAAGCCGCAGGCAGAAACTACATAAAAAAAAAAATAATAATAATGCTGGACAATCCACACAGCATTATCTAGCCCCATGGTAAGCAAAGCTTGTGTTATGGGTACTAGATAACTGATATACATAATACAATACATTACACAGATAGATATTTTTTATTATACATAGAAAACGACCAGAACACCCGGAACAAATATCTGCAGATCGTACACACAATTGTTCCGAGGCGGGAATCGAACCCGCAACCTCCTGCGTCGCAGGCGGACCTTCGCCCACCGCGCCACATCGGTCGTCATACCTAGTTACTTACCTATAATGCTGGCCAATTCCCATAGCATCATTCTAGCTAGCCCCAAATAAACAGAGCTTGTGTTACGGGTGCCTACTAATTACTAATATACCTTATAAAATAGAAATAGCATTTACACGACACACTCATAAGTAACATAAAGACAAATAAAACTAAACATGAATATGGAAGGTGCTAATGGTAGGCGTCTGATCGGCGCGGTGGGCAAACATTTGCCTGCGACGCAGGTAGATCGCGGGTTCGATTCCGGCATCCGGACATATGTGTGAACGATCTACAGATATTTGTCCCCAATATTCTGAGCGTTTTCTATAAATAATGAAAAATTTATATCTTGTATTGTATAAAGTATATCAGTTATACAATACAATACAAAAATACTTAATTGTACACCAGATACAGAACATTACGAAAGATATTACATGTGACAAGTACAATGGGCGGCCTTATCGTTAGTTATCTGGCACCCATAACACAAGCTCTAAATTCTCGCATTATGTAGCCCCAAGCTAACTTGGGGCTACATAATGCTGTGTGAATTGTCTAGCATTATTTATTAATTTGAATGTGTTAAGACAGCGGATCAGAGGAGGCTAATGTCCAATGGGGATTTGCATAGGCTGGTTGATGTTATAGTATATACTAATTGGCCTCTACTTCTACGCTTTCAGGCAGATGATGGTTAGTAGTTTTGGCAATGTCTTCGGACAAACAAACTTCACAAATTTCCGCCTCTAAACAAAACCCGCCGGGTGATTATGTAACTCGCGACCGGATTGCGACAGGCGTAAATTAAGCAATCAGTGCTGTCATTGTCAAACGTCATTTTTGTATTAGTTTGACACCAGCTACAACGTCAAAATTGGTCAAAATTGGCGTTTAACAGCACTGATTGCTTAATTTACGCCTGTCGCAAACCGGTCGCGAGTTACATAATCACCATACGGGTGGTTTTGTTTTAAGGCGATTTTTTTTTCAGCCACTGAAAGGTTGTACTATATCCGAAAGGGATATATAATAGTATAGATATATAAAGGGATATATAATAAGGATATAAAGATAATTTACGTTCTACAATTGTAATTATCATTTTACATTATTATGAACAAATAAATTTATACATTCTCTTTCGTGTTTTTACGTATACTCCTTTCTATTATTCGACGACGACCGAAGTGGCGCGGTGGGCGAAAATCCGCCTGCGATGAAGGAGGTTGCGGGTTCGATTCCCGCTCCGGAACAATTGTTTGTACGATCTGCAGATATTTGTTCCGGGTGTTCTGGATGTTTTCTATGTATAATCAAAAATATCTATCTATGTAATGTATTGTATTATGTATATCAGTTATCTAGTACCCATAACACAAGCTCTGCTTACCATGGGGCTAGATAATGCTGTGTGAATTGTCCAGCATTATTATTATTATATTATTATGTCTCTCATTTACCATGATCTCGGGCCATAAAGTAACCCAATATATATATAATATTATTATTTCACTAATTTATTTAAATTCTCGTATAAAATACATTTTTTACTATAGAAAATACAATAAAATATTATAAAACTATTCTACAGTAAAAAATATATCAAAACGGTAGATCACCGACCGCGAAGCTAGGCTCAAGCGGCCGGTGACTAGGGCTGCAGAGAAAGGAACTTCCTGACGATACGTGCCGTGTCCAAGAGTACCGCCTTCTGGATCTGGCCCTTGATCCAACTTCCTAGCGAGAGTCTCTTCAGGTGTTGATCGAGGCTCTTCGCTATTACGCCGTTAACCGAAACGACTATAGGGACTATAGTCGCTGAATCTACATCCCACATGCTGACAACCTCGTTAGCCAAGTCAAGATATTTGCTAAGTTTGTCTTTCTCAGCTCTAACGAGGTTAGCATCATGCGGTATGGTGACATCAGCGAGCACCGCCCTCCGTTCTAACCGATCTATCAGTACAATATCAGGCTTATTCGCAAGAATAGTCCTGTCCGTAATGATAGATCGGTCCCAATAGAGCGTGGCACGGCCATTTTCAAGAACTGGCGCCGGTGTGTACTTATAGTACGGAACTTCAGGACCAGTAAGGCCATATCGGAGAGCAAGTTGCTGGTTTATAATTTTGGCTACTTGGTTGTGTCTGTGCAAGTACTGAGAGTTAGCAAGGTGCGAACAAACCGAAAGTATATGACGGAGGGTCTCCCCAGGAAGATGACACGCTCGACAAATATCGATCGTGCCGTCTTTCATGATATACTTTCGATAATTGTTCGTCTTTACCACCTTGTCCATAATTGCACAGACAAAACCTTCGGTTTCCCCAAAGAGGTCACCAAAGCGTAGCCAGTTCACTGAGCTTAGGAGATCTACATCAGGTCCTGTGAGAACCTTGTAGAATCACCCATGCAGCTCTTTGCTCTCCCATATAGTCTTCCGGTCCTAGATGCTCATCACCACAGGTTTGCGCCAGTTCTCGTTAGCCAAGGAGAGAGGGGTAAGGTTCTTATCTACTGCAACCACATCGCGATGCATCTGGTATTCAACTTGTAAAAAGTGATTTCTGAGATTGCATACCTCACGGTTGTGTAGGGTCTTGGCGTTTAAAAAGCCTCGACCACCACATTTCCGTGGGATATACAATCTCATTACCGAAGATCCAGGGTATATTATTATTATTATTATCTATCTATTATTGTTCTGAAATAATAAGACTAAATTGTTTGCCAAAAAAGTAACTAAAATTCCATAAATAATTATTTACTTTCCCTTCGCGGTCCGGAATCACCCCCTTTCTGCTTAGTACAACCCTTTCCATGGCACCCTATATATTAGGTAAAAAAAGAAACTTAACATTTTTCAAAATAAGGATACGTAATTTAAACTTACATAACACAGGAACCACCAATATCCGTTTTACATTGAACGTAACGAAATTTCACCAAAACAATAAATAAATGAACGTGTATCACGAATAGAGGCCATCAAATCAATGGAATGCAAGATCGCGGAAATTTGGAAGAGACACGTACATAGTCTAAGAGCATTACTTACTTACATCTCGGCACGTATTATATCACTCAACATATTTTATACCTAAGCATCTCTTGAAACACGCTTGCTATTTAGCACTAAAATACTAAAATAAAGCTTCACTATCATAGACGATTGTGTCGCTGGCGTTAATAATGACGAAAATAAAAAAAAATATTCAAATTAAATATTAGTCTATACTTGTTCAAACACTTCATGTTCATCTAAAGGTTGCCTGGCAGAGATCGCTCATAGCGATAAGGCCGCCCATTGTACAACACATTATGTATTTGTCTTTTTCCTGTCTTGTGTAACTGTTTTTATTTGTTGTGCAATAAAGACTAATTTTATTGTATTGTATTGACAATGGTGACATGCCAATTTAGAAGGCACACATATAAACTAAAGTACCGCACTTATAAAAAATAATAATGTATTAAATTAAGCAAATAAATAATTTAATTAAAACAAATAAATTTAATAAACAAAATATATAAAAACAATAATGTACATATTTTCGTAATGTGATATAAAAAAATATGTAACGAGCTACCATAAATAATAAATAAAATTAAGACAACGAATTTTAAATACAATTTTTTCAGCTATACAAATATTTAGAATTCAAATGGTTCAGGTAATTACTGACTATTATTTCCCATTTCATTTATATATATTCAGGTGCATTTTGCTGGCACGCGTTTAAGTTTAGTCTTAGGTTTGTAAACCTTGAATCACTCTATCTATAAAAAAAAATCGCATCAAAATCCGTTGCGTAGTTTTAAAGATCTATACAGCATACATAGGGACAGACAGACAACGGGAAGCGATTTTGTTTGATATATCGAAAATCGTGCAAAGCCGGGTCGAGTCGCTAGTAAATAATAAATTATGCATTGAGGGGACAAAGCAGTGTCAGCAGCCAGTGAAGCGAGGAAGCTATTAGAAGCGAGAGTGATTTAATCATGCCAAGACGTTGGCTTTGTGCACGGGAAAAATACTCGACTTTTCACACTTTCTGCGAGTAAATAGTAAAAGTTTGATTATGTTTTCTCGGCATTCGTTTTTTATACCGCCTTCACAACAGTAAATATTAGTTGTATTTGTATTCTTCAGAATGTAGGTAATGTTTGTAAACATTGCCCCATACTTAACCTAAAAAGCACTTTCATATTACTTACTATTCTTTTTTGACAGAATTTGCACTGAGAGTCCATTAGAACTCCTTCCAAAAATGCAAAGTGTTGACAATTATTTTCCAAACAAGACGGCAAACAGATAGTTTTAGATTTTTGTGTTGTGAGTGGTTTACACTTATGGATCAGAGATGTGGTTCCGAACTACAGGCCTCGTTCACAAGCTCAGAGTCGCTCAGTGGGCTATGGAGAGAGCTATATGCTTGGAGTTTCTCTGCCTACGTGATAGAATCCGGAATACGGAAATCCGCAGAACCAAAGACAAATCAGAATCCGACCAAAACCGAACCATGTTTATAAATACATTTACTTACATTTTTCTTTCACTGTAGGTATTTGTGTCCTAAAGCGAATCTGACATAAAACGGTTGTAACAAGAATCTGAGTTTAAACAAACAAGGGTAGAGATATTTGTAATGATGAAACTTTTTAGGCTGCGACTGGGCTACCGTCCGTTTGTTGAAATGCCTTAGTGTGAACGGCATAGCGTCTGCTACGAACGTAGCCCGGCCTAGCGTGCTGACTAGACTGGGCATAGTAGTGACGTCCACGCGCGCGAGGCGGCGGAACGACACGGCTTTGAACAGTCTTATTGCCAAGGTAAGGTAAAGGTTTCTTTTTATCGTGAATAGACCTTTGTTTGACCACAAGCTTACCTGATGTAGTCAGACAAATGTATCACGGAGGTTTAAACCTCAGGCGCGATTTACAAAAGATTATTTTTTTAAATTGTTGTGTTGAAAACGAAAGAGGTCGATATCATTTAGTCATCAGACTGGAGAACTTTTTATTTCATGACCTCTTTTAATGACCATAGCTATCGAGTACCGGCTGATATTTCACAAAATTAAAAACAAAACACGTTTGCAATCTGAATCTTGAGATCTAATTAAAGAGTAGATACGTAAAATTGTCTCAGTTAGAAACGCATTTCCATACAGGTTTTTTTCCCGCGAGTTTGACATAGGTTCCAGAGATTACTCCCTATTTACTCCCGCATTTCAGAACAAAAGCAATGACCTAATTCTCTGCTTCATCTTTGGAAGCAAGTGTAGAATAAAACTATTTTTGTATTATGAAGAAAATTTTATTGTATTTGTAGTTTAACCATCACGCGTGAACATTAGTGATTTAAACTTTGTCGCCTACCAAATGCTTCATAGCCATTTAAGAATAATGTCTTAACTTTGTAAAAGGCTAAAACATCTGCAACACGCAAAGAACATAACATAAAAGTACTAAACATTAAGCAAAAACATAAACACTGTGTATTTTGTTGCAGCTTACAAAACAGCACATGGACACCGCATCCTACGATTGGCTGATAATCGCAAACTCAGCCCAAGAGTTCAGCGACATGAACAAAATACTAAACGCTACTTCCATCCGTTTCGACCAAAATTTGGTTGTTGCTTACCCACATTCCAAGAACACTGAAAAACTCGCTACCTCTCAAAAACTATCGGGTCTATGCGACAATAACTTCAACTACAAAATCAGGAAAGACTCAACACGTCTAAGAAAATTATATTGTAAGAAACCAAATAATAAGAATTGTGAAATAAGAAACACAATCGCAAAGAACAATTCTAAATACTACCGATCTACAGAGAGATACAAAAACTTGACGAAAGATCAAACCTATGCACATCAAGGAAATATTTTACCACTATTCAATTCTGGGTATATGAACTACAATTATTCAAGAGCATTTCTGATGACTAATATCAGTAAATTCACTTTGAGTTCACAGTTTAGGAAATGGCAGCGAACAAACGTGTATGACGGCAATTTGCAAAGCTTGCAGTTTCATGTTGTTCAATATTTTAAAGTGAGGATCAACTCTACACTATATGCACGATATCTGGGTAAGAACATTTTTTTTTAATTTAAACGGACTTCACATTCCTTCTGTATTCCTGCCAGCCGGCCTGTCTTAGGTCTAGGGCTTTCTTGTCAATGGCATACATAAGAATCTCTAAGTACTATATTATTGTTAGAGTAGAACAGAGATTCTGTTAGAATAGATTAAAAATAACATTTAGGTGTAGAGAGTTAAGTTTTCTAATGTCATATACGGTTAGAACCTATGGTTAGAACACGTTATGAATAGTTATGCAGTCAAATTACCTACTACTTACTATTGATATTATAGTATTAGTATACATTGATATTATAGTATTAACTTATGGATTTTTTCTCTCTTTCTACCTAGGTTCCTGGAACCGTAAGCAGAGTATGTCGGGAATACGACCCCCGTACCCGGTGGAGGTCCGGACCTTCCTCGGTGAGGAGCTGGTCTTCGGAAGGTGCAACTCCACGGATACCGCGGACGGGTCTGATGATGGACCCACGTCTCCGGCATCGTTGGATGATGTGCTTTACTTCCTTACTGTCAGGCTAAATGCTACGTAAGTTTAGTGGGTACATTAGAAAAAATATGTACATTAAACATAAAACACAATTGTTCCGTCCGAGGCGGAAACCGAAACCCTTGCGTCGCAGGCGGACCTTCACCCACCGCGCCGCAGAGGTCGTCAAATACTTTATAATAAGGCAAGGCTTATTTTTTTTTGCTGGTAACCTCCGTCTTTAAAAATTCCTATGACCTAGTTTTTTATTACTTTAATTTACCTTTGCAATAGTCACCGGCGGATATAGTTTTTGGGTGTAATTAAACATATTGTGCAACCGAGGATGATACCCGCTATGTGTAGCCTCGCCTTTAGATTAACTCTCACAAAGGGCCTCTGCGCTGTTGGCTTCGGCCCCACGCATGACTTTCAAAGGACCGGGCCACTATATGGCCCGAGATCATGGAAATGTGGAATCACTACATAGTATAAAACAAAGTCGCCTCCCGCTGTCTGTCTGTCCATATGTATGCTTAGATCTTTAAAACTACGCAACGGATTTCGATGCGGTTATTTTTAATAGATAGAATGATTCAAGAGGAACGTTCAGATTCAGATCATTTATTGTCATTTATTTATTTATTTTAAGCCATTATTGTCCCACTGCTGGGCAAAGGCCTCCCTTTTCTCCTTCCACTCCTCGCGATCCAACGCTGCAACAGGCCACGATGGAAGATATTATTGTCATACTTCATACAAATAAACAAATTACAATAATGTTACTTAGATTAAATGATGAGGCTCATCATCATCATCATCAGCCTATAGCAGTCCACTGCTGGACATAGGCCTCCCCCAAAGAGCGCCATAGCGCCCTGTCTTCAGCTTGCCGCATCCAGCATCTACCTGCAGTCTTTCGCAGGTCGTCATCCCACCTGGTCGGAGGGCGTCCTACACTACGTTTACCGAGTCGTGGTCTCCACTCAAGAACACGTGGTTGAAAATGGAAATGATGAGGCTATGACTCGTCAAAACACGATATAACAATTTTGCTGTAGAGGGCAATAGCCAGTTTAGTACATAAACCATTTGACACATATACGAGTATTTCCACGCGGGCGAAACCGCGGGGCACAGCTAGTATTATTAATAATATAGCAAACATGCGTTAGTATTATTATAAATATGTAATATTCTCTGATTCAGGTAAAGAACCATCTTTATATACGCCTCCAACATATGAGAAGGATTTTATTACTCCGAAATTACCAAGCCTATAGCTTTTTGTAATCAAACTTTCTATTGTTAGATTCATACATATTTTATTGTTTTTCAATAGGTTATTACCCTTCGTGTGTTACGTATATTTTCTTGAATATTCAGGCATTTTTTGGCCTCTGTGGCACGGTGGGCGAATGTCCGCCTGCGACGCAGGAGGTTGCCGCGTCGATTCCCGCCTCGGAACAATTGTGTGTATGATCTACAGACATTTGTTCCGGGTGTTCTGGTCGTTATCTATGTATATTAAAAAAAACTATCTATGTAATGTATTGTATTAAGTATATCACCCATCTATAGTACATCTATAGTATCTATAGTACACAAGCTCTGTGCTTACCTTGGGGCTAGGTGATGCTGTGTAGATTGTCCAGCATTATTTATTTATTTTCAGGGCAGTAACACGGTACTACAGCAAGCTTGGCCTCCGCACGTACGAGGGGACTTGGAGCGGCCTGCTCGGGGGCCTCGTTGATAACTCTATAGACGTGGCACTGGAGCCTGTGACCGCCCACACTGCTGCACAGGATATGGACTTCATATTCCCTATAGCTGAAACTATGTATGTAATGTAATAGGAATAAAACTCTACCTACCTTAGAACTCAATAGAGGGCACCTATAATATTATCATCATCATAATCATAATCAGCCTTTAGTAGTCCGCAGCTGGACATAGGCCTCCCGTAATGAGCGCCATAGCGCCCTGTCTTCAGCTTGGCGCATCTGGCATCTACCTGCAGTCTTTGGCAGGTCGTCATCCCACCTGATCGAAGGTCGTCTGACACTACGTTTAGTATATAGTATAGGCTCCTCATCGATTTCGATGACGGCGACCCTAGATATCACGGATTTTTCTTCATGAGCTCTAATATGGCTCGCTAGACCTTGAATACCCTACGGCACGTATGGTAGATACGAAAACAGAGACTTAAGCTCTCCTACACGTATACATCTAACTCATCAGGCCAACTCAACTGCCATACGTTTTGTATAGTTAACCATTTTAAAAGTTTGTGTTGCCAGGTGTAACATCTACATCAGACAACAGGAGACATCCACCGTCCGAGACATCTTCTTGGCTCCGTTTAGCGCAAGCCTTGTCATCTGCGTCATTGTCGTGGTCTTCGTGGCTGCTGCTGCCATCGTCATTATCAGCAGACTGGCTCCGAAAGAACAGCGGCGGATGGGGTATGCAGAAGCACTGGTCTGGTCTACCAGTATACTTTGTCAGCAAGGTTTATGTTCTATATGAAACTTTACTATTTATTTAAGGTTTGGTACGGCAAATTATAAATAACATTATTATATTGAATAATTTGTTCACAAATGTTTTACCATAAGAAAAATAATAACTTAATTTCTAAAGATTCCGTGTGCCTAGACTTAGAACACTGTATATCAGGCAAAATGACTGGCAACTCAACTATAAGGTGTCGAAACGTTTCTTTACTTTTGATTTTACTAAAATATTCCATAGATAGTGAATTAACTTTGAAAAATCAAAAGCCAATCCTAAAATTAACGTTAAAAATACTTAAATAAAACCTCTTTTGTTTAAAAAAAAAAAAACTGTACGTCAACTACGCTAATAAATTGCCAAATTTTCGGAACAAAAGGCTTTTCAAAACATCACAACAAAGTGACCGTAATTAGCTGCCACGAGATGGAAATGTAGGGGAAATAAAAACAATAGCTACGCGATAAATATACGATGAATGATATCATATTACTACAATTATTTCAAAGGGTCGCATTCCAGAACGAATTTAATATTTTATTCGGGAACCTAACCGTCTTTTGTTTAATGAACGTCTTTTGTTTTGTGTAACGATTGTTATACGAAATTACAAGGACCGATGTGGCGCGGTGGGCGAAGGTCCGCCTGCGACGCAGAAGGTTGCGGGTTCGATTCCCGCCTCGGAACAATTGTGTGTACGATCTGCAGATAATTGTTCCGGGTGTTCTGGTCGTTTTCTATGTATAATAAAAAAATATCTATCTATGTAATGTATTGTATTATGTATATCAGTTATCTAGTACCCATAACACAAGCTCTGCTTACCATGGGGCTAATTATTCTGTGTGAATTGTCCAGCATTATTTATTATTTATTTATTTGCCGGTTTATTAAATACTAGTTTCTGCCCGCGGCTTCGCACGCGTTGTTTCTATGGAAACGTTCTATACCATAGGAAGGAAGCAAGAAAGAAAGAAAATTATTTATTAGACACAAGCAAAACACACAAACAAGTTCAGTTACACAATTATAATATAAGACTACATAGTACATCCTTACTAGAAAACACGTAACACAGACAAAATAAAAAAAACAGAAGAAAGAAGAAAGAAAAGAAAGAAAGAAAGAAATACATTTATTGATTCACAAGTAGGTACAGCTTGTTACTAAATAAAAATAATCTATAAGGTAAACAAGAACATAAAGAAATAAATAAAATTAACTACCAATGTATTATATAAAAGCAACAAGCGACTCCACAAAGCGAACCAATACCTATCCTATCCTGTCTCAGCATAATGTTGCTCTACTTCTCCATAAGAAGTAGAGCAAGAGAGCAACGCTGGTTTTCTGACAAAACCATTGGCGCGCGCGTGTCCACACGGGTGGCAGTCCACAGATAAGACAAAATATATATATACACATTAAATTGACACCTTACAACCTAAGATTAACTCTAACTTAGCACTAAACACATGATCATGACTTCACAAACAAGAATAGACAAAAAAATTGTTTATTTTTTGTTTTTTTGTTTAGAAAAAAAAATGGAAGTGATTTCTAAGGTAGAAAGTATGTTTTATTACGGGCCTGGAACTACCTGTATGCAAATTTCAGTCCGATCCGTTCAGTAGTTTTTGCTTGAAAGAGTAACAAACATCCATACAGACTTTCGCGTTTTTAATATTAGTTAATTGTATTACTTATTAGTGCTAGCGTAGCTTTTTTATAATATTAAGTAAATTAGTGTTCTTCTTTCTTCAAAAGGCAGTAAACCGCTTGTTCCAGGAGGTACCTGGACCCCCCCTACCCCCGCGGCCAGCATCCTCCTCCTCGTGTGCCTCCTCTTCGCCGTGGTCACGTACAACGCCTATGCTGCCTTCATCACGTCCGTGCTGTCCGTGCGCGTGGCCAGCGTGGACACCGTGATCGCCGTGCTGAGGGAGCCGAGCTTCCAGATTGGCTATATCAGGAACGGGGCTGATCAGATGTATTTGATGGTGCGTTTTGTTCTGGTACATTGTTTATACATTTATTTTCACATTTTAACTAGTCCTGTTAATTAATTTCCGGAAAATTATTAAGTGACTAGGATTTTAATAATTTTTCGAATATAATTATCTGACGATAACACATACATTATTGAAATGAAAATGAAATAAAAATAAAAAAGAAAGAAAATATTCTTTGTTTGTCAGGCGCGCTATCAATATATCCAAGCAATTTCTGCTCTCCTGGTATTCTGGGACGTTATGAGAATTGATAAAAGGCTTTGTAATGTAATTGCAATCGTAGTGTTGACTTCCTATATCCAAGGAACTTCTGCTCTCTTGGTAGTTTGTTACTTTCTGGGGATTAGTAATCTATGCAACACAGATCATCTTACTAACGATTCAAACAAATAAGTGAGGCCGACTGATGGAAACGTAGGGGATAATGAAACAAAAGGTAGGTACGCGAAAAATAATGTATATCAAAACTAGGTTCCGTACGTTTTAAGCGTTTTTCCTGCACAATAACATGCCTTGGTCCTTCCCCGAGAAAATATCATCGAATTTGACAAAATTACTTTCATATTACATTATTATTCTTCATTTTATTTAAATTATGATTTACCTAGATAAAATTGTAAGAATTAAGACCTAGTGTCTTCACAAACCTGTTCGTGACGGGCAGAGCCAGAAATTCACGTATGTGAATATTTCTACTATAATTAATGTAGGCAGCGATTCTATTGTTCAGCCGAGTCAGGCTCCTCTTTACTCGGTCCGGCGCGACTCCGGGACGGCGGCGACGACCAACCGATGTTTCTTCAGGTAAGTGTGCTAGGTAATAGTTTTATATTAGTTTGTAAGGTGTTTATATATACATAGTGATAAGTAAATTATGTTGTGGCCTTGCCACAAATTCAAATAATATTTCCAGTCAACAAAAGACGTCCAACTGAACGAGGTGTACATCCGAGGGTACTCCAACGCTGAGAACCTGGTCTCCTCGGTCGTGGAAGGACTGGCGAGAGCTGCTAGCCAGGACTATGCCTTCTTTGCGGGTCAGCGGGCTGCGAGGTCTACCCTCAGGTTTGTTTCTTCCAGACAACCTTTGGATGGACAGGTAGCTATAGCTATTTATATCTCGTTTACCAATTATTCGTCTTTATTGTCCCTTTATGTCCAGTCCATCCTAAGGTTGCCTAGAAGAGATCGCTCTCAGCGATAAGGCCGCCCTTTATACCTATATTCTAAGTTTTTATTTTTGTATTATTTTCTGTTTTGTGTAGTGTTTTCTGATCTAATCTATCATCGTATATGTGTTGTTTGTTGTATGGTAGCGGTGCGGTGTAAATTCCTTGATGCTGATGATGATACGTTGTTTAGGTCATTGAGTCAAGCGCGAGGAAGGTGCGCCGTGCGCGAGGTGCCAGTTCACTCCACTCGTGCGCACCTCGCCTTCCCATTGCCGAGGCGGTCGCCCTACGCCAGGCCAACTCTAGTCAGGTAAAAAAAATTGGTGAAAAATAGGTAAAAACATATAGGTGATGTGACGACCTGCGAAAGACTGCAGGTAGATGCTGGATCCGTCAAGCTGAAGACAGGGCGATATGGCGCTCATTGGGGGAGGCCTATGTCCAGCAGTGGGGACTAATATAGGATGATGATGATGATGATGATGATATAGGTGATGTACCATAAACTGCACACTACCTATGCACACACCTATAATACAGCTATGTAACGCATGTGACTTTACAAAATGAGAGTTTGAAAATGAGATTGTAGGTTTCTCTCCAAAATTGCTTTCATACAAAATGAATAGATCAGGCACCACTAGTTGAACCCAAAAATATCAAGCGTAAAAGCAGTAACAGATTTTTCTTAAAGACTGGTATCAGGGTCTTCAAGAAAATCAGAGTCAAAATAAATTCTGAAATAGGAAAATCGTAAAACATAGATCAATATGGGACACAACATCGATTGTCTATGCATAGAAAACCGTAGATATTCTTCTCGTTTGTTCCTCCAGTCTTCTTCAACTGCGAGGCGCGGGAGCCCTAGTCCGCTTGGAAGCAGCCCTGGTGCCGGACATGCCGCACTGTGCGCCGCCGCCAGGGTTCGACTCCGCTCGCGCTTCTGACGTCAGGTCGGCTCTACTGCTGCTAGTGGCTGGCTATGTGGCAGCTATTGTCATAGGTGAGGGCTTGACGTACCCCATACCTTTAGTCTTCTTCAGCTGCGAGGCGCGGAAGCCCTAGTCCGCTTGGAAGCAGCCCTAGTGCCGGACATGCCGCACTGCTGCTGGTGGCTGGCTATGTGGCGGCTATAGTCATAGGTGAGGGCTGGCAAACTAACATGGTTAAGATAGCTTAGCCAATCTGCCATATGGCAGTCTTCTCAAAAAATGGGAATCGTATGAAACCACCCTACGAAAGAAATTAACTGTCATGTCAAGGTACCTAGCGACCTACATTCCTTGAATTCTCCTCAAAAGAGCTTGTTGTTATTTGTGAGCTTGTGGATTTTTAAGACTATCTCAATTAATTTACGACGATAAAGCCTACAATTACCCGGGGCGAATAAGAGATTCAATTCAACCTTATTGAGAGTTCAGATTTAACCAAACTATCGACTAATACCGAACTCGTGTATGTTTTGAAGGAATGCCCGCGGCACTTTAGACGAGTTTGAGTGAAGGATTAGTTCAAGAACTGTCTAAAGATATGGGGGTTAAGGTTGATAGTATTGTATTATTACGAGATTAATGGATTCATAAGAAATGGTTTACAATTTGCGGCAAATACTTTTCCATTTTATATTCCAAGTAAAAGCACTAAACAATTTAAAACCATAATAAAAATATCTTGCGCCAACTCGAAACTATCAGCTTTAAGATAACACTTATTGGAATAACCAAGGGGATAAATCAGTGGCTTACGTTACGGTCGTTATAACTGAATCCCGAGCCTAACTCAGAACACGACCTAGAGCTACAAAAAAGGTCGAAACAAGGGCCGAGTCAGTTGTTTTCCAGGAGCCTGTATGTAGAGTCAATAAAAACTTATTATGTTTATATTCCTGTTTTAAAGATCCATTGCTCTTTCTTTTGCAAAGCCGAGGCGGGTCGCTAGTAGCACACTAGTAGGTAGGTAATTTTATAAATTTAATTCATGATAAGATCAAATAAATTGTAATAAGGATCATTGATTATATTAGAAATTCAAATATACTATTTTTTCACGGAAAAGCCTGCAAAAAAGTACTGTGTTCTGATCTGATTTTTTTTCCAGGAATCATCGAGTACAGCTGGAAGAATAGAAAAGAATTATGGGTGTTTTTGAGAAGAAGTTATTCGTGCTGTTTGAACATTCTGAAACAAATTTAACTGGATAAATTAATTGTGTGTGTGATAATTTTGCATGGGATACTCCCATAATTTAATGCACAATATATTGTGCATTAAATTATGTCTGACCAGTTAAATCTGTTTCAGTTGTGCAGAAATTTTATTTCAAGGTCTCAAGTAGAATTGAGCGGACCACTAGTCACTAGAGAGTTTAAGATAATGGTTGGAGTCAAGTTGACACAAGTTACGATACCTTTAGTACCATTGTAGTCCGATAAATAGTACTTATCATGGACCACCTAACGTAGCAAACCATTAAGTAGTAAAAATCTTTTAGTATTAAAGTAAAGTTAAAAGAAATTCAATAGAATTAAATATCAAAGTGATTTAATTACTTAAGACCTTTAGGTTTAGGTGGAGGTCCTGTATCTGCATTTGGACTCCAGTCGGTCCTTTATGCGTTGTTTGCTAGCATAGCCATATCTCCGGCCAGAAGCGCAGAATCTTCCTGGGGTCAGCAAAGGCTTCGCGGAGCGACCTCGGCAAGTTGAGGATTTCTATACGTTGCGCTATTACAGATGTCGCTCAGTTTCGCACCGACAATCATGGTAGGTAATTTAATGTTGTGCGTAGATTTACATAAATATTGAAATGTATCTACTTATATTATATTTAGACTTAAATAGTCAAACAACTATGTATTAGACACAGAGGAGATATATAAAAGGAGAAATAAATGATTTTGACTATTAATTGTCTTGGACACGTCACAAAATTCAAATTACATTAAGATTATTTTGGCCATATCGTACGAAGGCAAACAGACAACCTCGAAAAACTGGTGGTAAATGGCAAGATAGCGAAGAAAAGACCTGTAGGACGGTCACCAACCCGCTGGTCTGATCAAATTAAGGCAATGACTGGGAACTCACTTTGCCTGCAGCCATGAAACAGGCCAAATACAGAGTGATGTGGAAGCGGTTCATCAGCATCACCGTAAAAGTTTTCCAGGACGGGCACGAACTTCAGCAATTTTATTTAATTTTTTGGTTGAATTATAATTTTTTATAATAGTATTTTATGTTTTGTAAGTGTGTAAACGTATTTAGTATTAATTGTGTAAAAGACTTAAGTATTACATGTAATTATATTCAAGAAGTACGCATGTATAACATTTCAGATACGATATTATGAACGAATGAAGATTTTGAGCAATGAAGAATACGACAAAGAAGAAGAAGTAGCATTAAGACTCATTTATTATCAACCTTACAATCTATTTCCCTATTAAATAATGGTCGTCGGGTAACACCTGCTCCTGCAGAGCGTCGTCGAGACACTGCTGCAGGGTCCGCTTGGTCCGGACCATCTGTGCCATGGTGCTCTGGATGGTTTCCGAGCTGACTGTACGCAACTTGGTCGCTACACCGAGGGCTGCGTATACTTTTATGAACGTGGTTGAGCAGCTACAGTCTGGAATGAAACAGGAAGTTAAAATTACAGCTCCGTACGCTTTTTCGACTTCATTGACAACCTCATCAGCCTGCATGTATGGTTGGTTTTTGCTATTGCTCTGGGTAGCAAATGCATAAGTCTGAAGTCTGAGGACAGGTATGCATGGTTGATTTTTGTAGAAGAGCATTAAGGTAGGCTACTCTCAGTGGCATATCTATCTATACCGTTCGAGCCCCGTTTCAAATTCATCCTCTGACTGGGGGCCCCTTTCGGCTGGGGACCTATGGCATTTTGTCGACTTGCCACCCTGTAGTTACGCCACTGGCTACTCTTTAACTGTCGAACGTCGAACTGACTTAATAACATAAAGGAGGAAGGAGCAACTATCAAAGGAAATAAGTACCTAAGTACTTAAAACGAATGAATTGCAAAACTAAAGGTAAGTACAGACTATCTAAAACTTAGACAACTTAATTACGAAACCTTCATGTTACTATTACTATGTATGTCATATCACAGAATAACTAATATAACTACGGTGTTACGTACCAAAAAGTATCTGAAAATATTATTTTGAAGGTGTTTTATGTAGTCCTACCGATTTTTACTTATTTCGTCAGAAGATTGATGACTAAGCTCATCTTCAGCTGATGTCATCGCATTTAATATGAGTAAAGTCTCAAAACCTGATAGACATATTGATTTTACGAAACAATACAAGCCTTCGCCCGTAACTTAAATCATAAAAACCATACAAACTTAAAACAACATAAATCATAGTTAATATCCAAGATATATGTGATTACTTTTTTTAATTATTGTTGCAAAACAGTGGAGACGATTTTCTGACGAACTTAAAAGTATATATATATTTTAAGTCTTATAGTTGTGGAAAATATGTGACGGGCAGCGAGAATGAGAAGTTTAGGCAGATACATAATAATTAATATGCCGCCGACAACGCAACTTTCGTTACAATTGCGTCCTGTGACCTCTATATTTATCACGTGGTTTGCAGAGGACCAGAGGACAAGAAGAATGACGGTTATTGACGACCTCTGTGGCGCGGTGGGCTAAGGTCCGCCAGCGACGCATGAGGTTGTGGGTTCGATTCCCACCTCGGGACAATTGTGTGTACGATCTGCAGATATTTGTTCCGGGTCTTCTGGTCGTTATCTATGTATAATAAAAAATATCTATCTATGAAATGTATTGTATTAAGTATATCAGTCATCTAGTACATATAACACAAGCTCTGCTTACCTTAGGGCTAGATGATGCTGTGTGGATTGTCCAGCATTATTTATTTATTTATTTTACATCCGTTCTATAGTGTAAATGTTGTAGAGCTTACCGTAAGTCCCGAACTCTCCAGACTTGTAATCGTAGGGGATCAGGTAGTGGTACTGCGGCCAGAATGTCTTGTTGATGATGAACACGGAGTTAGAGTCCAATGGGTATCTTAATTAATATAAAAAATGTTTATTTCATGAGCATAATCTTTATTTACATGAATGTACATATGTATAACATGTTTGTTATACATACATACATACATTCATGTAAATAAAGATTAAGAACTGTTGTTCTTAATCTTCTATAATATAAAAATGAATCGCTGAATGTAAGCGCAAATCTCGAGAGCAGCCGAACCGATTTCGCTAATTCTTTTTTTAGAATATTCGTTGAAGTACAAGAATGGTTCTTACGGAGATAAAAAAAAGAAAAATTTCAAAAATTGCCTGAAACATATGACCACCCGGGCGAAGCCGGGACGGGCCGCTAGTTTTAAATATAACCAGATACAAACTATACACTAGCCAAACTCGATGTAGAATGTTTGTAAACAAACTGCCCATACTTAACCTAGAATTCACTTTATTGCCGCGTCTTTTTATACGCAATTTACATAGCTTGTCGAATTGAGGTCCTTCTTTCAGTAAATCTTGCTTCAAATTATATCTGATACTTGACGCCAAGCAAATGAGTTGTAGTTTTTATTTTGTTGTTTGTTTACAAACATTCCACATCGAGTTTGGCTGCTGTATAGGTACCAAAAAATTCAGGAAAAGTTTCGTTTTCAAAAGTGTGCAAAATCTTAGAAAAGTATTTATAAAACACTGACCATAACCATAATAGTTAAACATATGTAGGTATATGCTGTCGCGACATTTTCAAATCGGTCCAGTAGTTTCGGAGCCTATTCAAGACAAACAAACAAACAATTAAATCTTTCCTCTTTATAATATTAATATAGACTACTAAACGGATTTTAATGCAATTTTCAGCAACAGACAGAGTAAGTGTAGCTGATGTTATAGCTACAAATAATTGCGAAAAATAATTGGGCTTCCGCACAAAAAATATAAATCCAAAGAAGTTGTGAACTTTACGCGGGTGAAGAAATGAAATGAAAGTTTATTCCTTAGAAGCCGCAGTCAAAGCTCGTTTATAATAAACGAGTTTTTTGCTTATGATAAATCACTTTTCATTAGAATACTTGTCTTGAGTGGATTCAACTTGAAACAATCAAGGAATATTTTAACTTAATTAAGGTCCTAAGTAATCCTCGAAATTAAACCATAAAATATTCCTTTTTTTCATTTTTAATACCGAGATGTTAAAAAATACAGTTTTCTACTGTAAAATAATTACGAGGTAAGAATATTGCATTTTTCTTGCGATTGTACATTAGACAAAAATAATAATTTTGCTTCTTTTATCTTAGTTATTTTTAACCGACATCGAAAAAAGAAGGTTATGGTCGGCTGTATGTATGGTCGTCGATTTCTAATAACTCATTATGGGTCGTATGGATTATTTATCGACCGATTCGGATGATTCTTCTGCAGTTGTATAAATAATAATTGTTTGATTCCGCGGTAGTCTCATAAAAAATATACTCCCGAGGATATATGTAGATAGATAACACATATATTTGACAACTGCAGCACATGTTACAAAGGTCACGATAGGAAAGGGACATCATTAAATAACACAGATAAATTAAAGAACAATAGGTTATAGTACCTAATAGTAAATAATAAGTAATAGTATAGTACATACACAGTTATTTATCCCGTATAACATCCGGTCACGGGCTCCACGGGAGACCAGCGCTACGGTACGATCTGCTCTACCATAGTACATGCTGAGGGAGACCGATTTTGTCAGTTTCTCTGTTAATTTAAGGTTAATTTATAAGTGTATATACTATTCGTCTATGTTCTGGCAAAATAAAAATCTTTTACTTTTCTATACTAATATTATAAAGAGGCAAGGTTTGATGTTTTGTTTATAGGCTCCGAAACTACTGGACCGATTTGAAAAATTCTTTCACCGTAGCCGTTGGGAAGCTACGCTGTCTCAGGTGAACATAGGCTATATTATTATATTTTAGCTGTTCTAAAATATAATAACTAAGCCTATGTTCACTCATAAAATTCGAATTTAACTCGGGTGTAACCACGGGAAAAAGCTATAGCTATATACATATAGCGGTTCCTAAGGGTCCAACTTACTTTTCTCCTTGCTTGAGGCCCCAAACACAGATGGCGCTCTCGACCAACCAGGAGGCGTGCAGCACTATGGCATACCGCAAGAAGCCAATCACGAAGACTGTCCCCCACACGGACTCTTCCCAGTATTCCAGAGGAGCGTTCAGGGGCAGCAGAAGAAAGATCACCCCATACAGAAGCCAGTACACTCTGGCAACAGAAGAACGTGGAAGAACTCAATAAGAATAATATTGCTATGAATCTATATAATGTATTGTATTATGTAGGTATACATAGTATATCAGTTATCTAGTACCCATAACACAAGCTCTGCGGTCTGCCTACCTTAATGGGGCTAGATAATGCTGTGTGAATTGTCCAGCATTATTTATATTTTATTTTTTTATTGATAATGTATATATATATAATATAATTATGATGATTTATTTTCTATTCAATAAATTGCTACGAAATCTACTGAATAGAAAATAAATCATCATCTGCAAAAAAGTGTATTTTCTTTTTTGTTTTTTATGTATATCTGCAGATTGTACAAATATTGTCACAAGGCGTGAATACCCTTAATATAATATAATAACCCGATACCTCCTGCGTCGCAGGCGAAATAAATATTTAACGTGATTTTAACCGCAACTCATATTTATTATTTTTATTTTCATAATTATTTTTTATTATTACTTTTTTGCCCTTTTACTCCATTTAACAATCCAAATAACAATTAAATAAGCCACGTTCACCTTTAGTTCAATGTATGGTAAACAATAATTCCAGTGATTTCGCTACACTGCAAACTTTTTTGAGTATGCGTTACGCTCAACGCACCTACTACTATACCTACGCATTCTACCATGGAGGTAGAATCACCCTTCTTATAAACATCCAACTAAAGAGAATATAGGTACTAAATAAATAACTACGTAAGTCATCCCACAATCACCAAGAAGGTGCATTCAGTTCCATTTTCAAAAATACTTTTAAACGAAATGTTATTATGTTCTTTGTAAATGGAACACCAAAAGGTTGAGTCTTTAGGGAAGAGAATTAATGTCTTGTACTAGGACTAAAATTTAAAAACAAAAATTATTTAGGTCCCCAGGGAGTACAGTCACAAGTTTTATGGCGGCTTCAACATCATCATCAACCTATAATAGGGGATTTAGGGGAGGCCTATGTCCAGCTGTGAGCTGGACATAGGCCTCCCCTAATGAGCGCCATAGCGCCCTGTCTTCAGCTTGCATAATTACTCACCTTTTCTGGAACATAACAACGG
Source organism: Eupithecia dodoneata (assembly GCA_947044415.1). Classification (NCBI taxonomy): domain Eukaryota; kingdom Metazoa; phylum Arthropoda; class Insecta; order Lepidoptera; family Geometridae; genus Eupithecia; species Eupithecia dodoneata. Next base: position 11,155,933 of record OX345664.1, on the reverse strand, counting down.
AATCGCTTTCCAAGTCAGACATATCGATGGCTTCCATGAGTTTCTCCTGTTTAGGGCTGAGTTTCCTGAGTCTTGTCCACATGTGGGCGTACAAGAAGCCTTTATTGTTGTCGTAGGGATCGAGGGCCGTGCCGAAGTGTGCATGGTGGAATCTATGGTACTGGACCCAATTGTAGATGGAACCCTGGAATCATAATAATATTATTAATACCGAATGTAATACATGAATATTAGGAATAACTATTTATTAATAAAGAAAGTTACAATCGAATAATTGAAACAAATTACAACTAACTTGTATGGAGAATGATCCCGAGGGATAAGTATTTGACCAGAAAAACTTAAAAAGCTGTATAAGGTATTTTTTATTTATTATGTTTTATTCCGGGCTACCTATACCTATATTTTATTTTAACTACCTGTATGTAAAATTTTAGCCCGATTCGTTCAGTAGATAGTTTTTGCTTAACATCCATGCGTAATACAAACTGTCGCGTTTATAATATTAGTAGAACACAGCCGTAAAAGAATTTTCATTCACAGAAAATCTTATTGACGAATAAATTACTTTTAAAGCAATTTCAAAGGAAACTTGTTTTTGATAAAGTATTTTTTTTCTAATTCCCGATATGTACGAGAAAAGGTTTCATTTAAAATTGCACAAATGTTGTTGGTTTTCGCCAATTAGTGAGAGGGTGGGCGGTACACGCGGACTACATTTTGTTAGATCTTTTATGAGAAGGTTTTGCTTGGAATTCTTACTAAATATTTTCATTATTATACAAGCTGCGCCCCACGGCTTCGCCCGCGTGGACGATCTATTATATCAAATGGTTTATAAACCTTCCTATTGAAACCTTCATCTATTAAAATAAACCGCATCAAAATCCGTTGCGTAGGTACTTCTAAAGATCTAAGCTGCTCATAGGGACAGACAGACAGCGGGAAGCGACTTTGTTTTATACTAGGTAGTGATAGTGATAATAGGTTTCAATCGATGCAGGTTATAATCCGCACCTTTGATAAATCATTAAAAAAAAACCATGGAACTTTATACGTAAAATTTTTGTGATATTTTGCACAAATACATCGCGTAGTGTTTGCAATTTTTTACCGGAAAAGCTTTGTACGTGTATCTGGGTAAAAATGTATGAAATACAAAAATAAAAAATTAAATAATGCTGGACACCACACCGCATCATCAAGCCCCAAGCTAAGCAAAGCTTGTCTTATGGGTAATAATAATAATAACTGTTATATATTACATTACATAGATATATTGTTTTATTTTGAATAGAAGACGACAGGAACACCCTACAAATATCTTCAGGTCGTTAAAAAAAATTGTCTAGAGGCAGGAATCGAACCCTGCGCGTCACAGAAGTCGTCAAAAATACACGAGACGAAGACAGGTTATTTAAAAGAGTATAAAGGCTGCAAGTCTTTTAGATAAGTAAATAAATTGAAAACGTAAAAATTCGGTAATTAATCAGGAACTATATATTTTTTTAGGTTGTGTTGTTTTTCTTGAGCTTCCTAGTACGCTTGTATCACCACGATACTCTAGCGACACCGGTGTGGCAAAGCTACAGAATAGCGATAAATTTCAGTGCATTTTGCGATTTTGTGAAACAGAAGGTAAACGACCTCTGCTGACACTCCATAATAACACTTGTTACATTAGTATAGATGCACACTTCGTCTGCGTCAAAGAACGAGCGAAATATCAAGAACGCAGAAATGCATTGCACTCTAACTAGGGTGGCCAGAGGATCGATGAAAAAATGGAGTATGGTATGCGTTCATTTTAATTCGATTTTACAATACACGATCCTCATAATAATGAGGATCGTGTATTGTAAAAACAAATTAAGTTTGTGCCTAAATAAGGCACTAGAAAAAATACAGAACCTAATTTAAAAATCAATGTTTCATTTTGTAAAAGGATAAACAAAAAAGCAATTAGTCTTCGTATAATGAACACAACACAGTAAAAAAAAATGACTCGATAGATCTTACGAAGTAAATAATTATATTACGTAATTAATTACTCATATTCTATTAATTTAGTTTTAAATTTGTAGCTAAAAGTTGACTCGAAAACGGTACAAGTCCGAGATGGGCTGCAGACTGCAACCGCATGCGACATTGCGACTAGCTGCGACCGTAGTGCTGCCTGCGGTCGCGGTTGCTTCTATTTCCAAGCACGGTTCGCGACACCATTGGCGGCGCTGCCGTCTTCGGTCACTGCGCGCCGCGGCCGCTGGCTGCTGTGTTCCCGTGCTCGGAGTCAAGTAGTGAAGTAGTATCGCTTGCAGTGTGCAGCTGCAGTTTGCGGCCTGCGGTCCATCTTGGAATTGCACCTTAACTTTCAAATAGAAAGGTTTTGGAGTCAACCTTTTCACCGAGTATTCAGTCACGTTGTATGTCCTAGTTAACTGGATAACCTAATGGATTACGCACAAATAAATGACCGTCAGAGCCGTTCCTGAATTGATAAATACACGTAAACTATAATTTTCGACTCTACGTCGACTGAAGAAAGCTGCTTTTCCACATGTTAGCTTTTCTATTGTGTGGTATGACTATTAAATTGAAAATACTTTTGTGGAGAGTTCGAGCTTTGATACTAAAACCATCCAGTCATTCACTTAGTTCGATTAGTTATTAAATCATGGAAAACCAATTTATTTTATGCTACGGACGCAGACAATGGATAGGTTTTACCTATACATCAAATTAAACCGCAAAAGTTAATGTGACCGATGAGAAAGTAAAAGGCGGTAGTCTAACAAAATGTAATCTGTTTTTGCGGCCATCAAAAAACAAATGAAGGCTCGAAGATTAAAAATAAATTTATTTTGTAGGCGGCCAGTACTATCTTTCTGAAGAGGTTTGTGTATAGGACAACTACTAGGATCTTTAGGTACATATATTAAAATCTCTTTCTTCAAAAATACTATGGCATGTGTTGAGTCGAAGTCGGTATATGTAAAGTAAATATTCTAATGACTCTTATATCTATATAATTTCGTAAATCCTACTAATATTATAATCGCGAAATTTGTGAGGATGTATGTAAGTATGTTTGTTGCTCTTTCACGTAAAAACTACTGAATGTATTTTGATGAAACTTCACAATAATATAGCTTACATATCAGAATAACAAATAGGCTACAATTTATAAAGAAAAATTGTATATTATCCAAAATATCTATCACCACGCGGGTGAAACCGCGGGGCGCAGCTAATATGTACATATATCTATATATGTTAATAAATTATGAGTTTGTTGTAGTGGTCGATTCTTAGGCCTTAATTACACCTGCACCACATCTACCACTGAATCACTTCTTATTCGTTATAACCTGGGTTACATACCTGTCCAGCCAGGGTCTGGAACAGCATGAGAACAACTCGCAGCCCCGTGCTGCCCTCGTAAGATCTGTGAGCCCAGAGTCTATGGGAGCCTGTCGTTACACCGAGGATGGCCACGGAAGTCAGCGCGACCACTGAAAAGAACATAAAACAATAAATAATACTGGACAATACACACCACAGTGCATCATCTAAACCAGGGGACGGCAACCGGCGGTCCGCGGGCCGCGTGCGGGGCCCGTGGACCATCTCGCTGCGGCCCACAAGCCTGAGGTCCTATTTCCTAATTGCAAGAAAGCCATGGAAGAAGCTGGGGATATTTTTAGTGGCAAAATATTACAATGTGAAACGTTTTAACACAACTACAAACTGACTTTGTAAATCGATTCTCCTTTCAAAGATCATTGAAATTTTCCAAATCCCTTTTGCAATTGATATTAATGATGTACCAAGCAATTTTCAAATAAATGAATATAGTAGATTTGCAAAGTACTAGCACACTTAAAACGGTATTTAAGATCACGTCAGACAGCCGGAAGCCTGAAGTGGAACTGGGCCGGACACGTCTGCCGTATGTCTAGCGACTTGTGGGCAAAGACCACCACAGAGTGGAGCCCACCGAACGCTAAGAGGCGACGTGGAAGGCCCAGGATGAGATGGCGCGACGAGCTCGAGGTACATCTTCCATCGTGGCCTGTTGCAGCGTTGGATCGCGAGGAGTGGAAGGAGAAAAGGGAGGCCTTTGCCCAGCAGTGGGACAATAATGGCTTAAAATAATAATAATAATAATGTTTGGCACATATTTGTGTGAGCTGACTTTTTTAATTCTCAACTACCGCGAAAATAAGAATGCGTCGCGGTTAACAGAATATGAAAATGTAGACGTATTATTATATATATTTGACGAACGATGTGGCGCGGTGGGCGAAGGTCCGCCTGCGACGCAGGAGGTTGCGGGTTTGATTCCCGCTTCGGAACAATTGTGTGTAAGATCTGCAGATATTTGTTCCGGGTGTTCTGGTCGTTTTCTATGTATAATAAAAAATATCTATCTATGTAATATATTGTATTATGTATATCAGTTATCTAGTACCCATAACACAAGCTCTGCTTACCATGGGGCTAGATAATGCTGTGTGGATTGTCCAGCATTATTTATTTTTATTTATTTATTACTGCGCGTGTCAACGGCTAAAATGAAAGCAGACGTTAAAAAACTTTGTGCTAAGTCTGTAAAGTCAAATGCAGCTGCAAAAAGTCACTAGTTTTTACTTTTATTATTAGTATAGTAATTCAATTTTAATATACATGATTTTATGAATATACGCCATTCCCGTTTCTGGTTCAACAGTTTTTTAAAGACTGAAAACGATTTACGTTGACAGGGGATTAAGTATAATGGAGTAAGTAATTGGGCAAGATAATCCACTTTGATTATGTAGCAAAAGACCTGGTGATGGATGGATTACTTAGTTTTTAAAAAACGCTGGGGTATTCTTTAAGAATGTTTAGCTGCACACACGCTCGTTAGATATCTATGAAGTAGGCAAAGTATTGATAAGAATTTGCCATCAACTCAAGGAAATTAAAATTGAAAAGTTTCTTAAACTATTGTTTATATACGAACGACCGATGTGGCGCGGTGGGCGAAGGTCCGCCTGCGACGCAGGAGGTTGCGGGTTCGATTCCCGCCTCGGAACAAATGTGTGTACGATCTGCAGATATTAGTTTCGGGTGTTCTGGTCGTTTTCTAAGTATAATAAAAAAAAATATCTATCTATGTAATGTATTGTATTATGTATATCAGTTATCTAGTACCTACACATAACACAAGCTCTGCTTACCATGGGGCTAGATAATGCTGTGTGAATTGTCCAGCATTATTGTTTATTTATTTATATAACTTACAGCTTAGAATGGGTTTAGTGCCAACTCGAAAAATTTGAGTACACAGTAACAGTAAATAGATTTTTTGCCTCTTTTGGTTTAGGCTTTTCTGGGATAAGAAGTAGCATCTATTCCAGGATTTCCAGGACTCAAACTAAATAAAGAATTTGAAGGTAGGAAAATAAAAAAAATTACTACGTACTTACGTTATATGATCTGTCTAAGTTAAGTGTTATATGACCTGTCTAAGTGCTATATGACCTGTCTAAGTGCTTATTTGTAAGCCTAAAGAAATAAACTTTCATTTCATTTCATTTCACTGCCCGATTAGTTCAGTAGCGTGCAGAGGCAACAAACATCCATCCATCCTTTCGTATTTATATTATTACTAACTGCGCCCTGCGGTTTCGCCCGCCTGGTAATCTATGTGTCAAATGGTTTACAAGCCTTCCTCTTGAATCTATTAAAAAAACCGCATCAAAATCCGTTGCGTAGTTTTAAAGATCTAAGCATACATAGGGACAGACAGACAGCGGGAAGCGACTTTGTTGTATATTATGTAGTGATTCTGATTTCAGAAATAATTGTCCTTTACTATATTTTTAATTTTTACAAAAACTACAGTTTTATTATAAAAACTGTTTTATTTCCTACTAGTTGCACCCCACGGTTTCACCCGCGTGGTGATAGATATTTTGGATAATATACAATATATCTTTATAAATTGTAGCCTATGTGTTATTCTGATGTATAAGCTATATTATTGTAAAGTTTCATTAAAATCCATTCAGAAGTTTTTATTTGAAAGAGTAACAAACATCCATCCATCCATACTTACAAACTTTCGCGTTTATAATATTAGTAGGATATCCTTCCTTATAAGTATTCAAATGACTTTCCCGAGTTCATTGCCTTATGGAAATATAGGCCTACCAATACCAACAAAGACCTCTATGCATTTGATTCAATTTGCCTCACAACCACGTATAGTAGACTTACGAATTTTGTGATTATTTTGTGAGGATGTATGTAAGTATGTTTCGACCGCCCATGGCGACCCCTTCCGCGGGACCTGATCCCTGCGGAACCACCATAGAGTCCTTGGGTTTATTTAAAAAGATTATAAACGGAATGATGCCAAAAAAAACATTGAGAATAAGGGAAAGAAAAGATTCCCACAAAACCCAAGGACCGAGGGGTCGTCACCCCTCGAGTTGACGCCGGGGTAATGAGGCGAAGCCTCGAGGCCCCTCTGCGCCCCCACCAGGGCCGGAAAGAAATCTATTGATTGTAAGTATGTTTGTTGTTCTTTTTGTAAGGGTTTTTGATTGAACTTCACAATAATATAGCTTACATATCAGAATTACACATAGGCTACAATTCATAAAGATATATTGCATACTAGCTGCGCCCCGCGGTTTCACCCGCGTGGTGATAGATATCAATTCAGTAGTTTTTGCGTGAAAGAGCAACAAACATACTTGCATACATCCTCAGAAACTTTCGCGTTTATAATATTATTAGAATTATCCAAAATATCTACCACCACGCGGGTGAAACCGCGGGGCGCAGCTGGTCATATTATGTATACTAGCTGCGCCCCGCGGTATCATCCGCGTGGTGATAGATATTTAGGATAATATACAATATACTCACAAACTTTCGCGTTATACTAAAGTCATTTAAAACGGGATATTTACCATGATTTGATTTTTGAGTTATCCAATATTTCGACACAGTTTCATGCGCCACGATCACGGAATAACTGAAGGCACTGCGACTGCGAGTAAGTTTTTATGGGCAGACATACCGATATTTTTTGTCTTTTGCTACGACATACCCTCATTTTTTGTCTTTTGCTACGAACATTACCACTACCACCGGTTTCATTATTATCGAACGCAGCTGTGCCGAAATATTGGATAACTCAAAAATCAAATCATGGTAAATATCCCGTTTTAAATTACTTTAGTATTAATAACCATGGTAGTTTCAGAAGTTTTATTTTCGCGTTATAATATTAGTAGGACTTACAAAGCAGACTGGTCAGCCATTGAACTTCGAAGAACATCACGTATATTCCATACAGCGAGAGGAGATGTATATGGATGAAGAACAGAACTGCGGGCCAGTTGGACTCTCTTCCACTGCTCAGCTCCTCGATCTTCTCCTGGCCGTCCGGCATTTCCTGTAATGAAAAAACTACAGATGTGAATTGTAGCTCCAGCAGTGGTCCTATCTATTGCCTGGGAGAAATAGCTGTCAGCGATAAGACCACCTAATGTTCATGATTAAGATGTAAGGTTTTCTTTTGTTATGTTTTAAGTACAAAGTGTAAGTACATTCATTCATTCAAAAAAGGAACAGGTACATTTATTTATATCCTATAGTTCCCATAGGATATAAATAAATTTACCATATATACATATATATATGTATATAAGTTTTATTGGATACAAAGTAGACTATGTTTGATTCTAGACTTAGAGCTAAATAATAAGCATTAAAAATCGGCCGGATCCGTTCAGTAGTTTTGGCGTGAAGAAGTAACAAACATCCATCACATCCATCGAAACATCCGCATTTATAATAGGTATAAGTGTGACCGACGGCCGCTGCTGGGGCAAACGTGTTCTTAAGTGGAGACCACGACTCGGTAAACGTAGTGTAGGACGCCCTCCGACCAGGTGGGATGACGACCTGCGAAAGACTGCTGGTAGATGCTGGATGCGTCAAGCTGAACACAGGGCGCTATGGCGCTCATTGGGGTAGGCCTATGTCCAGCAGTGGACTAATATAGGCTGATGATGATGATAAGAGTCATATATTTTTTTTAACAAATCACACAGTCTATTCCATGATCTATTCTAGCCCCAAGCTAAGCAGAGCAATATTTTATATTCATAGAAAACACTCAGACGAAACATCTGCAGATTGTCCAAACATGTGTTGCGAGGCGGGAATCGACCCGCAACCTGCGTTGTATACGGGCCCTCGTCCGCTGCGCTACAGAGGCCTTCAAACCAAATTTACTCAACGTAGGTAAATAAATAAATCATGCTGGACAATCCACACAGCATCATCTAGCCCCATGGTAAGCAGAGCTTGTGTTATGGGTACTAGATAACTGATATACTTAATACAATAGATTACACAGATATATTTTTTTAATACAGATAACGACCTGAACGCCCGGAATAAATATCTGCAGATCGTACACACAATTGTTCCGAGGCGGGAATCGAGCCCGCAACCTCCTGCGTCGCAGGCGGACCTTCGCCCACCGCGCCACAGAGGTCGTCGAACACGCCACGGTGTATAATGTGATACCTTTAGGTAATTTATTGAGCTCCGTGGGCAATTTATATACACGTGTCAAAGGTTATAAAAACTCATTGTATGCTGATTCTACCAAAATTAAAATACAATACAATATATGTATCTTTATTGCACCATCAATACAAAAAAAATATCTTAATACTAACTAAACTAAAGCCTGACAAAAAAAAGACAAAAAAACAAGCAAGTTTGAATGGATGGATGTTCGTTTTAAATTACTACTACGATATTGAAAAGACAAGCGAGCGACTACTTAAAATGTTTTGAAGAATACATTTTAATATTACATATTAATGATTATTTTAATTTTAGTTGTGTATGTGCGGAACGTTACCGAAACGAATAAGGACACTTTTACTTATTTTTTAATAAAGCTCCTTTTCATTTTATTTATTTGACGACCGATGTGGCGCGGTGGGCGAAGGTCCGCCTGCGACGCAGGAGGTTACGGGTTCGATTCCCGCGTCGGAACAATTGTGTGTACGATCTGCAGATATTTGTTCCGGGTGTTCTGGTCGTTTTCTATGTATAATAAAAAATATCTATCTATGTAATATTAGTTAGTTTAGTTAGTAGGATGTACCAAATACAGTCCAGTGCAAAAGTGGGTCTAGGTGACTACTAATTTTAGAAAATGTTCAATTTCGGTTTTCTGCTTGACTGTACGTCTTTACAGTAAATTGATAACATGATGAGCTCATTAAAACATAAAGTACCAATAATTACGTAACTTAATCACAATAAACTTAATGTTCATCTTAGTACTTATATTCGAATAGAAACGGCCGCGAACACGATATACTACTCGTGGTTATAAAACCGGCCAAGTGCGAGTCGTCTCGCGCACGAAGGGTTCCGTACGTATGTATAAAAATTAACAATAAATCACGTTTATTGTATCGGAGTCCCCTTAAATATTTATTTTATTCTGTATTTTAGTATTTGTTGTTATAGCGGCAACAGAAATACATCATCTGTGAAAATATCACCGGTCTAACCAACATGGTTCATGAGATACAGCCTGGTGACAGTCGGACAGACAGACGGACGGACAGCGAGGTCTTAGTAGCAGGGTCCCGTTTTACCCATTGGGTACGTAACCCTAAACAGCAGTCTGCAGACTCGACCTCCACAAAATTGAAGAAGCTTATGTGAACATCCTATCCTACTTATATTATAGGATGTATGTGAGGATGACTATGATGCCCATAGCCTTAGCTATTTACGTACAAAACAGTTATTTTGATACTAACCTGTATTTAGGTCGGTTCAACCCTTGATAACTTAGACAAAGTGTCTAAGTTATCAAGGGTTGAACCGACCTATTAAGAAATCACAGTACTATTTATAAATGCGAATGTTTAGATGGATGGTTGGATGTATGGATGGAGTTTTGTTACTTCTTCACGCCAAAACTACTGAACGGATCGGGCTGATCATTTTACATTGCATAGATATAGTTCTAGATAACATTAGGCTACGTTTGTTTATCCCATGAATAAGTTCGCATAGGATAGAAATAACGTTTAAGCAAAATTTGACGACCGATGTGGCGCGGTGGACGAAGGCCCGCCTGCGACGCAGGAGGTTGCGGGTTCGATTCCCGCCTCGGAACAATTGTGTGTACGATCTGCAGATATTTGTTCCAGGTGTTCTGGTCGTTTTCTATGTATAATAAAAAATATCTATCTATGTAATGTATTGTATTATGTATATCAGTTATCTAGTACCCATAACACAAGCTCTGCTTACCATGGGGCTAGATAATGCTGTGTGAATTTTCCAGCATTATTTAATTTAATTTATTTAAATTCCATAGAAACAACGCGTGCGAAGCCGCGTGCAGAAAATAGTTGCATTACAAGTATGCTGAATCCAACGAAAACTAGGTAGTGAGGTTAGTTACGCTGAATCCAGCGATGCCAACATCTCAGTTTAGCTATACCGTTAAATCTAAACACTTAATTATTAAATAAAAACTCACAGTAATTTAAGTCCTTAGTCACGAAACGGCCAATTGACTACAATGCAGGCTCAGCAGTGGCCGGCTGGGCTGGCGGTTAATATTATACATTTATGCATCGGACATGACTCGCAATAAATATTTTGAAATGGTAATCATTTACTGTAGATACCTTCCAATACCTACTCATTGGTATCATACTTACTTGGCAATTTATCATTGCCTATACGAGAATAATATCGATGTATATATAGTGCGGTGGGCGATGGTCCGCTTGCGTAATAGGAGGTTGCGGGTTCGATTACCAACTTGGGACAAATTAAAATTAAAATTAAAATATTATACATGTATGTATTGCGTCAAAGATGTTTTGGGTGTTCTGGGTATTTTCTATGTATAATAAAAAATATCTATCTATGTAATGTATTGTATTAAGTTTACCAGTCATCTAGTACCCATAACACAAGCTCAGCTCACTTTGGCTGTTGCTGATGCTGTGTGGATTGTCCAGCATTTTTTATTTATTTATTTAAATATTGTGTATATTTTGTAGTGTGTAGAATTTACTGTTTATATGAGTAAAACATATTTAACTATTTTATTTTATTTATAACGAATCTTATAACGAATTTTATTTATTACGAATCTCCTGGGGCAATCCAGACTTTACACTAATAAGGTATCTCTGGATAAAGAAACCTACCTACACGAATGGATTACATAAAAGTACCTGCCTACTGTATGTTCTACAATATAGTCTTACCTCCATATCTTTAGTCGTTACCTCGAACACATCTCGAACACGATTCAACCTCTACTCAAACTCCCAACGTGTGTCGGTATGCTTGTTCGAAAAAAAACCCTTTACCCAAACTAACCTTGAAATTAACTGTCATCTCTCCTCGCGGTCTACCTTGAATGCTCCTCAAAATAGCTTATTCTAATTTATATTTGGAGACTATCTCAATGACATTTATGACTTTTACGACGTTGAACCCTACTATGCATACCGAACTCGAGTATGTTTTGAAAGAATGCTCGAGCCTTTACACGAGTTTGAGTGAAGGATTGGTTGAAGAATTATCGGTTAAGTCTATTTCTAAGTCCAGCTGGACGCTGAACATGCACCGCGTTTCCTTTTATAAAGCCTTGTTAAGGTTAAGTTTGACAGCTGTCATCCGAAATGAAGATCTCGACGAGTAATAACTGCCAAAGAAAAGAAGTCAAGTCTTATATTGTATTTTTAAAGTGAATAATTAAACTTTATATTTCAAGCGTCTACCTGTTGCCGTTATAGAGCAAAAACTATTTAAAAATCACGTTTGTTGTATCGAAGCCCCCCTAAATATTTATTTTATTCTGTTTTTAGTATTTGTTGTTATAGCGGGAACATAAATACATCATCTGTGAAAATTCAACTGTCTAACTATCACTGGTGACAGACGGACGGACAGCGGAGTCTTAGTAATAGCTCAGTATAATATGTGTACTGAGGTAATAGGGTCCCGTTTTACCCTTTGGGTGCGGAACCCTAAAAAAGACGGGAGTTACACTTTCCAAGTAAAAAGGACGGAGTTTGTAATCTGAGAGAATTTGGTTTACCAAACCTGCAACATTTTGCGTACCTTACCTATATACATTTCTTGCAGGGACAGAGAGAATAAAACGCAAAAATAATGAATGAAACTTTTTTATTCTGTTTTCATATCATAAGGTCTTCGTTATTACGAACACATCTCAAAGTATGGTATCAATTAGCCCTACATCATTATGACTCATTAATTACATTCAAGTACTTGAAACGTCAATTTAGAAATATTATCTACAAATTTAACAACATTAAGATCTTAACAATAATTTGTGGAACGATTGCAAACGACATTTTCCTAGACATTAAGCAGGGTACTGACTGATGGTACGGGGTGTAATGTAACATTCGCTGCGAACATGTGTTACGCCGCCACCGCCGTGTGATACAACCATTTAGTTTAGTTTTGTTTATTTATTTCCACCGTAGGTACACATGTTACACTTGATGTCGTTTAATACTATACATTTTAAAAGATAATATTAAGGACATATTTTTTTCTATTACACACTAACTTTTGACAAAGAAAACACCATAGGACATTGTGCAAAGAAATTTAAGGACTTTTTCATTACGTTGCGAGTTGCGAACATTTACTTTCCCCGGATCCCGGACGACCGATGTGGCGCGTTGGGCGAAGGTGCGACGCAGGAGGTTGCGGGTTCGTTTCCCGCCTCGGAACAATTGTGTGTACGATCTGCAGATATTTGTTCCGGGTGTTCTGGTCGTTTTCTATGTATAATAAAAATATCTATCTTTGTAATGTATTGTATTATGTATATCAGTTCTCTAGTACCCATAACACAAGCTCTGCTTACCATGGGGCTAGATAATGCTGTGTGGATTGTCCAGCATTATTTTTTTATTTATCTACTGACTGCACGAACGCTCGACGTGTAACACAGTACATTACGTTTATTTATTTAAACTTTATTGCACTACTAAGGGTACAAAGGGTTAGGTTAATGCCGAGGCATTTTCTACCTGCCGACCAGGAAACACATGTTTAAAATAAGAGGGTTGGCGTGCTAACATTACATAAAGAAATATAAGTTCGTACCGCCGCCGTACATTTCGTAACGCCCAGTCAATAGGTATCCGGCTTTAGACTAGAGCTCAAATTTCAAATAAGTGAGCCCTTTGAGGGCCCATGTCTAGGAAAACGGGTTCAACTTAAGTGTACATACTTAATTCTAGAGATTTTCTTCTCATTGTTACATATTTCCAAGGAATGTTTACATGTTACAAAATAGTTTATAATAATTAATAACTTTTCTGTAGGGTCAACGAGTCTGTAGAGAAGGAACCACAGAACTATATCGAGATAGAAGTAAAAGTGTATGTACTCGTGCCTCGCGTATCAAAAGTGAGGTTTGTTTGAATACCCTTTTTTCTCGCTGCGAACAAAGTCCACTTCCGAAAGCTTTCAGCCTCAGGTTATAAAAAAAAATTGCCTTGTTGTACAATAATTAACTGTTAAAACCCCCCAAAAAGGTGAAGCATAGGTGGGTGAAAAACAAGTCATGCTGATTGTGGTATTTCTTTTTATTGGTAAGTACTCTTTGTCCTACCTCTTTCCGAAGAATTCTTATTATTCCTTATATTAAATATAAGGCTGGCAATATTAAAGCTAGCAAAAAATGGTTTCCTACAAATAACAACCGGATTGTTCATTTTCACGAAGACACCTTTACTGGCCCATCAAAGTACTGACGAATCGGTATAAGCCCAGAATATCTACAAAGTACCAACGAGTATGGCAGGTACATGAGTCGGATATACATACTATTGACGTAATGATAATGTCAAATGATAGCGCGTTTTATCACAGGGAAAATAAAATAAAAGCTTGTAATAATGGCACACGTTTATAAGTAGCAACTGTAGTTATACCCGCTGGTAAATGTGGCAACATAAATTATATTAATTAGGCTTACATTTATATTTTTTGATTGGACTACGACTTCGTATTTCCTTGATGATTCTTATTGATACTTTGATTCGATACAAACCACACAATCAGACAGAATAACAACAGACAACCACTTTGGTTTTACCCATTTATGTTAGCTAATCTAAGGTAACTAGAAGGTAACTTATTCGCTTGTCGTCAAGCGAATAAGTTAAAAATATGTTTTTATTTAGATTCTCGACGAAGATGATCGACTGGAAGAGTCGGTTTGCCGCATCTTAGCTTAGTCAATTATTTTGTATCGTTTTCGCGCGGCTTGTGTTGAACATCACTAAATGATACTTGTGACGTCAAAGTACCAAATGTTGCAAAATGTTACACGTTCGGAACTAATACAAATCTACGAACTTTTTACTTCTAGCTCGTTAAAGTTCTGTGGAGAGAACTACTAGGTCTAGTTTGTGCTACAAAAGTCGATATTTGGTATAAACACCCTTTCGCTCTTAATATTTTCTATAACATTATATTCATGTAGGACGTTCGGATTGACGATAATATTACGATACTTTATTACGAATCCCGGAACGTATCCCGGAAACGTGGAGCACGTTTCCGTTGATAGCTTGTCAGAATTGCAATCAAGTTTCGATAGGCTAAATATGTAGCCTGAAAAGTAAGCTATACTAAGTTTAATAATCATAAAAATATTGTAAAACATTATTTTTTGGAAATATAAAATATCTACAAACACCAGTTTCAGATAACAGTCATTTAGATAGCGAGTAATTTATTGTAGAGGTACATAGTTTTGTATCAAAAGTATAATCATGTCAACAACATCGATTTAGATAACAATGGTAGTCGAAAGCTCTACTATTTATTACCTAGTGAGTCGATGTTATTTAATTTTTTTATTAAAATACTTTTGAACAAGTATCCTATAGGTAGGTAAATAGGTAATTAGGTAGGTAATTGTACTATGTATTTTTCAGATATAAAAATATCATCAAGACGACCGATGTGGCGCGGTGGGCGAAGGTCCTCCTGCGACGCAGGAGGTTGCGGGTTCGATTCCCGCCTCGGAACAATTGTGTGTACGATCTGCAGATATTTGTTCCGGGTGTTCTGGTCGTTTTCTATGTATCTATCTATGTCATGTATTGTTTATGTATATCAGTCATCTAGTACTCGTACATAACACAAGCTCTTCTTAGCTTGGGGCATCATCTAGCTAGATGCTGTGTGGATTGTCCGGCATTATTTATTTATTATTCTATTTGACAAGGGATTCGACCATTGCCACAGATAAATAAAAAAAATAAAATCATTGTAAAGCCGGCAAAAAATTACCCATATAACATACAAAAAATACAGATAGGTATAGTAGGTACCAATAGTACTAACTCATTGATATACTCATCTGCAGATATTTGTTCCGGGTGTTCTGGTCGTTTTCTATGTATAATAAAAATATCTATCTGTGTAATGTATTGTATTATGTATATCAATTATCTAGTACCCATAACACAAGCTTTGCTTACCATGGGGCTAGATAATGCTGTGTGGATTGTCCAGCATTATTTATATTTATTTATTTATTTTATTCATGCACACACATCTCAATTCAATTCTTAATTAATATAAGAAAATGTATTCAATTATCTTTCTAACAACCTTATTCTAGATCTTAAGTATTATTATTATTTCTAGAAAACTTGATCCTTTCATTCCTCCAGTCACACCCTATCACATTTAAATCATCTTGTCGGTTAACATTGGAACTTTGTATTTGACTACTGCAGCAGATTTCTCTCGGGTTGGTTAGTCTATCTTTGGTTATTTGGGTGCTGTCTGTATTCTCCAGAGGTCGTTGACAGCTGTTCTGGCACTGCTTGGTTTCTTGGCAGACATGCGAGAACCTTTGCTGCTGGTGTTGTCTTCGGCTGCGTTTGTGAAAGCTCGACTCTAGCTTTCCTGAGCCAGAGTTTCCTGAAACAAGGAAAAATTACTTTTAGTTTACTTTTTACTATAATATTTTTATACAATTACTTTAGTTCATTCCACGACCAACTTTAACAACAAAGGAGGTTAACCAGCAATCGGAAATCAATAACATTTATTCTTTCAGGCTCACAAAATAAGCTCATAGAAGTCATAGGTTCTTTCATCGTTTGTTACTCGATATCTCTGCCAATTATTATTCGATTTTGATGATTCGCTTTTGTATAGATAATGATCTGGGTGGCCCGACCCGTTAAAAGTAAATTAACTTCCAGAACAATAACTACCGAAATCTATCTATCTATTCCTGATGCTGATCCTTTGGCAACTGTGTCTGGTTGGACACTTTTTTGCCAGTGTCAAGTAATGGAAAATAATTGCAAAATATCCGAGTTTTCAAATTATGAATATTGTTTGATATTTTTACCAGAGCCTAGTTCGTTATTCAAATTCAAAATTCGAATATAAATCTAGCAGGGTGTACCACGTGCAGGTTAGGTTGGCTTGCTTGGGAGACGAGATGTTGAAGTTACACCACGACAGGACCCAAGGGCGGATCCAGCTTTGGTGCCAGGGGGGGGTCACATAGTCGTGGTCAAGTCACAAGAAGTTATAATTAAATTTTTATAATCATACATAAAAGTAAAAAGTAGGTATTTTATTAATGTATGTATAGTCTGGCAAAAACGGAACAGCAAACAAAACGAACCCTGAAAATATAGGATGTAAGGACTTGGTATTGATAGATAATGGGTAGATTAAGCGGCGGGCGAGCTGCGTTAATTTTGGACTTTGGTGAGGTCAGTTTAGCAAGAACAACGAGGAAGCACACACAGTACAACGGCGGAGGAACGACGGAGATAAACGCAGCATTTCAGAGATTTTTTAGGCGACACAAAATAAATATGTATATAACGTGAGTGGAGCGAGCCGCCGAAATTTTTGTTACTTTTCTCAAACTAGTTAAGAAGAGTATGAAAAAATAAATAAAAAGGAGCGGGAGCCCTGAAAGTGAAATAGTATTTTTGCAAGTTTTCGTGTCTGGAAATTATCTTAATGTGAGCACTTGACTACACAAGAAATAGAAGACATTGTCGGCGAGCGGAGCGAGCCGCGAAAATTTTGTGGTTTTCGTTAGAATTTTTTAAAGTTTTTCGCTTTATTCTATAGCCAGAAGGAACAATTGTTATTGGTTTGTGGAACTTTTTGGTAGATTTTTGCGTAATTTTTTAAATTGGGGTTGGCTTTTTTCTACGGCCCGAAGGAACAATTGCTATTGGTTTGTGGAACTTATCGCGAAACACGACGGAGATAAGCGCAGCATTTCGAGATATTTTGGCGATACAAAAGAAACGTCACTATACAAAAGATATAACTGCGGAGCGAGCCGCCGAAATTTTTGTTACTTTTCTCAAACTATTACTCTTCTTGTACGAAAAAATTAATATAAAGGAGCGGAGCAAGAGCTGAAAATGCAAGACAATTTTTGCTAGTTTTCGTGTTTGGCAAAATTATCTTAATGTGAGCACTTGACTACCCAAGAAACAGAAGAAATTCCCGGCGAGCGGAGCGAGCCGCAAATTTTTTGTGGTTTTCGTTAGAATTTTGTGTTATTTTTTAAAGTTTTTCGCTTTTTTCTATAGTCAGAAGGAACAATTGTTATTGGTTTGTGGAACTAATCGCGAAAAAATTGTTGTCTCCTTAGATTTTTATGTGCCCTCAAAGGGCACAAAAAAATCTGATTTTGCGCTATTTGTTAAAATAGGTGCCGTTGCTTTTGCAGAACTGATACGCAACATAACAAAACGCCCAAAACACGAGTAATATCGGCGAGCGGAGCGAGCCCCGATTTTTTCTTACCGCAGTGTATACGCGGTTAACCATATTGTTAAGTTGCATGTTAGGTAGAATAGACTCTAAAATTAAAATTTATTTAAGGTTTCGGGCATTTGCTAGTGATTTTTTATACCTAAACTAAGATTAGGGGGGTAATGACCTCGACCACCCCCTGGGACCGCGCATGGGTCCAGGGTCACCAACCCTAAAAAATATTTACCTCTAAACATAAGTCAGTGTCACACGAAATGTGACATCAGATGAAAGGAGGCGGTGGCGCGGTAAAATTCAAATTTTCGATGCGTTCGTTCCCGAATAATGCGTTTGCCATCGTACAAAATATTAATTTATAATAAATTGATTAAATATTGAAGGTTTACGTAAAATCTATATTGTGACAAAAAAAAATATCCTTACTTAAAACCATTACCTATGTTTAACAATTTTAAATAGTGGTCCACGGTGGACCCAGCCCAGGGGGGGGTCATGACCCCCATGACCCACCCCCTGGATCCGCCCTTGACAGGACCTTTGGCGCGCGTCAACAAGGGTGGCAATTACAGATAAAAACAAAAAAGTATTGATTGCTATCTTATGCTGCTTATTTATCCGAATACAAAAAGGGATTATTTGTTTGAGTACGTCTTTTTATATCTATTTTTGGAAAACTGATGTTAGTAGGTACTGAAAACCAGCTAGCAGATATATTTTCCTGAATTGAAAGTTTGCTACTTCCCTGGATGTAACCTAACCTTAACGCGTTGCTATGATAAAAATAAGAAATGTAGTGGTTATAGAAACACAGAAGTGAATATTCTGTTTGCTATCATTATTTACGAACCAAGATAGGTACATTACAGAAAAAAGTAAAAGGTACTTTACAAAAAAATATTGCTATATTTTAAAAATAATTCTTTTCTTAATCCTAATAATCAGTATGGTACAGCAAGAGAATTTAAAAAGAATTTGGTAAGTATTGTAAAAGTTTCGCTTTTTATTAAAAGAGGATGTCGCAATCACTCGCGCTATACAATGAGTAAAGAAAAGCTAGATTTCACGAGTTCTTTGCAAACCATGATATTGTCAACCAAGTACCTAAGTTGACACTAACTGGATTGGGGAGCCTAGGGTGGTAGCGATATTGTCGACTTATTTTTCTAATACCCTATAATTTTCCCCTTCGACCCCTTTGAAGGGGAAAATGATATGAGATTTCCCCTGGCGCATGGCGGCTCAGAATGGGGACGGACTTATTTGCAGATATTAATCATGCCTTTTTACTGCATTTAATGAAAAATGGTTGTTTAGTCCCCTGTATTTGAGCTTTCGTTTGAGTAGTTAGCATCATATCCTGGAGGACGACGCAGGAGGTTGTGGATTCGATTCCCGCCTCGAGACAAATGTTTGTACGATCTGCAGATATTTGTTCAAGGTGTATTGGTCATTTTCTATGTATAAACACACAAATAAACTATTTATGTATATCAGTCATCTAGTACTCATACATAACACAAGCTCTGCTTAGCTTGGGGCATCATCTAGCTAGGTGCTGTGTGGATTGCCCGGCATTATTTATTTATTATTCTATTTGACAAGGGATTCGACCATTGCCACAGATAAATAAATAAAATAAAATCATTGTAATGCCGGCAAAAAATTACTCATATAACATACAAAAAATACAGATAGGTGTAGTAGTACTAACTCATTGATATACTATAATATTGATATCTCTGCAGATATTTGTTCCGGGTGTTCTGGTCGTTTTCTATGTATAATAAAAATATCTATCTATGTAATGTATTGTATTATGTATATCAGTTATCTAGTACCCATCACACAAGGTCTGCTTACCATGGGGCTAGATAATGCTGTGTGAATTTGCCCAGTATTATTTATTTATTGATTCAGTCAGTTAATGCGCACGAACAACCGTATAATATAAATCAATAAAGTGTTTGGTAATTTTCACACAAAAAGTACAGCGCCATCGAATATCACAACTTTTTTGGAAGCCAATATTAACGAGATGGTGTATATCCATTTTTTTGTTGTCCAAGGCTAAAAGAGCACTTAGTTGTTGTTTCCGTATAGGTAAAAAAAAAACATCTATCTGAAGATTGTAAAATACGGATTGCCTTCCTTAAGTTTTGTTACATCGCTTAGTTTGTTACTAAGATGAGATAGGTATATAATCGACGACGTGATTGGTACCTACCTAGCTGTCTTTGTCACTTAGGGAAGCCTAGCATCCTTAATACTAAGTAAAATCATTTTAATCAGTTCCGAAGTAGATAAGTTTCTTTCATCTCTATCTGCCCTATTTCGCCTCACTGCTGGACAAACAATTTCCAATTATCGCGATCTTTTGCGGTTTAATATTAAACTTTTATCTTACTCACGTTTCAGTGGTTCTACTAGCCCTAGCCCCGTATCAAACTGTCAAATTTAATGTCGTTTGCGAGCGGAGCGAACTGTTTTTATGTGAATTCGGCAATGTCAAATACATTGGGACTTGAATCCCGGATCATAGCCAGAAGCTATAAACGTCATTAGCGAGCGGAGCAAGCTGCAAATATTTTTTGGATTTCTGAATTTTGCTTTTCGTTTTTCCTTCATAATGAATTTGATTTCTTTTTTAACCGTATGTTTTTCCTTATTGTACACCTTGTTGTGCAAGCCTGATATAAGAACACATTATATTGTAATCTTTGTAATAATATTTTTTTATATACTAAGTGTTTCATTACCTATGTATTTTTTAGTGTTTCCTTAATGAAATAAATAAAATAGGCAATAACTTTATGATTCGCTTGCATCGAGTTCTTCTTGTTACTACATTATATACCTCGTTACTCACTTATCTTTATGTTATAACTACTATAAGCAATATAATAAGTAACTAGCGGACCGTCTTGGCTTCGCACGGGTATTAGAACCTTTGGCTACATTATTGGAGTTTTAGTAAGGATCCCTAATTTTTTTGAAAATATAATATAACCTATGTTCACCACGGATATTTAGGCTTCCTAACGGTGATAGAATTTTTCAAATCAGTCCAGTAGTTTCGGAGCCTATTCGTTACAAACAAACAAACAAATACTCAAACCTACTTTATTATATTAGTATAGATAAGTGATTATTTAGCATTTCCGCATTGAATTACACAAAGTATGCTCACCAAGCAGGTAAGGTTAATCTAACCTAACCTTACCTGCTTGGTGAGCATAACTAGCTAACATACTTTTTGCTGAGACAAAACAAGAAGGTTTTATACCTACAAATTTATGCGATGTAGTATCAGAGAATAACTAATTAATGCACATAACTTAGTATTAGAAATATTATATAACTTGGTATTCGCGGTATTGTCTGCCAAATTGTAAATAAGATGCACAATAATGGTGTTCAAATATGAAGTGAAGATTTTGAGTGTAACGTTCTAAGTTTTTTACCGTTTACCAATGATCTTTAATTTTTGTATGCATTTATGCAGTCTATGACATTTATAATAATAATAATATCATTGATTTCAGACCATAGAAACGTAAGAGATCTTAATTAACCATAAACATGCAAACCTTCATTATTCAATAATTACCATACCAAATTCACAAGTAAAAATCAATAATACCTCTAAATTACAATAATAATTATTATTTTATTTATTATAATTAATTCCTGGTACCTACTTTTATCATCCTACAGCAGTCCACTGCTGGACATAGGCCTCCCCTAATAGATACCTACTTTGTAGGAACAAGTAAAAAACTTTGTAGGAACAAGTAAAAAGTGATAAGGTGCGAAAGTATGCTGACACCGCTTATATACCTAACCTACCTACCTGTCATAAGAGCCAAACGACACGTGTAATAAAAACAAGTGGCAAGTCATCCGCAGCAAATAACGCGAACGATTAACTGGAATAGTTAATATTTTGCGTTATTTGCTGATAAGGTCCGTTCTGATAAGGCTCAATGAGGCAACAACTCAGGGTGAAAGCGAATCAAAGGAAAGTTTTGAAGATTTTGATAGCATATTGAATAAATAATGCTGGACAATTCACACAGCATTATCTAGCCCCATGGTAAACAGAGCTTGTGTTATGGGTACTACATAGATAGATATTTAGAGAGTATGTATTTATATAAGTAGGTATATAATTAGTTATATGTATTTATATTTATTTTGTTTATTTTTAAGTAGGAACGTATTTTCATGCAATATTTTATAAATTAATATAATGCACACAGATCCCCATGTACAATCCAACGATCCTATCCATCCACGGTTGTCTGGTAGAGATCGCTCTTGAGCGATAAGACCGCCAAATTGTCACATGTTTTGTATTTTATTCTGTCTTGTTTGTTTTATTTTTAAGTGTGCAATATAAGAATTTTCTATTATCTATCTTCATTATTTCAGAAAGAAGGTGAACATAGGCTATATTATAATCTTCAAAGTTAGGGATCCGTACTAAAACCGTGCGAAGCCGGGAAGGTTCGCTAGTCTTTAATAAAGGTGCTTAGTTACTTAGCAAGTTAAAGTAATATATCAATTTAATCATAACCTTAGGTATGTCGAGAGCAACCATTATGTTATCATGTCAGCTGCACCATATACTTACCTATACAGGGTGTTTGGTGGAGGGTTAGACAAACTCGGTGGGTGTGTAGGTGGACCTATTTGTAAAATACAAATTGAAGTAGAAGACCCATCGACTATTATACGTAGTCGATGAGAAGACCCTAACTCTTTAAAAATTTTTTAAATCCTGTTTTTTGTATTTTTAAATAATTTGCCGAAATTTTCACTCTTTTCCCATTAAAATTTTTTTGGAACATGTTTTCGATTGTTCTTTTTATTTGGTTTTGGTCCCAGATGTATCCTTCATCTATAAAAGGCATTATTCATTAAAAAAAACCAGTAAATAATTAGTTATACGCTCTCAAAGTTAAAAAAAATAAAAAACTGAGTTAAGAATGTCATCTTGACATACAAATAGGTCCACCTACACACCCACCGAGTTTGTCTAACCCTCCACCAAACAACCTGTATCTACCTATACATGTTCTGTAGACACCGTAATTATAATAATAAAGTAGTATAAAACCAGTACAATGTAGGTACATCTCACACAGCATTCTTTAGGTGCAGGTATACACTTATATTATAAATGCAAAAATAGCTTTGTCTGTCTGTTACCTTCTTACGACTAAATGGTTGAAAAAAGCGTTAGGTACGGTAAAGATAGGTATACATGAAACCACCACTGTGGTGCAAACAAAAGGAAAGTTCCAAAAAACACACGCTATGACTGTACCGAAAATCAATTTTAAGGTGTTTAAATACTAAATTTTTTAATATATTTTGATAATCATCAAAAGTTTAATATTCTAGTAAGTACGTTATGGGCACCGAAAAACAATTGACTAAACTTGACTCGTTACAATAAAATCGCAAAGTTTCTTTTATAATAAATCGTTTATTTCAGGAAACATTAGTCTGTACAGGATGGAAAATGCTTAAAAACTACGGCCCATATAAAATTTTATACAGATATAAATAGCAAGCGAAGCTAAAGGTCGATCCTAGTGTGGGTATAAATTGCACTGGCACGAGCTAACATTTTCTTGAATATTTTGCGACGCATTAGTTATTCTTACTCGGATCAAACAGGTGGTAACTTTCTGCGCCAGAAGGAGAACGTCTCAAAGCGCCATTTCATAACATCATCATCATCTTCATTATAGATAGTCCACTGCTGGACCTCCCCCGATGAGCGCCATAGCGCCCTGTCTTCAGCTTGACGCATCCAGCATCTGCCCGCAGTCCTTCGCAGGTCGTCATCCTACTTGGCCGTAGGGCGTCCTACACTACGTTTGGCGGTCGCTGTCTCCACTCAAGAACACGTTTGCCCCAGCGATTGTCGGTTCTTCGCGAGATATGGCCGGCCCACTGCCACTTCAGCTTGCTAATTCTTAGAGCTATGTCGATAACTTTTTTTCTCTGTCGGATGTATTCGTTACGAATCCTATCCTTTAGAGAAACTCCGAGCATAGCTCTTTCCATAGCTAGCTGAGCGACTCAGAGCTGGTGGACCAGCCCTACCGTGAGTGTCCATATAACATAACATGCAACCATAGATATAAAATTCGGGTAAATTGTTTTTATAAGGACGAGGTGGTAAAGACGAACAATTACCGAACGTATATCATGAAATATGGCTCGATCAATATTTGTCGAGCGTGTCATCTTCCTGGGGAGACCCTCCGTCAAATTCTTTCGGGTTGTTCGCACCTTGCTAACTCTCAGTACTTGCACAGACACAACCAAGAAACCTGCTATCACATCTAGATGTCGGGTTGGCGCAAAAATCCGTCTCCGTAATTAAGAGCGCGCTTGTAATGTGAGCTCTTATTTTGTTTAGTTCGATTGAAACACAGCCAACGTAAACACGTGTCACAATGCCGCAAAATGTATTCAAAAATTGGAAAACAATAAAATATTATTTGTTAGTTTAAAGCTAAAAATATAACTACACACATTTACTTACCTCAAGTGCCCTTATTAAAATTTATGGAGACGGCTTTAAGCTTTGATTTTGGATGTGACTCGAAATCTGGATAGTTTGTGTGATCGCAGCAAGAAGCCAAAATTATATACCAGCGACTTCCGATACGGCCTTGCTGGTCCTGATGTTCCGTACTATAAGTAAATACCGGCGCTAGTTCTCGAGAACTCCACGCTCTATTGGGACCGATCTATCATTACGGACTGGACTATTCTTGCGAATAAGCCTGATATTGTACTAATAGATCGGTTAGAACGGAGGGCGGTGCTCGCTGATACAAATATACCGCATGATGCTAACCTCGTCAGAGCTGAGAAAGCTAAACTTAGCAAATTTTAATATCTTGGCTAACGAGGTTGTCTGCATAGGGGTGTAGATTTATGCGTGGTGATTGTGGCAAAACCCCCTTGTTTGGGGATGTTCAACGTGGACATAGATAGAGGTAAGCAAAATGTCATAATCAAAACAAATTAGAATTTACAATTTATACAATCGAGCCATATCTACCAGTCGGAAGTGTCCCCTAGACGCGCTGGCTGGATTGCCCCGCTGTATGGAAATGTGTCGCTTCAACCAGAGGCGAATTAATGTCATTATTCGCGTCACTACATGAATTATCACTACATAGTATAAAACAAAGTCGGTTCCCGCTGTCTCTCTGTCCCTATGTATGCTTAAATCTTTAAAACTACGCAACGGATTTTGATGCGGTTTTTTTTAAAAGATAGGGTGATTCAAGATGAAGGTTGTATAATACATGTAATTGCACCCGTGCGAAGCCGGGACGATATTATAATATTACCTGATTGGCTCGATGTGGGGTTGCCGACGCCTGCTATGGCGGAGTAGGAGCACCTCTGACCTGGTGTAGGGCTGCGACGGCAGCTCTTTATTGTATTCTGAAATATAAGGTCTATATTTACTCAATGTTTTTACAGTCATCTTTTTAAAGCTCCGCGTACATAACATATTCATCACCATCATCAGCCTATATTCGTCCACAGCTGGACATAGGCCTCCCCCAATGAGCGCCGTAGCGCCCTGATGATGATAGATATTATTATGAACATCTTTTGGACGACACAAACTTCATTCTATCTAATAATAGCAGGATTATTGAGATAAGATGCTTGACATTTTTCTAAGCTTCAAAATACCTAAAGAGACACAGGAGAAACATCCAAATAACATAGTGGAACACAGTTTAGCTGCTCAAAGAAAATCACTAGATTCTAAACTAGCGACTATGTTGTCAGATAGGTTCCTTTACCTTCAAAGAATTTGAGAGTCAAATATAAAATTCAGCATTCAACTGGCACACGAGCAAAACGGTCAACACTTTATATTGCATCAATTGCAGTTGATGTATGGTCCAAAAATGAATACCAAATTCCCGCGTCCCTACGTGTACCATAATATGTTAGACTACCGGACCTTCCCGGCTTCGTACGGTTTTAGTACGGATCCCTAACTTTTTAGAAAATATAATATAGCCTATGTTCACCGGGAATAGTGTAACTTCCCAACGGTGAAAGATTTTTTCAAATCGGTCCAGTAGTTTCGGAGCATATTCATTACCAACTAACAAACAAAAAGTCAAACCTTTCCTCTTTACAATATTAGTATAGATCAGGCCTTTGTGTGTGGGATATGATAGTTTCTGTCATAGCCACGTTCTAGATAATAAAACATTTATTTTGTTCGGCTTGGGCTACTTCAAAACAAAAATACAAAGAGATATCATAGGAGGTGCGAATCGCCATATCTAAACATAAATTTCAAAGAATTTATTTCATACAGAGTTATTGATAATTCACTACGTAGTGTACGTCGCCCTCCGACCAGGTGGGATGACCTGCGAAAGACTGCAGTCAGATGCTAGATGCGACAAGCTGAAGACAGGGTGCTATGGCGCTCATTGGGGGAGGCCTATGTCCAGCAGTGGACTGCTATAGGCTGATGATATTGATGATAATTCACTGACACTGCGGGAACTGCAATTTCATCCCATGATCACAGACACGTTAGTGAAGACGCCAGGTCTTTTTTCTTGGTATTGGTTTCTCCATTCAATAATCGTTTCATCATCATCATCACCATCAGCCTAATAGTCCACTGCTGGAGATAGGCCTCCGCCAATGAGCGCCATATCGCCCTATCTTCAGTTTGACGCATCCAGCATCTACCTGCAGTCTTTAGAGAATAAACGTTTGGAGAGATAGATTTTGAAACAAAAACTACAATGGCTCTGCTCTGAAATTAATAGTGCATTGCATGTGGGGGTGGGATATTGGTCTTTAGTAATTGACTCGATTGAACAAAAGCACTTTATAGATTGGTGTGGTTTGGGGCAGGTGCGTACCAATTACCTTGATTGCGTGTACTGCAGGCACTATTTTAGTTTTAGTTTCTCCGTTAGTTTCACCGTAGGCGTAGGTCTAAAATCTAACCGCGAAAATTTTGGAAATATTTCATATTTACAATACAAAAATACTTAATTGTACACCAGATACAGATCATTCTGAAAGACATTACATGCGACAGGGGCCTTATCGCTTAGAAGCGATCTCTTCCAGGCAACCTTTATATACCATATTTTGGCGATTATAACCCTGAAGTAGGTATTCGTTTTTGATAATACCTACTCAGGTCGTTTTAAAGAAGATTAAATTTGCTACATTATGAAACTAGAAGAGAAAACTCTGTAAAAACAATAGTTGCCGAGAACAAATCAAATTTATCTTTTTCACCACATGGTGTTTCCTATGTCAAGAGTTAATGTGTGTAAGATCATTGTAATAAAACAATTAAGAATTAATAGAACTTAACGACATCAAGTGTAACATGTCTACGGTAAAAATACATAAAAAAACTTTTTTTGAACTTAAGGACATCAAGTGTAAAATGTGTACCTACCTACGGTGGAAATACATATGTACATTAAATAAATGGACAAACATTAAATAATACACTTACCCTAAAAGCATCTCGAAACTTGTTGGACATAATATGATAAAAGATGGGATTGATGCAGGTGGACAAGTAGTAAAACACCCCGGAGGAGTATGTGAGGAAGTAGTATGCGTACAGCATGATGCAGGACTTGGCTTGATGGTTCTCATTAGTTCCGTAAATGGCTACGAGGCGCTGCGCGTGGAATGGCGCCCAGCACACGAAGAAAGCGATCACGACAGCAACTGAGGACAAAGGGTTCAATTATCTATATTGAATAGAATATAATAGATAGACATTTATTCATAACAACTTAAGTTTACAAAAGACACACTTAATTCTCCGAAATACGCAGGGTTGGAAAAAAAACTGTTTTTTTTTATATTTTATAAAACAAACAGTTCAAAATGTTTAAAACAAGTGTTTTTTTTTTGTTTTTTTTACTTATCAATTTCAAATCAATTTAAATCAATTGTAGCGAATAATAAAATAATCCATTTCTAAACGATTTCCTAATTCACATTAGTAAAAATTAACAAAACGATAAATATTTACTTTTGTTGCATATCTCAGTACCTCTAATCTAATTATTAAAAATTAATTGTTTCATTTCGTTTGTTTTTGGTGCAAATTGGTACCTACTCTAATTAGGTGTAGAGTACGCCAATTTGCCGAAACGAACACGAAATTTCGTTTCGGAGAATTATACTTAATAGGCCCCAGGGTAGTGTATGCATTAATAGGTAGATAAAACACACGACAAGCAAAAAAAGCTGTTGCCCACTACTGGACACATCCAAAAGTGGACTAAGCGCAGGCAGAGGGTGTTTATAGGTACAGTATCTAGATGATGATGGTGATAGGAACAGGTGTTTTGAATTGGCATTACGAAATATCGTCTCAAGTCAGTAAAACCTCAGATGTGTATGGCAGGAAGTGTAAAGGGTGCCACCAAACATGTGTACTTAGCTATAAGAAGGTGATTCTGGATCAACTTTTGCCCTACGATTATTTGAATTACGAATATTTTATTACTTTTTGCATAAGATTAGAGACTCTTTTAAGAATAGAATAGAAAGAACTTTATTTTATATTTATTTGGACACAGGTACAAAATAGAGGTATATAATAAACAAACGGAAAACAAAACAAATTTAACACGATGGTACCTAAGTGTGTGTTTTTTTCTTTATTTTCCCGCCTATTCTTTTATAATGTGTAAGTGTTATTTCATTATAATATGTACATACTTTTTTGTAATCATTTCATGACTAAACACGGTCTTTACTGAAAAAAAAACAGCAAAAAAATACCACTTGTGTATTAATTTATAGTATTAAATAATGCAAGAGTGCATGTAAAAAAACTTGATTAAGATAAAACATAACCAATTGTTTTCTAACAAATATAACAATAGATATGTGAAATTCAAAAATCGTTATTCAGAAGTATCTCCTTGTATTGGCCTTTTGGCTTAGCACACATGTTGCGCGTGGTACCCTGTCTAGGCCGTGTTAGTTACGGCGGTAATTAAACTACCTAAGTAATTAAAAGTTACAATTTCGGTAATGAAATAGTTCTAATTCAGAACACGTACTAATTGAATTGCCATCTAAATTTTCCATACCTCGAACATATATTATGATAGAAGTTATATTATGAATAGGTAATCATTAATCAATCAAATCCCGAACTGAATGTAATCAGAAAATCTCTATCGAATTAATGTTCTTTCAGAGTGATAATGAAATAGTTCGATCATTGTCACATTGTCACTCACCCAACATTTTTAGGACTCTTTTCGTCGACTGGCAGTGTTTCCGCAATGTTTTTCTTGAATGCGGCGCAGCTTTTTCAACCTCCTTCCTCTTCTGCCCATCAGTAACGCTCGTCTCCCTCAACTTTAGTCCGATCATGGCATACAACACTGAGATAAGCACCATCGGCGCAAAAAAGAACACAAAAGTAGATATCTCGAAAGAATGTTGCACTATAACTTGTGTTTGTAAGCACATCTCAACACCGCTCACATTTTTCAGTCCGAATTGCAGCGCTTGAGGCAGAGCAGCGCCAAGCGCAACTATCCACAGAATGATCACGTGCTTTACTGCCCGGGACAGTTTCGACATCTTATGCGACACGAAGGGGTAACATATCGCCAAGTACCGTTCTATCGTGAATAGCGTGATTGTCAACACACTCGCGTTCGTCGATGTTTCCGACGCCAACCCTCGCAGCATGCAGAATGTGTTTCCGAACACGTACGGCCATTTCGACCAGATTGAGTACATCTCTTGCGGCATCCCGCTGACTAACAGAAGTAAATCTGATATAGCTAAACTGAAGAGATAGTAGTTGGTTGCTGTGTGCATGCTTTTGTTGCGAACTATTACTAGGCAGGTGAATATGTTTCCAAGTATTCCGGTAACGAATATGATGCAATAGATTGCTGTTATTGGTATCACGATGTACAGGGAGTCCCTTTGAGGACCGAAAATGTCTGTAGGTACGACTGCTGTTACATTTTCGTTCGTTATGTTTTCTAATAGTGACTCCATGGTTTCGTTTAAGCCTTTGGTTTAGAAAACCAAAGTCCCAGTCTTCAAGTCTGTAAAAGAAGAGAAGTTGTATCTTATTTAGTTTGCAAGTTGTTTGGTTTCAGAAGATTTTCTTGTTAAGAAAAGGCTTTTGAAATTACAATAATGTGGGTGGACCGACGTCTATATAAATTAGGGAAGAATCCAAAAGAGGTCTCTACACAATCCTATAATGCTATCCAAGAATCCTAAAATTCGTTATTTATTTTCATTTCAAAGGTTGTCAAGTACTTGTTACATAACTTTGTAGCGTCGTCGCCCCGTCTGTTTGTCTGTCTATCACCCAGTCTATAATATAATGCTACGGACATTTCAGTCCCAACCTGAATAGGTACCTACTTAATTTTTCGTATGAATGTTTTCGAGTTACCTCCGTACGCTTCTTTGTTCAAGGCATACTGTATGTAGATGTTAGATGTAGATATTGAGCTCATAAAATGCAATGTGATCCAAAACATAGCGATTACCTTTGTTTTGAATATAAAATGTGGGAGAGTGGAGTATTGTGTACAAATAAGACAATATCTAAAACATGAATGCGTCATGCAGTGTATTAGGGTAATTTTTCCAATTTCCCTAAAATGTGGAATGAATAAGAGCTATTTATTCAGGAATATTCCATTGGAATGGGTTGTTCAAGGCGTTTTTACGATAAGGGCTTTGTAGAGATTGTTTGGGAAATTGACTGGATTAGTTTCGTTTTCCGCGAACGCAAACAAAGAGCCGATACTAAGTGCTCAATTAAATGAATATAAATTCGTTTTTTTTGCATAATGCTGCTAATTTTTCTCCAATGTTGTACAAAAACAGGCGTTGACATTAACATAGGTACACTGTATTATAAAAACTTAGACATTAGTGCTCCAGTGTTTTTACCATAACCCTTATTCCGTATAGTTAAGAGTCGGTGTACAACTATACTTTTATTTCCATGATTTTTTTAAACAGTTTTAAGTGCTACCTAGGCTTTCGACCACAAATCGTGTTCTGACAACCAGGAGAAGGTCAAGGTAACGCATGAGAATGAAAGGTAGGTATTTTATTTCCTAACCTAACTACGTTTAGAGCAGGAGTGGGCGAAAGTGGGCCAAACAAAACCAATGAAATTCTAGGGGGATTTTGGCGCTGATTATACCGCTGAGAAATTTATAAGATTATTTATGATCTACATATTTATCGCGTATGTTTTGTTTTTTATTTTGCCCTACGTTTCCATCGCGTAAAAGCGGTCGTGGTCACATCACAAGTTTCATTAAATCTTTGCAAGCCCTGCAACGTGTCTCGCAGGAAGTTCTTACCTAACTTGATTAAACCTTAGAGCTTGCAGGTAGGTTCATTAACATTTCAAAAAATACCTGCCGGCGACGTACCTGACATTTACACTGGAGGCATTATGAGAAGACTTGTCGGTCTTCAAAGAGAGCTCAATAGTCGCACACTCTCGTGTGCCTTTTGATTTGTTGGTCTAAGTGACGGTTACATGGCAAAGGTCGCTCATAGCGATATGGCTGCCCAGTATAACATATTCTGTATTTGTTACTTTTTCCTGGCTTGTGTAGGTATGTGTTTTATTTGGTGTGCAATAAAGAGTAATTGTATTTTATTGTTAATTGTTAAAATTTCTTTGTTTTGGCTGAACTAACTCCTATATGCATACTACTTTATTTATAACTAACTGTTCCCCGCGGTTTCACCCGCGTTAAACTCGAATTTCACTTTATTAGGTGAATTTTTACACCTTGGTTACCACGTTATATTATTGGAGTTTTAGTAAGAATCCCTAACTTTTTGAAAATATAATATAGCCTATGTTCACCACGGATATTTAAGCTTTCTAACGGTGATAGAATTTTTCAAATCGGTCCAGTAGTTTCGAAGCCTATTCGTTACAAACAAACAAACATACAAACAAACAAAAAAAAATCAAACCTTTCCTCTTTATAATATTAGTATAGATAAGTTAGTGGACGGCAGCCTTTCTCCTAGCCCAAACTGTCATGACTGTGACATGATGCGAGGTGGTCGTGGTCAGTCATTGGTGGTCACAGGTTATAGTCTGCCAAGATTTGGCTGTATAGTGTAATAGTCAGTGATTTCGAGCATAACTGTCCAACCGTTGATTCGATTTTCATGAAATTTGACATGTCTATTACAATTTTAGATATGCTGATAACTTAATGAGGCTTCATCATTTGAGGGTTTTTGAGATAAGGGTCAAGGGGGGGTGAAATCAATCAATTAAATTAAGTTGGGTCTTATAAGAAAGGTATACTTGAGTTTATTTCAATAATATTATTATTCTTCTAACATGTAGCACAAGAGCACGGTTTCGGTGCATTCTCGGTGCATTCTGTTATTAAAGAAGACCTACGAGAAGCTCTACCAAAAAGATAGCTCTGCCAAGCTACTCATAGTTCGCGCTCTCATTTGTTTGTGTAATATACGAATTCGAACACCGAATTCTACACCTTGTATATGTTGTCTTAGAGTATAGTTTTATTATATCTGTGCATTAGCTAACCTTTTTCACTTCTTAATTCCACCATTCCAGAAGTTGAAAGCAAAAAACTATAATAGTTGCATTTTACATAAATATTTATATACATATATTTACGCAATTACGTGTCATAAATTTTATTTTTGGTACCCCCTGCACCAAAATAATGTATTCTCGAGCCAATGTTAGCCACTTTTTACATTTTAACGAATATTTGCAATACACATGCATGAAATATGTTCGCTCTGCCGAAATATTCTTGGTGTCTGCTCTACTACAACGGTGTACTAGATATCCTACCAATTCACTTCAAAATCACTTATAGTATAAAACAAAGTCGCTTCCCTCACTGTCTCTCCCTATGTATGCTTAGATCTTTAAAACTACGCAACGGATTTTAATGCGGTTTTTTAAAAAGATACAGTAATTCAAGAAGAAGATTTATAACCATTTAACACATAGATTTCCACGCGGATGAAGCCGCGGGGCGCAGCTAGTTATGAATAAGTTGATTTGAAAATGGCGGCGGCGCCATGACACTTCTTGGGCCAAACAGTTGAAATCGCTTTTTGCAGCTTTACAGCGAGTGATGTGAACATGCTACATAGTAGGTATGTAGGTCGATACAATGCGATTAAAAACTGTCTTCTCCGGTAACATTCGTTTTATGGACCGTAAGATGACGTAATGACCATGGAGCAGTTCTTACTGCTTTTACATCTTACGACGTTTATACATCTATCGATCGAGAAAGAGCCTAGCATGAATAATAAGAAAGATACTTAGATATAAAATACTGTGAATGCAGTGGACTGCTATAGGCTGATGAGGATGATGATGATTGTTCTTTTATTACGCTAAATCCTCCCATCCTACAGTATGACATTTGAAAATTATTTTAGGGCACTCTCGCGTAACATCCATCTAAGGCGTTTTCTTATTGACAAAAGTAGTTCGACCGAACTTAAAAGAAAGAGCTTCTAGTCACTACATAGTATAAAACAAAGTCGCTTCCCGCTATTTGTCTATCCCTATGTAAATGTATGCTTAGATCTTTAAAATTACACAACGGATTTTGATGCGGTTTTTTTAATAGATAGAGTGATTTAAGAGGAAGTTTGATAAATCATTTGACACATAGATTTCTACGAGGGCGAAGCCGTGGGGCGCAGCTAGTATATACTATTATATCATTAAGAGGAAACGTTTGATTTTTTGTTTGTTTGTATTAAATAGGCTCCGAAACTACTGGACCGATTTTAAAATTCTTCCACCATTGGGAAGCTACACTATCCCCGGGTAATAAGGCTATATTCTATTTTAGAAATGTGAAATTCGAATTAACGGTTGCTAAGCCGCGGGACACAGCTAGTTTTTTGGCGGGCGCAGAAGGCGCCTCGCCGGTAAGCCAAAAGTCCGGTAACGCTGTCATGGCCATCTGCGGTCAACAGCATTATAGTCCATTCGAAAAAAAGAAGGGTGACACTACCACAACCTTTTCGCGCGCTGTGGGTCGTCCGGTGCGGACCCGGCCGCGAATGTCTTTTGTTTTTTCGAACAATTAGCCACCGTGACGTCATAATTCTAAGCGACTTATACCCAGAGCTCCATATTCTACCTCTATTGTTTTCTATTCCCCAGGCTGCATGAAAAAAAAACTAATTATTTTCAAATGTTCATACATGTCCATGAGATTTAACCGAGTAGACCGAGTAGAAATTTTGCATAAGGAGATGAATTTCTTGTCCTGGATTAACATATCGGATATTTTTTGCCGGAAATCGTGCGCGAAGTCGCAAGCAGATGTTAGTAAGCTTAGTTTTTTTATTAAAAGTACCTATGTTTGCCTACCACAATTACCTTAATTTCTTTAAATGAAGTATGTATTGGTTTCAGATTTTTCTTTTGTGATAGGTATTTATTTCAACAACAGTAATTGATCGTATCTGTGGATATGAAGCGCTTTGAGGGTCACTTTTATGTCGGATTTAGAATTACGGAATGTCGCATGTTGGGGCATAAACCTTGGTACAAACAAAATAATATCTAAGTACCTAACTTTCTCAGAAAGCAGTTGGTACCTTTTTAAGACATACCTTGCGATTCTTTAAAGATATTCTAATTTTATTTATTTCTAATTTTTTTTTCTATTTTCTATTCTATTCTTTAGCTTTGTCAAACGCACTAAAAGCCAAACCCGTAAAAAAATATACTTACTAACATTAAATTTTTTAAATGTATATTTTTATTACACACGCTTTTCATCATCATCATCAGCCTATAGCAGTCCACTGCTGGACATAGGCCTCCCCCAATGAGCGCCATAGCGCCCTGTCTTCAGCTTGCCGCATCCAGCATCTACCTGCAGTCTTTCGCAGGTCGTCATCCCACCTGGTCGGAGGGCGTCCTACACTACGTTTACCGAGTCGTGGTCTCCACTCAAGAACACGTTTGCCCCATCGGCCGTCGGTTCTTCGCGAGATATGGCCGGCCCACTGCCACTTCAGCTTGCTAATTCTTTGAGCTATGTCGATAACTTTGGTTCTCTGTCGGATGTATTCGTTGCGAATCCTATCCTTCAGAGAAACTCCGAGCATAGCTCTTTCCATAGCTCGCTGAGCGACTTTGAACTGGTGGACCAGCCCTATCGTGAGTGTCCACGTCTCAGCTCCGTAGTTCATAACGGGTAGGACGCACTGATTGAAAACTTTCGTTTTCAAGCATTGCAGTATGGATGACGTGAAGACTTGACGTAGTTTCCCAAATGCTGCCACAATGCACACGCTTTTAAACTATCGTATTTCAACATCGATTTTAGCTTTTTGGGAAAAACACTTTTTTATTTGTAGATAGAAAAAGCCAGGATAATAACGGTAAGCACCTAATGGTTATTATACTAGCAAGGTTGAGTAGGAAGGTAGTGGAAAATATCCAATATATTATTATCCATCGATCAATCATGGACGTACCTACTTATCAAATAG
Source organism: Eupithecia dodoneata (assembly GCA_947044415.1). Classification (NCBI taxonomy): domain Eukaryota; kingdom Metazoa; phylum Arthropoda; class Insecta; order Lepidoptera; family Geometridae; genus Eupithecia; species Eupithecia dodoneata. Next base: position 11,120,425 of record OX345664.1, on the reverse strand, counting down.
TATCTCGTGCGGATAAATGTTGCAGAAGGCATCATTCACACGAAAATAAGTACTAGATGTAAACCCAGCTTCGCTCGGGTAAAATGTAAACTCATAATAATAATCTACCATTTTTTTTTATAAAATGTAGGTAGATGATGCTTCTGTAGTTATTGGCTCTCAACGAATAATATTGTTACATCCGACAGAGAACCCAACAGGTTATCGACATAGCTCAAAGAATTAGCAAGCTGAAGTGGCAGTGGGCCGGCCATATCTCGCGAAGAACCGACGGCCGCTGGGGCAAACGTGTTCTTGAGTGGAGACCACGACTCGGTAAACGTAGTGTAGGACGCCCTCCGACCAGGTGGGATGACGACCTGCGAAAGACTGCAGGTAGATGCTGGATGCGGCAAGCTGAAGACAGGGCGCTATGGCGCTCATTGAGGCCTATGTCCAGCAGTGGACTACTATAGGCTGATGATGATGATGAAATAAAACTTGTTAAAGATACCTACGCCTTGTAATTTAATGGTAAGATGGCGATGATAGTAAGTGGTAGGTAACACAAGGGCAACATGGCGCTGCCGTTACCTCCCCATTAAATATAATAATAAAATTATGCTGTGACATGTCTGTCAGTCATGAACAGGAAACATGCCGCCGACGACACCGACTAATGGTAAGATAATAATTACATAGGGTATCAAGTAGTTATTTGAACATACTAAAATAATACTTAACACTTTGACTGCTGAAATCACACGGTATGTGTTTTCTACAAGTGATATGCGTAAATCCACACTAGCGCAGCGGCTGAGAAAATACAGATCTGTGTGACTCAGCACAGCCGTAATATTTTTCGAACGAAACGCATGTGCGGCGCAACACACTGTGTAGAGCGGCAGCACGAATTTTTTAGGTTAAAAAAAAGATCGCAGTCGTCGAAAAAAAACCGCAGTCAAAGTGTTAAGATACATGCTTCAATATCCATTTTCACACACATTCCACATTCCATTTTCAACTGGCCTGAAAGTTAGGAGTAAATAAGAGCGCACTTGTAATGTGAGCTCTTATTTTGTTTAGTTCGATTGAAACACAGCCAACGTAAACACGCGTCACAATGCCGCAATATGTATTCAAAACTTGCAAAAATAAAAAATATTATTTTTATTTTTGCAACTTTTGAATTATATTTTATTTGAATTAAATCGCTAACGCACTTAATACTCCTGCACTACTTACTTAGTATTTGTATAAAAAAGAATTTCACCAAGGAAATCAATAATAAAAAAACCCTATTATTTTATCCTAATAAAGGATAATCACAGACATGTGTCAATAAAAGAAGCTAAGAACCTTAATAATTAATTGATTAGGAGACCAGACGAGACATTTGATACTCATATCAAAATGACTTTAGCCGTTTTGATAGTTGGAAGTTATAAAGAGTGTCTGCAAACAACATAGAAACATTTATAACTCACGCCATGCTAATCTAAGGGCGTATTCACATAGAATCCTTTCTTCCGTCATGTCATGGCGTGTGAAGATGTGGGAGCATGTTGACACACCCGACACGATTGTTTCCCGTAACGAAGGATCCGTAAAAAATAATTTTATTTGATATTAATTTAATGTATGAAATACTGACTTGTCTAAGTGCTTATTTTGTAGGCCTAAAGAATAAATGATTTTGACTTTTTTTGACTTTTGGATCCGCTGTGTAAAGGTACCTTAAGAGGTAAAATACCTTCTATTGTACGAACCTTGGTAAATAAAGAAACAAAACACCCTTAGGAATAAAGATGGAATTGAACCAGACTCGATTACTATTCAATATTTTTAAACTAACGCGATATGAACAAATTATTATGAGTACCTACTATTTACCAACTGTTAGGCTGCGTTTCCACCAGAGAGATGTGCGAGATAGCTGAGCTTTGCGAGGCTGTGGATGCAACGACGTGAGTGTTTGCACCAGAGATCAGCGAGCTAGCTGACCGGTGCGAGGGTGTGTAGTGGGCTCTTTTCGGAAAAGCAAGCAAGGCTAGTTAGGGGTAGGGCCAAGATTGACATTATGATGACAAAATCTATCATCGCAACATATCCCTCGCACACATCTTTCCCTTGTTTTGAGACTGCGCTGAGCGAGGCTAGGCAAATGAAGTGATTCTATTAGTTAAAAACACATTATTTGCTACGCATCTCTGGTGGAAACGCAGCCTTATGCCGCTTCACGGAAAAATTCCCAATTCTGTCCTCACCATTTTAAAGTTTTCTCTAAAAGAAATCTATACAAGTAAAAAGTACAAATCACATCAATTAATATCATATCAATTAATGAGCAATAAGGTATTTTACTATATTAACAAAGAAAATTTCAATCAAATAATACAAACAAATTATCGAGTATTTACAACTGAATCAATTGAGCTAACTGCAGACTGTTGCAAATAATCTACAGGTACTGATCCATATTAATATTTGTCGGAAGCGTCCCCAAGACGCTGGCTGCATTGCCCAATAAGGTTAAAATTGTTTTGGCAAAATACTAAATTCATTATTGAATATTCCATTTATTTCGGAGAATTTTGAGGTTTTATTCATATTGTATTGATTTTAATAATTATTTATTAGTAAGAGAAAGAAGTATTTTGTAGTAATTAAGTGATAATTTTACTCATATTTATTATTAATTTCAAGGAAAGATAATAATATATTGAACTTGAAGGAAGAGTTTGTATGTTTTTTATTCATTTGTAGTTTTCTGTTTCTTGTGTGGGTTTAATTAAAACGCCGCACTCATTGTTTGTATTTTCTTCACTGATTTATTATAAAATAATAAAGTAGCCCTATTGAGTTGCCCCTTTTTGGAGGAAGTAGTACCCCCTCTAACCAAAATCCCTGAGGAGAAAGTCATAAAACCTGCACACCAAGTTTCGATCAGATCGGTTGTAGAATACTACCAGATGAGTTCCTTACCTACCATAAAACTGACAAAGGAAATCATTTTCCAAGGCTTGAAGCAAAGACACTTCGCTCGCTCGGTGGAAAATTGTCTGAATAAGCCGTTTAGGCATCTAGCCCAGAACTCAGCCAGAAAAAAATTGCTTTGAAACATCTTACTATGTTTGGTTCAACATATATTTGTGAAGAAGCATGTTCGAAGATGAACTTCATTAAGAATAAATTACGATCTCGACTTACTGATGAACATCTCTAAGATTTCATGTCAATAGCTTGCACCAGTTTTACTCCAAACATCAGTCAGATAGTCCGCAACAAAAAAAATCATTTGTCTCATTGATATGTAAAAAAATACAATTTTGTTATTTCCGTTATTACATTGGTATTTTTTTTTCTATAAAATGTTGTGCGGACCGCGATGGTCATTTCATTTCTTAAAACGGACCCCGAGCGAAACTAATCGGTGACCCCTGACTAGCCCTTTGGCCTTTTCCCCGTAGGGACACACTAAGCAAAGTAAAAAAATAACCCCTAGAGATGTTTAAAAGTCTTTCTCCCGATTACTAAAACACAAATCAAACTTTAAAGACGGTCTCAGTGACGAGATTTTGATAAATTTTAGGTAGAAAAGTACACAAAAAAGCGTAAATTCAAATTTATTTATATCGGTTGCTCACCATCGTTGTTAGTACACTACCTATATACTATATACACACACACTATATAGCATTTCAGTATTCGGGGCTTTATTTATTTTATTTCTACATTTAAAGAAACATGTGTAAAAACATACCGCCAAACAAATCCACATAAAAATCCGGGAGAAATCACTCACTTTTCGGAAAATTCCTTAGTCATCACGGAACATTTAACTCAAAAATGTATATCGTAGCAAAATACTCCAAGTTTATTCGATTGCAATTTTATGATCCAGAGTTTATTTTTTCGTCAGCGAATGTTGCGAACTTGCGAGGAGCAGAGCGCGGACCGCGTGTCGTCCACCCATGGCAATCACATCTTGATGACTGCCGCCCGATGGCGGCCCTTTGAGTAAGCCCCTACCACGGGTAACCAGCATTTCCTTTAGCGTACTCGCTAGCGAGTTTATAATTTATTCCAAGCATCACGAACATCTAATATGGGCATATCTACACCATTTCACTTAGGTATTGTACTCGCTAGCGACGATGAAATCGGAATCTGCTTCACATTAGATACCAACTTATTAAGCGTTTTTTATTGCTATTGAGCATTACGGTCACTCAAGTCAGTAAGTAAGTATAGATAGGCTATATTGTTATTATATCTATGGTCTTGATATATTTTAACCGTCGAAAAACAAGATGAGGTAGTTCTATTTAGTTTCGGCTGTACCTACTATGTTCGTCGATTTTTCCGTCAATTATGTATATTGACCGATCTGGAAAATTATTCAGAAAATTCGCTAGTGTATGGAAAATGATCCCGAGGTGGTCCTTTATTTCCCAGGGAAAAGTATTTCTCCCGAAAAACTTAAAAAAATCAAAAGTACAGAATTTGAAGTCCATTTTTATAATCAACTAGCTGACCCACCCGCGATTTTATTCGCGTTGACTTTAGAAATACCCCAAGTAATATTAGTTTCCATGCAAATATCGCTTCGAATATCACATCAGATCAGTACCGATTCCGTGATGTCTCAATATTTTCAGTAAAATGTTTTACGATCATATTTGACAAAAAAATTACAACCTGATTTCGGTATATGCATATTATCCTAGTATTCCGGTGAAATACTCATAATGTTTTTCTAGTATTTCTCTTTAAGTTGTATCTCTAAAAAATTAAGAATGTTTACATCGAAAACTGTATGTATTTATAACTGTACTGTATGTCAACAAAACATTCGCACTCTATTTTACGATAAGGTCACAATTATTTCAACAAATAATTGCAGGTTACGATATACGTACCGACGATCATTGAACGGAAAAAAAACATTGAAGCATTGCTTGACTTTGAACTGTGCAGTCTGCGTCCCGAGTGTTAACAAATTATTGAATAACTAGTAAAGGTATTAATGTATTCATATATTCCAAGGACCATGACCTGTAACTATGTTGTCAATAAAGAATCTATAAACTATACCAGAAGCTTTTCTTAGAGTAACTTATATTGGTCCCAATGAGAGCCCCAAATAATTGGGGCTCTCATTACCAATATAAGTTACTTACGTTGTTATGTAATTTTTATGCAATAAAGAATTTTTAATAAAAATTAAAAAGAAACTGGATCTGAAGTAGTTAATTAAGTTATTTTTATATTTAATGTAATACTTTGTTTTTGTTTTGTACTGCAGCAGCAAATAAATGAATGTCTATGTCTTAGTATATTTGACTTGTTTGTATGTAATTTTGTGTTGTTATGACCATAAATGCGAACAATAAATGATTTATTATTATTATTTTATCATTATGCGAGCATGATCATATTTTTTCTACAATAACGACATAAGATGAAATACATAGGTACACTACTAATGACAGAACGCTTCTTTAAGATAATGACACATTTGGCATAGAAACGTCTTTTTCCAATTCAAAGTAACCTTTTGAAATACAACGATTTTGATGAAAGCATACGCGTCTTTTCGGACCTATGGTCGTATCAATAGATAATGCTGTGTGAATTGTCCAGCATTATCAATATCAGTCAGACTAACAGACAATGTAACGAACCATCAGCAAGAAAGTTTTTTGATAGATAATTCTTTATTGCACACTTAGTTTACAAGTTCAAAGTAAAATAAAAAAACTTAAAAAACTACACACAATCGGCGGTTATATCGCTCATGAGCGATCTCTACCAGACAACCATGGATGGATAGGATCGTGGGCAGTACCAGGGGATCTATGCTATTATAATGCTATAACTTCACATATTCTGCTACTTTCAAGAAATGACGATATTGATAATTTATAACTAGTGTTTTTTGGAACTCTGCTATGGACGTAACTCAAAAATATTTTTTTTTGAGTTATGAAATCCTTGTCGCAAACAAGCGAATATTCTAATGCAATGCCAATTTTGGTATTTTGTTAGGCTTCAGTTATCGCTCTCTCTCTTGTTTTGAATAAAAATTTCTGTAGATCTGTAACTTCTGTGAATATTTATTCAAAAAATAGAGAGATGTTGCGGTTTATTATAATGTATAGCAGAAATTTTGCTCCTTATTGAAACCATCATCATCATCAGCGTATAGCAGTCCACTGGTGGACATAGGCCTCCCCCAATGAGCGCCATAGATAGCGCCATGTCTTCAGCTTGACGCATCCAGCATCTACCTGCAGTCTTTCGCAGGACGTCATCCTACCTGGTGGGAGGGCGTCCTACTCTACGTTTTTCGAGTCGTGGTCTTCACTCAAGAACACATTTACCCCAGCGGTTGTCGGTTCTTTGCGAAATATGGCCGGCTCACTGCCACTTCAGCTAGAGCTATGTCGATAACTTTGGTTCTCTATCGGATGTATTCGTTACGAATCCTATCGAAGTACAAAACCAAGTACCTACTTGTCATATTTTGGTCGCAAATCTCTCCTCAACTCTTAAGCAAGTTCCGCATTAAATTAAGATTTTTGTTAGTCTCTTGTGTTTCCATGAAAGTTTTTAGTTAAATTTGGTTCAAGGTGAATGCGGGAGGAAGTCGTATAGTTATTCTTTGAGATTGACCTTTGTAGTATTAGTGATGATCATGCATCCTACTCATATTATAAACGCGAAAGTTTGTAAGTATGGATGGATGGATGGATGTTTGTTACTCTTTCACGTAAAAACTACTGAATGGATTTTAATGAAACTTTACAATAATATATAGCTTATACATCAGAATAACACGTAGGCTACAATTTAAAAAGATATATTGTATATTATCCAAAATATCTATCACCACGCGGGTGAAACCGCGGGACGCAGCTAGTTTGAAGGTAAAGTAAGCGTTACCCTGTTATCCAGCCTGGACTAGGACGAAATCCCGAGTTCTCTTTTAGTCAACTTTAGTCTAAATAACTACACTATGGGTATAGTCCAGCCTTACATTATATATAAATTTTCAATTGAAATACTTAGTACAATTAAAATTGCGTAGGTATTCACATAAAAACACATAATACCACTCCTGGAAGTCCCGCCTTTAAGCTATTTCATATTATTAAGGTTAAAAACGTATCGATATGCTATCTTGCGAAGACACCTAAGAATATATTTTTATTAATCTTTTATATGTAATTGGGTTTGTTATATTGTGTTTTTTATATTTGTAATGGTTTGATTTGTTTGGATTAAGTGGTGTCCATAAATTATGTAACTTACTTGAACTTGTATAGCCCTCTCCCCCATGATGATACGTGATGAGGTGTAAGACCTCCTATCCAAAATCAATTATATTTTTAATAGATACCTAGCTGCGCCCCACGGCTTTGCCTGCGTGGAAATCCATGTGTCAAATGCTTTATAAATCTTCCTCATGAATCTAATTAAAAAAAGGTCATATGTTACGAAGAGCCGACAACCGCTCTGGGGTAAGTGTTCTTGAGTGGAGACCGCGACTCAGCAAACGTAGACGCCCTTACACCACCTGCGAAAGACTGCAGACAGTTGCTGGATGCGGCAAGGTGAAGACAGGGCGCTATGTAATCAATAAATATATTTTCTTTCTTCTTTCTATGCTTATTAGAAAGGCCTATGGCCTATTTATGACTTTTATAGGTTGATGGTGATCTGATGATGAATGGGAAATGTGGAAAAAATGATGCCGTGGGACACTATCGTATTACTATTATAAACTGGTATGGATAATTCAGTTGAGCTACTTGTAGATTGTTTAATTTGTAAATACTAGTTCTAATTTATTTCCTATTAGTTATCACATCAAGCGTTATGTTAGAAGTGTGGTTCCGGTACCTAAATCCAAAAGATTAAAAACCGCCAATGCTCGGTTTTCTGTTACTAGTAAATACCCGTACACGTCCATTACTGGACATGCTCTAGTCTATAATACTCACCTTTAAAATATGCAGTTGATACAAGCTTTCATCGATTGCTTTCAATCAAGTATCATGGCTATTAGTATAGCCATCAGTCAGGTGTCCCTTGATCCCCTTCCAATCAGCCTTTACCCTTGGTTTTCTATTGATATTTTGAAATCATTACCGTATTTAAAAAGAAGGTTATTGTTGTATAAAGATATTCCGGAATAGATTTTTCAATTTAAATTCTATTAGGTTAGCATAGGGCTTGCTTATCCTTTTTCGAGAACGACATTCGGTCCCCTAGTGTCGTGTTATCCCACCAGCACACACCAATTAAGAAGATCTAGCCAAACCAGCGCCTGTGGAAGTCTAAGTGTTCAGGGAAATCGTCGGTGTACCACGGATGCGGAGAACTTCACCACACAAGACCGTAAGTCCCATTCAGCCCCACTGACTTTCCCTAACAGTTATGATTTTTTTTAAACCAAAATTGCTGTACGTAACACCGCTGAACATTTCAAAGAAATTACTTCTATGGAACGGTTCCCATGGGATAGAAATAACCTATAAACGTTATCATAGAAACCACGCGTGCGAAGCCACGGGCAGAAACTAGTCTACAACACTAATACTAAAACACCAAAGTCGCGACAAAGGTACGTCGTCGACAAGGTGCCTAAACACTGAGCTATTCGCCTATATTATTCATACACTGAAATGGAGCACTAACGCCTCAGCTAACGTGCAGGGCTATGTAATTTGGTGTATAAACTCATTTATTTTATGACTACATAGTATAAAAGACAGAGGCTTCCACATAGGTTTCCACTCGGGCGAAGCCGCGGGGCGCAGCTAGTTTATTTATAATACGACTAACCGCTATGTTAACTTAGCTCGCACACAGCCGAAAGGTTAAAAAACACGATTTGACATTTTCCTCGTCCAGAGAGCGTTTAATGTTTTTTAAGGCCCTGAATTTTACTATTAATAATAATTATGCCTGAGTACTAAGTTAAATCCTTTTTTAAAGATAAAACTTATTGAATTCAATCCCTTCATCATAATTAAACATAATAGAAGCTGAGCTAAGTAATGATTTGTGAGACTGATTTTGTCTGATTTTGCCTCTTTTGAAGGTGACTTGCACATAAATGGGCAATGTTTGAAGAAAAAGGTTAAGACGTTATTGTATTCATACGACCCCGGCTAGGTATTGCGTTTTTCTAATTTACCTATTGAAGCACAACAACACGCTAGTAGTTGTAAAGGAGCCAACACACCACTATACCACCGCCGCCGACGACCGACGACAACGGCGGCCTGCACGATTAATACGTGACGTGACTCAGTGACGTCACAGGCGAGGTGACGCAGTGACGTCACAGGTGAGGCGACTCAGTGACGTCACAGGTGAGGTGACAGTGACGTCACAAGTAAGTGAGGTTCATCTCTCTCTCGTTCATCTCGGGAATAGAACCCACAACGTCCTACGTCGCAGGGGGATCTTCGCCCGCCACGCTACATCGGTTGTCGATATGTTTCACGTTACCTCTCCATCGTCGTTGCGTTAACTAACCATTGCATAAAATAGCAAGGCACTGGCTTGGGTCGTAGGCGAATAAAGTTATTTATTAAACACTAGCGGACCTTCCCGGCTTCGTACGCTTTTACTATGTATCCGTAACTTTTTGAAAATATAATATAGCCTATGTTCACCGGGGATAGCTTCCCAACGTTGAAGAATTTTTCAAATCGGTCCAATAGTTTCGGTAATAATTATATCAAAATTATGAATCACCTTCTTATGATTTTAATAAGCGTGCCTCTATTGTTCCTTCGTAGATCAAACTACATACATATGTATATAATTCTACTAATTTCATATCATAAAATACTAAATCGACAATGTCGTTTTATGTACTTACTCCTTTAGACTCTAAAAGCAAAGGTTACTTCTATGTCTACCCAACAACGTCTGCGCCGCAAACATCATATCCTGTAGGTACCTACCTAAGTATGTAGATACCTAGATAATTTTCACTAAATAACATAAAAATTAAAAAGGTGAACATTATTATAGTTAATTCATAGTATCGAAATAACAATGGATCGATCGTCTGTCGTTTTGTGCGATATACCATCCATTGACATCGTACCTAATTCGTTTTCAAAGTAGACCTCCTTGCCAGACGAGGTGATGGTCGGTGTGCGAAAGTCATGACCGACTGGTGGCCAAGACGTCCACATAAGTCGTGGACTTCCAAAAGCGCGTTAGGTAGACGACATAAAAAAAGTAGCTTGGCATACCTGAATTACAAAGGCTTGGCTTGGCTGCGGTGATGATGATGAAGAAAAACTTCCTTCATTCATTCATTTTAAATAATATATATCTATCATTAAATTGGTAAAATTATATATTTACCAAATTAATTTTTACAACTGATTATGGTGTTCTCTTTTAGAAGTTGGGTGATCGTCGGTGTCAATGTTCATAAACGAACAAAAAACGTACAAAGTAATACCTATATAAACCTTATCTAATATGTATTTACCTGCTATTAACGAGTTCTCAGCTATTTTGGCCATATCGCCCGAAGTGTGCCCGAAGGCAACCAGACCGGGACTCATTTTGCCTGCAGCCTTGAGACGGGCCGAAGACAGAGTGGTGTGGAAATTGGTGTGAAAGCGGTTCATCAGCGTCACCGTGAAAGTTTTTCAGGACGGGCACGACCTTCAGCAATGAAAACTACGACAAAGAAGAAGAGACCTATAAAGGTTAGGTATTCGGAGAAATAAATATATTCCTATAACTTACTTGATATTAAAAAAAAAAAAAATTATGTGTTGTGCATCAACGTTATTGTTAATTATTGTAAGGCCTTGTTCATAAGCTTAGAATCAAGCGATCTATAGAGAGGGCTTAGATCTTCTCCACGTGATAGAATCCGGAATACGGAAATCCGCAATAAGTCACCCACATAGACCGCTTTTTGTGGCTCGTCGAATGGCGAAGGCCTATGTCCAGTTGTGAACGGGCACAGGCTGCTAAATGATGATGAAAAATATTATTATATATATATATCTAATTCAATCTAAAAATTCAAGATCTCGTTGGTCATAAAATTAGACGGATAGCTCGAAATAGATTGAAACTCACCAACGTCAACATTAGGTATAAAGTCCGCCAAGACAGACAAAGTGCATGGAAACTTTGGAGACAGTTCTTAGAATATAGGTACCTGGTTCGGAATAATATTAGGTGTGACGAATGGGCAAAATGCGAAGCTTCTATCTTTGAATTTTTAACCGACTTCTAAAGAGGAGGAGGATCTAATGTTCAGCTTTTATTACCACTTTTATAATTCATTTAATGTTTGCTAATTAGGGTAATTGATAGTTGGTAAGACTTATTTTAGATCGCTAGATTCTGCCTATTTATTTTTGATTCTGTTTATTTATTTTTTATTGTTCGTCGATTTCTCCGTCAATTATGGTCCGAGTTGAAAACTCTTTCGCCGTTTTATGGATAATGATCCCGATGTGGTCCAACTTAAAGCCTATACGGTCAGGTACGTACTCAAAATTAAAATTATAAATTAATTACTAGAAAATATACATAAACTCGCTGTGCCCACAACCAGACTTTACAACATTAATGTATCTTTTAAAGGGCAATGTATAGTATACGCTTCTTCAAAAAAACTCCTCGCTCTCAACGTTAAGGCCGCCGATTGAGCTACACTAGATGTGTAAGATGACGGTTTATTTTGACTGCATACGCTCCAGAAGAAAGTCTCTTCGATAGCTTATCTATGTAACCGGTGTTACGGGGCGTAATGTAACAGGTTACACAGCGAGCGTTCGTCAAGTCAGTACAGGGAAAGAGGGCGCTCGCAAGTAGCATCGAGACGGGTTTTAGCACACGGGGTAATGTTTCATGATTGCTGCAATTAGTATAATATACTCCTAATAATACCGATTAGTACCTTAAAATCAGTACCCAGCTTAAAAATATGATGAGTATCGATTAAATTAATGAACATAATTTGGTCCACCTGCTCAGTAGAGCAATGAAATTACGGTTTTGTGCTTTTGTTGAATGATAATAATACAAGTTTCGATCACCGTTAGCATTGAAATGACGGTGATTATCAAAATTTCCGATTTCGCTCAATAATACTGAAAGTTTTAGTTTCGATTAAATCATTGCTAAAGGACATATCACATCTGCGCACAGCTCTTACATGTCACGTCACGTGCCTCAACCTGTGCAGATCGCATTGTTGTTCACGCGGCAACGACAGTTAGCAAGCTCGCTGTTCACGCACGGTCGCCAATACAAGCCGTTGATCGTTCAAATTGCTTCAAGAAAGCGGTCTACGCGGCAAAAGCAGCGCCCTCGCGGGCCACTTTTTTGAAGCTTGGCAAAAACTAAGGAATAAGAAGCTCGTATTTCCTTTTTTATGCTGTCTTTGATTACGATGCTGTTAGTATTATAAAAAAAAAATAATAAAAAGTATTTATTTCAAGCATATTATACTCATATCAGAAAATATACAAAATAATCTCTAAGAAATCTTAAAAACTAAAAGGATTGATGGTTTTGGCACCAACAACTATACTAACTGGCATGAAAGTTTTGCGTTTCTAAAATGGGACGGATGACTGACTAGGTACATTTTTATGCTAGTTTCATTTATGCTTTATTCCAACAGCATCACTACCAATCATGAATCAATCAATAACAATCATACCTAACATAGGGTGCCTTTATTTTATGTTTTTTGTGCTAAAGTGTGCTACAACCTTAAAGGTTCAGGACATTGACACAAGGATTTTAGGGGCTGCTGAGGGTAACAAAAGGGAAACCTTTTGATAGCTGATTGAGGGGAATCAATATCACACACTCGTTACTGGGTATTTGAAGGCCATCAACTGTTATTCCGGGTTCTTTGATCACAGTCGTCTTTTGTGTGATTTTTTTGATATACTTATCATCGGAAAAAAGCTTCAGTAAAAAGACAGGTAAGTAAACAAGCTTATACCTGCGGCTTCGCTCGCGTTTTATGTAATAAAAAGTAGCCTATTATGCTATTAGAGGTCCAAATCTTAATGTGTATATTATGGGCAATAAGACCACCAATTGTAACTTGTTTTTTAGGTTTTTTCACATATTTCTTATATGGATAAAAATTGAGCAATAAAATATTTATCTATCTATTTCAGGCCGATCCATTCAGTAGTTTTGGCGTTTACTTTAGCCAAATATCTTTCTTTACCTTTACAACGGCATAACTCACAAACTTTCGCTTTTATAATTTTAGTTGGATTAGGTATGTATTTACTTACATTTTTTCTACAAGATGGCTGGGTACCTACTTAGGTATGTTTTTATTTCGTCAATACCATCGTGTGGCGATGGCCGCTGGGGCAAACATGTTCTTGAGTGGAGACCACGATCCGGTAAACGTCCGGTAAGGTGGACGCCCTCCGGCCAGGTGGGATGACGACCTGCGAAAGACTGCAGGTAGATGCTGGATGCGGCAAGCTGAAGACAGGGCGCTATGGCGCTTATTGGGGGAGGCCTATGTCCAGCTGTGGACTGCTATGATGATGATGTAGATGATCGTGTGGTCTCTTCGTTGTAAAGAAAATTACACAAATATTACAACACAAATATGACGTCACCTTGTCATCGAATGCGTAAATTATTTAAAATACATTCCTTCAACTTTAATAATGTTCGTAATGTATGACGATGCGATATCATTATTGTCTATTCTACTCTAGAGAACAATCCCCGGGCTTGGCATACTGATATATTGGGTGCAGAATATTTGCGTGAAAGACACTTGCGTCAAGGATTTTTGCGCGAGTGGCACATGAGCGAATAAAAATACTCTAGGCTTTAGACGTTGTAGATAGTTGACTTTTTTCACAATGTTTCCCTTCTCCTTCCAACATCTTTACACGCTAGCTCTTTCGCGCGCGATTGCTATTTCACGCGCGATAGAGCGTCTGTATAAAGCCCGCTAATGTGTGAGTAAGATTGCTTTATTTTATCCGATAGGTACTCTATCTCAAATGTTAAACAACAAAGTGCTTTATTTCCTTTACACCTTACAGGACTCTAAGACACGAGGGAAAAATCAAATAACATAAGTAAAACTAGAAAATAAAATTATCGCTTTGTTATTTTTTTCACTTAAAGAACTTTCTCTTTCCTCCTCCGCTCCGTGAACATCAAGACATTATTTCGTAGATCTTCGTAGCCTCTGCTACGATGCTACGCCGAACCATACAAAAGCGTAGCATACAAAAGATTTCAACGCGTCCTTGCTTTTATGCAACAAAAGAACTTCCTCATAACTGAAATTTGAAGACGTTTAAAGATGTAATTTTAACTATGAAACAAATGAGTTCTTAGTCTCCAATTACTTTTCTTCCTTCTGAATAGTTGAATTAAAATTGTCGAACGTCATAGCACGTGCTTCGATGCTTGCTGCGCTGGTGTTTTTTATTATAACATATTATTTAAAATTTAAATAATATGTTATAATAAAAAACACCAGCGCAGCAAAAACCGAAAGATTTAAATTTTAAATCTTTCGGTAAAATGAAGACAAAATATATGAAAAGCCAAAACTGATGTTGGTTACAACACTTGGAACCTACCGGGACGTCATCTAAAGATGAACGCTGTAGATACCTACTCATCCCCAAGAGGTGAATGTTCAGGGGATTTGGAATTATCGTCTGCCTTGGCAGTCAGCTATGGAGTTTCTCTGAAGGATAGGATTCGTAACGAATACATCCGACAGAGAACCAAAGTTATCGACATAGCTCTAAGAATTAGCAAGCTGAAGTGGCAGTGGGCCGGCCATATCTCGCGAAGAACCGGCCGTTGGAGCAAACGTGTTCTTGAGTGGAGACCACGACTCGGTAAACGTATTGTAGCACGCCCTCCGACCAGGTGGGATGACGACCTGCGAAAGACTGCAGGTAGATGCTGGATGCGTCAAGCTGAAGTCAGGGTGCAATGGCGCTCATTAGGGAGGCCTATGTCCAACAGTGGACTAATATAGGTTGATGATTGGCAGTCAGAAGTGCATTGTTAAAATAATACAAAGAACTTTATATAACAAAACGATATTTTTTATTAAATTAACATTAACAAGATTAATCATTTTATTTCCTAACGATTTTAATAATAATTATCATAAAATATAGTAAGTAACAGATATAAAGTAACTATTCATAGCCCTAATGCAGCGCTGGAATTAGGTTGCATTTACAAAGACAGACGGCTTAAGGTATTTAATATTATTTATCGTTATTTAAAGTTAGATAAATTAATTCAATTATATTAAGGCAACACTGTCCTAAGCACACCACTGTCCCACTGCTGGGCAAATGATTCGCTTGATGTTTAGAATGATGTAAGTACTTGTATCCATGTTTATTATGTAATTTATGTAATTTACTTTGTATTTATATCATAATTACAAGAATGTAAATAATTTAAGATAAAGTAGGTACAGGGTGGATCAAAATACTAGAAACTTTTTTCATACGATGGCAATTATTGAAGCTATGTATTTTTTGGATAAATATTTTCATTGCAATATATTAAACTCGTATAGTCGAGTCTCGCAAATAATATATTTATTATTTTTATATTCGTTTTCCCTTCACCCCAATTATCGGGATATTCGATATTTGCGGTCAATTAAAACCACGGCTCTTTGTACCAACAATATTGTTTCAACTCGTTATAATATATTATTCTCCCTTTTATTAATACTGTTAAAGATATGATTATAAAGAGGCAATATTTGTAAGTATATATGTTGAAAGTAGGTAATCTTGGAAACTAGTAAGGTGCTGGTCCGATTTTGGAAATTATTTCTTGAATAGATACATTGCTTTTATCACACAGGCATAATGTAGCTGTTATATCCAAGCAAAGGGAGCTCAACATCATCAGCCTATAGCAGTCCACTGCTGGACATAGGCCTCCCCCAATGAGCGCCATAGCGCCCTGTCTTCAGCTTGCCGCATCCAAGCAAGCAAAGCCGGGGGCTAGTAAGACATAATTTATTTAACTTTATTTTGACTTTCACGTTATATTAGGAATATACAAAAGACTTATAAGCAATTTATATTGAGACCCAATATTTGACATTTCTCAAAATATGAGAATTTTGTACACGTCCTTAAATCAATTATTTGATCTCGTATCAGTACATGTTATCATTATAGCTTTGTTATACAATTTATCAAATGTATATATTCGAATATTTTTAAAACGCACCACAATAGTTTAATGTATGGAAATTTAAATAAATGTATGTATACATATAAACAATAACATATTGGAACAAAACGTACCAATAATGTATGGGTGGTGATCTTCGAAAGATAAATCGAGCGAAATAAAAAGAAGCTTCGTCTATCTTCTATAATATAAAAATAAATCGCTGAATTTGTTGCTAAGCGCAAATCTTGAGAGCAGCTGAACCGATTTCGCTAATTCTTTTTTTAGAATATTCCTTAAACTACGGGGATGGTTCTTACGGAGAGAAAATAGAGAATTTTTTTAAAAATTGCCTGAAACAAATGACCAACCGGGCGAAGCCGGGACGGGCCGCTAGTATACTATAATTATTCAGTAATGTCTTTTTCAACAAAGAAATTTTTCGATTATATTTTCAAAGAACGCCTGCCAAGTAAAACATAAGTAATTAAGTATAGAACTCAGCGGGGCCGGGAGGGAGTCCGGAATCACATTATTTCAGTTCACAGATTCTGTGGCACCTTATACATTTTCCCATCTTTCGTATATCAATTTGTCTTTCATTGTAAGCCTTCTTCAAAGCTAGCCAGAACGTCTTTTGTTTTTTGGTTTATATCTAAGGCCTTGGCCGGCTGCACTGCAAGATACTCGAAGCATGGATGGTAAATGCGAAAACAAACGTATGCAAATGTACGGGACCGCCTACACTGCAAGCGTTTAACTTAGCTTGTTGCCTGATTACTGCGTGGCGATGTCATTTATCTGGATTTTTATCTTGATTATTCTTTATTATCCGTATTCAAGAGAATACGGATACTAATAATATAATATATAAATATAATAATATACCTAATATTCGCTTGGATATTTCAAATCGAAATCATATAAATAAAAAAAGTAATTGCAGCAAGTCAGTGTTACTCACCTACGCCAGGCTACCATCCAAAACAAACATCTACCATCATATCTACCATCTTACATGATACAATCTAATCTACATATCATCTTTCAGTGCAGCAGTGGTCTTGAAGTCACATCAAGTCGACGTAGTCATTTGAATAAAAAAAACTGAGCTTTTTGCAATAACGACCGCCTCAGCTTCACAAATTCAATAGGAATGTGAGCGGGTTTGTTTCCCCAACGGTGTGTTCTTCCAACATAAAAACTGCTCGTAGTTAACCCTCGTAAATTCACATTAGAAACGGAGATATATTTATGTTATTTTTCCGCTACACAGTTTTTTAACTTGTGTAGTCAGCCCACAATATGTTTCAAAAAGATTTTTGTATTAGTATAACAGTTATAACAGAGTTGGATCGCGAGGAGTGGAAGGAGAAAAGGGAGGCCTTTGCCCAGCAGTGGGACAATAATGGCTTAAAATAAATAAATAATAATAAATAACAGTTTGGTTCAACGTTGGTGTTCTTCCAACTCATTTAAACCCGCTTACATTGAAAATGGAAACTGAGACATATTATAATATTATTTCCTAACAGGTTGTGTTGTCAATTATTGCGTTATTTTGTCTTCAGGGTGCGGTTCCTCCGCCATGCCGAGGGTCCCGTCTCCGCAGCGCCGCGCTCTGTCCGCTATTGTTGATGGAGAGGCAGCTTTCACTGGAACAACAGAAATAACTAAATACGGTAATATTTGACGTTTTCTTGAGAGGACCACGACTCGGTAAACGTAGTGTACGACGCCTTCTGACCAAGTGAGATAACGACCTGCGAAAGACTGCAGGTAGATGCTGGATGCGTTAAGCTGAAGACAGGGCGCTATGGCGCTCATTGGGGGAGGCCTATGTCCAGCTGTGGGCTATCATAGGCTGATGATGGTACTATTTTACCGACGGAAAACATAAGAGGAGATTCTATGTGCAGACGTAGTATGTATGTTTTTTTATGTTTGATAATCGATTTCTCCGTCAAGTTCTTTCCTAAGACTCTGGGGTAAGTCAGTTTTACAAGTTTTATTTAATTGAATCAAGATTTAGGCCAACTACGACTTAGTCCAATCGAGACCTAGTCCATTCAATACCTAGTCTTATCAAGGTGTCGTCATAAAGCTTCTAACCCGTAAGAATGCACCACTGTTAGATAATAATAGAAAATATTTGCAAATTGTTTTTTATATACAAACCCCTTCACTAGAAGCTACCGCACTGTAGGTGCTCAATGGGGAATAGAATCCAATTTTATTTCTTGTTCCCATTTGAGCACCACGTTAATATATTGATTGGTGCTCAAATGGGAATACCTTTGGTGCTCAATGCATAGGTGCCCAAAAAATAGGTGCTCAAACGGGAATACTTCGATATTTTTTGTCAACAAAGACATTTCCATGAATGAAAACTTAACAAAAGCTGATAATGATAACAGCAAAAAAACAAGGTAAATAGCTAGGTATCTTACCAAATGGACACGAGTAACAATTTGGTTTTGATAGCCTTAAGCTTTCAAACCAATTTGTTACAAACTTCAACGATTTGCTCGAATGATAACAGTGTCGTAAAATATTTTCCACGAATATTTCTTTGATTCTTTGTTTTTCAAAAAATATATACGGGATTCTAGAAACGAGTATATTGAAGCAAATAATATATAGAGGCTATTAACATAGCAAAGATATAAAAAACTCACAATCATAAGCCCATCCTATCCGCTGGCACACGTCGATGAAGGTAGTTGAGATGTTAAGCCTGCCCAGTTCTGAGGTCCGGTAGTCCCACGGGAACACGTGGTGGTAGTTGTGCCAGCCCTCCCCTAGGGCTGCTAGACTCACCAAGCCGTTTTCTACCGATTTCACGAACCTAGAGAAAGAGAAAATGCATTTTAAAAACTAAAGATAATTAAAATTAATGTTGTGCAAAATTTCAGTCCAATCCGTACAGTAGTTTTTACGTGAAAGAGTAACAAACATTCAAACATACAAACTTTCGCGTTTTTAATATAAGTCTATAAAATCCTACTAATATTAGAAAAGCAGAAGTTTGTGAGGATCTATGTACCTATGTTTGTTGCTCTTTCACGCAAAAATTACTGAATGGATTTTGATGAAACTTCACAATAGGCTTACATATCAGAATAACACAATAGGCTACCATTTATAAAGATATATTGTACATATATTATCCAAAATATCTATAACCACACGGGTGAAACCGCGGGGCACAGCTAGTTATCAATAATTCTCCATTGTACTCAATGTTTACCTGTCATAAGGCTGGTTCCCCCAAAGATGAGCGAAGCTGTTAACACTATAGGCAATGTTCAGCGTGATGGTGAACCGAAGCACGAAGCTGACGAAGAAGCTGTTATGCAGCGAGTCGCCGAGGTACCACGGGATGAGGGTAGGCAGCGCCACGTTCAGCACCGCGAACATTGGGATGAACAGTCTGCAATTATTAAGGCAGGTTAATTTTATAGATAATTAGGTTCGGCCCGCATCTTCGCCCGCGCGGAAATCTGTGTGAAACGGTTTATAAACCTTCCTCTTGAAACATTCTATCTATTTAAACAAACCGCATCAAAATCCGTAGCATAGTTTAAAAGATCTAAGCATACATAGGCACAGACAGACAGCGGGAAGCGACTCTGTTTTATACTATGTTATGAAGAACTTTGATTGAAGACATCTGTGGCGGTGCGGGTTCTGGTCGTTATCACATCATTATCATCATCATCAGCCTATAGCAGTCCATTGCTGGACATAGGCCTCCCCTAATGAGCGCTATAGCGCCCTGTCTTCAGCTTGCCGCATCCAGCATATGCCTGCAGTCCTTCGCAGGTCGTCATCTCACCTGGCCGGAGATCGGTATCTATGTATAATAAAAAATATAGGTATATCTTTTCCGTTGCTTTTGTTCATAGTTCAAAACGTAGAATAAATTGAAAGCCACATTTTGAATCTCGCGCCAACACAAGTCGAACAACCTTAAGTACGTTGGTTTATCTTCTCCCATACAGTTTATGAGGCCTATAACACCGGTCCTTCCGGAGTCTGTCGTTGCTAAGGCTCTGGTGTCATTATTTGACAGATTGACCTATATTAGCCTATTTTCTGCGCATTAGTAGGCCAAGCACGGGGATTGTTCTCTAGGGTAGATAAAATCCTACTAATATTATAAACGCGAAAGTTTGTAAGTATGGATGGATGTTTGTTACTCTTTCACGCAAAAACTACTGAATGGATTTGATGAAACTTCACAATAATATAGCTTACATATCAGAATAGCATATAGGCTACAATTTATAAAGATATATTGTATGTTATCCAAAATATCTATCACCACGCGGGTGAAACCGCGGAGCGCAGCTAGTAGACAATAATGACATCGCATCGTCATACATTGCGTACATTATTCAAGTTGAAGGAATTAATTTCAAATATTTTACGTAGGTACTTGTTCTCTATTCTACCTTAGATAAATTAATAACTCCCGTGCTTGCAGTACAGCATTGCCATAATAGCAGCGGGGCAATGCAAGGCGCGTCTTGGAGACGCTTCCGGCTGGTATTGATTAGTTGCACCACCTCTAGAATCTAGATTCTTCACCGTCTGCAGTTAGCTCAACTGTTTCAATTGTAATTTAATAGTCATTTTCTAATTTTGATTGTAATTTTGTTACATAATAAATATAAATTTTCTGCGTATCAAAAACTTTAGCTGGTTTCATCATCATGGTATGTAAACGACGAATACTACTGAAAAGATTATTTTGTGTTCTTGAGTGGAAACCACGACTCGGTAAACGTAGTGTAGGATGCCTTCCGACCAGGTGGGATGACCACCTGCGAAAGACTGCAGGTAGATGCTGGATGCCGCAAGCTGAAGACAAGGCGCTATGGCGCTCATTGGGGGAGGCCTATGTCCAGCAGTGGACTGCAATAGGCTGATGATGATGATGATTATTTTGAGAGCCTGACCGTCCTTTGCGTCACAGAATCGTATATCAACCTTTCAAGTCACACTAACTTACTTCTGCTGTAACCTAACAACAGGGTCTGCTAACAGATCCAGCGAGGTCTCCCTGAGCGCAGCCCTCCGATCCTCGACCGCCGGATGCGGCGTCAGCACGAGCCAGCCGACGTGAGCGAACCAGAACCCCCTGTTTATGTTGTGGGGGTCGGCCACTGTCTCGGTGTACTTGTGGTGGACTCGGTGGTCTAACGCCCATGTGTAGATGTCTCTCTGGAAAGACGAGAACTCTATTTAATAAAATAGAAAATAGAAAAATACACTGTATATAAAAAAAATATAATAAAGGATATAACAATAACAGAACAAAACAATAACGGCTAGTTTCCAAAGTAAAGAAAAATGGCTCCGAAACAACTGAACCGATTTGAAAAATTCTTTCACCGTTGTTGGGAAGCTACTATCTCCGGTGAACATAGGCTACATTATAAATATAAATATATAAAATAAACCGTGCGAAACCGGGAAGGTCCGCTAGTACCTAATAAAGTGATCACTTTGATTTTTTATTCACTTCAATATTTTAGAAGTAAAGAAGCGAACAAGATACCTTTTCCTTATTAAATTGTTAGTTTTTGAGTTGGAGCAAAATTACCTATATTGTTCCTACATTGTTGTCGCGAAGGAGAAGAATTATTCTCAGTACCTACCTAGATATAAGGTATGTTTTCCGATTCCTATTTTACTGCTGTTTTACTTACTTTTTTCATGTTTCTTACCTACGTAAAACATTCGTCATAATACAGGTAATCCCTTATTACCTGTATTATGACGAATGTTTTACGTAGGTAAGTATTTGGCGACAATTGTACCTACATACAAACCTAACACCTAAAAGTAATAGGAAAAAACGTTAGTACTTTGTTATAATATACTAGCTGCCGAGTAGCTCTTTAAGAATCACAAGGCTGAATAATTTAAATGGGTCAACTGGGCCAATTGACTCTCGTTTATGATCACCAGTCGATCGTAACATGGCGTCGTTTCAGACGCCTGAGTGTACGTACAGTCAGCAACGAAGGTTACAGTTGCAGTTTTTCAATGCCTCATAACTTGACAAAACCTAGGTTCTTAGTTCTTATATTATACTATGGTGCTTAGAATTGCAAAACCTGTAGATAATTTACTAAAAAGTATCCTTGTTTTTATTCCAGGCTTGAGTTCAAGGTCTGGAACGAATCATGTCGTACTTAAAGCACAGTTTCGTGGTGACCTTGGAGCCTTTTTTTATTTTTGAATGTTATTGTACGTAGGTACATATATAATGAGCCAAAAAAAACTTTTTTACTATTACATTACTTTACAGGTAGTCGTACATACATAATGTAGATATATAATTATTTTATTGCACACTTAAAAATAAAACAAACAAGATAAAAAGAAACAAAGAAAGAAAGAAAGATATTTTATTTTTAACTACAACCAATCACACATACAAGATCTTAAAACTAGTTATAAAAGTACATTTGGTAGCTATACTATGCAATTGTAGCTAAAAATTTAGGAAATGGCTCAGCATGAATGCTACGGATACTGGTAGAACCAATACACGCAGCGCTGATCTTCCGCCTTCCACTATACACAACAAACTTGAACTACGCAAATTAGTATATAGTTATAAAGGACTGTGCAGCTAGGCTGCCATGTGCGCGCAGTCTTTAAAAGTTTATGAATCATATAAAAACATAATTATGGTTACTATAAATAATCAAAAGTTCTCTATCTCATATTCATCAAAATAATCATGACCGGTACCTACCTATAGTTAAAATGATATCCATCATACATAACCTACATATGTATATAATGAATCATTAGATAAAGGCATGTACTAAGCAGATGTTCAAAAGGTGTGATGTCCAAGGCCTTTCATAAATAAATAAAGAAGTTCAAAACTTAGTGATCGACAAGTCTGGCACAAAATACGCTGGACAGGAATTCGTTGCAAAATAACCTGAGTTTTTAGTTGTAGATTTCAAGGCACAAGAACACTAAAACAACAACAATTTAGGCACCACAAAAAACTATCGAAAGTTCTAGTAGGTAATAGTTTTCCACAACTAGCTGCGTACTCTGTCTATTTGGTTTTAAACAAGGTGTGATAAATTGATGGTAACCTTAATAGATTCAGGTTGGCATTTAGACATGGTTCCAATAAACAGAATAAAGGCCTCGCGTGTTCGGCGTCGCAACAGTCTAATGGTTTTATTCGCCCTTCAGTTGTACCGAGAAGTAATAAAATATAGATCGACTCGTTTACTCGTAATGAGATACATGAATTGGCGATGACACTGAACAAATTTCGTTAGGGTGGGATATGGACGTCATTTGCGATACGTCTTGTTGACTTACCGCTAGGGTAAATATAAAGCCACTTAAATACTGACCTGTCCCGTGATGGTGAAGAGAACAGCTAGAAGGATCCTCATGGGCAGCCTGGCTTTGTACGCGCGGTGAGACCACAGCCGGTGCACGCCCGCCGTGATGCCGAACCCTGACGTGTATATCGTCATAAATGCTGAAATACACGAGAATTGCATTAGCTTTAGCCATGTGTTTTATTGATGAACTTAGAAGATATTTAGATACTTAAGTTTCAAATTTTCGAAGTGAAAACTTTAAGACGACCGAGGTGGCGCGGTGGGCGCAGGTCCGCGTGCGACATAGGAGGTTGCGGGTTCGATTCCCGCCTCGGAACAATTGTGTGTACGATCTGCAGATATTTGTTCCGGGTGTTCTGATCGTTTTCTATGTATATTAAAAAATATCTAAGTATGTAATGTATTGTATTATGTATATCAGTTATCTAGTACCCATAACACAAGCTCTGCTTACCATGGGGCTAGATAATGCTATGTGAATTGTCCAGCATTATATTATATTAAGGTGCGTTGATCACTATTTCGTTGACCAAACAACATTTTTGTTCGTCCAAAAGTACATTAAACTTGGGTCATCGTCACATTACTACATAAGGTATAAAACAAAGTCGCTTCCCGCTGTCGTCTGTCCCTATGTATGCTTAGATCTTTAAAACGCAACGGATTTTGATGCGGTTGTTTTTTTAATAGATAGAGTGATTCAAGGGGAAGGTTTATAAACCATTTGACACATAGATTTCCACGCAAGCGAAGCCGCGGATTGCAGCTAGTCGTCAATAAAATATAAAATTACTTAGTTTTCACTTCTATCGGCAGTCCCCACAGACTGCCCGCTTGTTTTTTTTTTATTGGGTTAGTTTTATCATAAGAGACGGAGAAGGAGAAGCATAGCTCATAATTAAGGACTCCTTTTTAATCTGAGCTATATATGTATGTATATTCTTACTGCACCCCCACTAATAAATAAAAAAAAAATATTACATTTGATTGTTTTGAATATGGCGCTCTCAGTTCCATTTTTTAAATAATATGAAATGTATCTAGAAAAATTAAGTGAAGCACTTGAAAATAACAGTATGTATCTGTATACAAATTATTTCATCTGTTCCATCCAGCACGCACGTCTCTTTCTTCCTTTCAGTTCTCCAGATAGCGCTGTCACTTTCACACATGGCCTTGAAATTGTTTGTTTTGTCAGCATAAGGCTGTATACTGTATACCTATTAAAATGTGGACGCCGGATGTTTTCGGTTTAACTTTATCTAAGTGGTTAACTTCTTATCTCACTTAGGTAAAAGTTTAAACGAGAGATACGATGATCATTAAGCCTCGCTTGCTTATTGGATATTTATCTTTCTTCAAATTTTAAGCTAGTGTTACGATTAGTAGTAGGATTTTATGAAGATTAACACATTTTAAATAATTTGAATTTATTTTTTTGAATATTACTGTGTGAGCTGTGTTGTTTTTGAAAATTACGGGTACATTTTAAGCCAAATTATTGTTGAAATCACTTTTATTATTTATTTATTTTTTGCCGTTATTGTCCTACTGCTGGGCAAAGGCCTCCCTTTTCTCCTTCCACTCCTCGCGATCCAACGCTGCAACAGGCTATGATGGAAGATGTACGTACCTCGAGCTCATCGCTCGAGCTCGTCGCGGTACATAAATTGAATTTTATTTATAATGTATTTTTTGTTTATAATATGATGTATGTACTATTATGTTATGTACCTATGTAGTTGTTACTTGTTGCATAATGTAAAAAAGTATAATAAAAGACTAAGTCTTAGGTATATTTGGGTTACAAGTCTTGTAACCCAAAGTTATCAATAAATGAACTATCACTACATAGTATAAAACAAAGTCGCTTCCTGCTATATGTCCCGATGTATGTATCTTTAAAACTTGATGCGGTTTTTTTTTATATAGATAGAGTGATTCAAGAGGCGGGTTTAAAAACTATTTGACACATAGATTTCCAAGCAGGGTAAGCCGCAGGCGCAGCTATTGAACTATGAAGGTACTCACCAAAAAATATTGTAACGAATTTAACTTGTAAAGTAAGAATTAGGTACACAGCGTATAGCGACGTCGCATGTAGAACCACCTGAACGATGGTGTCCGGCCACCGCCATTGTGCCTCGAATTCCATAGCTTCATATTTACTTATATCGAACATATCACTTTGTTTCACATCACTGTTCGCGATCACTGTATTATTGTTTTCAAATATCAACTTTGATCTGTCAGATTTAAGCCTCATTTTTGCTTGCGGGTGTGGAATGTCTGCATCGCCGATGTTTTGTTCAGTTGGGGCCATTGTTGAAGCTTATTTTGGAGCTCTGAAACAAAATTATAGTTGTTAATTTTCAGTAATAAATTTTAGAAATATTTTCTTTTAAACCGAAAACAATTAACTACTACATTTTAAATAATTATGTACTTATTTAATTCTCCACAGTGATATTTAAACCACTTTATTACTAATAGGGTGACCACGAGTCTGATGTTTTAATAACCTGACCACATAGTACAACCACGAGTAAAATAAAGTCCTGTCAGTCACAGTCACAGCAGTGTGTCAATCTGGTGTGACGGTGTGACCAAGATTCTGCAGTCATTTTTTATTTTTACACTCACAAACAACAAACAAACAAAAGTACTTATTTACAAAATACAGACACCAAATAAATAACTTACATTTAAATTCCTATGTATCAATTTATACAGAGTATTATAATAGATCTAAAGTAAGTTCTAGAATCCTCGCTTTTACTAAAATAAATCTTGTGTGAATCAGCGAGGGATCCCAACTTCGGTTTTTAGGTTAACCAGTTAAAATGAAAAAACTGTGATCAACATACGATTATATATTGTAATGGATTACGCTTTGGGCACGTTCCCCGTATTAAAATTAAATATTAAATGAAAATGTCAAATTCGCCCAATTTGTGGCACATGTGGCGTCATAGAAGCTGTGCAGCATCTTCTAGTGCAGTCTGAAGAAGAAGGTCTTCTAGCAGGGCGCGTCCATGAGGGAATCGCCCTGCTAGAAGATCTTCTTCTTCAGAGCTTAGGTGATTTATACGATGTTAATCTAATGGATACAAGTGTTATCCGAAATATTTTAAAAGTAGGTAATTTTGATAATTTGGAGTGATGTGGCAATCAAATTAGTAAAGCAAGTTGCGGTTTTTTTTGTTTAAATTATAAATACGATGTTGACTAATTGATAGTGGTGTTATCCAAAATATTTTAAAAGTAATTTTGTTAACAGAGTGATGTGGCAATTAAATTAGTAAAGCAAGTATTCGATTTTTTTAGTTATAATTATAAGTACTAACAAATTATGTTAAAATTCGGGACTGATATACATTAACGACACAAAGTCCCTTAGTTTACCGAGAATAAATGTTAAAATCCCTATTCTTTTTATTGATATAATATATGTAAAAATTAAATACAAGTAAAGATTTTATTATAAGACATTATTATTTAGAATTACTACATATTTTATCTAATATTTTTTTAAGTTTAGCTTATCTACCTAGTTTGTTTATAAAAAAATTATGTGCAATTGTAGCAGCGACCCAAAAGGTATAACACCTTTTGGGTCGCTGCTAAAAATAGGTAGATAAGCTAAACTTAATTTTTCTTAATTTTTTTAATTTTTATTTTAATTTTTCGTTGCAATTTTTTCTCAGAATCAGTCTCTCAATTTTTTTAATATACGCGTAACTTTTATACAAACATTCTATGAATTTGTACTATGACCTATAATAATTCCGAGTATTGTGCTGGTATACGGCATGGTGGGCGAACCATACCTAAACGGTTTAATCAAGCAGGTGGGTATACAAACCACTCCAATTTTGTTTAAACACCTGTGTTTTGAAGCGCTATCTTATCTCTACATATACCAATAGGTACCTACTCAAATGGCTAGAATTTCCGTAACTTCCGGTATTACTAATAGTAATATTGATAAGATTACTGTGTGAGTAATTTTTGATTATTTTGACTGGCGCGGTTGTCGAAAGTCCGCCTGCGACACAGAAGTTTGCGGGTTCGAATCGTTTCCAACCTCGGGACAATTGTGTGTACGATCTGCAGATATTTGTACCGGGTGTTCTGATCGTTATCTATGTATAATAATTATTCTTTAATTATAATAATGTATTGTACTAAGTATCATCTAGTACCCATAACATAAGCTCTGCTTTCTTTGGGGCCAGATAAAGCTGTGTGAAATGTTCAGTATTATTTATTTATTTCCTAATGAAATTATGTATAAGTGCAGCAAATCACTGTTACTAAGCTTCACGCATAGCTACTATCGAAAGCAAACACATCTACCATCATACTATCTACATACATCTTGCAGTGTAGCCGGATTTATCTAATCCGGCTACACTGCAAGATGTATGCTGTGTGAATTATCCAGAATTATTTATTAATTAAATTTATTTATTTATTATCATTAGTGACTAATGGACTACATCACCTAAGGGCTATTTTCCTGTTACGGGGATTTCTACCTACGCGATGATCTGATCCGCGTGCGGGCCACTCGTTACCTATATTCTCCAGTCAATCCGCGTGCGTGGGGCCCGTGTGATAAGAAAGTTGCAGGTTCGATTCCCGGATTAAAACAAATGTTTGTGCGATCTGCAGATACTTGTCCCGGCTGTTTTGAATGTTTTCTATGTATATTTAAAATATCTATAAATGATGTATTAGGTAACTATATCAGTTAAGTACACAAGCTTTGCTTAGCTTGGGGCTAGGTGATGCTGTGTCAAATGTTTAGTATTGGATATCTATTGAAGAAGCAATTTCACAAAATTTTAAGGGGACCATAAATTCTTGTTATGTTGTTACCGACTAGTTTAGAAATTTATGTATTGTCATGTCGTTATTCTACATGCAAAGGCAAAAGGTTTTAATCGTTTACTTTTTCTTTTTGTTGAATCTTTAAATTTTGTTTTCTTATTTATTCTATCATTATACATATTTTCGTACTTAATTATAACAAAAATAATCATCAATAGATTTAGAGCTTAATATACCTTAATTTGAGCCTTTATTACATTTGTTTATTTATTCTAATGTTTATTTGTGTGTACTAGTTTAGGTACTTCCCTATTAAATGACGGTGTTTAGAGGTCAATTGATTCTTTTAAATAAAAAGAAGCAGTAGTCGAATTGAGAATCAATTTTAAAAGTCTGTTGAAAAGTACCACGCAGCGACGACTAGGATTTCTCAACAACATTGAGTAACACCATAAAGAGAAAGTCGCCTCGAGAAAAACCTTGAGATTTCGTCCGATTTATAAAATGCTGTAGGCATCATAAGAGTTACCTACTTATTTTATTTCTGTATAGTATTATGTAAGATTTGAGGACTGCTTTAATTAACTTCCTTTCTAAGTCTAGGCGGAGTGCTTTAGAATACAAGATATTTTATATCATCAAATACATTTATAAGTGAATAAACCTAACAACAACAGAATACAGGTAACGTTATCACTAGAAACGAACACTCAGACTTCTACAACGCATTATATCACATGAATGGAGCGTTTTTTAATTTGAATTCGAAACTATTGAGTTATAAATTAAAAAATGATGGATGAGACCTTTCAAAACTATCAGTTTTTCGAGCTTCTATGATTTGCTTTAACGATACCAATGTCGTTAAATATTTTCCACCAACATTTCTTGGGTTTGTGAACTTGTTTTATGATTCGTAGTATATAGAATAAAATAGAATATACAAAGTTAAACATTATTTATTTGGTTTAGTACATAGCAAACTACAGTTTGGCTCGCAAATTTCTACGTTAGGAGGAAAACTCTTGGCAATGCTTGTTATGCAATCTATGAGGATAAAAAGTTAACAAAAAATAAGAGTGTTAAGTTATTATTACAATCAAGGATAAAAAGTTAACAAAAAATAAGAGTGTTGAGTTATTATTACAATCAAGGATAAAAAGTTAACAAAAAATAAGAGTGTTGAGTTATTATTACAATCAAGGATAAAAAGTTAACAAAAAATAAGAGTGTTGAGTTATTATTACAATCAAGGATAAAAAGTTAACAAAAAATAAGAGTGTTGAGTTATTATTACAATCAAGGATAAAAAGTTAACAAAAAATAAGAGTGTTGAGTTATTATTACGATCAAGCCATAGAATTGTAATTTAGTTTTAACTCATTTTTATCATATTACAAAGAACGTGTCTATTGGCACTTTTCTTATTTTCTCTATCCTCGTAAGTCCCCGCGTACTTGCACAAGTACAAATTAATAATAGCAGTTCAGACTCTATCTATGTAGTACACTACATAGATAGAGTAACTGCCTAATGTACTCACACAAATACAAAATATTTTATAGTATTTCCTTCTTAAGAAGGTGCATCACAAACATACCGTAAAAAAATACATACAACGGTCCCTCACTTCAAAAATTGCCTAAAATCGACATATTTTATGTTTGTCTTGGTACTAAGAATAATGCTTCAGACCAATAATAAATAATAATAATAATAAAATCTTTTATTTCTTCACACAATGAGCTTAGGTTTAAAACTAGAATAGTACATATGTAACTATATGAACAACATTGTGCGAGACTGGTGCCTGTGTTAGGTTTGAAAAAAACCTGGTCAAAACAGGTCACCAGGCTCCACCCTGCGGTAGAAGTGCAGTTAGTACATATTATTAACAGTTTGAATTAATATTAATACAAACTGTTAATAATATGTATTAGCTGCTTTGTACTTGGTATAGTACAGCCGGTAGATATGACTACTGATGTTAATAAAACACAGGACTTACAAGGCTATAGGTTCTTAAAAAGACACTTAGTTCATGTGTTCTTTATAAAAAGATAATATGAGTCCTGAATTGGGTCCTCGATTATCATCGTTTGCAAATGCATAATTTTGTTTTTCTGAAAACTGGAAAACTTACTTAAATTAGTTGCAAACGTGACCGTGTGACGAAATGGGAATATATTAGAACTTTCAGAGTAGTTGGAGTCAATAATTTCAACCACATTACAATGGTGATATTATACCTAGTTTCTAGAATAACCTTGATAATGATTCTTTGTTAATGGGCAAGGTAGGTGTCTAGCTGGACACTTACTGCCAGTGTAATAAGTCAAGTAATGGAAAATAATTGTAAATTATCTGAGTTATTAAATCATCAAGATGGTTTGATAGTTTCACCAGAGCCTAGTTCGTTATCTAGCAGGGTGTACCACGTGCAGGTTAGCTTAGCTTGGGATACGATGTTGGAATCCCTCTTAAACCAAAAAAAAAACCTTATCAATGATGAGTCAATTTAGTCTCATCATCATCATCATCATCAGCCTATATTAGTCCACTGCTGGACATAGGCCTCCCCCAATGAGCGCCATAGCGCCCTGTCTTCGGCTTGACGCATCCAGCATCTACCTGCAGTCTTTCGCAGGTCGTCATCCCACCTGGTCGGAGGGCGTCCTACACTACGTTTACCGAGTCGTGGTCTCCACTTAAGAACACGTTTGCCCCAGCGGCCGTCGGTTCTTCGCGAGATATGGCCAGCCCACTGCCACTTCAGCTTGCTAATTCTCAGAGCTATGTCGATAACTTAGGTTCTCTGTCAATTTAGTCTGTATCAGTACTAATTGTCGTCATGCGATCTAATTCATTCATGTGGTACAAGTAGCTTACGAAATTGATAATATAATACAATAATAATATAAATTACACTTCGATGTTACATCCTCTAGATTTAAGTATACCACGTAGTACGTTTTCCATCGTATTACATCGTCCCACTGTTTAAAGCACTATTTTTTAGGCTTATTGGAGATCTGAAAAATATTATTCAAAAACTCACATAGATCCCGCCTCTCACCGTTCCGTTTCGACCTTACCGCCGCTCGGCGGCGCTGGCGTCATTCGTTTTTCGTGTTACGCATCGTCCACACCGAGTGAACGATTTTTGCATCTAAATTGCATATATTTCGCGCAATATCAAAGTAAATAATAAGTTATGGTGAAAAGAAAGCATAAGGATTGCAGTGGTGATAATATTCGACGTAAAATTCATCGATTACAATGGAAATTGGACCGAGATAAAGGCAAGATAATTTTGTATAACTACCCCCACAGATCCACATAGTGTAATGTTTTCGTATCAATGATGCTAATCTTTATGACAAATATCCCATGCTGAGGACGTACCGTCTCAATGTGGTAATACCTGATATTATCCAGACGGTTACATAAACTTTATTCCTTAACGTGGTGATACGTGATGTTACCCAGGAATAAAATAATTTCACTTTCTTAACGTGGTGGTACGCGATGCCATCCAGAAAGTTGCCTACAATTTATAATTCAATTTATGAATTCTCATACATGAACATACCTATGAGATGTAGTAACTATGTGTGAATAGTGTATAACGTATCCTAATAAAGAATAGTCATCATCTAAACTTCAGTGGTTTCACTCGCCTCCGACGTCCATCCTTACATGGCGACCCTGCCAGCTCCATACATGGCGACCCGTGCCATGTTTGGAACGCGTCACACGAATAATTAGTGTTGTGTGCCTTCAAACATATTGAACAATGATTTAAAATCTGACACTATTTCACTTAAAAATAAAAATCCGTAAAATTAAAAACAAAAATAAAAATGTGTCGTTCAAATATCGAAAAAGAAACCGTGTTTCTAAACCAAAATGCAGCAGGTTCCAACAATGGGCATTTGGAAGAAATAAAAAGTCATCTCTCGATGATGAGCGTAGCGATGATCGTCGTTTGCACTCTCCTGTTGATCGCTGCGATATACTTCCTCTACAAGCAGTATAAGAAATGTCACATGCGTTGGGCGCAACAGCAGTTGGACATGACGAATCGGGGATCGTTTCTTCAGCGCCGTCGTCGTCAACAGCAGCAGCTGTACCCTGACTTGAAGATCGAAGAAAATAAATAATAAAATTAGTGTTGTGATAGTGTTAAAATATTGATCGAAATCGCGCGTGATAGGTACGAGTATGAGCGATATGGTGATATGTGCGGTACGTGTAGATGAAAGTGTAAGTAAGACGTATAGAACTGAAACCTGATAATGTGAATGAACTTGTGCGGATCTTATTGATACTTACCTAAACTGGACGATGAACAATAATCAGCGGAGTGTTTATTACGGTAAAATTAGAATAGAATAAGAGGTATGTGTATTATATTTATCTCAAATCGGTAATTTTAATTTTAAAGACAATTAATGGCAGAATATTTAAATGAACTTTATAATGAACTTTTAGAGATTAGGAAATATTTAATTAAAATAGGACCTTCTCGTAGACAAGATACTATAATTTCAAAGAAAAAATTAGATGAATGTAAGGTTATTATTAATCAGTATAATACTTATTTAGAAAATATAAATAAAATTGAAAGAAGTAAAGAAGAAAAAGAGTGTATTGTGAAACACTGTGAGAATATTAATACTTTGTATACAGAGATAAAATTAATAACACAAAAGGTAAAAGATACTTGTGTAAAAATGGAATTTGACCTGAAAGTTGCTTTGAACTTATTACCCGTTATATCGGATGATATTTTTAACACACAAAAATTAATTGATGGCATTGATTATTACAGTTCGCTTATTGCAAACGAATCGCATAGTAATTTGATCAATTTTGTTCTGAGAACTAGGTTGTCTCAAGGTGCAAAACTAAAATTAGCATCTAAATATGACAGTGTAAAGTTACTTTTGAGTGACATGCGAAGATTCTTATTGCCCCAAAAATCAGCAAGTGCCTTGCAAAAACAAATGCTCAGCTGTAAGCAGAATGATTTATCGGTTGATGATTTTGGTAAGAAACTTTCAGAAATGTTTGTGAGTTTGACAATTGCTCAATCTGGAGGTGATTCGACGAAGTATGATGTTTTAAAAACGATAAACGAAAAACAGGCTGTAAGACAGTTTAGTGAGGGGTTACGAAACCGTAGAATAAGTACCATCATTTCAGCTCAGAGGTTCGAGTGCCTAAAAGATGCGGTTCAAGCTGCGATAGATGAGGACACGTCATCAATGACGTCTTCTGGAGACATTTTGTCAATATCCCGAAACAATAATAACGCGTTTTACAAAAACAATTCCAGGCAGCCGGCGTACAACGGTCATAGAGGCTACAACAGAGGTGCGTATAGAGGTGGTTTTCGAGGCTACAGAGGTGGTTTTCGTGGCTACAACCGAGGTGGTTTTCAGCAGCGTGGCTCGGGAGTATCTCGTGGATATCAGCCCCGCGGCAGAGGTTGGCAGCCGAATGTAGAAGCTTCATCCAGGGGTAAGTCATTTCAAAATAATTATAGAGGAAATAAACCGTCCCGAGGACAAGTTCGCCTTGCCACAGAACAGCAGCCCAAGGCATCTGAAGAAGAGCTACTTTCTTTCGAAAATGAGTTTTTTCGAGGCTAAAGAATATAATATTTTAGCTAGTAACAGTAGTTATTGCATTAAATTATTTGTGAATCATTATGAATCATTTAGTTGGCTATTAGATACAGGCGCATCGATTTCAGCCCTAAAATATAAGTACGTGCAAGAGTTCAACATCCCAATTTGTAAGGAGAACATAATCATAAATGGAATCGGAGGTAGAGTACAAGCAATAGGATATGTTGATTTACAATTATCGACTCATAACCAAATAATTGGTCATAGGTTTTATGTTTTTGCCTCACTACCGTGTAAGGCACATGGAATTTTAGGCCAAGACTTTTTAAGCAAGTACAAGTCGGTCATTGACTTAAATAACAACGTATTATCATTACGGTTGAATGGAAATGGGATTGTTCTTAATATATACAATTCTAAACATTTAATGCAATTACCTGCTAGATCGGAATCTATTCATTATGTAAGTACGAATTTGACAGAGGAATGTGTGGTATGTACGAAAGAGATTTCGGAAGGTATTTTTGTAGCAAGTACGCTAGCAGCTCCAATTAACGGTAAGATACCTATTCGTATTTTGAATACAACTGCTAATGACATAGAATTATCACAGATAAAGCTTGATATTCAAAGCTCAAAAGATTTTGATGTTTGTGTTTTTGACACAAAGGTCAAAAATGCTGAACGTGTTAAATCGTTATTTTCTAAATTGAATTTGAATCATTTAAATAGGGAAGAGAAAATAAATATCGAAAGTTTATGTGCGAAATATTCAGATATTTTTTATTTAGATGGCGATACTTTAACAACTACAGATATTTATCAACATTCGATTGAAGTAAGACAAGGAACTCAACCAATATATTCAAAACCTTATAGATTACCTCATTCTTTAAAAAATGAAATTAAAAATCAAATTGATTATTTGTTGAAAGATGGAATTATAGAGCCATGTCAAAGTGAATGGTCTAGCCCAATTTTACTTGTTCCCAAAAAATCGGACAGTAATGGAAATAAAAAATGGCGTTTAGTTATTGATTATAGAAAACTTAACAACAGCATTCATAATGATAAATTTCCGCTTCCGAATATTACGGAAATATTAGACTCTTTATCGGGTTGTATGTATTTTTCGCATTTAGATTTACATCAAGGATACTACAATGTTAGCTTACATCCAGACAGTCGTAAGTACACAGCGTTTGATTCAGGGAGATATCAAATGACAAGACTTCCTCAAGGTCTTAAGACAAGTCCAAGTTCTTTCTCGCGTATGATGACAATGGCTATGACAGGTTTAACGTATGACAAATGTTTAGTTTACCAAGACGATGTGGTTTGTTTCAGCCGTGATTTACCGTCTCATATAAAAAATTTGCAAGATATTTTTGAAAGGTTAAAGAAAGTTAATCTTAAATTAAATCCCAATAAATGCAATTTTTTGCAAAAGGAATTACTTTTCTTAGGACATGTGGTTACGTCCGAAGGAGTAATACCTGACCCAAATAAAATAAATGTAGTAAAAAATTACCCAATCCCTAGAAATTCAGACGAGGTTAAACGATTTGTTGCTTTTGTAAATTACTATAGAAAATTTATTTCAAATTTTGCAGAAAAGGCATATCCATTAAATAACTTAGCTAGAAAAAATATAAAGTTTGATTGGAATAAAGATTGTCAAAAAGCATTTGAATTACTCAAACAATGTGTTATTTCTCATCCTGTACTTCAATATCCTAATTTTTCAGAGAAAAATGAATTTATGTTGCAAACAGATGCTTCCGGATTTGCTATCGGCTCGGTATTGTGTAATGGTGATGGTAAACCAGTAGCATTTGCCAGTAGAAGTTTAAATAAAGCAGAAAAAAGATATCCAACAATAGAGAAAGAGTTGTTAGCTATTGTTTGGTCAGTAAAACATTTTAGACCGTATCTTTATGGACGAAGGTTTAAGGTTCAATCCGACCATAAACCACTTTTAGCCTTATTCAGTATGCGAGATCCTTCGAGTAGATTAATGAAATTTAGACTTATTTTAGAGGAATATGATTTTGTTGTGGAGTATGTAACAGGAAAAAATAACTCAGCAGCTGACGCAATGTCACGCTTGCGTATTACATCAGAGGAATTAAAGGAAATGAATGTATGCAGCATGAATGTAATGACGAGAGGACAGAAAGCAAGAATGCAACAACAACAGGCACAACAGCAGCAAGATGTTGTAATTTCTCACGACGATTGGCTTGATCACCCGAAAGTTGTGGAAATGCTACGTAAGCCTAAACAATTTATTGAATTACGTTTTATAAGAGCGCATGAATTAAAACGATACCGTAATTTAAATAAGATAAGGTATGAAAGTAAAGTATTGTGTTATGTACCATGTGTAAGTACCATTTTTATCAATCCAACATCTCAATCGCAACTATCGCCAGGCGAATTTGTGAGAGATTTGGAAAGATTTTGTGGAAAGTGTGAAATAAAAGAAATATATTTTATAAAAAATAATAATAATAATATTTTTACAGAAAAAGTAATTAAAGAGGTACAGAAAATAAATAATTGGACCGGTCCACGACTATGTATTTTAAAAGATGTAGAAAGGATAGATAATAAAGATGACCAACGTGTAATAATAAATGACTTTCATCTTTTGCCCACTAGTGGCCACGCGGGCATTAGAAGAATGGTAAATAATATCAAAAAATATTATTTTTGGCCAGGTCTAGAAGTTGATGTTACAGAATTCATAAAAAGATGTGACAAATGTCAAAAACAAAAATATTCATCGCATCATACAAAGGAACCAATGGTTATTACATCAACGGCAACATCAGCGTTAGATAAAATATTTTTAGATTTGATAGGACCTTTAGACAAAGATAATTATAATTATACCTATATATTGACAATACAATGTGAACTAAGTAAGTACATCGAAGCTTATCCTTTACTATCAAAAACTTCAGTAGAAGTAGCTAGAAGTTTTGTTAATAATTTTATTCTTAGATATGGAATTCCAAGGTGTATAGCAACAGATATGGGCTCCGAGTTTCTATCAGCTACAATGAAAGAGGTATGTACACTTTTACATATAAAACAGTTACAGTCAACAGCATATCATCATCAGAGTATTGGCGCATTGGAGAATTCACACAAGCATTTAGGTAACTATTTGCGAATACAAACTGAAAATCATTCTGATTCATGGAGCACATGGCTTCCTTTTTGGTGTTTCTCGTATAATACATCGGTACACACTGAGACGAAATTCACTCCATTTGAACTAGTTTTCGGCAAAAAGAGTAATTTACCATCGAATTTAAATTCAAAAAAGATAGATCCTCTTTATAATTACGATAACTATCCCTTAGAATTGCGTTACAGAATCCAAACTTCACAGAAAGAGGCAAGAGATAATCTTATTTCAAGTAAAATCAATAGGAAAATAAGATATGATCAAAATATTAATCCAATAACATATATGCCAAATGATTTAATTTTAATAAAAAATGAGACAGGAAATAAATTTAAATGCATTTATTCAGGTCCATATTCTGTTATTAAAGATTGTTCACCAAATGTTGAAATTATTAAGGACAATAAAATGTATGTAGTACACAAGAACAGGACTAAGCGCTATGTACCGCCTGACTCTACAATGTACTCATAGTAAGTAAGATATTTCATTAACGTATTATAAACGAACATTATACGATATTTAATCAAGTAAAAATTATTCCTAATAATATTAATTCATGTAATCATTATGTTTATCGATTTGCTTAAGAAAATATAATTAGATTTAAAATAAAATAAACTATCATTTATTTTATTTTCTTTATTGCGGTGGAAATGAGATGTAGTAACTATGTGTGAATAGTGTATAACGTATCCTAATAAAGAATAGTCATCATCTAAACTTCAGTGGTTTCACTCGCCTCCGACGTCCATCCTTACACCTATATATACATATATATATACACACAGATCGCAACTGCCGATCAAATACTCGATAATCGAGTCCGGTGTCCGTCCATTGTATGTGACGACATAGGGAGTTCTCCCGACATGCCAACCGATCGAGATGGTAATGGCTTCTTGGAAGTAGATTACCGAGAACTAAGTATGGCATCCGGCATGAGCTGTAGTTCCATAAGCCTCAGCTCCCGAAAGCGTTCCAGCCCCTTTGCCAATGTCGGACCTGCGAGTACCAGGTACATCATCGACTCCGGTCCAGGTACCAATCCCTCGTGTGGCCTGAACCCTCGTACCTGAACAAATTCAGATGAAATACCTATTGGAAAAATTAGAACAGGCCAAGGAAAACTGGGTGTAAGAATTCCACTGGAAATCTCTGAACGTTGGGGGATAATATTACTAGCCGGGCTCGCTAAGAAACAAAGGAGGCCCTCAGAGAAAAGATGCTGAATTCTGTTTGTTTGCCCCAAAACTCAACCCCAAGGTAAACGCCGTTTTGTCTGAATCTGAACTCGCAAAAACCGAGATACATTATCATCAATCAGCCTATGTTAGTCCACTGTTGGACATAGGCCTTCCCTAATGAGCGCCATAGCGCCCTGTCTTCAATTTGCCGCATCCAGCATCTGCCTGCAAATAAAATGAAAAACCCGAAATAAGAGATTAGAATATTCCCAAAACCAACTGGGTTCTATAATAGCACAATCTCACTAGAGACTTGATACAGGCTTATGTGCCAAAAATGCAATCAATCAAGAAACTGTCAGCAGTGTCATAAATTTTATTCGATTATTTCACGAGGAGACAATAAATCGACGAAAACTAGTTATTCCTTTATTGGATAAAGGTCTCTGTAAAACAACGCATGGGGTAAAAGAAAACTTTTTTGTTTGGAGACCAACTAGTTGAGACCATAAAAAACTCGAACAACATCGAGAGGTCAATCCAGCAAATAAAAAAATAAAAAAAAAAAAAACCTAGCTCCTTACGGAATAGGTCCAAACGCAAACCACCCGTGCCGGGAAACTTGCGATTCCTCCTCACAAAACACCACGAAGACAACAACGCCACCACACCGGTACTACGTGTCGTAGCCTTCCACGTCCACGGGAAGGGGCTTCAGCTGTACGCAGCCGTGCCCGCCGCACCATCATCAAAGGCTGCCACCGAACAAGTCCAGCGACCGCCGACGACAATAGAGGTACCTCATACAGATGATTCGGTTGTATTGGCTTTCAATACTTTTATGTTTATGCTACATAAATAGAACCTTGCAACCCACCTTTCCTTAAAGAGGAAAACGAGTATCACTGTGTCAAATATTTCAAACTTGGCTTCAACTTGTGCAATATAAATTACATGCACTGAGCAGCCAGACCAGTGTATTTATCCAGTTTTTTCACCTGAAAGTAACGGAGGATTTCGCTTGCTTTACACTCAATGTTAAAATATTTAACAAATGTGTCATAGCTTTTCATTTCAAATGGAAGATACTCGTATTCGTACAGCTTGTAAATTAGAAAATAATGGGACATACATGGCTAATATTGGCCTCAAATAGGCATATTTTTAGTACCTATATACCATGCACATAAAAATACCTAAGGTTTACATTAGACGAACTGTTCATTGTTTACCATAAGGGTTTGTTCCACGCCGTATAGTTGTATAAAACTACTTAAGCCTCAGCTTATATACCTTAGAGGCCAAGGTACTAACTAGTAGCTTTATCTTGATGATATCATATGTTTTGGCTCACATGAGAACACAGTAAATACCGTACTGATAAACATAGAATGTTTAGTATTTGTAATAAATCACGGGAAAAGCTCCCTTATACCCACTAAAATACGTTCCTGCAATTACCCTGAGAAAAAGTCAATAAAATTAATAAGTTATCAAATAAGATAAAAGACAAAAATTTTATTACTATTCGCAAGTTTGCGAAATACATTGGTACCTACACTAACTGCTGCCTGTCCGGCGGTAGCATACGGCTGGGTTTACACCAAACATTTGGAACGCGAATAGTACCTAGCGCTTCAACAATCAAATGAGATAGGCTCTCAGAACTTTATAATACATTTTTTTTTCATGCAATAAAGTGATTATGATTATTATGACAGCTATAATTATATATATATATATTAGCGATTTTGTCTTAAAAATTACTTACAGTTAGATTTTAATTGGTGGTCAACTATGGCTAGTAAAGCCCAAAATAGATTACAAAATCATACCAGATTAACATATTAAAAATATTTACGAATTCGTCAATGACTGGTAATGTGGTGTATGCGGTGACGATGTAACCAGAGGACACTGGTCTGCTATTGAAATGACACAACATAATATCAACTTATCATGAGCTGCTTTTATATGGTTCAAATCATTTTGTCAAAATTACCAAAACGTTAACATCCTTCTTAAAATCGACGACAACACTGTCATGTCATACATAAATAGGATGGGTGAATACATTTCCGCATCTCACTCAAATTTCCAGAGAAATATGGCAATGGTTCAAAGTTAGAAATAATATAATTCTTTCATATCATAAAATCACGTGATGGCACCAACATCGACACGGAATGGAACCTACATTAGAGTAGTTATGAGTAGATACATTGTTTTAAAGTTTGGCCGACCATTATATTGTTTTGGTACTAAACTTTATATGTAAACGATATATTGGACAATAGACCCCGGTGCATATACTTAGATGCGTTTACATGGGATAAGTTTTTTGTTATTTCTACGCATTTCCTCCTTTTGCACTGGTATTAAAATATCTAAGAAAGGTGATAGAAGATGAAACTCGTGGTACATTAATTGTTTTTTACCAACCGTGGTACCCTTTATTTATTTCGTTCTCGCTCAGAAATTATATATTTTAAACAGCATAAAAACCTTCTAATGTCACCTTCCAGGGAACATCATCACCCGCTTTGGTGTAACCTTGCCCTGGCGTGCGCCATATTATCCTGCAAGCGTTCCTAAGACTTTCCTAAGTTTGTCAAATTAATAATTTTTATTGTTTTAATTCATCTTTTTTAGTATTTTGTAAAACAATTAAGTTATGGAACATCAAATTCATATAGATCAGCGCTATCCTTGATCATCGGTTAAGATACTTGCAACAGCGATTCTATAAGAAGATTTTTTTATGTTGTTTTCAAAATAAAAGTGAAATCAATCTCCCCGAAGTATCATTCGACTTGGGATCCAAACATTGTCTAAAAAATTGGTATCTCTTCTCTCGATATCTACAGGACAACGTGTGCAGATGTTAACTGCTATTGACCTCAATAACATTTTAATTCAAACATATTAATAGCAATCAATAGTATAATTA
The DNA here is from genome assembly GCA_947044415.1 of Eupithecia dodoneata. Taxonomy (NCBI): domain Eukaryota; kingdom Metazoa; phylum Arthropoda; class Insecta; order Lepidoptera; family Geometridae; genus Eupithecia; species Eupithecia dodoneata. The sequence goes on along the minus strand of OX345664.1, from coordinate 11,079,008 downwards.
AAGTTCAACCCGACGGAACCCAAAACTAACTATCCCCTTTTTTTGTTCAAAATGAGCCAATTTGCCCAGCAAAACCTTGACTTCATATATTAAAAGAAGTAGTTAACTTCGTAATCTTCCAAACACTGGTAAGTTAATGCTAACCGCAAAGAAACCTGTCTACAACGCGACTTTTCAAACCATCAGTCGATGGATCTAACAAACTTTGCATAAAAGTCGAGTGGACGTGTCCGTGTCACAGCGCACAGTACCTACGCGCCACGCGTCCAGCTCCTACGCGCCACGCGTCCAGCTCCGCCGCCAGTAGGTTAGGAGGTACTGCACTCCTAACGCACGCCTTGTCAATGGACACATTGACATCATCAGAAAAGCAGCCGGGTGGAGAGACAATTAGATAATTTGCTATTTGCAATTTTACAATCAACCTTTACTTACTGAAGACACGACTTTTGCTTGCTGAGGCAGTATTATCAAGTCATTAATCATTTCTATTATGGTTACGGTTTACTTTGTTAGATTTGATTTATCTGTGCTAAGAACAATTAGGTACTTTGTTCTTGATGTTAAGAATGTTAATAATTTTTCTACAAATTTTTTAACAATATCTTTTTCATTCTGCAACAGACGCTAAACATCTACGTGGTATACTTAAATCTAGAGGATGTAACATCGAAGTGTAATTTATGGTTAAAATAACTTACCTAAGTGTATTTCTACCAAAATTACACGAGATGTTACATCCGAATAGATTTAACTCCCGCCCGCCCTAGGACACAACGATCCTGCGTGCATTGTGCCAGACCCACCAGTTGCAGAATGCTGCATGCTGCGCTTGCTGAACGTGCTCTGAAAAGAATGACGCCAGCGCCGCCGAGCGGCGGTAAGGTCGAAACGGAACGGTGAGAGGCGGGATCTATGTGAGTTTTTGAATAATATTTTTCAGATCTCCAATAAGCCTAAAAAATAGTGCTTTAAACAGTGGGACGATGTAATACGATGGAAAACGTACTACGTGGTATACTTAAATCTAGAGGATGTAACATCTCGTGTAATTTTGGTAGAAATACACTTAGGTAAGTTATTTTAACCATAAATAACAATAATAATATAAAATAATATAATAACTGGAAATGTTCATAACTTTTCCTTATGAGCGCGTTATTTAGAAATCCCCGAAAGCTGCCTATAATGTTTCATTATTATAATTGCGAATTGGATGTTTAGATGGATGTATGTTTGTTACTTCTCCATGCCAAAACTACTTAATGGATCAGGCTGAAAATTTGCACAGGTGTAGCTCTAGGCTTGGAATACTTTTTAACTCATAAAACAGTTTAGGTATATGGGAGAGAAGCTAAAACGGTAAACCAGTTCCATACAAACAACGCGGCTGAAGTTTTGTATAAATTCTTTAACGTTGCCCTACAGGGTAAGTAAATGTACTATTGACTTGAGCTACCATTAATACCCTGTACAATGTACAGATAGCAAAATAAATAAATCTAAAACTGAAAATTCCCAAAAACTGCCTAAATTTTCACGTTCCCCCTTTTACCACATAAATGTGCGAAAAGTGTGTACATATAGGTTGCTTGGAAGAGATCGCTTCTAAGCGATAAGGCCGCCCATTTTACCTGTCGCATGTAATGTATTTTTGTAATGATCTTTATCTTGTGTACAAAAGTATTTTTGTAGTGTTGTAAATGTAGTTATGCAATTTTTTAAGTCGTGCAAGCATACCTCGTTAATTCTATGAAAATTAATAGCGAGTACCCTACCCATTACTTGAACTATGAAAGTATTCGTGAATACTTCATATATTGCGATAACGTGAAGGCATAGGTTAGGTTAGTAGTTAAAGCGATGTATGTGGCCTTGGCATTATTCTAATGATAAGTTTGTGAGCCAAGTTGAGGATAACTCGGTTTGAGCCGAGTAGTGGCAGTGGGCCGGCCATATCTCGCGAAGAACCGACGACCGGCGGGGTAAACCTGTAGGAGGTCCTCCGGCCAGGTGGGATGACGACTTGCGACGGACTGCAGGCAGATGCTGGATGCGGCAAGCTTAAGACAGGGCGCTATGACGCTCATTAGGGGAGGCCTATGTCCAACAGTGGACTGCTATAGGCTGATGATGACGATGATTGACTAGTATTACGGTGCGAAAGGATCAGCACAGCACACACCGATGCTCGACGCGACGCGACCAGAGGCGTCTAGAGAAATAGTACGAGACGCAGTGGGGAGTTTTCTTATTATGTTAATTTGTATCTTTTTGAGTTGTAAATAAAGTTGTATTTTAAATGAAATGAATGCTCTCTCTTAAAAAGTGCGCTCAGCGTCGCTTTGCGTCGGATTTGCTGACCCTACCATACCATTGGCAGTGAACATGAACCTTAAAAACCAGTCTCATTACTCGGTGCGAGCACTTTCTTTCCCCGTACCTCAGATATAATAATACTATTTTACTAATAATAATAAATTTTTCCCAATAGAGACGGCTGAATTAGATTGTAAAAACCTAAACTATTTATTATATTAAAAAAAAAACATCAAATATTGTAATATTTGATGTTTTTTTTTATATTTAGCTTCTCCTATAACTTCACCATCATGTTATTGAAACAAAATTATAAATTATTTAGTATTGTGTGTATGTAATAAAATATGTAATTTTTAGTATAAGTAGTTATAACATCGCCGTAGGGCTTAATAAAAAAACCTGTTATGATGTTATTATCTCAATAAATAAATAAACTTAATTGTAATCTTTCTTTTTCAGGAGGTAAAAAGTAACTATGTTTGTACATTTTCTTTTTTATGACTCTATCCACGTCACGTCTGCAGGAGATGCTGGATGCGGCAAGCTGAAGAAGAAGGTGTTATGGCGCTCATTGCGGGGAGGCCTATGTCCAGCAATGGACTGCTTCAGGCTGATGATGATGATGCTGATCCAGGTTAATCTCGGAGGGCGTTATCATCTGCGACACAGATTTTAAACTTCTGCAGATGAAATCGTTTTGAATTTTTTACTTTTATGTAACCTTTGTTTTTATTCTAAGTCATCATCCCCCCTGGCCCACTACGTTTGCCGCTGTCACAACTCAAGAACACGTTTACCACGAAGCAGGTATTTAGTATTGTAGCAAGTTAATCTTTACGCACGGTGTAGCGAATCAGATTTGATAAGATTGCGAGAATTGTAAAAGTAAGTAGAGTTTGACTGTATGTCATAAAAATGTTTGCATTCTTAGTCTAATGGGATTTTTCCGTTAATATACTTTTGGTAGATTACGGTAAGGGACTTTTGCCACTAATATTTCATCAGCAACAAAGAAACCTACCGTTTATGGGGGAAAAGTTGAATGAGACAAAACATTTAGGAGGATTCGGCTTTCTTTTAATAGATTCCAGTTTTTCGCCTTGAATACATTTTCTCAAAGGGAAAAAGTGGAATAAGCTAAAACTTCGAGGGGGAAATCAGGGTCTTATTCCAGGCCTAGAGCTTACCTGTATGCAGAATTTCAGCCCGATCCGTTTAGTAGTTTTGACGTGACGAAGTAACAAACATGCATCAATCTATAAATTCAAACTTTCCCATTTTTTGTATGAGTGTGCTTCACGGGTTAGATACAAGTCACGTTTCTAGCCTATTCTCTTTTTTTAATTTTTCTAAAACGACCAACGACTTAAAATACTCTGGTTTTTATAATAGGTATCCACTTTTTACGAATCACCTTGTCTATAGCATACGAACAGTAATTATTACTTATAGTAAAACTAGTTTCTGCCCCTGGCTACGCAGGCGTTGCTGAAGGTTATTTATGGGAACTGATTTATGTCACAAAAAGCCTATTTATTCCAGACCTAGAACTACCTACATGCGTTTTCATCCCGATCAGTTTTCACGTGAAGGACCTAACAAACATCCATCCATGCATCTTAACATCCATAAATTCGCTTGTAGGATAGAAATAACCTTAAAACGTTTCCATAGAAACAACGCGTGCGAAGCCGCGGACGGAAACTAGTTATTTAATAATGCTGCAAAATAAACACAGCAGTATATTAGCCCGAAAGTAACTAGAATAATAATGTATCATTACCTTACCTCTTTCGGTTACATAGTTTTTCTTTTTTCGGTTCCCTAGTTATTCATCTTTGTACTTATCGTCAAATGTCAATATAGTTATTCCGTGGTTTTGTTAACACTACCCATCTACAGTAATCAACTTAACCAATTATCATATTTAAAATATGCCTGTCATTTATTTGCTTATGATAAGGAGGCCTGATAATAAACTCTGTAGAAGGGTACTTACCAGGAAAATTTTAGAAGTAGGTAAAATCTACCAAGATTGTGGTGTTATTTGAACCATTGATTTCGGTTTGCTTGCACAATCTTAGATCTTGAAGTAGCTTCAAGCGTTGGGAAATGAACTCCCAGATACCATCGTTATATTGTATTTATTTATTTTAAAGAATATACATAATTTCATATAGAGTTACTAGGTGCGCCCCGCGGCTTCGTCCGCGTGGAAATCTATGGGTCCAATGGTTTATAAACCCTCTTGACTCACTATATCTATTATAAAAAACGAATTATTCCACTCTGTGTCTTTAGAGTATAAAAGAACTTTAATAGATGCCTGACATTATTATTAGCAAGCCTGTCATATCCAAAGTGGGGCACTTGAAACAGTACACATCTGTGGTCTCATCATCAGCCTTTGTTAGTCCACAGCTGGACATAGGCCTCACCTAATGAGCGCCATAGCGAACTGCCTTCAGCTTAATCTGCCTGCAATCTTTCGCAGGTCGTCTTACACTAGTTAGTACCCGTTTACCGATCTGTGATCTCTAAAAAGCTCTCAACTACATCGATAATTCGAATAACCATCATATATTCTCGTAAACATTATGATATATTATTCAACACAACGAACAACCAACACTAATTGGTAAATTTTCCGTGCAAGCCATTGATGTGAATACTGCGTTTCACTCACTAAAATGACATCATTCACAGATTGTGTCATAAAGTAAAGCCGTTTATGACTGGGTCTCAAGGCTGCCGATGAGCATAGTTCTGCCAGACGATTCAGGCCGGGAAAGATCGATAGCAAATAGTTTACATAACACGGGAATAGTGCACTTTTCCGGGATCAAAAGAAGTATAACTTTTAAGCCAGTACATGTATAAAGGACGACCTCTGTGGCACGGTGGACGAAGGTCGGCCTGCGACGCTGGAGGTTGACGGTTCGATTGCCGCGACAATTGTGTGTACAATCAGCAGATATTTGTTACGAGTATTCTGATCGTTATCTATGTATAATAAAATGTATCTATCTATGTAATGTATTGTATTAAGTATATCAGTCTCTATCACCCATAACAAAAGCTCTGCTTAGCTTGGGGCTAGGTGATGTTGTGCGGTTTATCCAGCATTATTTATATGCTATCCTGGTACAAAATTTTATCAACTATGACGCTACCGACCCGGCCTACCACCAGGCCTACCCTTAGTGGTAGGCCGGGACGTAACCCTACCACCAAAATAGTGCTGTTCTATGACAGCCATTTTACAGCACAAAATTTACGAACTACCAGGTTACCATAAACAAAAAGAAACTAGGTAGACTTTACCAGTGAATATCTGATCAACTCTCTGTACTTTACTTCTGCTCTCCTGGTAATTAAAGTGACCGTAAACGTGTGCTTGAGTGGAAAATTGGGACACATAAAGTAGGACACCATCCAGCCAGGTGGGATACGACCTGCGAAAGACTGCAGTTAGATGCTGAATGCGTCAAGCTAAAGACAGGGCGCTATGGCGCTCATTGGGGGAGGCCTATGTCCAGTATTGAACAGGTACGGTCTTTTTTATTCAGTTGAAGAATACCTTAATTTTAAGTTTTAACCTAGCGAGTTCTATTTTAACTGAAAATTTATTAATATTTTGCATTTGTTTGATTTAATTGATGACATCTAATTTAATTTTACAAATTTTATATTCATGTGTAAATCAATGTTTTTTCTATTCTTTCTATTCTATTCTATGTGCCTGTATTCGGGCGAGATATGCAGCTCTACTGTGTTATTCCACCAATGTATGGAATAGATATAATTGATTACTTAGAAGATAAAAAAGCTTGGAACGAGTTTTGCTCCAACTCAAAATCTACCAACTTACAGATAAGCAAATCAAATGTACTAGACACATAAGTTATGAACATACTAGTGGTTTCTTCTCACTTCTTCCACTGGTGGACAAAAAATTGAAGTGAACTATAAAATAATTTAATAGTATAAAATATGACCTGTCTAAGTGCTTATTGTAAGCTTAAAGAAATAAAAACTTTTCATTTCATTTCATTTTATTTCATTACTGATAACGGCCGATAATGATGATAGTGATGTACATATTGGCAAGCCGTTTATGATTGGCCCTCAAGGCCGCCGATGAGTAATAGTCACCTAAACAGATACAGTCCTAAAAGATCGAAAACAAATAGTTTTCTATCAGCTTAAATATCGCGCAATCAAATTGAATCATAGAACACCTGCAGTTTTATCTTTTTAGTAAGTTTAGACTTATTGTACAGTAATTATTTGTGATGGAAAGGTCCAATGCTGAAAATTTGAGTTCGGTACTTTAGATAGATAGATAGAATAGAATAGAATAGAAAGACATTTATTTATAACAACTAAAATTAACACATAACACACTTATAGAAATAGGTACATGTAGAAGTTGTTACAAAAAGGCTCTAACTCAGCATAATGCTGGCTATGCTCCGTGAGGGACTTAGCCAGCGCTGGTCTTCCGTTAGAGCCCGTACAGGTGACGTCACGAACAAGCATACGCAATGACATTAACAAAATATAGTAAAAGAAATACTAGATACAAACACTTAAAAAGCCTACAAAAAACAAAGACATAACATAGACATAATACCAATGTATATTATGACTTGATTAACTTAATTTAAGCCAACATTAATAAAAGTAAATAAAACAAAAAATAAAATAAAACAAAAATAAAAACCATGGTACGATACTATAAATATATATATACATACAATGCAAACAAAATCATAAACATTTCACAAAACTACTTCCGGCTATAGTTCTTAGTATTCTAATAAATATTATTGTATCTACCATTAAAGTAAAAAAATATACTGATGGAGTGTGTTTATGTTTGTGTGTTTATGAGCGTAAGTGTGTGTATGTGTTTTGTAAGGTACTTCTGAGGTCACCGTTCTCAAAAGAGTCCGGGCAACAGAAGCTACCTAGGGAAGTTTGTGAAGTATTTAAATATTATGTTGTGTAGATTTATATTATGTGTGTGTGCGATTATAATGTGCGTGAATATGTGTGTGTTGTAAGGTACTCCTGAGGACACCGGTCTCATAAGAGTCCGGGCAACAGGAGTTTCCCAGGTGTGTCTTGCAAGTATGTGTGTTAAGTGTTCGCGTATTTATGCTTAGTCTGATTTTTGCTTTTCCATCAGTATAGTTTTAAGCTTTGATTTAAAATTGTTGATATTATTGAGTTTTCTAATCGGAGGGGGTAGATTATTCCAGCACTTGGTAGCACTATAGCGAAAGCTTCCATGAAACGCTGCAGTTCCATGCAGAGGTGTTCGGAGTAAACATTTAGGGGCTCTTATTGGGTAGGGATTATTCCTTTCAGTCCAGTTCAGCTTATCAAAAAGATACTTGGGGATTTGCGTTCTGACCACGCCGAATAAGAGACAAGCTAAATGAAGTTCCCTCCTATAGACCATTTTGAGTATACCGAACTTGTTGAAAAAGGGTGTAACATGACTGCGTGGCGGAACATCAAAACAAAAACGAGCGCAAGCATTTTGCACTCTTTGTATTAAATTTGAGGTTTTTTGAAACAAGCGTGGTCCATATACGCAGTCGACATAATTAAATTTTGACAAAACCAAGGAGTCCACCAATTGAATTCTTAAATCCGTGTTCAGATAATTTCGTATTTTGTATAGTACTTTAAGCCTGTAAAAACAACTATTTACTGTATCACATACATATTTCTCATAACGCTGAGCCTCATCCAAAACCAATCCCAGATTACGAACTTCAGATACTCGCTCGATAACATCTCCATCAATTCTTATTACCGGTGCTTCGTCTAGTACTTTAAAAATTTGTGTTTTAGAACCTAGAATCATAAACTTAGTTTTTCCTGAATTCAGAAGTAGAGAGTTATATTTAGCCCACTGGTATATTCTATCTAGATCCTCATTCAGCTTTTGAACTGTGCAACGTGTATCTTCAGGTCGACAAGAGATGTACAGTTGTATGTCATCTGCGTATATATGTAGTTTACAGTGACGCAAACAGTTTACTACATTGGCACTATACAGAATAAACAAAATAGGACCCAAGATCGAACCCTGAGGGACGCCGCGATTCACTGGTAGTTCTCCAGACTGTATACTCATACCATCAGCTTTTTGCAACGCTACTACTTGCTTGCGTGAACAAAAAATCTAAGTGATCAGATAATTTTTTTCCTAGTAGGTATTTCGCAACGGATTTTGATGCGGTTTTTTTAAATATGTATAATATATTTCAATATATATAATAATAAATTAAAAAAATATTTATTGCACTTTAAATAGAAAACTATGTACAGAAAAAACTTAAAAATTAATGAATTAATGAATATTTATAATAATTATTAATGAATTAATGAAATGAAAAATTAATTGACAATTGGCGGTTTTATCGCTCAAGAGCGATCTCTACCAGACAAACATGGATGGATAGGATCGTGGACAGTACCAGGGGATCTGTGTGCTTGTAGTTTATGAGATATCATAAATAATATATAGAATATAATAGATAGTGTTAGAGAATGTTTCAAGAGGAAGGATTTTAAAACATAGACTTCCACAAGGGCGAAGCTGCGGGGCGCCGCTAGTGATAAATAAACGACAAAAAACTAGAACTACATAAATATGAGAGGTTTTAAGGCAATGAAGTATTATTACTAGGTACTAAAGCGTTTGAGCGTAACAGACAGCTTACAAGCTAGCAAGTGTGAGAGGGCCCATCTCCTGGGGGCGAATTCTGCTTATCAGTCGTATAGTAGCAGAATCGTCCATAGATAAAAGAAACTCTAGCTAGAGTCTAATGGATAAGCTATACGGAGTTATTTCGCGTAGAATTAAAAACGATTATTAGTAATGTTTTACCAATTTTTTATCGATATTTAGTAACCGTGACTACATCACTAGCAAATTTACGCCAACTATTGGTGACGCCTACACAATGTCCATCTGTAGTTGATTTTGTATGGCATCACGTCTCCATAGAGACTAGATTTTTTCTCGATGTCCATAGATAAAAACTCTAGATGTTGCGTGCTATTTGCACGGAGATATTAATTAGAATGATATCAACCTTGAACCTTTTGACACGTGCGCGTCCTTCTGTAATGTAGTTTCTTTCATCGAAGGTAAAATGCCAGAATGTGTAATTCTGAGATAATTAAGAAAAAAAAAGTGAAAGCGAACCTGTCCGCGTCGCAGGATTTTACTGAAATGCGGCGCACCAGTCTCTTACAAAGCAGGTTAACTTAGAATACCTGAAGATAATAACATTTTTGTATATAATAATTTTAATTTAATTTTGCTTTAATACGTACCGATCCTATCCATCCAAAGGTTGCCTGGAAGAGATCGCTTTTAGCGATAAGGCCGCCGATTGTGCCACTAGATTTAGTTAGTATTAAGATCCTTTATTTTTATTATTTTCTTTATATTTGATGGTGCAATAAAGCTATATTGTATTGTATTGTATATACAGCGTATTAACAAAAGTTAAGACTTAACTTTCAAAGGTGGTTCAGACTCCGTCACAGAATAGAGGATTTAATAAATAAATCTTATGTATAGAATATTATTTAAATAGTATAAACATTATATTTATTGAACATATTTTCCTGGAAGATGTAATTTCGTGGAAAGGGTATCAAACATCCAAACAAACATACGCAATAAAATTATTAGTGTGGTTCCGACGGTTATGTCTCGTAAATTTGGCACAATATTGATCCATAAATGTTTCAACACTTTGGACATAGTTTCTTTAGACTTTATCCTTCGTTTGTTATCGGAAACAAAGAATCATTAATTTTATTTGCGTTTTAATGAATTAGTAACGCTCAAACTACGCAAGTACCTAGGTACCTAGGATAGGAGCTTGAAATGATAACTGTATTCCAGCTAAATTGTATGTAAAATGTTTGTAAACTGACAACTCATCAACATCATCATCAACCTATGTTAGTCCACAGCTGGATATAGGCCTACAAGTCTCTAAGCTCTGCTCTCATGGACTCGCTCCGCTCACACTCCGCTATAAGATGCTGTAAGTACATCTTCTAAGACGCCACATGTACCACAATTAGGCGAGTTTGTGATTTTCATGCGTTCAACTTAATACTGACTTTTTTTGTTTTCGAAAATATAAAAAAAAAACGATGTCAAAAAATCGCAGAAAAAGTTTTTCTCCCGGGATCTCTAAAGTCGCCTTTTCGAAATATAGCAGCCGCCGCCCCGTGGCGACGTGTTTAAAAATATATATTAAAAAAAATTACTTGACTCCGCTATTAACCTTATAGAAAAGTAAATAAATATACTACATCTTTCGAAAAATATAACCCTCCTTCTTGCTTAGTCGGGTAAAAGTGAGTTATTCCCGTTACAGTTTGATAACTCTGAACAACATAGGTAATGCCCAGACTGGTTCAAATTGTTCCGTCTAACTATTGTCTACCGCTTGTATACAACTGCTACCTTTAGAAAACTGGTTTACTCCGTTTGTTTAGATAATAACATTTAACTAAGCATAGCTTAACATTTTACCAAGCATAGGGTAAATCCGAAATAAATGAGTTAATAATAGCTTGCGGGTTGTATTTTTTACATTGATTCCATTAAAATATCGTTTTATTAAGTATGTAGGTAACATATTATAACGATATTTTGCGATATTTCGTTGACCGATGTGGTCGATTCGGGTTGGATTCCCGAATTGGGAAAAAGGTTTGCACGATCTGCAAATATTTGATCCGGATATTCTGTTTTTTTTTTGGTTCTGTTATATTTTTTTGACATTCTATTTAATGTAATGTAGGTATTCTATTACCTATATATACCTATCAGTCATCTAGTACCGATAACCTCAAGCCCTGCTTAGCTTGGGGCTAGATGATGTTGTGTGGATTGTCCAGCATATTATATAAGTAACATATATAAGTACGCGAAAGTACCTACCACTAGAAATGCAGGCTGCATTTCTAAGGGGATGCTAAAAACGAATTAGTATGGTGACATAAGCAGCTATGGTTTTATTTATAAGAAAATCTATAGCGGTCTGCCAGTGGAATAAAGCCTGTTTAACTTATACATAACACTTACCCTCATCCTGAAAGTCCCTGCTCACTCTACCTCTTTCTATGACAAATCATTCACTGTACAAGCTACCCGTCTATGGAATGCTCTCCCTCTGGACATCAGATGTGCAAAATCACTCCCTATATTCAAAAAACTGCTGCATCAGCATTATTTATCCATATGAAATATTGATCGCCTTATCTTATGTCTATGTAAGTTTATTATAATGTTTGTAATGTAGGTATTTAGTGTATTTGTTATAAATTATTTATTAAAGTGCCACCGTCTATATTGTTCGTTCATGTCCAGTCCATCCCAAGGTTGCCTGGAAGAGATCGCTCTCAGCGATAAGTCCGCCCTTTATACCTTTATTCTAAGTATTTATCTCTGTATTATTTTCTGTTTTGTGTAGTGTAATAAAGTGTTATCTATCTATCTATCTACTTACATAAGTAAGTATGGAATACATTACCCACCCCAATAAGATAAGCTAAATTGCTCCCTATAGGTATATATAGTTAATATAAAATTATGTATAATTGTGTCTCTACTCAGCATCAACGTGTTTGACTGAACGAATCGTAATGATGTTTTGCGTTCATGTAGCTCTAGACCAAAAATAACCTAGTTCGCCAGGAAAATGCTCAAGAGAATAAGATTATTTTTTTCAATATACTAGGTACCTTACCATTAAAAAAAATGATAAACAAATAATTAGGTACATCAAAGAACTATATACCTATTTATTGGCTTTGAAAAATCTCTCCTTCTTCTCATCTAAAACAACGAAATAAAAGGCACAAATCATTGAGACTCGAACCAGCACTCAACCTTAAAAAAATAGCTACCTGCCTATACACACAAAAGCCTTTCCAAAAACATATTTCTATAAAACACGTTCAGATTTGATCTATGCCCATTTACTCCTATCACCGAAGCGTCTCCAATCTGCTTTACCAACCTGTTTACTCACAAACTAGACAAACCATCAACAAAAGCGTGACCTTGACATACCTAGCTTCTAGATTTCACTCCTTTTCCTCTATTGCCGGCAAAATCCACATTGGAATCGAATCACACTTCACGAAAGAGGTTTGTCACAACTCTGTAAAGAGGTTATAATTTTTCGCGCGTATTTATTGTGGGTTTATTTATAAACGTGGTTCCACGACGCGCGACGTTCTATGGTGGACTGACTATAGTGTGATGGGGTCGGTCGTTCAAACACTACTCTCTTATTAGTACTAGCATGATGCTCGTGGTCACGGCACGATAAATCCGGTAATATATCTCGAGATATGAATGTAGTTTTGTTAGGTTTGTTTGTATATATTCACCATTATAATATTAGATTGTTATACAAGGCAAGTCATGTTGTACAATATTCTGAATCATATTGAAGAAAGTTATTTTTTATTTTAAGCATTGGTACATATACATTATATTCCATTCCCTGTTCAAAATTGTCTATGTCTGTGATGTTTATTGGTAGTTTTAATTGTTATTATGCCCTATGTGCCCTAACAGAACTCACAATCCTTTAGTTTTTCAGACGTATTATTTAAAGACCTACATAGCTCGCAAATTGGTAATATAATTTAAAATTAATACATTGGGTATCAGATATTGCGTTTTTAAATCTGATGTTTTAATGCTTAGTTTATACCATTTATTTCTCTTATAAATAAATAAATATAAAAGTCCAGTCAATAGCATTCAAAAGTATCTTATAATATTTTTAGTTAAAAACAGAAGGAAACTACGACTATGTATGTGGGAAGCATAGAATATAAAGTGACATAGCAGACAAATGCGTATTCAATAAACAATGAACTACTATATACAAGTTTTTTAATGTGCAAGTTTAAGCATACCTATGTATTAAAAAAAAATCAAGGTACCTTATTACGACCAAAACATTCTGTAGAATGTCTGTCAGTTACATTATAAGTTTTCTATGATTTAGAGAGCTGTGAATTTTGTTTCTTAAATTAATAAATAAATGTTCTTCCATAATCCGCCTCCTCATTGTCCTCCTCATATTATGATATAATTCTGGCCAATCCTAAAATCCCAAAACCTTGCTTACATAGGATCAGCTTATCTCCAAATTAAACTGCGGCTCAATCACAAATTATGAGATATATTGAGACATATTTTCAGGGTGATCTTAGGATATCAGCATCATGTGCCGAGTTGTCGATGCGTCACCGTGGCGGCGGCGGGGCGCGGCCCACGCGATGACGTTCCTCTACTCTCTATTACATACAAAATACAGAGTTCTATGATCTAAATCAAAAACTCCCCTCCTCACCTCAACAGCCTATATTGGTCCACTGCTGGATGCAGATAAGCACCTTCATCTGGGAGCTAATGCCCATAATCCCCATGCTGGGTTGGGGATTTGATAAATTGTTTTTTATTAGGCGTTGCCCGTCCCTGGTGGATATCCCTTAGTCTCCTCTTACGACACCCGCGGGAAGAGCTAGAGAAATTCTAAGTCGGCACCACACGGCATCGAAAACGAATACCTGCTTACTTATTAAATAAATAAAAGGCAGGACATCATGGAAATTTACTTCATTGATTTGTACAAGTGGTTTCTTTTTCACTTCTTCCAATAAATAGGTTTCTTTCCGGCCCTGGTGGGGGTGCAGAGAGGGGCCTCGAGGCTTGGCCTCATTACCCCGGCATCAACTCGAGGGGTGACGACCCCTCGGTCCTTGGGTTTTGAGGGAGTTTTCTTTTTCTCTTATTCTCAATGTCCCATTCCAAATCCCTTCTTCCACTAGTGGACAAAAAATTTAAGTGAAGACAAAATCAAACACATCTTAATTATTTTTTGATAATAATTTATGGTATAATATTTGAACATTTTATAGTTCAAATATGCTTATTTTGTAAGCCTAAAGAAACTTTTCGTATCTGAAAATCTGACCTACATTAATATTAATGTAGGTCAGATTTTCAGATTTCAGTTTCTTTAGCGAGCGAAGCCGCAGGCAGAATTTAGTATTACATATGCAATACTAAATTCTGCCTGCGGCTTCGCTCGCTTTATTTCTGAGATAAAGTGAACACTATAAAATATTTCAATTCACAGGTACCTATTTACTATATTTATGTAAATTTTCATTAAGTAAAATTTCAGTTCGATCCGTTCCTTAGTTTTAGTGAGAAGAGGTAAGAAACACCCATCCAATCAACTCAGCAGATAATTTTTTGGCACCAATAATGATAATGTTGATGATAAGGTAAAGGCCACTCGGCTATGGAACAGTCTTCCCATTGAATATCGCGAGGCATCCTCGATAAATGTCTTCAGATCTAGAGTCTATAACTATTGATATTGATATATTATATGAATTTATTTTGCTCATTGATGTATTGAATTATTTTTATTGAGGACATTTGTGATTATATTTTATTTTATTTTGCTTATTGACATGTACCTATATTTATTTAATTTATTTAATTAGAACGGCACAATCACCAATTACACTAATTATTTTACATATGAGAATGACGAGTCACCCATCCCTCTCACAATAGATCAAACAAACTGACAATAATTTTTTTAGTTCGTCTGCGAATATGTCGCATTCAGGGAAGGCCTTAAGTAATCCGTTGAGAGCGTTAAGAGCGTGAGGCAGCGGCGACTGATGATGCCCTACAGTGCGGCTAGTTGGTGGAGCAAGGAGCCTGTGACTTCTACCGCGAATATAATTGTCCGGATATTGGATTACTTTTTCTCATTGACATGTGTATATTTGATTATTAGTTTTATTAAATTCGACGCTAGCGATTAATTAAGTTGACTACACTATTGTATTAGGTGACACCTGTGAAAATAGTTGTAATGCTTTGAATAAATACAAATACAAAAAATACAAATATTTTCTTTCGCAAGAATAATTCGGTACGTAATTATAATTATATATTAAGTATTTATATAGGTATATACATATATTACTGTTTAAGTATAATATAAGTAGCTTAGTATCATTATGAGTAGTATATTTGATTATCTCTATTATATAGCACTACCTACTAAACTGTTGTCCACACTACCCAAAGGTTAGCAGGCAGAGAATGCTATCTAGCATTATGCTCGCCTATGTACAACTTTTTGTGCAATAAAGTATATTCTATCTATCTTCTATCTACTGTTGATGATAGGTGTTAGATAGGTGTTTAGAGTAAATATTCCTGTAATTTACAATAATAATTTACAATAATTTTGAATAAACAGATAAACATTTTATTCATAATTTGTCAAATTATATGTCATACTTTATAAATCAATCATTTCTAATATCTAATTATAGTAAAATTTAAAAAATAAGATTATTCTATAATAATATTATAATAATAATGCTGGACAATTCACACAGCATTATCTAGCCCCATGGTAAGCAGAGCTTGTGTTATGGGTACTAGATAACTGATATACATAATACAATATATTACATAGATAGATATTTTTTTATTATACATAGAAAACGACCAGAACACCTGGAACAAATATCTGCAGATCGTACACACAATTGTTCCGAGGCGGGAATCGAACCCGCAACCTCCTGCGTCGCCGGCGGACCTTCGCCCACCGCGCCACATCGGTCGTCACAATTTAAAAAATAAGATTATTCTTTATTAATCATAGTTTAAAAACTCGTCGTAGGTATAGAACGGCTTCTCTACGAGCCAGTTTTTTAGTTTTAATTTGAAATTATCTAAACTCGGTGCGTCCCCAACCTTGTCTGGGAGCTCATTGTAGAATCCATGAATTAGATTAGATTTGTAACCTAAAGATAATTATGTCATTTAACTTTATAGATGCTATTATATATGAAATTTCATGTTGTAATATGAAATTTCATGTTGTAATTAACTACATAATAACGTACACAGATCCCCTTTTTCAATCCAACGATCCTATCCATCCACGGTTGTCTGGTAGAGATCGCTCTTGAGCGATAAGACCGCCAAATTGTCACATATCTTGTATTATTATTTTTTACCTTGTTTGTTTTATTTTTAAGTGTGCAATAAAAGTATTGTATATCTATCTATGTACCTAAACCATTCACTTTGTGTTCACAGTCTTTCTTATTATATTATTATGTTATGTATCCGTGAAAACCTTTAAGCTTTCTATTATTGACGACCTCTGACGACCGATGTGGAGCGGTAGGCGAAGGTCCACCTGCGACGCAGGAGGTTGCGGGTTCGATTCCCGCCTCGGAACAATTGTGTGTACGATCTGCAGATATTTGTTCCGGGTTTTCTGGTCGTTTTCTATGTATAATAAAAAATATCTATCTATGTAAATATTGTATTATGTATATCAGTTATCTAGTAGTACCCATAACACAAGCTCTGCTTACCATGGGGCTAGATAATGCTGTGTGAATTGTCCAGCATTTATTATTTATTTATTATTAATGAACTTGTGAGTGTGTTATTTGTAAGCTTCTGGTTTTCCTTTAAATAAATAAATAATTTGCAAAAAGGCTATCGCATTTAAGGTCATGTGCAGTGGTAATCGAACCAGCGCAGCCACTAGCGTCGCTGGTAGCGTCGTCCAGTATACCATGGAGGTTGGTGATATCATACTATACTAATAGTATTGTATGGAGGTATTATTATATCTATGACTACACCTAGTAGGTAGTTAGTGTTTTTTATTGGCCTGTAAGTTGTTGAAAGCGCATGGCCTTGATTATTATATGGGCCTGGTCCTCGACTATTCGTACAATAGACCAGAGGTTTTTCTATTATTTCCCTATGAATAAGGATAGAAAATTATAATTACTGGTATTGTATCAATGTGGTATCACTAACATAGTGTAAAACAAAGTCGCTTCCCGCTGTCTGTCTGTCCCTATGTATATTAGATCTTTAAGACTTCTCTACGGATTTTGATGCGGTTTTTTTAATAGATAGAGTGATTCAAGAGGAAGGTGAAAAACCATTTGACACAGATTTCAACGCAGGCGAAGGCACGGGGCGCAGCTAGTAATGTATAACTAAAATAAATAAATATAAGGATAGGATTCGTAACGAATACATCCGACAGAGAAACAAAGTTATCGACATAGCTCTAAGAATTAGCAAGCTGAAGTGGCAGTGGGCCGGCCATATCTCGCGAAGAACCGACGGCCGCTGGGGCAAACGTGTTCTTGAGTGGAGACCACGACTCGGTAAATGTAGGGTAGGACGCCCTCCGACCAGGTGGGATGACGACCTGCGAAAGATTGCAGATAAATGCTGGATGCGGCAAGCTGAAGACAGGGCGCTATGACGCTCATTGGGGGAGGCCTACATATGTCCAGCAGTCATCGACATCTTACCCTAGATGTCGATTCCAG
Source organism: Eupithecia dodoneata (assembly GCA_947044415.1). Classification (NCBI taxonomy): domain Eukaryota; kingdom Metazoa; phylum Arthropoda; class Insecta; order Lepidoptera; family Geometridae; genus Eupithecia; species Eupithecia dodoneata. The sequence goes on along the minus strand of OX345664.1, from coordinate 11,061,200 downwards.
CAGTGGACTAATATAGGCTGATGATGATGATGTTGATCCATCCATACAAACTTTCACATTTAAAAACGTGCTAAGTGCTAAGCAACATAAACCATTAAAACATAGCATGCAAATGGTAAAAGATACTATCGATGTATGGCCATCAATGTTTTAATAGCAATGCAGTAATCCATTTGCTATGCTGTAAACTTTTAACAAGGTCCCTGGTAAATTGATGTTAGAAACTCGTGATACAAATAAAGTTGCTAATGGAATGGCTCAGGGGAAAATATTAATAACAAAAGGTAGCTTTGGCATGAAAACTAACAGGACACGGAAACTTGACATATTTAAACTTAATATTATGAACCTACTTACTACGACCTGCTTACTACGATTCTGGATGCGTCAAGCTGAAGACGTTGGCGCTGTGGCGCTCATGGGGGAGGCCTATGTCCAGCAGTGGACTAACATAGGCTGATGATGATGATTACCTACTTACCTACTATAGAATAAAATCGAATACAATATTGTTTATCACTATAAGATACCTATATAGTATAAAACAAAGTCACCTCCCGCTGTCTGTCTGTCCCTATGTATGCTTAGAGATCTTTAAAACTACGCAACGGATTGATGCGGTTTTTAAAAACAGATAGAGTGATTCAAGAGGAAGTTTTATAAACCATTTAACACATAAATTTCCACGAGGGCGAAGCCGCGAGGCGCATCTAGTTTGTTATAAGATTTACACAGAACATAATAATAAGAAGTACCGTAAGTTTATTGTTAGAAATCCACTAGGTCGATAGTATTTTAGTTGCAAAGCTATTTTTTACGCATCTAACCCACTTGACATGATCTTCGCTTCTCCACCACCAGGCCACGAAACTCGATATTATTATTTGGGTCTATGTGTCCACTACAGCTATGACTACAGCACTCTAATCGTAAAGCCGGGTTTTCACTATACGAGAATACTCGGACCGAGTGCGCTCAAATGTCTACTCGGAGTCTCGGACGCTACTCGTAGCGTGTGAACAGGTGATCCGAGCGCACTCCGATGGCATCCGATCAGAGTGAATTCGGACACGGTTCTATTTATAGGTTCACTCGCATTATTTTATGAAAATAAAATTGCCTCAAACAAGAAAAAGTGGAGTGACCGTCCTCTTGATGCGAACAGAGACGAAATTAAATGCTACTTTGACGCTGATGAACTCGTAAGGTGTCAACGTAATTCCGAGTTAACTCTTATACGCTCTAGCTTTTACGAGCGCACTCGGTCCGTGAGTACTCATCATAGTGGTTTAGTTGAGGCAGAATATCAGCGCTGCTGATGATACAAAATATCTATCACCGCGCGGGGCGCAGCTTGTCAACAATAAAAGTCAATCTTCTGGCGTAAAATTTTATCGACAGCAGATAATCATTTCCGGTCCTGAAAGAGAGGCATCTTTTCCACAAAAAAATGTGCGGAGCCGCGAACAGACGCTTGTATTTGCCTGTTTCACGCTTCGTAACTTTTATTAGAATACCAGCCCATCTTATGCCTATGAATAAATGTTTTTGTTATTATAGTATTAAATTAATGTTAATGTAAAGGTCCCTACCGTTTATTTACTCTCAAAACGCACTCTCTCAACCACTCAAAAGACATCACAGTTATTTTTTTAAACGAAAAACGAACGGAGAAATGCGAAGTTAATGAAAAGATGGTTAAAGTGGGGAAAGTGCGCTGAAGCTATAAGTAGAAGGCTGCGCGCGCGCAGCTGAGCTTACTGAGTGTAGTCGCGGGCGCGCGCGTGTGATGTTGTGTGTGATTTGATCTAACCGGATACTTGATTGTCTGCTGACATCGAAATAAGGTAGGCTTTTATTATAATTAAAAAAAGATAATTTTTATTATAGCTATTGTAAATATATAAAAAAAAGAATAAGTAAACAAATAAATAAATAAACTCTTTTTTTCTATTAAAATTATTTTGTTCAAAAAAATACCGGTATTTTTTTGTACATAATGGCTATTTTGAGTTATTTTCAAAAAAATAGCCAGATATTTTGTAAGTATACACTTTTTTCACTCATATCATAATCTATTTTTATTTATTATTGATAATGTTTTATTTATTATTTAAAATATGATTAAGAGTGTTTATTTATTTATTTATTATTTTTATTATATATTTATGATGCAAAATCCACAGCCCTTTATTATAATAATGCAAACTAGTTATTATCAAAACTTACGGCCGAAAACGGACTTAAGTACTTTTTATTACAATGTGTGTTGAAGGAAAGTGTTTTTATCTTTAAAGAAAACACTATATTTATACCACACAAAACAGAAAAAAATAGAGAAATAAATACTTAAAATAGAGAAAGAATATAGGGCGACCTTATTGAGGAGAGCGATCTCTTCCAGGCAACCTTAGGATGGACTGGACATGAAGGAACAATAAAGACGGTGAAAAATATTTAGTCTGAAAAAATACTGAGGCTGAATTAAAAAGAGAGCGCTTTTTATTTGGGGCCGTTGGTTGGGGTCGTTAAAGGGACTAAACCCTGCATAAGCCGTGCATATTTTGACATGATGTTGACAGTATCATCTCTTTGACATCCTCCCCTTTCCGAGATGGACCTCCCGTCATCTGTTAAGGTTGTAGGGGTTTTTTCTTCGTAACACAACCACATTCATATTATTTTTATAGTATGAAGCGAAAAAAATCCAACTACTTGCAAATGGTTTTCCGATTTCAATCAGTAGGTAATTCTTTTATTTATAAGTTATGGTAAAATAAATAAACAGGGACAATACTGAACCTTGAAAAAAATACTCTACTTTTCAGGGCAGTCGTTTAATTATGATTGACTAGTGACTTGCCCCGGTTTAGTCGGTTAATTATACCTAGGTACATAAACACCTTTAACAAGAAAATTGTCTTGACAAAAGTGAATGCATTCACTTTTGTCAAAACAATTTTCTTCTCGTCACAAACATGAATATATTGTGCATTAATGTTTGAGACAGATGACGGGAGGTCGATCTCGGAAAGGGATGGATGTCAAAGAGATGATAATGTCATCATCATGTCAAATTGTCAAATTTGACATGTCATGTCAAAATAAGCACGGCTTATGCAGGGTTTAGGCCCTTTAACGACCCCAACGGCCCCAAAAAAAAGCGCCCTCTTTTCAATTAAGCCTTATAATTTGTTCTACTCGTAAATCAGCATTATAACGTAAAGACAGTTAAACGCGGATCATTGGGGATGACGACCTCTGTGGCCCAGCGGGCGTAGGTCCGCTTGCGACGATCTAGGTCACGGGTTCGATTCCCGCCTCAAAACATTTTTTTTACGATCTGCAGATATTTAATCTGCAGATAGTATAAACGTTCGATACGAGATAGAAGATTCTGTATGTAGTGTATTCATCATCATCATCATCATCAGCCTATAGCAGTCCACTGCTGGACATAGGCCTCCCCCAATGAGCGCCATAGCGCCCTGTCTTCAGCTTGCCGCATCCAGCATCCACCTGCAGTCTTTCGCAGGTCGTCATCCCACCTGGTCGGAGGGCGTCCTACATACTATACTATACTACGTTTACCGAGTCGTGGTCTCCACTAGTACACGTGTAGTGTATTGTATTTAGTTTATCAGCTCTATCTATTACCGATAACACAAGCTCTATTTAGCTTGTGATGCTGAATTGACCAGCATTATTTATTTATCATCCTCATCCCGATGGATGTCCACTGCTGGACGTAATCTTCCCCAATAGATTCCCCGCGATCCATCTGGAATGATCGCCCAAAAAGTGCTCAACGTGCCTAAAGAAGTTTTCACTTCAAAAAATTTGCAAGCTACTAGAAGGTTCTGGTAGTTGTGTTTTTTTAACATAATATACCTAGTAACTTAACATTTTTAGACCATATTATGAGATTAAAGTAGATACGTTTCATGGTTGTTATTTTTTATTTTAATACAGCGTACATTAGAAAGTAAGCTCTTGAATGTATGCCTTCTGAGTTTAATTATAAAATAAAGTAGGACAAGCTAGCGGCAGAATTCGGCTGAATGACCACCTAGAGACGGTTAAGGTAACTGTTAAATCTCATGTTTTTTACTATTGCATGTTTCGTTAACCGACAACCGCTGGGGTAAACGAGATTGTGACTCGGCGAGCGTAGTAGGACGCCCTCCGAAGGACCTGCGAAGGACTGCAGGCGGATGCCGGATGCGGAAAACTGGAGAGGGCGCTATGGCACTCACTAGGGGAGGCCTATGTCCAGCTGCGGACTGCTATATCTGATGATGATGATGAAAGAATTTAGTTCAGGGTTCATCGTTTCGTGTTGGCGCGAGATTTAAATTATTTAGTAGGCGCCCTCTTCAAGGAATAAAACTAGCGGCAAAGTCATTTGCTAAAACATCGATTTAATTGTTTTTTGGAGCATTTTGCTCCAAAAATATCAATAAATCATTAGTCAATCATATCATATAGGTAATCATATAGGGTGTCTCGATCGGTTTCCTTCCTTATTAGTCAATCATATCATATAGGTAATCATATAGGGTGTCTCGATCGGTTTCCTATAGTCGCTCTGACCGTCCTTTTTCCCCTCTTGAATGTAGCAACAACTACTTCAGCTATTAACTTAAACGAACGAACGCTCTCATCAAGTACTTATAGACATAATTATTAAAAGTAAAAATACATGACTACGAAATTTTGATAATATTAAATATTTTTTACCTTGAAACTGAAGAACACACAGGGGAAATTGAGGATTATGGATATTTCAAGGGGATAATGTGAGGTCAAACTACGGTGGTAATAACCCCCTTGCTTGGGAGATTAATGTCCAGTATTGGACTTATTTGATGAGCAGATTTGGGAGTCTGTATTCTACCATACTCTGTATTCTCGTGGAAGGTAGTGTATAACTCAACTTCAATACGTTATTTATCTCTAGGAGTTTTTTAGGAGATATATAATTTTAGGGATTTCTCGGCACTAAATACAAATAACATTTCCCTAACTTACCAAACCGTTTTATTGTTTGCTGCTAAATAAGGCAGTAGGTTGGATATTGCGTAAAAATTAGTTATGCTAAATTTCCTTCAAGTTTGTTCACTCGTTGCAGCGCTTACTACAAACAATGATTTTAATAAAACGCTGGTCGTCGTGTAAATGCAATAGTGAGCAAAATGGAGTATACATAACCAATTTTTTTTATTAACATCTAGCTGCGGCCCGCGGCTCCGGACTTGTGGAAATTAATGTTACAAATGGTTTATAAACCGTCCTCTATCTATTTTCACTCTATCTATTTTCTATTTATTATTATTATTAAAAATAACCGCATCAAAATCCGTAGATCTAAGCATACATAGGGACAGACAGACAGCGGGAAGCTACTTTGGTTCAAACATCAAACATCAAAGCGCTTATTTCCTTTTAGACCGTACCTACAGGACTCTAGTGATGATTTTTGTGAAGATTTTTCTGCTACATGACATTCGTTATTTTGCTTTCATACAAAATATGTTAAAATTTCAGTTTTAGTCGATTTTATTGTAAGCTATAAATTTGATTAAATTCTTATAATTCGACAAAGACTTTGCACACCGTAAAAGTAGAAAGGAAACATCGCCGAGTCTTCTCGTCATCTATACCGCAATGCTTGAAAACGAAAGTTATCAATCCATGCGATATGTTGAATATGACCTACGGAGCTGAGACGTGGACACTCACGTTAGGGCTGGTCCAGTTAAGGTCACTCAGCGAGCTATGGAAAGAGGTATGCTCGGAGTTTCTTTTGTCCTACTTTTCACAATCAGCCTGTGTTAGTCCACTGCTGGACGTGGGCCTAATGAGAATCTTTAGCTTGGCACAGGAGGCATCTGCCTGCAGCTACGGCCTGCAGTCTTTCGCAGGACGTCATCCCACCTGGCCGGAGGCCCTCCGGCCAGGTGGGATGACGACCTGCCGAGTCACGCTCTCCACTCAAGAACCCGTTTACCTTAATCACAAAGCACTATGACTAAAATATATGTCATATATTTAGTCGCTATGACAACCTTTGTCATAGCGTGGATCTTATATTCTTTTAGGTCAGTGAACAAGAGAAAAAACTCGATTAAAATGAAATTGAACACGAAATATTAGCCCCAACCCACAAACATACCTACCTATTTATGATCAGAATCGGTCAAGTAGGAATGTATCTAATTCGCACTAGAGAGTTCAGTAGGTACAAAGTTGTCAAAATGAATGCTTGGCTGACTTCAAGATTTCTAAATATTCTACACTAGCGGACCTTCCCGGCTTCGCACAGTTTTAGTACGGATCCCTAACTTGTTTGAAAATATAATATAGCCTATGTTCACCGGGGATAGTGTAGCTTCCCAACGGTGAAAGAATTTTTCAAATCGGTCCAGTAGTTTCGGAGCCTATTCATTACAACAAACAAACAAAAATCAAATCTTTCCTCCTATAATATTAGTAGATACATAATTACGCTGAAATTCTCGCTAAGTTATTTCCATATTCTCAACTATGCTTAGATTGATGCAAAAAGGAATGTTAAGCATGATTATTGATCTCAGATATTTTGCACAAGAAAATCTTTTCAGGGCTCTGTATGGATAAATTCAAATTTTCACATTATATGGATAAATTATTCGATCTGCGATGTCACTCCGCGAAGCCTGTGAAGATCCCAGGAGTACTCTGCGCTTCTGGTCCGAGTTAGGCTGGTTAAACTAGTGAACACACACCACGCACAAAGGACCAATCGGAGTCTAAGTGCGAAAACAGGAGTCACTTACCATACCATACCATATTCGATCCGGCTTTAAAACGAAAGACTATGTACCTAATTAGAGTCAGAAAATATATTATGCATTTACAGCAAAAACTAGGATGCCACTATTATAATACGTATTTACCTATTATTAATGTTGTTCAAAGGGACAGGGCCATAAGTTCAATTAATGGAAAATCTTGCTTTAATCATGACGTACATATAATAATGGTTTAAACTTTATTATTTTTTGTTGATTTATTTTAAACTTACTTGCTCGCGGCACGTGTAATGTTATCTTCCGAGTGCGAAGTATGATTGTTCCTAAAGAAAAATTGTAATAGTAATTTTAAGAATTTGAAAGTATAATTACCTATCTATCTAATTAATTAGTCATTCCTGCGTCTGATAAAGCAAACAGTCTTCTCTGCCGGAAATAAACAGTCTCTATTTTCTCTGTGTTTTATTAACAGTCTTCAAATATAAGTAACTTATGAGAAAGCGTGCTTGAACTTAAGCAACATTTTCACTTTCTTTGAGATGGTTGTAAAATAAAAATAATCAAACAATTTACACTGTTTAAATACATAAAAAAATATGTAAATATGTGTTAAATTGTATACCAATTTTGACGTGTAATGATGAAATTACTATTATGACTATTAGACTGAGATCAGCCGTAATATTTTTTTATTTTTATCATGATATTATCATCCTTCCCACTTGGTCGGAGGGCGTCCTACACTACGTTTACCGAGATCTCCACTCAAGAACACGTTTGCCCCAGCGGCCGTCGGTTCTTCGCGAGATATGGCCGGCCTCTGCCACTTCAGCTTGCTAATTCATAGAGCTATGTCGATAACTTTGGTTCTCTGCCGGATGTATTCGTTACGAATCCTATCCTTTAGAGAAACTCCGAGCATAGCTCTTTCCATAGCTTGCTGAGCGACTTTGAACTGGTAGACCAGCCCTATCGTGACTGGTAAACGTAGTGTAGGACGCCCTCCGACCAGGTGGGACCACTTGCGAAAGACTGCAGGTAGATGCTGGATGCGTCAAGCTGAAGACGGGGCGCTATGGCGCTCATTGGGCTCATTGCCTATGTGCAGCAGTGGACTAAGACAGGCTAAAAAAAAAAACATCCTTCAAAGTTGTTTTGACAATAAATGATAAGGGGAGTGTTTCTAAAAGATAATCGCTCGTTATTTTTAACTAGGATATACATAGGTAGGTAGTTAATTAGGATATAGGTAGGTAGTTAACTAGGATATAGGTAGGTAGTTAACTAACTTAAATAACGCGGAAGGAATCATCTTTTTCCATTGTCATCTCTATTCTCAACCGGTCATCAAAATGATTTACTTCTACGTTACTTCACGGTAATTTCTTTTAATTACCTATGCTCTAGTGGTCGAGGAAGTATTTGAGGGGGAAAATAAATGAGAATCAATTTTACATTAAATTTTTGACCCCATAGGGTTCGGAAAGAACTAATGTTTTGCCCTATTATGGGGAATCAAAATAAAAGGAAAATCAAAGGTTCGAATTCATCCCATAAGGGATAAAACTTTTTGATCTCTACGACACAGGGTATCCTAGTGTAGAGATCAAAGTGAGATCACTATAATATTTAGTCCTAGTATAATTAGCAAAATATGAATAATCTTAAGTTGATCTGATTGTGTTTCTATGTATGCATGTATTTTTGATCAAATAAATTAATATTATTATTCTATTTAAAAAAAACTATTAATCCATAAGGATTAATAGTTTTTGCCCCCGGCTTCGCACGCGTTGTGTTTAGAAACGTTTTAAGGTAATTTATATCTCATAAGAACTGATTTGTGGGATAAAGAGTAGATAAAAGCCTATGTTTTATTCCGGGCCTGGAACTACCTGTATGCAAAATTTCAGTCCGATCCGTTCAGTAGTTTTAACGTGAAAGAGTAACAAACATCCATACATACAAGCTTTCGCATTTATAATATTAAGTAGGATTAGTGTGATCACTACTGGTTCTGTGGCACCCTGTATAAGCCACTCGTACTACATAGCTTTCTTTTGTATATAAGATATTTTAAGCGATACTTTCAGTAGTTATAGCGTTGTCATAACACAAAAATACACATTTCAAAAACTTTCCCATTTAGGTAGAGACCAGTAGGACATAATAAAAACCTGTCAACGTCATTGTTTTTTTTATTTCGCGATAATTTCTAGAACATTGTTATCTTGCCGAAACATTGAGAAATTAGAGGTAGGTAATAAATAAACACACGTAAATTGCCTACGTGCTTATTAAAAACATTACGTGTGTAAGGCTAATCTTAACATTTTTGCTTATTTGTCTGATGACCGATTGAAGGCAACGCAAAAAACTCTTGAATAGGCATAACATCGGTGAATGAAGGTGAGAAATGGCACGATTGCGCAGAATAAACAGTAGTCTTCACCAGCGAAGGGCACAATGCAACTGCGTCGCAGAATAACTAGCAGTGTACAGCGAACATCAATGCCGAGTCGACCGCAACGCGGCAATTCTGCCTTTTGGTATAGCTATTTTCACAGTCTTGATAGTTACTGAAAATATTATTTATAGATATTTATTTATTGTATAGGTCGCGAGAAATCGCTTGATGCGGACAACGTAAAATTGGTATGGAGATCTTTAAGAGGTATGTACATTGTATATCCTTAGGAGGTCTATGTCCGAGTGGACGTCATCGGCAAACGATGATGATGATTTTTATAATAATATTTATTAATTATTAGTGTTCTACCGAATCTGGATTTTCTGCCGAAACAGATACAGAAGATTTTTTTAAACATAATATTAACGTAAAATCTATGTAGGAATAATATCTTAGTTCCCTCCCAGTCGGAGGAACCGATATTAGGGTTGTGTAGTCAACAAGTTACCCTTATATTTTCGCCGACTTCAAGTTCCAAATGCAAAGTTTTTAGGGAAAAAAAAAATCCAATAGTAGAAAATAAATGTAAGGAAATCAGAAGGAAAACTATTACAGCTGTGCGACTGTACAGAGGTTGTAAAACAATTCGCTCACTGAGCAAAAACGGCCCGATCGTGATATTATGCACTTTCAGTTTCAATAATGTAAGTGAGTATTTATTTTCACTTAAGGTGAGGTATATTACCGTATTTAGATTTTATTATGGAAAATAAAACAAAAGGTACCTACGTGATAAATATCCGATAAAAAAATATTATAATTATGATAAAAAATCGCAAAACTATAAAAAAAATTAAACACTAAGTTTTCATATGTATTAAAATGGAAAAAAGTAGGTTTTCTAAAATATTTTATGTTTCACGATTTATTTCTCTTTTTGTGAAAAATATACATAAATAATAATTGTGCGTTTAGTCAAAACTCAATTGGTGCGGTACCTAAAATAAGCCGAATGAATCCAATTCCAGAATAAGTGCTAGTATCAAAACCTTTTGCTCCGAATAAGCTTTGCGGTTGAGCATTTAAAAAAGTGCCCGTTATCTAGAAACTACGACTACGACCCGTAGTCAAAGTTTATTATTTTCGTACATCAACTTAATAACGACCTTCTGTCGTCTCTTGTTGATATTTATTTACTTACACATACAAAAATACGGATTTTACTTAAAACAGGAATACTTTCACAACGTAGGTAACTTAAAAAATCTAAAGAATTACGAAAAAGTTTGACAGATTCATAGAATATTTGAAACGTCAGAATTTACTATAATAATATGAATTGATCTAATCGAAATGTTAATGTGTTATTCTTTCTTTGGTGGCTTGACGTGATCGCTATCAGCGATAAGGCCGCCGATTCAGCCACACTAGATATAATTAATTAGTAGTTACTCTTTCTTAAATTATTTTATAAGATGCAATAAAGATATAACCTAGTTATCAAATAAATTATAAAAATCCATGGAATAACTACCTTTGAAGCTCCACTCCGACCGAGACACCAACAAAGCATCATCTTTTTCAAAACTTTTAACCTGAAAAAATATTTTTTTGTAAAATAACTAAGAAAACTACGAGCACTCTGAAACCCCAGAATAGTACTAGGTCATTCAGCAAACATGCCTACTCAGTACTAAGTAGTACTTAGTTCTTTCGCGGCCAGAACCATTGCTAAACCCTAGGCTGTGGTGGCCTCTTTGTGTTGGTTGAATAAATTTTACGACTATCGTTTCTGGCACACGTATGTATGTTGTAAATAATCGGAAATAGCTAAGTTTGAGTACACTACCGACATCTATCGTTCAAAACTTAGACACATTAGGGTTTAAGCTTTAGACCCATACAATTTAGTTGTAACCTATATTGCACCTAATCAAAATTGTTATAATAAAATCTGACTATCACCCCAAAGAGCAGAGAGCCTTCAAGACAAGAGTGAATAGGTATCGCCTAGATTTTCGTGTTACATCACTGGCCACATCTAAATCATCATCATCATATCCACAACACAAGCTCTGCTTAACTTGGGGCTAGATGATGCTATGTGGATTGTCCAGCATTATTTATCTTCACTTTCTATCAGTGGAGACTGAATGTGGTCAAACGACGGTCTGTTGACTAGATAAATAGTAAGAAATAGCAGAGATTTTTAATAAACAAGATTACTGCATAATATGTTTTTGTAGAAAAACGACCGTCTTCTCCACCACGAATGGAGACATTGCTTGCAGGTTGGACTTTGCACGACCGCCTTTTCTTACATTTCGAGTCTTCCTCAATACTCCATTGAAGCACAGAATTCTGTCATCTGTGAATTTAAGATTATGTTAACTCCGCTAAAGCTCATTCTGCAACGAAAGCACACTCTAACTATTGCTAACTGCTGATATTGCTAATTATATTTCTCAGTTTAAATGTATTTTAAATGAGCGAAAGTTCTCGAAGAAAGAAGCCATAATGATAATAAATAATGTTGGACAATTCAGAGAGCATCATCTAGCAATCTTCAAGTGGATATTAAAAAGTAAAATTAACTGTTTGTCTTTAGAGATTCTTAGTTTAATTATCTTGAGCAGAAATAAATGAAAGTATTCTTGAGAACATAACTTATTAACACTTTGATTGCTGAAATCACACGGTATGTGTTTTCTACAAGTGACTAATATGCGTAAATCCACACTAGCGCAGCGGCTGAGAAAATACAGATCTGACTCAGCACAGCCGTAATATTTTTCTAACGAAACGCATGTGCGGCGCAACACAACCGCTATGTAGAGCGGCAGCACGAATATTTTAGGTTAAAAAAAAGATAGCAGTCGTCGAAAAAAAATCGCAGTCAAAGTGTAAAAAGTTCTTAGTTGGTCCATCTCTTGAGTGACAAAATAAAAATATCAGACCAGACAATAGCGTCTCGAGCGGTCTTATAGTACTTGGGGCAGAATTAAACCTTTTTTTTTTGTGTTATCAAAAAAAATTTAAGTGCTTATCAAAAAAATCCCCAATTTTTTAAAGTACTTCTTTAATAACTGCAAGCGATTAAAATTACCGGTAACGACAAACATTCTAAAAGCATTTTCAGATATGAGTACGAAAGTATGCAAGGCCTCTTAGAGAGTCTGAAAATGTATGTATAATGTAAGCAAATATTTATGTCGACTTCAGATTTTTCCATGAAAATTAGCTCTGCCTAGGAACGTGTCCGGATATACAGTCAATTATCTATAATTATTACTGATAATTCCATCCTCATAGAATTAGAAGTACTGAATGATTATAAACTAAAACATTAGCGGATAACATCATTAGTAAAGAATAAAATTATGAAGAAATCGCACACGATCTCAGATGCCAATGGCCAAGGTTCCTAATCTAGGGCATCTTTTATGACGCATCTTTGGACGAACTAGAAGACCTAGATTATTGAAACTAAGTTTAATGGTAGATAAAAATACTCATTCATATATATTTCGGTGACTTGCATTGTTTCTTTTATTATCATTATTGTCTTTCACTGTGGTGGTAAAATTCTAAAATGCTTTGCTATGCAGATATTTCTAACTAATTCAATCATTGAACATTGTTTGTATAACATCTAGTGTTTTTCATGTTTTTTTTTTGTGCAAAATATTAAAGGTCATTATCACATCTGACATAAGTATTTAGCATCATCATCATCATCAGGTTTAATTTGGTAATTGCCCTGATATCTAGGTATAATTACTTTTCTGACAGTCTCAGCACTATTTTCGCTATAGGGCAATAATATGTTTTTTACAATTTAACTTACAAAATATTAACTGCAATTGTGTCGCGTCTGGACTGTCCAAATAGATGAAAATATCAATCGGGTCTAGCTCTATTTAAATTATTAGGTTATTTTTTTTATTATTGTGCAATTTTGTATTTTATTTCAATGGTATGTTATCTAGTTATTGAATTCTATAGGATATGATAAAGATTGAGACATTTAATTCCTACGTGTTATATTATAATGGATCTTAGAATAAATAATTAACAACTTCCACTTCCTCTAAAACTAAATTCTATTTATTAGTTAATTGGTTTCAGTCTATTAATAGAAACCTAACGTGAAGATCAAGATGGAATTCCCACACAATAGAAATCGATACAGCAAGGTTTTTCAGCTCTAATGTTAATATTTTTAGACGACTTCTGTGGCGCATTGGACGAACGAAGGTAGATAGATAGAAAACACTTAATTATACCAAACAATACAGAAATAAAAACTAACATTAATGTATAAAGGGCAGCCTTATCGCTAAGAGCGATCTCTTCCAGGCAACCTTAGGATGGACTGGACATGAAGGAACAATATAGACGGTGGTGGCACTTTATAATTGGAAAAGAAAAATAAGAAAACAAATACTTACACTACATACCTACATACAAATACTTACACTACATACCTACATACAAATATTATAATAAACTTACATAGACATAAGATAATATGCTAGGCTATCAATATTTCATGTGGATAAATAATGCTGATGCAGCAGTTTTTTGAAGATAGGGAGTGATTTTGCACGTCTGATGTCCAGAGGGAGAGCATTCCATAGACGTGGATAGGTTTCCATAGAGAAGGTCTATCTGAAGTGCAGGTTGCGGGTTCTAATGACAAAGTTATCTGCAAAAATGTATTCTGTGTCTAGGTTATTAAGACCTTCAGCCAGAAATCAGACATGTAGTAGGGACTTATGAGACTTGGCAATTTTGCGCTAAACGATGCTGTATTAATTTAGTTTCCTGCATTTTTTTATTGGAACATCCCAACTTTTGAAACAATGATGATAGTTTAACCACATCATCATCATCATCATCATCAGCCTATAGCAGTCCACTGCTGGACATAGGCCTCCCCCAATGAGCGCCAAAGCGCCCTGTCTTCAGCTTGCCGCATCCAGCATCTACCTGCAGTCTTTCGCAGGTCGTCATCCCACCTGGTCGGAGGGCGTCCTACATTACAACGATAAAGTAAAGATTTTCATAATAAAAAACAATTTAGACCTAACTAAAAAACCGAAGACTGAGAATCTCTAATAATAATAATACTCTATGCTCAGTCTTCGCAAAAAGCTAATTTATTTTAACTTGACTGACTGACATAGAGTGTCAGTCAGTCTAGTGAATCCAAGTCTACTTGAGTGGCGTACGAGAATTTGGGTTTGCCTCAAGAAAATAAATCTTGTACACACGAGAAACAAGAATTGTTTTCTTAATTAGGTTTAACAGAACACTGACGTCACAGTAAAATCAATTATAATAAATAAATAATATATAAAATTTAATTGCATAATATATTTATATTCTCTTGCAAATAATTATATAATTTTTACGGAGTCTGTTCGCATACCACTTTTCAGTGCATGAAAATTTTAGGCATACCATCTTTCAACTTGTCGCCAGACCGCATACTTTTGACTTTGGTGAGATTTGCTTTTGACAGTTTTCAATAAACATAAGGTCTAGCTCAAATACGATTATGAAAGTTTAAAATGTTTTATTTTTGGCAGTCTTGTTCCAATCACTATTGACTAAAGTCCTATTTCCGCTCAAAAAAGTCCTTTGACACCATTATCACAGAAAATCGATCTATTACATCAAATACTTGGTTCTACAATCCTAGATATGTTTTCTAAACAAAAAGTTTACAAAAACAAAAAAAATTGGTGGTAAAATAGTTAACGACACTACACACTACTCACCAATATTCGGAGAAAATTGCAATAGTTCGAAACAGTTTTTAGGTTTGACAGGTTTAATTAATTATTTCATTAGCCTCTCCTCTCGTCCGTTTTCAAACCCGAATCCGCACATTTTAGCTGCATACAGTTATACCAATAGAAGTTTTTATTTATAGTGGTTACCTTGCTGTTACCTTATTGGCATCTGCTATGGTTAGATATCAGTTGCTGTTAAGCTTTGATTCATAAATATCTTTGTTTACCAAAAATATCTTAGATTTTAGAAGCGAGTATCAGTAAAAGGATCCATTAGAATGATTAACGGACTCAGTTCAATACATTAGCCGGTTCGGGTTCGTAGGAAGGGTATTGTATCGCACTTTGATGTTGGTTGACTTCACATATTGCCATTTCTGAAGTATTTTATTGAATTCTGTGCCTAGTTACATTATTGGACAATCTGTACTGTACCCTGCACCTTGCATTTTGTTCTACAATTCGAGATTTTTACGACTAATGTGGCGCAGGGCGTTGCGGTTTCGATTCCCGCCTTAGGACAATGTTTGTATGGTCATTTGTTACAGGTCTTCCGAGTAATTGCTATGTATAATAAAAAAATATGTATTGTATGTAATGTATTATTTCTAAGTAGGTATATCTGATATCTAGTACCCATAACACAAGCTCTGCAGTTAGCTCGGGGCTGGATGATGCTTTATGGATTGATCAGCATTTATGGTGCAAGCCCGAAAGGGCCCGACCTCCCGGCACATAGAGCTTAAGGTCTAAAAATCCCAACATATTTCTTACTGATCTACATTATCGAGAAAAGCGAAATAAACAAGCCCAGTAGCAATTTATTCCCAAGTAAAAATAATCTGAAAATGACTCATTAACGAGCTCGTAATTTATTCAGTACT
This sequence comes from Eupithecia dodoneata, assembly GCA_947044415.1. NCBI lineage: Eukaryota > Metazoa > Arthropoda > Insecta > Lepidoptera > Geometridae > Eupithecia > Eupithecia dodoneata. The sequence continues at coordinate 11,045,311 of OX345664.1, read as the reverse complement.
TTCACAGTAAGTAAAAGTAAAGTAGGACGGTAAAGAATTCACCAAAAACCGTCAGTCGTCCAAACCTTCGACGTTACAGTATCAGCCATTCACATCGTTTACAATAAACTTTTACTTCCTCAAGTACTGTGTAATGAAACGAAACTTGTTTTGCGCTTGACCTCGACTTTGAGTCAATAAGATTGCGTGGAGATCGCCGGCCGGCACTTTCTCTGCGACGGACGTAGTAGAGGTAAACGAATCGCAAGATTTGTATTGTTGCGGATTCTTATTTGTTGTGTTCGGAAGACCTTTGGTTTAATTTTTTGTAGATTTAAGTAAATATCGTAGCGGATTCTCTTTTGTTGTGTTTGGAGGACAGGCCATCACTTTTTATTTGATTCTCTATTAGATTCGTAGATCTCCTATAGAATCTATTTGAAGGGATATATCCCTTCGGTTTGACCACAATCTGACCTGATGGAAAGTGAAGATGTGACCGACAATGTATCACGAAGGTCTAGACTAGAAGATACTTCTAGACCTTCGTGATAAATTCACTGTTGTCTTGAAGGTAAATTAACATAGATTTTTACTAATTTACCAAAGTGTCGGTAGAGTAGAGATTTACGCATGTAAACTTGCACGCAGTTCCGATCTTCTTGGCATATTAATAACGACGAAAAGAACGGCTACTTAATAAAATATTATTATCGTCGCAAAGCTAATGCCAACACACTATTTTATTACCTTTCCTTTCTTTTCTAGATAAACTTCTGAATATAAAGAATAGAATAGAATAGAAGAATAGAAAAAACATTTATTTAGACACAGGTACAAAATACAGGCATAGAATAAACAAACAAAGAAGTTTATCATGGGGATAAACGACACAAATAGGTGATATTAAGACTAAAATAAGACTACCTCCATGACCCTGCGCCAATAAAAACAAATAATTGGTATCCATTGTCTACCAATACAATTGAATCAGTAAGACAACTATCGTTTTATTTCAAATAATTATCAAAAGCATATCTTAATGCTTAAACCTTTACATCGACAGGTAATAGGATAATTTGGCTCTATAGCTTACAGAGCAAAAACGTTTCACCAAACGCTTCTATAGAACCCGTAGGTATCGCTAAAAACCTTTATACGACGTTTACTCAACCTTTTAGTGATATAAACCTAAGTTATAGGTCAATGTTACTTGGGAAGTATCAATAAACTTAACTAAAAGTAATTGTTGTAAATTGCTAAGCTATTGGTATTTATCAACCAATACACCTCGGCAATTTACAACAATGACATCAATCAAGACTTAAAGAACCCTTTAAAGAGACTTTCATATCCGTAATGCACAATATGAGTGTACTACCTGGGTATCATCTCCAAAGTAAAATTTCTCCCAAGGAGACTTGCGACACCGTTTGTGGTGTACTTTCTCTGCACAGAGACATGTTGCAAATGCCCGCAAGCACTGAATACCCTACATCATACTCATTGTGAAGAATGGACATCGCCAACTATTTTTTTGACCATTTTGATTCACCGTGAAGGTTAGATAACGGTTTATGGCAGTTATCAGACTATGAAGTAGTAAAACTTTTTAAACTTTTGTGGCTTTTAACGTATTCAAGATTATTTATCAAGTTTTTATTGCGTACCTTTTGTTTTTTTACCATACGTTTCTATCGCGTTAGTCGCCATACAGAAAATATTTTTAACACTTTGAGTGCTGAAATCACATGGTATGTGTTTTCTACAAGTGACTAATATGCGTAAATCCACACTAGCGCAGCGGCTGAGAAAATACAGATCTTTGTGACTCAGCACAGCCGTAATATTTTTCGAACGAAACGCATGTGCGGCGCAACACAACCGCTGTGTAGAGCGGCAGCACGAATTTTTTAGGTTAAAAAAAAGATCGCAGTCGTCGAAAAAAAATCGCAGTCAAAGTGTTAAACTATTATGAATATTAACACAATTGTCATTTCTCAAAAAATGCATCATGGTTAATAATATCCCGTTATAAATGACTGTCACTATAGGTACATACGTACGGCCCGAATGCATTTAAAAAAAAAATAGCATTGTTGTTAGTGTTATGAAAAGGAGAAAAGGGAGGCCTTTGCCCAGCAGTGGGACAATTATGGCTTAAAATAAAATAAAAAAATAATAATTTGTGTTATGTAATTGGATTTTGTTGTTAACTGTAACCTTCAAATAAATAAATTAAATATCAAAAATATAATTTAGTAACAACACACGAATGTTCATAGGTACCTATAGACTATAGACCAATGGTTGCTAATGTTGAGTGAGCTATATCAACACCAAGTATGAATTGTGAAAGTGAAGCCTTATCACTTTTCTTCTGCATTTTGCTGATGTTGAAGCTTTCCCATATTAAGTAGCTATAGAATATGCTATAAAATATATTTATCATCGATTCAAGTTCACATTAAAGAGATATTATCACATGCTTAAGAAAAATGGAGTATATTTTAATATTTCATCGTTGTTGCACGAGATAAAATATTGTATCAATTTTTCGTTATTATCGTTTTATTACTTTTATACAGGGTACCTAGTTTCTTTTGTCGTTTCTCCACCACATTTTCCTTGACAACGTTTCTCCCTATGTAGTTATTATAAGTGACTTTATTCGGTTCTAGAGACATACGACAAAAACCAAATACATCAACATTGACCAAATACATATTGTAGGTATGAAAAATCTTTTAAAACATTAGAGTGTTCGAAGCAATTTGCCCTATTCCGCTCTGATCTGGATTAGCCCATTGATGGATTAAATTTACTTTATTCCACTTTAATCCAACAATGGATTAGTTTAGGCATGAGTTTTGTTTTTGAAAGCTAATTTCATTCGTCCGTTGGTCTATATTCATCCTTCAGTACGTTTGAGAATCTATAGCTAAATAATGAATCATAAACATATAGCTAAGCTATGCCAGCTTCATAATGTTTTGTGGATTTCTTTTAATTAACTTATAATAAAACCTTTAGACATATGTAATAACGACAAAAATAATGCCGGTTATTGCATCTACTCGGCATTAGCTATATTTTGAAATAAATTGTTATGAATAATTGCAAATAACTGTATAGTGTATAGTTCGTGCAATCTAGTGCTGCCTTTCGTAGTAAGATGGCGCACAAGTGTCAACAAGTCAAGCAAAACGAGTGATTTTCTCTGTCCACGCACAGGGTTGTTGTGTTTGACAAATTGATGGATGACAGATCATATGACATTGACACTAACAGTCGGTAGAATAGCAGGTTGATAAGGTACTTAACTACCCACTTATTGAATGATTTATGTGCTTCAGCGGAATAATATTTTGGGTAGTTTTTTCTCTTGTTATTCTCTCTTGGTTTTGAAGGCAGCAATATTCCAAATGTATCATTCAGTTTTTAATAGACCCAGATTAAATTAAAGTGGTCGATTTGCAATTTTCTACAAGGCAAATGTTGGCAGCTAGTTTGCGTGCGTGTTGAATTTCGGTCTTCACCTTGTGGCTTGCACGGCACAGGTTACAAATTTCCAACCGTGTATGCAAGGAAGGAAGTAACAAATTAGGTAAGTAGGTAGATATACCTTAGTACCAAATTAGGTGGCAATATAGGTCGTTCGTTCACCTCAACCATGAACTAATTTAACTTATTGACTTTTTTAGTACGTTAACGTACTCAATGAATTCACGTATTTTATTGTAATAAAATAATATATACATTTTATTATTATAGGGGTGATTAATGAAATGTCTGTAATTAATCAAAAAGTCTCTAAGAAAAATAAAATATATGATTTTCTTAGAGACTTTATGCTCATAAGAATTACAATAATTCGCTTAAGGTAATATTACGAGAACTAAATTACATTTACGTTATTGAAAAAAATAGTGTGTAACATGAATTTAAGTATCGAAAACTATTTCACAATAAGATACATATGTAGGTCTATAATTTTATCATCGTCATCAACCTATACTATAACTCTGCAGTAGGTACATAGGCCATTCATAATGAGCGCCAAAGCACCCTATCTTCAGCTTACCGCATCCAGCATCTGTCTTCATAGCTCGTCACCCCACCTGGCCCGAGGGCGTCCTATATGGTTAAGAATAAGCCAAAATGATCAACCAATTCTCAAGAAGAGCTTTCGAATGAACAGTTTTATCAAGTAAAGTAAAGTAAAAAGATTTTTATTATGTCAGAAGAGAGACTCTTATAAATTAAAATTAGATTAACAGAAGACAGAAACTGACAAAATCGGTCTCCACTCAGCATGTGCTATGGTAGAGCAGATAGTACCATAGCGCTGGTCTTCCGCGGAGACCGTGGTGCGCAAGGTGGCCTAATACAACAAGGAACAAAAAACAAAACTAAAATTTAAATTAATTAACAAAAATTAAAACTATGTATTATTCATATTATTGTTTAACATTTGTAATACATATATAAATTCTAGAATTACTTTTGTAAATTTCAAATAAAATAAAATAAACCTATTGAAACTATAATGAAATTATTAATATGTATTTGTATTATCTAAAAAAAAGTAAGATTAACAAATTGTTTTTGTTTCAGCGCTTCAGTAAATATGTCGGAATCATACTTCGTGGTGAACAAGCTTCTCTCAAAGTCATTAAATGAGGATATGCTGCGGATGACAAACGCGGAGCCTCGGAAGAACAGAGATTACGAGTAAGGGACTTCAAACAATTCGTATTATCCATTATCCTTACTAACTTAATTCATATACGGAATGTGTTTTTCGAAAAGATTAATAGGAAAAAACAAAAAAAAAATAATAACCAGTGTCACTATCGTCCTAGGTCGATAGTGACAACAAGCTGAGATTGAACCTTATTAGCCGTGCACATAGGGAAAGACCAGTGTTTCTTACACTTGGGACTCTACTACCACGCTACATTATGTAGAGTTTAAATCCCTACTACTTATGTTGTTCTGTATTTGTTTTCCTTTTTTTGTAACTGTTTATTATTGTGTGTGGCTATAAATAAATTCTTTCTTTCTTTCTTTAGGATAATTACATTTTAATTACGTATTTGACAGATGTTTTCTCAGTCAAAGTTAACTGACGAAGCTGCTCATTGTCCAAAACTCTTTCGAAAAACACCATATTTTATCCATTCTACTATCATTCCATCCATCCATATATATCCATACTTCCGAAAATTTATCCTAGATACTAGACTTTAAATGAAAGTAACCAGTCAGTTACAGAGAAACTTCTGTTATCTTTCACAACTAAGCTGAAACAGATATTCAAATCAGTCAAAGGCACGCTTAAAGATTTTGGTGGATATTTCTTTAGTAGTTTGGATGTTTGTTACCTTTACACGGCTCCGACTGAAATTTATCATACAGGTAGGACTAACCTGGAATAAAACTTAGACTACTTTGTATTCCATAAATCAGTTGTCATGGGATAGAAATAACCTAAAAAAACGCGCGCGAAGCCGCGGACGGAAACTTCGTTGGCAGAACGTGACGAGGAATCGGAACCAATTGAAGGAGTTTGGCTTTGTCTATGTTTTTATTTTCACTTTTCAACTTCGCTTGCCTATGGCTGCTCTTTTAATCATTATCTCTCGTAAATACGGTTTTATAAATTTATTTTTCTCAAAGGAAGTAAGTAAATAAGTAGAAGTAAGTTTACGAGATCAAGATTCACGATTTAGCTTGTCATGTTAGCTATAACATGGCAAATATAAATCAAAGAAATTGTAAGCCATAAACTCACAGAAGGCCCCAACGGAGTGCCCGCCCATAGTTCCTATAAATTGAACACAGCTTTGAATTTAAAAATAAAAAAATTAAAACACCATACAAGGAGGCTTTTGCCAACCACCACCCTTGGTAGAAGGATTCGTTTTCTTAGTGTCGGTGCTCAAAATACACAGGAGCTACCCTTCCTCTGTTGGGTTGATTTAGACGGCTTTAACGACAACCACGAGCAGAGTTGCCGGGGTCAATTCTTACGCCGCAACCACCACTCTATACTTACGTATAGAGTAAGACATATTAATACTATTATGTTTCACTCTGCTTCCTTGCCTTAATCGATCAAGTGAGCTATTAAATCAGTTATTGATCTGCTATAATAACTGATTTAATAGCTCTATTGGGTAAAACAGCTATTACCAACGGATCAACGTTAAGTACCGGATTAGTACCGGCGGGTGTCGTAAAGGTAATGCCATGGTCATGGTCCCGGTCTACACAGGCAGCAATGTTTCAATCAATTACCAATTATTGCAATTGGTATAGGAAAAAAATGCTGGATTAGGTATTCACACAGCATTATTTATCTATTTACCTATATGTCGCCCCAAACTAAGCAGAGCTTTTGTTATGGGTATTAGATACCTGATATAATTAGTACGATACAGTACTAAATCGCAAAAGCCCGAATTTCAGGTTAGGATAGCTTTTATTCATCATTCATTCGTAACGAATAGTGAATACATCCGACAGAGAACCAAAGTTATCGACATAGTTCTAAGAATTAGCAAGCTGAAGTGGCAGTGGGCCGGCTATATCTCGCGAAGAACCGACAGCCGCTGGGGCAAACGTGTTCTTGAGTAGAGACCACGACTCGGTAAACGTAGTGTAGGATGCCCACCAACCAGGTGGGATGACAACCTGCGAAAGACTGCAGGCTGGATGCGGCAAGCTGAAGACAGGGCGCTATGGCGCTCATTGGGGAAGGCCTATGTCCAGTTGTGGACTAATATAGGCTGATGATGACGATGATCATTCATTCGGTTCTTGTCCGTTTTCGAACGTGTAAGTGAACCTTTTTTCAAGCGTAGTTGAAGTTTTTATTAGCTTGTTTGTCTGTTATTTGAATGATTAGGAAGACTCACAGAAAGTAAACTACGAAACAACGAATATTTATCTTAATACATGAATATTACATTGTATTATTGTATTTTCGTAGATATAAATGTATTTTTCTACAACAAATACCTTGGCACTTAGATTCATATAAGATAAATAAAATAAATAAATAAATAATGCTGGACAATTCACACAGCATTATCTAGCCCCATGGTAAGCAGAGCTTGTGTTATGGGTACTAGATAACTGATATACATAATAATAATAAATTACATAGATATTTTTTTTTATTATACATAGAAAACGACCAGAACACCCGAAACAAATATCTGTAGATCGTACATACATTTGTTCCGAGGCGGGAATCGAACCCGCAACCTCCTGCGTCGCAGGCGGACCTTCGCCCACCGCGCCACATCGGTTGTCAAAAGATAACATAGTAGGTATCTATAAATCCGTAGAAAGTGAATAACTGAAGCCACTGCAAGTAATGTAGGTACGTTGAACTTTAATGGTGGCTAACTACATCAGATAAAATAAAGAATGTTCATTATTCGCAGTAACGGGTGTTTATAATAATGGTCACTCTTGTTTTGTGTCGGTACATACACAGTTTTGTAGATTAGGTACATACACAGTTGGTTATCTCTAAGGCCGGCCATACACGGGCAGCTCGAGCAGTTACCTAGTGATCAACATACACGGACTACTCTTGCAGTCAAGAGTCAACAGCTTGAGGCTGCCATTAATAACTGCTCGAGCAGTTAAACTAACTGCTCGAGCAGTTCAGTTAAACTAACTGCTCGAGCAGTTGGCAATTTCAAATGCAACGAAGCGTGCGAGCGGGAATCGTGCGCGACATGGATGGAATGAAGAGCGCGGGCGGAGGTAACTGCGCGAGAGCAGTCGACAGCTCGAGCAGTCAGTGTATGCCTGGCTACTGCTTGACCGCATGATGAAATTTCACCGTGCTGCTAACCGCCCGAAGCAGTTGCAACTGCTTGAGCGGTTCGTGTATGTACATACATAGAAGTTTGTAGTTCACTATGCAGTCGCAGCTTGAAGCAGTCGATGCTGACTGCCTCAAGTTGCCCGTGTATGGCCGGCCTAAAACTAACACTTTCACATGCCTGTGTTCACCTCCATGTAAAACAGGCATAGCCTAGTTAGCGGGTTCGTAGACAAGACAACCATGACAGACATGGAAATATCTGTAATGTAAATAAATAATAAGAATTTAAATGACCTTCCATAACGTAATCCTACTAATATTATAAACGTTATAAAGTTTGTAAGTGTGGATGGATGGATGGATGAATGGATGTTTGTCACTCTATCACGTAAAAACTACTCAATGTATTTTAATGAAACTTTACAATAATATATAGCTTATACATCAGAATAACACATAGGCTACAATTTATAAAGATATATTGTATATTATCCAAAATAATCTATCACCACCGCGGTGAAATCGCGGGGCGCAGCTAGTAATAAATAATGCTGGACAATCCACACAGTATCATCTAGCCCCAAGCTAAGCCAGCAGAGGAGCTTGTGTAATGATACTTAATACAATGCATTACAAAGATAGATATTTTTTATTATAAATAGATGACTAGAACACCCGGAACGAAGATCTGCAGATCCTACACACAATTGTTCCGAGGCGGGAATCAAACCCGCAACCTCCTGCATCGCAGGCAGACCCTGGTCGTCAAATTATTGTTGTATTCGTCTCTTCGCAAAACAGGCCCAGCCTCAAATAAAGTTATTATAACTGTAACAATTGCAGTAACTTTAGGTCGTCATGTGTTTTGTGAATCATGATGGCCAATTTATTATTATGTACAAGTTTCTGCCTCCGGCTTCAGAAACATTGTTTCTATGGAAATGTTTTAACAATTTGAGTGCAGAAAACACACGGTATGTGTTTTCTACAAGTGACTAATATGCGTAAATCCACACTAGCGCAGCGGCTGAGAAAATACAGATCTGTGTGACTCAGCACAGCCGTAATATTTTTCGAACGAAACGCATGTGCGGCGCAACACAACCGCTGTGTAGAGCGGCAGCACGAATTTTTCAGGTTAAAAAAAGATCGCAGTCTTCGAAAAAAAATCGCAGTCAAAGTGTTAATGTTATTTCTATCCCATGGGAACTGATTTATAGTATACCTATTTATTTTAGGCAAATCATTATATTTTATCCCTTACATTCATCCATCTTTTCTGTTACTTGCATTGGTTGGGTCAGGCCATTGTATGAATGTAGGACCTGCCTTAAATGTATGGATAAGTTCGTTGATGACACAAAGATGCAAAGCGACGAACAATATCGCAACTGCCGATATCAAAATCGGCCATAACATGATTTGAACAATCATTCAAATCATGTTGTGACCGTTTACCCTCTATTCTAATTCCAAAATGTTTTACCAAAGTGTGCCAGCGCGCTTGCACTGTCGCTAGCCTTTCTGCATACAATGGAAATGCACGAAGGAAATCACAAGTGACCGTGTTTATTTGCAGATGGCAGATGGTATGGAGAAACGTGTTAGCTTTTGTATATTTGCACGCTGCGGCAGTCTACGGGTTCTATCTGATGTTCACTGGCAGGTGTAGGATATGGACTATTGTTTTTGGTGAGTTTTAGTTAAGTTATAGGTACTACTAGGTCATAGATGGCGAAAAAGTTACACAATTTACCAATCTTCTTTATATATAAAAATTAATTGCTGTACGTTTGTCTCGCTATAACTCGAGAACGGCTGGGCCGATTTAGGTGATTTTGGTTTTGAAATGTTTGTTGTTTGTCGTTGTCCAGGGAAGGTTTAAACGGGTGAGAAAATGTGGTAAAATTGCGCAAAAATTTCCACGCGGGCGAAGCCGCGGGGCGCAGTTAGTTTTTTATTATTTTTGGTAATACAGCAAAAGAAAAGGCATGATACTTTCACGCCACTGTACCTACGTTTCTTTTTCATCACGGGTCTGATGTAAGGATCTGGCTAGCATATGTTCGCTCGACCTGAGATGAGCCGGGTAGAAAGGGCTCACAGGGGCTCACCATCTGAGCTACGTTTGAAATCATGTTTGTTCTGTTTTTCGTTGATTGAGTTATAAATAAAATATGCCATTGTTCTTGCCAAATTTACGCTGTGTCAATACGTTTCATCGTTGATGAGCTTTGAGAATTCAACTTGAATTCTCAAAGTTGATTAGAGATGATCAGGGTACAAATAAACGGCTGTTGGCAAGTAAATACTTATTACTTTTAGCAAATTCTCCATAAGCCAGCTGGAATTAGTAAGTACTTGGGTAAGATAGAAGACAGGGCGTTATGGCGCTCATTGGGGGAGCCCTATGTCCAGCCGTGGACTAATACTGCTGGACATAGGCCTCCCCAATGATGATGATGATGGGTAAGATAACTTATAAACAATTTCAATTAATTATTTCAATGCTCAAATGTTAACTCGGTTTCTAATTATACTTAAGTTGATAGTTATCAATAGTTTATTCATTATAATTAACAAACAATAAGTTTTATTATGCGTTATCAACAGAAACAAAGGAACCTGGGTAACTACAGGTAATATAAATAAGCTCAACGATTAAATCGGAAGCCAAGAACATAAAACAATTTATAATTAGTAACTAAAAATATATTGCGGAACAGTTTAACACTTTGACTGCTGAAATCACACGGTATGTGTTTTCTACAAGTGACTAATATGCGTAAATCCACACTAGCGCAGCGGCTGAGAAAAAACAGATCTTTGTGACTCAGCACAGCCGTAATATTTTTCGAACGAAACGCATGTGCGGCGCAACACAACCGCTGTGTAGAGCGGCAGCACGAATTTTTTAGGTTAAAAAAAAGATCGCAGTCAAAGTGTTAAAAAAGATCGCAGTCAAAGTGTTAAAAAAGATCGCGTTGGAAAATTGTTGTAAATAAGTACTATAGTAGAGAGATTCGTTCGGATAAATGCAACAATGTAAAGTAGGTCATTTGAAGGGAATAAAAAGGGTTTTTTTTATTTTATTTATTTAATCATAAATCCGGATAATTGAATGAATGAAGGAATGAGAAGCAAAGGTATTTTAAGGGTCCCACCCCCGGTAGCATTAGCGCAGACTAATATTATTACTACGGGACATACACCGGGGGGCGGGCAGCAGCGTCCCTTGCAGCACAATCTCTATACTGCGATCCCCAACCCGCATGCCCAGCGTGGAGATTATGGGAATTAACCCCTTATGTTGAGAACAGCCAAGAGATGGTCCCCAGTTCCCGGCTGCCTCGCTATTCCTGCCATGGTAGCATCCACTGATGATGATGAATATTACTCGCTCTTTTATATAACACTAGTTTTATATCCTGGATGAATTCTCTCGCTGAGAAGCTAGAGATTTTGACAGTAATGATTTCCAATTGAATCCGGTTTCATCAGTGTTATAAAGAAAATCCAAGTCGTAGTCATTTTCGTCCAATTCCTTCTTACTTTACTGTACTATCAACTAGGGAACACGAAACTCTTATCTAGAGTCCGCGCCACCGCTGACGACTGTGACTGAAGTCCGATAGACGCGGCGCTGCTATCTTCGCAAAACGAAATGTTGCTGTTGTTGTTGTATGTGACGTATGTTGTATGAGACCGATGTGGCAAGGTCCGCCTGCGACGCAGAAGGTTGCGGGTTCGATTCCCGCCTCGGAACAATTGTGTGTACGATCTGCAGATATTTGTTCCGGGTGTTCTGGTCGATTTCTATGTATAATCAAAAAATATCTATCTATGTAATGTATTGTATTATGTATATTAGTTATCTAGTACCCATAACACAAGCTCTGCTTACCATGGGGCTAGATAATGCTGTGTGAATTGCCCAGCATTATTTATTTATTTATTTATGTAATGTTGTTTAATTCCCGCTTTTGCCGTAAGACTTCAGTGGTGGCGAGCACTCTATGGTAGAACTTTGTATTATTCCAAGGAGGATGTCGATGTTGTCTTTTCAATCCAACATGCTTTTAACCTAATATGTCCCCCTAATATGTTTTTATGAGTTAGCATACATCTTATGCCAAAGTAAATTTGCACACCCAAATTCATTCTTCCTTTCTGTGAACCGACTGATAAGGAATGTTCGTTCAAATAGGTTCTGCCACAGGAAGTAAAATATTAAAAGAGTGTTGGATTATTTCTTGAATTTTTTCCTCGTTTAATGTTTTTCTTAATAATTATGATTTATGGGTTTTCTTCGGGAAACTATGTATTTTATAAAATCTCATATAATGCTCGTGCTTGTCTTATTTAGGTTTATTTTGTGCTAGCTCTTCCACCAAAAACTAAAAGAAAATCTAAAATAAGTTTATTTCCTTTACTTAATCTAATACATTTCAGTAGTATGGACCCTCTTTTAAGTAATATAATACATGTGCTAGAGGTTCTCGCTTAAAGAAAATTAAGTATAATTACAACATACTCTTAATTACACATTTATAGTAACATTTATATTGTGGGAATTATTATCAAAATCACAAATTTTCATATTATTTATCTCTCTATCTAATCAGCTGGTAACACCCACTGCTGAGTATAGGCCTCTCCCTTATCTCGCCACCCCTGGCGGTCTTGTGCCAGTCGGATCCACTGCTTACCTATAGCCCCCACAATGTCGTCTGACCATCGGGCAGGTGGTCTGCCTCGACGCCGCCGCATATCCCTAGGCCACCATTCGGTGACTGCTTTATATTAAGCTAGAGTTAATTTATATTTTGTTATAATTCCAGGCGTCGTTTTCGCCGTGTTGTCGGCCATGGGAGTGACGGCTGGTGCTCACAGACTATGGGCTCACAGAGCTTACAAAGCAAGATGGCCGCTACGACTATTCCTGGCGGTCATGCAGACGATGGCCTTCCAGAATCATATTTATGAATGGGTTCGTGATCACAGGTAATTGAAAAAAATAGGACAGTCGCTTTAGTGGTGACAAATGCCCCAAATATCCTAACTTCTGAAAATCACAATCTAGTATTGATTGGTTCAAAATGTATAATAACATTTATAAACTAATAAACTCTTAATGTTTAAAGTATTTTTTTTCCATTCAGACACACATTACTTAGAACTTAGCTATTGAATTAAGGTATTCCTATAAATAAATAGATACCATAATATATCAACACATTATCACAAATTCAATTCACAAGTTGACAGAGAGGGACGCAAGCCCCTAGATGATTTTTTATAGCATAAGTGACGTCAGATGAAAAGGGGTCTCTGAAGAAGATGCGGCTTGACACTTTATAGAAATGCAATAAAGTCGATTTCGCAAAATGTGTTAGTTATAATATTTTCCATCTACAGCGACGATATTTATTTTCTTTTCAGAGTTCATCACAAATTCACAGAGACGGACGCCGACCCCCACAACGCAAAGCGGGGGTTCTTCTTCTCTCACATCGGCTGGCTGATGGTACGGAAGCACAAGGACGTCTTTGAAAAGGGCGCCACTGTTGACATGTCGGACTTGGAGAAGGATCCTATTGTTATGTTCCAGAAGAGGTAAGATGCCTTCCATGGTTGTCTGGCAGAGCTCGCTGTTGACTGATAAGACCGCCAATTATTACTTCATTATTAAGTTTTAATTTTACATAGTTTCTTATATACTAAGTGTGCAATAAAGTATTATATTTTGTGGTAATACTAAACGCTGATCGAAACCAAAGAGAGACTCTAGTATGACTATGGTTTAACACCGTATAAGGATTCGGTTACTCATTTTAATTTCATTTCATTTTAAAACTTTTATTCAGAAAATAATATAATATAATTAATTATTATTTATTTATTTACAAAATTTTGGAGAAACTTACAGCTAGGTTTACAAATGAGGTACATACATATATAGAACATGCCTGGAAAGACCCAGTGCATGTTTGCTGATGGCTAATTAAAAGTTTCCGCTGATAGATAATTAAAAATTTTATGTTATGAAGCTAAGTAGGTTGACGACTTTATGAAGATAATAAATATAAATAAGTATATATGTACATGGATTTACTTAAATACTATTGCTTAAACTACATCTACATATATTATCGGTTTGCCCTCTTTTGGCAAAGGCCTCCTCCAACCCCTTCCACTTTACTCTATCTCTCGCCAACCTTATCCACGTGTTCCCCTGCTACCTCTCTCAGCTCGTCCTCCCATCTTTCGAACTGTCTCCCTCTATTTCGCTTCTTGTATCTTGGAAACCAATCCATCAGCGTTTTGCTCCATTCATCTCTTCCTCTTGCTGTATGTCCAGTCCAACTCCATTTCAGTTTCCTTATTTTTACTGTAACATCTTCTATTTTAGTTGTTTTTCTGATGGATTGGTTTTTCACTTTATCTAGTTTTCTTTTTCCTACCATACTTCGCTCCATAGCCGATTGGCATATAAGGATTCGGTTACTAACTTTCTTAAATTTACTTAAATATGTATACTATTACTAGTTATATATTTAAGTTAGTTAAGTTTTACCATATTGTATTTGAAATTGTCATTGTAAGTACGGAGAAACTTGTAGAGCTTTGACGGCAAAGCTTTCTCGTATCCTAACATTTAGCAGCTGTAAACATAGCATTGCACGACAATCAGTGCGACAAATAGTCTTTGCATTATGTATGTATGTGGCACTAGGAACAATAGAAAGCTATGGATATTTCTTCGATTTCTATAATTCTTCCATAAGACTTCATAAAAAGAAGGAGGTTCTCAATTCGACTGTTTTTTTAATGTTTGTTACATGACATGACTTTCGACTGGGCAAACCTTTTATATACATTTTCATTATAAATTTAATTTTAAACCTATTTTCATTATTAAAGGCCATTTTAGGCATTTGAAGTCTGTTTATTGTTTTTTAAAACACGCCAAATTATTTAGTCCTGTAAAAATGGTACAGGATTGTTTTTGCGTAATTTGATTCTTTACGGTTTTATATATACGAATAAAAGAAAAAATTAACTTCTTAATTTCTTCTTTGCTGAACGTACTACGAGTTCATCGGCCTTATAATATCTTTTCCATCGACTACGACGACGAATAGATAATTTAAATCAATGAACACTTTTTTACTTTGCTGATAACTTTGTAACTTGCTAAAATAATAGCCCCAAGCTAAGATATATCGGATAGGTACCTAGGTAATGTATGCCATTAACCGTGAAGGTACCAATTATGGAAGAAAATTAGGAATTTACAATAGAAGGAACTGATAAGTATTTCCCACAGCCTTTATAGAAATAAAACCAATTGAACAATCATCAACCTTGCAGAGTTACCTACAATAAGTTACATAGATAGGCATTATGCCTATTAGGGAGGTATCTTATCTAGTATATGTGGTAGCCAAATATTTACTTATTAGATAGACATGAATATTAGACAGCCGTGGATGGATAGGATCGTTGGTTTTTTTTTGCTTATTACCGTAGTTATTACCCCATTCAGCTCCGGCAAAGCACTCCTCGCGTTTTACACATTTTCTGGTTTGTGCCAGCAACGCGCCATATGCGTTGCTGGCTATCTGTACTTAGAATTTTTTAAGTTTTTTTTTGAGTAAATTAATAATCAATAACATTTATTTAAAACCCATAAACACAAAAAAGGAGTGGGTCATAATGAAAAGAAATAAAAAACTTGAGGCATTGAATGGGTTAATGTAGCAAATACAAATTGAAACAAGAAATTTATAAGATGTTACATACAAATACCTACCTAATACATAAATACATATAACTAATTATCAGTGATAGGAATAGGTAGTGCAATTTGCCGAGAATTCATGAAGATATCTTAATATGGACATGCCACAAGTCCCAGGAATTTAATAAGAAAATGTTATTCTATACTGTGTAAAATAATATTTGAAAATACATGCCATTGCCATTGCCACCACAACCAGTTATCACAAGATGGGACACTTGGCTCGCAGCGACATCTTATTATGTCAAATATTTCGATGAAATAAAAACTGTTTTATCATACCTACGAAGAACCGAAGCAGTATCAATTATGCGAAAAATATACTAAATAAAGAAAACATAAAAACTGATTTGGACTTCACCAACAATAATTTTAAGATCATAGAAAAATCCTTAAAAAAATTACAAAATACACATAAATATTCGACGAAGTCAGGATGGTTATAAATTGGAGTAAATGTTTATCCATCGAAAATAAATTAGAAGCGGTCATGGATCGTTATCCGGAATTAGATATTGTTAGAACGTATTCAGACCATATAGCAAACGGCTCGGCTAGTGACGATATTTTAATATTTAAATATGCCCTGTTAACATCAGTAGAAGTTGAAAGGAGTTTTTCAACTTATAAATGGATATTGAACGTCAAAAGAAATAGATTAAAAGAAGAAAATATCGAAAAACTAATTGTAACTTATTTCAATTTCATGGAAAATCAACCAACTATTTCAGATTTTGAAAGTGACGGTGAAGGCGAAGATTGAACCAAATTTAACTTTTTGTTAAATCTTGACGTTCAATATCCATTGTTTTATTTACGATGAGTTTCAATCATCCCATTTAATATCGCCTTGAAGATTGGTATCACTGTAATTTTAATATGCATTAAGTTATGGTTAAAATAATTTTATTTATGTCTGTTGCGAATATTTATTTTAATTGTTATTGATTTTTGTCATATTTTATAAAGAAATAATAAAAGCATAATTAAAATAAGGTTTTTTATCGGAAATTTGTTCCGTTATATTTTTTCCGATCTTTTTCCCGGAATCCCGGGGCGTATCCATACTATTGATAATTTTTGAGGTCATTTACCCCAAATTGCACTACCTATTCCTATCTCTGCTAATTATACATACCTACTAATATAAATACATAATCTATCTAATAAGATAAACATAGGTAGGTAAATTGTGTAACTTTAACGCAGATAAATTAACCAAACGATAATCCCTGATGGTTAAAAAACATAAAAAATTATAAAGTTGGAGACGTGAACACCTGTGTTGTAGGGAGACTTTAACGATAACTCATGCCTCAATTTTATCTTTTTTGTTTTTCTTGAATAATGACAATGTTATCTAACAGATAATTGTCACAGACGAAGTTAGATTCAGTTTCGATTTTTTTTTGTTTTTTTTTTACATTTTACTGGCTTAATTATTAATTAAGTATACCTATAGATAAAATCTCATTATATCTCATACAATATCGTACAAAGAATACAGTAAGTGTAGTAATACTTGATTAACCAGACGAATTACTTTCGTAAGTCGTTCGGATAATCGAAAATCCCGATAAAAGAATGTATGTAGAAAATAAGAGCAAAGGTGTACTTATTTCATGGGGAGCATTTGCGCAAACTAATATTATTAATATATAGGTATTTTTATCCTGTAACTGAATTATCTCGCTGAGAAGCTAAATATTTTAACGGTAATGATTTCCAGTTTAATCCAGTTTCATCAGTGTTATAGTTAAAAATCGAAGCCCAAAACCATATTTAAAAGAATTTGGTGCATCTACATCAGCTGACATTTTTTCTCCTTGTATTTCCAACTCCCGAATTCCATAACGAGATTTCGACGAGTTGGCAATCCGGATAATCGCGAATCCGTATAACTGAGTTCCTAACCGGACCATTCGAATCCAACCAGCGAGTCTTTACTGTAATTGGCCGCGCAGTTTCGGTGCAGTGCAGTTCCGCTCAGTGCGGTCATACCTTTAGGGTGTAAACAGTTCCTAACAAAAATTCAAACAAAAAATATCTTTTCCAGCACATACTTGGTGCTGATGCCGTTGCTCTGCTTCGTGTTTCCGGCCATGATCCCCGTGTACGCGTGGGGCGAGGACTCGTGGACCTCGTGGTACGTGGCCTCCATCACGCGGTATACCTTGTCTCTTCACTTCACGTGGCTCGTCAACTCCGCGGCGCATATATGGGGCAACCGGCCCTATGACAAGTAAGTAAAACGACTAATAAATCATAAAAAATATATTATTATATATTATTTATTATTATTTAATTTGAGCCACATGTGTCCCACTGCTGGGCAAATGCCTCCCTTTTTGCCTTCCACTCCTCGCGAACTAACGCTGCGACCGGCCACATATAAAAAATACATAATGCTGGAAAATCCACAAAGCATCAGCTAGCCCCAAGCTAAGCAGAACTAGTGTTATGGGTACTCATCATTATCAACCTATTATAATAGTCCACTGCTGGACGTAGGCCTCCCCCAATGTCTTCAGCTTGACGCATCCAGCATCTCCCTGCTGTCTTTCGCAGGTCGTCATCCCACCTGGTCGCAGGGCGTACTACGCTACGATTGCCGAGTCGTGGTCTCCACCCAAGAACACGTTTACCTCTCTCAAAGAAAATAACACGATTCACACGTTATTTACTCTAAAATTAGCATAATAACGCTGATAACGTGCGTAACGTTATGTGCTACATAGCGTGGTAGCAATGCAGTCCATTCTGATGAATTCAAAATACGCACTATACATACTAAGAAATCACTACATAGTATAAAACTAAGGCGCTTCCCGCTGTCTGTCACTATGTATGCTTAGATCTTTAAAACTAAGCGACGGATTTTGGAGCGGTTTATTTTAAAAGTAAAAAAGTAAAAAGATTTTTAGATTTTTATTTTGTCAGAACAGAACAGAGACTCTTATAAACTAAACTTAGATTAACAGACGACAGAGACTGACAAAAATCGGTCTCCACTCAGCATGTGCTATGGTAGAGCAGATCGTACCATAGCGCATTTTAATAGATAGAGTGATTCAAGAAGAAGGTTTATAAAATTTTCGCGAGCGAAGCCGCGGGGCGCAGATAGTGCTCAATAAACCAAACCACAGACATAACCTGTATCGTCTAACAGACTAAAAAGGCCGATGATGATGGTGCTTCAGAAATACTCGTACCTCCATAATACAACCATGCTCTTACCTGGTTTCCCGTGAAAATTAAACTTAACTCAATAAAAACGGAAATGCTGCCTATAAAGTATTGATACTTTAACAGGAATTTCATGCAACTCAAGGAATGTAAATATTCAGTGACTGGTACCTAGAGCAAATAGTAGATATACATACGAAAATCATATTTCTGATAAGGCTTTCGTTCTAGGTATTCAGTTAATATCGTGTATTTTTACACGTAAGTTATATTCCTGCACCAATATTTATTGAATGATATTGTGGAAATATATCAGAATTACAATCTGAGATATTTCGTTCAGTTATTATTGCTAAGGTTTCATCGGAAACTCATATGGAAATGTTAGTTTTTTATGCAGTTTGTTAACAAGCGTTAACATAGAGTTTTGCTAGAGGTTTCATCTAATCTCTACATCTACGTTACTGCCTGTTTTAGTCCACTGCTGGACACCCCTGTAGCCACCCCAATAGTTTGTATTATTTATTCATTTATTTACATTTGACTTACAGCTATATACATACTAAAACGAACATTATATTTATTTATTGTATGGAGGCAGTGCGACCACTGTGGCGCGGTGGGCGAAGATACACCTGGACGCAGGAGGCAAAAGGCCTCTGGGCAAATCCAAACAGCAAATCTAAGCCTTCAGGCTTCGATTTTGCTGTAGAGATTAGCTAAATTGATAGCAACCGACCGCTGAATAAATCATTTCGATATAGGTTAGATTAAATTTAATTGTAACATTCAAACTATTGAATACGTATTAGTCGTGCACTGTTTGCTGCATGTATTGCAAGCGGAAACATCATAGCACCACGTCCGTGACATCGTAGTGGAATTATTGCAACATTCTTTACCAGTGCAAATATGAACGAAGGTATAGGTAACACTTGGCTGCTGAAAACGCACGGTATGAGTTTTCTACAAGTGACTAATATGCGTAAATCCACACTAGCGCAGCGGCTGAGAAAATACAGATCTTTGTGACTCAGCAGAGCTGTAATATTTTTCGAACGAAACGCATGTGCGGCGCAACACAACCGCTGTGTAGAGTGGCAGCATGAATTTTTTAGGTTAAAAAAAAGATCGCAGTCGTCGAAAAAAAACCGCAGTCAAAGTGAAAGAAGTTAAAGTCATGAAAGAAGTTAATTGTACATTATCATCGTGCTTTACTCCTATGGGGCGCGGTGAGCGAAGGTCCGCCTGCGACGCAGTAGGTTGTGGATTCGATTCCCGCCTCGAGATATTTGTGTGTACGATCTGCAGATATTTGTTCTGGTCGCTATCTATGTATAATAAAATAACTATCTATGTAATCTATTGTATTAAGTATATCAGTCATCTAGTACCTACCCATAACACAAGCTCTGCTTAGCTTCGGGATAGATTATGCTATATTGTATAACTTAATAATAGGTTATACGTAGAAAACATACAAAACACCCTGGACAAATATCTGCAGATCGTACAAAAAAATCTCAAGTTGGGAATCGAAACCGCAGCGTCATTGCTAGACCTTGGCCCGCCGCGTCACAGAGGGCGTTAGTAACAACGACGTTTCTTACTAAAAATATTTTTTCTTCTAGAAATTGTAAGCGATATGTAAGTAGGTACTCGTAGGTACCGTTTCTAGGAGGTTTGAAAATAAACTTTCATAGCCCCTTTCATAGTTCGTTGAGCAACCCTAGATAGCGTTGATAAAACACTACGCTTGAAGACATTTCAATCGTTAAATTTGAGTTACTTTCTTTACTAAAAGAATAGGACCTTTTGTCTTCAGTTATAATTTTGGTGGTCATTATTTTGCACTAAAATTTTACATCCGCGAGTTGATTTGCATTTGACCGAGCCTGTAGGTTTTGTAAAAAAAATCCTCAACAATAAGTATTTTTATAGTTAAGTACCCAGTTACATATATTTTTCTATTGTTTTTTTGTAAATTTATTTGTTACTAGTGTCTGCCCGCGGCTTTGCACGCATTTTATCCATAGAACCGTTCATATGTTATTTCAATCCCATGGGAACTGACTTATGAAATAGAAAGTAACCCATGTTTTATTCCAGTCTTTTAAGCCTGGAATAAAATATGGGTTACTTTTTATAAGTAAAATTTCAGCCCGATCCGTTCAATAGTTTTGAAGTGTAACAAACATAACTCCATCTATTCATCTAAACAAAATAAAAATTAGTGTGTTTTACCCACTATGTAGGTAAGTATACATAGAAACTTTTGTTCTATTAGCGGTTTTAAACCAAAAAGCTGCAAACGAAATCCTTGTAGAATCACTTTGCTGTCTATCTGTGCGTCTAGACCAGACTCTACTTAGCATTTTAATCTCAAGAACGTACCTATAAAGCTAGAGGTATTTACCGAACACTGGCTGGTACTCGTAGGAACAACATATGCAAACATTGTGGAGTATGTGGACTAATGTGGAGTGAATAATAATATTCCTGAACATCCCTATGTTATTAAAAGGACCCGCTTGTTCTGAATTTCACAGCTTTACTCTCATTATTTGTTAGTTTGTTATTTTAATATCTCTTCTAGATTTAGAATAGAGATCATCTTAAAAATATTGATACCTGATACCTCATAATCCTATTTTTACCAGCAATATGATTAACTAGTTTCTGCCCGCGGCTTCGCACGCGTTATTTGTATGGAAACGTTTTTAAGGTAATTATATCTAATGGGTTTTACGGTTATTTCCATCCCATGGAACTGATTTATTGGATAAAAAGTAGTTTTATTCCGGGCTTGGAACTATCTGTATGCAATATTTCAGCCCGGTCCATTGAGTAGTTTTTACGTGAATCAGTAACAAACATCCATACATACAAACTTTCGCGTACTTATATAATATTAAAATAATTTTTAATTCAGTAATTGTCTAAAATATCTCGGAGTAGTTTCGCAACATCAGTCATGATACCTATTGCATGAAAGATGGCAGTCTTAATGCTTAACAGACTCGTATGAAAGCAGCAATCAAATATAACCAAAGGCCAATCAATTATTATCTACCTACGTACTTTAACGAACTGTTTGAGCTCCTGTACCTGTTATAATAGCCACTAGGTAGGTGCAGTAATGCGATCTTATTCTAATTCTGAAGGATAGGATTCGTAACGAATACATCCCTCGGAGAACTAAAGTTATCGACAAAGCTCTAAGAATTAGCAAGCTGAAGTGGCAGTGGGTCGGGCTGGCCATATCTCGCGAAGAATCGACAACCGCGCTGTGGCAAACATGTTCTTGAATGGAGACCACGACTCAGTAAACTTAGGACGCCCTCAAACCAGGTGGGATAACGACCTGCGAAAAACTGCAGGAAGCTGCAGCATGCGTCAAGCTGAAGACAAAGCGCTATGGCGCTCATTAGGGAAGGCCTATGTCCTGCAGTGGACTAACATAGGCTAATGATGATGAATTCTAATTCCACATAAAATTATACAATCAATGTTGCTATTTCAGAAACATAGGCGCCACGGACAATGTGTCAGTCGCAATCTGCGCATTCGGTGAGGGCTGGCACAACTACCACCACGTCTTCCCGTGGGATTACAAAGCGGCTGAGCTTGGAAACTATAGCACCAATATGTCAACTGCTCTCATTGACTTCGCTGCTAAACATGGTAAGCACAAACATTAAACATCCTCTTTCACTACTGTGGAGTCTGACTAAGTCGCTGGTTGGTAAAAAAAATATATCGAAGGACCTTAGATGAAATTGAATGAAGTGATTAATGCTGTACGACGAGTAGATACCTAACCACAGTAATAAGGGAATATATAGATCTTTGCTCGTTACACAGGGTAGATAAAATAGCTAGACCACTGACCTGAATTCCCGAAACCATGTGAGGATCCAACTTCCAGAACAGCCACAGCACTACACTCGCGAGTGATTAATAAAGTTTTAAAGTTATTGCACGGCAATACACAATATTCCAAGAAATGGAAGAAATGTTCAGATTATAAGATTTTTGCGTAAATATGTCCACCTCGTACGACGGTTATGCTTGAACAGGAGTGGGGCAAAGTCCTTTTCCTTCACTCGTTCTTTGGCAGGTCGTTATCTCCAAACAGAGGGTAGGAGAAGTCGGCTGACAGCCTAACTAAATTAAACTACCCTATATTTTTTGAGCAAAGATCGAACAACTACCCTACCTCTAGTTGGAGAAGCTACTGGTTCCTAAAACACAGTTTTTTCAATGGTTCCGGAGCCTATGGACTCGTATGCCTGTTACACTATCTAGTAGGTCAATAAATAAAATTTTAACTGGTACCTCTAGAATCTAGCTAGATTCAGCCGACCGAGCCGCCGAGATCGCAAAATTATTGGTGTATTTGACGAAGCAAGGTTGCTTCGTCAAATACATCAGGCAATTATTTATAATAATGTATGTTGGCATATTATCCTACTTATATATATTATAAACACGAAAGTTTATAAGTATGGATGGATGTTTGTTACACTTTCATGTAAAAACTAATGAATGGATTTTAATGAAATCTTACCATTATAGCTTATACATCAGAATAACACATAGGTTTACAATTCATAAAGATTATATTGTACATATATTATCCAAAATATCTATCACCACGCGAGTGAAACCCCGGGGCGCAGCTAGTTCATCATAAAACATGGCAAGCTTAACCACTCTTTCACCTTAGATATATCGAAAATGATATATATATTATATACCTTCGGAACCTAGCAATTAATGAAGTTTATATCTATATATATAAAAGAAAGTCGTGTTTGTTACAACACTTATAACTCGAGAACGGCTGAACCGATTTGACTGAAAATTGGTGAGGAGGTAGGTTAGAACCAGGAGTCTAACATAGGATACTTCTTATCATTTAATGAAACCTTTTGACACATCGATTTCCACGGGGGCGAAGCCGCGGGGCGCAGCTAGTATTAAAATAGAAGACGATCCAAAAGCTGTTGTCGTGACAACAAAAACGATGTCTGCTGCTCCTATACCAGACATAGGTGATATAAAACAAACAACATCTATGATAGGAGGCTCTTAGGAATAATAATGTTTATAATGTCCCGGCGCAGATGCAGATATAATTGCTGAAAGACAATTAAAAATTTACCGCAGTATGGTTTTAATCGCTCACCAGATCAACTCTTCAAAAAGCCTCTTTATTAACAGTTTTATGTTATCCTCAGGTTTGGCCTACGACCTCAAGACTGTATCAGCGGAGATGATAAAGAACCGAGTAAATCGAACCGGAGATGGGACCCACCCATGGGCTTTGACGGAGAAGGAGACAGCGGAAGATCATCAGCACCCTGAGAATCCCATTTGGGGTTGGGATGACCAAGATATGCCAGCGGAAGACAAAGTGTTAGCTGAAATCTCACATAGAAAAACTGAGTAGAGGTTTAGTCGGGCTATGCAATCGTTAGGATTTGCTTTCTGCTTAGTAGGTACTCGTGTGTTCAAGTAACGTCGGTTAGTATAATGTTTTGCAGTCGCGATTGCTGTCATAAAAATCGCTAGCTCCGAAACAAGGCAACACAAAAACAATAATAACAAAATAGTCTTAATAAACACAATGAACTTGGAGACACTAATTTCAACTGCAAAACCAAAAAGTCAGTTAGACCTTTGGTTACTGGAAAATTGTGTAATTTTTCGTCGGAGCCAGCAAGTTTATATTCTATTTTTCAATAATTAAACATTTTTATGGCAGCATTCTAATGGAAAGATATTTTATATTATGGCAATCTCGAAGTCTTAGCTAAAACTAATTTCGATTTTGCTTAATTTCTGTTTTAGGGTTTTTAATAGGTATTACGTGAACTTCCGTGAAAGTTTTTTCAGTATGCATTGTGGCTAAGTCTAAACAGTGTCGCATCACTCTTATGGCATGTAACTTTGACACATTATTTTACTGTTGTGGTAGAATCAGAAGGCCCATTTTAATCCTCCAACACGATATTGCGTGTCTCGTTTCAGCCACAATTAAAAAAAGTAATAGAAATAAGCGATCACGTATATTGGAGAATTAAAATATGTATCCAAACACTTATGAAATATCTGTGTCCCGTTGATTTTAATCTGTTAAGTGGAAAGCTCTTATGTATCTAATCCGATAGTCTTTATTAAAAATACAATGTATTAGAAATTCAAATTGAATTAACAATGTCACTATAGTAAATATTTTATTAAAAATTTATATTGGAATTAAGAAAACGTCAGAAGCTAGGTAAGTTTAATAAAAATTCTGCATTTTATAAGGATTAGGTACGTAAGGTACCTTACGCTCCTACGTATGCTTTAATTAAGAAAACAAGTTACTCGGTTCTAGAATCCAATATTATTTAATGTAAACACAGACCTTTATGTACGTAACGACATCATTAACAGGTACTACTAGGTAATCACTATAAACAGTAATAAAAACTTTAATAACGCAAGAAAATGATGCAAATTCGGGTAACAAAAGGTATAAGAGGCGAAATAAATTATGAAACATATAAAACAAAACAAAAACTCAACTGATTTCTTATCAAAGTAATAGTTTTATACGTTGTTGAGGTGAGAAAACATAATGATTAGCGTTTCACGTTACAGATAATGTGATTTTAGGATTTTTTTTCTAAAGATATTGTATATTTTTTCCGAGTCAAGATGTTTGGATATTTTATTACTATATTAACGAACGTAATTAAAGAGTACCTATTCATTTGTTTAGATTTAGCAGAGTATTATCAACATTTGTCATTGTGATAACTTTAAGTAACTTTATCTTAGAAATTGGTGACTGTCGTAGTAAGTTAAATAAGTATTAATTTACATAATTTATTATTAAATTAAGTTAAGTAACACAAAATTAAGAATTGGTTACAAAAGGCTTTAAAATCAATAATATTTATTGTTAGAAGGATGTCACTTTTGTGTTTAAGTTTGTATACGTAGATTAAGCTCAAATGCGTTATTAAAATCAAAGTAGGTAACCATTAGAACATTCGACATATAACTTAAGGTTTATATTAAGTTACAAAGGTTAATAAAGTTTGTTAAAATAAAAATATTTTTTTACTACTACATCATTTTTGAATACAGCACAGAATACACACCTAGCATTATTATACATATCAGAAGTTGAAAAAACAATCTTTTAGAGAAATTTAATAAATTTTGAAACATTTCTTAGAAATTATACTGAAGGCTTGACACTTAAGAACTCAAGAACGAAGACACTTTAATAAAATAGGCGCACTATAATTAGAAAAAATCTATTAAATTTATTAAAACGTGAAATATATTTGAACCTAAAATACTTAGATGTCTACTTCAATAAATAAAGGTTAAATACTTAATCGGCTAATTTTGGCAAGAAAATTATCATAGGGTCTAATTCTAGAGCGGGGTTTAAGACAGTGTACGCAATCAACACATTTTTCGAAAAACAAAACAATTGTTGTAGTTATAGTATGTTGAGCTTTATCTTGAACGCCTTTTAAGAATTAAATCTCCTAGTTCTTTTTTAATGTTAGTTATTTTATTAACGACGTAATCATCTTGTTACTTAGGAGCCTACAGTTTTGATTTTGCTGCTTCGTCTCCGCTTATACTGGTCTCCAGAAAACTGCACGAATTCGCCATTAGCAATATGTCCATGAGATTCCGGTTCGTGGTACTGTTGTACCCAGTCCGATTGCGGCAAATGTTCCACAGGCGCTCCATGCTCATCCACTATGTAGTCGTGGCTTGCCTCATGATGTTCTTCATCGAAATGGTTGAAATGAGCATGTTTCTCGTTCTTATAGCCCTCGTTGACGTAGATAACCTTATGTACGTATTTGTCGTTGAAAGCGTTGTTCCTCAGTAACGTGAAGACCGCACCAGTGAATGCCATGTTGTTGATCATTACAGCACCGATTGTCATCATCTTCAGTGCTGGGAGCACGAAGGGCAGTATGGCGGACATTATGAGGCCGGGAACTATGAGTAAGGGTAGTATGCTCATGAACTTTTTCTTTACCTTTTTGATGCCTCGACTGGTGTCCGAATCGGCGGCTGGAAATAATTAATATTTGCTTAATACTTCGAAGTAAACAATCTCTTGAAAAAAGTTTAAACAGTTCTATGACGTAACAGTCGTATATAGCAAATGGGAGTTACTGTTTTTTTGTGATTCGTAGAATAACATTTTGCAATAAAAGCAGTCAAGTCACCTTGGACAGTTAACAAAGTCAGAACATTGCAATATTTATAAATTAAAGGGGAAAATGGTCATTGGGGACAATGAACCTGTTATAAGAATATACTCAAGATAATAAATAACATAATGTAATATAATAATATGTTAAATAAATATATGTTTCTAATTTCAAATAAATAAACATTTTTGTTGACATTAGGGACATAGATAACACCATCATCATCAACATTATAATCAAGACACCACCGGGTAAGCGAGTCGGTGCTCCAGCTCAAAACTAAAACCTACCGACTTCAAGATTTCCACTGAGGTGTTGAATGGGGACCTTGAAGATTTAATTACAAGCTGTAAACGTTTGAAACTGGTACTCATTCTATGCACTAGTATTTGCAGCTGCTTTATATTCATAATTCTCATTCTGTGTTCAGAATAAGCTGCTTTGTCTTGCTCTGCTGCATTCAGATTAGAGTGTGTGTCAAAAGGCAATTAGAGAAATACTTAGCCTGCATATGCCTATTCATTTCTGTTAATAAGCGACTTAGCGAATATCCTAATTAAAAAACTTTAGAGCGTTGTTAATTTGTTGATGGAAAGGTGGTGTAAAAATAACTAAATTCAATTTAGAAAAGGCGAATTATAAAGCTTTTATGCTTTTTAGACAATGAAACTTATAGACAAAGTAAGTCTTTTTCTTTTTCGACTGTTTGTACTTAAATTTAGTTTGTTTTTCTTGTGGAAACTTTTAATTAAGCCAGTTATACACCATGTTTTGTAATATAGTTACCTAGCTTTTAGTTTTCTAAAAATTGCAAAATAACATTAAATACCTATGAAGCTTAGAATAAGAACGAAATTAATTGTATCAAACAGTCATAAGAGTTTGAAACAATTCATAGCTATTCGTATTCGTAGTAATACCGTATTATATTATCTGTGGTAATACATTCGCTTATTGACCGCGGATGTGGCGACGATTAAAAAGCGGTAGCCTGATTACGTGAAAACTTTTGATTACGCTACTTTCACCCCCATAAGCCTGTCCAAGGATTGTAAAACATACCTGTATTGTACACATCGACGTTTAGCGATCCATTGCTGCGCGAAAGCACCTCAAACCGGTATCCGGGAACCACAAGCGACAATGGTTTGCGCTTCAGCAATCTTTCCGTCTCGTCACACAGCTGCGAATGTAGCTCCTCATCGCTGCGATTACTGTACTTCATCCACGGGAACTTGAGATCTTCGGTCAGTTTTGTTTGTATGTCGGGGTCCGTGAGGGATTTCTCCGCGCGCCATGAGGTTAGGGCGCTGAAGCATTTTGCTGGTCCGAGAGTGGATACGCAGTTTGCGATGTTGGTGAGGGGAGAGACGGGCTCGGCCAAGCACGGCCACGTGGTTATGAGCACCGCGGCTAGCACGCGCATCGTTGGAGCCGGACTGAGCGTGCCGTAGTTCCATGCGAGTTGGAAGGGACATTGAACGGCGGCGAAAGCGAATGCGCTGTCTGAATTTTTTATAGCTTTTAGTTTTTTTCTGTATTAAATCATACAAGTGAGACTTTAAGTCTATAGATAAATGACAATACTGTGTTGTAGATGCGTGAGTGAGCGCACGCTAACGCTGTTTGCATAATAGATACTGTTTTTAGGATTATAGTTTGTTGTGTCTTGCATAGGACAGTGCATAGAATGGCCGATTATAAATTGAATTGGGACTACTGAAATGCGGCTAGGGGCCAAATTCCTCTTTATTAATCAATTTCGCTTTACCTCTGATTAAAGAAACTACAGATAGAGGGACGCCTGACAAGTGTCAAAATTTAAACCGATTTCCCAATATCTCCCTGCAAATAGCGCCCCATTCACTATCTCTCGAGTTTCTTTCACCTAGGGACGATTCTGTGACGAAACCATTGTCATAGTAAAGTGTTTGATTAGCAGAATTCAGTCCTAGATAGCTTGCCACAAAAATGTTAAACTACAAAACATGGTTCTGACAGAAGTTATGCAGTGTTGCAATTTTTATAATAAATAGTGCTGGACTCAACATTCAGTCCCTGTAGCTTGCGTAAAATGTGAATTTAATGGGAAAATATCTAATGTCACTTTTGAATTAATTGACGACTGATGTGGCGCGGTGGACGAAGGTCCGCCTGCGACGCAGGAGGTTGCGGGTTCGATTCCCGCCTCGGAACAATTGTGTGCACGATCTGCAGATATTTGTTGCGGGTGTTCTGGTCGTTTTCTTTGTATAATAAAAATATATCTATCTATGTAATGTATTGTATTATGTATATCAGTTATCTAGTACCCATAACACAAGCTCTGCTTACCATGGGGCTAGATAATGCTGTGTGGATTGTCCAGCATTATTTATTTATTTATTTATTTGTTCCCGGTTCAAATCTAAGTTGTGAAAATAGGTAGTAATTTGAACCATACCACAACTCTTCCCGCGGGTGTAGTAAGAGGCGATTATGGGATATCTACCGGGGGCGGGCAGCAGCGTCTTCTGCAGAACAATTTACCACCGAACTGCGATCCCCAACCCGCATGCCCAGCGTGGAGATTATGGGCTTTCCCTCCATAAGATAAAAGCTGATAAGGCGCTTATCAGAGAGAGGCCTGCGTCCAGCAGTGGACCAATATAGGCTATTGAGGTGAGGTGAGGTTCTTAACTATTTCTCACGACTCGATCGAAGACCGCGGTAAGCGAGGGTCGGCCAGCAACGCAGGAGATCACGGGTTCGATTCCCGGCTCGACAAATGTTGGTACGACCTGCATATATTTGTCTCGGGTAATCTGGACGTTTTATACGTATAATAAAAAAAATCTATCTATGTAATGTATTGTATTATGTATAATTCGATGACGACCGATGTGGCGCGGTGGGCGAAGGTCTGCCTGCGACGCAGGAGGTTGCGGGTTCGATTCCCGCCTCGGAACAATTGTGTGTACGATCTGCAGATATTTGTTCCGGGTGTTCTGGTCGTTTTCTATGTATAATAAAAAATATCTATCTATGTAATATATTGTATTATGTATATCAGTTTTCTAGTACCCATAACACAAGCTCTGCTTACCATGGGGCTAGATAATGCTGTGTGAATTGTCCAGCATTATTATTATTATTATTATTAATTTATCAGTTATCTAGTACCCATAACACAAGCTCAGCTCAGCTTGGGGCTAGATAGATAATACTGTGTTAATTGTCCATTATTATTTTATTATATTTTTTAACATTAATTACCGTTAGTTAATACTACTTAAGTAGTTATATAACTTAGTTTGAGTTGATAACAAGTTGGGCGGGCTGTTGGACAGCGAGCTTGACTGGTTTCAAATGTATCTAATACATAAATCTGGTCATAATGTTTGTTTTCTATTTCATTTGCATATATTGACACTAATGGAACATTTCGTAATTTGTTACATAATTTGGAAAATGTATAATGCAGCTTTTTATATTGTTAACCTGCAAGCATACAAGCACACAGATCCCCTAATACTGTCCACGATCCTATCCTTCCATGGTTGTCTGGTAGAGATCGCTCTTGAGCGATAAGACCGCCAATAGTAATTTGTTATTTAAGATTTTCTGTAAATAGTTTTCTATTTAAAGTGCAATAAAGAATTTCCTATCTATCTAATGATAATTATTGTGTTAGAATTATAGGTATGTATAGAAAAATCTGCGCCCGGCGGCTTCACCCGCTTTGAAATCTATGTGTCAAATGGTTTATAAACCTTCCTCTTGAATCACTCTATGTATAAAAAACTGCATTAAAATCCAATGTGTAGTTTTAACACTTTGATTGCTGAAATCACACGGTATGTGTTTTCTACAAGTGACTAATATGCGTAAATCCACACTAGCGCAGCGGCTGAGAAAATACAGATCTTTGTGACTCAGCACAGCCGTAATATTTTTCGAACGAAACGCATGTGCGGCGCAACACAACCGCTGTGTAGAGCGGCAGCACGAATTTTTTAGGTTAAAAAAAGATCGCGGTCGTAATCGCAGTCAAAATCAAAGATCTAAGCACACATATGGACAGACAGACAGCGGGAAGCGACTTTGTTTTATAATATGTGGTGAAGACAGAGATAAAAAACACAGCCTCTTCACACAATGCAGGAAGAAGACGGATTCGGGAAAGCTGAAGACAGGGCGCTATGTCACATATTAGAGGAGGCCTTTGTCAAGTTGTAGACTTATAAAGGCTGATGATGATATGCCAATTCACACAGTATCATACAGTATTGTATTTACAAAACTTTGTGCCTCCTCTAATATGTGATATATAGCGCCCTGTCTTCAGATTGCCGAATCCGACTTCTTCCTGTATTGTGTGAATTGGCTGTATTTTTTCAATACCCAAAGTAAGCTGAGTTTGCGTTCTCGGGCTTTTGCATTGATGTTATTCTATCTAGACCTGAAATAACACAAAAAAATGTATTATGCTACTTTTTATCCAATAAATACATCTAATAAACAGAGTTTTTCTGAAACCCGGCTCACTTCCAGAGCCGGGTTTCTGAAAAACTCTGTTTATCTAGCTCTCAGTACCTATTGCCGTACCCTGCTTGGGTACCATTGTGTTTCTTATACATTATCTGGATATTAAGACCTACAAATGTACACAATAATGCAATATATAAATATTTATTTATTTTATTTATTTATTTATTTAATTATTGAGATAATAACATCATAACAGGTTTTTTTATTAAGCCCTAAGGCGATAATATAATATGAATGAATATGTATGCGTTCGTTCATAAATCGTTAAACCTACCTTTTAAACCACACGTGCAAAGCCGCGGGTTGAAACTAGTAATAAAACAAAGAAAGTTGTCATCATTGCACTGCTTTAATTTCCTTGAAAATCGGTTAACACAAAACTGACGAGAGCCACTGCATACGAAACAATGACATCCATAGATGCGGAGAAATCGATGTATAGCAAGACAAAACGTGAAAAAACTGTGCATTGATTTACATACCGTTGACATGCGCCGTGATGTTTTTGACAACGTGGTCGATAATTAGAACTCTAAATTATCGGATGATTTCAAATAACTAGAGAATGTTAAGAAAACTCGCTTATGTTCGCGGCTTCACTCAGGTAGAGGGATAAAACGTAGCAGAAAACGATGAATCGCTTGATGTTCGCTTAGTTAGACAATTACCTGTCTGAATAAAGAAACTGTTTATTTATTTATTTTTATTTTAGTGAGAGGAATGGAGATGTAATTCTGTAGTTCTATTGTTAACGGTTACTTAAATACAGATTTTATATAAGAATTTTTATAAAATTTTCATCTCTTATTTTGAGTGCGAATTTTAGACATCCGCGACCAGTAACAATTGGTTACGGAGACTATCAAATTGACATATTGACGACCTGCGAAAGACTGCAGGTAGATGCTGGATGCGGCAAGCTGAAGACAGGGCGCTATGGCGCTCATTGGGGGAGGTCTATGTCCAGCAGTGGACTGCTATAGGCTCATAATGATGATGATGATGACGGAGACTATATTCACGAAAGAAACTTCCCATTCACGGCAAAATATATCTGAGCGGTTATTGAATAAAACTAGAATATCAACTAAAGTAAATAAAATAAATTAGGTCCATTTTTATTCAGTATCGACATTAAAGTGTCTAAATGCGCATCTAGGTAGAAAATAACGAAATCAAGCCATTTCTGCCATATTATGCCAGACATAATATATGTGTTTCTTTATTGCAAGTGGCATTAAACGGGTTATCACTCGGTCTTGGTCATGGACGTCTTGTCGACGGGTTGTCACCGACTTAAAAAAACGCCTCACGCAAGAGAATCATCTACAGTAATGTAAAAAAATACTGGCTGTAAACGAAGAAATGTAATTTTATGCATATGTAAGCCAGCACGCACTCATGTATTATTCTGTATACAATGTGTATTGTCGAACCTTGATCAAACGAGATGTGCGAATACACGACATATATTTATCGATAAAAAACAAAAAATAAAAAATTATATGTTACCTATCTCAATAATAAAGCCGATTTAATAATTGTTTTAATGAAAACTAATTCATCTGGTTTTTTCTTCGTTTCTTTTTGAATAAACGGTGTATTTTATTCAAAGTAGTCTCATTTGAAAGCTAGATAGTCTACCTAGCTAATAAAATAAGAAAAAAATACAATTTCGGTACATAAGCCTAGTAAAATCAATATTTTTTTAGAAATTTGCAAAAAAAAACAAATTTTATTTTATTTTTGATCTGTAAGTTTAAAACTGGTTTATTAATGTGTACTTTTTTGCATGTTGTATTAAACTTCATAATTTAATCTACAAATTCTCCAAAAACTATGGGTGTATCTTTTTTCGTTGTTTTGTTATTCACCATTGAAAATAGGTACTTTCTGTTTAAGATTAACAGGAATATCAACTGATTTAATCTACATAAATTATAAAATAAAACGAGGCAAGATAGGAAGAAATGGAATGAGTTCTTTGCCCAGCAGTGGGATAGTAACGGCTGTTTAAGATAAAGTTTTTTTTTTTTACTCTTGAAAAGACAGAAAGTACCTATTTTAAATGGTGAATAACATGACAACAATGGAGGATTTGTAGATTAAATTATGAAATTTAATACAACATGCAAAAAAGTACACCTCAATAACTCAGTTTTAAAGTTACAGATCAAAAATAAAATAATATTTGTTTTTTTTTTGCAAATTTCTAAAATAATATTGATTTTACTAGGCTTATGTACCGAAATCGTATTTTTTTCTTATTTTCTTAGCTAGGTAGACTATCTAGCTTTCAAATGAGGCTACTTTGAATAAAATACACTGTTTACTCAAAAAGAAACGAAGAAAAAACCAGATGAAGTAGTTTTCATTAAAAAAAATATTAAATCGGCTTTATTTTTGAGATAGGTAATATATAATTTTTTATTTTTTGTTTTTTATCGATAAATATATGTCGTGTATTCGCACATCTCGTTTGATCAAGGTTCGACAATACACATTGTATATTATTTCATATTATTTGTATGTATGTGTTTATTATTTGTTATGACTGCAAAACCATTAAAAAACATTAATTTTGCAGCTCATCGACTTGTTTTCTGATATGAAAATATCTTATTAACATTGGTGAATAATTGAGCTGAAAATTTTTAATAATCGTATTGTCGCAAGACAAATAAATTGCAGACGACTTTTTTTTAATTGCCACCCCGTATTGCTACTGCTTTTTATTTACAACCACCCAAAACATATTATAATCATCATCATCATCAGCCTATAGCAGTCCACTGCTGAAAAAAAACATTATATGCTAAATATTTTTAGGTGATTTTTCCGGCTGACCGAATATTTAAAATAAATACCAACAAAATTATTTTCATATTATAATATGACTCCCATAAAGCCCATATAGGACTTCCTCACTAGATAACAATTTAAAGTGATACGTATAATGGCAATTTAAATTTGTGTCAACCCTAACGTTGAACAACAGGTAGCGCGGACAATGAAATTTCTCCACGCTTTACGTGCCTTAATTCTAAACTAATTACCTACGTGATATGCGACACACTGGGTATCAGGTATAATCCGCGTGCTATCAGAATGGGATGGGACCTTGTCCAAAAATGTCCTTGCCAAAGACGACGACTTCTATGGCGCAGCAGGCAAAGATCCGCGACACAGGAGATTTAGGGTTTAATTGTCGTCTATGGACTAATGTTTTTACAATCTGTAGATATTTCAGCGTGTTTTCTATCATCGCTACATAGTATAAATAAAACAAAGGCGCTTCCCGCTGTCTGTCCCTATGTATGCTTAGATCTTTAAAACTACGCGACGGATTTTGATAAGGTTTTTTTAATAGATAGAGTGATTCAAGAGGCAGGTTTATAAACCATTTGACACATAGATTTCTACGCAGGCGAAGCCGCGGGGCGCAGCTAGTGTAAAATAAAGAAAATATCTACATAATATATCTGTACATAGCGTATTGTATTTCTTTATTAATCTAACAAGCCTCGGGACAATTTTTTGTACGATCTGCAGATATTTGTTCCGGATGTTCTGGTCGTTTTCTATATGTAGGTATACTAAAAAATATCTATATAAATGTAATGTATTGTATTATGTAGGTATATCAGTCATCTAGTTTCTAGTACACATAATACAAGCTCTCCTTAACTTGGGGCTAGGTTATGCTGTGTGGATTGTCCAGCATTATTTATTTACTGTTTCTTGTTCCAGATCGAAACGGTTCCACCCAATTTAGATTATAATACCTCAATAATACAAAATATACAAAAATATAAATATATGTACAATAATATCTCTGATCTAACCAATCTTTCAGAATCAAAATTCGTGAGTTTAATATTGTTACTAAGGGCTTAGGTATTATATTATAGAATCTAAGGTGAACCCCGTCGGGGTGCTACAACATAACTTAAACTAGATACCTAAATCTAATTCTAGAATTAGTTTAGAAATCTTTTATTCATAATTATTTATAACTAGCGGCCCGTCCCGTCTTCGTCCGGGTGGTCATTTGTTAAAGGCAATTTTTTTTCCTCTATTTTCTCTCCGTAAGAACATCCTCGTACTTCAAGGAATATTCTAAAAAAAAATTTGCGAAATCGGTTCAGTTGCTCTCGAGATTTGCGCTTAGCAACATATTCAGCGATTCATTTTTATATTATAGAAGATATAGGTCAAAATTTGCACCCCTTTATGATCAACAGCTAATCTCTGCGCGCGGCTTCGCACACGTTGTGGGTTAAAAAGTAGCCAATGTTTGATTTCAGGCTTAAAGCTACATTACTACAGTATCGCCATTTGGACCATCGAGATTCTATTGCTAGATTTTACACACATAAGGGCCATATATACCTACATAAGGGCCATAATGACCCAGAATTCTAAAAGGGAACGAACGACGCCTTATTAATGAAAGTCATACGACTAGAAGACAAAACTACGCCTAGAAAATTCCGCGGAGCCCCGCAATTTCCTGTCATATAGATGTCACCTTCAACGAATTAGGCATCTATTATTGACTTTCACCTGATAATTTGCGTCGATAGGGATCTTCGGTCTACAGGGAACCCAGTCCGTTATCGATTCAACATTAGTCCTTAAAAAATCGAGGGCGTAATTTCTATCGGGCAGTCACGTCCGCTTTCTTTTCGTGACTTTGGAGTCGCCGACCATTGTCTTCACAGGACTCTTATATCCTTCCATCGAGGAAATTATTGATCAGTTTAACAGTGATCGTACTGACAAACGAATCGAATTGCAGTTTGAAGAAAAAACAATTAAAATGTGTTCCAAAATTTCGGTTGTCAGTTTGGCGGTTGTGGTCGCTTTTGTGGCGGTGGTGAAATGTGATAGTGGTAGCCCGCAAGTTATGGATTTTCTTAGCCAAGGTAGGTCAATAAATTTATCAAATAAGTAAGAGTAGTGAAAAAAGAATAAAACCTTATTGGTCTTATTATAACATTATACGATCAATTGACGGCAGAGATAATGATGATTTTTTGTTAATGGCAATTGTCTGACTCTTTTCTGCCAGTGTCAAGTAATGGAAAAGTTGTCACCAGAGCCTAGTTCGTTATCAAGCAGGGTACCACGTGCAGGTTAGGTTGGCTGGGAGACGAGATGTTGGAGTCCCCAATGCACCCCACGGCAGAGATAATTATTTCGCACAAGGTTAAAGTTGTCGGAGAATGTCATACCCACCCTAGTGAGGTCTACGCGACTACGCCATTTTAATTTCAAATTAAAGCGCTACTTTTTCAGTTTTACTTTTTTTAACATTAATGGAACGCCTTATCTCGGACGAACGAAATCACTCTCCCTACTGATCGAAGATCTAACCCCAATATTAGAATACAATAACTGTCTTTGCTTATGCCCAAAGTAAGCAAGTACACACTATGCATTTTAAAACGCGCGCTTTGAACTTAGCAGAACATATTAATCGTAGGTAACTCGTATAAAATATCGCAGGTGGAACTTTTGAAACTATCATGGTTATCAACACTAAAGTCATTTAGTAGCAATGGGCAGCCCAGTCGCCCCCGTAGTAGCCAACATTTGGATGGAGTATTTCGAGAGTGTGGCCATCTCGTCTGCCCCTGTACAAGTTAAGTTGTGGAAGAGGTATGTAGATGACGTTTTTTGTATTGTGAAAGGAAATACACAGGAGATTGAACTTCTACTATCACACCTTAATGGCGTACATAATAAGATCAATTTCACATACGAAATGGAGACCGATCGGCACCTGGCATTTCTGGACGTGTTGGTACAGGTCGGAGATGGAGGACGCGTAGGCCATTCCGTTCACAGGAAGCCTACACATACGGACCGTTACCTACATGCCAACTCACAACACCACCCTCGGCATCTTAACTCGGTAGTAACATCCCTTACTAACCGTGCTTACGATCTATGCGATGATAAAAGTCTACAGAGTGAGTTGACCCACGTCAGAAATGTTTTAGTGAAGAACGGCTATAAGGTTCGAGCATTGCCAGCTCGTTCCGGCACCATCCATAAACCACACAGGAGTACAGTAGAACGCAAACCAGCATTCTTGCCTTATATAAAAGGAGTGACGGATAAAGTCGCAAATATCCTGCAAAAATCCTCCATTAAAACTGTTTTCACGCCGCTGAAAAAGATCATACACTACCTGCGCACGCCTAAAGATACGTTCCCACTTGAGAAACCAGGGGTGTACAAGATCGACTGTAGCTGTGGAAGCTCCTATATAGGCCAAACGAAGCGTACTATTGCCTGCAGGGTCAAAGAACACATACGAGCAGTTAAGAATCGGGCAACCGAGAAGTCTGCCATAGCGGAACATCTTCTCGAGTCTGGTTCTAACCACTGGATCGAGTTGCACAACCCACAAGTAATCTCAACAGAACGACACTACATACCAAGAATGGTACAGGAGGCCATTGAGATTACGAAACATAGGAACTTCAACCGAGAAGATGGCTTCCAATTATCGGGAACCTGGAACCCTGTTGTGAGAATGTGCAAAAACCGAAGAAGTAATGTACCAACCGCGTCGCGTTCTGATACCGTCAGTGTTGTGTGTCGTGATCGAGCTGCGTTCGATAATAATGAAACCGGTCGTAGTGGTAACGTTCGTAGCAAAAGACAAAAAATGAGGGTAGATCGGTATGTCTGCCCATAAAAACTTACTCGCAGTCGCAGTGCCTTCAGTTATTCCGTGATCATGGCGCATGAAACTGTGCCGAAATATTGGATAACTCAAAAATCAAATCATGGTAAATATCCCGTTTTAAATGACTTTAGTATCGCAGGTGGATCTTAGAAGTTGTGCTAAAGTTGGTATGGTTGATGTAAATGAGAAATTAGTGCAATAAAAAGTGTTGTCAGTGAATCGTAATCATTAAAACTACCATTTAAAACTTTTTACTTTTCTTTTAGATTTTGTAAGATATGATAACATTTTGATGACGGATTATTTTGTACAAAGAAGATAAAGAAGTTAGAAGTTATGTGTACAAAGAATCTTTCTCTAAGAATCCTTTGTAAAAAAATTATGATCTAAATAAATTGCTTTAATCTCAATGTTACGGCAAGAATACCTGTGTGTGGGTTTACTTTGAGTTTCAACAAAGTGCTTCACAAGTCGTGTATATGTATACCTAATGGTGAACATTGTTCCATCCACGCCTGAAGCTATTTTCTGCTTATTCAGAACAAGGCTATTTGAGGATGTACCTATTACGGAAATATTAAGTTTGTTAGTCGCTCTTGGGCGCTAAGACGTGTCATATTTTATAATAGTTATCACTACATAGTAAAAAACAAAGTCGCTTCCCGCTGTCTGTCTGTTCCTATGTATGCTAAGATCTTTAAAACTACGCAACGGATTTTGTTGCAGTTTTTTAAAAGATAGAATAGAATATTTTATTTTACAACTCAATAAAGAAAGTGGAGCAATAATAATTATATATATAAATAATAAAAGAGTTATTCAAGTTGTTTCCAATAATTAGCTGTTGTTTTATTTGCTCCTATCTATTTATATGTTAGTTAGATGAATAGAAGATTAAGAAGTAACAATCATCCATCGGATGATTGTTACTTCTTCACGCCACAACTAACGAATAGATCGAGCACTAGTGAAGATTTTGCATCCATAGTTTTAGAAATAAATGGAATAAAACAAAGGCTACGTTTTATGCCACAAATCAGTTCCATGGTATAATAACCTATAAACGTTTCCATTATAAACAACGCGTGCGAAGCCTCAGGCGGAAACTAGTTAAATTCATATTATCAGTAACTTAAATTCATGTTAAATATTTTATGCAATTGTTGTATCGTTAAAAGTTGATAAAGTTATTTTTATTCAAAATGTGATGCTTTGTTTTTGTTTTGTACTGCATTAGCAAATAAATTAATGTCTCAAATTGATGAGGAGGAACCTAGAACCAGGAGACGGACATAGGATAGACTTTTTATCATTGAAACCATTTGACACATAGATTTCCACGGGGTCGAAGCTGCGGGGCGCAGCTAGTGTTATAATATTAGTTACAATACAATACAAAAATTCTTTATTGTACACCATAATCAAATTAATCATTATAAAAATACATTAAATGCGACAGGTACAATGGGCGGCCTTATCGCTTAGAAGCGATCTCTTCCAGGCAACCTTTGGATGGAAAGAATTATATGAATTTAAGAAAAGGCAGGGGGTGTACCACAGGTTATCTAAATAAGAATACTAAAAAAACAAATCATAAAAATTACAAATTCCAAAATAAATAATACACTACTTAAATACATAAATAAATAAAAAGTAAGTACCAATATTCATTCTTTTGGCAGGAAAAACTCCTTGACGTGAGCTTTAAAAACAGGCAAGGATATAGTTTTTCTAATGGACTCTGGTAGTGCATTCCACAACCTTATGGCCTGGATGGAGAAGGATTTGTCGTAGAAACTGGTTTTATGAGGTGGCATATTCAAAACCAGATTTTCTGACGACCGGAGGACACGGGAAGGCTGGGAATGAGAATTGTGGAGGACAAATAGTTACATTACAAACATAAAAATATTCTGCGCTCTATCATGTTACATAACCTGAACAGAGCACGAAACACGGAAGTGAAACTGGGCTTCCTAGTGCTCGTAAATTTTAGATATTTAAGTCATAAAATTTTTTGATACTGTAACTACATGATCGATTTTTATTGGCTAATTTCTGCCCACGGCTTCGTACGCGTTGTGTCAAACGGAAAAGTTTTAAGGTTTTTTCTATCCTATGAGTACTATTAAAACACAGTCGCTTCCCGCTGTCTGTCTGTCCCTATGTATGCTTAGATTCTTAAAACTACGGCAACGAATTTTGATTCGGTTTTTTAAATAGATAGAGTGATTCAAGAGAAAGGTTTATAAACAATTTGACATTATAGATTTCCACGCGGGCGAAGCCGCGGTGCGCAGCTTGTTTATAATATAAGTTTTATTATCTATAAACCAAGTTTTAACATTGTCTCATACTCTTGGAATTTTCACAAGCCTACTATAAAACATCTCGAATACTTCCAGATTCGAACGTCGGCCGTACGTTCGGACACAATGCCCTAAAGCGACTGTCCTTCATCTTCCTCCCCGTGATGTTCACATTGGGAGTCATCTCCACCCTGCTGATGGCCCTCGCCGTGATCTCCGTGAAGAACCTTGCTATAGGAGTCATCCTGCTTATTGTCAGCATTAGCCAGGTAAGATCGAAGATCTATTGGATGTTACGTAATATGTGTACGAAGACGAAACTGGGTGATTTTGGACCCATGCAAACTTACATTGTCCATGAAAAATAACAGCTTTCTACTACTGCAACTTATACTTTTAGAACTTAGGAGCTTCGACCGACCAGTTAGGCAGACATTTTTGCCGCGGTGCTAAGTTAATTGTCCAGAATCAAATCATAAATTAAAGCTATACCTATTTAGAGACAATATTCTGTTTTTTTTTTACATTGTATGTAAATATCTGAGAAATATCAGGTGATTACTGGACGATCTCTAAGGAGCACACATGTCGTGTAACAAATAGGAAGGAATATGACCTGGAGTGGTTTAGGTATACCCTTCAGGCTATGTCGTAGCTATAAGTAGGTACATGGAAATTTAACGTGCTGGTAATAAAACTAAGAATCTTCTCAGGCTCAAGCTAAGTTTTATCTTTACAAATCTCAAAATATTTAATTCGTAACGGCGTAGAAATGTGGTTACCATGCCCCTACTAGTCGAGTACAGACAGGCATAATAGCGATAGCAATCGGTTTAATTACTAGATTGTGAGATTGTTTACATAATGATAGGAGGCGGAGAAATTAAGCTGAGAGATAATTGAAATAGCGAGCTATACGTAATAACCTGTTAGCTTATTATAACCTATAATCATTAGGTTTGTTGATTAAAAAGTTGGTCGGGTTCTTCCAGCGAAGTATGCCTATGTATGGCTTCAATAAACGACTTGGACGACCGATGTGGCGCGGTGGGCGAAGGTTCGCCTGCGACGCAGGAGGTTGCGGGTTCGATTCTCGCCTCGGAACAATTGTGTGTACGATCTGCAGATATTTGTTCCGGGTGTTCTGGTCATTTTCTATGTATAATAAAAAATATCTATCTATGTAATGTATTGTATTATGTATATCAGTTATCTAGTACCCATAACACAAGCTCTGCTTACCATGGGGCTAGATAATGCTGTGTGAATTGTCCAGCATTAAAAAAAAAAATAATAATAAACAATAAAAGAAACATTTTATCAATAGTTATCTAAGTGAAATTTATAGCGTAATGTATCATTTCTTATTTTATTTCGGTAATTATGTAACCTAAAACGGCCACAATAGGCCTATCATGGCCGCAGTGACACCCAAGCCACCCAAAGAAAGTAAAAAAAACCTTGAACGGGGTTTCTTGAAAAATGCCTGTTCAGTGTCAATACATAATTTTTTTATGTTTAATTCATTTTCAGGCTGTATCAAGGCTTCTGACTGCCACAGCATCTCCCTTGGTTCTGCAACCCAGAGCAGAGTTCCTGCCTGCCCCCGCGGTGGCTGCCCCCTGGCCTCCCGCCGGCCCTGGCCTGTCCCCCTGGGGCAGATCCGACGACGACGCTACGATATCTGATTAAATTCAACTTAGTATAAATAATCTAAGGAAACTAGCTAGAAACCGGAATCGGAATCGCAAACTAGCTAGAAACCGGAATCGACCGAATCGAAACGGAAATAAGGGGAATTCAATTAATTTAAATGAATAAAATTAAATAAAAATTTAATTTTGCAATGTATTGTAATATTAACTACCTCAAAGCTAGCTCTCGAGCTGGCAATGGCAAAATGCATTTATAAGTATATTTTATTAGTATTTGATTAATTATTGTATTACCTGGTTTTGTTCTTTCTCGATAATGGAGAGAATAAAATCAAAATGTGTCTGCCTCTTGCAAAAAATGTATTCGATGATTTGCAAAAGATAGACAACGTGTTTTAATTTAGTTTTTTTTTTATTTCTAGTTTTTTTATCTCATGTGAGTCCAGTGTTTTTTTTATATAATAAATGTGGGAAAATATGTACAAAAAGATTAAAAACTAATACGCTACGGTGTTTGTTTTATTATTCTCACTCTCAGTGCCATTATCGTAGTTTTTTTAACTTTCTTAGAGAAAATCTCTACCATCATGTGAATTATGTTGCATGTGAATTTCTCATAAAAAGTTGATTCAACTATAATGGTATTCAATAATCTATTGTTGTAGGTAACTTCGATTACATCGAATCATGGCAATTTACTTACTTATTAGCAAACTCTACTAATGAAAACGAAAGCTGAACCAGTTTCAATGATTTTTTACATCCATGTCACGTTTTAACTTTTGAATTTACATGTGTATGAGAAATTATAAGGACAAGAATTTACTTTTACTTTGTTA
Organism: Eupithecia dodoneata; assembly: GCA_947044415.1. Classification (NCBI taxonomy): domain Eukaryota; kingdom Metazoa; phylum Arthropoda; class Insecta; order Lepidoptera; family Geometridae; genus Eupithecia; species Eupithecia dodoneata. Next base: position 11,002,211 of record OX345664.1, on the reverse strand, counting down.
TTATGTCAAATATCTGTCAAATCACTGAATAACGAGAAAAATTTAAATTTCAAATAGGTTCCGGTTTTTTGCTTTGACTAGTTTACGAAATGTTCCGTTTTTTTGCTGATTTCTACAAAACTGTGGTATCTAGCTTACCAAATTGGTACATAACGTAACGAGAAAAAATAAAAATAAATTTAATAAGGCCAAGTTCTGTCGGATAGGCTGATAAAAAGCGTCAGAGCACGAACGGTGTCAAACCGAGTTTTTTTGCTTACAAATTTATAAACCTTCTATAAATTTGTAAGCAAAAAAACTCGGTTTGACACCGTTCGTGCTCTGACGCTTTTTATCAGCCTATCCGACAGAACTTGGCCTTATTAAATTTATTTTTATTTTTTCTCGTTACGTTATGTACCAATTTGGTACGTATGTATTATCAGCTGGGTGGCATCTTCCACCAGGGTTTTAGGCCACCGACCTAGCTGAAGACGCTATGGCTTTCATTATGGGAGTCCAATGTCCAGCTGTGGGCGAAAAAAGGTTGATAATAATGATGAGGCAGGCTTCAAATATTTATAAAACAAAAGGTACGCGATAAATATCCGATATTTTAATAGATACCTATCTGCAGCCTACAGATATTTGTTACGGTCTACTGTAGAGCTACTCGCTACGCTCGTGAATCTACTCTAGACTGCTTCGCTAACTCGGGATTAAATTTCGGCATGTCAACAAAAAATTTGTTTTGCTCATTTTATCAGCTTTTATTAGACCACAGCTGGACATAATGCCTCCCAAATCAGCGCCATAGCGCCGTTTTTACCAATTATTGAACGATAGAAATTGAAAAATTATTTTTATGCAAAGTTGGCAGACAGTTGGTCGCGGTGAAAGTTAAACTGATAAAGAAGGCCTCACCTACATTTACCTAAATAAATAATTCATTGTATAAATACCTAGGTATACAATGAATTATTTATTTGCATATCAAATTAACAATATGGTTAAATGTAGACACAATTTCAAAAAAATGTTGTTGGCGATGTTTATGACTCCGAAGCTATGTTCTATGTGTTTATGACTAAAATCAAATATCAAAGTGCTTTATTTCCTTTCTTTTTTTTTTATTTAATTTAAATTTTGTGACTCTTGGATACGTCACAAAATTACATAAGACTAGGAAATAAAGTGATCGCTTTGAATTTTTGTCTAGCTGTCCAGCAATATTCATTTATGTATTTATTATATCTAACAATAAGTTGTATTACGTTTTTTTTTCGAAAATTAATTGTAGATTTTTTTAATGACTTATTAACTCTATTCAATGATTGAACTTGAACAATCCCTGCAAATTTGTTCTTTAATTGACATAATCTTTTATAAAAATTCTGGATTATTATTATAAAATAAATTTTCTAAAAAGCGCGTTTGAAGCCCGGGGCAAAAGCTAGTAAACTAAGAATTTAAGTTGACTAATCTGGGAATTCGTAGGCGAGGATGCCTAACATACTAAGAGCAGGTTCACACTGCAGCTGATCCGAATCCGTGAATATACGGTTACAAAAACTCGGACCGAGTTCCCTTTTGTGCAACTCTGTTCAGCAATGGCATAGAACCCTTTTGTAACGAACTTATTCTGTTCTCCCTCAACGCAAGATTTCGAGAATTTTCTATTTTGAGCAACTTGCCTTAAGCACAAGATATATTATGTAGGTTTCGACAGAACCTACGCATTTGCTCCACTTGGAGTGACGACCTCTGTGGCGCGGTGGGCGAAGGTCCGCCTGCGATGCAAGAGGTTGCGGGTACGATGCCCGCCTCGGAACAATTGTGTGTAAGATCTGCAGTCATTTGTTCCGGGTGTTCTAGTCGTTACCTATGAATAATAAAACATATCCATCTATGTATTGTATTGTATTAAATATATCATTCATTTCATCTAGTACCCATAACACAAACTCTGCTTAACTTGGGCCTAGATGATACTGTATGGAGTTTCCAGCATTATTTATTCATTGGAGTTGACACCCTAGGTCCGTGAAGTACCGATCTCTTCCGGTTCTTAAAAACTATTTTAGTTTCTGGTCCTAGCGACGCGTGACTCGAGAGCTGGTGAGTATCTGAAGCAGCACATCAGCATTGCCATACAGCGGAGCAATGCAGCTTCCGACTGTTATTAATATTGATCAGTTGCGCTACCTGTAGATTATTTGCAACAGTCTGCAGTTGCTCGGATCGGATCCAGTCTGAAACCGTTCTAAGTCGGGTCGGGTGGTAGAGTACAGGGAAAGTTTACTTATAGAATAGAGATGCATCGGATAAAACAGGCTTCATTGAACTAAACAAGTTAGAAACTACTTTCTGCAAGTAGTACGGCTGGATATCAAAATCTGCATTTATCAATATATATATAATAGCCTATGTTATTATATGAGATTTTGCCAAAGTAAGTAGTGATAGTTAACCAAGATAAAGGTAGGTGGTTCATGTTAAGTAGTAATAGAAAGTAAAAAATATTTATTGCAGCAAATAATACAAAATAATAAACAGATAAGGCAAAACCTACAACACATGAAAAGGGGTAATTTTATTCATAATCACTACATAGTATAAAAAAATGTGTACGCTTGTGCGGTTTTAATATTATAGATAGAGTGATTAAAGAAGAACGTTTATAAACCATTTGACACGTAGATTTCCACGCAGGCGAAGCCACGGGGCACAGCTAGAATAAATATATAAAGAAAACAAATAATTACAACAGTGATTTTTTCGGCTTCCTCACCTCGGGCCTGTATCGAGAAAGCCAGACTAAAATGTTTGTAATTTTACAGAAATAGCTTCAGTTTTACAATTAATATTTACCTGAATGATAATTAATCGATTATTTGAACAAGTTAACGTACGAGTAAGTACACAAGAGGAAGAACTCGACGTATCTATGACAATACGTACTCGTATTTCACAGGTCAAGATATCCTCTCGGATCCTCCAAAAGAATTTCCCATTAGCCTTTCTGAACGAAGCCTTCCATATACGCAGGATATTAATTATATTATAGTGCGCAAGTGTGAGTGTTACGTACTACTATCATGTTTTTACTTTTTCGTGATAAGTAAATAATAAATGATGTTGGACAATCCACACAGCATGATCTAGCCCCAAGCTAAGCAGAGCTTGCGATATGGGTACCAGATGACTGATATACTTAATACAATAGATTACATACTATACATAGATAGATATTTTTATACATATATAACGACCATAACATCTGGAACAAATATGTCCAGATCGTACACACAATTGTCCCGAGGCGGGAATCGAATCCGCAACCTCCTGCATCGCCCACCTAATTTGTTACAGTTTGTTGATAGCATCTTAAATTCTAACATAGGTTTATCATTATAGTAGAGGTCGTCGTGATACATTTGATAGACGGTTCTAACAGATGAAATACCAGCATCGTATTTGTTCAAGGATTGGCATAAACAAGCCTGCTTCATAAAGACCGTCGGCTTCGCTTCACTGATCTGTGGCGAGCAACGCTCCACTTCGCCAACCAACATGCGAATTCCAATCCACGTGGAAAACTTTCGCACATCAGCGTCGCCGCACAGTATTCTTATTGTCTTATTTGCGTTACGAAATACCATCTGGCCACAGAAGCGAACCCGACCGCTGATCCAGTTAAACGTGGTGGCAGGTGGTGGGGCCAGCGATATCCACTGCATTAACAATTCGTTCGTCAAAATGGTCACACCCAGACCGCTGTGGTTATTCGCCGTCGGTTTATTTGTTTTCGGATATGTGTGTGCGAAAGATGAGACAGTGCAAAGAACTGGAAGTAATGTGGATTTGCCGACGAAAATTGAGTTGTTCGAGGGAGTTTCGCTGAAGTTCCCGGAATCTAATAATACGGATAAGCTGCTGTCTTTGGAAGTGAATTCTCGAGGGGATCATGTTGAAGGTAAACAATATTTATAAACAAATAAACTTTAAAAAAATTGTAACTGACAAGGTACCTATGGGCCTTTTCGATTAGTATTCCGGTCCATAATATACCTGCACGGTTTTGAAGCTACTTTGTATGTGATCATTTAATTGATTTATGGATCGTCCTGTCCAAATAAAAGCTGTTTGAAATTTTAATAAAATTTCAAAACTGGATTTAGATAATTTCAAAGGAAAAAATAACATACTCATAAAATACATTAGGTACCCTTAATTTGAAATGCTTATGTATAAAAACATTCTTGATCGCAGGTAGGTAGAAAAATATACCTTAACACAAATTATGTGTTGTTCATTGCAATCAAATCAACAAACTTTCCATACACCATTCATCAATGTGCAATTAGCCTACAGAGTCTAGACTCGACACACTCTAATTTTTTATAGTTCCTTTTGTTAGCAAAAGGAACTATAAAAAATTAGAGTGTGTGTGGATACTCAATAATTGCATTCGCAAAACTTTCATCCCAAAATTTAAATGTCGAAAATGAAAGTACCAGACGTGGTAGGTATAATTATTAAATTTATTAATCATGAACTCGTTCTCTTTTTTGACCAAGCACACGAAAGAATTATCTAGATTTATTTACAGTTAGGTCTTACGTTTAGATTTAAATATGAACCAGTGTTTTGGTGGTAGTGTAGCTTTATAATCTAAGTTTTATGGTCTTAGCGTCGTTAGCAGACTTAATTTACGATTGTTTTTTTTTAAACATTTGTCCAAAAAAATCGTTGATATATTACCATCAATTAGGATTTATCATGATAAGAATTTATGTTTAATATTGATCATGACATGGAGAAAGTTCGCCATAGATCCATACTTTTAAATCTGGATCTATTATGAAACTCAAAGCCTAAAAGGTCGATAAATATACCCAATGAACATACAAATAATGAGAGCCATCCCATTTCACGTCAAATAAAATATATACGTTTTTTTTTCAACCAATCTGTGGTCAACTAAAATTATGATTAAGTTATGATTATTTCTTTCAGGTCGAAAGAAAAAGAAGAAACTGATAGAAAAACTGCTGCCGCTCTTCATCATGCCTTTCCTCATCCAGTCAGCGATCGTGCCTCTCTTCCTAGGCATGTTGAAATTCATGCTGTTCAAATCCCTCATGGTTGGAAAACTAGCCCTTGCTCTGATTGTATTCAACGCCTTCAAAAACCATAACAACTTTAAGGGTAGAGATGCAGAGATGGCTAATGTCCACTACGGTTACCATGGCGACGGAATGGAGGAATACGGAGCTTATATTAATTAAACAAGCTTATTTACTTTGGAATATCAGACTAATAGCAATGTAATATATACCGTAAAGCTGGTAGTTCGTGGGCGAAACAATCACTTTTCAAACAACTCTTAGCCTCCGTTGGGTAAATACGAGTAGCTTCGGATTGCATGTATTCCTGGAATTCTGTAAAGCAAAATTAATTGTAAACTATCCTGCAAAGGCTAGGGTATGTTACTAGTTAAAAAATAACATTCGTGTAGCTTAAAAAGTTCAACGATAAAGTTTACATCCCAAAAGCGTATCGGGGATTTATAATGAGGAAGCTTTACTCAAACCACTAAACTCTCAATAGTTTTGTCGGAAATTAAAGCAGTATTAAAATATTTTAACTGTTGAGGAATATAGTAATCTAATCAAAACGTCGAATAACTTTCGTATTTTAGGACATTATAAAAAGGCGATCATTTTTATGATGTCCTAAAATATGAAAGTTCTTACGGTGGCGGTGACCCCATTTTGTATTTTTCGGATATTCAGACAAATATTTGATTGTCTATAGCTAAAATGTTATGAATGTGTATCATTTTCGCTATAGACAATCATGGGGTTGAATGAAAACAGTTCAGAGTATTTAAATCTATGAACTCAGCCCTTAAGCACTGCTGAGTAAATAGGCCTTCTGCCTATTACGCCATTCGGTCAGGCCATTTGCCACCCCAATCCCCTGCTTGAAAATGTTTACTGAGACGATTTTATGACGTGTCCAAGAAGTAAGGTCTACAGGAAATAAACCACTTTGAGTTATGAGTTTATCGCCACCATTAAGTTGCCTTAAGCATATTAGAATAGAGTAAACAAAAGCATTTAATCTTGATTAAAATAAAGTGTCTTTTTCACCACGCACAAAGGACCAATCAGAGTCTAAGTGCGGAAACAGGAGTACACTTACCTTACCAAGTGTCTTATTATCGGATAACACAGCCTTATCTTGAGAAATCACGCCTTTAGCTAGTACCTGTTCACCGTTCAGACACTTTCTAACTGAGCTACTATTTTATAAGTACATTATGTAGGTATAAATCGTGTAGATTTGGATTGGGCTTGGAAATGGCCGCCTCCTTTAGGTGGTCTGGCTTAGTTCATTCATGAGAGATGAGTTAATTTCAATCCCAATCTTTAACAACGTGTCTTATGAATAGAAATGGCATATTTTGTTCTGTTCTATAACTCAAAGATTTTCTACTTGATAGTCATTATTTAAGAGAATAGAGTCTGTCTGTTCTAATTTATTCTAAGTTATAAGAATAACTATTTATTTATTTATTGAATTAATTAAGGTATAAAAATAAAAAAAAAGATTCCAATCTAATTTGGGTCCCATACCAAATTATTTGCGGGAATAAATTAATTCATGGAGGATGAGACTTTTTTTACCCTACCTACATCTATATATTTATATCTAACTAGCTGACCCGACAGACTTCGTCCTGTCAAAAAGATTTGTAATGTGGCAGTTCTTGTGCCTACGTACAGTGAGTGCTATTTAATATGAACTTTATACCATAGCAATAAAGCTCAAATTGACTACGTTTTAGTTACAAATTATTTGTATGGGAAAAAGAAAAGGGCTATTTTTAGGGTTTTTCCAGCAATAATTCTAATTTTTCTCGCCGTAAAAACCATCCTTGAACTTCAACGAACATTTTAAAAAAAGATTTGGCCAAATTGGTCCAGGCGTTGTTGAGTTATGCGCTTACCAACACATTTTGCGATTCATTTTTATATTATAGATTATTCCTGGCAATAAAAAAAAGTATTGTTATGTGTTTTGTCTACAAATTTAAGGTATGGTTAATTTTTTTTTAGATTTTGTATGTTTTACTACCGAGGCCTATTCGAGAGTGTAAGGTATTTCTTTGTTTTACTGAATTATTCAAATAAACTTTCTTTTATGCAAAAACTTAAGTGATAATTAGTTATATTTTAATGGACACATCTATTATAAAACGGCGGTGATACATGGTTATGCCTGTGACTGCGTTTGGGGTATATCTACCAAACTGCCTACTTTTTAGACAGTAATCAATATTACTTATTTTCTTAGAGATATGTAACACAGGCTGGGTATAATTGGAGTTTGTATGAATAGCTACGACTAGTTTCTGCCCGCTGTGTGGATTGTTCAGCATAATTTAAGCTAAGAAAGCCCTCTAGGCTGGGAAAGAGCTTTAGAGTACTATTTTAATAAGAATTGTCTTCGCTAGACGACAGCTAGACGTCGTCTTCGTGCTTAATTGCGTATACCGTCTACACGTCTCTACACTTCTACAGTGTTCGTCTTAAGCTTCTCAGACCGATGCAAGTCTTCAATCAAAGTTGGAATCCACAAGAAAACTAAATATATTATATGGTATGTCTGGTCTGTGTTATCATCATCAGCCTATAGCAGTCCACTGCTGGACATAGGCCTCCCCAATGAGCGCCATAGCGCCCTGTCTTCAGCTTGCCGCATCCAGCATCTACCTGCAGTCTTTCGCAGGTCGTCATCCCACCTGGTCGGAGGGCGTCCTACACTACGTTTACCGAGTCGTGGTCTCCACTCAAGAACACGTTTGCCCCAGCTGGTCTGTGTAGATATAGATAACTTACTCTCATCCAATACAATTGTTATTTAATTTAACTACTTATTTAAAAATGATATTCCTATATTAATTAATTTTATAAATATGAAGTTTATAACTAAGTTAACAATCTTACAAGAACGAACCTAAAAATGGTTGTGCCCTGACAGGGTTTTTATGCATTGTGTATGTGTACCCACTAAGATACTAATCATCATCAGCCTATATTAGTCCACTGCTGGACATAGGCCTTCCCCAATGAGCGCCATAGCGCCCTGTCTTCAGCTTGTCACATCTAGCATCTACCTGCAGTCTTTCGCAGGTCGTATTTTTTATTATATGTACATAGAAAACGACCAGAACACCCGAAACAAATATCTGCAAATCGTACACACATTTGTTCCGATGCGGGAATCGAACCCCCAACCTCCTGCGTCGCAGGCGGACCTTCGCCCACCGCGCCACATCGGTCGGTCGTCTTATTGTTGCGTATGTATCAAAGTCATAATAAAACAAGACGTCATGTCATAAATCATTAATTTTGGCAGCGGCGCCAAAAAAAAAAAAAAAAGAAGTTGAAGAATGTCGGTACAATATTATTAAAAAGTCCTGCAATTTAAATATTATTTCATGTAATAGAAACATTTATCGATAACCACTTTCTAAGTTTAATTTCAATCCATTTGATTGCATCGATTTAAATTCATTGGGTTCTTTATTGCTTGATGATACGCAGTGTATGAAATCTACACAAAAACCGTTTCAGTTTTTGTTAGTTTGTGTTCATACAAGCAGTGAAAGTATTCGCTTACAAAAAACAAAAGACGAATGAATGAAAGCTGTCAAAACTCAATGATTATTGTTTATGAAGTTCTCCTTGCTTTGATAATACCAGTGTCGAAAAATATTTTACACTAATACATATAAATATATTTAAACGTTTAAATACGACATAGAAATAAAACAGTTCTGCATTTTAAATTGGTAGAGATAATTTTTTAGAAAGGATTTTTGCTGGCTAGTTATGTAACAATACCTATTAGATTCCTTTCTAAAATTGTTTTTTTTTCATAAATAAGCTTTCACTGGTCGGTGGAGAAACCCATTTGGTGTAATTAAATAATATTAAATTTGAGGTTTAGAATAGAATAGAATAGAATAATGATTTATTGCTTGAACTTATAACTACTTATAGATACTACATAGAAAATACGGACATGATTCACAGTGCCGGATTTAGAGGTATGGAGGCCTCGGGGCAACAAAGGAGTGGAGGCCCCCTGGCCCCAAACTATTTTCCAATTACGAAGAATAAGAATCGAAACGTCTACCTTTACCTACGTAAAGGCAAAACAAAATATCAATGGAAAAGTGGTCTACTAATCAGATTTTTTTCCGAATTCTCTTTTCTTGTGGGGGCCCCACTTTTGTGGAGGCCCGGGGCAGTCGCCCCGTTTGCCCTTCCGTAAATCCGGCCCTGATGATTCATACGAAAACTGATATTTAAGCGTATATACGTATCATTTTTCAATTTAGATCATACGTTTTGACACTATTTTGATTCATGATTTAATCCTAATAATATCATATACACGTTATTATTTTGAAATGTTGCATACAGATAATAAATCTGGGGCCTGAAATAGTACATAGATTGCATTCTATCCCATAAATCAGTTCCGAAGTTATAGAAATAGCTAATGAATTCGCTTTTTCGAGACAAGGACGAACGAACGCCGCGCGGAGAAGGCGGGAAAGGGAGACAAGAGCGGCCGAATGACCGGCCCGCGCGCAATTTCACTGGTTTTTATTTTTAAATTTGTTATTGCTCTATAATAATACTGTTTCTTTAAAAAACTAAAACCATAATCGTGTAAAGTATTTATTAGGGAACACGTAGAAGAAATTTCATTACAATAATATTAAATAACTAGCAAATCTGTAAAAATGAAGATTTAGAAGAAACTTTGCCATTTTTTTCGATCGAGTCAAGTTTAGTCGTGTTTCGACTTCCATAACTGACTAACTAATATCCTAAACTTTTGATCCTCATCAAAATATATTCGAAAAATAGGTGATTTGTTCCCTTTAAATTGATTTTCCGTTAAGTTAAAACGTCTTTCTTTCACCTTAAAACGTTTCCATAGAAACAACGCGTGCGAAGCCGCAGGCAGAAACTAGAACATAATAATATGATGTAAGAACGTTTTATACTTAATTATACCTAATATTTTGGTTGTAGTTCTCACTCACTTATGCATTTCAAATTAATTGGTCTCGTTAGAAAGGATTTTACTTGGTATGCAGGTGGGGTAGATAGTTAGCTATGATTCCTTTCTAAAATTATAATATACTAGTTGCGCCCCGCGGCTTCGCCCGCGTGGAAATTTGTGTGGTCGGTGACGAGCCGGGGCGGGCGGAAGGGAGCTGAACCGCGTTCTGAGATATCTAATTATAATCTGTGCGTTAAATCAATAATATAATACATGTTAGGTCTCATTATTTCCTTAAGGTTTATTATTGCCATGTTTTGACTGAAAGTAAGAAGCAGTGATTTTTTTTTGTGGGCCGGTCATATCTCACAAAGAACCGACAACTACTTGGGATAAACGTGTTCTTGAGTGGAGGCCACGACTCGGTAAACGTACTGTAGGACGCCCTCCGACCATGTGGGATGACGACCTGCGAAAGGTTGGCAGGGAGATGTTGGATGCGGCAAGATGAAGACAGTATGCGCTATGGCGCTCATTAGGGGAGGCCTGTTTTCACCAGTGGACTAACATAGGCTGATGATGATGATGCGCAAGAACAATACAATACAATACAAATACGCTTTATTGCACATCAAACACAGAAAAACAAAAACAGTAAAGAACAAAGATACAGATGCACAATGGGCGGCCTTATCGCTAAGAGCTATTTCTTCCAGGCAACCTTTGGATGGACACGTAGCTAAAGTACAGGTATGACGGTGGCGTATTATAGACTAATGTTTTTTTATAAATTATATACAATACAAATACATAAATACATTTTTATAAGTAGTAGAACGAATGGACAAATAAAGTATTATGTATGGATACCTAATGATGAAAACGATTTCTGCGTGGCCGCTTCTTCGTTAGGTCTCAGGTTAGGTCTTGTGATGTACCTACTCGTAATGTGAACTTATTTATATAAGATCAAATAACAGCAGTTGATAAGCAATGTCCTGCATCTGGTTGAGATCAGGTTTTGCTTTGAAAAAATGGTGGTTTCCATGACCTAAGTACCAGGAGAGCAGAAATTGACTGGATATACAGAGTATTGATTAGTTAGAGATTCGCTGATAAAATGAAATGTGCCTAGTTCCTTCATGTCTATGCTACCCTAGTAGTAAAAACAAAACCCTAGTAAGTAAATTTTGTACTTGAAATGGGTTCTATTAGGATATACCTATCTACTAGGACGACGGGATGAAACCGAGTCCGTCAAGCAAATTATGTAGACTTAACCCGACGACACGCCTTGTCATTAGGCTAAAAATAGTGATATTATGTTATCTAAGTCACAGTCTTAATTATCTACAAATATATATGTAACATGTACTTAAAATAAAAAGAGAACTATGGAATGTAAATCATGTTATTTTGAAACATGAATAGTCCAGTCTAGACCTTTCTAAAGGTCACCAAGAATTTGCGAAACCTTTTCTTTATGTTTTGTTTTGCCTTGAGGCCACTCAGTCACGTTTAAAGTCTACTTCGAAACGGTATTGTTCGCGGTTGATTAGATTTTCTATTACCTACCAGTCAGTAAATTCACGCGATCGAAACACTGTTAATAATTTCACTATTCACGGGTAGACCACAATATTTTACCTTAAGGTAGTGTACACATTTTATTATCCAGTACGATATTGAATGATATATTCCGCCATTGTTTTACAATCACGACGAGAATTTCTAAACAGTAAAATTTTTAGTAATCGCTTACAGTGTTTTCTATTCTGATTAAAAAAATAACTTAGTGTCCAAAGGTTGCCTGGAAGAAATCGCTTTTAGCGATGAGGCCGCCGATTGTGCCACTAGATTTAGTTAGTATTAAGATCCTTTGTTGTTTTTATTAATTTTTTTGTATTGATGCAAAGTTATATTGTATTGTAGTGTACATATATAGTTATATTTGTTTAATCGATTCAGTATTCGGTTGCCGAATATAATTTACGATTATTTGCTGATTATGATAAGTTATGAATTCTCGTCGTCGACTGTAGCAAGTTTTTGCAGAATCGATGTGATCAGAAGTGATTAGTGTAATAATGGAACCCGCTAGGAGAAAGTCGTGTTCGTGGTCGCCGGTAAGTGAAACCCGCGTTTTGCTTTAATTTCCATCAAATCAAAATATGCTAAGAATTAAGTTTACATTTATAATTTGCGTAAATATTAAACTAATTTAATTTATTTCTTTATTTGCTCGCGATCTGCGTAAATTAGGGTAAATCGCGAGCAAAAACGCATTCAAATTGCAAGCGCAACTTAATGCATATCTGCTGCTTAGTCGGTTTACCCGAACAGATAAGAGTTATAGAAATAAAAAAAATATATGAAAATGAACTATTTATTTATCTTCATAATATTTAAATTATCACTATAAAATACATTTTTGACTATAGAAAAAACATTTTCAGTATTCTACAGTAAAATTTATAAAAATGGTATCACCCACCGCGAAGCTAGGCTCAAGCGGTGACTAAACTTAATAGCAACTAAAATACTTAACTGTTGTATATGTTTTTAAGTAAGAACCACTTTAGGTAGCTAGTTAATTTTTAAATAAACTTAATCTTATGGCTACATCTAGTTCTGCAAAATAGATTAAAATTAATTGTGAATCAAAATAAAATACAATTTCGATAAACTAAGCATAATCTGATTGAACTTTTAAAATCAAAATCGAATTAAATGACTCATCATCATCATCAGCCTATGATAGTCCACAGCTGGACATAGGCCTCCCCCAATGAGCGCCATAGCGCCCTGTCTTCAGCTTGACGCATCCAGCATCTACCTGCAGTCTTTCGCAGGTCGTCGACCTCGTCGGAGGGCGTCCTACACTACGTTTACCGAGTCGTGGTCTCCTCTCAAGAACATGTTTGCCCCAGCGGCCGTCGTCGGTTCTTCGCGAGATATAATTAAATTACTATAACGTCGCAATAACCCACACACAACTGGTCCACATAATGTATATTACTCGTGGGAATTTCACGCAATTCTTATTAAAATGTTTGAAAGAAGAAACACTAATGTTAAAGTTTATCACTTAGTTGATACTCTGTTATTATGCTTCACAATGGTAGATTGTTTAGAAAACTACCCACACATAGATTAAATGACAAGGTTGGTAAGCTACTTAGTCTACCAAATGGGAAAACTTCAAGTTCTATGACAATTTCTCTGTTTAATTTTTTATTAAACACAAAACGAATTACAATGCTATCTAAAATAATCATTAAAAAAGTTATTTTAATCTACATTGTACCGTAAAGATATGCGTGTACAGCTATACTTAGTAAATGTTATTATTTCGTACTAAGGGACTTATATTAATAAATAATGCTGGACAATTCACACAGCATCATCTAGCCCCAAGCTAAGCAGAGCTTGTGTTATGGGTACTAGATAACTGATATACATAATACAATACATTACATAGATAGATATTTTTATTATACATAGAAAACGACCAGAACACCCGGAACAAATATCTGCAGATCGTACACACAATTGTTCCGAGGCGGGAATCGAACCCGCAAACCTCCTGCGTCTATATTATATATAATATAGATATATTATTATGTATTAATATATTATAAAATAAAATAAATAAATAATGCTGGACAATTCACACATATTATATTATTATATATTAATATATATTATATTGTATATTATAAAAACAAAAAAAATTTTCTAAAAGGCACTGGTGATCAAATCAAATAAGCCCTGCCTAGCTGTAAGACCGGGCAGTATTCTAAAGATTTATTAGAGGTCTAGAACTAAGTACTACGTTTTGACCTGGGACGTAATTTGAGAGTATTAAAGGCGGATATACATTATTTTATTATTATTTTATTTTATTTTAAGCCATTATTGTCCCACTGCTGGGCAAAGGCCTCCCTTTTCTCCTTTCACTCCTCGCGATCCAACGCTGCAACAGGCCACGATGGAAGATGTACCTCGAGCTCGTCGCGCCATCTCATCCTGGGCCTACAATAATATTAGTTATGTATATACATATACATAACTAAATAAAATTAAGCTGAAGACAGGGCGCTATGGCGCTCATTGGGGGAGGCCTATGTCCAGCAGTGGACTAATATAGGCTGATGATGATGTTGTTGAAACATAACTATATACTATAACGTATGTATATATCTTTTTAAAATCATCAGCCAGTACAAGGCGGTCCTCTTACATAAAAACTCGACTTTTTAGTGTTCATAAACAAAGAACATACATACTTGTTTTTATTTTTAAAAAGCAAACCTCAAACCCTTACGCAGGGTTGTGCGAGCGGAGCAAGCCGCACCACGACAACGGTATTAGGACATCGAGCGAGACAGTTTCGCGAGAGGACATTGGCGCAAAAAAGGCTTCTTGTTACATAGTATATTTTAAATACATATTTTAATATAAATCGAAACGCGATTGTTTACCCCAATACAAAATAATTATAAAAAAACGATAAACATTATTTTCGAAGATCTTCGTAGCACGTGTCGCACCGTAGTGTATCTAGCATACAAAAGACATCAACGCGCACCCAATTTTCTACCTTATACTAAATATGCACCCATGCACTTGCTACCCCAGCAGAAAAGAATATTCTAGAATCAATTTAGTTTTTCAAGAATCTACAGTAAGTATTATCGTACTAGGTCGATAATACCGCTTATTCCTATTTTTGGTATTTTCATTATTCCTTTTTTTTGTATTTGATTTAAAGGTTTATGTACAAATATCATAGTTAGTATTGTATTCTCTTTGATGTATATTTTAATTATTTCTTACCTTAAAAAAAATATCTTACACTATTCCAAGCTAAGCTATAGTAATTATTACTTAGAGGTGCGATATTACCGCGCCGACTCTCCCCTATAGAGTTAGAATGTGGTAGAAATGGTTAGCCTTATGGTTACCTGCGTGCTTTATGGTATTACTCTGTGTTCTGCTCAAAGATAATAATTATAATAACTATGGTTCTGCTATGTTGCTTTTGTGAAAGAAGAGAATACAATAACTAGAAGTCCGCGCCACCATTGAAGTCCGATAGACGCGGCGCTGCTTTCTTCGCAGAACTAAATGTTGCTGTTGTTTGTAATGTTGTTTAATTCCCGTAGTGTTGAGCACTCTACGTAAGACTGCTGTGTTGTGACATCTGTCATCTGTTCAGCAAGACAAGTGTAGCATGTCAAATCAAAGAAGTCAAGAAGTCAAGTGTGTCAAATTGTGAATTGACTAAAATTTGCGAAAATTATAGATTTTAAATTTTTGAAATTATTTTTATTATTTTTACAATAATTATATAGTTTTTTAATTATTAATGCATGAATTGATCCTTGTACGTTTAAATAATTAGAGTGTTTTCGAAAATCTTCTAATATTTCATCTTTACATACCTGGGATATACAAGATTCGATACTGCTTTGTCGGCCTATTTCGGCACAATTAGCTAAAGGAGTTCTTTGGGAGTAATATAGGTAGGTACATTGAAGAAGAAGGCGTAGAATGATAGTAGACGAAATAATTCGACGAATTAGTCTAAACGTAGTGTAGGACGCCCTCCGGCCAGGTGGGATGACGACCTGCGAAGGACTGCGGGCAGATGCTGGATGCGGCGAGCCGAAGCTGGGTGCTACGGCGCTCATTGGGGGAGGCCTATGTCCAGCAGTGGACTGACATAGGCTGATGATGACTTACCGATAGGTTATACACATAATAGACGAATACGTCTGTATCGTATCGTATCTAAATCGTAATGTCGAAGCACTGAAGTGATGTGCTTGTCAACTCACATAATAATTTATTCGTTTTTGGTTACAAAAATTATATTATTAGGTATTATATTTTATAAAAGTACCTGCTTAATTAGTTTATCATACATCGATTGTATGTTTTAATACAATCGATTTTTAACTGTCTCGGAGCCTGTGTATCTTTCACACTTTCATCACCCAAGACCCGTCGGATGAAAGGAAGATGGTCTATCTTCCTTTCATGTGCAGATCCTAGCTGGGTCGCACCGCCCCGCAGCCGCCGGGGCTGAGCAGTGAAGGTGTTATTTACCTAAAGCTTCTTCTTTTATTCCAGATGGACATATTAGGATGGATCAAAGAACACATAATCCTCATCCTGCTCATCATTTTCATGGCGGCAACAGCATTCCTCGGCTACAAGTACTATAATTGTCCTACGCGCAAATACCTTCCGTCCGCTCCATCATTAAGAGATACGTCTTTTGATAATTCAAAGGTAGTGCGAAAACATTAATAAAAAATAAATACTAATCAACTAACTTTTATTTTCTCAAAAGTAACCTTCTTCTATAGCGGGTATCTACATATAGTGCGACTAATCTATAATGCGGGTGAAGACCGTTTGAATTAAGCCATATTTTCGAATACTGACAACATGTACGCCGACGCGACGCCTTTCAAAGGAGTCTTCGTAGTAAGTCTCTATATGGCCAAGATATGGTTTTATTTCTCTTCAATTAATGTTTGTGTATATGATTAAGAAAATGGGATATAATGATAATACAGTTACATAAACTCTGATTTAGAATCCAAGATATTTTATGTCAACATAGACATTTTTGAATGAAAAGTTAACAATAACAGAATACAACGAGGTAACAGCAAGGTTATCTTTAAAAACTAAAACACAAACTTCAACAATGCTTAATCTCACATGTGGAGTAAAGCTTTCATTGAATGAAAGCTTTAAAAAAAAATGGTTTCGAGCTTCTATGCTTAGCTTCGATGATACCAATGTCGTTAAATATTTTCCACCAATATTCCTCGGGTTTCCCCTTTGTATACAAAAAATATCTGGTTTTTGAATCGGAGTATAGATAAATACACACACATGCATGTGCAATGGTGCAATACGTTTGGTTGTACGAATGGTCTTCGCTCGCCTCCGATTATACCTTACTTACCTATTTTAGTATGTTACGAGTAACTATTGAAAGCGAATACATTTTTTAGTTAGTTAAAACCTGTGTAGGGCATAAATAATGAATTTGTTTATGGATTCTAGTAGCGCGCGCAGGCACGCACGTTATTCTGCCGTGCAGGCCCTAAAACGCAGTATGAGAAAAAAAGCGGTTTCGAGAAAAACGCAAAAAACATTTTGACGCTGCATTTTTTATATTTCTAAATTAGTATTATAGATTTTTTATTGCCACAAGGACTTAGTGACATGAAATCTAAAATTTTCAATTTATAAAAATATATTTACTCTATTAAATTCAAAATAAATAGGATTTTTTCAAAATCATAGCAGTTACTGCACGGAAAATGGTACACATATACAGATTAAAATGAAGTAAAAATACCTCATACTGCAAAACCTATTGATTTATTCGCTTCTTTGCAGACTAATTTGCAGCATAGGTCTTTCTTTACTGCATTTTAATATGCCTCTTGAACTAATTGTACATGTAGTATGTCACAATTTTCAACAAATACAACTATAACAAATTTTCTAACTTACGAAAATGCCAGGTAGGAATTTATAAAACATATACATATTTTTGTACGTACAAGAATAACATTTATTTTTCAATGATATCAGCTAACTCTAACTTAACTTTAAAGTGTTCTGAACACAGGACGTTTTGGCATGAAATTATAAGTAATACTTATATAACAAATAGAAACATGAGATCTTACAAATGGCACATCTAAACATAAATCACAAGAATTGTAAGGTACCTATCAAAAATAACATAAATGCTCTACATTCGATACATCTTCAGCTAATTATAATTTAACTTTAAGGTGTTCTGAAAACAAGCGTTTATGTCATGACCTTATAAGTATACTTATATAAAAAATAGAAACATGAAGGCACATTTATTTACCAAACTAAAAATAAATCACAAAAAGGTATCAATAACGTAAATGCTCTACATTCAATGTAATAACTCTAAAAGGCATTCAAAATTAAATTAAAAGATTGTCAGTGCAAATAAAATATACCAAGACTATTACTCGGTATTATTACTAAAAAAGTGAGATTTATGAGTACTCAACTCATAAATCTCAAAAAGTAGGTACTTAGTATAAAAAATGCTCAACATTCGCCACATAATATGCGTAATCATAAATTCAAAATACCTATGGAAATGATACTATTCATTATCATTATCAAAAATAAATGCTTCTGGTGCATCGTCGGTTTCTGCAGCCGACAAGGGTAAGCTCTTCCAGAATGCCATTCTGTTTTCTGGCATCAATGGCCCCAAGCTTTTTATTATATTTTGTTTTCTGGTAGAAGTGATTCCCCTCGGCATGCATCTTTTATCAGGCTTGGGAAGTTTTTTTGATTTTAAACAGTTTAATTGACTGTATTCCTCGGCATCAAAGTCTGTTTTGTAAAAAAGGCAGTAGTTTCCTCTATTCACCATGACTTCCACTATACCTTTTAGATATACCCTGTTTTCGGTGCCGTTTTTTAGTTTCTGCTGTGCGATATGAGACTTGAAAACAAAGAAATCTGTTATTTCCATCTTTTTAACATAAATTTTACCAGAGTTCGCGATCTCAATGACATGGCAAAAGTCTTCAAAATCGTACACCTTTTTCTTTTTGTTTAGAGATTGCTCTACGTTGTGGTGGAACGAGTCCGCAGACATAAAAGTATGTCCCGGTTCGAAATACTTCAATATTATTTTGGAAGCGACTATGTCACTACTATTAATAATTCCGATCAAATAAGTTATGTGGCACCAGTTTTTGTTCTGAGCTGAACAATTATCGAGCCATATTGTTATTGTTGCAGCATCTCTTTTGCTGACAAAAAACGCCCGGAAAGCACTTACTAAGTCTTCTTGTTTTCGTCCAGAAATTGCTTCATGCCACGTCACAGCATACACGGGATTAGAGCTTGTATACTTCCCAAGAGGTACAAACGTTTCGTTATATGCTACTAATCTGGGGCAAAATATAGCAGTTTTGAAAGAATCTAATCTCGGGAGCATGATGACCTTCTGAAGATCTACAGAGACATAAACGTCTTCTTCATTCGGGACTCTCTTGCTATCAACATCATAATGCTTCCGCGCTTTCGTATATTTTTGTTTGTGTTTTGCATAATTATTGCAAGTTTCACACTCAGGATCTTGTTCGTCTTTTACATGCTCCGGATTATGAAGACTAAATATTTCCCAAGTTTCACACTCCTCGTGTCCAAGTTTGGCGAAAGAAATGTTCATGACGTTGGACACATGATTTCTGTATGTTTCAAAGCAACATTTTACCTCTGGATGAGAGAGCGACAAATCCTGACTAGAATGCAGTCAAGTATGATGTCGGCTGCAGTGAAACTTAGTAATGACCTTCAAGTTACTAATTATAATGCAGTAAGAGAGACTCATGCTGCTATTTAATTAGCATTTAGTTATTTTCAGCTGTAGAACAACACCGACCAATACTGCAGTAAATAATGAACATACTGCAATTTAGTTGGTTTTCACTACATGAACCTTCTTGACTAACACTAACTAAAATATCACATTAAGCACTTTGCTGCGTTTTAATCTGTAGTTCATACAAAATAAATTAGTAATCCATTATGCAGTATTAAAATTTTTGGTACAAAAACTATTTACTGCGTTTTAGTACAAATGCTAATATTTTTTTTATGTGTAGTTTACAGATTTTTTGTGGTAATAAAGATATTTACTGCGTTTAACTTGGTAAATTGATGGGTCGTTATTGACGTAACTGCTATTACTGTATTTAAGTTAGTATTTAAATACATTTAGGCATCCGATCTTGAGATACTGCATTCAAAATTTTGATTTTTCTGTGGTGGTAATTATCGAATCAAAAAATCGGTTAAATCACTGTGTTCCTTAAAGCGTGCCCGTTAAAACTCAATATTTAACTAAAAAACGTTAAAAAACCTGTTACTGCGTTTTAAGGCCTGCACGGCAGTATTGAGCTAATATTAGCGCGTACGCATAGGTACTATCTACACTTTTAACACTTTGACTGCGATTTTTTTTCGACGACTGTGATCTTTTTTTTTAACCTTAAAAAATTCGTGCTGCCTCTCTACACAGCGGTTGTGTTGCGCCGCACATGCGTTTCGTTCGAAAAATATTACGGCTGTGCTGAGTCACAAAGATCTGTATTTTCTCAGTCGCTGCGCTAGAGTGGATTTACGCATATTAGTCACTTGTAGAAAACACATACCGTGTGATTTCAGCAATCAAAGTGTTAACTTTTATGTTGTTGCCAGAGTGACAACATGTATTTAACGGCCTTAAATAAATAACCAAACTTCAAATAATATTTTATGGTGTCATTTACTTTGCCTTAAGACTATACCTGCCGTTATTATAATTATACTGCCTGAATGAGAAGAAAGAGGCTTATCTACTCCTATCCATTGAGCTCCTATCTAATGATATTTTAATTATTAGCGAAGGTTCGCCAGGGACGCAGGGTTCCCGCCGCGGATTTTTTGTGTAAGTATGATTCTGGTATAGTACCTAGAAAAACCTAGCTGCCACCTGTGTATTACCCGGGTCCGGGCTCAAGTTATACACCCTGTTTTGAACCTATGCTTTATGTTTATCAGTCAACTCGTAATGCACTAGCTTCGCTTACCATAATAAATAATGCTGGATAATCCACACAGCATTCTCTAGCCCCAAGCTAAGCAGAGCGTGTTGTGTTCTAGATGATTGATATACATAATACAATACATATATTTTTTTATCATACATAGATATAACGACCAGAACACCCGAAGCAAATATCTACAGATCGTACACACAAATGTTCCAAGGCGGGAATCGAACCCTCACCTCCTGCGCCACAGAGGTCCACAGTCAAAGTCATTATCATTTTATTTCTTAAGCTTACAAAACATAGACAAGTCATACTTTATACTATAAATTATTATCAAATAAGATTATTTTACTGTTCACTTCAGTCCGTCCTGGACCATGGGCCCAGAGATTATGTGTGATTGTGTCTAGTCGTAATTACTAAGTACCCTGATAATAATTTTACGTTTTAGAACTACTACAGACTTCCAAGACACGTGATCCCGAAGCACTACAAACTTGAACTCCGGCCCGAGATGACGACTAAATCATTCACGGGATCTGTGGAAATACTTCTGGACGTTTTGCAACCTGCTCGGACAATTCAACTGCATTCTAACAAATTGGTTAATAAGGCCGTTCAATTTACGTAAGTTAAACTTAAGCTACTTACTTTACCCCTATACAAACCTTTGTGGTTTTATTAGTGTTATTATCAAGTTTTTTTGTGTTTGCACTATTTTTAATTTGGTAAATAAATAATAATAAATAAGAAACAGCTGGAAGTAGGTGCCTAGTTTAGATTCCTGACGGCTACATCGGGTTAGCATAGCACAAGTTCAATCTATTACTCTTTTCAGTTTTATACTTTAGTCTTTCTGCCTCGTTGGTCTAGCGATTGCGTGCTCAACCGCTGATTATGGGGTTCATATCCCACGGCTGGCCAAATTGTAATTGGGATAAATAGAAGCGAGGATTCAGGAAGTACTCGATGTTGCACCTACTTCCCTCATAAAAGATGTAAAGCCAGTTGTGCGTCTGACTTGTCCGCGGTCGTGTCGGCCTACCATCCCATTGGATCATGATTTGAGAGTGAGGGGATTTTATACAGGTAGAGTAATATAGGTAGAGTCCATTTAGTTTGCGCACACACTTGTGCACGATGGGTAGATAATACTTAATTGCATACTTAGTATTTAAGAAACTGTGTAAGCAAATTACAATTGGCTGTCTTATCGCGCAAGAGCGATCTCTACCAGATGGATATAGAACGCGCTACGATCCTATGCATCATGCAACCATAGATGGTTAGGATCGTGGACAGTACCAGGGGATCTGTGTTCTTGTAGGTTGTATATTATAAATTTTACACTATACACAGTTTGTCCTGCACATGCATGGAGACTGGCCGTCTCCGTTGAGACTGTTCATCACTCAATCTTCCAACCAGTAAAACAACATATTTTTCAGACACGACGGACAAAGCATCCCCATCAAGTCTACCACAATGAGCGATGACGCAAGAGAACTGCTCATTGTGGAGCTATTTGAAGAGGTGCTGGCGGGAACCTACGAGATCTCGGTCGAGTTTGAAGGCAGGCTGGACAAAGGCATCGTAGGCTTCTACCAAAGTAGCTTCAAGAATGGCACCAGGTTAGTACTTCTACTACTACTCGTTCAGATGGTGAATCTGGGTACTGTAGGTAGTCACTATGTAGGTATCTGTCCGCAAGCTTAATGGATTCGATACGGGTGCGTAACCTGGAACCTATGCTACCTATTATATTATAGTATACCTACTTGTAGGCCATACACGGAAGAATAAAGGTAGGTTTCTTTACCTTTTAACTTTAACCCGTGTTTGGAGTTCGGGTTCGATGTGATTTGTATTTCTATAACACAAATGTTATTACTAACAAAAATCAGACATGAAGTAGGTAAAAGCTGTTCTTCGTAGGTACAAGTATTGTCCCCGTTCTCCACTAAGTAGATATTTCGTTTTCTGACTAAACCTACGCTAGCTATTAACCTAGATACAGTCTACCAGGTAAACTGCATCTAGTAGGGTCTAGGTAGGTAGACTCTACCTACCTAGTTTTGTTATTTTTGCGCCCAAGCAAACAAGAATGTGCGACGGTTTGATAACATTTTAAAATCATTGCACGTTCGAAATGAAACACAAAGTAGGTTAGTACCTACTTAGTCAGTAACCAACGAACGTACGTATCCAACCTACCTTATTATTATGTGCGAGTGGTTGCATACATGGATCTAATGCATTTAGGTAGGTAGTGAACTAGTTTAGCGATAAAAGGTACCTTACCTAGGTAATTGGCTTATGACCCTTACATTATTAACACAGACCCGACACTACCTAAACAACCTATCCCCTTACTATGAAACTTAGGAAGTAGGTATCTTATCTAGGTAGGTAGCTGGGTATACTTAGGTACTATGTCTACACGACGCGCGACGCTTACCTATCTATATACATACACTATCCAAACTCGGTGTTGAATTTTTGTGAGCAAACTCCTAAAATTCACTCTATTACCGCTTTTTTTTGCGACAAGGTAATTTTACCACGTCCCTGATTAGTACGCAATTTACATTACTTATCAATTTGAAATTGCAAATAGAGTTTGAGTTATTTGCGTCGTGTTTTGTTTTTTTTTAATTTAAACTAAAATAACGGCCAGCGGCAATTTTTTAGGGATTTATGCGTCGTCGCTAGGCATAAACGCAAGCGCAGCTAGCCGGACTTAGAGAGTGACAAAAGGTAACAGGCTTATTGCCTGTTACCTTTTGTCACTCTCTAAGTGCCAAGCCTAAGCCATGCTAAGCCATGAAAGAAATAGACATCTCACTACACCACCACACTGATGCAAAATGCAGCAATCTGTGACGGTGAGATTCGTGGCTCAAAAGGTTTGGTGCACAGGATGTCAGTGTCAAATTCAAAATCAGCTGTGTCATTGACAGTGACGTACGTAACCGTTTACTTTACGCCCCCATAACCCCTATCTTTGTTTTGTTTTGGTGTTTTGATTACGTGTAATGTAAGAATTTTTAAATTTTAAGAAAAATCTTTGTTTTCCATGCGGATAATACAAGCCCTAAGTAAAATTAAAAGTGTTTTACCTATATATTACAACAAAAGACTTCTAACAGACAAAATGGTCAGCGTAACAAAGAAGTCTGAAAGACTCTCGCCTACTGTTCAACCGGTACACTACAAGCTTCTACTGCATCCAGACATGAAATCTGGCCTCTTTCAAGGAACCGTTCAAATAGACGTGAAATTACTAGAAGAGAAAGATTGTGTGAAACTAAACTCCAACTTTTTGGACTTCAAAAATGTTAAAATGTTCAAGCAAGGCAGCTTGGTGCCTATATCAAAGTTCTATGAAGAGAAAGAGATGGAACAGCTTGTGATCGAGTTCTCAAATAGCCTAAACTCTGGGGATTATCAGATATGTGTAGATTTCAGCGGCAGCCTGACTAGGAATATTGTTGGCTTTTATTTGTCACACCTGAAAAATAATAGGTAAGTATAAGGCAGGGGATCTAGGTACATACTTACTTCCACTGCTGAATGTAACTGCCCTACAAAAGGGGAGTTTTGCCCTTGTAAATAAATAAATAATGCCAGACAATTCACACATTATCTAGCCCCAAGCTAAGTAGAGCTTGTGTTATAGGTGCTAGATAACTGATATAAATAATACAATACATTACATTACACAGATAAATATTTTAATTATACATAGAAAACAACCGGAACAACCTGAGAAAATATCTGCAGATAGTACATTTGTCCTGAGGTGGGACTCGAACTCACAACCTCCTGCATCGCAGGCAGACCTTTGCGGGCCACAGTGTTCTTCGATTTAATTACTACTTTACTTTTTATCACCACACTTTGCAGATGAATTTGAAATTGTAGAGTATTAGTTTAGTTGAACAGCATAAAAAAATGCACAGAATGAAGCCTTCTTCCAGTTGCCTCTCATGAGCTTACTTGTAGGTGTTGATTCATACTATGCAACTGCTACGGCAACTTCTGACCATACATTCGTTTATTTTTAAATGAAACTGTAACTGCTTGAATTACTTTAGTACTTACAAAAATACTAGCTGCGCCCCGCGGCTTCGCCCGCGTGGAAATCTATGTGTCAAATAGTTTATAAACCTTCATCTTGAATCACTCTATCTATTAAAAAAACTTCATCAAAATCCGTTGCGTAGTTATAAAGATCTAAGCATACATAGGGACAGACACACAGCGGGAAGTAACTTTGTTTTATACTATGTAGTGATTTGGTCACCTTAAATTTCAGGACAATGGTTGCAAGTAAATTTCAGCCAACATATACCCGGCAAGCCTTCCCTTGCTTCGATGAGCCGGATTTCAAAGCCACCTTTGACATCAGCTTGGTGAAACCTCAATCTCACATTGCATTGTCTAACATGAATGTAAGTTGACTGGGAGTAAGGAACTCTTTAGAACTAGTTGGAAACACTTAATATTTATTAAATTATGTTCATTACGAGAATTACTCTATGATCAAGTCAAACTCTGTTATTAGTTTTTCTAATGAAGTGCTGAGTTTCACAACATATGGCAACATAAGGCACAAATTAATTATTCAAATTGTCAGTTTTGTTTCTATTTTAATAAAACCTTGTTATAAAATATAATATAAATAATGCTGGACGATCCACACAGCATCATCTAGCCCTAAGCTAAGCAGAGAGTTGTGTTTATGGGTACTAGATGACTGATATACTTAATATGATAGATTACATAGACAGATATTTTTTATTAAACATAGATAACGACCAAAACGCCTGTAACAAATAACTGCTGATCATACACACAATTGTTCCGAGTCTTGAATCGAACCTGCAACCTCCAGCGTCGCAGGCGGACCTTCGTCCACCGTCCACCAAAGGTAATTAATTAAATAATATATAATACCTTAATTACAGGAAATTTCAAAGACCCTTGATGAGAATACAAAATTGGAAACTGTCAACTTTGCCACCAGTGTGCCCATGTCAACATACCTGGCTTGCTTCGTTATCTGTGACTTTGATTACAAGGAAGTAGAAATAAATGCCAACGGCATCGGAAAGAACTTTACTTTGAGATCATTTGCTCAAAAGGATGAAACACATAAGATTGATTTTGCTCAGGATATTGGGAAGAGAGCTACAGAGTTTTATATCAAGTATTATGAAGTGCCATTCCCTCTGCCTAAGCTTGGTAAGTTTAGATATCATCATCATCATCATCAGCCTATATTGGTCCACTGCTGGACATAGGCCTTCCCCAATGAGAAAGAGATCTGCCTGAAATTTTGTCTAGAAGTATAAAACACAACACTACTTTTTATCCTATAAATCATTTCCCATGGGATAGAAATAACCTTAAACAACGCATGCGAAGCCGCGTGCAGAAACTATTAGACATTTAAAAATCGTTAGAATCATTCCTTACGACGTAATAGAATTGTACCTAGCCATTGTTTTAAACATAACAAGTTATGTTCTTAGAAGAAAACCTAAGTTATGGTCGTAAATCTTTAAGTTATAGGTGCTCTTCAAGATTTGTGTGGTAGTTTAGTTTTGAATCGTAGAGAAAAGTTGCTTGCAAGTTATGATTAGTCATCAGTTTTAATAGGCGAGTTGATTAAAACACGCGTACAATCAATGGTCACATTATGTCACGGTCATATTCCCACAAATGGACAACCTTAATTAACTTACTGTAGTTTTCACAGAAGCAAACATGAGAGACTCTTGAGGCCCGTACCACGTAAACGATAGCGTAACCGCAACACAAGTTTCGCTGCGCAACTTTACTACATTTCTCGCCGTTCGTGTATATAAATAAACATTTTGACTGCCACAAGAGATACATGCGAAACAAAAGCGGTATAGCAGTTTTCATACTGCACAGCTTACTTCGCATACACATGTATGAAAACTGCGCAGGCTATGTCAGCTACGCCAAAACTACATTAGCTTACCCTCTCTATAGTAAAAAGGGACTTCTAAATGATGGTAAATGGAACAAAGAAGGAGGTCATTTTAAATTGAAATAGATAATGGAATGTATCAGACAGATCTCGAAGGTTTTTTTTTTTGCTGAGCTTTCTTTATTCGACTTAGCAGCATGGCAGTGGGCCGGCCATATATCGCGAACAACCGACAACCGCTGGGGTAAACGTGTTCTTGAGTGGAGACCGCTCAGCAAACATAGTGTAGGTCGCCCTCCAGCCAAGTGGGATGACGAAATGCAAAAGTCTGCGGGCAGATGCTGAATCCTCATCCAGCATCTATCTACAGTCTTTCGCAAGTTGAAGACAGGGCAGTACAGGGACAGGCTTGTGTTATGGGTACTAAATGACAAACTGATATAATTATTACAATAGATTACATAGATAGATATATTTTTATTATACATAGATAACAACCAGAACATTATATTTCGTCCAGTAAATTATCTTTTTGCATTTTCCAGATATGATCGCCATCCCCGACTACCAGTCCGGTGCGACGGAGCACTGGGGTCTGATCACGTACAGGGAGACTCAGTTCCTGGTGGATGAAGCCACTGCCTCGGCGACCAACAAGATAGGAGTGGCTAACACTATCGCGCATGAACTAGCGCATATGTGGTTTGGGAATTTAGGTAAGAACGTGTCTGAACTGTGTTGGTATTTTATCTTTTTAGAGTACCGTACCCAAAAGGTAAAATGAGCTTACTACTAAGGCTCCGCTGTCCGTCTTTTAACAGGCTGTATCTCATGAACCGCGATAGTTAGTCAGTTGAAATTTTCACAGATAATGTATTTCTGTTGCCGCTATAACAACAAATACTAAATATAAAAAAAATATCTATCTATGTAATCTATTGTATTAGTCAACTAGTACCCAAAACACAAGCTCCGCTTAGCTTGGGGTTAGATGACGCTGTATGAACTGTCCAGTATTATTTATTTATTTATTTTCAGTGACAATGAAATGGTGGGACGAGGTGTGGCTGAACGAAGGTTTCGCGTCGTACATGCAAGTTAAATCACTGAATGCCATAGAACCGTCCTGGACCATGGTAATGAAATATACTGACATATAAACAGAGATCAGATTGAGTAAGACATAAAACATTGACTGGTTAATGCACAAATGTCTCCAGTTTAAACCATAGAAAACAAGCCGTGTGAGAAAGTACATAAAAACATTTTATCCATCAAATCAAATATACATACTTTACTGTACAGGGGCCGTTCAAGTATTACGTAAGCACTATGAGGGGGTGGGGGGGTCTATATTTGCTTATTTTGGATGACATGGGGGGTAGGGGAGTCTAGATGATGATTACGTCATCGGTAGCTATTTACTTTTTTACACGAATGGCAACCCTCACAATGTCTATGCTTGAAAACGAAACGCATTTTCGGGGATTCCCGCAAATAATGCATACGTTTAGGCACTCACTTTAGAACCGATTTGGGGAATCACCGCGCGCTATTCACTTGTCTAAATGTCCTCTGTCAGTGTATTTTTTATTTTTGTTTCGTTTGGATACTATATCGAGTAGACGTATTGTAAGCATAGCAAATCAAGTTAGCATTTGTGTTACCGTTGATTCCATTAGCCAAAGTTTAACGTTTAAATAAGATGTCGTTTCAAATAGACAAATCCAAGTTATACCAAAAATTTAAAAATGTTTACGTAAGCATGGGGGAGGGGGTAAGAGCTTTGCTTACTTTTGCTGACAAGGGGGATGGGGGGGGGGGGGGGGTGGTAAATAATTGTAATAAATCTGCTTATCTAATATTTGAACGGCCCCACACCAGATAAAGAACACGATTGAATAGCGCCCCGGTTCGTAAACTGCCTATATTTTTATTTTTTATTTCAGCTGGACCAGTTCCTCACAAAGACCCTGCATCCGGTGCTGATCACGGACGCAAAGCTGTCCAGCCACCCGATAGTACAAACGGTCGCGACGCCGGATCAGATCACTGCGATATTTGACACCATCTCGTATAATAAGGTGAGAATGCCTTTTAATATTTTACTAGACGCAAGAATAAGGCAGTAGCTAGCAGAAACCAAATTATTCGCACGTTAACCTATACCATACTAGACAACACATTTTTTAAATTATAATAAAACAAACTTCAATACCAACCCTTGTCTCATTTCGTAGAAGCATTGCCAATGCTGCCGCCAATAACTGACTTAGTTTAAATTATGTTAAAACTCTATTGATCTGTTCACTAGTTTTATGTTTAAATTTGTTAATAGTGGAGACTTCACTGGTCTATGTAAATCCTTATTGTAACTCTTTATAATGTCTATGTACTGTCTGTCTTCAAATAAACAAAAATAAATAAATAAATACTTAGCAGATATGTAATATCGTCTACATCACAAGTTACTTAACTTAGAGCAAGGAGTTGAACCAAATGGAGAAATAGGTCTTGAACACTATTATTATTTTACCAATAATGTTTGTAATATGTAAGACCTTCAGAAATAAATGATTTTATTTTTGTAATATGTTATACTACTATTTATTGTCACCAGCCTGTGTCGCCCACTGTTGGGCAAACGCCTCCCTGATCATTAAATAAAGATTTATAACGAACAGGCAAAACGGAGTATATGTATGTTTTATGAGTTAAATAAATGATTTACTTACTTTCTTACTTACAATAAATAAATGAATGAATGAAATAATAATCGTAAATTTTCCAGGGTTCTTCAATCCTGCGAATGTTAGAAGGGTTCACAGGAGAGGAGAACTTCCGCCGCGGGGTCTCGGACTATCTCAAGAAGTACAAGTTTGGGAACACGGTCACGCAACAACTGCTGACGTCACTCGAGCCTTACTTTAAGGTTGATAACCCTGATTTGAATCTTGAGTAAGTGGTGCCATCTGTTATTTTTCATATTAAAGACATATTTACTTGGTTAAAGAATCAAAAAACATGTTAACTAAGGCGTATGAAAACTAGGCAAAAATGAATAACAATAAATAGATAAAAACTATTTGACAATCTTTATAAGTAAAAATGTAGAGGCAGCTCAACTGATCTACATACATATTATACCAATACAAGCGTTCCCAGACGCCGCCCGCCTGCATACTCGTAACTCAGCGAAAAAAAAAGAAACTTTTCAAAACTTTAACCTTTCAGAAAAAGTTTCAATATAAAAACCGCCGAGAGACGAAAGACATGATGAATAAAAGCTGACAAGATACATTATTTCGAACATCTGCGATTTGCCCCAATGATTAACACGGTGTTGCAATATATTTGCGAACAATATTTATTTGGTTTTTTAAAAGCACGTTAAAAAAGATTCTGATTCCCAGTAAAGATGGTTGGGCACGTGTGACCAATCCCTATAAGTGACAAATGCCAGTCTTACTGCTATTGTAATCTTTATTCTAGTCACATATTAACTTCAGGTACATAATGGACACGTGGACAAGACAAATGGGCTACCCTCTATTGACGGTAACGCCTGGCGAAGAGACTGGCGTCTACAACATAACACAGTCCAGATTTCTACTGAACCCTGATGCAAGCTATCGTAATGATTCACCTTATAAGTAAGTATAAAAATGTATTAGAAGAATTTGGTAAGAAAAATAATGTCAAATAAATAAAATATGAAAAAAAAAAAGTTTCATAAATTTTCTATTTCGGCGAGATTTGCACCCGCGACTGAGTAGGGAGTTACGGGGTTTTTTGGGATATTATTTAATGTATGGGGACTCCAGCATCTCGTCTTCCAAGCCAACTTGAACTGCACATGGTAACACCCTGCTAGATAACGAACTAGTCTCTGGTTTTCCTTTTCCATTACTTGACACTGACAGAAAAGTGTCCAACCAGACACATATCGCCATTAACAAAAACTCGTTATGGATATGGATATCAATGGATATGATTTGTGATCTATGATTTTATTTGTGATTTTGTAATGTAAAGTTAAAGTAAGGTTGACTCTATGATTTTTTGTGTTGTTTTTCTGTATTATATAATGATTTCTAATTTAAATATGGGTACTCTATTGCATTGGGTGTGCCCGTATAAATAGAGGTATGTGTGTAAATAAATAAATAAATATATCATCATATTTAAATGCATATTTTGTACTGTGCGATAGCGGTGTTGGATTAATGATAGACTTGAAGCTTACATACAGCAACTTTTAACTGTATTTTCGAAACAATTCATTAAATTTTTTCAGATATCGCTGGTTCGTCCCCATCACGTACAAAACCAATAAAGGATCCAGTCAGAAAATACTCTGGTTCCCAGATAATGCAGAAAGTGGTAAGTAAAAACAGTTTATTTTTTTATCGACTTTTCTCAAAAACATCTACCATTATTATTTTGTGCAGATTATTTTAAAAAGATCTACAAGTTTTTAGCTATCCAAAAAGGTGAAATAGTTGGGGCACCTGTGTACGATCTTTTTTAAAAACTAAAAATTGTATTAAATGAACTAAGTTGTCAAAATCCTGATGTTATCGCGAGATTTGGAACCTGCTAGGTGGGTTAGCTAATGAACGTTAATGTACCTATATATATTTCTCTCTCTTTTCCTCTTACAGTTGAAGTAAAACTGACAGAAGATGCGACATGGCTGAAGATAAACAACAATCAAGTGGGATTCTACCGAGTGAACTACTCCGAGGAAATGTGGCGGAGTTTGATATCGCAGCTCAAGACACGCTCTGAACAGGTATACACGCCTTATTACATAGATTGACGACCGATGTGGCACGGCTGGGAAAGGTCCGCCTGCCATGCAGGAGGCTGCGGGTTCGAATCCTTTTTTGGCTCTTTTTTTAAATAATTACGGAACGTCGCACTTGGCCGGTTTTTATTGTCCCATATTTTCTCATCTCCCATTGAAGCTACCATCTTGCAGTGCGGCCGTGGGACTTATGTTTACTGACACCAAAATCACTTGCCCTGTTTGTCACAAATCATCGTATATGCTATTGTATTGTTTCGAACGGAACCCCGAAAGATTTTCTCATTTTTAAGTAATTTAGACTTTAGCCTCACAGTCAGAGGCCTTCGAAAAGCATAACATATGTACGTTCTAAAATATTAGTTTGTATTATTTTATTATTCTGCATATTTGATAAATATGCGGATAGCAGGTCTCGACGGAGCCTATGCCTCCCTTAAAGTGCTAAAAACAACTCCTTATTTTTCATTTACAGTTGACAATATCAGACCGAGCGCACCTACTCAACGACGCATTCTCCCTAGCGATGGCCAAAGTTGTTCCTTACTCACTGGCGTTGGAGCTCAGTACGTACCTGACTGTGGAAGAAGCTTATGTTGTCTGGGGTACAGCGGGGGGACTGCTGAATGAGCTGGCTGATAGGCTGATCAATTCTAAGAGTTTGAAGCTCTTTAAGGTTAGTAATAAGGGTCAATGTTGTTTGGTTGTTTAATCTTAGTAATAAAGTCACATATATCAACAACTAGCGATCCGGGGCAACCGCACGGGTGCAAATGCATGTATTATGTACATATTAACCTTCCTCTTCTCCATCTATTAAAAAAACCACATCAATCCGTTGCGTAGTTTTAAAGATCTAAGCATACATAGGGACAGACAGACAGCGGCGCGTTTTAAATCAAAGACAAGCTACTTTGTTTTAAACCATGTAGTGAAGAAAATTACAATCAAATAATAGAAACAAATTAGAACTAATATTTGCAATGGAAATAATAGAGCTAACTGCAGACTGTTGCAGACAATCTACAGGCAGCGGCTGGCCCATATCAATACCAGTCAGAAGCGTCTCTACGTTATAAAAGTTCTAAAGTAATAAGAGAAAATACATAAGGAATTTTCATAATACAGTGTCCATTGTACTTTTTCTTTCACGTGATCATTTTAAATTATATGTACGTTATAAACTACAATAGCTACTTTTGTATTATATAATAATTTTTTGTTTTAGAAATTTGAACAATCTCTAATCACGCCATTGTACTCGAAGCAAAACTGGACAAAGAACGATTCCGGTGTAATCAACAGGTAATAACAGAGTTTTATTATGACGTACATTTGTTGTTTTTGGCGAATTAGCTGAGTGTCGTGGGAAAATAACTAAACAAAGGTACGACATGAGCGAAACAGCACGGTACGACGCGGCTAATTATTCTTGAAATCGTATGAGATAGAACACACCAACGGAAACAACTACGGTGGAACTGCGCGGCTTTTTTGGTGAGTTGATCAAATTTCACGCGCAGTGCCGCGCCGCGCATTTCCAAAGACGCGTTGTGCGTGTTTGCACCTTTAGAAATCATATTTGACTGTAAAAAACAACGTAATGAATCTTCTAGACCCTCGTGATACATCGTCAGCCACTATCGTAGTGATGATGTACACGTACCGTATATATATACCGATAAGCCGGTAAGTGTACCGGCTGAGCCGGTGAGAGTGTGGACAAACTATGAAACCTGAATTTTGCTACAATTTTAAAACCTTTGACATATTACTTTAGACCTTTAAGCAGTTTATGTTTAATCAAAGAACACTTCCAGGAACACTAAACTTCTTATTAAAAGCGATCTTGATTTCTGGCATAGCGGCAGTTGAAAGACGTGCAGTTATATAGTCTCCTTTAGCCCCTGGAAATGTACAATTTAAATTTAACGCGGGTGAAACCACGAGGAACAGCTTGTGTTTAATGTATATAATGTACCTACTCTTTCAGCCTGCTCCGTTCCAAGATACTGTCCCTAGCGACAAAGTTCGATCTGCCCGACGCCACGTCTAAAACCCGCCAACTGTTCCTGTCCTGGCTCAACACTCGCGGCTCCGATACTCCGGTCGATATCGAAACGGATCTGAGGGACTTGATTTACTTTAACGGTATGGATTCTTGTACTAATTGAACGGAACATGCATCTGCGTGTTATGCAATCTTATGTTAAGTTGTATGACCATAGCCTCATTATCATATATATCAGCTCACACACGAACACTGATAGACATATGCGTTCCCCATACGACGCCACAAATTACGGTCCTAGTTAACTTTGAAAAACGAACGAATATGATGAACAAGATGATAAAGAAGAACAACCTTGCCACCAACTGGCTTCGGGCGCTTCACTATGTGACTCCTTTGGTTTCGGATCTCTAATAATAAAAATAAAAAATGTCTCCAAAATAAATGCCAATCTAGATACAGATAGTCTGTAAACAGAGTATCACTATCTGTCTAGATACATATGTATATACATTTTTCTTGTTTGTATACTTACCTATTATGTAATATGTCGTGTTATGAGTTACCATCAGCAGCCTATGTTAGTCCTCCTCTGGACGTAGGCCTTCCCCATATATGTTATGTATGTATGGTGTGAAATAAATGTATTTTCTTTCTTCTTACATTATTTTCATCGGCAGGCATGAAGGCAGCGTCTCCTGAAGAATGGGAGAAGCTCTGGGTGATCTATCAGAAGGAGGAGGACGTGCAAGAGAAAGCAAAGATACGGGCCGCGTTGACTGCGCCAAGGGATGAGGCTATATTGAAAAGGTAACTTTTACTACTTCTATTAGCATTTCCTCCTTATTTCTTAACTAGCTGCGCCCCGCGGCTTCATCCGCGTGGAAATCTATATGTCAAATGGTTTATAAACCTTTCTCTTGAATCACTCTATTTTGTAAAAATACCACCGAGGTAGCAATCAGGCCTGATGGAGAGCGGTCCTGTGGACGCTTGAAACGCGCGTTGTCGTCAGTTAATACATAAGTACTTGGTCTGTTCGAGTTCGAATTGTACACGAACTTATTTCATACTAGCCGCTGCACGTGACTTCGCTCGCACTTTTCAAGTAGTCTACCCGTCCCCGGGATACCATTTACTCCCAGCCAAATTTAATCAGGATCCGTTCAGCATTTATAATAATTTACCTTAATTATAATTATTATCTCCATTCCAGATTCCTAGATCTAGCCTGGGTGGAATCAAACATCCGCAGCCAAGACTACCTGTCACTGCTCCAACAGATGAGCGCCAACCCTTCCGGGACAGCCCTAGTGTGGGATGACGTCAGAGCAAGATGGCCGGCGTTCGTCGATAGATTCACGCTCAATAATCGATACCTCGGGAACTTTATCCCTGGTATTGCCTCAAGCTTCGACACTGAGGATAGACTGAGAGAGGTTAGTTATAGAATTATGTTAGTCCTACGTTTCTAAAAAGTTATTATATAAATAAACTCGGCTGGTACATCACTAGTGTGGGATGACGTCAGAGCAAGATGGCCGGCGTTCGTCGATAGATTCACGCTCAATAATCGATACCTCGGGAACTTCATCCCTGGTATTGCCTCAGCTTCGACACTAAGGATAGACTGAGAGAGGTTTGTTAAAGAAAAATGCGTAGTATTATTATTTACCCCCTAATTTTCTAACCCCCGATTTCTTAATCAAACGAATTTGAGATTTATGTACGCAAGTGACGAATATTTACAGATTTTCATTGAAAACTGTCATAAAATCGCGCCTTCAGACGTCCTTGCATAGGTACATCTGAGTTGCGTTTGATTATTCGGCTATTAGAGATTCTGATATTAACAAACTCGAAACAATCTGGTTTTGAAATGTTTTTATCTATACTAATATTATAAAGAGGAAAGGTTTGATTTTTTGTTTGTTTATATCGAATAGGCTCGGACTACTGGACCGATTTGAAAAATTATTTCACTATTGGGAAGCTAAACTATCCGCGGTGAACATAGGCTATATTAAAATTTAGAAATGTGAAATTTGAATTTAACGCGGGTGAAACCGCGGGAAACAGCTAGTAAATTCATAATTTAATTGATCTCTCATTCGTTTTCGAATCCAATTACATTTATTTTTTCCCTGCACGTGTGAAATTATGCGTTTTTGAAGTGTGTTTTTAGTTATTAGTGACCTTTTACCAAGATTCTTTGCTGCTTTGTATAAGACAGCCATCAAACCTTATCTTATCATCTGATATTATTTTCGAATAAATTACTCACTCTACTTAACTCAATACTCTTTATGTGATTTTTTTTGTTAAAAACTCTGTAAAACTATGTTTATACCTCTAGAGAGTCAAATGCTCACTAACACCACCCCTTTGTTATTGTATATGTATAGAATCCACATGGTAATTGGTGCGAAATGGTACACCATGCGTATAATGACGCCGCGGTCCCCTCGACGAGGGGTGCTAATTCGTTTGCAGAAAACTACAGCATCTAAAAACTATGGGATGACCTTGGATAATTAACCCCCGACAGATACTTTGGGAAGGCTTACCTGTCTGGGCGTCAGCGTGGCATCTCCATCAATTCACGGCTGTAAATCCAGGGTCACACGTCACGCACAAAGTTTATAGGTTAGGCACAATGTTCAGTTCTTGAGGATAGATCACTCAGTCGCGACCCGCGGGTATATTAGCGAATAAATTCTCTCGACAACAATATTTTAGTTGGAGAGGCGATATTATCTGGAATCAAATACTGCGACGATTCCTTGGTTTGAGACGTCCGTTCCGGCTGGCGTCGCTCGGAGGCTTTTTTTATGGTCAAGCGACAACTGCATCGAACGTCAGATCGGTGCAATGACAGCGAACTTCAGGGTTGACTGCATGACGATTTCAGAAGAGTAAACCAACCCTTTAAGTACCTAGATAGGTAATAACCATCCAATGTCACCCACAGTTATATAGGTATATAAATTAATACAAACGCACTATTAGCGTAACCATATTCCCCGGCTTGAAAGATCCTACTTTCAAAACACAGAGAAAGCGAAATTATATTATTGAGAAAGAAATTAGAATTGTTTATTTATATAAAAATATTATAATTGCATATCGTCGCGAAAGCTCTACCCCAGCGGTGTGAGTAACAAATTTAAATTTATTTATATATATAGGATATTATACATATACGAAGCTACCAATAATAATAATCTAAATAAGGTTTACTGAGTTGGGAGCGGGCACAATTTAACAATCGGTCTGCTCTGAAGCATTCCACCTTTTACCTTCACGGACGCTACTCTACATATCCCTTTCTTGTCCGGAAAGATTTCTGTGATTAAACCTAACGGCCAATGCAAGGGCATTACATTATCCTGCATGGAAATAACAACCATCCCAACACGTACTGGGTTAGAAGGAGTATTCCATTTTTGTCTTGATTGGAGGGTGTGCAGAAACTCAGTGCGCCACCGTTTCCAAAAAGATTGGACGAGTTGATCAGTGAATTCGTATCGTGAAATAAGGTGTAAACGCTTTTCAGTAACTTCGCGAGCGGGTAAAAACACAAGCGGTTTTGTATTAAGAAAATGTGCAGGTGTAAGAGCGGTAGGATCTGACGGATCTGAGCTAAGTACATAGAGAGGTCGGGAATTTAATAAAGCCTCGACTTGAGCTAACATAGTGTTAAGCTCATCAAAGGTGAGTATTTGTTGACCGACGACTTTCAACAGATGCGTTTTGACACTCTTTACTTCACTTTCCCAGCATCCACCGAAATGTGGAGCTCTACAGGGGATGGTTTTATGAGTGATCTTATGCTCCGTCAGTGCGGTTTCCCAATAGGGGCGGTATTCTTGAGATAGGAATTGGTAGAGATCGCGAAGATATGATCTGGCGCCGATGAAATTGGTGCCGTTGTCTGTATATAGACATTCGACGGGACCACGGCGCGAGAGAAAGCGTTTTAGTGCTGACAGGAAGCTCGCAGTGCTGAGATCTGAGGCAACTTCCAGATGCAGAGCACGCGTTGTCAAGCACGTAAAGAGACAAATATAAGCCTTACGACTCCTTTGGCCTCTGCCACGCACAGACGTTATCATGAGCGGTCCCGCGTAATCACACCCAGTGTGTGAAAATGCTTTAGGAGCGACGTCAACTCGTGATTGAGGCAGATCAGCCATGATTGGAAAAACCGGTCGTGGCTTAGCGCGGAAGCAAATATTGCAATTAAAAGTTATATGACGAACAATACGTCGTGCGGACAGAATCCAATACCGTTGTCTCAGGAGGGACAAAAGTAAGTTTGGACCTGTATGGAAATTTTTGACATGATAGTGGGAAACTAGAAGTTCCACTACGTAGTCCTGTCGGGGAAGTAAAATTTGGTGACGAGAGTCAAAGTCCAACTCAGAATTGGCTAAACGTCCACCAACGCGAATAAGTCCATTGTACAGAAACGGACTAAGCTTCTGTAGTGGCTTAGAACATAATTGTTTGCGGTTTAAGCGATCAAGATCTGATTCAAAATGGATTCGCTGAACAGAGCGCCACACTACTAATTCAGCGAACTCCAAGTCCGATGCGGTAACGGGTCCTTTAGGGAGACGTTTAAGGAATTTAAAAACGAAACAAATGGTTTTCAGATATTTAATCCAAGAAGAAAACCTATTCGCCCGGCTATACAGGAGATCTTCCGCTGAACACCTGGGATCGGAATTCGAAATGTCTGCCGTCGGTACTGCAGGTAGAGCCACCGGCTTCAGTTCGGGCAGTTCTTGCATTTCTGCGGATGAAAATGGCGTCACTGGCCACTCGTATCGGGGTGTTCCCAGCCATGGAGGTCCACTCATCCACAGTGGATGCTGAACTAACTGGGCCGGAGTTAAACCTCGAGAAAGACAGTCAGTCGGATTCTCCGTTCCTTTGACATGAAAAAAGTGATCTGACGAAAGATTTTCCTGAATTTTAGCGACGCGGTTGGCCACATACGTGTGCCAGCGATGTGGTGAGGAATGAATCCAAGTCAAAGTGATAGTAGAGTCCGAGAAAGCTAAAACCGCCTCAATGGCGTATCGAGGGGAATAGAGATCGAAAACTCGTTTAATCAAAATTGACAACAGGAGAGCGGCAGATAGCTCTAAACGAGCAAGCGATATAACCTTAAGAGGTGCGACTTTAGATTTTGCACATACCAGTGAAACGACAATGTCACCATTTGGCTTAACTACGTGGGCATAGACAGCGCCACCGTAGGCCTTCTCACTGGCATCAGCAAATCCAACTATTGAAACTTTACAATGTTCAACAACGCCAATATGACGCGCGAATTGGAGCTGAGATATTTCAGGTAACTCAGCTTGAAATTGATCCCACAAGCGAACAATCCGATTTGGTGGGACATCATCCCATCCTATTTTGGCAAGCCACAGATCCTTGATCAATAACTTAGCATAAAGGATCATGGGCGCGACTAGACCCAATACATCAAAAAGGCGAGCGATGGACGACAGAATATTCCTTTTTGTGCAGGGGCGATCATCAGGGTTGACCTGGAAGGCGAAATAGTCTTGGTCGGGAAACCAGCGTAGACCAAGAATTTTCAGAGTCGGATCCTTATTTAGATCGACACTGTGTGAGAGTCGCAATGACTCGGGAATAGCTTGAAGAACTTCAGCGCTATTACTTGACCATTTAGTCAATTCAAAGTCACCAAGTGAGAATAACTTAATCAATTGACGAGAAGACTCTATTGCTTGCTCGACATTGAAGGAAGAGCTTGCTATATCGTCCATATAAATATCTCTGCTCAATATCTTACTGGCGAGAGGAAACTGCTCTCCTTCGTCTTTGCACAACTGTTGGATTGTACGGATTGCGACAAAGGGAGAACACTTAAGTCCAAAGGGAAGAACTGAAAACTGAAGAATTTTCAAAGGTTCATCTTCGTGGAAGCGATAGACTATACGCTGAAGAGGGCGATCTTCAGGACGAATGGCTATTTTGAGATACATAGCCTTCACGTCAGAAGTTATTGCCACAGCGAAAATTCTCATGTTCAACAATATGTTCAGCAAGTCCGCTTGAAGAACGGGACCTGCATACAGAATATCGTTTAGCGAAATTCCATTGTCTGACTTCGCACTTGCGTCAAGAACCACCCGTAGTTTGGTGGTTGTCTTATCCTCGCGAATAACAGCATGGTGCGGGATATAGAACGAGACTTCCCCTGGAAGTACTCCTTCCACTAAGGAAATGTAGTTATTTTTTAGATAATCTTTAATTACGTTATCATATAAAAGTTTGACGTTAGGATGATTTTTAAATTTACGTTCGAGGCTAAAAAACCTACGACGTGCGATTTCCAAAGAATTTCCTAACGCAGAGGCGTCTGTTTTAAGTGGTAAAGCAGTGACATATTTCCCAGAGGGGGAGCGAGTAGTGGTAGAGGAATAAAACTGCTCGCAGTGTTTATCATCCACACTTGTTATTGAAGAAGCCTGAACTTCCTCGATTTCCCAGAATTTACGCAAGTCACAGCTTTCCAAAGAAGACGTCGCGCAAAATGACATCGTAGCGGTAGGAGGGTCTATAATAGGCGCTTCTCCCATAAATATATAGCCTAAGACAGTTTCTAAAGCATCTGGATACCCAACAGTAGAAGTAACTTTACTTGGTTGCAATAGCTTAGCAAACAACTTTACTCCAAGCAGGATGTCAATATTCCCCGGCATTCCCCAAGTATCATCCGCGAATAAATGCGACCCGATATGATTGAGGTGAGCAACATCTATCGAGCACAATGGAAGCTGTCCGGTTATCTCATCGAGTACCAGCGCATCAATGGAGTACTTGGGTTGGGCGCAAAGGCGCGAGCTGAAGGTGAAGTCGACTGAACCGCGAACCGACTGCGAAGTACCACCGATACCCTTCACCGTGACTATAGAGTCGTCACGAATAGGTAGCCCAAGCCTACGGCAACATCGGGTGGTAATATAGTTCTTCTGAGAACCCGGATCCAGTAGACAGCGAACGACAACATCCTTCCCTTTCCTACCTACCACTAAAACTTTCGCAGTAGCTAAAACCTCCGTGGTGCGAGTACTATTATGAGCCGAAGCTGAATGCGTACACAAAGAAACACGTTCTTCATCCGAGGTCTGATCTACAGCACTGGCAGATGGCGCGGCGCCGACTGCAGGCGTGGGTTTCGATTGTGGTGGCGGTGGTTGATCAAAATGTAACAGGGAATGGTGTTTACCGTTGCATTTCTTACACGTGAACGTTGATTGACATTTAGATACGGTATGTTGAGTACTTAGGCAATTACCGCAGATACGATTATCTTTTATGTGTTTAAATTTATCATTCGTATTTAATTTTAAAAAAGCGCTACACTTGTATAAGTTTGTGTGTACCGAACGACAGAGCGAACATTTAGGTGATGTAGCTACATACACCTGCGAGACCTTAGATGAAGGTGCGGGGGGCACACGAGCGCTGGTGCCAGCAGCCGAGCGCTCAGGCCGTTGCGGAGCTGTGCGATAAAGAATTTTTACTTGTTCTCGCACGAACTTCACAAAATAATCATAGTCAACACTTTGAGGGTCCTTTAAAGTGCGAAGTGACATTTCGTAATGCTTCGCGATGTCGGAGTCTACTAACTTAAGACCCGCGTACATAAAGATAAAATCAGACATGTTGGCGATTTTTAATTGTTTGAGTCCGGCCACAATAGCGGTGTATTTATCAAAAACCTTTTCTACATTAGCGGGCGACGAACCAGCTGGCTTTAGCAAAAATAGCTGATCTAAATAGTTCACAGCCAATGCGTGTGTGTCCTGGTACTTAGCGATAAGCGCGTCCCATATAACACGATAATTTTCTGCAGCAGGGACAATTCCAGCGGCTACGCCTTTGGCTTTGCCTTTTAGGTGACCTAATAAATAATGGATGCGATCAGAATCCGATAAATCAGAATTTGTATGAATGACGCGTTTGAATGTCTCAAAAAAGAACGGAAAGTTCTGAATGTCACCATCAAAGGTAGGGAGCTCGATTCTAGGTATTTTGATATGCGGAGAACCTGAGTTCTTCCCGCTAGCCGATGATTCGTTACTTGTGGTTAAAGAATTCAAAACATTTTTTATTTCACACGCAAGATCGTCAAAGGCATTCAATGAGTTATAATTAACTTCATATTTGGGATCAACCTTCATTGAAATAATATTTATATTATCAATCGTTGTTATAATTTCATTACGCATTAAATCGATTGTTTTAGCCTGCGCAATAAAGGTGTTCCGCGATCTCTCATTATCTAGACATTTTATTGAATCAAATATTTTTTGCGCACGAGAAAAATATGCGGCGCGTTTGCCTTCATACAAC
This sequence comes from Eupithecia dodoneata, assembly GCA_947044415.1. NCBI lineage: Eukaryota > Metazoa > Arthropoda > Insecta > Lepidoptera > Geometridae > Eupithecia > Eupithecia dodoneata. Next base: position 10,960,317 of record OX345664.1, on the reverse strand, counting down.
TTTAACTTATTTTGTAAATCTTCCATTTCAAAGGATAATTGAATCTCCAACAAAAATCAGAATTCACAAAAAATCACTTAAAAAAATGGAACGGAACCAACTTCCCTACCTACGGAACCTTAATTAGAATGCGCAACAAACGTTATATAAAGTAATAGGTACGGAATCACTCTTCCGACCGCGCGATAACCAATCACAATAACTTAGTGACAGTTAAAGGAAACTACGACGACAACCTTGCACAATAACACCCTTTCGGTAAGTATAAAGGTAGGTATATGCACCGTACTAAACTATCCGAATAGGTAATTATTGCAATTAGAATCAAAAGTAGAAAATAAAAGATAAAATCCGAATGCGAACATAAACCTAAGTAGTAAGTACCTTAATAAAATACTGAGTACCTAGATGCGAAACTCAGTACGGTAAACTCATGAAAAAAGTAGACCGTAATAATCCTAAATAACTTATAGTAGGTGCGATGCGAGATAAGAACCAAAGTTCAAAGAACAACTTAGGTCTTTTTTTAGGTATGGAAATAATAACCAACCATGAGGAAACCTACTTCCCGTAGATGTAATACAGAAATAACTTATCCGATCTTACAATCGTAGCGTTAAGTAGGTGCGGTGTAGATACACAATTTTACCTACCAAAACAAGAATTGAGAACATGAAATTGAGTGCGATTAATTTAACTAAATTGCAATAATTTAATCAAATGCGAAGTGGACTGTATTGCGATTATATACTCGTATAATACGAGGCGATTAAATAGAATAACATTTACCTATGAGATTTCAGTTCTAACCGAGTTCAATATGACAAAGTTCAATGACCGATCAACAATAATAATTGTGGTTCCTGGAATCACGGCGAATGTTAGTGCAAAAGGTAGGTCATTCAACACACACGATGTGAGAACCCCAACCACGCTGGCTTTTACGTTCACGAAGTGAAGAAATTTCCTACCCGCTATCACAAAATATGATGGAATGTTATGCGTAGTTCTTGGAAAATACCATATTTTACGACACAAATCACTGTACTAAATGACTGATTAACTTACGTTATGATTTTAGTAATATAAATGCGAAATAACAAACTATAATTATGAAATGCCACAGAACTTCGATAAAGAATGCAGATGATACTAGACCTTACGCACGTCGCAATAAGGTCGAGCTTCCTAAAACGATATGCAATTTTATGACGATAATTTTTAGATTTTTATAGATAGGAACAATTAAATATGGTTTTAATGACCAACATATATATATATATACGGCTCGAATGGATCAAAATGGTGCGAAATGGTACACCATGCGTATAATGACGCCGCGGTCCCCTCGACGAGGGGTGCTAATTCGTTTGCAGAAAACTACAGCATCTAAAAACTATGGGATGACCTTGGATAATTAACCCCCGACAGATACTTTGGGAAGGCTTACCTGTCTGGGCGTCAGCGTGGCATCTCCATCAATTCACGGCTGTAAATCCAGGGTCACACGTCACGCACAAAGTTTATAGGTTAGGCACAATGTTCAGTTCTTGAGGATAGATCACTCAGTCGCGACCCGCGGGTATATTAGCGAATAAATTCTCTCGACAACAATATTTTAGTTGGAGAGGCGATATTATCTGGAATCAAATACTGCGACGATTCCTTGGTTTGAGACGTCCGTTCCGGCTGGCGTCGCTCGGAGGCTTTTTTTATGGTCAAGCGACAACTGCATCGAACGTCAGATCGGTGCAATGACAGCGAACTTCAGGGTTGACTGCATGACGATTTCAGAAGAGTAAACCAACCCTTTAAGTACCTAGATAGGTAATAACCATCCAATGTCACCCACAGTTATATAGGTATATAAATTAATACAAACGCACTATTAGCGTAACCAGTAATTGTATAGTGGATAGCGGCCGGGTGATTATGTCACTCGCGACCGGTTTGCGACAGGCGTAAATTAAGCAATCAGTGCTGTCAAACATCAATTTTGTATTAGTTTGACACCAGCTACAACGTCAAAATTGGTCAAAATTGGCGTTTAACAGCACTGATTGCTTAATTTACGCCTGTCGCAAACCGGTCGCGAATTACATAATCACCATACGGGGCTGGGTTACTTTTATAAATAAGTTTTTAAAAGTTTTTATAGTTAATTATTAAGTGTTACTGTTTGTTATCCCTAAGAGAGAAAAATAATAAATAAAAAAAAAATCCTCACACAGATGGAGGACTTCTTCGCCAAGTACCCTAACGCCGGCGCGGGCGAGACGGCAAGAAAACGCGCGTTAGAAAACGTACGTTACAACATCAAGTGGGTGAAGGAATACGAGTGCGAGATCTCAAGCTGGCTCCAAACGAGGAATGGGGAAGATTCTTTGACCTGCTGAGATTATACCTTATTATTTGTTGTTGTGGTGTGTTTGAATGTTTTCTTTATCACACGAATCATCATTATCAGCCTATGTTAGTCCATTGTTTGACATATAGGCCTTTCCTAATGAGCGCCATAGCGCCCTGTCTTCAGCTTGACGCATCTAGATATGGCCGGCCCATTGCCATTTCAGCTTGCTAATACTTTGAGCTATGACAATAACTTTGGTTCTCTGTCGGATGTATTCGTTGCGAATCTTATCCTTCAGAGAAACTCCGAGCATAGCTCTTTTCATAGCTCGCTGAGCGACTGTGAGCTGGTGGACCAGCCCTATCGTGAGTGTCCACGTCTCAGCTCCGTAGGTCACACTAATTTTAGTGTGATTAAGAAAATAATTCAAACACAAATATATAAATACGAAAGTTTTGATGTTTAGATGATCATAGCTTTAAGCCTAGAATCAAACATAAGCTACTTTTTATGCCAAAAAACTGTTCCCATGGGATAAAAATAGTTTTTAACATTTCCAAAGAAACAAAGCGCGCGAAGCCGCGAGCAGAAACTAGATACACATAGACAAATTGCTCAAATAACAAGCAAATATATTTAAAAAAATCATAAACATAACTTACATAGTAAAGAATAGAATAGAAAAACATATTATGTATAAGAAAGCTTTTGTTGATAGCGATTGTCAAACAATACACAGCCTAAACCACATACCTGCAAATAAGTTTATTGAATAAAATGTCATAATTTATCGTGTACCATATACATTATATTTAATTGTTTCTCAGTGCTCATATAAAGCTTCCTAAAAGCAAAAATAATTACGATAAGATGGCTCAGTTTTTTTATATAGATGTATATCATAATTAAAGTTATACAGCGTGTATTTATAGCGTTTTTTTACTTATAATAAATATATTTTTCAAGAATTTTGTTTCACTTTCCCAAGGAGAGCGTAGCAGCTATACGCCGTTTTGACAATCTGAAAAAGAATAAATAAATGAATATTTTTTTATAACAACTTAGGACTAATAAGATTACAAGAGTCAAATTATGTTATGTTCTTAAGGTCTAACTTAAATAATACATTTGCCTGTACTAGGTTAAATAAACCTGTTTCATCAGAGCTTGATGCAAGTTGGTGAAACCATGGGCATTTGGACCAAATGGGTCGTTTTAAATCAGGCAAATCTTCCTTTGGCGGCATTCCACGTTCTATCTCCAAAAATCGTTGTTTAAGAATAGCCTATTTGATACCTGTATAAAAGTAGCGAGGTCCAATCTATGGAAAGGCCCAGCATGCAGCTTCCTCGGGAGCATCATACCAAAGCCCAGTATGACGAGCTCGCGGCGAACTTTCGGGCTAATGCACCAATGCGCTGCGGTTAACGGCCCAGGGCCTACTGAACTCTAAAATAAACAGGTAATTATTATACCAAATTATATACCTTCCTAAATAATATCATCATCGTCATCATCATCATCAGCCTATATTATTCCAACACTGGACATAGGCCTCCCCTAATGAGCGTCATAGCGCCTTGTTTTCAGCTTGACATCTCCAGCATCTACCTGCAGTCTTTCGCAGGTCGTCATCCCACCTGGTCGGAGGATCCTATACTACGTTTACCGAGTCGTGGTGTCCAATTCTAAATAATACAAAACAAATTATGTTATCGCTCTGTGGCCACGATCGGTGCAACGGTGCTGCGCGGTGGGCATACGTTGGGGAAATAAAAACAAATAACGCCATCCTTAATGTGGTTACAATTTATTTTTGTGGGCTGGGGCTGACTACAGCAAAAGTAAAAAAACTGTCAGCGGCCTCCTCCGCAAACAAAATAAATAAGTAGGTATGTATTATTCATAAATTGCATACAAAATAGGTTCTGACTTGAGATGTGTCGTTTCCGGATTGATAATATGACAGCCCTACATACGTGAGTAATGGTTTTCTCAAACAAAAACAAAACAATGTCTATCCTTCATCACCATAACAACCTTGTTGTATAATCTAACGCAAGAAAGTTTTAAAACTGATACACTGTTTGAATTTTAAATCATACTGGAACTCTTGCTGTCGCTCACTACGTTAGATCTGACGGATAGCGCTATCCTTGTTTGGCAGAAGAGCCTAGAGGGCATATAAACCAAAGGCCTTTTGCCCAAAGATTGGTCTTGCAAATCTTGCAAATCTTGATTTATCTTAGTTTCGGAAAGCTAGGCGCATTCGCTCGTGTCAAATTCTACAAGAACATAGCAAGCCCGTCATGGCGGGCTTAGGCAATTAGGGTTAGCAAGCGTCGGTTTTTAAACTGATTAAATTTTTTTAGGTAAGTTTTCATTGTTGAAAATCTCGCAAACGAAGTGAAAATTAGAGTTTCTCACTCACCCACTATAACTCGGTCTGGTCATACGGTCTGTTAATGGGGTGGTTTGGCCCTTTGTTGAAAAATATACTAGTATTACGATGTTATTCTAAAATTGGCACTATTTTTAACCGACTTCGAAAAAAGGTTGAGGTTCTATGTTCGGTTGGGGTTTATGTCCGATGTATGTTTTTTTTAATATAGTTCGCCGATAACTCCGTCATTTATGGATCGAGTTTGATGATTTTGCTATTGTATAGACTATTTAGAGAATGATCTTAAGATGGTCCCTTAAAAATATATTTCCGAGGGATTAGTCTTGTCAAGAAAAACCTTAGAATCACTGCGTAAATATTAAGTTTTATGTTTCAAATAAAGATTTTTGTATTGTATAATAAAATAATAATTTTTAAAACCTATTTTATGAAATACCTACCTATAATGATATTTTTGTCAAAAACCGTTCGTTTCCTGGAAAACCTCAACGCCAAACCAAACATCTAACGCGCCTGCATAGGGTTGTCGCCTATGGTTGTCGCAGACATCTCAATCCGAAAACGGCACAACACTATCTCAAGTCTGAATCTATGTTTTGTATGTAATTTATAATAAAATAATATATTTTAAACCCTATTTTATTAAATATCTATTACGATAGTTTTGTCGAAAAGAAACCGTTCGTTTCCTGGAAAAACAAACTTCTAACGCGCTGTCCCACCGCGCCTGTCTAGAAACCTCTCCTTTGTGTTCCCTGAGCTTTGATATTTGCTCAATATCCCAGAACTACAAAAATAACCTGGAATTATGACGCTTTGACAAGAGAAGTGCCAATAACCAATGTTTTCAGTAAATTTAAAAGGTGTGATTTTAATTTGTTTTAATATATTTTGTACCGCGTGACGAGGATTTTATACCATCACGCGACGAAAGGATCCACGCTCCACGAAACACACTTTTTGAATAACTACCTAATTTTTAATTTTACCTTTGAATACATGTTAGCAAAATCGGACTATCACTTTAAGATAGATATTATATTTACCTCATTTTGCACATCGTGTCCGTAACTGCAGTATAAAAAGAGCTGTATTAAAGTACTACACATGTACTGTAGAAGTGAAGCCATTTGCATAACTGTCATGTGATCCTAAAATAAAAAAAAAGTAGGGTATAGAGCCCGTCAAAGACATAGGATATGAAAGTAGAGTCATACATTTACACGCGCGGCTTTGCACGCATTGTTTGGATTATGTGACGACTGACGACCTCTGGCACGGTGGGCGAAGGTCCGCCTGCGGCGCAGGAGGTTGCGGGTTCTATTACCGCCTCGGGACAAATGTTTGTACGATCTGCAGATATTTGTTCTGGGTGTTCTGGTCGTCTTTTACCGAACTTTAGTTCTTATCTTAGAACTTTAGTTAGACTTACCGAAGTGATCCTCATAGATACAGTGCATAACGTTAGAGTGGCTAGAAAGATATACACTCCTAAAGTATTGGCAAGTAAATAATCTAGATCCTTGGTAGACCTGAAAACAAATAACCTTTGCATATTAATAAGACAATTCCAAACGAAACCTTTTATTCCATTCTACTGAACAGGTTTAGTACAATTTATAGAAGATCCCTTCTGCGGCCTATTTTACACCTTCTTATTATTTAAGCTCTACTGGTCTGAACTTGGCCTTAACTTATTGATCTTACTCTAAATATGAAGGTGTCTTCATCTTTAAAGTTAGATCATGTTCTTGAAGATAACATAAGAGTGTAAAATTCCGATCGCAATTATTTAGTTTAATTTCCTGACGAATCAATCATAAAGACAGTTAGAATACTTGCTTGACCAAAGACTGAAGCTTCTTATGACATTTGATGATCCTCAAATGGGCTTTCGCATCCCTCTCCGCTGTAGGAATGAGCTCCATGCCGCTTCCCGCAATCTTAGAGCACTGAAGGTTCAGGGCACTGAACTGATCGCAAACGAACACCATCACGCCGATCGCAGCACAGTCAAAGCCTATATGCATAGCCACACAGTAAAAAGCTGCGACTGTTTCAAACAATATCATTGTAATATAGAAACCTATATGTTTCTGCTCCAACGGGCTCCAATTCGGTAGGATATGAGGATACGCCGCTGGTTTATGCCCGAGATAGGAAAACAACCCGTATTCCACAAATGGGGAGAAGATGTAAATGACGGCTGTAAATCTATAAATCGTCAACAGTGTTGTAGAAACACGCTTGAATTTTCGCGTGTATTGTTTCATATAACCAGAAATTATTTCCTTTTCGTCCTTTTCATCGGATAGGTCGGTAGTAACGTTCTCGAATGTTTCCAATTCCGACATTCTGTTTAAAAGACGTTGCCAGATTATTCGGTTTCGGTGCAAAGAGTACAGTTTGAGAATGCCCATTCCGCAGAAAGATATTACGCTGAAGCATTCGAAAAGTCGTTCGGGGTCATCCCCAGCTAAAAGGAGAGCTATAATCTGCAACACGTAGACACTCAAGTAGAGGAAAATTGCGAATTTCGCGCAAATGTGAATTTGTTTCTGCTGAGGACCTAGCCACAGACCACCAAGGCGGACCGAGTGGCCGATCCTTTGAACTAGGGTTAAATCTGTTTTTGCCATTTTAAAACATATTCTTTTTTGGAAAGACCAACAAGCTGTCTCTATAACAGTTTCCTTTGAAGTGTTAGCATTGATTTAAAATAGTTAGGGAAGAAATGAAATAACCATAATGACCTAACCGTATTTATCAGTTTGTAATTGACTTTTGCTACGGATAGTTCATAAATCTAGGCATTTGTTAAAGACATATACAAGTTAGTTTAATGTGTGTAGCTTTTGATACTTTTATTAACATTTAGGTAGGTACATGGTCCTTAGGTAAATCTCCCGTCAAGGTAGATCGTAGGTACTCGTACTCGAACATTGAATTGGCCCTTGGCAACACAAAATTTACTTATCGCTATAAAATTATATTAAAAGTTTCCGAGTGATGGGAAAATTTTGAAACAGGACAGAGAAAAATGACTAACGAAGTTAATATGATGGATTAACGTTTCATTCACCATTGGTTTCGGCTATTCTCATTATTTTAAAAGACTTGTCACTAGGTACAACCTACCCATAATTAGGTACTTATTATTGCTTACCCTAGTCCTTAACATAATGATGTGTAATGAAGGAGATACCTAGCCAGTTTCCATTATGCCTGCTTGACCTTATGAAACAAAATAAACGTAATTAGTTTACGGAAAATATAATTAGAAAAAACAACTTTTTGAAAGAAATTTTTCTTCAAAATGAACTTTAATCACTTTTGATAATTATCAATCAATGTTTCCGTTGTTAATACTTTGTAAGTTGTTTCAAAAATGAATCTATACGTCATCTATCCATGAAAAAAAAAAACGTTTTGTAACCGGTAAGGGCCCGACTCCACCAAAGCGCAGACGAGACGAGCGGAGAAAAGATGTGATGACAAGCAATAGAATGTCGTTATTCACACATCTCGTCTCGTCTCAGTTTTAGTGGATGTGGATACGATCGGAGATGTATCATATTTGTATGTGAAATAAAACAAAGAAAGATCTAAGCGGAGATGTGAGGTGTGCCTCGCAAGCTGGCGACGTCACGCATAGGAGACGAGAAGATACATATATGTGAGCAGCTAGTGAATTCATCTCAACAAACATCTGACGCTCGCCGCACAACATCTCCGCTTTAGCCAGCACATACCTCCACTAGACTGGAGGTCTGCCCTGGTCTGCCCAGTACGCATTACAGCTTCGGTGGAGACACCCTAGCTAAAAAAGGTCTCTTGTCTTCTCCGGTTCGGACATCTCCGCTTTGATGGAGTCTGGGCCTAATAATGGTGTGAATTCAGGTGTCAGAAAAACTCAACTAATCCAGTTTGACAGGAGGTATAGGTACAAAAATGAAGTCGTATCTTTCTTCAAAATTAAATGGATTGCATTATTTTTACTACTGTGAAATTTGTAGTTCTTATGATATCTGCTTAGACACAAATATCTCTATGTTTTAACCTAAATCAAGTCTATAAAACACGTAATATATATTATATTAAACGTAGTACTGTAACATTAACTTTGTGGCCTAAGTGGGATCGTTTGAAATTCCACCCTTTCCGTGTTGACGTTTATATTGCAAAACAAACAATGAACGTGTGTAAGGCCAACAGCTGTGTGTTTTCTCACCACAAAGTAGGTAATTTTGTAGGAAACAATATTTCTTTTGCGGGAGTTTCTCTGAAAAAAAGCTCTGAATTTTATCTGCGTCGAGCTTCTTTTTTGTATAAGTAACCTTGAATGACGACCGATGTGGCGCGGCGGGCGACGTTTTGCCTGCGACGCAGGAGGTTGCGGAGTCGGTTCCCGCCTTAAGACAAATGTTTGCACGATATGCAAATATTTTTTCTGTGTTCCGGGTTTTATTATGAAAAACAACTCACTCCCTAATCGAAAGAATAATTAATTTATTAGTACCTACCACCTAAGGACAGGATTCGGAAAACAAAAACGAGATTATTCACATTGCATTCCTAATTTATTTTAAAATTATAAATTCCATAGCCGTTGCACAAGAGAGCCACTGTCTTCAAACTTCACCACGACGCCTCCCAATCGTTACCATTAGACCTAAAACTGATCGATCCAGTTGGTTCAGACCCAAAACCAGACCCGGAACCGTAACCACCAGAGTACCCATTAGATCCAGCCCAATCACTACCTCCAGAGTCCCCCCAAGAGCCGGAGCTACCTGATCCACCCCACCCGTTAGAGCCTAGACTCCTGCCTAAGCTTGAACCACCCCACCCGTTAGATCCTTGGCTTCTACCTGATCCACTGCCGCCCCAGCTATTAGAACCACTCCCACCCCAGCTGTTAGACCCTTGGCTTCTACCCAATCCACTGCCGCCCCAGCCATTTGATCCACTCCCACCCCAGCTGTTCGATCCTTGGCTTCTGCCTGAGGAGCCACCACCCCAGCCGCCTCCAGAGCTGCCAGCATTCCAGCCAGAGGATCTTGCTGCGCCGTCGAAACTGGAACTTCCCTGCCAACCTGCTCCACCTAGAATTAGTAAAAGTAAGTAAACTAATAAGATTTAATGAATCGAATGAATGAATGGAATGAATCGAATGAATGAATCTGAATGAACTACTTCCATGTCCGAACGGTAGAGGCGCGCTGTACCAAATCTTAATACCATACAAAAATTAAAACTCTCGAAACGAAAAACCGAAACCAGAGTTCCGAATAAAAGCTTCATTCTCTAGCTTTAATAGTAGGTAAAAAACACGTACTTAATACATAAAGTACTAACCTGGTGATCGCGGTATCCTAGCCCCCAGGGCGTTTACCACAACTGCGGCAAGAACCAATATTACTATCTTCAGCTGAAAACATTCGATAAGTTTATTAACGAAGCAGTGCAGTGATCCGTGTACTAGTTTCTGCCACATGCTTTGGACGCGTTGTAGATTTATGTACTAAATAGTAGCATAATTTTTTATACCCAGACCTTGTACCTGTATGCAGAACTTCACTTCCCGATCCGTTGAATAGTTTTGGTATGAAGCATAACAAACATTCATCCAGCCATCCATCTAAACATGCTTCTTTGCAACTTTTACGAGTATTGTTGTGTGTATTGTCATTGATATTTACATAAAATGGTTTGATACTTTTCTGCTGAAATATGTGTATTTTTTTGATCAAACAACATAACTAAAAACTATTGAACGGATCGGACTGAAATTTTGGTAAAGGTCTAGTTCCAGACCTAAAAGAACAGTAGGTAGGCATCGTATTATTTCGAAAAAAATGCTTACATTAAGAGTGTATACTACCTCAAACTGCTAATTTTCAACTCCGCCGGATGTCCATATCGTCTAAACTACTGAATATTTAACTTTGAAATTGATATATGGTAAAGTTCAGGACTTAATCTATCGATCATGTGTTTCGAAAACACGATTCCATAAAATTTTCTCGATAGAAAAAAATCGCAAAGTTACCTCTAAATTTTTACTAAAACCTAAATTTCTCAATAAATACAGAAGTTCAGATCTTGACAATAAGCGTGGTAATAGAATGAAGTATAAATAAAAATGTTATATGTTTCGGTTTTTTCAAATAATGTCCTAATTAATAGGTAATAAGCTAAAACTTGATTTTTGGACTTGCGTTGCAATGCCCTGTCCCGCTCTTATGAACGCAAAATCATATGTCTAGCCTTTTCACACAAAGTTGATGTTGTATGGGCCCTTAAGGCTTAATTGCACTATAGCGGCCAATGAGAATAACATCATTGATAGCGGCTGTATGATAACGTGCAGTGCTAGTTGTGTGAAAAGTTTGTTAAAAATTAGCTGTTGACTTACCATGTTCGCTGCCGACACCAGATACTGATACACCATGCTTTAAACGGACAGTATTTATACTAGAAGAAGCTATTGATCAGTTTTTTGTCCTCTTTTAATAACTGAGACAATATGACATTGAAACCCACTGTGTGTAGGTTTTTAATCACGAATATTACATTATTTTAATAGTACATTATTATTGTTATTTTTTGTCAGTATTTTAGTATAATAAAAAATGGAACAAGTTAAAAACTTATGTTTATGGTGTAGGTTAGGTACCCTAGGTATTTCGGAAGATAGGTACTAACCCTAAAATATTAGGTATAAGCTTAGGTCCCTAATCTATTTCTATTCAACATACCTACCTCATCTTGCTAAGATAGCAATGATATTAATTCGATTTTTTATACACTAGCCAAACTCGACGTGAGATATTTGTAAACAAATACACGACGAAAAAAAACTCATTTGCTTGGAGTCAAGTTTCAGATACAATTGTAAGCAATATTCATTGAAGGAACGGTCTAAAATTGACAAGTAAGTTAAATAACTTATTAACGCAAACCAGTGTACACTCACTTATATATATACTTACCTACCTATGTTTTGACATTCACCGCCTCCGAACTAAAGTTTGAATGAGTTTTATGAACCAAAGGTCTTCCTGACTCTACCTTTAAACTTTGTCAAAAATTACTTGACCCAATTTATTTTAATAGGCTTGAAATGGTTTTCTGGAACAATCCAGTTTATGGAGCTATATATTTAATACCTACCCTACCTACATTAACTGTTTTTTTTTTCTTCAGCAAATTTGAGTAGTCTCATTCTTAAATCCTTTGTTTTGAGTAATTAGAACTATCTTCAAGCTCGGACAAACAAAAGCTCTTAACAGGCAAAAGCACATAAGTTTAAATACCTAGGTTCATACCTACCTATAATAAAAAGTGAATAGGTTTGGTTTTTATGGCACAAAAGGTCTTAAAACAAGGTTTTTACTTATTTAGGAAGAGCTAGAGAAAAACTGGGAATAGGTAGTTATAATTCCTTCACTTTACGCCGTACCTAAGTAGGCCAATCGGCAATCGATCCGTAATAAAATTTGTCTCAAAAATTTAATTTTTGATAGACACTTAAAGACCGCTTGCTAATTAGACCATCTGTGCTTTAGACCAGTTTGTAATTAGATCAGCTGCTTTTTAGACCGCTTGCTAATTAGATCATCTGTGCTTTCGACCAGTTTGTACTTAGATCAGCTGCTTTTTAGACCGCTTGCTAATTAGACCATCTGTGCTTTAAACCAGTTTGTACTTAGATCAGCTGCTTTTTAGACCGCTTGCTAATTAGACCATCTGTGCTTTCGACCAGTTTGTACTTAGTTCAGCTGCTTTTTAGACCGCTTGCTAATTAGACCATCTGTGCTTTAGACCAGTTTGTACTTAGATCAGCTGCTTTTTAGACCGCTTGCTAATTAGACCAGCTGTTTTCTTAGACGAAATGATACCTACTAACCCCTAGAAACACCCGGTTGCTGCCATGCTGCAAAAGCCGAGGGGTAGTATATACCTATATATAGTATACTTTTGGTTGTTTTACACGTAGGTCCCCCTACGTGTAAAACAACCAAAAGTATCTCGCATACCTACATGTCGTGCATGTTGGTGTTGGATTTTAGGGCTTTTTTCTTGACAGTTCCATTCCAGATTTCCGCCCCGAGCGGATCAAAGCGCGTACCGTACTACGGGCCCCCCAAAACCTAATAATTGCTCCAACAAATCCTTGTTTCGCGTGAGTGTGGCCCGCGTGATAGGAAAAACAAATATTAAATTATAGATCTCGGGCGGAAATCCGCATGACAGGAAAAGAGCCCTTAGGGAAGGCATGTTTGCATTCAAATTGCATTAAAATCTCTGCTTTCTTTTGGATACAACTGGCCCTAAAGAGAAGATAAGGAAAAGATACAACTAGTCTCTTCTGCTATCAACGAGTTCTCAGCTATTTTGGCCATATCGCCAAAGTCTACCAGACCACCTCGAAAAACTAGTAGTAATTGCTAAGATAGAGGGGAAGACCAAGAGGACGGTCACCAACCCGCAGGTCTGATCAAATTAGGGCAATAACGGGACTTACTTTGCCTGCAGTCCTGAGACAGGCCGAAGACAGAGTGGTGTGGAAGCGGTTCATCAGCGTCACCGTGAGCTTTCCAGGACGGGCACGACCTTCAGCGATGAAGACTACGACAAAGAAGAAGAAAAATCTCTCCACACCCGCGCCTTACGAGCGCCTTTCTCGCGTGACAAAAAGCGCGCAAAGTACGGGAACAAGGCGTCGTCGCCTCATTGACGCAAAGCCTCAATATGCGAACGGGATCCGCACTCATTTTTCAGTTTCAATTTAATGAATTTTTATTTCTCAAAATAACAAAGTTTACTTAAATGAGAATTTATATACAATATACTTAAGCTTATCTTAACTTATTAATATATTATGCTAGTATTGTTATACATAGGTAGTTATCTAGTAGTTTAAGTTATTTTACAATGATATTGTGTTCCGTATATTTTTTTCGCGGGTGTTTTCCTGCTTCGCGCGTGAATGTGGAGAGGCTTTATGAGTATCCGGCCAAAATACTAGATTCAGGCAATAGCTAACACTTTAGTGTGACGAGCATCTAAGTAGGTTAGAGCAAATGTAAACAACAACGCCTATTTGTTTTAATGAGCAAACACTGTCGCCTATTGCCCATCCAGTTTTATAGGCGCAGATAATGCTCATTGCTTGCTAGTTTGACGCGGTTACTGAAATAACATTTTGTTTGTTAAAAACTTGGTGTCTGTTTACGTTTCGTTGTTAACTTACACGACAGAACCTTAGTACCTACCTACATTATGCGATTATAGTGTTTATAACTTCATTCTCACAATAAAATATCTTCTACCGACCAGATAAAAGCCGTCGTATGTATCTAATTAACCCATTAGAGGTCACTGTCCCCATACGAGTACGGCCATATTCCTTAGTGTCACTTACAAATTTTAATCCATGTTCTGGCCTTATTATTGTGACATTAAATCTATTTATGGCAACCAGCTAGAGGAAGGTAGGTAGTAACGCAAATAAAAAAAAGCAAGAAACCTTATTTGTGATTTTTAAATCATATGTAGATATTTAGTTTACCGAAGCATGCGCAAAAAACACGGCTAACCGAAGAACTATACAGCTCACGCCAAAGTAATCGTAAAGTAACTTAGTATTATGTTAAGTGAATTATATAAATACATTTATAATTATATAAATACATAATATAATACATAAATTGCTGTTGAATATAATAATAATTGATCAAAAATACTTGGCACAATCACATCAACCTAAAATTATCCATATTTTGCTCATATATGTACTAAGACTAATATTATAGTGATCTCACTTTGGTCTCTACACTGAGACCAAAATGTTTGTTCTTATGGTATAGTTTCGCTCATCATTTAATTTAATTTAATTGTATAGTTTTGATATACCTATTACTTTCTACGAAACCTATTTGGTTTGGTAGTCGTACTGTAGTGCACCAACTTAGAACGTAAATATTCCTATCATAGAAAGCACCCAGAGACCCAGACCCGGAACAAAATAATTATTCACAAACGTGACGTCATCACTCATCACATCAGTACGCGTGAAGAAAACTAAGCAAAATGTAAGGAGTCGTAAACATAAACATCCAATGATAAGAAGTACCTACGTAGGTACTTACCTACTCCATACATGTCTTGTCTCTATCTCCTCAAACCTAGTAGAGTTTTGTCTGTAATGTTTGGGACCGTAAGTAAGGGTATCAGCTGTGAACCTGCCCAGTCAAGCATTCCAAAATTCGATCTATTCCTATCTAATACCAAATGGTATTTGTTTATAATGTCCTCATTAAATTCTGTTCCTAACGAATACCACTCCTAAACGAATCCCAAACCAAGATAAATGGTATGAGGTACAGTCAGTAATTAAAATGCTCAAGTGATTTAAATTAGTGTTTATTTAAACAAATTCTTTAATTCTTTATTGTACACATACAAAACTTAAAAATAACTTAATTAAAAAAAATATTTACATAGGCGAGCTTAACCCTGTGTTAGAGTTTTCTTCCAGAAAACCTTAGGTTTACAGGAGTGGCGATGCAAAAGATAGAGGAAGTGTACAAGAGACAAATTAGACTAATAAACAAAATCAGTCTTATTGAAAAAAATTAAAGTGATTTTATTATTGGAATTATTATAATAAAACAATTCGAAGTTTCCGTTTGCTAAAATCGACAGGCGCGCCTACAGTTCATTATAACAGAGATGGTTCATCTATTCTTTTTTTATGCACATTTCATATTGCCTCATAATAAGAGACTGATTAGAAGACCGTAAAAAAATACTTCATCATCAACCTATAATAGTCCACAGCTGGACATTGGCCTCTAATGAGCGCCATAGCGCCCTGAAAAATACTACTTATACTTTAATGGAGGGAACAAAGCAAAGCAGCGCAAAAACTAGAGCAGAGCATCCAAGAACAGTTCAACTGGAAATAATAAGTTTTCTTGTATGAATGAGCAGGCATCTCGACTTATGGGGAGCAAATGGGAAGAGGTTGGTTATGATTGATATTTCGAAGCAGCGTGTTTTTGCGACAAGAACGCGGAAAATCCAGGGGAAAATGTCGCATTTGACTTACGACGTCATGTACTAAACCTACGAAGGAAAACGCTTTTCAGTAGGTACTTTGACTTCCGCACGTGAGTCTTACGTTATTGAAAGAATTACAAGCAAGTGACGGTTTACCTGACCCATAACCTGAAAGGTGTTTTTTTGTTATGTTGGTATGATGTTTCAGTCATCTCAACAATGAAAAAAAAAAACAAATCATAATCTAAGAAATTCTAAGATACCCAATGTTTTTTTTTTCTTGCTTCTATATTCCATCAATTTTTACATCTTAGTTATAATAGACCGTCTTTGGCTGGAGTTTTTTTTGTGATGTAGCTACCTACTTAAAAGAATGATTTATTTATTTATTTTATTTTGCTTTATTCTATTACATATATTATATTTATATTTTATTTTATGATTAAAAAAATAACCTCAAGCCACAGGTAATCTAGGGCAACGGTGTTTATTTTTATTATCAATAAATAAATAAATAAGATAAAATCTCTTTATTTCTGATAAACGGATTTATTATTTGTTTAGTAAGCACACAAAAATATAATTAAAGACCGTTAGTACAATCTTCAATTCAATTATACGAAACAATTGAATACCTTAACTAATTAATATATGACAAGGGGAAATCCCGTCCCTGTATTTAATTTCATAAAACTTTATTGCACTAAGGTACCTACAATGGGTGGGCTTAATGCCGAGGCATTTTCTACCTGCCGACCAAAAACACATGTTTTTACTGAGGGTTGGCGTGCTTACAACAGTTTTACAAATATAGCCTTTCCCAGAGTGATCCTCGTAGTAAAGAAAGAGACATTGAGATCACTCTGCACACCAGGCATGCCCACAGCATATACACAAAGCTCAGGGATGAGTGAACCTATCCGCTATGGTAGACCTTCGTTTAATCACAATCTCACCTGATGAAATGTGACTATGTGGCCGACGATGTCTAGACGATTTTGTAGAAACCTGAATCACTTTCACTCACAGTACCTATTGGCACTGGGTACCATTGTGTCTCTTATACATTACCTAGACACTAAGACCTACTAATGTACATAATGAGGCAATAAAATAAATATATAATGTATCACGAAGGTCTAAAGACAATATTCCCTCTTGTCTTGAAGAGACCCAGATTCTTGAGTGGAGACCGCGACTTGGCAAACTCAACGCCTTCCGGCCAGATGGGATGACAACCTGCGAAAAACTGCAGACAGATGTGGCAAGCTGAAAACAGGGCGCTATGGCGCTCATTAGGGGCTATGCCCAGCAGTGGACTTATATAGGTAAGGCACGATGATGATGTGGAGTTAATATGGCCCTAGGCTTTCAAAAATAGCGGTAGGTAGGTAACCAATTACTTCAGTAAGTAAGCA
Source organism: Eupithecia dodoneata (assembly GCA_947044415.1). Classification (NCBI taxonomy): domain Eukaryota; kingdom Metazoa; phylum Arthropoda; class Insecta; order Lepidoptera; family Geometridae; genus Eupithecia; species Eupithecia dodoneata. The sequence goes on along the minus strand of OX345664.1, from coordinate 10,943,075 downwards.
CACGCGGTTCCATCGCGTGACTTTCCTACACATTGAGATAAACCGGAGATCAGAATACCATCACGTGTAGGTCCGGGCCAATTTGCCTTCTCGCATGCACATGACACGCATCTTCTTATCCGACATAAATAAATTAAAGTTTGATACTTTGACCTCACGGACGAAAAATGTTGCAATCTATGAACCTGCTAGAACACTGCTGCACACAACATAAAATTGATTTAAATTGAGATGCTTGGGAGTGTATAAACAAGTACCTACCTTGGGGCCATTTCGTTTATGAGGGAAATTCATCGAAACTAATCATAGGGATGTAAGAGGAGTAGGTAACATTATCATCCAGTCGAAAGATAGCATTCTGTTAGAATTTTATGTGTCTACAAAAGTTAGCTACTTATCATAGTTTTAAGGCATTTAATAGTTTCAGGAGGCGGAAGTAGCGCCTCCTGGTGAGTATCCTGTCGCAGAACTATTCTACCACCGACCTGTGTCCCCAACCCGCATGCACATCGGATAATGACGAATAATGAGTATAATATTTAGAGGTCATCTAATACAGTCATAACAAAATGTGACGTATTACTACGACATTATACTACGACTTCCAATATGCCAGCTGTATCTCTGACCTTTCTAGATAAGGAAGTAACTGAAATGTATATTGGAAAGTTTCAGTGGACTTTGATATAGGAAGGAACCACCGCCATGGGTGAGGATTTAACGACTTGTCTAATAATAAGATTTAGGTATCTAAAAATACGCCAATTATAAACTATTTTGACGACCGATGTGGCGCGGTGGGCGAAGGTCCGCCTGCGACGCAGGAGGCGGGTTCGATTCCCGCCTCGGAACATATTTGTGTACGATCTGCAGATATTTGTTTCGGGTGTTTCGCGTTTTCTATGTATAATAAAAAAATATCTAAGTATCTATGTAATGTATTGTATTATGTATATCAGTTATCTAGTAGATACCCATAACACAAGCTCTGCTTACCATGGGGCTAGATAATGCTGTGTGAATTATCCAACATTATTATTCCACTCATTTAATTAAATTCTCGTATAAAATACATTTTTTACTATAGAAAATACAATAAAATATTATAAAACTATTCTACAGTAAAAAATATATCAAAACGGTAGATCACCGACCGCGAAGCTAGGCTCAAGCGGCCGGTGACTAGGGCTGCAGAGAAAGGAACTTCCTGACGATACGTGCCGTTATTATTATTATTATTATTTTGTATTGTATATAATCTAGATCAATATAGTAGCTTTATCAAATAATATTCATTATTATTATTACTAGTGACACCTAAATCTTCACGACTTGGTGTAGGGTCTGCAATTAAGTATGTAATAGATCTAACAAGCCAACTTACACATATCTTTGTTATATATTCGTTTATCTTTTTTAAAGTGTTGTAAGTTAAAAAAATATTTTATTATTAAAAAAAGCGACACTCTCGCGTGTACAGCTCTGCTCTGAAAAACTGATTAGCTTTGCGAGGCCGTGTGGCTCTAGGTTTTGTTTTTCGTTTCGTTGAAACCATTGTATGAGATTTTAATAAATCCATACCTACTTATTTTACTTACGCGATCTGGAACACATAATTATAAGTATGAATACAACGGAAATTTATCTCGTTTATTTCGTCACGGGATAACATTCCGTGACCAAGATAGTGTGTAAACCTGTTGAAACGTCAGGAAAAATTGGTAAATAAACGCAATAAATACCCACTGTATGAATAATTAATTATATCCAATAAATAATAATAATTAGGTCTGTACATTGACTACTAATATTATAAAGAGGTAAAGTTCGTAAGTTTGCAGTTGGAGGGTAATCTCTGTACCTATCTACTAAACCGATTTTGAAAATTCTATTACCAATAGGTACTAAACCAAAAAAAATAAAAATACTTTTTCGTGCATAAAGATACTGCATTCACTCTACGTTTATCGCAGATTGTTTCTGAAACAAATGACCACACGGGCGAAGCCGAGGCCCGTCAAAATTATTGAAGCTCTCTAGCTTCAATGAGTCGATCCTACATGGATCGAGCTAATAACAAAATATATATCTATGTAATCTATTGTATTAAGTATATATATCAGTCATCTAGTACCCATAACACAAGCTCTGCTTAGCTTGGGGCTAGATGATGCTGTGTGGATTGTCCAGCATTATTTATTTATGCAGTTATGTGTTTGTATCTCCAAGTTCCACACACACAACGCCCTCCGCAAGTACATAGCGCTATCAGCCACAGTGTATGTAGAAGTAGTTTGCGATTCGCAATGTAAGTATATAACGTTTTGCGGATTACATATGTACCACAGTCTTACGCGACAGCCACTTGCAAGTGGAGTGAGTGTAGGTTTGATTTTTTTTATTGTGGTGCTGATGTGCTTAGTGGGAATATTCTAGAAAAGCGTAAGTGCTCATTTTATTTTTTTAATTGATGAAACGAAAAGCACAAGTGGAGGTTCTATGTTCGGCTGATTTTTTTTATATTTTCGATTTCTTCGTCAATTATGGATCGATTTGGTAACATAGTTTTTGCTTTAGAATTATAATATGGCTGAATACTGATATGGCTAGAGGTTATATGGTACTTTTTCCATAATAATTTGATTTTATAAAAAAACTAAAAAACGTACGTCTCCCTTAATTTTATGCTCCTTATTTTGAAATAGGTTGAAAAGTCACGAATAAGAAGGTTGCGCAAAAAGTTACAATTAAATACCTATGTTAACTTTTGCAAAAGAGATTAAGTATAACTTTAAAACTACCATGGTTAGTATCTTACATAAAAAAAAATTCATCAGCCTCTTCCGCCCCACAGCTGGGCAAGAGCCTCCCACAAATTTTGATTCCCATTCGATCTTGTGTGATTTCCCACCAATTATTTAGGCAGGCGTTGATGTCGTGTCGCCTACGCTTTGGCTGACCTATACCCCATAGTTACCGTTTCATAAATTATTTATATGGTGGTTTTTAAAGATATTTATCTATCAAACATCAATCCATCTATCCAAACGTTCGCATGTATAATATTAGTGTGGTTAGTGTGATAAGTGATATTTTCTCAGATAAGTGAAATTAAATTTCTTTTCAGAAATAATAGTATATTTTTTTAACACGGGGTTAAACCACACCACTAGGATAGGGAAAAAAATACTTTTAGTCACAAGGGTATACTCTAGTTAGGTATAAGCTAGCTAAGCTACGCTAAAATGTCACTTTTTAGCAAGATAAGTGAAAATATTCTTTTAACTTGCATAGATAGACTTTTTTTATTATATATACTTAGAAATCAAATCAAATTTTACATAATTATTATTATAATTAATTTAATTATTATCCCTACAATTAAGAAGCTTTATATGGATGGATGATATAGTTCATTACTTCTTGCCAGATGTACAAGGGAGTATAATACTCTCTTACACGAAATGCACTATACTAGAGTACTATATATATAATAGAGGTATAGTGCATTTAGTGACATTGTAAGAACATCTAATTCCTTAATTATTATAAACGAGATAATTTAAAATCTTATTTGTGTTTGAAGACCAAGCTTTTTTCTTCTTTTTGCCATTAATATTAATATTGGCGCAACGCATCAGTATAGCCATACAGTGAGGCAATGCAGCCAGCTTGCAACTTTAAAGTCTGCAGTTAGCTGAATTTCATCATTATCAGTCTATATTAGACCACTGCTGGAAATAGGCCTCCCCCAATGAGCGCCATAGCGCCCTGTCTTTAGCTTGACGCATGCAGCATCTACCTGCAGTCTTTCGCAAGTAGTCATCCCACCTGGTCGGAGGGCGTACATTACGTTTACCGAGTCGTGGTCTCCACTCAAGAACACGTTTGCCCCAGCAGCGGCCGTCTGTTCTTCGCGAGATATGGCCGAATAACTGAATTTATCTAGTTCTAATTTGTTTTCTATAATTTGATTGTAGTTTTTTTTGTAAATAAAAATAAAACTTTTAAATTTAAAGCAAGCTGTCTTTACGACTAGGTTTTACATTCATTTTAGTTTAACTCTTTTGTATACCAAAAAGGTTTGCGAACTTATGAATTAAAAAAAAAACACTACCCTTGAGAAGTCCCTCGTTAAGGGATGGAACGTTGGTGTTTTTCCAACACAAACAAGGTTCGTAGATAACCCTCTTAGCTTTGACGTTCGACGCAGAAGGTCGCAGATTCGATTTCCGCCTCGGAAAAAATGTATAATACATTACATTGATTATGTAATACATATATATATATATATATATTTTAATACAATAATTGTATACCTATGTATTGTAGCTATAGCTACCTATGTATATCTGTTGTCTGGTACCATAATACAAGCTCTGCTTAGTTTGGGGTTAGATAATGCTGAGTGAATTGTCCAACATTATTTATTTATTATTCATAATGAATTCGTCAAACTATGATAGTTTTAATACAAAAATTATAATTCAATATACACCACATTAAAACATGTACATTGTAAACCAACGATTGAAATGAATCGTAAAAATATTAAAAATCACACCCAAAATATACATTAAAATATAAAAATACTTTATTGTACACCAGATACCAGATAGATCATTATGAAAGACATTACATGTGACAAATACAATGGGCAGCCTTATCGCTTCGAAGCGATCTCTTCCAGACAGGGTAAAGCTTTTGAAACTATCATGGTTATCAACACTAAAGTCATTTAAAACGGCAACCTTCCAGGCAACCTTTAAAATATTCCCAACAGTTCCATTTAATCGAACTACTGAGAAGAATTCATTGAACTCTACGAATTCATTCTAAGATCAAAGTCCACATCGGTCTAGATCTATGAATGACTGGGAGTCATTTTGTTCAACGTTTGTTGAGAATTAGCTTCCAACTGACCACTTATTGCGGACAATGCGTAAGATCGTACGACTCGAGTTCGCACGTCGCGAGCGAACAAAAACATTCATACCTAGATAAACATTACCATACCCCCGAATTACTGAATGAATGAATGAATGAACTCTTTATTGTACTTAAAACTATAAAATAACACCTTATATCTAAACATCATCATCATCATCATCATCATCATCAGCCTATAGCACTCCACTGCTGGACATAGGCCTCCCCCAATGAGCGCCATAGCGCCCTGTCTTCAGCTTGCCGCATCCAGCATCTACCTGCAGTATTTCGCAGGTCGTCATCCCACCTGGTCGGAGGGCGTCCTACACTACGTTTACCGAGTCGTGGTCTCCACTCAAGAACACGTTTGCCCAGCGGCCGTCGGTTCTTCGCGAGATATGGCCGGCCCACTGCTACTTCAGCTTGCTAATTCTTTGAGTTATGTCGATAACCTTGGTTCTCTGTCGGATGTATTCCGAATCCTATCCTTCAGAAAAACTCCGAGCATAGCTCTTTCCATAGCTCCAGGTGGGATGACGACCTGCAAAAGACTGCAGGTAGATGCTGGATGCGTCAAGCTGAAGATAGGGCGATATGGCGCTCATTGGGGGAGGCCTATGTCCAGCTGTGGACTATCATAGGCTGATGATGATGATTCAAACGCATCTCAGATTTAAGTACGTCTCAAGTAACATCTGACAAATTTTCATTGAAAACTGTCAAAAAATGGCTACTTAAGATGAGCTTCAAACTGAGATGCGTTTGAGTATTCGGGCGTTATTCTTACTTATAGCTACGTGTCCAAACAAAGGTTGCTTGGAAGAAATCACGTCCCTATAAGCCTAGGTCATACAGTCTTGGGTAAATATTAGAGCTTCGTCTTTTGAAATCAGTTTTAAACCTAAGTTAGTTGGAATGTACCCTATATCCCAACTAACTTAGGTTCAAAACTAAGTTAACACTTTGATTGCTGAAATCACACGGTATGTGTTTTCTACAAGTGACTAATATGCGTAAATCCACACATGCGCAGAGGCTGAGAAAATACAGATCTGTGTGACTCAGCACAGCCGTAATATTTTTCGAACGAAACGTATGTGCGGCGCAACACAACCGCTGTGTAGAGCGGCAGCACGAATTTTTTAGGTTAAAAAAAGATCGCAGTCGTCGAAAAAAAATCGCAGTCAAAGTGTTAAGTATTAAGTTATTAAGTTAAAAAATCTACATGGATATTTGTTTTGAACAGACAACAAAACAACAGATCAGCGTGTTGTTTTTGTATGATAAGCAAAATATAATAATAAAATGATATAATGAAATTTATCTCATAATGACTGCACAAATTAAATCACGTAGCATAATCGGATTTAATTTTGAATAACACAATGATAACCGAAGATACCAACCTTTATCAGATACTAGCAGCCCGTCCCGGCTTCTTCGCCCGGGTTGACATTTTTGTTTTATAAACATTTTGCGATTACCGTAGAAAATGTATTATTATGCACGAAAAAGTCTTTTAATTTTTCGGGTTAATTTATAGCCAACTAGCTGCATTTTCATTTTTATTTTCATTTTCATTTCATTTTCTATCTTTATGAAAAGTAGCCTATGTGTCTGATATGTAAAATATCATATATTAGTGTAGTTTCATCAAAATCCATTCCATAGTTTTTCCGTGAAAGAGGAACAAACATCCTCACAAACTTTCGCCTTTACAATATTAGTAGGAAGGCACTTACAAATAACGTGGCTTTATATTGGTAAAAAAATGTTCAAAATCGGTTCAGTAGATCCACAGATCACCCCCTACAACCTCACAAACACACAAACTTTACCTCTTTATAATTATTAGTATAGATTAAAGAAAGCCAATGGGTATTTTCTCACAGTATTAATTAGTAAAATTCTTCAGATTATATTGATAAAAAAATTAATTTGAAAACAACATATTGATAAAGGAATAATGAAAAGGCCAAGTCCAATTTTTGCACCTGATTGATAATTTCTAGAAATTCTTGTATCTCAAGTTATCACTACACTGTCTATTGCCGTAATAAGCCGCCCTTTGCACTGCCTTGATGAAAAATATATTCATTTCAAATTTCTCAAAAACAGGTTTTCACCTAGTTCAGGCACCCACATTGTTATTTCCATAAGAATTTAAGTAAGGTACTTTTTGTTACTCTTTAGTCCTAATAATATTTTTGAATATTTTTTTTTTTTTTATTATTTATTTTGTCGGAACCTTAAGAGAAAAAGATATCACACTAATCAGACTAATATTATTAATATGAAAAATCACATTAAAATTATAGATGCAAAAGTTTGGATGTTTAGATGTTTGGAGGTTTGTTGCCTCTTCACATCAAAATTACTGAGCGGATTGGGCTGAAATGTTAGCTTACAAAATAAGCTCTTAGACAATTTAAACTATAAATTATTATCAGGTATTAAATAAAGTAATTTAATTAATAAAAAAATGACTCGTTCTAAATCTAATTACAATTGAAACAATTGAGCTAACTTCAGACGGTTGCAAACAGTCTACAGGTAGCTCAACTGGTACATATCATTGAAATACAATGTCAAATAATCTTCTCTTTGCTTAAATTTCTTGTCAACTTGTGCAAAAGTCATCGAATCATGATAGATTTGATCAAAACACTTTTCAAACAAGACTCGAATGAGCTGCTTCATCTGACGTTTCACATGGACTTGCATTTGCTACTGAAATTCATTTTGGTGATACGCAATACCAAAATCTGTCAAAATACATAGTTACATTAATTCGCTGGGTTTGAATTTCGCTATTAGAATGGTGTATGGTAGTCTAATGGTGTTGCATGTGTCAACTATTTACACAATACGAGAGTGACAATTTAGTCCAGGCTATGTTTGAAATGTCAAAATTCAGGTCCAAGCCGATTACCAGTTGACTTAAGTCTGTTGTTTTCTATTTGCAGAAAAATGCCGCCCCAAGAGCAGCAAAAAACGTGGGTCCTGTACGAATCGGACGCAGTGAACGACAGTGACGTCACAAACCGTGTCCCACCTACAGCTGAGAAGAGGAAATGGGACATAGTCTGGAGGAACGTGATTCTCATGGGGCTGGCCCATATCGGCGCGGTGTATGGCGCCTATCTGTTTCTCTTTAAGGCCATGTGGGTGACGAAACTCTTTGGTAAGTGGTATTTTTATCCCCGACTATAAGGAGGTTGTTATAAGGAGGCTGAACTTTTGTGCCACTGTGATTTGATTGTGGCTTCGAAATTTAAAATTCGTGCGTACATGAAGTGCCTTTATAGGTTTTGCATGGAAATGAATGAATTATTGATGGAATAAAACTCATTCTATGTATACTTACCTACCTACTGAAAAAAATCATTAAGTTCGTTCCATAAACTATTCAGGTTAATTCTGTAGGCAGCTAGAATGGGTATCTGTTATCTCAAGAATCACGCGTGGTGGGGAAAAAAATATAATAGTTTCTAGGGTGGTGTGGTGAATTTAATTCGAATTATAATGGGGCAATCAGCAGCTTTCTCAATTATGATTGATGTTTAATGTATGAAAACTTCAGTTAAAGTGGTCGGTTAATAGTAAATCGTCCGAACATCTTTTCGAATCTTTTCTTATTCTATGTTCAGCTATGTTTTTTATGTACGAGTATGTTCGTCGAAGAAAAAGAATTTGAATTCGCTTTTAAGTTCTTTCAAAATTTTCAAAATCTACTTCACTTTAATCAAAGCTTTTCGTACCCGTGTAGTAAATAACGAGTATTCAGATCTAGCTACTAATTATTGAGGAGGCAACACTGACGATATCGTATTCTAAACTTCCTGAATAAAATCCATAGGTATAATAACATCCTTAAGTGAATTCATTATCTTGTTATCTGTTATCATAAGATTTATTATGAACAATGAACATGAATGTTGAACTTTATGGAATTCAATATTTTCTTTTGAGAATGTTACTTCGCCCAAAACAAGACCTGTTGAACTGAGAAACTATAGACGTGATGACTAATCTTGGGGTAAACGTGTTCTTGAGTGGAGACCGCGACTCGGCAGACGTAGTGTAGGATGCCCTCTGGCCAGGTGGGATGATTACCTGTGAAGGACTGCAGGCAGTTGCTGGATACGGCAAGCTGAAGACAGGGCGCTTTGGCGCTTATAAGGGGAGGCTATATAGTTTTCTTAAACTATGCAAATCTCATCTTAAGGCCTTAAATTACTACATAAACATAAAGAAGGACGCATGGAATATTTATCATGTAAAAACAAATATTATCATACATAGAAAACATCCAGGAACAAACATCTGTCACAGTCATCTGTCCCGCGACGGAAATCGAACACGTACCTAACCTTTTGCGTCCAATGAGATTTTGTTTGCGTCACATTCGATGACGTTGAAAGACAATGAGCTCATTCAAAATTCAGAAAGGTTCAAGGACGTATGTATTATCTAAGCGACGACGCTTTGCTAAAAGTATTTTTTATTTTTAAAAGTACTTTTCTTGGTCAAAAACTGTGTCGTTATAGCGCGTAGCTCTTTGGCGTAGCTTAGCAGTCGTACAATTCGATTTTCGGGATCAGGGATTAAAACATTTTTTCTTTTTAATTATTTTCTGAAATCATCTGCCACAAAGTCACACATTCGTCCTCTTACATAAACACTCGACTTTTTGGTGATCCATAAACAAAGGACATACAAGAAGTTTACTCGAATTTATTTTTAAAAATGGAACTTACTAAAGCACCTTCATAATTGATTGAACAATCACTAAGAAGGTGCTTCTGAGATCTGTAGGTATAAGAAGGATGATTCGATCATACCTAAGGTAGAATGCGTACTTTACGTTGTGCGATAGGTAGAATGAGAGATCGAGATAGGTACGAGCAATATATAAAAGAAAAAAAATTGGTATTATTTGAGCGAAATCGCTAGAATTTTCTTTATTGGAAATGGAAAATGATTTGAAGGTGAACGTGACTTATTCAAATTAATTAAAATGTCAGCAAGCGATAGTGAAGATCGTAATTTATTATTGTAATTCTGCCACCATTCCATGACTATGAAATTTCTATGAACTGGACACTGAGTGAAAAGTGGCAAACCAGACACATATTGCCAAATACTTAGGCCAAATAAAAGAAAGCAAATCAAGTCATAAAAGGTATAGGAATGGAAGAAAAAGGCAAGAAATAATTTTAAATCTGTTGTCTTCAAAATCACTTAAAATCTCTCTCCAAAGTCCAAACTTACAAAATAGCTCTAACTGCACATAATTTTTTTTGTTGTTTTTCTCAAAATAAAAAAATACCAATATGGAAGTTAGTTCTCTTATAAGCTAAAAGGAAATTGTTTACGTTTTGCTGATAATTCTTCTACTTTTCCCCTAGTTTTATTCCTTTAAGAACGCAGATTAAATTTAAAACAAGACAAAAAGATCTCGCCTGACCCAATGGCCTGACCCCAAATGGTCAACTTTAACGCATTCACAGCCTAACCTCGTGCGACCCGCGCAGGGGTGTGTCGCGTCATCACTGCGATAGGTATGGTGGCGTTCACCGACATCTGCGTCTTGGGCTATGAAAGTGTTGATAAAGTTTAATGATCCTAAGGTTGCCTGGAAGAGATCCCTCTCAGCGATATAGCCGCCCTTTATTCTTCCTATATTCTATTGTTTATTTCTGTATTGCTTGTTATAATAAAGTGTTATATAGATCTATCTATCTATGATTCCAGCTGTGTTCCTGTACATCTGCGCTGGGTTGGGCATTACAGCCGGCGCCCACAGGCTCTGGGCACACAAGTCATACAAGGCGAAGGTGCCGCTCCGAATTCTTCTGACGTTATTCAACACCATCGCGTTTCAGGTAAGTCCTACCAATAAATACATCATTATAAAAGTCATATAACTAATAAGGGATATTAACCATGATTTGTATTTTGAGTATTCCAATATTTCAGCAGAGTTTTATGCGCCATGATCATGGAATAACTTGACGACCTCTGTGGCGCGGTGGGCGAAGGTCCGCCTGCGACGCAGGAGGTTGCAGGTTTGATTCCTGCCTCGGAACAAATGATTGCAGATATTTGTTCTGGGTGTTCTGGTCGTTATCTATGTATAATAAGTACCTATATCAGTCACCTAGTACCCATAACACAAGCTCTGCTTAGTTTGAGGCTAAATGATGCTGGGTGGATTGTCCAGCATCATTTTTTATCCACACCTACTGGTAGGTATGCTTGCCAAATACATATTTTTGAATATTTAGTTATGTGAATTCAATTCATCTGAAACAAATAAGCTATATCTATTTGTTTTCTTAAATCCTGATAAAGATTCAGTACGCTTCGGTATAAACTTGAATACCTAATTCGTAAATTTAATGCATAAAATTACCTGAACGTAGAATCCTTCCTCGATGGGTTACCTACTTTTCATCTTCATTTCATGAATTTATAGCTATAAGTATTTGTGTTTCTACGACTAATCAATTATAGGTTTTTAAATACTTTTTTCTATAGGTAAATGCTTAGGGTATTTACCATTTTCGGTTATTAATTCGCTTGTTTTTTGATTTAATAATCAGTATTTAACCTATCAACCCGCCCTCTCAATATCTTAAAAAAATCAAAGAACCAAACCTGAGTTCTGAAAATAGCATTGATTAAAACATCAAAGTGCTTTTTTTTACTTCAGACCTTACAGGACACCTCATAGACACGTCACAATCACAAATTTCAACACTAAAGTCATTTAAAACGGGATATTTACCATGATTAGATTTTTGAGTTATCCAATATTTCGGCACAGTTTCATGCGCCATGATCACGGAATAACTGAAGACCTGATCATGGTGCATGAAACTGTGCCGAAATATTGGATAACTCAAAAATCTAATCATGGTAAATATCCCGTTTTAAATGACTTTAGTGTTGATAACCATGATAGTTTCAAAAGTTTTATCACAAATTTCAAATTGCATAAGTAAAACTAGGAAATAAAGTGATCACTTAGATTTTTTGTTTACTTCAATAATTGAGGTAAAGTAAAGAAGAAACCTTTACGTGGTTAAAATGTAACCTAGAAAATTCGTAAATACCACTTAGGACTTTACTCAATGCAAATTTTGCGTAGATTTATTATCTACGCTTTTTTTCAAAATATCTTGAATAAGTTCTAAGTACTATTTAAAACTTTCGGAATAGGTATTGTTTCTATCATGTTTATTTTTTGCTTAGACTTTAAAAGGACAAAGATAGGTATACTCACCGATAGATAAAAAAATTAATCATTATCATATCAGCCCATACACGTTCACTGCTCCGTACGAGGCCACAAAGACCGGTCTTGAAGATCCTCCATCCATCGATTTCCTGCGACCACTATACTAAATAGTATCGACTACCTGCTACATGCTTTTAATCATAGAGAAGATCAAGCAGCGACCTGAAAAACTTTCACAACAAAGATACGACTTGAACTTGACCAATGTTAATTATTAAAGATTAAGATATAACAAGTAATGCTATCTTCACGTGCGAGCCACGCAATTCCTTATCACCACCTTTTGACATCCTTATCTGGGTAATAGCTGCTTATTTGTCACATTTGTCACGTTTAAAAGCACATTATTTATAGCATTTAATTATTGTTTTTAAAGCTTTGTTCTATCTAAGGGCATAGTGAACTACAGTGTTTTATGAACTGCAGCCTCAGCTTGAAGCATTTGCATCCTGACTGCTTTAAACTGCTGTGGCTTATTTGACTGACTAGTCGTGGTGTGGTTTGTGCTCTGAAATTAAATAATATTTTTGATTAAATGATAACGAAGAATAGTAGTATTTTTTTGCTAAGTCTTCGTTGGTAGATTGTATACATCTACCTACTCCAAGCTGTTTCAAAGATATGACTATGTTTTTAAATATTTTGGTTCATAATTAATTTTTAATTTGTTTCTGGACTGGTTTCCGCAACTTGGCCGCCGTTGGGCCTTTTTTGCGTGTCGGGTGGGGGGCTGCTAGTCTAACCACCCGATGTCCTCCAGGAAGGCCAGCAGCTCGCTGATGCCGGTGCATGCCTCCCTAGGCGTCCTCGGTGTCCCAAGGTGATGCAGTCTTTGAGAAGCCACGCTGTCGCAATCTACAAGCAGATGCGCTGCCGTCTCCTCTGCATTCATGCACCCCCTGCAAAGGGGGCTGTCCGTGATACCCAAATTAAAAAGGTGTTTGTTTAGCATGCAGTGTCCCGTGACAATCCCGACGACTTTCCGGAGTTTGTCACGTTTGAGATTGAGGAGTTTTCGGGAGTACCGTGGGTTTAAAACCGGGAATGCCTCCTTCGACTGCCTGCAATCTGGAATACTTGCCCAGTGCTCTTCGTGTCGTTTGGCTGTGCGTTGACGGATCCATGAGCGGACTTGACTAAAGGGGAGGGGAATTATTGGTTCAGGCCCTGCCGGTTGCCATTCTGAACCTCTCCTCGCCAGTGAATCAGCTTCGTCGTTACCTCTGGATCCGCTGTGGCCTTTTATCTATTGTAGGGTGACTCTATTGGACTTACTTATTTGTTCTAGCAGGTGGTGGCATTGCAAAGTCAGTCCTGAGTTGTGTTCTCTCCTGTTCAAGGCCTGTAGTACTGCCGCGCTGTCCGAGAGGATCCTGATGTTTTGGTCAGTTACCTTCCTTCGTAGCACTGCAGTCGCAGCTTGGATAATACCTACACATTCCGCCTGGAAGATGGAGTTGTGGGCACCCAGTGCTGTTGTTTTGTGAATATTAAGATCTTCCGAGAACGTTCCCGCCCCCGTACCTGTTTTCATTTTAGAGCCGTCAGTGTATATTCGTACTTCATGTATGTTTGAGCTATCACTTGGCTCTTCGTGCATTTGTAAAGTGAAGCTTTTTGACAGTATGTGTGTTTTAGGCACCCTATCATATATCGAGAGTAGCATAGGGTTACTTTTTGCATAGTCGTCTATAATAGTGGTGTGTTGTGCTTTTGTGTTGTGGTTCAATAAACGTAAAGCCCAGAGTCTGTATGCAGCTGCGGCTGCCTCTTGTTGCACATGTAAGTGCAGTGGTAATAGGCCTATCAGGGCTTCGAGTGCTGCCGTGGGGGCAGTTCTCATACACCCTGTAGTCGCAACGCAGGCCAGTCTCTGGAACTTTTGTAGTTTATTTATGGTAGTGCTTTGATTTGTTCTTGGCCACCAGACCAGGGCACCATATGTCAGAGAGGGTCTAATTACAGTGTTGTATAACCACAGGGTGATCTTTGGGCTGAGACCCCATGTTTTCCCTAACAATCGGCGACACTGCCAGAATGAGATGGTAGCTTTCTTTATCTTGTTTTCTAGATGTGTTGCCCAGTTAAGTTTATTGTCCAAAGTTATACCTAAGTATTTAACTGAATCGGATAATGTAAGTTGCGTGTCGAATAGAAATGGTAGCTGGTATGTTCCTAATTTACGCTTGTTGGTGAACAGTACTAGTTCTGTTTTCGTTGGGTTCACGGTTAGTCCATAGTCTATACACCATTTTTCGACGGTCTTTAGCGCGTTACTCATAATGTTACACGTCACGCTGGCAAAGTGTCCCGATATGAGTATCGCAAGATCGTCCGCGTAGCCTACCGTGAAGAAACGTTGAGCGTTGAGCTTGGTGATTAGATCGTTTGCTACCAGGTTCCACAGAAGTGGTGACAAGACTCCTCCTTGTGGACATCCTCCAATATTTTGGTTCAAAGGTGTTTATTTTTCTTTGAGATAAAAATATATAAATAGATATATAAAATATTATATCTTGTTTGGCTCGAGTATAGGTTATGAATGAGTGAAAACATCTTACGTAAACGTCAAAATAAACGATGAACTAAGTATCAAAAAAGACGCATGTGATATTGTCAACACATTTCTTTTATAAATTTATGAATGAAATTTTGGTACCACGCGTGCCTTATTTCGTTTTCATCATTGAAATCCCCTGTTTTAGGTTACCTAAGTAACTTTTATGTTTTACTAGCTGCGCCCCGCGGTTTAACCCGCGTGGTGATAGATATTTTGGATAATTTACTGTATCTTTATGAATTGTAGCCTATATTATGTCATTCTGATAAGTAAGCTATATTATTGTGAAGTTTCATTAAAATCCATTCTGTCGTTTTTACGTGAAAGTGTAACAAACATCCATCCATACTTACAAACTTTGACGTTTATTATATTAGTAGGACGTAGAAGGTATAAACGTAAAGGCATGTATTTTATGATAAGACGTAAAACGAGTGAATGTCAAACGGAGGACATTCCTCACGCGACGTTTCGTGCTGAAGTGAATTTGTAATGATTTGACTTCCTATATAAACTGTGTAGACTATTACTTACGCTTCGGGATTCTGAAAACATGTGGAACGTAAACAAACAAGGAAATGTTGGCTTCGTTTGTTTGAACACCTTTGATGGCGATGGGAGTAGGTAAAAATAACTTAATGATGTTGTCATAAAGTATGGTAAGTCCGTCGACTTACTTTATGACAACATCAAGTTACAGTTTAAGTTTATCGATACAGATAATATACCTTCACAGTTAGACGTAATTGTGAAGGTGTATATCTTTATAGATAGATAGATAGAAAACACTATATTATACACAAAACAGAAAACAAATAAATAAATAAAAAAAAACAATAATTAGAATAGAGGAAGTATAAAGGACGACCTTATCGAGGTCAGTCGGTTTTTAGTGTGTTCAAAAGAATCAGATTATTCCTTCTTAGGTTTATTAAAATTTATAAATAACTTATTAACTAACTAACCGTTTTTATAAAGAATTTCAATATTTTACTTACATTTCAAGGATTTTCACAGAAATAGCAATAAAATTTCCGTCCTACCCTTATACGATTATGAGAGCAAGCTAATTCGAAAATAATTTGTTTTTAAAATATGTTATTATTTAAATTTGCATGCCATACTCTAGAAAAATTTTTGCATGCCGATATAAATTGGTAAAACATAAATTACTTACATCTTCGTTAAGATACACGTGTTTTTGCAAATAAATAATCTTTATGTTGAATTCTTTAGATGTTTGCATCTTTCTTTCATTTTTGCTATCTTTGCATGGGTTTTCCGAAAAAAAATTCAGTACATATTAACAAAAATTACTATGTGCATTATTTATGTAGGTACAACAAAATCATGCGTGACTGAAACTTAAACAAATTCAAGTAATATCTAATTCAGCTTGCGTAGTTTAGGTATATTAATTACTAGCGACCCGCCCCGGCTTTACACGATATTCGATATATAGAATGTATCTATATATCGAAAATCGTGTAAAGCACGAGTACATATAAATCTTCCTTTTGAATCATTTTATCTTTGCTGAAAACTGCATTCTAATCCGTTGAGTAATTTTAAAGATCGAAGCGAGCAGACAGCGGAAGCTACTTCATTCTATACTATTCTATATTTGATATGACGTAACGATAAAGAAGATTGTTACCTCAGCCTATTTAATCCGGATTCTACGCCTTTAAAATCCGCCCTGGGGATAATGAAATGTCAAGTTTAAGCAATTTAATTACCGCACTAAACTGACAGCTAAATAAAACAATGGTGTAGTAGGCCTTAGTGACAACTCCTCAAGAGAAATTGTTGTTGAGTGTGTTCGTTCGTTCTCCCTGAAAATATTTTTTTTTATTACAGTTTTTTATTTTTACCGAACAAGGTTTCGTTGGTTTTGACCCTTTTTGACATTAATTTAATCTTAGTTTTACCCGATCACGGCAATGATGATACTAAAAAATATTATAATATAAACTAATAAGTACCTACACTCACATCTTTATATTGATTTACTAGTTTCTGCCCGCGGCTTCGCACTCTGTCCCATGAGAACTATTTATATTTACAAAAACATATATACAGCCGAGCCTAGAATTCCTCCTTTTTTCGAAGTCAGTTAAAAAGGTGGATTTTTATGAGTTGAAATGAAATATTGAAATATGAAATATTTGTTCTAGGATTCCGTCATAGACTGGGCTCGCGATCACCGAATGCACCACAAGTACTCGGAAACGGACGCCGACCCCCACAACGCCACCCGAGGCTTCTTCTTCTCCCACGTCGGATGGCTGCTGGTCAGGAAGCATCCTCAGATCAAGGCCAAAGGACACAACATTGACATGAGCGACCTGAAAGCCGATCCTATCCTGCGGTTCCAGAAGAAGTAAGTAAAAGACGCTTCTGTCTTCTTCCTTATTCCTTATAGATCATCTCCTTGGGCTATTGTTCTTATTACTAGCTTATAATTTAAAATAGTTGAGTGGTATGAATCTCTTCATGCCACTCAAATCTTGTTTAAGTTTTAATTGCACAAGATAAGGTATAAAAAGGGATCGCCAGCGTGCCACAAAACATCTATACTAAGGCCAAATGGGGCGATTCTGGATCCAGAGAATGTACATATTTTTTCCTATCATGATCTTTTTTTTCGAAGATTTTTTTTTAATGTCGATCAATTTTTTACTTTTTTAAGTTTCTTCATATTTGTGTATTTTCGTTGTCTTACATTAATATTATTTTTTTGAACTTTCAATGGATTTTCGATTTTAATTTTTTTTTCAATAACTCAAATATTCTTGGAGGTGGTATCTAAGAGACATTTTATGGCCTTCCACGTAGCCTCTTAGCGTTGTCTCAGTCAAATTAATACACATATAATTTTGTACAATAAATAATTGAATTCTTCTCTTTCCAGACACTATATGCTCCTAATGCCCCTCTGCTGCTTTGTGATGCCAACTATGGTCCCCACCCTGTGGGGCGAGACCGCATGGAATGCCTACTTCGTCTGCGCCATCTTCAGATTCGTCTACGTCCTCAACGCGACCTGGTTGGTCAACTCTGCCGCCCATCTCTGGGGGGACAAGCCTTACGATGAACACATCAACCCCGTAGAAATCAAACAGGTCTCTTTCATGGCTTTAGGCGAGGGTTTCCATAACTACCACCACACTTTCCCCTGGGACTACAAGACCGCTGAGCTCGGCAACTATTCTTTGAACGTGTCGAAGTTCTTCATCGATGCTATGTCTCTGATTGGCTGGGCGTACGATCTAAAGACGGTTTCTCATGATGTTATCCAGAAGAGAGTCAAAAGGACCGGGGATGGGTCTCACCCTGTTTGGGGACACAACGCTGATGATAAAATCATCGAGAATAATGAACCAACTGAGAAAATTGAGGCTAAACTCACGAACGGCCATACGGATTAGAATAACAATAATTTAACCTAAGCTTAGTAAAACCTTGCTGGTTTGATAACTAGAATGGTATCTAGCCAAGATAGAATAGAAAACGATAGTTATACGAGGTTTAATATATTTAAGAATATGAAGGGTAAGATAAAATATGCACTTTTAGTCAGTTAAGAGTAGATTAACAAAATAATTTATTATTACAACCGTATAAGATTGATTAACATAAATTAGTTTTAATTTGTGATTTTTAATGTGATGTTTAATATAGCTAACAGTTTTAAATAAAAGATTAAAACGACCGAGTTTTGTATTATTATTGAAAATGTAGAATACTTCAACATTTCATCTTCATACTCGTATTAGGAGACTCTCCTAATACGAGTATGAACATGTCGTCTTATCAGGGCTTATTAACAAGGGCTTATGTGTTGAGAAAGAATTAGCAAGCTGAAGTGGCAGTGGGCCGGCCATATTTCGCGAAGAACCGACGGTGGCTGGGTCAAACGTGTTCTTGAGTGGAGACCGCAACTCGGTAAACGTAGTGTAGGACGCCCTCCGACCAGGTGGGATGACGACTTGCGAAAGACTGCAGGTAGATGCTGGATGCGGCAAGCTGAAGACAGGGCGCTATGGTGCTCATTGGGGGAGGCCTATGTCCAGCAGTGGACTGATATAGGCTGATGATGATGATGATAATGATGTGTTGAGAGCTTCCACTATGTCTGGCTCTCAACACATTAAGCCCTTTTTAATTCTTTACATAGCTAACAGCCTTCTAGTAGATCACCAATTTACTTGAAAGCTGTTATGTATAAAATTGCACAAACACGATATCAGAGAATACCATTGTTTTCAATACAGGGTAATTGGTAATTCGCTAACACTGCGTGAATTACAGTCTCTGGCTATCATCACGAAAATAATCGGGAAGATGGGTCCTAATTCTTAAAATTTTATTGTAAATCACTTCTGTCCGATAGGAAATGAAAAAAACAGGTCTGACTGGAACCCAATAAATTACTAAAGACCTAACAGTTAATTCAACGCAGAGCCGTTTTTAAGTTAAACTTCAAATAAAGCCTCTTTATTAAATGGAGGGGGGTACCTACTACTGATACCATGTTTAAGAATCAAGACCTGGCGTCTTCACTAACTTGTTCACGGTGATGGCCATTGGACAGTACCTTTATTCACGCAGTGTCAGTGAATTAATAATTTTAATTATTCCTGATTTGTGTGGGCAAAATTAAGGAGCGCCTCTGATTCAAACGTTTACTAAATTAACTTTTTAAAAGTTTTTTAATCAGATTTGGGTCAGCTGAAGATAGGGCGCTATGGCGCTTATTGGGGGAGGCCTATGTCCAGCAGTGGACTAATATAGGCTGATGATGATAATGATGATATCAGTTATCTAGTACCCATAATACAAGCTCGGCTTAGCTTAGCTAGAAAATGCTGTGTGAATTGTCCAGCATTATTTATATATGAAATAACAGACCATCAAACCTTCGTATGTGCGACATAGATATCCACCTACATCTACATAGTTCGACCAGGGTGGTTTCAAACAAGTCATAACGTATTAATGCGAATATTTATAGAGTAGGTGATTATTATTTTGTATTTTTTTCATCTTCTGTTGGAGATCCAAATAATTTAATGCCCTTGCATAATACTGTAACAGAGTATCCCTAACATAAATAAGGTATACCTACTTAAACCTAGCAATTTCAATTAGGGGAGGCGCGGCCACTTACAAGGCTTCCAAATTGAACACTTGTTTGTACTCTATTACATTTGCTTACAGGGTGATATAATTCCCTAAAAAAAGAACTTTGATCAAACAAGCCCCAAAACAAGCAGACTTAGAAACTAGGTTACAGGTACATAGCTAAGAACATTTAAATGGCATTAATTGAAAATCTTGAAAAGCAACAAATACTAATCTCTCTCTCTAGGTTTTGGTTCCGACGGAAGATCAGCGTTGTGATAGCTATGCACAATGGCTATCACAACACAATGCTGAGTCGGACGCCATTTTGTAGCACTTAAGTTTTTTTTTTCAATTAGTTAGTAGTTATGTAGTATTTATGGTGTTGGGTAGTTAAGGAATTAGTTTAGTAAATTTGTTAACTACAAATCAAAGTTGTTTGCTACAAATAAAGATAATTCTATTCTATTCTATTCTTCTATTCTATTCTATTCTTCTATTCTATTCTTCTATTCTATTCTTCTATTCTATTCTTCTATTCTATTCTTCTATTCTATTCTATTCTTCTATTCTATTCTTCTATTCTATTCTATACTTTATCATTCTCAAGTACCACAATCAAGCAGGTTTTTATAAATTAAAATTATAAAAAGAACTAGCTTGATTCACAAAACGGTTCGGATGAGATAGATACTTCTTGTGTACCCAGGTAGGTAGCACATGCTTTTTATAACACATATTTGAATATTGAGCTGGTAGGTACCTATTATTATGTAATGTGCTACGTTTCTACGTGTTCAAAAGAAGCAAAGCAAAGCAAAGCACCAGATTTTATTTTTCCTCTCACATATCATAAATCGATGACAAATACACCGGCCAAACAATTTCGTGTTTGTCTTTAATTATCGTCGGGCTTTCGCAATGAAAACGTTTTATTTATTACACACAATATTGCCATTGTTTTCACAGCTTGAATATATCTGGTAACACCCACAGTATATCACGGTAAAAAAAATCGTTTTACATATCTTCTCAATTACTTACGTGGGTCCTTACCAGAATCGTAAATAAGGGAAGGTATTCCAAAAACATCCACATGAATATAATTACAGATTTTGGCCCGCAATATATGGGTGGATAAAATTTAAATACGAGCATAACACCAACAATAATTAAAATAACCAATTATTTTTTAAAGCTTGGTAAAGTTAAGGCTTGGTGTAAAGTTGTTATAGGGACTTAGATTCTATCTAACTAGCTTGACAAAAGAATCTCGTTTGCAAGCTTGTAAAACAACACACTGTAGATAAGTACACGCAGAGACTAAATTACAATACAGCTCAGCGACAGTGTTTCCTCTCATTCGTCAGAGTCACTAGTGTGTTTGTCGCAAAAAAAACACAACCTTAAATTTGGCGATTTTTGCAATAAATTATAATGGAAGTGAACGACACTATGAACAATTCTTATTCAGTGTTTGGCCCTATGGGCATGGCCTTTTACGACGATGGAAACTTACTAGAAGAGACCATTACAGTGAAGATCATCCTTAGCATCTATTTAGGGACCACTATGGTCTTGAATCTGATTGGGAACGTTTGCACATGTGCTGTTATTATCCAGAACAAGTCTATGCGCACACCTACTAACTGCTACCTCCTAAACATTGCTATCATAGACCTGCTTACTGGCCTGTTCGTTCCTCTCGAGATCTATCTAATTTGGATCCCTGACTTCTATCCCTTAGGCGAGGTCGGCTGTCGGCTTCATTTCATCCTCTGGGACTTTCTCTTAAACGCTTGTCTCCTCAGCATTACTGCGTTTACCCTGGAGCGTTATTTGGTCGTTACTAGACCTTTTCTACGCCAGAAGCTTGCTCTGAACTCTCGCGTTTGGAAGATTGTTGGTATTATTTGGTTCTTATGTGCCTTGTTCATAATTCCTGACGTGTTTTATATTGATCTGCTAGAGAGGAAGAAATATGTGCTCTGTTATTTTACTATCTCTGCTGGTAATACTGCGATCGTTGGGTTTGAAGTGTTCGCGTTCTCCGTGGTGCCGATGGTATTGATAACTGTGCTGTACATCTTGATCTTCATCGCGCTGAACTCCGAGAAGAGGAAGCCTCGGGCCAGTCCCGTCATTGTGCAGCACAACAGGGACAAGGCTATCAAAATGCTGGGTGAGTTGCTAATGAATTTTCTTCAGACAAGTGGAAATGAATTTGTAACGATTTTCAGAGAGCGAGCCATTTCAGTTAAATCATTTCATAGTCGAAAATCTCCTCTTAATACTATAACAACCTCTTAATACTATCATCATCATCATCATCAGCCTATACTAGTCCACTGCTGGACATAGGCCTCCCCCAATGAGCGCCATAGCGCCCTGTCTTCAGCTTGACGCATTCATCATCTACCAGCAGCAGTCTTTCGCTGGTCGTCATCCCACCTGGTCGGAGGGCGTCCTACACTACGTTTACCGAGTCGTGGTCTCCACTCAAGAACACGTTTGCCCCAACGGCTGTCGGTTCTTCGCGAGATATGGCCGGCCCACTGCCACTTCAGCTTGCTAATTCTCAGAGCTATGTCGATAAGTGTCCACGTCTCAGCTCCGTAGGTCATAACGGGTAGGACGCACTGGTTGAAAACTTTCGTTTTCAAGCATTGCGGTATGGATGAAGAGAAATCTCTACGTAGTTTCCCAAACGCTGCCCAGCCCAGCTGGATCCTCCTTTTGGCCTCCTTCTCGAAATTGTTTTTACCTAACGGCAGAATCTGCCCGAGGTATGTGTATTTGGAAACAATTTCGAGAAGGTGGCCATGTACGACCACCGGCCCTGGATCAATGTGTCCATTGATCATGACTTTGGTTTGGTGCCGTTTAGGTTTATGCCCTTACCTTTCCAGTCCAGCGTCTTTAACAAATCTTCCAACGCGCTTGCTTTGCTCTTCCAAGGGTTTTATCTCCCTTCTTAAAATAGAGCACCACCAAACTCCCGCTCCACGCCTTTGGAGTTCTCCCACTGTGAAGGACGGCGTTGAAGAGGTTCTGTAGCTCCTGTATAATAGGAGCTCCTCCTCCGCTTTCAAGAAATTCTTAATACTATAACTCCTCTTAATAGTAGATAGAGGAGCAGATTTTCGGTTCAGTTTTGATGGTTTTTTTTTACGGTTTGGATGTTTGCTGAAATATGTAACACTGTATATTTTACAAAAGAACCGTCCACTGATTATATTAATTTTAATCTCTGTTCTTATGTTGCAGCTGCTATTTCTGCCACTTTCTTCTTCTTCTTTTCTCCGTACTGCATTCTCCGTGTGATGACCCTTTTCCCTGAACTAATATACGATCAAAATTACACAGTAAGTAGCCAATAGCAGCAGTAATCACGAAAATTCATAACCTTCACACTTAGAAGAAAAAGTTTTTTAAAAATTACGGAGGCACTATATATGTATCTATTCAGACAGCACAGCTGCCTATATTATAGACTTTCCAGTCTAGTTTAGGTTACTGAAAATAATAGTCTGAAAAAGAATTTCAGTACGTACTTTACTTAATTCTAAGCAACAGACAAATTAGTTGTAATTGTGCTTTTTGCAATAAATTTATTTTATTTATTTTTATTTCGAGTCGTGTCTCGAAAGCTAGACACGTCACGTTCCAGTGGTTCGCTCACACCTATTTCGAACAGAACGCACAATATTTTATCAAAACACTGGAATACCTACCCAAACGCCGATCATTGAAGGTTGTTTTCTCGTTACAGGCTTGGAAGGTTGTAAACTACCTGTGCTTAATTGGATACATGTCTACCGTGGCGAACCCTATCTTGTACAGTTTGATGTCCCGCAAGTTTCGACGAGCATTCAAAGTAAGTGTTGTTTTTGACCACATAAGTAAACTGGAAAAGTTTTGATGGATGTTTGTTACTTCTTCACGCCTAAACTACTGAGCGGATCAGGTTGAAATTTTGCATAAATGTAGGTCTAAACCAGGAATAACACATACCTACTTTTTGTCCGATAGATAAGTTTCCATGGGATATAATATGAGATAATCTTTGAAGGTTTCCATAGACCAGGCGACCTCTATGGCGCGGTGGGCGAAGGTCCGCTTACGACGCAGGAGGGTTCGATTTCCGCCTTGGGACAAATGTTTGTACGATCTGCAGATATTTGTTCCGGATGTTCTGTTCGTTTTCTATGTATGATAAAAAATATCTATCTATGTAATGTATATTGTATGATGGAAATCAGTCATAGTACCCATAACACAAGCTCTGCTTAGCTTGCTTGGGGCTAGATTAGATGGTACTGTGTGGATTGTCCAGCATTCATTTATTGATGGAAATAACGCATGCAAATCCGCGGGCAGAAATTAGTAGAATTAAAGAATATCACATAGATATGTACCTAAGAAAAACTTTAGAACAATAGTTATTGTCATCTGTGATTATCTCGAAACCTGACGCTTAAGGATATTACAGATTATTTTATTTGTATAAGTGTCCTGTATCAAAATATATAAACATCATTTTGCGCCGCCGCCATTTTGAAAAATAAAACAGATGTTAAGGCCACCCTCCATATAACAATCTTCAAAACATTCGGAAGAAGTCGACGACGACGCAAAAAAACACTGAGATCGTTTGTAGCCATCGATATATTATTATGTATTATTATAACTTAGTGTTTGTAGCTTTTAAATGACGGAGCTGCTTATTCCGTTGACAAAATAATATTTGATGAAAATCTAATTTTCACAAACCCGTTTAGGGATTTACTAAAGGTAACTATTAAATGGAGAACTAAATGATTTCCACAGAATTTTCGAAGGGAAATTAATGTGCAAATTATGTTTCAAACAGAAATTTTCCTGCTACCGTTCTTAATCAAAACATCGAGGTTCATTGAAGTATTAGAACTATTCATCAGAAATAAATGGTTCTTCCTTAATTAATTTTGCAATTAAATCAAGTAAACTGCCTGTTATGCGGGAACACAGTAATAATTAATGTTTTCACATATATAAACAATTTAGCTGTAAGTTACTACATATTTTTTTTGCAAAATTACAGCCCGATCTGCTCAGTAGTGTTTGCTTGAAGAACTAACAACATCCATCCAAACTTTCGCATTTAAAATATTAGTCTGATATTATATGTATGTATATATGTATGTAACATTGTCTGCAAACAAAAAGTAGCCTTGCTTGACAAACAGAAAAGGCAGTATTCCCTAGTATTTCCCTAGCTTAGTTATAAGGTAACCTAAGTTGCTTAGACATAATTATATGTAAAAATCAGTTGGAGAAGCCATTGGTTCCTGAAACACAGTTTTTTACCAGTTCGGGGGGAGTTCCAGGAGCCTATGGACTCGTATAGCCTGTTTCACTGTCTATTATTATCAATAAATAACATATTTACTTTAATTTAGCTTAAAAAGCTAGGAGACAGGTGGTATTTTAAACCATAAAGCCATCTTCGAAAAGGAGGAGGTTCTATGGTCGGCGGTACCGTCGATTCTCTTTTGTTTATGAATCGATATCGATGATTCTTTTGCAGTTCTATAGAAGAATCCAGCTTTATATAGTATAATCCCGAAGTGGTTTCATAATATAAGGTAGATACTTTTTTTTTCTTAATTCAGATAATTTATTATTTATTATTATAAATCATATAAGTAACATTACAGCCATTTAAAACTAAGTCGTTACATTATGCAAATTATAAAAAAAAATCACAAAAAGACAGACAAAGAAAATACTTAGTACTAACATTAAAATTAAACAGAATTTAACACAAAGAAAGGGAATCAAATAAAATCACATAAATATAATAAACTGGCCCAAAAAAGAATTCACACAACAAGTAAAATGAAATAAATTGTCCACACACAGAAAATTACTAAATTTTTTATAAATTTTATAAATTTTTACTCGAGGGAATTATATACCATTCCCGCAAAACTTAAGTCAGTTAAAAACTAACGGATTAGTTGTCGGTTTTCTTCTCAGTTTGTTTTTTTTTAAATTTATTATGAAGCACGATTTTTATACACGACACGACTTAAATATAAATTGCTTTTTAATTACAGGACTTGCTGAAAGGTAAATCAGTAAACCGTCGAAGCTCGAGCAGTCAGCTTCCAACTTCAATAACTATAGTTGACGGAAACAGGAAGTGTGTACACTAGCCTTATTATTTATTTTAAGCCATTATTGTCCCACTGCTGGGCAAAGGCCTCCCTTTTCTCCTTCCACTCCTCGCGATCCAACGCTGCAACAGGCCACGATGGAAGATGTACCTCGAGCTCGTCGCGCCATCTCATCCTGGGCCTTCCACGTCGCCTCTTAGCGTTGCAGTTTCATGCGCCATGATCAGGGAATAACAGTTAGTTAGAGTTATTCCGTGATCATGGCGCATTAAACTGTGCCGAAATATTGGAAAACTCAAAAATCAAATCATGGTAAATATCCCGTTTTAAAAGACTTTAATCTTTTAAATGTGTGACAATTATTCTACTGATCTTTCGCTATACTCGGTCTCAATATAAATTAGAAATATCTTATTCTATTATTGTCATTTTACTGTAGTCAAGAGCATATTAGCTCATTGTTTTAAAATAATTGATTCAATTGGAAATCAAAGGAAAGTTACCAATAACTGCAATAATTAAAAACAAAATTTCCTAGCTCTACATTTCAAAACCAAAAAACTTTATTAGAAACTAGAACCTTATATAGGGTACAATATTTGTGGGCTGGCTACCGCAAAAGTTAAGAAACTGTGTAGCGGAGGACATTTAAAGTTATTAAAGCGTTGATTCCACTTTATTCCACCACTTGAAAGATTTAGCAGTCTTCAGGCGAATTGATTTAAATTCAAATGATTTTCTGTATTTACTACAGATAATTGGTATTTCTAATTTAAATAATTCAAATGTTTTTGTTATTTTAGTGCGTAAGCCCTCACACAAAATAGTACAAAATGTTTATTGTCATGTTCAGTGTTTGAGACTTCCTTTTAAGTATATACCTGTATTAGGAGGTAACGCTCTCTCTTAACATAGGTACATTATGAGTTTATAGTAATGTCTAAGATTTATTTGTTTTGGAATATTATTTAATTTCTTATCAGTAGCCCATGTCATAATAAACCCCTGTGTTATTGTGTATTTTTATGCGTATATGTGTTAATTTATAAATTTCATAAACGATCGATGTGCCGCAACGATCGATGCAAGAGGTCGAGGGTTCGATTCCCGCCTTGGGACAAATGTTTCTATGTATAATAAAAATCTATCTATGTAAATGTTTATCAGTCATCTAGTAGGTACCCATAACACAAGCTCTGCGCTTAGCTTGGGGCTAGATGAGGCTGTGTAGATTGTCCAACATTATTTTAATATTTATTAAACTATACGTACTATCTAAAAATTGTAATAAGTATACGAATTTTCTAGTCCTAATACAATTCTTAGCACAATCACGATATTTTATATCATAGAGATAACCTTACTATTAATAGTTAATTTATTATTATGTCTCTCATTTACCATGATCTCGGGCCATAAAGTGACCCGGTCCTTTGGAAGACTTGCGTGGGGCTGAAGCCAACAGCACAGAGGCCCTTTTGAGAAAGTTAATCTAAAGGCGATGGCTACATAATATAGCGAGTATCATTCTCGGGTGCACAATATGATACACCCAAAAATAGTATCCGCCAGGTGTAGATACTATTGCAAAGAAACATGAAAGTAATAAAACCAGGCTATTGTGATGGAGGGATTATTATTAAGTCAAGTGGATTACTATGTACCTAGAGATTCAAGTTTTATTAAATCGAAATCTTCTTTAAATAGACCCATTTTTTACTTTTCCTGTAAACAACTGAACATAAAGGGACATTTCTTTACGACCATAAATAACCAAGCTCAATATTACTACAAAATCCTACTAATATTATAAAGCGAAAGTTTGTGAGGATGTATGTAAGTATGTTTGTTGCTCTTTCACGTATTAACTACTGAATGTATTTTGATGAAACTTCACAATAATATAGCTTACATATCAGAATAACACATAGGCTATTCATAAAGATATATTGTATATTATCCACAATATCTATCAGCACGCGGGTGAAACCGCGGGGCTCAGCTAGTATATTCATAAAGACAGCTCCACTCATGCGAAGCTAATAAATCTCAGTGGCGCTACTATTCTCCACAAATTGAAAGATTTAGCAGTAGGCGAACGAAATAACTCCTCGGACGGACTCATTTATTGTGGAACCGAAGCGTCTCCGCTGAAGCGGGGGCCTACTGCAAACTTTCCAAAATCATTATAATAATAATCTATAATCTATAATATAAAAATGAATCGCAAAATGTGTTGGTAAGCGCATAACTCAACAACGCCTGGACCAATTTGGCCAAATCTTTTTTTAAAATGTTCGTTGAAGTTCAAGGATGGTTTTTACGGCGAGAAAAATTAGAATTATTGCTGGAAAAACCCTAAAAATAGCCCTTTTCTTTTTCCCATACAAGAACTGCCACATTACAAATCTTTTTGACAGGACGAAGTCTGTCGGGTCAGCTAGTATAATATAAAAATTAATCGCTGAATGTGTTGCTAAGCGCAAATCTCGAGAGCAGCCGAACCGATTTCGCTAATTCTTTTTTTAGAATATTCCTTAAAGTACGAGGATGGTTATTACGGAGAGAATTTTTTTTTTTTTTAATTTTGGCTGAAACAAATGACCACCCGGGCGAAGCCGGGATGGGCCGCAAGTAATAAATAAATAACACATTTATTTTCCACTCGCAAGATGGCTTTACAAAAAACAATGTTCGTATACATATAATATTATTATTATATACGATTATAATTATTATGTCTCTCATTTACCATGATCTCGGGCCATAAAGTGACCCGGTCCTTTGGAAGGCTTGCGTGGGGCCGAAGCCAACAGCACAGAGGCCCTTTGAGAAGTTTATCTAAAGGCGATGGCTACACATAGCGGGTATCATCCTCAGGTGCACAATATGATACACCCAAAGATGGTATCCGCCAGGTGTAGAGACTATTTTAAAGAAAAATTAAAGAAATAAAACCAGGCTATTGTGATGGATAGATGGATTGGGTAATCGAGCTTTAAGGGAGATTGCGGACGTCTGCCATAAACAAGTCAATCATAATGTTAAGAAAAGTGGCAGACGGTGGCTTGCCGAATGCTGGATGGGTTCCTTAAAAAGCCGGAGTAAATTACCGGAGAGGAACAACATCGGCGCAAACGACTGAGGGGTGTCGAGAGGTGCGGGCCCGATTTCACCATCACGAAGACTGCTCGTGAGCGGGTTTCCTCGCTATTACGCCATTAGACACTTCCACCCCCGAGTCTACATCCTAAGATGCATCTCTCGCGACTCCATTCAGACCGGCCAATGAAGGCAAGCAAGAGGTGGGGATCAGGTTCTCTTGGGATGCCACTCCGCAAGCGGATACGAGAACCAGGAACTTCCCCGGGAGCACTCGGTACCCGTGGTGTCGCTACTCACACAACAGCTCGCTACAAGCTGCCCTGCGGTTATATTATTATTATGTCTCTCATTTACCATGATCTCGGGTCATAAAGTGACCCGGTCCTTTGGAAGGCTTGCGTGGGGCCGAAGCCAACAGCACAGAGGCCCTTTGAGAAGTTAATCTAAAGGCGATTATTATTGTTATTATTATTAGCTAGGCTAAGTGTTGCTGTGAATTTATCTTATTTTAATTGTTACCACATATTTTAAACGAATTGAAAAACTTTCTGATTCTTTTAATTCTAATATTGTTATCTTTTTGGAAATCGATGATATAAATGCATTATCTATCAACTTTTTGACTTTATACTATTATAACTGAGTTAACGGTAAACGTAGTTGTAGGACGCCCTCCGGCCAGGTGTGATGACGACCTGCGAAAGCCTGCAGGCAGGTTCTGGAAGCGTCAAGCTGAAGACAGGGCGCTATGGCGCTCATTAGGGAAGTCCTATGTCCAGCAGCTCGACTTCCCTAAAGTCTCTGTTGCAGAAGACTAACATGATATAATTATTGTATCTGTTGCAGAAGACTAACATGATATAATTATTATAAGTATTTTTGCCAATTCGTTGTAACACATTTCATGATTTATTCGTTGTAAAACATGACGCTGATATTGAGAACCTCCATCTATTAAAGTTGGTTTATAACTTTTATAAGTCCTGCGTAGTGATGTAGGTAAAAGTCCGTATCATGTACTTCTTCTATTAGACAAAACCATATACTCTGTAAGCGAATTTCTTGACAATGATTATACAAAATTTGCAATTCCTCAAAGACGAACCTTTCCTGATCTCTACATGCCTAATTCAAATGAACTTATGTAATTATAATTAATTTAATTGACGAGAAACTGATCACACCTGACTTTAGCTTAACATAGAGTTAACCATTGTTATTGTGTACTTCTTTTTTAATAAATATTTTCATTTTCATTTTCATTTCATTATGATAATGCGAGACAACAACGCTATGATTTCGTATTATTGTTATCACTTTTGCACGTGTAT
This sequence comes from Eupithecia dodoneata, assembly GCA_947044415.1. Classification (NCBI taxonomy): domain Eukaryota; kingdom Metazoa; phylum Arthropoda; class Insecta; order Lepidoptera; family Geometridae; genus Eupithecia; species Eupithecia dodoneata. The sequence goes on along the minus strand of OX345664.1, from coordinate 10,912,556 downwards.
ATACAGGGTTATAGGTAATTAGACCAGAATCTTTTAGGGGGTGCCTTTTGCAACAATTTTGACCCCATAAAGTATTATGCAAATGTGAAAAATTTTTGAGATATTCGCATTTTTGTATTTTTTGGGAATATCCCGATTTACTTCTTCAATAATAAATTTAAAAAAAGTGATCATCTAATCCAAACTTTAATGACAGGTTTAGATAGTCTAATTCTAATAACCACTGAGAAACTTAAGTAAGGAGTTCTAAAGGAGATGTTTATTAAAATAAATAGAAAATTCCTACGAAAAACCCCAAAGAAAAAAAAATGCCTTTGTGAATTTGGTCAGCATGTTATTTGAAAAACATCTACACATCTTTAGCTATCCAACGAGGTAGGTAATAAATACATACACTTATTTACGTAATTGCAGAAAAAATACGGGTAAACCATGAGTAGTAGTAAATTCGCTTTGTATTGTTTATACGTTTTCATACTCATAATAGAGGAATAGAGGTCGTGGCACGCCCCCGGAACGTTCCGCCCGAATTATGTAGCCACATTAAACCGGTCCCAACTTAATTAGACGATCAAAAACTTAATGTAGTGCTTGAAGCATTCAGAGCCAAAAGCTTTGTCAAAGCGTTGCATGACTGTCAGGCTACTAAGTAGTCCAAGTACATTTGTGCAGCTTTTCTCTGACTGACAACAATATAAGCCCAAAGCTGGGTAAGTGTACCTACTACAGTAGGTAAATATTTTGTGCAGTTAATGTTTTATACAGCCAAACATTAGAAGTGCCGGTCGCGAGTTCAACCCCTGATAACGAATTACCTATTTCAATCCTTCATTATCTATTTATAGTTAAAATATTAAATATTGCAGGTATTCATAATTTTATAGTTTGACCTACATATGAAGTGTTCGACGAATACGGGGGCTAAAGTTTAATTAATACATACCTATATCATTAATTTGTTGTTTAATCATTTAGTTGTAAACATACTACTGACTGGTGATGAGGTATTAGTCTGTTAGGGCTTACATTAATTTCAATAACGATTTGTGATGTAATTAATTAATATTAAATAATTGAAATCGGATTTGTTTATTGCTAAAAATTTTAGCGAACAGAGCAAATTGCGGTAGGCATGAAGAAATTCCTCAAAATTGGATTGTTAAGCTAGGTGGTATTAGATTTTAGGTGTTTACTGGTAAATCTCGCATTTGTTTCCAACGATTTGTCGATTTTATCTATAATGAACTGAATTTATTGATTTGTTAACCGACTTAAAAAATGGGAAGGTTCTAAATTCGGCCGTTCGAATGTATTTTATTTATGTTCATCGATAACTCTATTAATTGTGAGCCGATTTACACGATTATTTCACTATTGTTTAGAAAATAATCCCAATATGGTCCCATAAATTTGTGGTGAACTCACATATATATGTATATTTATACATATTACGCATTACATTATACAGGGTTAATCCGACGTACTATTCCCGTTAGGGGGTGATAGGGGTGACTATTTGCGATAATTTTCATCCCCATGTGCATCATGCAAAAGTGAACCATTTTTAAGTTATCATAATTTTTAGCTTTTATAAAATAAGTCAAAAGTGGAACATCAAAAATTTATTTAAAAAAACTGTCTATTTAAATCTATTTTTTTCATCTGATTTATAAAAACGAATAAACACTGGTTCTTTATCAATATTAAAACAACAATTATCGCTCTAAATTTAAAAATGCGAGATAAAAACGATATTATTTCATTATTAATTGAGATTTTTTTCCTCTAAAATGCCTTAAAAACTAAAAAAATCATTATCAAACTTGGCTCGCAGATTATTTTAAAAACATAACCGTTTTGTTAGCTTTCTAACAAAGCATAACAACTATGAACTTATTTCAAAGAAACTGAAAAAAACATGATGCACATGGGGATGAAAATTATCGCAAATAGTCACCCCTATCACCCCCTAACGGGAATACGTCGAATTACCAATAACCCTGCATACACTATTTACATAATAAATACAGATAATAATAATACAGTAGATTACAGATAAATATTATAACAACCACCACCTTTTCATGCATCGGTTAAAACAACGTAGGTACGAGACATTCGCTCTCCGGCGTCAAATGAAAAAAAGAACCTGTTTTAGCTCTGTTATATTCCCGAGGGATAAGTATTTGTTTCGTAAAATTACTATGAAATTGGCAATAACAGCACCTATGCTGCGTCTACAAATATTTTCCAAGAGGCAATCTAGAGGTACCTACTATGCTTCATCATTGTCAACTTGGACACTGATTCGCCAATCTGATGGATAGTCACGCACAGCTTGCATTTGGTCCTAAATACATTCCTAGATCCTAGGTCTAAGAATCGATCTACTTACTTTAGAAATTCATATTCTCCGAAATTTCTTATTTGGAAACTTAGGCTATGTATAAACAGTATATAGACCACATAATAACTAAGTGTATATCTACGTAAGTATGTTTGTCTTATAAAATACACTATCCTAGACTTAGGATAATGTATGTATGTATGTACATTATCTTAGACTTATGATGATGAATTCTATGACCATTATCGAGCACTGGGTGCAACAGCTGGCGTGTTACATAATATTCTGGTAAAATTATGAATCCTCAACACATTGCAACATTTGCAACACACTGAAGAACTAATTCCTAGTTTAGCTGAATTTAGCTTTTCTGTATTTATTGTATTATTTCAATATTTTTCTAATTGTCTGAGAATTTTATGTATCTTTTAAAAAAAATTAAGTAGTATTTATTATAAACTTTTATACACGTCCACAACAGGGCAGAATACATTGTGACAGCCCATGAAATACTACTTTTATAACATGTAATAAATGAATTTGATTTGATTTGATCTGCCTGAAGACCTTTGGGTTATGTTGAATCTCAAACTACCTACACCTATTTTCCTTTTTTGTTATAAATAATTGTAGGATCTATTAAAAGTCCAAGTGGTAAAGAAGCAATAATTATTATAATTAGCTGCGCCCCGCCGGTTTCACCCGCTTGGTGATAGATATTTTGGATATGTACGAATCTACCCCACGTGTGGGGTGCTTTCGTATGATTTCCATCTTTTGGGAAAACCGCCACTACTTGGTTAGATTGCATTATATCATTATGGATGTACCCTATTATTATAGCCAGATATGTAGGTGACTCAAAAACATAGAATTTATTTTGAAATTGCAATTAGTTTTTTTTTTACAAGGCTTACATTAAAAAGTGTACGAATGATCCCCACCTTCCCCTATTTATTATAAACTTTTATACACGCCCAACAGGGCAGAATACATTGTGACATCCCATGAAATACATGTCATAAAAGTTGTTATTACGTATAACAACTTTTATAACATGTTGTTATTACATATAACAAATTTTAAAACATGTTATAAATGAATTTGATTTGATTTGATCTGCCTGAAGACCTTGGGGTTATGTTGAATCTCAAACTACCTACACCTATTTTCCTTTTTTGTTATAAATAATTGTAGGATCTATTAAAAGTCCAAGTGGTAAAGAAGCAATTATTATTATAATTAGCTGCGCCCCGCCGGTTCACCCGCTTGGTGATAGATATTTTGGATAATATACAATATATCATTATGAATTGTAGCCTATGTGTTGAAGTTTCATCAAAACTCATTCAGTAGTTTTTGCGAGAACGAGCAACAAACATACTTACATACATCGTCACAAACTTTCGCGTTTTTAAATTAGTAGGATATTTCAAACCAGTACCAACCAGTATATAGTATAGTATAGTATTTCAACCAGTATTTCAAAAACCAGTTGTTTTTCATCGGCCGTTCGCACGCCTATCGCTGTAATAACTAGCGAATTTACAGCACAAAAACGGGCATTTCGGCGTTTTAAATATGAGAAAATAAACAAGCAAACTCTATAATTCTTAAATTTTATGTAAACTTTGGCAAAGTGCCATCTACGGAGCGAACGTTTGACCTGCTCGCTTTTAAAGTCATCTTGAATACGTACAATAATGTGCGACTTATGTGATTCAGTTGTTGACTAGATGTACGACAATTCCTATTACATATAATAGAAATCAGAAAATGCGTTCTTTTGGATGTATGTTACAGAAAATGCATATGATTATCTTATCCCAAAAAATTAAAAGATTAAGTCCTTTTTCCTTTTAGTCCTAAGTTATTTTTGATTATAATATATTATTATTTATTATTGCCAACTATATTATTTTATTTTCAGAGGAGACTTAGTAATTGGGTCTTGTTGACAACATTTGATGATGACGACCGATGTGGCGCGGTGGGCGAAGGTCCACCTGCGACGCAGGAGGTTGTGGGTTCGATTCCCGCCTCGGAACTTTTGTGTACGATCTGCAGATATTTGTTTCGGGTGTTCTGGTCGTTTTCTATGTATAATAAAAAATATATATCTATGTAATGTATTTTATTATGTATATCAGTTATCTAGTACCCATAACACAAGCTCTGCTTACCATGGGGCTAGATAATGCTGTGTGTGTTGTCCAGCATTATTTATTTATATATTATTATTATTGCCAACTATATTATTTTATTTTCAGCGGATACTTAGTAATTGGGTCTTGTTGACAACATTTGTGTACGCAGTCCTAAAAACTGGTTTTTGAAGAAATGAAAGACCCATGATATTATTTGATAGTTTATTTAAGATTTTATTCACATTATGCACATGCTGTAACGACGTGAAACAAGTGGGTAGAGCGCTTTACATACTACGTGCGAAACAGAGCAAAGTACCATAGAGGATTGCTATATAATAAAAATGTATACGAGTTTTATGATTTCAAACAGTTATATTATTTTTTTTACCGTATCTGGAAGACACAATTAAAAAAAAAACAAATCATCCTACTATATTTATCGTGGTCTGTTTTGTATGTATAGGTAGGTACCTACATAAAGAAATAATGAGCTTAAACCGAATTAAAGCAATGAAGTAGTCAGTATGATAAGAACATCAAACATTGCTCTTATGCGCTAATCGAGCCTCACCAGGGTATTTAAAAAGAACCATTTCCAATTCGTTTAATGGCTCTCTCGGCCAGATGTGTCGAAAATTGATGTTCTGCCCAGAAATTGGCAAGTAGTATCGTAAGTCTTGTGTAGCTGTACATTTTTATTTTTTTTAAGAATATATTTATTATATTAAATAAATAATGCTGGACAATTCACACAGCATTATCTGGCCCCATGGTAAGCAGAGCTTGTGTTATGAGTACTAGATAACTGATATACATAATACAATATATTACATAGATAGATATTTTTTATTATACATAGAAAACGACCAGAACACCCGGAACAAATATCTGCAGATCGTACACACAATTGTTCCGAGGCGGGAATCGAACCAGCAACCTCCTGCGTCGCAGGCGGACCTTCGCCCACCGCGCCACATCGGTCGTCATACAGGGCCCTTATTGCACTAAATTATTCGCTTTAGGTATAATAACAATTGCAACGTCTCATAATTACATATTTTGGCACCTTTGATGGAAGGAACTAGAAGGGATCCGCGCGTGTCGAAAATTTCAAGGTTAAACCAGTTTAATCAATATCTCCGTGCAAATAGCACCGCACTCATAGAGCGCGCACATCTATGTAGATTTTCTTTCATCTATGAAAGATTGGAGGAGTGATTTACCAAAAAAAATTAAAACCTGGCGTCATCACAAACATGTTCGTAATGATAGGCAGAACCAGGAGTTCACGCAGTGTCAGTAAATTACGAACAATCCTCTAGAGATAAAACAGACAGAAATCCAGCGTTGTCCAAACTCAAAACGTATTTTTTAAAGCTACGGATAAAAAATACCATAAAATTAGATAGGTACTTAGTAAACATCAAATCTGTCAGTGTGAATGTGTTTTTGCATGCAATGACATACCATACTTTGTTAGTTTCGACTCTACCAATAAAAATCAAGTCTGTCAGTGTGAATCTGATTTTTACATACATTTGTCAACTTTTTAATTTATTTATTTGTTTTCATTGATGTTTTAATTTTAATTAATTTTATTATGCTCCGTGATGAAAGAATACAATTTGTATTATAATTATACCTATTCTTATGAAAAAATTACATGTAATTTTTTTTATTTTTTTTTTATTTTACCAATATCTTGTATTTCTGTATTTCATAACATACCATACTTTGATGACTCTAAACCAAACACGGAACAACCAATCTTTGTACAGAGCTCCACAATTTTTCCATTTCTCTATAAGGTAACGTAAAAGCATATTCCCTAGCTGTTGGTTATTGCATCCGAGCGCTCGCGATACCAATATTAGAATTGGGAATTGATTTCCAAGGGCCCATAGTGAAATGAGAAACACAGCTTAGTCATATAAGTAACTAGCTGCGCCTTGCGGCTTCGCCCGCTTTGAAGTCGGTTTAAAATTTAAAACTCCAAATGCCATTTTACTTATTTGAATGTCTTCACCTACACCACTTACAAAAGACTACCTTCGTAGTTTTTTACATTTTAAAAAAGTACGAAACAATTTGTTTAGGAAAATTAGACGACTCGAAATAATAAAATTAGCATTTAAACCACTGGCAACACTTCGTGGAAATAGTACTTAGGTAGGTACATATTTCAGGAACTTGAACCCATTACGTTACGAAATGTGGCAGAAATGTAATATTTGAAAATTATTGTTCCCCGTTCGGAGTGTTCCTAACATTAATTTAAGTTTTCTTTTTCCCTAAACAAATATTAATAAATAAAAAGATTATTTCATTCATTTAATTTTTCTAGACTTTCAAAAGAAAATGAAGTGGATAAAATATTGTACCAGTGTTGCTAGTACACAATAACTGCTTGTATTTCAAAACCCGAACACAATCTTTCGTAGAAACATCTATCCAACCCTTAAACACGAGTCTTTGAACGATATTCCTATCTCGAAGTATTATAAAACAAAGGTGGTTTGCCGGGGGGTTATTATTATGATAACGGCCATGGGGCCTGTGAGACCCGAGCTAGCCTGTTTATAGGCTAAATAGCCAACTGTAGAAACGAGTAGGCCGTGAAATCACGTCCCATTCGAATGAATAGCTCTGCCTTTAAAGACAATGGACGCTCAATTATCTGAGGAGAACAACAGACCCTTTATTGTAAAGGTTAGAATATGATTACTCGATAATACTCTACCTTTTATTTGACGACCTCTGTGGCGCGGTGGGCGAAGGTCCGCCTGCGACGCAGGAGGTTGCGGGTTCGATTCCCGCCTCCGAACAATGGTGTGTACGATATGCAGATATTTGTTCCGGGTGTTCTGGTCGTTATGTACATATGTATAGTAAAAAAATATCTATCCTATGAATAAAGTATTATCAGTCATCTAGTACCCATAACACAAGCTCTGCTTAGCTTGGGGCTAGATGATGCTGTGTGGATTGTCCAGCATTATTTATTATTTTCTTTGAATAAGGTTAGGTCGAGGTGCACTGTGTTTGCGCGCGCTCTTGTCAACAGTTAACGCTCTAGTTAACAGTATGCATTATATTATCTGTGCACTAAAATAATGTCCTTCTAAATTCAAATTCCTTTACTTTCTTTAGGCTTACAAAATAGGCATTTACTAGTCTGTTCTAAATAATGAAACTATTATTTCGATCGATATGAAAGGGACAGCAACATTATTATTTAATTGTCCCACTGCTGGGCAAAGGCCTCCCTTTTCTCAAGCAACATTAGTTCTGTAAAATTTTTAATGTTACGTAGGTTGTCAAAATGTGAATTTTCAATGAAACATTGTTATCCAAATACTCACAGCGAAGATAAAGAAAAACCAACTAAAAGTAACTTCCTTCATCTATTCCTTATTTACCTAGGTTGCACAGAAAACTGATTAAAAGTTCAGCCGTTCTCGAATTCACATTTTCCGTCGAGCTAGTGTTTCCGTGAGTGTTTCCAACTTCAGCGGTGTATCGTTACAAAATATTGGAGAGCGTAAACAGAGACCTAAGCCCTCCTACACGTTTATATATAGCTCATCGGGTCAACTCTACTGCCATATGTGCCGTAGGGTATTCAAGACCAAGTTCGGTCTAGCGAGCCATATTAGGGCTCATGATAGAAAAAATCCGTGATTACTTACTAACAGCCGGTATCTAGAAACATAATTTGCTTAAAATTAATGTTTGTTTAATTTTTTAAATACCAAATACCTGAAAAAAACTACCATCTCATCATCAGCCTATATCTGTCCACTGTTGGACATAGGCTCAAAACCTCACAGACCAATGAGCGCCATAGCGCCCTGTCTTCAGCTTGCCGCATCCAGCATCTGCCTGCAGTCTTTCGCCGGTCGTCATCCCACCTGGTCGGAGGGCGTCCTACACTACGTTTACCGAGTCGTGGTCTCCACACAAGAACACGTTTGCCCCAATGGCCGTCGGTTCTTCGCGAGATATGGCCGGCCTACCGCCACTTCAGCTCGCTAATACTTTGAGCTATGTCGATAACCTTGGTAACTACCATCTAAAGCTATTATTTCACAGAATCTTATTTCTGTATACTATTATCAGGTTATTCATTTTATCACAAATAAAATAGGTAATACAAAGGAGCGCACAAGACAGGGCACTATGGCGCTCATTAGAGGAGGCCTATGTCCAGCGGTGAACTAGTACAGGCTGATGATGAAGAACTTTGAATACATTTCATGATAGTTACGTGGCACTATTTATATACCATGTATTTGGTCGTTTTTACATATCAGAAGTCAATAACTTTACTTATTTTGTTCTTACTAAACTAGCACTTAGACAAGTCAAGTTTTATACAACAAAGTATATAAATAATAAATAAGGTGTAAAATGCATCCAAATCTCTTTAGACATTCAGGATAAGTATTTTAGAAAATAAATAAATAAATAATGCTGGACAATTCACACAGCATTATCTAATCTAGCCCCATGGTAAGCAGAGCTTGTGTTATGGGTACTAGATAACTGATATACATAATACAATACATTACATAGATAGATATTTTTTATTATACATAGAAAACGACCAGCAGATCGTACAAAAATTTGTTCCGAGGCGGGAATCGAACCTGCAACCTCCTGCGTCGCAGGCGGACCTTCGCCCACCGCGCCACATCGGTCGAGAAAAGACACTGAACCCTGAAAAGAAACATGAACTAAACGAATAGACATCGTTATTGTCTATTCTTATGCATGTATCCTAAAACACTATTCCATTTTGGGCAGACGTGTCTATAAGACATTCGTGACGACAAAAACAAAGTCATGGGCAGTGGGCATTCACCAATAAACCATAGAAAGAACCGACATTATTCGAAGCTACTGAAGCATGTATTAATGAAAGATTGATGGAAACCAACAAAGGTTCTCATGTGAAGGGAAATGTAGGAAAATACCTATATCTTTATTATGGTTCAACCGAGCTTTGTATAGGAAGGTATAACATGTGAACTAAAGAATGGGATTGAGAATCGACGTCAGATTTTATTCGAACTGAGCAGGACGACATGAGAGATGATGCCATTCTTAATCCTATTTTATTTAATTTTATTTGATAATAATTTAATGTATAAAATATGACTTGTCTAAGTGCTTATTTTGTAAGCCTAAAGAAATAAATGATTTTTGACTTTGACTTTTGACTTTATTATGATTACTTATTCGTTTATTTCAGATTACATTAAATCCATATAAAAATTAAAAACACACAAAACTTAAAAATAAACATAAAAATTAAACATTAAACATAAACATAATTTTTTTTATTATGTATGTATGTACGTGTGGATTATTTATATACAGTGTAAGAAGTAGAATTAGTTTACTTGTGAACGAATACATGATGAAAAGTATGATTAAAAGTATTTTCAAGTAGACTTTTTAAAAAGTGTGATTTTTGTGATACGCGTTGTCAAAGTAGGATGGAACCTTGTCTAACTCAATAAATTTCTTTCCGGCCCTGGTGGGGGCACAGAGAGGGGCCTCGAGGCTTGGCCTCATTACCCGGGCATCAACTCGAGGGGTCCGACCGACCCCTCTCGGTCCTTGGGTTTTGTGGGAATATCTTTTTTTTCCCCTTCTCAATGTTTTTTTTTGGCTGCGTTTGGTTTGTATATAAAGGGTGTCTCAGCGCCGATTTTAAACTTTAAATATTTATAAAAAAAAAACAAATTGAAAAAAAAGCTTTTAGTGTGTCCATGGAGACCCTAGCAGTGTGGGCTGTGGCCCCATCTTGCTGAAACCACACATTTGACTTGTTAATAGCCCCATCTTGCAGCTGAGGTACAAAAAAATTATTGATCATGTTAATATACCGCTCGCTCGTCACTGTAACCGCTACACCTCGGTCATTCTCAAAGAAAAATGGGCCGATGATTTTCGTCGCCGATATTGCACACCATACAGTAACTTTCGGGCTGTGTAATGCTTTCTGATGTTTTTCTTTTGGGTTGCTTGATGACCAGTAACGGCAATTTTGACGATTTACGTAGCCTTCGAGGTGAAAATGTGACTCATCACTAAAGTAAACATTGTCGATCACATTTTCCTCTGAAAAAAATTCTAACATCTTCTGACAGTAAATTTTTCGCTTGTTGTAGTCTTCCGGTTTGATTTTTTGAACTATTTGGATTTTGTATGGATGTAATTTTAAGTCTAAAGCCAAAATTCGTTGAAGACTTGAACGGTGAAGGCTCAAAGAGGCAGCATGTTTCCTGACTGATCGTCGTGGATGCTCCGCGATCGCAGCGGCGACGCGGTCGATGTTTTCAATCGATCGCACAGGTCTATCTCGAGGGCGAATTGAATGGTTAAGCAAACATCCCGTTGCTCTAAACTTTTCTACCCACGACTTAATTAATTGAATACTCGGGGCGTCACTTATACGGCGGATTTCAAAGCGATTACAAAACTTGCGCTGTGCTTCACTCAACGAAAACTCATTGCAAAAGTAAGCCTCTACTGCGTACGCGCGATGCGCGCCAGACCACTGCGACATGGCGACTAACAAATCCGCACTTGTTACCAACCGAACGCTACCACTCCCCTCCCGCTAGCCCCGCAAACTTCTGAGAAATTCGTGTTTAAAGTTTAAAATCTGGGCTGAGACACCCTTTATATTTTTTTGTTTTTTCTTTTTTTTTGTGTTTTTTACTTAATTTTTTTTTTCATTTTTTTTATGGTTCTATCCCATTCTCATTGCGCATAGACCTGGTATCTATGTATAGTCTACCAGGAACACAGAATAATTTGAACATAATTACCGTTTCATACAAACTAATATCTTGACTAATTCGAACTAAATACGCAATATCAGAACATTCCGATGAGTAAATTACCGTTGATAAGGGGAATCTAGAATATTGCGCACTTTGACTAAATAATAAATACTTTGACGTTTACTCTCCTGGGAGTCTCAGAAATGTGCAGTCTGTAATGCAACCGTTTCAAACAAAGTCATTGTATTCGCTTTGGTTTCAAATCGCGAACGAACGCAAAATAGTTATTTTCTATGGAGGTTGAAAGCTGTCCAACCTCCGCAAAGTACATACTAGTAGTTCAGGAGATTATTTAAAGATGTCCGCCTATAATTTAGAAGAATGGTCTTTATAAGCCAAGTTGTCAAGGTAGGAGAGGTACACATAAAAATGCTGCAGTTTTCTCACTAAGGAAAGTTAACCTCTCTTCGTACAGATCACGCAGATTTTTTTCTTATTCGGCGCCGTTCATAGAGTATCAATAACTTAATAGTTACTACACTATCGGAATTTAGGGTAACATTCTGAATACTTACAAATTACATTGTATATTTCCATGTAAGTATTATAAGTATTTCATTTACTTTTATAATAAATAGCCTGATAGCACAGATCCCCTGGTACTGTCCACGAACCTATCCATCCATGGTTGTCTGGTAGAGATCGCTCTTGAGCGATAAAACCGCCAATTGTATCTAGCTTTTTAAGTTTTTATTTTACATTGTTAATTCATACTAAGTGTGCAGTAAAGAATTATCTATCTATCTACTTTGTTCAAAAAGTTTATTTTATTATCCTCACGCTTTACAGCTCACGGATTTTGAGTAGTAAAGTCACCGATTTCGAGCGCAAGTGGTGAAAACTTTTTGTACTTAATTTTTTTATAAAATAACAATCAGTCATCCAAGAGGGTACATTTTACTTGGTAAAAGCAATGCAAACAACAGAGATAGGGCTAATTTGCTAAGTCCATTAGATGCGCTATATTCAAGCTATCCCGAGCACTAAAAACGGTAGGTATTGTCTTTTTTCAGGTACCGCCTTTTGGCTTCCGATGGCAGTAAAGGAGTAACTAAAATAATAACTTTTGTTATCTGGTGCGAGCTGTAACAAAAACAACAATAATACGAAGGGAATAAAGCTGAATTAATAAAGCACTGGTCCGCATATAATCAAAACTTTCCGCCGTAACTATTTACATCTGTGAACACAAGCTCTAGACAAAAGGCGAATGGGAAACGTAAATAGGTAATTAGTAATTACCATAGAGGATATGAAATGAAATGAAATGAAAGTTTATTTCCTTAGGCTTACAAATAAGCACTTACAAACGATACAAGTAATTATGTATAAATAAATAATAATTACAGGCGTTATTTTGCGGAAAAGCATTGAAAAATTATCAAGACGAAAAAGATTTGTATAATACATCTACTACACGCAAGACCCCTGCTCCTAATTATTGTAACAGCTTCTAATTAATCTGAATAATAGGTATTCTTTTAGGAACCAGTTTTTGTTCGTTGTTTATAAAAAATAGCCACGAGAACTCAATGGGGTTCCGACGTTTTATAACAAAAAAAATATGTAGTTGGCCAACCCAAGGGCTTTGGTTTTTTTTGTATGGGAGCCTTCTTTAATTTTAATAGTTACTAACTTTGAACTTATTTTATTTATTTGTTATATCTTCATTAAAAATACACAATCTGAATATATCAACTGTCTACCTTCGAGTATCGCTGTATTATGACCATCCATCCGTCAGAGGGCTATAATTATGCCCGACGACGAACAGACGAACATACAGCGGAGGTTTCATAATAGGGTCCCGTTTTCAACCTTGGGTACGGAACCCTAAAAAGTGCAAGGTAGTTGTGGAAAAACTGCAGCCAGATAAATTTATTGACGGCTGCGTGACACTAGCAGTTTCGTCTAATTTTGTAACCCTTTCGCTATAAAACTTGAAAGCAACTTGTTGAATAGTGCGTTGGACGTTTGTGCAACTTTGCTGGCGAAAACTTTCAAGGAAAATCTGATTATTCCTTAGGTATCCGTTTCACTCTTACATAATTTATCGTGTTGAATCGAATCCCCATTGACCTACTTTAGTCGTAATGTGTCAAAGTGAGAAGTTTTTGTGGTCTGTTATTTTATTAATACCTAGAGAAAACAAACGGGGCAGAGTCGCTGTTTGATTCATCTTAGTGCCTTCGAGAATTTTCCACGAAATATAAAAAAAAAGAATATTCCTAACAAAACATACTCAGGTAGGTAACTTAGTTTAACTTCTTTCTCAATTTCCGCGAATGCCAGGTATTCTGACTTGACATTACAAAGCTTTTATTTTGTTACCAAATACAAAATAAAGACGCACTTTACGTTCCAAAATACAAATATGAAAACGTGTCGTGAAAATATAACGCCAATGGAATCAGAATAACATTTATTTTCTCGTTTATAAAATAAACACTTATACGAGTCTCATTTTGAACTAAATACAAAGTGGAAAAATCTACGTGAGTTTCAATTCCTATAAAAACCAATTGCTCGGTATTCTCATTTTGATACTTTTCCGAGAATAAAATAAAAAACCGCTATAGTGCTTGTAAGAACTTATAAAACCCTCGTATTTCTACCGTAAACGTAAATTGGAAAAAATGACACTTACGTTTGTTTGTTTTGTGTAAACTCCAGCCTATGTTAGTCTACTGCTGGACATAGGCATCCCCTAACGAGCGCAATAACACCCTGTGTAAGTCGTATTTTTTTGGATCTGAGTTAAAGTCATAAGTACAAAGGGCGATCATTTGTGTTACCCTATGATGTTATAATAAAATTCTATAATCTCATTGGTTTTACCACGACGTGAGCGATGCCGTGTTCAATAACTAGTAATACTAATATAAATGCCAAAGTTTGCATGTTTAGATAGATGGATGGATGGCTGGATGTTTCTTACTTCTTAATGCCGAAACGACTGAGCCTAATTCGGCAGAAATTTTGCTTAGCTTTAAGCCTGGAATGTAGCATAGGCTTTAGGTCATGTTGCTAATAGACCGTAATGCTAATATGCTGTTTAGCTTTTAGGACGTTCTGTTAATAGGGCGTTCGGCTTAAATGTCCTTTCGATACGAAATGATTTGCACATAAAACATTTCCCATATGGGTAAGAAAATAAAACACAAAACGCGTACCGCGAAGCCGCGGACAGAAACCAGTAACTAATAAATATACCTGTACAGTAGTATTTAGTGTTCTATGCCCGTACCGTAATACGTTAGGCCTGCCTGAGCAAAAATAAGTACACTTTATTACAAAGATAGAATCTGACTCTGACGTAACAAAGGGATACAAGAAACTAAATAAGAATAAACCTTCCCGGTTTATTCATATTTTGTTTCTTGGTCCGAATTCACGTTTAAGGCTTTCACTGTCCAGCCTTTTGCTGTGTCCTGCTTCGCGACCTGAAGAGACGATGACATGGAGATCCATTTATGCCATGAGCAATTATTATGGTTGTGCTATGTAACGCATCTTAGGAATGCGTCTTCGTAAGCGTAAAAAAATATCAAATAGGCGCAGTTAAGCGATAGAACGCGAAACAAAACAGTTAGTAGGCACATGCCTTACAGATTTAATAGGTGTAGTGAAAAAGTTAGGTATAAAACTGACCATGGAACCTTTGCTTTCATAATTAGGATTCATTTATTTAAAAAAATAATTGTACGCACTAAAATATGGATTTTTGATGGCTTGTTGAAACTCCAGCAAAAATTCAACAAAAGAAACTTCTTTACATTCTTCTTCATTACATTAAGTCGCTTCCGCTGTCTTCACTTAGATCTTATAAACTACTCAATGGATTTTAATGCAGTTTTCAGCAATAGATAGAATTATTCAAGAAGAATGTTTATATAATTTTCACTCCACACTGCCCCATATGATTATCATCATTGCACCCGTGCGAAGCTGTGGCGATTCGCTAGTTTATTAACAATTGTATGCAGTCATGAAGCGGCACGTCTTTTCACTCAACCAGAGAGTAACTCAGTAGGTACCTATAGGTAGAATAGGGAAGATGACAGTAACAAAAAAACACCAAAATTATGTATTTACAGAATTATAACTGAGCCATAGATTACAAAACACATATTATATTTTTTGTTCTGAACGAGATTTATTATTATTTAATACATAAATAATATTACACAATATTCTAATTTTTCCTTTTATTTATTTATAATTTTCTTTGTAAATAAAGAGATTCTATGGAATTAAAATATTATGTTAATTCTGTATCGTCAGATGTTCGTGAATCGGTGACGTCATAGACAGACTAGACGCCCAGGAGTATTGTAGCGTTTTAGAGCGAAATTAAAATTTCATTTGTAAAAGCTGAATATTTCCTTCAGAATATATTGTTTTGCAGAAATATTTTGTCTTTTGTATTCAGTAGATGTCTAAAAACATATTAGAGTAGATTTTCAAAATCAGTCATCATGCCTATTATCAGGGGGACTGGAATAAAGCTACATTATGTACCGTCTATAACCTAGGTATTTCACCAATGTAATTGACTGGTACCTGGTACTACGCGAAATACCACGTCAATTTGTTCCTCCATTCCATGATCTGCATATTTTATTGGATCCGCTGATGTGCCCTCAATTTCTCTATTTTCCAATACGTATATTTCTCGTCACATACGTTTCTACTTCTATTCTCGACGCAAGGTTTGATAATGGACTCGGATTTCTTTTATGCTTACTCTTGCCCGCGGTTTGGTTATACAATTTTTGTTGAAACTGGAAAAGTTAAATATAAAATGTAATCAGTCATCTAGTAGCAATATTAAAATCTCTGCCTAGCTTGGGGCTAAGTGATGCTGTGTGGATTGTCCAGAATTATGTATTTATTTTCAGCCTGACAACCAAAAACACATATTTTGTACCGAATACAATATCGGTGTTTATGTTTGTTCCTAGCAAAGTTTCTGTTCAAAATATCGTACCATTAAAGAAACTCTGTGATAAAATTCCTTTGTTTTATTGAAGTTTTCCCTTAGGTGTACGTATTTCCCCCACTTTCCCCTAATAGTTTGACGAGAACTAATAATTTAAACATTGTAAGCCGTGTGCTTACAATGTTTAAATTATTAGTTCTCGTCAAACTACAAGAATACATACCACCCTCTGAAAAACATGTGTTTTTGGTTGACAGGCTGAAAATAAATAATTCTGGGCAATCCACACAGCATCATTAGCCCCAAGCTAGGCAGAGCTTTTAATATTGCTACTATATGACTGATATAATTAATAGAATACATTACATAGTTATACATTTTATTATTTTACGTACCCTTCGTACCCATGCAATAAAGTTATAAATAAAGAAAATAAATATATACTTACGTTAATAATTAGCGTGATTAATATGTACCCAATATGCTTTCAATATTCTCTGTCTCAAAGTTTCAAGGAAAATCGAGAAGGCCAAGAAAACAATCGTAAACTCTCCTAAAACAGGTATAGGTACCTACAGTACAACTCAACAGTCAGACTTTCCCATTTACTACGTATGTTGCTTGATACATTTACTTCACCGTCTATAACTTGGTCGTCTGGTACTTAGATTCCGTTGAAATTATGGGTTCGGGGAAATCGAACAAACTTGGAATTGAATTAAATTTTCACATTAAGCAATCGGGAAGTTGTTAATCATTGAAATGTCGCCAGAGTACATTAATACCTGCAGGGCTTCAAACTAGCTCTATAAAGGTAGGTACCTGTTCTTCTATTCCAGAAAATGGTAAGCTCAAGCTAGTTCACACTTTTTAAGGTTATTATCATCCCATGGGAACTGATTTATGGGTTAAAAAAGGCTTCGCACGCGTTGTTTTTAGGGAACATTCACTTGAGTGCTGAAATCACACGGTATGTGTTTTCTACAAGTGACTAATATGCGTAAATCCACACTAGCGCAGCGGCTGAGAAAATACAGATCTTTGTGACTCAGCACAGCCGTAATATTTATCGAACGAAACGCATGTGCGGCGCAACACAACCGCTGTGTAGAGCCGCAGCACGAATTTTTTAGGTTAAAAAAAAGACCGCAGTCGTCGAAAAAAAATCGCAGTAAAAGTGTTAAGGTTATTTCCATCTCACGGGAACTGATAAATGGGATAAAAAGTAGCCTATGTTTTATTCCTGGTCCAGAATTACCTGTATGCAAAATTTCAGCATAATCTGTTTTGTAGTTTTGTGCATAATCTGTTTTGAGGAAGGAAGTAACATCCAACCATCCATTCTTCCATCCAAATTTCCAGTGATAGAGATTCTGTTTACTTTGTGCCTGTACCTTTGATGTTGATGATTCTTTGTTAATGGCAACTGTGTCTAGTTGGACACTTTTCTGCCAGTGCAAGTGTCAAGTAATGGAAAATAATTGTATGTTGTAAGTTATGAAATTATCAAAGCCTAGTTCGTTATCTAGCAGGGAGTACCACGTGCAGGTTAGGTTGGCTTGGGAGATAATATGTTGGAGTCCCCCTTACTCCCCCCCTGTACCTTTGTATTATTTAGGGTCGAACCACATCTGACGGATGATGCGTCGAGCGTATCATTGGTCGCGTCTATTGGTCAAATCAGAACTGCGCGTCTAATCAGTTTGAACGGCCTGTACACAAACGATCTCCACCTGATATGCCTAGTCTGAATGTGTCAATCAAAATAAACGTGGAGCGATACGTTACATCGTCGACCGACTATGCGTTGATCCAAACGTAACAGACGCTGTAGGCTCGACGCACTAGCGCATTACTGTAAACGCAGGATCCCTTCCAATAAAACACTCTAACTCTTAACTCTCTATGGCTGTAACATGTATTTTGTGAAGCTGAATTAAATAAAAAATTGACACCCTCCATTTATCCCTCTCAACAACAGCTACGTGTTTTGCTTTATTTTTTTTGCTATTCATCCATTATTATATTATTGGGTATCGCAATAAAATAGTAAGGTATGTACTTATAATATTATCCCATTTCAGAAGGAAAAGAAATACCTATTTTAAAGCATCATACTTGACAGAAACGACACCCACGCTTCAATACTACTTTACGTACAAGTGTGTGTCAAATAATGCGTAAACGCGAAAAAGCTTTCCACTTTGCCACACCATTGATATGCCAGAAAATAGGTTTCAAATTGATATTATGAGGCCCTCTCCATGAGAGGTCCTTAATAATATCGACCTAATTATTAATTTCATTATTATAAGCACTAAAACAACGTGTATTTATTGCGTTTATTTACTTATTTAGAGTCATCCCGTGACCACGACAGTGTGTAAACCTGTTGAAACGTCGAGAAAAATAGGTAAATAACGCGATGAATACCCGTTGTATATTAGTGCTTAGGTATAGTTATGGGAAGAAAGAGAGAAGGGAGGCATTTGCCCAGCAGTGGGACAATAATGGCATAAAATAAGAATAATAATAATTAGGAAGTTAGGTCAAGGGCCAGATCCAAAATGCGGTACTCCTAGACTCGGCATGTATCAGGAAGTTCCTCTCTCTACAGCCAGTCATCGGCCGCTTGATCTACCGTTTTGATATTTTTTTTACTGTAGAATAGTTTCATAATATTTAATTGTATTTTCTGTAGTAAAAAATGTTTTGCATAGCAGGAATTTAAATACATGAAGATAAATAATAGGTAATTAATTTCAATTTAAATCTCACTCTCATCCGTAGACCGAGACACGTTCTCGGTGACCCAGTTGACAGAATCACCAAACCTAACCCAGAGGTGACTGCAACAATTTTGGTTTCGCATCGTATACTACATCTACGAAACCAGCCGACAACTTCCCTCGCCGGTTGCGGGATCGATATTCCGGTATGGTGATTATGTAACTCGCGACCGGTTTGCGACAGGCGTAAATTAAGCAATCAGTGCTGTCAAACGTCAATTTTGTATTAGTTTGACACCAGCTACAACGTCAAAATTGGTCAAAATTGACGTTTGACAGCACTGATTGCTTAATTTACGTCAGTATTCCCCGTTTCCGCCCTTAGGGGCATTCATGCACCTAGGCGAAACCTAGAGCATCTGGCATCAACCCAAGCCAAGGTTTGCACCTAAGTGGTGGCCCGTGTGCGTGTTTCCCCAACTTCTAATATCAAATCCACCACCAATCTTCTAATCTTACCAGCGAGGAGCCTTCTGCGCCCGCCAAAAGTCTGGTATACCGCCGCTGTCATGGCAATGCGTGGTCAACAGCATCTTAGTCCTTTCGAAACAAAAATTATACATGTATAAGGAAATAAAGACCTAATATAATTTATAATTATTATGATGTAGGAACGTGGCTATACCAGGGACAGACAGCGTATTAGTTACTGAAAATGAATCGATTTATTAGTGATTCAATTACGATAGGTACAATTATTAGGATATTTTTAGAACATCTTGTCTTGTTCATCTACAATTCTACACGCTAAAAAGGTGTGATTTCAAAAATTGCTGAAAAAGAAGATATCAACTTGTGTGTAGCGACTTTGTATTTACGTGTTGCTGTATGTTCCAAGGGAGGATATATTTGTAAAATTTACTTATGGCTTCAGTTAATATTTATGTAGGTCATGAAAATCATTTATATTTATGATTTACATTCAATCATGAACATTATTTTATTTTACAATAAAATAATTATTAAAGTACCTTGGATAGTGTAGGCATTTAATGACAGATTTTCTTCAAGTATAGACCGTAGGCACTTACAAACATTTTTTGATATTTGTAACTTCCTTCATACAACCAACAATATCACATTACTGATTGATGACGTCATGAGTTTCTCCTTAAACCGATTCGACCTCCAAAACCATTCATAGTCGTGGCTTCTCTGGGTGAAATGTTTTCGGTAGGTTAAATTGTCCGCGACATTTTATATCCATGTTTTCAGCCACAGTAATTACATTGTTTTCATTATACAAATTCCTTTTTAATTAGAATATTTAAAACCCTGTTACCTGTTTATTTTAATTTGATGTAATTTGGGTAGTGGTTGTACTAAAAAATCTAGATAAGTGCGATGTCAACAATAAATAAATAAATAATGTTGGACAATCCACACAGCATCATCTCGACCCAAGCTAAGCAGAGCTTGTGATATATGACTAATATACAATTATACATAATATAATACATTACATAGATATATATTTTTTTATGATATTTATAAATATCATCACAACATCATCACAAATACGGATATTGCGGACCTTACAAACATTTGTCCCAAGACGGGAATCGAACACGCAACCTCCTGCGTGTCAGGCGGGCCTTCGCCCGCCGCACCACATCGGACGTCTGAACACAATGAACTGTTTGAGTGTTATTTTTAACATTTAATTTGATTCCTTGCCATTTAAATTTGGGTATCTACGGGTCCCTTAAAAGTGACGCAATTAATAAATCCAACACTGTGATATAGACACATTAGCCACACCCTGTTACTTCTTACACATAATAAAATCACAATAATGTAACTTAAATTAAAATATGAGACTGTGACTCGTCAAACACATATAGATACAATAGAGATAATATAAGAAGGTAGAGAAGTATAATAAACTGTAGAAGGATTACGAGCAACGTCTCGCAAAGATAAATGTTGGTTTGTTTGGAGGCTTCACTCTGAAGAAGGCACAAAGTACAATTACTGAGACAGTTTATACTCCGATGGGCCTACGTGGTGGCTTTACAGCTGATATTAAAAGTACTGAATCAGTTGTTTTACTGTTCTATTTTCTAGCTTTGTATAATTCTTAGAAAACGTAATTTAGGCACACTACCAACCGGCATTTTCCAAAATGTTTTGGTTTTTATTATATCGGCCTAAGAACACGATTTACACGATCTGATAATTAATGGCAAACTGTACCGAAATACATATATGAAAATATAAAATAGAACATTTTAAAGATTATTTTTTATATATAATATATGTTTTTTCCCCTATGTTTATATACTCGGAGTTACAGCCGAAAATTTATGGCAGTATTCACGACTACCCCCAATTCGTCTTCAGAATTAGGAAAAACCATCGCAAAAAACATTGTAACGAAACCATGGTTAACATAAAACTATTGAAACCATCATAGTTAGTCATTTATACGGGATATATGGGGTTATCTGTATACGGGATTATGCGGGATATTTACCATTAGATTTTTGAGTTTTCCATTATTTCGGCACAGTTTCATGCGCCATGATCACGGAATAGGTGGCACAACTGATGACACTGCGAGTACAATTAAATAATACCTTAAAATTAATTTATAAAATCTTATTACAAAAATATTTACTGGTTATATGCAGGCACTGTACTTGTAGGTATACTAATTGTCTATTCTCTAAGCAAGTGCTTTCAGTTTTAAATACCACAACTACATCGTCGCATCGCATAGCAAACCATAAACGAAGTCGAGCATTACTTATTATTTTTCTTTTATATATCTTAAACCTATAAAAGAAAAAGAAACCAGACAACGAAAGAGTAAACAAAATAAACTCATTCCCAACAATCAACTTTGTGTGAAACTTTCATTACAATGTTACACGTACTCTATGAATACACACAATAATACTTCTCGTCCATACAATAATGTACACATCTACACAATCTACTGTCCTAAGTTGGATCTTCCTACTTGATTAAACGGGAGCATTCAGCAGGCAATCACCATGTCCAGATTAATTAGGTTTGTTTGTTGATATAATATACTAGTCCGACTGTTGCAATATCCAGCTTCTTGTTACGTCATTGTTTTGGTAGCCTATATTGAGAAGGATGAAGTTTCAAGTGTTTATTGTTTTCATGTTTCCTTTAGGAATTTGATATTTTAATTAAGAGCGGTTGATAGTTAACTCGAGTGGTCTACAAAAGTCTACATGGTCTATATATAATACAAAATATCTATCTACATTATTCTTAATATCACCTATTTGTGTCTTTTACCCCCCCCATGATAAACTTCTCTGTTTGTTTATTCTATGCCTGTATTTTGTACCTGTGTCTAAATAAATGTTTTTTCTATTCTATTCTATCTATATGTAATGTATTGTATAATTTATAAAACAAGCTCTGCTTAGCTTGGGGCTAGATGATACTATGTGGATTATCCAGCATTATTATTATCTGAATGCAACTGTCTAGTAGATAATTGTATATGGAAGGTAGGCACTCGTGTTACACGTGTTAAAAAAGTACACCTACGTTCCTAAAATACACTGTATTTACTTGACTACCTTAAATCACAGTGATAATATTAAATTGTAATATAATATTAATATTTGCACACCTGCTTGCGGGTTGAATACATGTGACACTACTCTAGTTATAAGACCTGACTTGTACCTATAATAATGTGTTCAGCAAATAAATGATTTGATTTGTAAAATACTAGATTTACGAGTATATATATAGACTATTTCGGTTTCTAGTTTCTATCTACCTTTTACGCAGAAGGGTCGACACAAAAATAGATGAAATTTAAATACCTGACCAGACAGCTTAATATTAAATACTACAGCTAAAAATATTATATCTGAAGAAGACCTTACCATAAACTTCAAGAAAATACGTTTAATGAATCTATCGGGAAATTCTGAGAATGTAATAAGCCGGTCGGTCTACTGGGCATGTATCGGAGCAATATTAACCGTATTTGTGATATTCTATTAATATGAGTAGCTACATAGAGCAAAGAATGTCCTGTCCAAATAAAGAACATATCTGGTCGGTATTTCATGCCCCACTTTTGTGGAACTAAAATTTAACTTTTGAAACATAGTTAACACAAAAAATCATTTATAACGGGATATTTACCATGATTTGATTTTTGAGTTTTCCAATATTTCGCCACAGTTTCATGCGCCATGATCCCGGAAGGCACTGCGAATCATCGAATCATGGTAAATATTCCGTTATAAATGACTTTTGGTCTTAAATGATAATATTACTCAACAATTCTCTTCATTTCGAAGGCAAAAACGAACGAATGTATGTGTGACTTGACAATCATAATTATAACTAGTGTTTTCACGCATACGAGCGCACGAATACGAATAAGAAAATCAGACGTTGGTATTAGTCGCATTTTTAGGCTAACACCTCGTTTGAGACTACTACCATTCTAAGCCTTTTTCGTATAAGACGCCAATGGTTTTCGATTACATAAATCGCAATCTTATTGTGTCTACTGGGACTAAGCCCGCAGTACTTTATGCGAACTCGGACGGGACTCGTTTGCCCAATACCCATTGGTCACCATTTATCACAACATAATAAAAGACTGATCGATTCCGCCCAATATCGGTTCCGGCCTTTCAGCGTTACTGCTAAAATAGGGGGTCACATTTATATGAGTTACGGCTATCGACACAGGGCCTATATATTATGTTAAGACAAGCCATTATCACGTATTTATTGGTGTAAATTATGGAATACGTGTACGGCAAGGATTTCTCTCATTTATTCCGTGTAAGAAATAGCATAATAAGCAGAGATAGGCATGTTTACCCCGTTCGTCATGAGGGAAATTTGCATCGCGAATGAACATTGACTTGCTTAGTAGATGCTATAGTGAAATAAGAAGAAATCCCTTATTTTTTTTAATAGACGAGTAATTCGTAGATCATACGTCTTGTGTACGTTGGGGTAAACGTTCATGAGTGGAGACCACGACTCGGTAAACGTAGTGTAGGACGCCCTCCGACCAGGTGGGATGACGATCTGCGAAAGACTGCAGGTGCTGGATGCGTCATGCTGAAGACAGGGCGCTATGGCGCTCATTGGGGGAGGCCAATGTCCAGCAGTGGACTAATATAAGCTGTTGATGATGATGATGATGATGTCTTGTGCATAACGGACGAGCCAAGCAACACGACCGGGGAGAGGTCAGGCGTAAGAGGTTTCCGGGGCTCGGGGTTATTCATGTATTCCATAGTAAAGACAAGGTGCACCGCTTTGAACTAAAGGTGCGTACAGAGCGGTGAAAAGTTACATGAAATGTATCATTTTACCTTTCATTGCATTTTCGCTGCAAGCGTGGACGCACAATACGCGCCCTGTTGTGTTCGTTCGTAAAAAAACAAAATATCATGGGTCGCTCGCTCCACGCGCGGCTTGTAATGCTCGTAGCGTGCGAGTGAAATGCACATTTTGCGCGTATGAGAAATTGTTACAAAGTGTGTTGTTACCTTTTATGATACATTGCAGCAATGTGAACGTCGACTTTTTCGTTGCATGATACATTTTATGTTACGTTTCACCAGTCTGTACGCACCATACGATGGCCTACTCGGCGACCCCGTTCTGTCTGTCAATATCCCTTCTGTAGACACAGTCACCTACTACGTTATGTTTCAGTGCATCTAACTGTATTGCACACTGTCTATCTATACAAGTGATTCGGTAATTGCCTCCATGGCCATGGACGACGGGGTAGTTTATAATTGGATGTTTGTCCACTGGAACACGTGCCTATCCAAAACAAGGGGATTTTGCCTTGCCACCACGCTTGGCAAGTTGATTGGTGAACGTAGTAGAAGTGTTAAAATAAAGAAATGTACAGGAGATGAATGACAACCATTAAACCTCTGCAATTTTAGTTACTATAACATATAAAAGTCATAAAGGGTTTATTTCCATAAAGGCAGTTTGGTTGCCACCAAGGGCAACTTCGTATCTCTGCGTAAACTATACAAAATTAAATTATTAACGAGATATTATATAGGTAATATATTAATAATATATAATTAGTTTCACAAAATACCCAATGAGAGTTTTAATATTTCCTTTCTTCAATGTAATAAATGTGTACCTACTGTGGTAATAGTAAGATAGAATAGGTGGCGGCGCTAGTTTGCCACGGGGTACCGCTACATAAGGGTACCTTAACAAAATACATCGAATTGCTCGATGATTGGAAAAAGTGGCTCTGCCGCCCATATGGTATCTCTTGTTGCGTCCATCATTCTAATCTAGAAGCTGCAGACCGCTGCCTTTTGACCCAAAAGTCGGCAGCGTTTAGAATAAAAAATATGACTTACAAGTACATACGAATAAATATTATCTAGTAGGTAATCAAATCCTTCGTAATCACTACAAATACTAAGCTATTGACAGCTTTAATCAGACTCTTGTAGGTTACTAACCTACGTTTTATTAATCTTCATTTGTTGAGTAGGTAATTGTTGGGAACTTTGGTTGGTTCCTTTGGGAAATTAGGTATAAGGTCTGTTTATCATAGTTTGTTTGTTTATTCGGTATTTTGTTTTGCTATCAAATTATTTGCAGGTGAATCGACCTTACGGTCATTATGACTGTAAGGTCCTGCAATAATGAAATTTCAAAATATATCACGGTTTTAATTAGACAAATACTTTACTCATAGGTATTTTTAACTCTGCAATTCTAATCTGCAGTAAATAAGATGCACAGAAATGCAAATAATCTTCTAAAATGGATTGATTGTATCTCCACCTGAGCGCAAAAATAATTGAAATCTGGTGTACCTATTGTAGAAAATTTGGTGCTTCTTTTTTAACTTAAGTATTTTTTGTGTGCATCTGCAAATGAATTTTAGACCTTATTCTCAAAAAATTGAGCTGTAATTTGGCGTACCTGTACCTGTAAGTTCGATGCCAATGCAATGCTATGGTATCATCGAGCTGTTCTGATGATGAATAAAAGCTTGTTTTTCAAAAAGTTTTTTCGAAAAACAATAATTGCACTAGAATTTATTGAGCACTAGCGGCCCGTCCCGGCTTCGCCAGGGTGGTCATTTGTTTCAGACAATTTTTAAAAAAATTCTCTGTTTTCTCTCCATAAGAACCATCCTCGAGGAATACTACTTCAAGGAATATTCTAAAAAATAATTAGCGAAATCCGTTCGGCTGCTCTCGAGACTTGCGCTTATCAACACATTCAGCGATTCATTTTTATATTATAGAAGATAGAGGCGATCTTCAATGGCCAGAACTCTCGTAACCCTAAACTTGCAGATATTTCAGAACTGCCCTATGCCGAATTCATCGCTGGCCTATCTGTCTAGGCCGACGATGAGAGCACCTCCTAATTTTATAGCACCCAGCATTCATGAACTGCAATATTCATGCACTGGCCGCCCCCATCTACCCATTTTAACCTTTTTCCCCACATATAGGTAAACTTTCAGTGTCCATGACGCACATTCCTAATAGAGCTCGGTTTATTCTCTGTTCTCAAGTACTTTTGTTTAATATCCCTTAAATCATAACAGGTACAAGCTAACTACGCATTAGGGTACAATTTGTGTTCTAAGTTGAGGTAATTTGAAGCATTTCTTCATAATTCCTTTATACTTCCTTTTTTGTTTAATTCTAGGTATTTGAGTTCTTGCAAAATAAGTCTACCCTACTTTTTAAAGATCCATGCAACATGTAGGTAACTTCATAAGGTAACCGGTAAATAGTAGACTTAAAAAGCCTCAGCGTAAAGCCTGAGGTTTACATTGAGGGTTTTTAAGTCTACCATTCCGTAACACGGTATTCTTACATACACAGTCAATAAATAAATAATGCTGGACAATTCACACAGCATTATCTAGGCCCATGGTAAGCAGAGCTTGTGTTATGGGTACTAGATAACTAACTGATATACATACATAATACAATACATTACATAGATAGATATTTTTTTATTATACATAGAAAACGACCAGAACACCCGGAACAAATATAAGCAGAACGTACACACAATTGTTCCGAGGCGGGAATCGAACCCGCAACCTCCTGCGTCGCAGGCGGACCTTCGCCCATCGCGCCACTTCGCTTCGCTCGCGTTGTTTCTTTAATCTACGGGAACTGTTAAGTATAAAAAGTAGTGTCCATACCATATTCCATTTCAAGCTTGGAGCTACATGTATCCAATTTCAGCCTGGTACATTCAGTAGTTTTGGCGTAAAGAAGTCACAAACGTCCAAACTATCGATTTTTTTATTAGTGTGACCAAGAATAAAAAAGATATTGTTATTTCATATAAATTATTTCTTATTTATGCTTAACAAAATCTTTTTACAATTTTGCTACCCGTATCAACGTGCGAAATTAATCTGTATTTTTATGTAATATCCCAAAAACACGAAGACGTAGATAATTCCGTAGACACGTGGATATGTCTGAGGGGTGTGTGACATAAACCTCACGGTCATCAGACATCCCCATCATCAGTCCATTTGCAGCTTACTGACCCTGACCGTACCAAAGTAGACTCCATTACTTTTACGAGATGTCTCAACATTCCCGACATAGTTTCAGGCAATTGGTCTGTCGTGCCGGCGTGCCATTTGGCCACGGGGCGAGATAAACGCACGACTACGTGCGAAACGGCCTAGGGTGTGCTCCTGTGATAACATATACAGGGTGGCTGTTAGCATTCATAACGCCAGTATTTCGTGGATTTGTCTGCATGGCTGCAAGCGTTGACAATTCCAAATGGTAATAATTGAGCGCTAGCGCTTTCCTGCGGATCGTAGCCGTTTTTAACTAGATAGAAAGCCACTATGATATTTCAGGATTAGAAATACAGCGATGCATATTTTCAGTCTGATGAATTCAGTTATTTTGGCACGTAGAATTTACAAGAATTAATCGCGATGACTTGTGTGGCGCGGTGGGTGAAGATCCGCCTGCGACGCAGGAGGTTGCGGGTTTGATTCCCGCCTCGGGACCCATGTTTGTGCGATCTGCAGATATTTGTTCCGGGTTCTGGTCGTTATCTATGTAACCATAAAACAATATATCTATGTATATATTTATATCCGTCATCAAGTACCCATAAAACAAACTCTGCTAGATAAAAAAAAAAAAAAAAAAAATGCTGGACAATTCACACAGCATTATCTAGCCCCATGGTAAGCAGAGCTTGTGTTATGGCCCGGAATATCTGCAGATCGTACACACAATTGTCCTTCGCCCACCGCGCCACATCGGTCGTCAGAAGATGATGCCATGTGAATTATCCAGCATTATTTATTTATCTTTGTAATATTGTAATTTTTAATGTCAGTGTCAGATACTCGTAAGTAGCAACAAAATATAATATATTGTTTGGTCAAACAGGGTTCAGATTCTCTCCTAATTTATGGAGAAAATCACAATTCTTCGCACCTGGCATGTTACCTTTCTATAAAGAGACGCGACGTGGCGGTAACCGTATGTAGAAAAACAAGCACAATATTTATTTACCCAGGAATTAACTCTCAAGGGACTGTGCGCTTGCGATTAATATTTGTTGGGGCTTTATAATAAATTTGTTCGACAAAAGCGCGTACAATCTAATCTAAATGAATTATGATGCGCCAGCTTTATATCAATGTTATGGAATTCTGCAATGCGGGACATGATAAAAATGCTTAACTATACAAACAAAGAAGACAGAGAACCAAGGTTATCGACATAGCTCAAAGAATTAGCAAGCTGAAGTGGCGGTGGGCCAGCCATGTCTCGCGAAGAACCGACGGCCGCTGGGGCAAACGTGTTCTTGAGTGGAGTCCACGACTCGGTAAACGTGGTGTAGGACGCCCTCCGACCAGGTGGGATGACGACCTGCGAAAGACTGCAGGTAGATGCTGGATGCGGCAAGCTGAAGACAGGGCGCTATGGCGCTCATTGGGGGAGGTCTATGTCCAGCAGTGGACTGCTATAAGCTGATGATGATGATAAAAACATATAGAATATACATAATTTATACTCGAAAGAGGTTTGTGCTGACCACAAGTGATTTTAATGTAGAATTTTCGTTTGAAATCACCCTGTATATCCACTCAGTGAAGAAGACGAAACCGGGATATTTTTGCCGTGGCACAGATTAAATGGCTACAAAGATTGCGTAATAGTCAGTTTGTTACCCGGTAAAGGTCGATTACTTTTGAAAATTGGATTGGCTAAGGTTAGATTGGATAATAGCATTATAGGCGTTAAATTCTTACGTGGTTGATTAAGGAGTGAAAAGGTTAGCTGAAAATGCCTAGCTCTGGTCGTTTTTCAAAAAAGAAAAAACAAATCAACCTTAAGTACTGATAGACGTGCAAGTAAGTTCGCGAACTTGTGGCTCGACTACGTTTTTGACTGGTGTGTCACCCAATTTTTTTTAAGTACGAGTAGGTACTTTAAAACCGCCGAGTACGTTCGTTGGCGATCTGACAAGTTTGAAATTTTGCTTAATTTGGCCAGTCCGTCAGTTTTTAGTTTTCAAAATGTAATATGATATAATTCCTAAATAACACAAAGCTTATTTTGTCGACGACATCGCCATACAGAGTGAGCAAGCTTCATGTGTGTCACCGACGACGTTAAGTCGAGGTAAGTTCGCGATCTTAAAAACCACATTCTTCAAGTTCGTACCCACTTTAGACAGATAGCGCAGGTTTTTCGCGGAGGAATAGAGATTGTCTTTAGGATTTAATTTCAGAATCTTTCCCACTTTTGATTGACAGGCCCAAAACAACGCTCTTTACATCCTGGTTAAACAGTATTTAATTAATTTTTTTGAAGCAAAACATCTCATCTTTGCCTGATTCTCAGCAGGTTGTGGGTTCAATGCCCGCCCAGGCACAAATGATTAACTATTCTACTTCGATCAGAACACCTAATTAAATGTTGTGGTCAGTCATCCCGTGACCACGACAGTGTGTAAACCTGTTGAAACGTCGGGAAAAATAGGTAAATAAACGCGATAAATACCCGTTAAAATAATACTTGTAATTATGTATTCTACTTATCTATATACGTTCTATGGTAAGTAACTACTTTGTAAGCAATAAAAACATTTACATAACACAAGCTCTGCATAATTTTTGTCTGAATAATGCTGTGTGTAATGCCGAGCATCTCTAACTCTATACTTCCAAATAAAGAAAGTAATTCTATCTCTATGTTACCATTTCACGCATTAACAGTTGAGGAGATCTTATAAAATTTTAGCCATAAAACGAGCGCGAAGCTACTGGCATAAGCTAGTAAGGCAGAAGTGCAATCTATACTAATATTATAACGAGGAAAGGTGTAATTTTTGTTTATAATGAATAGGCTCTGAAACTGCTGGACCGATTTGAAAAATTATTTCACCGTTGAGAAGCTACACTATCCCCGGTGAACATAGGCTATATATATATATATTTTTTAAGTTAGGGATCCGTACTAAAACCGTGCGAAGCCGGGAAGTTCCGTTAGTCAATAAATAAATAGAACTTTAGAGACTATCCAGCGATGCATAGAAAGAGGAATGTCGTACTGCTCATGTTCCAAGAGTTCGAGGTAGTAAAATCATGAAATTAACGGCCACAACAGAAATAAAGAATTCAATATAAAATGCGCCGCTATTTTCTATGTCAATACAATACAACCTCCGGAAGCGGAATGTAAAGCAATTTCTTTGTTGGACGAGGAAATGGGTAAATACATTACCAAACGAGAACACGTGTTTAAGCATACGGAATATTACTCGGAAGGGCTGTAAATTTTCGAATGAATATTATAAACATTTAATTTAAGTATAGGCACTTATAAGTATGAAAGAAATGGTGATGCCATTAGATGGTTATCTAGCATCTAATGTTAAGTACCTACCATTTCTTTCCTCTAAACATTCTCATTAATTTTGATTGAAAGTTATGAGTAGTATTATTCATCTTCAAGTAAGCCAATGGTCCGATGGCTTATCGAATTGGAAGGTTATTAGGATCTACATAAAGTATAATTAATTTTCCAAATCACCCCCAGATGTTTCTGAATCGTTTTACAATTTTCTAAGTCAAATTTGTGGGTGTCTGGGGTCTGCTAAATTTGTTCCGCTAAGTATAACTTACGTATTATGGTAATTAGGTTGAAGAAAGAAAAATCAAGCTGAAAATATTCGTTATACTTCATCGCCGCGAAGCAGCGAAACTATACCTAAAGCTTGAGGAGAGAGGGTTGAAATTTTCGCAAACAATACTTAAGTCGTGACCATGACATTGCCATTATTACACTTTGCGCCTAAAATGCTGGACTTTAGAAAACTTGGGTAAAGCCCTAGAGGAATACCTGCGTACGTGACCCACTACCTGAAAACCGAACATCTGAAAAGCGAATAAAATTTTCATAGACTAAATAAATATTTAACCTATCACCGAATACAAAGCTATTTTTGTGAGTTTCAGAAGTGAGGGTAATTGACAGAGGAACATGGTATGATCACTGAAGCGTCTAACTTTACACCTAGATATTTTTGTTAGATTTTATTTTATTTCTGTGTAATATAACGATCTTTTAATATCAGGGAAGAGCCTATTACTTGAATAACCTATACTTACCAGGTCCTAGATTTAAAAAAAAACTTAGTTAATACATGTAAAATTAGGTAATACGTCCTGTTAATAACAGATGTAGTCCTAGACCTGGAATATATCATTTTTATCCCATAAATCAGTTCCTGTGAGCAGAAACTAATAAAAAGTGAAGCAATAGAGCAGTTGATAAAGCAATATGTAGAGGTGAGAGAACTGAACGTAATGACATTGTAAGCAAAAAGTTTACTTACCCTGGTAGCGTGTACAAATCAGAAAGAGAAAGGTTTATATTGTGTCTGATGGAATAACCTACCTACATGCTATAGACCTACGTCATCGCCTTTCAAAGCATCACCATTAATATCCACCATTGATGGCAGTAAATCAC
This sequence comes from Eupithecia dodoneata, assembly GCA_947044415.1. NCBI lineage: Eukaryota > Metazoa > Arthropoda > Insecta > Lepidoptera > Geometridae > Eupithecia > Eupithecia dodoneata. The sequence continues at coordinate 10,880,455 of OX345664.1, read as the reverse complement.
AAAGCACGTGTATTGTAGGCCTACTCTTTACCTAAGGGCGGTCCTTCACGCGAGCATTCGCCTACAATGCAGATTCGAGCTTTACATCAAAGTTAGAGAATAACCGAGCATTACAAAATATGCGATCGGTAGTGTAAGACCGCTTTGTCTGATCTTGTAAAAACAACTGATTTCAGTACAGGGACCAATCAATGGTTTGAAGTTTGTGGGAAGCCATTTTGTCACTTTAAAATGTAATTGAAAGTGACAAAATGGCAAACAAAGCTTAAATACCAAAAAAAGCTTAAATACTACATATAAAAAAATATTCGAAATAAAAAAATAGAGCTACAACATGCTAGAACAGTTTCCGCTTATAGTGCGCAAATAATAACTGAACTAAAACATTATGGTAAATGAAAAAAAAAACCTAAATGCCACTCGTTACAGCCCATAATTTGAATGCACATTTTTGTGTCGTGCGGTAACGGTATCGGATTAATGAGCACAGAGCTTTATACGCACAAACCACCTTGCAATATTACATTACATAAGAATGCTCGCGATGAGTGAACGTCTTTATGTATGTACTGTATAGCTATACTCTGTCATGTCATGGCCGAAAGCAATACAAACCACCGATAATTTATTGCCAACAAATATTCAAAAGGAAATACCCTATAGTTTTGTAAAGCTCAACTTCCGATGGACAATAACAAACTTGTTATATTATGGTAATATGAGCAAATTCTGCGTGACCCTTTAGGTACATCAGTGTGTTTTCGCTGGGTCATAAAGTTAAATGTACAAGCTGAACGCCGGAAATATGTAGGAGATTCTCAATTATAGGCTTTATACCTATTTCTCGTCGTCCATATGCTAAGGTATGTACGTGTCTTCTTCGAAAGATAATCGGACAGATAGCAGCTCTTCGACGTTTGAAAACTTCTGTCAAAAATGCCAATCCTTATTAGTGTCATCATCATTAGCCTTTAATAGTCCACTGCTAGACATAGGCCTCCCCTATTGAGCGCCATAGCGCCCTGTCTTCTGCTTGCCGCATTCAGCAGTCTACCTACAGTCTTTCAAAGGTCGTCACCCCACCTGACCGGAGGGCGTCCTACACTACGTTTGCGAGTCGCAGTCCCCACTTGAGTGGGGTCCGACAACTGCTGGGGTAAACGTGTTCTTGAGAACACGTTTTCCCCTGCGGTTGTCGGTTCTTCACGTTTTATAGCCGGGCTACTACCACTTCAGCTGGCTATATTTGAGCTATGTCGATAACTTTGGTTCTCTGTCGGATGATTTCGTTACGAATCTATCGAACTTTGAACTGGTGGACCAGCCCTACCACGTTTCAACACCGTAGGTCATAACGGGTAGGACGCAATGATCGAAAAGCCTTAATATGAAGAGGACAATTTATGAAAGATACATTAACTTCTTCAAAATATTTTTATTGACAACAACTCTGTAAGTAATTCAATTACAGAGGTACAATTTAAAGGAAGGGGCATCGACTAACAACAAACTTAGGTTAGTAGAGAATGGAGATAGATGCGAGTATCAATTAACACTTTATTTGTTATTTTATAATAATTTATATTAACATTTTTAAAACTATTTAGGTTATTATTACTTAAGTCATTTACAACGGAAAGCTCCAATATCAAATCACCCCATTTCATCAAATCCCGTTTAGGGTTTCTTTTGCGAAATAGTGTTTTTGATGATACGGAACCTTCCGTGTGCGAGTTTATTTGCCGTTTTCATCTATTGTATGTACATATGTCATGTATGGTACCTACCTATACACATAGTTGGAATCCAGCTTAAACTTTCCTCACTACCCTCAAAAAAATAGTTCCAATCCAAATGTCGTTGCCTCCTCCCTTTTCACATATTAATTAGATACCTACATTCTGCCTAGAATAGTTTGATCTATTACATTTTTGATGGACCTTTACCTTAGTCTTAACAAAACAGGCAATTTTACAATATTTTCTCTATCTACTATATACACAACATTCAACAAGTTCTTAATTACATTCTTACAGTTAGTCTTTTGTATCGGCTAAAACCAATCCTCTTTTAACGGTTTGTATTGGAAAGTTTATAATAACATTTTTATTATTACCATTCCATATTATTCAATTTCTAGATAAATCAAATCAAATCCACTCTTTCCACGTGATAAAGACGTAATGATTCTCATCTAAATTATCTACCAAAAATAAATACCTAAATCTAATTGTCAATGGGCTTGTATGTAGTAGGTACAATTTTAATACTTATATGTAGATTGTGAAATGTATAAAAGACAGGTACGCACTGGGCTCGATATATTTTAACGACAATTTTGAACCCTAAGGTCAATAACTTGATTTTAATATTTGGATTTAAGGCGTCCGTCGTCGTCGTGCGTGACATTATATGTATACAACCTTCTGGGTTACGAGTACGTCTGAATTTTCAAGCGAGGGAACACCTACAGTTGGCAAAGTGTTGAGCCGCTGCCAAACTGTCATGACAAGCTGACAAGGAAAATAAATACCGTAAGCAAAGTTTAATATACCGAACTTGTTCAGCGGTGGAGAATACCCAATTCCTTTTTTGTATTTCTTGGCACAGATAAATTGAATGCAGTTCGTCTATATCAAAACTCACGAAATATGAATCTAATGTGTGTCGGAAGAACACCAAGTTTTTCTTTATTTCTTTAGTTAGAACTCACAAAGGATTCAGGACTCTTGGACGCATCAGAAATTTTAAACTACCTAGGTACTTTTTAAAACTAGGGAAAAAAGGTTGCTACGTTGTTTAGGTATTCGTTTACTTTACAAAGTTTAAAAGTTAATATAAATCTTTGCCTTGTTCTTGTTACGTTGTTTTATGTTTATATCCTTTAATCTGCACTTCTTTACCTTCTAGAGATAATTTGACGTTGTAAGCCTTTAACAAAATAGTGTTTTTACAATTTGTTTGAATTTATTTACCCTAGTGATGATTTTTTCAACTTAGCGAGTACACGCAGTAGACAAGTACTATACAAATAAATATATATATTTTATAAAAATGTTGATGCTATCAAAAGAGGAAAAATGCTCAAGTTTTTTTATAAAATATTACCACATTGAGAATTCAACCCTTTCCTTCCTTCTTCCCCATTTCTTTTAAAATACCTGTAGGGCTACAGGTAATTTAAGACAAGATACTGGTATGATTAATAGATTTGCCATGAGTAATGGATAGCGCGTGTTGATCATCTCACAAGATTTCAGAATCGTAAAGACTTCGTTTAATAATTTATGTAGTCTTTGTCAACCAATTCAGGGTTCCCTACTTTGTAACATTGTGCCTTGATATACCTAAGGAAAGTATTCAGTTAAATGCTGCTAGTTTAGAGTGGTTTTTCTTTGTCAAAGTAAGTAGTTGATGTTTTCTACGACTAAATAAATAAAACACTCTCCCCACTTTTGGCTTTTAAAACTAAATGATATTCTTCGTATCTCACTTTCGTTTGCAGCTAAATCTATAAAATGAATACGTGACTGGTTTACTAAAAGAATTTAGGAAGATTCCTATGAGTTGAGATGTCATAAACGAGGTCAGTATTCCGGACGCGTTTCGGTTTCCAATAACTCTCTAACTTCAGCTGCCTTGCATACTTTCATTACTTTACAACTACATATCACTTCTTTTAGTTCTATCCTCGAACTCTAAAAACAGTCCCGACAGCAATCACTTAGTTTTCATCACTTTAATTCATGTTTTCAACTACAACAGCTGTGTCGTTTTCAACGTCACCATAGAAACGAAAACACTTCGGCTCATGCCACTGTATTTCTGTGACTGAAGTCACGCACTATAGATCACTAAAGATCTACACAGACGTGTCTCAGGTGAGTCCGCCATTCGAACAATGTGCGTACTGCATGTATGTAGCCAGCTCTTCTCCCGCCAAGTCGTCGTCCACCTCTCTCAGGCTGGAGTTGGAGATGCTTGGTGGAGACACGTAGGAGTCCGTCCCTTCGTACCGCCGCCAGGAGTCATAGAAGAAGCTGCGTGGTGACTCATTCACGATTGAGAGCTCTCGTCTGCTGTAGCACTGTGAACAGATAAATAAAAATGCTGGACAAATAAATAATGCTAGACAATCCTAGGCCCCAAGGTAAAAAGAGCTTGTCTGATGGGTACTAGACGACTGATATACATAATACAATAGATTACATAGACAGATATTTTTTATATACATTAGATAACGACCAGAACACCCGGAACAATTATCTGCAGATCGTACACACAGTTGTTCCGAGGCGGGAATCGAACCCGCAATCTACTGCATCGCAGGTGGAACTTCGCTTACCGCGCCACAGAGGTCGTCCGACAGATCAAGTGGATTATTAGCAAACATTTTACATAATCTAATCACTTGCTTGGAAAAAACTTCATTCCCCTCGTTGAAAATTAAAATATATTAATTAAAGGACCCGTGCCTCGGAAGCAGGTTAAGCCGTTGGTCTTACGGCTGTCGTCTCCCCGGCCGTGCCGGTCTGCTGTGCCATGGGATTATGATTCGATCAAGATAAGATTGAGGGAATAGAGATTGCATCTGTGACATACTTGTGCGTTATAATAATGTAGTCTCCGTTAAGACTTGCTGCTGTGAGCGAAATCCAGCAAGAGGATATCATCATCTCATCCTATAAACCGATACGCGACCGTATGTTATCTAACATACTGTCAATTACTATCCGATATACGGCGCGGCTGTCTGGCCCAGTCACACTTCAAACGGGTAGATTTGTGGACACTTCCACTACAAAACTTGTCTGAAAATAGGTAGTCTAAAGGTAGGTTAGGTAGGTAAAGCACATTTTAGTATAACATCGTCCACACACGTCTGAAATCTAAAATCAAAATTCACTTCTTTTGCTCAATAAGAGTTTCATTGTAGCAATTTTGACTAAAATAATCAGATACTCGTAGTACAATACATTTGTCCACTTAGGTACATTAGAGACTCTTTGGTTTACCATTAACAAAGAGTATGTATTATTATATGAAATTATTTTTGAAAATGGAATGGAATTGAAATTGCCTTCTTTGTGATTGTTCGTCGTCTAAAGTATAATATATTATTCTTTCTTCCTGGTCAAATGCGTATTTTGCGTTGCGCGTAACAGGACATTGAAATAATTTTAAACTATAAGCCGACTTCAGATTCATGATAATGAAAATAGGTTTGAAAGTAGTTCAAAACATTTCAATAGTGCAATACAATTTTACAAGAGGCGGCATCCAGTTAAAATTCAAAATAAAAAACGTATTGATAAAAATGACGAACGAGAAATCTTCGTAAATTCCGAATCACCCAAAATTAAATGAAAATTCTTAATCAAACGTTTCGACGACGGAATATGGTCCAATAAATCGAGACCAATGAGTCCATCATACTATGTAAACATTGTGTAATCAAATCCAGGGCTGATTTTAATTGAAGCACAGAAACGTTCGTGATAAATTCTGAAAATAGGTGACTGAACATGGCACCAAAACGATAGTTGGAGTTGCTAGACCAATCGAAACTGCGTTGCAATAAATTCAGAAACACAACACGCAATAAATTTCCCCTACCTAAGCCTAACAGCGATCACAAACACAGTGTGTCTTTATTTATAAACGTAGTTTCGGCGTTATTTTACAAACCTTAGTCTAAATTATCCGTCGGCAATAATTTACGTGAGTTTGTTTGGCTTAAGCATAGATTACATAATGTAAGTTTGGCTTTTAAGCTTCGATTCGGCGCTAAGCTACTATGAAATTAAACGCTTCTAATGGAAGAGACGTCGAAAAACAAATCCGGCTTAATTTTAATGCTCAGTTTTAAGAGACATCTCACTGAAAATTGTCAATGCTCCAAAGATTTTATTTTTTGCTGCAAAATTTGAAGAGGCAGCTCACTGAGGCTCCAAAGTTTTTATTTTTTAATTTGAAACTTGAGTAAAGAGATTAATATCGAGTTACGATACCACAGAGAGAATCGACAAGCACATTAAACTTACGACATCCCTCTGTATGCGGGTAGAAAACTAACTTTATTTTCTTCTTTAAGGATAGATGTTGTGTTATTAAATACTCGTACTTATTGGAGAAATAAATCAGTAATTTAAAAATACAAGATTGACGAAGGTTCGCAAAGTCGCTGTTAGCTGTCTAAATGAAGGCCCAACTAAAAAAAACCTTTCTTTATTGCTTCAGACCCATTTCAGAAGGGCTCCCTTAAGAACGCATAACTCGAGCGTGGGAAATTGTGATAGCACACCCACATTTATATTTTTTACTCACACAGGCGCATCGCGCATTAATAGTAGTACTCTAAAAACGAATAAATCTTTTTTTGGCATTTCGCACATGTTACATATTCATTACGCGTTTCGTCTTCATAGAATGTTTAAAAATTTCACAGAAAACACGCAATGTATTTAGCCATTAGCTAGTCGCACTGCCAAGACCGCGGCCGCGTAGTGACGTTAGGTGGGTAGCCAGCGGCAAAGGGTCGGGTCAAAGTGTAAGCGTTCTGGATTTTACCTAAGTTAGCCTTTGGTTCTTTGTGGAGATATTTGTGATATTGACAAGTCAATGTTTTGCGTAATATGGGAAATGTGGGGTTTCATAGATGATCTATTAATAAAAAAAGGTTATGCAGATTAAAACAATTACAGGGGATGAAACCAATTTACTTTATTTGTTTTTCTGGTATATTTACTTTTTTTATCTTAGTGATAGTTGTCTCATTTTCGCTCTTCCGTTTTTTTGTTTCGCGTATAGATTCTCTTTTTTAATTGCCTCCATCAAGTAAGTGGGCTCTCTTATCTTGTTTTAAGTGTGCAACAAAATAATTATCTATCTACCTCCATTTTCCTGTCTAATCTGGAATGTACTATTTCCGGGAGTATACAATCGAGAATAATTTTTCTTCCATATTATTTTTCCAGAAGACATCATCTTTTTTACTAATTATTTCAACTTTCATGTCCACGCTGGTCCAAGCCCTAAAAATGCATTCAATTTTTTGAGTGATATGTAGCTGCCCTTGGACCTGATAATACCAGTCCTGATTCGTATTTATTATCAGGTCTCCTATTGCATTACGTTTCCAGAAAGTGATCTTTTTCGTTTTGACACGGTCATCGATAGACATTATTAGCACGAGTATGGACACTTTATTTCAACGATTTTATCATCATCTAATAATCCGTCAGGGTTTGCTCCTAGATAATTTATTTTTGGGTTCACGAATAACCCGCATTTCTTTTTGTTTTATTGCATTGAAAGTTCTTCTCGTTTCCTGCAATAATAAGTATTATTAGAAATATCTTTGTATCATGCATATCTTATTATTACATTCTATTTTCAAAAAGTAATTTTAAGGTAGTTTTTTATAAAACCATCTTCACACAGACAAAGACAGTACATTCATTCAGTAGTTACCATAACAAAACTGCGATAAAAAGAGTCAGTCATCTTGGATTTAGAAATATAATAATAAAATATAAAATGATTGCTATAACAAACAGCCTGTATATATAATTAATTACTGTGTATGTGATGTGCTACCATTTTGACACAAAGAACAAAAAAGTAGTGTATACATGGATAATATACACCTTCCTAAACTTATCGGGTAATTAGTTGCGATTTTAATCAGTATCTATGAGTTTAAATATGTAATTCGTAAGATAAAAAATACATAATAAAACTCACATACCTGGTTCGTCTACTTGCTCAAAGAATACAAATTAGCGTCCGACACTCGCGACCCACCCTAAGTGTCAATCACCCAATCCAAATTGAACTACGAACGGACGTGCTCCCACCTTGAAATCTGAGACGGTACTGAATTTTCAGGCGCGCGCACTCTAATATAAATCGAATTACAAGAAGCTACTTGCGTCATACTAAAATGTATGGGCAATGAGAACGAATTGCGCTAAAAAAATTAATGATCTTTAAGCTTAGATTACTTCGTTTTGGTTTGAATTAGTAAAAAACTTTAATGGTGAATCTATTATTTATACTTTCTGCTCACGATTTAATCAAAAATATTTTCAAATATAATAACGAAATAGCACAGAAACTCAAAATAAAAAACGTTGATTTCGATGTTTTCGATCAATGTTGACGATTTTTTTTTTCAAAAATTAACAATTATTTTATAAATATCACGTGGTGAAAGTGTAGACTGATCTGTTAAGCACTTGTATTTTTATTTGTAATGTCTTTCCATGGAGTTAGTTCTTTAATTTTTTGAAATTAGTAAGTGCCTTTCGCTCATTGTTTTAGGGACGCGCCCCTTAAATAGGAATAGCTTCGTTGCCTTAAATTTTATACTACGGGTAAAACCTACGTAGTTATTACATCTCTCGATCAGTGTATCTTTATAAAGAAAGCTGAGAATCCTTTAAGTTAAGTAAGATGAAGCAATATAATTTTAATTTTCTTAAAATCTCTTTGAGGAAAGCTCGTAACAGATAAGACAGAAAATTGGAAATGTGGTACTAGCAAAAATACTTACCTAATTGAACTGGAGTTCTGACGGCGAACTTACAGAATAAAAAACCGGCTAAGTGCTAGTTGCTGACGCATCTAGAATTCCTTTTTGATTTATTACTATGACAACATTATTTAATGACTTATTTAATGCAATTTGCTAAAAAAAATACAGATTATAATGATTTCCATGTACCTATAGGTATTTTTAGATTTAGACATTTATTTTAGTCGTAAATATCGTACAATTTCTTCTAAAAAATTGGACAACGCAACATCTGTCTTCATCTTACTTAACTTAAAACGGATGGTCAGGTAACCGTCATAATAATGGATCCTATTGACGGCTTTTAGACAACACAACACTAAAAAATTATGGAAGAGTCCAGTTAATAAATAAACGGTCCCTGAAGCAAATTACTCAGGAAGCTTAGGTGGGAGACGCCAGCGATGCAAGGGTTTTTTCATCGGACTCTTGGAGGATATTTACCTCGTAGACTTGCTAAATAAATAAACACAGGTTAACGTGAGCAGGGCTCACAGAACTTTATCGAGCTTCTGTGAAGGCGGCATTTATTTCGGTTTGCAATATTGCTGAAAATAAAACCAAATGAGAATTCTGTTGATAGGATACGTGAAATAACATGACCTGATGTCAACGACTTCAAACCAAACTAACTTAAACCTTTATCAACTTGAATCGTAGCCTAAATAACGATTTTAGGAACAATTCACACTTACCACAACGACGACACGTGTTCGGGGACTAATTTGGATGAAAATGCATCGACATTTTGTCGTCGTCTCATTCAAATCAACAATCATGTGATAGAAAAGTAATTTTTTTTTTTTTTTTTTTACAAGTGCATCCATCACCCATTGCAGTGTACCACAACCGAATGTCCCGTTATAATGAGATATCCAGACCTCACCTGCGCTCGCGGCGGTGGATCGAACAGCTGGGTGGTGACGGTGGAGAGTCGGCGCAGCCGGTGCGGATCGCGAGCCCGCTCTGACGTCATCGCTGCCCTCTGGCGTTGGGAGGCTAGGAGTGCGCTGGAAAGACAGTTTATGATAGAGTATTTATCTGTTTATAGATATACTGATTTACACAAATGTAGGTTCTGCAAAGTGCAGGCTGGGTCATAGATAATTAGGATGGACAAAAGCCATGGTGTGCCAAGCTAAACAGATATCGAATTTTTGCCTGTAGGTACAGCTGCTGTTTAAGTGCCTATATATGTAGAATGCTGAGCTAAAAGTAGGACTCTCCTTCTTTTAGCTCGGTATTCTATATAGTGCCTGTGATATAATGAACTATTTTATACCCTTTTAATAATTTACTACTATAATGCACTTACCTGTAAGTCCTTCCTAGGACAGGTCTCCCGCGGTGTACACAGCAAGCGGCTAGCGTCATCTGATGAAAATAAAAACAGGAGTCAGATACTAACAAAACAGAACCAAAAAAATAGGGCTCCGAGTTCGTTACTCGGTTGTATTGTCAGACGTTCCATCTTTATATTTTTTTTTTGTTCCAAGACAACTCAAAAATTGCTAAAAAAATATATTGTTCTTCTAGCCGAATCTTCGGCCACGTCAATGGTCAATCTCATGGGAGACTAGCCAGATACTCAGGTCATGTTATAGTGCCCAAGTATTCTAAAAAAAAATATGTAGGTAGAGCTAATAAAACCTTTTCAAATACTCTTTGAAAAGATCCTACATGTTGTATATACTGGGTAGAAAAAACTATTCGTGCGAACATGGAACTACAAAATCCCATAAAAATGTCACGTCGTAGTCGTGCTTTGTCGAGAGGATAGTATTTATGTAGAGTTGCCGAACGCGGGGCTTGAGCTCCAAGTTTTAATTAATAAAGATCTCTGGCATCCTGCCATTTCTAGAATCTTTATAAATAATATCCTACTCGTACTTCCAATTTAGGTTTTCCTTGTCTAGTTGCAAACCGTTGCCAGTGTGGTGAATCCTTTGATAACTTCGGCCACCATAAGCTGTGATATTATGTCTCTAGTGCAGGACGTGTGTCCATCATAGTACATCCGTCGGGCTTTTACCAGCATCAGTTTGACAGCTACTCTCGAACCACGTGGCCTTGTGTGAGATGATGGTAAAAGGCCTGATGGTATGACCCTGATTCCTTAAAAGATTTTTCAAATACCTAGTTCTATTCCAATATTGTAATTTTATTTGCAAATTTAATAAATACATATATCTTCTACCCCCAGTAATAATTTGCTTTTAATAGACAAGATGCTTTTCTTGAACCAGAAAATTGCGTTTTTCATGGAATGTCAGCACTGTTTTTCTCAGCGTAGGTTTTATATTTTTCTCATTAGCTAGAAAATTACTTGAAGCCAGAGATAGTTGTAATAATAATACACGTTTTTCCATTAAGTTCTTTCTTTGATATTTGAGTTAGTAAAACCAATTCCTTTGTCATATACATTTTCTGGTATCGTATTTTTGTTCATTAAAATTATAAGTAGGTACCATCAACCACAGGAAAAGCAATTGTTTTAAGGTTTAGCACCGAAAAAGTGCCAACGGGATCACGTGTATCCTCTATCAGATAATGGATTAACTATAATTGGATACCTTCAATTTCTCAGCAAAAGCTATGTTAATTATTCGAAAATGCGTAGCAGTGTTATTGTAACCAGTAACTTAGGTGTCGATAGCTTATCTTGCCGATGCTGCGATAATATTTACACAAACTCTACTACAAAGTTCCTCTGCGATACCCGGTATGTAAACTTCAATAGCTAAGCCTCGTTCTGCACCACATTGCTAATACAGTTTACGTTTGCCTGGACACGTACTACCTATCAGAGTGTTGCCATACTAGCCATGCAACAAGAAATCACGCACATTAGCAACTGACTTTGAATTAATTACGTTTTGATATAACGAGTTGCATAAGAATTCGTTGCATCAAAACGTCATCATCATCATCATCATCATCATCAGCCTATAGCAGTCCACTGCTGGACATAGGCTTCCCCCAACGAGCATCAAAACGGAATATCAAACTATTCGTCCTCTCAGAGGTATCGTCAGATATATAAATATTAATTAATTGTTACAAATTTGTGACAGTTTACTGTTGAGAGCGTCCTAAATCCTAACTTAGATTTATCTAAGTACTAGGGTTCTCGTAACAATACTAAAATGAAATTAATGCTAGCATCGGCAATTAGTTCGGTAGGCAGTCACGCATACAAGCACAGTGTCATCACATCACTGTCCGCTGCATGGCTTGGCAGCCGCACCTGAGGCCGCACACAGGGAATTTATTTGTTAAGATCTCTTTGGTTCCTACAACTAGAATTGGATACGACAGCATTTATTTTATTATTTATTTTATTTTAAGATCAACAGTTATAATAATATAATGGTATACAAAGATGTATTTCCTAGCAGAATACATTTCAGAAACGGATGTCGGGAACACAGCCTGTCAGGTTAAGCTGTGCGTCCACCGCGTCGGAATCGGACCATACACAGTGTATGTTTGATCCTGGGTATTCCCTGTTCTGAATATGCCGAGAATTTCTGAAATTTTTGGCCGTTTTGAGAATTGGGAAATCGGTAAATAATTTTCAATTTCCATTACAACTTTGAATACGAACTGGTTTAAAGGATTCATGGTTGTTTTTCTCACAAATCTACACGCCTACGCCGTTTGCGTGAAAAATGTACGGACAAGTTTTCAATTATTTTTATAATAATGCGACGCCCGAAGTGGCGCGGCGCAGCATAGGTCCGCCAGCAGGTTTCGGGTTCGATTCCCGCCTTGGGACAAATGTTACTACGATCTGCAAATATTTGTTCCGGGTGTTCTGAATACTCTCTATGAATAATAAAAAATATCTAGGCTTCTAAGTCAGGGGTCATCCTTGATTCACGTGATGTTTTTATCAACTTTTAATACCTACATGTGTTTTGATTTTGATTATAGACTAAGAATAAAGATTTTCATCGTCTCATCGTGCCCTATTTGGAAAAGTGTTTTGCACAATTTTATTTCTAAAAGGCGGTGCTTGAGCTCAAACTTAAGGTACATACTCACTGACCCTTACCCTCATAGGCACAATACAAACATTCCTTATTTACTCGCACTGAGACTCCTTCCTCGTACCTAATCAAGGGAGTTTTCCAATGTTGGCTTAGTCCAACATATTTACTGGAGGTTTGTGGAACCACTATAACTACCAATAGATTTTTTGGGTATTCTAAAAATATATGTGCTCTCAAAATACACGAAGAATAAATACCTACGGCCTAGAAATATATTCCATTGCTTACGGAAATGGCCTTCTTTCCTGTCATGTGGAATGGTAATTTTCAATACAAAAAGGGTACGGCACAGAATTCCGTCTAATACCAGCTGTTACTTATTACAAATTGCGCGTCAATAAAAGAAAATGTCGTATCTTATTTATTTATACAATACAAAAATACTTTATTGTACACCAGATACATACAGATCATTATAAAATACATCACATGCGACAAGTACAATGGGCGGCCTTATCGCTTATTTATTCTTGTTGCACGATAAATTTATACAAAACATTATAGAAAATTAACAACAAAGGAGAGCTTAACCGTAAAAAGAGTTTTCTTCCAACAAACCTTATTGGGAGAGACATACAAAGTAATAGAAAATAAGAAATGTCTTATCTCTTGGTTGATCCGCATCTCTTAGATCTTTGAATCGAGGACCAAGACAGGTTGTCGATTCTGTTGTCGCATTATCGTCTAACTTAATTTGAAGATTCTTAAACGCTTTCATTTTTACCTGTCAGTAACATTTTAAGCGTTGTCAAATTAAAATTATCACACAAGGCATTAACGTTTGCCTACCAAGGTCCCACTCCCAACGTAACAAAAACCATACTTAGTTATTTTTGTTGACTGAGATAGAGTTAGGTATTCGTTTTTATGTAATACCTATAATATATAAAACTATAATAAAAAAATAGATATATTTGACTCTAACCTCAATAAATTTCGCAAACTAATTTCGACTATACTGAGCAATTAACTTTAATATACAACAATATAATGTATTTTCTGTTATATATACCTAAATAATACACTATGTATTGTTTAGGTATAAATAACAGAAACTTTAACTGAAACTTTAACTGAAACTTTAACTAAAACTTTAACTTTAATAAAAACATTTAATTATATGGAAATTGTTTTGGCTATGTTTGCAACACTTTTCTAAACTTGTTATGTTTCCATCTAGGTCTACAATCTGGTTCTCTACTGTAACTCTATTATTTAAGGCATAAACTTATTACAATAAATAAATAAATATTGATAATGATGTCTGTCAACTGTGTTATAGACGAATTTCAGCCACGTTTATTTCCTAAATAAAATAAAAAATAGATAAATACAGATAAATAACGCATGTAAATTGTTAATTCGAAACTTTCATATTAAAATGCACCTGTATGAATAGTTAACCCATTGGCTGCCCAGACTCGCCCCTTTATGTCGCATCGCAGCGAGACGGTTACACACGTCATGGGCAATGAAAACCATCATACATTGATATCTATCGCTTGCGGTGTTAGTGCATCTATTTGGTTCTGAGTTACCTTGACACCAAGTTACTGGCTAGAAAATCTTAAACAGGATATTTTTTATGTTCCTAAACTGGGTCAAATATACAAAGTTACCTAACACAATAATCTTGATTCCCATTTGATATGTTTACAACTGGCTAACCGACCTTGTGGCTCGTAACAAACAACTAAAAGATCGTTTGAGAAACTACCTATAGGCACAGAATACATAACAGTTGCCTTAAAGGTTTCTTTGTGGGAATAATGTGTCTTATATCTGCTGCAGTAAATCAGACTGATCGATGGGCATGATTGGGGGTAAAGGATTGGGCCGAATTTTGCTTACCTTGCGCTTTAACCTACACGATGCTATCAAACATCTACGCTACAACTATCGCAATTTAATCAAGCTTTCCGTGCAAATAGTAGGTACCGCACGCTTTATCTAGACTTTTTTCGTCCATGGACACACATCACCATCATCATCAGCCTATAGCATTCCACTGCTGGACATAGGCCTTCCCAATGAGCGCCATAGCGCTCTGTCTTCAGATTGATGCATCCAACATCTGCCTTTCACAGGTCGTCATCCCACCTGGTGGGAGGGCGTCCCACACTACGTTTGCCGAATACTACGTTTACTACACTACATTTGGTAAAAATATAATGCTGGACAATCCACACAGCTTGGATATGTATGTATGTCCTTAAGCAAATTAGGAATAGGTAAACCAAGAAGGTGCATTCAGTTCAGTTGAACTGAATGCTAATCTAATTTGCTTAAGGACATTGGATATATACAATTGTACATATTATGTACAATTGTATATATCCAAGCTGTTTGGATGGTCCAGCATTATGTATATATTTCATTGAACTTTGAAGCCATGAAGCCATAAAATAAAGTTTTATTGCTTCACTTAATACTTTGAGTGCTGAAAACGCACGGTATGAGTTTTCTACAAGTGACTAATATGCGTAAATCCACACTAGCGCAGCGGCTGAGAAAATACAGATCTTTGTGACTCAGCACAGCCGTAATATTTTTCGAACGAAACGCATGTGCGGCGCAACACAACCGCTGTGTAGAGCGGCAGCACGAATTTTTTAGGTAAAAAAAAAGATCGCAATCGTCGAAAAAAAAACCGCAGTCAAAGTGTGATTAATTGATGTTATGATAATTCAAATCATATATGGTAATTTATGAAGACAACTAATTTTTGACATATCAGATAAAACACAAAATAAAGCTGCCCTGTCTCTGATAGGCTCCTAAGTCGGCTCTTACGACACCCACGGGGGACTCGAAGGTTCTTGAAGGAAGTTGGATGGGTCGGATTATTACGCCCGCCGCCGCCACCTTTTTTATTGTATCAAGTATGTATGTATATCAGTTATCTTTTGGAAACAACAGGAAATAACTGGGCAGCCACAGCGAAGGACAGAAAGAAATAGCACAGTCTGGAGGAGGCCTTTACTCGAATAGAGATCACAGAATAATAAAAATGCTTCTTTAATAATGTTACATATAATTTATTATTAACATATAATTTATTTTGAATAATCTAATTATAATTCAATTATGAAATGTTAAGATCATCATCAGCCTATATTAGTCCACTGGACATAGGTCTCCCCCAATGAGCGCCATGGCGTCTTCAGCTTGACGCATCCATTCGCATTCTATGATAATAAATTATTATTATATCAGTTATTTCTCATAACACAAGCTGTACTAAATAATTTAATAAATAATGCTGGAAAATATAATGTGTGATTAAACACATAATATTTTCCAGCATTATTTATTTTCGATGGATAAGTCTAATGTATCAGCCGATTTATCAAAAGGAAATAAAAAAGCTTTCGATTTACGAAATCCGAACTTTAAGTAAAGTTTTCTTTTGTTTGTGTTGTGTGATAAAAAACCTCTTTCAGATAGCTCGGGCTTAAATCATTGGGAGCGGAGTTCCGACAGATAAAAACTTTAGTGCGGAAAGTTACGTAACTTTTGCTTTTAATGAAAACCATAAGATTATGTTTTGTCGTTTCGATATATTTATGGCCGCGTAAAATCTGGCCTTTCAGGTATATTTATAACCATATTATAGGTGTCACAACCTAACTAATAAAACAACCAATAAATACCAATAGGCTTGGAAATAGCTTCTTTTAGGGATTATTGACGACCGATGTGTCGCGGTGGGCGAAGGTCCGCCTGCGACGCAGAAGGTTGCGGGTTCGATTCCCGCCTCGGAACAATTGTGTGTACGATTTGCAGATATTTGTTCCGGGTGTTCTGGTCGTTTTCTATGTATAATAGAAAATATCTATCAACGTAATGTATTGTATTATGTATATCAGTTATCTAGTACCCATAACACAAGCTTTGCTTACCATGGGGCTAGATAATGCTGTGTGAATTGTCCAGCATTATTTATTTATTTATTTATATGTTACCTGTAAATATGAACAAGTTTTTGTGTTTTGTAATAACACACCAGGAGCTTCATGCCATTGTTCATAGGTTTCATAGGAATTGGACAGCGTAGCGTAAGACAAAGCTTGGTTAGCATTTAGGCATAAAATAATTTTACTAGGTATAAATAATTTTATTTTGCCCCAATAAAATTGTAAGGCGTCTATGAATCAGGTTGGGGACTTGGGGTACAGTGCATAAAGGGGCTTGTTCCTAGGTATTATAGGTCGTGGAAGTAAGAATCAACCCTGTAACTAGATAATAGATAATAGAAGATGAGATATCGTCTTGTCATAGGCAATGTTTCGCTATAGGTACCACGAGATAGCTAGGTAGACCTAGGTAGACCTAGGTCTACCTACATATCTCGTACCTACCTCTCCCTCTCTCTGTTGTTAAGGTTTTAACAATTTAATTTTGCTCTGCTGAAATGTTCGCCCCATTAGTTGGTTCTTTGGTAGCAATCGTATAGAAACGGTGTCTAAGTTAGGTGTCGATAAAGTGTCATAAAAGTTTAAGGTTACGATCGCAAAGGTGCAACCGAACCACCTGTAAGAAATGAACGCATTCTAAAAGCATTGGCACTCGGCACTAGAGAATAAACGTTTTTGTTAACACTTTGACTGCGGTTTTTTTTCGACGACTACGATCTTTTTTTTAACCTTAAAATTTCGTGCTGCCGCTCTACACAGCGGTTGTGTTGCACCGCATATGCGTTTCGTTCGAAAAATATTTGCGTCTGTGCTGAGTCACACAGGTCTGCATTTTCTCAGCCGCTGCGCTAGTGTGGATTTACGCATATTAGTCACTTGTAGAAAACACATACCGTGTGATTTCAGCAGTCAAAGTGTTAAGTACATAGTCTGAGACCTTTTACAGTAAACTTGATATTAGAAGCTTTAGAAGTTGAACGCATATCTACCGAGCTGAATGTTATAGAGAGTTGAAATAATTCAATTGAAATAAATGATTGCAGTGGGGCTATTAACCCCTACAATCGATTGTGGGTCGTAGGCTATAAACATATATATATATCAGTATCTATAGCTAGTATATATTATATATTTCATGTATGCTAGTTGTAAGATGTATACATATAACCTTTGTATGTATATCAAAGTGCTTTATTTTACTTTTACGTTTTAGTTACTTTTTTTGTAAGTGATATACATAATGTAAATACTAGAAATAAGAATAAACTCGCTGTGCCCACAACTAGGCTACACAAGATAAATGTATCTTTTAAAGGGCAATGTATACGCTTCTACAACAAAACTCCAAGTGAGTTGCAAAAATTATCAATAAATAAATTCAAAAAAAATGTGAAACATATTCTTTGTAAAAAAGCTTATTACAAAATATCAGATTACTTAGAAGATAAAAAAGCTTGGAACGAGTTTTGCTCCAACTCAAAATCTAACAACTTACAGATAAGCAAATCAAATGTACTAGACACATAAGTTATGAACATACTAGTGGTTTCTTCTCACTTCTTCCACAGGTGGACAAAAAATTGAAGTGAACTATAAAATATGACGTGTCTAAGTGCTTATTTGTAAGCTTAAAGATATAAAAAAATTTCATTTTCATTTTTCATTTTGTACGGGTAATTATGAAAACAGGACTTGTAATATAGGGTCACAGATATTAAAACATTGCCATACCAAAGTGCTTTCCTTGTTTGTGATCTCACTCATTTCAGGGTCTTCAGTTTAATAAAGAAATAATATCTTCAGACTGGTTAAATAAAAATGGACAAGCTTTTTTTTCAGGCAGGCAAAAGCCAGAACCAGTGCTGGCTCATTTCTTTGGACCTTCGATTGAATATCCTCATTCAATTTTCATTTGCCAGCGCAAAGTGGAATCTAACTAGAGGGGATTATTACAAAACCTCGTAATGTAGGGACTGTAACTACAGTACCCGGCTCGAGAACCGCAGTTAGTGTGAAATATAAAATGTCGGAGCATACAGCCTAATATCCGTTCCTTTAGGATATTGAAATAAATCTAAGGGTCATAAATAATGCTGGACCATCCACAGAGCATTACCTAGCCCCAATTTAAGCAAATTAGGATGTTGAGGTAAATTGAAAGTGCCTATAAAATCAAGACTAATTCAATGTACCATTACCTAATCAGTGCCTATACTGCCTATGTGCTAGGCTGCATGTATAATCTGACAGCTATTTTCAGAGATAAAACGTCAAATAGCTTTTTTAGAAGTTATGTAGTTGAAGGTATTTTAACAAAAGGGTAAGTATCGCACCTGATAGTGCTCTTATTTACTCTACTACCTATATTAACATAAAACGAATTATCACAATCGTTCTCATAGCTGAAGCTGGAATTACGTGAAGGTCCAGATT
The DNA here is from genome assembly GCA_947044415.1 of Eupithecia dodoneata. Lineage (NCBI taxonomy): Eukaryota > Metazoa > Arthropoda > Insecta > Lepidoptera > Geometridae > Eupithecia > Eupithecia dodoneata. The sequence goes on along the minus strand of OX345664.1, from coordinate 10,861,472 downwards.
ACTTGTCTTATTACCAGAATGATTTATTCCATAAAAGTGTACCAAAAATAAAAACGACGACCGATGTGGCGCGGTGGGCGAAGGTCCGCTTGCGACGCAGGAGGTTGCGGGTTCTCTTTCCGCCTCGGAACAATTGTGTGTACGATCTGCAGATATTTGTTCCGGGTGCTCTGGTCGTTTTCTATATACACATAATAAAAAAAATATCTATCTATGTAATGTATTGTATTATGTATATCAGTTATCTAGTACCCATAACACAAGCTCTGCTTACCATGGGGCTAGATAATGCTGTGTGAATTGTCCAGCATTATTATTATTATTATTATAAAATATATATAAAAAGATTGTGCCACGGCAATAGGCGCTGCCAGAGAGTCTACCCGATTCGCCTCATCAAATATAACGCTTATTGTTATCACCAGTTTATATCTCTGTCCCGAATCCTGACATTCACAGAACTTCATTACGGGAGCGAGGAAATGTCGAAACTAAATTTGATCCTCGAAATGTCAACTTGGTTTTGCTCGATGAATAGCAAAGCTATTTGGCACGTGTGGGTATTCTACAGTCATTTCCCCATTATCTATCTATCTAATCAGCCGGTAACACCTCATCATCAACATCATCATCAACCGGTATTAGCCCACTGCTGGACATAGGCCATGAGCGCCACAGCGTCCTATCTTCAGCTTGGCGCATCCAGCATCTAACTGTCTTTCGCAGGTCGTCATCCCACCTGGTCGGAGGGCGTCCTACACTACGTTTACCGACAACACCGGTAACTATTATTACTTATATACTTATCTCGCCACCCCTGGCGGTCTTGTGCCAGTCGGATCCACTGCTTCCCTAACAGCCCCCATAATGTCGTCTGACCATCGGGCAGGTGGTCTGCCTCGATGTTATTTTTTGTTATTTACCATAACTCAGTTTAAATGGAGTTCAAAACAAAAACAACCGGAACGAAACACAACTTGCGACCACTTTTAAGAACCGTGGGGTTATTCCTATGACATAGGAGATTCCTTGCCCGAACCGTGTGACGTCACATCGTGTTCTAAACCCAAACGTGATTCTTAAACACGCCTTGGTGTGGCATCGAAATGTTTAATTCTATATGCCACAAGACGAGATGTCTATGCACCGTGTTTTGTTTTTTATTATTTCATATGATTCGTTCAAAATCTTACACTCAGTCCAATCGAAAAATACCGATTTTATTTATTTTATTTTAACAATATTCAGGAAATTAACAGCTAGCTTAATGAATAGGTCTGACTTAATACTGAAGGCTAATTATTATTTAAATTACTAGCGGCCCGTCCCGGCTTCGCCCAGGTGGTCATTTGATTCAGGCAATTTTTTTAATTTTTCTCTCCGTATGAACCATCCTCGTACTTCAAGGAATATTCTAAAAAAAGAATTAGCGAAATCGGTTCAGCTGCTCTCGAGATTTGTGCTTAGCAACACAATCAGCGATTCCTTTTTATATTATAGATTTTTGAATACGAATTCGGTTCTATCCGATTCCACGCCACTATATTGTCGTAGTTGCGTAACACGTTTGGAAAGTCAATAGAGAATAATGCCCCTGAATAACATATTGTGCAGTGGTTATTTATCGATAGTGCTGATTAAAATCTGTTGAAGTCGATCCATTGTAGCACAATAGCAACAAAAAAATATTTTTAAGTCCGTAAAAAATTACATTTTGTATAATCCAGTAGAAGTAATACAAAATCGAATTAGCTTCGTGTGCCAGTGTTCATTTTATCGACAGTAAACCTTTGACCCAAAAGGGTTGGCTAACTAATGACCCGGCAGAAGATTCATAGACCAAACCAGCCGATAGGTAAGACAGTGAATTATAGACGCCAGCCAGACAAAGCTTACGATAATTACCAGAGTAGGTAAAGGTTATAATCAGGTATTTTATTCTGTATTTCCTATCGAAAACGTTTCTACGATAAAGTACACTAAATATATGTAAATTCATATACCCGAAAACCAAAATGTTTATCTGTCTTTTAAAAGTAAAGTGGTAATGAAATTAAACTGAGACCACTTTTACCCCAAAACAACAATAGTTTGAGGTTAAAAAATTATGTTTACGTTTCAAAATTTAATAAAATAGGTAAGAGCTACACTTTCATTAACAACGCACTGGCGATCATCCATAGTCGCGACGTCCAGTAAATTGATATGATAACGCGTGTTAATACGCTTTTTAACGCGAATATCTCGTGAAAAGGCGTTATGCGCGTTAAAATGCGCCATCAATCTTTTTTTTGCAATCTTTTTTTTAACCTAACTTATAAAAATAAAAAAAAGTGCTGCCGCTCTACACAGCGCAGCGGTTGTGTTGCGCCGCACATGCTTTTCGTTCGAAAAATATTACGGCTGTGCTGAGTCACACAGATCTGTATTTTCTCAGCCGCTGCGCTAGTGTGGATTTACGCATATTAGTCACTTGTAGAAAACACATACGGTGTGATTTCAGCAATCGAAGTGTTAACACGCGTTAATGGCGATAAAATTACCGTAATAACGCTGATAACGCGCGTTACTTTATATGTTAAATAGCGTGGTAGGCCCCACTGGGTTATGATTGTGACCCAGGTGAGGCTAGAAATGGGGTTCGGAAAAAATCAAGATATAGACGAGTGGGTGAGACGAGTAGTGTTAATATCACGTACATGAACATCACGGTAATTAATTTACCAAAATCAAATTTGGTTATTACCTATTTTTAAATATTTTCAATAGTTTGTTTATCTACAAAAAAAATACATGATTTTGAGTACCTAGTTGTAGTCTAAAACCTCACCACGTATCACCATGGAACCCCGGTGAGGTAGGGGGATGGAGGCAATCGTGCTAAAAACAACATCACGTAGTTAATGAACGGCCCCATAGGCACTTGGAGACCGATGGCTGCTGGTGAGCACTTTACGACGCAATCCACCCGCCCAACTTGACCCCACAACTTAAAACAATGTCTGCCTGCCTTTAGCCTGCCTACAATATTTATAGGTACACTGAAATGTCGACCTACCGGTATGTTGGCAAGTTCGATTGTAGATTCTAATAGTTGTATCGTCATGTAAGTGACATTGTGTCTTTTGGAGAATAAATGTCTTTTTTAATAGCCTTTAAACCGAATAGTTACGCTCGGTCGCTTAGTCTAAATTCGCCACGGCTTCGGGACTGAAACGTAAAAGTGGCGATCACAATAGGCCTATCATTGCCGCCGTGATACGAAAGCCATCCCAAAGCAAATTAAAAAAAATAGATTTTCTACTTTTATCAATGCTGCGCCCCGCGGATTCGCTAGCGTGGAAATATATGTGTCAAATAGTTTATAAGCGTACCTCTTGAATCACTCTATTTAAAAACAAGCGCATCAAAATCCGTTGTGTAGTTTTAAAGATCAAAGCATACATAGGGACAGACAAAGAGCGGTAAGCGACTTTGTTGTATACTATGTAATGATACTGCAATAAAAGCTCGTTGATAATCCGACTTATTTGAAAAGATGCGTACAGAAATTCGCCCACGATCTAGCTCGTCGCTGTTTATTTTATCACTTTACCCAATAACACCATGGAATGAAATAACATCTGTTAAAATAACAGTAAAAGCTGTATCGTGTTCGGATAAATTCGTCTGATGTTTTTCTGGCATTTTTGGAAAAGAAATTAAATCGTTGTTATGACTACCTTGGGTATTTATCGAAAACTTTTTGCTAATTATTAGTTAGCTAGCTTTGACCCGCTGCTTCACACGCACTTTTTCGACATAAAAAGAAGAATTAGTGTAATGTTGTGTTGAAGTGATGGCAATTATTTATTAGCTAGTTGCAGTCACGAACGCAAGAGCGTCGATGTTGCTGTTTAAAACATCTTCCACAGAAGCAAAAGTCTATTTTATTATATAGTTTATAAAATTTTGCAAGCTTGAGAAATTCAATTTATCGAGATAAATACTTGAATAACTATTTTTGAGAATGGATGCTTTACGTTCTCATTTTTTTTTTTATCATATCTGCAATCAGTTTTCCCAACTTTGAAAAACGTCAAATGTACCTACTTACTTAAAACTTTACAGTAAAATACTAATTAGCCTAAGACAAAAATAATGCTATATAAATAAATAATGCTGGACAATCCACACAGCATTATCTAGCCCCATGGTAAGCAGAGCTTGTGTTATGGGTACTAGATAACTGATATACATAATACAATACATTACATAGATAGATATTATACATAGAAAACGACCAGAACACCCGGAACAAATATCTGCAGATCGTACACACAATTGTTCCGATGCGGGAATCGAACCCGCTACCTCCTGCGTCGCAGGCGGACCTTCGCCCACCGCGCCACATCGGTCGTCAAAAACCTAACACTATTGACGAAGCTATAGCGGACATAACTTTATTTTATGAAGATAATTATAATTCTGATATTGAATAAGTGAGATCTTTATCTTCGTTGTCACACTCACATGGCATAAATGTAATTGTATCAATTTTGAAAACACGAGAGATTCTAGAAATATACTATAGGCATCTTGTAATCAATTTATTAAACAAACACGTTTAATTCAGACACCATGGATCAAATTTAATTTATTTTCGCAATTTCCATTGTGAACACAAAAATTAATTATTGTAGATTGCTTTTCTACCGGATAATTGGCGATCTGTTGTAGGTCCACAAGGCGTAATGACATTGGTTTGTTGTACTTATGTGATATATGAAATAAAATTCCATTTAACTAATATTAATAGTTACATACATACAAAGTATGAAATTCATGATCCTAGATGCTATCTAGGTATATTCAGTTTTTAACGCGAAGGAATAACATTATTTAGGTAAGCTAGAAAATGCATGAGTCCTGGACTCATGCATTCTCTAGCTTACCTAAATAATGTTATTTCTTCGCGTTAAAGATTATTATTAGTACAATACAATACAATATATCTTTATTGCACCATCAACATAATAATAATAATAAAGGATCTTAATACTAAGTCTAGTGGCACAATCGGCGGCCTTATCGCTAACAGCGATTTATTCCAGTAATCTTTGGATGGATAGCATCAGTACGTATTAATAAATATATTTTAGTATAATTTTTTTTTATTATTATTAGTACTTAATTTCATATTACATTATATCATAGAGAATAATAATGAGGCTTACGGAAAAACGTTTCTAGATAAAATATAATAAATAATAATAGTGATGTCTTTCAGCTCGTCTGGGCTATGCAAATGCTTGCCCAGATGGTTGCTGCGTTTGTGCATCAGTGCTCCACACTCACTTAGCAGATGGAGGGGCGTTTCATCCTCACAAAATCTGCAGGATTGTGTGTCGCTTAGCCCTAGTTTGAACATGTGCTTGTTAAGGCGACAGTGTCCAGTTAGGGCTCTTGTCATGATGCGAAGGTTACCTCTGCTTAGCGCTAGGATTCGGTTGGTATACCGACTATCGAAGGCTTTTAGGTATGCCACAGAACGGCTCGGGTCCCAGCTGAATCCCCTTGGCTCCGGAGCGCGCTGATGACCTTCGAGTCCAACGCTAGGAGTGCCGCCTGGCTGTCAGAGTTAATAATTATAGTTTGGTTGGAGTAGCGCTTTTTCAGATTTATATCCGCGCATTCTAGGATGGACGACCAGGTGGGATGACGACCTGCGAAAGACTGCAGGTAGATGCTGGATGCGGCAAGCTGAAGACAGGGCGCTATGGCGCTCATTGGGGGAGGCCTATGTCCAGCAGTGGACTGCTATAGGCTGATGATGATGATGATGATGATTCTAGGATAGCGAATATTTCTGCTTGGAAGATAGAGGCGTGATTTCCCAGGTTTATGCTTGTGCCAAACCTGGGTCGCTCTCCGTACACTCCACAGCCTACATCCAGTCCCATTTTGGAGCCGTCTGTGTACCAGATTAGGCATCCATCCTTGCAGAGAGGTTGTCTATTTAGCCAATCTTCTCTGGAAGGAAGTTCCACTGTGTAGTGCTTTTCAAACACATGACGTGGAACTTGATTGGAATTGATCAACATGATCAGATTTGTCTTTTGTTTGATTTTTTCTTTGTCTTCATTCGTTGAATCTCGGCAGTGAAGGAAAATTACTGAATTTTACGTGACGTAAATAATTCATCATAATTTGGATTTACCATTTAAACGTTTTTGATAGAATGACGCCGGAGGCAAATAAATTTAAATACCTACTTCCTGCTGTACCTTAACCTTTAGTTAACCTACATGTTTAAGGGTTTAACCTTTAGTTAACCTAGATGTTCTTAGACGACGCAGAACGGATATAAGTCTAAAATATTGTTTTCTTTCTTTGCCGTCTTGTAGGTTACATGAATGAATAGGTCTTGGTATGACTTAGGATGGACAATGGACGTTCTTAGGTCGTTAAAATAATGTCTAAAAGTCTTACCTTAAATGCGTTTCTGAACTTGTTGGACATTATGTTGTAGAGGAATGGGTTGATGGCCGTAGACAGGAAGTACAGGACACCGGAAACGTATGTCAAGACGATGTATATCTGTGAAAAATACATACATAGTTAGTAAGGGACTATTATTTATTATATGTACGTATTTACTGACTATAAGTGACTATTATATTAATCTCGTAAGTCACGAAAGGCAATTTTTTTTTTTCATTGGTCTTGCGGGTTCTATCAGGGATACACAGAAATTTTATACACGATGTTTGATTTTCCATTATTAAATTCAATAATACTTTTATTTATGGACAATATTTAGATTTTTTTGAAACTTTATTTTATCATATTTGAAAGTACATATATATAATAAAATAAAGTTTAAAAAAAATTCTAATTATTGTCTCTAAATACAAGTAAGTAACTAAATACTAAATACGGGCGGCGTTCCAAAAAAAACTAAATTTATATATTATACAAGTACCTAACTAAATAAAAGGTACGGGCGGCGCGGCGTACTAAAAGCTCACGACGTATTAACGAGGTGAGGTTTTAGTATGTACTAGTAGATGGTACGGTACTGACCCGGTGATCCAGGGGGATTTAAAAGTTGCTAAAAAAGTCACGTGAATAATGGACGACCCCTCAAACACCGCATCCTGCCAACTAAGCCCTACATTGCGGCCGCGGCCTTAGAAAACTGAAAGTTTGCGTTTACTTTCTCTCTGCTCTCTGGAAACGCACATAATTCAATTTATTTTAAAAGTTCTTTAATACTGTCAAGTAATCTGATTCTGTTACCACTGCCTACTGAATCAGGGCAGTTTTTTGTAAAGTCAAGTATTGTTTACTAGCTGGGCCTTGCGGCTTCGCTCGTGTGGAAATCTATGTGTCAAATGGTTTATAAACCTTCCTCTTGAATCAGTCTATCTATTAAAAAAACTGCATAAAAATCCGTTGCGTATTTTCAGATCTAAGCATACATAGGGACAGACAAATAGCGGGGAGCGACATTGTTTTATACTATGTAGTCAAGTAATCTGACTCTACTTACACTGCCTACTGAAATCAGGGCAGGTTTTTGTAAAGTTGTTTATTGGTCAGCGACATGGGGTCAAATTGTGCTAACCAATCACTTTACTATGATAATGGTGTCGTTGCAGAATCGTCCATAGATTAAAGAAACTCTAGCTAGATAATTCGTGCGTTGCTATTTGCACCGAGATATTGTTTTCAACCTTCACACTTTTGACACGCGATCTCAATCTGTAGTTTCTTTCATCAAAGGTAAAATGCCACAAGGTGTCATTCTGAGACGGTACCTTTGTTATGGTGAATCGATTAATTTAGTGGAATTCAGCCCCAGACTAACAGTGGCTCGGAAGTTATAACAATAAATTGAGCGACTGGCGATCCCCAATCCACATGCCCAGAGTGGGGATTATGGGCATTTAACACCCTCCATGAGATAAAAGCCGAAAATGTGCTTATGGACTTTCATGCGATCATTCGCAAGAAAGTCGCTTCCCTACTTCAGCGTGCGCGAGCCAGTAGCAACGGCATCCTGAAAATTATTGTTTCGCGTCTGGACTGTCCCATACAATACAAATGAATAAAGATATTGATAGGGTCTAACTCAATTTAAATGGTCATTAGGTTAGGTTAGTAGCAAATTAGTAAGTTATCAATTAGTATTTTTATTATTGTTATAATTTTTTCGATATCTGCTTATATTATTCTGGTAATATTTAATTTTATCGTGTGATTTTATGTGACATTTTATGAATATACAAATTCATAAAATGTCACATATTTATTATTGATTGAAAATGAAAATGAAAAGTTTTTATTTCTTTAGGCTTACAAATAAGCACTTAGACAGGTCATATTTATACTATTCATTATTATCAATTAAATTATTCATTTCAATTTTTTGTCCACCAGTGGAAGAAGTGAGATTACCAATCTGAAATAAATGATTTAATAGTTATGAGGGGGAGGACTGCGTCCAGCAGTGGACCAAGAGAGGTTGTTGGGGTAAGGTGAAGTGAGCGACTAGCTTTAGATAAATTAAAGCTATCTAGAGTCTATAGCAATAACAGAAATTGGTAATCGTTGATGTGAAAGAAAAAATCAAAATAAAATAAGTCCAACTCCAAAAGAATGAAAGCTTTTGATACGGCATCCTAACTTTTTCTGTATGTTGGTACTTATCCGATATCGAAACCTATCAAATTATACGCTCCGGTAACGTAAATAGGATTCTTGTCTAGTAAAATTAAGTAAATAATACGGACAGGGAACGATCCTTGTTTTCAAAAGGGAAAAGGCTGTCCGTTGCTAGGGGTCGGTTCGACCCTAGTTGTCCTAAAGCTACGAGTAAATGTACAACACTTGTGATTTTTCATTTCATCCTGTGTATCCCGATATTTTAGTAAGTATTTTGGCTGGAATATGAATAGCAACTTTATATACCTATGTTGTATGGTATTCCCAAACTTTTATGGCTATGACAGGGATAAGATATAGATACCGCCTTTTGCCCATTATTCTGAACTGTAGCTCTGTACACATAGACAGAAAAATCATACAAATGAATACCAATATAAATAACGAGTTGGCAGCTAATAATGAAATAGATATATTTGACTCTAACCTCAATAAATTTCGCAAATTAATTTCGACTATACTGAGTAATTAACTTTGATATATATGTATTTATATATAATTAAATGTTTTTATTAAACTTTAACTTTAATAAAAACATTTAATTATATGGAAATTGTTTTGGCTATGTTTGCAACACTTTTCTAAACTTGTTATGTTTCCATCTAGGTCTACAATCTGGTTCTCTACTGTAACTCTATTATTTAAGGCATAAATGTGATTGTAAACTGCTTTGTACCTAAACCTTTTACAATAAATAAATACCTTACTACCTTAGTTCTGTGATTGACATTAAGACATTAGTGTATTTATATATAAGAACTTAAAGAAGCAGATATTAAAACTTTATATGATGACCTAAAGAAACTACTGGAGATCCTTGGAGGAGGCACACACCGCCAAAGGCGGTCCATATCAAGAAGTAACGTACTTACCTATCTCATGCAAGACACCTATCATATTTTATATTTAATCCTAAAATCATAATGTGATTCATGATTATTAAATAGTTTGTCGCTTTTAGCGATAAGGCCGCCGATTGTGCCACTAGATTTAGTTCGTATTAAGATCCTTTATTTTTATTATTTTCTTTGTATTTGATGGTGCAATAAAGCTATATTGTATTGTATTCTTGTTTAAAAATTGTACCTTCTTGTGATATGGAATAAAGCACTTTTTATTTTATATAAGAACGATACTATACAGTTAAAAATAAGCCTAGATAATTGTTAGGCACGTAGAAGGCCTAGGCGGAGATGGCAGGACGAGCTCGAGTTTTTTAATAAAGAGTGGGCCCTCCTTGCTGAAGACCGAGATGAGTGGAAAGAGGGGAGGGAGGCATTTGTCCTGCAGTGGGACACTCCGGGCACAGAGGAAATAAACGGAATATTTCTTCTGTGCTCCGGGCTAATATAATAATAATTGATACAAGAGGTACTCCTATACTCGGCATGCATCGTCAGGAAGTTCCTCTCTCTGCAGCCCTAGTCACCGGCCGCTTGAGCCAGCTTCGCGGTCGGTGATCTACCGATTTGATATATTTTTTACTGTAGAATAGTTTTATAATATTTTATTGTATTTTCGAAACTTGTATTTTATAACGATATTAAACATATTGTAAGATAGGAAAAAGCTTTTGGGCTATGAAAAAAATCGAATGGTTTATGAGATGCGTACAGGGAAACTGTCTTTAAAACCCTTATTTAGAAATCATTTATTCAGTTGTCGACTTTGCTCTAAGAATAAGCAAGCTGATGTGGCAGTGAGCCGGTCATATCTCGCGAAGAATCGACTACCGCTGGGATAAACGTGTTCTTGAGTGGACACCACGAGTTGGTAAACGTAGTGTAGGACGCCCTCCGACTAGATGGGATGACGACCTGCGAAATACTGCAGGGAGATGCTGGATGCGTCAAGCTGGACAGGGCGCTATGATGCTCATTAGGGGAGTCTGTCCCGCTGTGGACTAACATGATTTCAAACATGTCCAGCACTGGAATAAAATGATTCAGTTGTTACACGCAGGTTTCTAAGGTCTATCTCTCTATCTTGGTAATAAGAATATAGTCACAAACAAGTACCCCGTTTGGGCGCTACAAAATAAAGGTGATTTTGTAGAAACAATTATTTGGTTTTTGTGTAAACTTAATTGACACACCTTGCTTCATATAATATAACATATAAACATAATATGTATACTCCAAATTAATTAATTTGAAACGAAGAACGTTTTCCTACGCTCATTTTAATTTCATTAGAATAAACGGAGAGCTTCCTTTCATGTCATTATTTAAGGGGCCTCCGGAGGGACGAATTCTTCATACACCAAACGAATCAACGAATTCTTCCATACCAAAATTATTTCTAATTCAAGCATATTTCCACCATAATATTGCATTATTTGTATTAAAATAGTATTTATCTAGGTTCCCAAATAGTTTTTTTTTTCAAAACACACCTAAAATGAAATGAAAGCCAATCTCATTTTGCACATTTTTATGCAAAAATGAACAAGTTTTCTTGCTATTTGTTTCGTATTAAAAACATCAATATCTTACGTTTTATTTATTAAGGAACATAGCTTATATTGTCTAATTACAGAATAACAATACTTTGTGAAGAATACAAAAAGTTTTCAGTCATACTTTTTGGTATTACGGAACAAACCAAATTTTGAACGGCTAATATTGTTATCGCGCACGCATGTGGCGCGGCGCAAGGGTTAAACAGGGACAGCGATATTCGGAGCGATTTTTGCAAGCGAGGGTCTCCGGACCCTTAATGTGCGCGTAGAAAGTCTTATAGTGAGTCACATTCATATTTTTAAAAAGCTTGTAGGTCCCTTTCCAATTCAGTTTTGTACAATTAAATAATAAATAAATATGTCTGGATAATTCACACAGCATCATCTAGCCCCAAGCTAAGCAGAGCTTGTGTTATGGGTACTAGATGACTGATAATACTTAATACAATACATTACATAGATAGATATTTTACTATACCTACATAGAGAACAACCAGAACACTTGGAAAAAATATCTGCAGATCGTACAAAGATTTGTCACCAGGTGGGAATCGAACCCACAACCTCCTGCGTCGCAGGCGGCCCTTTGACCACCACGCCACGGAGGTTGTCATTTATTCGATCTGCAGATATTTTTTCGGAGGTTCTGAGTGTTTTCTATGTATGTATAATAAAAAAAAATCTATCCATGTATTTTAAACGTATTAAATAAATACATCAGTACCCAAAATACAAGCTCTGCCCAGCTTGGGGCTAGACGATGATGTGTGAATTGTCCATCATTATTTATCTATCTATGTTTGCTGCTGTTCATTAGTCTCGCTAAAACTCGAGAACGGCTGGATAGCTGATTTTGGTTTTGAAATGTTTGTCGTAGTCCAGGGAAGGTTTAAACGGTGAGATATTTAGTAAAATTGCGCAGAGATTTCCACATGGGCGAAGCCGCGGGGCGCAGCTAGTTATTTAATAGAACTCCCTACAGAAAAACACAAAACATGGAATTTTAACAAAAAATGTGGTCTTTACTCTAGTGGATTTCCAATAACAGGATGCATAGCGTGTGCCAATAAAAGCTACCCGTATGCTAACAATGCAAGTTGGTTAAAAAGAGTATTGAATAAGTCTGTTCCTATTTAGACTTAACACTTTGAGTGCTGAAATCACACGGTATGTGTTTTCTGCAAGTGACTAATATGAGTAAATCCACACTAGCGCAGCGGCTGAGAAAATACAGATCTTTGTGACTCAGCACAGCCGTAATATTTTTCGAACGAAACGCATGTGCGGCGCAACACAACCGCTATGTAGAGCGGCAGCACGAATTTTTCAGGTTAAAAAAAAGATCGCAGTCAAAGTGTTAAAAAATAAGCTAAATTCAGGCCAAATTAAACTAAACAGCCCTTACAGGGCATATGTAGGTACCTACCTCTAAACGAATAACACCTAAGCTAAAATTATGTGTCAATTAAATGTATGTAGGTATATCTATACATATGTATGTATGCAATAAATAAATGAATATGAACTAAATGTATATCATTAGTAAAGAAAAAAGTAAAAACATTTTTATTTTGTCAGACAGAACAGAGACTCTTTTAAATAAAACTTAGATTAACAGAGAAACTGACAAAATCGGCCTCCACTCAGCATGTGCTACGGTAGAGCAATTCGTACCATAGCGCTGGTCTTCCGCGGAGACTGTGGGGCGTAATTATATATAGAATTATATTGCTGATTCTACGTAGCGATTCTGCATCGATACCATTGCCAAAAATAAAGCGACTGGTTAGTCATAATTATTGCATGCTAGAATAATAGTGAGACATGAGTGCATTATTTAGAACTAGCTGCGCTCCGCGGTTTCACCCGCGTGGTGATAGATATTTTGGATAATATACATATTGTATATTATCCAAAATATCTATCATCTATCATCATCTTTATGAATTATATTATTATTGTTATTCTATGTATTATTATTATTATCATAATACTAATAATAATTATATTATTATTATTATGCCTATGTATTATTCTCATATGTACCTAATTTATATTCTTCAAAATACATTCAATAGTTTTTGCGTGAAAGAACAAAAAACATCCTCACAAACTTTCGCGTTTATAATATTAGTAGGATTAAACCCCCTTTATACCATCTTTGACGCAATAACTATTTGTATTTGAATTTAGAAGGCCCCGGTACAGACCGCAACTCTCCTCTTATATCCGAACACACACATAAGAAACACGTGTGCTCTCTCACGTCTAAGAAACTTTTTTAATCTGTGACCACGCTCTACGATATGAATCTTAATGAAACTCAAAGTTTAATGCGATATTTGGAAAGTAAAGTAAAAAAGTTTTTATTACTGCTAGGTAATTACGAAAGGGAAACAGCTTTTCTATTACTATTACTATAATCTATACTAATATTTGAAAGAGGAAATGTTTGATTTTTTGTTTGTTTGTATTGAATAGGCTCCGAAACAACTGGACCGATTTGAAAAATTCTTTCACCTTTGGGAAGCCTAACTATCCCCGGTGAACATAGGCTATATTATATTTTCAAAAAAGTTAGGGATCCTTACTAAAACTCCAATGATGTAACCCAAGGTGTAAAAAAACACCTAATAAAGTGAAATTTTGTTTAACGCGGGTGAAACCGCGGGAAACATTTAGTTAGGTATCTTAGGAAGGTCACAATATACACACAAAAAATAAAGGGTCCTTTACAGACAGCTATTGTTACCTAGTATCGTATTTTTCTGTTGATTTCTCCACATTATTGGTTCATTTTCTCTATTAAAAAAGAAAGTTACAATCAAATACCTAATAATAACAAATTAGAAAAATAGTATTTTTTTTAAATAGTATTTTCAATTGAAATGAAATGAAATGAAAGTTTATTTCTTTAGGCTTACAAATAAGCACTTAGACAAGTCATATTTTATACTATTCATTATTATATTGATGTTCACTTCAATTTTTTGTCCACCAGTGGAAGAAGTGAGAAGAAACCACCAGTATGTTCATAACTTATGTGTCTAGTACATATGATTTGCTTATCTGTAAGTTGTTAGATTTTGAGTTGGAGCAAAACTCGTTCCAAGCTTTTTTATCTTCTAGATAATCTGATATTTTGTAATAAGCCTTTTTACAAAGAATATGCTTCACAATTTTTTAAATTTATTTAATGATAATTTTTGCAACTCACTTGGAGTTTTGTTGTAGAAGCGTATACATTGCCCTTTAAAAGATGCACTTATCTTATGTAGTCTAGTTGTGGGAACAGCGAGTTTATTCTTATTTCGTATTACATTATGTATATCGCTTTTTTTAATGAATCGATTTAATAAAATACTTGAGTTAACTGAAGACAGTTGTAAACAATCTACAGGTAATTCAACTGATCCATTTCAATACCAGTAGGAAGCGTCCTCAAGACACTTACAATTTTGTATATATATAAATAAATAAATAAATAATGCTGGACAATTCACACAGCGTTATCTAGCCCCATGGTAAGCAGAGCTTGTGTTATGGGTACTAGATAACTGATATACATAATACAATACATTACATAGATAGATATTTTTTACTATACATAGAAAACAACCAGAACACCCGGAACTAATATCTGCAGATCGTACACACAATTGTTCCGAGGCGGGAATCGAACCTGCGTCGCAGGCGGACCTTCGCCCACCGCGCCACATCGGTCGTCTAAATAATATCTTCGCCAAATCTTAATACATTTTGTTGATTCTTTCATTCATGTATAAAGGTTTTGTATAGAATTTCAGGTGATTCCATAACGTTCAATAGCACTTGATACGTGCGCCGTAAAACATCAGCACGATGATATTTTTCCGTCACTGGTAACAAATAGTTTCCATAGCAACGAGCGTAAACAAGAGGTATTTTCATTCGGCGTTTTATACATGTGTCATCCATCATTCATCACATCAAGCGAAATTAGACTCGAATTATAACTTGTTTCTTGTAGAATCATAATTTATATTCATACTGAACTTTCATTGTTGAATAATATTTGTGGAAAACCTTGTTGATTATACAGAAGTTAGCAACGGAAATAACTCCCTCCCGTCGCCACCCCATTAATTATAAGAAGATGAAGAATGATACAGTTTTGATAGGGTGTACCACGGAATAACGAACAAACCAACAAGCACATATTTTACCGTTCGTAAGTACTTTGACGTTTATAAGGATACTAGCTGCACCCCACGGCTTCGCCCGCGTAGAAATCTATGTGTCAAATGGTTTATAAACGTTCCTCTTCACTCTTCTAATCACTTTATCTATTACAAAAAACCGCATCGAAATCCGTTGCGTAGTTTTAAAAATCTAAGCATACATAGGGACAGACAGACAGCGGGAAGCGACTTTGTTTTATATTATGTAGTGATAGTGATTAGTCGAAAATTTCTGGGACATCCTACGGACTCTAGGGCCGTTAGCTCCACCTTCAGGGGATATTCAAGTTTATCCAATTCTGTTCAAAGAATAACGTTACATTTGTCTAATTCGTTTGTGGGGTATGTGCTCGATGGTTTGACGAGAGTTTTTGCCGTTGCTAATGTCTCTAAATTATATTATATAATCTTAATAATCTATATTATTTGATATTTGATGATATTGATTTCATATTGCCCCATAGGTTTTAATATTTTTTTGCACCCTTGTGATAATAGTGGTCGAAATCAGAATCAAATGTTTTTTATTTCTTTAGGCTTACAAATAAGCACTTAGACAAGTCATATTTTATACTATTCATTATTATCAAATAACATTATGTATTTTACTTTTCATTTCATATATTTTTGTCCACTAGTGGAAGTTGCTAGTAATAATATAAACCTTAGTCAACTTAGATTTGTTCGTGTATTCCTGTTGTCCCCGTACGCCCTGTCCCCGTCACGGGGACAGCGGCACGTCATAAAATTTCTTTCCCATTGTCCCCGTAACGTAGATTCGGGGACGGGGACAAAGGGTAGTCAAAATTTAACGTGTCGTTGTCCCCTTAAATCTGTATTCCTGTTAAAAGCTTAGTTTTTAGCGTGGGAAAAAGAAAAGTGAAGTAAAATATTTATATGTATTACAATTTTAATTTAAGGTAAAAAAAATATATTGTTAAATATATGTAATTTTTATGTTATTTTTGTAAGTTTTATAAAATTAATTGTAATTAATTATGTGGTATTTATATAATAAAATTTATATAAATACCACAACTTACATTATTTATACTATAAATCAACAAAAATATCACAATAATTACTAAAAAAATTATCAACATGGTTAACAGTAACACATCTTACTACAAAATGTAGTAAGATGTGTTACTGTGACTAAGACTAAGTCGACTGACTAAGTCGATCCTTTTGTCGAATTCTGGAGTGGGACTTTGCATGAGCCAATGAGAGCTCTGCAAAAACAATGTTATCTGCGCTTTGTCTCGCAGGTGCACAGGTGCGCGCGACGCCGGCGCATCCTTTTCAAGGTGGCTCTGTTTATCATAATAGCTAGAAAACTTTTAATGTACGATACATGAAAAAATTGACAGGTAATGGAATAAGTTTAAGTAGTTACTTACGTATTAAAAAAAAAACAATTGACCGCAGTAGCATTCACAATAATTCACTATTTCGATCGAATTCAGTAGTATATACAAATCCGACTATGAACTTAAAACAAGGTCAAAATTCCTTTTTATTAATCTACCGGGTACCAAGACTGATCGAAAAATATTCCTTACCTACACTTTGTTTGTTGGGTAAAAAAAAGATGCAGACTCATAATACATAGGTTAGATGTAAACTCACACATAATACACTAATGAAAAAAGAAAAAACGGGGACAACGGGCACTAATTTTTACATTTTTAATTCAAATATATTTACGGGGACAGAGTACGGGGACAACGGGAAGTAATTTTAAATATTTAATGAAGGGGCCGCTGTCCCCGTAAGACGGGGACATGGCGTACGGGGACAACGGGAATACACCGATTTGTTTACAACTTTAAAATGTCAAGTTTGACGTAACATTGACATAAAATTTGCTTAATCCTTCTAAAGACGATCGGCGACTATTTACCATCCATATGAATGGGGGGGTACGGCAGTTCTAGGAACTTGAATATCATTTGCCGTTGGCCTGCTTGGCACGCGAAGGGCTTTGGGATAAAATCTACCCCCATCATGTCCCTTACCGACAATAATATCTAATAGCTAACTTTATTTATGTCTATTGAATGAATGAAAAAATTAACACTTTAATGTACAACATAATAAAGAAAATCTTGCCTATTTTAGAAATACAGAAATACGATTTGTTGATAAAATTAATTTACATGTCATTTTTTCATAAGAATAGTTATAATTATAGTACAAATTGTATTTCATCGTCACAAGCATAATTTAAAATTTAAACATAAATAAAAACAAAATAAATAAATTAAAAAATTGACATAAAAAATTTCATACGGAAATACATTATGGTCATATTAAATTTACTTTTCTAGTAGTTCGTTCACTGAGTAGAAATTCTGCTCGACAAGCCAACGCAACGTTTCAACCTGACTTTGAAGCAATGTAGTCTGCCATCAACTGTGACGGAATCTGGTAGTTTATTGTAGGTACACCGCCGCCGTACCCATAACATGCGTTAACTTTGAGGACTTCGTGAGGGAGCGGGCGATAGTAGCGAGCTTGCCTGCGTTCCGCGTCACGTACGAGTGGGTGTCGCCGTTCTTCTGAACTCGTTCAGGTTTATACATAGGTACGAGTATATAAAAATGAACCTCTATTTCTCCTGGTCACGCTATAACTTCAGAACGGCTTCACAGTTTCCATTCATATATTTTTTAATGTTTTATAATATTTCGCAGAAGGTTCTTTCCACGCGGGCGAAGCCGCAGGGTGGAGTATCAGCTAGTATCTAAATAAAAACTAAACAAATTACGAAAGGCGTGGAAGAGATCGCTTCTAAGCGATAAGGCCGCCCACGCACTTGTCGCATGTAATGTATTTTTATAATGGTATCTGGTGTACAATAAAGTATTTTAGTATTGTATTGTATTGAAAGGCAGCCTTATTTATCGCGTCCCCTAATGGGTATTTGACAGCCCGATGCCCGATGTTGATAAGTCCCGTTGAAGTACTCACCATACAATAAGTATCAGAAGGCTGTTCCATGGTGTTCCCGTACATCGCCAGCAGCCTCTGGACGTGGAAAGGTGCCCAGCATATGAAGAACGAAAGCGCCACAGCCACTGCAATAAAAGCACTTTCAATTAATTTATTATTATGTATATCTATACTATGTTATTGTTCTATTGCTACGATGTTATGTTTTGTTCTCGAGTGGAGACCGCGATTCGGCAAACGTAGTGTAGGACGCCGGCCAGGTGGGATGACGACCTGCGAAGGACTGCAGACAGAACTGGATGCGGCAAGCTGAAGACAGGGCGCTATGCAGCTCATTAGGGGAGACCTATGTCCAGCAGTGGACTACTATAGACGGATGATGATGATGTGATGATGCTACTATGTTATGCTAATAAACAAAATATATCATAATCCGTCCTAGACTACTAGATATTTTTTGAGTTTTCCAATATATTGGCACAGTTTCATGTGTCATGATCACGGAATAACTGAAGACACTGCGAGTTCGTTTTTATGATCATGGCGTGATTATTCCGTTTTCATGGCGCATAAAACTGTGCCGAAATATTGGAAAACTCAAAAATCAAATCATGGTAAATATCCCGTTTTATATATTTTTTTGTAAAAAGTGGGGTAAAAGTAACAAAACAAAAAATATATCAGCCCATACACGTCCACTTCTGAACATAGGCATCCCCCAAACAAATCATCATCATCATTATAAAATTCATTCGTCTCTCATCGGTTTCCCAACTCGAATTTGAAACTTTTTCATTGTGTACTGCACCCACAGAACAGAGAAAACAGTTCTATGACTGCACCTGTACCTGTACCGTAGACCGTATGGGCAGTTTAACTTGTTGAGATTTTACAGTTGAACATAAAATGTACACTATCCGTTATAAACTACTTGATATTTAAAAAAAATATCTAGTAGTCTAGAACGGATATGACTATCATAGGCTGATGATGAGGTATCTAATAACAACTATTATTAAGGTTTAAATATAATCGGAGGAATCAAAGTCAATGGTGTTTAAATTCGATTTTATTCTACGCATGGTTTACCAACTCTTCCGTATTTTCTAAAATAATCATGTATAGTTTGTGTTCTTTAAATGAAAACATAATGGGTTTACCGTTACATTATTATAATTTTAATAGTGGCGTACGTTAACACACGGTGAAAGGTCACTGAGGTTAGAGAGGGTTCGGCTAACGGGCAATTTCAATACCATACTGCCGAAATAAGTCTTATGTAACGGGAATTTCAATATCCCTTCTACGGATCGTTTAATATCCACGAATTTTAAAGACTAGTTTCTAAAATATGTACCTACTTCGATAATGGCGTTACGGTCCTACGTCACGAGTGAAATGACGAATCGGGTTTTTATTATTTTCTAGATTCTAAGCAATTTAAATATAATTATTATAATATAAGAAGTTGTGCATGTAACCCATGCTAAAACAATCATCATCATCAGCCTATAGTAGTCCACTGCTGGACATAGGCCTCCCCAAATGAGCGGCATAGCGCCCTGTCTTCAGCTTGCCGCATCCAGCATCTACCTGCAGTCTTTCGCAGGTCGTCATCCCACCTGGACGGAGGGCGTCCTACACTACGTTTACCGAGTCGTGGTCTCCACTCAAGAACACGTTTACCCCAGCGACCGTCGGCCCACTGCCACTTCAGCTTGCTAAAACAATGTTGAACCGTTATAGTCAGACAGTTGAAATTTTTACAGATGATGTTTTTCTGTTGCCGCTGTAATAACTAATAGTAAAAAATTGAATAAAATAAATATTTAATGGCTCCTATAGCGAACGTGATTTTTTTGCTCGTATTTATAGATAGATAGATCATTTATTCATACAAATAGGTTACATCATTAAGTTAATAGTGCCTATGTTAGGTTTGTCTTAGCACTATATATAGATCGTACGCAAGCAACCCTTCGCGCGCGAGTCTGGCTCACACTTGGCCGGTTTTTAACTGATTTTTAACTACCGGCTATAAAATCCTTAGGCTATAATAACATTTCCAGGTGCCATGGAAATAAGCCGGTATAAACTTCATCAAGCTAATTGACACGTATTGTAGAAATTCAATCACGCATCCAACAATAATATTGGTAGAGACATTCGTAATTTACTTGATGAGGTCTGACAGCTCAATTGTTTCAATTAGTGATTACGATGATAAATGGACGAAAAGCGAACTGACACGTCGGTACACATTCAAGGTCAGACACGCAAAAGGTCATACTCCATGTCTTGAGTTCAAGCCACACCAAAAAAATTAAAATATGTAGGTACTAAGCAGAAAATAACCACGTCTTAAATTAATTGGTTTGATCCTAAAGATGCAGCTATAGGAATGTTGGCTGAGTCACCAAAACGACTTTTAAGATGACAGATTTGACAGCTTGTTCAAGCCTTAGCGAGTCCTGACGCGGTGTGGTCATATAAAGATTTATTCAGAAAGCGATTTGGTCAAAATTGCTATCTTATTAAATCAAGATGTAGTCTTAAAGCTTTTAAACCTCTAAAACAATCTTGTTTAATGACTGGTACTAACCTAACATTCTGATGACTCTCCTCTGCGAAGTCCCGTTCCTGTACTGCATCGGGGCCCTCGTCCTGTCACTGTTCACTGACAGCTTCTTGACAGGATGGAGCACCCTCGACGTCCGCAGCTTCATGCCAATCAGCGCGTACAACACTGTTATCAACGACATCGGAACCACAAAGAACACAAAACTAGATATTACAAACACTTGGTGCACTCCAGGACCTTTCACTGTACAAGCACTAGTGTTTTGGCCCTCTTCCACGTCGTACACTATCCCGAACTGCATCGCTTGGGGCACGGCCGTGCACAGCGCTCCAATCCATATCGCGATGATAAAACGCACGGCACGGGACAGTTTCGACATCGTGTGCGACATGAACGGACGACATATCGCGATGTACCTCTCCACCGTGAACGCTGCTATCGTCAACACCGTCGCGTTGGCAGTCGTCTCCGACGCGAGTCCTATGGTGATACACAGCGCCTCGCCTAGAGGATAAGTGTACGGGTTCCAGAGCTTGTACAGTTCCAATGGCAGTCCGCAGACGAGGAGTATCAGGTCGGAGATTGCCAGGCTGAAGAGGTAGAAGTTTGTGGCGGTGTGCATGGAGCGGTTTCGGGATATGACGATGCAGGTGCTGATGTTTCCGAGGATTCCGGCGATGAATATCGCCAGGTAGATGAGTGAGAGCGGGATCATGATCTGCAGCGTGTTTGGCTCGGAGAAGGCGTCTAGTTCCGTGGCATTGGTAATGTTCAGGCCGAGCGACGCGCCGCCGCCGCCCTGCACGACTCCTCGGTCCGGCACTGTCATCGCGTCTCTACCTGCCGACAAAATATAAAATCTTCACACATTTTTTGTACACGATTACGACGGACGAAAACCAGTCGCCTACTGTTGGTTGAAACTAATCTGATTTGATT
This sequence comes from Eupithecia dodoneata, assembly GCA_947044415.1. NCBI lineage: Eukaryota > Metazoa > Arthropoda > Insecta > Lepidoptera > Geometridae > Eupithecia > Eupithecia dodoneata. Next base: position 10,839,607 of record OX345664.1, on the reverse strand, counting down.
TTAATTATTCACGTTTTAATTTCAAGGTATTTTTGATGTGAATAATGCTTTGTTAATGTGCTTTAATAAACAGATAACCACAGGTTCTGTTTGTTCCGTCTCTATTACCTACAGTGATAACATAAACATGTGCATACCAAATATTTATGATAATGCGGCAAACTAGTTTCGACGAAAATATGCCTATTTCTTCGTTTTGTTATTCGGTCGTTAAATGCTAAACCTGTTAGGTACAGCATTAATATATCTGTGCTGTTAGATACTTAAGTATCATAATCATATTTTTAGGGCTGATGTAAGTCATCCGTCTCATCAACGTCTTTAGTAGGAAAAAATTGTAGCTAAGTAAATTAATTCACATTTTTCCGACGTGCAAATGCAAAGCAAAAATAAGAACTCAGAGATCCAGTTTGGTAAGAATACTTAAATGAAATAGCTAATTGTAAAATCTAACATTATCTTGCCATCCTGTCCAATTATCTCAAAACTTGTTTCGCTCTTGCATACCTACATATTTTATTTACAAGTTATAATAATAGTTCACTAACTGCGGGCCCGTGGGTTTGCACGTATTTTTCCGGGTTGAAGATTATACTAACTCCCTGCCTAATTTAATTAATAATATTAATATCCGTTCAGCCGGTTAGGCGCGAAAATGTAACAGACAGACACACAAACAGACTTACTTTCAAAATTATAATATTAGTATGGAAAAAAATCAACGGAATTCCCAGACTACGAGTATTTTCAAAGTTTTTTTTATGTATAATTCATTTGTTTTTTGTCAATCAGGTAATTTATGGTCAGTACAATATACAGTGTTGTTAGACAATTTCACACAGTATTATTATAATGATACATATTAGCCCTGTTAATTATTATTAATTGTGTTTCTTTAACGTATTCTCTACAAATTATTTTCATCAAATCTATCATTCATAAATAAATAATGCTGGACAATCCACACAGCATTATCTAGCCCCATGATAAGCAGAGCTTGTGTTATGGGTACTAGATAACTGATATAAGTACATAATACAATACATTACATAGATAGATATATTTTTTTAATTATACATAGAAAACGACCAGAACACCCGGAAGAAATATCTGTAGATCGTACACACTATTGTCCCGAGGCGGGAATCGAACCCGCAACCTCCTGCATCGCAGGCGGACCATCGCCCACCGCGCCACATCGGTCGTCATATCAAAGTGCTTTATTTCCATTAGGCAGAACTCTTCAAAAATTCAAATTACATGACTAAAACTAGGATATAAAGTGGTCACTTAGATTTTTTGTTCACTTCAATCTTTTTAAGGTAAAGTAAAAAAGCGAACAAGAAACCTTTACCTTGTTATGTTTTTAGTTTTCGAGTTGGAGCAAAACTCGTCCAAAGCTTTTTTATTGTCTAGATAATCTGATATTTTGTAATAAGCCTTTTTACAAAGGATTTGTTTAACTACTTGATCAAAACAAGAATCCACAACATTTTGTCACACGCGAACCTTCGTTTCTGAACTTTAAAGGTTCTATCGAACCTTCGACCACTACGCCGCGGAGGTCGATTACAAAGATGAGTCAATTAGGCGAGTTTATCTGATCTCCTAGCTATTTGTGTCAAGGTCCTAATCGATTTTTAATCTGCTTCCTAAATCAATACGAATTCATCGTAGTAAGCATGTAGTAAGAATGTTAAGTGAATTTTGAATTGCTGCTGTATTTAATATAGCATCAATATCTTTTGGCTTGTAAAATATGCTCTAAGAACAATTTTAAACAATCGTACTAATAATATTATAAACGCGAAAGTTTGTAAGTATGGATGGATGGATGGATGGATGTTTGTTACGTGTTTGTTACTGTTTCACGTAAAAACTACGGAATGTATTTTAATGAAACTTTACAATAGCTTATACATCAGAATAACACATAGGTTACTATTTATAAAGATATATTGTATATTATCCAAAATATCTATCACCACGCGGGTGAAACCGCGGGGCGCAGCTAGTAATACATAATGAGACATTGCCATTCGCAACTATTTTGATATGTAATAGATACCTAATATTGCATTATGCAAAAGAAACCAATTTTGAGATATTCGTATTTTTTTGGGGGAAACCCCGATTTATTATTGAAGAAGAAATAAATGAAAGCAAAAAAACCTTTAATACAGTCTTTAGGGACCGATAAATAATAATAATAACCGACAAAGGCCTTCGTAAGTTTTACTTCATTTTAATACTTAATAAGTCAATTAGTATAAGGTACATTTATTTGGTATTCTGAATTTAAAATATTAATGTTTATTCATGAATATAGGTTACACAAAAGTACCCATCATCATCATCAGCCTATAGCAGTCCACTGCTGGACATAGGCCTCCCCCAATGAGCGCCATAGCGCCCTGTCTTCAGCTTGCCGCATACAGCATCTACCTGAAGGCTTTCACAGGTCGTCATCCCACCTGGCCGGAGGGCGTCCTACACAACGTTTACCGAGTCGTGGTCTCCACTCAAGAACACGTTTTCCCCAGCGGCCGTCGGTTCTTCGTAAAGTACCCATACCCATATGGATTCTAGTATCTAGCCTATCTACCTAGTAAGAACCAGTTTGCTTTTTTTTGTTTTTTATTTCTTGCATATTCAAATTACATCGCTACGCTCTAAAGCTGTAAGAGAACATCCTCAATTTTTTTGTATCCAAAGGTCTTTGAATATTTTATAATTACCCTCAAAACTTACTTTTTATGCTGGTGTTACAATGTTAGGTATACAATTAGAGGTATAAGAGTTATGCACCTAGTAAAAATATATATTTTACACATTTGACGACCGATGTGGCGCTGTGGGCGAAGGTGCCCTGCGACGCAGGAGGTTGCGGGTTCGATTCCCGCCTCGGAACAATTGTGTGTACGATCTGCAGATAATTGTTCCGGGTGTTCTGGTTGTTTTATAATAAAAAAAAATATATCTATGTAATGTATTGTATTATGTATATCAGTTATCTAGTACCCATAACACAAGCTCTGCTTACCATGGGGCTAGATAATGCTGTGTGAATTCTCCAGCATTATTTATTTAAATGTATTTATTTATAACGTGAATTATTAAAAATATATATTTTAAACATGTAATATATAACAATAATTATAAATGAGAAAAGAGTTTTGGAAGTTTGGATGTTTAGATGGATGGATGGGTGGATGTAAGTATGTATGTATGTACTCGTATGGATGGATATTTGTTATTTCTTCGCGTGAAAACTACTGAACAGATCGGGCTGAAATTTTGCATAGATGTACTAAAAACTATAGGTATTATCTTATTAACACTTTGACTGCTGAAATCACACGGTATGTGTTTTCTACAAGTGACTAATATGCGTAAATCCACACTAGCGCAGCGACTGAGAAAATACAGATCTGTGTGACTCAGCACAGCCGTAATATTTTTCGAACGAAACGCATGTGCGGCGCAACACAACGACTGTGTAGAGCGGCAGCACGAATTTTTTAGGTTAAAAAAAAGATCGCAGTCGTTGAAAAAAAATCGCAGTCAAAGTGTTAACAATGGCTGTATCTATACAAATATAATAAAAATAAATAAATTATATGAAATTTTCCCAAAGTGATATGATTAAGTATAATCTCACAAATAGGACGATGTGACGTCGTCGTATGGGGGAGGCCTATGTCCAGTTGTGGACCTGTATGATATTATGGAGGCCTATGTCCAGCAGTGGACTGCTATAGGCTGATGATGATGATATTATGCTAGTGTGCGGGTCAAGCCCCGTCCGCCCCAAAAAATTTACCACTTAAAGTTAAGTAAGAATTTTCCTTTAAATTAAAAAACCTGTCCAAAACGTAATTGCAAGAAATTCAAGTCTACCCACTCAGCAATAAACATGTCGGCCCGACCCCGAGTAACGCGTAAAATGTTTCAAAACCCTTTTCTCGATTTTAAAGTCAACTGAAATTCCTTGAAGGAAACAATTTCCTAATAGATATTTCAATTCTAATGTACTACACTTTGAGTGCTGAAAACGCACGGTATGAGTTTTCTACAAGTGACTAATATGCGTCAATCCACACTAGCGCAGCGGCTGAGAAAATACAGATCTGTGTGACTCAGCACAGCCGTAATATTTTTCGAATGAAACGCATGTGCGGCGCAACACAACCGCTGTGTAGAGCGGCAGCACGAATTTTTTAGGTAAAAAAAAAGATCGCAATCGTCGAAAAAAAACCGCAGTCAAAGTATTAACGAATTAATTCCGGGCACAAAGCCCGACGGCTTAGATTTTTAAAATGTGTTATTTTTTATTCTGCTGTTGTTATTTTCTTAATAAATGAATTATCCTTCATTCTGGTAATTATCCTACTAATATTATAAACGTCAAAGTTTGTAAGTATGGATGGATGGATGTTTGTTACTCTTTCACGTAAAAACTATTGAATTAATTTTAATGAAACTTCACAATAATACAGCTTACATATCAGAATAACACATAGGCTACAATTCATAAAGATATATAGTATATTATCCAAAATATCTATCACCACGTTGCGCTGGTGAAACCGCGGGGCGTAACTAGTTAATAATAAAACAAAATAGTTTATTTCTTTGAATCAAATACATTTCATTGATATGGGACCCTCTTTTAAGATAACTTAAAAGAGGGTCCCAAGTATAAACTTAGGTATAATACCTAGAGGGGTCTCCCTCTGCAGCGCATGATAAATATATATTATTAAGTTTTTGTTTGAATCGAATAATTCAAATTCACATCGATCGTAATAAAAAACCTTAATTTTGTATTCTATTTTAATATCATTGGGGGGTATCGTGCCTTCTGATTTGCCTCCATTATTATCGACGTAAATCGACCTTGACCACACTTATCTCAATTCTATACCTACCTCAAAATTTATATACTTCAGGTATACGCTACGTCAATATTTGACGTCATTTTCTAAAAAATAGGAATCCCCATTGACGCAATTAGAAAAAATATTAGTCAACGTATTTTTGAATTGGGAAAGCCCTTGTTAAACTGGTTCTAACAACCTAACAACTTGTTACCTATCTTATTAGTATACCTGACAGCTCATTATGCCTCCGAACCTTACATTTAATATTATATAGGGTAATAATAATGGGGAGATATAATAATAGATAGGGTACTCGTTTCATTTAATATTATACGACAGTATATGTAAACATGTTACTAACTTGACGATATTAACTTTGGCGAGGTGGGCGGACCAGAACACCCGTTACAAATCTGCATATCTGCGTATCGACATTTGTCCCGCGGCAGGAATCGAACCCACAATCAATCGTAGGCGGACTTTCGCCCGCCGCGCCATAGAGGTTGTTGACGATTTGTAGCAATCCTCGGTATGTCGAGTAAATAAAAAAATCGGATTGAAAATGACCGCCTATCTCATCCATCATCATCATCATCATCGTGCCACTCAGATCATATTTGATCAAACATGATTTAAGCAGCAGAAGGCTGTAATTTCCAATCCCAATCCTCATCTACGCGACTTATAGTAAACATTGGCAGAAATGCGAGCTCATGCAAATCACGGCTGGCCTGTTTAGCGTCTCAGATAGTGCACGAGTGTTCAGTAATGCGCGCTTTATTCGTTATCGCAAACTGTGTGTGTGTGCCTAGGTATGCGAATGGAAATAAAATTACCGATCGACTTAATTACGATAAGCCGAGTCGATTTCCCTTATTGGTACAGTCTAGCTAGTGGGAGTTACAGGCGCCATGAGTTTGATTGAAGGAGTGGGCTTAAATATCATCCAGTATTATTTTAATGACAATGGAATACAAAAATTTAACATTTAAATAATATAATTCACACATCTCGCCGAAAAGTCAACAGAGCTTCGGTTTTGGTTACGATGATAGATAATCATCACATTTCCATAATGTTAGTCTTCATTTTGGCAAAAACCGCGAAAGAAATAATTTAAGACTAAATTTGGTAGCTTTTTTGGTTAGGAATTCCGTCAGCAGAGCGTGTGACGTGCTAAATAGATGAATGCGGCTTGAAAGCTACCCGTCCATCATGCTCACGAACCAAATTAATATAGCTTTCGGTCTTAGCGATCGATCAGTCTATGGCCCTGTATAGTGCGCTAGGTTTGGCATACCTAGAACATTTCTAAGAAATTCAAATTCAAAATCCTTTATTTCTATCATCATCATCAACCTATGTTAGTCCACCTCTGGACATAGGCCTCCCCCAATGAACGCCACAGCGCCCTGTCTTCAGTTTGACGCATCCCGCATCTACCTGCAGTCTTTCGCAGGTCGTCATCCCTCCGACCAGGTGGGATGACCAGGACCTTCTTAAGTATTACAATAAGCACATAGACAACAAAAATTTTATACCATAATTATAATGAAATACGAAATAAGGTGTTGTTTATTTTGTATCACTTAAATTTTTTGTACCTAGGTACACTTGTGGAAGAAGTGAAAAAGAAACCACTAGTACATTCATAAAGCTAGACAGGGTTTTAATCCTCCCTGTAGCTAGATAATAAACATAACGTATATATAAATATACATCATCATCAGCCTATGTTAGCCTCTGGACATAGGCGTGCCATAGCGCCTTATCTCGAGCTTGACGCATCCATCATCTGCCTGCAGTCTTCCGCTGGTCGTCACCCCACCTGGCCGGAGGGCGTCCTACACTACGTACTTCAATAAGTATCACCTTGTAGAAAGAGAACTATCCAGCCTTTCATTCTTTTGTTTTTTGCCATCGAGATCAATGAAGAGGCCAATACAATCAAAAACACTGCTCGAAATCAATCAAGCATCCCAAAATACCGACTCCAAATTCTCATCAACCTGCGTAGGTGTTACGCAGACTTCATCAACATGTATAGAAAATACCTTTAAAGAACCTTCTTATCTTATAAATAGCCTCATTTTTCATTGTCCGTCTGTTTGACCTTATTTCTCTGATTCAACAAATTTAATAGAATTACGTTTTGTCGCCTACATTCCGTTTATTGTAGAAGTGACTGAAGAAAGTCACTTTGAAAAGTGACAGTTATTTTCGTCATGAATGGAAATATTTAAGACTAGTGGACCTTCCCGGCTTCGTACGGTTTTATTTAGTACGGATCACTAACTTTTTCGAAAATATAATATAGCCTATGTTCACCGGGGATAGTGTAGCTTCCCAACGGTGAAATAATTTTTCAAATCGGTCCATTAGCTTCGGAGCCTATTCATTACAAACAAACACACAAAAAATCAAACGTTTCCTCTTTATAATATTATAGTATAGACTAGCGTTCCATCACAGCTTCGCACGGGTGGATATTTAAATTTTAAACCTATAAATACGAGTATAACCTCATGTTACTCAGGGATAATGAAGCATTCTATTGGAAAGAGGTTTTTAAATCGGTCCAGTAGAGTTCATTCGTTACAAATATTCAAATCTTTCCTCTTTATAATATTAGTGTAGACTGAACAAATTGTCACTTTTGGGTTATTTCTATTGTGTTGTGACATCGACATGTGATCCCTTGTTACAGACAACCCAACAGCTCCGTCGCGCTTCGCCCCCAGCCCCGTTTCCTCATCTCGGGACCCCCTAGAGCTGTCGTTCAGCGGAGCCCTACAGCTCGGCAGCCTCCTACAGCTGAGCACGCCATGTTGAGCTTTTCTCATCTTTTAGAACCCACGATGCTAGCCCTGACAACTCGGGTAGACGGCCGCCTAGAATTTTCTTCTATAAAAGATACAACTTTAATACCGAAGCCGCGTGCAGAAACTAGTAATCCTATAAAAGAGAGGCGATATTGGTAAATATTTTCTGTCATACAAATTTATGTATATCACATACATTATTTTCCTTTTCATCCTCAAAATATGAATAAAGGTGCATAACTATCTACACTTGCTGCACCAAGATTTGTTAACGGCTGGCGAGATGTGTGCCGGACCCGCCAACTAGTGTCATGCATGATGTTGCAATGTCTGTGTAGCCGCTTCTTCATCAAGTCTTTGTGCTGTAATGTGAAATATAAGAATTAAAAATATAGGTTGGTATGGAATATTCTTCTACTGTAAGTAGACTACTTTCGAATAATTTGCCAATAACAAGCTTTTATGATACCTTTTTATGAATATAATTTCTAACTCCCTACGAAGCATTATTAAAGATGGCGTTGATTTAATTATGCCTCTTATTATATTTTGTTGGATCAAAGAAGGATCATTATGTAAAATCTGTCTTGATTATGAAAGCCAGAAGCGAGACGTAGAATATTAATACTAACTCATAATTATTAATATAGTTATTATAGCTTAACCACTGGATCGAGTTACACTATCTAATGGTAATCTCAGCAGAGCGACACTACATATACCAAGAATGGTACAGGAGGCCCTAGAGATTACGAAACACAGGAACTTCAACCGAGAAGATGGCTTCCAATTAAACCTGAAACCCTTTTGTCAGAAAGTTTAAAAATCGAAGAAGTGATGTATCAATATTAACCGCGTCGCGTGTTGTTTATCGTGATCGAGCTGCGTTCGACGATGAAACCAATGGTAGTTATTCCGTGATCATGGCGCATGAAACTGTGCCAAGATATTGGGAAACTCAAAAATCTAATCGTAAATATCCCGTTATAAATAATCTTTGTAATATTCTAATTATTTTAATAAAACAAATATGTAACCCGAACAAAAATCATAAACTTGATGTCCACTGTCCTTATTTTTTTTGCGCATTTAATTTTGAAAGAATATCGTTACCGTTACTTAGAAAATATAGAAATAGAAATATTTATTTGTGTTTCATATAAAATAATACAAATTAAGAACTAATAATAATAAAGATAACAAATTAGGAACGAATAAAAGAATTAAAACACGAGAACACAGAGAGGCTACCGGCGCAGCATTAAATGCTACATTGACATAAGCCAGTGCAGCGCTGGTTTTCAGCAAATCACTAATAATAACAATTTAACACGCAAATCACAAATACAAATAACAAAGATTTAACAAAATAATTCAGTTTATACAAAGGTAAGTTAAATAAAGAACAAAAATAAATTTACTAAGTACTCGAATAACGTTCCTGAACCGCCTCCATCCATCGACTACCTGCGACCGCTACAATGTCGTCGGTCCAGGTTCAGGTTCAGGTTAGGGTACTCCATTTTCCGCATTTGGACTCCAGTTGGTCCTTTATGCATAGTAGTTTGCTAGCATAGCCAGCCTAGCTCCGTCCAGAAGCGCAGAATCTTCCTGGGGTCTTCACAGGCTTCGCGGAGCGACCTCGGCAAGTTGAGGATTTCTATACGTTGTGCTAATACTCCCTCGTACTAAGTACTCATAACAATAGATGAGATCTTTATCTCATGCTTCATCTTTATGAAGCATACACAAATAGAAACATTAGATAAAACAAAGATTCGTTAACACTTGAACCAGTAGTTAATCAAACTTACATCTAAGGACCAACTGAATTCCCAACTCAGTAAATGGCCAACGGTATGAAAATGCCAAACGCATGAGGTATTCTGAATATGTCATTTAGAAATTAATATCCGAATAGCATTGTGCAATGCCACCAGCTTTTCTGTGCAGGTGGTCAAAATTGGGAGAACTTTCATTGCGACAAAAAAGAACGTGGCATTGAATACCTTATTCAGGGGTTGTGAGTCCAAAAATATTTTAAGAACATCTAGATACCAAAATTTAAATCGGACCTGTAAAATCAAATTATTTCAACCAATTAATTATTGCGTCAAAAATTGATTTATTAACAGAAATCCTTATAGAATTACGAAACAGAACTTTCTTAAGCGCTACGTCTTAAATTTTTGCCATTTCTTTGGCATGACATGTTTTGAAGACTAATTAAGACGTCCCAATTATATTTGCTTTTCTCATCTTCTCGGGGTGTAGGGGAACTCCAACATCTCGTCTCCCAAGCCAATCTAACCTGCACGTGGTACTTCCTACTAGATAACGAAATAGGTTCTGGTGAAAATATTAAACAATGTTTATAATTTAATAACTCAAAATGTAGACACATAATATCGCCATTAACAAAGAATCTTCATCATCTCTACGGGAAATCAAAATTATGACATTATATTTAACTAGCTGCGCCCTGCGGCTTCGCCCGCGTGGATATCTATGTGTCAAATGGTTTATAAACCTTCCTCTTGAATCACTCTATCTACTTGAAAAACCGCATCAAAATTCGTCAAAAGTTCAAAGTTTTAAAGATGACATACATAGGGACAGACAGAAAGCGTGAAGCGAGTTTGTAGTGATAAAATAGAGAATTCTTATATTAACTTCCTCCATTAATTAAAGCTAGCATCGTTATCTTCACTAAAATTGGGTGCACTGTACCTACCTCACCCGAGCTGCATTTTGGAATTGACCGTGAAATTTGCTTTGGACTAATTAAGTACCTAGGTACCTTCAATAAGAACTTCAAAACTTGCTCTTGACAGTTCGATTTGCTTAGGTGCGTAGTTAGAAGTCTACAGAGTTTGTTCCAACCTTGAAAGGTCATTAGTAAAGGAAGCCGTCGGTGTTCAAAGCTCAGTTGGAGCATTATTTGTTTTAGAAGCTTTGCCCCTAGTAACTAAAAATTAATGTACGTTTTCTAATTAGCTTCAGATACTTTTTATAAGGTTTTATTATGATAAATACAAAGATATTCGAGAGAAATAGTTATTATGCCTGTTAAGTATGGTAATTATGCGTGCTATTAACCATAAGTACTGCTTAGTTCCGCCTTGTTCATGCTCTTAAGATCCGAGTAGGTAATAATTTTTGAATACCATAAAAAATATACTTATATTTATAAAAAGGTTAACGACCTTTGTAGCGCGGGGGGCGAAAAGGTCCGCCTGCGACGCAGGAGGTTGCGGGCTCGATTCCTTACTTAATTAAACAAATTACAAGATATATATTTTTAATTATACATATAACGACCATCATGGCCTGTTGCAGCGTTGGATCGCTAGGAGTGTAAGGAGAACAGGGAGGCCTTTGCCCAGCAGTGGGACTATAATGGCTCAAAATAAATAAAATAAAATAAATGTACCCATATATACACAGTTAGGAAAGCGTTCGGTGACATTGACGCAAGTCCCATGATTTTTGTTCACCCAAAAAGTGCTCAACACGTATAAAGAAGTTTTCACTAAAAAAAAACTTTCTAGCACAAGGGCGTTATAAAATTCGAGTATATTAAGTCCGCTACGCTACGCTTAAATGACACACTTTTTGGACAAGAGATGTAAAAATAACATTTAAGTCCGTATTTACGAGGCAAGTCTTGGTTGTCCACTTCATAATGGGTTCTTGGAATTTCCGTAAGAAGGTAGAGGGATAGGTGTAATCCTTGCCTAACCCTTCTCAGTCCGATGACAACACAAAATTAACAATAGTTTGCAAAGTGACTAACACAAGGTTTACCACCGGCTTATAGTTACCGTACAGAAGCTTAAGTGGCAGAGTTACTGTCTTACCGGTTGTTATGCAAAATACCTACCTCAGTTTAAGGTAGTCGCATATATGCATCATGCGCACACATTCGTCCACTGATGAAAGTGCCTCCCCGCCAAACAATGGGGGTTTTGGAATATACCATCAAGCTGGGCATGTGGATTGGTGATCGCAGTAGAGATAAATAATAATAAATAATGCTGGACAATCCACACAGTATCATCAAGTCCCAATCTAAGCAGAGCTTGTGTTACCCATAACAAAGCGTCTGAAATACGATAAATTAAAATTAATGAATACATAAACTAATACAAAGAATAAAAAAAAAGAAGAATAAAGAATTTATTTATAGCCACACACCAAAATAAACAATTACAAAAAAAAAAGGAAAACACATTAAAAATACAAAACAACTTAAGTAGTAGGGATTTAAACTTTATATAATGTAGCGTGGTAATAGAGTCCCAAGTATAACAATATACAATTATTGCACAGCTAAAGAAAACATGATTAAAGCTTCTTTATTTTAATTTGGTCGTTTCGATGTGTGGGCAAGTAAACAAATAAACAAGTTGTTTAAATAAATAAATAAACGATTATTGTTAATTGCTATTTTTATATATAGTTATTATTATACAAAAATTATTATATCGATATTTTAGAGGGTAACAAAAAAAATGTATCCCTAACTGTATTTTCATGTTTAACATCCTATGAGACTAGTAATATTGTCCTTTTAGTTCCCCTAGCGACCACTATTATTTTATTATCCCCATACTTCAGCCATTTTCATGAATAACTTAGTCCTACTTTCGATCAGTGGGTCAGGGTCGGTTTCCAGGAAAGAGGAGTAGTGATACGTATGTAAATAAGTATAGCCAATAACATTTTCTCAAAATTGTGTGAAATGCTATTACGTAATGTATTCCAGATTCTATTGGTTGTTTTACACAACATTTATTTTCACTCTGATGTCAGTTGCTCTAATCACTACCGTGCAGTAAAATAAGTATTTAAATATGGGCATAAACTACCTGTAGATACATTTATTGTATAAAATAAATGATAGCGCGGTAAGCGAGCTTGCCGCAACCTCGTTGCTTTGTTGCTTTACGCCTCACTGTTGTTAGCAAATTCACGCATAAAAGACCGGCTGGAGTCCAAATGCGAACCACCTTAACCTTAACCTTGCATCGCTGCAGCGTGCTTCGGGTGAGTGCCACGTGCCACGTAGAACGCTCTCTTGAAGCAAGTATCAACGATTCTATGGTTGCTGACTGCACGGTCAAACTGCTGCTAGCCGTTGCCGCGTAGATACAATGCGGTCAGCACGATTTGAGACAAAAGCGGATACTGTGCGCGAGCGGTGCAACCTATATGTGCTTCAACCTTAATGATACTTTGTAAGTAATGGATTCAATACCGTTTCACTTACAAACTTGTAAGGTCTAATGACGATAGAAAAGATACCCTCGAGTAGTTTATCGAAGTTAGTTCGAGAATACGACCTCTGTATCTCCTCTTATTCAATAGAACGCAAAGGGAATTTGAAAGCTATTTCATGCGGAACCCGAAACTGAATGCAAATTGTAGAGGAGCCAAATAACTGGCACAAGAAAAGTATTATTTCTACGCGAAAAAACTGGAACGGCAGTGCAGCTGCTGTGCAATTACCTAATGCACAGGGTGGTCCAATTTTAGAAAATCGAAGTTGGAGTGTTCGGGAAAAACATGTTCTACATTTCAGATTATTTTTTATCATATAGATTATTTCTGCTTAGTCTCAATATTTTGCGGTCCTCTGTTGACCAAAGCTAACTTTGTCAGCTAAAGTATATTCGATTAAAATTTCACGTTGCGCTATTTTAAAATGATACGGCTTAACCAATATCAGTCAAATTTGCGTACCTACATACGTAACATTGTTGTTAGTCCTTAGTCCTATTAAAATCATGAACTGTTTTTATTAACCGACTTAATATTTTGTATACCTACTTAGACTAGAGAAGTAGGTACTACATTTATACCAAAAACAACCTCGGTCTGCCTTCCACTTGTTTACGCGCAACGGGGTTGACATTGCGATGCTTATACATAATCAATTAATCACCTATTAAGCCAATGTGGCTTAATGGGTGATGGCAACAACAAATATATTTAGTATTGAGTATCCGATTGAAATAACTTTAAAAATAACTTTACTGCTCAAAAAGATCAACACCGAAGTTCAAAATGAGCATTAAATGAAGTTCATTAGACGCATACCAGGGTATTCAAACAGGAAACAAGTCTAAAAGTAGGACTTATCGTCGTCACAATGACTTTTAACGGAGTAATGAAGTAGTACAGCATTACGCGACGTAAAACAGAATAGTTCCACAAAGATATCTGTGAATTCCAATTTTCCCTTCAAGATGAGTCTACAAAGAGGAAAACCACTTTTTTTGTTAAATTCTAGTTTAGCCTTTAGGGGAATTTCACAAGGGCAAATTGGAATAAACCAAATTTTACACCAGGAGATTGCCAGCAGCATAGAATAGAATAGAAAAAACATTTATTTAGACACAGGTACAAAATACAGGAATAAACAAACAAAGAAGTTTATCATGGGGGTAAACGACACAAATAGGTTATATTAAGACTAAAATAAGACTACCTCCATGACCCTGCGCCGAAATAGGGGTTGGCTCAGCGTGTGCTGAACATTGTTATATTCAGCGCTGTTTTTCAGCCAAAGACCTTAATTACTAACTTACTTGAAGTCACGGACGACAATTCGGTGACAACAAAGAGAAAAAATATTTGATACAAATAAACAAAAGTAGAATAATAGGAGAGTATAAATGTATATGTCTAGTAAACAGATGATATAAAATAATAATAATAATAAACGAGAGAATAAAAATGTTATATAACAATAATAGGTGCGTGTAATCAGCAGATGCTGTCATGTCAATAGCAAAAGAAGATTGAGTATTGATTGCTATTGCATTTTTTTATTAGCGTGTACTGTCCAACTCCTGTGTAAAGTCGCTTCCCTCCTTCCAAAATATACATTTATTAATAAAACGAAAACAATATTCCATTTATGATTCATGGTCATGTAGATACAGATATTTTGTAGAACTACATACATATTTTATCTTAGAAGAATGAAGATGAGAAACGATGAGCTGAGGACAATCAAACTTAATGTTTATTGCTACTTAGGAGGGACTACTTACTGAACTGAATGACTTAGACGTCGTCGCTGAACATGTAAAGCAGTGAGTTAACATCATCAATTTATTTCATTGTACAGAGTTCTTTATGTACCTATGTAGGTATTATAATATGTAGTTGAGCTATTTGTTTTCTTTTTTATCTATATATTTACTAAAGTACCACCGTCTATTTTGTTCCTTAACCCATTAACGTCCAAAATGTCAAAATTTCTTGCACGTTTTCAGAGTGATTATTTCCTATGTAATTGGCGTTGAAAAAATTCTTGAACCACATATTCTAATGTAAAATTTCATGCTCTTTTAGAATCCGTTGCCAGAATCATGATAAAACTCACAGGAAAAGAGATATGCTCGATTGAAACATAAAAAACACCTAAATTTTCGAAAAAAAAAATTTTTAGGATTTTTTTTCGAAGTGTTACGGTGAAGATATCACCTTGCGACCGTGATCAAAGGTGATCATGGGAGTTGAAGTTTAACAGGGAATTTTTTTGTTGACCTTGAACCATCGCTTCTTTACAAAATGGCGGAAAAAACGAATTTTTTTTTTCAATCTTCATCAATTTTTTTCTCAAAATCTATGGACTTTAAAAAAAAATTCATATGAACAAAAATACCTTAGAAATGCTTGAGGAATATTGTCAAATTTTTTCAAAATTTTTTGAGACATTTTTGAAAATCCCATTTCCCAAGTTTCCCGGAAAATCAAAAATTTTTCTCTAAAGTCCATAGATTTCGAGAAAAAAATTTACCACGTCCACGCCGTAGTCTCTGGGTAACGCGAAGAGTAAAAAAATTTTCCGAAAATTTGCACAGAAATCGTTTTTTACCAATTAGAACATAGCGGCCGAAACGAATTTTTATTTTTTCAAATTTATCAATTTTTTTCTCGAAATCTATGGACTTTAGAAAAAAATTCATGGGAACAAAAATGTCTTAGAATCACTTGAGAAACATCCTAAAATTTTTTTAGAATTTTTGGAGACATTTTTGAAAATTCCATTTCCCAAGTTTCCCGGAAAATCAAAAATTGTCTCAAAAAATTATGAAAAAATTTAAGAATGTTCCTCGAGCGATTCTAAGGCATTTTTGTTTCCATAAATTTTTTTCTAAAGACCATAGATTTTGAGAAAAAAATTGATGAAGATTGAAAAAAAAAAAATTCGTTTTTTCCGCCATTTTGTAAAGAAGCGATGGTTCAAGGTCAACAAAAAAATTCCCTGTTAAACTTCAACTCGCATGATCACCTTTGATCACGGTCGCAAGGTGATATCTTCACCGTAACACTTCGAAAAAAAATCCTAAAAATTTTTTTTTTCGAAAATTTAGGTGTTTTTTATGTTTCAATCGAGCATATCTCTTTCCCTGTGAGTTTTATCATGATTCTGGAAACGGATTCTGAAAGAGCATGAAATTTTACATTAGAATATGTGGTTCAAGAATTTTTTCAACGCCAATTACATAGGAAATAATCACTCTGAAAACGTGCAAGAAATTTTGACATTTTGGACGTTAATGGGTTAATATCCAGCCCCTCCTAAGGTTGCCTGGAAGAGATCGCAGCGATAAGGCCGCCCTTTATTCTTCCTTTATTCTATTATTTATTGAAAATCAAATGAAAATACCCTAATTCACAAACAATAAATGAATAATGAAATTATGAAAATTCAAAAATTCAATATTTTTTATTTCTTTAGGCTTACAAAATAAGCTCTTAGACATTAGGTATATACATAGAATTTATAGTATAAAGTATGACTATACTTTATACTATAAATTATTGTGAAATAAGATTATTTTACTGTTCACTGCAATTTTTTGTCCACTAGTGGAAGAATTGAAAAAGAAACCACTAGTATGTTCATACATCTTACCTATATATTGTTTTCTGTTATGTGTGGTGGTATAATAAAGTGTCTTCTATCTATCTATCTTTTTATTCATTCCAGCAGAATCAGGAGTCCAAATTGATCACGCCGAGAGGGAACAAATTGGAAATTAAATGAAATGAAAATGAAAATATATTTGTTCTGATAGAGCAAAAAACTTAATTATCTAACTATAGTAAACAAATACAGCACACGACTTAAAAAGACTTAACCCGGCGCCAATGACGTGAAAAATATTACGCGGGCAATGACGTCGGGTCATGATGACCCGAACTTTAGACGGTAAATTTTTAGTATCTTTAAATGAACTGAATTTTTTTAGTAACCATTTTAGAAATTAGGGTTTTTTGGGTAAATAACGAAATAATAAAAAATGTATTAAAGTTAATGAATTAAATATATAATGACTTTTAAAAAAACGCATGCAAACTCAACCTGAACAACATAACTTGCATATTTATATTATTTTTTATGATTAAACCTTAGCATTATAAAGAATTAGCAATTTTATATGCAAATACAGAGATCAAAAAAAGTACTTATCAAAATAAAACTATAAAATCAGTCTTCCGATTCCTCATTTATGGACATGGAGTTGCTGCAATTTTCGCAGTACAAAATCGAATGTTCTGGTTAGATATAAATGTGGCAAGCATGACAAATATGCGTTGTTTTTTTAAATCCTTTTTAGATGGGTATATCTGACATCTTTTACGTTCTCCTGGAATTGTCTGAGGTGGTTCTATGGAAGGTTCGCCGGTGAAATCTGAGATGTTTTGCATAATTGTCGAAGTAAATTCACATGTGCTCTTCGGATTTGTAAATGGTCCTGAGTGCCTAGTTTTTTTATGAAATGTCGCTGTTTTATGTGTGTGTTATCATTGTTAGCCCGATATATTATATTTGAATTTTTGTTTTAAAAATTTTTTTTGTAATTTTTTTTTAACATTGCCAATATTTTCTCTGGATGATCCCACAACGCCATTTTTCTCAAAAAATAAAAAAAGGAGGAAACCTTAACAAAAACTTAAACAAAAAAAAAATATATATGTTACGAAAACACCGCGTCAGCGATGACGCTGGGTCATACTGACCCGGATTGCCGTAGCACACTTGTATCTCGCTGCGCAGGCGGCATCGCATTGAGAACCACACAGCTACCGGTAGAGGGAGGGTGTATCTCCAACTACACGAAAGATCAATTACACCGCAAGTATTGAAACTTTTTTACGAAGGTTTAAAATCACCTCGGGTCAATATGACCCAGCGTCATTGGCGCCGGGTTAAAGTATATAATTGAAAATATGCATTGATTTATATATATATATATATTATTATTAATAGACATATATCTAAATTAATTGGGGCATTCCTCTAAGCGCACCCAAATGAAGCGCACCTAGGCGAAGCGCACCCAAGTACTTCCACATAGCGCACCCGTTTAGGTGCGCTTCATTCAGCCTGTATAAATATTAAGTTTTTATTCCTCGAGGCGCACCAATGAAAAAGTTGGGTCTAGTGATGGGATAGTAAAATGTGTCAATATCAAAATTAATTTAAAAATGATGTTGACATTACAAAATTAGTTTAATGTTAATAGGTTACGAATCGAAAATTGCATTTGAATAAGATTAAAATAAAATAATCCTGCATCCAATACTATTTTGCATACATAATCTGATTCATTTATGCACTTGACAAAGGAAATGCGTATGTGACCCATGTAAGCCGACTCATTGTAATGCGCCCACTTTGTCCGTTTGTTTACAATAACAATGAGTCAAACTAAAAAACGGATATGGATTGACTATTTACTCTCATATTAGTCGAGTGAAAGACAAAAACGGCAGAAAAAACAGTATTTCGATGAGATAGCTTATTAGTTAGATGGATAGATAGATAGATTATTTATTCATACAAATATGTAGGTTACATCATTAAGTTAATAGTTCCTTAAAGCCTATGTTAGGTTTGTCTGACCCACTCTGTATTCCTGTTTATTTTTATTTCGGAACCAAAATAAAACTAAGGTTTTACCTTAGACTAACGCGTATGTATTGTGTTTTCGTTTTGCTAAAGCAAAGGTCGAGGTCGTCCTCACATCTACCCTCACATCGATTAATATTTTGTGATATCACTGTGATTTTTCTTCTTCGTAGCCTCACATCGATTAATATTTTGTGATATCACTGTGATTTTTCTTCTTCGTAGCCTCACATCGATTAATATTTTGTGATATCTCTGTGATTTTTCTTCTTCGTAGCCTCACATCGATTAATATTTTGTGATATCACTGTGATTTTTCTTCTTCGTAGCCTCACATCGATTAATATTTTGTGATATCACTGTGATTTTTCTTCTTCGTAGCCTCACATCGATTAATATTTTGTGATATCACTGTGATTTTTCTTCTTCGTAGCCTCACATCGATTAATATTTTGTGATATCACTGTGATTTTTCTTCTTCGTAGCCTCACATCGATTAATATTTTGTGATATCTCTGTGATTTTTCTTCTTCGTAGCCTCACATCGATTAATATTTTGTGATATCACTGTGATTTTTCTTTTTCGTAGCCTCACATCGATTAATATTTTGTGATATCACTGTGATTTTTCTTCTTCGTAGCCTCACATCGATTAATATTTTGTGATATCACTGTGATTTTTCTTCTTCGTAGCCTCACATCGATTAATATTTTGTGATATCTCTGTGATTTTTCTTCTTCGTAGCCTCACATCGATTAATATTTTGTGATATCACTGTGATTTTTCTTTTTCGTAGCCTCACATCGATTAATATTTTGTGATATCACTGTGATTTTTCTTCTTCGTAGCCTCACATCGATTAATATTTTGTGATATCACTGTGATTTTTCTTCTTCGTAGCCTCACATCGATTAATATTTTGTGATATCACTGTGATTTTTCTTCTTCGTAGCCTCACATCGATTAATATTTTGTGATATCACTGTGATTTTTCTTCTTCGTAGCCTCACATCGATTAATATTTTGTGATATCTCTGTGATTTTTCTTCTTCGTAGCCTCACATCGATTAATATTTTGTGATATCACTGTGATTTTTCTTTTTCGTAGCCTCACATCGATTAATATTTTGTGATATCACTGTGATTTTTCTTCTTCGTAGCCTCACATCGATTAATATTTTGTGATATCACTGTGATTTTTCTTCTTCGTAGCCTCACATCGATTAATATTTTGTGATATCTCTGTGATTTTTCTTCTTCGTAGCCTCACATCGATTAATATTTTGTGATATCACTGTGATTTTTCTTTTTCGTAGCCTCACATCGATTAATATTTTGTGATATCACTGTGATTTTTCTTCTTCGTAGCCTCACATCGATTAATATTTTGTGATATCACTGTGATTTTTCTTCTTCGTAGCCTCACATCGATTAATATTTTGTGATATCTCTGTGATTTTTCTTCTTCGTAGCCTCACATCGATTAATATTTTGTGATATCACTGTGATTTTTCTTCTTCGTAGCCTCACATCGATTAATATTTTGTGATATCTCTGTGATTTTTCTTTTGTAATATGGGTTTTATGCTTGAAAGAAGCGAAGTTTTTTTTATTTTTATTCTTAGTCATAAAGGAAAGTGCGAGGTTTCATACTAAAACCGAATGCAAATTTCAATCATTTAGATTCGATACAATTCCTTCGAACATGGGGGTAGAATTAAGTGTGAGCATAAATAAACAAAGTCCACAGCATCATCTAGCCCCAAACTAAGCAGAGCTTGTGTTATAGGTACTAGATAACTGCTATACATAATACAATCCTACTACTAATACCATAAACGTGAAAGTTTGATGTTTGTTACTCTTTCAAGCAAAAACTACTGAATGGATTTTAATGAAACTTCACAATAATATAGCTTACATATCAGAATAACACATAGGCTACAATTCATAAAGATATATAGTATATTATCCAAAATATCAATTACGACGCGCAAGGCGCAGCTAGTAGATTATATAGTTTTTTTATTATACATAGAAATACCCAGAATTCCCGGAACAAATATTATAATATCTATCTTTATTCCCTTTTGTCCATTACAGAGGTCTGAGATAATTCTTTTAACAAGGCAAACATTTGCGACAACTCAAATAACGTCCCTATAGATTCACATATCCGGTGTCTGGTCAAAGTCAAACTTTATCTCTCTGACAATTAGTCCCAGTTCAGATTAACAAGTTACAGAGCACTATTGCTGGACCCACCCGCCTCATTACTTGTTGGAAGCTCTTTGAGTAAGGTAATCGAATGGAAGTTAAACTAAAAGCTTAGGAAACTATCCATAGAGAATATCATGCATTGATTGTCCCTCGATAACTACAGCGTAAATTAAATTAATAATCCTCGAGAATATATCTCCAAAGTCCGACCCCAAATTAAGAGCAACTATTTAAACCGGATGGACCCGAAAACGATTTGATTATTTTGTTAGTAATATCATAACCTATCTTACGACCGATGTGGCGCGGTGGGCGAAGGTCCGCCTGCGACGCAGGAGGTTGCTGGTTCGATTCCCGCCTCGGAACAATTGTGTGTACGATCTGCAGATATTTGTTCCAGGTGTTCTGGTTGTTTTCTATGTATAATAAAACATATCTATCTATGTAACGTATTTTATTATGTATATCAGTTATCTAGTACCCATAACACAAGCTATGCTTACCATGGGGGTTATGAGTATTTGATGACATTCATAAAAGGATATATCCTGCTTTTTAAATGGAATAAACTATTTTAATTTTGGACATTTTAATTCTCATTTCAATTTTAATTTGACAATTTATTTTGTTTTGAGTGAATTTTATGTTGTTTTATTTTACCGAATTTATTAAAAAGAAGTATTTTACGTGTAAATATTCTGGACCTTCCACTGAGCTACTAACAAAGTTTTAGCCTGTAGTGACATAACAACTAAACACCCGATACATTTAAAATTAATTTATTAAATAAGACAACATGTTAGATCATTTTTTTGTTAATGACCTGTCTATTAAGACAGGCAAAGAAAGCACAATACATAAAATAAGAAAGGTTAAACCTTTACTCGTGTCCCGATCAAGTTGTTAAGTCTAAGTATTTAAGCATGATACCTACTTAGTTTTTGTTTCAAAATAGGTATCTACTGTTCTTAATCTAAACGGCCCTTAAACTTAACCTAACCGATTTCTGTAAAAGAATTATTAACTACTGTGGCCATACTTGTCCTGGTAACGTAAGTACCTATTTATAAGTGTCACATAAAATCGTTAACATTGTTATTTATACAGTAAGTACATAACAGTATTTTTCTTTCTTTTATAAAGGCAAAAAATACCAGAATAAGGAAAACCTATCAGCGAGTTATAGCCTCTTTGTTTTAAGATGATTGGCCGATAAAAACGCTATAAAAGAACGGGATTATTCAATAGATGCTACTCACAGCCCTTTGTTATATTGTTAATAACATACGTGTTTACTAAACAATTAGATCATATGAAATAAACATAAATTTGAGATAATGGCTAGTGGTGGTGTAAATAAACCTAATGAGAAGTGCAAAAAAAGTGATAATATTATTGTCTTTGCATTGTTTGGTTTTGGTAAGTAAACCTACCAATGGCGTAATCATGGCGTAATTTTACGTAATTCTCCAAAAAACAATTATTATTGGTAAATCTATATTATCTAACTAATCTGGTTGGCTGTTTGGGTGCACTCGGAGTGATTGACATATTATTTATTTATTTATTTGATTGAAAATTTGCTTCTTGTGATCGGTTGTACAAATTATGCATTTTAGAATTACGATAAAATAATATTTGCTTATTTTATTATTTTTAGAGAGGATAAACTACTATCTATCTACAGAGAGCAGAGAATGTATATAGATGCAGAAATTAGTAGCTTCACAAAACCATTTGCGCAAGCTGAAGTAGTACTAAAAAGTAGGCTGAGACAGATAATGGAGGGGCTAGATGGAATAGCACATATTCCATCTAGCCAAGATCCAGCCCGATCCATTCAGTAATTGCGTGCCTAAAAAACAACCATTAGCTGTAACATTATTATTAGCCAATACTTACATGAAGATCACAGACAGACATCGATAGGCAAAGGAAAAAAACTCTCTCATGATGATTCTTTGTCAATGGCTGTGTCTGGTCGGACACTTCTCTGCCAGTGACAAGTAATGGAAAATAATTCGTAAAATCAATGAGTTATCAAATTATGAAGATTGTTTGATATTTTCACCAGAGCCTAGTTCGTTATCTTGGTAGGTTGGCTTGGTAGACGAGATGTTGGAGTTCCCCTTACACACCGAAAAAACTCTACTGTTGAGAACGAAAGAATCTACGTCAGCCAGCCGTCACAAATATAACGTGAAATTTTACGAACTAACGTAACATGCTCTGAAAGCTGGAAGCATGTGCTTTTGACGGTACGGAGCCGGGGAATGCCTGGGGGATTTACACTTTATTGTTATCGACCTAGGGCTGGAAATACGTAATTTTATTGAATATCTGGAGCACTGTTCGGTTACTAGCTACGCTACTATCGAGTCGTCGAGTCTTGAAGAGAATTAAGGATTTGAAACAGCGCCTCTACCGTTCTGGAATATGGAACAGAAACGGTACGTCTCGTTGACGACGATACTCCGGAGTATATTTCGAACTGAATTAAAGCGTTCGGGCAATTACTGCCACCACATTTTGACAACGCGTGGATTGTATGAAGATAGCGACGTTAATTATCTACTTTGACAAGTTTCAGTAACAGTTGGATCGCGCGTGGATTATATTATATGTTATTCTAGATTCAGGAATACATGTGCCGAAAATTTCCTACAACCAACGGAATTCGTTTGGATTTATGGTTTAATATTTCACAAAGGCACAAAAACGTACACCTTTAAAATGTGAATAGTTTCTGCCTGCGGTTCACACGCGTTATTTCTATGAAAACATTTTAAGATTCCTTCTATCCCATGGGAACTGATTTATGAGATAAAACGCATATGTTTTATTCCAGGCTACGAATTATCTGTCAGACTACTGAAGTAGTTTTGGCGTGAAGAAGTAAAAAACATACATCCGCCCGATATACAATCTTTCGCATTTGTAACAGTAATGTGATTCGGAAACTACTGAGCGCACCTAACCAGATAATATAATAACTCTCCCAGCCTAATCTAATATCGTTGTATTGTCTCGCCACTCTACCCATTACTTGTAATCAAGGCATTACATCTGTACCTCATAAAACCTCGTGAATTCAGACCCCTAGTATGGGTTGATAATTATCCAAAACTATAAAAGTTTTCGTTTCCTCTAATAAATAAAGCGCCTTACAACGCCCCTATTGGATAGAATCAATTCTTCCACTAGCGGACAAAAAATTTAGGTGACCAGAAAATCTAAAACACCTTGTTTCTTATTTGATAATAATTTGACTTGCCAAGTGCTTATTTTGTATAGGTATCTAAAGAAAAAAAGGTTTGTTTTGAATTTCAGGAAGGAACTATTTTTTGTAGTATGATAGTGATCCAATAGCTTCATAAAAACTATATTCTTCTTTTTTTTCGTGGCTATTACGGCTATTTGCCACAGTTCTGCCAAATTGATGGTAGTTTTGAGATTTGAATAATTTTGAGTGATTTACTTGAACTTTGACAACTGTAACCGGTCAGCGTTAGTAAACCAAAACTTTTATCGTTTTGATATTGTGCTAACCCATACTAAAACACTGCCTGCACATACAATTGTAAGGACCTCATTCTGTTTGTATGGTAGGTGGATGAAATATGGACGATGAGTATTACGAAGCGTAGTAAATTCCCACTAGAGCTCAGTTTCAATGCACTAAAGTGGAATATGACACTCATTTTTCCAAGACACTTCCTAAGACATTTATAAATGTCTATTTTTTTTTTTTTTTTTTTATTAGCTTTGGGGTGGCTTTCGTATCACTGCGGCCATGATAGGCCTATTGTGATCGCCACTTTTACATCAGTCCCGAAGCCGTGGCGTTCATAGTTCGCCACTAACCCTTGCAGCTGCTAGGAACTGTAGGATTTTCTTCGGGGTGATGTCTTTCAGCTCGTCTGGGCTATGCAAATGCTTGCCCAGATGGATGCTGCGTTTGTGCATCAGTGCTCCACACTCACTTAGCAGATGGAGGGGCGTTTCATCCGCCTCCTCACAAAATCTGCAGGATTGTGTGTCGCTTAGCCCTAGTTTGAACATGTGCTTGTTAAGGCGACAGTGTCCAGTTAGGGCTCTTGTCATGATGCGAAGGCTACCTCTGCTTAGCGCTAGGATTCGGTTGGTATACCGACTATCGAAGGCTTTTATCAGAGATTTTGAATGATCCATGCCCGAGGAGTTTCTCCAAAGCTTGTGCGATTCCTCGAGGCAGGATCCCAGGAGTGTTCTGTGCGCCAAGCTTTTGGGTATGCCACAGAACGGCTCGGGTCCCAGCTGAGTCCCCTTGGCTCCGGAGCGCGCAAGTTCGTCGGCACACTCATTGCCGTTGATTCCTGCGTGCCCCGGAACCCATCTTAAGAGGACTCTGTTATTCGAGCCCAGAACGTTAAGTCGTGACAGACAGTCCTCAACTAGCTTGGACGTGATGACCTTCGAGTCCAACGCTAGGAGTGCCGCCTGGCTGTCAGAGTTGATAACTATAGTTTGGTTGGAGTAGCGCTTTTTCAGATTTATATCCGCTCATTCTAGGATGGCGAATATTTCTGCTTGGAAGATGGAGGCGTGATTTCCCAGGTTTATGCTTATGCCAAACCTGGGTCGCTCTCCGTACACTCCACAGCCTACATCCGGTCCCATTTTGGAGCCGTCTGTGTACCAGATTAGGCATCCATCCTTGCAGAGAGGTTGTCTATTTAGCCAATCTTCTCTGGAAGGAAGTTCCACTGTGTAGTGCTTTTCAAACACATGGCGTGGAAGCATGGCATCAGTTGTCATGCTCAGAATGGGATGTTCCATAGTCGAGTCTTTTAAAGATCTCAGTTTGTGGGAGAGCCAGTTGCCTCCGCCCAGGCAGCTGGCCCTATACATGCTGGTCTTTGCCTCTTTATGTATATACATGTGGAGAGGAGGAAGGCCCAGCAGTGCATTTAATGCCTGACCGGGGGAGGTCGACATGGCTCCCGTGGCCATAAGACAAGCAGTCCTTTGTAGGCTATTTAGTTTGTTGATAGCGGTAGACTGAAAGGCCTTGTCGTACCATACCATAGAGGCGTATGTGATAATCGGCCTCACGATGGCAGTGTACAGCCAAAGGGCAATCCTGGGGTTTACACCCCAGTTGTTGCCCATGAGTCTGCCGCTAGCACCTAGTGCCATCTTTGCTTTATGTAAGACGTTGGCTAGGTGTGTGTTCCACGTCAGTTTTTGGTCGATGGTTACGCCCAAGTACTTTACTTCTGTGGAAAAGGTTATGATTTTACCGTTTAGTTTGGGCTTTGCGAGCTTGTCTAGCCGCCGCTTGTTGGTAAACGGTATAATCACAGTTTTGTCAGCGTTGACCGAGAGTCCACTATTGCTGCACCAGTCGCTGACAGTGTTGAGAGCTCGCTGCATGATGCTAGAGATGGTAGATTGGCAGAACCCTCGTACGACGATCACGAGGTCATCTGCATAACCTTGCGCATCGATATTGAGGTCTGCCAGTCTGCACAGGAGCTGGTCCACGGCTAGGGTCCATAGTACAGGCGATAGGACTCCGCCTTGGGGACAGCCCCTAGCCGTGATTATCTCAATGTTTGATTGGTGAAGGGATATTTTTGCTCCCCTGCGGGTGAGCATGTCCTCGACCCATCTGGTGGTGGTTGGGTCGACATTTTTGCTTGTCAGCCCATTCACCAGCAGTGATGTGGGGGAGTTATCAAAGGCCCCTTCAATGTCAAGGAATGCACAGAGTGCGATTTCCTTGTCCTCCATAGCTTTCTCCACTCTATCGATGAGGCTACTAAGCGCCGTCTCAGTGGATTTGCCCTTGCGATAGGCATGTTGGCTATGGTGGATGGGAGACGCGACAAGCGCCACGTCTCTAATGTGTCTGTCTACCACTTTCTCCATTGTTTTAAGAAGAAAGGAAGAAAGGCATATTGGTCTGAAGGACTTTGGCTGGCTGTAGTCCTTCTTTCCTGCCTTGGGTATAAAGACAACTTTGACATTAGTCCATGGTTCTGGCACAGTTCCCCAGGCGAGGCTCGCTCTGAAGATTTTTACCAGATATGGAGTGAGGACGTCGATTCCCCGCTGTAAGAAAACAGGGAGAATTTCATCCTCACCACATGCTTTATTAATTTTAAGAGAGTTAACGGCCCACCTTACCTGATTCGGTCTTATAATCCGGGCCGCCCTGTTCCAGTCCTCATTCCGAGGCTTATAGGGGTTGGCAGGAGCCGGTTGAAGTGATGTTTTGTACCGTGAACCAGGGAAGTGGGTCGAAGCCAGCAACTCTAGGGTTTCACTTTCATTTGTTGTGAAAGTGCCATCTCCTTTCTTCAGGAGACCTATTGGATTAGTGTTGGCTTTAGAAAGCAGTTTGTGGAGTCTAGCGCTTTGAGGTAGAATTTTGACTTCCTCGCAGAGCTTCCTCCAGGATGCTCTTTTAGCCTTCCTAATCTCTATGTTGTATTTCGTTAAGGCTTTGTGGTAGGCCTCCCATGAGCGAGTCTTTTTAGCCTTGTTGAAAAGTTTCCTGGTTTTACTCCTTAACTTGCTGAGCGTAGAGTTCCACCATGTGACTGATCGCTTTGTGGTCTTGGATTTTAACGGGCAGCTCTCCTCATAGGCACTGCAGATTCCTTTTGAGAGAGTGACTGCCGCTATCTCAAGACTGTCGCGAGTTTTAATACTTTTAGGGCAATCTTCGAGCATTTGCCTTAGTTTGTCATTGAAGACATCCCAGTCAGTTGCCCTAGGGTCCCTATAAGTTATGATTTGAGAATCAAGGGAGGCCTTTATCTCAAAACTGATGTGTTTGTGGTCGGACATGGAGTTTTCGCTGCTAACCTGCCAGTCATTGATGTGCCTGGCAAGATTGTTAGTGGCGAAAGTTATGTCCAAGACCTCTTGTCTAACTCGGGTTACAAAGGTCGGTTCGCGACCTTTGTTAAGGATGGTTAGATTGTTAGTTAAAAATATAAAAATAAAAATATAAATGTCTAACCTAAGTATTATGGTCCACCAGTTCATAGTAGCTCAGAGAGCTATGGAAAGAGCTATGCTCGGAGTTTCTCTGAAGGATAGGATTCGTAACAAATACATCCGACAGAGAACCAAAGTTATCGACATAGCTCTAAGAATTAGCAAGCTGAAGTGGCAGTGGGCCGGCCATATCTCGCGAAGAACCGACGGCCGCTGGGGCAAACGTGTTCTTGAGTGGAGACCACGACTCGGTAAACGTAGTGTAGGACGCCCTCCGACCAGGTGGGATGACGACTTGCGTAAGACTGCAGGTAGATGCTAGATGCGGCAAGCTGAAGACAGGGCGCTCATTGCGGGAGGCCTGTGTCCAGCAGTGAACTGCTATAGGCTGATGATGAAGTAATATAGGTTCACTTAGGTCTCCCACGTACCAAAGTTGTGGATTTCTCAGAAAATAAGTTCAGGCTCGACAAGTTCAAATACTTAGCTCGGTTAGCGGATCAAGCTTCAAACAACATAGAAATTCGGAATTCTCAAATTTAATGGAGTATGTGAATTGCTAGAACATCTGCCCAACTTTCCGTTCCTGTCTAATCTGAACTTGATCCTAATTAAGAATTTGTAAAACTCCCAATAGTAATAAATCCACAAATAAGAATGATAATTAATGATGTTGATAATTCACACAGCTTCATCTGTCCCTCAGCTAAGCTGAACTTTAGTTAAGGATTATAATTACTTATTATAAATTAAAGAAGAGAATAGAATAAGTTTGTTTGTAACTCAATACACAAAAATATAAAACAAACATGATGACAGATTTTTGTACATGAGTCACAAAACGGACTCTGTCTCAGCATGAGTTAATTGTAAGCATGTTACAATCAACGCTGGTCTTCCGATACTCTTTTTGTCGGTTGAATGTCGCGATTTCATATAAATACTATGTAACTGATAGATTTACTCAAAAATCATTTATAACGGGATATTTACCATGAATTTCTCGCAGTGCCATCAGTTATTCCATCATCATGGCGCATGAAATTGTGCCAAAAAATATCCAGCTATAAATAACTTTTGCGTTAATAACCATATATTTGTTTTCAAAAGTGACAATATATCTAGTCAACTATAGTTTTTTATAAATTATAAAACGTCCATACGCCAGATTTAGAGACAAAAATTAAAATTACTGATAAAAAGATTCAAACTGAAAACCAGCGTTGTTCCGCGCCACGCGTGGTTCAGCACATAGCTGAGTTTGACCCTTTTTGCCCAGCAGGCTAGCACGGTAGCCATGTATTATTATAGTTTTTGTTTTTCTGTAGGCTTTTTTATTTATGTTTTTTTTTATACTGTGTTTTTTTTTATGTGTTTTTATTGCTTTAATTGTGTAGCCTGTTTTTTTTTTGGCCAAATAAATCTATTCTTATTCTTATTCTTAAAGGCGTCCCCGACACTCTCATTGCAAAATTTATTTATTACGTTGGCAATCAGCTAGGGGGATTAGAAAACTCCATAAAGCTAAATACAGACTTACGGACCATCGGATGTGGGCCAATCTTGGAACAATTTAAATTTTACTGCGACAAGTTGAAAGGGCCTGTCATAAAAACGCAAAATTCCATTAGGGGGTAATCGTGGATTTATTGTCATCGGGCTCAGAGATAGAATAACTATTAAAATAAAATGTCTGTT
The DNA here is from genome assembly GCA_947044415.1 of Eupithecia dodoneata. NCBI lineage: Eukaryota > Metazoa > Arthropoda > Insecta > Lepidoptera > Geometridae > Eupithecia > Eupithecia dodoneata. The sequence goes on along the minus strand of OX345664.1, from coordinate 10,810,057 downwards.
ATAGAACCCATCAAACTGGACGTGTGAGTTATTTTCTTGTTTGAATTTCTAAGCTTTTATACAGGGTTATTTCTAATTCACTCACACTACGTAAACCGCAGATTCTATCGCAGATTTCGCAGACCTATTAAAACATATATATAAACGTTTGTGAAAACGCTAAGACCTAATTTTTTTTGTAAATGTCATCTCTTCTGGAATCTATTTATATACTCAATGAATTACTAAAAATTGAGCTCCCACTACCACAGCCTCGGAGAATTTCGACGTTTTTACGATTATTTTCAAATAAAGCCTCTCTATCGAATGATAATTGAATGGAGGGTTGTATATACTACCAATACTAAATTTAAGACTTGGCATCTTCACAAACGTGGTGATGATGATCAGAACATATATGTAGTTAACGCAGTGTCAGTGAATTACCAATTACCTTGTACTCGTATATACATAACAATAAAAACAGGTAGGTAACTAATTTCAAAGTTCAAATGCGGAAAGTTAAATCTAAATTGTAAATGTGTCGTTAAATGACAGATTCGTGCACTGCCAACTTACTTGTGAAGATCCAATTACGTGCATTTGAGCAAAAGGGAGCTCACGCTTTTATTGCTATGTAGCCTTGACGATAAGCAAATTTTTCAACAAATCAATGATTAATTGATCATATTGGCCTTTGCCCAGCAGTGGGACAATAATGGCTTAAAATAAAATAAATAATGAAATCATAATTGAAATTTTCAGTACTTAGATTTTTAGCAGTGGTGCACTTATCACCACTGAATCGACTATCTGGATTTTACGTCGTAACAATATAAAAATTAAATAAAATAATGCTGGACAATTCACCCAGCATTATCTAGCCCTATGGTAAGCAGAGCTTGTGTTATGGGTACTAGATAACTGATATACATAATACAATACATTACATAGATAGATATTTTTTATTATACATAGAATACAACCAGAACACCCGGAACAAATATCTGCAGATCGTACACACAATGGTTCCGAGGCGGGAATCGAACCCGCAACCTCCTGCATCGCAGGCGGACCTTCGCCCACCGCGCCACATCGGTCGTCAGTATACAATATTTAAGTATTATTATTCAAGCCCACCATGACCTTTCGTTTTCCAGTATCCATCACTACAAATAATTTATTCCCGTAGAGCTTGTAAAAGTTAATTTATCCTTGATCCAGTAACCACAGAAGTTACAACGCCATCAATAAAAGACCAACTTCATAACTACCGTGCCTAGTTAAAACTTCCGACTGCGCGACTAAGTAGATTATAAACTTTGGGAAGAGAATTAATAGGAACTCTTTCGACCAAGGTTAATGCTACAAATCCTCTGAAGGTTAGATAATGCGAATTCCCTCAAGGCTTAGGATAGATTGATGGGGGATATCTGAGTTCATATCTTTTGCCACGATCAGCGTTCAACCAATCGTCATTGCTGATTTTATCTCGGCCTATTGGCCTATTTTCGAATGGTTAGTGTTTGGCAACTTGCCTAACCTAACTAAAGCTGCAAAAAAGACAAAAAATATTCAATGCATTCAAACCAAAGTTGTGTTTCATTAATTGTTTTACAGAGCAGGTTTGAATATAACGTGGTTTTCGGCACCAAATATTATTTCCTTTCTGAAAATGTATTTATTTAGTAGGTACTTAGCCTCTTGGTGGTTTTCAAGGATCTTATTTACAGGATGTATCAAAAGTAAGTACCAATCTTTCAGTGGTAGTTCAGTCTCGGTCATAAAACCCTTTTTTTAAATTCCTAAATGTCAGTTTTCGAAAAAGCTACATAGGTAGGTACCACGTAGTTTTCTTCTATTCTATGACAATAAGCAGAAGCATCAGTTATTGCTTAATCTATATATAATAATATATATAATAATCATTACGTCTTTATTTATTTTTTCGAGAACTAAGTCGGCTATACTACGCCGCACCACGACGACAGACAGAGCTACGACTTGCGTAGCGCAGCTACGAGTAATGCTACGAATAGCGTAGCACAACAAACTAAGCTACGAACAACGTAGCTCTGCTACGGCCGAGTAGCTTCGGCCGTAGCAGAGCTATGTTGTTCGTAACCAAATTACAAGTAAATCTACAAATATCGTCCATAATGATAATCAAAATATTTTTTTTATAGATAAATCCGAAAAAAGTATTCCAATTAAGTAAATTAGTAAGTAAATGTATAATTAAATTGAACCGATCCCAGTTTTTAGAGATCTAAGATAAATATCGTAGCTCTGAAACTTTAAGGACTAGACTGTTTTGGACTACACCGAGTTGCAGAAAATACGAGCGGTGTTTGTAAACTTCGCTTTGAAATAGCTGAGCGAACAGCTAGTATATTTAAAATTTTAAATTAATCTTTGTGCTTAAAAGAGATTGTGAGTGAAATAAAATGGGGTCATAAAGATATGGGTTTATTTATTCCAAACATCAGGCTAGGCATGTTTAGGCCTAGCCCACTTTTCGGAATACTTACTGTAGCCTACCTGGAGTAGGTATGCGTGGCTTCTCGCCGCGGGATTCAGAAGAAAGATAGATAGTTTGACAAACAAGCTCATCCGTGCGTTTTAATTAAATCAGTACTAGTTAATAGGTGGAAAAGAAATGAATTAAAATTTGTCTCATCCAAAAGGTACATAGTTAGTTACATAGCTTCATACTGAACTCCACATAGCTAAGCATAGTTTTGTTCACTTTGGTTGACAAATGAAAAATACGAAAACAAAAACGCATCATTGAACACAAACAAGAGTGTTCTTGAGTGGAGACCACGACTAAAAACAACCGGTAAACGTAGTGTAGGACGCCTTCCGACCAGGTGGGATGACGACCTGCGAAAGACTGCAGGTAGATGCTGGATGCGTCAAGCTGAAGACAGGGCGCTATGGCGCTCATTCGGGGAGGCCTATGTCCAGCTGTGGACTATCATAGGCTGATGATGAACACAAACAATAGCTTGTGTTGTCGCACCATGGAGTGATGGTAGCATAAGCAGTCTTTTTGCATTTATGTAAGTTTACTTTTGCAAGTCAATGCCATACCAGGAAAGTGAGATTTCCCCACACGTCGCTTTACAATTTTGCGCGGCTTTAACCAAATTACACTATCACACACTTTTGCATTAGAAGTTTTCAAGCTGTTTTCCAGGTAACTGGTTAGTGTTTGAACTTCTATTGCATCCGTTCAAAAAGAGATTGCATCTGCAAGTTTTGTGCTTTCAAACATTTATTTACCTTGATCCCACATTGAATGCAAACTTTAAACTGCTTGTAGCGATGCACTTGGAAAACTTGTTGCGAGAATTTTACCTACAAATTGAAATATTTTTGTTCTCTAGATTCTAGCTTTATAAGTATCTCTACCTATGTTATAATAAGGCAATGAAATTGGCGGGAATCGACCTTTGTTCATCGTAATAGTTCGCCGCGTCACATCGTCATCGTACCTATATAAAGGTACCAGCAGAAAAGGTACAAAGCACATTGATTATTATTTTCAATGATTGTCCATTTTATTTATCTTCGAACCGGGGCGGCGCGGTTGCGGTGGGTTATTATAATTAATTAATTTAATTAGAAGGTATAGGCAGGCAGGTAATTAAAATGCGGGAAACACATTATAGCATGCAAATGTTTTAAAACAATAGAATGTAATAATAATAATTTATTTGGTAGGTAATTGCCTGCCTACATAATCAAAAACTGTAAAAATGCGTAAAAAGAAACTTTGAACCTTATTTGGAATTCAAAATTATTGTTGGTTTCGAACATATCAACTTAATACGACCTATCTAATAATGTATACATCTATAAAAAAAAGTATGTAGCTAAAACAAGCTTTAAGCTGACGTGTTTTATAAAAAATCCTTGTCAAGGATTTTTTAATTTTTTAACTTTGCCTTGAAACATGCATTATGTTCTGGGTATTTTTTGTGTAAAAAAACAATGAAAGTACCTACATATGTATATCAGTTACCCATAACACAAGCTATGCCATATCTTGGGGCTAGATGATGCTGGATTGTCGAGCATTATTAATTTATTTTATTATTATCCAAATAATGAGATAGGTCTCAAGCACTATTATCTAGTTATAATGAAATAGTTTCAACACTACTAGAGTGAGTGAAATTGTCAAAGTCCAAGTCAATAGCATTTATTTCTTTAGGCTTACAAAATAAGCACTAAGACAAGTCATATTTTATACTATAAATTATTATCAAATAAAATTATTTTACTGTTCACTTAATTTTTTTGTCCACTTGTGGAAGAAGTGAAAAAGAAACCACTAGTATGTTCATCTCTTATATCTCATATTTAGGGATACAATCTAGTTTTAATTATTGTGTATTTCTAGTTGTATAATATTTGATTGTATTCTGTTTTGTGTGCCAAATAAATAAATATAAATATATGTATGTCTAATACATGACATAATGTTCACCTACCATGTACAACCTAACATAGGAAATATAAATACTTACTAAAAATTATAAAAAACTGTACCTACCATTAGAAATAAGTTTTGCACTCATAGGAATTTAGTTAGTTATTTGGTTAAAGCGATATGAAATTGCATTCTATTATGGTTAGCAACCATAATAATAACTGTTATTATAGTCACCACTGAAACCAATTAAATTTTCAACGGTGGTGCAGACTGGCCTATGCAAGAAGGCAGTAGCAGAAACATCTGATAAGGGAATCTGAAATCATGACCGCATTGCATGACATTGAATAAGAAATACGACCGATTTGTCGCGGTGCATGTATCGGTTGCAGCATCGTTTCCTGCCTTGGGACAAATGAAATATTGGTACGATCTGCACATATTAAAGGTTTCCTGGAAGAGATCGTTTCTAAGCGATAAGGCCGCCCAATGTACTTGTCGCATGTAATGTTTTTTATAGGTAATGATCTGTATCTGGTGTACACTAAAGTATTTTTATATTGTATTGTATATTTGTTTCGTGTGCTCTGGGTATTTTCTTTGTATATTAAACAAAACACCAATGTATGTTATGTATTGAAGTATGTATAATATCAGTCATCTAGTAGCCTTAATACAAGCTCTGGAGGATTATATTCATATCGTTTATTGTGATTTCATGCATACAGGTAGTTTCTTAGGTGTAGTCTTAGTTGGTAGGTACACAATGCATAAAAACCCTGTCAGGGCACAACAAGTTTTGGGTTCTTTCTCGTTAGATGTTAGCTAAAACAAATAAGGTAGGTACAGGTATCTGTTTCGCCAAACAATTACCTACGCCTACGTATGTAAGTAAGAATAAGTTAAGTAATTAGTTACGGCCATTGAGTTAAGTTAGGGCCAGTCAAGTATTATTTGTAGGTTTTATTACCATTCCCACGAAAAAGGAATGAGTGAAGGAAAATAATTAGGTAAACAATCTTAAATTACAAACAAAAAACAAACTCGTTATTTTTTACTGCCTTTGAAAAAGGAGGAGGTTCTATCTTTGGCTGTATGATTGTTTATAAAAGGTTTGTTTGTCCATTTCTTCGTCAAGTATGGACTGACCTTTGAAGACTCTCCCTATTGTCTGCCTATTGTATAGAGAATGATGAAGTGGTCCAATAAAAAAATATACAACCCACTGCTGGACATAGGCCTCCCCTGAATAACGCGCTATAGACCGCGTCTTCAGCTTGCCGCATCCAACATCTGTCTGCAGTCTTTTGCAGATCGTCATTCCACCTGATTAGAGGGCGTCCTACACTACGCTTGCTGAGTCGCGGTCAATACTCAAGAACACGTCTACGTTTACCCCAGCGGTTGTCGATTCTTCGCGATATGGCCAGCCTCTGCCACTTCAGCTTGCTAATTCTTTGAGCTATTTGAATTTGTACATATCTCTCTGCCTCCAAACTTCATAAATATATCCTTTAGAAAAATATTTTTATCTTTGATCTTTGGGCAAATAGCTCTTGGCCCTTTTAACTCTTTCCGGGTAATAATCTATTGATTTAACAAAATGATTTCAACCCTTAGAAATTAGGGTTACAAGGCTTAAGACTAGCTAAGACTCCTTTTGACGAACCCGACCCGCAGTACAACTGAGATGTAGCTAACCGAAGAATTAATTTATGGTATTTTTTGTTTCATCATCATCATCATCATCATCAGCCTATAGCAGTCCACTGCTGGACATAGGCCTCCCCCAATGAGCGCCATAGCGCTCTGTCTTCAGCTTGCCGCATACAGCATCTACCTGCAGTCTTTCGCAGGTCGTCATCGCACCTGCGAAGAACCGATAACCGCTGGGGCAAACGTGTTCTTGAATGGAGAGCACTCGGTAAACATAGCGTAGGACGCTCTCCGACCATCAAATGGTGCAAAAAGTAAATTCTTTGCTCTGTTAAAAAATAAACATTTCCTAACTACCTAGTTTCTGTTTTTCGTATATTAACCATAAAAGTAGGTACGCCTTTGTAAATGCTAAAGAGACGTTTTCATCCGAATTATTTTGTTATTTCACGAAAACGCTTTATTTGACGAAACAATCAATGTTTGCCTACAGCCGTCAAAGTAAAACAATTTTCATTCCGTCGTCAATTAGTAAATTCGAATTCCAAGTAGAACATCAAAAGGTGAAAATTCCTAAATGTTAGGTCTATTTACTATGAACCACACAGGTGTGACAACCATAAAGTCTGTTTACCGAAATAGAAATAGGAACTAAATGATGAGCAGTAGTATCTTTGGTATGGCCCCATATTATAATGTACACTAACTGCGCCCCGCGGTTTCACCCGCGTGGTGAGAGAAATTTTGGATAATATTCAATATATCTTTATGAATTGTAGCCTTTGTGTTATTCTGATATGTAAGCTATATTATTGTGAAGTTTCATCAAAATCCATTCAGTAGTTTTTGCGTGAAAGAGCAACAAACTTTCGCGTTTTATTATTAGTAGGATACAATGAAGTAATTTAAAAAAAGCGTTTAATCGCGATAAATAAAATATAGATACATAACAACAACAAAATAGAATAAGTAAAAAAGTTCCAAAGATAAAAATATTCACAGATCTACTTATTTTTTGTATACTAGCTGCGCCCCGCGGCTGAAAATTTAAAAATATGAAAATAGCAATTTTCTTATTTTTTAAAAGGTAAGAACCTTCTACGAAGTTACATGTACCATTTTAACGGGTATATCTCGTTTATTTATCTATTTTTCCCGACGTTTCAACAAATAAAAGCGATTAAAAAAAAAAAAATTGTCAGCTTTAATACGTACCGATCCTATCCATCCAAAGGTTGCCTGGAAGAAATCGCTTTTAGCGATAAGGCCGCCGATTGTGCCACTAGATTTAGTTAGTATTAAGATCGTTTATTTTTATTATTTTCTTTGTATTTGATGGTGCAACAAAGCTATATTGTATTGTATTGTAAATACCCGTTAAAATAGTACTTCTAATTATATGTTCTGATTAAAAATATTTACTTCTAAGAAGTATTAGAAAAACTATAAGAAAAGATGAATCGAATCGGTGAAGCCGTTCTCAAGTTATGGCGTGACCAGAAGAAATAGGGGTTCATTTTTAAATATAAAACAGATTAGTAGGATCTAGATTACTTGACGAAGAACTGACTCGGTATAGACAGACTGGAGAAGTGACTACAGGAAGTTTCATGAATACAGACAGTCAAACTTTCCAGGCGGAACCGGAAATTACTCTCAGACCAGGGAGGAAAGGGTACGTGACAGCACATCACGCCCTGGAGGGACTTCCTGGCCCATGATTAGTTTGCAGGTATAAGGTAAGTGACCACGAAAACTCTTTTTACGAAAAAGTTTTGGCATTCATCAAGAGGCTATACGTGTATTATTATCCTCATCAATGGCCTTGAAATTGAAATTGCATTTTTAAGAGCTCAATTTTCCCTTTGAATTTTTTTGCAGAGATATGATTTATTTTTCAAAGTTTAAAGTCGCTCAGCGAGCTATGGAAAGAGCTATGCTCGCAGTTTCTCTGAAGGATAGGATTCGTAACGAATACATCCGGCAGAGAACCAAAGTTATCGACATAGCTGTAAGAATTAGCAAGCTGAAGTGGCAGTGGGCCGGCCATATCTCGCGAAGAACCGATGGCCGCTCGGGTAAACGTGTTCTCGATCGGAGACCACGACTCGGTAAACGTAGTTTAGGACAACCTCCGACTAGGTGGGATGACGACCTGCGAAAGACTGCAGGTAGATGCTGGATGCGGCAAGCTGAAGACAGGGCGCTATGGTGCTCATTGGGGGAGACCTATGTCCAGCAGTGGACTGATATAGGCTGATGATGATGATGATGATGATTTTATTTTTGTAGTTGTCTAAAAACATCTCTGAGTAGCTTCTCAAAATCAGTCATCATGCCTAGAGCATGATTTAGATGGCAGCCTTGATGCAAAACAGACCCCTATGATACTTTCATCGTAATCAAATATTTGCCAATCAATTGTCGCCGCACTTTAACGTATTGTTTAACTCCTAGATATACCTAGGTCTACCTAGTACCCACACCTAGGTACCATTATTGCTGTCAGCTTTTCAGACTGGTTCAAGTCCAGCTTGAGTGAAACTATGCGAGCTCGTTCAATTTTTATTTGATATCAAAAATTTTGAATGAGAATTCACAAAAACTTTGTCTAAGTATCTGTCCTATCCTTCTCAAATGATAAATTCCATTATTTCAGACTAGCTGCGCCCCGCGGATTCGCCCGCGTTGAAATCTATGTGTCAAATGTTTATAAACCTTCCTCTTGAATCGCTTTACCTATTTAATAAAACCGCATCAAAATCCGTTGCGTAGTTTTAAAGATCAAAGCATACATAGGAACAAACAGACAGAGAGTGGGAAGCGACTTTGTTTTTTACAATCAAGTGATATTGATAATAAAAATCAGCATTATTGAGTTTTAAAAAGCAATGACATCTCAAACGTGTGCTGAACCACCAATTTTTATTCATAAATGGACCTTTGAATTCCAGCTGAGTTCTGGTTCAAAGTAAACTGATTTCGTAATTTTGATTCAATTTCAAAAATCTTAATTATGTAACGTATGGTATGTCGATTGTATACAATCGACATACCATAGACAGATAGACAGACATAGAGTTGATGATGACGATGATTCTTTGTTAATGGCAACTTTGTCTGGTTGGACATGGTTTCTGCCAGTGTCAAGTAATGGAAAATAATAGTAAAATGTATGAGTTATTAAATTATGAAGATTGTTTGATATTTCCACCAGAGCCTAGTTCGTTATCTAGCAGGATGTACCACGTGCAGGTTAGGTTGGCTTGGGTTGTTGGAGTCCCCCTTACACCCCTTGTTAATAGCAATTGTGTCTGGTTGGACAAAATAATTGTAAAATAAAGAAACGTAATTCGGAATGAAACTCTGACTTCGTTCAAAATAGCTCTTCTGGGTTTCATTAATTTACTGTTCACGGTCACGTTTATAAATCATGATCAGAACTTTATTTATGAGTGTCGTAAGATCACACAGAGATTTACCAATGTTAAGTACTAGGTAATAAACTATTGAACATTATTTCCACGTTTATTTCTAAGTTTACGTAGGTATTTGTCTCCATAAGGACTCCACACACCGAACCGCCGACACAGCACGAGATGAGAGATAGACCAATTGATTACACGAATCGATTTCCACGGACAGGAATTTTTGTTGGTATACGGATATTATTTATTTTTTAGAGATTACCCCGACTGCGAGGGCTTACGCACTATAATAACAGAAAACTTTTTAATCAATTATATAAGCTTCGCGTCGTGGGCATAATTCTTGTGAAATTGGCTTGTATTTAAAACCTGACCAACCATAGATAGGTTATGTGCATAATTAAAATGACTTACAGAAAAGGTACATCAATTATTATTAGTAGAGTCTTCAAAAGACTCTACTAACAATGAAAGAGAGAGTAAAGTTCCTAAACTACGAATCGGTCTAAAATAATTTTACTTTAGGGCTAAATGGTGCTGTATGAACCACACCAGGATAAAAGGGTCTAGAATGCGTTATTGAGTTCCGTATGTTGGTAGAGGTAGGTAGGTACATGCCAATGTACCAATAACAGATAGGTACCAACCGGCTTACCTAAATAAATTCAAAATTGAATTCCAACAAACTACTATAAAATAATAATAAAAATACTGGACAATACACACAGCATTATCTAGCCCCAAGCTAAGCAGAGCTTGTGTCATGGGGAGGGTACCTACCTTACCCTTGACACAAGCTCTGCTTAGCTTGGGGTTAGATAATACTGTGTAAATTTATTTATTTATACATAGAATATACATTCAGAAAACCCGGAACAAATATCTACAGATCGTACAAACATTTGTCCCTAGGCGGGAATCGCACCCGCAATCTCCTGCATCGCAGGCAGACGTTCGCCCGCCGCGCCAAAGACGTCGTCAAATAAGAAGGTCGATTTTTAAAGATTTATGGAGTTCTGAAACTTCCTTGGGATTGTTGTGAATGGTTCTTTTGGAGTCCCTTCTAAACCTTTTAATTCAAATACTGTTGTTGAACAAATTTTATCTCAATGCATGTACCTATAAATAGTAGGACATACCTTCAGTATAAGTCCAAGAAACGTTCCATAACTTTTCCCAATCTTCAAACGTTGTCATAACTTCAATTCAGTCCATGACTATTTCAATCCACATTAAGATTAGCACAATAATTCACCAAACATAACAAAAATTTTATATAAAACCTTTTTTGTTTTCACATAATCAAAAAGTTTTCACAACTGCAGCAGTTTTGGAAAAGGAACGTTTGGAGCTTCTAAACCCTACAACACAAGTTTGAATTCGGAACGAGATGATACGAACTACGCGGAAGGAAAAGCGCGCGACGGCTTCGGCGCGCGGATCGTTTGCGACTGGTTGAGTCAATGGCTGCCTGAACCTAGCTGGTACAATATTAGTTTCAGCGAGATTCTAACTGTAAAACTGTTGCTATTTTAATTACTTATTTTAATAATGTCTGTTGTAGTGTCTTTCAAAATGCCTATAGGTAGGTACTCGTTTCTACAATCTTAGATACTTTGTTACACAACCAAAGAAATATTGGTATAATTTACAACACGGATATCCTAGCAAACTTAAAACCATGTTTGTTTTGGACCGCTTTAATTTATCATTCGCATGCTTTCTTTTCGTCATTGGTCCGATTTCGAACTCGAAAAAGCAACTTTTTCGTACGCGAGCGTTGTTGTTTATATGTTTAGTGTTATCTATTGCTTTTTCTATTAAGTATTGTTAAGTTTACCAACATAAATATTATTGGTATCTAGATCTAGAATAAGTAGGTAATAAATGTCTATAAACGTATCTGTCTATATAATAATGTATAAGTACTATTTAACGGGTATTTATCGCGTTTATTTAGCTATGTCGATCTCTCTCTCGATCTGCAGATCATACATTTGTCCCGCGGCGGGAATCGAACCGGCAACCTCCTGTTTTACGTCGCAGGCGGACCATTGAGGTCCGACTTAGGGAATTATTACTATAACTGGCTTTTAGAAATAAAATGAATAAATAATGCTGGATAATCCACGCATCTAGCCCTAAACTAAGCAGAGCTTATGTTGAGGGTACCTACTAGATGACTGATATACTAAATACAAAACATTACATAAATAGATATTTTTCATTATACATAGAAAACCAAGTACAAATATACAGGAAGAGAACAGAGATAAGGCAGCGTAGCAGCCTACAGCTTTGGCCGTAGTGCCTAAGAAACGGCGTAGCCCGTAGTACCTAAGTTACGGCGTAGCTAGTTGTAAATTCCGTTGAGCAGCGGAGCAGGCTACGGCGTAGCTCATAGCAGTCTACACGCAGCATAGCTCATTATTATAGCGGTCTACCTACTGCATATCTTATAGCCGTCTACGGCATAGCTCGTAGCAGCCTACGGCATAGTTCGTAGTAAACTCCGTAGAGCAGCAGAGCAGGCTACGGCGTAGCTCGTAGCAGTCTACACACAGCATAGCTGATTATTATTAGCGCTCTACCTACAGGCATAATAGGTCATAGCCGTCTACGGCATAGCTCGTAGCAGCCTACGGCGTAGCTCGTAGCAGTCTACACACAGCTTGGCTCATTATTATAGCGCTCTACCTACTGCATAGCTTATAGCCGTCTACGGCGTAGCTCGTAGCAGCCTACGGCGTAGTTCGTAGTAAACTCCGTAGAGGAGCAGAGCAGGCTACGGCGTTGCTCGTAACAGTCTACACACAGTATAGCTCATTATTATAACGGTCTACCTACAGCATAGATCATAGCCGTCTACGGCGTAGCTCGTAGTAAATTCCATAGAGCAGCAGAGCAGGCTGCGTTGTAGCTCGTAGCAGTCTACACGCAGCATAGCTCTTTATTATAACGGTCTACTTACAGCATAGCTCATAGCCGTCTACGGCGTAGCTCGTAGTAAATTCCGTAGACCAGCGGAGCAGCCTACGATGTAGCTCGTAGCAGTTTACACACAACATAGCTCATTATTATAGCGGTCTACCTACAGCATAGCTCATGGTTATCTACGGTGTAGCTGGTAGCTGCCTACGTCGTCGATACCTCGGCGTTGATACCTAAATAGATAAATAATCACTACGTACATAGTATAAAATAAAGTCGGTTCCCGCTGTCTGTCTATCCCTATGTATGCTTAGATCTTTAAAACTGCGCAACGGATTTTGATATAGATATGTTTATAAACTATTTGAGACATCGATTTCCGCGCGGGCGAAGCCGCGGGACGTAGGGAGTAATTATAATAAATGTTTATTTAGATAACTTATAAATTAATCTGGTTCGTCATATGATATGACGAACCAGATTAATTTATAAGTGTAATTTATAATATATATGATATGACTCATATCATACCTGGTTCGGAGTAGTAGTAGTTAGTAGGTAATAGTAGTCGGAGTCCCCTTTTAAGCTAGAATTGCTTGTATTAGAGGATATTCGTAGTTTCTTTATTTTATTCAGAATCCGCCTTGATAAAATACTGCTCATAACGTTAATATACGGACGCCCAAACCCAAACCCGCTAAGCTTTCTAGTCTCGAGGTATGATTTCCAATAACAATACGTTATGGTTGACGTGGCCTGAGAAGTATAGGGTGTATCGAAACCCGGAAGAAAAAGGTTTTCCTTGACAGCCAAAACGCCTTTATTCGTACTATTATACCTACGTACATATAACAAAGGTTCGAGTATAAAAGGCAGCTATAATAATGATAGATGATAGAAGCAAATTAGTAAAAATGTACATTAAATTTATTGATTGTCGGAGTGACAAACGAACGTTGTTCTCAGTGGAATAGTCACTTCGAGCATAACTGTCCAACCGTTGTTGATCCGATTTGTGTGGAATTTGTTCGTAGCTTAGTGAAGTCAATCCATCGAAGGGTTTTTGAGACAAGATACCTAGACCTCAGACCAGGGGGGTTAATCAACCAAATTTTATTTAACTTATATGGAAAAGCAGCACGATCCAGCTTACAAGAGCTCACACTTGGTATAGATTCGTAAGTAGGATATATGACTTCGCAGGTCTTCTAAAATTAATGTACCGATTATGCACTGAAATATCCGGATTCGGTACATATTAATTATTATATATATACGGATTATATTATAAACATTACGCGCTAGAAAAAAATCCTATTTTGAAATGTACTCAAGTATGATTATGGTGGCACTCCGACCAGGTAGGATGACGACCTGCGAAAAACTGCAGGTAGATGCGGGATGCGTCAAGCTGAAGACAGGGCGCTATGGCGCCCATTGGGGGAGGCCTATTTCCAGCAGTGGACTATCATAGGCTGATGATGATGTAAATGGTAGTAGGATAGTCTCTGGGTATAGCTAAACACTTCGCACTGCTTTGTTTTTGTTTGCTACTGTATAACAGAGGGCAGTAGCGACTTTCCAATAATACTTGGTTATGTTTTATAAGTCACTGTCATGTTTTGCCAATGTCAAATCATTGTGACGTGGATTCATTTAGGCTAGAATCATCTGTTTGTCATACAGTCACAAGTTTATTCTCTGTGAGTTTATTTTTCTAATTTTGTAGCTCATGAAACAATATTTGGTACCAATTTTATGGGTACTAATGTTAGTGAAGTGTTCATTCCGTAAGAAAATTATCACGACACACAATTCAGATTAGAATGCAATGCTACCTCGGCGGCGCAACATCGGAGGTTTATCAGAAAAAGGTCCAGCGGATCACGAGCTAGATTCCTACAGCAAATTAGACAAGAAAGGCAATCCTTACAACTCTAAAGCATACAATACAGCGCCCAGTTTTGGAATTAAGAACGTCACTACAAGTTTTCCTGAGGATTTCATCTTTGACATTCTTGAAGAGTTTGTATTCGAACCAGTTATGGCTGCAAGGGACCGTACCAATGAGTTTATATCCACTGTGCGTGGTCTCCAGGACCGTATCATGGCGAGGCCAGCCGTCAAGGACAAGCGCAAAGCTGCTGTTCTTGAAACATACTCACAATTCATGAGCATGGCAAAAGTTATTAGCAAAAACATTACTAGCACATACACTAAACTGGAAAAGTTAGCCCTACGTAAGTTTCCACACCTCAGAAACATAATTCAATTAATAACTTTGGTACTTCCAGATGCACAACTTGTTTTCTTGCTCTAATTACAAATGTTTTATCCAATTTCAGTGGCTAAGAAAAAATCGTTATTTGATGATAGACCAACAGAAATACAAGAGCTTACATACATCATAAAGGGAGATTTAAATTCATTGAACCAACAGATTGGCAGACTTGCTGAAATGCCTAAAGGTCGCCGAAGTATGCACAGCCATTCGTCTAGTGTGGTACTAGGGTTGCAGTCGAGACTTGCTTCCATGAGCAATCAGTTCAAACAGGTCAGTTTATAGCAGGGTATAGAAAGCTAACAAATAGAAACTACTCAATTTAGATGTTCAACTTCTTGCTAGATGTCTCTGCATCTGAATTGATGATATTCTGCCAATGTCCATCTCATGGAAGCATCGCAAGCTTTCTTTATGGGTTAAGCACTAGTAAAGTAAACATAGACAAAGAGAATTTATGATTTAAAAAAAAAACATAGTTAATTTTAAAAATAGGGCATTGTTAATTTTACGGGAGAAGCAAAGAGATAATTTAGATATTGATGGTGTATTGGTCTTTATTTCTTCTTTGCAGGTACTTGAAGTGAGATCTGAAAACTTGAAGCTGCAAAACAACAGGCGTGAGCAATTCTCAAGAGTGACTCCAATAGTTAAGGAAGTTCCATCGTTGCTGCAGCAAGACGAAGTCAGCATTGATTTTGGAGACAGCTCTTTGCAAATGCAGTCGCAACAGCTCGCCATAAGAGATGACAGTGACTCTTATGTACAACAACGGGCAGAAACAATGCACAACATTGAAAGTACTATAGTAGAACTCGGAGGGATTTTCCAGCAGTTGGCTCACATGGTTAAAGAACAGGACGAGGCTATCGGCAGAATTGATGCCAACATAGAAGATGCAGAGATGAACATTGTGGCTGGTCAACGGGAAATAATGAAATATTTCCAACATATTACTGGCAATAGAGCTCTGATGTTCAAAATATTTGGTGTTCTTATATTTTTCTTTATATTCTTTGTTGTAGTTATGGCTTGATTTATTTTATAAGACAATAATTATCTATAATATAAAATATTAATAAATGGTCTTACGTAATATTATAATGGTGGCAATGAGCATAAATCAATTTATAACCATAGTTTTAGTAAAAAATGTACCACAAAAACCTATCCCTATGAGAATCTGTATCAGTTATTTAACATTTACAACATGCAACAGTATTTTACTTGGTAAGTGTACTCCTGTTTCCGCACTTAGACTCCAATTGGTCCTTTATGCATGGTGAGTATTATACTTACGAATACGAACTAAGTTGTGATCAATAAAACAAGTTTAGTAGTGAAATGCAACATTTATGAAAATTACATACATAGTGTGTAGGATTATTTCCTAATTATGGTATTCTTATTTACATTAGATTCTTTTTTTCACCAGAATTAGCAATTACAGATCAGAATAACTTAAAAATAATTGTAATTTTGTTCATTATAAATAAACTAGTCTTATTAGCAAACATTTAAACTTACTTATAAAAATACACTTTCTTTTTTATAGGTTTGTAGGCCTATTATAAAATAAATCCTATGTCAAGACTTAGGAGGTTAATGTATGCTTCTCGATTAGAATGAAATCAATGTATGCATGATCATCATTAATTTGTTAAAACATTAACATAGCCAAATGAGTAAAAAAATGCTTGTTGAGTAAACGCTATAAAGAAGTAGTTAGATGTGAACTAGCAACTGGTATGATATTGGCTAATTTACTATAAATTATCATGCTGGCCAATAATAAAACATAATCAATGCATCATTTTTAAATCTACAAGAATTCATCGCACCAATCTTTCAAACACTGGTAACAATCGGCCGACTGTTTAGAGTTAGCACTGCAAGTATCCTTCATCCATTCTAGGAATAGCATCTGGTTCTTCTTCATAACTAGATATTGACCCAGCACTACATAGGCCTGGAAAAATACAGAAAAATCATAGAAAAAAGATAATATTTAATATAAGACTACATACATTCCTCATTATTGTATCAGATCAAGGCACACACATAGCATTTTCCTGCTAAGTAAAGCTATTTTTAGAGATTTTGTAATAAGCGTGGACCAAAAATAGATAGGTATTTGATTTGTCCATGGTACCTAAAGTATAACCTTCAAACTCAAAATGTAAGTAAACAAACGACTATTTGAACAAAAATCTAATTTAGAAAATAGAAGAAGTAACGAACCTTGTCAAATCCTTTCTCGTCGAGTCTCTTTCCCAGGACTTCTCCAACTCCTGCTAAATCAGTAACAGGTTTTTCACCCATAGGCTCGGCTACAAAGTTCCGGTGCTTCTGAGATGTGCTGGACATTTTTGCTGTAAGTTTTTCGTAACACAATCAAACAACGTAACTGTGGGGAGTCGAAAGTCAAACTGGAGCATAGATCACTAGTTTTTCCAGAAAAAGCCAAACAACTTAAAGAAATCACGAATTCCCCGGCTATTGTTCGTTTTACTTTGATCAATTTGACGGTTATTTCTCAATGACATAAAAGGAAAATGAATCATGATGACCCAGTCAGTGTTGTCATGTCAATGTCCTGTCCATGGTCTGGTCTGGCTCTGGATTACCCACACATCGGACTGAAAATTTACAATTTTGGGGAAAATAAAATAATATTCTCCACATTTTCCCCACAATTTTTCATAAAATAAATAAAAAACATTACGTTCTTCTAAATCAAACATATTTAATACAAAAATCAGTTATATTTATAAATAGGTACACAAAAGACGTTACCAAAAAAGTTTGGCTTAATAAAGAGCTGCAAATAGATTAAAATCGATGAAAAGTTGATTAAAATCAGTAGGTAAGTGATTTTAACCTAGTTTTTGCAGCTAGCCAAACTTTTTTGGTTAACATGTAATTTAAGGGTCAAATTTTAAACTCTCTCCTTTCTTCATAATAGCTTCTCTACTGGCCATAAGCGCTACAACAGTGTCGGTGTGTAGCCGATTACGGTGTTCTGTTTTAAAATTTTTTAGGACGCTAAATTTTATTTCGTTCTACCGATTCAATTAGCCTATTGTTCGTTCTACCTAGAACGAGCAATAGGCTAATTGCATTATTTCAAATTTAAAAACCTTTCTTGATCTGCACTGTTCTTAAGACAGAACACCATAGCCCAGTATGTTTCCGGATCGTCATCGCCTTTCAAACCAAGAGCTGAGTAATCCAGCATCGCGTGAGCCCGCCACTCGTCATCTAGCTTTTGAGGTTTTACTACATTTTCAAGTATCGGAAATCTTTGTATTACAAAAATTTCCGATATCGTTGTTAACAACGGTTTAAGGGATTTGATTTTAAATTGCTGAGCTTCTGAAGGATTCACTATTGATATAAATGAAAATAATGTGTCTGAAAAATCGAAACGCTTAGTCATATCCGTAGTCAATTCAATATAAAAGGCTTGGCAGGATTTATAGAAGTCTGCGATCGCATAACGGGGAACATTTGAATCATTTGCTGTGTGAATTGTCCAGCATGATTTATTTACTTATTTATTATTTTTCAAGTTGTCAACACTTTCTGACGCTTTGAACTTTGACTGCTGAAGAAAATGCGCTGTGTTCGTAAATTCAGCTGACAAAATATCTTGACAAGATCTGACATAGATAATATTCATGTAATTTGCTGACAGCTTTTCCACTTCCGGCTTTAGTTTATGAAGAAGCGGTGTTTCTGTTTGGAATATCGTATTAAAATCTTTCACTAATGAAAGTACATAAGACATGAACTTTAAATACGCCAAAGTGAGTTGGTTATTCATGGTGGTTAGCATGTCTTCAGTAGTTTTTGAAGGGTCAGAGAGAGGATTCCCCACAAAAACGCACGCTCTCCCCACAAATTACCCAATCGGACTGAAAATCCCCGCAGTTTAGGGAATTCCCCACAGATTGGCAACACTACTTGATTGATTCGAAAATCAACGTCAATGTCAGTCAGAGTGTTGGTAGCCATCTTATTTATTATTGTATAAAGGTTTTTATTTTTTTTATAGGTTGATTTTGCGAAACACTTTCCGTCACTAGATAGTACTGACTGACTGCACCAATGCAAGCAAAGACCGACTACTGACTCCAGATTCTGCGATGCCATCTTCAATTTCATTATTATTTTATTTTCTGCTCAATTTTGTATTGTATTGTCTACCGTTCTTTGGTTCTTTCCCCATTCTACTACCCGGACAAAATACGTGACTCCTCGCTGGGATGCAATTGCGTAGAGCGCCGCAATGAGATGTTACGATACGAACCAGGTTTCAATTTAATTCGTCCAGGTAGTTATTCATTCTAAGATCTAACTCGCTGTATGACAGAGACAGAGTTCAAAATCTAAACAAGACTATCTAACCGTACTAAGATAAATAAAATATATTTTTTTGCTCTACGTTTTCTTGTTTTTACTAATCTTCTTTATAAAACTTTTGAAACTATCATGGTTATCAACACTAAAGTCATTTAAAACGGGATATTTACCATGATAAAAAAAAAATATATATATAAATATAAATCAAATCATGGTAAATATCCCGTTTTAAATGACTTTAGTAATCTTCTTTATTTGGGCTAAATAGGTATAGGCTCCTTTCCTTAGCTCAAAAATTTTGGCAAGTTAGGCTACTTATACGAAAAAATATATTAGGCGATTTAGGCTACTCGATAGGCAAATTGAGTTAGATTTTATCTGGCAACCTTGTTATCTACCTATTTTTTACCGGTTACAGAACACTTCCCATCGGACCACTTTTATTTTAGGGACTAATTTTTTCTAGCTCCATCATCTTTTTTAATCATTAGATGGCGGCGAAGAGTAGGTATGAGGTAACCTTTGCTGTATAAAAATTACCTAGGTACCTAAGCAGGTAATTATTTACGTACGTAAATTATTGGGCTGTAGGGAAGCAGTGGATCCGGCTGGCACAAGACCGCCAGGGGTGCGAGTTAAGGAAGGGCCTATACTCAGCAGTGGGTGTTGTTACCGGCTGTTCTTATTATAGGTATTCTCTTTGTTATTTCAAGATATCGCCCCGATGATAATAGTGTAAAACAGTTAGTGAATGGCCGCATTACTAAGAGCATTTCTTCTTAGAGCTGTCCCACTGGCATACGAATGTCATAATAGGTACATTTATTTATTATATACTACCAGGTTCTGCCCGTGGCTCCACACGCGTTTACTTGGATAAAATGTAGCCTGGTTATGATTTTCTACTCCTAGATCTTTGTGGGTAAAATTTCAGCCCCATTCATACCTACAGTAGTAATTGGCGTTGTCTTCTGCTAAACATTACAACAACGTGTGCGTTACTGGGGCGGCATGTCTACCCAGATAAAAAAGAAGAGCCCTATGTCCTGTAAATGTGCCTATTAATGTTTCAAAGTAGTAATTCGAGAAAATAAGATTCCTCTGCAGTAACTTCTGAAACAGTGAAACAACAAACTTTGGCTTCATTAATAGGATACCTACCTCAGTCAGAAGCACTCCTTCGAGGCTGATTCCACTCTACAGGGCCTATAACAGAACTTCTACATTTTCTTTACAATTAACTTCAGAATAATAAAACAGGAAAATATAATAATCTAAGTTAAGTATGTAATATTTGAAAATGTATTATTTTATTGCACTTATGAGAATTTATTGAACCTAATCCTAATTCAAATTCAAGTCTAGGCACAATCAAAACATATTTTCTAATGTTTCTATAATAGACAATAATAAAAATAGTTCAGATGTTTTTCTAACTTTTTTTAAATAGTTAACTTAAAATTAACTTTTACATAACAACTTAGGCTGGGAAAATAACTTATTAATTACTTGTACTCGGTACCACATATTCACCACATGCATACAATAACTAACTTTAGTAAGTAGGTATATATGCAATGTGTACCTAAGTACCACTTATTAAGATCATGAGGATCTGCGGCTCATGCATTCATCTTTGTTTTTTGATAGCCTCCATGTGAGCTTCATCTTTTGACTTGCCATTCACTTTAGACTTATCGACAGTAAATTGTATCGCATTAGCGGCCGGTTTCGTTCTCAGGTAGTACATTCCAGTTTTCAAACCCATCTTCCAACCGTAAAAATGAATTGATGTCAATTTCCCGTAGTTAGGTTCGGCCACGTGAATGTTGAATGACTGGCTTTGATCTATGAAAGCTCCGCGGTCGGCGGCCATCTGTATGGTCGTCTTCACTGAAATTTCCCAAACAGTTTTATACAGATCTCTAATATTTTTGGGAATGGATTCAATATTTTGAATTGATCCATTGTTGTGGATGATAAGATTCTTCATATCTTCATCCCACAAGTCTGCTTCAGTGAGATCTCGCAACAGGTGATGGTTGACGACTTGGAACTCGCCCGACAGAACTCTGCGCTGGTAGATGTTGGATGTGAATGGTTCGAAGGATTCGTTGTTGCCGAGGATTTGTGCTGTAGACGCGGTGGGCATCGGTGCTAATAGCAGCGAGTTTCGGACTCCATGTTTTGCAATTTTCTCCTTTAGTGCTGCCCAATCCCAAAGCCCAGTAGGTGTTTTATTCCACATCTCATATTGGAGGATACCTTTGCTAACGGGAGAGCCCTCGTACGTTTCGTATACGCCAAGTTTCTCCGCAAGCTCGCAACTTGCTTCCAAAGCACCGTAGTATATGGTTTCGAAAATTTGCTGGTTCAACAGGATGGCGGCTTCACTTTCGTACGGCAGTCGCATGAGTACGAACGTATCAGCTAACCCTTGAACACCGATTCCGATCGGCCTGTGTCTCATATTCGAGTTTTTAGCTTCTGGCACCGGGTAGAAGTTGACATCAATGATTTTGTTTAGATTTTCCGTAATAGTTTTGGTGACTTCTTTCAATTTCTCGAAGTTGTATGTTTTGTCTTGATTGACGAACATGTTCAACGCAACTGAAGCTAAGTTACATACAGCTACTTCGTCCTTTGATGTGTATTCAACAATTTCGGTGCAAAGATTGCTGCATTTGATTGTACCCAAGTTCTGTTGATTACTTTTGCGGTTACACGCGTCCTTGTAAAGCATGTATGGCGTCCCCGTTTCGACTTGTGCTTCTATAATGGCTTTCCACACAGCTTGTGCCTTTACTTGTCTTAAGAAGCGTTTCTCCTTTTCATATTGCTCGTACAATTTCTCAAACTCCTCTCCCCAGCAATCGGCCAGGCCGGGACAGTCATGTGGGCACATGAGACTCCACTCGCCGTTGCTTTCGACTCTCTTCATAAACAAGTCCGGTATCCAAAGAGCGTAGAAAAGTTCTCTAGCGCGAACTTCATCCTTACCAATGTTTTTCTTGAGATCTAAGAAATCGAATACGTCTGCGTGCCACGGTTCAAGGTATACCGCGAAGGCGCCTGGTCGTTTGTTACCGCCTTGGTCGATGTATCTTGCTGTATTGTTGTAAACCCTGAGCATGGGAATAAGTCCGTTGGAGGCTCTATTCGTTCCGGCAATGTAGGAACCCTTTGCGCGAATACAATGTATATGAACTCCGATCCCTCCGGCCGATTTGGAAATCAGCGCGCATTGCTTGAGAGTGTCGTAGATACCTTCAATACTATCATCTTTCATAGAAATCAGAAAGCAGGATGATAACTGGGGGCGGGGCGTGGCCGCCGCGAAAAGGGTGGGACTTGCGTGTGTGAAATATTTCTCTGAAAGCAGGTTGTATGTCTTTATCGCGCTTTCGATATCCTCGCCGTGAATTCCGATGGCAACTCGCATAAGCATGTGTTGAGGACGCTCTGCAACCTGCAAAAGCGAAAACTCATCGTTAGGGCATTTGAAACAGATAACAAATACCAAGAAATACCCCTGCTTAACTTGGTGCTAAATTATTATGTGTGAATTGTCCAATATTATTTATTTATTTACATTACGAAATGTTATGTTCGACAGTTTGAATTTTCTTTAAAGTATTTTTGTAATTTTCTCCGCCTTATTATAGACCGAATTCTTCCGCTATTGTACATAATGATTAATGATCCCGAGGTCCCATAAAAAAAATATTCCAGAGGAATTGTATTTGTCCCGAAAAACTTAAAAAACAGTGTACTACTACTGTTAAATACTTAGAATTCGAATTCAGTTTTTAGTTTATTCAAACAATCAAATTTTAAGTGAATTAACGACGAAAATAATAACTTACTTTGTTGTTAATCTTCAGCAAATATGACCTCTCCAAAGTTTTGAAGCCAAAATAGTCGTATTTGAAATCCCTGTCGTACACTATAGCAGAGTCCAGCCTTTCCTTATTCTTCATTACAACGTCATGGTGGTATTCTGATATCATCTGTGATTTTTGCTTGGTGTGGGGGTTCACTATGTTGTATAGATCATCAATCACATCTACAATAAAATACATATATTAATTACATTAATTACAGTGAAATATATATTTATAAAGACCGTAGGGTCATTCATTGCATTGGGGGATTTAAAAATACACAAAAAAGATCTAGGTGGTTCAAGACGATAAAACCGCCAATTATTATTCTTTTGTAAATTCATCATCATCAGCCTATATCAGTCCACTGCTGGACATAGGCCTCCCCCAATAAGCGCCATAGCTACCTGTCATCAGATTGCCGCATCCAGCATCTACCTGCAGTCTTTCACAGATCGTCATCCCACCTGGCCGGAGGTCCAACCAGGCGTGATCGCCTGGTTTTGTAAATTATTATCTCTAAGTTTAGTGCGCCTACGTGTGTCTATATCTGTCTCCAGCCCTGCCTCTGGTAAGCCCTCGGTCGGCTCTTATGACATCCTAGGGCTGAGTTGAGTTGAGACATAATTTTTTACGTCTCGAAATCCGCATACTGTCAGCAAATTCCAATAAGGGCCTTAAACAGATAATATATTTCTAGTAAGATTTCATTTATAGATACACTGTTGACACCATTTTGTAATTAGTTTGGAAGGTTTTGCTCTTGTAATTAAATAGTATGGATGGATATCTCAAGAAATTTAAGTTAAAGACAGTCACCTTAAAAGTATATCACTTTTTGATTTTTTTCATAATTAAATGCCAGTCTTCACCTACTAGAGTCATCATAATATCAGCCTACACATAATGTAGGTTGCACATAGGCCTCCCCCCTATACGACGACGACACAAATAGCGGTCCTGCGCAGGGCTGGGAGGGAATACCAACTAAGTTGGCAAGCACGCGCGCGCGCCCGCCCCTCCCCGGTCGCCGGACGGTACGCTAGGACTGGAGAGCTGGCAACGTCGCGAGAACCGCTTTGAGTACCGGTAGGTACTTTTGGCAAAGTATCGATCATTCAAAGTATCGATACTTGAAAGTATCGAAATGGAAATAGCAGAATTAACGCAATAGTACCGATATTATTGTTACCGGTAGCAAGCCCTGGTCCTGAGCCTCCAACACCATCCCATCGACTCCCTGCGACCACTACAATGTCAATGCTATAAAATTGAGTGGTTGGTCTCCCAACACGAATTTCGCACCGCGATGGCCGCTCGTGAACCACCCCAGCGCGGTTATCCGCTGGCCTTGGTTAACTAGATTATAGGAGTCAAAAAGAAATATCTAGCCAGTAAGAACAGTTTCAATTTATTTTCTCACTTCTCTTGCTCAAAGTGTTGCAGCAAAGCTAAGCGGTCGTAAAACTCGTGTCTACTCCCTACGGACTAAAGTATTTATTTCTTTTTAATTTAGTCTGAAATCATCAGCCACAAGACTTTCGTAAAGACTCGACTCATTGGTGTTCCAAAGGTTTATAAAGAACATATGTAGGTATATTTTATTTGAATTTGTATTCGAAAGTGGAACTGAAAGCGCCTTGGTTGGATGTATAGAGGATTCTTTCTCCATGGTAGAATGCGTGGGACAAGACATAAAAAAAAGACAAAAAATTTGATATTAGTGCGAAATCGTTCGATTTTTCAAATATAATTCTCTCTCTCAGTAGTCTACCTAACTTAATAAGAGTCATTCTCGGTCGGTAACACCCCGTTTATGGTGCCGGCCTAGATATAATAGCACCACCTCAACTCTGCTCAGAAAATGACTGCGATTCCCAACCCGCATGCCCAGCGTGGGGATTTTGAACATTCCCCCCCCATATGAGTAGACACGCCAAGAAAAAGTAGCCCGCAGTTCCCGGCCGCCTCGCTATTCCTGGCCATGGCAGCGACCACGGTAACGGCGGGGCAGGGGATGCTAAGAATCCCCGGGCTACACTAGGCTGCCACTCAGTAAAAAATTTGACCTTGGCTACATTTAACGGACGCACTCTGACCACCATCTAGCGCAGTTGGAACTAGAGTTAGAGAACATCAAATGGCATGTTTTGGGGTTATGTGAAGTCCGTAGAGAGGGGGAGGACACCGTAATCCTAGACTCGGACCATCTTCTCTACTTTCGCGAGGGTGATAAAACATCCCAGGGTGGCGCTGGCGTAGGTTTCCTCGCAATAAGGCCCTCTCTAACAACGTCCAAGAAATCTCCAGTGTGTCGACCAGGGACCAGGGACCAGGGATTCGTAACGTACCTGATCCTTCGGCTGTCTGAACGGTACAGCATTAAGGTAATTCGGTTTACGCACCGACCTCAGCACACTTGGATGATGAAGTGGAGGATATGTATGAAGACATATCCAACGCCTTACATAACACCACTAAGGCCCACTTCAACGTTGTTATGGGGGACTTTAACGGCAAGGTGGGAACCCAGACTGGCAACGAATCCCGAATAGGCCCGCATGGTTATGGAGTCAGGAGTCACAGGGGGCAAATGCTTGTCAACTTCCTGGAGAAAGAGGGGCTGTTCTTAATGAACTCTTTCTTTAAGAAACAGCCTCAAAGGAAATGGACATGGCAAAGCCACTGTGACTAAAAATGAGATCGACTTCATCATGACGGATAGCAGGCACATATTCAGAGATGTCTCAGTGATCAACAGGTTCAAAGTACCAGTTCAAAATCGCTCATCGAGCTATGGAAAGAGCTATGCTCGGAGTTTCTCTGAAGGATAGGATTCGTAACGAATACATCCGACAGATAACCAAGGTTATCGACATAGCTCAAAGAATTAGCAAGCTGAAGTGGCAGTGGGCCGGCCATATCTCGGTTGGATGACGACCTGCGAAAGACTGCAGGTAGATGCTGGATGCGGCAAGCTGAAGACAGGGGCTATGGCGCTCATTGGCAGTTTACGTCCAGCAGTGGACTGATATAGGCAGATGATGAACACCCCGTGTCGTCAAAACTATTGACTACGATCGTATCCATCTAGTACAAAATTCAACAAATAAACTCACCAGAAAATTGTATCTTGGTCTCCTTGTGAAGGTTTGATATAGCAAGCCTGGCTGCTAGAATAGCATAGTCTGGATGGTCAGTGGTCATCGTGGCAGCGGTCTCTGCAGCCAAATTGTCCAGTTCGATGGTGGTCACGCCAGAATATAACCCACTTATTACCTTTAGTGTGATACACACCTGGAAATAAAAATATAATAGTTACACTAACTTCTAAAAGCTGTTGCTTAAAAGGTGTGCGTGCGGTTTACGCTGCGTACGCTCCGATTCCGATGCAGTGGACGTGCAACTTTAGTCTTGCTTTAGTTTGTGAAACAAAATAACAAAGCCCTCCATTAAATTAATCGCATCACCATTGCAATAGTATTGTCTCAAAATGACACATTTTTGTGAAATAAACTACTTTTTTTTACATTGTTCTTACAAAATAAGTGTACAATAAAGTATTATATGGTAATATCTATCTATTTAGACAAGTAACATTAATAAGCCAAAAAACATCAATAGCAAACAATAGTCAATTTCACACAGGGATCCTTAAAGGGTCAGTTTTTCAGTTTTACACTCCATCATCATCAGCCTATAGCAGTCCACGGCTGGACATAGGCCATAGGCAATTAATTGACTTAGGATGACTTATTTTGGATTAAGATAAAATAAAAATTATTAATTTTCTAAAATTATAATTGCATGACATGTAGCAAATGTAATTTTTTTTAGAATGGGAACCATTCTAGAAAAGTAAGCATTTGATGTCTAATAGTCTAGTTTGTCTAATTTTGCTGTGCAGGAGGTACATACTTACAAATATGCATTAACTAGCTGCGCCCCGCGCGGTTTCCCGCGTGGTGATAGATATTTTAATACCTTTTTAAAAACTGGTAATTTATTTTAATATGCCTGGCGTTGGTATAGTAGAGATATATCGTAGAGCACGCTGTAGGTACCATTACAGAGTGCTCTGGATCAGCCTAACTGCCGATAACGTAATAAATAAACAATGATGAATGATGAAAGAAAATTATAAAATAATGCAACTGAATCATTAAACAAGTTAGGTAACATTAATCGCAAACTATAGTTCCATTTCACACATTTCCTTGAAGGGTGAATTTCAGATTGTTTTACAAATAATTAAATTATTTATGATTAATTATTTAGGAATAATAAAATAAATAATGTAAGATTTGATATTAAACTAAGTATAATTCATTGCATGAAATGAAGCAAATGTTAACTTTTCTAGAATGGTTCCTGTCCTACAAATTTATTTTTAATTTAATTTAGTAGGAACTTAGTTACAAATACATCTTCATTAATAAAGATAGTTACAATCAAATAATAGATACCTACAAATAAGATCTACTTAGTATCAATTTACAATTGAAACAAAGTGACTAACATGCATATACAAATATAGTTAAATATTTGTATGCATGTTAGTCACTTGAGAGTAATAATTTAAGCAACTTACAGGATCAACAAAGTCCATATTCAGTCCGTAGCACATTTTTTTTATTCTCGAATTAATTTTATCTCTGTGGACCTCTTCCATCTTTTCGCCTGAAAATTATTAATACATAGAATTTAAAAGAAGAAAAAATAATTCGTGTCTCCAAAACAAACCTGTTGAAGCTATTCACTTGGTCTTATTATGAAACATATTCATATTTTTATCTTGTTTGTTTTTTTGACCTAGTGACCTGGTGGTACCCAATTATCATAAATCAGTATTGCAATAAGAGTGCTGATACCAGGAACTAGTAAAGTATGTTTTTATTCAAACATAGTACGTAATCTGGTGATTTTTTTGGCAACCTTCTCTAAGCAAAGTCGCCTTTAGATTTACCGACCCGAAAAGGCGCAAAGCATTTCTATTACTGTTGTCTTTCGTCAGCAATGGAAATTGCCGGCCTCAAAATACATATGGTTTGGATCAAAAAATTTTGATGTGTGCAAATTAACCAAAGGTAATATAAATATAATAATCTCTGTAAGTCTGCCCTACTGACCTCCCTCCATGATGGCCTCAAGATAAGCTTGCTATGGTCTCAGCCTTCAAGCTTGGTCATCATTGCAGCCTTGACCTTCCGCTATCAACATTCGGTCTAGGCTTTCATTTCATTTTGCCCATCAAGGGCTGCAATGCTGACCGCTGTGTGATGACCTGGCCCTGACCTATTCTGCGCTTTCAGCCATCATTATTGCGGCCAGAAACTCACCCATGTCAAAGTCAATAATAAAAGTCAGGTATTTATTTCTTTATGCTTACAAAATAAGCACTTAGACAAGTCATACTTTACTATAAATTATTTTCAAATAAAATTAATTTACTGTTCATTTCATTTTTTTTGTCCAATAGTGGAAGAAGTGAAAAAGAAACCCCTAGTATGTTCATCTCTCATGTCCAATACACGGTTATTTGCCTATTTAAGTCTAAATGACTGACCTGACCTCATCAGTAATGTACTATTAGAGGGATACAGCTAGACAACAATACTTAACTTAAAATTAGAGCCGTCTCTGTCCTGTACAACACAAAAAATCTATACTATGTTCTATAATGTATATATTATATATCTATCTATACTTAAAACTATATCCTAACTTTTATGGAATTATTCCAGATTCAATTTGTGTACAAAAATAATAATGTAAAAGCGGGTAGACCGGAATATTTTTTCATCGCTCTAACTAAAACAATGCAAGTTGCTTGTTAGCGGTTCTATTGCGTGTTAATTAGCAGTTGCTTTGAGAGTAAGGTTATTGGTAAGTAGAATGGTTTGGACAACATGGTTAGATATTTATGTTAGTTTAAGTGTTTGTAGATAGTATTCGATAGATTAAAAAATGTTTAGAATTTAGTATTATGTAGTTTATTTATATTTTAAGGTGTTAAATGGTAACATTTATTTTATGTTTTTGTTTAGTTTTTTGATATATATATTATTTTTATACTTTGTGCTGCGTTCTTAAATTCATCTTTACAATTCACTTCAGAATAATAAAACAAATCTAGAAAAAAAACAATCAATTAAAGTATTTGAAAATTTAATTTTATTGTACTTATGAGAATCAATTAACACTTTCCTTATTCACATTCAAAGTCTACAATCATAACAATATTTGTGAATGTTTTCTTAGGTTTTATTAGCTATAAATAAAAATAGTTCAGATGATTTTCTTAATTTCTATCTGATAGTGTAGCATTAACTTAAACTTACGCATAACAACTTATACACTGGGAAAGTTGCATAATAATAACTTGTACGTACTCGGTACCACATTCACCACAACCATACAATAACGAACTTTATTTAAGAAGGTGTGATATGTGTGACAGTGTGTACCTACGAACAACTAATTAAGCTCATCAGGATCCGCAGCTCATGCATTCATCTTTGTTTTGTAACGAGCATGTGATAGCCGCCATGTGAGCTTCATCATTTGACTTGCCATTCACTTTAGACTTATCGACAGTAAATTGTATCGCATTAGCGGCCGGTTTCGTTCTCAGGTAGTACATTCCAGTTTTCAAACCCATCTTCCATCCGTAAAAATGAATTGATGTCAATTTCCCGTAGTTAGGTTCGGCCACGTGAATGTTGAATGACTGGCTTTGATCTATGAAAGCTCCGCGGTCGGCGGCCATCTGTATGGTCGTTTTCACTGAAATTTCCCAAACAGTTTTATACAGATCTCTAATATTTTTGGGAATGGATTCAATATTTTGAATTGATCCGTTGTTATGGATGATTAGATTCTTCATATCTTCATCCCACAAGTCTGCTTCAGTGAGATCTCGCAACAGGTGATGGTTGACGACTTGGAACTCGCCCGACAGAACTCTGCGCTGGTAGATGTTGGATGTGAATGGTTCGAAGGATTCGTTGTTGCCGAGGATTTGTGCTGTAGACGCGGTGGGCATCGGTGCTAATAGCAGCGAGTTT
Source organism: Eupithecia dodoneata (assembly GCA_947044415.1). Lineage (NCBI taxonomy): Eukaryota > Metazoa > Arthropoda > Insecta > Lepidoptera > Geometridae > Eupithecia > Eupithecia dodoneata. The sequence continues at coordinate 10,780,022 of OX345664.1, read as the reverse complement.
CGGACTCCATGCTTTGCAATTTTCTCCTTTAGTGCTGCCCAATCCCAAAGCCCAGTGGGTGTTTTATTCCACATCTCATATTGGAGGATACCTTTGCTAACGGGAGAGCCCTCGTACGTTTCGTATACGCCAAGTTTCTCCGCAAGCTCGCAACTTGCTTCCAAAGCACCGTAGTATATGGTTTCGAAAATTTGCTGGTTCAACAGGATTGCGGCTTCACTTTCGTACGGCAGTCGCATGAGTACGAACGTATCAGCTAACCCTTGAACACCGATTCCGATCGGCCTGTGTCTCATATTCGAGTTTTTAGCTTCTGGCACCGGGTAGAAGTTGACATCAATGATTTTGTTTAGATTTTCCGTAATAGTTTTGGTTACTTCTTTCAATTTCTCGAAGTTGTATGTTTTGTCTTCATTGACGAACATGTTCAACGCAACTGAAGCTAAGTTACATACAGCTACTTCGTCCTTTGAAGTGTATTCAACAATTTCGGTGCAAAGATTGCTGCATTTGATTGTACCCAAGTTCTGTTGATTACTTTTGCGGTTACACGCGTCCTTGTAAAGCATGTATGGCGTCCCAGTTTCGACTTGAGCTTCTATAATGGCCTTCCACGCAGCTTGTGCCTTTACTTGTCTTACGAAGCGTTTCTCCTTTTCATATTGCTCGTACAATTTCTCAAACTCCTCTCCCCAGCAATCGGCCAGGCCGGGACAGTCATGTGGGCACATGAGACTCCACTCGCCGTTGCTTTCGACTCTCTTCATAAACAAGTCCGGTATCCAAAGAGCGTAGAAAAGTTCTCTAGCACGAACTTCCTCCTTACCGGTGTTTTTCTTGAGATCTAAGAACTCAAATAAGTCTGCGTGCCACGGTTCAAGGTATACTGCAAAGGCGCCCGGTCGTTTGTTACCGCCTTGATCGACGTACCTTGCTGTATTGTTGTATACCCTGAGCATGGGAACAAGTCCGTTGGAGACTCCATTCGTTCCGGCAATATAGGACCCCTTTGCGCGAATGCAATGTATATGAACTCCGATTCCGCCAGCCGATTTGGAAATCAGCGCACATTGCTTGAGAGTGTCGTAGATACCTTCAATACTATCATCTTTCATAGAAATCAGAAAACAGGATGATAACTGGGGGCGGGGCGTGGCCGCCGCGAAAAGGGTGGGACTTGCGTGTGTGAAATATTTCTCTGAAAGCAGGTTGTATGTCTTTATCGCGCTTTCGATATCCTCGCCGTGAATTCCGATGGCAACTCGCATAAGCATGTGTTGAGGACGCTCTGCAACCTGCAAAAACGAAAAGTCATCGTCAGGGCATTTTGTATATCATAATTTTTTGTATATCGTAATACACATAACACAAGCTCTGCTTAACTTGGGGCTAAATGATGCTGTGTGAATTGTCTAATATTATTGATTTATATTTAAAAAATATGAAATTCTATTTTCAGCGTATTTCTGTTTTTTCGTAATTTTGTCCGTCAATAATAGACCGATTTCAATAATTCTTTCGCTATTGTATGATCCCGAAGTCCAATAAAAAATATATTCCCGAGGAATTTGTATTTGTCTCGAAAAACTTAAAAAACAGAGTACTAAATACTTATAGTCGAGGTAATGACTAAAGATATGGGGGTAACCCCCATATCTTTAGTCATTACCTCGACTTCGATTCAAACTCTACTCAACCTCCAAATACGTGTCGGTATGCTTGATCGTAAAAAAATCCTTCACTCGAAACAGCCTTCGAGAATTTTTTCATACGAGAGGAATAACGAACTGTCATCTCAAGGTACCTCGCTACCTACCTTGAATGCTCCTCGAAATAGTTTGTTGTTATTTACAATGGATTTTGGAGACTATCTCAATTACATTTACGACGATGAAACCTACAATTACCCATCGCGAAGGTATATAAGAGAGGTTGATATATAACCAAATTAACGACTAAGCATATCAAACTCGAGCATGTTTTGGAGGAATGCTCGAAACGCCCTTGAACAAGTTTGAGTGGAGAATTATTTGAGGTAATGACTAAAGATATGGGGGTTAGATTCCGAAGTCAGTTTTTATTTTATTCAAATAATCAAATTTTAAGTGAATTAACGACGAAAATAATAACTTACTTTGTTGTTAATCTTCAGCAAATATGACCTCTCCAATGTTTTGAAGCCAAAATAGTTGTATTTGAAATCCCTGTCGTACACTATAGCAGAGTCCAGCCTTTCCTTATTCTTCATTACAACGTCATGGTGGTATTCTGATATCATTGGTGATTTCTTGTTGGTGTTGGGGTTCACTATGTTGTACAGATCATCAATCACATCTACAACAAAATATATAAAGTTAACTTAAGTTTCTCTCTGTTAGTATTCTACCTTAAGAGGCCTGCGGAGGACGAATTCCCCATACAAACGTAATACCAAAATTATTTCTAATTAAAGCATCATCATCAGCCTATAGCAGTCCACTGCTGGACATAGGCCTCCCCCAATGAGCGCCATAGCGGCGCATCCAGCATCTACCTGCAGTCTTTCGCAGGTCGTCATCCCACCTGGTCGGAGGGCGTCCTACACTACGTTTACCGAGTCGTGGTCTCCACTCAAGAAAACGTTTGCCCCAGCGGCCGTCGTCGGTTCTTCGCGAGATATGGCCGGCCCACTGCCACTTCAGCTTGCTAATTCTTTGAGCTATGTCGATAACCTTGGTTCTCTAATTAAAGCATAGTTCCACTATAATATTTTATGATTTATATTTGAATAGTATTTATCTAAGTTCCTGGATAAATATTTTTTCAATTTACCTACCTAAAAATCAATGAAAGCCAATCTGATTTTGCACATTTTTATGCGAAAATGGACAAGTTTTCTTCTAATATCTATTCAAATTATATATATTCTAATACAATATCTTACGCGTTGTTTATTAAGGAACATAGCATTTTCTAGTAACATAATAACAATACTTTGTGAAGAATACAAAATGTTTACAGTCATAATTTTTGGTATTACGGAAAACAACTAAATTCATACCAAATGTTGAACGGCTAATATTGCTATCGCGCACGCATGAGGGGCGCAAGGGTTAAACAGGGACAGCGATATTCGGAGCGATTTTGGCAAGCGCCTCGAATTGATGTTTGGAGCGAGCGTCGCCGGACCCTTAACTTAATAATAAACTCACCAGAAAATTGTTTCTTAGTCTCCTTATGCAGGTTAGATATAGCAAGCCTGGCTGCTAGAATAGCATAGTCTGGATGGTCAGTGGTCATCGTGGCAGCGGTCTCTGCAGCCAAATTGTCCAGTTCGATGGTGGTCACGCCAGAATATAAACCACTTATTACCTTTAGTGTGATACACACCTGGAAATAAACATTTAATAGTTACACTTACTTCTAAAAACTATTGCTTTTAAAGCCGTGCGTCCATCGGTTCTACATCGGGGCGACGCGATCGTCATCGTCGCGTCGTCATCGTCGATATTTTAATACCCTATGCCTGGCGTCGGTACTGGTAGATATGCTGATCCAGTGCATGCCATCATGTACAGCATGTGTGATATGATAACGTAAAGATTTGTTGCTTTGTATTGATTACTATGGATAAATAAAAGCAACAAATCTTTACGCTGCGTACGCTCTGATTCCGAAGCACTGGACGTGCAACTTTATAGTCTTGCTTTAGTTTTTGAAACAAAAGAACAGAGCCCTCCACTAAATTAATCGCATCACCATTGCAATAGTATTGTCTCAAAATGACACATTTTTGTGAAATAAACTACTTTTTTTTAATTGTTCTTATAAAATAAGTGTACAATAAAGTATTATCTATCTATTAAGACAAGTAACATTAATAAGCCAAAAAACATCAATAGCAAACAATTGTCAATTTCACACAGGGATCCTTAAAGGGTCAGTTTTTCATTGTTTTACACATAATTCCGACGACCGATGTGGCGCAGTGGGCGAAGGTCCGCCTGCGACGCAGAAGGTTGCAGGTTCGATTCCCGCCTCGGAACAATTGTGTGTACGATTTGCAGATATTTGTTCTGGGTGTTCTGGTCGTTTTCTATGTAAGTATAATAAAAAATATCTATCTATGTAATGTATCATATTATGTATATCAGTCATCTAGTACCCATAACACAAGCTCTGCTTAGCTTGGGGCTAGATGATGCTGTGTGAATTGTCCAGCATTATTTATATTTATTTATTTATTATTTAATTAATTGACTTCATCATCATCAGCCTATAGCAGTCCACGGCTGGACATAGGCCATAGGCAATTAATTGACTTAGGATGACTTATTTTGGATTAATAAAATAAAAATTATTAATTTTCTAAAATTATAATTGCATGACATGTAGCAAATGTAAATTTTTTTTGAATGGGAACCATTCTAGAAAAGTAAACATTTGCTGTCTAATAGTCTAGTTTGTCTAATTTTGCTGTGCAGGAGTAGGTACATACTTACAAATATGCATTAACTAGCTGCGCCCCGCGCGGTTTCCCGCGTGGTGATAGATATTTTGGATAATATACAATATATCTTTATGAAATTGTAGCCTATGTGTTATTCTGTTATGTAAGCTATATTATTGTGAAGTTTCATCAAAATCCATTCAGTAGTTTTTGCGTGAAAGAGCAACAAACATACTTACATACTGCTTACATACATCCTCACGAACTTTCGCGTATATAATATTAGTAGGATTATAAAGAGTTACAATCAAATAATAGAAACAAATTAGAAATACTATGTACCTATTTACAATTGAAACAAGTGACTTACATGCATACAAATATTTAGATGTAGGAGACATGTATTTGAGTAATAATTTGGAAAACTTACAGGATCAACAAAGTCCATATTCAGTCCATAGCAAAGTTTTTTTATTCTGGAAGTAATTTTATCTATGTGGACCTCTTCCATTCTTCCACCTGAAAATTATATTATTTATAGAATTAAAAACAAGAAAAAAAAATATAGGTAAGTACCTAAAAAATTTTGAGTCTCCGAAACAAACCTGCAGAAGCTATTCAGTTGGTTTTTTTTTTCATTATAAAAACGATTGATTTTATCTTGTTTGTTTTGTAGCGACCTATTGACCTGGTGGAAATTATCAGGAACCAATATTGTAAAAAATACCAAGAACTAGTAAAGTATGTTTTTATTCAAACATAGTATGTAATCTGGTGATTTGTTTGGCAATGAGCAAAGTTGACCTTTCGGGTTTACCGACCTGAAAAGTTGCCAGCCATTTCCATTACTTTTTTATTAGCAGCTAGCAATGGAAATTGCGGCACACAAAATATTGAATATTGTGTCAGGTGCAAATTCTTTTCATAATTTACGAACTAAGCTGGATTTATTTTCACTTTGTTTGAGTAAAGCACTACACAAGCCATGGTCTGTAATGTCTGCCCTGCTGACCTGCCTATGAAGGCCTCAAGTTAAGCTTGCTATGGTCTCGGCCGAAGTTGGGTCAATCATTGCAGCCTTTGCCTTCTGCTATTAAGGCCTTTGGTCAACCTTCAGTCTAGGCCTTTAATTCATTTTATCCATCAATGGCTGCAATGCTGACCGTGGTGTGATGACCTGGCCCTGCACTTTCAGTCATCTTCATAGCGTTTTTTTTAATTTCTCGCTTGAATAATCAAATTATTGCTAACAATATAGTACAAGTCATAAAATGATTCTTAAAAAGAAATAATAAATAATTAAACTTTATTTAAAAAAATTACATAATCTTCTACACCGTAGAACACCTCAACGAGCCACGATCTAAGCCATAACTGGCCTAACCTCGTCATCATAAATAAATCTATCAGTAATGTACTAATGAACGGAATACAGCAAAACAACAATGTTAACAGTTAAGCTACCTGCAGCCTGTTGCAATCAATGTAAAGGGGCCTAGCTATACTGATTTATATCAATATGAATCAAAAGTATCGCCCTTTATATTAATATCTATGGAAATAACAAGGGTACCCTACACTATCCGAGTACTATGTAGGTAGGTTAAAGGACTATTTATCTATTGTTTATCTTTGAAACTAAATGCACCGCCCAATGCAGGGATATAAGAAGCCTATATTTAGATATCTACTTTCTCGTAGAAGGACATCAGTCCTTCTACGAGAAATGCTAACATCACATACCGAACCTATGGACCTACGAATGGAGCAAAACACTAAATAAATGCAAAGATGTGAATCGAGCATAGTGGAATGGATTTACTGACCTCTTTTGTAAACGTACATCTTGTTCGACTTTCCGATGACCATTTTGAATAATTCACTGAATTTATGTACAAAATTGTCAAAATTCTTCACAAATAACCTCCCTCACAGAACATTAATATAGTAAAGTAAAGTAAGCCAACAGCACCCAGCAGCAAACAAGCAAACTTTCAACAGATTTTTCAACAATTGCGCGGGAATTGTAGACAGACAGTTGACTTGACTGACATACATTTGAGTGGTACCTATGTCAACTATTATTGAGCACAGATTCAATGGAGATTCTAGGACGAAAGAAATCACCTCCCCCCTAATACCTCTTGATCGAAGTGGAGATAGAAGGATCCCAAAGAACGTATTTTTTTACTAGCAGTCTACTATAGCGGGGTGCGGGCGCGGGGCGGTGCGGCAGCAGGCGCATTTGATTGGCGACGCGACGACGCGACGCCGACGACGACCGACGGGGCGACGGATTATTATCTGACTTGACTTCTTTTGTTTGGCAATAATTATTATCTGTACAATGTGGCGCTAGCCTTGGACCCATAGAGATAAATTGTTATTATCACTAAGTAATGTAATAATAATAACTTATCTATATAGAGATAAGTCTAGGGTCTAAAGCTAGCGCCAAATTGTACATGTAAAACATGTCTACTTAATAAGTCTTATTAACCCTTAATTACTCGCGCGGAGAAAATCACTTAACTGCTCGCATGGGGTCTCGACTGACCCCAATTTATAAGGAACATTTCTAAGAGTAATAATGAAATTAAATAAAAGACTCAATATTATGAAAAAACAATATTTTATTAAAACTTCTAACGAATAACATTCATAAAAACTACCAGAAATAATATCAAAATAAATACTTTTCTAAAACATTACTTTTGAGGCACTATGCTACGATCAAAGCTCAAAATGTATTTATCCTTACAAACTAATCTGGACCACTTTCTGCACACGTTCGACAAAAGACCCTATCTACTCGCACGGGGTCATGCACTAGGAGAGCAGCGATGCTTGCTTACGTCCTGACGTCCTGTTTGTCACTAAAGCATAATTTTTGGCGAAAACTAGGAAGCTACTGTTCGTGGGAGCGCGTTCTGACCGACCGTAAAATTACTTTTTAGCTCAGAAAGTTGCTTTGACCCCATGCGAGCAGATAAGGGTTAAGTTATCCTAATAGACATATCTTGTCTAGCTCTGACCAAAATGACTTGACAGTCGAAAAATATAACAAAAGATGGGAAGTCCATCCGATGCCTGAGTAAACGCATTGCCTAGCCTCACTGATGCACGTCGCCGCCGCGAACCGTTGCCGCCGCGCCCCGCGCCGCCATGCCACCCCGCGTCCTCGCCGCGTCGTCGTGTCGTCGTCCCACGCTGATAAATAAATAGGTAACGAAACTAGGATTAAACAAAGGCTCTCCCCAACAGGGGCATGTGAACGAACGACACAAATTCAAACCAACAACACCGTGTATCTATTATAGCATATTTATATAACCATATTGCATATTTACATACCTATAATAAAAAAAAAACATTACCATAACTCGATTTATACGTTTAACAATGATTTGTTGATGATACAATTTAAAAAAAAATTATGACTAATTCTGAACCCCAAAATCCCCCAACATCCGACATGGCCCTATTGCCTATAGCTTAACCAAAAGATTTAAGAAAAAAACGTGTTATGGGAGAGACTGACTTTGACAAATACACACATTTTTTATATGTCAGGTAGAGTGGTGTTCTATAAATCGATTAAGAACCATATTTCGAATCGCAACTTAATCGATGAAAACATGAGAGATAAGTTGATAAAGTTGGTAGTCTCATCGTCCGGTATGTAAAAATAATAATTAGTAATAATTTGTTATAGTTTTAAGTCATAATACAATGGGTATTTATCGCGTTTATTTACCTATTTTCCCGAAGTTTCAACAGGTTTACACACTGTCGTGGTCACGGGATGACTGTTGAAACGTCGTCGTCGGGAAAAATAAGTAAATAAACGCGATAAATACCCGTTGTATTAATACTTATAATAATTATGTGTTCAGATCGCGTAATAATTTGTTACCACCATTGATGGATTATACCTACTCTTTCTATGGTTACCACGTACGTAAATCCTAGATTGCAATCAGCTTCAATTCACATAGCAATTTTCGGACAGATTTTCTTAAACATATTACATAGCATAGCATTTTTGAGTACCTACCTGTGCGGGGCAGATTTATGTAGGTAGATAAATACCTACCTTACCCACTGTACAGATCCAGACAACATTTGTTATTCCTTGAACCTAATGAATCTGACATAGTACCTACTTAGGTAGGTAAAGTAAGTAATATATATTGTAATCAGGGCTTGGAATATCGGTATTTTCAAGTAGCGGTACATCTGACCTTGACGTGGTGTCGATACCATCATTGGTATCGATATACATTTTACCGGTACTTTTTTATTGGTACTCCATTGGTGTTGGTACTAAAGTATCGGTATTTTCAATAAATATTGGTATAATTACCGATATTATGCGCGTAAAATATCGATACCAACAAAGTTGGCAAGCACGCGCGTGCGCCCGCCCCTCCCCGGGTCGGTACGCTAGCACTGGAGAGCTGGAAACGTCGCGAGAACCGCTTTGAGTACCGGTTTTTTTTGGCAAAGTATCGATACTTGAATGTATCGAAATGAGAAAAGCATAATTACCGCTATAGTACCGGTAACATGCAAACCACATTGTAACACAGGCAGTTCTAAACCAAATTAAACGATTATTAAAATTTATATAAAAAGAAAAAAATGCATATTATGCAGGTAGGTACCTACTTACCTAAATAAATTAAATCGGACATCGGACAATGGACGTCCTTCGATTTAATCGATCGGTTACATCACTAAACCTATGAATGAAAACGTCATAGGATTTAGGTCGATCGATTGAAGAAAATAGTTGAATTTTTATCTCAAAATATACGTAGCTATTACACGAGAACTGTTGAACAGGTTGGAGAGATTTTGTTTTCTTTTAATATTTATCGGATGAGGAGTTACGAGTACCACATAACCCTAAGAAAAAGTAATTGAAGGTGAGACTATCAGATTTGTCTCCTCATTTGTTTGCCATATTTTACTCATTTCAACTTTCTTTTTTAATTTTTTACACAGTATAACGGCACTCTTTGGACATTCACTTAGGACTTCATCATGTTGAATTGGGCGTAAAATTTTATTGAGTTGCTTACAGGTATTGCAAAATAGGGGAAATAGAATGTCACCAAAGTTGTGAAGTGTAAAAGGTATATGTACTAACAACATACAAGTTCGATACGTACGCGTAGTAGGTAGGTATCTAATCTAGCCAATAAGATGTTGCTTCCCAATGGGTACCTACCTACCTTAATTTGTTTGTAGCCCTTGTATACTTGTCATCATACATTTTTAAGTTTTTCAGTTCTTCATCAAATAATTTGTGAACTTGAGTTCATTTAATTTAACCTATTTCATGCTATAGATACATATTTTAGTTTGGGAGCCATAAACAACATTCTTGTAACATAAGAAAAAACAGTACATAGGTTTATTTAAAGAAAGTAAGGCATGGTGCTAGGCAGGCCAAATGGTGCTTTGCATAAATATAAATCCCATATTGGAAATAAATAAAAGCAATAATTAAGATTCTAATGTTGGGAGAGAAAAGAGTTATTTGCCTCAGTACAGGCATGTACATGATTATACATTTTTTAAATAATAATAAGATACAGCATACAGCAAAATCATAATAAATAGAAAAATATGGCTTGTAAGGCTATGTTCCAGTCCAGATAATCCTGTGTTTATTACAAAAATCATAATGAAAATTGTAGGTCATGTTTCTCATGATAAACTGGAATAATAGAACCTGTTTCTATGTCTTGTTCTAGATAATTCTGTGCTTATGGCATAACCGGGGCGATGGCGGACAAGCATAGCCTCAACTACGATGTGAGGGAGTTGAAGCTGGGTACTAGTTTCACTAATAACAAGACCTCACAGTACCATACTATCAAGTGTAAGTACAGATGTATATCTACCAGATCAAAGAGACCATACAAAACATTTTCTTATCATATTTTGCGTAAATTACAAGAATTAATTTTAAAATTATGTTCTAAAAATAAGTAACAATCTTTAAAAATAAAAAAGACGAATGTTTGTATGATTTGTAGATATTTGTTCTGGTATTTTCTATGTGTAAAAAAATATATCTATCTATGTAATTTACATTAAATGTATCAGATATCTTAGTACCCATAACACAAGCTCTCCTTAGCTTGGGGCTAGATAATGTTGTGTGAATTGTCCAGCAAGATAAATGTTTATAATGTTAATTAGTTATCAGTGTCCAGTCTGGTTACCTTGATACAGGCTTAGTCTCGTGAGGAAATTGTATATTTTTAGTATTGATGTATCATATAAATATTTTTTACTTTACTTCTTTTATTGTTTTCAGATGATTTCAAACCGGCTTCAGTTGACGTAAACAAAATGGCCACTGTGGACGTCGGCACTAATAACCAAGTGACCGTTACTGTACCGCATTTGGGTGAGTTAGTTAATTATGTTTCTGGCCTACTTGTTCTGAATAGATTAAGTACAGGTGTTTAATTAGTTATTTAACATATAGAACAGTGTAGTTAAGATTGTTTAGTTCACTTTCTATGTTACTGAGAAAACTACTGAACATATTGTAAGTTTGCATACAGGTAGCTCTAGGCGTGGAATAAAATATGTACACACGCGACAAGAAGCGTGCGAAGCCGTCGTCAGAAACTAGTATTATTATATGTACACTCTTAGTTTATGAAAACCAACTGAAATTAAATAAAGTCTTCGTATTTAAACTATCCCATTTACAATTATTATTAGTATCATGTGATGTGTAAACTTCTCTATTTTGCCAACAGATGGCGCTGGCGTCCCTCAAACAGTGTTCAAAGGCAGTCAGAGGCCGTACACTAAAGAATGCGTGCTTATTATTGATAGGATTACGGGTGAAGTCACTCTTGAGAAGCTCTCTAGCAATATACAGGTTAAGAAGACAAGGTTTGTTCGTTTTTGTGATTTGCTAAGGATGAAAATAAACATTATTTGCTTGGTATCCATCGGCAAACAAAATGCCTGTTCAGATCTACACGCGGTATTGGAGCAGTGGCGAAAGCCTGTTGTTCTTAAGAACCAAAGTTATCGACATAGAATAATTACGGAGAAAATATAAAAGAATAAATTATAAAAGAAACGCGTTCCGACATAGTTCACTCAATAAAAGTTGAAATAAATTTATTTTGAAAAGATTACTCATTCGTTTTGCAATAGTAACCCTTGTGCTAAAGGTTTCTTCACATTTTTTATTCCATCTCTCAAATCATGTTAAATATCCCGCTATAAATGAATAACAATGATACGTTCAAAATATCAATGAATTTTGTGTTAACACTTTGACTGCGATTTTTTTTCGACGACTGCGATCTTTTTTATAACCTAAAAAATTCGTGCTGCCGCTCTACACAGCGGTTGTGTCACAAAGATCTGTATTTTCTCAGCCGCTGCGCTAGTGTGGATTTACGCATATTAGTCACTTGTAGAAAACACATACCGTGTGATTTCAGCACTCAAAGTGTTAATGACCATGATAGTTTCAAAATATCATGAAAACACCTGTCAAAATTAACTCTTATCTGCATTGAAACAGTGTTGCAAATCCAATGTATCTGTTTGCAGACAGGAGTCTTCACAAAAGCCGCGGCCACTGACGCCTGTGACCACAGACTTCACCAACACAACTCAACGGTCCACGTCTCGCACGCGTGTCGCTACCAACAAACGAACCCAGAATCCAGGTAATTGAAGAAGATCGAGAATTTGAATGATGAATGATGAAAATAATTTGTGACGTGTCCAAGAGTTCTGTGAGGTCTAGAGGAAATAATGCACTTTGATGTTTGAATCAATTACATTCCCACTAATTTCCAATTCTATCTATCTACATATATATATCGTCACTGGAAAGGAAAAAATGCTTAAGCGCCAATATGGCCTAAATGAGTTATATATATCATTGGATTGGATTTTTTTTTCTGCGTCGATCTGTCTAGCTTTTAAGGCAATCCGACGACATTTTTGGCGCTTAAGCGTTTTGAAAAGTTCAAGTAAATTTTGGTTTTCCTATTCTTAAGCGACTACAAAACGATGTTTTTCAAACAGAGGTCGCATAAGTAATACATTATTTAGGTATTCTCACTCATAAGAACTTTTCCTTTTAACGTTTTTTTATTTTCGATTTTATAAGCATATTACCTTTTCTTAACTTTAGGTGGCATTGCCACATTAGCAATTTTACTTTATTTTATTTTATTGCACTTAGTCATTTTAGCAATTATTCATAACAGTCGCTAAAAACTGATTGGCGCTTAAGCAAAAATATAAAAATAAGGTATGAGCACAAAGTGGCGCTTAAGCAATTTTCGTTCTGAGTTTGCTGCACTATTTCATTACGTTAGTGAAAGTAAATCCTTTAAATGAAATAATCAAACTACTGTTAGAATTAATAAGGCGTTTCTATTAAGAAATAAACTGTTTTAGCGATTATTTATTTTATACGATGTAATGACTATTGTAGTGTTAGTAGTATAATACACTCACATTTAACACACATACGTTCATATGCACACTTCAACGAGCAGTCTTATCCAATCGGAAAGCTCCTAGACCATACGAAGTTGATGTTTTATCTCACGAAGATTTTATGGGATGGGATGGAACATCAGAAAAATATTTCAAAGGCAATCTTACTAGAAAAATAAGCAAAATTCGAACAGCTACTTTTAAAAAAAACCAATAGACACATATTGATGTTAAATATTGAATGAATGCTGAAGCTGAAACTGAAAGTATCGATATAATAGGTAAAATTGAATTAATGCCAAAGAAAGTTTACAAATCTAGACTGCTTTATCATCAGCCTATATCAGTCCACTGCTGGACATAGGCCTCCCCCAATGAGCGCCATAGCGCCCTGTCTTCAGCTTGCCGCATCCAGCATCTACCTGCAGTCTTTCGCAAGTCGTCATCCCACCTGGTCGGAGGCCGTCCTACACTACGTTTACCGAGTCGCGGTCTCCACTCAAGAACACGTTTGCCCCAGCGGCCGTCGGTTCTTCGCGAAATATGGCCGGCCCACTGCCACTTCAGCTTGCTAATTCTTTGAGCTATGTCGATAACCTTGGTTCTCTGTCGGATGTATTCGTTACGAATCCTATCCTTCAGAGAAACTCCGAGCATAGCTCTTTCCATAGCTCGCTGAGCGACTTTGAACTGGTGGACCAGCCCTATCGTGAGTGTCCACGTCTCAGCTCCGTAGGTCATAACGGGTAGGACGCACTGGTTGAAAACTTTCGTTTTCAAGCATTGCGGTATGGATGACGAGAAGACTCGACGTAGTTTCCCAAATGCTGCCCAGCCTAGCTGGTTCCTCTTTTTGGCCTCCTTCTCGAAACTGTTTTTACCCAATTGCAGAATCTGCCCAAGGTAAGTGTACTCGGAAACAGTTTCGAGAAGGTGACCATGTACGACCACCGGCCTTGGATCAATGTGACCATTGATCATGACTTTGGTTTTATCCAAATTCATGCCAAGACCGATACATCGGGAGGCTGAAGCTAGGCCGTCCAGCATCCGGTTCAGTTCCTCAATCGACTCCGCCATTAAGACTATGTCATCAGCGAATCGCAGGTGTGAGATGTACTCGCCGTTTATGTTGATGCCCTTTCCTTTCCAGTCCAGCAACCTAAACATATCCTCCAATGCGCAAGTGAACAGTTTCGGGGATATGACATCCCCCTGCCTCACTCCTCTGCGCAATTGGATGGGATTAGACTGCTGGCCCTGTACTTGGACACTCATGGTGGCGGCCTCGTAGAGACATCTCAGCACCTCGATATATCGATAGTCTACTTGGCATCGCTGTAAGGAATCCAGAACAGCCCAGATTTCGACGGAGTCAAATGCCTTCTCATAGTCCACAAAAGCCAGACACAGGGGCTGATTATACTCTTCGGACTTCTGTATAATCTGCCTCACTGTGTGTATGTGGTCTATGGTGCCATATCCTCCGCGAAACCCAGCCTGTTCCGGTGGCTGGAACTCGTCGAGTCTCCTGGCGAGACGGTTCGTGACTACCCGTGAGAACATCTTATAGACGTGGCTCAAGAGTGAAATGGGTCTGTAATTTTTAAGAAGGGTTATATCTCCCTTCTTAAAAAAGAGCACCACCAAACTCCCGCTCCACGCCTTTGGAGTTCTCCCACTGTCAAGGACGGTGTTAAAGAGGTTCTGCAGCTCCTGTATTACAGGAGCTCCTCCGGCTTTTAGAAGCTCTGAAGTAATTCCGTCCTCACCGGGGGCTTTTCCATTTTTAAGCTGCCTTAGAGCTAACATGATCTCGTCTTGACTGATGTCAGGTAGTTCGTCGGTTTAGTGGCGTGTCAAGGTGGCTCTGGAATCATGGTCGTCTCGTCGGGAATTAGGGACATGGCCAGCGTATAGACGGCCATGGAAATCCTCTATCTCGGCCGAGATCTCCGGCTTCGACAATACGGTCCTTCCGTCGTGCGTTTTAAGCTTTGTCAGGTGGCTCCTGCCAAGTTGCTGAGTGAATACTTTGGACCCCCGGTTTCGCTCTATCGCCTCTGCAATGAGGCGCGTGTTGGAGCTCTGAAGGTCGTGCCGTACCATCTTCACAATTCGCTTGATCAGGTCTGACCTCTCTGACAAAGTCGCTTGGGTGGTCTCCCGTCTTTTTGTCATCAGCACAAGTGTCTCATCCGAAAGTCCGTCTTGACTGATGTCAGGCAGTTCGTCGGTATAGTGGCGTGTCAGGGTGACTCTGGGGACTGCTTATCTCAAAGAGAAAAAAATCCAATTTGGAAAAATTATGCAACAATAAAACTATTCCTGCAATGTATATTCCAGAATGTAAATCGTTACCTCATGCAGCAAATGTTCAAGATGTTCTGGCAGATACGGACATTGAGGATATTGAAGATTGATCTCAAACTTAGGCTCTAGACAGACGGACCGCATTTCAACTGCAACCCAACCGCAAATTGCAGTTCTATTGCAGTCGTGTAAACTGCACACCGACAGCATTTAGTAGTGCGGGCGTGTGGGTATGGTGCAGTTCGGATGCAGTTGGCGTGCAGTTCATACGACTGCACGCCGACTGCAATTGAATTGCAATCGGACGCCGTGGTTGGTTTGCAGTTCTATTGCAGTCGTGTCAACTGCATTCAAACTGCAATTTGCGGTTGGATTGCAGTTGAAATGCGGTCCGTTTGTCTAGAGTCTTATTGATAAATAATTATAATACTGATTAAAAAATGCGAGATTATTATATTTTCCTTATCATAGTTACCAATTAGGCTTTATTGTCAGGTTTATAACGTTGTCAAGTAAAATGATGGTTAAAATAGTATTGTAATACTTGTGATTTTAAATAATGAATAGTGATTACAATAAGGCATAGTTATTAATAGTGATTTCTTTTACCATGAGTGATTTTTGTTTGTTTTAATGATTGATTTATTAGTACTATTATATTATGGATATTATAGAAGTGTAACCGGATTACTCCGCCGTGATTATTTGATAATTAATAAAACTGATTGATTAGTACATGTTGTGTTATTTTTTCTAATGCCACGTAGTAAAGTGTATTACAACCAAAAAAGTAAGGGTAACCAGTACCATAAGTGACATTAATTAACATTTATTTAATGGAGGTGCATATATTAGCTATTTTTATGTATTCTGTCTATGAAAAGAATTATGTCTTAGCGTCTTTTCTTTACGGCATATGACCTCATTTAGAATATGTTAGCTATTTTTCTTCACAAAACTTTACTTATTAAGAGTAGCCTAGCATTTTATGCATCCTGTTTAAAATGTGGATGCCATTTATTAGCATTTTTAAATTATTGTTTGACTTTTATTTTTGGTAGATAAGCAGTTTTCCCTGACTCACTTTTAGAACACTTTTGCTTAAGCGACAGTTATTTTATGAAATAGAAGAGCTGTACAATTGAAAATATTACATAAAATAGCTACAATTTTATAATTATAATGACATTTTAATTCATCAAAAAAAATAAAAAAACAAAAAAGTTATAATTTTTTTTCAAAAAAATAAAACTTTAAACTTGGTTTCCCACAAGTAGCATATTGGCGCTTTAGCATTTCTTCCTTTCCAGTGACGATATATATAAAAAATATATCTATGTATCTATATCCAACTGATACAATGTATAATACTTATATATACATTTTATAAGTTGGATAGAAAGATAGATATATTTTTTATTTGTTTATATTTTATATATATGCTAGCTCGAATATGGACACTTTAATTGTTTTTGGATCATCATAACTTTATTGATAAAAACTAATAAGTATAATTGTCATAAGACGCAAATCGAACCCGCAACCTCTTGCGACGCAGGCGAATCTTCGCCCGCCGCGCCACATCGGTCGTCCACATAGGTTAGATACTGGCAAATAAGAACCAACAAACATTGGGTAGGTACCTACCCACGAGTAATGTAAGACAAGACTTTATTATATACGACATCTGTGGGGCGGTGGGCGAGGGTCCGCCTGCGACGCAGGAGGTTGCGGGGTCGATTCCCACCTCGGAAGAATTGTGTGTA
Organism: Eupithecia dodoneata; assembly: GCA_947044415.1. Lineage (NCBI taxonomy): Eukaryota > Metazoa > Arthropoda > Insecta > Lepidoptera > Geometridae > Eupithecia > Eupithecia dodoneata. Next base: position 10,763,009 of record OX345664.1, on the reverse strand, counting down.
CGATCTGCAGATGTTGGTTCCGGGTGTTCTGGTCGTTATATGTTAAATAAAAAAATATATCTATGTAATCTATTGTATTAAGTATATCAGTCATCTAGTACCCATAACCCAGCTCTGCTTACCTTAGGGCTAGATGATGCTGTGTGGATTGTCCAGCATTATTTATTTATTCTGAAGAAGGTGCGGGCCTCTCTGATGACAACAATAATATATCTGTATTCAATACTGTTTCAGGCTTAGGTCCAGCCGGCGTACAAACCAGCGTGCCCTCTCGGTTTAACGGCGCCGCGCAGCAGAAATCTCAGCCACAGAGCATGGTTCGTTCGCCGCCGCGCGTGAAAACATCTCCGCCCCAAGCTGCACCGTAAGATTTATCACTACATCATCATCATACTCATCAGCCTATAGCAGTCCACTGCTGGACATAGGCCTCCCCCAATGAGCGCCATAGCGCCCTGTCTTCAGCTTGCCGCATCCAGCATCTACCTGCAGTCTTTCGCAGGTCGTCATCCCACCTGGTCGTCGAGGGCGTCCTACACTACGTTTACCGTTTATCGCTACATAGTATAAAACAAAGTCGCTTCCCGCTGTCTGTCTGTCCCTATGTATGCTTAGATCTAAAAAAATCTAATAATTCATTTATTGTTTGTGAATCTGGTAATTTACAGTCAGTACATAAGACTTATTTTAGATCGCTGGCTGAGTTATTTTTTCTGCTGCTTAGGCGTACAAACATTTATTTTATCTAAAAGTAGAAATTAGTTTTAACCTCCGACGCATTCACGAAGTTTGACGTCTCTCTCTCTGCGTCTGTGTGTGTGTCTGTGTCTGTCTGGGGCATCGTAGCTCCCGAACGGATAAACCGATTTTGTTTAGTTTTTTGATTGAACGGTTAATTATTCGGGAGTGTTGTGTGCTATGTTTGATGAAAAGCCGTCCAAGATGGCCGCTGCCACAAAATGGCGTGCCGGGGGTTTTAAATTTTTGCGCTTTGTGTCCTAAATTCAGTTTCTCTCCATGTTATATCAGGTAGATCAGTTGCCTAGCCCTTCACACAAACTCGGCATATATTTGTGCTAGATGATGCTGTGCGGATTGTCCGTAATGCTGTAAACCAAACTATAAATAATAAGAATTAAATGCACTTCTGCTGCAGGGTGGAACCTGTACTGTAACATAGGTTTTTTACAAACCTAACACAGGCCCCAGTCTCGCACAATGTTGTTTTTGTAGTTATACAAACTAAGGCTCATATAAAAGATTTTATTATTATGTCACGATTTATTTAATTTCTCGTTAAAAAAAACATGGTTTACTTAAGACAATAAAATAAAATATGAAACTATTCTACAGTAAAAAATATATCAAAACGGCAGATCACCGACCACGCGAAGCTAGGCTCAAGCGGCCGGCGACTAGGGCTGCAGAGAGACGAACTTCCTGACTATGCGTACCGAGTCCAAGACCGCCTTTGGGATCGGGCCCTTGATCCAACTTCCTAACGAGAGTCTCTTCAGATGTTGATCGAGGCTCAATTAATATTAACTATTTATTATTATAATTATTTATTTATTGTTTTAGGTGGTCAGGCGGTGGCAACAGTACCCTCGCGTCTCTGCCCATGATTGGATTGGACGATGCACTGGCGCCGCTCGTGCCTTCTCCCGTGCCCACGCCTCCGCAGCATAATGGTAACATTATAGACTCTTATACATATATCATTAAATAACACGTATGACGCTTTTTGTGTAACTTGGAAACGGGCCATGCAAATAGCCCACCTAATTATGAATTATTTCACTCTGCCCCACCAAGGCGCCCCAGAGGTGTGGCAAAGTGGAATGGCTTAAATTTTACCGTGTAATCTACCCCACTAACTCGCTTTAGTGGGGCAGGTTACACTAGCCTAAAATGTTAATGGATCCTGCCCCACTAGGGTTGGCACCTTATGACTGACCTCTGCAAAACACCAGCACTGTAGTAGGGTTTGTCCTACCACAGCCAGCGCCCTCTTAGTTATATTACCTTATTTCTACGTTTTTACATGTATTTTTATTATGTGCCTAACATAATAAACACGTTATATCTCTTACCTTACAAACTTGGGCAAATCAACCCGACACTTACTTTACACTTACTTGCACCGTCTAGTTATTCAGAAGTTAGATCATGTATGTGTTGCAAGCCATATAAAGCTTGAGCCTTTTTCTTTTCCGGCAAAGAAAACTGGTTTTTGATCACAATGACCATTTTGTTACACACATTATTATTACACATTTTACTTATTATAAACATTAATCACAACAAATTTATTGATAAATTATTATCATTCTAGGTTTTCCAGCTACATCGCGACCACAGGAGCGTAGCTACGATCGTAGCATGCCCGCTGATCGGTTCGGTCACGATCGTGTGCCTCCGGAACGATCCCACGATCGTATTTCCTCTGATCGCATGGCCGCTGATCGTATCGCTGCTGATCGTATTGCCGCTGATCGAATCGCCGCCGATCGTATCGCTGCGGATCGTATTGCCGCCGATCGTATCGCCGCTGATCGTATTGCCGCTGATCGAATCGCCGCTGATCGTATCGCCTCTGATCGAATCGCCCCTGAGCGCATGGTTCCGGAAAGGCCATCTGCGAATCATGTAAGTTATTAATGTTATTATGGTCTTTTATATAATGTATCGTCATCTATCGGCCTGCCATGCGCGGTGAGACAACACTACTCTTGGGATGCATGTTCAGCAGTAGATGTGTGTGTACGCTGATGAGGATAATTTATTAATAATCCCATTGCTGGGAAACTCTGCACTGTTCTACACTCCGATTGAGTCATGTAAGTTATTTATACATGATATTTTATGTCAACAAATATATTTATGAATAAAAACTTAACAATAACAGAAAACAATATTAAGGTAACATCAAGGTTATCACTAAAACTACAAAAAAACTTCAACAACATTTATAATCTCATATGTGGCGCGGATTAGAATCAGAAGATCAGGGCGTACGAAGCCGCAGGCAGTCAATAATAATATAATAATAAATCGTTTATTGTGGAACAAAAACAAAGTTTACATAATAGTTAAAAATTGAAAACGATGTCATCTGCAGAAGTTTAAAAACTGTGTCGCAGATGACAACGCCCTCCTCCGAGATTAACGTGGACAGAGTTCAAAAAAATAAAATTTACAACAATAGTTTTTTACCTACTAAAAAGAAAGATGAGTTACATAATTATTGTTACAGTTTAGTTTTTAGGAAAAGAAAAATTAACAAATATATTAAGTAGTTTAGTAAATTTATTTATACTTGATAATGATTCTTTATTAATAACAACTGTGTCTGGTTGGACACTTTTCTGTCAGTGTCAAGTAATGGAGAATAAATTGTAAAATCAATTAGTTATTAAATTATGAAGATTGTTTAATATTATCACTAGAGCCTAGTTATCTAGCAGGGTGTACCACATGCAGGTTTGGTTGGCTTGGGAGACGAGATTTAGTTGGAGTCCCCCTTACACCCCAATTTATACTTGTATTGTTCCAGAATGCTCCAACTGCGGATGACAGCTCGTCAAGCTCTTCAAGTGACAGCGGCAGCGACTCTGACAGCGGCAGTGACAGTGAGGACAACAGCGCCCCGCAATCTCTACCGAACGGTAATTATTAATCTTTCTTCTCAAATTTTACCGCTCATAATATGATTATTGTATTTCCGCCTCCATTCCATGACTATGAAATTTCTAAGTACTCGACACTGGCAGAAGAGTGGCAAACCGGACACATATCCTACTAATATTATAAACGCGAAAACTTGTGAGTATGTATGTAATTATGTTTGTTACTCTTTCACGCAAAAACTACTGATTGGATTTTAATGAATCTTCACAATAATATAGCTTACATATCAGAATGACACATAGGCTACAATTCAAAAAGATTTTAGTTTAATATCCAAAATATAAAATAATAAATAATACTGGAATTCACACAGCATTATCTAGCCCCATGGTAAGCAGAGCTTGTGTTATGGGTACTAGATAACTGATATACATAATACAATACATTACATAGATAGATATTTTTTATTATAAATAGAAAACAACCAGAACACCCGGAACAAATATCTGCAGATCGTACACACAATTGTTCCGAGGTGGGAATCGAACCCGCAACCTCCTGCGTCGCAGGCGAACCTTCGCCCACCGCGCCACATCGGTCGTCATTATCCAAAATAGCTATCACCACGCGGGTGAAACCGCGGGGCGCAGCTAGTTGCTAAATAAAAGAAGTCAAGTCAATACTTGTATTAGTTCGACCTCTGTGGCGCGGTGGGTGAAGGTCCGCCTGCGGCGCAGGAGGCTGCGGATGCGATTCCCGCCTCGGCACAAATGTCTGTACGATCTGCAGATATTTGTTTCGAGTGTTCTGGTCGTTTAGTATGTATTATAAAAAATATCTACCCATGTAATGTATTGTATTATGTATACCAGTCATCTAGTACCCATGCAATCCGTACACCTTACTGAGGTTGGCAACTTAACAAAAAACTTTTCCCATAGGTATGTACGTGATAAAGTGCTAAGAATGTGCTATACAATCTCGACCCCACCATACAACATGAGGTCATGGCAACCATTTGTAATTAAATCCTATAATTATTCAAATTTTTATTAAGGCCATGAGAATCCTTTGTATTCAACGAGTTATTGTGTATCCACACAAATATTTGAAGTGACCAACAGTCCTGTAGGGTCTTAAGAATTAAAGCATTTCAAGGTTTTAAGTTAATGAGTCAGTGACGAACGAGTTGCGAGCTGGAGGATGTTGTTCGATTCCCGCCGTAGGACAAATGTCAGATTTGTTCCGGTTTGCATAGTGATAAAACAATATCTTTTGTATATGAGTTATCTAGTAACCATAATACAAGCTCTGTTCAGGTTTATTAGGGTTTGATGACGCTGTGTGGATTGTCCGTTCAGCATTAAAAAGATTGGGCTACGATTTTTCATTAGGCTACCTTTTTTACCCAAAAATGAATTATATATAACTTTTTGAACGATTCATATATAATATCTACTCATATATTATTAAACAACAGGCTACCACGGGCAGAACCTAGTGTTAAATGAATTATATCATTTATTACTAAGTTCTGCCCGTACTCGGCAAACGTAGTGTAGGACGCCCTCCGGCCAGGCGGGATGTCGATCTGCGAAAGATGTAGGCAGACACTAGATGCGAGAAGCTGAAAACAGGGCGCTATGGCGCTTATTAGGAGACCTATGTCCAGCAACGGACTATATCAGATATTATAGGTTCCATCAAAACTTTCGCCTATATATGAACAATGATGCAAATGATGTATTGTCTTTGCAGGTACAGGTAACGGCACCGGCAACCCTCCATTGCCCACTGACGTGTTGAACGATGACCTCTGTCTCTCTGAGTCCGGCAGTGACTCCGACTGACCCCACTGCCACGCCAAGGGGCGAAGCTTCGCTGATAAGTACCTTAAGATTACTCGCATAAGTCTCATAATAGAGTGTGTTGAATGATTTTATATGTCGTCTTCTATTTGCAAATACCCGAGTTTTGCAAATTGTTCCTTAATGTAGTCTCCTATTAGCAAACACTCAAGTTTTGCAAATTGTTCTTTAAAGCACGTTTAGTGAGTGGCGAGAAAAAAAACTGTCAAAAATCAACATAGATATACACACAAAACAGGAAAGAATACAGAAATAAATACTTAAGTATAAAGGGCGCCCTTATCGCTGAGATCGATCTCTTCCAGGCAACATTGGGTTGGACTGTTTATCGCTATAAGCGATCTCTACCAGGCAACCTACTCAGAATGTTTTACTCCTCCAAACTCATTAAGCTTATTTACTTGTAGAACATAGAAAATTGTAGAAACCGATTTTTTTGTCATTATCGCCACTTATACGTACGGCCTTAAGAGCGCTCGCCCACGGCGACTTTTTGACATTCGAATCGATACAGTCGCGATACGACTGCATCTCTCTGTATCGTATAGAATCGCGAATATCGATGTATCGATACAAACTCACGTTAGCATCGCTACAAAAAGTCGCCTAAGCGAGCGCTCTAAGAGCGCTAGGGCTAACTGAACTAGTAGGGCCGTATAAAACTCATCAGCTTAAGCTTTACAAATAAGGTTGTATATTTATAGAATCTTCAAGAAACGAAAGAGTTATAGTGCGTAACTATAGAGTCGATATTTACGTAGCAAAGTATCAGCGAAGCATAGGGTTGGGTATATAATTCTACTCATTATTAAGAATCATTATTACCTATTAGTCTTAATCTAATGTGTTAGTCTTTTGAGTAGCTGAAACTATACCAAGATAGTAAGAATAAGTACTGAGATCACACATATAAAACCCTATTTCCTATATTATATTCAAGCAATATTGGACCTAATGGAAAAGGTATAAAGCTGATTTGAAGAGAATATTAATTATTTGGTTATAAAACAGCCAGGAGATAAGAAAGAAGAATAAAACAGCTTGTGTACCATCTGTACATCAGGAGACTATGATCGATTTAGTATAATTATAGTGTTAATAAAATTTCGATAGACACTGCCATTCGTTCTATATTTATCTTTGATTTTGGCCTTGTGGAGGTAGTCATATTGTGGTCGGGGTATTGTCTACCCATTTTGGGTATGCAGTAATCCGAGGGACATTCTGTATAATCTCATTACCAATTTGTAAACAGTGTTTTGTTTTTTCTGTTTTAGTAAATCAGAGACATGAGAGACACTACTTGATAATTCCAACAGAAAGGATTATAATAATATACATACTAAATTTACGCCAGCTTTCCATTCAGCATTCGGCAAGCCACCGTCTGCCACTCTTAACAGTTATGAGACTATGTTTATGGCAGGCGTCCGCAATCTTCCCTATAGCCCGATTTCCCAGTCCATCCATCAAAATAGCCTGGTTTTATTTTTCTTTGCTATAGTCTCTACACCTGGCGGATACCATCTTTGAGTGTATCATATTGTGCACCCGAGGATGATACCCGCTATGTGAAGCCATCGCCTTTAGATTAACTCTCTCAAAGGGTTTCTGTGATGTTGGCTTCGGCCCCACGCAAGCCTCTCAAAGGACCGTGTCATTTTATGGCTCGAGATCATGGTAATGAGATACATACTAATGTTGATAAAAATCTGCCCAATATTTCAAACCTAACTATTTTAAATCTTATTGTGTGCCTTATAATGTAGTTCGGAAAGTTGAAGCTTGAGAAAAAATGTGGTAAACTTTGCATTTTAAAGCAATAATTTAAACGTATTTTTATTTAAATTGTTGACGTGAACTGATGGATTTTTTTTAAATTACTGCAAAGTGTTAAAAGAGTATTTATTTATTTACAAACTTGCAATATTTTACATCATAATTGTAATAATAGGAAGTCTTCTATACAAACAAGCGTAGTGAGTAACGGTGTTGTTATGACTTTTGAAACTATCATGGTTATTAAAAAGTCATTTAAAACGGGATATTTACCATGATTTGAAATGAGGTTAGATCGGTATGTCTGACCATAAAAACTAACTCGCAGTGCCTTCAGTTATTCCGTGATCATGCCGCATGAAACTGTGCCGAAATATTGGTTAACTCAAAAATCAATTCATGGTAAATATCCCGTTTTAAATGACTTTAGTGTTGTTATGGTCACATAATTTTATTCAAGCGGTGTGTATGGAAGGCGGTTCACCTTAATATGACATGGTATTTTATGTCTTATTGTGGTTGCTCATAAATTACTTGCCATTCTTTAAACTGGCTTTTTATAATTTATTAAATATTTGGCAAATAATAAATTATAGTTTATCACGAGATGAATATTAAAATTAAATATGTATTGAAAGTTAGTTTACTTTTTGACAAAAATTGTAAATTATTAACTTGTTTATAAATTGTATAAGTAGTGAATTATAAAATGAAATGTTTTTAATTCGTTTGTATTTTATGAATTTTTATTCAAGCAGTCATTTTACATAGCCTCGCCAATATTAGAAGTGTTATATAATAGCTAAATTGTACTTACCTACTATGGCAGATAGCTAATGTTATATTATATACAAATAATAAATTTTTCAGTGTTGGTGGAGTGAAAATTGTATGTGTATTGTATACACTACGGGAGGAGTTAACTATAGAAACCAAGTTAAATAAACTAAGATAAAGACATCAAGTATCAAATAAAGGTTGTCGCAGATGTGAACCGCACGAAAACCGCACAGTATGCAATCAAATATGGGCTTTTATTTAAAAAATATCTAAATGCTACTAAAAGTGTGCAGTAAAATAGTAAGATAATTAAGATGCATTTCATATTGACGGCATCTGATAGTGATAACATAAAGCCCGCGCGGGCAACTCGCTTGTGCTTGCGGTAAGCCATTTTGTCTTTGTAAAATGTATCTTAAGATAACGAATTTAGGCCCATATTTGTATGCTTATTTATGTGATGTGACGTCAAATCAAAAATCGCCAAACAATGGAAACTGCATCCAGAAAAGTAAAAAAAAAAATACTTTGACAGTGACAGTTCAGTACTTGTATATTTTGTTTGACGTTTTAACTGTGACTTGTCTTAGATTAATCAAACTCAATTTCTGGTGAATCCAGCCCTGGTTATGTATGTACCTACATTTTATTTTACACTCATAAAAGGTTGACATACCTTGGTCCTTTGTTTCGCTACTTAAATATAGTTTTGAGTTATTCACTAATAATAATATGATATGCCTCAGCGGATTATTTTAATGCCAATAATATTAAGAATATAAGATGTAAGTAGTTTTGAGAAATATGATAAAATTGTATGCAAAACATTTATTTAATTGATATCGGTTTATGCAATAAGCAATAACCATCTTGTACAGCGGAATTAATTGTCATTATCGTATAATTGTTTACTTTTTTATAATAGTCACTTGTATAGATATTTTTGTAAATATAAAATTGGTGATGCTAAATATTTTGATTACGTATAAACAAAAATATGTGCCTTCAAATATTAAGCGAGGAGAATCAACAAGAGTTATTTTATACAGGTGATTCGTGCAAGGTGGATCAATATATCAAATAGTGGTGGGTGGTGCTGGTGGGGGATCGCACAATGTACTTCTAGATCCCTTAGATACCATTAAAATTTAATTTAAAAAAACACCGACACGCCATTTTGTGGCGGCGGCCATCTTGGACCGATTTTCATCAAAAATAACTAAGAACACTCCCGACTAGTTCACCTTTTAAACAAAATCAAAATCGGTTCATCCGTTCGGGAGCTACGATGCCACAAACGGTCACACACGCAGACACGTCAAACTTATATCTAACACCCCGTCGTTTATCCGTCAGGGGTTAAAAATGGTGAGTTAAAATAAACAAACAGCAGAATTGCAACGGGTGGTGGAGTGCAAATTATTCAATGCTCTATGCCGAACTTTTATTTATTACTAGCGGACCTTCCCGTCTTCGCACGGTTTTAGTACGGACCCCTAACTTTTTTGAAAATATAATATAGCCTATGTTCACATTGTTCACCGCGGATAGTGTAGCTTCCCAACGGTGAAAGAATTTTTCAAATCGGTCCAGTAGTTTCGGAGCCTATTCATTACAAACAAACATACAAAAAATCAAACCTTATAATATTAGTATAGACAAGGACGTTTATTACCTGGACGAATCACTCTTAAACAAAACTTTAATATAAGTCTATAACAATTGCATCCGAAAAATAAACATACTCGTATAGGTACTTATTCTAATCAGTTTAAAATAACTTAGACCCGACCTTAAAGTTAATTTGGTGTGTTTTGTTACCTTGAAAATGAATCATGATCTATTGTTCAGAGCGTTCAGAGCTCACTCATGGTACCGTTTTTACTCACAAATTGTAAGTTATGGTCGAGAATAAGGACCCTGGTAATTTTCTGAAGTTTACTCGCTATGTTACGTTACTTAACTCTAAGGTCCGTATTATAAAAGCTTACTGAGGCATCTTATCTACCTATGCTTGAGGGACTTATGTAGGTATGCTCTAGAAAATAGTTACTCTAGCCTAGATCGGCCACTCAGCAAACTTCCATAATACGGGCCTAAGAATAGAATAACTCGCTCATGATGCTCTATTTACTTTGATTATATGATTGAATATATGATTCGAAAATTAAAAATACATCTTTTATTGAACGATTGTCCCAATAATGCAGAAACACACTTAATAGATAGATAGATAGACAATACTTTTATTGCACACAAAAATAATACAAGATATGTGACAATTTGGCGGTCTTATCGCTCAAGAGCGATCTCTACCAGACAACCGTGAATGGATAGGATCGGTATTGAAAAAATATAAATTGCTGAATAGGGCCTAAGGCTATGTTATGTAGAGGTTACACGGTCACTTATAACGGTATATTTACCATGCTTCGATTTTTGAGTTTTCCAATAATTCGGCACAATTTCATGCGTAATGATCACGGAATAACTAAATGAACTGCGAGAAAAAAAAACTCAAAAATGTAATCATGGTAAATATCTCGTTATAAATGACTTTTGAGAAGGTGCCTGTTAGTATACAGACCCTACATACGAGTATTCAAATGATTTCACTACACCCCATTTCTTTCTTGTATCTACTGTGCTTGTCTTGTATCTACTAATGCAACAAACAATAGGTACCTAGTCATTTTTAAACACACATTGTAAACTAGGTTTGTCTATGTAAACGTAATTTAAAGCTATTGTTAATTCATTTTATCCTTTTGTAGTAGGTATGTATGTACATTTCAAAACACTACTTGTAAATAATTGTAAATGTAGGTAGACTACCTCGACCTAGGCGCTAACATGTAGGTAAAGTACCTACCGTACTACGTACCTACAAGTTAGTAGGTCTAGGTACCTATTTAAATTACTACGATACGAAAAATACGATACGATATAAAAAATGCATTCCTTACCGTCGATTGTGTGAAGATTAAAAGAAAATCAATGACCTTCTATTTGATTAAGACATCAATTTGCTTTCTTCTTAGATATTCTGGAACGGTCAAAGAGGTTGTTTTTTGTAATTTTGCGGTGTACGAACGAGTGCTCGATCCAGCTTACAAGAGCTTTCATTTTCCTACTAGAGATTTGTAGATAGGTTATAATGACATCATAGGTCTTCTTAAATGAATGCACTGAGTATGCACTGAAATATCCTACTTCAGTAGGTATATAGGTACACGGATTAGGTAGGTATAAACGCTAGAAAAAAACACAATTTCAAAAATTACTCAAGTACCTAGGTATCTTTGCTTGGGCTCCCTTGTCTCAAAAAGTTACCAGCATATTTTAAACCTATCAGTTTTACACAAATCGGATCAAGTGACGCCATACAGCCAAATTAGCCAACTGCCACTGCAACTTCATTCGCTCAATGATTCAGGCAAGTGATAACTACTACCGGTACCTATCAGCAAAGTAAGAAAAAAACTCTTTTAATAACAATGCAATTACTTAATTAAAAACAAAAATACTTTAGGTACTTAGGTAGTTACATGAGGATGTAGGTAGGTAGTTATGCATTGTAATGCTAAGTGATGCCAAGATAAGGGTTAAGGTACATTGAAAGGGAATCGAAGGGAATTTTGATAGCATATAAACCTTTAAACATTATAGGTACCTACTGTAGGTACCTAAGATTACACATTTGCACTAAAATGTCACGCGCTTCTGGGAGCATTGTCGAACCCGCAAACTACTGCGCCGCAAGGACCTTCGGCCGCCGCGCCGCCCCACAGAAGTCTTCAATGATTTAGTATAAAAGTAAATAATAAAGGAAATTTATATAATTAACACAGCATTATTATTAGGTTATTAGCTCTAAGGAAACTTAAGTGACATTAGCCTGGCCATATCTCGTGTTTTTGATTAGAGAGTAGAGACCGCGACAATGCAAACGTAGTTACGGACGCCCTCCGGCCTGGTGGGATGAGGACCTGCGAAAGACTGCTGGAAGCGTCAAGCTGAAGACAGGGCGTTTAGGCGCTCTCATTAGGGGAGGCCTATGTCCACAAGTGTACCTCTACTAACATAGGCTGATGACGGTGGTGAATATGTTAATTGGTAAGTTGTGTAGCCTATGCATGTGTTATCCATGTCCAAGTGAGCCGAAAAGTGGGCGAAGCCGCAGGCAGAATCCAGTCAAAGTATAATAATCTGATTGTTTTAAAAAACTGATTTCAATTACATTCGTAAGTATTTATTTACAGTGTTTCTGACCGATCAACTCGGGATTAATCAGCTAAAATGCATAAAAAATAACACAATAAATTAGCAATAACATAGGATGTCCTCCTCTTTTGTTTTTCGTCGGTTAAAACGTAATTATGATGTTAAGTGGATATCGCCCCAGCCACCGTTTTACCTACCTCGACGTGGGGGGCTTACCTACATAGTATTTTTTTACATTTTATTGAATTACATTTAAAATACATTGACGCACTTCTTCTTAATTCACTTAATTCAAGGACTTGCTGGACGAACTACCAAGTGCCTAAATTTTTTGCAATTATAAAAATTACAGTAGATGATACAATTTATTGGAAAAATCAATTGACATGTCTTAAAAAAGTTCGAAGTAAAAATTTTAGGATTTTATTATAGAACAAATTAAACATGCTTTTATAGATTTTACAAAAAAAACAATATTTTATACATTAAACGTTAATGCTTCATAATCATAATTGTCATTGTGTCAAATTGTTGCTAATTTTTTCTATTGACATAAGTCAGAGTGAGAAATAAAACATCTTAGTAACCGTTATAATTATGTTTTAAAGTACCTAATTTAAGAATTTTTGGATTGCAGTTGAAATGCGGTCCGTCTGTCTAGAGCCTAAATTGGAGCATCTACTATTAAAATCCACGAAACTATTTACAAATAAGGCTCTAGACAGACGGACCGCATTTCAACTGCAATCCAACCGCAATTTGCAGTTCGGCGTGCAGTTCACGTGAACTGCACGCCGACTGCAAATGAACAGCAATTGGACTGCGCAGTTGGTTTGCAGTTCTATTGCAGTCGTGTCAACTGCATTCAAACTGCAAATGAACTGGAATTTTGGGGTTGGATTGCAGTTAAAATGCGGTCCGTCTGTCTAGAGCCTTATACTACTCGTATATAAGACCAATAATAAGTGTGCGCTGGATATTATCATTTATATGAATAAACGAGATTTAATACGCTTGGAAAACAACGGGTCGTCTTGGAAACTCATCAACAGTCTATACGAAGCCTAGCTATGCGAGTGTAGTGAGTGACTAAAATGTGCACTTGGAAAAAAAATAATCAGAAGGTATGTATATTATGTACCTACGTATATAAATAGTTTGTAAATGAAGGCTCTTGTTTTATTTGGAGGTATTTAACGTTTGCTTTTGGTTAAATTTAGTTTAGGTAGGTAGTACCTACATTAAACGAAATTTGTGAACACATAAATAATTAATGAACCTATCTACCTTAATTATTACAATCGCTGAATTGTAAATACTAGTTCTTATTTGTTTCTAATATTTGATTGTAACTTTCTTTACTAATAAAGATTTTGCCTTAAAAAGCGTAAAAAAAATATTTTAAAAAAGACTGCTTACTCCACTCGATGTTCATTATTTTCTATTCGTTTCTTAACAATTTTTGTTCCGCCGCTGCAATGTCTCCTATATTTTCAGAGCTCGCTGCTTTTTCTTTTTAACATAATTTTTGTATTACGCTTCTACAAGTAATACAAAATATGTTAAAAATACATACATATCTACGCTTTATATAGGTATGTATTTTTATACCTTCTTTTTGATTTTAATTTATCCGTCAATTATGGACGGATAATTTGTTAATAAAATGGCTGGAACTTGTCGAGTCGAGTCTCCCTCCTGGCGAGACGGTTTGTGACCACTCGCGAAAACAGCTTAAAGTAAGTAAAGTAAAGTAAAAAATAATTTATTTCTTTAGGCTTCCAAAATAAGCACTTAGACAAGTCATATTTTATACATTATCAAATTTATTATCACATAAAATTATTTTACTGTTCACTTAAATTTTTCGTCCACTAGTGGAAGTGAAAAAGAAACCACTAGCATCTTATAGACGTGGCTCAAGAGAGATTGGTCTGTAGTTCTAAGAAGAGTTTTAGAATAGAATAGAAAATATTTATTTAAATTTCAATACTTATATAAAATAATAAAAAATAGGAACTAATTTGTTGTTATCTCCCTTCTTTAAAGAGCACCACCAAACTCCCGCTCCGCGCCTTTGGGGTTCTCCCACTGTGAAGGACGCTGTTAAAGAGTTTCTGTAGCTCCTATAAATACACCCCTCCTCTGGTTTCATCCCTCAACTTTCGATTGTGTCTCATCAGCAGAGATAGGAATAGGTAGTGCAATTTGGGGTAAATGATCTCAAACATTATCAATAGTATGGATACGCCCCGGGATTCCGGGAAAAATATGACAGAACAAATTTCCGATAAAAAACCTTATTTTAATTATGATTTTATTATTTCTTTATAAAATATGACAATAATCAATAACAATTAAAATAAATATTCGCAACAGACATAAATAAAATTATTTTACCATAACTTAATACATATTAAAATTACAGTGATACCAATCTTCAAGGCGATATTAAATGAGATGATTGAAACTCATCGTGAATAAAACAATGGATATTGAACGTCAAGATTTAACAAAAAGTTAAATTTGGTTCAATCTTCGCCTTCACCGTCACTTTCAAAATCTGAAATAGTTGGTTGATGAAATTGAAATAAGTTACAATTAGTTTTTTGATATTTTCTTCTTTTAATCTATTTCTTTTGACGTTCAATATCCATTTATAAGTTGAAAAACTCCTTTCAACTTCTACTGATGTTAACAGGGCATATTTAAATATTAAAATATCGTCACTAGCCGAGCCGTTTGCTATATGGTCTGAATACGTTCTAACAATATCTAATTCCGGATAACGATCCATGACCGCTTCTAATTTCTTTTCGATGGATAAACATTTACTCCAATTTATAACCATCCTGACTTCGTCGAATATTTCAAAACTATAGAAATATGTGTATTTTATAATTTTTTTAAGGCTTTTTCTATGATCTTAAAATTATCGTTGATGAAGTCTAAATCAGTTTTTATGTTTTCTTTATTCAGTATATTTTTCGCATAATTGATACTGCTTTGGTTCTTCGTAGGTATGATAAAACAGTTTTTATTTCATCGAAATATTTGACATAATAAGATGTCGCTGCGAGCCAATTGTCCCATCTTGTTATAACTGGTTGTGGCGGCAATGGCAATGGCATGTATTTTTAAATATTATTTTACACAGTATAGAATAACATTTTCTTATTAAATTCCTGGGACTTGTGGCATGTCCATATTAAGATATCTTCATGAAGTCTCGGCAAATTGCACTACCTATTCCTATCACTGCTCATCAGCGTCATTAGTGGATTCGGGCAACAAATCTATACCCGAGAAGCTGCTGGAACTTCTCAATGCCCGCAATGATTTGGATTGCCCCTGCTCTGCGGTTACGGTGGCTGCTGTTTATTATTTACTCACTATAATTTATTGGGTATTAGGTAATGCCTATAATCCCTACGCTGCTGGGCATTCGGATTGGGGATCGCAGTTGAGTGAGAGGCTGGTTTTGCAGGACGTTGCTGCCCGCCCCGGTGTGTGTCTGTTATCCGCTTCTTACGACACCCACGGGTAGAGTTGGGGTGGTGCAATGCCACCCTCCAAATTGTATGTCTGGCTACGGTCCAGACCATCTAAGGCTGCAATCGCGCCAGTCAGCAATAAGTGGTGTCGATATCTTTTTTGTTTGATTAACTAACGTTATTAAGTGTTAATATACATGTAAATTGTATAATAGATATAAAACCGTGTGACTAGGTTAGGTTGGTATACGTGCTTTATAAATGACCAGTTAAGTATCGTGATAAATTCAGGTAATTACTATGATTTACTATGACTTGTAATATTATAGGCCTTGGTCAATGCTTATAATATTACGTGACTGCAATCATCATCATCCGCAACTGTATAGGCCTCTCGAATATTTGGTCTTAAACCATGCTCTTGTCCTGTGTTAGTTTAGTTTAGGTACCTAATCTTAAAATCAATATGTCTCCCTAATAGTGGGTGATCCCGGGCAAGACGGTTGTTAGTTGATGGTTGTTAGTTATTTTAGGATATATTTTATAACCTTATTATACTTTTGTAATCCTTTGTTTCAGGTGCTTATAATAAGTGGACTGTTCTTGAGTACGGTCTCTGATGGGTACATAATAGGACAGATGTCTGGGATGGTCGCTTCCCAGCAAGCAAAGAACAGCGATGTTCCCTTGAATGATGATGAAATGTCATGGGTTGGTAAGTTTAATGAATTAATTAATGCTATTTCCGAAATAGGATAGGTAGACAGTTCTACCTATCCTATTTCGGAAATAGCATTAAACAATTTAATCAGAACGTAGTAGGTACAATTGGACCAGTGTCCAATTGTACCTACTACGTTCTGATTAAATTTTTTATTCAATAAGAACATCAAAAACAAGATCTAAATACAAAGATTCAAGAAAATGTCGACTGAAATCTGAAAAGTAGGATCAGTAAAGGTCAGAAAATCGGCAGGTTGAGTGCACAAGATTTGAACCTCAAAGTCAATCAATTAGTGTGGGCAGATTGCATTGAGTGAAAATACTTACCAACCCCACCTACAACCCCACTCAACTTTCCGATTCCGAAGGGCTCTGTGGAGCTACCATGCTATTTAACACATAATGTAACGCCCGTTATCAGCGTTACTACGCTGTCACCCCCACTGCAGTCATTAGCCATAAGGTGGTTAGCACTACAATGTCAGTTGCGATATTCAAACGGTTTTAATTTTAACGTTAACCTACTCTACTTTTCGTTACAGCATCTGCCAGCAACGTCACCACAATCTTCGGTCTGGCCCTAGCTGCCTTGGTCACAGAGAGATTCGGCCGCAGAAAAGCAATAACAATACTATCGCTGCCAGTGGTAATAAGCTGGATCTTCATGTACTTAGGGCAAAGAATGCTCATCTTCATGATTGCCAGAACTATTCTCGGTATGTGCTTCGGTGGAGTGTTATCTCTATGCGTATTGTCTACGGGCGAATACACAGCGCCTAATGATAGAGGATTTTATCTTAACATGATTGTAACTGGGGGTGCCGCTGTTGGTGTTGCCATTTCAAATATATGCGGTATACTGTTGCATTGGAGGACAGTTGCATGGATGGGAATAGTCCCAGCGATAATCGCAGCTTTGTTCCCTTTTATGTGGGTAGAAAGTCCGACGTGGCTGGCGTCTAAAGGAAGATTTGAAGAGTGTGCTAAAGCTTTCAAGACGCTACACGGAAGCGGAAAGGCCGCCTCAGAAGAACTCCGTCTTCTTATTGTAATGGAAACACAGAAACAGTCAGATTTCGGTGGTCCTTCGGAATCGTCTACGATGGCTCTGAAAAAGCTACTGAAAGCTTCTAGACAGAGATATTTTTGGAAAATTGCCGCATTATGTACTTGCTTGCATTTCTTCCGAATTGCGACTTGTAGGGTATTAATATGCACTTTAGTTATAACTATTATTCAAGATATAACAGGCACTTCCGACGTATTATTATTTACTTTAGTCGCTAATGGGTGTTTGATTCTGGGCTCATTCTTATCTTGCATTTTTATTGATAGGATGAAGTTGAGGACCTTATTATTTTCTGGTGGTATTATAGCTTATATTATTCTAATAGTTTTGAGTGCCACTCTTTACTTTTACAAATTGCCTTGGGTCAGTTGTATTTTACTAGGATTGTTTATAGTTGTAATAAATGCTGGTCCATATCCTTTGTTAGAGTCACTCTTCGGGGAAATATACCCATTAGAAATAAAGTCATATTGTATGGCTGGGTTTGGTGTGATAGGAACTGTTTTGTTATTTTTATCAATATGGTTGGCACTGCCTTTATTTGCGATGATTGGTTACCATGGTGTGTTTTTGATGAACGCTGTACTAGGCTTATTATGTTTGGGTTATTTGTGGATATTTTTACCAGAAACTAAAGGCAGAACCCTTCAAGAGATAGAGTTGTATTTCAAAAATAATACCTGCGACAGCGGCGTTGAAGAGTTAATCAAAGACGAAAATATCTTACTGTGTAAAAGACAAAATCCTCAAAATACAGTTTAGTAGAATAAAATACAATAGTTTGATAAGTACCTACCAACTAGATTTTGTTAGTCTCTTATGTTAATAGGTATAAAAACCTATACCTACCTTACCTTAAACTTAAGTACCTAACCCCGTACGAAACGAATTTGAGGCTTAGGTAATGTGGATTTTAGCTTGTAGGTTCCTATCAAAAATAAAAATACTTATTTCCAAGTAGCTCGATAGATAGCGGTCAATGGCAGTGTGCAGCACTTTATGAACGTTCAGGAGTTGTTTAGTAACTTAAGACCTTATTTAATATAAATATAAGAAGAATATTTATACATATAGACTTATAGAGAGCAAGTAGAATAATTAAAAAAAAACATGGTCTACAGGGACACCCTTCAGAAAAAAATCCTCACGAAGTATCTCCGGTTCCGAGGAAGAACCACTCTAGGTAGACATCAGATAAGTAGGTAAGCTCTACCACATGGATTTACAAATAAAGAAAGCTACAATCAAATTATAGAAACAAATTAGAACTAGTAGGGAGGTATTTACAATTGAAACAATTTGATTTTTATTTTTTGCTTAGGACGGTAGGTACTTATGTCATACTTCCCCAGTTCAGGTGGGTGTGTATTGTGTATGCATGCATGTGCTAAATAAATGTTTTCCTATTATTTTTTAAACGGCTTTTATTTTGCTAGCAACTAAGATATACTTAATGTCTATGGTAGGTAATAGGTAGGTACGTAAGAGTTTAAATAATATTTAGCTAATTTTATTTTGGTAATTTTTTTCTTTGATTTGAGGCTTACCCACATAAAAACATAATCCTCAGTAGTTCTTAAAATCAGTTCCTGCTTATTGCGTAAACGGTAAACGACAACGAGAGAGATGCAGCAGCGAGGAGAGCCGTCAGACAAGAAGTGGAAGTCAAGTTAGTCAAGTCAAATCAAATCATGTCGCGTTGAAATCGTGCTTGTTGTTTTCTGTTATTCCGTGTGTTTGTTGATATTCATATTTATTTAGCGGTGATACGTGTGTTTCATACAATATAAAGAAAATGTGCTGTGATACTTACCCTGAAAAAGTCTAAACTTAGAAGTTCTAAACGTTGTACATACCAAGACTGTAAATTAATAATCGCGGTATTTCTTGAGCCGATGTTCTTTTGTGGTCTAATAAAGTCGTTTTGATTGTTTCTTCTCCTATACCTTGTTATGTTTTTGGTTACGAATAACATTACACAGTACATGCTAAGAGGCTTTTAAATGATCTATAAATAATCCATGTTTTAAATGATATAATCTTTCTCACAACAAAAATAATGTCGACCTCATCGTCGACATCAAAGAACAATAATAATAAAAGGCCCAGAGACAGCAGGTATTGTGAGAAAAACAAGTTATTGGCTACTGAATCAGGACCCAGTCAGTGTGACACAGCGCCTCTCTGGGATAAGGTATTTATTATAAGCACAATCGATTTTGTGCTGTTTATTCTTACTTAGAGCTAGGATTTTTATCTACGTTTATTTCTAGTACAATAAAGTGTTCATTAGTGTAGGCTTGACCGCCCACTGTGCTTACAAATGATCTTTTTGGCTATTTAAGAAAACCCTAGTGATTAGTTAAACCTAATTTAGGATTTAAGGTGCTTAATCCTTTTGTCATTAAATCATATCAATGTATTAATTCACTTATTGAATAAATCATGTATAATAAAAACACTTAACACAGTACAGCTTGCAGTTCTCCCACCTATTTAATACGAGCTTCTGTCTGCAGCGTTGCTTGTTAAGTTCTGTCATACAAGCTTTATCTAGCTAGAGTAATAAGTATCCTATGTGTTAATCCAGGTCTAAGACTACATCTTTACAAAATTTCAGTGCAAACTAATTATTATTTTTGTTAAGAAGAGTAGTATATGTTACAAACATTAAACTTACATATTTAGTATGATTTAAATGTAAAATTATCAAGCCAAATATGTATTTCAGGATGGCAGCTCTCCCTTGGGTAAATTTGCAGGCATTGGACCTGATTCTATCAACTGTTATGCTGAACAAGCCGGTGTGGAGCTGAGCCTTGAAGCAGCGACCAATCTAGCTGAAGATGTCAGCTATAGACTTCGACAGATGATTTGTGTAAGTTTTACTAGAATGTGGCAGTACCCAAATAATGTGTATTTAAATAGATAGAGAGAAAACACTTTATTATACCACACAAAACAGAAAACAATACAGAAATAAATACTTACAATCAAAGAAGTATAAAGTCTGAAAGCAATCTCTTCCAGGCAACCTTATGATGGACTGACCATGAAGGACCAATATAGATGGTAGCACTTTAATAAATAATTTGTAAATAAAAAAAAAAATTACTTACACTACATCCCTACATTACAAACATTATAAATCCCTTTATGGTTACACATAATTTAATTCAAATAAGGAGCAAAGTACTTGCTGCTATACTAGTTTCTGCACTGGTTTCAGCAACTAGGCCAAAGATTTCGCGTGTCAGGTGAGGGTCTCCTAGTCTGACCACATGATCTTCTCAAGGGAAGCCAGTAGCGCCCTGACGCCGGTGCATGCCTCCCTAGGCATCCTCGTTGTCCTGAGGCAGTGTAGTTGTTGATAAGCTATGCTATTGCACTCTACTTCACTACTCACTCTGTTCTTAAGTGGAGACCATGACTCGGTAAACGCCCGCAGGCCTGGTTGGATGAAGAACTGTGAAAGAGTGCAGGCATGCTGCGGCAAGCTCAAGACAGGACGCTATGGCGCTTATTATGGGAGGCCTTCGTCTAGTAGTGTAATATTAAAGCAACAGCCAGCAAATGTTGTATTGTAGAATAGAGAAATTTTAATAACACCCTACATCGTCATCCAAACCGTAAAAACACGTGAATTTCATTTCTACGACTTCAATAATTTTCGCGATGTATAATGAATATGACAATACAATGTCTAATTTATTAATACACTAGTTGACCTTTCCGGCTTCGCAGGTTTTAGTACGGATCACTAACTTTTTTGAAAATTATGAAAGAATTTTTCAAATTGGTCCAGTAGTTTCAGAACCTATTCATTACAAACAAACAAAAACCTTTCCTCTTTATAATATTAGTATAGAAAAGCAATTTGATCACCTAAAAACATACTATAATGAGCTTATAAAAAGAGTGTGTTATTTTATTATGTACTTATTTTTCTCCTCTGATTTTATCCTCCAGAATATAGCCCTACAAAGTGAGTTGGTTATGAAGACAAGGATAGAGAGTTCAGATGTGAAAGCAGCATACACCCTGGCAGACATAAGCCCCGCTATCTGTACTACCAGTTCCCATTTCGCTCAGGTTGGCGATGAGAAGATACACACTGATGTGGTGAGTTAATATTATCCGTCCTCAGCTTTTCATGTTATTCAAGTTCAAAGTGACCAACGGCCGATGTGGCGCGGTGGGCGAAGGTCCGCCTGCGACGTGGGAGGTTGTGGGTTCGATTCCCGCCTCGAAACAATTGTGTGTACAATCTGCAGATATTTGTTCCGGGTGTTCTGGTCGTTTTCTATGTATAATAAAAAATATCTATCTATGTAATGTATTGTATTATGTATATCAGTTATCTAGTACCCATAACACAAGCTCTGCTTACCATGGGGCTAGATAATGCTGTGTGAATTGTTCAGCATTATTATTTATTTATATTTACACGGTATGTGTTTTCTACAAGTGACTAATATGCGTAAATCCACACTAGCGCAGCGGCTGAGAAAATACAGATCTTTGTGACTCAGCACAGCCGTAATATTTTTCGAACGAAACGCATGTGCGGCGCAACACAACCGCTGTGTAGAGCGGCAGCACGAATTTTTTAGGTTAAAAAAAAAGATCGCAGTCGTCGAAAATAAATCGCAGTCAAAGTGTTAAATATTATCTCTCTTTTCTATGGTCTGAAATAAATGATTACTTGTTGTTATCATAAGCTGTTTTTTTATATTTTTCAGGAGGTAATAGTTAACGTGGCAGAGCTAGCACTGAAACACGAGAAATATGAGTATGTAACACAGCCTAATCTATCAACTGAATGGATAACCGGTGAAAAGAGTCAGAACCACAGTAGTCCCTATAGTAGTAATATAACTGCGCCTTTACAGAACTATTACACAAAAGTGGCCAGAGGTAAGTGTACATTGTATATTTAACTAGTTTAACTGCTCGTAGCAGGCGTTGTTTAAGAGGCCTCCGGAAGGACGAATTCTTCATACAAACGTAATACCAAAATGATTTCTAAATCAAGCATATTTCCAGTATAATATTGTATTATTTGTATTTGAATAGTATTTATCTAGGTTCCTAAAGAGTTTTTTTTTCAAAATACTTACCTAAAATTAAATGAAAGCCAATCGCATTTTGCACATTTTTATGCGAAAATGGACAAGTTTTCTTGCTATTTGTTTCGTATTAAAAACATCAATATCTTACGTTTTATTTATTAAGGAACATAGTTTATACTGTCTAGTTACAGAATAACAATACTTTGTGAAGAATACAAAAAGTTTTCAGTCATAATTTTTGGTATTACGGAACAAACCAAATTTTGAACGGCTTTTGCTATCGCGCACGCATGGGGCGCGGCGCAAGGGTTAAACAGGGACAGCGATATTCGGAGCGATTTTTGCAAGCGAGGGTCGCCGGACCCTTACCTGTATGCAATTCCAGCCCGATCTGATCAGTAGTTTTGGCGTGAAGACGTAACAAACATCTGAACATCAAACCACATACTACATAGTGTGATAATTATAGGCACAACACAAAACTTTATTTCAACTTCTAAGTTTTACATGCGCTTCGCAGACGATATCGTCCTTTTCGCCGAATTTGACATACGAAACGATGATCATGATTCTTTGTTAATAGCAACTGTGTCTGGTTCGCCACTATTCTATCATTGTCCGACCATATTCTGACCTATTGGTCAGAATATGGTCGGACTCATCATAGCATAGAATTTTCATATCTCTAGACAACAAACAGTTAACTAAAACTTGACCTTACCTTTTCAGCAATATTGAACCTCAAAAAGAAGCTAAAAGAGACCGCTGTACAAGATCTGACAACTGACACTAAAATAGGACCTATTTTCCCGAACCTCTTCAATTTGGCCGTGCTCGTTCTAAACGACGATAACCTGAACGCATTGAATGTTCCCGCCAAAAAGCCTTTGCAGTCTAACGTTTTGGATATGGTCGACGCTCTGTGCTCAAACCCCGGAAGTGCGGATACTAATATACAACAGCAGGTATAGTAACAATTTACTATACTGTATCTGATAATTTATAATACTAAGAATTATTTAATACTTTAAAATTTACGACGTAACTCAAGCCTAACTCGATGTAGAATGATTGTTAACAACCCGCAATACTTAACCTAAATGCCCTGTCATTTTATAGGCTAATTGCCTATAAAATGACAGGGCATTTAGCTTATTTCTTGACAATTTGAGGTCCTTTCTTTTTAAATATACCTTATAATTATACAAATAAATACAAAAATCTTTATTTGGAACAGAACTTATTGTATAGGGTACATTTGTGGGCTGACTACCACGATTGTACTACTACTATTTTATCTGAAACTCGACACCAAGCAAGCGTGTTTTAGTTATTTGCGTTATGGTTGGTTTACAAAGATTTTACATCAAGTTGGGTGGTGTATGGACGGGACTTAAACCGGTTAAATGTTCCCTATCAGTACAGGAATGTTCTACCTATACTTAATAGAATACATTACCTACACAGATATATATTTTTTATTATAAATAGAAAATACCCAGAACACCCGGACCAAATATTTGCAGATCGTACAAACTTTTGTCCCAAGGCGCGAATACAACCCGTGAACTCCTGCGTCGCAGGCGGACCTACGCCCGCCGCATTCGTCACTATAGATTTTACTTTGTCTACCCATCTACATACATCTAAGAATAAGCAAGCTGACGTGGCATTGGCCTGGCCATATCTCGCGTAGAACCGACAACCGCTTGGGTAAACGTGTTCTTGAGTGGAGATCGCGACTCTCTACGTTTGCCTAGTGTAGGACACCCTCCGGCTAGGTGGGATGACGACCTGTGAACGACTGCAGGCAGATGCTGGATGCGGCAAGTTGAAGACAGGGCGCTATGGCGCTTATTAAGGGAGGCCTATGTCCAGCAGTGGACTACTATTGGCTGATGAAATTCACATACATACTATTTATTGTATTCATGTTTTGTTTTTTTCAGTTTCAAAGGCTTTTTCCTGTAATGGTGTCTAATATACTCGGAAATGGATCGATGTCAGATAAAATGGTTAACATACTCACTAAAATCACAAGGACTTGGCCATCATTCATTAAAATAGGTAAATAATCTTAAATATATCTTATGTATAACCTTAACCTAAGAATCCTGTTCTCATGTAAGTGACTTTAAATTATCTTTTTGAGAATAAATGAACATTAAACGTAAATATTTCGGATGACGTCAGATTGCCCAGTGGCATCCTTTCAGAGATTTTTTGTCTTTAAAGGTCTGGTTATAAGCTGACTGTACGTTTAAGTAACAAGTATAGTAAATATAAATAAATCCTACTAATATTATAAACGCGAAAGTTTGTAAGTATGGATGGATGTTTGTTACTCTTTCACGTAAAAACTACTGAATGGGTTTTAATGAAACTTTACAATAATATAGCTTATACATCAGAATAACACATAGGCTACAATTTATAAAGATTATTGTATATTATACAAAATATCTATCACCACGCGGGTGAAACCGCGGGGCGCAGCTAGTAAATAAATAATTCTGGACAATCCACACAATAGCATCTAGCCCCAAGCTAAGCAGAGCTTGTGTTATGGGTACTAGATTACTTATATAAGTAATCTAGTACCCATAACACAATGTGCATTACAAAGCAATTTTTATTATATATAGTTAATATACGGAACAGCTTTCAATTATCAAATAAGACCTTATTTCTTATTTGATAATAACTTATGGTATAAAATGTTACTTGTCTAAGTGCTATTTTTGATTTGTTAGTATGTATTATTTAAAATTTTACCTTGTTATTTTTTTACTGTGATTTAATTTAATAATGATATTTATTATTACAGGCAAAAGCATACTATTCGAATACCTATCTCACAGTACAAAGGACCGTCTCACAGCGCCTATGATAAAGTGCGTTATGGCGCTAGGTCGGCAAGCCTTGTACGAGTGCCTCGACAGTAATGATAACTTGGAGCATCTGGACGACTGTCTCATGCAGAGGAAGTGGACGCAGCCTCAAGCTGATCTCAGGTCTACTATGCTGGTAAGTGTTTATGGATTAATTTATATTTTTGTTTGGTTCCTCACTATATAGGCCACCTTGCGCACCACGGTCTCCACGGAAGACCAGCGCTATGGTACGATCTGCTCTACCATAGCACATGCTGAGTGGAGACCGAGTTTTGTCAGTCTTTGTTGTCTGTTAATCTAAGTTTAGTTTATAAGAGTCTCTGTTCTGTTCTGACAAAATAAAAATCTTTTTACTTTTTACTTTTACTTTTTACTAACAACCAAAGACAACTAGAGTAAAGAGATCATTCAGTGACCGATCAATCGCCATTCACTCCAGCCTTCATTCCATACATTCATGGTCTGCATTTAGAATATTATTGCACCATGAATATTTCTATACAACCTGTTTCAGTTTTACTCACGGACCTCAAGATACAAACATTCTTGCTTAGTTTGAGTTCCGCTACCACTGTACTTTAAATGATTATGCATGTGTTTTTTGGTAAATAAATATATATATTTTTTATTTTATTTATCAACAGGACGTAGCAACAGTTCTCCTACGATCCGAACCGACTATGAAGCTCGAAGATTACGTCGGCTGCGACTATGCGATGTACGAAGTTATCGGAGACTCGATAGCCCCGAGGCGTACCATATTCCCTATTTCAAGTGAGTCTCATCTAGATAAAATATTCAAAATCAAAGTCAATATCATTTATTTCTTAAGTCTTACCAAATAAGCACTTAGATACTTTATTCTATAAATTATTATAAAATAAGATTATTTCATTGTTTTACTGATCACTTCAATTTTTTTGTCCACTAGTGGAAGAAGTGAAAAAGAATCCACTAAACGTACGTTCATATATCTCTTATGTGTCTATACATGGTTATTTGCCTATTTAGGTCTAAATATAATGTAATTAGATACGTGCCAATATTTAAGTAAAGCTACGCACGACATAGGACAGCAGTGGACTGCTATAGGCTGATGATGATGACGCACTACATTAAATTATTTCGCGCGTCACGTCGGGTCTCTGTGTGAACTTAACTATAACTACGAATTTTTATATGACTTACTAAATAATAACCTGTACTATTATTCTACAGAGCCAAAGCCAGAAGAAGGAGAAGAAAGCACGTCTGACGAAGAAACTTTCCCCCAGCGTTCGTACCTGCGAAGACTCAAAATAAGATTCCTTCCACCAACCCAACGAATACGCAACGGTCTACACAAAGAAACCATCTTCGAACCAACGAGATTTAAAATAAATAAATGTATTAAATTAAATATAAGGAATTGTAGGACTAAAATAATACGTAGTAGATACCAAACGCCTGCTATACAGAGCGGCAGTGCGATGCATGTTGTTATAGCGGGTGGATTACTACAGAGATTTAAGTATAAATTAAATAAACCTAATCCAGCGCCGATTTTTGGGGCTATGTCGTTGTAAATATAAGTTATATATTACTTTCTGTATTATTTTACCAAGCTGTTCCCCGCGGTTTTATCTTCGTTAAATTCGAATTTCACATTTCTAGGGGGAAAAAAGTTATTTATCTCAGTCAGTAGTTTTTCGTGAATTGAGAACCTCCTACTTTTTTGAAGTCGGATAAAAGAAGTATAGGTACCCCAATAACCTACTATAGGTGATGCGTCGGCTAACAACGCGCCTTATTACGGTAAGAAAGAACAGCACAACGATAGCGCGTTTTAGGCGCCAAGCAGCGCCATCTAGTGAGGTTTGGGTAAACTATTTTTTTACGTGCTTAATTTTTCTGTTGGAAGAAGTGAAGCGATATTTACTAGGTACTTAAAAAAATATCCATAAATCTCCATTGGGAACTTAGTTTATTTCCAGAACCAAATGTAGCCAATGTCACTCTCCGTCTTTACTACAAGCAGGACATGTCATAGTGTACATACAAGTGTGTGCGCAAAAAAAAAATCAATTTCTAATCCAGAGATCTACTGAACCGATTTTGAATAATAATATTCAAAATCGGTTCAGTATCTTTTAGGAGATTTTTCGATTTGATTATTCTTTTACCAATTGCAAGCTACGCTATTTGTGACCGTCATAGGTTTTTTTTTATTTTTCGGGTTTATAGCCGCTATTATATTAACCCGAAAAATTAAAAGACTCGTAAAGAAATGACCACTCGCGTGAAGCCGGGAACGGGCGCTAGTTTTATTATAATTTGAACATTATGTAGGTAGGAATGTTTTACGTGGAACGGAAACATTAATAACAAAAACAAATTGAAATCATTGTGTCACAATTTACATAATTTGGGTAATTACTTACAAAAAGACTTGCTAACTAATATTTCAGTTTGGGTAAAGGTGTGGTGCAAAATCTTGCGGTTATATATTTACTAAACGCGCCATAACGGATGTAACAAAAAGTAAGGGCAAAACTTTCAGGGGTGGTTCAGACTTGGTCATGGAACCAAGAAAATATAGGTAGGTACTTTTAAAACGAAATGATCATTAGACTGTGATAGATAGATATGATTGAAGCACGTGTTTATAGTCTTAACTCAATACGCAATGTTTTATTGCTTACACTTACATCTCCTAACACGAAAAAGCTTCGACGCAACACAGTACCTACAGTACGACGGAACACAGGAAAAATATTATTATATACTTTTAAATATTTTTCCTGTGTTCTGTGATCGAAGCTGAACCCTATGTTTGGCTTTTTGTTGATGTATCCCTGATTTATCCATGTTATTGTTTACTTCTTTCTATTAAATAATTCTTAAATAAGTATGGACCTATATAGATTTGAATAATCTGCCCTAATGGCACACCTTTATAATAAATAACAGACGAAAATACCAACTCATAGATTCTCTCACTTGAATCTTTAGCTACGAAAATTGTTATTTGAAACACTAGTTTGCAATCTCCATTACCGCGACTAGTCCGCTGAATCTATAACCAAACTGCACTACGCTTATGTCAGTGGGCGTCTAAGATGCGCCGACGCAGCCGGGCCGGCCGTTGATTAATGTGCCCATTGTTGACACTCAGAACTGCCGGGTAATTGGTATTGTGTTTGCATAATCTATCTGTTTGAGACAAATATCACACGACTCGGTAAACGTAGCGTAGGTCGCCCTGGGATGACGACCTGCGAAAGACTGCAGGTAGAATGATGCTGGATGCGGCAAGCTGAAGACAGGGCGCTATGGCGCTCATTGGAGGAGGCCTATGTCCAACAGGTATAGGCTGATGATGATGATCAAATATCAAAGTGCTTTATTTCCTTTAGACCTTAGGTACCTACAGGACTCTTGGAGTGGTGTGGATTTGCAGATGCTTCACGTAGGTACAGTAAGGGTCAACGTTAATTGGTTAAATTAACACATTCATAGCCCACGAGGCTCATTGTCAATTGGCAGGTCTTGCAGCGGCAAGCCCCTGCGGGTCGCATTGCCGGGGCTGGGCAGTTGATGCGATATACTACTAAAGTTAGGTAATTAAATATATCGTAATTATAGGACGGGAATGCGCTAATCAACTGCACGTTAGCACATTCCCGCGTTTTTTATTTGATAGCTGGTGCTTACAAATAAAAAAGAATCATCAAAATTGGTTCACCCAGTCGAAAGTTCAAAAGTAAAAAAGTAAAAAATCATTTATTTCTTTAGGCTTACAAAATAAGCACTAAAACAAGTCATATTTTATACATTAAAGTATTATCAAAAAAAAATATTTTACTGTTCACTTCAATTTTTTGTCCACAAGTGGAAGAAGTTCTTTAGTGTTAATAACGATGATAGTTTCAAAAGTTTTGATAGTTCTGAGGTAACAAACATCAAAAAAATATAGTCGAATTGAGACTCCTTTTTAGAAGTCGGCTAAAAAGATACCTATAGTGAAATGCAGTTCCCATCAGATAGGAGAAGGTACCTAAGCAATACAGACAAGACATATAGAGAAAAAAAAATTGTTTTTTAGGTAGAGCTACACATGGTAGAGTAGAAAGTACTTGCATTTCCTCGATACTTCCGTATCCAATACTAATCGGAGTCAAACTCACACGCAATGACGAGTTTGCGTCATTCACCGCCAGATGTTTTATGTGATTAAGGGTTGTAGGTATGTAAGATGCAGCCACGAGAGTTCAATTCAAAAGTCCACTTTAACGGATGTGGATAGCCTATCCCCAACTTTTACTTTTAGAGAAATTGTATCGGTCTATCACGGACACGACTCCACGGTAGACCTTGTATACCTAAATAAATAGGTACCTACTACCTATCGCGTTTTAAATTACTTTAGTGATAACCTTGATACTTTCAAAAGATTTAATATAGAGGGGACCTATATAAATGATAGGGTGCTCCATTCTGTGTGTCCTAGTTTTACTTTTGTAATTTGAATTTTGTGACGACGTGTCGAAGAGTCCTGTGGAGAGAGGTCTAAAGGAAACATAAAAAACCAAAGTATTCTCTCCTATTCCTCCGTATAAGTAGAGACCAGTTATATCAAGCAACTTCGATTTCACATCAACTTGATATAACTTGTCTCTGGTATAAGTTATCGAAATTTTTGGATACCATATAGGCATGGCAAAACAAAAAATTTTAGACTTTTTCTGACTGACTAATGCAAACCGTTTTTGCATTGTAAAGGCCTCGTAAACGTTTACAACATCCTTTGGGAGGTTGACCCTGTTTAACCGATTTTTTCGTAGACTTTTCTCCGATACGAGAATACCCCCAATATCAAAATATCAAAGTGCTTTGTTTCCTTTAGACCTCTCTCCACAGGACTCTTCGACACGTCGTCACAAAATTCAAATTACAAAAGTAAAACTAGGACACACAGAATGGAGCACCCTATCATTTATATAGGTCCCCTCTATATTAAATCTTTTGAAAGTAGGTATCATGGTTATTATCGCTAAAGTCATTTAAAACGCGATAGGTAGTAGGTACCTATTTATTTAGGTAGGTACTGTTATTCCGTGATCATGGCGCATGAAACTGTGCGATATTGGAAAACTCAAAAATCAAATCATGGTACCGTTAGAAGTCCCTCCATATTTTCAAGAATTATCTCTCACAATAGATACCGACCAGCCCATGTGCTTATTTCCAACAATTCGTTTCATTAGCACTTGTGGTGACCGCGCCCGTTCATGTCTAGACGTCAGATGGAGATGATATTTTGCGGTCAGGGTAAAAATAGAGAAAGCACCGTGAGAACGTTCAACTTGATTCGATACATATCTACTGTGCGATAGCCGCTGTTCGATGATACCTAGGTATTGCCGAAATATTTTAGGTCATAGTTAGGTAGGTACCTACTTAGGCCATAAGAAATTGATTGGATGGGTTAGCTTTTTGGTTGCTCTATGATTTTGATATAGCAGGCGCTTGTAGTCAGTAAATTTACCTATATTTCAAGTCCGTGAGAGCTTTTTCATTGCTCATTTGATTTTGATCCGTCGGGAACTAGGAGTTAGATGGTTAGAGGTACCTAGTAGGTATAACTTACGTCACGGACCTCCACGTATGTACCTAAATGGCGCCTCCGTAATAATCTATCTTCTTAGATTCTACCAAGTTCTCAGACTAGAAATTATCTAGTCTATCTAAAATCCTTTTTTCGTAGACTTATCAGTGATCACCAGAACAGAGCACCCTAACATTTCCGTAGGTCCATCTAGATTTTAAAGAATTAGGTCTCACAATAGACATCTACCTAGCCAACGTTTCTATGTGTCGGTTATTAAGATCAAGAATCAAACCGAAATTCAGCACTGCTTGGTGGCATAATGGGTACACAATAATAATAACACACGGTGGGACGTGGGAAGATGTCAAACAGAGATTCCAGTACGTTCTTTTTCGGACAAGCCATTCGATAGTCTATAAACGCGTAGGTACCTATAGGCTTGTTTACAGGAGCTTTAAACTCTACTTAGTAACGGCAGAGCAATGATGTTATATATATGTACGTAGATACATTGTACCGAGGTCAGCGTGGCAAGACGAAAATCAGGTAATTGCCTGAATTGAACTCGGTCCGTCCTGCTCCTGGCCGCGACGCGGACGTACGTTGAAGCACGACTTTGGATTTCGGAACATAAATAAAACACTAAAATGCCAAGTTGTGTGTTCCGAAAGTGCAATACCTACCTATACTACGACGGCTGTAAAACGCAGAAAGGATGTATATTTTAATTTGTATAAGTACTGTTTAAAATGTAATATCATAAATATTATCTTACTCATCAATCATTGCCGCGGCGTTGCCGCTTTGCCACCTACATGAATGAGACAAGTAGTGCGATGCACTTATGAGTGACGGAGAGAACGACATAATGCCGTGCGTAAAATATCGCCTTGTTTATATTTCTTTAAAAAGAGTATGACGTCTCTATATGTAAAATCTCATTGCAGCAGACGGCAATAACATTTGTCGGATTGCCAACAATAAAATAAATGGGTTATGGTTCTTTAGAGTCAGGTGATCGCGAGGATTTATACATAATTTGTCTAGGACGGCGAGGCGCCGCCGGCTAGGGTTGCCATGTGTTTTGTCTCGGGATTCAAGATGGATTTAGTATAATAGGTATCTTTGGGGATATTTAAACCTGTGGCGTAATTATAGCAGTTACCTACAATGTTCCTAAAATTCTGCAAAATAGAAAATAAGTACAACACAATATAACAATCCGTTTTCGTGGTCCCGTGAAAACGAACATATTGGTTGGAAACAGGCATTGTCTGTTACCTACATGATAGTCTCTAGATAACGCACGGCTCGCTTAATGAATTAATGATTTTCTAACATAAAAACAAAAGGTAATTAAAACTCCACACCTCATCTCAAGGTAACCCCAAACTAACTCGCCCGAGCTTGCTGCATCGCTTTCAAACCGCTCGCAAATCGCCGGTATAATTATCATAAATAATAAAAAAAAAACATTTATTGCCTATACATTTCTTTTCTTTCTAACCTAATAAAAGGCTTTTTCAGTTGAGATTGGATCAAGCATGCATGCGTACCTTTGCCCGCTGTACCGCACCGAGGTCGTTTTCTGTGAGTTTCGTTTTCGTGCCTTGGCCATCTTATGGAATACCAACAATAGTCGTATATTTTCAACAGCTCGTGTCATCCTTAAGTCTAGCCCACGTGGCGGCCGATAGACGCCAACGACGGCGCCGACTGGCATGTAGTTCGATTGTAACTACCTAATATCTTCAATCATATCTACTACAAAAGAATATTGAGTAACACTTTCTATCGGATACCATATTTGCCTGTGTACTTGCACCTTCATTTTGTATTCACTTTATTATTATTTATTTTATTGTTTTGTCTGTGTTACATGTTTCTACGTAAGTAAGAACCTAGTAAGTAGTCTTATAATTATATAACTGAACGTGTTTGTGTGTGTGTATGAGTCTAATAAATAATTTTCTTTCTTTTTAAGTCATGATATGGGCTAAACAAATATACATATAAACTTTAATTTGGATAGAACAAACTTGAATAAATAGAAACAATGGTGGTCTAACTGAAGCTTAACAGTTTTCTTCTGAAACGATCATGGTTATTCAAATGTCATCACCAATCCAAATCATGGTATAAATAATCCGATTAAAATTACTTTTGTGTAAAGAAACATTGGCGTTAATATATAATAATTTATCAATTAATAATTAATCTTGCCAAAACTAAACTAATAAATTATTTATGTATCGCGTACCTTTTGTTTTATATAAAAATTAATAAATAGTCCCGATAGGTATATAAGTACATATCTTAAATCGCGAAAGTTTAAAAAGTTGTGTTATTTGATTTGAACACTCACACACTCTAGTCCGATTTTAGTAGAGCCCAAACCAATGCAGCCTAGGAGGTGGACTTATGGGTTCTTCCTAGCAAACATTTGTTCCGAGGCGAGAATCGAACCAGCACCCTACGTAGCAGACTGTCTTTCGCCCGCTGTGCCACTAAGCTCTACCAGATATTATTATTGCAGCCTATCTCATACCATTTGCTCTGACTCTACCTTACAACAATTTTTAAAGCAATAAGAATTTCATTTGCTTTTTTGATCGTCTATAGGTAGCTAGCGAATATTATATTTTGACTAAGAAAACTCTCCTGTTATTTGAAGCCTATACCAACCTTTTCACTCTGGCATGTACCTAACTAAAAAAAATTTGATATCGCATCGGTTTAAACTAAGGATAATCCAAAGACTTCGATATTCGCTTTTAATTTTACTACCTTCTTACAGATAATATTATAAAAGCTAGCGTGATCCCCTTTTGTTTTTTTATATTGAAAGCCTGGGATATTGATGTTTCAGATAAATAGTAAAAAAGAACAAAAAACAATCGTGCTACGTGACTTAAAAAATGACAGTCTTGACTAGCTGTGTTTTACATGTACTCGTAGGTCCGGAGGCAGAGACATCACTACATAGTATTAAACAAAGCACGTCTGTCCCTATGTATGCTTAAATGTTTAAAATTACGCAATGGGTTTTGACGCGGTTTTTTTAATGGATAGAGTGATTTAAGATGAAGGTTTACAAACCATTTGACACATAGATTTCCACACGGGCGAAGCCGCTGGGAGCAGCTAGTATGAACTAATCTGTGTCTCTACGACGACCCATCGCAATAATGCCTAAATCAGCAAATTGGGCTGGCTCCAAAGGTACCGGCTGCAAACAGCTGACTACACTCGCGGGGAACACCCGTCTGGTTCCGCTCTAAGATAGTGTTTTGTTTTATTTACTCTATGGTTGTTAGTGTGAGATAATTTGTGATTTGTGTTGTTTGTGAAGAAACGAATGCAGCTGTTTTGGACACTTATTGTAATATAACCGAGCTTATAAGTTTTATGGTAAGTTAAGATCTTTATTCTAAAAGAAAATTACAATCAAATAATACAAAAACATTGGTTTAGTATGGTAGTTATGTTATTTATTTTTAGTTATTTTTGTCCCACTGCTGAGCAAAGGTCTTCCTTTTCTCCTTCCAATCCTCGCGATCCAACGCTGCAACAACCACGATGGCAGATGAGCCTCTGATCTGCCATTATTATCATTTAATAATAAATAATAATAATGGTATTATTACCATGATCTCGGGCCATAAAGTGACCTGGTCCTGTGGAAGGCTTGCGTGTGGCCGAAGCCAACAGAACAGAGGCCCTTTGAGAGAGAGAGTTAATCTAAAGGCGATGGCTACACATAGCAGGGTATTATCCTCGGGTGCACAATATGATACACCCAAAGATGGTAATAAATGATAATTTATAGAGGTAGTAAAGTCAAATAATCATAATTAAGTCTGTTTGCGCTCACAAGTTCTTTTTCGAATTTAAAATTCCTATTTCAGGCTACTACCGACTAAATATTTTTTAAGTCACAATTTCAAATCCCGGCCGTGCACGGGTAGATTCTCTTAACACATATTTCTTTGTTTACGTGCAGATACTTAGTTCTCTTCCTGTAATTTTTCATCCAATTGCCGAGACTTCACACCGATAGCAAACTAAACTGACTACATTAGGTATAATTTGTAACGACAAACTCGGCGCCGACTCAATAATGAGAGAGCTTATTGTCTTATTTCAATAAATACAGGGTGCCACGCATTATGTGTACTCGAAAAAACCAAAAGGGGCCACCCCCTTTCTGTTTTTTCTGGACCCCGAGCAGACAACTTTTGATTTTAGATATTTAGATACACATTACACGTACATTTTTCAAAGGATTAACATGATTTTATTAAAATAATTAAATAAAAAACACTGATTTTGCTGAAAAACTAAGAAAAATATTATACATCTAAATAATGCAAGAGTACCTACCTACGTGTAAAAGAACACGAATAGGAAGAAAAAGAGGTTTTTTAACCAAAAGGTAAGTAAAAAATATGGCTCAGGCCTGAAATATCTGTTTTCCTAAAATGTACACTTCTCAAAACTTCTGCGTTTCCACAATGTTAGCACTTATATTTTGTCAGCTTTCTCAAAATGGCTGCTATTTAAAATGTGTGCAATCTCAGGAAGTCTTCTATGCATAATGTTTACATTCCTATAATAAATTATATTCACAACTTGATCTCTTTAGTCTGGAACTCTGGATTCTGGAACACCCCCTTTCGGCTAAGTACGCGTTGCACCCTGTATATTAAACAGAATGATTTTATCTCGTAAACGATGTAAAATCAGCGAGCAAATGATTTCGCCTTGATTGTCGTAATTAATCGAACGAACGAGTATACTTTAGTTATTTATGGTTTCTTTATTAATAGTTATCATTACTTACTTCATTATTGCTATTTCTGTTTATTTAGCGTTGACACGTGATGTAACGTTGCGAGAAAATACAGCTTTCATTCAAATAGCTACACCATGTATCTAGTCATCTATAGATTCTAGGTTGTAAAAATTTTTACGGTTCTGATTTTTTAGGATGTTGTTAGGATAGATACCAATAGTTTAGGTACACTATTAAATCAAGATTGCGAAAAGACCTTCGTGTTGCTTACAAAAACCTATAATTTTTCAGTATTTGGCTTACGATTTCCAAAAATACATTCTACGGCAAAGTCATCGCGTCATGTAGGGACTAATTTGTATTCCTATTTATTTATTTATTTACCAGCCATGGACGACTGATGTGGCGAGGCGGGTGAAGGTTCGCTTGCAACGCAGGAGATTGCGTGTTCGATTTGGGAATCGAACACGCAATCTCCTGCGTCTGTTGTTAATAATAATTGAAATATCTCTCAAATCATAAAGAATAGAGTAATGTTTGTACGATTTTCGAATATGTTTAGTGGGTGTTCTGGATATTTTCTACGAATAAAAAAAAATCTATGCAACATATTGTATTGGGACTAGATGATGCTGTGTGGATTGTCTGGCATTATTTATTACTTCAACGAGGCCAGTCAGAATTATACAATTAATATAAAAAATCATAATCACTAAAACCTTAATCATATAACAATTTCCTTAGATAAAACAAAAACTATAATACTTCGTCACACGGTAATAACCAGTTCAAATTCAATCAGCGAACTATGGAAAGAGCTATGCTGGAGTTATATGGATATATAGCTACCTATATGGAGTTTCTCTGAAGGATAGGATTTGTAACGAAAACATCCGACATAGAACCATAGTTGTCTACATAGCTCTGAGAATTTGCAAGCTGAAGTGGCAGTGGGCCGGCCATATCTCGCGCAGAACCGACAACCGCTGGCGTAAACGTTTCTTGAGTGGAAAACCATGAATTAATAGACGTAGAGTAGGACGCCCTCCAGCCAGGTGAGATGACGCGACGATTTGTGAAAGACTGCAGGTAGATGCTGGATGCGTTAAGCTGAATACAGGGCGCTTTAGGGAAGGCCTATGTTCCGCAGTGGAATAACATAGGCTGATGATGATAATGCTAGGTATATATGCGTGTGTAGTATGAATAGTATAACGTGAGGTCTCTATATATATTTAGATTAACCATCATTACATACAAATATATTCATTATTAGGCATGTTTATTGTGACGTGTCAACTTCAACTTCTTTTTGCTTTGGCGCCGCTTGCTTTTCGCTACGACCCTAGCATACAAAGTTTAGAGTCATGTCGGAATTTTCAAAAGCAATTCTCCGTCTCGTGACATAATTATTATGAGTAAGCTAAGGAAATAAACGAACATGGCCATTAAAATAATTCTAATTATGATTTATACCCATTAATAATGGCTGTGATAGAGCGTGAGACATATGCTACAAATAAGATACATACGTTCTGAGACTTGACTTATCTTGTAGTGTTTAGTGAGAAGATTTGGAATAAGCTCTGGGTTGGTATTTATTAATTTGAAATTGTGTTTTTATTAAAATAAATAAAAAATAAAATTCTTTTATTTCTGACTACTACAGATCCATAATTTGTTAGTAATGATCTTATAATAAATGTTAGTAATTCTTACGAACTAAAATTAAATTTAATTGAAATGAAAATTAAAATGAATAGTAATAAATTAGAAAAAATTAAAATAAGTTAAAAAAAATCAAATTATATCATCAATAAAAATTTAAATTAATCATTCAATTAATATTAATCATTATTGTATAGCTATACCTACTTACTTAAAATCTATTTAAGGTGATAACGGCACTTATTTTTACTTGGCACTTAAAAAGGCTAGCAACCCGTTTGTTCCTACTTTACGCAAAAACTACTGAACAGTTTTGAAATTTTGTATAGTACAGGTAGTTCTGGGCCTGGAATAAAACGTAGGCAACGTTTACCAGAAACTAATAATTGTTAAAAACATGTTTAGTAACCTTATTCGTTATTTACAAGTACGTTTTACACTGCAATGAGTTTTATTAGTATTATGATTTTGGTCGAAGCAAAATTACCTAATTTGTGTTAAGGTTATCTGATATTCTAACCCCTTTTGTATTCTAACATAGTTGATCTAAGTGTAAGTTTAAACCCATAAGTATACAATACGAACAAAGAGAAAATAAAAGACCAAAAAAATGCAGCAGGCAATTCGGTAAGTTGACGCACGCAGCAATCTCGTCAGATGCAGTTGACTGGTGCCTTTATTTGAGTGATTGTCAATTTGTCATGTCACAAGCGACTTTGATTTCAATGTAATTACAATACTTACTACAATAACAAAATGAAATTGAATTTATAATTTAATTAGGTACTTGTAGACTCGACTACTTGGCTATAAACATGGAGATTACCTAAGTATTACCATAGATAAAGGAAACTACATGGTATTACGAAGGTCTTCTATATCTCTTCTATCTCGAGTCTGGAAATAAATAATTTATTATTAATATTATATTTTAGGAATCCAATTCTATGACAGATATTTATTGTTTCGTCAAAGGGCTTTTAGAAATCTTGTTATCTATGATAAATGCTTTACCATGTTAGGGTATGCTCTATTTATTTCGCTGGCATAAAGTGAATGGCAAATGACTTGGACATTACTAGTGAACAATAAAATATAGTCGTCGTTTTGTTAACGTTTCTGTATCATACAAATTCATGCCATTTGTAGAATATGAAGGGTTTTAAGGCGTGGAACAGGCATTGATGAATTATGGTCGAATTGAATGTGTATTTAAACAACCTGTGGTATTGACAATTAATGAATCGTAAAATACCGTAATTAGTTGTTAGTTTCAGTGGAACACAAAGAAAAAGGTTTTATCGACTATCAATAAAACCTTTTTCTTTTTCATCAATAGAAAATACCAATTTTATTACGCACTTATATCAAATATAACAACTTACAGCTACACTATATTTGTATGAGTGAAGTAAGTGCCAGTTTAATGTATTTCTTAGTAGGTAGTTCACTCCTGGCATAGTGGTGTCGACCACTCGTGGTGGTCGTATAGGTAGTGACTTCTATGATTTATTTTGTTAAGGGATCATAATATATACAATTGTTGTGATGGTCGCATGACGCCTCTTACAGGTATAGTTTTTATACAATCTCCTCTCTACTCTGGTTTCGTAGAAATCGACCCTGTATTTAGATAAAGAAGTTTAATAGCTATGGGCCACTAAGGTGCACCCTTGCCTTATAGATCTGAGACGGGTTCAGTTCTAGTAAAGTTTTGTTTACAATTTTTTTCAAAAGGTAGAACATATAATATATCTATGCCTACTTTAATAAAAAAAAGTATCTTTTAAATGTACGTACTTATTGTATTATATCTAAATTAAATAAATTTTGTTTCTGCTGAGGAAATAAGCACGGTAAAAGTTTAGCCCAAGTTATTATCAAATCCGTATTAAAGAAAAAATGTCTTTATTTTTATGAAAAAAGAGAACATATAACAGATATGGAAAATGAAACACGGGCTAGGTACGTAGGCTAGGTACGAAGACGAGACAGTGTGTACGTAGCGTACGCATGCTTTAGTAGATTGTTACCTTTAGTAGCTCACGAGCTAGATAACCAAGTCCACTTTGCACGTTTCTGTTATAAAATCAATCGTGTGTTAATGTCTTAATAGGATTTGCATACAAAGTTACAACTGCAATTTATTGTAACTTTATACCGGGACGTACCAAAAGCAGGATTCCGCGCTCTAGCTCTATCTACCACACAAAAAAAGGAGTATTTCCCTTATCCATTATAAAGAAGTAAAAGCGATTTTTTTAATTTTCTTTCAAAAATACTTAAACATATACAACGGAGTTTTTTAAAAAATTGATCAAATGAAATATGCAGATATTAGACAGAAAATAATAGACCAAAATCAGAAAAAAAGTTGGAAAATTTAGGTATGCAAAAAAACAAGGCGTTATACAGGTACAGAAATAAAATGGTAACGGTAACTAACGGTAATGGTAAGTGGTAAATAACGAATACGAGAATAAAGACGTCATTGCTACCAATGACGTCTTTATTCTCGTATTCGTGCGTTATCTATCACATACATTTTCGTGCAAAGAAAAACCAAACACGCTCGTAGCATCTCCGTGCGCAGCAGCAGGGCTTATAGCTTTATCTCGCTTACATTTTTATGACACGTCCAGATTTCTCACACCTATGTTTCAAGTGCTTCACAATAATTGCTACCTAAGTGTCAGAGCGGAGTCCACTTTTAATTATTATTTGTCATTAAGTGGGTAGACTGTAGGTATAGTTTGTGCATCGACGAAGTTAGATATGAATGGACTAGACGGACCTGGCTGTTAACACCCATGGAGTTAGTTGACAGTAATTATTAGTTATTCAAATAACAAGATTATAGTGGAAAACGATTTAAGCTTGGTGAAGGTTTCTATTTTATTATTAAACTTTTGAAACTAACATGGTTATCAACACTAGTCATTTAAAACGGGATATTTACCATGATTTGATTTTTGAGTTATTCAATATTTCGGCACAGTTTCATTCGCCATGATCACGGAATAACTGATTCTATTTTATTTTATGAGTAGACGCACATTTTGGACTAGTTTCACCCCGCGGATTCACAAAGATATTCAATCTAAAATCTAAAACATTAAATGTGAAAACGAGCCAAGTTCGTTCAGATAGTGGCTTCACTGATAAAAGAGCTGAGATCATATTAAGAAGGCGCCAAGTTTCATAGAAGTTACGAATCTTAATTTGTAACGTTCTTCATTAATTCATTAGTGTCTTGGCAAGTTTATATTCACCGCATTTGTTTTAATATTGGATTATGTATATGCTAAACCCCCCTTATTTGGGGGAATCTTGTTCAGCAGTGGACATAAATATGTACTGATGATACACTAAAATATGTCGCCGACTGTACTTACTAACCTCACAGTGACTGGGCGTCTACACCGGAAGATCGTTAAAAGGCAATCAGAGCTATTCATTCCGCCTCTATGGAAGGTCCATCAATTTTCTATGCAATGCTCATTTTACTCAACAATTCTATCAATAGTCCAATAAAATCTGTCAATGCAAAGTACCATAATGTCATTAAGTAGGTACCTACATAAATATACTTCATCATCATCATCATCAGCCTATGTTAGTCCACTGCTACACAAGATAAATGTATCTTTTAAAGGGCAATGTATACGCTTCTACAACAAAACTCCAAGTGAGTTGCAAAAATTATCAATAAATAAATTAAAAAAAATTGTTAAAAATATTCTTTGTAAAAAAGCTTATTACAAAATATCAGATTACTTAGAAGATAAAAAAGCTTGGAACGAGTTTTGCTCCAACTCAAAATCTACCAACTTACAGATAAGCAAATCAAATGTACTAGACACATAAGTTATGAACATACTAGTGGTTTCTTGTCACTTCTACTTCAATTTTTTGTCCACCAGTGGACAAAAAATTGAAGTGAACTATAAAATATGACGTGTCTAAGTGCTTATTTGTAAACTTAAAGAAATAAAAACTTTTCATTTTCATTTTCATTTTGCTGGACACATGCCTTCCCTAACGAGCGTCATAGCGCCCTGTCTTCAGCTTGACGCATTTATATTCCTGCAGGCAGTCTTTCGCAAGTCGTCATTCCACCTGGTCGGAGGGAGTCCTACACTACGTTTAGCGAGTCCGTGGTCTCCACTCTAACATAAATATATCTACCTATCTACATATTATATTGGTGACGGTGATTATGATTCTAGAGGTCGAACATTTTTATAACCGACTTCGAAAGAAGGAGGTTCTGAGTTCGGCTTTATGTATGTTTTTTATGTATTTTCGTCGACTTCTTCGTCAATTATGAACCAATAAAAAATGCTAAAAAAAGCTAGGTATTGTATAGTGAATGAACCCGAAGTGGTCCCATAAAAAATATACCACAAGATACCAGATTCGTTTTTATCCAAAAGTGCATGCATGTTATAATTTCAGCCATTTAAATTAACTTTGGTTTTGTTGATCTTTCGAGATAACCCATCGACGAAAAGTACCGTTATATTTGGGTAAGTACCTATATTACTTATGTTACAATTAGGATAGAATATATAAATAAGTATTGTATAATGTATAACTAATAATGTATTTTGTTTACTATTTTTATGTATAAATCACGCACCTGACGACCGTGACGTGACACGATCCCTCTGGTCTTCACCGAAAATCAGCGCTGGGTGGACAAATTAGTGGGCACTCAGCACAATGCTGAGTGAAGGCCATATTTGCCTGAACACTGCTACGCACAATAATTTTTAGGATATTATAGGTAATTTGCGTTGTTTTAAGTTTGTTGTGTATGGTAGTTTTAAGGTAAATAAAAATATTTTCTTTCTTTACCGTCGAGGTAGAGACATCGAGGTAATGAACATCGAGCTAACGTCATTCGAACTAAGAATAAGAGACCCAGTACCGTCAGCTATAACCATATTCCACAGCACAGCACACGAATGACAACATAGGGCTACGTCAGTAGCTCGGTAGGTGTGTCGAATCACGTACACTCGTAGATCATTATTGGTTTATTTGAATAAACCTACAGGGTGATTCATTGTTGTGGGTCAAGTCGACATAATGTTTATAATTGAATCAATGGGCGGTGTTATTGTCCCTGATTGCTTCAGCGAGCTTTAGAAAATAGAACCTTAATAATATGCGTTACATGCCTTCGTGATTAATAATATAATAATGCTGGACAATTCACACAGCTTCATCTAGCCCTAAGCTAAGCAGAGGTTGTGTTATGGGTACTAGATGACTAATATAGGTAGGTACATAATACAATACATTACATAGATTTTTTTTTTAAGATATCGAACAGAACAACCCGAAAAATAATCTGCACACTAATTTGCTCCTCACACTCACTGTGTCTGTACACAGTACATAAAATTGTACAGACATAAAATTGACGTGAAAACATTTTGAAAAAATAAACTTAGGTCCGTACACTACACTGCTACGTGAAATACGAAAAATAT
Organism: Eupithecia dodoneata; assembly: GCA_947044415.1. Taxonomy (NCBI): domain Eukaryota; kingdom Metazoa; phylum Arthropoda; class Insecta; order Lepidoptera; family Geometridae; genus Eupithecia; species Eupithecia dodoneata. The sequence continues at coordinate 10,719,922 of OX345664.1, read as the reverse complement.
TTTAAAGAAAGGACAACTGTGTGTCACCGACGAAGATTCTCAACTCAGCATAAATGCATAAACTGTTTTAGATTATAATTAATAATAATAATAATAATAAATTATGCTGGACAATTCACACAGCATTATCTAGCCCCATGGTAAGCAGAGCTTGTGTTATGGGTACTAGATAACTGATATACATAATACAATACATTACATAGATAGATATTTTTTTATTATACATAGAAAACGACCAGAACACCCGGAACAAATATCTGCAGATCGTACATACATTTGTCCCGAGGCGGGAATCGAACCCGCAACCTCCTGCGTCGCAGGCGGACCTTCGCCCACCGCGCCACATCGGTCGTCAATTGATTATGAATAGATAGATTATCTATAGGTAAATCTAAATGCATTACCACAGTTATTACATACATACATTATATACACTAGCAGCAGCATATAATTGAATTGAAATATGGAGCATAGATTAGGTATATTCACCAAGTTAATAAGAGAGATAAGGTCTAATCGTTAAGAAGCGATCTCTTCCAGGCATTTGACTTGATTTGACGCACTATTGTGAGCAAATACTCGTAGATACAATAGGTAATCTCAGAAATACGTTGTCCGGGAGCCAGGTACAATCTCACAAATCGCTAACAATACTCTCAGTTAAAGCACCTAACTTGTCCTATCTAGTATATATACAGTAGGTAAAGTTCATAAAGCCCTGAGGGCTTTCAATTATAAGAATCTATACAATTTGTGCGATACATCTAACCCAATAACTTGTTTTAAGGTCTTGCAGACACCAGCTAGGCGTTACTGTTGATCTAGGACATAAATTAAATTTATTTATGCACGCTACACTTCCATTAATAACAAATTAAATTTCCTGGATAATGGTAAATATGTATTTATATAATTTAAATAATTATGTTTTGATGCAGTTTTATCTGCGGTCTAAATAAATTAATATAGAATAGGCATTAAAATGTGTGAAATATTATATTTTTCAATATTATTGCATTGATCGAAGGGTCTAGCTAGACACTATTCTCTGTTGACCATCAACCCTTTCATCCTCAAACTTTGATACCTTGTCACCAAAAAAAAGTATTGACTTTTGATGACAAAATAACGGATACGGACGGCCGTTATTTTGCGCCATACCTACAGATAAAATTATCATCATTTATCAGTAGGCGCCAGTAACTGATTGACAATACCCTGATAAGAGGTTCACGGAGTCTGACGTCATCATTATTGTCATCAATAAAATTACGTAACGTCTTAAAAACCGTACTAATTCCTTGCTGAATCATACATTTACATAAGCAGCAATATGACCGATTTTTTCCTGTCCGAATTAGCGGACCAAAAAAATCCACGCAAAAACTGATTGCTCTCTTTTAAATTGGGTACACGTGTTAAATGCCGTCATTTTAGGAAGAAAAACAATGATGATGTCAGACTCGGAATGGTCAGCGCATGGTCAAAGATTTGTGGAGTGAGACATGACATGACATCTTAGTCGGAGAGCTGGCGATGGATTTACGCACGAATACCTTGGTACTGAAACGCAAATCAAAGACTCAAGATTTAAGTATATTAATAATAATTGATGACTTGCTTACAGAAGTACTATAACACTAAATAAATTGCGACTTGGGACGTGCAGAGGATTTAAACCCATCAATCGCTACTCAGATTTAAGCACGACTGAGTATTTTTAGATAAATTTCTATAAAACTTGAGACGTGCAATCTACAGTATTTCGGGTCAACTTATGGGACCACCCCGATAAGTATTCCCTAAAAGTATTATTATAGTAATAAATAATATTGTTGTTGGTTTGATGCGTTATCATCTTAACCTTAAGTTATTAGGATTATGTATCATTTTTCTTTGTAAATTCTGCTTTTTTGTTTTTTACTATATATTAGTTTCTGTATATATTGTATAATTTTGGTAATTGTTAGTAGGTACTTGCATATACATATATCATAATATTTTTATTGTCTATTGTTAGTTCTATTTATTTTTTATTTAATGTACCTATGTCGAAGTTATAAGACTAAGTTATTTCATTTTCATTTATCCTCTACAAGCAAGCAATTCCTTAGCTACTATATGCGAGGACACATAAATGGTTATAGGTTTTTTTATTTAAGTTATCTGTTAAGTTTGTAAAACTGTATGTCTTCCAAATAAAACAAAAATAAAATAAAATAAAAATAATGCTGGATAATTCACAAATCATCATCTAGCCCCGAGCTAAGCAAAGCTAGTGTTATCGGTGCTAGATGACTGATTTACTTTATAGAATATACCTGCATAGATAGATATATATAATATTTGCAGATCATACAAACATTTCTTCCAAGGCGAGAAACGAATCCGCAACCTCCTGCATAGAGGTCGCCCGCCGCGCTACATTTTTGGTCAGTTATTGTATTTTGAAATAAACGTTTTGTATTTGTATAGTTATGGTTTTAAATTGAAGATTGCCTTTGAAGCCTCCTCTTGATTCGCCTCCAGCTCTCTGTCTATTTCCTTATAAGTAGATATGAGGGTATTCCATTGATAGCAAGTTAATCTTGACAAGAGCTGGTGGACATCTACCCTGTATGTATACAGAGTATACCTACTATACTATACGCTATATATGTATATAGTATAGCGTGAGAATTATGTAGCAAAATTAATTTAGTAATTTGATTTTGGTGTAGATTTTTGACGATACAACTTGATACAACTACTACAACGCGGTGGCGGTCATGATTTTATTTAACCCATTTCAATAATTCAAGAAAGAGGCGGTTCTTGGGTTTTCGTCGATATCTCCGTCAATTATGGACCGATTTGGAAAATTATTTCGCTATTGTGTGGAGAATGATCCCGAGGTAGTCCCATAAATATTTTATTCCCGAGGGATAAGTATTTGTTGACAAACTGTAAGAAACCCGTGAACATACTAAGGAGTTTTCCCTAGGTTGGATAACTAAATGGTAACCTAAAATGTGAAAATATTTTTCATAGTAGTCGAAAGAACGGACCGGACGTCCAGTGTATTATGCAATCCGTCATCCGTCAACTTCGTAATCCATTTATGAAGTAGGTACACCTCTTGGATTGGTGGCCCTTTAAGTGCCACGAATGAAATTCATAAAATTAAAATCTTATAAAATACCTGAAACACGGAGCTCCATCATATAACGCAGTTATCACAACTGTAGAGTTTAGAATAACATCTTAAATAGATTCACAGTTCAAGACAGATTAATTCAGTAGGCACAATTAACCCAAGTACCCACTTATTAAGTTATTGCATACAATTTAACAGACATTCGCATTTTGCTTATCGCCGTCAAGTAGCAGTTTGATTGATTATCGATCAACATAAACACGCAGTAGAGCAAGTTTTTAATCACAGCAATAAATAAAACCAATCGGATTGATCCAAAACAATAATAAATTAACGATTGTGCAGTGATCTATGCCTTTATTTTGCATAACAGGAACTGTTGATATTTTGTAATGATTTTCTGATTAACTGACTAATTAATTAAGTATAAGTAGAACCTATTAAACGATGGACCGACGACATCGTAGTGGTCGCAGGATGTCGATGGATGGAGGCGGCTCGGGACCACTCTATGTGGCATCGTATTTGAGACATCGTAGTGGTCGCAGGATGTCGATGGATGGAGGCGGCTCGGGACCACTCTATGTGGCATCGTATTTGAGACATCGTAGTGGTCGCTGGATGTCGATGGATGGAGGCGGCTCGGGACCACTCTATGTGGCATCGTATTTGAGGCCTACATACATATGCACTGCTGTGCACTTGTATGGGCTGATATGATGATGATGATGGAGTATATCTAAGATTATTATTATTCTGCCTAGTCAGTAGAGGAAGGGATCCTATATATTTATACGTACAACTTATTATATAAGTAGTTTCTTTTTATTCTTATAAGTAGTTTTCGTTTATTTGTTATTATTACATTATACATTTTAAGGTAGGAATCTTTTTATGTAATTTAGATTGCTTTATCAATTATCACCCAATAAGATTTTGCTGGAAAAGAACTCTACATAATCGTATATTTTTGTACATTTTCAATGACATTTAGCCCGTTAAGCTCACTATTATTATCTACCTACCTAAAATATAAATCAACAAGGAAAAATATTTTCATTGTAAAACACATCTTGATTTAATTAATACTAGAAACGAATAGGTACCTACAATTCATATGTTTTATAGAAAATATGTTTTATATGGGTCGTTCGTCAACTCACACCAAGAATCTTGTCCCAACTGGTGTGAGTTGATGAATCGTAAAAAAGCTATACTCTTCGTTCTGCAACTCACAGCATTTTTACTTTGGGTGAATTTTAGTACAGTCAATCAAAATAGAATTAGTAAAATAATAGACAAAAGGCCTACTTATTACACACTTTTATTATTTACCTATATTAAATAGAAATAAATAAAATTTATTCATAAAAACTAGTAGCCAAATATTGTTCTCTCTAAGCTTACATTACACTCCATTTCTTCCTCTCTATTTGAACGTTAGGTTGTCGCAAAAACAACACAGCCTTTGTCCGCAGTCGACTGAAAAAGCTATGACTTCACTGCACAAAAACAATCTTCTAATCAAACGCCGCTGTCTGTACGACACGTCTGACAGACGTGTCGTAATCGATTACTGGATCAAATCGATAATTAAATCGATATTATACGGCATTAGGTCATAGTTATATCGAGAATATACCCAAAGAAGTGATCTAGAAAAAGTGATCTTGAACTTTTTACTGAGCTTTGTAACAGGACTAAAAAAGTTAGCTGAGAATAAGTAGGTTAGTATTTATGACGTTATACAGGGTGCCACATAACATTGTGTCAGTTAATTCTGGACACAAGTTGATCGAGGGGATCAAACTTGTGATATTAAACTTTTATAATTTAGCTTTTTTTTGTAAATTTACTTTCTTTTTCTTCCTATTCTTGTTTATTTACACACACTCTTGCATTATTTGACATCATAAAATAATTTACATATGTTTCTTGTTATATTTCTCAGCAAAACCATCGTTTCATAAGATTATTTCATGAAAATTCTATACCTTAAATCCTTAAATACTTTGCCTTTTCAAAACAATAATAGTATCGGTATGTACTATTGTATATTAAGACAATGTCAATACTTTAGCAAGAAAAAGTTAGACCTATTTCGGAAATTCAAAAAATTTTAGAACAAAAGTTGATTCCCTTGGGGTCCAGAATTACCATCTTTAGTCACCATCTCTTAGTACACATATTTCGTCGCACCCTGTATAGCTACTTATTGTTTTTTTTATATCCTTCCATTCAAGACATGGAATATTACTGTAGATACCTACTAGGTACCTATAATAATGTATTCACGTATTTCGTGATTCTGTTATCAATGGACGTCTCTGCTGAAAAATAATTGTACTTTCCGGAAAGTACGAGTACTGCATTGGGTCTTCAATGTAAAAATCATGGATCAATTGGGTCATCATATCAATTTATCAATTTGCGTAAAGTTACCAATTGTGTTTCTAGACCAAAATGACCTTGAACACGAGGGAAATATACTATTCACTATTCGAATTCCATTCCCTACATTCAAACTCACAATTGATTCCATATTCAAACTTCGAACCGATTCAACAAACAAATGACATAAGAATACTACAAATAGTGGCTTGAGATAGGATCGAGTGTCGGGTTTATTAATAAGTACAAAGCTTTCCATCAGAGTGCGTCAGACAGACGGCTCAATAGATCTGTCTGATAATCGAATAAACAACGTGAGTCATCTTCAATTGCTTTACTTACCTACTACATCACACTGAATACATATTAGTTGCTTTTGCTTGCTTCGCTTGCGTTTTTCAGGATGAAATAATTCTTTGTTCCTTCCTACCTTACTTTCTTCCTACCTTCTAGGGTGTACCGCAATCTAGCCTCATCATCATCATCAAAGTATATAAAATAGTGAAACCCATATCGGCCTATCTTCAGCTGGCCGCATCCAGCATCTGCCTGCAGTCTTTCGCAAGTCGTCATCCCACCTGGCCGGAGGGCGTCTTTCACTACGTCTGCCATGTCGGAGTATACACTTACGAACACTTTTACCCCAGGGGTTGTCGGTTCCTCGCGATATTTGTCCGGCCCACTGCCAATTCAGTTTGCTAACTGTCGGTAATTTTGGTTCTCTGTCGGATGATTTCGTTACGAATCCTATCCTTCAAAGGGGGTCTGTCTGAAGGATAGGTTTGGAGGTGAGGTAAGGACTAGTTACCTACGGTTTTAACCCTTAATTACTCGCGTGGGGTGTTTTACACCCCAGCGACTTTTTGATCGGCTCTAGTTATTGGAGTTTCGAATTTGCAACGCTAATTTTTATATCTTAATCATAAATAAAAGTCTGATTTTGTATGTATTTGGTAGTTTTTTTCTAATTCTATAATTGGGATGGAAAGCACGCCACGCGAGTACTTATGTATGTTTTTATGCGCGAGTAACTAAGGGTTAAACAAAGAAAATAATTCTAAGGACGCAGTGCGAAGATGATCCCATAAACCGGAATCAGACATTTGCTATGGAAGAATGCTGAATGCCTGTTATTTGTTATGCTAAATCTAAGTGAGCCATAAACGTCCTGACATAATAACACACAGAGAACAACTCAAATTACCAGTGTAATATTTAATAGCAACTGTGTTGTAATGAATTAATGTTCGTGTATATTGTGGACAGTAATTTTATGGAGATTGTGTTAAGAATTTACACTTTTAGCGAAAACGGCCGGGCCCTATCCTACGGGAGTTTTATAAAGAGTCTTAGGCAAATTTGGCAATTTGGGAGGTTAGGTAAGTAGTAAACAGTTACTACTTACCATTCAACAATATACGTAATTAATAAAAAAATAAATAAGCTAGCTGAGTATCGTATATATAGTACATATATATTTTTCTAAGATTTATGCATAGGACACCTAAAAGAGTGATTTATGTAGACCAGTTAAGCAACCTTTAGATTGTTTCTTGTGTTTTGTGTAGTTTTATATTAAAAGTGGTAACGGCTTTTTTACATGAGTTAGGGCAGTTTTTTGTTTTGTCTTTATAAACAAAGTAAGTTACAATCAAATAATAAAACAAATTAGAACTTGTTGAATAAAAAATAGCCATGTCAACAGGAAAAATACGTCCTTACTGACTACGGATATTAAATTTTCGTTTAATTATTAACACAACAATAACCAATTAGAAGGCGCGTCAATTGTCCAAGAAGCTGCTATAAGTATCTACGTATTTCTTCCAAGTGTGGAGGTCTTTGATTGTTCTTACGTCATTTCTAATGGCCGCTGTTCCATTTGAGTGAAATTCAGTAAGCGCTGTAAGCAGCTATTCTTGCCTTAATTGTGATGTCAGTCGACGGGGTTACCCCGTCGACTTACGTTGGCCTGCACCTACGTCATTGAATGGGCTTGTTGTGGTTGTATTTTGTACGCGCATGCGCATAAAATACATTCGCTTTGAAGATCACACAGTGGTGGTGTTGGACATTTGTTTCTCCGACTTCGCAAATTTGACTATTACCGGGTAAACATGTTGAGTGCGGACCGCTACTCGACAAACGTAGCCGCGTAGTTTAGGGCGCTCTCCGAGCTGCAAACTACGCTGCAAAAGACTGCAGGCAGATGTTTGATCCGGCAAGCTGAAGTCGGGGTGCTAGCTAAGCTATAGTGCTTATTAGGTACGGGAGCTAATTATTGAAAGGAACTCCGCTACTAGAAGTTAAGCTGACCCTGAATTTACAAGACTGTTTATAACGGATTTGTGGCTCATGATGGAGACATCATCGGGTTGTTACGTTTACCGTGTGTATGAACCTAAAAAAAAAAAAACTGCGTAAGCCGTCGCCGCAAATAAAAGCCAAGCATTCGTTATACCAATCCTGTTAAATAATACTGATATTGTTAGGTATGTCAGTTTTACAGTCTAGACACAACGCGTGTGAAGCCGCGGAAGAAACGAATAATAACTCATAGCTGACTATAATAAAGGGCATTTTCGGCATTGCATATATTTATAAATAAATAAATAAATAATGCTGGACAATTCACACAGCATTATCTAGCCCCATGGTAAGCAGAGCTTGTGTTATGATTATGAGTACTAGATAACTGATATACATAATACATAGATAGATATTTTCTATTATACATAGAAAACGACCAGAACACCCGGAACAAATATCTGCAAATCGTACACACAATTGTTCCGAGGCGGGAATCGAACCCGCAACCTTCCTGCGTCGCAGAAGGTTGCGCCACATCAGTCGTCAAAATTTGCCCTGATAAGGAAATACATGGCTAGCTAATAGGAACAAGTCGGTCTGCTCTCAGTACACTCAGATGCAATGAAGTAATTGATTGCAGCATCAGTTCACATGCTGCTTAAAAAAGCTTAACTGTCATTGTCGTGGTCTATTTTTATTGTTAGGTTGGTATGTATCATTGTTCAAGGCATTGGAAGATGTCGTAAGTAGTAATCGTAAAGAATTTTTCCTAAATCATTGGTCGTAGGTACCGAATGATGCTTTTTATTGGCCTTACCTACCTACTTTTTAATATGCAACGGTGAAATACAAGATATTATGTAGTACTTACTTCAAACTAAAAACTTTAAAAATACCTTGACTGTGACCTAAACCAAAGAGTTATGTAGTTTAAGTATGACTAAGATTTTTTGAAAATTTTGAAAATTCATTATTTACCCACCGGATTAGCGAATACCGCGAAGATTTTTTCGGCGTTTCAATTAAACACACACGGGTTTGATTGATCTAAAGTCGACCCCGAATAACGTTTTATGGTTGTAACGCTTTCCTGTCGAGACTAGAGAGATTAAAAATTCATACGCTTCATTTCACGCTTTTACGAATCCATGTGAGCTATTTCTCACATGGATTCGTGTTAACATATTTTTCGGTAATAATGATTTTTAAAAGTTATGCCGACATATGGTGATCAATATAGAAACTTAATATTTTTAACCGTTTTTGAAAAAAGGAGGTTCGATGTTCGTCGATTTCTCCGTCAACTTCGTAAATTATTTAGCTATTGTAAAGAAAATGATCTCGAGGTAGTCTAAATATATATATATATTCCCGAGAAATTAGTCTTTGTCCAAACTTAAAATTAGTGTAAAATTAATACATTACATTTTTTTATATATAAAAAAATATATTTACTTATTTATAATTAAGTGTGCTGGGTATTTAAATAAAAAAATGATATAAAATATTTCTTTTCATAGTTATAAATAATTACTACCTAGGTTTTTTATAGAGTTTTTTGTTAAGCATACCTAGATTTGACATTCACAGATCTAGGTTTCTATCATCATCAGTCTATAGCAGTCCACTGCTGGACATAGGCCTCCCCCAATGAGTGCCATAGGTCGTCATCCCACCTGTTCGTAGGGCGTCCTACACTACGTTTACCGAGTCGTGGTCTTTACTCAAGAACACGTTTGCCCCAGCGGCCGTCGGTTCTTCGCGAGATATGGCCGGCCCACCGCCACTTCAGCTTGCTAATTCTTAGAGCTATGTAGGTTTCTATGGAGACGTACAAAAACATAGACTAAAGTATGATACCTATTGGCCAAATAGTTAGCAGTGTTAGAATATAACTCAATTAGTTTACGCTTTTAACCTTTTATCACGCCATCTATGAACCGATTATCTTTATTGATTTATTTTGGTCTAGCAGCTTCCTAAGAATTGTAGGCCATTGAGAAGTTAAGATCAGATACTCCATTATTTTGTAACTATTCGTAATTTTTGTTTTAGCTTGTCCCGTAATTTACTCTTTTTTTTTGTCCACATAATTTAGTTAACAAAGTCGCTTCTCGCTGTCAGTCTGTCCCTATGTATGCTTAGATCTTTAAAAATACGCATCGGTATTTGATGCGTCTTTTTTTAAATTGATAGTGATTCAAGAGGATGGTTTATAAAGCATTTGGCTCACAGATTTCCACGCGCGCGCACTATTTAACACTTTGACTGCTGAAATCACACGGTATGTGTTTTCTACAAGTGACTAATATGCGTAAATCCACACTAGCGCAGCGGCTGAGAAAATACAGATCTGTGTGACTCAGCACAGTCGTAATATTTTTCGTACGAAACGCATGTGCGGCGCAACACAACCGCTGTGTAGAGCGGTAGCACGAATTTTTTAGGTTAAAAAAAAGATCGCAGTCGTCGAAAAAAAATCGCAGTCAAAGTGTTAAGAAATATAATAGGCCCGGTCATATCTCGCGAAGAACCGACGGCCGCTGGGGCAAACGTGTTCTTGAGTGGAGACCACGACTCGGTAAAGTTAGTGTAGGACGCCCTCCGATCAGGTGGGATGACGACCTGCGAAAGACTGCAGGTAGATGTTGAATGCGTCAAGCCGAAGACAGGGCGCTATGGCACTCATTGGGGGAGGCCTATATCCAGCAGTGTACTAATATAGGCTGATGATGATGCTGATACAAAAATTACAATGTATTGCGAAAGTTCGACCTGACAGAAAAGAGAAAGATGACTTTTTTTTGGTCAAATTTAAATGTCTTAGTTAGTTAGTGGTTTCGCATAGTTGGACATGACAAAGGAAACGAAAGTCTATTTACGATCAAATATCTTTATTCGCAATATCTTATATTTATCTATCTATAATTATCGCAATATCTCTATTCAACCGCGTAAAAAGGTTTTCAGTTATTTGCTACACGTCTTATTTTCATATTAGATGATTTGTTGGGTGGCTAACTGTAAATGCAATAAGTGACATATGGCAACACTAAAATATATTTTTAGTTATATATAGAGGTAACAACTCTATTTAACTGATTCAAGTAGTTACTGGGCAAAGAGTAGTTGTAGACGTAGATGTTACTTACTCTTTGCCCAGTTGTAAGACAAAGAAACGAGAAACAATAGATTCTAATGGATACGGCAGCGGCGCCAGTTTCCATTTAAATAATAAGCGAAACTAATTTTCATGTTTGCAACAGCATTCCTCTAATTCTATACACACGTGTAGGTACAGTCGCCAGCATCAATATGTCCCCCGATCAGCACACATCGCCGCCGCCCGCCCCCACCAAATAATATAGCAATAGAAAAAACTAAATTATTCAGGAGAATTTAAGAACCGCTATTCGTCAATAACTTGGCTAAGGCTTGCGTAACAAGAATAGAATAATAACATTTTTTTTTTAAATCTGAAAACTAAATTATTCTTGAGAATTAAAAAACCATTACCGTAAAATAGCAATAATATAACTTATATTTTAAATCAAAGTTAACCACGTTATATTGGGGGATTGTTTTTGAACGAATGTAATTTTAGATGTCCAAGGTATTGCGATTTTCCGGTTTTATCGACACTAAACCCGGCCTCACATATGGTACGTGTAGTTTTGCAAATGGTTCCTTACCTGTCAAAATAGACAGCTCGTGTGGCAAGAAGTGACCAAATCAACAAAAAACAGATGAGTTACTAGAGCTCTATCAAAGCATATCAGTTGTCAGGGTTGTCGAATTTCTTTAGTGAAATATTAGTTTTGGCGACATCTGAATTGACACTAGTTAAGTACTAAATCTGTTTAGAATTTACTGCAGCTGACTGTACCTATCTGCCCACATAGCACCTTATTGATTGCGTTGCCTTGCAAGGTAGAGAAAAATGAAAAAAATATCAAAGTCGAAGATCGGCTATAAACATGATAAATATTTCGAAAATTTGTGTATTTTATAGAAAAACTTAGATTCCTAGAGCTATTAGTAGGCAGGTAGGATCTGTAATGTTCCTAAGCATCAATACTTAGGTAGGTACTAATTTATTTAGCGTGACGCACAGTAATTCACGTTTCAGAACAAAACACGCAATGGTTTTTCCAATGTAGGTATAGGGAAGGTAATTACTTAGGTATTAGCTTATAATTCAGACGTCCAAAAATTTGATGTTAGCGCCTATATATTATGTATAGTATCATCAAAATTTTGGTTGACATGAGGAACCCTATCATTATTTAAAACTTTTGAAACCATCATCAAGTCATTTATAACAGGATATTTACCATGATCGAATCATGGTAAATATCCTAAATGACTTCACTTAAGTTTCCCAATAACACTTTCTATGACAATGACGCTACAAATTTGCTGTGACCAACATAATGACCAATAATGATGACGAAACAGGGTTATTCCGCCATTGTCTCCCACAGGCAGGTTAAGAAATGATTATATAAGATGGTAAAATTATAAATAAAGAAAAAACTTAAATTATATATTAGGTAATTGTTTATGCTGTTTTTAACTTGTATTTCCTTTAAGCTCTAAAGGAACTAAAGCGCTTTGATGTTTGATGTTTATTATTATGTATGACATAATGTGTAAGTCAATCAATGGGTACCATGACAACGAACCGTATTCTGAGAGATTAGTGCCTGAAATGTATTTTTTTAAACCTTTAGCACAGGTCACTATCTTCAAGGTAAGATCTACCTATTAGGTACATAAGTATGTGGTTTTCCTGTACCGTCATTATTTTAGTTTCCCAATTACAATGACCGATTTGCTATGACAAACATATGACCAATGTTTTATGATGACGAAACAAAGTTATGCCTGTTTATTTTAGCCCCAAAATAGGATCAAAATGCCGTTTTCCGGTGTGTAATTAGCTTCCATTCATCCTTAAATGCCAGCTCATGAATAAATCATTTTCGCGCGTCGAAACCGACCCATTCAATTTCTACGAAGCATATTTCAACCGGCATGAATGACAGAAAATGTTCCGAGATTTTTTGTCATCCCCTGCCTCCGTATCAAATTGGCTATAAAGGAGGGAAAATAAAAGTGTTTTAATCCTGCGTTTGATGTTTTTTTTATAAGGGTACAAAGGTAGAATATACGTGTGAATAATAAAAGAGTTTATGTCATAAGTTATTAAGCCTTCGTTGATTTATGCGTCTGGTAAACGTGGCTTTACCTGGCGTTTAAGATCGTGTTTGATTTTTTGCGATGCCCGCTGCATGTTGTGGCGCCGGAGAGTTGATCCTGGTACCTATAGGAGACGATGCGGCTAAGGCCATGGCTTTGTTGAGAGGCTGACGCCGAAGGAACATTATTATAGATGTGATTATAAGAGATAGTTTAGTTAGATTATAGATTAGAAAGTTGAAGTTATAGCAGATAGTAATAATTCGAGTATGCAACAATAACAAGTATAATGTATTTATTTTATTTATTTATTTTATTGTAAGAAACTAATTTAATTTAATTTTAATCTTAATCTCATTTATATTTTTATTCTTATTTTTTAATCGAATGCAATTTTAATTTATTTTTATGGTAATAATGTTTTAATATTTAGTTTATATTAATGTAACTACTATGGATTTTATTATCTGACATTAATAAATACAGAATACAAATATTAAGTATATTTGTAATTTTAGCATACTCGAAACATTCATCGTGTTAAAAAATTAAATGCATTCTCGGTTCATTCATTTAGATTACCTACGATTTATTTATTTTAAGCTCTACATGTTTTATAATGGAGCAAATTATTTTGGTTTATATCTGCATAGCTGATATCTTAAGTTTCGAAATTTTACGTTTTATGCATGTACTGTTTAATTCCTAAATAAAAAAAAAGATCTACCAAATAAGAGTCCTTGAAGCTCCTAGTTCGTAATTATTAAAAAACTATACACGCTTGAAAAATAATAATAACCGTTTTGAAATGTACCCTCAAGTACACCTTTCCTAATTTCCACACCTGATTTAATTGATTGATTGACCGCCTTCGGACCCCCCGTCGCAAAACCCTTCGACGAATTTTGCCTTACTAAGTTACGAGCACATTCCTCAAGTATTTTCTGTACACCTATCAAATTTCACGCAAATGGGATCCACGGTTGGACAGTTATTACAGCCATATTACCCAAGCTACCTGAGCTCTTCGTTCGCTTCCCTCACACCAATCCATTTTTTTTTTAATATTACTGCTAATTTTACGATTTCTAGCATTTCCAATAACTTCTTACGTCACAGAGTTGTTCTCTACATAATATGATGGAAGGAAGAGAGTATACTTACCAGGTAAATAGAGTCTAAGAATGACAAAACTTTTGAAACTACCGTGGTTATCTATTCACACATTACTAAAGTCATTTATATTTATACAAATGGCTTAAAGTCATATGTTCATGACTAATAAAATCAAATCATGGTAAATACCCCGTTATAAATGATTTTTAAGAAAGGCCTAAAAATATCGTTCAACGTTCCCCGTTCCCCGCTCTGCTCACCGCTCCGCTCACGTAACCCACGTGAACAACATCAAACATTGGCGTCGGCGCCAAACAGTCGCCTTGCTTGCTCTTTGACTGATTAAATGCTTTCACGCATTTGTTACTTGAATCGTATGGATCGTGTTCAGATGCTATTCTGTAACTAAGAGATACGTAAACCATTTGCCGTTGATTTGCCAGTCACGATCGTAGACGTTGTCGATGAGATTTTCAATTCTATAACAGATTTCTGGTGATTGGTTCCCTGTAAAAAGAAAACCCCATCAAAAAGGGAATTACAGGACTTTTATGAAAACTACCTGCGCCCCGCGGCTTCGTCCACGTGGACATTTATGCGCAATTTTCTAATTTTTTTAAATGTACGAACCTTTTACGAAGTAATAGCAAACTTAAAAAAGAATGAATAAAATCGGTAAAGCAATTCTCAAGTTACATCGTGACCAGGAGAAATAGGAGTTTATTTTTACATATTTATAGATAGATAGATTAGGTATCAAATGAATTAGGTATAGCAGTATAATTTCATAGCATCACCTCATGACTTCAACCTTACCTACGTAAGTACTACGTATGGTTGAATTTCCTTTTGGGGAATTCTCTGTCGAAATATATAGGTACAAAGGAAATTAATAATATTAGGTACATTTGTGTGACTGCTATTTGTTTGTTACTAAATCAAACCACCCACCGCAAGTTCGCACTCTAGTATAATTGATAAATTATTTAGGTAAACAACAGTGTTCAATGTATTCATTCACAACTGCCCCGAGATTTGTCACGCACATTTTTATGCGGTTCAACGACATTCGTTACAGAATAGCATTTGCAAAATAACATACATACATACATTAAAATTACATACATATTGTGAGTTAGCAGTCATTCACAATCAAACGATCCGGCGTGTTTTATCAATTTGGATACGGGATCAACTTGATGAGAATAGTACCTACCTACATATCTACTTTATCAGTTGACTCACCAATTCATTAGACCGACTAGCTTAGCATCTTTATTAGATTGTATTCTATATATTTATATAAATGTTGATGTAATGTGTATCTTTCCTTGGTGACTTTAATTCAAGATTATATCCTACTATTTGTAAGTATGGATGGATGTTTTGTTACTCTTTCACGTAAAAACTACTCAATGGATTTTAATGAAACTTTACAATAATATAGCTTATACATCAGAATAATACGTAGGCTACAATTTATAAAGATATATTGTATATTATCCAGAATATCTATCACCACGCGGGTGAAACCGCGTGGCGCAGCTAGTTAATAATAAAAAATCTTAACGTTAGCCTCTGGACCGAGATTAGATTTTTTCATTAAGCATGCATTTCAACTTCAGCTAATATAACTTTATTATATAAATTTCCATACAGCATCATCTAGCCCTAAGTTGTATTATGTAATGTAACTAAGTAGAAACATTGTAAATACTTCTCATTAAGTGAACGTTTATGTTCTTTGAGAAAAATAAAGATTCTTTAAACCGAATGTACATATATCGGTCATCTAATACCCATAACACAAGCTATACTAGATGATAATGTGCGGATTGTCCAGCATTATTTTATCTATTAATTTTTTTTTTATTCAGTCGTTGGATTATGTGGTAGGTAGCAAGTATGATGGTTAAATAAGATTTTTCTTTTTCATAAAACGTAAAAAGTTCTTATATTGCTTTAAATTTTTTATGTCTTGCTACGGTTAAACGAAGTATTTGATGTAATCTAGAGACCCGAATCAAAGGCGATTCTGAGAAGGCGGCGCTTTATTGAACACCTCAAAGCGGATGCCTGCGTGTACAGGGTGATGTTATACCACCGCCTAACATTCATATTATTTAAATAACTTATTTATTGTTTTATTTAAAGAAGTCCTCTTTGGTATATCACACAAACTTAACACTTCGCAGCATCTATTGTGTGAATTGGGTCATGTTCTAAATGTGCCGAAGTCAAATTGGGTATAAAATATATTCTCATTTTTCGTCTTAACAAACTTTGCCTTTATAAAATTGGTAGATATATCCTAAGAGTACCTACTAGTACCTACTCGGTTAGGCCTACCAATAAATTGAGGAAGGATATTCCATTTCGACTAATAAAAACCAATAAAGTATTAAAGTTACTTGATCAAAACGTGGTTTAATTGTATTTTGAATTGTTGAGTCTAGCCAGGCAGCATTAATTATTTTCCTGATACTTCTCGACTGTCGATTTATTATTAAAATACAAGGTTGGCCTGATGATAAGGGAGTCACATAAGTTTTGTGAAGCTTAATCAAGCTAATATTATAAATACGAAAGCCTGGCAGAGATCGCTCTAAGCGATAAGGCCGCCCATTGTACAACAAATTCTGTATTTGTCTTTTTCCTGTCCAGTGTATCTGTTTTATTTGGTGTGCAATAAAGAATAATTGTATTGTATTGTTTGGATGTATGGATAGACGTTTGTTACTTCTTCATGCCAAAACTAACCCTGAAATTGAAATTTTAAATTTTAAATTGCATAGGTAGCTCTAGGCCTGGAATAAAACATACACTACTTTATATCCCATAGATCAGTTCCCATGGGACAGAAATGACCTTAAAACATTTCCATAGTAACATCGCGTGCGAAGCCGCGTGCGATTATTATTTATTTAATAAACAATCAAAATTTCAATTAAATAAAAGTAACAAATAATAACTAGTTCGTATGTACAATTTAAAAACTAGAACTAACTGCAAAAAAGATATTTTTTGTGTTTTTTATTTCATCGCCCTGTATACCGTTTTGTAATAGACGGCATGTCTAGAGTCGTTTTAATTCTTATTGGGTACATTTTTGACAGCACAGAGTGAACAAAAAAAAACATGAATGAATGTCTCATGAATGAAATTCCTTTGGAGGAATGCTAAGCGCCGTAACAAAAAAAGGTTTTTATAAAAACTTCCTTTACTCATAAATCGTCTTGCGCTATGAAAAGCCATGGAATGTCGTATTTAGTGTAAGGAAGTTTCGTTCAATAACACACCTCTCGGTGTATTATTGAACGTGGGTACCAAATTATGTAATTAGTCATTAACGAAAAACAACTCAAATTCATGTTTTTATTATTCTGTAGGCTTACTAAATAAGCATTTAGACAAGTCAAATTTTATACTATTTATTATTATCAAATAACATTATTTTCGGCCATATCTTGCGAAGAACCGACGGCCGCTGGGGCAAACGTGTTCTTGAGTGGAGACCACGACTCGGTAAACGTAGTGTAGGACGCCCTCCGACCAGGTGGGATGACGACCTGCGAAAGACTGCAGGTAGACGCTGGATGCGGCAAGCTGAAGATAGGGCGCTATGGCGCTCATTGGGGGAGGCCTATGTCCAGCAGTGGACTGCTATAGGCTATAGGTTGCGGGTTCGATTTCCACCTTGGGATGTTTGTAAGATCTGCAATTAAATTCTACGTGTTCTGGATAATTTATATGTTTATAAAAATATCTATCCATAGTATGTAATGTTTCTCGTCCTCCAATACCCATACTGCTCAGCTTGAGGCTAGATGTTGCTGTGTGGATTTTCCAGTATTTTTTTTTCAATGCACATTTTCTTCCACCAGGAACCACCACTACATAATTCTACGTTTAGGGTCTAGTCTCAGGCCTTCTATTTTGTATTATGTATAGGAAAATTATTAGGCAAGCTGAAGACAGAGCGCTATGGCGCTCATTGGGGGAGGCCTATGTCCAGCAGTGGACTGATATAGACTGATGATGATATGAAAATTATGGTTTGATTAAAACAATCCAAAGTCGATAATCGTTTATTTATTTGATATAAGTAAACATACAATAATCTAATTTAATCTTTAGACTATCCATATAACATATAACATAGGTACATATTATATAAACGTGAAAGTTTGTAAGTATGGATGGATGGATGTTTGTTACTCTTTCACGTAAAAACTATTGAATGGATGTTAATGAAAATTTACAAAAATATAGCTTATACATCAGAATAACACATAGGCTACAATTTATAAAGATATATTGTATATTATCCAAAATATCTTTCACCACGCGGGTGAAACCGCGGGTAGTATAACATATATCCATAGAACTAGTACATATATGTAAAGGCAGAGTCAGTGACTTCTCCCACGTAAAATACATTTACTGTCCTTAAAAAATGTAGTTATGTACATAATTTCATGTAAGTTCGTAATAGGTGAACTTTAATGTAATACTTTCCAGTCCAATTAGGTACCTATGGGTAATTTAGAGAATTCACATGTAAACTGGTACGCTATTTGCGCTTCCCACAAAGCCGTAGTACATTACGCCTTAGAACCTTCTGCGGTGTAGGCGACGATGTGTGGGCGCTGTGCTCGCAAGAGTTACATTTTATAATGATTGTACGCAATTGTGGTAATACGCTGTCATCATCGTCAGCCTATGTTAGTCCACAGCAGGACATAGGCCTCTACTAATGAGCGCCAAAGCGAAGTAAAAGTATAAAATTAAGTAATTAAAAAAATTAGCATAATTCAATAAATTGGCGAAAATGCAATACAATACAAAAATGCTTTATTGTACCTACACCATATGCAGATCATTCCAAAAAGACATTACATACATGTGACAAGTACAATGGGCGACCTTATCGCTTAGAAGCGATCTCTTCTAGGTAACTTTAGGATGGAAATAATTATGTGAATTTAAGAAAGGCAGGGGTACCAAAGATATAGCTTATCTTTGGTCTGAATCTGAACCTAATATGAATACTTAGTAACAAATAATAAATAAATGTTGCAAATACCAAACTAAATAATATACTAAATAAATAGTAAGTGCCAATATTCACTATTTTAAAATAATTCATAACAAAAGCATGCAATACACATGTTATCACACGGAGTTTAGCGGAAACGTGATCGTCGAACCATCTGCGCCGGCGCCTCTCCGGCCTTTAGGCGCCGGAATCATCGCATAGGTGAGAAAGTATCACCGGATTTGAATATTGATATAGATAGAGAAGTTCCCACGGTTATTGTTGCCTAAATCTGGCGAGCCTCTGTGAGGCTTTTAATCTTTATTACTAATTAATGTTATCAGTCTTTTGTCAATGACTGTCTTTATCCCAAACTATAATTACAAAAAAAAACAGAATACTAAAATCTTCATTTTAACCTAACTTATTTGAGGGTACAATTATAGAGAAAAAAACCTTAGGTGTTTATTCGAGGCTTAGACATTTTAGCCCGATTCATACACAAAGTGGCATGTTCAATAATAACGCGATTATTGTATATATATGAATTTACCTAGATTGTCTTTACAGAAATATAATAAAAACAAAAGAACAAAACTTTCTTCTCTTATCTCGAAGCCCTTTGTCACAGCTTAGCTTTTGTTTTTGTAAACAGGTGTCTCATTTCTGCCAAAACCATAATCATAAAAGACGAGATTGTCCTTACCGTAATCCCCAACACGTGTGCAAAATAAAGGCTCTGTGCAAACTGGGCGGTAGTAATTATTCTATGGTGGGTGCGTGAGTCACCTCTCGTTCATTGAGCGGTGGTACCGGTGGTCCATTGAGGCGCTCGGCTCATTACCGCTCCGCCGGCCGGCCCTGCGCACACGCACTCCGCGCGCTCGCTACTCGACCCACCGACGCACTACCTACGACCGACATGATCGCTTCCATCTCGCGACACGACGTGAGTGCAGCCTCTTAGCCCACTACATCCGCCCGCGAGCCTACACTACACCTTCGTTTTACTTATGCCGATTTATTGCTTACAGATGGAGACCTCACTATTCTGGCTGGCGGCTGCCGCACTCCTGACCACTTGCGGCGTCTGCGCGGGCGTCGGAGCGAGCAGCAGGAAGCCCTTCACGCCGACCGACTCCATCCTGGATATCATCGACACGGAGAAGGTGGAGCGACTCCTCGCGGAGCGGCGCCGAGCCGAGCAGGCCACGGCGCCCGCCTACATGCACCGGAACGAGCTCGGCGACGGCAGCGCCGAGGGGCTGGTGGTGTCCGCGCCAGACCCCTCCGACACCACCGACCTACCCACCGGAGTGGACTACCGCAAGGTCCTCCGATCATCTAAAAACGCGTTACATGTGACTCAAAAGGAATATCTAAAGGAAGACTGGTGCAAAACCGAACCGCTCGTTCAAAAAATCCGCGAACCGGGCTGCTTGCCAGCGACAGTGCTTAACAAGTTCTGCTACGGGCAGTGCAACTCGTTCTACATCCCGAAGGGCCCGCGGCGGCGCGACGACCGCCCGCAGAACGCGTTCAAGTCGTGCTCCTTCTGCCGGCCCAAGAACTTCACCTGGGTGACGGTGACGCTGCGCTGCCCCGGACAGACTCCGCACTTCCGGCGGAAGCGCGTGCAGAAGATCAAACAGTGCCGATGTCTGTCGGTGGGAGTGAACTGATGCAGTGCAGTGTCGGACCCTCCGAGGGAGGCGGTACGGCCGAGAGCGCGGCGATGGCGCCGCAGAGGATCACGACACGGTGAGACCAGCCTGTCGACCTTACCCTGCCGTTTGTAGCGTCCACTTGTGTACGGACTCTTGTTAATAGATTCAGATAGCGTGCTCGCATACGTCAATGCCGATGACGCAATGCGATGCATAGATTATAGTAGTTGCCTGTAGAGTTACATTTTAGAACGGCTTCGAGAGCAAGTCGTTTGTAAAAGCTTTAATTGATTTATAACGAAACAGTTATATTTATCGTAAATTGAGCCTACCATTGGAGATTGTAATCTGTTTAAAAGTCTGACACTGGTGCTGTTAAATAAGTGCTATTTATTTATACGAGTAGCTTCAGAACAAAGTGTGATATTAGTTTTAGGTATTTAGTTATCGAGTAAACATTGTTATTTTCCAAATACAGACAGATTAAAAAGTTCGTTCTTATTATTGGAGAAATATTGTCTTTAGGAAACAGACTTATTCCGGGTAAAAACTGAACAAAATAGATACTGAATTCAGTTGGCCTTATTTTTTACATTATTTTAATTTTTGACTTTTATTTTTGTTTGTAATGTTTCGCTAATTGATTGTAACATATTACGTGTAATTAGAACTCTGCCATTGTATACAGACTTTTGCATTATTATTTTACCATGCCTTTGACATTACTAATTATGAATCTCTATAAAGTTGATTTTCAAAATATCGCTGAAAAATATATAATGATAATGTAGTCCGTAAAATCTTTGTCTGATAATGTTTCTTTTTCAGAAACTTAATAATGTTTTGGTACTCGGTTTGGCGTTAAAGTGATATTTTAATTGGTTCCTTAGGGGTCTTTCATTGATCACGTGATGTCTTTTAGTAACTTCTTAAACTCTTGATTTTAAACTATACCCCGCCCCTATCCAAAATCACGCTGTTTTGAATAATTTAAGAATACTGTGTCATAATATAAGTAAAATAATTTTATTCGGGTAAATTCAGCATCCTGATTAAAATGTCTGTTGTGTCCGGTTTAGAACCAGGTTAAATTAAATTATAATTTTTTTATTATTATTTATTATGTATACATATATTTTTTTACGAAATGCCTTAGATTCTCACGTGACTAATGAACCCCCTACACGATTTATAAGTTCTATGATTATTTGTCGGATAAGGAAAATTGACGAAATAAATAAAACAACAAGGTACACAGATGTCTGAATTTTTATTTAATTAATATGTAGATAGTAGTTTTAAATAGCGATGAGCTATTATGAATGTAGATCAGACGGAGAAGACAATAACTGCTAAAGGACCACCTATACAAACGCATGTCCCGCGGCGATTAATTATTGCCGCAATTATATCGCTGATATTGTTGGTTTGCTACAGAATTAATTAATTAATAAGTCTTCGGTCGAAATTATCGCAGCGATACAATCTATTGTAATATTTTAAGAACAAAAGGTTGTAGGGGTGGTCCTTTAGCTTACAGTGCAAAAACTATTGTTTACAAATTATTTGGCGAAGATTAATATTTTTATCACTAGGTGGATAATCACAATATCAATCAATCTACAATGATTACATTACAAGATCGTTTATATCAAGAGGAATTTCTGTCCGATTTTAACTGAAAACATTTTCATATAAAGTCTGGCTAGATGTTGAGACTTGGAAAATGATATTTTCCAACCAACTTTTTAATACTTTGACTGCGGTTTTTTTTCGACGATTGCGATCTTTTTTTTTACCTAAAAAATTCGTGGTGCCGTTCTACACAGCGGTTGTGTTGCGCCGCACATGCGTTTCGTTCGAAAAATATTACAGCTCTGCTGAGTCACAAAGATCTGTATTTTCTCAGCCGCTGCGCTAGTGTGGATTTACGCATATTAGTCACTTGTAGAAAACTCATACCGTGCGTTTTCAGCACTCAAAGTGTTAAATGGCAAGATGTTATTCAACATGCCCAACCCAAGGGCTGCCGAGAACTTGGCGCCTGTTGTTATAGATGTACCTATGTCATGTTATGTCTGTCATGAATGAAGGGGGTTTGGACTATGAACCACCAGTCTGGTCCAGTGGGGGTTGGTGGGTATTTGGAGCGTTTGAGCCTTGTCTGTTGGTGGCAGGGTACACCACGGGCCGGTGAGTTTGGCTTAGGCGTTATAAAGGTGATGAATATGAATTCTACCAAAATATTTTTTATCAAAATATTGGTATTTTGATTTGAAAATGTAATGAAATGGTTAAATTTATATGTAAATATGAAAACAAATTGACGACGATTTGGTTTTGTGCGATGTTTATTTACCATTTTACAAGTCAATTGGAGAATATGCATATATCAATTGGAGAAAACGCTAAAATGTGGTATTTTCCATCAATTCTCAGTTGCCAGACTCTATTCGTTATTATTTAGGCTGATACGTTTGTTATCTGTAAGGATATGTTATTGTTGACACTTAAAATCGGTTTACAACTTCATTAAATGATGAACGCATTCACCATCGAACATCGTATTTTAGACACCAATAATAAATATAGTAACATTCTGTTGCTGCCTCACATTGCATTCCAATATCCTATCCAAGTCCTACTTAAAAAACCTACTTTTGTTCTTAAGGCTTAGAGCCTGCGACCGCCAAACCTTAGTCATTTTATAAAAGCTGAGAGTTTGTCAGCGTATACCCCAACATCGATTATGAATTTTGGGCCATAGAGCCAAATGCTGACTTGCAAAGTTCCTGAATTTGCATCCAAAGTTTTGTTATGTTCTTGCTACCAAAAGCCATCATAAGAAGCTGCCTGAGTCTATTGTTTAATTTCAGTTGTGTTAGTCATTAGGGTAGTTTTTTTAAGTTAAGCGTAATTCATAATTTTTCATTAATTCGACCGCAAGTTAAACTTATCCCTTATACCTTGTTTAAACATAAAAAGCAAAAATGCAATAAAATATTATAAATCTCATTAATACCTACAATTAAACACATCTTATTATATACTTACTTCGCTATTTTGATATTTTATTATCATATTTATCATAATTGTACTGACATATTTTCTCCTCAACTGCATATAAAAATAATACATAGCGTTATGTATGACCCCCGTCACGCGGCGGTGAAAGAGCTAAGACTAGGTGATCCTTTTCCAACAGGTTATTCAATAATTATTAACTATTCATAATCTCTAACTAGTTTTAAAAAGTTTTTTTGCCGTACCTACTACAAAAGTTTCTGTTCAGGTGGAATTTGTAAGAAAACATTACCATTTTCCGAAAAAGTTTTCCCTATTTTTATCGATATTACTTTGTTTTGTTGATAATTTGGAACCTTTAATAATATATTACAGTATGAAACCTAAAGTCAACAAGATGAAATTACGATAGTACCTATTAAATAACTTTTAAAATCGAATACTAGATATACACAATCATGTTAAATGTCGTAACCTATAGCAATAATGACGTACTCACTACATTTTTTAAAATACAATTACTTATATTTAAGTTTGAATCCTTTGAACAAGAGTCCCTTAGATAATATACATACTTATTACATTTACAAATATATGCTTCTATATAATCGGCGATTCTGCGTACATAAGTCTTAAAGTACAATTTGGATAACTTTTATAACTGAACTACAATACACTTATTATATATCCCGCTGAAACCCAGCTTCTTGTTAAATACCCCGTTCGTGTTGCAAGAGCCTATTATATATTACACTTTATTAGTATTAACTTCAAAAAGACGAGGGAAGAATGATATCATACAAAAAGTACAGCTCTTATTAAAATATTAATAAAACCCAACGAGGAGTACATATTATACACAATATAACTTAATGGTCAGTGCCGTAGAAATTATTCGGCTTCCGTTTTCCGTTCGTTTGTATGCGAAACCTATACCAAATTTATATTAGGGATTATTAAATAGGTAATTAATTAATAACAAATTATTAGGTACATCAACTAAATCACAGGTCACTAACATGAATAAATGTCGATTACATATGTATATTATTTATCTAACACATAATACTCAAAACACCAATTAACAGTTTTAATAATAATGTTAGCCTACAAATGTTTTGGGATGGTCAATATTTGTTGGGTTAACTTACCAGTTAGGCAAAAGATTTATTTGGCAAATATTTGGGGATATGTCCAGTAGTGGACGTCGTGCGTCTGATATGATGATGAAGTTAAGTAAAAGGTTTAGTAGTATTATTTAACTTTAAACAGTGAAACGAAGCATCGTGTTAGTAATTAGAAGTATCAATCTATTAACCAGGAAAATACCTAGAGAAGTTCATCAACAATTGCGAGAGCGAGATAACAATCTATGCGTCATTATTCTAGTTATTTAGGAAATCTCCAAGGGAACATTCCATCATCTTACTTCATACAGTTTTTAAACTTATCAGAACAGATTATATCCACGGGAATGTATCGCGTTATTCACCTATTTTTCCTGACGTTTCAAAATGTTTACGTCGGGAAAAAAACGTAATTATAAACGCGATAAATAACTGTTAATAGTTCTTAAGTCTTGGTGAGAAATTCAGATCTTATGTAGGTCAGGAAAATATTAGGCATACTCGTATTACCTTACTTAATGAATTAAAAAGAAGATCAGCTGAATCCTTTTGGTTCCAAGCAAAGCGGAAGATGAAATCAGATGTAGGAAATGTTATTATGACATATAAAATACATAGACTACGTTTCTCAAGATAAAGAGTTCAGATAAAGTGAATTAGGAAGGCGAGAAGAGGAAAAGCAGATGGAAGCTGAACTTTTTTGTTGAAGAGTGAGAGAGAAAGAGGTGAATAAATTTATTTTTTGTGATACCTAGCTTATTTTGGATAAAATAATTTTATAAGAGTCCATACCTTTGCTCGTTCAACCCTCGCATTATGCTACGGGCTATTTTTATTTCTAAGATAATTGTAGTATTAATCTCAATGGTTATTTATTTTTAACATAGCAATAATAAATAACTATAAAGGAGAATCATTTTTAATTATTTATATTATTACTTTGATAAAGACGTATATGTTCGTTTTATAGAAGCTTTCAAAAATAAAAGCTACGAGAAAGGATAGAATTACATTTAAAATAACTGAAACAATATTGTATTGTAATATATATTATGTTTAGTTACAAATACTAATTCGCCATAAAATCAATATATATATAAAGCGAAATTAAACTGAATTCCAAACAAAAGGCAATAAATTACGACAAAAATGTTTAAAAATTATGTGATTCCACTTTATAGTTATTTATTATCTTAGTTACACATAGCTTAACTAGATCTTATGAAATTAGTGGTATTTTCTATATGTTACAAATGCTTATATACCGTTCAAGTATTTAATTAATCGTGGCGCTCAATCGTCATGTTTTTATTATATACATTCAAAATATAACCTTACTTCATTAAAACTTGTTAAATAATTATTTGCTAATCATACACTTAGTTTTGACGTACATTATAATATAAGTCTTAAACGTAAATCGTAAATATCAATGCTGAAAGATCTTGGGGAAGTTTCAACTTGGATTTTTTTTTTTACCAAGGATTTTTTTTTTCAGTAGGATATTTACTGAAGAAAAATACCGACGAATCTCAATCGTGTGCACTTACTACAAATACTGTCAGAAGAGGCTATGTGAAAATTTTGAGTGACTCTATTGTATAGTTTGTTTTATTAGAGGTAATCTGGTTCGTATATTCGTTTCTTATCATATTAGTTCTTCTTTATTATTATGAGGTTTTTTTTGCCAATTAACGACTATAGTTGAGGTCACTTCGTTATTCCAAATATTATTAAAAGAGGTAGGTTTCATAATGAAAAGAGGTAGACCCTTGTTATAAATGAAACTTATTCGAATAATTCGTTTTTGATATATGTATAAATGATGAAATATGCAATTAAAACTGACTTACTTTAATTATGACTATTTGGCGTATTTTGAATAACCAAGCAGTGACGTGATAAAAACTAAAACAACAATCTAAGTTAATGACGAAAATTCAAAGTTCTTTAAATAAATATTAAAAAAATACTTTTTTATTAAGAACCTACCTAAGAATGAGGTTTACTACAAGTACAATTAAACCTTACACACGATAAATAATTACTACCTACTATATTGGAGAGCATAATTTGCGATTTTGTTGTTTGTGGAAGAGCTTTAAGGAAGAATTTAAGCGAAAGGAAATGTATTTAATATATTTTTATTTTGTGTGCAAGTGTAGTCATATAGGAAGTACTAATTATTTCAAGGAATAACTTGATAACTATCAAGTTAACGCCGAACATCATGATGATTATGATATTAACTTTACCCGTTGCTTTTGCTTAAACAATGACTTTACCAAGAATCGCAATAAAATGCATTTTAATTTAAAATTTATTTCAAAATACTTTTTTATTTTCTGTGGTTTGATTAACTACACTAAATTCTTCCTTTTTTTTTCTTTTTGGGCTTCATAATAAAAATATATCTTATGTTGAAAAAATATATTATTCCTAACGCTACTTAACTTACCTTTATTCTTACATTAATTACTTGACAATTTATTTAGACATTCGCTTGGAAATATTAATACATAGCTACGGTTTGACTAGTTTGACTCAATTTTACCCGGTTCGGGAATAATGTACATCTTAGAATATATTAGACTAGAAAGAAAAATACCTACTTATCTTTGGTTTCATGTCCTTGGGAATAATGTACATCTTAGATTATATTAGACTAGAAAGAAAAATACCTACTTATCTTTGGTTTCTTTGCTTGGGAATAATGTACATCTTAGATTATATAGACTAGAAAGAAAAAATCCTACTTATCTTTGGTTTCATATCCTTGGGAATAATGTACAAATTATTAAACTTGATTCGACTAGAAAGAGCCTTCTTTTTTGGTTCGATTCTTATTATTGGGAATAATGTACTCGTACAGCTTATTTGACTAGACATTTATATTTAGACTAGATTTACTTAAAAGAGAACGTATCTACTAGACTTTGGTTCAAAAGCTGTTTTAGTAAACATTGCTACCTTCTTAATTATATTTTAAGGCAAAGCATAAACGGTAATTAATACATATTTTTGATTAAAGAATAAATAGATTTTAATAAAACGCAATATTTAACTTAACTTTTTTTCTTTACTCTACGTTTCTCGGCAGTAGTTTAATTGGTAAGCTGATTGTGTTCTTAAGTAACTACAACATGACTAAAATGACTAAAACAATCATAGGTGTTATAGAACGGCGAACGAACGAAGAATTTTATGAGTTTTTGGGTATATAATTGCAAAATATAATTGAGTTTAAGAAAGGTGAAAAGCGATTAAATCACTGTAAAGTAACGTAGTTGGAAATATTTTTCAATGTCTTTATTTTATAAATTATATAGAATAAAAACAAATTCAAATATAATTATACTATGGTTATTTGTGTGAGAAACAAATATATCATTTATTAAAAATAATGAAAAATAATTTAAAGAAATGGAAATTAACTAACAATTGTTAGATATAGCAAACTTTAAATATTTTTAGGCTTTCTTATTTTTTTATAAAAATATTTTATCCTATATCCATCTTTTTACCTAAATTTACTTAAATACGAAGACACATTACACATGATTAAATGATGTATTGGTTATTTAGCTATTAATTTTTTTTTAAATTATGTACAAGTATTGCATTTTGCTTGAATTTAAGTTAAATTTGGTTTGTAGTATTTTTGTTGCGCTTTTTCCAAAATTTTAACTAATCTACATTCTCAAAATAATGATTTAAATCGTCATTCAGGATTTTTTTATTGACTTTACCTGGCTAGGTGAGAAGCAATGATTTATTTATTTGAGAAGATAGAAGTATACAGATGATAAGACGAAAATTAAATGTAAGTATTAGGATATCGTCTAGACTAGAGATAAGTCAGGGTATCAGGCCTTATCTACTCGAAACTTGAAATTAGAGTTTTGTCTCGTTTCCAACAGGCTAGGCCGTGGATTGTGAACCAAAATGGCTTCTATAAAAAAGCTCAACATAGCTGAATGTAAAACTGTTTTTGTTTTCCGTTTGTTTATATTATACTTTTATTTTGTATCTGTGTCGAAATAAATGTTTTTTTATTCAAAGTTTGTGAAGAAAAAACCAAGTAGGTATCTATTTCGAGATTGAATAATTTCATACGCTTAAATAATCTGAGTTTTTCTTTTAATTTGACACTTATGATTAATAGTGCTTTTGAGTACTGTCTTATTAATATACTATTATTAATTATATTAATACTTACCATCCTATAATATTATTAAATCTTACATTATTTAAATATATTGTCCTTAACCACAAATATAAAAATAGTTATTTGTATTTAAGTAACTATGGCCCACTTCGAAAGTCCATATGTATGTACACGTACAGTTAAATAATGTTAGTGGAGTTATATAATATATATGAAATAAAGGGTATTGAAAATATATTAATAATAATATAAATACTGCAATATCAAGAATAAAAAAATTATATATCAAATTATTAACAAAAATGTATGGACACTCAATAAATTTAGGTTGCAATAAAGAAATACATAATATAGAGATTTTATATAATGGACCTACGAATATTATTTGAATACAATATATAGATATATCTTACTATATAAAATTAAGTATCGAAGTTTATTATGTTATCTACATTACATATCTCTAAATGTTTAAGGAAGACCATTGTTGGGATAAACTTGCATATTTATTGTTTTATTATCATAATAATTAACACTAATATATTTTTTAAACAATATATATTCTATATAACTAATTGAATAACCATCACTAATATTTTAAAACTCAGAAATACTCGTACACCTGCACGTAACAGATTTTTTTTGTTATATTTTTGTTAATATTTTAATTATTTGAACGATTAAAAACTTAGTTTTTCAGACTCCTTTAAATTTAAACAAGTCTGTACTAGAAAATTTTAGTAGTAAGTATTTGGTTTCTTCATTTACCTCTTTAAATCTATGGATTATGGCCAAAGATTCAGTTTTATATGTACTTTACTTATCAAAATTATTTATTTTAAATTTAGACACCGCGGACAAGGTCCAATTATATCATTAAAGCTAACAGATGAAATGAAATACCAAAAAAAGAAACGATGAATCAATTATAAAATAAATATATGTACATCAAATTAATTAGAGAACTATTAATTAAAGCAAATATTTCATTTATGATATAAAAACATAAATTAGCAAGGTATAAATATAAGTAAAACACAGCTCGCGTAAAAGATGTGCTAATTATTAGATATTAAAGCTGGTTTTTGGCGATATTTATATACAACTAGTATCTGCCCGCGGCTTCGTTATTTCTATGGAAACGTTTAAGATTAGTATTTCTATCCTATGGGAACTGATACATGGGATAATAAGGAGTCTATGTTTTATTCTGGGCCCAGAACTACCTGTATGCAAAATTTCAGCCCGATCCGTTCAGTAGTTTTTGCGTGAAAGAGTAACAAACATCCATCCATACATACAAACTTTCACGTTTATAATATTAGTAGGATAAATATCATGTTCAATATTTGCTACAAGTTTTTATAGAAAAATTAATTTTGCCTTTCTTCTACACTTACCTACCACCTACATAGTTCATACTCCGATCCAAATGTGAGGCAGCAATGGAATGTTCGATAAATAGACATACAAAAATAGTTACGGAGAGAGAAATAGTGAAATAATTCCATAATCTATCCCTTCGTAACATGCCTACGGTAAAATACTTATTCTAAAACTTGAGTAGCATGTAGTAGTAATAAACCTTTAAAATCCGATCACGTCAAAACCCTTTTTAGCTGCAATGGGTAGACGCTCTCCAGTCAGGAAGGGGTTGATATCAACCTGAAAATGGCAGACATGACGGCTTTTGTCTCATTTACGAAAAACATACTCTTATCAGTATTAAACTGTTAAAAGAAGTCTGTGGTTTAGTTATTTAAAGAGCAGCCCTATAACCCCAGAGCACAAATTAAGACACTATTATTGATGTTTGTTAGGATCAATGGCTAAGGGGATTCTGGAATATTTGTCTTCAAATCCCCTGTTCGTGTCCTTTCTGTGCTCGCGTGAATTTCGCTACTAAAAGCCTAAATACAAAATCCTTTCAGTTCTGTAAAACTTCACCCTTGCCACTGTCCTCTAAAAATAGCAGAACATTATTTGGATAATCCTCCTGCTAAGCGAGACAATTGCATATTACTTCTAGTTACAGAATAAGATTGATTGTGCCTCAAGTTCACGGCGATAGATGAATTCACAGCCACGTAAGGCACTAACGCTACGTAATCGCATGTGACGTGCGTGTTCTTTGATCTAGCTAGGTGGTAGTAACTTTAGGTAAAACGTATAATCGGGGCCTAGGCGTGCATAATTCTTGCTTACCAACAAAAAAAATATTATCCTGATTCGTCCCACTGATGGGCAAAGGCCTCCCCCAAATCTTTCCACGCAGTGCGATCACGCGCGATCTCCTACCGATCTCTAAGGAAGGCATTAAGGTCGTCTCGCCCGCGGCTTCCTTCATGATACTTATACAATACAAATTAACTTACATCTGGCAGGAACTTCTTCGCAACCAGTCCCTTGTGATGCTCGTTAAAGGACATTCCCGAGTTGAGGATATCGGAAGGCGACTCGGGCGGGCAGCTGAACATGTGCTCCCCATCACACATGCAGTGCTGGGAGAGCTGGTACTCGCGGCTAAAGGCTGCTGTGTTCTCGAACACGATGATGCAGCCTTGGTCCTCTGTAGAAAACATTTTTTTGAATATACCATACAAATACAGATGATTTTATTTCGTTTACATAATATTTTGAAGCCTCCTTTTAATTATAGGATACGTGTACTAGGAGGTTTCGCTCTTCCTTGGTTACATTAGCCGGGAATTAACAAAAACTTTTAACATATTATAACATTACTAGCTGCACCCTGCGGCTTCGCCCGCGTCGAAATATATGTGTAAAATGGTTTATAAAACTTCCTCTTGAACTACTTTATCTATTTAATAAAACCGCATCAAAATCCGTTCCGTAGTTTTAAAGATTTAAACATACATAGAGATAAACAGACAGCGGGAAGCGACTTTGTTTTGTGTGTAGTGATTGATTTTTTTGATTGATTTTGTGTGCTGACCGCACATAAAATACTTGAATACATTGTTGGAAATAAAAAATTACTATTGTGATAATCTTTCTGAACTTGAAATTGATATTTCAAACACTTAATTCAAAAGAATAAATTACGTGCCAGCATCCTTGCATTGACTTACCAGTGTATCCAACGGGGCAAGGGTTGGGTGGGTTGCAGTAAGCTGGCATGACCTTGTCGCTCTTAACGAGCTTATGGTTGGGGACCACACCAGATGGCTTCAGGAACTGAATGCCTTCCCCAGCGCCGCCGGTCATGTATTGATGTCCCATCAGAGAGCTGACAGGAAAGGAAATAAGATGGCATAACTTTTTAAAGAAGTTTCTAATACTATGTCGTTTTTACTACAGGGACGTAGCAATTGTAGATTAAATTAAGGTCATATGAATAATATTGAATTAAATTATATATACAACAATTAGAAACTAAGAGAAATAAGAATGGAGAATACAATTTTTCCTACTATATACTATACTTTTTTAAGTTCCATAAAGGTTTTATTACCTGTGCTGCAGAAACTCGCGATCACGCAGGCTTGGTCTTGGGTTGCCATCGATGAGGGACTCATAGTCCAGCTGTTCGTTCTCCAGGTCCTTATTAGCGCGGATGAGAGCCAGGTGGCGGTCCGCCTGGCTCAGGCCGCTAGGTTGGTAGTCCATGTACCCTGCAGAGTCGAATTCCTTGCCCATGTGGTCCACCACTTCACGAAGGAGGGCCTCCGTTAGCATAGGATCCTGGAAGTCGTACTTTTTATACGTTTTTTTTCTGTCACTGGTCAAGCCGGTACTGATTTTTAATTTACTCTAGGAAGAAGGACAGTAAAATAATAACAAAAAAGATAAAATATAGTTCTAAAGTCATTTAAAACAGGTTATTTAACATGATTGGTTATCTTATTTGGATCTTATTGGCTGGTTTGATTTACTAAATTGTTGTCCACACTACCCAAAGGTTAGCAGGTAGAGAATGCTATCTAGCATTATGCTCGCTCATGTATAACTTTTGTGCAAAAAAGTATATTCAATCTACTATCTATCTATGATTTGATTTTTGAGTTTTCCAATATTTCGGCACAGTCTCATGCGCCATGATCACGGAATAACTGAAGGCACTGCGAGTAAGTTTTTATATGCAGACATACCGAGCTACCCTCATTTTTTGTCTTTTGCTACGAACGTTACTCTACCACCGGTTTCATTATTTTCGAACGATTTAAATGACTTTAGTGTTAATAACCATGATAGTTTTAAAAGTTTTAATAAATTGTTGTTCTACAAATGATAAGAAGAGAAGGAAATTAAGCCATAGACAAGACAGTCTTGAATTAAATGCTCACCTTTTCCCCGATAGAACCATGGGGGATATAGGCCAACGCTCCGACCACGCTTATTGCCAAAAAAAGTACTTCGTAGCGGCCCATTCCGGATCTAAAACAAACAAAATTACCCAATTATATTATATGTTCTGTTTTGTAGTTTTTCCTCTCACAATGGTCCCTAGAATGTTTCAAAAGAAGAGATCCCAACCCACACTCAGAAATGTGTCAATCACTTTTCGAAACAAAAAGTGTGGTTATCAAAAAGATTTGAATCCAATTAATCAAAATTTTAATGATAAATGTTACATGACATAACATTGTTGTGAGGTTTTTCTACTTCGTTCCATAAAGGTTTTCCATTGTGTAGACGCCACGTGGGTGTCCAAATTGAGATGGTATCAAAGTGTTTTGGCGGCGGTGCGCTTTGAACAGTACACTTCGTACAATTAATTTCAATTAATGAAGTTGATTTGAATAAGCTGCTTTATCAATTCCACTAAATTGTGTTCCTGTTGTCAAGTGCTAAGATATTTAAAAATATCATTAAATATGTGAGGTTTCAGATTAACTGGAAAATATGTAATTTGGATAATGAGATGATAAAATCCTAATCATTTTATCGATACCTAATAAATTATATTTTTGTTACATAAAAAGATGGTAAATTTCATTTGTACAATGAAGGATTTCACTTTTAGTTATCGTTTGCACTAATCGACTCGGCAACAATTTGGTTGTGCGAGAAGCACCGAAATAGAAAATCTGCATTGGTACTGCCTTCCTACGAGTATTAAGTTATGTTGATAATTTAAGCTGAAGCGAAATTGTAACCTATACACTAGCCAAACTCGATGTAGAATGTTTGCAAACAAACCATTACACACACATAACTTAAAACTCACTAGCTAGGCGTCGATTTTCAGATATAGTTAGTTGTAAGCAATATTTATTGAAACAAAGATCTCAAATCAACAAGTATAAAAGTAGTAATGTAAATAGCGTATATAATAATGCGGCAACAGCGTGAATTTTATGTGAAGTAAGCGTGGTTTATTTAAAAATATTCTTCATCGTGTTTGGCTAGTGTATAGTGTACATGTTTTGGACCTAAGTGTTGAAAGCTCTTAGGTGAGTAGGAAGTTTTGATAGGGTTGTAAAGTAGGTCTAGCGGTATTGCTAGTGATTTTCAGTAATATGCTGCAAATGAGTCGCGAAAGCCTAACTAAATAGACATTTGTACACAAACACCTTAGGAGGGTTGAGGTATACTTAGCAGCAAATATCCTAAGAAACCTCTCTCCATTCTTATAAAGATTTGTTAGATAGGGTTTGTAAGTTAAAAAGTTGTTTAAAGTTTTAATCCGTTTTTCGTTTTTCCCTAAGGACAGTTGTTTGCGACTAAACTAAATGAACGTAAAACACGTCATAAGGACGCTGGATGTTAATTGAACGTTGTAAAATTTTTAGCAAATTGAAAAACGAATTGTCAAACACATCCTTTGTAAGAAAGGCTTATAGGAAAATCTAGAGGATAACAAAGCATGGGACGAGCAACCTAATAAGGTAAAGGTTTCTTGTTTGCTTCTTTACTTTAAAGATTTAAGTGGACAAAAAATCAAAGTAATCACTTTATTTCCTTGTTTTACTTATGTTATTTGAATTTTGTGACGTGTCCAAGAGTCTTGTACGGTCTAAAGGAAATAAAGCACTTTGATATTTAAGTCTTTTTCCTACAAGATGCTCTCTTGAGAAGGGGTCAAACTGATGACCGATTTTAACACTTTGACTGCGATTTTTTTTCGACGACTGTTTTTTTTTAACCTAAAAAATTCGTACACAGCGGTTGTGTTGCGCCGCACATGCGTTTCGTTCGAAAAATATTACGGCTGTGCTGAGTCACAAAGATCTGTATTTTCTCAGCCGCTGCGCTAGTGTGGATTTACGCATATTAGTCACTTGTAGAAAACACACACCGTGTGATTTCAGCAGTCAAAGTGTTAAGAGTGTAGAAAAGGGGTCATTAAACTTCCTAAGTGTGCTGATGTATCAGTATCAACCTCTGAGTAGGAGATAGTCCGGTTTGGCAGTATCTTCGATAAGCACTGGCCAGACTCCCCGTGTTCGGAGTTATCTGTGTCTAGTGTGTAGGTTGTAGAAATAGACTGTACTCTCTGTCCATTCACTAACGCTCATTCAAGCTTTCTAGCGGCAAAGAGTAAGAAAACTTGGCGAAGATGAGACATAATGTACCTATGTGCTCGAGGGCGTTCTTTATGGCCAGCCAATTATGTATGTTATGTTCATATGTGTTGACTGTTATGTTTGATTGATTGTATGATGTTTGATCACAGATATCTTGACGAAGTATCAATCTGCTTTATTGAAAAAAAAAACGTATCAAAGTGCTTTATTTCTTATAGACCGCCCTCACAGGACCCTAGGACACATCAGAAAATTCTAATTTAATGAGTATTATAAAGAAATACAGTGATCTCTAGAAGTATCATTAATCCAATCTGCATATAAATTTAGTTGGACCTCCTCGTACTAAATAAAAAACTCCTTAAAAATGTTTTCTTACAACGATTTGGGGTGTCGATAAGTTATTGGGAAAATGTAAATAAATTGTGTGTTTTTGGACATAGATTTAATGTTGCGGCGAAAACGAATGCACATATTGTAACAGAACTTGTTGGACTTTTAAGTTTCGCAATTTTCTCACACAATAACATAAAACGTATGTACATTATGAAAAATATTTCCTGCAATTGTTTTTCTCGTAATATAAGTTTACTATGTTAATTATTTAAAAAAAATTAATAAATGTTTTATTTATGACTTTTTGGTTTTGTGTGTCTACGACTCAATGCGAATAAAAATAACTGTTACTTCTTGTTTTCCATTGTAGCAACATAAGGCATGTTTTCGTAATTGTTACCATCCCAAGTACGTCTAAATAGTGTATGTTACTCTATGGCCGGCGTCAGGTGCGCAGGCGCCGCGTGGGCGAGCCTCTGTCGCGTCCTCCCGCGCAGCCAATCGCACCTTCATCATTTTCAATGTCGCCCTATCGTTCCATACGATAACACGCTAAGTGTTTTCTGAATAGCTCTACCTTACCAATAGGTATACATTATTATCAACTAGCGGACCTTCCCGACTTCGCACGGTTTTAGTATGGATTCCTAACTTTTTTGAAAATATAATATAGCCTATGTTCACCGGGGATAATGTAGCTTCCCAACAGTGAAATAATTTTTCAAATCGGTCTAGTAGTTTCGGAGCCTATTCATTACAAACAATCAAACGAAAAATCAAACATTTACTCTTTATAATATTAGTATAGAATCAATCAAATAATAGAAACAAAGTAGAAACAATATATGCGATTAAAACTGTTGAGCTAACAAATTAGGCTGTTGGCGACTATACTTTTTTGTTTTGTTGTCTAAACTAGTACAAGCTAAAGAAAGATTTATTTCAGGTTCAAAGAATCCTCTAAGTCAGAGGTAGGTAAAGTTTTGGTTCAATAAATAAAAGCTGATTATATTTAATCAAACACAATACAACCTGTTAAAAATAACTAATCAATTTATAATTTGATTGTTTTAAATAAAACAAAAAACCGACTTATAATTCCTTAGTTGTTACACAGTTTTTGTTTGCTAAGTTTGTTTTCCGGGACCACGACTGATTATGACACTACACTTATCCTTCGAGAGAAATATGTTTATGGGAGCACATTTAATAATTTTTATTTAAAAAAAATTAAGAATTTTCCAAATCAGACCACAATTGATGGAGAAATTTGACGAACATATATGCGAATAAAATACTACAGCTGAACATAA
The DNA here is from genome assembly GCA_947044415.1 of Eupithecia dodoneata. NCBI lineage: Eukaryota > Metazoa > Arthropoda > Insecta > Lepidoptera > Geometridae > Eupithecia > Eupithecia dodoneata. The sequence continues at coordinate 10,682,603 of OX345664.1, read as the reverse complement.
AACTCCATAACTACTCATTTGTTTTTCGTTTTGTTCGTTTAAAAAATAAATGAACCTGACCCAGCCCATGCTTATCCTGAAGATAGCTGATCTATATTTGAACAGTTCAAGCGTATGAGCTTTTCGAATCAAAATGTTCATCATCATCATCATCATCATCAGCCTATAGCAGTCCACTGCTGGACATAGGTCTACCCCAATGAGCGCCATAGCGCCCTGTCTTCAGCTTGCCGCATCCAGCATCTACCTGCAGTCTTTCGCAGGTCGTCATCCCACCTGGTCGGAGGGCGTCCTACACTACGTTTACCGAGTCGTGGTCTCCATTCAAGAACACGTTTGCCCCAGCGGCCGTCGGCAAAATGTTCATTGCATTGTAAATGTTTGATGTTGCATTTGTAAAATGTTGAATTCGAGAGTTTTTGAAACTATATTTTTATACTACTAACTAGCTTCAACAAACCTTGACTTCTTTAAGCTTTTGATCGCTTTTTCATTATTAAAAATATCCTTAAATTCATATGAGTATTACAAAATCTTCTCCGATACAATAAACATTGTACCCGTTCCTCGCGGGCAAACAAACGTTGTTTTATTGGATAGAGCAGCGCGTTGAAGTCTTTTGTAAGGAGAAGTCAACCTACGATTCACATAATATGCGAGGGCAGTATTTATAGAAGTCGATGTTTGAAATTGAAGTATAATATACGTACGTATATTTAGGTACCTACCTAACGAACTACGTTCCTAACTATCTAGTTAGGTACCTACCCAACTACCTAGGTAGGTAATTAGGTTCTTACCTACTTATCTAGGTAGGTTAGGTACCTGCCTACCTATCTAGGTGGTCTACCTTACTACCTAGGTAGGTACCTACCTAACTACCTACGTATCTAACTATCTATTTAGGTACCTGACTACCTAGGTAAGTAATTAGGTTCTTACCTACTTAGGTACAGATAGTAAAGTCGGTACTTACCTAGGTAGGTAGTAGTATAAAGTAGGCAGGTAGCTCGTTTGGTGAGTGGTTAGGTACTAAGGTAGCTTAGTAAGATGGTAACTAGGTGGGTAGATTAGATACCAAGGATTGGAAGAACCTAATGAAAGTTCGTTCTATGCAGGTTTAACAGTGTTTCTGAAATATATCTGATGTAGGTATGTATGTATTCTATTTTATTTCAGCTCATTAGTATTTCGATCATATACAAACACTAAATGCGGGCTTGATCCGGGAACTATGATGTTATCTTAATCACATTAGTTTATTTTATGGTCTCTTGACTGGTAGTAAATTATTTGATTTATTATGTAGCTAGAGTAGGTACATTATCATTAAATTTTTTGACGACCGATGTGGCGCGGTGGGCGAAGGTCCGCCTGCGACGCAGGAGGTTGCCGGTTCGATTCCCGCCTCGGAGCAATTGTGTGTACGATCTGCAGATATTTGTTCCGGGTGTTCTGGTTGTTTTCTATGTATAATAAAAATATCTATCTATGTAATGTATTGTCCTATGTATATCAGTTATCTAGTACCCATAACAAGCTCTGCTTACCATGGGGCTAGATAATGATGTGTGAATTGCCGGACAATTCATTATTTATTTATTATTATTGATTTATTAATTGTTTTAACGATCCAATAATTCTTCCAAGCATAAAAACTTAATATGCAAAACGTTCGTAAATAAGTAGGTAGGTATTTAACTATTTGCCTAGGACAATAAATGTAGCCAAATCTTTATTAAAAAATGTAAAAGCTTTGACACGAATTGCGCTTTAAACATTTGTCATTATCACCTCTACGGCTTTTAAAGACTGTTGGTTGGCGCATGCGTATCTATTGAAAGATTCCCGTGAAATAATCTTGTGAAATATGCCTCTGAAAGAATCTCATGGAAAACCTGTGACGTGTGGGAATTCGAAATCTAAAATGGCGTCATAATGTCCTATTTCACAGGCGTCTTTCAACATGTACGCATGCGCTAACATCGCCCTGAAAGAATCCTGTGAAAGAAGCTTCAAAAGTTTTCGTAACTAAGTGTTAAAAATTATCTAAGCAGTTGAGTTATAAAATAGTTTGAAATTGATGCCGTCAAGAAACTCAAAGGATTTTTTCGCTAATAAAAAAGAATAACATAACATCGTACATAAAATTGATGCCTAAAGGATTCCAAGTTTCCACGCATGCGCGTTGGTTGTCTTTGTAAACTCGGACTTCCAAAATCACCAAATCTCGAAAAAAGTTTTATGAAATTTCTTTAATTGTTCCCTTCCCTCATTGTATTTGCTCTTAGGAAAGCCTAGTTGAAGTCAAGTTTTAATTTTCATCGACAACCGATTCCAAAATGGCCGCCCTTACGTAACTACGCCTTCGGATGAAAACTGAAAATGTTTAAATGACCTTATCTAGTTTCTTACCGCCGCGCCGTCCGAGGCTCGACGAATGATGAATTAAATTCACAGTAAATTCAAAACCGAATTGCCAAAAGTTGAATTGCAGAGATAATTAATTCAAAACCGGAAGCAATAAATCACGAGTGATATGCACCGAACGCGGATGGCAATTGACGATGCGCATTCTGCAACCCCTGGCCGAGGGGATAGCCCCCCTTCACCCCTCCTCAGGGCAGTGGGGGGAGTTACAGGGTAGCGGGGAGGATTGGTTCCCCCATTCCAGCTTTCTATAGGCTCCCTACGAGACCTAGATGAGGTCGACCGAGCTCTACCGCGCAGGTCTAGTTTTCCGATCGATGGCGGGATGTGCCTAAGTGCCAGCTTGATGACTGTTTTATAAGGTACTTGGGTATAGGTACGAAAATTTTCCTTTTGTCATGTTTAAGTGTTCACGGTTAGGTTTTGGTCTATTATAAAGGGTAAATACATAGATATTTGGCAAGAACAACGTAACCAAATTTCGTAGACTGTCAATTAATTTCATTATGTAGGCAACCACCTAGCATAATTCAAATACAGGTACTTTTTTCCGTAAAATTACATCCTAACCATAAAAAATTACGAATTTCTAACAATAGCATTCAACCGACCAGGTAGGTTTTTCAAAAATGAAATATCTATTTTATTAAAAAACGGAAAGTTTTGCTAACAAACACACACTAAAAGATATGTAGGTAAGTACTTTGTAAATCACCCTCACTCAATACTCTGTAATAATAATAATCTGATCATCCTAGGGTTGAATTGCAGGGGTTGACCAATAGGGTGGCAAGTCCACGTTGCAATAACGCAATTTATTTGGTTTATTTATGCTCCCAATGGAAATGGATTGAAGTTCGTAGGGAATAAACAAACCTGTGATCTATGGAATAGCAGCTTGGTAATGTTTGGCTAGACGCTAGATGTTGCGTGACGTAATGACAAAGCTTTTATAGGGTCGTGAACGGTAGACAAGGTAGAGCTACCCCAAGAGAGAACAGCGGCTATAAAAAAGATACTTTTTGATGCTTTTCAAACCGAATTCTTAAAATGACTAAATAATCAGGAAGTAGGTATTTAAGTACACATAATTTCAATACAAACAAAAGATATTAAATTGTAATCCCTCAGGAATAAAGCTTTCACGGAACCACCTCGAAATATTTTTTTGAAAATAAGCAAAATAGCATTCTATTTTTTTTAAATACAGCGGAATTTAAAACTGTCCTTTTTGTAGAAAACAGAATAATTTACTATGATTATAATATAAAAAAAATAAGATATACTTAGGTGGAAAATTGCTTCCCAAGCTTTCAATTAAACCTTGGCCAGATATATTTTCTAAATCTGACTTAACTTTCGCATCTGAAGTCATCAAAAACTATCTAGTAGAGGGTCTTACGCGATACATCAATATTTCCGTTAAGAAGTTGGCTCCTCCTTAAGTTGGCTTATTGCTATAAATCCTTAACTATAATTTATTTACTTTAAATGTAATGCTCAACTAAAGCTTGCATGTAGTCATATTAAGATAAAATTCTTTTTTAAATGGTTCAATAACCAAAAGTAATGTACGTAATTCTTAACTCCCTAGTATAAAAGTTTGAAAAAGCGCATTGCTTATAAACGATTGTAAATTTAAGTTAATATTATCTAGGAAAAATGTACACTGGATATGTATTACTATTATATTTTGTTATGTTTATAAATAAAGATATTTAAAAATTGAAATTGAATATTTCTGAAGACCAAGGAGACGACCTAGACCTAATAAATCTGTTTGGTCCACTTAAAAAAATGCTGGAAAGGACATAGAAGTTACTAATCGCATATGACGATGAATCCTCACATCACGCCATACCGTGTGTGTTTAGTATGAGTTTAAAAGAAAAAGTTTTCAAAACGTGATAATTAAATATTTTGTAGTAGTGCTTAAATGCATTAAATCACTCAAAATCATTCGAAAACGTTAAAAATTCGTAAGGAAGGATCGCCCCGCGCCGTCATGCTACGATAAATGTATCTAAGCATAATGTAAAAAAAAAACCCTTCCCTTAGGGTAGGTCGCGGTTTCCGCCAAAATCGATAATTTTAGGATTTTATTTACGTTTTTAAAGATTACCCCGAGCACTATAATAACAAAAGCCTTAGCGTGACTCTGGCTTTAATATAGTTCAATGACGATGACGCACGACGCCATGAAAGCCTCAACGCATGCGTGCTGAAGATCTTTCTAGATATCCTTCCCAAATAAAGATGAAGATGCCAACTTGTTGAATGCCGCCTATCATCCTTGAAGGTTAAACTATGAAGGTCATTGTCTAATTATTTATAAAAAATGCGCTTTTGTCTTTGATTTAAAAACGATTTTGATTGTCTATGATCTTTGGGTTTGTTTTAAATTATAACAGAGTCTAGCTTTCGTTTGCTATCTGTAAATCTTGGAAGATGGTTGTGACAGCATCTTGGAACGTATCAGGTTTTCACTAAACGTAGGCGTAGAAGTGCTTGGAAGCTACTTTTATTCTATTGGTACCTGAACAACTAAGGTAACCGTCAAATAAATAAATACGTATATAGAAAAGTACATACTCTCAGCTAAGTAGATAAGTAGGTACATAATTTTCAAAAGAAATAACCAGAAAGCAAATTACCTATTCTAGCAACAGATAGAGTCCGCTAATATTGCAGGAAATATTAAGACAGAGGTGTAATAAAAGCATTTTGCAAAGTGCGACTTTTACTCACGTCAATATAATACTTATTAGAAGATCGACCGGAATTCTACAAGAGAATATCGTCTATATTCTTCAGGGTAGTGTTATGGAAACTGTGGTCAAATGTGCAATCCAATTCAACCCACGAATATGTTCAAAGTGAAAAACTAACAGAAACATCTACGAAGAGGAGCCAAGCTAGGTAATGGAAAAAAAACTTACATGTAGCTTGACCAAACTGGCAACGACAATAATTAAGGCCACAGCAAGATACATACGAGATGGTTTCTTAGGTTTATGATAATTTCACTTACACGGAGCAGATCGCGGAATTTTGAGTACTCACCAATTTGATAACGTACAGCGAATAAGTGAGGGAGTTTGGTCGAGGCTTGGTGGGTCGATATTTTTGCGCGTGCGCCCTGGATCTGCTACGCAGTTACTGTGAACTTTGCCATTTGCTTATTGGGAAATAGAGTACCTACTTACGTAGGTGCTGAGGAGAAATTTTCCGCTATAGACTGTAGGTTTATTTTATATAATAAAGGATAGGTACGCGAAGGAAACGTAGCGATGTTTTGTCTGTAGGAGGACTCTATTATAAGGTCAGATTAAAAAGTTAATTTCTTAGTCCATAGGATAGCACATACTACAATAGGTACCTATTATAAAAACAATTTGTAATATTGTAGTATCTAATAGAAACTTATTTTTATTATTCGAGTTTTATCTGAGTATTAATATATCTGTGTCAGAAAATAAGGTAACTCAAAAACCAAAGCTTTGAATTTGAAGCTTCCAGCAACTGTACATTTTTATTTTTGCGCCCTCTATGAGTTCTGCAATGAACTTCGTCTGCTCGTTGTCTGTAGGTTTTGTATAAAGTTCTGACCGCTTCACAAGGCTGGTCTGAATCAGACATGTCTTGCGAAGTCTACACTAGGTGGTGTTGATCATCATTTTGTTTCTAGTTTTTCTAATAGATGGCCCAGGTGATTCCCAAAGGATCTTTTAATCACTATACTTAGCTATTATTTCATCAAAAAGTTCTTAATTTTCGCCTCCCTGTTCACTTATAAAATTTACTATGAGCAATAAAATAAATATATTACCTAATCGCTAGAAGAAGACAAAATGATTATAAACATTACGAGAACCCATTCCAGATGTTACTATATGAAGCACACTTTTAGCGATTAAAAAAAATGTAGCTATTATAGTTATTAACTTATTATACTTTAAAATGGTTTATTTTGAGTGTAAGTAAATTTAGAAAAGTCAATTACCTTTTATATCACTATTATATAAATTACAAATGCAAACATATTTCAACCACTTATAATTAAAAAAAAAGGACGTGAAATGAATAAATAAATTGGTAGGTAATTTGTGGTCATACGATTTCAAAGAATGACCTAACGTTAATATGTTTTTTCAAACAAACGGTGGCAAAGGTATCGTTTTATCATAATATAGGTAGAGAAAAAAAAACATAGAATAGAAAAAACATTTATTTAGACACAGGTACAAAATACAGGCATAGAATAACAAACGGCAAATAAAGTAGTTTATCAAGTGACACAAATAGGTGATATTAAGAATAAAATAAGACTACCTCCATGATGACCCTGCGCCGAAATAGGGGTTGGCTCAGCATGTGCTATATAAACAAATATAGCGACTGAAAACTTAGAAGCACATCTAAAAAGTTTTTTTTTATTTACCAAGAAGCAAAAAGCAAACATTGAAAGGATCGTTATTAAACTAAAAAGTGCAATAACGCCAGAACTTGCTCAATATCGGAATCCGGGCTTCCGTTACCGTCCGATTCCGGAGATTGACTCAACTTCGACAGTAAAAAGGAATACGATTATCGTTTTATTTATTTTGAATCCTTCGAAAAATGTAAAGGGACTAGCACATTGTTATAAATACGACTTTGTTACTAGATCAGAGAAGATTAAGAGGTGACGGAGGGAGGAGAAGGGAGGATAGTCATGTGCTTCTGCCGAAATTCGGCCTTTATGGCTTATGGCTAGTATCCGTTGAAACTGGCCACAGTAGTGTCAACGGATACTAGCCATAAGCGCAGGACATTAAGTACACAAGTCTGTGCAAAAACAACCTAAAACCGGTGTAATCTTTATTCCCTCCCTCTATTATTGGCACCTTGTATATTGCTTACTAGGATGATTCTCAAACTCTCGTGGTAAGATGTAACATATTTGAGCACCTCCGGTCCAATATTCAGCGTATATATATATATATATATATATCAGTCAGAAAGATTCTAAGTGAGAAGAAAATCTTAAATTCATTACCATTTTGTTAGATCGATGCATTATAATCAATTTTTTTACGATTTGAAACGAATTTGATAATAAAGAGGAATTTTCTTAGATAATGACATTGATGACTAAGAAAATTCCCGACTTAGAACGTATTGAGAAAAAACATGCTTACAAAGTGGATGTAAAGTATGTAAACAAGCCTTAGGCCACTAGGTTAGCTTTACGACGAAATATATTCAAGCCGGAATAAGAATCGAGCTTTGGCTTAAATATTTATTAGAGACAAAATGGACTTTAGAATTTGTGGTTTAGTTGAAAAGGTGCAGTGGATTACAAAGTTTTAAATTCAGTTAAGATGGACAAATATTTAATATAAGAAAATATGTAGCTTATCCTAGTGTGTCATCATCGTCATCATTATCAGTCGACATTGTCTTATTAAATCCAAAAATAATGTTCTGAAATTGGGGATCTATATTTAGTCAACGTCGAAAGAGTTCTTTTTTTATATATCTTTGCGTTTTCTCTGTCAATTGTGGGCCGATTTTGATTGTTATTGTTTTGTATAAAAAATGATCCCGGGTGGTCTCTTATAAACATTATTCCCGACGGACATGCTATTTGTCCCAGAAAACTTAAAAAAAAAAACAGCAGCTGCTTAGCTTCAGGCTATATGATGCATGGGTGGATTGTCAAGCATTATTTATGTATTTATTCAAAGTCATTTATTCGTTTTTGAAAAAAAAACATCAAATTTTGTCTCAACCATAAAACGAATGAAATATCTGCCGACAACCCAGAATGCCAAGACGTTTCTTTTAACAACACAAAGCCGTTGTCTTGACGCTCTGTTCATTCATACCAGCTGGTTGAATAAAAGCATACTATCAAAGGCCAGAGTAAAGGTGAGTGCCTAACAAAATTAGGGTAATGGAAACACCCAGACCCATTCCACTCGGCTCATAACGACCAAATTATCGACATTTTCACCCTCACGATGCGATGGATAGGTCACAATTACAAAACTGTTCAAATATTGTGACTGGTAATGAGAATTTTCCATTACGACCGACTTCAGTTTAACAGAGAAATGGGTCTATTTTAAAGTGTGTACTCAAACGGAGTGTTTGAAAAGTGTCCATATTACTGGAATTAATGGGAATGGAGTAGTACTGTAGTGCTTTTTATGAAAAGAACCCTTATTTCTCTGTCGCCAAGAAATGTTTTTGGTTTAAATTTTGGGGTTTATTTCGTTGTTTGTACATTCCAATAAATATACGACTCTGCCATCATAATGGAACTGTAGTTGAAAGAAGAAAATGCATGTTCGCAGCGCGTTTTGGCAAAGAAAATAATGCCACTTACTAACGTGGAGCCTCTTATTATTTGGTTTATCCATTTGCTTGTTTTATCTACATCTACATTAAGAGATAAAATGTATTAACCTATTCATTTGTATTAGTTTTATTTTAGTTTTAGCACCTGCACCGTCCATTCTTTGATTTTCTCTTTAGCTTTAGCCTGGAAAAGAAATCGATATAAGCTATAAGGCTACCAATTCTTTTACGTTTTTTACCAAACTGCTGAATTTTCTATCTATCTAGGACTGGTATGGGTGCGTTATGGGCATTCGACATGATCTTTGTCTTACCAATATTCATTTAAGACGAAACTGTCCGGAAACGGAGTTGAAGTCTGAAAATCTTGCTAAGATCCAAGATCATTTTGACTGTATCAAAAGTTTCCACGTAGTTTACTAACATTAGTTATATAGCTATGTTTTATCAGGGAACCGGGGGAGCGAAGCCGCAACCAAAAGCTAGTTTGGTGTAAAAACAAGATTAAAACAAATAAACAGAAAAATAACTGAACTATGTAGTAAGCAAGTATTTCTATCAGAAAAGTTTAGACGCTGTTGATCAAAACACTTCAATCAAACTTTTCATAAAATTTTATTCAGCTTCTTTCTACGGATATTATTATTGCTATTTGATGGTTATGCTTATGACTTTTATTAGTTTGCAAACAACTCGTAGGATTTAGTTTCTCTCTTTTGGAATCTTTACTGACCGGGCATCTTATGGCTAGCCGTCTAGAACGCGCGGTCTTGGAGATATTTTATTCTATTCTATTGTGCAGCTGCTCCAACAAACTGATTGAATGTGATAAAGAAAATACAGAATTGCACTTATTGTAGATTAGGTAGGTTAGTTATCGACTAGGGATCTACAATAATGTTTTACATAAGAACTCCCCAGTTGTGAACAGAGTCAGGCTGTGAACGATACTGACGACGACGTGAAACATTAAGATGCGTAAAGATGCGTAGCTAAGTAAGTGCATGTAGTATTGTTGAGTCCGCAAAGCCTATGGGACGTGGTTGTACTGCAAGCGATTTGAAATAATGACTTGACGTCCGACGTGACGACGTTCGTTAATTAGGACTATAGTTATTTCTTTTCAAAGGCTATTGCGTCTGATGTCTAATTTTGCAACTTATCGAAAGCAATTTTAAACTTTTAGCTGATTATTGCCGTTCCAGATCAACGTGATATTTTGCAAAACCTGTATTGCACGGGTAGCAAAATTTGAGTCAATTTTATTAACCTAATTATATATGACAACCTCTGTGGCGCGCTGGGCTAACGTCGGCCTGCGACGGAGGAGGTTGCAGGTTCGATTCCTGCCCCGGAACAATTGTGTGTACGATCTAGTACCTATAACTCAAGCTCTGCTTACCATGGGGCTGGGTAATGCTGTGTGAATTGTCCAGCATTATTTATTTATATAGAACTCAATAAAAATATTGCATGCCTCAATAATCAAAGAGTTGTTTTCGTGTTTATTTTCCCCTGATGTCGCTTATTAGTGCTGACCCTTCAGGGTCCTTTAGCATTTGCGTTTGGTTTTGAAGACTAATTTATTAAATTTAATTTTACTGAGTCACGTAGCACACCAACTCACTGATCGTAGTTTTACCTGACGAAAAACAAATGAAAGCTCTTTCAATGTAAACTTGTAACTATTTTAGAAAGCTATGCAATGATTTATTTTTAACAAATGAAACAAAAAACAAAAACCCTCGAAAAACTTAAAAATCTGTCAACATACTAAGGAATTCGAAGTTGCATCTTATATTTTTTTAAACAATCACATTATACGGTCGACAAATTCTTTTGCAGTGCATATTTGCACTAGACTATAAGCTCCGTTGGGCTTCTTTTATCAATTTTAAATAAGAGAGATAGATAATGCTTTAACCTTTTCTTAACCTTCTTTTGGCCCAAGGATTGGAAGATGGATTGAGCCATTTATTAACCTAACTTCTGGCCTAATTATGTGCTTCCAGCCGTTATGGGCCGCCGGGAAAGTACTACCATAATGGCTGTCGATAAGAATCGGGTGAAATATCCTAATGGGTCTGTCTCGGCTGAGCTGATGGGTTCATTTGGTATCCTCCGCCACAAATTGTTGCTACCCAAATGTCAATCGCCAGGATCGATTGATGTCGTGATTCATCAACATCATCAGCCTATATTTTTCCACTGCTGGGCAAAATCTAGCTCTACCCTATCGTCGTGATTGCTTCTCGCAATTGCTAGCGTTACAATATTGTCATGTAAATAATCTTGTAGACGTTTGAATGATAGGACTTGCAACAACTAATCACTATAGCAATCCTTCCTGAATTAAGGCTTACCTTCTTCTAGAAGATAAAAACGCTTGGAACGAGTTTTGCTCCAACTCAAAATCTACCAACTTACAGATAAGCAAGTCAAATGTACTAAACACATAAGTTATGAACATACTAGTGGTTTCTTTTTCACTTCTTCCGCTGGTGGACAAAAAATTGAAGTGAACATTAATTGATAATAATGAATAGTATAAAATATGACCTGTCTAAGTGCTTATTTGTGAGCTTAAAGAAATAAAAAACTTTTCATTTTCATTATTATTAGTAAAACTTAGCCGGTAAGTTTATTAACAAAGAATATTACAATTATAGAATATAAATATCCTGGCGCATCAATTTTATTACACCATAGATAATTCAACTTGTATAAAACGTCATAATATATGTAGACGCAATAAATAATTTTAGTGTTTTGAAAACAAAAATGCTGAGAAATTACTTCAAATTCCTCAGTATTTACACTTTTTTTAAAGTTGTTCGGGAATAAATTTTTATGGGACCACCTCGAGATTATCTATTTTAATATTATAATGAGGAAAGGTTTGATTTTTTGTTTGTTTGTAATTAATAGGCTCCGAAACTACTGGACCGATTTGAAAAATTCTTTCACTGTTGGGAAGCTACACTATCCCCGTTGAACACAGGCTATATTATATTTTCAAAAAAGTCCGTACCAAAACCGTGCGAAGCCGGGAAGGTCCGCTAGTTCTACGTAAGTAGCGAAAGAATTTTCCAAAATCGGTCCTAAATTGACAGAGAATCGACGAACATACAGAAGTAATATCCACATCCGAACATAAACCTCTTTTGTTTTTCGGTTCATCAGTTAAAAATAAAATCGCTGTGACTTTGTCAGAAACATGACAAGTTTACATTGAAAGAGCTTTCGCTTTGTTACTCGGAGCTTTTTTCATTTGCGAGAAGCGACGCATTGTCAGTAGTGCACCATTCATGTGTAGACTCTGGAGTGGGTCTATAAATACCGCCACGTACGTACATACCTACCTGCATGTTTTTTCACTAGATACTTATGTACTCACATACCATAGACATGCATTCCTATACATACCATCAGATAGCTATTGTAACTTTTATGTTTTAACACTTTGACTGCGATTTTTTATCGACGACTGCGATCTTTTTTTTAACCAAAAAAATTCGTGCTGTCGCTCTACACAGCGGTTGTGTTGCGCCGCACATGCGTTTCGTTCGAAAAATATTACGGCTGTGCTGAGTCACAAAGATCTGTATTTTCTCAGCGCTAGTGTGGATTTACGCATATTAGTCACTTGTAGAAAACACATACCGTGTGCTTTCAGCACCCAAAGTGTTAATTGACTCCATTGACATTATATTACTAAAATTGTGATAAAATATCTTTTGACTTGATTTTATTTACCTATCTTTATTTTTGTGCATATTAATCTTGTAAGCCTGACCATGGCAGACTAGAGATGCATGATAGAATATAAGACCTATGTACTCGTAAGTTACTACCTAGGTATACAACAATAAATTCATTTATCATTTATCATAGATTAAAATAATGACGACGACCTCTGTGGTTGTCAGGAAAGAAACACTTTTTATGATAAGGCAGCCGATTGTGTCACTAGACTTAGTAGTAGTATTAAGATCCTTTAGTATTTTTTTTTGTATTGATAGTGCAATAAAGATATGTGTATTGTATTGTATTTTCTGTTTGGAAAATGTCTCATTGCTTGAAATACGAGTACTTGAGTAAGTATCGTGAACAAACAATCAACATAATTGGATTTAAAGTACGATTACAAACAAGAAAAGTCAATAATGAGTCTGTTCATTGTTTCCCGAGTATCTCGGGCGCTTATTGTGAAGAAGAAATCAGTCTATTTATATAATATTAAGAGCTCAAGGTTAATCCTGAATAATCCTGATTGTATTAGGTTCTAACAGAACTTAAGATAATTTGATGGTTTACCAAAATCTCTTTACATATTTTCCAATGAATATAAAATCACAGTCTTTTAGAAATTTGAGGGAAATATAGAATAAATATAAAGATATAAATAATTCTGGAAAATACAAACAGCATCGTCTAGCCTGTGGTCTAGCCCCAAGCTAAGCAGAGCTTGTGTTACGGGTACTAGATGACTGATAATACTTAATACAATACATTACATAGATAGATATTTTTTATTATACAGTAGATAGATAGATAACACTTTATTACACCACACAAAAACAGAAAATAATACAGAGATAAAAACTAAGAATAAAGGTATAAAGGGCGGCCTTATCGCTGAGAGCGATCTCTTCCAGGCAACCTTGGGATGGACTGGACATGAACGAACAATATAGACGGTGGCACTTTAATAAATAATTGGTAACAAATACACTAAATACCTACATTACAAACATTATAATAAACTTACATAGACATAAGATAAGGCTATCAATATTTCATATGGATAAATAATGCTGATGCAGCAGTTTTTTGAAGATAGGGAGTTATTTTGCACATCTGATGTCCAGAGGGATATTGTCAGAACATGCGGAAAAGTGTCTGCAGATCGTACACACAATTTTCCCGACGTGGGAATCGAACCCACAACTTTCTGCGTCGCAGGCGGACATTCACGCACCGCGCCACAGAGGTAGTCAAACCAAACAGTGTTTATTGTCTAGATAAGCGCGAGCCACCGCGCGGTGGATCCGCATTACAAGTTCTACAAACATCTATAGACCTGTTCAGTTAATCCTACCGCGCGGTCATCTGAACTTAGCCTTAGGTAAAGCGCGCGAAGCCGGTAGCAGAAACTAGTAGTTTAATAATTTAATCCCTGGCCACAATGGTGTAGTGCGGCGAAAAAGTCCGTTCTGTACGTAAAAGGTTTTATGATTGTGTTCTATGGTACTTTGTCCTCCAATTTCCTTCTTGCTCGCAATTGCAATTTTTTTATTTCCAATTGAAATGTAAATTGAGTTCCTAACTTCGTTTTAGCTTTTTTCGAGGGTGCGGCTTTCGCGGCTCTGAAATATACGGATATCGGAAGCCTTTTAGAGTTTGCTTTTAGGTAGCAGCGACAAATTTAAAACAAAAAGGCCTGTAGGTTTACTTATTTATTTAATTATGGAGCGAAGATATGTGCTGGCTAAAGCTAGGTTAATTTTACTTGTTTTTGTGTGTGCTACTAACACTATGGATTCGAAATTGTCCGAGATTTATCATCAATCTATGTTAGTCCTTGCTGGACATAGGCCTCCCCCAATGAGCGCCAACAAAACAATACAGAAATATAAACTTAGATAAAGGTTTAAAGGACGGCCTTATCGCTAAGAGCGATATCTTCCAGGCAACCTTAGGATGGACTGGACATGAAGGACCAATATAGACGGTGGCACTTTAATAAATAAATTGGTAGAAAAAGAAGAAAACAAATACTAACACTACATACCTACATACAACATATAGACATACATAGTAGTGCAATAAATAATTTTCTATATATCTACAACTATGTATATAAGAAGTTGAATTGATATCAAATACGATCTAATCGTGACAGCATGGGTGAGGCAGTCATTTTCATCCCCTTCTTTATCTACGTAACGTATACAAGCAAACATGCTTAACCCACAGGGCACAGGCCCGATCGAACCAAACATACCCACATAAGGTTCTGTAAATTACGACAAAAGCAACGCATTATTAAAATTAGCCGAAGTAAGTAAACACAAGGGGCTTGCCTAATTACCGTGTCGCGGACGTGAACAGAATGTGCTGAGCACACGTGCGCGTAGATAGGTACCTATTTGGGTACAAGCTTTACAAACTTCTCCATTATTACCAAACCTTACTTATCTTTATATTAATTCCGTATTTTATAATTGGCAGCTACGCTGTCGATATTTTTGAACTAGCATCTGCTAGTGGCTTCACACGTGTTTTTTCAGGATAAAAGTAGCTGATACTGATTTAGAACTAATTGAGATTGTTCATATTTTTTCCTAATGTTATAATAAAAAATATATGTATGTATATCTAATAATAAATATATTATCTATCTATGTAATGTACGACCAGGAGGGATGACGACTTGCGAAAGACTGATGATGCTGGATGCGTCAAGCTGAAGACAGGGCGCTGTGGCGCTCATTGGGGGAGGCCTATGTCCAGCAGTGGACTAACATAGGCTGATGATGATATGATCATGTAATGTATTTTATTATGTACTAGCTGCGCCCCGCGGTTTCACCCGCATGGTGATAGATATTTTGGATAATATACTACATACATATACTATATATCTTTATGAATTGTAGCCGATGTGTCATTCTGATATGTAAGCTATATTATTGTGAAGTTTCATTAAAATCCATTCGGTAGTTTTTACGTGAAAGAGTAACAAACATCCATCCATCCATCCATACTTACAAACTTTGACGTTTATAATATTAGTAGGATATCATTAATATAATACCCATAACACAAGAACAACGAAGAACATATTATTTATTTTAGTACTAATCTTGCTGAAGTAAAGCAATCGGAAACAGCTAAGTTTAGTAGGTACCGCGGAAATGTAAATTCTAGCAATAAAATGCGTATATTTATTTCCATTTTAATGAATTGGATTACGCATTTCGGTCAGGTGCGCCCTCTGGCGGGAACTATAAAATAAAAAGTCGGCTACAAATTGAAAGTAGTATCGGAAATGTAAATGGAATTTCGAAAAGGAATTTTAAATGGGAAATGACTTGCGTTTCTGAATTGTAAATAAATAATTGAAAACTAGGTACCAGTTACTTTGCCAGAAGACCAGCGTTGATTGCTAGCTAACTCATGCTGAGGCAAAGCCATTTTGTCACTGGACTTACACACTTACCAAAACGTTTCCCCTAAGTTTAAATTTATTATGTTCTGAGTAAGTCTTATAACAAATAAATTCATTTTATTTCATAACTACCATTTACCTATCTTATAGTAAACAGACTTGGTAGCAAAACAAAACAATCATAATTAGTCTGAGTATTTAAATCATAAAGCTTCTTAAGAATTCTCAATAATTTTAAAAAGAAATAACTAGCGATTGCGAATTTAATAAATAAATATTTGATAACTACTATTTACCTATATAAAAAACAAACAGTAAACAGAATTAGTAGCAAAAACCAACAATCGTATTAGTCTCAGTATTACCTAAACTCATAATGCTTCCTAAGAATTCTCAATAATTTTGAAAAGGAATTTAAATAAATAGGAAATGCTAGACATTTCCTATTTATTAAAATTCCTTTTCAAAATTACAAAACCTTTACAAAATAGAGTAATTTCATCGATTTTCCAAAAGGTCCAAGGGTCACAGACAAAGGAATTTAAACTTATCTTAAACCCAGATATCCTCCTAATTGAACGGATTAACTCCTCGCGAGTTTTATTAAAAAGTTTGAATAAACTTTATTGAGAATTCATAGGAAGCTTTATGATTTTAATACTCAGACTAATTACGATTGTTCGTTTCTTCTATTTTTTATTAAAAATTCGCAGTATTACCTAAACTCATAATGCTTCCTAAGAATTCTCAATAATTTTGAAAAGGAATTTAAATAAATTGGAAAAGGATTTTAAATAAATAGGAAATGTCTAGCATTTCCTATTTATTTAAATTCCTTTTCAAAATTATTGAGAATTCTTAGGAAGCATTATGAGTTTAGGTAATACTGCGAATTTTTAATAAATAAATAATTGATAACTGCTATTTACCTATCTAACAAACAAACAGTAAACAGACTTGGTAGCAGAAACGAACAATCGTAATTAGTCTGAGTATTGAAATCATAAAGCTTCCTATGAATTCTCAATAAAGTTTATTCAAACTTTTTAATAAAACTCGCGAGGAGTTAATCCGTTCAATTAGGAGGATATCTGGGTTTAAGATAAGTTTAAATCCCTTTGTCTGTGACCCTTGGACCTTTTGGAAAATCGATGAAATTACTCTATTTTGTAGTTTTGGTTTTTAGTTTTATTTACAATTATTTAGATAGTATTTCATTACATCTGGTAGGTATGTGCCAACCAAGACAATAATAATAGAGTTATACACTCACGAATAGACACTTAAGTGATATATGAATGTACTAGTGGTTTATTTTTCACTTCTTCGACTAGTGGATAAAATATTTAAGTGAACACATCACATCATCTTTGACGACCGATGTGGCGCGGTGGGCGAAGGTCCGCCTGCGACGCAGAAGGTTGCGGGTTCGATTCCCGCCTCGGAACAATTGTGTGTACGATCTGCGGATATTTGTTCCGGGTGTTCTGGTCGTTTTCTATGTATAATAAAAAATATCTATCTATGTAATGTATTGTATTATGTATATCAGTTATCTAGTACCCATAACACAAGCTCTGCTTACCATGGGGCTAGATAATGCTGTGTGAATTGTCCAGCATTATTTATTTATTTATTATCAACATCAATCAGCCTTTGTTAGTCCACTCTTGGACTTTCCCAAGTGAACAGTAAAGCAGTCTTATTTGATTTATGGTATAAAATTTGACTTGTCTGAGTGCTTAGTGAGTGCTTGGTAGCTCCTGTTGCCCGGACTCTTAAGAGACCGGTGTCCTCAGGAGCTCCAAATGCACAGACACCAAACACACACGCACGCAGAGTTACAGTCTTTGTTTTCTTATAAATTTTCCCTAAATCATTCTATAATATCCCTTTTATTTTATTTTAGCTTAAAACTTTTCTTTTTTTAAATTATATAACTTTAATATATAACTTAAATTTAATTTTAACTTGTTGTATTAGGTATATTAATATCGATCTTTTATGTACGTTCCCTTTGTTGAACGGAAAACACATTATAACTATAATTCCCGGAGGTGGGCGTTGCGACCTGCGACACAGTATTTTACTTCTGCAGGTCGCATCGCTTCATATGTTTGTTATTAGCACCTAAGTAAGTTCAAAACAAAGACTTTTTGCTTTTACTTTACTTTAGTTTGTAAGCCTAAAATAAAAGCAAATAAATAAATAAATAATGCTGGACAATTCACACAGCATTATCTAGCCCCATGGTAAGCAGAGCTTGTGTTATGGGTACTAGATAACTGATAAACATAATACAATACATTACATAGATATTTTTTTTTTTTTATTATACATAGAAAACGACCAGAACACCCGGAACAAATATCTGCAGATCGTACACACAATTGTTCCGAGGCGGGAATCGAACCCGCAACCTCCTGCGTCGCAGGCGGACCTTCGCCCACCGCGCCACATCGGTCGTCTATGGTCGAAATGCATTTGAATTTCAATTTGATACATCTAAATACACCAACAGGTTTATAGGACCAAATCTTCTAAATTAATTTCTATAATAGATTCTCATCATGTAGTAAAACTAACTCCGGCTACGAATAAATAATGGTATAGTAAATCCTATTAGAAGTCAAGTCGTCCTCTCGTGGGCTCACACAAGTACACCCCACTCGACCTTTCTTATTCACTGACCACCGAGCGTGCATCAAAGATACTCGAAACTGCCAAAACCAACTTGTTGAGTGCTTTTCTATATTTGAAGGCAAAGGACACGAGTTTCTTATACAATACAATACAAAATATTTATTTTCATAAAATAACAGTGTTTGAGAAAATAACGTAAACCTGTTAGGGAATCTCGCTCTTCCAAAATAAATCAAATATGAAAAGTAGAAAAGTAGATTAAATTACGTAATTTAGTTTTAAAAGTTCCTTAATTATACAAGTTTGGCTAAGAAACCCGAAGAGTCTGTTCTTTACGTTTTTAACCCTTTTACTACCCAGTCGATTCAGATGTGTTCGTGAGTGAATTACTCATTTCAGCGCTCATTGGCTGCATTTCAAATACGAATAAAAACAAAAGAAAATTAATTAAAGAACGTCGAAAATCGTCGAGTATATTTCTTTTACTCTCGAATACATTTTTATCATACATTGCATCTTTTAAAGGGCAATGTATACGCTTCTACAACAAAACTCCAAGTGAGTTGCAAAAATTATCAATAAATAAATTTAAAAAAATTGTGAAGCATATTCTTTGTAAAAAGGCTTATTACAAAATATCAGATTATCTAGAAGATAAAAAAGCTTGGAACGAGTTTTGCTCCAACTCAAAATCTAACAAATTACAGATAAGCAAATCATATGTACTAGACACATAAGTTATGAACATACCGGTGGTTTCTTCTCACTTCTTCCACTGGTGGACAAAAAATTGAAGTGAACATCAATATAATAATGAATAGTATAAAATATGACTTGTCTAAGTGCTTATTTGTAAGCCTAAAGAAATAAACTTTCATTTCATTTGAGTCGACCAACTGAGAAGTCAACAGCAAATCACTCATCTACTGAGAAAGGGGCTTGCTTGAAAGAAGCTTGATTTTAACTTACTGCCTACTTACCTGCTATAAAGTGATATAAAGTACGCTCCAAGAACTTTTAACGGCCAAAACATATATATGTCACCTTACATAAGTCCCGCTTTTTTGACATTATTCAATGAAAAATTGAATAATGTCAAGCAATTCTTTGCTTCTTTCAATGAAAATCTATCAAAAATTCACAAAATACTCAAAAGCAACTCCGATTTAAGCCCGTCTCAAGTGACGATTTTCTGACAGATTTTCGAAAAAGAAAATCTGTAAAATAATTTTAACTAAAGACCGTGCTTAAATTGGAGTTGCTATTGAGGATGCGGGAGTACGTGACATGGTTGATTACTGTTCGACCAACTTTGACGACGGGGCCCGAAATGCCCATGGTCCTTTGGCTCGGAGGTAAACAGTTTCCCTAACATAGGATACTGCAAAAGTGCGATACCTTGAGCAGCAGCTGGTTCATAATAATAGCAATCGATACAGAATAAGCCTACCACCAGCGGCAGTCCTTTCTTAATTAATGCATTTGAGAAAGACTAATAAATTAGACAAAATATTTTTGTCTCAGCGTTATTTCGTTAATGGCTCGCTCAAATTTTGGCAGAATTTAATTTTAGCGGCTGAAACAGATTGTGGGCTGTCCCTGAGGGTAATAGTTAATGTGGCCTTACTTATCGTTTAAAATTTATTTCGGGGCTAGACGACGGGGTGAAAAGCTAAAAGCTTTGTTAGGGTTCCGCGGCTACACTTACAGACGGCTTGTCGGCCGCTGAATAGTTGAACTGCTTGGAATCACAAAAGTACATGTCAAGAACGAAAGTTACATGACGTTTGATAATATTAAGTCGTGTAAATAATTAATGGGATTGAAAATGACAGGATTGAACAGGATTGAATGCCCTATTTTATATATACACCTAATAGCATTCGGTGTACTTTACTTTTCGCTTAAATATATTATTTTAGTTTATTTATACGTAATTAGCGAATGATATCAATAACTTGATAGACTGGTAAACTGACCTTTGTTCAAAATCAAACCATTAAGCACTTGATAAGAGGTTTGACCATTCATGATTTAACAAAGAGCATTCGACAAACTGAAAATTAGGGTTTTTTGCTACAAAATATATTTTTTTTTAGAAAAATTATGGTTAATCCTGTTAGTAGTATAAAAGGAAATATAATGAATAAAAACCATTAAACAGAAATAAAGAAACCTTTGTACTTGATGTTTGTTTCAGTCTCAGTCATTATTGTCAATGCGCTGTTCTTCGATAGAATTCGATTTTCGATTTAATTCGACGTTCGTTTTTTGCTCTATAGTAAACCTATTATTACAAAATAAAAGTATTATTATATGTATATAATGGTCTTCGTAGAGTAAAATTTTAATTGAAATGGAACTTCAATTTATTGGGTGTGGTTTACTCGCACTTGCCATATTTATCCTTTCAACTAAAACAATGACGAAAGAGGTTTAATATTCAAATAACAGCTCTCAAAGAATAACAAATGTGTTCTAAGAGCGAAGTAAGTACTAACATGGTGGTTTAGAGCTTTGCAAAATTACATATTCCGAGAGTTTCAAAATATCATAAGATATGCAAAGAACTTGAAACTCTACAGTAAAGCTTTTACAGTATAAAATAAACCACAGCAAGGTGCACAGCTACGAAATAAATTGTTCGTAGACCCTCTACGAGAAACGTAGACTCTCTACGAGCTACGAAGCCACAGATTATTGTGAAGTTGCAGTTAGAAATCGTAGCAATTGCCGAGTCGTGGAAAGGCACCACAGATTAGTGACAAGTTGGTTCGTAAACGTCGCGATGATGAAGAAGCGTCTTCGCTTTGTGCGGAATTGCAGACATTTCTTGGTATTACATTCTTGTACACATAATGCTAGAATGTTGTCCCATTTCAAGAAAATTACACTTTCTTGTTTTATAACAAAGCACATGTATTTAAAGTTAAACCAAAACTTTTGTGTAATAATAGCTTGTCTACTTTCACGAAGATTCAAGTCGACACGCCCAATCGCCTAACTCCAATTTTATGGTAAACCGGGGTAAAATTAAATACATCAAATGTTCCCCTACGGAAATTAAGTCCCTAAAGGTAAATAAATCGTTTAAGAAACACCTTTTGCTGCCCGTATCACCCAGATTACGACGTAGTGTACGAGAAGGTTTCTTGTTAAAGGGCAAGAGAAGTATCTACTATCGCCATGTCTTTTCCTGCCGCTGAAAAGCATTGCTGAATTTTGGCATATATTCTGCGGACTTACAGGCTGATTCATTTTAAAGCAAAACCTAATAAGAACTACCTAACCTAGTAAGAAAGAAAGAACAGTCGTTTAACAGATAAATAGATGTCGTTTATTTCCATAAATATTTTGGTTTTTGGTTATTAGTGCCTTCAGCTTGAAGACAGGGCGTTTTGGCGCTAAAAATGCTCGACCTCTCGAAACATAAACACCATCACTAATATAATATGTAGATAGGTAGGTATATTTATGTTTGAGTAAAGACCACGACTCGTTAAACGTAGTGTAGGACGCCCTCCGACCAGGTGGAATGACGACCTGCGAATGAATGCAGGTAGATATATGAATGCGTCAAGCTAAAGACAGGGCGCTTTGACGCTCATTCGGGAAGGCCTATGTCCAGCAGTGAACTAATATATGATAACTGATGATGATTAGTGTCTTACATCCCAAGTTAAGATTACCTTGCCACTAGGATCTCTAAAAATAAATTGCTATACGTATATTTTGATGAATTGTAAAGTTGGCAGTTAGTTACACACACAAACACATATTGTTGGGGTTTTCTCCTCGTTCAGGGCACTCCAGTTATAGTTAAGTTAAGTTTGTAGGTATAGCAACACCAAACCACTGTTTATAGTAATTGATTTATTTACAATTAAAAGTTATTAGGTAATCTGAGCCGCACGTACTGTTAAGTTAAAAGATGCACACACCGGCGCGTGGCAAAGGTTTCGTTACGACTGGTTGTTATATGTAATGTGCTGTATGAGCTATTTTGGCTCGTACACATATATATATACATACTCGCAGGAATACTCATATGTTATCCCACTTGTACAGTATCTTATTCTATTCTCCAAGCCCTTCTTATCTCAAGGAGCGCTTCGAATTCCTCTCAAACTCTCACTCACTCTCTTTGCGTTCCTCTGAAACCCTCATCCTGAAAGTCCCTGCTCACTCTACCTCTTTCTATGACAAATCATTCACTGTACAAGCTACCCGTCTATGGAATGCTCTCCCTCTGTACATCAGACGTGCAAAATCACTCCCTATCTTCAAAAAACTGCTGCATCAGCATTATTTATCCATATAAAATATTGATAGCCTTATCTTACGAGTATGTCTATGTAAGTTTATTATAATGTTTGTTATGTAGGTATTTAGTGTATTTGTTATCAATTATTTATTAAAGTGCCACCGTCTATATTGTTCGTTCATGTCCAGTCCATCCCAAGGTTGCCTGGAAGAGATCGCTCTCAGCGATAAGGCCGCCCTTTATACCTTTATTCTAAGTTTTTATCTTTGTATTATTTTCTGTTTTGTGTGGTGTAATAAAGTGTTATCTATCTATCTATCTATACATATTACATTTTTATATAAAATTTTAAAGAAATCACTGAAGAGTGAAGCTCGATATGTGAAATTAGTTAAGATATGTAAATAATGTTTTGTGTGGCTTTTATATTTTTTGTTTTATTTTATTTTTCAGTTCAAAAAGGAAAGTATCCTAAATCGGAATCAATAACGTTTATTACAAAATAAGCAGTTAGATAAGATAATCTCAAAATTATGATTCAGATGGAAATTATAAACCAAATGCTGCCTAAAAAAAACATGGAGAATAAGGGAAAAAAAAAGACTCCCACAAAACCCAAGGACCGAGGGGTCGCCACCCCTCGAGTTGACGCCGGGGTAATGAGGCCAAGCCTCGAGGCCCCTCTCTGTGCCCCCACCAGGGCCGGAAAGAAACCTATTGATTGAGATGGAAATTAAAAGTGCAAGTATACCACTAACCACCAGGCGTGTGATCTTCTTGTTTCATCATATAAATACAAAAATACAAAAAATACAAAATACAAATGTAGTTTATTTGAACAAGTAAACAGTTTTATCAGGTTACATGTTGAACGAGGAGACCACAAAAGTTAAAAACTGCGGTGTAGTCTCATCGCCCGCCTCCTGACATGACATTATTGTAGAGCTTAGGTAATAAAGTACATGTCATAGTTATGATTATTAGGGTGTTTACAATAGTAATGAGTAGGTAGTTATATAATATAGTTAACATGCAAAATAAAGAGTAAAAAAAGAACAAATATAAAAGAGTGATTACAAAGACATATTTTAAATTTAAACATAGGTGTTTACAAGTTAGTGCTAGAATGAATTTATAGGTACTAGGCAAATTTTTTACACAGTGTATCTTATATTATTTCATATAGCTGTGGTAGTTACTTAAATGTAAGTACTATAAATAATATCATCATCATCATCAGCCTATAGTAGTCCACTGCTGGACATAGGCCTCCCCTAATGAGCTCCATAGCGCCCTGTCATCAACTTGCCGCATCCAGCTTCTACCTGCAGTCCTTCACAGGTCATCATCCCAATTGGCCGGAGGGCGTCCTACACTACGTTTGCCGAGTCGCGGTCTCCAAACACGAAAACGTTTACCCCAACGGTTGTCGGTTCTTCGCGAGATATGGCCGGCCCACTGCCACTTCAGCTTGCTAATTCTTAGAGCTATGTCGATAACTTTGGTTCTCTGTCGGATGTATTCATTTCGAATAAATAATATAACTTTTATTAATATTATTACTACATGTTTATAGTTACACGCGCTAGTTAAAAAATAACATTTACTAAAGTAATTACTTACTTCAAAAGTGAACAACATTTGTATTAAGTAGAGAAACGTAATTTCCATAAAACCTACATATTCAATACCTTCGCGCTAAGTCAAAGCCTCCGAAAATGAGATGTCTTCAACTGACACGTTATTACACGCGTATCTAGATATCTAGGTATAAAATGACGCACGTAGGTATTGCGACAAGAAAATTACCACATTCTTGTAGGTATGATACGTCTACAAAGGAACCGAAATAGGATATTAGGTTCTCAGTCGCTTTTTCTTTTGACGGTTAGCAAGTGTATTTAATTATTTATTTTGATACCAAACTATGATTAACTTATCAAATTTCCGAATATGTTTATTTTCTACCTATAAGCAAAGAACCAGGGCACTAATTCCAGTAGTAATCAACTTCAACTTCTTCCTAGATGGCTCTGCGTCTTGATTAACGCAATTCTGCCAATGTCCGTCTAATGATAGCAATGCAAGCTTTCTTTATGGATAACGTACATGAATAGTTAAAAATTTAAGAGTTTTTATTTCACAAAAACATATGTAACGTCTCAGATTGACACATTTTGGCATTTTACCATTGATGAGAGAAACTATGGAGATGGAGGGACGCGCTGTCAAAAGTTTCAAGGTTGATGGCTTTATAACGTTTCTTTCATTTGAAAGACACGCTTAGAAGTGTGTGTGTGAGTGTGTTCACATTGGGAAAAAAGAGTATGGAGACGTGATGTCATACAAAATGTAGTACATTAGCATTGTTTGTAAGCGTAACCAACAGTTGACGTAAATTTGCTAGTGATGTAATCATGCTTATAAAATGACATCGTAATTGATGAGATATGTTGTTCAAACACTACATACTTACTTTATGAAAAACCTCTACGACGATACTAAATAAATAAATAAATAATGCTGGACAATTCATAAAGCATTATCTGGCCCCATGGTAAGCAGAGCTTGTGTTGTGGGTAATAGATAACTGATATACAGAATACAATACATTACATAGATATGTTGTGTATGTGTGTATGATATGTTATTCTCTATGATATGGGTCCTTAATTTTGTATTATGTGCCTGAAATAAACGATTATTATTACATAGATAGATATTTTTTATTATACATAGAAAACGACCAGAACACTCGGAACGAATATCTGCAGATCGTATACACAATTGTTCCGAGGCGGGAATCGAACCCGCAACCTCCCGCGGACCTTTGCCCACCGCGCCACATCGGTTGTCAACTATCACTGACGTCGTTACTGTCACTGACTTCAAAAAAGTAGGAGGTTCTCAATTAATCTGTATTTTTTGTATGTCATGTCCACCGATACAGGCCCAATACAGCTCCTAATTTTGTTTTGCAGTTTTAATTGTTTACTTTCATTATATAATTTAACAAGCGTCGTCTTGCGGCTTCATATTTGTGACTTGACATGTGTTATTCCAGCTCCAGAACTAAAAGCTTGCAAAATGTTAGCACGATTCATGTCGTTGTTTTGGCGTTGCTTTCGCCCAAATATCATACAAACGGCACAAAATTTCGTCATTATAACTCGTATATTTGTAGGATTTTTCTTATTTATCATCATCATCATCATCAGCCTATAGCAGTCCACAGCTAGACATGGGCCTCCCCCAATGAGCGCCATAGCGCCCTGTCGTCAGCGTGCCGCATCCAGCTCTACCTGCAGACTTTCGCAGGCAGTATTTATTAAAAGCACTTAAAATTCCCCTTTAAATGAAAAAGGATGGCATCTTTTTGAGTGCTGTGGAATAAGTTGAGTTTAGTTTTTGCGACATCTGATTTGACACTATTTCTTTCAACCTCTGGGCAAGGAGCATTTCACCCGCCACTTTTCACGATTCATTCAACGCATCAACATTCAACAGACGTAATATTCCATTGATACTTAAAAATCACTTACCATTTTACTTCAGTCTGAAGGTCCCCTTACGGCATAAAGATAGGCGAAAGTTATACGAGGCACCGGACTATCCCTTTCGGATTAACTTATCGCGACGGACGCGGACCCCTAAACTGAAATGGCGGAACCACTGACACAGTTAATCTTATCATCCAACTAGTGAATAATTTCATGCTCTTGACAGCCCTATAAACAGGGTTTATGAGCCAACAGATTTACTAAATATACAAGCTTGAAATAAAATAGGGCGTGCAACTTGTTATGCTTGTAGGTTTAATAGAATAAGTTCAGTTCAGTTCTTTATTAATAAGAAATATTCTTATATCGCAAATATAAATAAGACGACCGATGTGGCGCGGTGGGCGAAGGTCCGCCTGCGACGCAGGAGGTTGCGGTTTCAATTCCCTCCTCGGAACAATTGTGTGTACGATCTGCAGATATTTGTTCCGGTTGTTCTGGTTGTTTTCTATGTATAATAAAAAATATCTATCTATGTAATGTATTGTATTATGTATATCAGTTATCTAGTACCCATAATACAAGTTCTGCTTACCATGGGGCTAGATAACGCTGTGCGAATTGTCCAGCATTATTTATTTATTTATAATACATAGGAAACAAAGAAAATACATAACGAAATAACAAGAAAAATACAAAATAGTTCGAAATCTAAGGTACAGGAGTTTATAATAATCCTTTTAATTGAAAGGTATATATAAGGCCTACTAATAAAATCATATTATAAATGCGAAAGTTTGTAAGTATGTATGGATGCTTGTTACTCTTTCACGCAAAAACTACTGAACGGATCGGGCTGAAATTGACTCGGCTGAAGCTGAATTTGCATACAGGGAGTGCCAAGCCTGGAATAAAACGCAGTTTTATTCCAGGCAACTTTTTATCGCATAAATCATTTGGGTTGCAACTTTTTATCGCATAAATCAGTTCCCATGGGATAGAAATAACTTTTAAACGTTGCCATATAAACAACGCATGCGAAACCGCGGGCAGAAACTAGTGTTCCATACTTAAGCTTAATATACGACAAAGTTCTGCCCGTGGCTTTGCACGCGTTTTTCGCTAACAAAAGGATGCATTATTCCAGGTCGTGATTTTGCAGTAGTTTTGCCGTTGTTTTCGGACAAACATCTTTACAAGGGTATAAACTTTCGTTTTTATAATTTTAAGCTCTATTCTCTTCTGTCAACTTTTCGCGCATAAACAGCTGGATGGATTTTAATGAAATTTGGTAAGACGGCAGATTATCCCTCCGCACAGGCTTCATTTTTCCGGGAAAATAGCTGTAAAGCCGCGTGTAGAAGCTCGTAGTAGAATAAATAAGTAAACTTGGACATAGACATATGATAAAATAGGAAGCTTAAATTGATATGAACAAATTATGAGTTGACTGGTAACAGCGTTAATATTCCTCAAAATACTTTACAGTACTATCGAGGAGTAAAACTAGTTATTTCTCAAAGAAAACTCATTTGAAACTACCCTCTCATTACGTCCTCCATCCTTTGTTTTTGAAGTTAGAACCCTGCTTACAGAACGTATATTAAAGGCTTCGACTTAGCCGAACCCAACTCATTAACTTCTAAGTGCAATAAAACACTGGTACTGCGAGTGTTTCTCTTTAGTCGAATAAGCTTCCGAAGAACCGGAAATGTATCCCGAAGTCGTGAGGGTACCAACTTCTGGATATTGTTTTGAGGATGGTACAAGTGTAATAAGTGTGTTATCAAAGAAAAAAACAGAAAATGATTTTATATGAAATATATTATATATTTTAAATTTAATGTTTTTACTCATTTTAAAATACAATTTGTATTATTATTATAACTATTTTTATGAAAATTTGACATGTAAATTGATTTTACCTATAAAATGTATTTCTGTTCTTGATAGGGTTCTTGCTAAACAACGCGAGTGGAAGAAAAGGACCATAGGCAGCAAGCAGAGCTTGTGTTATAAGTAGTAGATAACTAATATATCTTAAACATTACATAGATAGATATGTTTTATTATACATATAAAAACCCAGAACATCCGGAATAACTATTTGCAGATCTTACAAACATTTTGTCTTAACGCGGGAATCGAGCCTGCAATCTCCTGTGTCGCAGGCGGATCTCCGCCCGTCGGGCTACATTGGTCGTCATACTGAATGAATACACGGAATGTGTGTACCTGTTGGCCAACTTTGAAATGAGGCCCAGTCTTCATACAAAAGTGTCCTTCATAGTTGCCTGTCTGCATGATTATATTCATTGAAAGCTGACAAAACTCCCATTTTTAATTTCGCTTTTACTTTCGTTGTTTAACGATAAACAATGGCCATCGAAGATATCTGGAATTTAATGCCCAGACATAACGATAAAAGTTTCTTCTTCTCTGCTTTTATCTCAGGAGTCTAGTTGCGATGTAGACAGCAAAATAAAGGTACTCAGTTAGTCATTTTGATCCATGCTTCGATACTTCAGACGGTAGCCCGGGAACGTCGATAAATGATCTGAACCGTGAGATTGGGGCGGCCCTGGCCCGCACACAGACCTACCTCGTTAATCTTTGAAAGTAGAAAAAACTGGCCAAGTGTGTGTCGGTTATTGTGTTGTATAGGACCAAACTGGGGTTGATTTGACCGTTAAATCAATTGAGCCTTAAATTGATTGTTTATGCTAGTAAAAAGAGGCGTGTTTAGGTCCGTTTATATCTACAGACATTAAGCGTGATAGACACGGAGCCTTGCCAGATAAAAATATATTATATTGTATGTATTAACGTATTTCTGTCTACAGTGCATACCGACAGACACCGGCCGTGCTGGCGGATTGAATATTTAGTCTGTGCGGGTCAGACACGCACTGTGCCGGTAGATATATGACTTTTATAAACTTGAGCTCGAGTGTCCAATGTAGTTTTTGTAGGGTTGTTTTTTTTGAAAATTTTCATCAAACAAAATTATAAATGCTGGACTGCTTTGAGAATTGTTGTCCAGCATTAATGCTGTTATTAATGCTGGACAACAATTCACAAAGCATTATCTAACCCCATGGTAAGCAGAGCTTGTGTTATGGGTACTAGATAACTGATATACACTACTACAATAATACAATACATTACATAGATAGATATTTTTTATTATACATAGAAAACCAGAACACCAGAACACCCGAAACAAATATCTGCAGATCGTACACACATTTGTTCCGAGGGGGGAAATTAATTAGTATTGTGTGTATGTATAAAAATATGTAATTTTTAGTATAAGTAGTTATAACATCGCCCTAGGGCTTAATAAAAAAACCTGTAATTATGTTATTATCTCAATAAATAAATTCTTGGGCACACGTATGTATGAATGAAGGTATTCTGTGTTCATGTATAGAAAATATTTTTATTCGCAGGGTCAATCTCTATTTTCATTCCTTATCCATTCCGTTTATTTTTATTTATTGATTATTATTATTTATCACGGCAAAGCGTGTGCAAAGCCGCAGTCAGACGCTGGTCAACAATTATTTATAAGTACTACTGTTTTATTTAAATTACGGTATCATGACAGAGTAGATACCTATTCTGTGACACATTTTGCGGGTATCATTAAATAAAAAGACGTGCCTGTAAGTACTACGGAACCCTTGTAAGTAAGTACCAATAAATAAGTAATGAGATGAATCTATGATGGCGTTCTCTGTGTCGGTTAGAGAATAAATTGCTAGATAAATTTATATTTCTAGGAAAAAAAGGTTAGTATAGTATCCGTGAAAATTCCTTAACGACCTAGGCTAGCCAACAAAAATGAATTTCTATGTAAGATAAACGAAGATAATACGAGTTTTTGAGAGAGGTATGCATAAGCTACGCAAGATCCGAAAGCTGGTAAGTTTAAATATATATAATACCGCATCAGCACGGCTATGTGCAAGTATTAGTAATATTGAAGATTTTACACATTACATTTTACTTATTTAAAAAAAAGTTAATAATGCTTATTTAATAAAAACTAGCTGCGCCCTGCGGCTTCGCCCGCGTGGAAATCTATGTGTAAAATGGTTTATAAACCTTCCTTTTGAACCACTCTATATATTTAAAAAACCGCATTAAAATCTGTTGCATAGTTTTAAAGATCTAAGCGTATATAGATACAGATAGACAGACAGCGGAAAGCGACTTTGGTTTATACCTCTACTATGTAGTGAAGTAAAACTGGTATGGCCCTCGTTTTTAAAATTATAACTAATAGGAGGATAGAAAATTATAATTTCTCAGTTAGACTGCCGCCTGAAATGGAGTTAGCCCAAACCGCGCTCTTCATAGTAACAGATGCTCTACAAGACTAATAACACCCTCACACAAACTAACGAAAGTCGGAGGAATTATATTTCTTGATTACAGAGAACTGTGTACATAATGAGCTCAGCGGTGTACAACCCATTACCTGAAAGAATAAGAGATGCCCTTTTCCACATTTTCAAGGTACTACAATTTGTAATTAATTAATTTTTCTACATTTTCATGGCTACTGGAGAGAGTATTTTACAGGTGATAAATCAATAAATAAATAATGCTGGACAATTCACACAGCATTATCTAGCCCCATGGTAAGCAGAGCTTGTGTTATGGGTACTGGATAACTGATATACATAATACAATATATTACATAGATAGATATTTTTTATTATACATAGAAAACTACCAGAACACCCGGAACAAATATCTGCAGATCGTACACACAATTGTTCCGAGGCGGGAATCGAACCCGCAACCTCCTGCGTCGCAGGCGGACCTTCGCCCACCGCTCCACATCGGTCGTCAATCAATGTGTTTAGATTACCTGTACGAATCATAAATTATGTTAGTCGATAACTTTTATTGTTATAGGCTTGCAAATAAGATTAAACTTGAACGAAAAAATTAAATAAATAAATAATGCTGGACAATCCACACAGCATTATCTAGCCAGCTAAGCAAAGCTTGTGCTATGGGTACTAGATAACTGATATATATAATACAATTCATTACATAGATAGATATTTTTTAGTATACATAGAAAACGACCAGAACACCCGAAACAAATATAATAATTAACAATAAAACATGAATAATGTTATATTATTCTATTTGACGTATACAAGTATTATTATTTACCAATAAACTCGCGTATCGTTCGTGTATCAAAAGAAAGGCAAACCGCATAGCATGACGGTCTCCGTCGTTAGATTTTGGATTTGTTTGGGTTCGATTACCGGATAAGGAAAGTAATTTTTCAAAACCTGAGAATGCAATTTATTTAAAAAATGCCCTCCATGGTACCCCAAGGCCGTGGGACATTCTATAGTAACTGATCGCATAAACTCAGGCTCTTACTGGACCTACCAGTTAACGTTTCTTCGGTTGTCTACCAAATTCCCCGCGAACTTCAAATATCAAGCAGGGTAAGTAGCTACTTAGCACTCGGCCAAAACTCCTGTAGCCGACAAATGCCGATAAATACCCCGATTACAGGCATTGTTTGCATAAAGGCCTCGGCACTCGTCCAAGGCACAACAGGTGGGAATGTTTCGACAAGGCTGGTACAAGCAACATTGAAATTAAAGGGGCTTAGGGACAAATAGAACGCTCGTATGCATGTTATGGACCACGTAACAGAACCTCAGAGACAAATTTACACAAACTTTTCGTAATTGAGTTGATACATGGCCCTGTTTGGCTGTTACGCGTTACGGATTCAATCTCGCTCGGTTAATAAGCAGCTTATTCAATTTTATTAATAGCATCAACCACTTAATTTACTTTGATTTGCAGCCCACTAACTAACAGCTCGTTTGGTTACTGTGTACAGACTTTATGAGTAGAAATATTTGAATTGGGAATATTATGATAATTATTTTGTCCTGGACTGTGTTATGGGTGCAAAACAAAAGTCAATGACCACGAAAATAATACTAATTTTTGTATCATTCATACGAGTGATGCATACACTAACAAATACACCTACGCTAGCTAAGTACGTTGAGTGGTCTGGGTGAGATCTTTGATCGCTTTTTAAGGCCCGTATTATGAAAGCTTGCAAAGACATATATCTGTGTTTGAGTAGAAAAGCGTTACTCAAGTATAGATCGACGACTGAGCAACTTTCATTCCCGCCTATGAATAAGTTAAGTCCCAGTTCTTGCTTAACTATGTGTTAAATGATCTGTGTTTGAGTAGAAAAGCGTTACTCAAGTATAAATCGACGACTGAGTAACTTTCATTCGCGCCTATGAATAGCTTAAGTCCCAGTTCTTGCTTAACTATATGCAACTATGTGTTAAATGGAAGCGCAACCAAACAAAAAACAACGACCAATTATACGAATATCTCAAAAGTGTCCTGCAATTAAGAGATCACAGAAAGCTTTCACGAGTTAGCAATAAGTAAAAAAATACGCACTGTATTGTGACCTACTTCGTGCAATTGTTTGCCAATTAGAATATAATAAAATTAAATAGGTAGCTATTCAATTCTTAAAAGCTTAAGCGAGTTGTTATGTATTTTATGAAAGTATTTCAAACCTCGTGTAGAAATTCTCACTTCTTTTTGATTATTTTTTAAGAACTTTCAGCTCTAAAGCAAAATCCGTCGTTGTGTTTGAATTTTGCTTTTTAACACCCAGAAACGAGCACGGTTTCCCCTTGAACTAACTTAAAAAATATACAAAACTCTATTTTCATGCGCCTAAAAATTGGTTCACAAATTGAATTTCACTCGTGCCTTAGGCGATATTGAACTAGCAGAGCTAATTAAAAAATGGCTATTTTTGAATGCTTTCTTTCACAACTAAGTGAAATGAACGTTTAAGTACCAAAAGAATCTTCAGATCGTGCCTTGTTGGTCAGGCTACGTATATTTTTTCTTAAATTTAGACATTATGGCAATGTTTTACAGAATTAATATTTCTCCCACTTTGGTAACTACCAAAGGAAGAACTCTGTGTGAAAATTATATTCTCTTACCTCATAAACTATCCATGTATCTAAACTTTTCTCAGTATCAGTGATAACTCTGGTACTGTAAGTCTAACTAACCAGATCACAAACTTTATAGTATGAGTATCTATAGGATAGAAAGAATGAACAGGCAGAATAACTGGCGTAACAGGATTTGCACGATGAGCCGGGGATATAAAACAAAGGCTCAATTTGCCCTACGAGTGAACTGATCCGTACTCATCCACACTCGGTTATTTCCTTTCCGCTTTTCAACGGAAATACGTTTTTTTATCCAATATTTTGACAGACAAATTCTAGATTTATTTTGATCAAGGACTTGTGTATCTACCCAATAAAATCGTGGATTACGGAGATTTAAGAATTTTTGTGAGAAGGTTTACTTTTGCGATGTAAAGAGGGATAAACGAAGGGTCTGTAGAGTTTTCCTTTGATTTTTCTTTTATCTTTGCTTAAAATGATGCTACAGTAAAAAAAAAATAGGCAAAATGATAGCGCTTTTCTTGAAAACAATTTATTTATTAAAAAACGTGTAGCTCTATTAAATGTATTAGCTCTTTTTACATACCTATAATTCTTTATATTCAGACAGAAAAACCATAAAATACCTTACAGTTATTATTGTAATATTCACCAACTTATTGTTACGTATTTACTGATAACGCTATAATAAATAAATTAGATTCCTGAAAGCCTATTTTTGTGATAACAACACGAAGCGGTAGAATGTTTATTTATGATATAAATGTGGCAAAAACCAACATAATTCTTATCCTAATTTTTCGTGTATGTACTAAGCATTTCTGTTGAAAGTATGCGTGAGTGATAGGAGATTCTCAGAAAATGTTGAATACTGAGTGATCTATCAAACGCTAGGAGGGCGGTTTGGGGTAAATTCTGATGGTAAAGAGATGAGAATCTACGAAATACTGTACGAAAACTTTTCACAAATCAATTATGTTCGTTTATTCATGACATACATGGTTTAATAAATTGTCAAACAAATCCTTTGTGGGCTTACCTACAACAAAATATCAGATTATCTAAAGGGTAAAAAAGCTTGGGATGAGTTCTGCTCCAACTCAAAAAGTATCAATCCAACCAGGTAAAGGTTTCTTGTAAATGCTTATTTACTTAACCCTACATAGCTAACGTTCCTAAACTACCTTGATAAGCTAACCATTCGTAATTTTTACGATCATTCTATAATGGAGCATATAATAAAATGTATTGTATTTTTTATAAAAAAAATTATGGGTTCATAAATATAGGATATAAATAAAAGATATTTATCATAAAAATCAATATATTATACCATTAAAGTACAATTAACACAAATGTAATATGACACTATTTTTTCGAGATCAAAATCACACACTTACTTGTGTGCAAATATTACGAACGTTAGCTTTATAGGGTTAAAAATGATTGAAGTGCTCAAAAAACCAATGTGATCACCGTACTCCTAGTTTTACGTACGTAATTAGAATTTTCGCAAGTAAGAATTAAGATTGTCAGTTTCCAAGATTCTTCAAGTCTTGAAGTCTAAAGGAAATAAACCGCTTTGATATACATAAGTGGTTTTATAAATACGCTGTGCCACTCTCGCCACCAAAACTGGAAAGAGAAGAAAGAAATCAAAAACATTAATATGAAAACTAGCCAAATTCGTTCAGGTAGTGGCTTCACCGATAAAAGAGTTGAGATCTTAAAGATAGGTGTCTAGTTTAATAGTTATTACGTTACGTTCTTTCCGTATTTAATTAGTGTCTCGGCAAGTATATACCGCATTTGTTTTAATATTGGATTTGTCAAAACGAAATTAAGTAATGAAAGAACGTAACAAATTAAGATAAGGAACTGCTATAAAACTTGGCACTTTTCTATAATGATCTCAGCTCTTTTTTCGGTGAAGTACTATCCTATGTAATAACAAGATTTAGAACCTGTCAGGGGGTCATCTACAACTAATAAAATGAAAACAAGACTGAATAATTAGTACATTTATTTTAATAAAGAGATAAAATTTCCACATTTCGTAATGTATTGTATAGACATTCATGCAATTCAGACCGACTTTAGTCGTACAGTATACACTATACCTAAACATTTATCTTAACTACTATGATTACAATAATGAAATAATATTTATATTTTGATTTCAGATCAAGCACTTCAAGAACAATATTAAGTAAATACATGAACTCTAGACATTTTGGCTTGGCTTGAAAGCCGCCACACACAGAAACCGTGGCCGGGCCGGACACGAAACCGTCCGGGTTTTATCATTTGAAGGGGGGCGGGTTGTATTATTATGAAATACCACATATACACCGCGCCGGGCGGCGCGGCGGCGGCTAAGTGATGCACGTAAAGGCTTATAGTACAACCCGCACGACTCCGCGTCCAACCCGGCCACGGTTTCTGTGTGTGGCGGCTTTTAGGGTTGCAGTACTTACACACAAGGGTAAAAACTTGTGACGTAGGTGATGCATTCCTTCTAGAGTACTAATCAGATTAGCCACATATTAATGGTACAATTTAAATGTATTAGTTTAGATTTATCCTAAGCCTAATAGAAATATCTAAAAACAATATCGGGAGACGTAACTGTATCTTTATGAAAAAATTGTTTCTGAATTTGACTGAATCTCAATCGGCTTATGATATCCGTATAGAATGACAGCAATGAAGCCTTTTCCAAAAATGAAAAGTCTTATTTATCGTAAATAAATAATATATGGCGCTGATTTCCGCATATGAATAAATGTTGACATTTCTCATTGGAACTTTTGAAACTATCATGGTTATTAATACTAAAGTCATTTAAAACGGGATATTTACCATGATTTGATTTTTGAGTTATCCAATATTTCGGCACAGTTGCATGCGCCATGATCACGGAATGGGCTGTCATGTCTAACGAAGGGTTTTAGCATCATTATAAAAAAAAATGTATACTGCTACTTAAACAGAATTCGTTAATACAGAGTTATAACTAGATATTACAAATGATTAAACATATAACCAGCTGTCGATTTTTCTGCTGTTTTATTTCATATAAAAAAGATCCCATAAAAGAGCACTAAGATAATAAACCAGTGAGGTGGCACACATAAAAAGCACACCCAAACTGGACGTTTTTCTATTTCTTACGTATTTTATTTGTCGTAGTGACTATGATGCCGTTTCGTGCTGCGGCAATCGTAATTGCGTATCGTCTCCTAAGCAGAGGTATAGTAGGCCAATAAAGTCCAAAATAATGTTTTTACAATTTCTAAACTAAAGTTTTATCCATCAATAACATTTAACTATAAAATAACAAGGAAAATACATTTCCACTTAAAATTTTCTTACCTACCAACACCAATAATTTGAATTTATATCTAAGTAGGTAAGCTATATTTGGACATCTACAAAAGGTGATATGATATATAAATTGGTACCTACCTAATAATAATTGACTAAGTATAAAACGATGCAAAGCGAACCGAAAAGTTTTGGACACTTAATCTGACTGTTTTACAATTCTACCACAATATAAAATCTAGCTTATAATAAGACTTAGATATAAGACAGTGTATAGCATTAGGAAGACATCGATAGCCTGCATGTATTACATCATTACAATATAAATAATTACGTCAAGTGCGAGTATGACAAGCTGGCTATGGGTTCCGCAGCTAAATTTGTTATCATTAACTTAATAAAATTATTTAACACAAACTTCGGGCCTATATATCCATCAGTGGGTAAAATTGACTTTTATAATTGATTATTATTTTCATTCATAAATTCTAATTATACACATATTTTTATTTCTATCGTTAACGGAACCCTTTTAGAGAGTTTGTCCATAAATTATCTTTCTCAGAATGTTTTTTTAAGTTAATCGCTAACACATAAAGATATAATGTATATTATCCGTTATACAGATTAATCCGTAGATCTTTGTTTACCAACAGCATTTGCAACAAATTTGAAATTTAATGAGCTCTGTACACCACTTGCAATTTTTTGTTTTAGTAAGGAACATAAATCGTTCTTATAATAAAAATAATCGAAGAAAAACCCGATAGAAAAATATCTGTTGCCGTAAAACGAAGAGATATATTATCCCGTAAGTGCTAATATCTTTTTTAGGTCTGAGTATAATAGAAAATAATCAGACCCATCTAAAAAATTTACAAGCCAAGCAAGTTACGAGGACTTACCTAGGTAGGTATATAAGTTGTTGAAATCAATCCCTAGCAGCGAATGCACGACATCGTTGCAAAATATATCTGGGACTCTAGACAGACGACCCTTCGAGCTTCACAAACCTAATTTGTAATTACACAGTAGTTCAGTCTCTATTTAGTTCGAAATGCATTTTGCTCACTTCAACGGAACTTGCTTACCTTGTTTAAATTGAAATCAGGTTTTGGAAAAGCAAAAAAGTAAGTGAGTACGTGCTGACTTACAGCAGGTACTGACTTACTTTTTTGCTTTTCTATAACCGGATTTTAATGTTTTGGTACCTATAATTCTGAAAGCAAGAAGAGACTATTATAGGTTCTACCTATAGTCTCACTTCACCGGACTTTGCTTACCTTTTTTACATTGAAATCAGGTTTAAGAAAAGCTAAAAATTAAGTCAGTAGGTACTGACTTATTTTTTTGCTTCAACTATACCCATAGGTACCTATAGTCTCTTTCTGTACCAACGCGTTTGAAGTGCAAGTATGACTTTTCTCAAGTAGCAGCGCTAAAGAAAAGCTAACGCGCTCGATTCGTGACCAGATACAGGAAATGGCACCGAATGTATGCGAGGCGGGTAACGCAGGAGCGGTCAATGTAGCAATTTTTACCGGAGGCCTATGTCTAGTTTTTTACACTCTGTATATTAAAATCAAATCTATTTTAGATCAGCTCTTGGTTTCCTATCTTTATCAAGCAGCTAATAAAACCATGATTAGAATTAACCACCAAAGAACCGAACTATCTTAAAAAACATACGAGTTTTGCCCAAAAACCAGCCAGCATCGTTTCGCTGCAGATTCAGGAAAAAGCTCACAGAGTCAATATTCGTCCGATATTACTTGAGCTTTCGCATAAGCTTTCATCTAAAATATTGCACATATCTCTTCATTTTACGGCGGATCCGATCGTCGATTTAGTTAGATCATGTCTAAAACATTTTTGCACACGCTGTGTTTTTGTTACTTTTAGTTTGTTTTCCAATTTGATCCCAATCTGCTATCGCGTCGATCTCAGGCCGGGCATGTGACAACGTCCTTGCTGCTTGCAACGGAAATGTTTTTGGCAGCCAACGTTTCTATTAATCTTTTATGACTGACGTAACGGACAGATAGTTATGAACTAGTTACCTAGATGATATTAATTTTAGGGGGATATTTGGAGTTTTCAAAGGTGCACTTAGTGCTTAGGCCATACTGTATACGAGCCAAGCTTAGGGCTAAGCTAGGAGCTACGCTTGTGTACTTGATACACAATGTGGTCACGTACATGGTGCCATACGAGTTCGTTTGCGTAGCGACTCGCTTGGTGACTAACCAGGCACCTAGTTAGGCGCGTCGGTCGCAATGTGACCACCAATTGTGCTATACCTACAACGTACATAAGTTGTACCTGCTACAGTGAATCAATAAATGTATTTTTTTTTTTTTCTTTCTTTATACGTTCGTTGGGATTAGTCACTAAGCGAGTCGCTTGCCTCTTAGCAATAAGCAAAGCTCTTCGTGGTGTAGCATTAAGTATTAATATTATCACCGGCTAAAAAAGTCACTTCCGAGAAGATGCTATTATTATCTAAGAAGTTGACAAACAATTTCAATTTAATTAAAAATCAAAATTCAAATTTTTTGAAAGATTGCAGCATGAATACTGCAAGAAGCAAGTTTAACAGTTTAGGTCATTTCAAGTGAATTACTGGATACTCATGTGGCTCATGAATCAACTTGTTCGATAGGACCCAAGTGATAATGTGTTGGTACCAAGTTTTCAAGATTTTAAATGATATACTTTCTTTACGTCTATGCTCTCAATGTTGTCAAACTCACTATTGACTTTATAAGTAGATGAGTACCAATAACCTAAGGGTCAACTCATACCATTACGCGACGCGACGCAGCGGGAATATTTTAAAATAGTGATTAATAAAAATAACTTTATTTACTACACAAAAAGATACACATTTCATTGGGATAATACGAAAATACTCCGCGGCACCACACGCTACGACGAAGCGCGACGCTGCCGAGGCACAGCCTGAAGCCGTTGTGGCGACTTGTCTTTATTATTTTCCGTCCAGATTTCGTGTAGTTGATGCATTTAAATTAAAATGATAGAATAAAATCTTACTATACTGAATTGGACTTATGCTATCGAACGTAGATACGTTCCGCAATCCGCAACGTAGAGAGGCGTCGTCACACTACCAGCGACTTCACGATGCGCCTTGCATTTTCAGTCACCGTCGCGTCGCGTCGCGTTTCGATCAGCTCAGGCTGACCCTAACTAATAATAACTTATCTACGTAGATAAGTATATCGATTTCATACCTAGCTACTTATGACTTAAGCTTTGTCACTAACATTCAAAGGACTCTAACAAGTATTAACATCCACTTTCGAATATAAACATTGATATTACTCATCTCAACATTATCAATACTGCGAGAGATATTAACGTGATGAAGGGATTCAAATAGGCACGTTAATAATTTACAGAGATAGATGGATTAAAATTTGTTCGCCCATAAGTAAGCTAGTAAATAGTCCGAAATTTCGTTAAGTTCAGTCAAATTGCTGGCTACCTCGAAATTACTGGATGCAGAAATTGTGTTTATTATTGGTGCCTGAATTGTTATTACAATAATTTGATTGTTTTGCGAGTTAAATTCCCAGGAAACAAATTTAGTGGGACTACCTTAGAATAATTCTATAAAACTGCAAAAAAATCATACAAAGCGTTCCCTAAATGACGGAGAAATCGACGGGCTATACACAAAAAACATACATAGAACCTCCTACCGTTTCAAAGTCGGCATTTGTTTAAAATGATCTTAATTAACGCTGGAATGTAGTTCGATTTGAATGATTTTGAATGGTACAGGGTACTTTTCTACATAAACTTTACTCTAGACTAAAAAACGCTGTAAAATCTCATTGCAGCATTAATAACGTTGACTGAGGTAGTTTTACAAGATTCAGTTCACAACATTTATATAAATTAAGGTAATTTTTCTAATCACTTCTACATGATATGTTTTTGTTACAAAATACTACGATTAGAAAGCACTATTATACAATGAGTTTGTTTTACAAAAAGCACATTCATTGAATAATATTAAACTAAGCTTGATAGGAAATCTAGGAAGATTTAATTTCAAGGCCGCGTTAATCCAGTTTGGACAATCTAAGCCACGGCAATATTCGATTTTGACCCACTTAAGATTTTTCTGGTACTGTTACTAATATTTTCCGTGTGCCTCATATTGGTTTATGCAATATAGCATTGTGAACTTTAATATAATGGATGTTTAAGTGTAAAGCAGAATGTAGGCAATCGTCATAGTTAAGCTACGACACGGAACACCATTAAATCGTTCTATAGCAATAAAAATAAGGGTAACATACGCCATTTGGCATCATAATAAATATATAGGTTCACGACGTGCCGTAATGGGTATTTTATTCAGCATTGGCTTAGGGAATAAGGGTAATATAAATCCCTAATTTTCTAATTCAGTCTCACAGTTGCGCATACATAAGTTCAACGATTTATGAAATAGAAAACACTTGAATACGGATAAAAAGGTAAAAAGCGGTTTACGAATTATTCTTTGTCCACAAATTGTGAAGAGACTTTTATTTGTAAGAAAATAGAGTTGAATATCGCCTTTATGATTGTTCGTTTTCGTCCCTTGTCCCTATCATTTATGTATATAGGGTACAAAGGTTTTTTACGTACGACTGAAATGACTGTATTTTGCGAGCTGATTGTACGCATAAATAATGGAATACACAATTAAAAGTTAGTTCAAGAACTGAAATGGCACACGAGAACTACTAACAACGCAAGCTTACTGCAGACCGATCTAGTCGATGTGTTTAGTTCTGGACTAACTATTTTCACTGGAAGCTGGGTCGGCACTGGCTCGAGGCGGACGTTCACTGAAAACAAAGGTTATACTGAAAAATTGAAAGTTTATTTTAGACGAACACATATGTTTTCGAGAAGTTTTAAGTAAATGTTTCCCTGAATATATTATGTATGACGAAAGCTCTGAAAACAATTCAAGGTATATGGCGAAAAATACACCCGTGTCTTCATCTCTATTGACTCTATTGAAATACAATAGGGGCGGACATACCCAAAAAGATACATAAAGCTCTTCCAGAATGTTCTTAAATAGGGACAGAAAAAGTATTTTTTTAAATATTTGTCCAAAAATGTTTGCCTAACTTTTGTTGGGATTTTTATTTAAATATGCCACAGTTTATAACAATGTAGGATTTTCAGATCTGCTTCAGTTCCAGGCAGATCACTGTGTTAGAAGTAGCCTTATCTGAAATCTTCGCGCATGTCCCACCAAGAGAAAACTTGATGGCTCTTCCGGTAACTTAACGACCTCCTTGGACTCTCGATGATTTCATCATCTAACAAGGCTCCCCAATCTCCCAAAAACGCACAGCAAAGACCATAACTACGATCATTCTGCCAAAAGCAAACAACTGTGAAGTGAGAGGGTTCGTTTTATAGTGATTAGTTAAGATTAGACCTTCGTTTAACCAAAGTTCCACCCGATGGTAAGTTAGTCTGAGGTTTTATATTGTCCGGTTTGTGGTCTGTTGCTCTGCTCATGTCCACGCGCACCAAAGGTCTTGCCAGAAAACCAATGTTGCTCAACTTTTGTGGAGCAACATTAAGCTGTTCACCTCAGCTTAACTTTGCTCTTCAAAATCCTTTAGACGCTACTTAATATTAATATCTTTTTTTTTTTTTTTAATGCTGGACTATCCACACAGCATTATTTAGCCCCATGGTAAGCAAAGCTTGTTTTATGGGTACTAGATAACTGATATACATAACATACTTTAAGTTAGAGGTTATTTTTAAGAAACGTTTGTATTGTTGTGTAAATAACTAGATTTTCTTTCTTTCTTTCAGCAAAGGTCGGTTAGAAGAACCTGTTCCTTCTTGTCTTGTAGTTTAATGTTATCTAGACACGCGGTAGCGTGTCAAGCCATCAAAGTATATGAAAATAGCCAATTCAGACCTTAGGCTTCAATATTATTATCCCAAGTTATGTATAAGAAGAAATGATATTTTAAGTTGTTAAAATATGTCATTGGTCAAGACTGACCAATGAACTTGTCACCCATTTAGATCTCACTGCTTTTGCCGTTGAAGTCAACAACCAAGGCATATAAGAAAATATTGAACTTGGCTCTCATTTCACATTTATTCTTTATCTCTTTACTGTACACACAAAATTATACATAGAAATAACTTAAAAAACTAGGCGAGCTTAACCCTAGCAAAGAGTTTTCTTCCAGCAAATAGGTTTTAACCTTAGGGTTATAGGAGAGGCGGTTATGTTTTTAATGGGATAATAATTTACCGGAAACAGTATGGTTCTGTGCGTCAGCAAACCCTTCTCCCTGGGTGTTGTATCCTGGGATGGTACTCAGGCAGGTGATGTCCACGGTCTGGTTGGGAAACAGTTGGAGACTCGACAGCGGGTAGAACATCGATGAAGACGACATCGTCAGCGGCATGCCGAAGTGTAGGCGGTGGTTCGACGGGTGCGATCCGTGGGGTACTGTCAGCTTTTCATCCACCTGGCGGAAGGAAATAAATATGTTGAATTATTCAAGCAAGTAAACGGAAGCTCGGTACGCCTAGTGTAGGACGCCTTCTAACCAGATGGGATGACGACTTGCGAAAGACTGCAGGAAGATGCTGGATGCGTCAAGCTGAAGTCAGAACGAGAGAGAGGCAACTTTATCAAATTACAAGAAGAACATTTTCAAATTCAAGTCACACTTGGCTCGCACCTGTCTATACCCGTATGTGTGTATGATAAATTGATGATATTGTGACTTGTTGGACATTTTTTGATAACTCAGATAATTTAATTTTTTTTCCAATACTTGACACCGGCAGAAAATTGACCAATCAGACACACTTTTGCCAATAACAAAGAATCATCATCATCATGACAACCCATAAAAATAAAATAGAAAATCACTACGCCATAATCACCAACCTTGGCTTGGCTTGTTGATCGCAGTGTAGGTGTTAAAATACACAGAAGGAAACTATTGCTCCTTTTTATTACGTTATCCACAGGCTGAGTTGAAGGGGTCGATTCTTACGCCACGACTGCCACAGCCACAGCATAAATTTTAATCTAAATACCACTAATATTTCATTAATAGAATCATTCACCCGATAATACTAATTTTCATCAGTAGAGTAACTATGGCGCGGGCTTTGATTCGATCCTATCTGTTGACTTTGTTGATTGGGCTCCTCAACAATGTTCTGACATGAACTCTACGTTGATTGTACAGGTATATGTAGGTTTACATCTATATCTATTAGCTAGATAGGTATCTAACTAATAGATATAGATGCTAATGAAGTATTATTAAAGCTCCTGTTGAGGTTTTATAAGAATTGCGAACTAAAAACTTTGTATATATATATAAACTCGAAAATGCGTGTCTGTTTGTTTCCTTTTCATGAATGAAATGAATTTATATTATTGACATTTAATCTAACTTTAATTTTGAATATTTTTATTGTATAGTATGGCTTGACATTTATTTTAATTAAACTTTACTTTTATTAATTTGCATGAGAATTATTATTTGAAATATTTTGTTGTTTCTGAAACTTAACTGGAACATCTTTAAGTATTCACATGCCAGTAATGTGGCGCGATATGAGGATCAATTTATTTGTAATACCACCTCTATAATTTACCATGTCTGATATGAATAAACTATTTCTATAATACATATCTGAAAGGATTAAGATGATGTATAAATACAGGGTGCATGGGGGGTCGTGGGCTATATTTCT
Organism: Eupithecia dodoneata; assembly: GCA_947044415.1. Lineage (NCBI taxonomy): Eukaryota > Metazoa > Arthropoda > Insecta > Lepidoptera > Geometridae > Eupithecia > Eupithecia dodoneata. Next base: position 10,638,113 of record OX345664.1, on the reverse strand, counting down.
CCGGTAGAATCAATGTCCTAAAATGTCACAGTTGCTGAGATATGATGTTTAAAAAAATGAAACCTCCAAATCCTCTTTATAATATAAGTATAGATATGTCTATAGGATCAAATATACATATTTGTTACACAGCTTAATATTTCAGCGGCTATAATTTCAATAACGCCCTCGTTCCTAAATGTGTTAGTGTTTCAGTACAGCCTAATTGGTATGGCCTAATTGCAACCAAACATTTAAAATGATTGATGTAGTTAGTTTATAAATAGCGTTGTTATTTAAATCAATTAATAGACTGAAACACAAATTAATTATAATGTTGATAGAGCTCTGAAATTAAATTTGATAATAATATCTGAGTTTGAAGATTGACTCAAACTAAACGGGACGTTTGGTTTAAGCAAATCTAATATATTACGGGTTGAGTTCTTATATCTAAAGAACTTCTACAATCTTGGTATTTTGGGATTTTCTAAGAATTGATAACTTCTTAGTAATCCATGTATGTATGTAATACAGATCATGTTACTAACGATTCAAACAAATAAGTGGGGCCGCTTCTTACATAAAAAGTAAGTTCATAGTTAAAGCCTGCTTATAAAAGACAGGATGAAAGAGGAATTAAAACAGTATAAAAATGTTGTGTGTTTTTCCGTGTTCGGACTACTTTATGCCGAAGAGAGTGGGACGAATGCGGAACACATCATCTAAACTTATTGAATGTTTCAAGCCAATGTGACATGGCGCCCATGGTTTAATTAGTTAGAGAACTGCCGGTTTTGGTTTAGGCAGAAGTTTGAGGTTGAAACCCCGATAGAAGAAAATCTTTTGAAAGAAAGAAAGAATATATTTTTATTTCCTTAAACCACCATACACAAACTTAAAACTACGCAAATTAATACTACCTATGTTACAAATTATTGTGCGTAGCAGTGTTCATGGCAAATATGGCCGTCACTCAGCATTGTGCTGAGTGCACACTAATGTGTCCACGCAGCGCTGATTTTCAGTGAAGACCAGAGGGATCTTTTGATGATCACTTCTATAAAAATATCCTATCTATATATGTATGTATCTGATAGTGACGTAGGTAATGTTTTTCCCTGAGGATTTTTCGCTAAGTATGAATAAACGATTAAATAAAAAACTCTTTGAATTGTTGTCCAAAAAATGGTAACGTAAAAGCTGTTTAGGTTCAGTTAACTAAAGGAGTCTCCAAAAGTCAGAAGGAAGGTTCTAGACATTCGTGATACATCATCGGCTGTATCTTAAAAAAATGTAGCTTTTATAAGCTTTTTTTGATATGGGTGAATGACCTGCCCATAAGTAGCTTGACCTTCCCAATGTGGAGTTTAACAGGAAACTCATTTCATAAAAGTCCAATGAACAATAACTTACAAAACAAAACAAGGGTGAAATGGGGGCACCGGACCGAAGTTATTGTAACACAGGAAAAATTAATCTCAGTCAAACGTCAGTTAGAATCGATTCTATCGACAGTCCGATGGAGTAATGGGCTTTGACCTTTACCGAACCGAATGATATGTCTGCTCGTGATGTCAGAATGGTTGATAAGACCACGATATTTTTAATAGAATGGGGCATACCTATTAAGGTAAGCTATTATTACGTCTAAACGTTATATTTATGTTCTTTTTCATTATCATCATCAGTCTATAGCAGTCCTCTGCTGGACATAGGCCTCCCCCAATGAGCACCATAGCGCCCTGTCTTCAGCTTGACGCATCCAGCACCTACCTGCAGTCTTTCGCAGGTCGTCGGGAGGCCTATGTCCAACAGTGGACTGCTATATGCTGATGATGATGATGATAAAAGTTATGCATAGTTTTTGAAAACTAATAAGTTACATTTCATGCCATGCACGCATGGCGCTACATGGCGCTAAGCCATGTAGCGCCCCTAACGGATACTGAGAGAAACTACTTTTCGTTTTAGAAGACAGCGAGCCAATGAAATATTATTTAATTTCATTTAAAACTACTTCGGTGCAAAATTTCAGCCTGAACCGCTCAGTTCTTTACTTTGTCAGCAGCGTAAAGAAATGAAAAAATTTTGGCGTAAAGAAGTGACAAATACATTCATCCATCCATCCATCCAAACAACCAAACATTCGCGTTTACAATATTAGTGTGATTTTTGGATAATTCGATTATTATGCCATAGATTATGCCATAAAGATATTTATAAAAGAAATGTGCATAACACGTGCATAACTATTTACAATAAATTACCGGAAGAACTAAAAGAATTAAATGGAAATATATTTAGGAAAAAGTTAAGAGGATGGCTACTTGAAAAATGTTTTTATACTGTGAACGAATATCTAGAGCTTTAAATTGTTACTTATAATGACTAATATAATTAATTTAATATATAATTATAATAATATGACTCGCATAACATTTGCACGCCTGCATGCAGGCTGAATACATTTACTAAATTAGAAGATCTGACATTGTATAATTTTGTATTCTTGCAAATAAACGATTTGATTTGATTGGTATTAATAAAATAAGTACTTTTTGTCTCAATAACTTTTTATTTCCAATATTTTGCAAAATTGTCCTAGATTCTCAGATAGCTACCGCAGTAATTTACCTTTAGAGCATGAAAAATGCACGATAAAGTACGTCGTTGATATTATTTATAGCTTTACCTATCCAGGCAAGAAGTGCACGGTCGCCTGTGATCGTTCGAACACTCTACATTTTATTTTTAAAAACTGTCTAGCGGAAAGTACCTGTCCAGCTTATAACCAATAAGCGTTGTTGCATGATTTAAATAGGCCAAGTCAGAGTATGATTTGCACACAGACGGACCTCAAAAATGTTTTTTTTAATATTATATTTATTATATATATTCTTACTAACATTATGGATCTATGTAATCTAAAAATAAATGAATTATTATTATTATAATTTACAATTCTTTTTCATTACTTGACACTGGCAGAAAATTGTCCTACCAGACACAAATTGCCATTAACAAAGAATCATTAATAGGTACTTTTACCTATTTCACGAGGAGGTTCTATGCTCGGCTGTATGTTTTTATTTATGTGTGTTCATTGATATCTCCTACAATTAAGGAACGATTGCTTAAATCGTATAGTAAATAATTTCGAATGGTCCAAAATAACATATTAGACTAGAGTTTTAAATGTCGGCACTTAACATATTTGATCGCGGTATCGATGTGTTCTTTCCAAAGCCATTTTCACTAATTAGGAATTTGAAGTCAGTTTGTAGTTTTATAAAACATAACAAACTATATAGACGACCGATGTGGCGCGGTGGGCGAAGGTCCACCTGCGACGCAGGAGGTTGCGGGTTCGATTCCCGCCTCGGAACAAATGTGTGTACGATCTGCAGATATTTGTTTCGGGTGTTCTGGTCGTTTTCTATGTATAATAAAAAAATATCTATCTATGTAATATATTGTATTATGTATATCAGTTATCTAGTACCCATAACACAAGCTCTGCTTACCATGGGGTTAAATAATGCTGTGTGAATTTTGCAGCATTATTTATATAAGATTAAGAATAGGAAGGATCTTTATTCAAATCCGTTTGTTGTCGTTCAGTGTCGACAGAAAGCAAACAGTTGTGAAGCTGTAAGAACTTTATTATGTAAGATAATAAAGGAGATATTCCAACGTACCTTGACATTATTTATAAACCAGTAAAGGTTGGGTGCAGGGTAGGCCGCCGCACTGGAGCACGTTGCCGCTAAGTGGTCACTCGGAGACAGCTTTTTATGCTTTATTTTTATCTTTGGACGATGCTTCTGGCGAACTGTAAATAAAGGATACACGTTATTACCTTAGGTTAAGGTTTTTTTCTATTATACCGTGCCAGGAGCACGAGCACGAACTTCGAGAAAGATCTATAAGCAAAAGAATACAATAACTTAAAATAACATAATTCTATGTAAATATATATATATATATATAAGCTAAGCGTTGTTACCTGAAACACAGTTTTTAACTAGTTCAGGAGCTTATGGACTCGTATTGCCTGTTACACTATCTATTATGTCAATAAATAACATTTTTACCTTACTTTATTCAAGAAGATAAAATCATCGATTTAGTCAGTGATATACACAAAATCCGTTGAGATAGTAAGAACTGTCTGTTTTAGTCGATTTCTATCGAGACCATAGACAAAATCGTTTGCGTTTCCGTTTTGTACATAATCACAGATAATACTATACACAGAGGTCACAAGTTTTGTTAAAAAAAACTCGTCGGGCCTCGTATAAGCCACTGAAATAAAATAAATGAGGTTTGTTATGACTCAACGAACATATGGACAGACAAAAACGAACGTTGCATCTGACAAAATATGTAATTTACGTTTTCATCTAACGTAGTTGGGGTGTATGGGGGGACTACAACATCTCCTCTCCCAAGCCATCCTAACCTGCGCGTAGTGCACGTGGCCCTGTATACCCTGCTAGATAACGAACTAAGCTCTGGTGAAAATATCAAACCATCTTCATAATTTGATAAATCATTAATATTACAATTATTTTCCATTATAAAATATAATTATACTTAATAAAAAGACAATTATTGCTGCCTTAGAACTACTGTAGCCTTAAAATTATGACAATTAATACAACATGTTACAACATGTTAAACTTCAACTTTTTGCTAGATGGCTCTGCGTCTGGATTGACGCAATTCTGCCAATGAGAACAAGTGTCTTATAGTGTATACACGTATGTCATTAAATAATTTATTTATTTTGTTTATTTATTTATTTATTGAGATAATAACATCATAACAGGTTTTTTTTATTAAGCCCTAAGGCGATGTTATAACTACTTATAATTGACAACATGTATCCAAATGTCATGATCGCTTTTGCAAAACTTGAGATACGAGGACCACAATGTAATTCTATTATTTAATCAAATGTAATGGTATCGATATTCTCTTGTCTGTGTATATTATTAGCATCACGCATACAGTTATGCGTGATATCGGAGCAATAATAATAATGTCGTTTATTCAGTAATAAAGTGATTAATTTCTTAGCAACAGATGTGATCGAAGTTTCTCAGTAATCGAATTCATAGAGTAATGAAGTAACCGCTATTTTCTGAGTAGGATTAATTTACGAATTCGAATTATTAATTTGTAGGGTTTGTTTGGGGTGTGGGTAAAAACTCTGAACACATTTCTATGGCAGCTGATAGAAAGGTAAAGCCCATAATATTATCAGAAAACTTTTATACCTACTCATAAAAGTATTCTGTAAATATGATGGCTCAATTTATAGGGAGTCTGTCATATAATAATTATAAATAATAATAAATAATGCTGGACAATTCACACAGCATTATCTGGCCCCATGGTAAGCTGAGCTTGTGTTATGGGTACTAGATAACTGATATACATAATACAGTACATTACATAGATAGATATATTTTTTATTATACATAGAAAACAACCAGAACACCCAGAACAAATATCTGCAGATCGTACACACAATTGTTCCAAGGCGGGAATCGAACCCGCAACCTCCTGCGTCGCAGGCGGACATTCGCCCACCGCGCGACATCGGTCGTCAAAAATATATAATTTGCTACTTGGCTACATTTATAATAATAATAATAATAATAAGCCCGCAGGGCAGCTTGTGGCGAGCTGTTGGTGAGTAGCGACACCACGGGTACCGAGTGCTCCCGGGGAAGTTCCTGGTTCTCGTCTCCGCTTGCGGAGTGGCATCCCAAGAGAACCAGATCCCCACCTCTTGCTTGCCTTCATTGGCCGGTCTGAGTGGAGTCGCGAGAGATGCATCTTAGGATGTAGACTCGGGGGTGGAAGTGTCTAATGGCGTAATAGCGAGGAAACCCGCTCACGAGCAGTCTTCGTGATGGTGAAATCGGTGTCGCACCTCTCGACACCCCTCAGTCGTTTGCGCCGATGTTGTTCCTCTCCGGTAATATACTCCGGCTTTTTAAGGAACCCATCCAGCATTCGGCAAGCCACCGTCTGCCACTCTTAACATTATGATTGACTTGTTTATGGCAAACGTCCGTAATCTCCCCCTATAGCCCGATTACCCAGTCCATCCATCCATCACAATAGCCTGGTTTTATTTCATTCATTTTTCTTTGCAATAGTCTCTACACCAAGCGGATATCATCTTTGGGTGTATCATATTGTGTACCCGAGGATGATACCCGCTATGTGTAGCCATCGCCTTTAGATTAACTTCTCAAAGGGCCTCTGTGCTGTTGGCTTCGGTCCCACGCAAGCCTTCCAAAGGACCGGGTCATTTTATGGCACGTGATCATGGTAAATGAGAGACATAATAATAAAAGCCTTTATTCAGATACTTAAAACTAGTTTTACAAATATGCTTAAAATTAGACATCGGCAACCCCTAATGCATCTGTTTGCCCGGTTTTGGCAAAGGCCTCTTCCAACTTCTTCCAATCCTCCCTTGCTCGTGCAGTTCTAGACCAAGTCTGTCCTGCAGTCTCTCTTATTTCGTCCTCCCATATTTTATATTGTCTCCCGCGTTTCCTCTTTTTGTCTCTCGGATACCAGTTTATTATTGTTTTGCTCCATTTATCTGAGCCGCGTAGGATATGTCCCGTCCATCTCCATTTTAATTTCTTTATCATATAAGTGACATTGTTGATTTTTGTTTTGTTTCGGATGGTTGTGTTGCGTGTTTTATTCAGTTTCCTAATGCCCAGCATGCTTCTTTCCATTGATCTCTGACACACTTCTAGTTTCTTGTTGTGTGCCTTCGTGAGAGCCCATGTCTGACATCCGTATGTTAGTACCGGAAGCACACACGTGTTGTAAAGCTTTCTTTTTACTCTTACACTAATTTCTTTGTTCTTCATAATTTCTTTGTACGTCCAATATCTTGGCTTGGCTACATTTATAAATAAATAAATAATGCTGGACTATTCACACGGCGTTAACTAGCCTCAAGCTATGCAGAGCTTGTGCTTACTTACTTGAAGTTGCTAATTGAGTATCACACGGGCTGAATCTAGTATAATCTAGTATCATAAATGCGAAGGTTTAGATGTTAAGATGTATGGATGGATGTTTGTTACTTCTTCACGCCAAAAGTACTGAATGATTCGGGCTGAAATTTTGCCCTGAATAGCTGGAACCAAACTTAGGAAACTTTATAACCCATAGAACAGTTTCCAAGGGTTAGAAATAACCTTCAATCGCTTTCAAAACATTTCCAATGCGTGCAAAGCAGCGGGCAGATACTAGATATCCATAAAGATGATAAAGTAGAAAAGCATACAACACACAAGATGACATAAGCTATCCTTAGGTACATTATCACTAGACGATGCTTGTTGAGTTGACTTGTGATTTTTTTAGCATTATTTATTTATAAATAAACACTTATCGAGCAGTGTTTAATACTAAAGTCATTTAAAACAGGATATTTACCATGATTAGATTTTTTGAAATATTGGAAAACTTTAAAATCAAATCATGGTAAATATCCCGTTTTAAATGACCTAAGTGTTAATAACCACGATAATTTCAACAGTTTTACATTTTTTTTATAATAATAATTGTATATGGTAAATGGATAAGAGGCGACGTGGAAGGCCCAGGATAAGATGGCGCGACGAGCTCGAGGTACATCTTCCATCGTGGCCTGTTGCAGCTTGGATCGCGAGGAGTGGAAGGAGAAAAGGGAGGCCTTTGCCCAGCAGTGGGACAATAATGGATTAAAATAAATAATAAATAAATATGTTAAATGATGTATAATTTAAGAGACGCCAATTATTAAACACTGCTCTATAACTATTTAAAATGGTAATTTTAGTAAAGCATTTTACTATTACTCACCGATAACCGTTATTTCGTGCAGTTTGGATACTTTAGAGTACAATGGAGTTTCCAAAGCGATTTCGCAGGCGTATTGTCCCGCCGCCCAGAAATCCATCTTCTCTAGCGTCACCGTCGTGGGGCTGAGCTTTTGTAGCTGAAACAATTTATGTCTTTTAAAAATATGTATTTTATTCATGTTACTATGAAGGCTGCTTTGAGGTAAAGCTAAATGTGAATATATGTGGCAACCAAACTATAAAAAACATTTTAGACTCATTAAATAAGCTTATTGGTGTCTACCATAATCATTAATATAATCTGCTGGTTTTGCGTAAAACAAGAACTTGTGTGAACTTATAATCATCATCCTAATGTCAGTCCTAATGAGCGCCATAGCACTCTGTCTTCAGCTTGCGGCAAGCTGAAGACAGGGTGCTATGGCGCCCAGAATATGTCATCAGTATTTCGTAGGTCGTCACCGCCACCTGGAAGGTGTCCTACACTACGTTTGGCGGGTCACGGTCTCCACACGTTTACCCCAGCGGTTGTCGGTTCTTCGTGATGTAGAGTTGAATGAACTTAGTTTCTAGCTTCGTTACCTATAGGTATATCTAGAAATCCAAAATTAAACTAAGTTATTTGCTTAGAGGCGATAAAAGCTCTAGCCTATATAATGCACTAATTTTACTACGACGATAAAGCGATTCCGTACACCGTCAAAATATTATATTTCTCGTGGAAATGCAGGCGTTTATTGAATTCGCAATGAAATACTCGTTCGAGTTCGAAAGGCATGCTATTGGTACTCGAACCTCGATCGGAAGTGGTTTAATAAGCTGGGTGTAGCATCGCATTCAATTGCATTACGAGTACACGCAAAAACCTCAAGTACTTAGAATAACATACTATTTATATACGATACTTATGTTCGAGCGTGATGCAAATGAATATCAACGTTATTAACACTTAAGTCATTTAAAACGGGATATTTACCATGATTTGATTTTTGATATGAGTGATATATTGAATATTGGAAAACTCAAAAATCAAATCATGGTAAATATCCCGTTTTAAATTACTTTTAAATCAACTTAGTTTAAACTAGCGGACCTTCCCGGCTTCGCACGGTTTTAGTACGGATCACTAACTGTTTTTGAAAATATAATATAACCTTTGTTGACCGGGGATAGTGTAGCTTCCCAACGGTGAAAGAATTTTTCAAATCGGTCCAGTAGTTTCGGAGCCAAAAAACAAACCTTTCCTCTTTATAATATTATTATATTAGTATTGAAAAGAGATTCGAATAAAATAATGAAGACTCTGCTTCACAAGAGCCATACGGGTAATTACGACGGGTGAAATATTTTTATTATGCGATACGACGTCGCGACGCAAAAATCGGCGAAGCCATTTCACACAGTTTTATAAGAGTGTAGAAATTTTATCGGCAGTTTGCACAAAAATTTAATAACGAATGCTAGGAGAATCCGGTAAATAGTTTTACGTGCTTCAAAATGCTGTTAGCTTTCAGAGGTTTTAACAGTTTGTTTATTTTTAAGTTATAATATATAGCCGTTTTCTCGCGGCTTAGACTTGCTTGAAACATATTTTATATCACTCAGGGACAGTATATATTATGTATGTATAAAAAAGGTGTCACCTTGTTTCAGAAATTGGGTAGGTAGTTCCAGAGAGTAGCTTCTACGGCCAAACTCAGACATATAGTTTAAGATATAAATGTACGAAGTTAAGTATAATATTCCATACTTTTTAATTTTTGGCAACAAGTAGGCATAAATCGTATTTTTTTTACTTCTTTCGACAATTTATTATTTATAAGACTCTACAGATTACATTGTGTTTTAAGTACGTAATTCTTCACTGTTGTTCACTTTCTTTCTTCCGCTGAAAAAACATCGTTAGTCCAAGCTCAGACACTGTTGATCTTGTCATTCTTTGTAACAAGCGTCCATTTTCCTCCATCGTATAATTCACAGAGTACAATAGTATTTCCGCTAGCCGAATAAAGCGAAAAACTCATAAAAAATTACCATAATGGAATATTATGCTTGGAAATCGCATTTTCCCCTGCACTCAGTTCTGTTCACACAAACGGGACTGAGTTTACATGACAGGGGTTTCATGCATTCTCATTGTAGAAACATAGCGCGTCTGCGGGTAGATGAGAAATTAAATGTTTTATCTCGTTTTTCTTTCAAGTTTTCTTTATTTTGATATGAAAATGGTTCAGCATACATAATATAGCAACAAAAAATTACCTACGTGCCTCGATGATGAAGAACTGAACTACTTATGTTTTTGTTGTGTAATTTATATTGTCTGTACATATTGTAGTGGCAAATAAATGAAATGAAATGAAATAAATGAAATGAAATGAAATAAATGAAATGAAATGAAATAAATGAAATGAAATAAATGAAATGAAATAAATGAAATGAAATAAATGAAATTAAATAAATGAAATGAAATAAATGAAACGAAATAAATGAAATGAAATAAATGAAATGAAATAAATGAAACGAAATAAATGAAATGAAATGAATTGAATGAAGTGAATTGTCTGTACATATTGTAGTGGCAAATAAATGATAATGTCTTTGTTCAGATTCAGATGGTTCCGGGAGTTCTGGGTGTTCTAAATATTAAAAAAATATCAATCTATGTACTATTGTAATGTACTAAGTATATCAGTCATCGTACTCTTAACACAAGCTCTGCTTAGTTTGGGGCTAGATAATAATGTGCGAATTGTTCTGCTTTATTTTATTTATTTATTAAACTAATAAGTATCGAAAATGTGATCGTTTTCTCATCTTCATCATTTATTTATTCTTTCATCCTACGCATTACACCAACGCAAATTGTATATACTGTTTTTGTAAGAACGAGTAGGTACATTCGGACTATGATGTTGTTTCACTAAACCTGTCTAGCCGTTGTTGTACTGTTCTAAGTATAATATATTTTATAATGTGCCCACATATTCTTAGTATTGTTTACAAGTGGATTTTGAGAGATTTAGAGTGGAACGAAATACCCACGTCGGTTTCCCCGAATGAATACAATCTAGGGGTCTTCCAGCTTCGAAGTGAATAAGTTCTAGGAAAGGACTATAGGAGGATACACCTCAGGCGACATTTTTACTTAACCAAGTGAGATGGTGGGCAAAATGTTTACATGAACTAATAAAAATAAGCCTCTAACTTGTGCATTACTGGAATTTGTAGGGTCAAATACAAAACTGGAAATGGCGATCTAAATGATCTCGAACATGCGAACGTCAGCGAATCTATAAGGGGTTTTTTTATTCTTGCTCATGGATAGTAATACAGGATGTCCCCCGAGTAACCAAAATCCCCAAAACAGGTTTCGGTAAAAATATATACATACGGGCATAAAGTTGTTGAGAATAGCTTGATGGGATATGATATGTTAAGTACGACGTTAATATAATATGTGTGTAACCATTAATGGAGAGCAAAATTTCAATATCTGCCATAAGGCAGGTATTGAAATTTTGGTGTGTCAGAACCAGAACCTCTTCCTCACCATTTGATGTGGAAGAGGTTCTGGTTCTGACCACTTTTTCAAACATATTCGTCGAACATTTTTATCGTGTTTCCCCTGATTGCAGATTCGGGGGATACCCTGATTGGCATAAACAAGCCAGATTATTGTATTTTCGCAATAAGCCCAATACATGATCATACTCGACGGGCTGGATGATATCTCCTCTATTCTTCGTTAGCCATTATCATCAGTCTATGTTAGTCCATTAGCTAGACATAGGCCTCCTCTAATGAGTGCCATAGCGTCCTGTCTTCAGCTCACGCTTGATGTAGCCAGCATCTCCCTGCAGTCTTTCGCAGGTCGTCATCCAACCTGGTCGGAGGGCGTCCTACACTAGGATTACCGAGTCCAGGAGAACATGTTTACCCCAGCGGTTGTTGGTTATTCGCGAAATATGGCCAGCCCACTGCCACTTCAACTTGCTAATTCTTAGAGATATGTCAATAATTACTTCAGTACTGTTTTTTTTTATATTATAAAATAATAAATAATAAAATAATAAATAATATATATCTATGTATTTAATCTATGTCGATACCAAACCTTCCTGTTCTGTCTCGCTATATTTTTCACAAAACGTGATTTTTCACGAAATGAGACAAAAGTTCTGCTTCAACATAAACCAAAATCTTAGAACTACGTATGAATGACGATAAATCTTCACTTCAAACCACTCCGTTTTAAGTAGTGCACTCCAAAATCATGGTAAAGTGTAGTAAAAATATGCTAGTAGCCTTCCTCGCTCCAGTTTTGGATTAGTTGAGAATTTCCGGGATCTAGGCCACGTTTGTAAGTTGGATGGAGAGCGCATATTGCCATTCCGGACTGCGAGTGTGAAATCGCGTTTAAATACACGTATTTTCAACATAATATTGTGACATTTTGCTAAAGAGCTAGTTTCTACGGAAGTAGAGAACTTTGGCAGGGTGTTTCCTGCCGAATAACCTACTGAGGGATCGCAGTTTTTTTCTGTTTTTATTATTTTGATGATATATTATCCTTTAATTTCTGTATGGCTTAATGCATCAGGAGGAAAAAGAGACCTATGCCTCTAAATGAATTATCAATAATAACGAAATAAACCAAAATATCTAGACTAGATATATATATATATATACACAGCCGAACATAAAACCTACTTCCGAAATCAGTTAAAATACAAAATCCATCATCCATCACTCAAAATATGCTCATAGCAGAGCTTATATTAAGGAACTATATGGCTGATAATATACAACGAACCAACTTTTTTCTAAACTCTGATAAATCCTATAGATACGAAAATTATTATTATTATTGAATTGAGCCATTATTGTCCAACTGCTGGGCAAAGGCCTCCCCTTTTCTCCTTCCACTCCTCGCGATCCAACGCTGCAACAGGCCATGATGGCAGATGTGCCTCGATATACGAATATACAAACTAAAATTGCCTTAATACACATACAATTACACTCAATGACTACTGCCGACAATGATCGCTAACTCCCTCAAATTACACCCGTAATACAATACAATAGCCTTGACTTCAAACACAAGTACATTTACTTCAATCGCCCCATTGTATACCACGCGGTATTAAATGGAATCGTTGAGTAATTACGGCCATTATAACCTGTATCACAATAATCTGCTGGTATTTGGATGAAAGTGTTCTTGCTTTGACGAAAGTACTCTGATGACGACTAAAATATGACTTGTCTAAGTGCTTATTTTGTAAGCCTAATAAATGATTTTGTCTTTTGACTTCATAAAGCCTAATATCCTAAAGCACACTTGACGATGTTGCCACGGGATAAACTCCGTAGCCGTAGGGTCTACGTGAGCTACGCCGTAGTCATTTTGCTACGAGATTGCTAGGAAACTTCAGATTTTTGTAGCATTATTAAAATGTATAAGATAATTTCAGAATTCTAGAAAAGGTTTTTATTTTGGTGACAGTTATGATTTTAGCTCAAGACATTGGGGGAGGCCTATGTCCAGCAGTGGACTAATATAGGCTGATGATGATGATTTTAATGTCTGGAAATTAAATAAACACTAAGATCTAGCTTTTATAAAAGGATGGGCGGTTCACCACAGAACGCCGATTTCTAACCGAGATGCCATCACAATAGATACCCCAGCCACCCCAAAGAAAAAAAACGACATGCCCAGCGTGGGGATTATAATACTACTCTCACATTAATGATAAAGAGCAAATATGGAAAGGAATGCTTTGACTAGCAGTGTACTTACTGTTAACTAGGCGTCATGGGGGTGGAATCTGACTACACGGACGTGGGGGTGCGTCATCATTACCCGATACTTTGACCTACGATATTTCTACCTTTTCAAAAGAAATTATGAATTATTTTAGGAAACAATGCTTGGCGCAACTCATGGTCTCCATCTACTGAGAATAGTGGCAACGTCACTTGCATAGTTATCAATTTGTAAGCTAACAAAAAGGTCCCGCCCCCTGATTATGTAACTGCGACCGGTTTGCGACAGGCGTAAATTAAGCAATCAGTGCTGTCAAAAGCCAATTTTGTATTAGATGACACCAGGTACTACGTCAACCAACAATCGAGCACTAGGATTCCCTCTGCTGGACAATCGGTGAACTAAAATTTGCTTACTTTTCAAGTACTTTTCATATAATATCTTGGTTCAAATTGGTATTACGTAAAAGCAACACGACAGCAGTAGCGACTCGATTTCAAAGAGAATGTAAAGTATGACAGCGATTTGAACTGTCAATATAGCAACAACCTCAGCTAGTGGCGGATTTACCAGCAGGCTGAGTAGGCTGGAGCCTAGGGCGGCATATTTTAGGGGGCGGCAAATTTGCCATAAACATATTTCTTATCTAACAGAAAAAAAACAATATTATGTTCTGAATGTTATTAGATCCACACACACATAATTAAATCAACTGCACTGCATCACTACATATCTATTATGATATGTGTTATATAAATGAGTAGCTTTGAGTTGATTTGTCTATATCAGTGTTTTTAAAGTTTTCAGTACATTTTTTGTTTGCCTTTTGTAAGTAGGTAGTTCAATTGTATAGGTACTGTTTAGTTCTGTGTGATTTTTAGTAAATAAATGTGTGTTAAATGTTTAGATACACCTATTGTACAGTGACATCCTATTAAATATATATCTTTCTATTATGACTTAAATAAAGAAGGGAAGTAATATACAAGTTTATTATTTTTGACAATACGTCCAATAATTTATTGAGTATTACAGTGAGAGAGGCCTTTACCCAACCTGGGGACCCTGCTAATAATCAAACATTGTGTTATAGATATAATAACATAATAACAGTACCTAAATTAGGAATCAATGTAGTAGGATCAAATAAAGGCTTTTTTATTTTATTTGTTTATTTATTATAGTGAGAGATGCCCCCGCCTGCAGGCGCGCGGCATTGGCTTGCGTTCGCGTCGCCTCTGCTAATTATAACGGCGGCATCAGCCAGCTTGCCCTCTGCATTTACTCGCCTCTGCTCCAATTCAACAGTCCACGATGATCAAACTCTTTGACCTATAAAATATTTAAATAAATTAGGTCAGCTGTTTATCGCAATTGTCATTTTCCTGAGAAAATATGATATAAGACTTAACAGCCTCAACCGCTGCCCTCGTGACTCCTCTTGCTGTTTGGATTCTTACATCTTTTGCACCGCTGCTGGCCAGTTTTTGTTGCACCTCCCCGCCGCCGCCGCCGTGACCGTTTAAGCCTCGTAGCAAGATCATTTCACTCACGACCTATGGTCTCCTTTGACTTCTCTCCCAAGCCAAAGCCTTTGGCAAGGCTCGAGTGCGTCATGAGGTGCTGCAGCAACTAGTCTAGCTGGTCGTCTGAAGTTCGATGTTCCACTTAAATTACAAGAAGATTATAGAGACAGGAAACAAAACTACGCATTATAATTGATTGATAACTTACTTTTAGATCCAATATCCAAGGGAGTTTACGAAATCTTGTAAAATTAATTGAAAACTAAGAAAAAAATTGCAAACAACAACAACAAACAAATCAAGAAAGGCGCACAGAATAAAAACTGTACCATAGATAACGTTAAAACTAGAAATAATTGTTTCCAGCTATTGCTACTCTGTTGCTAGTGGCGCTAGTGAACGTTAAAACTACAAATAATTATTTCCACCTATTGCTACTCTATCGCTACAGTGGCGCTAGTGTCCATGGGCAATGAGCAATCAGCAACAACTTTGCGATCGGTGTGCGACAGGCTTCCGTAATATGGTTTCTAGTGACACTTTGCAACCGGTCGCGGAGCGGTCGCGGTCGCGTCGCTGTTGCTGTTGCTTTTACATAATCAGCCTGCCGGTCATTTTGACCAAGCGCTCATGACGCCGGGTTAATGGACCATATGATTATAATAATAAAATCATACTCTCTAAGTGTTTTAAAAAAATATTATTTATAAGGATTCTTAAGGTAGCATTCCGTTCTTAGCGAACGCGACGGGCGTCTGCGACAAGGTCGCGCGACCTAATGCTTAGTATGAATTTATTTGGAGCACTAAACAAATGCCACGACCACGTCCCGCGACCGGTGGGCGTGAAATTCATACTAAGCAGTAGGTCGCCCGACCCAGTCGCAAACGCGCGTCGCGGTCGCTAAGAACGGAATGCTACTTTTAAGTGCTAGAATCTTGATAACTCATATTTCGTGACTACTAGATTCTTTTTTAGCTCAAAATGCTTTTTGAGCGAGATGATGACGTGCGAGATATCATAACTATTTGCAGATTTATCATAATATAAATAAATAAATAAATAAATAATGCTGGACAATTCACACAGCATTATCTAGCCCCATGGTAAGCAGAGCTTGTATTATGGGTAATAGATAACTGATATACATAATACAATACATTACATAGATAGATATTTTTTATTATACATAGAAAACGACCAGAACACCCGGAACAATTATCTGCAGATCGTACACACAATTGTTCCGAGGCGGGAATCGAACCCGCTACCTCCTGCGTCGCAGGCGGACCTTCGCCCACCGCGCCAGAGAGGTCGTCAAAATATCAGACAGCAAAACAGGTCACGTTTCTATTTATGCGTTCCAGACTCATTTAGCTAGATCAATAGCACTTTGCACTTATGCACTTTGAAGTGGTTAAGTAAGGAGTTTGTTTGTTTGTGCAAACAAATGTTATATAATGTTTACTAAAATGAATCATAGAAAAAATCGTCAATATGATAATAACACGTACAAATTAACATTTACAATTGTTAACAGATAACGGCGGTGGATATAAACTTGCTAAGACAATCTATATATATATATATAAAAGAAAGTCTTGTTAGTAACAGTATTTATAACTCAGGAACGGCTAAACCAATTAAGCTGAAAATTGGGTGGGGAGGTAGCTCAGAACCAGGAGACGGACAAAGGATACTTTTTATCATTAAAAATTTAAACAATCTGACACGTAGATTTCCACGAGGGCAAAGCCGCGGGGTGCACCTAGTAATTTAAGGCAAGTAAGTAAGTAAAGGCTGTGTAATTAAACACTTACATCTACAACAGCTCCGGTGAAGTTGTACAGTTCGTATGGAGGGTCTCTTCCGTAGACGTACTTCATGATGCGTTGGCCTCCTTTGAAGAACACCACCTGATGAGAAACATAAATGTTATTGTTTTTAAACGACTTCAAGAATTCAAAAAAGGAGGTTCTATGCAGTTGTATGTATTTTTATATATATGTTCATCGATTTATCGGTCAACAGGCACGAAATATGTAAGTTATTGTTTTTAAACGAATTCAAAAATTCATAAAAGGAGGTTTTAAGTTCAGCTGTGTGTATTTTTTTATGTTTTTCGTCAATTTCTCCGTTAGTAGATGATGACTGATTTTGAAAAACTACTCCGAGATGTTACGACATCGATTGAATACAAAATAAATCATATTACTGCAATATATGGAGCGAATAAAAAGCTTCTTTTTAAGTTAAAAATTGCTTTTTAAAATGTATGTGTTTAAGTTCAATTCCGCTCGAAAACGTTAAAATACTCGTGGCGTCTATGACGTCGCCTATGCACGAACATCTGATGATACAGAATGACTTTAATATTATTATTCAATATAATATATTTAAAAACAAATAAAATTACAATACATAGATAGACAATAAAATAAATAAATAATGCTAGAGAATCCACACAGCATCATCTAGCCTCAAGGTAAGCAGAGCTTGTATTATGGGTACTAGATGACTGTACCATACACAATTGTCCCGAGGCGGGAATCGATTCCGCAACCTCCTGCGTTGCAGATGGACCTTCGCCCACCGTAACAGAGGTCATCTGTGTTGCGGTGATAATGCTGTGTCAAATGACACAGCATTATTAATTTTTATTTACACCTTAGTATATCTGCGTCAAAGCTAGACTAGATTATTTTCTGAATACCAACCGTAGGTAATATAAAATTATCTGAATTAAACCAGCAAGTTAATTATAACAGGAATGCAGCAATATAAACTGAGCAAACATGAACCATAATAACTGAGCGTAACGTTGGTGCCCTCTTCATACCAGTTCGAGGTATGCAATCAACAGAGCTTAATAGGGATATGTACTGTAAATGAAACACGTTAGGTAACTGGGTAGGATGAAATTTCATGGTGAAATTAATTTATTCATCAACATGGAGTTTACTAGATAGATAAATGCGTCTGTCCTCAAAGTCTGCAGAGCTTTTGTTATGGGTACTCGATGACTGACATACGTGCCTATCCGTGTCCAGTGATTGTATTAATTTGTGTTGTATTTCATTATTCATCAAAAACGTATAGCAGAAAACATAAACTCTAAAATAAAATTTAGGTAAATATCCCGTCATAAATAATTATTGTGTATCATGGTTAATAACACTACACACACTGTCATTGTTATCGGGATATTTACTATGAATTATGTTGTAATTAGTTTTTCAATATTTCGGCACCGTTGCTGCGCCGCGATCGTGGAATAACTCGAATTTTATGAGTCAACACCGTACGACACTAAACACACGAAACAAAAGACAATCGCGATTCAAAATTTACCTACACTACAACTTGGTAGTGTAGGTAAATTGTGAATCGCGATTGTCTTTTGTTTTCCATAAAATTATCCACGCTGACGTCACAAAACCGGCCGGGTGATTAAGTAACTCGCGACCGGTTTGCGACAGGCGTAAATTAAGCAATCAGTGCTGTCAAACGTCAATTTTGTATTAGTTTGACACCAGCTACAACGTCAAAATTGGCGTTTCACAGCACTGATTGCTTAATTTACGCCTGTCGCAAACCGGTCGCGAGTTACATAATCAGGCCGCCGGACACTATACGAAAAACAAAAAGGGATCACGCAAGCTTTCACCGGGCACATGATTAAATGTATCAAGCCCTTTGTAAACCATATCTAGTACCAACAGCATAGAACAATACAATGTGGAACTATTGATATCTGATTTAGAACAGGTACCTACCTAACTGCAGTGGTTTATGCAATATACGTAACAACACTACCGAAACAGCAAGGTGAGCGTGAAACGTATTAATTTGTAGATCTTCGTACGATGCTGGCAGGAAATTGATTTTCCGCTTCTGTCCCGAGCTATATGTTTATGGGAGTTATTGGGAACTAGCAATTATCGTTAGGCACTATAATAAGAAGTTGTTTTTACCTTGCTCAGCAGTAGGTATTATTGAACAATCTGATTTAATTTAAACAAAATAATTTGTTGTTGTAAAAATAGCTAAAACCAGACTTTAAATCCTTAATTTCACATTGTTTTTAAGTTATGCTGGACAAAAATAAATTCCTCGGAAAAAATCTATGACCTCAGGGTCAATATACAACAATGCAAGTATACAATAGTGAAATAATTTTTGAAATTTGTCCATAAATGACATATAATATCGACGGACATACATAAAAAATATTATACTATAATATAGCTTTCGACAATATAGATTTCCGCAACAATACATACAATATATGTATGTCTGTAGTACATACATACATATATAAACGACAAAGAACCTCTTCTTTTTTTCAAAACTGGTTATATCGTTCAAAATGTTTTGTTGCTCTCGCAATAGCTCTATACCGTGTTTCTTTTTAGGGACAAGAGTGAAACCAGAAGTGGCATTCAATTGGACGAGGGTACATGAGGATAAGTACCTAGGTAAATTCCTGGATGAAACTCTGGCGGGGTAACGAGGAAGCTCTTGAACATCGAGCGTCTTGAGAAGTTGTGAGTAACGCGGACGAAGCGAAATGTTGCCCAGTTTAAAGGTTATTTATTTATCTGGCAGATATAGGTTAAGGAAGCTGGTTCCATGACCATAGGCAATAACTTCAACTTCACTGGGAAAATAGAGAGAGCGATTGAAAAATGTGGCTCAAGGTTTATTACAGACGGTTATTTATGCATAAACAAAAGTAAAAAGCATAATACAGCCCGACACTACGGAAAAATTACGTCACTTTGGCATCGAATTCGTAAATTATTTAATGTTCATTCCTTCAACTTCAATAATGTACGCAATGTATTACGATGCGATGTGATTATGTCTATTCTACCCTACAGGACAATCCCCGTGCTCGGCCAACATGGTGATGGTAGAACTGTTAACCAATTTAGCATTTTTCTGTTTTATTCAATGTTTTTAAATGGTGCGCAATTTGGGGCGCCCCAATTCCGGGCTAAACTAAATCCGCCTAGCGAGAGCCATCCGTTGGGGGCGATTTAATCGTTTAATATTGCATAAGCATTAGGAACTGCCCGTTTCAATGACTGAACTTTGCACTAGCTTTTATTCAACTGTAAAGTTTCTTGAGCTCTAAGTTACGAGCTTTAAGTACCGAGTGGTGAAGTTTCGAGGCCTGAGAACAGAATCGTGGATTCATATTCCTGTTTATATTATTGTATTTCTCATTCCCATAAACTCATTTATAATGAGAACCTCTAAAAGGCATTATAAGGATCCCTTTCCTCTTACCATATATTCCTTTATTATTTTTTCAAATAAGGGTCAGTTCACACTGAATCGGGACGCGACGCGACGATGCGCTCATTTTTTAAGAGAGATTGAAAATACAATGTAAAATGTATAAAATAACATAGGCACCTATGTAATACGAAAACACCCCGCAGCGCAACATCGCTGTAATAGTAGCGCGAGATAGCGCAATATCGAAAGTCGCTGCGTGACGGAGCGCGCACTTTTTATGATGGTCATTAAAAATATAATTTCATTTGCTACACAACAGATACAAATTTTATTCACACAATATTAAAACCCCTCGCAGCGGTGCCAAGCTGCGCGCGGTGCGTCTCTTTACGTGAATGTACTTTCAATTGGAAATAAATAAATACAAAAATATAAAATAATGTCTCGGGTCGCGTCGCGTCTCGGTATGAGCTGATCCTAACAGTCACTCGTTTCTATGAAGAAAAAGTGTATTTAATGCCATGTCTCATTACTAAAGCTTTTGTCGTGCTACAGTCAAATGTCACAACGCACAAAAAGAGAAAAGCTTTTACAGTGCTTTCACAAATTACGAGCAATGGAATAGTAGTATTTTATGTTTTACCAGCTTCTGTTCGCGGCTGTTTCTGAAGTTAATTATCTTCAATGGAAACGGATTTTTGATATAAAAGGGGTTTTTTGGGTTAAAAATGACCTGTAATAACTAAGCAAGATCAATAACTAATAACGTTGACGACCGATGTGGCGCGGTGGGCGAAGGTCCGCCTGCGACGCAGGAGGTTGCGGGTTCGATTCCCGCCTCGGAACAATTGTGTGTACGATCTGCAGACATTGTTGTTCGGGGTATTCTGGTTGTTTTGTAGTATAATAAAAAAATATCTATCTACTTATGTAATGTATTGTATTATGTATATCAGTTATCTAGTACCCATAACACAAGCTCTGCTTAACATGGGGCTAGATAACGCTGTGTGAATTGTCCAGCACTATTTTTTGTTTATTTATAACTACATCAAAGCAAAATTTTAGCTAGATCCGTTCAGTAGTTTTGTCGTGAAGAGGTAACAAGCATGTAACATCCAAACTTTCTAATATTACCTGTGTTCCATGTATGTTTTTAAAGTATACCTATTCGTAGATTTCTCTGCCAATTGTGGTGGATCGATTTTGATTATTCACGTATAAAAATCATTAAGAGATCCCATGATAATTTTATTCCCGAGAGATTAATAATTTACCCGCAAAACTTTGTAAATATAAGGAATTTGCAGTCTATGTTTTCTAAACAATCAAACTTAGTTTTCTATAAATGTTAGATTTCATAATTCGAACAACTCACAGACAAATTACAGTTTTGAGAAAAAAGAAGGTCAGAAGGTCTCAACCTCCTTACTTCTTTTGTTTTTAAAAGTTTACTGGCAATAGTCTATAACCTTCAAAGGTTTTGTTAAAGGAGGTACCTACGCGATAAAGCCGTGATAACACCGAGGCAGCCGCATTTTAATTAATTTATTACAAACTAATTTAAGGTGTGCTTGCGTGACTTTGGATAGTTGAAATAAAAAGTTACCAAAGTAGGTAGAATACGAACCTATTGTATAGGTAGGGTCTGATAGATAAACAACTATAGACTTAGATATGGGTAGGTACCAGAGTACAGAATATGGGATGCCAATAGGACCTACCAGGCAGGTAATTAATGTAAATGCAGATCTGGATGCAGCACGGGTCACTCTATTATTGTTTACAAATTCACAAACTTTTCTACAATTTACAAGGTGATGGTCACATACAACGGGATTCATTCGATTGTGCTTGTAAATAAATGTAATTAGTGTGATATAAATAGTTCAAGTTTTGTTTGTATTGTAAGTATGAAGGTTCATATAAGGAAAAACGTGTAATACACTTGTGCTTGATCCTGCGCCTGTGTATTCCCATGGCATTTAACACACAACGCGCATGGCGCCTAAAATATATAACAAAATTCCTAAGTAGTTCGTGATTTGTCCAGTAACCAGAAGTGGTAGTAGGCCGGCTATATCTCGCGAAGAACCGTCGGCCGCTGAGGCAAACGTGTTCTTGAGTGGAGACCACGACT
Source organism: Eupithecia dodoneata (assembly GCA_947044415.1). NCBI lineage: Eukaryota > Metazoa > Arthropoda > Insecta > Lepidoptera > Geometridae > Eupithecia > Eupithecia dodoneata. The sequence goes on along the minus strand of OX345664.1, from coordinate 10,615,553 downwards.
CGGTAAACGTAGTGTAGGACGCCCTCCGACCGGGTGGGATGATGACCTGCGAAAGACTGCAGGTAGATGCTGGATGCGGCAAGCTCAAGACAGGGCGCTATGGCGCTCATTGGGGGAGGCCTATGTCCAGCAGTGGACTGCTATAGGCTGATGATGATGATTAAAAGTTATTTGCGTTAAAATGCGCCTTAACGCGCGTGACGCTATGTGTTTAATAGCATGGTACTAGCACTGGTCTGATGATACGAGCCCATCCGATAGGACGGCACACCGACACGACCGAAGAAGCTGCGGTCTTTTTTAGGGCTCGTTTAGGGTTAAACGGGACCCTATTACTTAGACTTCGCTGCTTGTCCATCTGTCCGTCTGTCTGTCACCAGGCTGTATCTCATGAACCGTGATAGTTAAAAAACAGACTAAAATAAATATTTAAAGGGGCTTTCATACAAAACGTGATTTTTTTTGCTAGTTTTTGCTCGATATTGATAACGGCAACAGGTAGGCGCAAAGTTGAAATAGTCAACGAATTTAGAGAAATATTCACTTTAATAATAAAAAGCTAATTAAATTAAAATAAAACCATGTCTCTTGGCTCATCTCGGATGTTCAGGCCCCGGTCTTGTTAGTCTCCTATCCCATTGGAAATCAATAGGTTTCTTTCCGGCCCTGGTGGGGGCACAGAGAGGGGCCTCGAGGCTTGGCCTCATTACCCCGGCGTCAACTCGAGGGGTGGCGACCCCTCGGTCCTTGGGTTTTGTGGGAGTCTTTTTTTTTCCCTTATTCTCCATGTTTTTTTTTGGCAGCATTAGGTTTGTAATCTTTTATTTTTTTATTTTTTTTTTAATAAACCCAAGGACTCTATGGTGGTTCCGCAGGGATCAGGTCCCGCGGAAGGGGTCGCCATGGGCGGTCGTCTTCCTGGGGCCGGGGCTGGGGCGGGGCGATGTTGTGGAGGTGCTCGTGGTGCCCGTTGTCGGCGCGATCGTACATTCGACGCGCCGTCTGCACGAGGAATTCCTCCACGGATTGGATCCCATTGGATTGTGAGAGTGAGTGAGATATAGACAGTGCACTTGTATTAGCGCACACCCTTTGACTGAGATCTTTTTTCGACGACTGCGATCTTTTTTTAACCTAAGCCATTCGTGCTGCCGCTCTACACAGCGGTTGTGTTGCGCCGCACATGCGTTTCGTTCGAATAACATTACGGCTGTGCTGAGTCACACAGATCTGTATTCTCTCAGCCGCTGCGCTAGTGTGGATTTACGCATATTAGTCACTTGTAGAAAACACATACCGTGTGATTTCAGCAATCAAAGTGTTAATACATATGTACTGTGAAACTAGCGAGTCTGGCCGAAATAGTACGGCTTAAATACAGAAGTAGAAATTATCTACGTGGGTGGGTACCTAGCTCGCTACGCACCCACGTATAACCGTGTATTCGAATCACGTTATTCTTATTGATTAGGTAACGAGAGGTCTGTATTTTGTATTAGGCCGTTCTCTTTGATAGAAATATGGAAGAAAAATGCGTCATTTTGTTTCAAAGGAACTTGAACCTGTTATTTTACTCGAGATTATCTCGTTTTTCGTTTGATTGTAACAGAACCTTTATTATTTTAGTATGTAGTATCCTTATTAGCAGATGTCCACTGCTGAACATGTCATCGTCAAAAAAGTGTTTTGTTTGAAATTGGTTGTTTGAAACACACTCACACAAATTCGTGATCATGGCGCAGATAACTATGCCTATTGGAAAACGCAAAATAGAATCATTGTAAATTTTTAGTTTTATGACTTTTGTTATTTTTGTTTGTATCGTTCTCATATTAAATGATATAATTATGACATAATTTAAGAAATTACCTGTAAACCTAAAAATATTGACAATCCTTTAATTATACTCGATGCTTCTAGAAAACAACAGCGAAAAAACTCACTCCAATCAATTCGCCATTTTATACTAAATAAAACACAAAATAAGTGTCCTTTCTCCAGATCTCAAGCTGGGAATTAACGAGTCAACTGAATTCGAGTCGACTGGACAATAACGCAATAAAAACTCTAGCTTCCACTTTATCTCTAGTGGAGCGGACTGCGAACAAGGCTGTAAGAGTCTTTCCAACGGATAGAACTCAGTTGGCTTTAGATTTAGTTATAAGGCAACTTTGTGCAAAGGCAGCTATACTAGCTTTATGCCTGTCTTTTATAGTAATGACGGAATGATAAGGCTATCCGCTTTATTTATAATGATTATAAAACTGTAACAGCTCCTGAAGATATTTTGCATATTGACGACTGATGTGTCGCGGCGGCGAAGGTTCGCTTGTGACAGTTCCATTCCCGTCTTGGGATACATATGTATATTTATAAAACAAAATCCACTGCCCTAATAACTGAAATGTTTGAACTTTTGACATGTTGGTACGATCTGATAATATTTGTTTTGAGGGTTCTGGTTAGTTTATATAAATAATAAAAATATTTATCTGTGTAATGTATTCTATTAAGTAAATTAGTTATCTTTATCTAGTACCCATAATACAAACTCTGCTTAACTTGGGGTTAGATGATGCTTGGTAAGTTTTCCAGCACTATTTAAGTTATCTTTTTATATGTATTTTAAATTTTGTTTTGGGAGCACTCCTTTATGGATAATGAAGCCAAAACTAAAGGTATTTTTTATTTTTCTGCCTAAATTATACTACGAGGAAGAACATGGAATTCAGGATACTTTTTATCACGGAATTCAGTACGGTACATTATGTATTGTAAATCGAATACATTCAATTCAATATAAACTTTTAGCATTTTTTGCTATTTTATCGTTGTATCAAAATCACCTAGGGTAAACCTTACCTAACATTACGCCCGGGTTAAATGCTTGCTTACTCTTTACGCAACCTTAACCTCTTTAGACACCGAGGACCCCCACGTCCCAGAAGGTTTGTGACACGTTCCAGTCGATTGCTACGCTTTCCGCACGATGGCATTCAAGCTTACAATATCGCAACAGGTTTAATGCAGAACCTTTTTAAAATAACAAGTCCAACAAGTGAGAGCAGTAATTGAGTTAGAGAACATCGACTTAAAACAGATCTCTGAACAGAAATAAACAAATATAAATGTTCTGCTGTTAATTGATGAAGACAAGGCGGGTTGATTCATGATCGATTTCTGTCGTAATTATTGTAATGACTCTTACTTTAAGGCCCGTAATTATACAGGCTTGCTCAGTCATCGATCTATGCTTGAGTTACGCTGACGCAATCATCATTATTATCATCACCATCGTCAACCTATAATAGTCCACAGCTGGATATATGCCTACCCTAATGTGCGCCATATCGCCCTATTTTCAGCTTGACGAATCCGGCACCTGTCTGCAATCTTTCGCAGGTCGCCATCCCACCTGGACGGAGGGCGTCACACACTACGTTTGCCGAGTGGCAGTCTCCACTCAAAATCATTTAAATTTAACGCGTAGGTATGTAGGTAGGTACTACTAATATCTAACAGCTTTTTGAGATAAAAAGAAACCTATCTTAATCTAGGTCTCAAACAGCAACTGTGTTAAAGTAAAGACCGCTCCATCAAGATGTTTTGGCGTGAAGAGGTAACAAATACCCGAAATATCGGAATTATATTAATGTGTATTATAATATACAGGATGGATTTTGACGGGGCACTAAGGGGTATACATTGTACCTATATAAAAACGGTCTTAGAAGACTTTCCATATTATTTAGATAAATTAAGATCTCATTTCGCAGATTTTCAAAAAAAGTTTATTGTTAGAAAGAAAATTGGCATATTTTCAAAAACTTTTTTTCATGTCCTCCGATCCTGAATTAGGTCTATTGAAAAAGTGTAGCTATTGAAAAATAACTCTGGCTAACTGAGGTTTAAGTACTTAAAAGGTCAGAAATCGCCAAAAATTCACCCTGTATATGTGCATGTTCCGTATAATATGTCCTGCTGTTTCCTTAAACATTTAAGGTATACTGTAACTAAACTCCAAGTAAAACGGGTTATAAAAGACTGATAGCAACTTCAGCTTTGTAATAACAAAAGTTAACAAGTTCAAGCAAAAGTAGTAGGTAGTTCAATATCGAGATAGCTTTTGCGAAATTACTGAGAGAGAGCTTGTTATTGTTGTTTCAAACTTCCCCTAAGATCCTACGGCTGCAGAATTTTCAAGCGATGTTTTTCCGTTAACTTAGACGGTCCATATACCTACTTATCTACTTATGACTGATGTAAATATAAAGTCATTTTAAACGGGATATTTACCATGGTTTGATTTTTGTGTTTTCCAATATTTCGGCACAGTTTCATGCGCCATAAAACTTTTGAAACTACCATGGTTATTGACACTAAAGTCATTTAAAACGGGATATTTACCATGGTTTGATTTTTGTGTTTTCCAATATTTCGGCACAGTTTCATGCGCCATAAAACTTTTGAAACTACCATGGTTATTGACAATAAAGTCATTTAAAACGGGATATTTACCATGGTTTGATTTTTGAGTTTTCCAATATTTCGACACAGTTTCATGCGCCATAAAACTTTTGAAACTACCATGGTTATTGACACTAAAGTCATTTAAAACGGGATATTTACCATGGTTTGATTTTTGAGTTTTCCAATATTTCAGCACAGTTTCATGCGCCATGATCACGGAATAACTGAAGGCACTGTGAGTTCGTTTTTATGGGCAGATACACCGATCTACCCTCATTTTTCGTCTTTTGCTAGGAATGTTACCACTAAGTCAAAAATTCAAAAATTTTATGATATAAATATGCGGTCAGTTGTTTTGATGCCGGTCAAATCTATAATTAGCTAATTATGATAATCAAATCCCTTGTCAACGCCACAGCAAGATTTACAGACAATTATTTGGGAAGAGATCTGATCATGGTAGTTCATCAGTATTCGATCCAGCTGTTATTGATTGAAAGCAGCATTTGCGTTGTGCTCTTAAAAATCCAGGGAAATCAGTAATTGATTAGACGTCAATTTGTCGCCCTGCAAAGAGACGAGCTAATTTCGACGATTTTACTTTGAACCATTAGAATGGTCTTTCGCTTCTACGCTTAAACAAATATCATGCTCGATGGAGACAAACAATAAGAAATCTTAATTAGTTTATGTGTTTTTTTCGGGGTACAAACCATATTATTGTCTAATTTTTAGCGCAGCTCTGGATTCCTCATTCTGGGCTTTCCACATAACATATTTTCCGAATTCTATTTTTGACTTATTTTTAAATCGTGATAAATACGTAAATTGGTTGGCAACTTTCGTCGTTTACCAGAAAAATGCCGCGCCTACACAACTTTTCCTTAGCGACATAGGAGGGAGCAGGAAAAGTAAACAACCCAACTTTTTCTTGAACTAGACGCGCTTGATTGCTGCTTGGTGGCAAATTAATCATTAAAAAAAAATCTACGAAAAACTCAATTAAAAACCTTGACCTGATAAAATTGAGTAAACCATCTCGCTTGTTTTTACGAAATTATCGATGAAAAATACCTTCTATTGGATTTATTTCTTTAGGAAAGGTGGATAAGGGTTGTTTTTGGGAAGTTTGTTATTATTGAAGGGTGTTCTGGCGCTGCAGATAAACAAGCTGGCCTTTATTGCTACAAGCGCTGAGTAGGTATAGCGTCTGGGTTGGATTCTTCTTTGTTGCGGAAGTTTCTAACCAAAACCAGACCGGTAACGTCGGCATCGCTGTCCATTTATTACAACTCATGCTCTTTTAGCGGCCAGCTATGTCCATGAATTGACATTGTAATTTACAAGTATACGGCGAAGGTAAAAGGGCTGTCAAGACCATTGAAATGGGTTTCAATTGTCAATTATTTATTTAATTTTAAAATATTCAGGAAATTAACAAAAAAAAGCTAACTTTATGAGTAGGTATGTAACTAATTACTTAAGGCTTATTAAAATTTTCCACAAAAACATCTGAAAATAATACTAAACAAAGTTACAGGACGACTACTCATGGTTAAGTTATTATAATCTAAACAGTTTGTACGCAGATATGTGAGAAATTCCAAATTACAAGTCATTAAGAAGATGTACCGAAAAATCTACCACTTACCTACTATTCTTTTGGCTTTAGTGGGAGGATTATAGGTTGGGTACACAGCTGGATGTGGATTAATTGTGAATGGCAATGACATTTCTTCTTCTTCTCTTTTTTGCTATGGTGACAGAGAGTTTGAGTTACCTTATAAACGGAGTCGGGGTCCACATTGTGGTCGCAATGCAGCTCGGCTGTATGGTGATGCTGCACGTACCGCGGCGCGCGCAGCTCCACCCACACGTCAGCCATGCCGCTCACTGGAAGAAAACGAATTATCAAATTATACACTAGCCAAATTCGATTAGTGTGCTTGTAAACAAACCACGACACAAAACACTTACATCCGTATTCAAGGTCTCGCAGTGCAGACGAACGCATAGGGCCGGTAAATCCGATAAATTATAAACAATACTTGAGCGATGTGCAACGCTATGCGTTCATTTGGGACGAACCTTACGTAAAGTTACACAGCTATTTACTTATTATTTATTTATGTTTAGCTATTTATTTTTATTTTTAATCTTACTTGTTTGCCGTAAAAGATAATGGGATAAGTAATTATCACCATTTATCTATATGAATAAGTAAATTTCATTGACGTTTTTACAGAAGTTTATACACCTACGTTAGCTTTGACATACAGTACATGTGAGTATGTAGGTCAAAGCTAAGCGACAAAGACGCTAATTGCTGAATTATATGTGAACACTGAAATAAAGAAAATAAGCCTACCTCCGACTTTCATTATCATAACACGACGATTACATATATTGAATTTTACATCATAATTAAATAATTATAAATAATACTGGACAATGCACTGCACAAGTGCACATAACATCATCTAGCCCCAAGCTAAGTATAGCTTGTGTTATGGAAAGAGACGTAGATGACTAATATACTTAATAGAATACATTAAATAGATAGATATTTTTTATTTTAAGGCGAGAATCGAACCTGCAACCTCCGGCGTCCTAGGCGGATCTTCACCCGCCACGTTACATCGATCGCCGAATGAACAGAGATAATTAAATTACTAAAACGCAGAGCACTTACATACATACCCATTATGATTCTTGGTTAATGTGTCTAGTTGGACACTTTTCTGCCAGTGTCAAGTAATGTAAAATAAATTGTAAAATCAATGAGTTCTAAAAGTATGAAGATTGTTTGATATTTCACCAAAGCCTAGTTCGTTATCTAGCAGGGTAGGTTGGCTTGAGAGAGGCCACGAGTAGGATAGGTTGGCTTGGGAGATGAGATGTTGGAGTCCCCCTTACACCCCTACATACCCATGGAAATAGAGCCTTCTTGATACTGTCATATAACTGACAAAGCTTTTAATTAGTCACCAACAACATGTTGGTAAGGCGGTGCTTATTCCTAGTTTATTACGTACCACGCGTTTAAAACTACGAGTACACGGTATCTTCTACCGGTCCCACCTTTAGAAACATTTAAAATAGTTTCAATACTCTGGAATAATAAATAAATAGAATATTACTGCCTGGAAGAAATCGCTTTAAACGATAAGGTCGCCAATTCATCTACGTTTTTCATCATCATCATCAGCCTATATTAGTCCACCAGGTGGGATGACGACCTGCGAAAGACTGCAGGTAGATGCTGGATGCGTCAAGCTGAAGACAGGGCGCTATGGCGCTCATTGGGGGAGGCCTATGTCCAGCAGTGGACTAATATAGGCTACGTTTTTACTAAACTGTGATAAATATAAGTTTTATGAATAAAGGATTATCTATCTATCTAGTCTACTCAATGTTTAATTGCCTATAATGTGTAAGGTTTTGAAATAAAATTACAAAATCCAACATGCACCCTGGAAGGGCACGGCACTGTAAATGTGTATGATTGGTTAGAGAGAGCGAACCAGGAACATTAAGTTATTGCATCATTTTTCAAAAAATTCTTCGAGACTAACGCTGGCGTTGTTAATAACCTAAGCAGAAATCAGTTTCTCGAGCCGAACTCGCTAAACGAATAGCTGGGCAGGTGTTGCTCGTTATAGAAATCACTGATAAACTAAGTTTTATTTCCTAGTGATATTGGTCGATTCCAACCGTGTAGCTAGCTCTTTAGGCCTACCGACAGGAAAAGGCCATATTTTACGTGAAACTCACGAGCCCCGTGTGAATTTAATCTCTCGAATTCCTGCTTCGCGCTAATCGTGCTATTGGGATGAAACGGGGGACCTCATAATCTGTTGGGAACTGACGTTTCTACCTAACTACATACATACATATGTAAATCATCTTAGTTTGCTACAAATCACATTAGTACCAATTATACAGAGAAAGTTTGAAATAGAAATAGTGTGTTTGAGCGTTAACCCTTTGTAGCCCAAGGTCATACAATTTGAAATCACTTTGGCATATGACAGGTTTAGACAAATAAAAAAACACCTATTTCTCAAAAATTCATTATTATTGTTTTTGTGTGACATTTTAGGGAAAAATGGGAAAAATTAATAAAACAATACCAAGTTAGGTACCTACGTTTTTTAGATTTTTAGATAAAAAAGTAAAACTATGCTTTGGTAAAATGAAACGAATAAAATCATTCACTTATCGATTAGGTTTCAACGAAAACACTACAATTTTATACACTTTTAGTTTATTTTTATAAAATTCAAAGTTTCAACGATTTTCAGTTGGTCACTTACAATTAACGCACGAAATCCAAACTCGCTAAAATTAACAAGTTAGCCATCTATGAATTATTATTGTGTTTGATACTAAAATGTTCGGTGTAGTTTGTTACTATGTAGAGGCACTGATTTGAATGAACTTAAATGTTTAATAATATTTTAGCCGTATTATTAAGTTTGTTACAGAAATGTCACGCGTGGCTACAAAGGGTTAAAACCTTAACAGATGATCTAAGATACGAGTAGAGCGATAATTTTAATTATTGTAGAAGTTAGATAAAACGTATATACATTTATGTATATCAAACATATTGTATTTTTCATTAATAAAAACATAATGTAGTAGTTACCTAGGTTCCATCAATGAAAGTTTTCTTGTAAATATACTGATAGTTCTGGAAATGTTCAATAAATATTTTACCACCTTCATTCGTATTTCCTCGAAAGGTATATTGTAAGAGTAAATGTTTATGGTCCAAGCAGAAAATTCAACAAATAAAAGTTACCTTCAATTCTCTTACAATTTTCTTTTCCTTATTAAGCCTTCGACATACTGTTGCTGCATGAGAATTTTGATTTTCACAGGCTCCAGGGAAATCAACTGAAGCCAGACATTGAAGTTTCTTTAAGAAATTGTATTAGGAATTGTTATTTGATCCAAGCATCGCTATTTCCGTTCTCTCGCTGTTCTCAAGCAGTAAAGGTCAGCGTTAAAAGGAAGGTGATTGACTTAAATTAGAAATCTAAATTTTACATATTTTCTGACAAACAAGAAAAAATCTTGAAGCATTTTCTGTGAGCATAGGACACTAGGTACTTACCATTGCCAATATATTGTTGAAGGTGAAAACGTCTTTAGCAGTTTAGTTGAGCACTTTTTAGGTGAACAAAAAGCTTGAAACTCGCGTCATCGTCACCGCACGCTTCCCAGCATAAATAAAAATTACTTAGTTTTTACTTCTATCGGCAGGCCCAAAGAGAGCCCTGCATATTATTATTTTTTTGCTTAAGGTAAGAAACCTTTTTTCCGAAGCGTACACCAAAAGAAGCCAAAAGAATAAAAAACAAACGAATTCTAATAATTCGTCCAACACGACGTCGTTGTGACGATGTTTGTAAGGGATGTCATACTTCATCATCCAACGCATTCCGAAATGACATTCCTTCGTCTTTGTCAACGCATTCCGAAATGACATTCCTTCGTCTTTGTCAGCGCATTTAGCTCGCAAAAGAGTGCGTTCAGTTATATTCGTATAAATGAAAATATACTTTCATAGCATAAAATAATAAAGACACGTTAAAATAAAATTTCCTCCAAATTGATTAAGGAAAATTGGTTGGCAACTTTCGTGTCAAGGTACGACTTCTCAGCACGAATTACTTACCATATTTTGCACTAATTAATTTAGAAGGTTTGTGGCAGAGACTTGCTTTGCTACACAAACCCCACGGTTGCATTTACAAAATAAAACATAGGATTAAACAAATTTTAAAGGTTGCTATCTAGGAGGAACTTTAAAATTGGCTACGTTTCATAAAGCTGTATACAATAAATAAATAAATAATGCTGGAAAATCCACACAGCATCATCTAGCCCCATGGTAAGCAGAGCTTGTGTTATGGGTTCTAGATGACTGATATATACTTAATACAATAGATTACATAGATAAATATTTTTTATTATACATATAACGACGCAATACTTTACACAAAAGTGATTTTTTATTGCTCTAGGTACTTATATTCATATACATCCTATGTTTTATTTTGACGACCGATGTGGCGCGGTGGGCGAAGATCCGCCTGCGACGCAGGAGGTTGCGGTTTCGATTCCCACCTCGGAACAATTGTGTGTACGATCTGCAGATATTTGTTCCGGGTGTTCTGGTCGTTTTCTATGTATAAAAAAATATCTATCAATGTAATATATAGTATTATGTATATCAGTTATCTAGTACCCATAACACAAGCTCTGCTTAGCTTGGGGCTAGATGATGCTGTGTGGATTGTCCAGCATTATTTATTTATTTATAGTGATATAGCTAGACCCGTGGATGGGCTCAGCAATCCGGGACCGGGATCGCGGCAGTCCCGGGCATTCTAGCAATTACAGGCGTGGTTAATATTATACGGTAGAGCTACATATCCACTAGGATTAAAGAAAAAATTATAATAATAAGAAACTTATCAATACACAAATAGTAAAGTATCTAAGTGTTTTAATTTTATTATTTAATTTTGTATTAAAATTTGTCTTAAGTTATTAGTATATTATTGATATTTTGTATCGTTTTGGTCGCAAAGCAACAACATGATAGATATATGATATATATAATCTAATTTATTATATCATATATATATCATATTATATCTAACATCATCATCAGCCTATAGCAGTCCACTGCTGGACACAAGCCTCCCCCAATGAGCGCCATAGCGCCCTGTCTTCAGCTTGCCGCATCCAGCATCTACCTGCTGTCTTTCGCATCCCACCTGGTCAGAGGGCGTCCTACACTACGTTTACCGAGTCGTGGTCTCCACTCAAGAACACGCATAGATATTTTTTATTATATGTACATAGAAAACAACCAAATACCCGGAACAAATATATAAGACCGAACCACTATAAAGCAAGGCAATAGCAGGCGTATATCTTTTATTTCTCCCTGTCATCCCTGATCTGCATGCTCTCTATAAAATAATTTCAGTTGACATTAACCCTATAATTCAACGAAGGGACGAAATGCCACGCGAGTTAAATTAGTGTCCCATTCGTGGTACACTGTCCCTTTTATGAGACAGCTGTTTGCAAAGTTCGGTTTGACGTTTGTGTTTATGCTTAAACTTGGATAATGTATTAGTTTCAACCGGTTTATAAACCTAAGCTTGTTTTGCAAATTAAATATAGTTTTCGAACAAACCAGTGGGGAAATAGGGTAACGTTTGTGTTTGTGAAAAGGAGAGAAACAAAGCAAACGATATGAAGCAAACGAAGCAACCGATATGAAACAAACGAAGCAACCGATATGAAACAAACAAGGTTATATTATGTGTTATTTTTTTACTTATTAAAACTATTGTCGTACATCAATAAATGACAAAAGTATTGAACAGAAAACAAAAACACTACTTTCATATTTGATAATAATTAAAATGAGTTAAACGTGTTCTAGAGTGGAGACCGCGACTCGGCAAACGTAGTATAGGACGTCCTCCGGTCAGGTGGGATGACTACCTGCGAAGGACTGTCGGCAGATACTGGATGCGGTAAGCTGAAGACAGGGCGCTATCGCGCTCATTAGGGGAAGTCTATGTCCAGCAGTGGACTGCACTAAGTGTAGGTGGACTGCTTTAGGTTGATGATGATGATGAATATTTTAAAGCATTAAATATGACTTTTCCAAAGCTTTTTTTGTAAGCCTATTGGAGTAAAGAAATTTGAATTTAAATAAACTCTTACTCTTTTCCTCATAATAATCCTGCTGATAAACATACCATTCCCATGTATTTGTTGCGAGGGTTTTGCTTTGACTGCGATTTTTTTTCGACGACTGCGATCTTTTGTTTAACCTAAAAAATTCGTGCTGCCGCTCTACACAGCGGTTGTGTTGCGCCGCACATGCGTTTCGTTCGAAAAATATTACGGCTGTGCTGAGTCACACAGATCTGTATTTTCTCAGCCGCTGCGCTAGTGTGGATTTACGCATATTAGTCACTTGTAGAAAACACATACCGTGTGATTTCAGCAGTCAAAGTGTTAATAAAAATAGCCTTTCATTATTTCCACGAACCTAGTCTCTTGGTTCAGCATTAATATTACTTACAGTAAACTGACTCTCAGTTTACTGTAATATTAACGAAATTGTGTTTATTAATTAAATATGAATCAAATTATCAATGTTGTTATACAAATTATTTGTGTGAAAAAAATAAAGGTAAGTAAGCATTTCACATTACATGTAACTCTAGCGATCCGATCAGAATGAAAATAACTGCAAACTCGACCTCCCATTTTATACCGTCGTCATCATCATCATTCTATATCAGTCCACTGCTGGACATAGGCCTCCCCCAATAAGCGCCATAGCGCCCTGTCTTCAGCTTGCCGCATCCAGCATCTACCTGCAGTCTTTCACAGGTCGTCATACCACCTGGTCGGAGGGCGTCCTACACTACGTTTACCGAGTCGTGGTTTCCACTTAAGGACATGTTTGCACCAGCGGCCGTCGGTTCTTCGCGAGATATAGCCGGTTCACTTTTTTTGGCTTTTATACCGTATCTAATATTTATTATGACCTAATTTCAAAATAGCTCCTTATCTTAACCCTAAACCAACACTTTGCCTCCAGTTATCGTCTGCAAGCAAATCTTTCAGTTCAAAGATATTTATTTTCTCATTTACAACATACATGTTACTTACATGAGAAACTTAAGCTAAGTATTAATATTATGTTATTTTTCCGTCTTTTTATGTTTAGTCCAGTAGCGTTCCATCCTCAAGTATATATCTATGCAATTTGGTTTTAAACACGCCAGACGTTCCAGCACCTTTAACGTCTTCAGGTAGCCTGTTATAGCCCCTTCGAAAGTAATCGTCTTTTTACCCTGTTGAGTTCTTATCGTAGGCAAAACAAGATGGTCAGTTCTTCGTCTACTGTATTTACTGTGTGTTTGGCTCTTTTTGATGAAAGTGATATTTGTATGAATGGTTTTATTAAGGATTCTTTGTATAAGTAAACAGGTTGTGTAGATATATAGTTGTTTAATGTTCATTAGTTTGGTTTCTTTATAGATTTTAGCTGTAGGTGTTAGATAAGGATAGTGAAATAGAATTTTAATAATTTTGTTCTGTAGTCTTTGTAACTCATTTAGTTTATAATTTGGTGCGTTACCCCATATTTCAAAAGATACGTTAGGTGTGATTTTACCAAAGAGTTGTAGATGTTTAAGCGTACCCGCAGTTTTACTCAATGCTGCATGCAAAGCACAACCCCATTTAACAAGCCAAAATCCACTCGTGACTTGATAAGAAAAGACAAACAAAGGTAAATTACAACCACGTAGCAAACAGTATCTTGGCTCTTCAAAGTTGTAAAGGCAGGTGTAGGTAACCTTCCAAGGGTTAACACGAGGGGTGACATTACCTCACACTTTACCCTTGCGGGATCCCCTAGTTGTTTTAATGGGTGGTGTCTTAGGCAAATGAACTATTTGGATTAGGATGAATGAGACATTTAAATTCAGTGTTCTTCGAAAAGCTATTCTCAAACTATTTGACTTTCAAAACTAGAGTATGAATATGAATCGGAGATAAAATCCAATGGGAACTGATTTATGACATTAGAAGTAGTCTATATGCCATAGGCTACATTTCAAATTTATTCGGGTCTCTTTAGTATTTTAATAATAAATAAATTATGCTGGACATTCCATACATCACCATATTCTGCAAGCTAAGCGGAGCTTGTGTTATGGGTACTATGACTTATATACATAATACAATACATTACATGGATAGATATTTTTTATTATACATAGAAAACGACCAGAACAAATATCTACAGATCGTACAAACATTTGTCCCGAAGCGGGAATCGATCCCGCAACCTCCTGTGTAGCAGGCGCGCCTTCGCCTACCGCGCCGGTCGTCGTCAAATTTGATGTAAATTGAAATGAACTTTGGTTTGAAATGATAAAGAATACTTAGAGGGTTTGCTTACTCAATTTAATAATAAAATACTACTGTCTTATAAAATTACTCCTTCAAATACGAGCAGCCTCTTAAAACCAACTGTAAGTAAAGCCTTTTGGCCTTAGTTTTTTTAACCGTCAAGTGTAAAAGCTTTTCAACTAGTAGTTCCTTGGAGGCATTTGGGCGGAAATCTATAGACAGTGCCTTCTATAGATTTCGAGAAGGATTTTTGACAGTTCTAAATCAAACGCTCACCGTACGCGATGTTTCCTCTATAAGCTCACTTCTTCCGCTAAACATATGATGTAATAAAATTTTATGTTCTTGAGTGGATACCACGACTCGGTACACGTAGTGTAGGACACCCTCCGACCAGATAGGATGACGACCTGCGAAAGACTGCAGGGAGACCTTGAATGCGTCAAGCTAAAGACAGGGCGCTATGGCGCTCATTAGCGTACCTATGTCAAGTAGTGGACTAACATAGGCTGATGATGACGATTTTTTTTTTATTATGAGCAACAATGAAAGTTTTGGTGTCTTTTGGACTAAGTACATTTTTGTAAAAGCTTTAAAAAAAAATGCTAA
This sequence comes from Eupithecia dodoneata, assembly GCA_947044415.1. Taxonomy (NCBI): domain Eukaryota; kingdom Metazoa; phylum Arthropoda; class Insecta; order Lepidoptera; family Geometridae; genus Eupithecia; species Eupithecia dodoneata. The sequence goes on along the minus strand of OX345664.1, from coordinate 10,600,502 downwards.
TTCAAAGGTTTAAAAAAATTATAGTGTTAAATTAATTAACGCTATCTACCTAAGCTTAGAATTGCTAAGCACGCGCTCGCATACATTCATTTACAACGCGACTTCGTCTAAGCTCAAACTAAGCCTAAGCAAAGTCAAAGTGCGCCCTATGGATTTAGGCCTTAGAGCCTACTGTGGACTTAGGTACCAGAGTTGTTTGTTTAAAAGTCGAGTGGGGACGTAAACCGATAGAATGTAAATTTGGTTCCGCCTCGTCCAGTTTGCCTGAAGCTCGGTTTAGACTGGAGTGGGCAAACCAACAAAGGTCTTTGCACAGCTGAATTGGAAATAGTTGCGGATTATGTTCTTACAAGGGTTTTTCAAGAAACAGTACTTTGGCAGTTGCAGTGGGCCGGCCATATATCGCGAAGAACCGACAACCGCTGGGGTAAGCGTATACTTAAGTGGAGACAGCGATTTGGTTGCCTTCCGGCCAGGTGGGATGATAACTTGCGCAAGACTGCAGTTAGATGCTGGATGCGGCAAGCTGAAGACAGGGCGCTATGGCGCTCATTAGGGGAGGAGTCAAGCGACTATTTTAGGTTGATGACAGTACGTTATCTATTGTTTTGAGATGGGCCATAGTAACCGGTATGGCGGGTCATATTTTTCAAGTGTTTCTATATGTTTTGGCAGACACTTAGTTATAACCTCGAAGCATCCAAACGGCTGAGGGATTGATAAATTAATAATTAAAATACTTGTCCGAACTCTTAAATTGGTATTCGCTACATTTTGTAGGCCTTTGCCTGCACATTTTGATTAACATAAAAAAGCAGAGAGCTGAAGATGGAACCTCTGTTTTCAAAGTTAAAAATTTAACGTTTATTGCTAGTATTGTGACGTGTGCTAATTTAAAAGCGTGAATTCAGAAGTACCTCTAAAATTGCTTTTACATTTAAAGAGCAGTTTCCCCAAATATTCGTGCAGTTCACAGATTCCGTAATGTGCAATCGTAGATACATATAAAACGACGCCTGTCTGTTCGTTAAAAATCGATTTAGATAGAATCACCTTACTCTAGTCTAGTTCTGTTTGCTTACTTAAAAAACCTTGCTCTTTCAGTGTTAGGTGCTCATAAAGATCTTGATTTGTCAATTAGCAAAGATTTTGAAATCATATCCTAAAAAACTTCGATTTCGACGGGACTTGAACACCAAACCTTTTCCTACGAGCCCTTGCGAGAGCTTACACACTATACTAACAAAAACCTTATCAAATTCTTTTTTTTTCAGCTTCAAAAAGACGTCTGTAAACGCAACGTTTACAGACGTCTTTTTGCGTCTTTTCGCGTGGCATTATGTGTGTGCGTCCAAAGATTGTGTTCGGCCAAAATATCCCTACAACATTATATCACAATAATCACAAAGATTTTGTCAACCTTCGACTTTAAAATTGATTTGCTGGCTGTTCGAAATATTATTCTCTTCAGTAGATCACGTCTTTGCAGCCAGATGGAGATTCCGCTTCGTCTTACGGAAACTGAAATTGGTTCCCTGGACAATTCCACCCCAGGTGCTTTTATTTATTTAAGATTGAGATGCGGGCAGTGCCGGTTTCATTTTGTTATTGCGATTTTATTTTGAAGCTTACCATATTGCATTCTGCAGTAAGAGTATTTGAGGTCTGTAGTTTATGCTACAAAAATTATGAATAGCTAGCTAGTTATAGCTCTATAGGAGCTCCTGACTCGGTTTTTTGGGATGATATGATGAACAGATAATGATGAGTGGTTTTGGTAAACGCTTATGTTATTTTGCTGGATGCGTCAAGCTGAAGACAGGGCTCTATGGCGCCTACTATGGCGCTCATCGTCCAGCTTATGTCCAGTGTCCTATGTCCAGCATAGGCTGGTGGTATGTTATTTTACCGTCTGATTACCTACATACATTGAAGTATTGTTCTTTGGTTAAGATATTAGATAATAATAAGAGACGCGATTTGAAATTTTAACAAGCAACCTCATAATGAATCGTTCTAATGAATCCAATAGACATAATTGTTTAAGAACAAGCAACGGTATGTAGACAATGTTAAATTTAATTTGTGAATTGCGCCCCAGGGTAAACTGGATTCAACAGCGTAGGGTTTTTAATAATGAACATAAATATTGAGGAAAGGTGGGAGTTTTGTTAAATATGAAGGAAAAATATATAAACGAGACAAGGACCTATTTAGCCACTTATGTAACACGTATTTGTAACTATCTGTATGTTCTATCTATTTCCTTATATTTTTTTTCTTGTTTGTATACTTTCTTATTATGTAATGTGTCTTGTTATGTGTTATGTATGGTGTCAAATAAATAATATGTTCTTTCTTTGTTGTCTTCTCTTTCTATAAAATGTAACCTAAGTTCGGATCTAATTGGTACAATACTTAGGGAAAACCAAGGTAATATTATATTACTAACGTATCGGTAAGTAGACAGTTATAAGATATATCACTATTGACTATAAAAAACCATTTTCCTTATACAACTTTGTGTAAGACTGCCATTTGTACTCCCAGTGGTAATAATAAATTCTTATAAAAACTTCTTGAAATTCGAACGACCTGTCCCGTACACAACGTACGTAAAAGGTTTGTGTGGAAAGGAATTCTATACACGTTTACATTATTCTACGTTTATAACGTAAAGGCTGTTTTTGTCTAGATATGCTTGAGACCATAGCCATAGAGCTAGATGTTGAAACCATAAGTCTTAAAACAAAAATTAGTCGATGGTTGAGACTGCATATTGTTGTCAGGCAAAAAAACATTTTTCTACCTCTTTTGAAGTGATTTTTAGTGACATACATATCTTATATCGTAAATTATTGCATAAAACTTTATTCAAGAAGAATGAAGTTTTATGCAATAATTAAAAAATGTTTTTTCCACCTCTTTTTACCTTTTTACCGTTTTTTCACCACGGCTTTATCAAAATACTATTTTTAAAAAGTTTTCATGCAATTTTCTTATTAGTACTACCGAAACCAGACGACTCTTTGGGTTTTATAAAATAACGATGGTATTTCATGAAAAAGGATTAAATAAAGAAAGCTTGCGATGCTACCATTAGACGGAAATTGGCAGAATTGCATCAATCCAGACGCAGAGTCATCTAGCAAGAAGTTGAAGTAGATAACAGAAATTAAAACTTACGTAGTTGTTGAAACAACACTAGCTTTATTTATTATCATTTGTTTATTTATTTACTGAGCAAATCGGGCTGAAATTTTGTGATATATGTAATTCTAGACTTGGATTAACATTTACATACTACTTTTTATCCCGGGAAAGCGTGCGAAGCTGCAGACCGAAGCTAGTTTTTAATAAACATTACGACCGTTGTAAATGTACACTTGGCAACATAATTCCAGTTTACAGCCATTTCATTCGTGTCAAGCCAACTGAATTAGGTTTGGTGGTAAAATAGAAATGAAACTTGAATGTAAAGTGATAACGGTGGTACGAGGGGCGTAAATTACGTAGTACTTTCTTGTGTGCTCGCGGGCGTGATTAGTATCATAAATCTTACTAGAAACCTTGAGTTAGGTTACCTGAGCTTTTAAAGGGGTTTTTCTAAAAATATTGCCATTAAAATAAAGCACGTTCTAAAATATAGTTTTTAAGTTTCTTTCGTTTCGAAATTTTAAATAGGTATCTTAATATTCTGATTATTCTAGATAACATAAATTGTAAAAATTATATTGAATACGTACCGATCCTGGAGGTTGCCTGGAAGAAATCGCTTTTAGCGATAAGGCCGCCGATTGTGCCACTTGATTTAGTTAGTATTAAGATCCTATATTTTTATTATTTTCTTTGTATTTTATGGTGCAATAAAGCTATATTGTATTGTATTGTATTGAAGACTTTCATCTTAATACTTTAGAAAAACTAAAAAATCAAATCGTGGTAAAAATCACGTTATAAATGATTTTCATACAGTCGTATTATGTGCTAGAGCGTATAAGACAATATCATCTATAAATAAATAAATAAAAATAAATAATGCTGGACAATTCACACAGCATTATCTAGCCTCATGGTAAGCAGAACTTGTGTTCTAGGTACTAGATAACTGATATACATAATACAATACATTACATAGATAGATATTTTTTATTATACATAGAAAACGACCAGAACACCCGAAACAAATATCTGCAGATCGTACACACAATAGTTCCGAGGCATCTACATATAAATACATAATTTTGTAGTTTCTTGTTATATATGTATTTTTTCGCTCTTTCCTGGGTAAATAATATTCCAAGTAGAAGTATTTGATATCGATAAAACCAAAGATACATTCAAAACGAGCGCGGTGAATAGTGGAGTAGCTACAAAGAAGCTCCAAGTAATCGTAAAATTCAAAATGTTGATAGCAACTGCAAGAATGTGCTTTTATGCTTGGAACTGAAACAAAACTGAATAAAATTCTCACACATTCATTGTGTTATTGATCTCGAATCGTGTGTGTAGAAGAATATTCGAGAAAATAAGCTATTGTGTTCTACCTACTGAATCATCTTCAGTTGTATGGAACATGAACAAAATAATACAATTGAACACAACATTTAAACACATTAAAACTTTTGAAACTATCATGGTTATTAATACTAAAGTAATTTAAAACGGGATATTTAACATGATTTGAAATGAGGGTAGATCGGTATGTCTGACCATAAAAACTAACTCGCAGTGCCTTCAGTTATTCCTGAACTCGCAGTGCCTTCCGTAATCATGGCGCATAAACTGTGCCGAAATATTGGTTAAATCAAAAATCAAATCATGGTATATATCCTGTTTTAAATGACTTTAGTATTTAAACACATTTTTGTCAAAGAAACAAAGGTACTAACTTAAGGTAGAGATATTTGTTAAATTAAGTTACATTTCAATACTTTTATTTCGCTTAAAAAGATAAGTATGTACATATTTTAGCCATAGCTAAGAATTAGGTAATAAATTTTAAATTACACACAGAACTTTAAGAACATTTAAATTTGAAAGGTTACACAGTGAAATAAATAAATAATTCCGGACAATTCACACAGCATTATCTAGCACCGAGCTAAGCTGAGTTTGTTTTATGGGTAAGTACTAGATAACTGATATATATTACATAGATATTTGTATATTATTTTTATTATACATAGGAAACGACCAGAACTCCCTGAACAAATCGGCAGATCGTACAAACCTTTATCCTGAGGTGGGAATCGAACCCGCAACCTCCTGCGTCGCAGGTGGACCTTCGCCTACCGCGCCACAGAGGTCGTCAATCTGCCTTTACAGACGTATGAAAACATGTATCCTCAACGTAAATTAAGTAAAAATGCATGTTTTTATTAAAAAAATGCAGTGGCCGCTCAGAAGCGACTTTTCCAGCACCAATATCCTACTAATAGGTATTATAAACGCGAAAGTTTGTAAGTATGGATGGATGTTTGTTACTCTTTCACGTAAAAACTACTGAATGGATTTTAATGAAACTTTACAATAATATAGCTTATACATCAGAATAACACATAGGCTACAATTTACAAAGATACATATATTGTATATTATCCAAAATATCTATCACCACGCGGGTGAAACCGCGGGGCGCAGCTATAATAATAGTATAAACTGAATGTTATTGTTATAGTTTAAAAGTTAAGTGGCACTCGCCATGCTATTGGTATTGTATGCGCCAAACCAATTGGATTTATTTTATCAAGTTAACCGCTGGGATTAAAAATGTTACCTATCTTCATTAATTTAATCTACGCAATTCAGTTTCATAACTTTTGAGGCATGCGTCGAACAGAATGCTCTCTCATCCAATAAACCGTTTTTTTTCTGAAACCCGGCTTACTTCCACTCAGTACCTATTGCCGCACCCTGCTTGGGTACCATTGTGTCTCGTATACATTACCTAGATATTAAGACCTACAAATGTACACAATGATGCATAAAGAAATATGAATGCTCAGCTCATGATATTTATACACAGACTTCATCGATAGGTATTTAAGGGGTTATTTGAGGGGTTACTCAAATCTCTCGAATCATCGTGATTATCTTCAGGTTTATTCTTAACTAGCTGTTCCCCACGGTTTCACCCGCGGTTAATTCGAATTTCACATCTCACATTAAAGAGGTATTTTTCCCGTTCAGTAAGTTTTGGTGAATGGGAACCTCCTCCTTTTTTGAAGTCGGATAAAAGTAGTATAGGTACCCCAAGCACAAATTAGTAGTACATTATTTTGTTCTATAATCAATAGTTTTCGCAGCGCATGCATTTTTAAGGTATTTTTTTACACCTTGTGTTACATTATTTGAGTTTTAGTAAGGATCCCTAATTTTTTTTTAAATATAATATAGAATACGTTCACCGGGGATAGTGTAGCTTTCCAACGGTGAAAGAATTTTTCAAATCAGTCCAGTAGTTTCGGAGCCTATTAAGTACAAATAAACAAACAAAAAATCAAACCTCTTTATAATATTAGTTTAGACAAATAATTTTTGTTATCTAGATTTTACCAAAAAGGTTTCAAATTTAAATAATTTATACATGGAATGAGCTTCAAACTTTTTAAAGAGGTTAACTACACATGAAGCTCTCTGACGGATAGATTTTTTTTTAGTATTTTTTGTGTTTAATTTTTCAATAGAAGAAAATGAAAAATAGTAATTTATTTTATACAGTATTATCATTTATCACAAATACTAAAATATAATATTATCACTTTTAAAAGTAATAGACGAAGTATTATGGAAGTAAATAAGTAAAACATGCATTTGTATTTAAACGGATTATTTATTTGTGTTTTAAGAATATTATCCTTTTGAATCGACACAAGAAACTGAAAAAGGTGCCATTCGTTTTTTTTTTAGTTTCTTGTGTCGATTTATGAAAAACGCTTTCATAGATTCAAAAGGCGTAAATGGCTTTACAAGCCCTCTTGTGTTTGCTTCGTCACGTTCTCGTAGAAGACCAAAGTGTACTCAGAAGCAAAGGACGGTCCCTTTGCATCTGACTATAGCTCCAAATACTTCTATGAGTTAACACTTTGACTACCACCAGCGCACTTGCCGTCCTACGGGTGTTTGCAAGAAGCTCGGCAGTGAACGCGCTATGGTGTTGTAGTAAAACGAGTGATTTATTGAAAACTCTGAAATAACTAGGCCCTGAATGATATAATATTGTGTACTCTTATAATTGTCACTCTTATATAAACATTGAAACTAACATCATCAAAATTTGTTCTCTTATTCTTAGCAAAAAATTACATCAGATCAACATTTGAAAGAAAGAATACAAATCTCAACGTTCATAATAGACAATAACATTTTCAAATCTTTGTTTAGACTTGAATCAAATTATAAAATAACATAAATCTAAGATCACTTGCAAAATCACAAAACTGACAATGGGTAGTTTACTCATTGTACTTCAATTCAATTTTTTTTAATTTAAATTATGGACACAATTGTTTCGCGCACTGCAGTCATACATACTCGTACATGCCTTAAACGAAACACACCGGTAAAAAGATTTCCGATCCCATTTAGGAGGACAGGTCATTGAGGAAACTGGATTTTCCTGGCCTGGTTGTCATATATCTCATTTTCTTTAGAAAAAAGTTGTACGTGCGGTGATACACGTAAATCATTCAAAAGAACTAGAATTATTCACGTTTATATCTCTAAGCTTATAGAATAAGCAATTAGTAATGTCAATCTTTATAATAGAATAAAACCATTTATTGCCCAAAGTAAAGAGCCAAAACAAAATTAGTTTTAATAAAACGTACCTAATAACCAAATATTATCAAAATTAAAAAGAAACTTGCCTAATTTTTTTCACTTTCGTTTTTGCGACTAGCAAAAGAAGTGAAAAAGAATCCACGAGCACGTTTATGTATCTCAAAACAATATTACGCAAAAATAGTTGATAATAAAAAAGAAGATGGCGTCAAAGCGTTCTTTTACTGATGTGTGAACACGAACGTGAACATCACGCAGCAAGTTCATAAAGTAACGTGAGTTACCTGTGTAGTGGCCATGCAGTCGGAATACGTAATAAGGCGCTTCGATATTCAAAGAATAAAGCGTGGGTGCTAGCATTTCGAATGTGCTGGCTTACTCTTTACATGTTCTTAGAGAAACAAACGAAGTGGGTGTATTGGGGTTCCAAACATTATTCCTATGCTCGCTTATTTACAAAGTCTCACGCTTGACTTTTCCCGAGATCTTTTTGATTCTAGATTCCCGATCTTTTTGAAACGCACGCACGCATTCTCAAGGACATGTAGTAAAAAAAATCGTTTATTTCAGGCTAAAAACCAATATCCCAAAAAATCACAGTTTCAAAAATATACAGAAATTTATCAAACAAAAGATATTACGACGTATTTAGCTGCCGCACGTCTTTTTCTAGTTCCTCCAAATGAAGAAAATCCAGTGCATAAAAATTTGATTTTTGTAAACCTAGTCAGAGACAGCCTTCAAATTGCTATGTTTGGAGCGGACCTACCACAGAAAGGTAAATATTATCGCTGCTATGGTCAATCAATAGTACGTTAAAACAGCAATGAGAATTCCAACCCTTTAGTAGTCATTAGGGGAATACCCAATTTACTAATACAGGTTCACCAACTGTACCAATGTCATTCGCTCGAGTTAACAAATGGCGATTCATGGAATCCATTAAATTCAAAGCTCTCATTCAACAGAGTCGGGTTACACCTATGTAAACCACCCTCTACACCCACGCTATCTCAAAATACCCACGCTATCTCAAATTACACAGCTAGGTAAACAATCTTAAAAAACCCACCTAACCTCCCACATAAAATGTTTCGTCGCGAAATCGTACGCACTCAGTAAGAGTTTATACATGACTACATCAATCTACTTCAATTAACGTCATCAATTTAAAAAGATGGTACCAACAACGCCTTGGGACAAGTGTTTGTGCTATCTGCAGATATTTTGGGTGTTTTCCAAGTATTATACAAAAGAAAACGATTATGTCATGTATAACGGATGATGTTACGTATAACGGATATCTCATATTACAAGCTCTGTTTAATTTGGGGTTAGGAGATGCTATGTGAATTATTATTATCCTGCTGTATTAACTTCCTTAGTTAGATGACTAGCTTACTCGCTCGCGATTTCATTCGCGTGGACTTTACGGTAAAAAAGCTCGGCTAAGTCAGTTGAAAACCTATTGTAAGATTTGGAAATTCCAGCTTCCTGTTTAAGCCCGTTTTATGGGTTGTTTTGAAAATTCTTAAAACGCAATTCTCGTTGTTGTATCCATACGCTAAGGGCGCTGTACCTAATGCCATAGAAAAGAAGACGTCTTTATACTATCGTCGAACCAAACTCATAGCTCAATACGAACTTAAGCGGGTTAACTACGAACCATTTCTTAAAGGGTTATCGAGTGACTTCTTCACCAAAACTCAGAACTTAAGTCTTTTTAAGGTGCCTGGAGCGGAGTGACCATGTATTGTATTTGAGACGTCAGCATGGCGTGAATAGAAAACATTAAGTCGTATCAAAGTATTTACATAAACACGACCAGGCCTTGTAACTTTGCCTAATCTGTACAATGTGAAAATTCCCTCGCTGGTCCTTAATGTAGTAATTTGCGAGAATTAATAACTAACTTACATTTATGATAATTCAATGCCGAAGCCACGGATTATTGACTTACTTTCTTAAGAAGACTTGAAGACAAGTACTTAGTGGTAAATCTTGAATGTTTGATGTCTATGTCGCTGAACTGTAGAATTAGCCTGTTTGTAGAATGGCTAGGCCGATTGCAAAACGAACGCTTTGGGAATAACTTATTAATTTTAGCCTTGATATTTATGCATACCTATATCGCCGCTGGATCGTAGAAATAGCCCGTTTGTATATTCTACAAACGGCCTAGCTATTGCTAGGACGATTACAAAACGGCGCAATTAAATTAATTTCGTATGCAGATCGTTGAACGTTCAACATTATGGCTTAATGTCACTTAGCCATCTCGTCGAATGATATACATATACCTATAGATATTAAGGCTGCGACATCAAAGACCATCTATCAAGAGATAAACAGTTTAGTTTTTTCTAGATGTTTGTTCATCATCATCATCATCAATCTATATTAGTCCACTGCTGGACATAGGCCTCCCCCAATGAGCTTCATAGCGCAGTCTTTCGCAGGTCGTCATCCCACCTGGTCGGAAATGTTTGCTATTACCCGCTACAGATTGTAGGAGAAAGAAAAATTGACCAGAAAATTGAGAAAATCGGAAAAATATAAATAAATAAATAAATAATGCTGGACAATCCACACAGCATTATCTAGCCCCATGGTAAGCAGAGCTTGTGTTATGGGTACTAGATAACTGATATACATAATACAGTACATTACATAGATAGATATTTTTTATTATAAACGACCAGAACACCCGGAACAAATATCTGCAGATCGTACACACATTTGTTCCGAGGTGGGAATCGAACCGGCAACCTCCTGCGTCGCAGGCGGACCTTCGCCCACCGCGCCACATCGGTCGTCAAAAAGAAAGACTAAGTGCTTTTTGTTTACTATTTATCTTTAAGTCTTGTTTGTTTTGAAGTTGTTGATAAAACAACCTTTCGCCTCTCTGTCTAAGAATATGATTGGATTATTCTTTATGACTGATTTCAAATAAGAATCTCAATAGCAATCCCGTACCTTTTTATTTCTCTCGCAAAGAGTTTATTTTTTTGTTACCTTTTAGAAAGTAAATTACTGAGACTGTGCACCAAAAGGACAAAGTAATACCTGCGGCCATTCAAAACTTGGTTCAAAGTAAACTCAGCAGAATCTAATTACAGTTAGAGAGCCCAAGGAAAGGTGTAAGATTATCTTCGCTCTTTGTAGATTTCATCTCGTGAAAGTTAAATTTCTACTTTTTAGTTCCTTTTCATAATTGCAAGAGTAGGACGTTCTATAAATAATTTGATTACTTTATAAAGTCTCGTCACCTTGGTTTAAGGTTTAAGGTTAAACATATTTTTTTTTTAAATTTTAATTCTTTTTCATAATTCCTAGAATCGGACGATCTATAAATAAGTAGATTACTCTGTCCTCGTCATAATACTATTTAATTAACTGCTTCTTATACTATCAAGAAACATTAAGGTTAAACATTAAATTTTACTTTTTGGTTCTTTTTTTTGAGAGGAGACCACGACTCGGGAAACGTAGAGTAGGATGCCCTCCGACCAGGTGGGATGACGACCTGCGAAAGACTGCAGGTAGATGCTGGATGCGTCAAGCCGAAGACAGGGCGCTATGGCACACATTGGGGGAGGCCTATGACCAGCAGTGGACTAATATACTAATATATATAGGCTGATGATGAGTTCCTTTTCATAATTCCTAGAATAGGACTATCTATAAATAAGTAGGTTACTATATATCGTCTCGTCATAATACAATTTAATTTACTGCTTCTTATACTATCAAGAAACTTCCTCCACAGAGCGCCGACATAACTCATTTATCTTTACGTAATTATGCATTGCGAATATCTATTCTCAACCTTAAACGATGCAAAAGTTTCCGGTTTTGAAATTCAGTACGAAATCTCTTTCAGAATGTCATGAAGATTCAACTGGAATCAGCCGGCGGGTGCTACGAACGGCCGGCACCGACAGATAAATTGGGGGTAATTTTATCACCCATCCCTCCCAGAAAGTTCTGCTAAAACTCCAACTCGATAACGTAGGGAGCTCTACAGATACCTACGTAGATTCTTTGTTTTGAAGGTAAATTATTCTCTCTTTTTTTCAGTTAGACAGTTATTTCGGAAATTCGTTATTAAGTAAATTGACGAAAATAACAAAGGTTCCCTGTAGTTTTCATTACTTTAATGGACCAAAGCTATTTCTTAAAAAGTATTTTTGCCTCTTTTAGAATCAGATATAAGCTTCTGTGTCGTTATTACCTTAAATAAGGAATATTACACACATAAAACCAACTTAACTCGACGACCGATGTGGCGCGGTGGGCGAAGGTCCGCCTGCGACGCAGGAGGTTGCGGGTTCGATTCCCGCCTCGGAACAATTCTGTGTACGATCTGCAGATATTTGTTCCGGGTGTTCTGGTCGTTTTCTATGTATAATAAAAAATATCTATTTATGTAATATATTGTATTATGTATATCAGTTATCTAGTACCCATAACACAAGCTCTGCTTACCATGGGGCTAGATAATGCTGTGTGAATTGTCCAGCATTATTTATTTATTTATTTTCCCTGATTGGGAGTTTACGATTGTATCAAGACGTCATCGTGACGTTTCATTTTTAGTTCCGTGTCCCCACGTTAGAGGCGCTGCATCAAAACCCAAGAAAAAGAAGACATCACGATCACGCCTAAAACTATTCGTCAAACAGATTCAGGGCTCTGATTATTGAAATCCACGCGAAGCTTAATCAGAATAATCAATTTATTGGTAAAAATCGAATATTACAATTCACATAATAATTATAAAATAGAGTTAATTAGATAATTAGACAATAATCAAATATCTGATAATAAGATTATAATAAATGTATTATAACTAAGTAATAATACTCAAGATATTATATAATTTTTCGCACGTAGGTAATCGTCAATACTGTAGAACGCCTTCTCGACGAGCCACGATTTAAGTCTTCGTTTAAAGGAAGACAGACTAGGTGCTGTGACCTGATCTGGTAGGTTGTTATACAACGCGGGTCCCAGCACGTGCGTGAGTCTGTCCGACTTCGCCAGTCTGTGTGATACCGCAGATAGCTTGCCAGCTCCACGAGTGTTGTAGCATCGCGTGTGGTTATCTCCACGCGTCTTTCTCCTCGCGCTTTAGACTTACGTCATTTTATCGTCACAGCCTTTTTTAGGTCATACTATATTTAAAAATAAAATACCTAATAGATTACAACTGTATACTCCGCTCTGCGTTGTTGAAAACAGTATAATATGGACAATACCTCTGACGAGTCTTATCGACATCCACGGTCTGAGTTGATTGGAGTGGTCAATTCTTACGCCACGACCGCCAAGCGGCAAGTTAACGATTAACAAAAGAAAAAGTGACTTAAGACACTCACGTGCTTGCAACAAACTTTGCTGAGAGCCCTAATCTTATTTCATGTTGCGTTCAGTCCATTAACTCTGTCTGAGACTAATCCGGGATTTACCGAATTTATTATTTAAACATCAAAAAGCATAATTCCAGACTGGGACCGAATATCTTTTAACAGCAAAAACATTAGCAAAGACATTCCCGAATATTGTTATATATATATATATGTTCTCAATTTCCATCTGACATAAAGTTCATTCTCGGATGGAATAAATCCCAGAAGATTCGTCACACGAATTTGAAAAGTGGTTTTGAGACAAAATATATTTGACTAGCCGCGCCCCGTGGCTTCACCCGCGTTCTAATCTATGTGTCAAATGATAAATAAAACTTCCTCTCGAATCACTCCATCTAATAAAAAAACCGCATCAAAATCCGTTGCGTAGTTTTAATGATCTAAGCATACATAGGGACAGCGGAAAGCGACTTTGTTTTACACTACATAATGTAGTGATAATAGTTACTTAAAGAATATCGCCTACTTACCAAATATTCCCTTACTACAAACGTATACGTACTGATGACGTATAGACGACGAACAATCATTATCATCATCAGCCTATAGCAGTCCTCTGCTGGATATATGCCTCCCCTAATGAGAGCCATAGCGCCATGTGTTCTTCAGCTTGCCGCATCCAGCATCTGCCTGCAGTCCTTCGCAAGTCATCATCCCACCTGGCCGGAGGGAGTCCTACACTACATTTGCCGAGTCGCGGTCTCCACACAAGAACACGTTTACCCCAACAGTTGTCGGTTCTTCGCAAGATATGACCGGCCCACTACCACTTCGCTTGCTAATTCTTCAAGGACGAATAATATAGGTACTTACCAAATATGATTCCCGAGAGGAACACCACAAGGGTGTTCTCAACACGTCTCGACTTCATACTGAGCGTCATTCTCTTCTTCGTTTGGAAATGATCATCACGCTTGTAGCACTTAGCAACCGATATCTGTAACGAGCAAACAAGTTTTATTAATATATTTTGTTTATTTTATGTTTATTTTACATGCAAATTGGAATAGTGACGTCTTTTGAACTATCATCATCAGCCTATGTTGGTCCACAGCTGGACATAGGCCCCCCCAATAAGCACCTCAGCGCCCAGTCTTCAGCTTGACGCATCCATCATCTACCTGCTGTCTTTAGCAGGTTGTCACCCCTCACTGGTGCTTCTACACTACGTATACCGAGTCGTGGTCTCCACTCAAGAACATGTTCAGCGGTTTTTTTAATAATTAACGAAATAAAAAATATAATATTGTTAAAACTCTTAAAACTCTCATGGTTGTTCACACAAAAGTCATTTATATTTTTTGTCGGTTCTTCCGTTATGATAGCGCGTGAAACTGTCCCGAAATATTTGAACATTAAAAAATCTAATAATGGAAAATATCCCGCTATACGGGTAAAATAATTCAGTGATAATTAATGTTATTTAAAAAACCATTATATTAAATTTTTCCTAGTTAATTTCGCACGGAAATAATATTTCCCCCGCGACCAAATTACGATAGGCATGAACGGCTATTATCACTACAAATAGCAGAGAAAAACAGATTTACCTATATACGTTTGTTATGAACCAGTCACTTTTCATTTAAAATCGGCCCACGATATTTTCATGCATCCGATTTTGACCAAATTATAGGACCGCTGGCAAAATTTCTAGGTAAAGGAATATAAATCAAATATCAGCCGCATAAAAAAACGTCAAATTGGAAACCTCTTGTGCGCAATAAGTATCTCAAGAGAGTCGTTTATTCGTCTGGACCACGGATTCGAGTGAACAATCGAGCGATTTATTCAAGTGTTAAGTAGTTTGTTCACGTAAAGGCAAGTAATGGCAGCATTGAGGAAATATTACAAGGTGTTGCCGTTGTAGTTACAATTATGTATAGTTTCCCAGTGCTGTTACAGGAGCCCACTGTCTGCCTACATTTAAAACTAAACTCAAACGCTGGCTTATTGAGCAAACGTTCTACAGCTACGATGAATTTGTAGCTCTTAAGATTAAGTGATGTATAATTTATTATTTTCTATTAATTTATAAGTAGTTAATTCTAGATAATGATATTTTGGACTTTTCTTTTAATGTATATGTAGTGTTTTTACAGTGTTGTAAATGGTAAGGTACCTATACAAATACATGACTTAGTAATGATTATTACTAATAAATGACTATTATGACTATATTATGTCTGTAGTGTGCTTTCAAAGCGAGCCACTCCTACACGCATAAACCCGGTCAAATCAAACTATAGGTTGAGTAAAATACGGATTTACGCTCCAGAAAGGATGAAATCATGATAATCATGCTTGATTACGATTTTCAGATGTTTTTTAACAGGCTCCTATCACCACTGTGGCGACTTTTCCTACCCTCTCTCCCTATACAAGGTTTCTGTGAAAGAGTGTGAACGAGAGTTCAAATAGCTCTACATATACATAAGTTTGTGGCACTGAAGGGTGAACTTCAAAGAAATTCTGATGTTTGTTAGATGTTGTTAGCAGCAAGATATTTCTGAAAACATTTCATCGATTCACTTCATGATCTGTTCTTCACCATACATCTTAGTAATAGTTATTCAAATCAACATGGACGGAATATAAAAATGGACAATGAGGAGATAATTTTATTTAATTGAATGATCTAAAACGAGCTAAGAAATTTTAAAATTTACACTTTAAATCGAGGAGTTGATTGGAGAATTTTTCCAATCACGACCCATACAAACACAGTAAAAACTAATATACGAGTTAAAAGTTTATTGCTACGAGTATACAAAAGCTATTTCCGTATTTGCTCAAAGATATTCACAGAAGTTTTTTCTAATAATCAAATAAATTTATGTACAATAAACTAGCGGCTCGTCCTGGTTTCGCCCAGGTGGTCGTATGTCTCAGGCAATTTTTTTTTCTCTTCGTAAGAACCATCCTCGTCTAACCATCCATACTTCAAGGAATAATCTAAAAAAAGAATCAGTGAAATCGGTTCAACTGCTCTCGAGATTTGCGCTTAGCAACACTAGAGATTTGCGATTCATTTTTATATTATAAGATAATGCTGGACAATCCACACAGCATCATCTAGCCCCAAGGTACGCAGAGCAAGAACGCTTTGTAGAAAAACGTTTCTGTGTGTTTTTTCACAAAATAAATGTGATTTATTCAGCGCGGACGGTTCTGTGCTTGAATAATAACTTGGTCCAGGCCTTCCCGCGGGACGCGCCGGCCCCTCGCCTCAAACCCTTTGATCTAGACATAACACGAATACTCAAAAGGTGTCTCAGAATAATTATGAGCTGAACGATGATTGTGTTCATATGGGAAACATGGCGGACAAAACTTCACATGGGTCAACCATAACTGAGAAAGACTTTGCAAGGTTACAATACAAAGTAACATAACATAATTTGTCATTGTACTGTTTAACTAGAGCATCTACTTATTTACCTGAAATTGTATTGTTCAAAAGCTAAATTCAACAATGTAATACATTAGTTTTCCTAATGTTTTCCTAGCACTGTATGTGAACATTGAGTTTCATAATAATACTATTTCCTGAAAATGTTAAAATCACAGCAGTTACAAAAGTTGAAACAATTATTGTTAGTTTCGCAACGGTGATAACAGGAACAGTTGTTTCAGTATAATTTGGTTGCATACAAACAGCCAGTACAAATTAAACGTCAACATTTCACGCAGCGATGCGCCCTACCAGGGACCAGTTCAGAGAATTCTTTGATGGTATTGAATTAAATGCAAAACACGTGCAACCCTCTCGCTCACAAACGAATATGCAAATCGTGACAGACAAGTGGAGCTTGAGCAGGCTTCTACATAACTACTCGTATCAACTTTATGTAACCACCACAAAGTAGACATAGATGAAATACCTAATAGTTATCACCACAGAAATATGAATAAAGTATCGCTCAACGTAGGAATGTCTATGATGTAGCGAATTCTAGGATGAACAAAGCTCAAAAATTTGGCCTAATATTATATATCTTAATATATAATATAAAAAAGTGGCATAATATCATAGAAATAATAAGTCATAAGTCGTAGGTAACACGTACATACCTAGGTAAACTCTACGAGTAAATAATCTTTACGACCCCGGCGCGTAGCAATCTCTACGCCGTAGCAAGTCCTACGACGTAGCAAGCTCTACGAAGTCTCAGACTCTATGACGTAACAATGTATACCAGTCCAATCTGCCCAATTCCAACAAAAATCCTTAGCCTTATATTTTGCCTTTTATGCGAATTACCACAAAAGCTTTCAGCCTACGAAACATATATTACCAACATTTGTATAATGCACGTATAATGCGTAAGATAAAGTACCTATAACTTTTTATATTCATACAGATTCAGATATGTAAACCAAACATTCGCGCCGTCACAAAAACTTGTTGAATACTCTCGGCAAATATACGTATGCTTTATTCATACGTTTTCTAACTTGGCGGAATTGAAAACATGTTCGCCAAAAAGATTAAAATGGGCTTAACATTATTACTTCTTTTTATTCGGAGTGCTTTAAACTCGCGAAGAGATAAAAGCCGATTGGGTTGAGTGTTACCATTGGAACTTTGCTATATGTTACGTAATGTGGATAAAAAATATTAACATGCAAAAAAACTTTTAAAAAAGTCTATCTGACGTCGTTTAACTTGGTATGAAACCTTGCAGGCTTGTTAACTTGCTAGGATTTTATACCTTACCCTAGGCGCTGACCCTGACCTTAACTAAAGTCAATTGGTTAACCAAACGCCCTATAGCCGTAATCAGCCGTGTGTCTAATCAAAACACTTACACTTTATTCCACAGCTGGACTGTCGTCCATCCAATAAAAACTATAAAACGCCCAGAACTGTAAATTTACCAACATAATTAGTTCAAAAGCTAATAACCCTATATTATTTCATCGAACTACTTTACTCTCAGGGTAAAAAATCGAACCTAAAGTGGGCGTTTGTTCTACTAACCCGATCCGACATTACCCGGTGACACTGCATGTCGGTATCGGGTCGGAACAGTGAAACAGTGTGCAGTACAATTTCATAGAATTATGCACCCATGTTTTTTCATTCTGAAAACTAGCGTTGTTGCACGCCACGCGTGGTTCAGAGTGCGTGGGTCAAACTCACTCTCACTCAGCTGAGTGAAGCTGGGTTTTCTCCTTTTTGGCCAGCAGGCTAGCACGGCAGCTATTTATTGTTTCGCTGTAGGTTTATTTAATTTATTTCAAAGTGTACTGTGTAGTTAGTGTATAGACCTATATTATCAGTGTTATTATACGAAACCTGTTTATGGCCAAATAACTTTAGCTTTATCTTTATCTATTGATGTGGGTGTCGATACTGGTTTCGGGTCAGATCGGAAAATGAAGAAACGCCCATTCGTATTCAAATTAGAACGGAGAGAGCTAATCCATATCTGGTACGTATTCTACCTTCATAAGTGAATTATTAATGCGATAAACTTAGTTGACAGTAACGAGCTAATTTGAGAAGTTGTACAAAGTAAGTGCGGCTTAGATCGCTATAACTTGTACCTGCGTAGTACATCGTACAAAGTTGTCGGCTCAGAACCTTGTTTGTAGACAGGGTAAATGCGAGTTTGAGTACAGTTTACCTGTGAATTATGCTAGTCATGATTCCTGGAATAATCGCATCTTATCAGGGCTAAGTACTCGTAATATGCTAAACATCAGATACTGTGGCGTTTTGAGTGGTCTGCTTATACAGGCTAGTGCCAACGTCAAATGTATCTTCAATAAGAAATTTGCAACAAGAATAGTGGAAGTCGCCATATTACTCTAATTACCACCGTCTATTTTGTTCCTTCATGTCCAGTACATCCAAAGGTTGCCTGGAAGCTGCTAAGCTATCGCTCTCAGCGATAAGGCCGCCCTTTATAATTCCTTTATTCTATTGTTTATTCCTGTATTTTTTTCTGTTTTGTGTAGTATACTAAAGTGTTTTCTATCTATCTACTTTGTTATGCCTATTTCCTACAATTTGAGTTTTTTCAAGAGTAAATAAGCATCCCTAAGCGCGTCACTCTTAGGCCCCATCAGGCCAAACGCAAGTTTATCCTAGTATTTCTCTATAATTTTTACAGAAAAACACGCAAGAATTTCCTGTCGATGGAATTAATTGACCATTTCATTGGAATATAGATATTAAAAACAATGGTCTTTAATATAGACTCAAGTGTACACAAAAGGTTTTATTTTGTTATGTTTTAAGAGCAATAAGGTGTACATTCATTCGTTCAGTCATTCATTCATTCAAGAGTAATGAGTATTGTATACATAGATACAAGAGTAACGACGTACAAGGTCTTTTTAGCAATTATCAGAAAAAGTTATCTCCGGATCTTTGTGGTTGGACAGGTGTGAGGGTATAATGGAGATTTAACGTATTTGTAGGTAGGCTTGATCGATGGAGTTCCGAGTCCATCAATCTTAATCGTGCGGTCGGTGATGGGCATGTTGACAGGGTAGAATGCAACCCGGTGTTATTGAAGTATCTTTATAAAAAAAAAAACATGACGGGGTTTCAGTTTGTACCGTCATGCGTCAGTTATATAATTTTGAATCTCTCCAGTCACATAGAAGGTTTAAAATCCAGACCAATAAGAACCTAATGAATTTCATTTAATTCCATTTATTCCACGGCACTGACCATCACACACGGCTTGATCTACACAAAATTAATTTAGACATGTGAGTTTTGTTTAAATCAATGTAATAAATATATTTTCATTTTTTTACATGTTCAGGCACTTGATGTCGCTTAATCTACATAACTATTTATGCATATCAACATAATCAGAAGTTACGATTTAAGCTACTGAAAAATGTATCAAAATGTGTCATTAAACATTATCTATCATCATCATCATCATCATCATCAGCCTATATCAGTCCACTGCTGGACATAGGCCTCCCCCGATGAGCGCCATTGCGCCCTGTCTTCAGCTTGCCGCATCCAGCATCTACCTGCAGTCTTTCGCAAGTCGTCATCCCACCTGGTCGGAGGACGTCCTACACTACGTTTACCGAGTCGTGGTCTCCACTCAAGAACACGTTTGCCCCAGCGGCCGTCGGTTCTTCGCGAAATATGGCCGGCCCACTGCCACTTCAGCTTGCTAATTCTTTGAGTTATGTCGATAACCTTGGTTCTCTGTCGGATGTATTCGTTGCGAATCCTATCCTTCAGAGAAACTCCGAGCATAGCTCTTTCCATAGCTCGCTGAGCGACTTTGAACTGGTGGACCAGCCCTATCGTGAGTGTCCACGTCTCAGCTCCGTAGGTCATAACGGGTAGGACGCACTGGTTGACAACTTTCGTTTTCAAGCATTGCGGTATGGATGACGAGAAGACTCGACGTAGTTTCCCAAAACATTATCTATACTCTGGCCAAACTAAATATATAATGTTTGTAATAATTGCCCCCATACTTAACCTAAAAACAACATTTCTTTGTCGATTCCAAGTCAGAATTTGCACTACTAGTCAATTTGAGCTCAATCCTACAATGCGTAACGTTGACAATATTCTTACAAAAATCACGCCAGAAAGATTATTTAGACATTTTTGTCTCTAAAGTTGAGAGACATTGAGAATTGCTGGAGTAAATCTATCTAATCCCTTGATTTAGTGGTAGTTACTTCTGTAATCTTCTTTGGTACGAAGCTGCCCCACTTTTAGTGATTTCGGAACTATAAGACGGCTATTATATAGTTCATACTCGTAGCATTTATAGCATAGGCGCTAAATAAAACACACTACACTTAGGCGGGCCTTAACCTACATTCTTCTAAGTCTCGGGTAATCTACGGTAGTCAGATAGTCATTTAATTGGTAAAGAAATGTACAAGTCGATAAATTAAAAATTAAGGTACTATATAATAACAATTATTAATATAATGTAAAGTAAAATTATAATAATCAGAAATACTATTATATAATAGTATTTAGTAAAAGTAATAAAATAATAAACAATAATTAAAATCACAATTTTCTCGAGAAAATCATCGACCGTGTAGTACGCCCTCACAGGTAACGTATTATAAACTTGAATACTAGAACCTATTTCTGACAGCTTGTACCTATCACCTAGAATCTCACGAGCTCTGTTTTGCATAGTCTCAAGTCTAAATCCAGCTTGATATCCACCCTGAAAGCCCAGCAGTAGGCTGGTTGGGATAACAGATCGGACCAAGTACAGTACTGCAAATGGAAGTCCATTTGCAGTCGTGTATAAATGATGGTTCTATCCAGTTATATGGAATCGACTGTGGGAAAACGAGAAAGGACGAATAGTTTCAGAGTGTCCGGGTAAATCCAGATGTGTCTGTGTATTTGTATTAGTCATGACATTTTCGCCGCTCATTGGCTGCATTTAAATTGCGAATAAATGCAGCCAATGAGAGGCGAAAAAAACGACTTCAAGTCTCTAAGGTTTAAAGTGTTTTTTAAGTTTTACAGGACGAATACGAATCACACAAGAATAACATTTTATATGGCCACCTAGTTATTATTCTCCGTAAAACTGCAAAAGAATCACCCAAATCGCGCTATACAAAAATCTTAAGAAGAAATTGAAAATGTATTTATATCAGACATAAAATCTATTTTGTTAGTAACACAGTATAATAAAAATTGAGAATGGTGGTAGGTACACAAAATTATAAATAAGAAATAATAAATCAATAGATAATAATAATCATTTCAGTTGTGATGCTAAGAATTAAATGAGCGAATTTAAATGAGTCAACTTGTTTTGACACTAGTAGGGCGAGCGGCTGATGTTGAGTTACAACCCAGTGACTCATGATGCCAGAATTGAAACAAAAACTAAAACTTAAAACCCCTCTAAATACCTTCTGTAGGGTGTTAAATACTGCTCTTAAATTCGAACTATCATTTTTCTTCTTTTAATATGAGCCTCGTTTTAAAACGCGCGCACTAAACACAATCGTGAAAAATGATATAGACTAACAATTTGTCAAGCAAGGCGTGACCGAGTAGCGAGCAAACAGCCATTTACAATATCGTCGCACATCGACAAACAATGATGGTCTTGTTTTACTGAAACTATATTACAAGATCGGTTTTAGTACGGCGTCGATTTCTCAATGCTTTAGGAAACAATTTGATGGAGTAATATGATAGAATGGAGTTAGTATTTATTGAATACATAGTTAGTGTCCCTCTATCGTACAAAAAAATAGAACAAATTCATTGCTTTCTTTCAAAATAAATAAAAACTACGACACTGTTTGATTGATTTTCTGGTAAAAACAAAAGTTAAAAAAATCGCTGTTTTTTATTTCTTGGTGCAAAATTAGATGCATGCTCAAACTAAACCAGATTGTATCATAAGCTAAAGGCCGCTCTAAAATATAAGTCTTAAATAAATTAAGTTACAAAATCATACAGACGTTTATGACATTCACATTTAACAATGGCTGCTGTAAGCGAAGTTAAAGATGGAACCCCGTTACAAAATAAAATGTAATTTTTCTTTAAAGAAATTAAAAACAACAGAAAATAGGTCAGGCTTCGCCATAAAGTGGGCAATCCTCAAGAAGCGCGGGCAAGGCACAAATCATGGGTCAGGCATGCCTAGAATACAAACATCGACAAAAAAGAAAAAAGCTGGGAAAGGGAAAAACGACCGAAAACCCATTGGTATGGCCAATAATATTAGATTGTTTTTCATGAGAAAATAATATCTGACTGGGTTGTGGGTAGGTTCTTATTTTCACCATATTATTCCACCAAAATACATCGTGGTTGGTAATTGACGAATTTATGGTAGTCTGACTAAGTATTTTCATTTGAAGCAAAAAATAAATGTATCCACGTGAACATTATATTAGACATTTATTGACTAATGCTCGTTCGTCGAATTTTAACTCATATTCAAAGAAAAAAGAAATTTAAATTAAAACCGACCAAAGTAATAAAGATGAAACATCTTCTTTGAACTTATTGTAGAAATAATTAGATGCAAAAATCAGGAAGAAAGTTCAGGCCTCATTCAGTTTTAGAAACTTTTTTTCACAGTCAAGAAACTTCTTTCCTAAGTAAAGCAAATAATATCAGAAGAATTAACTTAAAACGCGTAGGCTATTCTTAAATACGAGATATTGTAAGATTTTCTACTGATAAGGATTTCTTATCAGTAGAAAATATATTATTACCATTCACATCCCCGCGACGAAATCCAAAACAAACAATCCAGTCAAACTCCTAAACACCACAATAAAACTTGAATCGTTTAATAAAAGTAATCGTCGAACTAAGAATTATTGCACAGAGCCACCATTAACTGCGAGTTGCAATAACGACCTGTTGAAAACGATTGTTGCGTCTCTTTCTGTTTTGTTAGCACGGGTATTTTGCGTCTCGTTTGGTGCGTGATGGGTTTTGAGTCAAGGCGTCCGCGCGGCGCCGCACCATACCCCTCACTGGCTCGAATGCTCGATCCATAGCGTTTGTTCGCCCCCGCTCTTGACTTGAGTAAGTAGGGCGGTAAATAGCCCCGGACACCTGCCGCACTGACGCACGCACCCCATAATAAAATAACATTAACTCGTCATAAAAATCTAAACAATATTCACGTTGTCGCGTACAGAGTTTTTGTAACACCTAATGCCCATGTTCAAAATGATTGGCACCTTTATAGAATAGAATCAACAGTTAGAGAAAAGTTACGCTGGCGAGTCGAAAGCCTATTTCGCTATTTCTTCAAGGGTGGGGTTCATCGGGGAATTCAGAGCGAATGGAGTGACAGGTATCATGATTAGAAATTTTATGATGCTTGATTGTAGCCCTGTCTCGCTGTCGCCTTGTGATTACTATTTCTAAGTGATTGTAGAGTCTGCTTTTCTTGTATTTTTCTTTATGAGTTGCTCTATCCAACGCAAGATTCATAAAACGCAGATCTTTGTTGACACACAATTGTTTCTGGTTTTCCTCTTAGTCTGAATATAGGTATGTTCAGCTTGATTATAGTGTTCGTTTGAGAATTCCTGAAGTATTTGCATGATTTTCTGGTGGTGATAATTTATGGATACCTCCAAACATAAAATCAGATCTGTTAAGTGCGAGTGTGACTCGCGCGCCAATGGTTTCGAACTTTTGTATTATAATTAAAACAATTATGGACTTTAAGTAACAGTGGAGACTTCGCTATTTAATGAATACCTAAAACAGCAGGTGCATTTCAGATGGATTGCTCTGCAAACTTCGGAGATGAATGAGGGGGTAGTTGTCAATTTTCGACTTTTTTCAAAATAATGCAAAAGTATGAAAGCTACAAAAAAGATATTTTGAAATGTACAAACTGATACCTTACAATAGATTTTTTTACATTTAATTTTGTAGGTCTCTTTTAACTCTTCACAATTTGACCCAAATTTTTTTTTTAATCTGTACAGGCGCACGAAATGTATTATGGTCCAAATACCTGTAGCCTAAACAACATGAACAAGTCAACCAAACCCATATTTAAACTCGACAGCATATTAAATGAGGCCATAGATTGACGGCTGATTCCGGAAAATAAGGGACTTGGGACGTGACAGCTTGCCCAATGCCGGATATATCCATATTTGATGAAAGCAAATCAATAAATACCTTACTCGTCAGATACTGAATTATAAACCAACTAGCGGACCTTCCCGGCTTCGCACGGTTTTAGTACGGATCCCTAACTTTTTAGAAAATATAATATAGCCTATGTTCACCGGGGATAGTGTAGCTTCCCAACGGTGAAATAATTTTACGAATCGGTCCAGTAGTTTCGGAGCCTTCATTACAAACAAACAAAAAATCAAACCTTTCCTCTTTATAATATTAGTATAGACAAGCTGCGCCCTGCTACTTCGCCCGCATGTTAAAGCCTACTAACTAGAAAAATCAATAAAACATTAAGATGCAAAGATTTATAAAAATACCAACATCGTAAGAAATAAATACAAAGCCTTCGTATCAATCTTTTCTCCAAGAGACCAAAATGAAACTTGCCCGGATTTATTCGTTTTTGTGTGTATTTTCATATGGAATTCCACCTGAATATTGTTTCTGCAATACGAGTTGGAATGAACGATAACCACATTTTACTGAACAAAACATAACAACGTAGTATGCCTTTTTATTTTTGTAAGTTTCCATTGTCGGTTGCCCGGACTCTTAAGAGACCGGTGTCCTCAGGAGCACCAATTTTAATCACACGCACACACCCCCACACATACACACACATACACACACCCCCACACACTCATACATGCACACCTATAGAATTACATGCGCGCTCACTTTCCAAATAGCTAAAATAAATAAATATCAACTTAATTTTTTGTAAATAATAAGCTCTATAATTTAAGTAGCCTTATATGTATACTATATAACTACTAGCTGAACTTAATGTACGTTCCAAATTCTATTGTTTGCGGCAGAGCGAGATTCCCCTAACACAGGTAAAATACTTTACTTAAAAGGGGATCTCAAACACTGTTATATAATGTATTTTAAGTTTCTGAATAAATATTTTTTATTTTTTTGTATTGTAATTTTATCGTTTTTACAATAGGCTTTACGTAGAAAATCCAGTCAGTACTTTCGAAATTTCTCACCTGCAGACAAATATAGTTATTTTAATTGCATAGCTGACTCAGGTTTCTGAAGTTTTACTTTAAAAAATATACTTGGCCCACATTGTGGAGAAAATAATTTTTACCGAAATTAAAAGCTACACTTTGGCCGAGGCTGGTAACGTGACCGAACTACTTCTTAATTAAACACAATTTTTCAAGCATTGTTTATTCTATTTTTAAGAGACAGTCAAACAAACTAGGGCGTAATTAGGTCCCATTAAGACCTGGTTTTATAAAAAATTGTATCTACTTTAAGACGCTTAATATGTAATATATATAAATGAATTAAAACTTCATGAAAATAGACAAAAATGTCTCACTTTTTTAACACTTTTTACAGACTATAGATACGGTTTCTATTTTTAGTTCTGACGTACGCAGCCCTAAGCAGTACTTATTTTGAGAAACTGGCCATCAACTGTTTCATAATCCTGTAAAATTATTCATAATAAAAAAAGCATTTACAAAAGAATCATCATAATCATCAGCCTATAGCAGTCCACTGCTGGACATAGGCCTCCCCCAATGAGCAATAGAAATATAATATAATAGAAATACAATAAAAATATTCTTTAATGTATACCAGATACAGACCATTACAAAAAAATAGTGCAATAAGAAAAATATTTTAACACCCTGTATAAACAAACAAGTAGCCCAACAACCAAAGTAGCGAGCCCGAGCATATTGTGTTGATAAGCCATACAAAAGATAAAGTTTTTCACTTTGTGAGCGAAAAGCTTCTTGAAATTGCAATCTTTGAAATAGCTAATACCGAACTGCTAGACCAGCCATCTCTATCTGAAAACACTTACCCAAGTGGATATTGCTTTCGCTACTCTGCGGTTATGACAAAGTTAATAGCTATTGCTTGTGCGTAAACCTCTTTCTATACTTGGTTCTAAAATCTCGGTATTTTTTTGTAAGCAAAAGGGTTACAAAACCATAAAAAGACAGACAAAAAAAAATAAGTGGAGAGAAAAATTATAATAATTTATTTCTTATTTAATTTTCATAATAATTAATGATCTGTAACTGGTGTACAATAAGTATTTTTGTATTGTATTGTATTGTAATAATTTATGGCCTCAATTTTTAATTTTCCAAGTGCTTATTTAGAAAGCCTAAAGTAAAGTTATTGACTTCTAACCAAAAAAGGGGTGGAAAATATAACAACACCGGTATCATTGAAGCAAATCGCTGAAGCGCGAACCATTTTTTAGTTTGAAAGCATTCATTCATTATTTAATTAGTTTCTCTTACGTTTACGAACTTGAATTTAAACTTTTTTCGCTGTACGTTGCAATTAATGTGCGTTTGGAGGTTTTTTCTTTTGTGTGTACTCATTACCTAGTAGTTTTTTGTTATTCTTATCAGTTTTTTCCTTCATAAATGTCTTTGTTGACATAAAATATATTGTATTCTAGAACCAAGCAACCACTATCAGCAAAAGATCTTCCTGCGCCGTATCTTTTCCATTACCGCGCGATGGTTTAAAGCAAATTTACATCATAATACAGTGAAATCGATGACGCCGTACCGAGCGCTCAGCCTTAGTCAATCGTGAAAAAAGTGGTTAAATTTCTATATTTCACTCCTTTATGATGTAAGGTGATATACTATTATGCAGACTTCTGGTGTTTCGGCCCTGTACCGCCCTAGTTTTGGCTGGTGTGCTATAACTACTTACTTGGACTTAGAATAAAATATTAATTTTGTCAACAAAAGACATTTAAAAACAAAAAGAACGACGAACGTAATATCATTTGTATCTAATAGAAATAAGAAGTTCAAGGGCCAGATACAAGAGGTACTTTTCAGAAGTACCGCCTTTTGTATCTGGCCCTGGGACCCGGGCCCTGGGCCCTCAGCACATATCGTCAAAAAATTCCTCTCTCTGCAGGCCTGTCACCGGCCGCTTGAGCCTAGCTAGCCAGCCTAGCGTCGCGGTCGGTGATCTATCGTTTTGATATATTTTTGACAGTCGAATAGTTTCATAATATTTAATTGTATTTCCATAGAAAAAACATATTTTATTACAAGAATTTAAATAAGTGAAGTGAAATAATAATAATAAATGTTGAACAGCTCACACTTTTTGTCTAATAACGTGACCAGGTAGGTCCATCCTCGTAGCCATCTTCGTAGATTCTATAGAACAAGCCCAAAGTGATATCTTCGGACCCTCTTGTGACATCACATCCATCTCCCAAATGAGAATCTATTTCTACGTCATAGCTTTCAGCATATCAGAGGCCTTTCTAGTGCGTGGGACTTGGCCGCCCACGACCGCTATCCATACAACTATGTGGGTGTACAATTTAAACGAGAACATGGCTTTGAAATTGAAAGCACACTATTACAGTCTGTACGCTTATTAATACTGTATTCGTGTAATTGCAGATGATTAAACTCAACGCGATATAGTTTAGTTGATATCGTTTGTGGTCGTAGTTCAAAACTGAATGTCGGGTTAAATCAACGAGTAATAAGCTTACAATGAGCTTTAATTATAATAGTCGTTATTTGCTATTTCAGACTAGATTACTTAATACAAAATTTAAAAATCTTTATTTAAAACAGAATTTTTATTGTAGAGGGTACAGTTGCAGGCTGAATACTGCAAAAACTAAATCTGTGTAGTGGAATAAGCGCCCTCCTTGTCAAGCTGAAAATAGGGCGCTATGGAGAACGAGACCATAAGGAATAAAACTTTTGAAACATAAGGAATAAAACTTTCATAGCGCATGAAACTGTGCCGAAATATTGGATAACTCAAAAATCAAATCATGATAAATATCCCGTTTTAAATGACTTCAGTGAGACCATAAGGGTTTCGAAAACATTCTCAAAACACTAAAAACTATTATACACTATTATATTATTATTTGGTATCTAAACTCAAAAGTGGCAGTGGGCCGGCCATATCTTGTGAAGAACCGACTGCCGCTGGGGCAAACGTGTTCTTGAGTGAAGACCACGACTCGGTAAACGTTGTGTAGGACGCCCTCCGACCAGGTTGGATGACGACCTGCGAAAGACTGCAGGTAGATGCTGGATGCGGCAAGCTGAAGACAGGGCGCTATGGCGCTCATTGGGGGAGGCCTATTTCCAGCAGTGGACTGCTATAGGCTGATGCTGATAATGATCTAAACTCAGTTTTTAGTTAATGTTGGCCTTTGCATCGAATTATATCTCGTACTACACTATGAGCCTAAGTACTAAAAAGAAAGCCAATAAATTTTAAATTCTAGTGTAGAGAATAAACCAGAGTAAATTGCCCGGCGAAATCTCATCATAAATTGTTACCATTTCATATCTTTGTAAAGTGAATGCTATAAACATCAGGCGTTTTAAAGCGCGCGCTTTAGTAACGCGTGTTTCTAAAACCGTCTGGTTCCCTGCATCAACACTTCCAAATGGACTCTTCTACGCAATCAAACGCGTGTTTGAGTGTATATTGCCACATTAGACGTTAACAAAGCGTGCGCTTTATAACGCCTAATGTGTACCTACCTACCTGAGTGATGTCTGCATAAAGTTACGCGTCCATTAGGTCGGAATCGACGCGAAAGGATTTAACTTTTGAACCTATCATGGTTATTAAAGTAAGTCGAATACCGGTATGATTTGATTTTTCCAATATCTGGACACTATCTACAAGTTATCTCAACAGAGCGACAATACATACCAAGAATGGTACAGGAGGTCATTCTGATTACCAAACACAGAAATTTCAACCGAGAAAAAGGCTACACTTATGATGTATGGTACGCTAGGTGCGAATACACGTGCACAGGCCAACTCGATTGCTTTGAAAATATCTTTGTATGTATATAGCCGATACAGAATCCAAAATTCAATGCAATTCATTTATTGCACGAAATAATGGTCTTAATCCAAGGTTTTAAACATTAGAATAGGTAGTGTCACATACTTCACCAAAACACATTGGCATGCAAATATTTCTAAAACTAGGTTTCTATACAATGTAATTTTAAAATGATTTTAATTAATAAGTTATAAAATATGAACATGTCAATGTGCTAATTCTCAAATTGAGGTCCAAAAACAGCAGACGCACCCTATAGGTAAAATTATGTGCTTATTTTGTAAGCCTAAAGAATAAATGATTTTTGACTTTTGACTTTTATAATACCGATGCGACGCCGCGTACGCTGCGTACGCTTGGATCCAGTGGACGTGTAGCTTTAAACGGTATCCTTGTAAAATCGCACGAGAGGTGTTCGTCCCGTCACCGTTCGACGCTAGAAAATTTCAATAATCCAATATTACATGCCGTGGCAAGCCAAGTTTGTATATTGGTTTTTGAAGATATTTTACAGTTTTGACGTTTTATACGAAAACATAAAAGAACATTTTGTTTTGCAGAGATCTTTCAAGAACTACGTATACGACAAGAAGCCGTTCTAAATGTGAATTTAGTGCGTAAATTATATTTATAAAGAGTTGAGTCTATAATTTATTACTTATGTCGGAAAAATAAATTCTGTGTAAAAAGGCGTTGTTTCCAATTTTCTTTACATAAAACATACTTAAAAGCTTGATAATGTTGGTTGAGGTTTTTTTACATCAACCAAGGGTTCAAAAATATGAGGAAGGCTAATCAATCACAGTCGCGAGCAGCTCATCTGGTTAGCATAATGAATTAACGTCACTTGGTAATTTGTAGACGGGTCTCATACTCAACGCAGATTTTTAGTCAGTTACCATATTAATACCTACGCTAGCGGGTGCCAGAGCTAGATTGTTTAGAACCAACCATAGAACCAACGCGTGCGAATCTGCAGGCAGAAACGAGTCTGTCATACGATTGTGAAATAAGAATTCTAGATTTCTCGGCCCTTCGACTCTTAAAAGTATGATTGAAGATAGATAGATATATAAAACATTTATTCGACACTGCAGCACATGGATATAAAGGTAACAATAGTAATTGTAAACAATTAGTAATAGTATAAAAAAATTAAAAGTTGAGTTTTAAAAATTGTGTGCGTGCTGCAGCCTGTCAAAAAGGTAATAGCTCAGCGAAAAGCTTTGCTCTAAGAGCAAAACACTGATTTACAGTATTACCCTTTGAGGCGTCCAGAAGAACTAGATTAGAAGATTTATTTTTATTTTTATTAAGATCTAGCTTATATCTAAGGAACTCCTCAAGAGACCACGACATGAAACGGCCAAGTTCTTGGTTGATAAGTAATAATTGGCCACATTATCCAACCAGCAAAGCATCGTCCGTGAATACGCCTACTGGAATATACCAACAGCATAAAAATACCAAAGTGTTCATAGAGGCAGATAGAGGTAATACATTAATCTCCTAAGTTCAGACTGCGAGGCTCAAAGCGTTTTTATGTTGAATCCTGCGTGCCCCGAATGTCAAGGAGTTAGCCAAACTTCGTGCACAGTATGGAGGTACAGTCACTGACTAAAAGAGATGAACATATGAAGACTCCAAACATCCTCAACACTACAGAAACCGCTTAACCACACCACTCTTATAGCAGATAAAATCGCTCGGTTTCAAAAAGCGCTGAACATATAAGACGTTGATGAAAAAACAAAGAGTCTAGCAACATGTTATGTATGCATAATTTCAGCCCGATCTATTTAGTAGTTTTGACGTGAGGAAGTAACAAACAACCATCCATCCTAGACATCCAATCTTCCGCATTATGTCATTAACGTCTGCATAAAAACGACCGCCTAGCGAGCTGACCATTAAGTCATTACGTATCAAGGTGGAATTAGCGTTCCTCATCAAAAGTTCACATCGTTCTGGAATCAAGAGGGTTAGCGGCTTTGGGAAACGTGTGGTTAATCGGTTTTTGTGGTTTTGTGTGTACACGGGGTTTTGGAGTCCTTATCTGTGACTGTACATAGAATTTCTTCCGGCCCACACAAGCCTCGGAAGGAGTCTATGGTAAACCGTAGGCACCTGAATAAAACAAACGTGTGTGGGTGTATTAGGTACTAGTTTCTCTTATGATTTTATTCATATCATTTTGAGTTTTTAGTAAATCTGTTGGACAAGTCATACGGATAAAGGTCACTTATCTATTATATACAAATGAATCGCTGAATGTGTTGCTAAGCGTAAATCTCGAGAGCAGCTGAACCTATTCCGCTAATTCTTTTTTTAGAATAATCCTTGAAGTACGAGGATGGTTCTTACGGAGAGAAAAAAAGAGAAAAATTTAAAAAATTGCCTGAAACAATGACCACCCGGGCGAAGCCGGGAGGGGCCGCTAGTTTTAAATACAAATAAATACTAATTTATTAATGCGTAATATCAGATATACAATGTCAGGTCTAATCTATGAGGTATTAGATTTACTGCAACTTAGCTAGAGGCGTATGAATATGTAAGATATGTATGAATATGTAAGATATGTAAGTATATAGGTTGCCTGGAAGAGATCGCTTCTAAGCGATAAGGTCGCTCATTGTACTTGTAATATCTTTCATAATATTTTGTATCTGGTGTACAATAAAGTATTTTTGTATTTTATTGTATTGTATGTATACGTGTGTGGAGGATGAATTCAGGGAAGTGTATGATTTCTTGCCGGGTAATCTGTGCAGTGTGCTGTCATCTCTTTTTCTACACGACTTATTTTGACTATTATTCCAGCGATCACAGAAAATCAATCAAAGTCCATTTAAAAATATGCAGGGGTTGATGTAAACACCTACCTATAGGTGTATAGGTATATCTCGTCTCCCAAGCCGACCTAACCTGCACATGGTACACCCTGTTAGATTCTTCATAATTTGACAACACAGTTAATTTATTTTACATTACTTGACACTGGCAGAATTGCCATTAGCAAAGCATCATCATCATACCTTCCTATGATTATGCCTGTTAATGTACATAATGTATACCTGGCCTTTAAATACCTACCTAACTCGAATTAGTTATATTATTTTTAATTTCTGTTACTTCTCTTCTTCTTCTATATAGAAGAGTTAAAGAAGTTATAGATATACATATAACTTCTATTACTTCTCTTTTAGTTAATGTTTAGATTTTCAGCAAGATTTTAATAAACTGAAGGGTTATTGAAACCAATAGTCACCTCTTCGAATAAAGCCAGGCCATAGTTTCAACTCCGAAAATGATTTCCAAGCTCGATAATGGTCAAAGTTTCGGAGTCTGAGGCTTATTACGCTAAGTCAATGGATCCAAGAATGTGTACTGTTTTGTTTCCATCAAATATCTATAAATGAGATAAACCGTCATCTGTGCCATCACCGTCCTTTGTGTTCACACAAACACAAAAACAAAACAAAACTTCGCATAAAGATGATGTCACTATCAATGAAAACTTAGGTAGTCTCTTTCATTAGCCACTTTGGAGGGAACGTCCTTCACAGTTGTCTGCTCTTCGCGTCTAATTTTATAGAAACGAAATATTAAAGATTACCAATCGTGGGATCCATTGATTTAGCGTAATAAGCCCGCTGTACAGAGGCAGCCATTGTAATCTATTCCTGGAACTGATAGATAAGGGACTCAAACTTTTGGGCTATGTTGGGATCTGAAATGAAATGGGTCTTCGAACCATTAAATAAAACCAGCCAAGTGCAAGTCAACTCGCACACGGAGGGTTCCGTTACATTGTAGACAACAATTTCACAAAAGAAACCCTCAAAATAAAAACTTAACCTGACGCAGACCTGACCGTGTCCGAAGTTGCTTAACTTTGGTGATCGGTACTCAACTTGCTAGGGACGCTGGACCCCTTTATTATGAAATTTATTGATTACTGCCCCGCGGTTTCACCTGCGTGGTGATATATATTCTGGATAATATACAATATACATATCTGTATAAATTGTAGCCTATGTGTTATTCTTACAAACTTTCGCGTTTATAATATTAGTAGGATAATTATTATGTTGTTATAACGTCAATAGTAATATTAATATTATACAAACTTTGGCAAAATTTCAACTGTCTACCTATTACGGTTCAAGACAAAAGTAGAGAAATTCAAACATTCAAGTTTTTTATAAGGGAGCCCTTTTTATTTTAATATTTTATTTATTGTATTACCATCATTACATAACTGTTTCGCAAAAGTATAGTGTTCTATAATATAGTCCATATTATAATAGTTTTGTAAGAAACTTCCGTGAGCGAGTCGACTCGTACTTGGCCGGTTTTCTTAAAGATTTAATTAAAAAAATCGACTTAAAAATGGGCACGATACGTCATAAAAATTTCATAACTATGCAAAAAAAGGGCTTGGTAATAATATATTTATTGTTTTTTTTTTAAATCATTGGTTTTAATTCGGAAACCCCCAATTGAGAAAAACTTGCAAACTTTTTGGGAAGGTACACAACCTAGAGAAAGGGTAACCTAACCTTTCTCATAAATAATTGAAATCAAATCATTCCTTTAAGTAAAAAACACGAGTTTCCATTTTAGTTTAAAAGTTGAACGTGGAAAGTTCCACTTTCCCTAGCTCTGCCCTCGAGTTCACGTTAATAGTAGGTAACTGAAATATCGGAACAGAACGTAGTTAAAATTGATTTATTGTTAAACTTGTCTTGGCAACGCCAACGCAGTGCTTCCGGTTACAGCATTTATGTTATCAATAAGCTGTTTTAAGCTGAATATGATCTTGGCTGGCTGACATTCTTAATACAATAAATAGATATATTTTTTTTATTATATTTTACCTACATAGAAAATACCCAGAATACAACGAACAAATATTTGCTATCGTACAAAAATTTCATATCTCGCGAAGAACCGACAACCGGTGGGGTAAACGTGTTCTAGAGTGGAGACCGTGACTCGGCAAACGACAACGGACGTCCTCCAGCCAGGTGGGATGATGACCGGCGAAGGACTGCAGACAGATGATGCTGGATGCGGCAAGCTGAAGACAGGGCGCTATGGCGCTCATTAGGGGAGGCCTATGTCCAGCAGTGGACTGCTGATAGGCTGATGATGATGATGAAACATTTGATGTGTAATTTATTCGATCCTATCCTTCCAAAGGTTGCCTGGAAGAGATAGCTTTCAGCGATAAGGCCGCCGATTGTGCCACACTAGATTAAATTGGTAGTTACTGTTTGTCTAATTATTTTGTAAGGTGCAAGAAAGATAATCATATATCCACAAGGCGGGATACGAACCCGCAACCTCCTGCATCTCAAGCGGAATTTCATCCGCCGCGCCACATGTAAACATGTCCTATGTAGTTATTGAAGACCATGTCCCATCGAAACACGTGCCTCCAATTATCTAAAGTTTGGTAGTTAAAGTGATTAGCATCGATTTTCAGTTTTGTTGTCGTGTATTTTTATCAATTAAAAACGAAAGTGGAACATCGATTAATCACAAGTTGAACAAGGACTATGCTTTTATCTATGTATCATGGTACCTATAACACATTTTAGTAGGCATTCGATTATATACAATGTAAACTTGGATCTTGAGTGGAGACTTCGACTCACCAAACATAGTTTAGGATGCTCTCCGGCTAGGTGGGATGACGACCTATGAAAGACGGCAGATAGTTGCTGGATGCGCATGCTTATGGCGCTCATTAGGCATGGGGGTGTAACACTGCCAACTTTATCCTTTCCCAGGATACGTTCCATTATCATCAGACTATTCAGTACTATTATAAGTTCCAAATGGAAAGAGCTATGCTCGGAGTTTCTCTGAAGGATAAGATTCGTAAGGAATATATCCGACAAAGAACCAAGGTTATCGAATTAGCTCTAAGAATTAGCAAGCTAAAGTGGGCCAGTGGGCCGGTCATATCTCGCGAAGAACCGACGGCCGCTGGGGAAAATGTGTTCTTGAGTGGAGAACACGAGTCGGTAAACGTAGTGTAGTACGCCCTCCGACCACGTGGGATGACGACCTGCGAAAGACTGCAGGTAGATGCTGGATGCGTCAAGCTGAAGGGCTGGCGTTCATGTCAAGAATGAGAAAATATCAATCTAAGCTTCCGCTCGCTATTCTTCGTTATACCCTATTTGAAAAGTTATCTTCCTTCTGTAATTTGTTCATTATTGTAATAGCTTTTCTTTCGCAATAAACCCAGATGGTGAGAAAGTAGAGTGTGAGATATATTGCCCTACATTGCCACTTTCATTGACGTTCACTGCACTCTTGGGTCCGATAAATGCGACCGAGACTCTTGTGGAAGTTAAGTGCTGGCTTATGAGCTTACTATAGTGCAGCAGATTTTTTACCTGCTGGGATATTTGTGCAGGTTTATACCCTTAGAAGGTGCGCTATGAAAAGCTAAATCTCATTCGAATTTAATTTCATCATTACCATCAGCCTATATAAGTCCAAAGCGCCCTGTCTTCAGCTTGACGCATCCAGTATTTACCTGCAGTCTTTCGCAGGTCGCCACCTGGTCGGATGCTTCCTAAACTACGTTTACCGAGTCGTGGTCTCCACTCACGTTTGCCCCAGCGGCCGTCGGTTCTTCGGTATTTAATTTATCTATTGCTAAATGTGCTGCCTCATTGCGAGCATTTATCTGTAATGCATTGCAAGATTCGTTCGTAGAATAGAATAGCATTTATTTCGACACATACATAAGTACATACATACAAGCAAACAAAACTAAACATAGAACATGGAGGTGAGTTTGTTAGCATTACGTTTCAATACTGCCTACTTGACTGACATTTTCCTGTAATGTAACCTAATCCGAGAAGATTTCTATTTGAGTATTCTGCTGTAGTTGATTCAGTTGTTTTTACAATGTAAGACGAGGCTGCTATCATATAATAGATAGGTATAAATTAATTGCACACGTTATATATATAACTATGTACAACATCTTAAAAACTAAGTTATAATTGGCGGTTTTATCGCTCAAGAGCGTCTGTCTACCAGAAAACCATGGATGGTGCCCTTGTGTTTTACTACACTTTGAGTGCTGAAAACGCACGGTATGAGTTTTCTACAAGTGACTAATATGCATAAATCCACACTAGCGCAGCGGCTGAGAAAATACAGATCTTTGTGACTCATCAGAGCTGTAATATTTTTCGAACGAAACGCATGTGCGGCGCAACACAACCGCTGTGTAGAGCGGCAGCACGAATTTTTTAGGTAAAAAAAAAGATCGCAGTCGTCGAAAAAAAACCGCAGTCAAAGTATTAATAGTAGGTTCTCCTACCTCTATCCTTAGTCTAAGGTTATTAACAGGCTTATGCTCCGATAAGGGACTGCTTTTTGACTCACACTCATTCCCATATGCGAATAGTGCAACATGCAGACGGCTACAGACAGAAGGTTTAGGCTTCTACAGGCTGTCAAATCTGTCGTCACGGAGGCCAACATATTGACGGGGTTGGTTTAAAACTGGCCGTGCATTGAGTGAGCCCTTTCTGCTAATGCAAGTTTTTTATATTGTCGTTCGCAATAGAAATTAAAAACGCCAACGGTCGTGATTGGTCGATTTTGACAGATTTTTTTTCGCTAGTGAGTTGAATTATTGAAGAAATGGAATGAACATAATAATCAATTCTATGTCTTCAGATGGGCAGTTTATACTTTGCAGGTCAAGAAGTCTGGATGATTCACTATCAATTTTGTAACTGGAAAACCAGATAAATAATTAGGCGAACTGTATATCAATAAATCAGACAACAAATCAACAAAAATACTTCTACTAGCGCTGACTACTCTAGAAACGAAAAGTGTACTACTTTTAGTTTCTAGAGTAGTCGGCGTTGGGTGCAAAACAAGGTGTGTTTCATGGTCGAGCACACTTTTAGTTCCAAGCATTCAAAATAGAGCAATGATCATTTTCACAGGGAATACGAACCCCCATTAAATGAGGGTAGGCTGTAAAACCCATTCGACATACATTTTTAAGCGCGTCAGTTAGCAAAGGCCGGTATAATCGGTAGAGACTGTTTGAAAGAATTTAGTAGGGGTAGGGTCGGACCCGGGGTAATTGATTTCAGCTTTGTTGTTTAGAGATAAACCCTGGCACAGATGTTGAAAGATGTATTTTATACGTTTTTATAGCTTGTTGTTTTAATCTACTGACATTGGTCATTGGTGGTTCGGCTATTTAGTTCACTGATATACATTGGTATCATCATCATCATCCTATGTTAGTCCACTGCTGGACATAGGCCTCTCCCAATGAGTGCCATAGCGCCCTGTCTGAATACATTGGTATATCAATTAACTAAATGCCCGCCGATTAAATGTAATGTAATGATACATGGTAGGTAAGTTCTTAACTTAAATCACGATGAACTTTCAAAAAGTTCCTTTATAATGAGTTTGAAAAAAAATATTAAAAAAATAATATACTATGTTACGAAACTCACGAAAATAATATAATTTAATATACACCAGACTATGGAATGCATTACCTACCCCAATAAGACAAGCTAAATCTCTCCCTACCTCTATATTTAAACATAATATGGTCCATGAACACTTTCTTTCTTCGACCTCAAATAGTTAATATTTTATGTATAATAGTGTATATAATCAGTATTTATTTCCATTAACGTATAAACATGTATTTATGTATTTGTATTGTATATAATTTATAAACCACATAAGTCTATAATACGCCACCGATATACCTGTACTTTAGCTACGTGTCCATCCAAAGGTTGCCTGGAAGAAATCGCTCATAGCGATAAGGCCGCCCATTGTGCATCTGTATCTTTGTTCTTTACTGTTTTTGTTTTTTAGTGTTTGATGTGCAATAAAGCGTATTGTATTGTATTGTATTGTATACTTAGATTTAAAAAACGCAATCTCTAAAAATCCTTCATGGTTTTATTACTATTGGACTTGAATTGTAAGTACCTGTTGTCAAGGCTCTGTTGAACTTTTAAAAAATTACCTGCCTGTTATTCTAAATTTTTTTGCTGTACAATTTAAGAAGTTATCTCGTATTTTAAGTTTCTTTACTACAAAATTTAAGATGGCGTACACGCATAGCTGTAGACCAAAATTACCGTAATAACACCTACATAATCTTTTGTAGAAATTTACGATACCTTCGCGGACACAAAGTAGGATCTATTGAACCCTTTTCAAGAATGAAACGACCCTGGGGGAAAGTCTTCGAAAACGCGAGCACAAGCAAGCTCTTTATTAGACCAGGGTAGTTTACTTAAAGTAGATAAAAGTAACCAACTCTATACATTCAAAGTCTTCCAAACTATTTTATAGAACCTTTTCAAGGTCCCTAGAAACCTACCAAAGTCTTTAGAACTAAAGAGACGTCTGGGACACCTGCTATATTGTTGGTAGATTTAATTATAATAAACTACATTTTTGTAACTTTACTTACAAAAAGATAGAAGAACTGATACGTACATTAACAAAATGTACTATCTTGTCTATGAACCTTAGAAATAATTTTTATTATTGCTGTTATGATTTTTCTCTGTTTTGCATATCAATAAATAAATACCCTGCCGACCTGCTGACGACCTGCGAAAGACTGCAGCTAGATGCTGGATGCGTCAAGCTGAAGACAGTGCGCTATGGCGCTCGTTGGGGGAGGCCTATGTCCAGCAGTGGACTAATATAGGTTGATGATAATGATGAAATAAACAAAGAGACAAAATACACAAACAGACCCATAGGTTGTATGTTTCCTAAATTTCTCTTGATTTTTTGTCTTATAAAATAAGAATAGTATACGGTTTTGATTAATGCAAACAATACAATTAAAAATACAATTGGTACAAATTAGAAATACCTACAATACAATATAATGTTACTAGAAGAACTACTAGCTCAACTCAACTGATCTAAATTAATTAATACCAATCACTGTATCGAAATTAAATCTGTCTAAAGGATAATTTGTATCAAAGGGAACAAAAGAAGTGATGGGTTATGAACGAAATCAAAGAGTTTATTAGATGAAATTGAATAAACTCATCAATCGGACATAAGGTTATGTTAACCATTCCAACAAGAAGTAGGTACTGACTCCAACCAAACCAACACGACATAATAAACGGGAATCTGTTCTACTACCTGTTATAGCTGAGCAACTAATTTCTCTATGGGTAATACCGTCTATAATTTCATTATGATGACGCAACAGATGGCAGGATACTGCCAATGTCAGTTATTAATTTCTGTTTATGAGCAAAAACTTAATAACAAAAGCCAAACGACGACGTCGACGCTCGACTAGTCCACACCCACCTTTCACATTGTCTGCTTTGGGAATTAGACCTTTCATATATCGAATTGTTAAATTGATGCTCATTTTTTTCTTATTTTGTAAAGCGGTTCATTAGTATGCTGTTCTTATTACAAAAAGTCTTTTTTTTATTTTTATTCGAGCATTGTTCTTTTCGGTACTAGCCATAGACATATAGACAGATAGATTTTATTATTTTTTCGTAAAACTTATATCTAAAACAGATTTGTATAACAAAGTACACCAATGGGCGGCATTGCCGCTTAAAGTGATTTCTTACAGGCAACAAAAGCTTAAAGTTAAAATCAAAGGACGTGCTAAAACTAAAATAAAATTAACACCGGCTAAAATAATCATAACACATGTACAAATAAATATATATTGATATTTTCTACAACGTGGTTACCAAATTGTCGTATCTATTTCAGGCAGCGTTCATCTGCCATTTTCGTTAATTATGTAAACACGCTACATTATGTAGATTGCGAATACAAATTCACGTTCCTACTATGTATGTATACGATAGTACCGTCAATTCGGCAACTGATAAACTCTAGAACACAATTATTGTACCAAATGCTAAGTAGAAGAAAGAAAAGAAGAAGTATGTAAGAAGTAAGTATGCTAGTTTTAAGGTACTATGGACCGTAGAATAAGTTAAATAAGACCTGTATCTTTTCTATGGTCTGAAATAAAATGATTTATTATTAATAATTAAATAAATTATTATTAAAAAAAAAATTGTTATTCTATTCCCCTTTCGCAGTAAAAACTCTCACTCACACACTCTCCGCCTGCGACGCAGGAGGTTGCGGGTTCGATTCCCGCCTCGGAACAATTGTGTGTACGATCTGCAGATATTTGTTCCGGGTGTTCTGGTCGTTTTCTATGTATAATAAAAAATATCTATCTATGTAATGTATTGTATTATGTATATCAGTTATCTAGTACCCATAACACAAGCTCTGCTTACTATGGGGCTAGATAATGCTGTGTGAATTGTCCAGCATTATTTATTTATTTATATGTACGTTTACCATCACTAACTATAGTATGAAACCTTTATGACGTTAAGGGATATTGGATAAGAGAATAACCTATTTACCGTCTATTTTGTTCCTTTATGTCCAGTCCATCCAAAGGTTGCCTGGAAGATATCGCTCTCAGCGATAAGGCCGCCCTTTATACATCCGTTGTTCTATTGTTTATTTATGTATTGTTTTCTGTTTTGTGTGGTATAATAAAGTGTTTTCAATCTATCTATTTATAACAATGTCAGAGATGGAAGAAGACTTAAATTATTACAGATTATTTATCGCGATAACCCTTACATCTTCAGATCTCAACTGCAGCAGCCGTCATCCCGTGACCACGATCTCATTTACGCGATGGAAACTTAGAGAAAAATAAACAAAAGATATATACCCGATAAATAATCTATACTAATATTATAAAGAGGAAAGGTTTGATTTTTTGTTTGTTTGTATATAATAGGCTCCGAAACTACTGGACCGATTTGAAAAATTATTTCACCGTTGGGAAGCTACACCATCCCCGATGAACATAGGCTATATTATATTTTCAAAAAAGTTAGGGATCCGTACTAAAACCGTGCGAAGCCGGGAAGGTCCGCTAGTCTTTAATAAGCTAACAAATAGCGGAAGTTTAAAATGTTGTAAGATTTATTTTTAAATAAATAAATTATGCTAGACAATTAACACCGCATCATCTTGCCCAAGGTAAGCAGAGCTTGTGTTATGGGTACTAGATGACTGATATACATACATAATACTTACATTTCTGAGATATCTCGGCCAACATAATGAAGACTATTTTTCACGCTGTATAATTCATCGATATACCTAAGAGCAAGGTACCAAGGTAGGTTTCTAAAGAACTGTTTTCAGGTTGGTAAGATATCGTCTTCTCTTGTGAAGAACTCTACCTGAACTTGAAAGTGATTGATAACGGTCTTGTATTGAAAGTTTCTTATGACGAATTCACCCTATAACAGAACAGCCCGCACTGAGATAATGAATAGAAGTAAAGGTAACAATATTAAATATTATGTCACTGAAAATACAAATATTTTTTAGTCATTTATGTCACATATTTAAAATAATACGCAAAATTTTTTAGGCGTGGAAAAGTAACAAACAGGCAGTGATGTCGGTGAGATATTAAGTTATTATAATATTTATAGCATAGTACTTTGTCTTGCATTTATAATATAATAAAATAATTATTTTACGTATGTGATATAGAGAATATGTGATTAGTAAAACTAGTTAGGTATATTAAGTTGTTCTATAATTTAAGTTGTGCGTGTCCACGAGAGCTACTGCCGACAAACTGTTGTACAGTTTGGCAGAAACCTGCAATCTACGCACTCTTGTGACTCGCGTGAATCATGGCATAGCGCTGGTCTTCCGTGATGTGAATAAAATTGGGAGGTGAAATTTTTCCTGTTTTTAATATCTCTTAAAACATGCACTTTAATCAGTATAGAATAAAATTGGCCCGGCAGCCCTCCGGCAAGGACAGAGACATACATAGGTACAAAATATTTTCAATGTACAACACATTTTTTTCTTTTAGTAAAATGTAATTGGTTTTAATAACCGTATTATTCAAATAAGCAGCATTTAGAAGAGTTGTTTGATGTCATATTTATAAAAAAGCTGGTTTTTGCCCGTGGTTTTTCTCGCGTTGTGTAAGTAGCTTTCAATTTGTAAAGTCGACGGAATCTCAAGGATTGTATAAATAACAGAAAACGCGGCTCGCAGTGCGGGCTTCCTTTTGAAAGACCACAGAATAGGTACTCCTTACTAACCCTTGGGGCAAACACAATGCATTCAATAAACTACCTAAGTACCTACCTATTTCTGGTACAAGGTTTCGACAAACCATTGAGAAATCAATTGCTTTTGTAGACCTAATATTTGGGACAGGTATTCTTTATTTGGTAAGATTTTACTACGCTTAGATCATAACTACTCCTGCTGAAGTTTATGCCATCCACGTAGGGTCCTCTGGCTTTCCTTCTATGTCATTTTGTTGGATATTAATATTGTATACATATCGATAGTTCTCAGAATATTGTGTTAAATATTTGAGTCATAAATCTAACTACAATTTTATCAGTTTTTCCATTTTTTTCTCATAGTATTAGTGAGTTGATCAATAACTTAGCATAATTATGTGGTTGTATTTTGTATTCTTCGACCATCAGTTAACTGAGTATGAAAAAATAAATATTACAGAGAATCATCATCATCATCAGCCTATGGCAGTCCACTGCTGGACATAAGCAATTAAAAAAATGTTAATTGAGAAATCATATTATACACTTGACGAAGCTATTGCTGATGATCTCACTATTATACCTACCTAATCATTGTATGTACTCTGCTTGTACCAATTTTACTGATTAGTAACTTACACCGCACGTTTTACTCTGTAACATAAAATATGTATAAAATTTGACATTTCCAAGTGTACTAATGTATCTTTATGGAATCAATAAATACAATAAATACAATACAATAGGCCTTTGTCTATTTTTTCATAGTATGAGTGATACGCCCACAAATACAAATAGTTTATTCATACAGACATGGTAATTAGAGAGGATTGCACGAGGATTCAAACAGGCATAAACACATTGTACCCAGCAGCCATCCATACTCATAATTTTTCACTTCAGCACCCCTTATTTATTTTCGCAATCGAGTTTTTTATCTCAGTTTTCCGCAGCTGATTATCGCAGATAGATGATTATCCATTAGCACTCCATGAAAGAACGCTTGAGGTTCGGATGAGCGATCAATCAGCGTCTTTGTCGAGCACCTGTTACGGAAACTGTTCGGATTGAATTTCCAATTCTACTCGAATTTTACTTTCCTTAATAATGATGAAACAATTTGAGAATTTGAGACTTTAGAAATTGTAGCAGCGTAAATATACAAACGGTTGCGTAGGAAGTTGTGCTGAGGCGACTATTATGAGCAATATATATATTTTTGCCTATTGAGTGGCTTCGGTGTCACTGAGGCCATGATAGGCCTATTGTGAAAACCACTTTATTCGTTCAGCCCCGAAGCTGCAGCGTTCGAGAGCAATATAATAGTTTTTTGTTACATTTATGTTCACAATGAACTTTAGTTATAATTATAACTAGGTTGTCTAGGTTGTTTAAAGGCCATGTAGTCATACCAAAGATGCCGCTGACAGGACAAGAAATAAAAAAATATTTCTTAGAAAATTCAAAGTAATATGTTCAAGTAAAGTTCTAATTGCTCTTAGCA
Organism: Eupithecia dodoneata; assembly: GCA_947044415.1. Lineage (NCBI taxonomy): Eukaryota > Metazoa > Arthropoda > Insecta > Lepidoptera > Geometridae > Eupithecia > Eupithecia dodoneata. The sequence goes on along the minus strand of OX345664.1, from coordinate 10,556,090 downwards.
ATGCCTTCAAGAGCCTGCGGCACATTAATCTGCCGCTCACAAATTAAGTATTTAGTTAATTTAGTTTTCAGCTATAAAAGTTTCACGTTAACAGAACCTAATGAAAACTATTCTTATCTATTAGTTTCTACGTTGGAGCCAATTAAGATGAATTTGCGATAGGTATTTAGGATTAAATTAACACAAAGCTGCAATTAGCAACAGGTTTCAAAGGCATAGCGTTAATTTATAACAAATTACTTCAAACGGTTTGTGTTTCGAAGCTATGGCGCTAATTATTTTCTTACTAAATGCTGAGAACTTCAAATTATTTTATAAACAATATTCTGAATAACAAATCAATTATCCTCTCACGATACAACTCACTAATAACCCTGTTTATAAAGCTAATCTTATAAACCCTTTAATTGAACGGATTAATCCGAGTTTAATAAAAAAGTTTGCCGAAACATTATGGAACGCCCTTCGCGTCCAATATAATAATGCCTTCAGGTGGCTGATAGGGCTGCCGCGTTTCTGTAGCGCATCAGGCATGTTCGTGGAGCCGCGGGTCGACTTCTCTGCGATCCTGCGCAAGAGAACGGCGTCGCTGATGCATAGGATACGCGGCAGCACCAACAGCTACCTGCAGGTCATTGCAGGAAGATTCGACACAGGCCCCCTAATGTAGCACTGGACGAAAGTTCATATTTTTATAATGTATTTTAATGTTTTTTGTATTTTTTAAATCCATAAACGAATAACTTATTTGGGTTTTGTTCCAGTAGTCATATTACTTTATTTCATTTAATGTTTAGATAGTAAGATAGTAACCTGGTAGGTTTTGTTTTTGTCTATTGTTTAATATGTAATTATTGTCTACGGGAGTGGCATAGTCATGTTGACTAAACTCCTTTCAATAAATAAAGAAAAAAAAACTTGTCTACTTATCAGTCATCTACATAGTACCCAAGTAACACAAGCTCTGCTTAGCTTGGGGCTAGATGACGCTTTGTGGAATAATATTCTTTTTTATCTTTTTAATTACCTGTAAAAGATAATAGAAAAGAAATTTCATAAAAAAGCTTTTAACTTCAATCAACTTTCGTAAAAGTTGGAAACTGAATCTCAGTATTTTGGTTGAACAGCGAATGAGCTAGGCACTTTCTTGTGTTAACTTCTACATATTTTATGACCTCTTCGCAAAAGTATTCAGACGGTACCTACTTTTACTTTGATGGTTCTAAGGGCACTGTACCCATTAACTTTTAATATAAATTAGGAGTCATAAATGTTTGCAAGTACGCAAAGAAAGCAATGGCAACGCTGGCAAATTAGTAATAATAAAATCTCCACGTTTTAATTACCTTGGTCCGGGTAATAATCATGTCTACAAACGTCTTGAAGAATCTAAACTGTACCTGTATTATATTATCTGTGACTGTACTATAGTCTACCAAGTCCAATCACAAACACGCTCAGAATAAAACAGTGTACAATCAAACACATTACTGTTTCACCAAAGACTTTATTATTCAATTCAATTCAAATTTTTTATTATCAGACAACAAAGGACCATAAAAAACACATACACAAAATATAGCTATAAACCTAACGAAAAGCTGGTGGGGATATTAATTTATTTATTTATGTGTCCTGTGCCCCGCGTCTTCACCTGCGTAGAAAGTGTGTCAAATGGTTTATAAAACTTCCTCTTGAATCACAAAAAAATCCGCATCAAAATCCGTTACGTAGTTTTAGAGATCTAAGCATACATAGGGATAGACAGACAACGGGAAGCGACTTTGTTTTATTCTATGTAGTGATTTAAATTTTGACCTCTCCAATATTTCGGCACATTTTAACGTCCCATAATGGAACTTCAGTGTTAATAACCGTATTCAAATACAAATACAAAAATACAAAAAGTTTATTGTCATTCTCTTAAGGATAATTTACATTGTTCAGTGTTCGAGACCTCCTTTTAAGTATATACCTGTATTAGGAGGTAACGCTCTTACTTAACATACATTAATAGTAATAGTTTTTAAAGAAAACCTACGTGTTAAAAACCAATACCCAGTTTCTCTTAAGTTGGTGGCAGGTCAGACACTCTAACCTTAAGGGCCATCCCGCCTTTTAGCCAATTTAGTTATTCCATTTACCACAGAATTAACTGGGGAACAGAATTGGAGTGGGTGTGGACAAGACTCCTTCAGCCAATTATTATTTGGTAAGAACTCCGTTTCAGATAAAATATTTCAATAGACTGGTGTTTTTTTGGCAAATGTTAAAAAGTATAATACTAACTCGTTACCTATTTAGTCCTGGGGCTCTGATACCTAAGGTAGATCGAAGCGTCTACGCAAGACTAATCCAGGCCTCTCGGGTCTGAGTTAATGTATATCAATAGCTAATAACATCAAAGAAAAATATCCAAACTTTTATCTCTGTTGACGATTTTAGAACCTGATAACTTAACGATGTACAAACCATAGACCTTAAGAATGTTGATTTATTTTTTACCTTAAGCATTGTAGTTTAATCTTGTATAGCATTAGATAATGTGTGTTAAAATAAGCCGCAAGTACTTATGTAATGTACTGTATTTTGTTAACTATTATGTGCATTTTATGATGTATGTTATTAATTCCTTATAAAGGGTAGCAAATACCTGTTATTATGTGTATTTTCGTTGATTAATTTGTAAACTTTAGCAATTAAGTCAACTCATTGCTGTTACCTTACCATATAATACAAAATTTGAATAAAGGCTTAAGCCCCGCCCACTCAAGGTCATCTCACCTTCAAAAATACTATAAATATAGCGCCCTCGCACGCACAAATTAAGTGCAAATTACGACGTCAACAAGTAAACATCAAAGTCAAGTGAGATTTCCTGGGAAGGCGCTGCTCTTACTCTTCGAACAACGAGTGTTTTCATTGAACCCCACCCCCCTTTGGCTGCAAGGTGGTCACGAAGCCCAGCATCCTAGGCAGGATAGTATCGGGTCCCTAAGGTAGTTTCTTACACACGGAGGGACCCCACAGGCTGAAGAAAACCACTACAGTGTATGGTCATTCGAGCACGGATCGTCAAGAAGATACCCGTTTCATGCAACATCATCCAGTGAGGTGCAAGTCCGCTGGTCATATTGGAGCCACGGACACTGCTGCTGGAGGACGAAGCATCGCCAAGAGGAGGATACTCTCTGCAACATCATCCAGTGAGGTGCAAGTTCGCTGGTCATATTGGTGCCACGAACACTGCTGCTGGAGGAAGGAGCAAGGAGGAGCAGCGCCAGGGAGTAACCGGAGCATACCCCTTTTTACCCCACGCCTGCGGCTATCGGGACAACTGCTGCCGCCTGTGTGGGAGGATCGTCGCCGGGTGTCATCGGGCTCGGGAGCATTGGGAGCTTCCGGGCAAAGGCCGCCATCGACGAGCGTTGGAGTCCAGTGAGGTGCAAGTCCGCTGGTCATATTGGAGCCACGGACACTGCTGCTGGAGGAAGGCGCAGGGGTGTGTGAAGCTTCAGGGAAGGATCGTCGCCGGGTGTCATCGGGCTCGGGAGCATTGGGAGCTTCCGGGCAAAGGCCGTCGTCGACGAAGCGTTGGAATCCAGTGAGGTGCAAGTCCATTGTTGGGCGGCATTGGGAGCCGCGCGGACATTGCTGCTGGAGGAAGACGCAGGAGTGTGTGAAGCTTAAGTGAAAGACTGTTGTGACGTAAATCGGTCCTTTTCAGGGCCACCCTACGCGGTTAAGCCGCGGCCACGCAGACAGGCAACTAACCGTGCCATACCGTCCTGCTTGTGTGGTTAACGTCTGTATCATTGCGATCAGACGGGAGTAACGTGCCGGACGCCGTTACCGGTATACGCCTTTGTTAAGGCGACCGTCGAGTCCGATCGCGCCGTTCATGACTGTTCGTCGGAGCCATTGGCCACAGGTTGGCAAGCCGAGGGTACTGGACGTTCCCCCCAGTACCTGAGCACTTTGGTCTCCGATACTGTCCTCTGTCGGGCGATTCCCACCCTACCCTTTCCACATAATTTCCATCCTTGACCGTTGTGCCTCAAGAGGTCCTCGGCCGAGATTGTTAGTGTTTAGGATTGATAGGAGGTTAGGTTTACTAATTCCGTCAACAGGGGGGAATCGCTACTGTTTTGTGGGTGACGTAAAGTCACGAGAACGGGAACATAGTTTTTTCATCGCGTTCAAAGTAAACTCTGTTTATTTCCGCGTGTAAAATAATTTGTAAATACTCGTGTAAATTCATGCTAGTTTAATTTCCGTGTTTAGGCTTAGGTTTGTATCATACGTGTTAGGTATAAGATTGATCTCGTAAAATAAATATTTAAATATTAATTAATAATAATCATCTGTAATGAGCAAAATTAATACTAGAAGTAAGACAAAAAACGCGATCGAAAAAACCTCTGAATCTACTTCCGCACCAACGTTTTCTGACTACAGCACTCCTACCGAAACCACAATGAGTACCAACGAGACAGGAAACGAAAAATCATCGGGAAGCAAAGCAAATGACAAAAATAGTAAAAAAACCAAATCACAGTCCGAAGGTGAAGAAAATCATGACAAAACCGTTCTGGCAAGATCAGAAGCCACATTAATACAACAAAAAAAAGCTACTTCTAAAGCCTCTGCGAAAATCACGCGAAAAGCGGCATTAGAAGCGAAATTGGAATGCGAGCGAATAGAGCGAGCAAAATTAGAGCGAGACGCAGCTATAGCCAAGACAAAACTAGAACTGCTACGGTTAGAAGAAGAATCCGATAGCGAATTAAGCGAAATCGACAACAACGATTTAGTCTCCGATTGGGTGGATCGAACTACGCGACAAAAACCGCCAACTCCAAAATCAAAACACGAGCACCCGATTAACAATCTAGCAACTGCAATAATGGACGCTATCCAAAGTTCTTCGTCATCCGCGCCAAAAATAGCACCTAGATATATGAGTGACATTCACCCGTTTGATGGTAATCCAAGAGAATGGACATCGTTTCGCGCCACGTACTTCGATACCGAAAAACACTTCTCTCCTATAGAAAACGTATCTCGTTTAAGAAAAGCCGTGAAAGGGCAAGCTCGCGAATCTGTAAAATCAATCATGTATACAACCAAAGATCCCTACGAAATAATAGATATTCTGCAAAGAAGGTTTGGACGCCCGGTCCATTTAGTAAAGAGCGAGATAGCTGCCTTAGAAAAGCTACCAAACATGACCAACGACGTGAAAGGGATAGGTATGTTCGCAAGCACAGTCGCCAACAGCGTTAATACCATCAAACAGCTCAACAAAAAGGAATATTTATACTCCCACGAAGTGTCTGAAAAAATAATTGAAAAAATGAACTTGATGATTAAATTCCGTTGGTACGAATACCGAGCAGAACATGAAGAGACACCAATATTGCTATCTCTCTCTACGTTCCTTAACAAAATAGCCGATCAATGCGAATCGTATGACGATAGCTCAGCTCGAGTAAAACGGGAATTTAAACCAGAATTTAAAAATAGACAGTATCAACCGAGAAACAAAGTAAACCACACTGCAAATCTATCGTCATCATCATCCGAATCTGCCAGCGAAGAGGAGTTTTCTGACGAAGAGTATGAAGAGGAAAGAAACTTCGTATTTGCAGCTTCCGTACAAACAAAATGCCCGTTTTGCAGAAATAACCACGAGTTAATGAAATGTCCAAAATTCGAGGCACTAAATATCAAAGAAAGATGGGAAACGGTAAAAAGAAAACGCGTCTGCTTCAAATGCTTGAAAGCAAACCATCGAAGCGTAAACTGCAAAACAAAAACCTGCAACAAAAATGGATGCACAAGGAACCATCACGAAATGCTTCATCATGATACACCAGTACCACAGAAAACTGTACAGGAAGCAAGCCCGGAGGCAACTAGTAGTCAGATAGTTTCAGTAAACCACATAGGGCACACGCGATCGTACCTAAAGATCATACCCGTGACACTGATTGGGCCCACTGGAACTGCAAAGGTATCTGCATTATTAGACGAAGGCTCTACAGTTACGTTATTGCGCAGTGATGTATCCGCTTCGATTGGCGCCTCTGGAAATAAAAGTGAACTTTCCATAGAAGGAGTAACTGGGCACATATACAAAGACGAATCCTCTATGAAAGTGAACATAAAAATCCAAGGAGAGTTCTCTCGTGAGATCTCAGAGCTGACCGCGTACACGGTAAGCGAACTGAGCCTGGCATCACAAACCATACGTCAGGAGGATTTGGAAGACTGCCCACACTTAGACGACATCAAAGAACAGCTAACATACGCGAGGACACGCCCATTGATTTTAATCGGCCAAGACAACTGGCATTTAATAGTGTCGCGTAATTTAAAAAGCGCAAGTACTTCCAAACCTGTAGCGTCCTTGACTAAGCTAGGGTGGGTTCTGCATGGTTGCAAGAGCAGCATAACGCGCCCGGTTCTGTTTAGCGGGCACATCCGGACTGCCCACCACGCGGATATCGAAAGCACCATAAAAAACTATTTCGAATTAGATTCAATAGGAATTTTACCTAAGCTACCCAAAAACGACCCGGAAGAAAGGGCGTTAAACATTCTCAAAGATACCGCTAAATTCCTACCCGAGGGACGCTTCGAATGTGGCTTGTTATGGAAAAAGGATAACATAACCATGCCTAACAATAGGGAAAGCGCATTAAAACGTTTAAATGGAATCCAAAAGAAAATGTGTAAGGACGAAATATTTAAAAATAAATATTCCGAACAAATCCAAAATCTATTGAAAAACAAGTACGCAGAACGCATACACACCCCGTCGACATCACCTCGAACGTGGTATTTACCACACTTTGCCGTTTACCACCCTCAAAAAGGGAAAATGAGATTAGTTTTCGACGCCGCGGAGAAAACAAACGGAATGAGCTTGAACGACGCCTTACTGAGCGGACCAGACCTACTGCAATCATTATTCGGTGTATTGATACGATTTCGACAGGGGTCCGTAGCAGTGGCCGCGGACATCAAGGAAATGTTTCTTCGAGTAAAAATAAAACAAGAAGACAGAGACAGCCTAAGATTCCTGTGGCAAGATGACACGGAAAAGGAACCAGAAGAGTACAGAATGAACTCTCTCATTTTCGGAGCCGCATCTTCACCATGCTCCGCAATCTACGTAAAAAACTTAAACGCAGAACGATTTAAAAACCAACATCCAGACGCCTATCACGCTATAACACGCTGCCATTACATGGATGACTATCTGCAAAGTTTCGAAAGCCGGTGCGAGGCAAAACGCATATCGACCGAAGTAGACATGGTTCATAAACAGGCCGGTTTCGAATTAAGGGGATGGGCTAGTAATTGTTCCGAGGCTATCGACACACTTACCAAAGCGAACTCCGACACCGTTCATTTAGGTAATCCGGAAAAAGTAGAAAAAACCCTAGGCATGCTATGGGATGTCCAAAACGACCAACTGAAATACACCTTGAATCTGCGTAACACACCTGAAGACGTAGCAATAAATGTACGCCCACCTACAAAACGCGAAGTCACGAGCGCTATCATGTCAGTTTTCGACCCATTGGGCCTGGCCACGCCCGTACTCGTGCAGGGCAAAATACTTATTCAAAAGCTATGGAAAACTGGCATAGGTTGGGACGAAATCATACCGCAAGAACTGCATAGGGATTGGAGAAACTGGATGGACAATCTGGAAAAACTACAAGACCTCAAGATACCTAGGTGCACACATTCGTTAGGAAACGGCGAATTACACACATTCGTAGATGCAAGTGAGCACGTATACGCAGCCGCAGTATATTGGCGCTCTGTTGAAAACGGAAAAGTAAGCGTCAGATTGCTAGCGGCAAAAGCGCGAGTGTGTCCGCTCAAGCCGGTGTCTATTCCAAGGCTAGAGCTTCAATCAGCAGTCCTAGGTAGCAGATTAGCTGCTACAATAGAGCAGGAGATAACTGCCAACATAGAAAGGAAAATTTATTGGTCCGACTCCAGAACAACTTTAGCTTGGATCAAAGCAGATCCGCGGACGTTTAAAACGTTTGTGGCCCATAGGCTAGCTGCGATAGAAGAACTCACCAAGACCAACGAATGGAGATGGGTACCCACCAAGCAGAATGTCGCCGATGACGCAACTAGAACGATACCCGCACGCTTCGAAGCAAATCATAGATGGTTCAACGGACCCGAGTTCCTCCACAAAAACGAGAATCTATGGCCTGAGGATAAAAGCGCGATAGAACCAAAAAACATAGAAACGTTAACAGAAGAAACAAAACGTCATGTAGTTTCAACCGTCGTTAAATCAGAACGAATTTGCATCCCAGATCCAGAACGATTCTCGAGCTGGCGTCGACTTGTAAGATCAACGGCCAGACTTTTGCACGTTGTAGAAGTTTTCAAGTTGTCACGAAATCTCAAACGAACAATGGCTTTACGAAAAACCGTAAGAGACAAGTCGTGGCGCAAATACAATCGCAGCAAATATAAACATGCAGTACCAAAAAACAAAGTAGACGTGGCTATAAAACCATTACCTGATGAGATGATAAATAAAGCTGAAAGTCTTCTCATAAAAGCAGTCCAACAACAACACTTTGGACCAGAACAGGAAGCTTTAAAAAAGGGTAATCCTATACCGAACTCCGCAAAGCTTCGAAATTTTAAGCTAATCCTCAAAGAGGACATTATCCATCTGTGTACTAGGGCAAGTCAAGCCGAGTGCATACCTCAAACTCAAAAACAACCTATTGTGCTTGACGGTCACCACCATATAACGAAACTGTTAATAAAACACTATCACGAACAATGCAACCATGGCAACCATCAAACTGTTATGAACGAACTTAGGCAAAAATACTACATTACTTCTCTACGAAGCGTAGTTAAGTTCACCGTAAAACATTGCCAGTGGTGTAAGGTATATAAAGCTCAACCGCAAATTCCGCCCATCAGTGACTTACCAAAGGAAAGAATCGGTTACAAGCAACACGCATTCACTCACGTGGGACTGGACTATTTTGGTCCACTAACCATTACAGTAGGTAGGAGAACGGAAAAACGTTGGGTAGCTTTATATACGTGTCTAACAACGCGAGCGATTCATCTCGAAATAGCCAATTCATTAAGCGCCGACAGCACTATAATGACACTACGAAGGCTCATAGCTAGACGCGGTATGCCAAAAACAATATACAGCGATAACGGTACAAATTTCATAGGCGCAGCGAAAGAACTGGCAGACGCGCTAAGCGAACGCAACATAACGTGGAAACGTATTCCACCTGGCGCCCCGAACATGGGTGGTGCATGGGAGCGTATGGTGCGATCGGTTAAAGCGGCTCTAAACGTAACATTAAAATCAAGACAACCTTCTGAAGAAGTCTTACATACCCTATTGTTAGAAGCAGAACATTTAGTGAACTCTAGACCTTTAACAGAGGTTAGCCTCGACCCCAACGACAACGAAAGTCTTACGCCGAACCATTTTCTCATAGGCAGATCGAGCGCCTTAAACGGTAACAGTTTCGGAGAGTTCGACGACCAAGACCTGGTCGGAAAAAGCACTTGGCGCACCGCTCAAAGGTTATCCGATTTGTTCTGGAAAAGGTGGTTGCACGAATACTTGCCGACCATTTTACCTAAAACAAGTAGTGGCACAAAAGAGTTTTCAAACCTCGTACCAGGCGACATTGTTATAATAATAGATACTAGTCTACCTAGAGGTTGTTGGCCTCGCGGAGAAATCTCAAACACCTTTCCCGGTCCAGACGGCAAAATCCGAACTGCAGAAGTAAGAACCCCCGCTGGGTTACTGCGTCGACCCACAAACCGCCTAATTAAAATCGTCGCCCATGAGAACAGTAGTGCTTCCATACTTCCGCACGAGGGGGAGACTGTTGACGATTTTAGAACCTGATAACTTAACGATGTACAAACCATAGACCTTAAGAATGTTGATTTATTTTTTACCTTAAGCATTGTAGTTTAATCTTGTATAGCATTAGATAATGTGTGTTAAAATAAGCCGCAAGTACTTATGTAATGTACTGTATTTTGTTAACTATTATGTGCATTTTATGATGTATGTTATTAATTCCTTATAAAGGGTAGCAAATACCTGTTATTATGTGTATTTTCGTTGATTAATTTGTAAACTTTAGCAATTAAGTCAACTCATTGCTGTTACCTTACCATATAATACAAAATTTGAATAAAGGCTTAAGCCCCGCCCACTCAAGGTCATCTCACCTTCAAAAATACTATAAATATAGCGCCCTCGCACGCACAAATTAAGTGCAAATTACGACGTCAACAAGTAAACATCAAAGTCAAGTGAGATTTCCTGGGAAGGCGCTGCTCTTACTCTTCGAACAACGAGTGTTTTCATTGAACCCCACCCCCCTTTGGCTGCAAGGTGGTCACGAAGCCCAGCATCCTAGGCAGGATAGTATCGGGTCCCTAAGGTAGTTTCTTACACACGGAGGGACCCCACAGGCTGAAGAAAACCACTACAATCTCTATTCAAAACGGTACAAAGCACAAGTTTACAGAAAATTGCACTAATCCATTGTAATACAATTTTTACCGACACAAAGCGGAAAAAAACAACGGAAAAGCCGTTCGGAAAGTTGACCATCTGTAATAGTAAAGGCGTTTTAATTGTACCGCGAATAACGAGGGCTTTTCGGAAAGTTTGTGAGAAGGCATAAAGCGCGAGGCGCGGGCGAGAGGACGGTCGATTCGAACTGGAGGGGCGGGGAGGCTTCAGTGTTCCGACGGCCTCAGCGGAGGTACCGCGCTCGCCCCGCTCCGCTCACGCGCGGAATATACCAAAAAACCAACAAGCTACAGGTGCCTTATCCACATGATAAATGGCAGTGTTTCTTTCGACCCAGCCCTCGACGAGTTGAGTGGTAGGAAATAGGCGATACGAATAAATAAACAACTCTTTCAGCCGCTCGCTCGGACAAACTTTTTTGTTTATGTTGCTTTAGAACTTTTTTGCTTCTTTATTTTGATGTTAGCCGTCTGAATCTGTTCTTATAATTAATTTCTGTTACTTGCGACCTTAAATTAGCGCACCTTAAGTACACACTCAATTTTGCTTCAAATTAGGATAAAAGTTTTGAAATAATGTAGCAAGATTTAAATTTAATTCATCAGCGGATATTTGCTTCCCGACGGCGTCTTCTTTCCGTTCGAACTTGGAGTGGCAGTTTTCATTAAAAAGTTATGGCAAACTTTAGATTAGATATAAGGACGAGAATCGCTTGTCATCATTTTGCGCATGACTTGCGCAAGAGGAACCGAATGTTATATCTTCGTTGTATGTACTTACCTGTACTGGTAGGGGTTGGGAAGAGGGTTAGGGCAAAATTTCCTGTGACCTAGATTTCATTGATGGCGCTGAGAGCAGTCGCAGGAAGTCGTTTATCATAAGATACGAGGGTGCTTATGCTAACCTGCTGGTTCAGCGCATCTTGCATCGAAATTCAATTTATTTTTCGGCTTAAATGGGAAAGCACTCTGCGAAAGTTTACGGTATGAGGAATAGAAATGAGTCTTTATTATCAGACCTTCTTATTGTTATAAGGCAAAGTATCTGAATAATATAGGGTGTATACCGACTATTATTGTCATTTGGGATATTTCATTAGTACATACTCGCTTATAAAAAATTTAAACTATTATCATTTAGTGGATTAGCTGTACGTAAATATCAAATTACGTTCGAGAACATATATACATTATAAGAATAATTTCGTTCTATTTGACTACGAGTGTTATTATGGTCTTAAAGCCAGCATTTTTTGGTTATTTGAAATCAAATACTTTGCTTTCCCCTGCCAGACTCCTATTTTGTCTGAATACCTAAGCTGAAGTTTAATATGTGTTTTGACTCAACAACTTAATAGGCATACCTTCAAAGTCATATTATGTGTGTCATATTATGATCTAAAGACTCAATTATGAAAACTATTTCACTTGTACCTACATACAAAGATACATAATTATGTACACTTTATCTTAAGATTGAAACCCGAGGAATGTAACATTCGGGTCAAACTAAAAAAAAATCTTTAAAAAATAAATAAATACAATACAGTTAAATCGACACGCAGTATATCAAAATTGGTTCATCCGTTTGGAAGGTAGGAAGCCACAGACACAATTGTAACTTATAAACATTGGTAATAAGAAGCAAAAGCAAACAAAATCCTCTTGTTAAAATAAGATTTCCAAGATTTATATCTGATGGTATTTACCTTTAAAATAATTTATCCTCAAAGTTGCAACCACATTTTAATTAAAAGCACGCTTTGACGTCTTGCCTATTTACATACCAACTGTGATAGCCTCACCAAGCTGGGTGCCTGTAATCAGGTTTCCGACTTTGGGACACATAAAACCATTTTATGACAATTCCTTACGAACATCAAGTTGTCATTTGTCTACTTTATCGTTTCCTAGAATCGAAGCCGAATAAAACACTAAGAAAGTATTATAAGTGTCGGCTTGCGGATGAAAATTTATGAAACGTCTGCTTTTTGTACTGGTATTGTCAAACGTCAACTTTTATATTATTTATTTTTTATTTTACTGTCAAACGTCTGCTTTTTGTACTGGTATTGTCAAACGTCAACTTTTATATTATTTATTTTTTATTTTACTGTCAAACGTCTGCTTTTTGTACTGGTATTGTCAAACGTCAACTTTTATATTATTTATTTTTTATTTTACTGTCAAACGTCTGCTTTTTGTACTGGTATTGTCAAACGTCAACTTTTATATTATTTATTTTTTATTTTACTGTCAAACGTCTGCTTTTTGTACTGGTATTGTCAAACGTCAACTTTTATATTATTTATTTTTTATTTTACTGTCAAACGTCTGCTTTTTGTACTGGTATTGTCAAACGTCAACTTTTATTTTATTTTTTATTTTACTGTCAAACGTCTGTTTTTGTACTGGTATTGTCAGACTCTTTACTGAAAAAACAAACCATTTACTACAAAGTTTCTCTGGAATGTATAGACTTGCATGATTCGATAAATGGATCTCTTTTAAATGACACTGACAGTTTGACATAGGCACAGTCTAACTTATTGAAAAGGAAGTGGGCATATCCCCTCTTACGAAAGTCAAGACGAATAAAGAACCTCCTTCTCTTGTGATTTTTATTACTAAAAATAATGAGAATCTGGTACCTAAATCATTTTTTAAACAAAGTACCAACCTATCTATTTCATACTGCGACCATCAACAACGTAGGTACCTAGGCCCTTCTTAGGCACAACCAAAAGTCATTGAATAGAAAAGAACAAACACAACGCATTCAATTCCGGTTTATTGAAAAAGTGACAATAAGGAACAACTGTACTCCGACGTAAAGTTGCAAATTGGCAACGTCGAACCCTGCGATACTCGGCTCGTGTGAATTTGCTTTAATTAAAAAGTGTCACTAACTTGCACAGAATAACATCAGGTATACTAGTTGTTAACCATGACTTTGTATGCATTTATGACGACCGATGTGGCGCGGTGGGCGAAGGTCCGCCTGCGACGCAGGAGGTTGCGGGTTCGATTCCCGCCTCGGAACAAATGTGTGTACGATCTGCAGATATTTGTTTCGGGTGTTCTGGTCGTTTTCTATGTATAATAAAAATATCTATCTATGTAATGTATTGTATAATGTATATCAGTTATCTAGTACCCATAACACAAGCTCTGCTTACGATGGGGCTAGATAATGCTGTGTGAATTGTCCTGGATTATTTATTATTTATTAGGTAGCTTATGTACCTTCCCAGGAGCTATGTACATCTAACTGTTTGTATGTTGAATCATCGATATTTAATGGTTTGAGCCATTGTGAATTTAAACACACAAACAGCTAGAGTTACGCATTGGATGGATGGATACAAAATAAAAACATTGTGTTTGATAAATTTCATGAATTATTATTTAACACTTTATTGCAACAATACAACACATAATTTTTTTTTTAAAAAGAATAAAAGACTAATGTCATTTAAAACAGGATTTTTGATGGTATTCCGTGATCATGGCGCATGAAACTCTGCCAAAATATTGAAAAACTCAAAAATCAAATCATGGTAAATTAAATATCCCGTTTTAAATGAATTTAGTGTAACCATGATGGTTTCAAAAGTTTTATTAGGAATTAAAAGTGCAATAGGTCATGACGTTATTGAAATATTACTTATGTACAGTTTTTTTCATTTTCAATAAGCGGCTATGCTTTTTTACCTAGATCAATAACTAAGAAGAAGCACAGTCAGCACGGTCCTTCCAACCATACGGTGCTTAAATTTTCTCTCCACTATTGATTTAAACGAAACTAACAATATGAAGCTCCGAAGTTTTATAAAAATAATTCGTAGAGAGTCACAACAACAGCGTTCATTGTTTTTTGAGCAGCTGTTTAACAAAGCTGTTCGCACCCGGTTTGCACAAAACTGTTACCCACACGAATTGTTGAAACTCAACATCACTTACCGCAAGTTTGTGCCTCATATCGTGAGCGTGCAGTAGCAAAACAACACTCGCTTTTCATTTTATCAAGCTTGCAAACGATATCCTTCTAATATTATAAACGCGAAAGTTTGTAAGTATGGATGGATGTTTTACTCTTTCACATAAAAACTACTGAATGGATTTTAATGAAACTTTACAATAATATAGCTTATACCTACATCAGAATAACATATAGGCTACAATTCATAAAGATATATTGTATATTATCCAAAATATCTATCACCACACGGGTGAAACCGCGTGGCGCAGCTAGTACAAAATAAATAAATTGCAAGTTCAATCAAAAAATGATTTCACAAATTAAAGGGCATTCGTTATAAGAAGTACAAAGAGCTCGCGAACCTTTTGTACTCAACGCTTAGAGTCACCAATGTCGCGTAAACGACCCTAATTACGTTAAATTAGGGCCGTCCAACGTTTCAATCCGCAATAGCTTAATAGAATAGGGTGCGGTCTAAAATTCTCCATAAAATATTCAAAGCTGAAATTCGTAAATTACTTCATAGAGAGCCTTTCTCATATAGCTGACGTGTGTTGAAATTATTTTGATGCCTTTCTGTCCTCGTAATTTTCCGCTTGGCAGCCCTGTGTTGAAATGAGTTTTGGTCGGCATTTTGTAGGCAAGGCTTCGAGTATGTAAAGGGCAAAAAAATTCGCGTCATCACACTGTCGTCACTCGAGTCGGGAAAGGCTTTGTGCTAACCGTTCTGTTCAGGCTCTAGCACGGAAACACAGCGTTTCGATTTAATTTGCTCTCCTATTTTTGTTTTATTGACGGTGGTGGTTCAAATTCCATTACGTTGTTGTGTATTCAGTCAGACTTTTTGTTCACTGGACTATGTTACGCAACTTTGTATTTAGAGTTACATTTCTTTATCAAGCATTTGACCACTATCTCAATGAAGAAAGTGGAGATGTGATCTAAGATACAGCTTGTAATGTATTCTCGCATAATAAATCATCACGAATTTATATCAAACAAATCCAAGGCTTTTATCTATTCTATCGTCTTTACCTTGATAGAATAGATCTCTCACTACAAATATTTGAAGTTTCGAAGGTTGTGTTGACTGATCTCCATTCCTTGTTAGTTTTGTTTAACGACTCGTGAATCTGTGTTTGAATATGTAACAATCCAATTATAAGCTATTTGTACAGCCTTTTTTATTTATTGGTTCTTCTTTGAGATACAAGAAATCTACGGGGATACTAGGAAAAAAACGGACCGAGAAAAAAAACTTGAATCATCAATTTGTTGGTAACAAAATAGCACAAGTCAGAAAATAATCCTTACCTATAAAGAAGTAATAAATAATTAAATATTATTTAATGTGTGAGGTTCTAACAAAAATGCAGGTGCGTTTTAAAATAAATTGGAGGTTCAATAGCTTTTTGCATTTTATCAGGTTTTTATGACTGATTTAATTTAAAAACAAATTGATAAATAAAGGTAACAAAAAAGTGGTTTACATTAAATAACACGCAGCACCTCCTTGCTGTAAACTAAATGAGCACAAACAGTAAGATATCGTCCGCACGTGGTCAGTATGGGATGGAACCATTTCGAAGTAATTCAAACGCAGCTGAACCTTATTTGACAAAGTTCTATCCCATTGCGACAACGCCCGGATTGTATGAGAAATGTGTCGTCAAATATTCAATTTGACAAGGTTCTGTCCCGTAAAATCGCGCGCGGGTTATTGTAGTACTATTATAGGTATTGGATGAATGTGCGGTATATTGCGCACATTCATCCAATACCTCTAGCACAAATATCTGAATGCACATTTTTGTGTACAGTGACAGAATAGTTTGCTACAAGCTTCAAACGAGTGGTCCGCGAGCGGTCTGTCACCTAATGCTGCCAATATAAATAAATAATAATGCTGGACAATTCACACAGCATTATCTAGCCCCATGGTAAGCAGATCTTGTGTTATGGGTACTAGATAACTGATATACATAATACAATATTATACATAGAAAACGACCAGAACACTCGCAACAAATATCTGCAGATCGTACACACAATTGTTCCGAGGCGGGAATCGAACCCGCAACCTCCTGCGTCGCAGGCGGACCTTCGCCCACCGCGCCACATCGGTCGTCAAAAATATAAAATACATCTAAACGTTACGAGCTAAAAGTAATTTAAAACGGGATATTTACCTATCCCTATACAGGATAATATCCCGTTTTAAATGACTTTAGTGTTAATAACCATGATAGTTGCAAAAGTTTTAATGTTACGAGCTAAAGCCTATATTTGAATGCACTTCTTTGTGCTGCGCTGCAATGGTGCTTTCCACAATTATGTGCGACTAGCGGACCTTCTCGTCTTCGCACGGTTTTAGTACGGATCTTTAACTTTATGAAAATATAATATAGCCTATGTTCACCGGGGATAGTGTAGTTTCCCAACGGTGAAACAATTTTTCAAATCGGTCCAGTAGTTTAGGAGCCTATTCATTACAAACAAACAAAAAATCAAACCTTTCCTCTTTATAATATTAGTATAGATAAGCATATCAGTACCTCAACAGTATGTTGAGTTGAATTGACAATAAAACAGAATGCCAGTCAAATAGTTTCCCCAGCAGTCGGAGCTAAAAATAACACGTTTTCACAAATAAGTTAAACAAAGCTGTGGTTGAATATCACGCCTCTATCGCCAACACACATTTGTTTCAATCAAAGGATATAATTACACAGTTTCAATACAATTAATTAAATGTTAAATTAACTAATGGGTCTGAACCATCGAAAGATAAATATGTATAACCATATAAATACATATTTATCTTTTGATAATTTAAGATACACCAGAATCTTTCGAAAATCAAACTAGAAACAACGTTAAAGGGATAAGTACATAAGTTTTGATTTTAATATTGAGTAACTAATATTAACTCAAAAAATTCATAAAATCTGTCCTATGTTAAAAGGTTTTAAATTGTCAAATCATGAATCCTGCTATTTTTTTCTCATAAGCTTTATCATAATGCTTATCAATAGGTATATAAAGGATGAAAATATTTTGTAACAATTCGCGCAATTTCTAAGAAATATTTTTCATTCTTATATCTTGCTATGAGTTTCCGCAAAGTAACGTCTGAATCTATATATTTATTTATAATACGCTTATCGTCCCGAACAAAAGCTATTCAAAAATCAAATAACATTTACATTTTACTTATTTATCCCGGTCTTATGAAGTATATAAGATTAGGGAGCTCCAGAACTTTGTTCGTAAAAATCGCATTAACGAGAAAATAAAAAAAAGTTCTGTTTTCTTATTCCGTATTACGTTCTTTTAAACCCGTATTTTTTATCACAAGGACTCGTGTTGTAATGCTTTCGTATTACTTTGCTTACGTAGGAACTAACTACCTTAATATGTAGAATAAATCTGTAATACTAACAAAGTATAAAATAATTATAGAATAGAAACAAATTACAAAAACACTCAGTATCACTGCAGTTATCTCAACTGTAACAATCTAGTTCAAATTAACACTGCAGTAACACTGCAGTTATCTCAACTGTAACAATCTAGTTCAAATTAACACTGCAGTAACGCTGCAGTTATCTCAACTGTAACAATCTAGTTCAAATTAACACTGCAGTAACACTGCAGTTATCTCAACTGTAACAATCTAGTTCAAATGAACACTGCAGTAACACTGCAGTTATCTCAACTGTAACAATCTAGTTCAAATTAACACTGCAGTAACACTGCAGTTATCTCAACTGTAACAATCTAGTTCAAATTATAATATCTAGTTGTAATAAATACGTACCTAGTTCTGTAGCGGCTGTTAATAGAAAAACACCTTCACGTACAGTAAATTATTTATTAAACGGTTCACAAATATTTACAATACTGAGCTGTAACTATATGTATGGTTCAACCCAGGAAAAACGTATTCGATACACTCCCGGCAAGTGCGTCCGCAGCAGAGTACGCGACGCAGCAAGTGAGGGAGGGGGAAACGTCCAGGCTAGTGCGGCTTTATATAAAATATCAAATATATATCAAAACTGTATAATAATGTTATTATTTCAACGTAACTTTTCTATTTTCATGTCAAACAAACTAAAGCGTCTGTCATTTTCATGGACATGTTGATTAAAAGTTGATAAATTAATTGGCTCCGTCAGTAGCCCGGGGGAAAATAACTGGCTAGTCACAACACAATATCAAAACATACAAAATATTGTTTTGAAATAATTTCTGACGAAATAACTATTTAGGTCATTAATTAACCCTTTTAAAGATTCAGGGTGGTATCATAATCATCAACCTATAATAGTCCACTATTGGACATAGGCCTCCTCTAATAAGCGCCAGAGAGCCCTGTCTTCAGCTTGCCGCATCCAACATCTGGCTGCAGTCTTTCGCAAGTCGTCATAATCATAACGCTTGGCTGGAGGGCGTCTTACACTACGTTTGCCGAGTTGCGGTCGCAACTCAAGAACACGTCATTCAGATGGTAATTGATATAAAACCCAGAAGAAGAAATAGTCGTTATGTACATATATCGTTGAAATAACAATGCCGACTACTTTTGTCATTAAATCATGCATGACCATGCATGCTATTCATGCATGACAAAATAAAGAGAATTGCAGTCTATAATTTCTTTCATGATAAAATATATTTTTTACTTTACCTAGGAATTTACCTAGAAAAAAGGTACCTATTCTGCGGCCCGAATTCGGTCTTCCCAGTATCGTTTTCCCATGAGATTTGGTACAGTGGCTCTTTCTTGCAAGCTTGGAACTACGCAAAATACATATAAAAATTAGACGTCACTATGCCTTTTCGATACTATCGTTAAATCAAACTCAGGGCTCAGTTCTATTACGAGAGCAAAAAGTGCTGTAAGTTCAAGACGAAAGCTTCTAAGTAAAATCGTGATGAGATACTAAGGTACCTGCGAAGTCACAAAAATGTTTTTGGAGATTGAAAAGCATAAAACCTATTTCCCTTGAATATTTATCTTTTATAATTCCTCAAAGAAATGTTCATTTCAATTTTCTCGGACAGAAACGCTTCTTTTTGGTGTTGCCTGTTTTTGTATATTTTTGTGATGAACGTGAAAATGAAAATGGAACATTTTAATAAACACGAGTCTTTTGAAGCCAGTCCATTGTTTATTCATGGGACGAAATTTTAGAAGCTATTTTTTAAAGGATCAAACAACCTGCAAGTAAGGTATGTAAAAAAGCCTGCCTACTTAGGTACATATGCCAACAAAGGTAAAACAGCATTACAATCGTGAATAAAGCAGTTTTGCAAGCAGCAAGTTTTTGGGCAACCTAACCTAACCAAACTCCGGGGTGCTACCGTGAATTTTCTTGCTAGAAGATGTGATGCCCCATGGATTATGATTTTTATTACGGGAATAAAGAGTGCACCTGTGTTTTCACACACGCTTGTGCACTATTATATTCACACACATATGCACATGGCTAGTCTTCATTGGGACCGACCGCTGTGACCAAAATTCGGCTAAAAGGACAAAAGTTAACGATGTCGTGGACAGAACCTTATTTTACATAATACTCACTGACTTATTCCTCAGCGACCCATGGTGGTTTTCAGCTTCTTAAAACACTATTACATTCTACAGGGTGTAACAACAAGTCAGGAAATATTAGGCACCCCTAATATTTCCTGACTTGTTGTTACACCCTGTAGAATGTAATAGTGTTTTAAGAAGCTGAAAACCACCATGGGTCAATTCAATTCAAATTCGATGATAGAATACAAGAAAAATATTTAAATAAATCCATATTTAAATACCAACAGCCTATTATTGCAAATGTCTTTGGAAAATTATGTACACGCGTAAACCTAAAGAACGCTGTTTTTGATAAATGAACAGTAATTCAAATGCTGTATTTTGGGCTGATTTATGAGGTACGATTTAAGGTTCTGGCTTTGAGTTGAGCGGTTCATTATTAGAACCTTTTATTCAATTTGGGCTGTATTATGTAAGTACCTAAGTATATAGCTACAAAGGCACTTATTATTGTGACGTAATCCCTGAAGCGAAGGCGCTTATGTTGCAAAATCCTTGGGTAATGTAACAAGACAAAACCTTGAACAAGGATAACATTGTTCAAGGCCAAATCGAAAATTTTATAAAAATATCAGCTCATTTGTATATGCAGCCAAAGCAGACAAACTTACAGGAAACTCAATGTTTCAAATATCAAAATGCAAATGATTGATTTACTCCTGGACTGAAAAATATCCAAAATAAGTTATAAATAAAATTATTATATATAATTATAATTATTTTATTGTGTGATTCTATGTAACATATTTAGCTTCCATGCCTTTGTAGCATGGAAACTAAATATAAGTTGGGGTATTTCTAAAGTTCACGCAAATAAAATCGCGGGCAGGTAATCTAATATGAAATAAATGAGTTAATGAATAATTTAATCGGATAAAGAAGAAATAAAACACCCACACATTTGAAATTTCCAACACTTAAGATATGATTGAACCACTCACAACCATAAAATAGAAACCGCTTGCAAACGCGATCGTTCATTGAAACTGAAAAATCTTTTCTGTGGAAAATGGTATTCGTCATTTCCGGCCACTACAGAGCTCAGGGCGATGGTTGGTGCTATGAATTCTTCATACATTCAATCACATGTTGCTTTCCAACGCAAAGATTACAAGGAAAAAAGTTAAAACCGAAGGTCTATTTGACATTGCTTTTGATTGAAAAATTTAACTTTTAGCTATGGGTAGAGGTAGCAGCTTTAGGTAATAGGGTAAGAATGAATGAATGAATGTACACTTTATTGCACTAAAAAAAATCGGACTGCGAAGTTGGTTTGCAGTTCTATTGCAGTCGTGTCAATTGCATTCAAACTGCAAATGAACTGCAAATTTGCTCCAATATTTTTTATGTAGGTACCTAATGGAGCTCTAAAATGATTTCTATGTTATAAAATCATAGCATAAGTTTCCGAAGAGTTGGATAATTAGCAACTTCGTCGGTTAACTTGTATTGTAACACAATGTATGAAAATTTGTCACAAAAACTTCAATTAACTTATTATTAATATTTTAATTGTCCGATTTTTTTCGAAGAACCCATGCCTACGTCGCTCAAGGATATTAATAGCTTTTTAAGTAGAGAAAAGTTTTCATAGCTAGGCCGGTTTTTTTAGATGATTACCCTCTACTCATAAACAATCAATAAGAATCTATATATTCAATAGCAGGTGTGGACGTAGAAGTGCATGTAAGAAACAATAGCAAAAATACAGCAGAAGTTAGACTATGCAATATTTTCAAATCGCGGACGCGTGACATTTATCTCGCTTGCTTTCTGCATTGCATTGTTTACAAGATGAAGCCAAGTTTAGGTTCATTCATCATCGTTCCGTCCAGTTGTACGTTTTGATAAATGATACGCAATCACGTTGCTACACGGTGACGTCACGGTCAAACCGAGTGACTGACTGAACGTTTGATTTTAAAATAAACCTTCTAGAATCAAACGTTTTCGAACTTCGATTTGCGAAGCTTATGGTTTAATAACACTGTATTTTTTCTCCTACACTATTGTGATACAATAGCGAGTAATAATGTTGATTGTGGATGACAAAAAAGAAATTACTCGTTACTCATTTTATTTAGGTATTGATTTTATTCCTTACTTTTTTTTATTACTCATTGCCAATTATTTTCGACAGGTATTCGGATCAATTAAAAATTGTGTAGATTATTCGAAGTATTTTCTTCTGATCCAGACTCTGATTAGGTCATTAATAACTACTACTACTAACTCGATTTTTTTGATAGATCATATCGTCCACTTGAGCGAGTAGGTATGGAGTATAGTTTTGTAAAAACACATTTATAAAAAAATTGTGTATCGCATTCACGAATTTTCTGGTCCAAAAAAAATCCAATTTCTTATACACCTATCCGACAAAGGTACGGCCGGACTTTGATCAAAAACTCGACACATCAATATTTTCACAGCAAGAGAAAGCAAGGGTCCGGTAACATTTACTCGGAGATATATTGGATGTTCATTGAATAAAATGTAGCGTAGGGTCCAAACCCTTTATTATCATGTCGGGACTGATGCGGACGATAAGCCTGACCCTCCGGCCGCTTTAGACAAATATTCGAAAGACGACATTTGTTGCGAATATGCCTTTTGTCCTAATGGTGATCAAAGTAATGTGCCCGGAAGGTAAATAATGAAGGTACGATTTCGTGAGAATGATTTAGAAATAGACAAAGGTTGGGCCAAATGGACGTGGAATAAGTTTTACGGGTCGAGGAATTGAAAAAGTGCTGGGGTGGGGTGACATATTTTCAAGCATAGCTAGGTCAGGCTCGTCTAAATATAGATAATTACATCGCATCATCATCACCATCATCAGCCTATGATAGTCCACTGCTGGACATAGGCCTCCCCCAATGAGCGCCATAGCGCCCTGTCTTCAGCTTGACGCATCCAGCATCTACCTGCAGTCTTTCGCAGGTCGTCATCCCACCTGATCGCAGGGCGTCCTACACTACGTTTAACGATGCTTAATACTCGTACATCTATGTATATTTTGTTAAACAATGATTTAAGTTGTTTGCTTACTTATTAAATAAATTGAGTGTGTACTTACGTTTGGATGCTAACTTAATAAGCTGCTTCTATTAATTCCTCGTTACTTACATCAGCTATTGATTTACCAATTCTATTGTTTATAGGCCAATCATCAATCCTGATATAGAAATGGCACCTGTCCCTTTATAAAAGTGAAAACTGGAGCTTGTGAAAGTGGAAGCTGAACGATGTACCAAATGTTAGATTTCCTGTGATTTCCTACTGTAGCGCAGCAAAAATGGGAGCAAAGATGTTATCGCAGCGAAGAATATGGCGTTTTTGGATTCTACTCCTCTTCTGCGTTGTAAAAGGTATGTAACAAGCATTTCTTTCCAAAATCGGATAAAATATTCATTTAATTTTTATTCATCACTAGCTGTTCTCCGCGGTTTCACCCGGTTTAAAGTCGAATTTCACTATATTAGGTGATTTTTTTACACCTTGGGTTACATTATTGCAGTTTTAGTAAGGATCCCTAACTTTTTTGAAAATATATATAGCCTTTGTTCACAGGGGATAGTGTAGCTTTCCAACGGTGAAAAAAATTTTCAAATATAGGTCTAGTAGTTTCGACGACTATTCAATACAACCAATAAAAAATCAAACATTTCCTCTTTATATTTATTAGTATAGATTATTTGAAGAGCTGCGCCAATTTTCTTTAATCATAGCGAACTGACAATGCTGACTCACATACATACTCACAGCTTTACAACTTTAACAACCCTCTTTTTGTGTCGGAAGTTAATAGGGCATATCTGTGAGTGTTAAGCTCCTCTTACTTTAAACACGAACCGTCCGAATTCAGCAAAATTAGGACACGACTAAATTAAGTTCAGCATCAACTCAGTCTACAAGCTTGGGTCACTGGTCCACGGTATAATAGAACAAGATTGTATAAATAAACTTCATACACACACAAAAGCTGTCGATGGCTTTATAATTAAATTCCTTTCTAAGTTTCGACTTTTAAATTAGTACTTAGGAATAAGTTCAAATCTCTTGTCACCTAGTTCTTACTTTTCTGAATTAATGTTGGCTAGTCAACGTCGTTTTTTATTAGAGACTTGAACATAAAAAAAGTAGTTAGTACATTTTAATTGACACAGGTACACTCGATGTACTATTTCTCTTTCAAAGTTGTTTTTTTTTTTCATTTAGACTTGTAAACAAAACAATATCATCGAAGCTTAGAGACCTTTGTGAGAGGTTTATAAGAAGGTTTAAGGAGAATGTAGGTTTAAAATCATAGCACAAATAAACAAAATAAAAATTAATAATGTTGTTTCAACCCAATTATCTACTCTCAAACAACATTTTAAAAGTTGCATAGGAACAAATGTAAAAAAGTGCTATTTTATGTAGAAAAATCGATCGTTTTTTTTTTCTTCTTTATTTCAGCACAATTTCATGTGCCATGGTAAATATCCCGTTTGAAATGACTTTTAGTTAAATACCATGATGTTCAAAAGTTTTATTGCTATTCCGTGTAGGTATTTACTTATCATTATTCAAAAATATTTTATACCTATATCAGTCAAACAGGAAATTTAAGTCTTGAGCAAAAACTATCGGCTAAGGTAGATAATCACAAAAATTAACTCGCCTCTCAACTACAAGGAACTGGAACTCTTGAATTCTCTAGACTAAAGAGACACAGTATCTCAAACCTAGCTGAAAGATTCGCAGACAAAAGCCTACAGGTGACTCACTGGAGTCAACTCTACTAACAACACAAAAAGCGGATCATATCAGAGAGCAGATTGGATTATTGTTTATATAAATAGATCGCCAATAAGCAGTACAGAAAAAGAAAAAAAAATATCACTAACATTTTCATATTGCATTGGAAACTATCAGCAAATCTATCTGTAATTGGCTGTACCGAGGCCGGGGTAGACCGGATACAGTGATGTCAGTTGCACGGCTTGCAGCTGACGTCCTGAACTGAAACGGCGGCGGTGGCGGCGGCGGCGGCGGCGGCGCGGCGGCGGCGCAAATAATTATTTGCTATTATTGTGGTAGACTACTTTAGTCACAATATTGAGGCAAAGGCTCATTTGAATTACATGTTTGTTGACATTACGAGTACATTGGCTCTAAACTCCTCAGTTTAAATGGCAGTTCGAGCGATTATAATGTAAGTAGTGATTTTTATTTGTGCCGCTATGAACAAAAAATTTAAATGAGGGTATAAGCAATACCACCATTTTTTATTAGAACTCTAATAATAATTTAATAATTTAACTTGTATATTTTAATTTTACCTATAAGTGCTTATTTTGTAGAATAGAATAGAAAATTCTTTAATGCACTTTATCTATAAAAATTAAGTACAATTGGCGGTCTTATCGCTCAAGAGCGATCTCTACCAGACAACCATGGATGGATAGGATCGTGGACAGTACCAGGGCATCTGTGTAAACCTAGAAAAACATAAAGAAATCTGAAAATCTGAAATCATACGGCAAATCTCTCT
Organism: Eupithecia dodoneata; assembly: GCA_947044415.1. Taxonomy (NCBI): domain Eukaryota; kingdom Metazoa; phylum Arthropoda; class Insecta; order Lepidoptera; family Geometridae; genus Eupithecia; species Eupithecia dodoneata. Next base: position 10,530,374 of record OX345664.1, on the reverse strand, counting down.
GTTATTGGCTGTACCGAGGCTGGAGTAGACCGGTACAGTGATGTCAGTTGCACGGTTCGAACTAAAACATATCGGTCGCTCCAATCCGAATAGAAATATTATTTTGATAAGCTACTTTCGTCACAATGTTGCGGCAAAGACCCGTTTGAATAACATTTTGACTTTTCTTTTCTGACTTCAGATACACTTTTGGTACACCCCCTTTCTTAAATTCACATAATTCTTTCCATCCAAAGGTTGCCTGGAAGAGATCGCTTCTAAGCGATAAGGCCGCCAATTGTAATCGTCGCATATAATGTACTTTAATAGTACTTACCTTATGCTGAAAAGGAATATTTTAAGAAAATTTTTTGTTAATTAAAACGAGGTGATTTCTGAAGCTAGTTATTTTGATATCATCATTGGCCTGTTGACATCTACGAAAGACTAGTTTCTGCCCGCGGCTTCACACGCTTTGTTTCTATGGAAAGGTTTTGAGGTTATTTCTATCCTATTCCGAATTCCGTCGGCCACATCGTCACTTTCCATCAGGTATGATTGTGGTCAAACGAAGGTATATTATTGAAAATACAAAAAGAAAAAAAAATATTACGTAGGTACCTACAGTGATAGTGACTGGAATTAGTTCTTACGTACTTATATATTGTACGGTACGGCACATAGATTTATTTATTTGTTTTTTTATTTACAAACGTACCTCTATTTACCTACGTAAGATAAAAATCATTCTAATCTCTTATTAAGTTGGCTAACCTATAAGTTTTTTGGTCCTTTACAAACTTCTATAAAATCCTACTACTATTATAAACGCGAAAGTTTGTAAGTATGGATGGATGGATGGATGTTTGTTACTCTTTCACGTAAAAACTACTGAATGGATTTTAATGAAACTTTACAGTAATATAGATTATACATCAGAATAACACATAGGCTACAATTTATAAAGATATACCTATTGTATATTATCCAAAATATCTATTAACACGTGGGTGAAACCGCGGGGCGCAGCTAGTAACAGATAAATACTTTGTATCGGAACTGCTTCCCACTCAAGTACTCCGTTTATCAATACCAAACACGCTCGAAACAAACAACATTATACCAAGACATAATAACAGAGATCCCTTTCAAGCAAAGGTATCATAATTTGAGATATTATAGGATTTCGTTTAAAATAAATTGATGTTGTTTCGGTGTAAGTGATTCAATCGAACAAGTTTATATTTCTTTGAATCTCTTGATATTGTATATACAAGACAGTGTATTATTATTTCACTGTTTATTTGTGTTGTTATTTGATACGTTATCAAGTTCAAACACAATACCTACATAGCTCGATAGTTTGGTGCGACATTTCAGTGTTTGGACATTGTAGGCAGACGACTCGCGGGTTAGACCGCTTAGAAATCTTTTTCAAATGGTTTATGAACCTTCCTCTTGAATAGTGATTCATTGACGACCGATGTGTCGCGGTGGGCGAAGGTCCGCCTGCGACGCAGGAGGTTGCGGGTTCGATTCCCGCCTCGGAACAATTGTGTGTACGATCTGCAGATATTTGTTCCGGGTGTTCTGGTCGTTTTCTATGTATAATAAAAAATATCTATCTATGTAATGTATTGTATTATGTATATCAGTTATCTAGTACCCATAACACAAGCTCTGCTTACCATGGGGCTAGATAATGCTGTGTGAATTGTCCAGCATTATTTATTTTATATTTATTTATTTATTATTCAAGAAGAAGGTTCATAAATTTTAAATTTCTATGTTAAAACCGCATAAAAATCCGTTGCATAGTTTTAAAGATCTAAGCATACATTGGGACGGACAGACAGCGGGAAGCGACTTTGTTTTATACTATGTAATGATGAAGACTTAGTTGTGATGAACCACGAGAAAACTAAAAGGCCTCGCTATAAGCTAGTTAATGTTTCTGATTGGTGTTTTATTAAAAAAAACCTTTTTTAATGGCTACAACATTGATTGATTTTGATGATCAAATGATACAGACTCCTGTAAAATTAAATTCTTTTAGAATTTAATTTTACAGGAGTCTGGATTGGATGAGAAAGGTTTTCGTTCAGCGTAAATGTAAATCTTTTGAGTTCTATCCCTTGAATACATTTTCCTACACTCAATAATGTGACAAAGCGGACCCTACTTCTACATCACAAGAGTTGGTATTAGTCGCGCTATATAAAGGCCTCTCTACGTTACGTATTTTATAAGCACAAACCGCACGCAAGGTATTGTGGCGGCGCTACATTACGAGTGTCCCAAAGGCACCAATAAGGGTCGTGATTTGATTGCGGGAACAATGTTCTAATCTGAAGATACAGTATCGTTCCCGGTTGGTATTGGTAATAGAATAGTGGTGTTAGTTATGATTGTGTCTCTTAGCTATTTTGTGGGTTGTGATGTTGGTACTTGGTTTGCGGATAGGTAAAATAATACTTTCTCCTTAGAAGTATTATTCATCATCATAATCATGATAAACTTATAGTCCACTACTGGACATCATCATCAACATCAACCTATAATAGTCCACTGCTGGGCGTAGGCCTCTCCTAATGAGCGCCATAGCGCCATGTCTTCAGCCGTCATCTGGCCGAAGGACGTCCTACACTACGTTTGCCGAGTCCCGGTCTCCACTTTTTTACCCCAGCGGTTGTCGGTTCTTCGTGAAATATGGGCGGCCCACCGCCACTTCAGCTTGCTAATTCTTCTGGACATATTAGGCCTGCCCTAGCGCCATAGCGCCCTGTCTTCAGCTTGCCGCATCCAGCATCTGCCTGCATTCGCCTACTTTCACAGGTCGTCATCCCACATGGAGGTATTATTAATGTACGTTGTATTCTCTTGTACTATAGATGACACGTGGCAAAAATACAACTATTATCGTTCCATCTATTCTATTCTATTTGTCTAACGTGCCAGACGTAAGATCTCAAGACAAACTTGTGGGTTATCGAATCCTACCACTCTTGAGTACTATCTTGAGACTGATGAGTCCATCTCAAGCAATTGATTGAGCATTAGTCACTCAATAAGAAACAAACGTGTCACTTTTTTTCTTGAATTCAGATCTTCGGAAAAACTAAGAAACACTATAAATAAATAAATAATGCTGGACAATCCACACCACACAGCAATCTAGCCCAACAATGACTCATTTGCTTCCATATCTATTGGCTACACCTACAGATCAGTGAGCTATTCTATTGCAAAGCGGCCTAGAAGCCGCTCGATCATCCAGATGCATTCGTTTTCTAAACTTTTCGATGAACTAGGAATTTCAATATGCAGTACTAATGTATTTTTTTAAATACATACGAGTACAATAATAATGCAGGACAATTAACACAGCGTTATCTAGCCCCAGGCTAAGCAGAGCTTTTGTTATGGGTACTAGATAACTGTTAAATATATGTGTAAATGATTTACTTACTTACTACTTACTTAAATATAATACAATACATAGATAGATATTTATTAATAAACGACCAGAACACCTGGGACAAATATCTCCAATCGTACAAACATTTGTCCAGAGGATCCCCTCAACCTCCTGCGTCGCAGGCGGGCCACAGAGGTCGTCAAATTTTAGTCCTAGTCTTGATGATCAAATCTAACGTGTGTTCGTTGAACACCGTCTATCATTATTGTGTTTGCCTAGTTTTAAATGTACTATGGACTTCTCAAAATAGTAGGTAGGTAGGTAGGTATATAGCTTTATTGACAAAACTTTATTTACAAAGAATAGAAACAAGTTTGAACTAGTATTTACAATTGAAACAGTTGAGCTAGCCTCGACTTGCAAACATTCTAGAGGTATGTAGCTCAACTGATCCATATCAATACCAGTCCCGAAGATGTTAGAAGCGCAAAGGATTACTTGACTATAAAATTAGAGCTCCACATTCGCGGGAATGACACAATAGACTATCAGAATCGGAATCGAAAAACAAATGAATCCTGACATTCATGTTCGAAATTTAATTCGAGGAGATTTTATCGCACTTCTTGCTACTCGTAGTTTTGCTTATCTACATTGTCCAGCGTAATAACATTTCGATGAAGTCTCTAGCGCCCTAGTTTCAAATTCTGTAAGCGCTTTAATTAGCGTTCTCTGGAGGGGCAGTAATTAGATCAGATGGCAGCCTGCCGCCTAACAGAAGCTATATGGGGTTGTAGATATCTACAAGGATAAAGTGGTCTTTTAGCTTACCACTGTCTGTTGTGGTCTAGATTGCTTATTACCGGATCGGTGGATACCTCGCTAAGTACTGTATAGTTTACGAAACAACAATATCATCATACAATGTTCAGTAAAACCTAAAGATAGTGTATACCTCTCTCGATGCTTGCAATTTACCAAATTACAACTAGCCAAAATTAAGAGCAATTTTAGGCGTACAAGAGTAACAAATCCAAACTTCCAATTTAAAATATTTGTTTATTTATATTAGTTGCCTACTCTCAGAATATTTTCAATTTCTGAAATATAGCTATGGGCAGCATAGCAAACAGATTCTGAATGCGAAGAACCTTCGAGACACCTAAAACCTGTAAATTTCAACTACGCGGGTTAAATGGCGGTGCAATGAATTTCGTTTTAGGAAGGAAGTTAAATTTAATGAGTCAAGTTACTTTCCGTGCTTAAAACGACTTTAGTTTCGGAGCAGGTGCAATCTCATTAAAATTTAAGTTTAGATGTGTAATAAACATGAAATTTGTAATGTAAAAACAGTTTTTAGTGTCCTTTCGTAGCAAAATAGTTAAGGAATGTTTGCTTCGCGTCTGGCTCGTGTGAAATATTTGAGGGTCCAAGTTGTGGACACTGACAAATGAATATGAAAACCATAGGGCCTACAACGATAATGACATATTTTAGTTGCTTTGTTTTATTTACTACTTACCTATGCATGTGATGTTTTATTTCAAATAATTGGACTGGTTAATAGTAATTGTCATAGGCAGGATATTTAAACCTATGTAAGTATATAATATACTAATCACAAATATCCTTGATGCAAAAGTCACAGTTTGTCTCACTTGAATTAGATTAAGAAAGAAGTTAGTTTCTCTCAAATAACTTACTACAAAGAGGAACTGGTGTTCAAACGAGATTTTGAATAAAACGTACTTTAGATTTATATCCGCGCTGTCCGCTCACATTAGATAAAGTTTTCTATCCAGAAAGGCATGCTTACGATCTTTGTCCTACTTTCCAAAGATTTATTTTCACTTAACGATCATTCTATAAAATTATGATTTTTGCTGACAGATTCTAATCGGCAAGTTATTTTATGCTATGATATTTTTATTTTTATTTTTCGAGATATTTTATAGATTTCTAGACTTTTTAAATCATAGATATCTGATATCTGAAAGAAATTGCCGTAGAGTCATTTATTTCTCAAATACATTCCCAAATAGAGTTCCAAATAAATGGTAGGTACCTACATTGCCTAGGCAAAGCCTTATCTAGGGTTTTTAGTAACGTTCAGACGGTCAGTTTCACGAGACTAGGCAAGACTCTAAGGCTGAGTTTCCACCAGAGATACGTAGCGAGGAATGTGTTTTTAAAAAACAATAGAATCGCTTCATTTACCTTGCTTAGCGCTGCTCTGGTGGAAACGGCTGTGCGGAGCGAGGTTTTTGTACATACAAAACAAGGTAAAGATTTGTGCGAGGATGTGTTGCGAGGAATGTGTTGCGAGAGATGTGTCCTAGGGACGGACGCAGGCGAAGACGGAGACGCAGCTTGTACGCACATCTCTGGTAGAAACACTCACGTCGCGTCGTTACACAGCCTTGTAACGCATCCTCGCACCGCTCAGCTACCTCGTACATCTGTGGTGGAAACGCAGCCTAAAGGCGGATGTCGTTACCATCTTCCGGATTCCATGGATAGCTAGCTACAAGCTGGTTACATTGTCAAAGAGATTTTTATTTACTTTATTTTTAATGTAACTCAAAGAAGACTGCGATGTCTTTTTCGAACACTGATCATTAGAACAAAGCAAACTAGTTCACTATGCCATTAGCTTTATTGCGAAGAACTGTTAAAAATTCAGTAGTCTCCGAGAAGTTTGGGAATTAAGGTAAAAGGAAATGAAATCTACTCCATACACAGCCCAATAAAGATTTGCCCAAAATAACAACCTTGCTTGTTTTATTTTTAATGCTCTATTTAATGTTGTGTATAGTACAAGTACCTTAGGTTTTGTGATATTTTGTGCCATTTGGATAGGCTACAACTGATTCAAACGATTCCAATGATATCATTTCTTTTGTGACAGCAATCGACAATACCCGAGGTCGATTGGTGTTTGTTTCGAAGCAATTTCCCGGCGCTCGCTCTTGGTCGTTGTCCAGTGACGAGGCCGGAAGCTTGCCGGCAGCTATCGCTGCGTTATGATCGAGGTACAATGCACAGTCGTGGTATCAATGTCTATAGTGCTGGTTAATTAAGGCAACGTTCAGAAGATAGGAGTGGAAAGATCTACCTACAATTTCCCCCATGCATATGCATAGGTACCTTTTTGTAGGCACGGTACACAATCTGAACGTGAACGTGGTCAATTATAGAGCCAATATAGGTATGTCTTTCATGTTATCACTCGTACTATTTTCGTATTTGGGGTAATTTCTTTTGTTTTTTTCGTAATAGAAATAAAGCCATTTCAGAAAACGATATAGAACTAAATAGTATTGGTATGATATTCACGAATACATTTTAATTGACTACCTGGTCTTAAAACTTGGCAGGAGGATAGTTCCTCGAAAAAACATAAAGATCATTTGAATTTCGTAAATACGCTTGGGAAGCCGCAGGCAGAAGGTAGTGATGATATACTTGGTGAAACTGATTGAAGTTGCACAAACCAAACCACTGCTCGTAGATACTTGAAAGGCCAAGTGCCCGAAGTTTCCTTAGAAACAAAACTTTCTAACTACCTACGTAGGAAAAGGCTACCGGAATAGCTACGCTATGGATTTACCAGTAGGTACGGTACGGCTCAAGTCCTTCCAAAGGCTATTTTATCAAGTGTTTTTCCTAATATAAAAGGGTGTTACATAAATTACGCAAGTTGGAACAATTTACCGTATTTACCAGTCCGTTTAGCTTCGCACGGAATAAACAAATATTTCATCGCTCACAAAGCTTCTATTGTGCAAAGTAGACAAATGACTTGGGGCACGATTATGAGAACTCTAAGAAAAATGTACCGCTCATTACGTAACCACTTGGGAATTAAAAAGTTTAGGCGCTTACCGTAAATTGTAATCCAAGGTTTTTCGATTTTTAACCCGGTTTGCTGATGAAGGTGATTAATAGCTCAGTGATTATTGGGTTATATATAACACATAAAGATGACTTCAAATCCCAGGAAACCAGTCTCAACGGAGACTTGTCTATGTGTGTCTGAGATATTATAATATATTGCAACATATGTTTGCAAACATAGGTGTTTTCATTATTTCCTCACCCTCATAATCTTATAACATGGCGTCTGACAAAGAGTGTACCTTCAGCACCAACGTAGAGGAAAGTCTCATCTTGGCACTTAAGCCCTCATTCGCACGGGAGCTTTTTCAACGCCCGTTAAAAAAGCGTTCAAATAGAACAAATGCATTTCCAAGTATAATGTATGTTCATACGACAGCGCTTTTAAAACGCGACGCTTTTTTATCGAGCAGTGTTGCATTTTGAGCGCTGGGCGTTAGGTGTAAAAGATCATATGAAACTTCGTATTATTATTCACACGAGCGGTAAAATAGCGCCAGCACGTGCAACAGTTCTATGAACGTCTTATATCATCGCAGCGATAATGTTACACGCCCGTGTAGCTGGTCTTATAGCAAGGCCAAGGAGCAAGCATAGATAAATGCCTTCCGGCAGGGCTATGACTTAATTAATGCAGCTTGTAAGACGATGCCGTGTACCCGCTAGGTATACCAGCAGACTCCTCCAGTACGAGTAGATAGTTACTTCTCTTGCGTCGCTCGTAATTAATATTACAAGACACGGTGCTCGTTCTAGCAGAAAATAAGGGCCTGTCGACGCGAATACATATGCGCTGCAAATATAATGAATTAATAATGTGCATGTTTATGTATGTAGTAGCATAGCGTTTCAAAGAATAGAGGAAGAAATAAAACATTTCATATTAGTAAGTTGTTTATTGCTAGTCATCGGACTAGGTATTCAACATCATCATCAGCCTATGTTATTCCACTGCTGAACATAGGTCTACCCTAATGAGCGCCATAGCACCCTGTCTTCAACGTCTCACAGGTCGTCATCCCACCTGGTCGGAGGGCGTTTTACACTACGTTTACTAAGTCGTGGTCTCACTCTAGAACACGTTTAACCCCATACGTTCTTTTGGGCTAGCAATTCGGTATGCAAAAAAAATATCGTTAATGTTGAAACTCCAATACTTACCTAATTTTTGGTTTTAGTTAAGAGTAAATCTAAGTAACTGAAGCAGACGACAAAATCTCGAAGTAATCAAAGAGACAACAAAGAGAGAGGGTCCGACAGGCGAATAAATCCACACTGATACCACTGAAAGCCAAATAATCCTACTATTGGGCAATACGCCTCTCTATATTTACCCCAAACCTAAATGTTGTTTACCTACTTGTATTGACACGAAAAATCAGAGGTTATGAAGTGAATTGTATCTCAAGAGAACTAACCATCCAGATGCCTCAAACGGAGTTGATAGAGCAAACACCCCGAGGCATGTCCTTGCTGTATGTCAGGAACTTCATAGTGCCAACGGGAAGTACGTACTTTGCTCATCTCAGGTCGCTGTCGTAATGGGCAGTGCAAATTGTAGGATTTACATTACGTCACTTTAAACATATTATGTGTAGTTAGTTACCCACTATGCGTTTGGACTTCATCAAAATCGTTATCGGTTATACCGTTCGAATGAACCGTCCGCGTGGGCACTTCGTAGATTGATCAAAAGTAAAGGTAGAAAAGGCCTGCATAGAGTTAGCCCATAAAAGTAGGGAGATCCCGATCAGCATAATTAAACTTTCGACTTTACTTTTTTTAGTCGATTAAACTTTTACCTACTAAATAATTATCTGATCAACCAGTTGACAAGATTGGAACAAAAGGTTTCACCAAGTTACATTCTGGAAATCTAGTTGAGCAGTATAGTTCATCGGAATGGAATGACAGCACCCGTTTTACAACTCAAAACACCACAGGTGACTGATTCTATTCTAGCTGCTGAGTTGTGGTTATGACAGTCGCAGCGCGCCCTGACTACACAATCAGGAGAGATAGCTGAATACACAGATATTGCATTTCCTTTACAAATTCAATTCTCTCACACCCACGTGAAGGTGGGATCGGGTATATTAAATTACAATCTGGATGACTTGGCCGAAAACGTAAAGCTTCAAAGAAAAATAAATTTGATTTCACCCCTTTTGATGTGAACATGTCTCAAAGACGTATTTGCTTGAATTATCATAAGGAAGTAAGCTTCCGTACGTCTTGATTTGACCTTTTGCGAAAAGTCTAACAGTCTTTGAAGACTAGGTATATACCTATGATGAGACTCTCTCATCTCGTCTTCATCATAAAAGTCTTTCACGACTTTGTGCTTAAATGAGCGTTTTCCGAAAACGATATTGCATTATTCGCAACAGCAACGCACAATAAGTCGCAGTTGTTTTGACCGTTGCCTTTTAGACTTACTTTTAGGAAATTCTGATAATCACACACGTTTAGATATGATCAAACAAGCTAAGATAGAATATTTTCGAATTTTAAAATTCAATGCAGGCAGGACGTAATAAAAAACCTCATAGACCTGATAACTACGAGTTGGAGAATACAAAATACACAAAAATACTTTATTGTACACCAGATCATTACAAACATACATTACATGCGTCTAGTACAATGGACGGTTATCGCTTAGAAGCGAAATCAGAATGAGAATCATCAGAATTCAATATTTGTGCTGTAGTTTGACTTTAACTTGAGTGATTTGGTCCTATGTATTCCTCTTTTACGCAGTGCCGATTTACAAAAGCGTGTTTCTTATCCTTTAATATCCGGCAGGAGACGCGCAAGCCACGGATGTGGACGTGCGGATATCAGCGCCGAGCTGGGTGGCCCGCGGCGGCTCCGTGACCTTCCAATGTCTGCATCAGGTTCCGCCGCAGTTGCTGTACAAAGTGGAGTTCCTTCGCAGCGAGACCAAGATCCTGCAGTATGTGAGGGAGCGTGTTCCGCCCTTTACTAACTACACGTTTCCTGGGGGACGGCTTAATGTAAGTCTTTAAAAAAGTACTTATTTTTAGGAATTGTCCTTAATTGTTTGTAGATAAACACTTGTGCTTTTTTAAAAGCTTAATTTGAATTTGTTTTACATTGCATTAGAATTCGTTTAGAGTATTGCGTACATTTGCAGAATTTTAATTACTTTACGACTGAGTTGGTACCAACCTAATGCAACAAAAAGGAAAAAAGGATTCAACGGAAGTGGCTTTCAAGTGAATTAGACGCACGGGGAGTGCCGTTGTACCTTCCCTAATGGAAAGCAGGAGCATTACATTTGTATCCATGGCCATAACGTCCACCACAAAGCTTTCAACGAGTTTGGAATATTTAAATAGTACGATAAATATTTATTACCTACTGATTCCGCCAAGTTCTTTTACTAATGGGATTCTGACAAGAAGCACTTCAAATGTTAATTTGGATTATTAGAACGATACGACTGACCTTTAAGGAGATCAGAAATTTTTCTTATAGAAATGGAAACAAAAAATGGAATTGCTTGATTGGAAGAAGCCTGATTTATTTAAAGGCAATCTAAATATTCCTAAATATCATAAAATTATTGATAAATAATCACAGCCGATTTTCAGTCTAGACGCGAAAACATAAGATCACAAGTACGAAGAAACAAACAAAGTAATTGAACACAAGACAATTTAGCTTTTGAGGGGGAAAGTTCAACTTCGAGCGAAGGGGATTTCTCCTACAATAGTTACTAGTTACGTAAAAGTAGTTTGGTAAAACACAATATAAACATCTTTCTTAAGCACTATGACAAATAAATCTCAGATAAAGACATATAAGCCAAGATTAGCTTTACTTTACAGTAAATAAAAGTACTGGGAGTAGTAAAGTATTTAGATACTAAAGAGTTTTTGTCGCCATTGTCATAGAAAACTTTACCCCAACTTATATGAATATTCACTAGGCTTAACGACTGCGTTGTTTGCCTGAAGTTGAAAATGAGGTATTATTTATTCAGCGGTTGCTTTGTGCACGTTTCTTGATGGATCTTCATTCGTCTATGGGTGTGGGCGGAATGCTCTAATACAGAACTTTGCTGCGAATAGAGACGTCGGAATATTATATGTGCTTACTCAAATAGGCAAACTGTTCTGTTGTTGTCTACATTTTATGGTTCAATGGTTCATGTATTGGTAAAGTATAGCATTACACGTCAAATAGTACATATTACACCTTCATCTTCATCAACCTATGTTAGTCCACTGCTGGACATAGGCCTCTCCCAATATTACACCTTAAAATATACTTAAGGATAAGGTAGCATTCAATTAAAATAATCATCATCATCATCAGCCTATAGCAGTCCACTGCTGGACATACGCCTCCCCCAATGAGCGCCATAGCGCCCTGTCTTCAGCTTGCCGCATCCAGCATCTACCTGCAGTCTTTCGCAGGTCGTCATCCGACCTGGTCGGAGGGCGTCCTACACTACGTTTACCGAGTCGTAGTCTCCACTCAAGAACACGATTAAAATAATAAATTTTAATATTTCAATAAAATTATACATCTATAAAATAATCATCAATAATTATGTCATGTAATAATAATATACATAAAATAACGATATTAGGTAATCCTATTTCACAAATTCGTCAATCCTATGAAGGAGCGGGAAGGATATATATTGCTCAGGTTCGCTCAGATATAGAGATCTGAATAGGTGTGCATATTCGAAGTGACAAAAGTCGAAATGTTAGAATCCGTAAAATAACTACATTGGCCGACCATGACTCCCAGAATTAGCAAGCTAAAGAGGCAGTGAGGAGGTCGAATAGCCCAGAGAACTGATAGGTGTCAGGCACTCTTAGCTTTCTCTATTATTTTCGACATATTATTATAACATAATGAAGTAACCTTCCGCTAGTTTTCTTGAAAGTCACCACCATCTCGCCAGTCTTTTGCGGGCGTCTCGGGACACTGCCACTCCTTCTCAGGCTTATTCCAGTTTTCCTCTTCAAGGGGCATTTGTAAAAGGGAAAAACTGGAATAAAAAACATTCCAATTTTCCCCTTCACCGTTTTTTCAAACTGCATTTTTCGACCTTAAGCAAAATTTAAAGAGGTACTTTGAAAATCTTGTTGCGTCTACATTAACCCTTGTTGCAGATGACACTAGCTACTGAAAACTCCGTGACCATAGACAACCTGGAACCGAGTGCCACGGGGCTCTACTGGTGTGAGGTCTCGTTGGAGACGCCGATCTTCACGGCTGCATCATCGCCGCATCAGCTCACTGTTATCTGTAAGATTTTTATGATATTACTAGTAGTTCAATATTCAATGTGCTTTTGCTTACATGTGTACAAATAAGTCTTATAATAAGTTTCTCTATATGGCTTTGCAAAAGCTTTATTGATATAGTAAAAGTAGGCAATTTTCTTTTCCGGAATACATTCCGTCTTCTTATCAAAAGCTAGGATCCGTTCAGTCATGAAAATGTAACAGACATGTATGTATATATAGATAAATAGATATATAACTCCTTATTGAATCACACTTGTCTGTAATGAATAGGCTCCGAAACTACTGGCTGGACCGATTTGAAAAACTCTGTCACGTTTCGTTGGGAAGCTACACTATCCCCGGTGAACATAGGCTATATTATATTTAAAAAAAATTAGGGATCCATACTAAAACCGTGCGAAGCCGGGAAGGTCCGCTAGTCTGATATATGACAGAAATCAATAGTTTCGAGTTACAGCGTGGCATTTCACTATCGTAAATCATTTTTATGGCACTGTTACGTTCGTAACTATGAACTCGTTGCTAGATAATACCTATCTAGATATACGAGTACTCTGATGCTGTGTGAAGAGGCAGGCCTCGCTAGAAGGGAAGCTCTGAAGTTAATGTTTAAATGTGAAATTGTGATTGCTAAGTGCACGAGTGTGTGAACAAATACCAGCTGACGGAAGTGACACAAAGCGTCTGAGTATCTAGCTTCATACATAGGATCTACGTAGTAGTACGTACTTTATGGTTCATCTATACTAAAATTATAAAGAGGAATTGTTTGATTTTTTGTTTGTTTTTAATTAATAGGCTCCGAAACTACTGGACCAATTTGAAAAATTATTTCACCATTGGGAAGCTACACTATCCCCGGTGAACATAGGCTATATTATATTTTCAAAATAGTTAGGGATCCGTACTAAAACCGTGCGAAGCCGGGAAGGTCCGCTAGTGCAAAATAAGAAGACGTGTTCTTTGTTCGTTAAGTAGGAACTTACAATACATCACATTACATTCAAAGTTCAAAATCTTGTTTACTTTAAACTTATAAAATAAATACTTAGACAAGTCAATTCATTATGGTTGAGCTTAAAGTACAATTCTGCAAATTATGTCAATAAATTCAAACAAAAAACGATAATTTACATGCTTGGATTCGATATAAAGACAATATAAATGTTTAATAATGTTTTTTGAAGAAAGAATCTCAAATCGTCAAGGACTTATCAAAAATTAACAACAAGAAAAAATATTTTGGATCAACTTCTATTGGATTCAAAATTCGAGTAGGTGTAATATAATGTCTTTGAAATGGTTACACCTAATTTGATCTCGGCGAATAAGCTATAGATACGAAAAGATCTGGGGTACACGAAACAAGCCTCTGACTTACTTAGATTGATTATGCTTCTAAAAGCTACATATACAAATACGTAGGTCGTTTTCGAGAAGTCGACGTAACGTAAAATGGGACGTTCTCAGAACCGCGTAGAATCCCGTATTAAAATCGGATCTACATAGCAATATCCACTGACTAGCAAACCGCCCTGGCTTTGCACGGTAGCAGGGCAGTTTTATAGATAATTTTGAAAAGGAATAACTCCGTTTATAGTTTATTTAAAAAAACATGATTCATGCAGGGCGCCAATACAACTGCTTTTAGTCGCCATGATTTTTCCGACATCTTCAACAAATTGTCATTAATCCGAAAATTTACGAAAAATTTCTAAATAATTGTAATACTATGCACATTATATAAAATCACTTATTCACAAAGACCATTTGATTCATAAGAACATTTGATTCAAAAGACTATATAAATGCAATAAAAAATACTGATATACTGACGACCGATGTGGCGCGGTGGGCGAAGATCCGTTTGCGACGCAGGAGGTTGCGGGTTCGATTCCCGCCTCGGAACAATTGTGTGTACGATATGCAGATATTTATTTCGGGTGTTCTGGTCGTTTTCTATATATAATAAAAAATATCTATCTATGTAATGTATTGTATTATGTATATCAGTTATCCAGTACCCATAACACAAGCTCTGCTTACCATGGGGCTAGATAATGCTGTGTGGATTGTCCAGCATTATTTATTTATTTACTGAACGCGAGTCATTTGTACACCTTGACTTTATACATAAATCAGTCAGTCTATTGGTGAAAATCGTATGAAAATCCGTTCGGTACTATTTGAGTTTATCGCGTTCAGACAGACAGACAGACGCAGTGTGTACTGTTATTATGTATAAAATGTTGTGATGGTAGACACAGTCCTAGTCATGAATATAAATTGATTAATCTCCCAAGACGGGCAGCGTTATATTAGGTAGGAACACAGTAGTTTTAAGTATGACTGACAGAAAAAATTGATAAAGATGGAAAATTAGGACTTTCATCAAGAGAGAAAATAGCCTTAATGTTTGTAGAATAAACTTTATGAAATGAAAAGGAAACTGTTTTCTCGTGTAAATAAATAATAGATATATATAAATAATAGATTGTCTGTTAACGAATTTTCTGTCAAAAAAATTGAATAAAAAAAAAGATCCCCTGGTACTGTCCACGATCCTATCCATCCACGGTTGTCTGGTAGAGATATCGCTCTTGAGCGATAAGACCGCCAATTGTAATTAATTTTGAAGATTTTTCTGTACATAGTTTTCTATTTAAAGTGCAATAAAGAATTTTCTATCTATTTAATGACACTGTCATTTAGCCGTGAAGGCCATTTATTAGCTTTTCTGTTGCTTGGTTCATGTAACTTATTTTGTATTTATTAAGCTGTAAATCTTCCTTAAGAGTGTATAATACCTACCTCAAACTGCTAATTTTCAACTCCGCCGGATGTCCATATCAGGTGCCCAATAAATAGGTGCTCCAACGGGAATACTTCGTCTAAACTATTGAATATTTAACTTTGAAATTGATATATGGTAAAGTTCAGGACTTAATCTATCGATCATATGTTTCGAAAACACGATTCCATAAAATTTTCTCGATAGAAAAAAATCGCAAAGTTACCTCTAAATTTTTACTAAAACCTAAATTTCTCAATAAATACAGAAGTTCAGATCTTGACAATAAGCGTGGTAATAGAATTAAGTATAAATAAAAATGTTATATGTTTCGGTTTTTTCAAATAATGTCCTAATTAATAAGCTAAAACTTGATTTTTGGACTTGCGTTGCAATGCCCTGTCCCGCTCTTATGCACGCAAAATCATATGTCTAGCCTTTTCACACAAAGTTGAGGTTGTATGGGCCCTTAAATTAAATAAATATATAATTGATAGTAAAATACGTATATTGTCATGTGTCATCAAAATCTACACCGATTTACGATTTACAAAACGTTTGGTTAGCCGAAGGTAAATAAGATGTTATAACCACTATTCATGTTTCATCATCATCATCATCAAACTATGTTAGTCCACTGGACATAGGCCTCCCCCAATGAGCGCCATAGCGCCATTTCCTCAGCTAACTATTCATGTTTGATATCATTTTAATAGAAAATAATATCCAATACAGCAAGGGTGCTTAATACTTTGAGTGCTGAAATCACACGGTATGTGTTTTCTACAAGTGACTATTATGCGTAAATCCACACTAGCGCAGCGGCTGAGAAAAAACAGATCTTTGTGACTCAGCACAGCCGTAATATTTTTCGAACGAAACGCATGTGCGGCGCAACACAACCGCTGTGTAGAGCGGCAGCACGAATTTTTTAGGTTAAAAAAAAGATCGCAGTCGTCGAAAAAAAATCGCAGTCAAAGTGTTAACTCTTCCACGGAGAGGTAAGTTTATCCACGAGGCGTAACTTAAGTCAAATATTGGCCAATCAGTGCCAATCACCTATCTCTTGAGCTTTCCTTAGAGAACTTTCACTAGAACTTTACCATTTAGTCAGGATTTTGACGGATGCTTTCGTCTGATGAGTCTTCTTTATATATTTTCGAGATAGATAGATGTATATACCTAGGTAGAAAACAGTTTTTTATACCACATAAAACAGAAAACCAGACAGAACTAAACAATAGAATAAAGAAAGTATAAAGGGCGGCCTTATAAGCGACCTCTTCCAGTTAACTTTAGGATGAACTGGACATAAAGGAACCATATGATATAACCATATACCAGAAATCTACTCGGGTATCACTTATTTCATCCAGTTCTACTTACTATTCTATCGACTAGCTTTGAGGGGAATGATTTCCACATTTGGAATAACGAGATTGACATAGTCAGTAAATGTTAGTTCTATGATAAAACTAACAGTATAACTAGGAGTCTCGAACGTTTGAATAATAATCGGTAAACGATTATTATTCAAATGTTCGAGACTCCGATGGTAGATTCGGAGTCATTTTAGATGCTTACCTCTTATAAAATGTTTTATGCGACCGTTATTTGCGTAAAAGCCGTATAAAACTTTGGACGACCTCTGTGCTGCGGTGGGCGACGGTCCGCCTGCGACGCAGGAGGTTGCGGGTTCGATTCCTGCCTCGGGACAATTGTGTGTACGATCTGCAGATAATTGTGTCGGGTGTTCTGGTCGTCATATATGTATAATAAAAATATGTTTCTATGTAATCTATTGCATTAAGTATATCAGCCATCTAGTACCCATGACACAAGCTCTGCTTAGCTTGGGGCTAGATGATGATATGTGGATTGTCCAGCATGATATTTATTAATTTTTATTTATTTATAGAAGCTACCAAAATACAATTTTAATTTAAAACAATACAAACAACAATGCAGCTGCCGAAATAGTTCAAGCCCGAGCTATTTGAGAGGTCGCAGTGGAAATAGTTTAGCACATTTAAGTGTTAGCTGTTAGTGCAGGTGACAGCGTTCGAATGCAAAATAGTGACGGGCAATTTGCTGAATTAGTGAGAATAGAAAGAATTTTATAGGTCCGGACAATACGGCATGTTTTACAACTTGGGAATAACGAAACGTAGAATTGTCTACGAATTTCTTTGTTTCACGTACATGCGAATTTGATATTCTACATTAAGTTTAGGTATAATCCGTGCGCGGACAAAATGGGATGGAGCTTTGTCAGATTAAATATTTTACTTTATAATTACTTAGGTATACAATGCGCACGTTACCCAACCTCCACTTTGTAAAAGAACGTTATAAAAGTCTGCGCTTGTTTCGAAATAGTTCTGCCCCATCGCTACTTCGCTTTAAGTGTTATCGTCAACAAGTTGATTTCGTCATTTCTAGTCTTGCGACTTGACTATGTTGTGCCTGACTACGGTAGAGTGTTCGCGATGCTTTTGCTCATATTATCGAAACATTTGTCTAGCTAAGACTTACTCGATCACGCTTCATGTCGGGAACTGACTGACAGCTGACTAAAAAACAACTGCCTTAATAGTCAGAGTACATCATCAACCTATAATTAGTCCACTGCTGGACATAGGCCTCCCTTAATGAGCGCCATAGCGCCCTGCAGTTTGCTGCATCCAGCATCTGCCTGCAGTCTTTCGCAAGTCGTCATCCCACCTGGCTGGAGGGCGTCCTACACTACGCTTGCCGAGTTGCGGTCTCCTCTTAAGAACACGTTACAATCAGAGAGTACAAATGTACTCTCTGATTGTACATTTGTTGTATCTACATTGATTAAATATGTTAAGCGATGTCCTTGTTCATCAGATGCTCAGAAGCACCCTCCAGTGATAACGTTCGGCCGCCCTGACGTGGTGGTGGGCGGGCTGCTCCGAGCGAACTGCACGAGCGCGCCCGCCGCCCCAGCTCCTCGTCTCACCTGGTACATCGATAATGAAAAGGTTAGTCACATTTTTTTAGTAACACAAATATTATCAACTAACATTTTTATACGATAAGATGTCATCTAACGAACTTACTTCATGCGTCACCTGCCTATAGCCGCAGTAGTGCGACAAAAAAAGAGTTCAGTAGAAACTAGATCACTAGAGCACCGTTTTTTTGTCATAGTATGTCATTTGTTATATTTTTATATAAATGTATCTTTATGTAAATAACAAATAATAAAAGTATGACCATTGCTGGCGTATGGGTGTTTATTGTGTCTTAGCCTGCACATAAACTAGCAAGGTTGATTCTATTTGAGCCACCAGTCTGTCTGTAAAGTGAAATATTTCGATCAACTCAAAACTTTTGTTTCAATGAACCAGTTTGATTGGTAATGCATCGCGATACCTACCGGTTATTATAAGACCTAAGAGACTAAATACCATTCCCAATTTCCATTAAATCATTAGTTTAGCCCATCTAGAATTGGGTCTCAACACACTTTTGTATAAGAAATGTTAAAATTCAACTCCTACTGGCCTATAAGAAACACCTTGCAGTTTAATTATCGGGATCTAAGAGTTCTAAAAAACTTCAAGAGATTTGTATCACCAGGTGCCCGAAGACTCCATCCGCTACTTCTCATACCGCGTGTCCAGCTCAACCCGCACTAAAGGCGGTGGCTTCCGTCACCGCAAGCACCAGCACCGGTACATAGCTCCGGAGTTCAACTATACCGCTAAATATTGGGCGCTGGTGAGCGAGACCACGGTGCTGCCGATTGTGAACACCACGAGGGGCCACAAGTGTACGCTGAAGGACGCTCAGAGTGAAGAGATGGCTAAGGTAAGGAATATACTAGCTACTGTATTTTTCTTCTTCTTTGGGTGGCTTGGGTATCAGCGGCCATGATAGGCCTATTGTGATCGCCACTTATACGTTCAGCCCCGAAGCCGTAGCGTTTATAGTGCACCACTAACCCTTGCAGCTGCTAGGAACTGTAGGATTTTCTTCGGGGTGATGTTCGCAGCTTGTCTGGGCTATACAAATGCTTGCTCAAATGGATGCTGCGTTTGTGCATAAGTGCTCCACACTCACCTAGCAGATGGAGGGGCGTTTCATCCATAGCTACTGTAATGTTTCCCGGTACATTATGTTCTCGGAGCTTTCAAGGCGTGAACAAGTTCCTTCTGGGAAAACGTGAGGCGAATCGATTTTCACAACACTATTCACGGTGTCGCATCCCTGTCGACAAGACAAGACAGGATCTGGCCTTGGGGTTTTTCTCTTGGTTGTTGTTGTTTTGTTTTTAACCTAATATAACTGAGTAATCAACCCCAATAAATTTCACTGATTTATCCGCTCTTTTATTTTACATGGGAAGAGTTTTCCCCATAAACGTGCTCCACCTTAGCCGACATTATCACTTATCCAAGGTTGTGGCCAAACGAATAACCATTATCAATATTAAATAAACGTTACCTTGTAAATCAAAATGATCAAGTAAATGATAAAATGGGTAAATGATGGATAAATTATGAAAAATATCTAACCGTATAGCTATGTAATGTACATTTAGACTGTCTTGTTTTTAAAAAAATAGTGGGAGAAAGAATTCATATGGCTGAACGAACACAAGAGCCTTAGGTTGGGTATGGCATACTGCGTGTTCACTTTTATTCGTTCATATTCGTTAGATTCCACATTCGGAAACCTATAAGCCTTGTATATACCTTTTAAATGTGTATCAATGTGTATATGTAATGAACAAAACCTGGATTTCTGATTCGATTGCCTTTTATTTGTTTTTAAGAGATAAGGTTGTCTTTTAAAATTTCCTTCGAATCCCTTTCAATGTGCCGTGACCCTAAAAGTTCAAGATCCTACTTATTTCACTTGGGCACTCAACACCTGCCTCTTTTCGTATCATGATTTACGCTTGCCTATTTAGTAAACCGTAAAAGTAGTTTCGGTCCATAAACTTCACAAACTGTATTAGCTGACCCGTACACGATTCTTTTCTCGTTGGGATACAAGTTTGTTTTATCTTGCTTTACGATTACTTCTTCCGTAACAGATAGTAATAATTCAAAGAAGTACGGAAGATCCATCATCCTAATAAATACGAGTAGTTTGATCGCTTTGAAAACTAAAAATCTCGAATTCCTTAGTTTTAAACAATTTTTTTAATTTCTAAACAAAATCAATTCTTAATTCAAATCATTTATTTACTGGAATGTAGGTACAAAAGCTCTTAATAATAATATTTCCAATACATTCTGCCTCGTTGGGGCGTGCAAATAAAAATGTTAGGCTTAGGGATTTTATACTTATGCTCTAATCTACGTCTAAATAGACTACTATTAACATTATTATCGGTGCATTTGGATTTGCCTCAGTCTAACTGTAGTCTAATCTGCCATTTTCCCTAATCAAACCCCTGAATTTTTAGCAAAAGCGCTGGCTGAGCACCGTTTTTTCTCATTCTGAACCGTCTCTGTCGTTCGTAACTAATGTTTCAGTTTAGAGAGTTTTATCAGAACGAAGGTGCTTTTAATACATTAAGAAAATTATAATACGTTACACTTTGCCAAACAGATCCAAGAACGCCCAAAGCCACTGCCTCCACCACCCATATCTCTTTGGGTATCGATCGCCGAGCTGCGTGCGCCGGCGCATGGCCGTATGCAGCTGACTTGTACCGCCACCATCCCAGACGAGGTCGGCCCCGGGGAGAAGTACGCTGATGTCAAGAAGCAGACTGTTACTGGTGAGCTTTCTTTCATAAATTCAAGGCAATGCCTACATGGTCATAGATAGCCTTATATGCAGTGGCATAACTACAGGGTGGCAAGCCGGATCGGCCCACGGTCAGAGGAGAATCCCAACTACAAACATTTAATTATTTTTTTTACACAATAGATTTGTCTCTATTTATTTAAGTTACCTACTTAGCAGAATACACAAGTAACAAATAACTATTTTGACCGATGAATTTGCCATGTGCCTCGAACGGTATAGTTACGCCGCTGCTTATATGACAGCTAGAAAAAGCTAAAGATATTCAACAACAAAAGTCTTTTGACTGTTCTGTCTGTATTGATACCTTTTTATTTTATAAAATTTTAATGAATATCAAAATGAACGGTTGTAAACACTGCGCTGCTCATTAAAATCGACCTAGATTTTAAAACGATTTTTGACACGGTAAAATACTGCAATTAAAATTTCTCAGAAATATTTTACATAAAGTATTATCTCTTAGTGGCAGTTAACGAGCTCAGTTTGAAGAAGCCCCATTCAGAGACCAGTCAAGCGAACACAACCTCTTCAGCGGATGTTGCACAACTGGACAACTTTATACTATGGCATGGCATCGGACTCTTCACCTGGGAGCTTGCGATACTGTTTACCTATACTATGTAGAACATTGTTCTTACCTTCTCATGCTTACTTCGATCGATATTATATCCTGCGTCGATATATCTTCTAGTAATATTGATGTGTACGCGGCTATTTTGTTTTTAGTCAAATCGACTCACTTTCAAGGTATGTGGTTGTCAGAAATTGTTTTGCTAGAAGTTTTATGAAACCTCCCTATGTATAATCCAAATATATACAAGTTAGAAACTTAAATAATTTTAAATTATGAGCTGATTGTCTTTGACAATACTAATATTTATGAATATTGTGAATCTAGTTATTTTTTCGGCTAATTGAGTATTTTTCTACATAAAACCTTACACTGCATTCTATTCCTGAGCTTCTAAAGTCAATTATTGTTATTTAAATCAAATCCAGATTATTCCACAGGGTTGCCAAAGTTATTTTTAATATTTTATTACTCTTTAACTTTAATGTCTTTATATTTTTCTGGATATAAATAAATTGTAAAGTCAACTAATGTTCTGCTATAAATGTTGTCCCTAGTAATCAGTCAATTAGGAATCGGTATAGTGGCTTACATTGTTATCTGACCCCTGTTACATTTGAAGCCAAATTCTATAAATACAGAACTATATTGAAACAAGAATCTTTCAGTAAAAGAAAGATAAGAAGCCGTTTTATACAAAATCAACAAACTTAATATTAATAACCCAAAACGAATGTAATTCGACGATCACTGTGGTGCGGTGAGAGAAGACCCTGAAGGCTTGCAACGCAGAAGGGGTTCGATTCCCGCCTCGGAAGAAATAATTGTATGATCTGCAGATATTTGTTTCGGGCGTTCTTATCGTTTTCTATGTATAATAAAAAAACTATCTATGTAATGTATTGTATTATATTCAGATAAATAATACCCATACTAAAAGCTCTGCTTAGCTTGGGGCTAGATAATAGTGTATGAATTGCCCAGCATTATTTATATATAACAAGACATTGGAACCTGCCAGGTCAGCTAACGATGAACGCCACTGTACCTATATTATTCTCTTCTGTAGGATTTTTTCTGTATAAATAACATTTTGCTTGTGTTCCTAATCCCTTTAATGAGAGGCTATCAGATTATCATGGGGTAAATACGAGGGTTTTTAAAGGTAACCCTTTGAAACTACTTTTGTATAATATATTTCCCGTTTTCCTCAGATTATATTTCATGTAGATAGTATCGAAATGAGAATGTATTTTGAGAGTTAAATTATTGCCTATTTACGTAAATGTAAAATATATATTTCAACAGAATATTTCGATTTAGTGTTACGCTGTAAAGAAAATATTATGAATATTAATCGTAATTTGCCAAGAGGCTTAGACTGCTTGATATGTGAGGCCTTTGTGTAGTTGGAAACATTACATAAGGCTAAGTTCAGATGACAAAATTATACGCGCGGCTATCTGGCTTCAACATTGATAGAGATATACCGCGCCTTGCGGACGGACCCTCGCAGTGCAAGATTAGCGCACTGGTCGCAGTCGCAGCGCGGTTTTGTAGAACAATAAACGCTGTTTAATTTGATCTGGTACCGCGAGGTAACGCGCAGTCACCTGAACTTAGCCTTATTCAAGTATCTAACAAGATTGAAGATCTAATGAAGTTACTATTTAAAAACAATTTTAGTGACGTTAACATTAACAATTGGTTTTGGTTTATTTTTCAGAAATTATCTGAATCAAAATTCTTAAGATTATGCTACGGTGTTGCTATAGGAATTTAGCTTGAAATCAAAAGATTTCCTTATCTAACCATAGTTTTGTTGATACCGAATGCGCAAGGAGAGATTATGTCTTTTCAGTCCACAGTTCATCAGTCTAGGTCTCAAAAATTGGCGTTAAATGTCTTCCTGCAGCTCTATACACTGACTATTGTAGAGTATAAAATTAGGCAAAAAATGTGATAAGATAAGAAAAAAGATGTAAATAATAGCAAAATACAAAAATATTTTCGAATAGTTAAAATGTATAATTGTGTTGTTGTATAGATATTATGTATAGATGTTTAGATGTTAATGTGACCATCCAGAACCTTGTTTATAGTGGCTTTGTCTAATTGACCATTGATTAAATTTAAAATTTAAATTTTGTCACACTCCTAAGAACCGCCAGGTTATTTTGATGTAGGTAGGTGTGTGGTATACAAAGCTACAATACATAAAGCTTTCTAGATTTAAAAAGCCAAAACACTTACTCAAATGTATTTTAAATACAAAAACTTGGGTATTTCAGCTCATCACACCTCAACTCCATCTTATTTTAACTTAAACTGATACAAAATCGAGTCACGTAATGTAAAGTAATCAAAAGAAACGAATCAAAATCAAGTCACTCGATCCTAAAGTTTTTACTGTGCCCTAACTTTCCATGCAGGTGCTTTCGCTCGAGTATTTTATTTAAACCGAGAGGTAATGTTGAAATGGCTGTACATCCAATTTGGTCCCACCTGCACAGAAAATTTGGATGCACATAAGGTAAAGTAGGGATAGCTGCCTCAGTTTTAAAACGTTCCCCACTGGCCAGAACAATAGCTTCCGAAAACCATAATCAATTATTGATGGACAGTCATCAGACAATTGACAAGTGAAATATTTCTAATGGAAGCTAAATTGCCAGGCTACATTATTTAGATACTAATAACTTTTTCAGAAGTTGAGTTGAACGTGAATCCTGACTTTATCCTAAATGTTTAATACTAAAACCTTTTAAACGCCTCGCCTACAGCTGCGAGCTTAATATGGGATTTGCCATCGACTGACGCAACAGATGGCAGATAATTACACTGCAGCGTTTCAGAACATTAGCAGCCCTTGCCTACTCGCTCGTTTGGGTGCCTGAGTTGGTGTGAGTCTGACCTGCTATTTCATCATCATCATCAACAACATGAGCCTATGTTAGTCCACTGCTGGACATAGGCCCCTAATGAGCGCCATAGCGCCCTGTCTTCAGCTTGCTAGTGTTTCAGTTTCAGTCAATGGATAAATTCAACTCTCTGAACATATTAATTTAATCATGAGGTTTTAATAAATGAAATGAATAATCTTATTGGTATGGGCTTTATCAATCCAATCATAGCAAAAGCAAGTACAGAAACGTGGATCACGCTTGCATTCATGTCGTGCAACCATTTATAAAAATTGGTGTGCGTGTAAGCTACTAACTAGGTATACTATGTATTTATTATTTACAGTTTCCCTTTGAGAGATATAAATCAGATTAAAACTTTTTAGAGTTATATTCAGTACACACATTATATTTTAAGATATAACCTCGTACATGCATCCCATCTAGCCTGTAGATACCTCAGGTTGGTATCTTGAACAATAAACTGAGCAGATGGAAAGCACGCACGAGACATGTTTTAATTTACATTCACGTGACATTTTTACGTTCCATTCCACGAAATGAATAAACCCGGCAGTTTCATTGTTCTATCTGTAGCATAGAATCTGTGTAGAGTAAATTATTTAAGTATTTTTCATTAAAATGTCTGTGTTAACGCGAGTTTATGAAGAAGCCATAGTTTGCATCTGTGTGTATTCCGGTTTACCCAGCAGCGGTTTAGTCGTATTTAATAATAAAGATGCTTAATTTTATTGTTTTGTTTTATTTTTCATTCAGCCCCTTGATCACCGACATTCCTCTGAACTTTTTGCTTTTGTTTGAATTTCTGACAGTCGCCAATGAAAGAAAGAAAAATTTGGTATTTTTTAACATTCAACTCATAAAGGTAAATTCAATCTTTTAAATCCTTAAAAAGCTAAAGACACCACCAACATTAGTATAGTATCCTACTAATATTATAAACACGAAAGTTTGTGAGGATGTCTATTGCTCTTTCACGCAAAAACTACTGAATGGATTGTAATGAAACTTCCCAATAATATAGCTTACATATCAGAAAAACACATAGGCTACAATTCATAAACATATGTATATTATCCAAAATACCTTTCACCACGCGGGTGAAACCACGGGGCGCAGCTAGTTATTATATAACATTTTAAGTATTGTATGATTATTATACAAATTATACAACGTGTATTGTCTTACCTTGATCAAACGAGATTTGCGGATACACGACATATATTTATCGATAAAAATCAAAAATTAAAAAATTATATTGTACCTATCTCAAAAACAAAGCCGATTTAATTATTTTTTTAAAAGTAGTCTCATTTGAAAGCTAGGTAGTTTACCTAGCTAATAAAATAAGAAAAAAATACAATTTCGTATTTTCTTAGCTAGGTATCTAGCTTTCAAATGAGACTACTTTGAATAAAATACACCGTTTACTCAAAAAGAAACGGAGAAAAAACCAGATGAAGTAGTTTTCATTAATAAAATACACCGTTTACTCAAAAAGAAACGGAGAAAAAACCAGATGAAGTAGTTTTCATTATTAAAATACACCGTTTACTCAAAAAGAAACGAAGAAAAAACCAGATGAATTAGTTTTCATTAAAAAATTTATTAAATCGGCTTTATTTTTACATATAATTTTTTATTTTTTTATTTTTATCGATAAATATATGTCGTGTATCCGCAAATCTCGTTTGATCAAGGTTCGACAATACACATTGTATAGAAGATGAAATGGGATTGACGGCCTAATAGTTTAAAGTGATGTCTCCATCAAAGATTTAAAGGGCAGTTCCAATAGTGGTGCAGGTGCTACGACCTAATACGATAACACAGCATAATACAAATTATAATATTGAACGTAAGTAACTTCGCTAACAACATCCAACAAACAAACAATTATAATGACACTGCACTGTGCATCAATTGCCCAGAATGTAATCGCCATAATTTGAAACACGCTCCATCATTTGCGCCTGACAAATCAACGCTTTATAAATTGCTACAGTCATTTTCTAGAGTGCAATGAATCAATGAAAAACATATATCAATATTCCCACCTATTTGTTTTCTGGTAGGTATTTTACTCAAGTATCAAAACACTTTAATTACTCATTATCATCATCAACCTATAATAATCCACTGCTGGACATTGGCTTCCCTTAATGAGCGCCATAGCGCCCTGTCTTCAGCTTGTTGCATCCAACATCTGCCTGCAGTCTTTCGCAGGAGTTACTCATATCATGACGCAAATGGACATCACTAGCTCCGTGTAGCGGCTCGCTTCTTCGGATCGCATCAACACCAAGACTGGGCAGTAACAGCGTTAACAGATGGTAAAATATTATTTGGTTTGATAATCTGTCTACGTTAAAGTACCTTGTAGTGAGGCCAAGTGGGATGAGGACCTGCGAAAGACTGCAGGCAGATGCTGGATGCGACAAGCTGAAGACAGACCTATGTCCAACACTGGACTATTAATAGGCTGATGATGATGGTAAAGTACCCAAGTTTCTTTTGGTTTGGCTCTTATTTTTTATTAATATAAAAGTGTAATATTACCATGAAACTAAAAGTCGTGCTACACGTTCTCATTCCCATGTATGAAATTGATTTCGCCGAAAGCTGCTCAGACCTACGTGATTGTCATGTTACTATCCAATCGGTATTTTGCCACAGGATTCATGAAATAGCTGGATTACTTATCGGTAAGTGAAATGACCGTGGCCTAAGAATCGAACCCTTCAACTCGGCCCTTGTGGACGTCGTAAAAGGCAACTTAAGGGCCTACGAGAGGAAGGGCTTCCTTCTGCGTATTATTCAACATGTTCGCTGCGATTAGCTACTCGCTTGCCGAGAGTGGTGATAATGGTAAACCCCTTTTTTAACTGACCTCGAAAAAATTATGAATGATCATATTTTAATTGCAACTCAATAAACAAAACAAAACAAACATGATAATTATGAAAATAAAAATATAACCAATTTTTTGCAAATTTTGCAAAAAATTTTTTGCTAATTTTGCAAAAAATTGTGACTCAATTAGTCACAAAACGGCCTCTGTCTCAGCATGAGTTTGTTGTAAGAAGGAGGTTCTATGTTTCTGTATGTATGTTTTTTGTGTAATTTCATAGTTTCTTAGACCGATTTGGATGATTCTTTTGCAGGTGCATTGAGAAAGATCCCGAGATGGGCACGTAAAAAATGTATTTCCAAGTCATGAGTCCCGCATAACTGAATGAGGCAAGCTGAAGACAGGGCGCTATGGCGCTCATTAAGGGAGGTCTATGTTGCGGACTACTAGGTTGACGATGATGATTCCTAATCATAGTTGAAAGTCACTCGGCCCTTCACCCGTGAGTACCGTTAAATCAGTTTCAATAAGTAGGCTCTCTTATATAGCCTGGAATAATATTGGGGCATCGAAAGACATGAATAATTCAAACAGCTCGCACTGTCTTGTTATCGCTCATAATTTGATAGAGGCGTACCAATGAGACTGGCTCACAGTATTTTATTGTTGCTGAGCAGGCACTCGGCGTTTGCTCACAGGATGTGTTGGAATATTTTCCTTGTCTCAATAAACTAGTCAATATAAATAATGTATACGTTTCATCATAAAATGTTTTGGATAACGTAGGTATTAGACTAATAAATAATTCCGGCCAATTATTGCCAAGCGTTATTTTTATTATTTACAGAATCTGTGGATTATTTACACAGCTAAGTAAGTAATGCTTGTGTTATGGGTACGAAATAACTGATATACTTAAAACAATACTATGCATACATAGATAGGTAACTTTTATTATACACTAGTGCGCCTCGCGACTTCGCCCGCGTTGAAATCTATGTGTCAAATATGTAGTTTATAAACCTTCCTCTTGAATCACTCTTTCTATTAAAAACCGCATCGAAATCCGTTGCGTAGTTTTAAAGATCTAAGCATACATATTGACAGACAGACAGACAACGGAAAGCGACTTAGTTTTATATTATGTAGACAAACATATTAGTTTACATACATACTAAGACATTGATGAAAATAATATTTGAATGTGTCGACGCGGAAAGGATTCGCCGTGGAATTTACTCAGCAGAATGAGTTGAGACTTCTAAATTCTGAAAATAATAAGAAACCGAACCCGAAACTTATTAAAGCACCAAAAACTTTTAGCGCGAGATCCGGAAACTTAGCGATATGCGTTGAATTTACATTAGTCGAAGTTCCAAAGATTCCACGGAAACTAAACAACTTTCCGGCCTTGTGGGTGTTCTAAAATCAAATTAATGCCTTATAATTTTCAGCTAGGGTTATTGCCACTATAAACACTTTTGGAATAATGTTTGAGTTTCATTACCAGAATCAACAGAGCTGTTCCAACACCCTTTTGTATTTGATTAGTAGTAACTGTGATACTTATTTACAGGCCGGAATACCACTGTGACCTTTTCGAGGACATATTCTATACCCAATAAGAAGGAAATCCAGTTAGTACTATAACATAGCTTTCCCGAAAATATTTGCAACTGGTCGAAGCTCCTAATCCACCGCATAATAGAACTCTTGAAAAAAAGGTTCCAGAAATGGCAATCTTATTATCCCCGTAACGCCTTTCCTAAAATAAGTAACTGCCTTAACAGAAAATCCAAGTCGAATTTTATCAGTCACCCACCCCCCAAGGCTTATCTTAACAACACTTGCCTAAAGTTCACATTCGAGTGTATAAATTGCCGACGCCTTATTCTGTTCGTACATTTTTATGTATTCAGATATCGAGGTTGCGTTTAAAAGGGTCATTATGGACCCTATCTTGTCTACATTAGGTCGTCACTCGTTTAACTGCTGCCGTTATGTCGCTTCAATGTTCCGTTGCCACTAGCTTTTAGTTTTCAGTTGGTGGATACTGAAAAATAAATGGAAGATAAATCATGTTATTTGGTCTGAACGAGACAAAAGATATTGTCAAATGTCGGTACGTGGGATCAATCAATTTAATACTTTTGTGCGAGCTTTTGTCTCTGCAGGCGAGTTTATTTTATCTGCGAGGTACGTAGGTGCCCCAAAAGTACTCGTACTTGTGTAACGAAAATGTAAAGATCTGTTCAGTTTCAGAAAATTACCTTACATTGAAAAAACGCATGTTCGCTCAATAGAAATACTTTGTGATAGATCTGAATAAATGAATTTAATTAATTAATTAATTAAATTCATTTATTCAACTAATAATAATCCATGGTGTTAGTTTGCTTATAACTAGATGTTAGTACTTAAAACTAACTACAAATTTTCTCCTTTGGACCAATTTG
Organism: Eupithecia dodoneata; assembly: GCA_947044415.1. Classification (NCBI taxonomy): domain Eukaryota; kingdom Metazoa; phylum Arthropoda; class Insecta; order Lepidoptera; family Geometridae; genus Eupithecia; species Eupithecia dodoneata. The sequence continues at coordinate 10,500,394 of OX345664.1, read as the reverse complement.
TGTATTAGAGGACAGTTAAATTTTGCAGCAATTGCGGTTAGGATGCTGTTGCTGCTCCCGCGGGTTCTGCTGAGTAGTGAGGCGAGTTTCTATTTATCTAGTTTATGACTTCTTACGAATTTCAACGAGTGGTATAATAAGTCAGTTATCTTTAAGAAATTACTTTTTAGCGTAAAACTCATCAGTCAAACAACAAAGAGATCTTTTTCAATAAAAAACTATCGCAGTTTTATAGATTAATTACGGATGTAAGTCCCTCGGATGAAACTTTGGTGTTCTTCCAACACAAAAAAGGTTCGTAGTTTAACCGCTTACATCCGTAATGAACATAAAGCTCGTAATAAGGGAGATCAAAAATACCTATCACTGCGTCCACTCTGACAAAGTGGGTGTTCTTGAAAATGTCCCAGGTAAGTATGTGCTTCAATACTGAGTACATTTAGTGATGAAAAATGAATAAGCCTATGAAAGACTTTGAAGATCTCGACATTAGAAGAAGAAATTATTTAGTTTTTTGGAAAATTTCATGAACGACCCGTGCTTCATTAACAACATAAACAAAGAGGGATTGACACTGACTAAGTTTGAGTTATTTCCTGTAAGATGTGGACAAATAACACTCTCTCATGAATTTTTCTATACTAAATGCTATACAAAAATGTATTCCGTAGGTAGAAAAGGATTGGTCATCAAAAAGCACTAGACGGCGAGGTGTGCTTTATAGTTCGACGACACACGCGGATATTAATAATATTCAGTAAATTCAGCAAAAACTATTTATTCACCATTACATTATCACTAATATTGGCATGTTTATTAAATACTACGTACAAAGAATAATCTTAAAGATTAGGCCTAAATTACAGTTAATTTCTATAATAATATGTTAACTATGTATCTATACTACAACAATAAGCAATATATGTATCTACAACGATAAAAACAATAGAGTATCACCATCACAAACTAGCAAATGAGCATGTTACTCGTAACTAATGTTACCTACTACTACAAAATGCACTGCATCAAAAACGTCAAAGGTTCTACACGTGTTTTCATTGAGCATATCTTATTCTGTTGCAAATGCCCCACGAGTGAATGAATGAATGAGTTGCAAAATCCCCTGACAACGTGAGTGAAGCACTATTCGTTGAGCTGCGTTCAGTGTCTTCAACACGACAGTTTTACAAACGACTGCAGTAAAATGTATTTGTTTCGCTTCTTTTTGAAACGGGTCTCACTTTATTCCGTCTATGCATCATTGACAAACATGTCTGTTGAACCAATATGTAAGAACAATAACTAAAGGGTGTTCTATGTTTGGCTGTATGTATTTGTGACGCAATTTCTTTAAATAGATTTAATGAGAAAAAAGATTCTTAATGGAACCAATATGGATCTAGTCATTTTCTAAGTAGATGCAATAGATCCAATTTGTGACGTAGTTTTTTAAAATAGATTTTTTGGGAAAAAAAGTTCTCAATAGAACCAATTGGATCTGGATCACTAGATCTACAGAGAGTAAAGGATTTTATTTTATGTATGTTCGTCGATTATTTTATTGACGGAGTGGGTACTCCGGCCCGATTTGGAAAGTTCTATGAAATATTCTATGCTATTGTATGAAATCCCTGTACCGACTATTCTAAATGCCTATGGTGGCTATGGTGGGTTGGTTGGAAATAAAAAAGTTTATAATGCACTATATACTGAGGCTATTCAACACACAGTAAACACGAGTTCAAGAAATTACATATAAGTTAATCTAAAGTCCTTAATTAGGAAATGTCTGTACTAGGCAGAGGATTGTGGAGTGACTTAGCCATTAAAAAACTTAGTTTTATTGAGTTTTTCGTACATTTGTCGTGCACATACTTTATGCGAATCAGAAATGGGACCACACGGGAAGCACCAGCTTTCAAATAAAAAAGAATAATCAAAATCGGTTCACATTTCCAAATAATCAAAACTCAAACTGTATAACTATAGCGGAATGCACAATAACACGAAATTCAGAAATCTTATCTCGAACCATCTCTTGCCTATACAAACCATGCTCGTATTTATGGAACCTTAGCGTTAGGTAGGTCAGTGTGACGTCAGCATGTATGGGCCAAGTAAGCCCCGCGTGTCCCTGCATAATGACGAGCTTTTGTGCTGTTCAGATTATGCTGCTCGATGATTTGTCACCAAAGAAATATTATTCTAACGTGTCAGAATAGTCGATTAAGCCAAAGCTAAAGTCATTTAAAACGGGATATTTACCATGATTTGATTTTTGAGTTTTCCTATATTTCGGCACAGTTTCATGCGCCATGATCACGATCATCAAATCATGGTAAATATCCCGTTTTAAACGCACGTCGTTTTAAATGACTTTAGTGTTAATAAATAACCATGATAGTTTCAGAAGTTTTATAAGCCAAAGCTGTTTGAATGTACCTAATCAATGCTCTGAAGGCTCCAGCATGGTTGAATTTTAAACAGAATTGAAAAACGGAGTAGGTATTTTTTAATAGATACCTAGATGATTCAAGAGGAAGGTTTATAACCATTTGACACATAGATTTCTAGGAGCGAGCTAGTTAGATATAAATTAGTCCCGTAACACCATTTGTAGGTCGTAGCCCGCACCGCGGCGCTCATAGCAAAAAGTTTTTGACGAATTAGGTTTTCTTTAAAAGGACAGTCTTCATGACTGAAAAAGCTATTCGACATAACGAAGTTTTACCTTTTCGTCTCAATTTCGAGAAGCCCTATAACTTTTCCTTATTTAAAGTGTTTCCATCAAGTTCCCTTTTGGGGAACACCTGTATCCCTCGTTCAAGCTCAAGGAACGAATCTCAAAAGAAGGAAATCATTTTTGAAATAGGTACCGCTTTTTATTATTAAAGAAACACTTTTTGTAAGCAAGGTTACACGGCTTTCCAATATCAAAATGCAGTACAGGGACAAACAATTCAAGTAACAAAATTTTTTCAGTGTGATTTATTTATATACAGTAAAATAAAGGAATGAGTAATAAAAATAGACATGTGTTACTGGTGCTTGCCTTCCATCCATGATCCAGGTGACGTTATCAATGTAACCTGACTAGGTTACCTGGATCATTGAGCTCAGAATTCAGGTCAGGTTAAAAATATCTACGTTAGATTAAAATACACATCGACAGATTGTAACGTTGATATCATCAACGTTACAATTTAGTTCTTATTTTTTTATTTTTGACGACCGATGTGGCGCGGTGAACGAAGGTCCGCCTGCAACGCAGGAGGTTGCGGGTTCGATTCCCGCCTCGAAACAATTGTGTGTACGATATGCAGATATTTGTTCCGGGTGTTCTGGTTGTTTTCTATGTATAATAAAATAAAAAGATCTATCTATGTAATGTATTGTATTATGTATATCAGTTATCTAGTACCCATAACACAAGCTCTGCTTACCATGGATCTAGGTGATACTGTGTGAATTGTCCTGCATTATTTATTTATTTATTTTTATTTATGTACCGCCGTAGTACTATTATAAATAATAATATTTTTTTTTTATTTTTTACACAAAGGTTCTCTCAAAATAATTACAAAATATAGCCATTAGTATACCGTTATATATATCGAACCTGTATTGTGATGACTGGAGCCTGATGTAGGTCTATCCCTGTTTTACAGGGATTCCCTGTTCACCTGGGCTTCACACAACAGACCACTAGACGGATAAAAAATATATAGTTATTCTCTGATAACGCTAGTTTTTTCCACCCTGTATATCGAGAGTATAGGCAGGCATCGCATCTAGGTTGCAGCGTCACGTAAACGGGCTCCATCACAATGCACATCGGAAACAAGCGTCATTCCAACCTGTAATGACATGACATCCATTTCCGAGGGAAACTCATAGGTGAGTACTTAAGAGGCCTCCGGAGGGAAGAATTCTTCATACAAACGTAATACCAAAATGATTTCCAATTCAAGCATATTTCCACTATAATATTGTATTTTTTGTATTTGAATAGTATTTATCTAGGTTCCTAACTAGTTTTTTTTTCAAAATACTTACCTAAAATTAAATGAAAGCCAATCGCATTTTGCACATTTTTATGCGAAAATGGACAAGTTTTCTTGCTATTTGTTTCGTATTAAAAACATAAATATCTTACGTTTTATTTATTAAGGAACATAGCTTATATTGTCTAGTTACAGAATAACAATACTTTGTGAAGAATACAAAAAAAATTCAGTCATAATTTTTGGTATTACGAAACAAACCAAATTTTGAACGGCTAATATTGCTATCGCGCACGCATGGGGCGCGGCGCAAGGGTTAAACAGGGACAGCGATATTCGGAGCGATTTTTGCAAGCGAGGGTCGGCCTTTCTGACGCCTTGTGACATCAGTACCACGGCCTCATGCAATGTATTGCATCATGATTGTTATTATTGTTTTTAACATTCGCATTGTGTTATTTACTGAACAATAGTGTGTTATGTATTTATAATTAAAATATTTGACTTTATTGGAATATAATTGCTAAATAAGAATGTTTCATTATTTTTTTCGGGGCTGCATACTACAAGGTTTCAATTAAAATAGAATACAATAAATAAAATGGTTATTTTTCACTTAGACACATAATTTAAAAGATTTTTTTAGTTAATTTAATCTTGGGTAAAACAAAACACTTATCAACAAATAAATAACTGAATTCAAAAAATCTATCCGAAGTAATAATTCAAACTATCTGGCTAAAAACATCCAGCATCTACCTGCAGTCTTTCGCAGGTCGTCATAAGGCCTATGTCCAGCAGTGGACTAACATAAGTTGATGATGATGACTAAAAACAAACACTCAGTAACAAAAAATATGCTGTTTTATTTTGTAGTTACTTTGCAATGAGTAAATCGGACTAAAAATTTCATTGCAACGGCTTTTTCCAGAATTTTCTCTCTCTTATATGTAGCGCAATTTGGCCTCTAGAAACTCACAGTAAGAGTTGAAAGTTTTCAATAAAAGTTTTATACAGGGTGCCACGAAACATTTGTACTAAGCCAATAAGGGGTGATTCTGTACCCCGAGATATCAACTTATGTAGTTACTCCTCGATCTGAAAAATCAAGACTTTTTTTCATATTAGAGTATTCACGTGTATTCTTACATTATTGTTATTATTCAAAAAAGTTTAAGGACTTACCTACATGATTTCTTTGTAATCATTGGTTTAGCTGATAAAACAAGCGTAAAATATTTACGAAATATTGTAAGAGCGTGTAAAAGAAGACGAAAAGTAACGAAAACAAATAGAATACCCCTTTTGGATTGGTACACATGTTACGTGGCACCCTGTGTAACAAGCTAGACCTGTTGTGAGAAAATAATTCTCGAACTTATTAAACTTAGACAAGTATGATCAAAACTAAATTGAAATACACTCGCGCAATACAAGAAAAAATTGTTTTATTTTCTAGTTTTTGCCCTCGGCTTTGCGTTTTACGTTTTTATATATAAAAAGTGACTATAGGCAGAGAATAACTATAAAGTAGTACGTCCTTTAGGTGTCTTTTAGGGCTAGAATTACCTACCCACATTAGACGACCTTGGTGGCGCAGTGGGTGAAGGTCCGCCTGCGACGCTTCGATTCCCGTCTCTGGAGTAATGTTTGTATGATCTGCAGATACCTATTTGTTCCGGGTGTTCTGGGTCTTCTATATGTATATCTATGTAATGTATAATGTATGTAGTCTAGTACCCATAACACAAGTTCTGGTTACTTTAGGGCTAGATGATTAACTTCTATTATTTATTTTTTTAATCCATGTAAACCTTCAGCCTGATCAAAGATCTTCAAAGACTATATAGAATAGCTAAATTGATCCAGCGATTTTCGAGTTTCGTTAGCGATAAATTTTTATTTATATCGATAAACCTATAAATGTAGTAAACAGAAGAAGGCTTAGAATCATAGAAGGCACAAAGGAGGTATTACCAAAAAAAATCGACATATTAATTAGTCTCAATATGCCATTCGTATACGTGCAGTTGTGTGTCAAGGCACTGAAGTGCTATGCTTGTCTATCAAGAAAATTGTTGAATAACACTATCCCTCTGCTGTTACAGAAGCGTGTAAAATATAATAAGTGGAACACCCACTGCCTGAACAAATTCCTGTTAAAGAATATTTCTGTTTTCCCCGCCGCCGTCTATTTATTTTCTCCATTAAACGGCCAGGGAACAACAAACAAAACACCTTTGTCACTTTTTCATTTATATTTTACAGATACTTGAAGAAACATTTCCTTTTGATTCAAAACACCGGTAACGCTGCTTTGCTTCGCTTTCGTCATTCCTACGTTCTCTTGCGAATATGACAAGTATTTCAAAAATTAGCAGGATCTTTTTATGAAGAGCTTTTTTTAAGTTAGAGGTTTTACTTGTTTTTACCTAACTATTCGTAAGTGTTTTACTCATACTATTTTCGCCGCTCATTAGTTTAGTTTCTTTGGATTTCATCCATTATCAAATTCAAAGCAACTAATAAGCGGCAATATTAGTATGAGTGAATCATTTACGAAGTCATCGGAATAGACCACCTGAAGTAGATAAATACCGAAGCTTTTATGCTTTCCTTTACGGTACTGAATGATGGATACATAGATATTTATTCAAATAACAAAAAGACTAATTACAACTAGTATTTTCAACTATAGATAGATAAAAAATACTTTATTATACCACTCAAATTAGGAAACAACACAAAATAAATACTAATTAAAATAATAATGATAACTAAACACCACCACCACCGGTACAAAATTTATTAATCAACCCAAGCTACCTCCAAAAGTCGCGTCAGATTATTCAAAACCGAACAGCAATCAAACACTAATATTTCCTTCAACGCAACAGTCACGCAACTTCGGGAATTAATTAAAAATTCCGGGTGGAACTCGCGAAATCAAGGATCGGGTTGATTTATGTGATCGCTCACTAATCTGCACATCGAGCCAGAAAGCACGGCGCGCCCGTATCACCGCGCTTTGGGGCAGCACTCAAGTGAAGTAAGGTTGGAAGCCTGGAAGGACTTCAAAAGGGTAGGTACTATTACGATATTGTTTCACAATAAATGTAAAGTGATGAAGGTGCAGGAAGGATAGGATTCGTAACGAATACATCCGACAGAGAACCAAAGTTATTGACATAGCTCTGAGAATTAGCAAGCTGAAGTGGCAGTGGGCCGGCCATATCTCGCAAAGAACCCACGGCCGCTGGGGCAAACGTGTTCTTGAGTGGAGACCACGACTCGGTAAACGTAGTAAAACGCACTCCAACCGGGTGGGATGACGACCTGCGAAAGACTGCAGATAGATGCTGTCATGGCGCTCATCGGGGGAGTTATATGTCCAGCAGTGGACTAATATATAGGCTGATGATGATGATGATTATCTTTAAAAACGATAGCTTGCTTACTTCACCTAGTGGCGATTTTTTATTATTAATTAAAAAAGACACTTATTGACACTTGGGTAAATAATTGTAATAAATCTGCTTACGTAATATTTGAACGGCCCCATACCTAGATAAAACAAAATCCTTCTCTCATTCTAGCTCCATGTACAATTGGCTAGTTCGTTAAAATGCAGAGCGGTAAGTTTGGTAAGCCAAGGTATTTTAGGTAGGCATGTTGTTTACATTTCCCCGATCGCTCCTGGGGGCCTACCGCGAAGCTTCCATCAGAAATAATGGATTTGATTATTATGAATCATGAGTTTGGAAGGTACGTATATACAACGTGAATATTGGTACTTATTATTTATTTATTAACTAAGTATTACTAAGTAGTATATTATACATATTTTATATATATATATATGTATATATATATTTAACATTTATTTATCTTTAAATACTCATATTATGTTCATATTTATTCTAGCTCTACCCTTGGTACACCCCCTGCCTTTCTTTAATTCACACAATTCTTTCCATCCAAAGGTTGCCTGGAAGAGATCGCTTCTAAGCGATAAGGCCGCCCATTGTACTTGTCACATGTAATATCTTTCATAATGTTCTGTATCTGGTGTACAATAAAGTATTTTTGTATTGTATTGTATTATATGTATACTTACACAAAAGTTCCGACTCTACAAGATAATTACCTTGTGCATTGTTGCGGAGGCAAGTGACTAAGCCATTGACTCAAAAATGCTATTACTCCTCTAATGAATTTATGACCGATAAATTGTAGATATAAACATTTTATATTGTTATTTTTAAAATTTTTTTTTGATTGTATTGTAATTTTTTACTTGAATTTATTGTATTATCTTTTAAGAATTAGGTATAATCTGTATATATAAAAGAAAGTCGTGTTTGTTACGCTTATAAATCGAGAACGGCTGAACAGATTTAGCTGAAAATTGGTGGAGAGGTAGCTTAGAACCAGGAGTCTAACATAGAATTTTATCATTTAAACTATTTGACACATAGATTTCCACGGGGGCGAAGCCGCGGGGCGCAGCTTGTAGTGAATAATTTTCAATTTTAGTATCTACATTGCACGCCCAATAGGGCAGAATAGATTGTGACATATACGAGTAACAACTTTTATAACATGTATTTCATGCAATAAATGAATTTGAATTTGAATTGTCAAAATCGTCTTTTTGTACAGTGAAGTACATTCGTTCAACGTCTAACATTATTCTTGTATATAAAGACACACGTTGATCGAACGAATGCACCTCTGTCTCACCTGTGGCTAGCTAGTACAATAATATTTATTTCTAGCCAAGTATCCGTCATCGAAGAATACTTATCACTACATTATGTAGTATAAAACAAAGTCGCTTCCCGCTTTCTGTCTATCCCTATATATGCTTACATCTTTAAAACTACGCAACGGATTTTGATGCAGTTTTTTAATAGATAGAGTGATTCAAGGGGAAGTTTTATAAACTACTAGCTGCGCCCCGCGGTTTCACCCGCGTGGTGATAGATATTTTGGATAATCTGCAATATATCTTTATGAATTGTAGCCTATGTGTTATTCTGATATGTAAGCTATATTATTGTGAAGTTTCATTAAAATCCATTCAGTAGTTCTTACGTGACAGAGTAACAAACATCCATCCATCCATACTTACAAACTTTCGCGTTTATAATAGTAGGATTTGACACACATTACCACGCGGGCGAAGCGTACATTCATAAGTTAATATTCAGAGATAACCATTGGTATACTGTGTATTTACCAAGTAAGAAACCTGAGTATATTGGAAACAAATTCAGTCCGAAGGAATATCGCAGTTCAAGTCACACAAAACATCTGAACAATAATCGCTTCCTTCACGGCTGGCCTCCAGTCCAGCCCTATTCACGGTTCACGGGTATATGAATGCAGTGCAGTTGGATTTTCCACTGTGTAAGTACTACCCGTATTTGAAGAGGAATTTTCCCCAACATGCTCCAAAAGGGTTTTGAACTGCGTAGGCATTTTGTTGGTTTTTATTAGCTTTCGCTTACTGTATGGATTCAAATCAAAGCTACTACCTAGTCTCCTTTAATCTTTTTTGACGACCTCTGTGGCGCGGTGTGCGACACAGGAGGTTGCGGGATTGCTTCCCGCCTCGGGACAATTGTGTGTACGATCTGTGGATATTTGTTCTGGGGGTTCTGGTCGTAATCAATGAATAATAAAAAATATCTATCTATGTAATGTATTGTATTAATTAGGTACCTACATCGGTCATCTTGTACCTATAACATAATGTTTAGCTATGCCTGGGGCTAGATAATGGTGTGTGGATTATCCAGCATTATTTATTTAAGTATTATAATATTGACTAATTCCTTACGTTAAACTTATAAATTAAACCAAATATTGGAAAAAGTACGCATTAGATAATTAACCTCTTATGTAGGTAGCTACTTTTATTGTGAAGTTCATTTCACGAGAAAAGCTCGTCTCGAGCGTCATTAATATATTAAAACACTAGCTGCGTCCCGCGGTTTTACCCGCGTTGTCATAGATATTTTGGATAATATACAATATATGTTTATGAATTGTAGCCAAGGGTTATTCTGATGTATAAGCTATATTATTGTAAAGTTTCATTAAAATCCATTCAGTAGTTTTTACGTGAAAGAGTAATAAACATCAATACCTACTTACAAACTTTGACGTTTATAATATTAATAGGATTGACTAATTTCTTATGTTAAACTTTATAAATAAAACCTTCTTGAAATCATCACAAATATTGGAAAACGCATTAGATAATTTATTTATTTATTTTATAAAATATTTACAGTGCCTTTACAGTCATTAACCTCTTAGGTAGGTAGCTACTTTTATTGTGAAGTTCAATTTCACGAGAAAAGCTCTCGATTTAATACATGAAATATAGAAGTTATCCACAACTTGAGACGTTTGCGTAGGTAACTTTTAAATGTCGATCGATGCAAACAAAGGTGGGGTGAGGTGAGAGTAAAGGTAAATGCCCAAAATGGCTTCGTAAACGGTCAATCAAATAAACATTATGCTCGGTAGCACGCTTTCGCGTAAAAAAAGATTTCGGACGCCATTCGGGACCGCATTGGGTTGTTTAGGAAGGTAACCAACAGCCTACCTACCGAATAATTTCTTGCTGATTGCCTGAAAAAGCAACAGTGAAGAAAAATGAGGGAGTCGCAATTAAATTGGATAGTTTTAGTGTTTAGGGCCGAAGTACATAGTTCAGTTCAGTTCAGTTCTTTATTAATAAGAAATATTCTTATATGTCAAACATAAATAATACATAGCAAACAAAGAAAATACATTACAAAAACAAGAAAAATACAAAATAGTTCGAGATTTAAGTACAGAGTTTTTATAATAAATAATTCTATATTTTTTTTGGTAATTTTACCAATAGTGACTTATACAAATCAAAGTTATAATAAATATTATTATATATTATAAGTGTGGATCAGCGACATTGGCGTCATCTAATTTATCATTTAGAAACTCTTCTAAACTGTAGTATGGCATAAAAGGGCTATCCATTAGAATATAATTCTAATAGATTGACTGATTGTTGTCATGGAAAAAATAGCCACAAGAATAACCTTATAAAATCCATATCGGTTAATTCTTATTTTCGTGAAATAATAAATAAATAATCTTTTTATGGTTCCAAAGAGTTCCTTATAGCTAAAACATTCATTTAACACTAAACTTAACGTTAACTCACTACAATCTAATATCATACTAAAACATTGATGAAATGGTTGTCTTGCTTAATTACAAGTACAGTGATTTATCGTTTTTAGACATTTGTTCAAAATCATAAGTATTAGGTAGTTTACATTTTGCAAATAAAATTAAAATTGGAATAAAATTGGATATTCTCTTGTTGTACCCGTGTGATGCCGGTACAAATTTAACTCCGCCCTGATGACCTCATCATTGCCCTTTCCATGCCCTTATTTTATTCAAACCCTTGGTTATTTGACATGCTGTGACATTGAAAAATGGTGGACGCAGCTTGAACTTGATACGGGTTTACGTTCCAATTTAAAGCTGAGTGCTTCCTGATTAAGGACAAAGCTTGATTAATATTTTAAAAAGTTTATTTCTGGTACCAGCGTAGGTAAGAATATAGCTTGTTTTATTCATATACCGGAACGGATTTCTTTTTAACTTTTAAATGTTCGGGTTCCATTTTAATAAATAATTGAGATTCAAATTACATAGAAAGTAACCTCATTCGTATTACTTTTTAAAAGTTTGTATAAGATAGGTACCTACAGGTAATTTATTTGTCTTTTTAATCATCATCAGCCTATGTTAGTCCACTGCTGGATATAGGGCTCCCCAGTCTTCAGCTTGACGCAGCAACTCCCTGCAGTCTTTCGCAGATCGTCCTTCCACCTGGTCGGAGGGCGTCCTACACTACATTTACCGAGTCGTGGTCCACTCCAGAACACGTTTACCCTTTATTTTTTGCGGTTGTTGGTTCTTCGCGAGATATGACAGGCCTACTGCCACTTCGGCTTGCTAATTCTTAGTTATGTCGATAACTAGATCGATGTCGATAACATCATTAGCAGCATCACTAAAATGTTCTCATCCGCTACTGGGATGGCTTTTTAAGGTAATTATAATTTTGGTTTGGTTTTATCCCAAGTCACCTTTATCATTTATCTCCAAGAGAGTTTCATGTAGTGTCTTCAGGATCCAACAGTAAGTGCCTACATGCTACTGCCTAGGCTCAGTAATTGCACAGCAGATATTGGTTTTCAGTCAAGATCTATTATGATCTTGAGTGTACTCGTACATCGTATGACAACATGCCACTTTTCACTGTTGCCTTCATCAATGCTGTACCTATTAAATAATCGCGTTGAAGAAAATTTTAACTTCAAAAATCGGTCCCGTAGTTTCGGAGCCTATTAAATGCAAACAAACAAACAAAAAATCAAATATTTCCTCTTCATATAATAATATTAGTATAGAAAAGAAAATTGTTTATTAATTTATTTTCTAGTTTAACTTGTGCAAAAGATAAGCTAATCAAATTAATTAGACACATAAGTTAAATGATCATACTAGTGGTATCTTTTTCACTTCTTCCACTGGTGGACAAAAAATTAAAGTGAACATTAAAATAATGTTATTTGATATTAATGAATAGTTTAAAATATGACTTGTCTAAGTGCTTATTTGTAAACCTAAAGAAATAAAAACTTTTCATTTTGGTTTTTTGATTTTTATTAAACAATGAGTGGCTAAATAGTATAACACACGAATACATCAGAATAGACCAGCTGTTGTGGCGAGTGTACCCGTATCGAAAGCTACACGAGTCGAAGGGTGTCTGCGTCGCGTTGACATGCGGAAATTGAATGTCTGCTGGTTGGACCGACTGCATGCAGCGACAGCTCACACTACCTCCAATGGAGTTGGAATTATTTATATACTGAAATGATCAGTTTTCTTTTCAAGTTTGTGAGGATGTTTGTTGCTCTTTCACGCAAAAACTACTTAATGGATTTTAATGAAACTTCACAACAATATAGCTTACATATCAGAATAACACATAGGCTACAATTCATAAAGATATATTGTATATTATCCACCACACGGGTGAAACAGCGGGGCGCAGCTAGTGATTTTATATTGCTGAACGAAGGTGTCCGGATCATATTTGGGATTATTTATATACAGAAATGATCAGTTTTCTTATAAAATGATTTGATATTGCTGGGCGAAGGCTATGTGTCTGAACTTTATTCAATCATTAAATACCAAGCATATTTGAAGAAGTCTTGACGGAATTTACCTACAACTGGTCAATTCAGATGTATTCGTAAGTTACTCATAATATTTCGCATCATACACACATACATCATAATATTTCGCAGCTCATTAGCTACATTTTAATAATGAATAAAAATAAAAGAAATTGACCGTTCTGTACTGAGGGAAGGTAGCGGTTCAAGTCGGAAATTTCTGGGATATTATTTAATTTCTAAAAGAAAATGTATCAATGAGCGGCAAAAATATATGCGTTCTACAGTAAAGGATACGTCTGAATTGACTTGCCGATAGCACCATCTAGTTTTACGTTCATATCCTTTTTAATCATTTATTGAGTAATCCCAATTCAATAAAAATCATGTGAAAAGTACCTAATTGGCGCAGGCAGTGGCATAAAACCAATTCAATAAACTCAAGCTTAATAACCCAATTTACCCACATGGTTGGCTACATGATAAATTCAAGGAACTTAATTCTCATTCCATTGAAATAGTGTCGCTACTTTGCAAGACTGCGTACGTTTCCAATTAAGATTCTCATTAACCCGCCCGTACATCGACGTACAATCAACATTATACTAAGCCCATAATGCATAAACTGGAAGGCCATGCAGCCCAGCATTTATTCCTAAGCCTACCCAAGATTCAATTTGATTTTTCTCATTCGATGAAATGTGCTACTATTAAGCAAAGCCAGTAAGTAGTGTAGGACGCCCTCCGACCAGGTGGGATGACGACCTGCGAAAGACTGCAGGTAGATGCTGGATGCGTCAATGCGTCAAGATCTCGAACCAATTAGACCCATCCTCAGTCGTAAGGGTCCAGTGACATCAATAAAAAAAACGATTTAAAAAAAAAATTAAGTTTAGCAATTTTTTTCTAATGTTTTTGCCAAACAGTAGATCTTGAACTTCCCAGTAATATAAATCATAATGAAATGATAATTATTATAAAGGGATTTTCTCAGCATCACTTTATGAATTCCAAAATTCCGTATTTAATATTCAAATTGATAATTTCATTAGACAATAGCAAGCTGGAATTTAATGTAAATAATCTGAAATTCCAGGAAAATTCAGCTATCTAAATTGTCTTCCAGTTGGGTTACAGTTTCGGTTTTACAGATTTTTTTGTGGCGTTTAGTAAAAGCTAGTTAACACTTTTCAGTCCATTCGTTTGTTTTGGCGTGAGGAAGTATTATCTAAACTCTCGCATATACTACTGTGATATGACGCTTTTAAGGGTCATAATTATAAAGAAACACTGTTTCGGCCGCATAAAGATGTGAAGTTACCGATCGAGTTTCGATCGATGAATATTCTTTAACCGAAGTACTTACATCATCACTGGTTCCACTATATCTAGTCATTGTCATACTAGTTATCACATTAATGGATTCAACGACTACGATGACGACCTCTGTGGCGCGGTGGACATGTGCGCGTTCGATTCCCGCCTCGGGACAAATGTTGTACGATCTGAAGATATTTGTTCGGGTGTTCTGGTCGTTTTCACGTATGATAAAAAAATATCTATTTATGCTATGTATTGTATTTACCATGATTAGATTTTATGTTTTCCAATATTACGGCATAGTTTCATACGCCATAATCACGGAATAATGGAAAGTTGTAAAGATCCCGTTATAAGTGACTTTTCAAAACCGTGATTATAGTTTCAAAAGTTTTAATAATAATCATGTTTATAAATTGTTACTTATGGGTATCAACATCAACTGCCAAGTGACAAATAGTCTGGTTAGGAGCGTACCCTATTTGAACAGACTGGGGATAGAATTAGACTTGCTATGTTTGTCTTCCCCTCGGGATAGGTTTTAATTGAATAGTGTATGTACTGTTTGAAGAACTCGGCTCAGTAGCTCAACTTGTCTTATTTTGTGTAATTACTTTGTCTTGAGTGTTTTTGTTGAAAAGACCTTTCGAATTAAATCTTACGCCTACATTTACTTGCTTGTATTTCGTCCTAATTTTCACTGGCAGCCATGGGCAAATATGTACATATATTTTTACAAATGACAAATGGAATAAAACCAAGGTTACTTTCTATCCCATAAATGAGTTCCCATGGGATAACTTTAAAAACATTTACCTAATAACAACGTATTCAATATTACCTAGACTACTTATCGGTTGATAAGTAGTCTAGGTAATCAATAAATTGAAAGAGAAACAGTAAAAGAGATGACAGAATTTTTCAAAATATTACAAATCCACTTGCGGACAAAAAATTTAAATGAACACAAAATCAAAAACACCTTATTTGAAAATAAATATAAAATTTGACTTGTCTACATGCTTATATTGTAATCATAAAGAACAAAAGGAATTTTAATTTTAAAATTTAACAAGATTCAACGGTTGCAACAAAAGTGGACGAAGCAAAGGCCTTTTTAAATAATGAAACAGATTGTAACAATAACGTCCCCTCAAACACAATAGTAACCCGGGGAATTTATAATGACTGAATGGCATGGACATCCAGTAAGTTTCCATCCACAAGAATATAATGTGGTTTTATGACAATATCCAGAAAAGTTAAGGAGAGGAAATACATCTTTCTGAATGATGGTGGAGTTTATCTTATCCAGCTTTGTTATTCCTTACTTACAATGAATGAATTAATTGAATGATTGAATTGAATGAATGAATTGATTGAATGAATGAATGAATGAATTGAATGAATGAATTAACACTTTATTGCACTTAAAGCTATAAAATAACACAACAGTAACAACAATGTATACATGTCATCATCATCATCATCATCAGCCTATAGCAGTCCACTGCTGGACATAGGCCTCCCCCAATGAGCGCCATAGCGCCCTGTCTTCAGCTTGCCGCATCCAGCATCTACCTGCAGTCTTTCGCAGGTCGTCATCCCACCTGGTCGGAGGGCGTCCTACACTACGTTTACCGAGTCGTGGTCTCCACTCAAGAACACGTTTGCCCCATCGGCCGTCGGTTCTTCGCGAGATATGGCCGGCCCACTGCCACTTCAGCTTGCTAATTCTTTGAGCTATGTCGATAACCTTGGTTCTCTGTCGGATGTATACATGTATCTGCTTTTAAGTGTATGTAGTTATATGTGTTTAATGTATTTACTATTATCAGAATCACAGTTAATATAAATGTTGAAATGCCAAAGTTTTGGTTGATGGATAGTTGTTTGTAACTTCACGCCAAAACTACTGAACTGCCTGGAATCAAACAAAGGGCTACTTTGTATCCCATAAACCAGTTGCCATGGAATAGAAATAGCCTTTACATGTCTGCATATATATAATAAACAACGCGTGCGAAGCCGCGGGGAGAAATTAGTTGATTAATAAATTTATTTACTTTCTCCCTTTTCTTTCTCTCTCTGAAATGATGATGAAATTGCTTCAGTAATGCCTGTGTCGTAAAATATTTTCTTAATTTTTTTTTGTGTACAAAATATTCCTTGGATTCCGGATACGGGAATTCCCTTCTTATTTACAGGTACTTGTAAATAAGAAGGGAATTCCCAAATAAACGTAATAAATAACAATACTGGGAATACCGCCCGCCCTACCAAATACCAAGAATACCTATCTTACTCGGTGGTTTTGAAGTAAGTAGATAGACACTCCATTATTCTCACGATCCTTTTCTGTACATTTGGGCTCTTTATTGAAGAGGATAAAATTGATTCTAATTAGAATCACTAGAGAGAAGAGCTCGTAGGCTGAAGGATACTCCAGGAAAAATATTCTTATTATCCTTACTAATATTATAAATTCGAAAGTAATTCTCTAGGTATCTCTGACTTTTTTGCCGAGGCGGCTGAATGAAAATGGACGAGATATAAATGGTATCACAGGGAAAGACTGGTCTACATTAATTCACAAAAACCCAAAGTGGCGTGCAGAATCTAGTTATATCATTTAGTGAATAAAACAAAAGATTCACAGATTTTGAGCTATACAGATCTGTCGAAGCAAACGTAGATCTTTTATCAAGGCAGATTTGCTTTGCCATAAATCGGCAATTATGTGAACGGTCCAAAAGAACAAAGAAAAAATTAAGAATACGTACGTTCAGAATTTATATGGTCTATTCGTCTCGTCTCTTTGTTTACAGCGATTCACTATAAATTCAAGGCCGTTTAAGCCAAAACACGACAACAGAAGCAAATCCTTTTTACAAAGAAATATATTTTTGTAAAAAGGCTTTTCTGTAAGCTAGCTTTCAGCGAATTGAAGGAAATTATTATGATAGGTTCGCGTAGAAGCCATCGCAACATTTCCTTAACAAAACTGGTGACGGCGGAATGTAATACATATAATAAATGATGTGACCTGTTGAGCCGCGGCAGGCCCTGGCCCAGGGCCAAAGCGGCCCCGGGCGGGCCATTCTCACAATCCCTAAATTCCACGGCCCGGACACGTAAGGATTTCCCCAAATTGATTGCGGCGCCACCCTTTATTTTTATTCGTGGGCTGATTGTTAATTTGCAGCTCAAAATAGCTACCGCTCTTTTCCAATAAACGTAAATTCGTTTGTTTTTCTTGGCTTTTCCACTTAGTTAAAATGACGATTGCCGATTGTTAAAAAATTACACGATTTTATTATTTTCCTGTTGTTTTATGTATACTAATATTATAAAGATAAAATATAATCTTTTTTAGTTTGTTTGCATCGAATAAGCTCCGAAACTACTGGAAGGATTTTCTATACTAAAATAAAGTGGAATGGTTTAATTTTTTTTTGTTTGTATTGAATAGGCTCCGAAACTACTGGACCGATTATCACCGTTGGGAAGCTACACTATCCAGTGAACATAGGCTATAATATTATATTTTAGAAATGTGAAATTCGAATTTAGCGCGGGACAAACCGCGGGAAACAGCTAGTCATTAATAAATCGACGCAGGGGCATTTGACTCTTTGTCTTACTGCAGGTGAAATACAGGAAGTATTCCTCTTCTTTCTCTATGAAAATAATATTTTGCCTATGTGAATATGTTTATACAATCTGCAAATATTTGTTGGTATGTGACATAAAAAAAAAATGTAATATCAGTGTAATCTATTGTATTATGTATATCAGTCATCTAGTACCCATAACAAAAGTTCTGCTTAGCTTTGGTCTAGCTAGATGATGCTGTAAAAGAAAATAATGCATATTTTCTGCTTAAATAAAACATTATTTGACGACCGATGTGGCGCGGTGGGCGAAGGTCCGCCTGCGACGCAGGAGGTTGCGGGTTCGATTCCCGCCTCGGAACAATTGTGTGTACGATCTGCAGATATTTGTTCCGGGTGTTCTGGTCGTTTTCTATGTATAATAAAAAATATCTATCTATGTAATATATAGTATTATGTATATCAGTTATCTAGTACCCATAACACAAGCTCTGCTTACCATGGGGCTAGATAATGCTGTGTGAATTGTCCAGCATTATTTATTTATTTATTTATATTATCATCATCATATTTGTCACGTAACGTAGGTAAATCACTCAAGCGATCCTATTTCAGCAAATTTTCGTGTCGGAGCTCCAAGTCTCATAATTGTTTTAGGGGCCTCGCTTGCCCTGAACTTGAAGAGAAAAATGCTCTGCGAGTCCTTAATGTGACCCTTGGGGGCAGTAGGTAATTATTCTGCAAAAGGTTTTGGCTGCGGCTTGGGCACGGTGTAAAACATTCCGTGCAGAAATTTAATTTAAGTATGCTTAGTTTTTCTATTTTCTCTTCCGCTTGGCCGTCCGCAAGCATTGCAAAGGTAATTAAAAATATCTACCTGAACAACCTTCACGTTTTACAACTGTTCCCACCCACATGTGAGCGTCATCACTTTATTTCTCATGTTTGCAGTTAAAACTAGGTACAGTTAACAATAGAAAGCGCTGGACAAAGTCAACAATCCATTACCGTTTATATCTTGCATACGAGGCGCATTCAAGTTAGTCATTTCACTACAATTTATGGTGTTAATTGCACCTTCATATTAATTATTAATATTTTTTTTTAGTTCTGTATGTTCTGTAATCTAGTACACACTACACAAAGGTTAGCAGGTTGGTAGATAATGCTATCTAGCATTATGCTCGCCTATGTACAACTTTTGTGCAATGAAGCATATTCTATTCTATAAGTACTATACAATGATCAGTGCAGTGGGCCGGCCATATCTCGCGAAGAACCGAACCGCTGGGGCTAAAGTGTTCTTGAGTGGAGACCACGACTCGGTAAACGTAGTGTAGGACGCCCTCCGACCAGGTGGGATGAAGACCTGCAAAAGAGTGCAAGTAGATGCTGGATGCGTTAAGCCGAAAACAGGGCACTGTGGCGCTCATTAGGGGAGGCCTATGTCCAACAGTGGACTAAAATAGGCTGATGATGATGATACAATGATCAAAATCATTTGAGCTGTAAGATAACTTGGGAGGTATGATCGCCCGCGTCCGTTCATACCCCGATACATCAATCTGGCACACCTTCAAACGCTCCAATGTCAATTCTATCGTGAAATAAATACTGCCTCACAGCAGGGACATGATATTCGATACTGCCATCTTTTTTATTCCGTTCCGTTTCGCCGGCAATACACTCTGACACTGCCTGACGTGTTATGTGACGCGACACCCATGTTTTACGAGCAAAGCGCCCTAGTTCCACGCAATGTGGAAACTGGTTCCGCGCTATGGTAACCATTCAAAAAGAGAGGATTTGCAAGATTCTGGATTTATTGGTAAAGAAGAAAAAGTTTGTCCTTGACGGACATTGTCAGGTAGGACTGCCCGTGAGGCAATGAAAACAGAAAACCACTTTGGTATGTGGCTCTATCGTAGTTAGTATGAAAACTTCTTAATACATGGTGAGGTCAGTCTGGCCTACAGATGACCAGTCATCTGTGGTCTGACCATATTTTGTGGTAAATTCTCTATGGTTTCATGCTGGATTTCATGCTGCTTTGAAACCAGCATTTGGTCTTGGTAAACACGTAAATTCAAAAATTGTATACTTTAGGGGTATTCGTAGACTAATATTTTTTTCCTTAAGGATCACCTTACTGTCTATGATATCAATCCAGACACAAATAGCTAATTATCCAAAAGGCACATTAACAGGAAGACCGCAGCTCTTGACGTGCCGGGTCAAAGTTCTTGTTCTTCGCTTACAAAACGCTAAAGAGCTAGCCCAGATATAAGATGCCTTCTACATTATAATTATACGGTTTGATCACATTGTTAACCGAGTCGTGGTGGCCCGCCTAAAGATGCAGTTGTAGTAGGCTATTAAATCTGTCATGTGATGACAGATTTAATAGCCTAGTACAACTGCACTGAGAACCTTTTTGGTACGTAACTCGGCCAATGTGGATACCTTTTGAATAATATTTTGCAATCAGATAAAACTTCAATCCGCAAAACTTCAATCCCCAAATCTTCAATTATATTCCATAATCCAATACAGACGCAATAGATAGATTACAAAGATACGGAGATCACAAGAATAATAAAAGACAGACGGTGATTACCTTCGCCCGATAAGATTATCTCTGACGGTTTCTTTGTTACGGATCCCAGCCTTTGTGATAAATTCGATGTAGATTATTCAACTTACTGGCTTATGTCTTCTCATAAAGAAAAAAAATTAATCCTTATTCGAAGGGAGTTCGAAATGTTACCGTAAATAATGGAATTGATTAAAGTTCCTTGGCTGCTTTGGTGATTTTAGTATCACTTGACATGATTTTTATTAAAGTAAAAATTAAGGTAAAAAAACTCAGCTGGGTTTATGTTGGTGGTCAATAAATAAATATATAATTTAGACAATTTTAATATTTAGAGAACCAAAGTTACCGACATAGCTCAAAGAATTAGTAAGCTGAAGTGGCAGTGGGCCGGTCATATATCGCCAAGAACTGACAACCGCTGGGGAGAGCGTGTTCTTGAGTGAAGACCACGACTCGGCAAACGTAGTGTAGGACGCCCTGCCGCCAGGTGGGATACGAGAAAGATTGCAGGCAGATGCTGGATGCGGCAAGCGAAGACAGGACGCTATGGCGCTTATTAGCGAAGGCCTATGTCCAGCAGTGGACTATTATAGGTTGATGATACAGAATAATTTTCTATTTTCTCTTTTCTAGCCTAGAATTACGGCTTAAACCATTTTCTACATGATATGAGGAATCCACCACTGCTTCATTCAAGTGCAAAGAACCTTAAACAACATTCCTTTTCTAAAACCGTCCTGAGTTCTTCCGCACAGTCTCCGTGAAAAAGTAATGAACATTTTATCTACCTCCCATTACATCCTTAATTTTCTTTATTAACTTAATTAACCAGTTTACCGGTAGCTTAGGCTAAGGCACTTTTATAACTTTCGTTTCACTGTCATTTATTCTAATGAAAAATGTTCTACAAATTACAGAGATATTTTTTTACTTGTAATAACAGCTTAGTGGCCTTTCCACTGAGTGGGAAGGGCCAAATACATTGCTAGGAGTATCCATTACAGAACATAATATTGCTGTGCCCTAACAGGGTGCATGTTTGAAACAACCTTGTTATTTATAAGATTCCTTGTATTTAACATGATTGCAATAAAAGTTTGACCTTGACTTTGAACTAAAATTGGACCAAGGTGGTCAGGGTACCCGCTAGGAATCAGGTAAGTACCAATGTTTGACCACTTTAGACGCCCCTGCGATGTGTCCTTGATGCAGACCACCTGCCATATTATACAATTCTGATGAAGCTATTATAATGACCCTTCTGTCCGACTTAACTAACATTTAAATCAGAAGGCTTATACATTACTTTTAATATATGTATATTCTTTGTTATCTACAAGGTTGCAAGTTTTCAGAGCGTGGCTTATCCACTTAAGTGGGAAGGGCAGACCAGAGTAACGACAAACATTGGATCAAGGTGGTCAGTTATTGGTACCCGCTAGGAACTATGTACCAATAAGTGGCCACCTTAGACGCTCGACTACGATGCCATTATTTTATTATAGTATAATCCGATTCGGTCCGATTTAACTGATATCAAAAAGAAGAGGCTTTTACGTTAGTATTATTAATTATATACGAGAGCAACATTTTAAGAATTTCTTTTTTGCACATTTAATATTGTACTTTCGGAAACAAAACAAATTGTGTTCATAAATAATATCACAAGACTCTCGCGTTAGAAGGTGGTTTTAAAATTCTTCTTGGAAGATCTGCCAGCCTATTTCTGACTTTAAACTAGCAAGAATGCCGTGTTGTAACAATGTTGAGCGTGAACCGCCAACGCGCTGTAATTCTGACGCGAATTGTTATAATTGTGTGGGAGGCACACAGCGGAAGGGGCTTCAATAATTTATGGGAGTCCCAACGTTTGCAGACGAGATAAAATGGGCTATTTCGGTTAGGATCATTTTGGACACGTCACCGTTTTGGTAGAACAGGGTGCGTGTTTTTTTTTCTTTTTTTTTTTCTCTTTCTTTCAGGGTGCGTGTGAATACAGTTTAAATTAATTTCAGTCTAAATTGTATCTCAGATCGAATTTTAAGTTAACTTTTGTTTGTTAAAGTAATACAACCTTCAAATGACACTGGTTGAATACCAAACGAAATATTATAGTTTGCAGGATTGCTTGGTGTATCACACTGATATTATAAATGCGTAAGTTTGAATGTTTTGATGTTTGGATGTATAAATGTTCGTTACCTCTTCATGCCAAAACTACTGAACGGATCAGGTTGAAATTTGGCACAGATGTAGCTCTGGGCCTGGAATCAAACAAATGTTACTTTTTATCCCAAAAAACAGTTCTTATGGGGTAGAAATAACCTTTTCTACCCCATAAGAACTGTTTTAAAAGTTTCATAGACACAAAGCACATCGACTAGTTTATTAATTTTCATCATCATCAGCCTATAGTAGTCCACTGCTGGACATAGGCCTCCCCTAATGAGCGCCATGGCGCCCTGTCTTCAGCTTGCCTATTAATTTAGCTTGCTATATAACTGCATGCTTTTTTATAAGATAATAAATTATGATATATTGTATAAGCTAGTTAGCTATAATATTAATTGTTTATTATAAAGTTTGTACGCCTAAGCGGCAGAATCTAGCGATCTAAAATAAGTCTTATGTATCTGACTACTAATTAACCTGATTCACAAACAATAAATGAATTATGAATTGTTTATTAATTTATTATTTAGTATGTACTAAGTTTTAATGAACTTTATTCAGAATAAACTGTCCAGAGATTGCTAAAACCAGAACTATATGAATAATCATAGCATAGCAAGGACAAGTTCAAACAGATTCCTTTTCGAAAGCACTAAGTAAAAGAATCCTTGAGACAAAAGGGGAATCCGCAATAGCGAATGCTGGTTCACTACAAAAGGAAATAAAATTATACCCGCATCTATTGCATTGCAATCTGGTTAGAAATTAAATTTTAAAAGCTTGTTTGTAACTGAGATTCCTTCGATAACAACATAGGTAAGTATTTTTCCAACTAAAAGCGATCAAAGAAGACCAGTAAATCTTTGCACCTAAACTTAGGTTAATGGACTAAGTTTCTGTACCTAGGTTTTAGAACTTACGTTATAAATCTGCTTCAGTAACCTAGTTACTTCTGGTTTTCTAAACCGTTACAAAAATGGCCGAGTTTCCTCCCCACAATGCACGGATACTGGCGGTAAATCAGAGAACGTCATAAATCCTGTACGATTCCACTCTCCTAATACCTGAACGCACCTGAGCTCGTATTGCGGCTTTTAGATATACCAAAACACCGGAACTTTGCTACCGTTCTGCTTCATCTATACTAATATTATAAGGAGGAAATGTTTGATTTTTTGTTTGTTTGTATTGAATAGGCTCCGATACTAAAGAACCGATTTGAAAAATTCGTTCACCGTTGGGAAGCTAGGTGAACATAACACAGCCTATATTATATTTTCAAAAAAGTTAGAATGTAACCCAAGGTGTAAAAATATCACCTAATAAAAGGAAATTCGAGTTTAACGCAGGTGAAACCGCAGGGAACAGCTAGTACAATATATTTTTGGTGAAAAAGGGTAAAGCTAAAGTTGTTCGACTATAAAATATTATGTATTTTTTACCTTAGGATAACCTCATCTCTTTCTATCCATCTCATTAGATTGTGTGTTATAAATATTGTATTAAGTATATTAGTTATCTTATACCCATAATACAAACAAGCCCTGCCTAGCTAGATAGGTCAGATATTAGGCTAGATGATGCTGTGTCGATTGTCCAGCATTATTTATTCATTTTTATTTCTTATCACTTTCGTATCAAAATTCTTAGATATTCTTGGCTCTAAAGCCATGTACTCTAAAGTAGATAGGACAAGACAGACCTAAGTAATTTTTGCTTACCCTTATTTCTACTTTGTCCACCGTTACGTAATATGTAAAATAGCATGGTAGCTCCACCGTGCTATTTAACACATAACGTAACGCGCGTTATCAGCGTTTTTACTCTAATTTTAGCGTGGATAACGCTTGTTAAGGCGCATCATAACGCGAATAACTCGTGAAAAGGCATTATTTGCGTTAAAATGCGCCTTAACACGCGTTAATCGCGCTTAAATTACCGTGATAACGCGAGTTACGTTATGTGTTAAATAGCATGTTACACAGATCCTTCGCTGACATTATGCACCCGAGTCAGCTAGGCAAAAATAATGCCCAGCCACGTGTCACTTAGCAACGTAAAGGTCGAACTCTGCCGCGGTGACCTTTGCTAAACTTTGATAAACTTAGAACGCCTTTACGCTAGATTAGGCGGCAATCGGTTCGATTGATCATGGCTTTATTTTGATAGGTTACTTTGGCCCTTCGACTTCAGAAACAACACAGCTTGCTAGGTACAGGTATGGACGTAATTGGATGCCTTGATGTTCACAGCTTACAAAAACACGTAATGAGAAATGATTAATATTCTCATTACGTGTTTTTGTAAGCTTTTTTGTAAATAAACTTTTGTATTAGCTCGACATTGCAATGCTGTGGTTATAGCCTGACTTCCATTCTTACATACATTTAAATTCCTTTATATCTTGAGGCTTACAAAATAAGCACTTAGACAAGTCATATTTTATACTATAAATAATTATCAAATAAGAATAAGGTTTTTTGGATTTTCTTTCCTTTCACTTCAATTTTTTGTCAATTTTTTGTGTGCTCCGCTCGGTGGTCTCCTCTGAAGCTGTGCCGAGATGAGAGGAAACGTATAGCGTAAAATAGTGAATAACGACGTTCTATTGGTGGTCTACAGCTTTGGTACAGTATAGCCGATAAATTATTTCTACTTTTACAACTCAATTTAGCAATAGGTATCTACTTTTTGAAAGACTGCAGGTAGATGCTGGATGCATTGGGGGAGACCTATGTCCAGCAGTGGATTGCTATAGGCTGATGATGATGATGATCTACTTTTTATTTCAGCAAAACAATAGCAACCGGAGGAGAGGTCTGCCGCCTGTAATTGTGACAGAGTTGTAATAACAGACCGACTCTATTTCAATTTTTTTATTACCAACTCCAATGAAAAATTTACATTGGTGAGAATTTAACTAAATTTCCTAAGCTTTTATGTGGGATATAGAAAGTTAAAAAACGTTTTTTATTTGTAACTCAATACACAGAAAATAAAATAAAACAAACATAACATATACATTAGGGTGGTCCAAAAAATTTTTTTTTTTATTTTTCATTTGGCCACCCTGCCAATTTGTTACACGTAGTAATAGTAATAACATAGTAAAATTTCAGTGAGATAGCTCAAGTAGAAAGGGGTGCTCAATCGAGTGCTGTTTTTGAATTTTTTGTGTAAAGTGCTTAATTTTTACTTTTTGTTATAGGACAGTGTCATGTGCTAAGCTAGTAAATGTATATTAAAATTAACTTTTAAAGAGTTTTAGAGACAAATAAAAACAGTTTTGATACATATTTAGTAGACTGTGAAGTGAATCAGTGCAACAAAATGTGTTCAACTACTCGCAAAAAAGACGCAATTTTTCTACTTGGGGTTCGAGATGTTGAGCCTTTGATGAGGCTTAACCAACTCCCTACTCTTCGGCAAGTTTTACTCCGATATCACCACATATTGAAAGAATCCAAAAATGTGAAAGATTCCGCGCATGTACTTATTCAAGAACTTAAAGAAGTATGGAACAAATCGAGTATTCCGTCCAGACAAGAAAATCACTGCATTGTTAAACTGATTAAGATTCATAAGAACTGGCTGCTTTTGAAGAAAAATAGAGGAAGAAATTCTGAAGCACAAAGAAAAAGAGAATATTTATTTACAAAAGAACTCGACAAACTTTTTAAATTTGATAAAAATTGCGGAAGACAGAGCGTTTCTCATCGACCAACGAGAAGAACGTAAGATGATTATGACATCAATCGACAAGAAACTAGAAAAGGTCAAAGAACGTTCTTTAAAACGGAAACAAAGATCCGAAGAGTTGAGAGAAATGGCTGCTAAAAGTAATGCTCCATCTTCGGTGGTGTCGACTGTGTCGAATCAAGAATTAGAACCTGATTGCAGCTTCAGAATACTCTTGAGAGTCTTCATCATCATCATCATCATCATCAGCCTATAGCAGTCCACTGCTGGACATAGGCCTCCCCCAAAGAGCGCCATAGCGCCCTGTCTTCAGCTTGCCGCATCCAGCATCTACCTGCAGTCTTTCGCAGGTCGTCATCCCACCTGGTCGGAGGGCGTCCTACACTACGTTTACCGAGTCGTGGTCTCCACTCAAGAACACGTTTGCCCCATCGGCCGGCATTGAGAGTCTTACAACTGCTCTATCTGGAAAGCATCAAGTTCGTGATGATTACGAAGAGCTAATAAAGCTTACCATGATTGTTTTGAACAAACCACCTACGAAGATACATTGGCGCGCTCCAGGTCCGATTCATCATGCTCGTTCGATGGCAAAATTGCTGTATGCTTTGAAGATTTTTCTCTTTCGAAATAATTTACAAGCATTTAAACTAACCAAGAGAGAAGAAAAACAAATTGTTCGATTTGTTAGTTTTGGTGTGCTCATCTACACCAAAATTTGGATCGAAGCGCCTTTGGCAGCAGATGCACCAGTAAATGACTTACTACTTTGGAAGAGCTTAAAATTGTACGAAGCCATTGATTCCGAAATCGGTATAGCAGCTAGGGGTGTCTTACAGCGTCACTTATGGTATTTATCAGATGAGCTTGTTGCATTTGCCTTGTTTTCTGACAAGTTGTCTGATGATGAGAAACAGGCCATTGTCAAAAAATTAAATTCTTATAACGGTAATCGTTCAGTACGAGGAGTTTCTGCTAAGCTTATGTCAGAGGTTACATTAGAAGCTTTTGCAACACAAAGAACGTTGAAAACGCTCTCAGTTATTGATATCAAGGACTCTTTCTTGCAATTACCTCCTGAGACTTGGAATGACAATGTTGATTACCTTCAAGGTAAAAGCTACGTCAAAAATTTGCGTGTTGTTAATGATACAGCGGAGAGAGGCGTTAAACTATTTGAAGATTACAACACGATACTCACTAAGAATGAGAAAGAAAAGCAATTTTTACTTCACATCGTTGAACAAAACAGTAAAATCGTTTCTACTGATTCATCGAAAAAGGAGTTAACAAACATAGTTTTGAAAGATTGCGACTAATATTATGTTATTTATTGCTTCGTTACCAAATTTTGTTTCACTTTTAAATACTATTTATACTTATTTGATTAAAATACTTGGAATATTAATAAACCTTAAATTACGTGTTTTTCTTAAATTCCTGAACTTTTGTCAGAAACTTCTAATTCAATGAGCACCCCCTTGTATATAAGATAGGGAGCCAAAATTTTTCACACATAATAGGAATGGTAGGTGTAACAAATCAAGGGGGTGGCGACACCTAAATTTGATAAATTTTTTTTTACTATGGGGGCTTGGACCACCCTTATACATGCGAATCAGTAAATAATAATGCAATAGCCACTAAACAGAGTTACTTACTGCTATTATAGATCAAAGCATGAGTCAGAATATCACAATAATTTTTGCACGTGGCTCGCTGATTCAGCTTGTGTGATACTGTATAGGCCAATATTTCGCATGAAATTCAATGTAGTATAAATCATATTTTATTACGGAAAGTCGACTATTGCTAAAGCAAAAATGCTGCTAAATTGCTTTAAGGGTTTTTATTTCCGCCATAAATCATATTAATTGTTTTCGTAGCGACCCTTCGTTTCAAAAGGGTTCTAAAGCTGTGAATGGGCACCCACTTGTGGGTTCATAGTTTTGTTCTTACATAATGTGTTTAACAACCTGTCAACTTCGGTCATTATGATTCGGTCGAAGTGTTCCGTGTTCGGACTACTTTGGGCCGAAGCGAGTAGGACAATGTAGCAGTAGAAGCAGTAAAATTATATGTTATGCTCAGTTCATTTCGTTTTTGTCGCATATTTTAAATGCAGGCTTTAGTTGAATATTTTTATGCTAAAAATTCAGAGCAATTTTGATTTCCTTGTAATGACTATTTAATAAAGAAATAAAAAACTGTGATATTCTAAAGCCTCAGACGTCCATGTTCAAGCCGTAATGAAAAACTGTGATAGGTATTCTAAAATCTCAAACTTCCGTGGTGGGTAAACCCTCAGGTAAACCCGTAATGGGTACAAAAGTGTACCGTCTTATTCAAGCAGAACGAATCAAGCATGACTGACACCGCGCTGATACATCCGAGTCAGCGCCCCGTCAACGAGATTTTACGGCCGTCCCGAGACTAGCAAATAAAACAGACCTTTTGTTATGCAAGAAATTCTCATATTGATATTAAGGAATACGTTGCAGTAAAGTTTTATGGTACTCTTCTGTTGATTGGGTTCTTTGGTGTTTGGTATGTGGGTGGAATACACATAATGTTTAGACGAGCTATAACGAGCTTACGACGCAGGAGGTTGCGAGTTCGATTCTCGCCTTGAGACAAATGTTTCTACGGTCTGTAGATTTGTTCAGGGTATTCTAGTCGTTTCTATGTATAAAAATCATCTATATAATGTATTGTATTATGTATATCAGCTATCTATGTAGTACCCATAACACAAGCTCTGCTTAGGTTGGGGCTAGATAATACTGTGTGAATTGCCCGACATTATTTTACGCCACTGATGACGGCACAAAGTTGTTGTAGCTATTTATTAACTTCGTCGCTCCAGCAATACAATGATGACCGATTAATGAATGCCTAATAAATAAATAACTAATAGATGAATGAATTATAAATGAAGAAAAAGGTCGTAGTTGACTCCTACCCTTCCTCGTAGCAAAAGTAGTGCAGGCGACGCGGCGGCACTTTCGAATTGCACTACTAAGGCTGGGCAGTGAAAGTTCATTTCTTTTTACCTACTTAATGCAAAATATGGTACCTACCTAACCTACTAATGTGAAAGCTGAGATGTAGCACCAAGAAAACTTACCTATTTGACATAGGACTACGACGACGACTTTTAGTAACCACACATTAGCTATGCTTGAACAAGAGCCTTGTGAGATCCGAAAATTACAGCACTTCCAAAGTCGACGGACTTCACTTGACAAGTCAGGAACTGCGATTTGTCTAGGTAGTTGGTTCAGCTCCCGGCCAAGTTTGCCCCATTAGCATTAAGCACAGCCCACGTAGTCACAACTTGTTGCAACTTCTACTAACTTCTCGCCAATGGGATGCAATTTGCCGTCCCGTCTTATAAAATTGGAAATTAAAACTGTCCAAGTATTTACTTTGTCTGACTTTGACTGTATTCTATGTGGAGGATCTCTCTTCAGGCATTGGTAGCCTTTTGGTTGGTCAGGAAGACTTACATGGCACCACATAACACAATTAATTACTTAAGTTCTTGAAAGGTAGAATACCCTTCCCCTACCCTACCCTACCTTTCAACTTTGATTATTAATACTCGTAGGTACGAGTATGTCTAGATAGACATAATATGTATCATAAAATGAAACTTACCTACTTAATTTTAAATCTGCGTCTTTGAGGTAGACTTTTTGGCATGATTAATTAAACACAATTTATTAAATATTTGTAATGGGTTCAAAATAACTTGGTTTTCTATTTTTATCGATATTTTAAGTCCAATATATCGATAAAATATTTTATCATTTCGTTTGATAAAGTGATGAGTTCATCGAGTGTGAAGTTTCAACGAAAATCAATACGAAATTGATACATTTCCTAATATTTAAAATTACAACTAGGGAAAGCCGGGAAAAAGTACATCAGTAAATTTGCACCAAAAGTAAATTCAAATTCGAACATAAATTAATTTTCTTGGTAAACAACGGCTACATAAAACTTGATCCAAACACTCGTATTCAGAGCTTACATCAGCACTGCTGCATATATTATGAGGAAACTTTGCTCTATAGCTGTACATAAAAGTTACATGTTTTGCTACCTATTTTGTCTCCAGTGATGTTACTCCATTGAAATTACGCTACTATCCATCATCAACCTATGTTAGTTCACTGCTGGACATAGGCCTCCCCAATGAGCGCCATAACGCCCTGTCTTCAGCTTGACGCATCCAGCATCTACCTGCAATCTTTCGCAGGTCGTCATCCCACCTGGTCGGAGGGCGTCCTACACTACATTTATTTATTTTACATTTACGTTTACCGAGTCGTGTTCTCCACTCAAGAACACGTTTGCCCCAGCAGCCGTCGGTTCTACGCTACTATTCTCTGTATATTTTATGAAGTATATATGTAATTCTTCTGAACGTGTTTGTCATATAACTCCTTGTAAATCGCAATCGAATTGTAAATGCTCGACTGATTTGGATAAATACATACAATTGGACCCGGTAGATGTCATCGTGATCAGTACCAAGATTAGGCATAATATGTCCAGTTGTGGACTTACATAATTATGACGAATTTTGTATATTCTATTGGTTATATAGGTATATACAACTAGAAGAAAAACACACTGCTGTCGCAGACTTTTTCTTCTATGGGTATATATGGAAAAACCTGGTAGAGACATTTTAAGGACCCCGTACCCAAAAAGTACCAACAGAACCCATGGATATTTACCTAACCTACTTATTTCCTTAGATAATGCAACCTGCAATTTCGGGTTACATTATAAAATAAGCTCCGATCATTGGCTCGAATCCGAGGCCAGGGTTCAAACTTGCCTTTGCTATTAATCCGGCATCTTAACGATTGTTTTCAAGCTTTAGAGCCATCTGCGGCCGGCTCCTGACTTTCAAACTGTAAAGGAACTCTTGAACTCTTGACGGTGTGAGGGCAGGATAAATACTAACAAGATAACGTCAGAAATACCTTTATAGGTACAGGTTAGGTATCATCATCCGCCTATAGCAGTCCACTGCTGGACATAGGCCTCCCCCAATGAGCCATAGCACCCTATCTTCAGCTTGCCGCATCCAGCATCTACCTGCAGTCTTTCGCAGGTCGTCATCCCACCTGGTCGGAGGGCGTCCTATACTACGTTTACCGTAATGGAATGAATTGGCCAGTATTATTTATTTATTTAAATAATACTGAAAGCTTTCTTCGAAGCCTTCAGGTTGTTTTGAGCAAATAATTTCAAACATCGCCGAGCTCGTCTATATCTGTGTACACCCAATTTGAAAGGTCAGGGGCCACCGACGAATGAATTTACCTTGTCGTTCTACCTTCCATCTTGTTTATAGTATTTTATATATACTACGTTTACCGAGTCGAGGTCTCCACTCAAGAACACGTTTGCCCCAGCGGCTATCGGTTCTTTGCGAGAGATGGCCGGCCCTCTGCCACTTTAGCTTGCTAATTCTTAGAGCTATGTCGATAACTTTGGTTCTCTGTCGGATGTTACGAATCTTATCCTTCAGAGAAACTCCGAGCGTAGCTCTTTCCATAGCTCGCTGAGCGTTTGTCCTTATATCGGTCACTCCAAAATGGTCCAATCAGGTGTACCTTCCCATACCTAGAGAGAGATTATTCTAGACTATTTCCATCAAAGGTGTTACTGAAAGAGCGTAACGTGTAGGATTCAACCATAAAATCGCAGGAACTTTTTATAGAGCGCGATAAAATAAATGTTCCGAGGAAAAGGAACATCGTTTTCACATCAGTCGGAACACGACACAGCCGCTGCCATGGAACTAGTACTAGTACTTATGCAGTGTCTTATGTTCAACTTACTTGATGGTACAGTCAGCAAGGAAGATCGCTTAACTATGCAACTTTTGAAGCTATCATGGTTATTAACATTTAAGTTGTGCTGATATTCTAAGACTATCTGAATGAAAGCTTCCTACTAAATAAATAATGCTGGACAATACACACAGCATCATCTAGCTTTAAGCTAAGCTAAGTAAGTTATATGGGTACTAGACTATTTTGATAACGACCAGAACACCCGGAACAAATATCTGCAGATCCTACACTCAATTGTACCGAGGCGGGAATCGAACCCGCAACCTCCTGCTACGCAGGTTGACCTTCGCCCGCTGCACCACATCGGTCGTCAATATTGTGATTTTTCTCGCGAGAAACCCTTATCACACCTATTGGCCCGACTCGGGATTTGATACCAGGATCTCATCATCAGTGTTTGAACAAGCTGACGAAGCTAGACCAATGAGGCAATCAAAATACCGTTCTTATATATTAAAATCCGTTGGTACCTACCTACTCAGCGATTTTTGGAGTTGACTGTACTTTCTACCCATGGATTGTTTGAGAAGTAACGCAATAATGTTAATGTAATAAAAGTATGATAATGTTGGTAGCGTTGTTGCTAATTCATTCGATTGCACGGTAAGGTAAAAAAGCAACCCGAATTTTAACTATATCCAAAGATTCTTGCTCCATTCGTTAACAAATTTAAAAAGTAAAAGTAAAGAAAAAAGATTTTTATTTTGTCAGAACAGAGACTCTTATAAATTAAACTTAGATTAACAGAATACAGAAACTAACAAAATCGGTCTCCACTCAGCATGTGCTATGGTAGAGCAGATCGTACCATAGCGCTGGTCTTCCGTGGAGACCGTGGTGCGCAAGGTGGCCTAATATTTACAATCATTGTCAAAGCATAATACATATTTCTAATTTTTTTTAAATCATATTTATTGTTAATGACTTTTACTTCGTGAAGTATGCCAGTCCTATCATAACCTAACCTTATAACTAACAAACAAAACAATTAAACAGCAAAATAAAAACATATAAATTGTGGCTATTTTTAAAGGGAGTCACTGATGCATAAAAATTTTGAATAATGAGACAGCCGCTGCTGAATCTGGTTCCGCTAAAATGAATGTACCTAAATCAAATCTATTTAAATTAAGTTCAATCATCAGTGCCTCCCTTCGATTTTTGAATTTGACGCAATCCATCAAGATGTGGTGCGCATCATCTAGGACTCCACGAACATCACAGTTTGGGGAGTCCGTTTTTCTTATAAGGAATTTTTCTACTTAAGATTTATATATTCATTTATACTATAGACACATTTGTCAAGCTGCCACTTATAATTATAATTTAGTTTTTGATCTTGTTGTTTATAAGGAACAAAACTAAAATGTAAATTATTTAATTTATCAAATGAATGACATTTTTTAACTGAAGGGCAAACCTTCCCTTTAGCTTCGTAATTTGATACTAACTTAACTGATGATTCTTTAGGAACAGAATGTTTAATTCTCATAATGTTGAAAGCCCAAAATGTATAAATTCCCAGAATATGAGTAAGCACAAAACAAATATAAATATTAAAGCTGTTTCCCATTAATGGTATAATATTGTAATTTGATTATAATAACATTTCAACCAAACATCGTGTCAACTGTATACCAAATAACAACCTTCTTGCAGGCACCCTCGCCTAAAAACTGACAGTATAATCCCAATAAATACCTCAGCAGGTGTCCACGACTTATAAACATAGCTTCCCCTCGTCATTTTGAATATTTGCTTGATTTCGAGAGAAATACTAGGCTCTCAGGACCTTGTGGTGGTTAGAAAAGAGATGATACTTAAGCCTCTTAGATTAAACAAGGTAGGGAAATCATTTATGGGCAATAGCGTGCGCTTCTATAATAAACTTCCATCTGAAGCAACGGAGCTCCCAATTTGTAAATTTAAAAACTACATAAAACAAAATCTCATAAAGAAGGCTTACTACTCCATAAATGATTATCTCAATGATGCCAGATATCGCTTAGTTGCGCACCGACAATAGTAGGTATGCAAGTAATTTGTTGTTGTGCATAGCTTTACTTAAATATTGACATGTATCGAATCATATTATATTTAGACTTAAATAGGCAAATTACAATGATTTTTTTTTTTAATTGGACATAATTATAAGAGATGAACATATTAGTAGTTTCTTTTTCACTTCTTCCACAAGTGGACAAAAAACAGAAGTGAACTGTAAAATAATTTTATTTGATAATAATTTATAGTATAAAATATGACTTGTCTAAGTGCTTACAAAATAAGCACTTAGACAAGTCATAACACAACAAAACGAAAACATTTCAATAACGAATTGTTTAAACGGTAGGCGAGCTATCAAACTTATACCGTATTTCATAGAGCTTCAGCTAGAAAACAATAGCGAAGGTTGAAGTTCCGCCATCACGTTGCAAGCAACCGGTGGCTTTACAGCTCTGGGTCTTGAAAATATCACATAAAAAAGTCGGTTTGTTGCTTTTGTTTGCAACAACATTAGTAAGAGCCAAATACAGAAATATGTTTATGAGGGTAAGCTACGAAAGACACGACATCTCCACAAATTCCCAGGTAAAGGTTCATAAATGTTATTAATGCTAAAGTTTGTGCAAATGTATGTTTGTGCGCGTATAACTCCAAAACTGTTGAACTGAATTTCAGAATAAACTTGTCGGTGGAAAGGAAATCTTTCGCATATCGGATTCCTTTTGTATTAAAAAATAAAAAATCTTTTTTGCATTAAAAGTGCATGACACTTATTTAGAGCTCTCATTACCAATATAAGTTATTCTGAGAATAACTTGTGGTTTGGTAGTGAGTGCTTCCCCTTACTGTTATTAAGTTTTGTTATTGTACAAGACTTAGGTTATGTATGGATTGCGAACTTAGTATTTAAAAATAGTTCCTAATTATTCTTATATTTTCATATTACAGCACAAGACTTGACGTAGAATTAAAGGTATGAAATGAGCCTAGGACTATTCCCATTGGACTGTATATTATAGGGATGACCCGTAAAGTTTACTTAAAGCGTAGGAAAATTTTGGAAGTACCTTACTCCTAAGAATTTCGATTGTTATTTCAACTGCTATGCAACAATTCCTCAATTACCACAATAAATCGAAAACCTATGCAAAATTTTATTAAGACAAATAAATCCAGTTGGAACCTGCCACAAGGTTGAATGTTGAAGGTCTTTGTACCTTTGTAAAATCTTGTAAGAGCTGCCACCTTTTGTATAATTCATAAACTTCAGACCAGACCAAAGGTGAACCATAGAAAAACCATTCAATTCGCGGGCTATCGTTCACTGTTTAATGCAAAAGCGCCATCTATTGGAAAAACGTCGAACTATATACTGAGATGAAAATGGTAAGCTTACTTCAGACTGTTTTCCATGGTTTTCCCGTTTCAAGCTCTCCTCATTTCATACTAAGTAATGCTCGCAATGACGCATAGAGGGCACTGCCTGTCTGTTCCAGAAAATTACCATACCCTACTATAATATTATAAACGCGAAACTTTGTGAGGATGTTTGTTGCTCTTTCACACAAAAACTACTGAATGAATTTTGATGAAACTTCACAATAATATAGCTTACATATCAGAATAACACATAGGCTGCAATTCATAAAGATATATTAAATACTCCTCTTTATAATATTAGTATAGAAAAGTAGCATAATGTTTTATTCCAGGCCTAGAGCTACCTGCAACATTTCAGCCCGATCCGTTCAGTAGTATTGTCGTGAAGGAGTAACAAACGTCCATCCATATATCTAAATATCCAAACTTTCTCATTATTAATATTAGTGTGATTAGTAGTTACTACAACCTCGCAAAATTTCAAGATTTTCGTTCGGTTTCGGAGTGAAGTACCTCTGAACTACAAACAACCATCCATCCATCCATCTTAATATACAAACTTTCAACGATGATGATGACGATGATGATTTAATAATGTTGTCCATATTATTGTTATGGCTACACGACATTCACACCAATGAACTCTGCTTTGTAAAATGATTTAGGAAACTTTATTCTCAAAAGATTTATTTTATTAAACGTAGTATTTCATCGTCTGAAACAAAACCGGACAATCCAGTCGGTTAATACAATTTCTCGTACGTAGGTACTTACCACAGAACTATAGCTAGGTAAGGTACTTAGATTTGAATCTGCGCTCCTTGCCAAGTACAATGAAACCAGTTTTAGGAATCGTGGGTAGATAAGTATCTGGGTGCTTTCTCTTGAGAACTGTTGTATTATAAGGTGTTTATAACCTCTAGGTACCTCCATTTTGTACGTTTCGACAAATCTTGGTAGTTAAACTATTATAATAACGCTAATATTAAATGTCAAAGTCGCTCAGAGAGCTATGGAAAGAGCTGTGCTCGGAGTTTCTCTGAAGGATAAGATTCGTAACATCCGACAGAAAACCAAAGTTATCGACATAGCTCTGAGAATTAGCAAGCTGAAGTGGCAGTGGGCCGGCCATATCTCGCGAAGAACCGACGGCCGCTGGTCGGCATCCATCCATCCATCTAAACATACAAACTTTCGTATTTATAATATTAGTGTGATAAACCGCTGGGGTAAACGTGTTCTTGGGTGGAGACCACGACTCGGTAAACGTAGTGTAGGACGCCCTCCGACCAGGTGGGATGACGACCTGCGAAAGACTGCAGGTAGATACTGGATTCGTCAAACCGAAGACAGCGCTGTGGCGCTTATTGGGGAGGCCTATGTCCAGCAGTGGACTAACATAGGTGGATGATGAATATTATAAATGCGAAAGTATGGATGTTCAAATTGATGGATGGATGGATGTTTGTTACTTCTTCACCCCAAAACTATTGAACGGATCGGGATTTTTGTTCCATTCCATAAATCAGTTAGATAAATGTTTCACCGAGATAGCTTATATATATCCTGGATTACTACTTTGGTACCGGACAACTTCAGTTCCCATGGGATGATTCAATAATTCAAGTAAGCTTATAATTTTAGGACTAATTCGGGATCAGTCTCGATACAGCAGCGATATAAATTATAAAATCGGTCTTTATGTGATATCAACGAATATTCTAAAAAAACAGATCATCATCATCTGCCTATAGCAGTCCACTGCTGGACATAGGCCACCCCCAATGAGCGCCATAGCGCTCTGTCTTCAAAAAAACACACACACCCGAAAATTCTGAAGTCTGTTAAAAATAAAGCAAACTAAGCCGGATTTAATCAGAAGCCAGTCTCTAGAGCTTATTATACTAATGGCTTTGCATTTCCGAATATTACCGAACATTTCCGAACATTGTCGATCAGAGGCACCTCCCTACCCGAGGGAATCACTCACTGAACGTTAATCATTTCAATAAGTAGTGCCTAGGCGCTGTTAATGTAGCTACTATGGTGGGCTGATTCACGATTGGTTGTTTACGTAATTGGCAGTATAAATTTTTAATACGATAGTACGACGAGGTAACGAGGAATTACAATGAGGTATAACCCGCGTACTTAAGAATAGATTGAGAGTGATGTTATCTAGGCTGTACCGCTCAGATCGTATTCGAAATTAATCTGAAACCATAAATAAACACACGCTTGCTAATCTTGTTATACCAGATTGAATTCTTAGGTCATCATTAGGATTTAAAACACAAAAATAGAAGTCACAAACAGTACCAAAATCTGAAAAATCAGACGACACGATCACGTTTCGATACAATCGTCAAATGGACTCGCGGTGTAGATAGCAGACTGGCCAGGCAGGTACACCGAAATTAACGTGAGCAATAAAAAATCTGAAAGCCCAGCATAAATCAAACCCTGGCAAGGAGCTTTGGAGCAAAAGTTTGCATATAAAAGTAAAAATGGTCAGTAATTTTCAAAGTAAGGTCTGGAAGTCGAGTCATTAAGAAGTTCTTAGAAATTGGTGGACATAGGCCGTTTATCAAGTAATTTATTAAAAAGTCATTAAGGAAAGTTCATAGCGTTCACACTGTTTGCTAATAAAATGAAGCCCTGAGCCGGGATGGGTCAAAAAGTAAAACAAAGTTGTACGATTCTGGAGTTCATTAACAGTTTCTACTAAAGTTTTAACCAGTTTGGTGTAGAACCGTTTATTTGTTTCAATGGCTCATGCTAGATGTCGCCACTTCATTTGCAAAGTTCCTGCGCAAAGTCAAAAACTTGCAGCAGTAGCTTTAAATCACATCGATTTAAAAACTTTGCCACAGTAGGTTAGGTTAGGTTATACACGGAGGGTGTCATTGCATTTCATTTTATTTATTAATTGCATTATAATAAGGTATGTAAAACTGTTAGAACTTTAATCCATATATCCAACTACCTATTGAAGAATACACACAATATGAACCCAATTGCAATGGGAGACGGCCAGATAAATGACAGGGACGACTAATTTACTCATATAGTATGAATGATACGTCAAAAAAAATGCAAAAAAGAAAAATTACAAGTCACCAAAAGTACCACAAAAATCATTTAGTTCGTAGAAGCCTTTTAAAAGGTGACGCGAATGTCGTTTGTTTTCCATGCAATTATCCACGCTGACTTCAAAAATCTAGGCCTCCATACGAAAAACAAAAGGGGAACGCACAAGCGCTAAAGGTGGCTATAAAGGTAGGTCAAATTTTTTTTTATTGCAAACATTTACTACAGAACATATGTATTACAGATAACTATTATCAAACATGGACCCTGTTAGTTCTTAATTCTGATGCTAGGATGGCTAATACATTAAAAATTATTTTTTTATGTTATTATGTTTGTAATAAAAAAAATTGTCTAGAACTACCCTACTAACGAGACTAGGTTCTAATGAGATTAAATAAAGATTGAATAAGGATTTAATAGGTAGGTGTTATTCTGGAAAAAATGATGTAAGGCTTTAGTAAGTCCGAATCAATTTCTGTGTAATTTTTCCTGTTTTGCGTTTTTTTAGATGTTACAGAGTATCTATTTCGATTCTCCAACAGACTTTATAATCGTGTTTTTCATCTCAACCAATAGGTACTCTACTAATCCGTAGTACCAATTTACAAAAATAATAATGAAACGACACACGCAATTGCGTAGGCCTCCCGCTGATTAGAAAACACGTCTTGTTCCGTCGATGCCCTCCAATTTAGAGATTCGCTAAATATAGAACCAAGGAAGTACTTCATACCATAGAAATAAATGTTGGTTATTCTACTAATATTGAACTATATAAGATACTTATACCTACATACGACCTCTGTGGCTCGGTGGGCGAAGGACCACCTGCGACGCAAGAGGTTACGGGTTCGATTCCCGCCTCGGAATATATGTGTGTACGATCTGCAGATATTTGTTTCGGGTGTTCTGGTCGTTATATGTATAATAAAAAATATATATCTATGTAATCTATTGTATTAAGTATATCAGTCATCTAGTACC
This sequence comes from Eupithecia dodoneata, assembly GCA_947044415.1. NCBI lineage: Eukaryota > Metazoa > Arthropoda > Insecta > Lepidoptera > Geometridae > Eupithecia > Eupithecia dodoneata. The sequence continues at coordinate 10,460,383 of OX345664.1, read as the reverse complement.
CATAACACAAGCTCTGCTTACAATGGGGAGTGTGATGATGCTGTGTGGATTGTTCAACATTATTTATTTATTTATTTACATACATGTTTATAGAATACTAGCGGTCCTTCCTGGCTTTGCACGGTTTTACTACGGATCCCTAATTTTTTAGAAAATATAATATAGCCTATGTTCACCGGGGATAGTGTAGCTTCCCAACGGTGAAATAATTTTTCAAATCGGTCCATTAGCTTCGGAGCTTCATTACAAACAAACAAAACATCAAACCTTTCCTAGATATAATATTACATAGATTTCAGTCTAGTTGTGTTTTGTTTTGACAATAATAATTATCTTTTTGCCAAGCGCAACGTAATAATAACTAAAAGTTTAAAAAGAGTGTGAGCACCAATACAAACCAATGATGGTTTAATAAATAAATAAATAATGCTGGACAATTCACACAGCATTATCTAGCCCCATGGTAAGCAGAGCTTGTGTTATGGGTACTAGATAACTGATATACATAATACAATACATTACATAGATAGATATTTTTACTATACATAGAAAACGACCAGAACACCCGGAACAAATAACTGCAGATCGTACACACAATTGTTCCGAGGGAATCGAACCCGCAACCTCCTGCGTCGCAGGCGGACCTTCGCCCACCGCGCCACATCGGTCGTTTAATGGTGCAATATTGGCTAAAATAATGTCAACTACTTCTAAATAAATGAAATATTATTTGCTAAAAAGACTAAAGTTTGTGACGTTTTGTTGTATGTGTGTGAATGTATGACAATACAATACATAAATACTTTATTGTACACCAGATGCAGAACATTATGAAAGATATTACATGTGACAAGTACAATGGGCGGCCTTATCGCTTAGAAGCGATCTCCTCCAGGCAACCTTCTGATGGAAAGAATTATGTGAATTAAAGAAAAGCAGGGGGTGTACCAAGGCTAGAGCTAGAATAAATATGAACATAACATGAGTATTTAAAGATAAATAAATGTATAATATATTTGGCCGAAGACAACGCTAAGAGTTGTGACCTTGAATAATATTTATGCTACTTTTATCCCAGAACGCGAGCGGAACTGGGCTCAGAAGCTTGTATTTACAGATATAATACGGAGCTGAGGACGGGTGATGACCAGATAATAACCATGCAGGTTTTCACTAAATGCCCGCGTACAAGATGTGACGTAACAGAAAGTTATTCAACGACAATAAGACGCAGGTCTCCTCTAAACTAGTATTCGCGGAAATGAAACAACCTCGTCGTAGAAGTGAACCAGGACCACTTTCCTCGCCCGCAAAAGCCGCTTATAGTGCATTCCAATTAAGGAGGCGCCTACTATCTCTAACGACATTACATTACGGTGTATTTCGTTTTTGGCAGTGTTGCACCTTAGGCAGAGTAGAAATGTATCAGTAGGTTGTTTTATGTTGAATGTTTATTTGACAAATAAGTCCTTGTCCAAGGGTAAGTGGGGTCGGATCGGCTCAAGATGTTTTCCATTCAATCTTCCTCTATCGGCATTCAAATAAGTACACGGAATGGTTGGTTTACCTATATTACTTCGTATTCGTTCTACGCATATCATTCGTTCGACTTCTGCTAAAATCATGCATATGCATACCACTCTGTGATATTTCAACCGATTCTATTTCCATAGCAACCCTAAAAAAGCATTTACGAGCTTTTTACGGTGTTTTTTTCATATCTTACTCAGAGACCTACTTCTTCGTCTTTTTAGGAATAAAAGACTTAGTCATTTATACGGGATATTTACCATGATTAGATTTTTGAGTTTTCCTATATTTTGGCACAGTTTCATGCGCCATGATCACGGGATAACGTTTAAAATAACTTTAGTGTTAATAACCATGATAGTTTCAAAAGTTTTAAAGAAGGTAGTAACTACATAATTTCAGCACGGCTACCGCATAGCTTAAAATTACGCATTCGAAATAGGCTTTAATTCGTAATGTAATACACTTTACTCTGACTAGTAAGTTAGAGTACTTCATGTCATTTCTTTATGTCATTGTCGTTTTGCTCTGAAAGTCAGAGTAAAATGTATCACATATTAAAAATTTAGCTCACTGGAAGCTAAGCTTACCGCTTACTTCAAGCGAGTAGCCCGTGCGCCGTCAGTTATTTTATGTCGTCGTTCCTCCTCTGGTATATTATATATCCTGTGATTACTAGTTTCCGCCCACAAATTTGCACGAGTTAGTTCTATGGAAAAGTTTAAAGGTTAATACTATCTCATGGGAACAGACATATGGGAAAAAATAGCCTATGTGTTATTCCAAATCTAATGTGTAAACTTTTTTGCAAATTTCAGCCTGATCCGTTCAGTATTTTTGACGTAAAGAGATAATAAAACAATCCCTCATCTATTCATGCAAACTTTCAAGAATATATAAATGCGATGATTTGAATATCATTGTGATGATTAAATCAAGCATACTGTAATTTGCTTTACTGTTTGTAAATGTACAATGTCGCAGTGAGAAGTGCAAGTGCAGGGTGGGTAGGTAATGGCGTTTTCGAATTGAATCAGAATGAAGACGGCATGGCAAGTTACACAATTGTTGACAGTTGTTATTTGCGAGCAGACGTTACTATTTGGAGATGGGAATCAAGTAAGGTTTTGTTTTTATTCTTGTTATTTATATCTCTTACCTATTAACCACTATTAAATAAATATTAAGCAAAAGCTAACCTCTGAATACTAGCGCACTTTGATTTGATTAATTTCTTACCTATTAATCTCTCTCAATTTTAGCATAAGTTAACCTCTGAATACTACTCATTTGATACTGCTCATTGGATTTGAGCCGGGCTTATGCAGATTGCGATTCTTGGACAGTTGTCAAGTTTAATCACGTTAATCATACTAATAATATAATTGCGGTAGTTTAGATATTTGATATTTTTCTTCTGAACAGAACGGGCTGAAATTTCTCATAGTTCTATTCCAGATTAACTTTTTAGGTATGAAATACTTTATTATCTCGAAAAAAAAAACACATGCGATGCCGCGGGTAAAAATGCAAGTCGTCAATAAATCGTCGAGTGAACCGTGCTAAAGTATATTATATTAGGTGAAGAGTTGTTTGTTGGTGTCTGGCGACCATACCAATTAAATTATTATTTCCCACGAATACGCAATAGGATAGGTCAAACTAGGTATTTTGTTTCGTTTCATCGCTGTGAATACCTATCTATGTCAGTGTGCAAAAACTGTGCTTCGATATAAAACTGTGTTAGAGTCATTTTGTTGTATTTTATAGCCTTGTTGGTGTTGAATAAGAATTTAAATTCGTTCGAGCTCTTACAAGAAACAACACACTTATTTATTTACTTTATTTATTAAATTAAACAAATAACTTATCAAACTTCAAACAACAAATTTAAACAAGCTAATTATTACCGGGAAATAATTGGTGTTGCTGTATACCTTAAACAGAAGTGTTTTAAAAAAACTTTTGAAGGTAGTTCAAGTCCAAAGACCAAATCTATTAATAAATTGTAGCTGATAATTAGAGGTATATAAATACGTCTTTTTACGAAAGGAGTAGCGTACCGTCCCAGCTTCGCACGGTTTTAGAACTACGGACCCCTAAATTTTTTGAAAATATAATATAGCCTATGTTCACCGGGGATAGTGTAGCTTTCCAACGGTGAAAGAATTTTTCAAATTGGTCCAGTGGCTTCGGAGCTTCATTACAAACAAACAAAAAATCAAACCTTTCCTCTTTTTAATATTAGTATAGATGTGATTTTCTTTATTCCCCCATAAAAATATCTATCTATATGTCATATATTGTTATAATTATATCCCTTATCTATTACCCATAACACAAGCTCTGCTTAGCTTGGGGCTAGATGATGCTGTGTGGATTGTTATTTATATATTTATTTTAAGTGCTATGACTATTTTATTTTGGTTATTGTAATTTTTTTTGTGCTGTACATTAGAACAGATTACTTGTAAATTCGACAAGTTAATTTAAAGTCTTTTTAATTTTATCCCTATTTTACGTCTTATTTTTCTTTAGTGACTGCTTCTAGTTTCTAATTGAAAAAGTTCGTTACAAAGCCAAGCTCTAAAAGAAAGCAAATATGGCTTCAAATAGCTTCTTAGATTTCAATTGATTTTTCGAAATATAAAACTTGAAAGTGTTTAGTCAATTGAACTTAATTGGTATCGTAACTGTCTAGTCACCGTATTCTAAAAAATATCGCATTACTATAATATTTTTTTCGTAAGGACATATTTTGCAGATCGTATTTCTAAGTAAGTGACTTAGAAATATGAAATACGATCTAAAAATTTAATAATCTACTAAGATAAAATAAATGAGGTTCCAAGCTATGTTGAATTCTAGATATACTCTGCTCTAGGTTATTAAATAGTGATAACTGACAATATATTATTATATATTAATATAATTATATATAATAATCATAAAAAAAATTATATAATATAATAATGAGACAGCTAACTAATGAAACTGATTGAAAATTCATTTTGAATAGGTACCTATCGCATTTGGAAATTTTATTCACAAAGTACCTAGGTACCTATTACGTCTTCAAGTATTATATAATAATGTTTTTTTTTTTTCATAAATGTTCATAGTTATTTATTTTAATTTTAATAACTTCGTTAAAACAAAATTATATCTTTGCATGCAAGGTAACACTAATGCTCATCATGGACGGCAATGGTCTAGTCTCTGTTTTATGTGGTTTTATTTCAGTAGGTATGTTGTAGCTTGCAGTTTTCTGTTATTGATATTTGTTTGTGATAAGCCCTTTGTTAATATCTTTGTTTACAAAAAATATTATGGTTTCTTGTACGTGTAAAGGTCCGCATAGCCGATTCGCGTCCTTAAGAGGCCTGCGGAGGACGAACTTTCCATACAAACGTAATACCAAAATTATTTCTAACTAGCTAGCATATTTCCACTATAATATTTTATTATTTATATTTGAATAGTATTTATTCAGGTTCCTGAATAGTTTTTTTTTTTTTCAATTTACATAACTAAAATTCAATGAAAGCCAATCGCATTTTGCACATTTTTATGCGAAAATGGACAAGTTTTCTTCCTATTTGTTTCGTATTAAAAACAACAATATATTACGCGTTGTTTATTAAGGAACATAGCTTATATTGTCTAGTAACAGAAGAACAATACTATGTGAAGAATACAAAAAGTTTTCAGTCATAATTTTTGGTATTACGAAATCCGAGAAAATTCATACCAAATTTTGAACAGCTAATATTGCTATCGCGCACGCATGGGGCGCGGCACAAGGGCTAAACAGGGACAGCGATATTCGAAGCGATTTTTGCAAGCGCCTCGAATTGAAGTTGGGAGCGAGGGTCGCCGGACCCTTAACTTCGAATATTTCGCTAAAACGACTTCCTAAGATAGTTACTGTGTAGGTATAGGTCCTACGCTTTCAATTGACTTCCGATGGCGTTACCTTTACATGATCCCTTTGCAGGTCAAGGCCCTTTAGTCCTTTTGACACCGTACTTACAGGCACTTATTTATTATTCTTACAACCAGCTTTATTTTCATGATGCTGCCGTACCTTAAAATGTCGTACCTATACCCATAACACAAGCTCTGCTCTCTGCAGTAAAAATTGAAGTGAACAGAAAATCAATAACACCATCATTCTTATTTAATAATTCCTGTAGAAGATGCCACGAAATATGATTATGTACTAAGCCGAAAGAAGTCTTTCTGGACGATGATGTGAGGATAAAATAAATAAATAAATAATGCTGGACAATCCACACAGCATTATCTAGCCCAATGGTAAGCAAAACTTGTGTTATGGGTACTAGATAACTGATCTACATAATATAATACAGTACATAGATAGATATTTTGTACCATACGTAGAAAACGACCAGAACACCCGGAACAAATATCTGCAGATCGTACACACAATTGTTCCGAGGCAGGAATCGAACCCGCAACCTCCTGCGTCGCAGGCGGACCTTCGCCCATCGCGCCACATCGGTCGTCAAACGAGGATCTACTTGTATTCTTGGTTTTTTATTTTATTTTGAATAAACATTTATATTTTTAGGAAAAAATAATCAAGACTTTTTTCGTCTGTAGACTGTTTCGCGGTTTATTACATCACCCGAAAGAGTGAGATAGAAATCAATAGTGCATAGGTAATATGCCTCATTATGAAACTTTATAGATCGCACAATATTAACATAATTAATTAATTAATTAACATTATATTCACTTAAATCGTTATACAACGTTGTACACGTAACTATATAGCTGATACCTCTAGCTTGTTAGTTGTTTGGAGTTGAAGCAAATTCTGTCCTAAGCTTCCAAAAGCCAACTACCTAAGCCGATAATGAATTAGGTTAGTAACAAATTTATAAAACTTGTGACAGTGAAAGCTTATTTTATTTATATCTTCTTAGTTGGTAGGTAAAGGGTAAAGGTATTATAGTTTTCCCAGTAAATGTGCAAACGCACTATGCTAGTAAAACTGCGCGGTGTATTCAGAGCCTTCTATCTTATAAATTTTTATTCAGCATTCTGGACACTCTGCCTTCTCGTGACGACTTAGGAAATGGATATAATTGTAAATATTATAGGTATTTGTAATTTTCTTAATACCCTAATATTTCAGTTTGTATATTGAGATAAATAAATTGCATCCGGATAAATTAAAATACATAAATAATAATGGTGGACAATTCACACAGCATTATCTAGCCCCAAGCTAGAGTTTGTGTTATACTGATTGATAACTGATATACATAATACAATACTAAAATACACTACATATATAGATTTTATTTTCTAAATCCAGAACAGCCGAACAAATATCTGCAGATCGTCCAAACATTTAGGTTGCGGGTTCGTTTGTCGCCTCGGGATAAATCCCGAGGCGACAAACGAACCCGCAACCTCCTGCGTCGCAGACGAACCTTCTCGCACCGCGCCACAAAGGTCATCAATGCTCTACAATAAATTACTTGTCCAGTCCAATTCAAAGCTACTTTGTTTGTACCCATTTTGTTGGTGCGGTCGTTACATAAATTTTTGTACCCATCGCTGGCTTTTGGTACAATATATCTAATTGTTATTTTTATTGGTTAAAACGTCTGGCCGTACCGCTCTTGACTTTGTTTTTACCCGAAGAGGAAGTTTCCTAGAATAGCAGGGTGATTAGACCCTTGAAAACAAAGCTTAGCTTCATTGATAACGACTGACAGACAGAGAAAGCTCAATGTTATTACATTTGACTAACAAAGTTATAATTATTCTTTGAACCTCACCTTTCTGTGGACTTGAGTGACTTGCCTCAGTGACAGTTAAAAGGGAATGATGTCGGAAACGAAATTCAGGAACCTCAGGAAGCTATAAATGTCTAAACTTGATAATTGGCCCTCAGCACACATGCGCTGGTATTTACCGGCATGTACTAAATAAATAAATATTTTTAAGACCTAGCTGTAAGTTTTCCCAAAATTTTGAAAATAAAATAAACGATTAAATGCATAAACTGCTTGTGAACGGGATCCTGTGTTGCCTCCAGTCATCAACCACCACAACACAGGCCACCACCACTGCAACTGGTGACCCTGACGTGGGAAGGGAGTTTCATTTAAAAGTAAAGTAAAAGTAAATCATTTATTTCTTTAGGCTTACAAAATAAGCACTTAGACAAGTCATATTTTATACATTAAATTATTATCAAAAAAAAAATTTTACTGTTCACTTCAATTTTTTGTCCACTAGTGGAAGAAGATTTCATTTCATTTAGAGTGATTTAGTGGAGTGATGTAGGGATCTCCCCATAATATTCTATCTATACTATCTATACTAATATTATAAAGAGGAAATGTTAGACTTTTTGTTTGTTTGTTTGTATTGAATAGGCTCCGAAACTACTGGACCGTGTTAAAAAATTATTTCACCGTTGGGAAGCTACACTATCCCCGGTGAACAAAGTATAAATTATATTTTCAAAAAAGTTGGGGATGCTTACTAAAACTCCAATAATGTAACCCAAGGTGTAATAAAATCACCTAATAAAGTAAAATTCGAGTTTAACGCGGGTAAAATCGCGGGGAACAGCTACTTTAAATATAATATTATGGGGAGATCCCACCATTGTGTGTATTATTCTTAATGAGATCCAGTAGTCCACTACTATAACCGAGTCATTCGACAGCTCAAATATATGGCACTTAATAGTAATTACATATGAAACAGTTAAGCTATAGGTCATTATTGAGCTAAGTCTATGGTAGATTTCTAGACCAACTCATAAAAGGCATACAGTTTCCATTATTGCGATTTAAATGTTCAATTTAAATCGGATTATCATTACCTTTCATCACATTTTACGACATAAAACCACAAAATGTTCTAATATATCATTTAAATTCATGACGCGATAACGGTGTTAAGTATCGAATAAGTCATCCGAATTGTATAAAATATATCGATGAGTTCCTGAGGGTTATCCCTTAATGGCATGTAGGAATTACATTGAATGATGTACATAGATGGGTGCTGGGGATACATTAAGGTAATTAGATTATTCAGGATATTAAAGGTTCGATACCTATCTAAGGGGCTGTAAGCTAGGATCACAAAATAGGCACTCGCCGTCGTCGTCTAAGCTTTATTGTCTTTATTCAACGGATACCACCTCATCTAACTCAGATAATAAGCGTGGCTCGCTCCGCTCGCCGTTATTTACATCGTAGCTGATTCGTCAAACAGCTACGATACGTAAGCAAGAGGACTTGGTAGTCACGAAGTACTCTTGCTTACGTTTCCCCAAAAAACCGCATTATTTTTTAAGATTTTGTTAATCTAAAAAAAATGCGGCTTGCTCCACTCAGCGTTACTTATGCTAACTATTGCTAGGACTTGAGGGTCGGGATTGTCAAGCCCGAAGGCAGATCAGCCAGAGGTAGAAACCGAAACTAAGAAGTGTCAGTTTGTACATACATATGTATGTACCTCCCCCTAAAAACCAATACAAAAAAAAATACAATTTTTTTTTGCCATTGCACTTACGAGATATGTACACATTACTGGCGGCCTCCGCACGAGGTAAGCCTGTGTCGCTAATATATGTACCTATAGACCTTCTTGATAGAAAACCGCCCTGAGTGCCAACCAACGACGCTACGTAGCCGCCACTATATCTCCTTTATAATTATTATCTCTCATTCCAGGTTAATAATCCTCCTCGCGCTGCTAATTGGAGTGTTATACTCGGTGCATTTACTGGTTAAGGACTACCAGGCTCTCTCAGCGTCGCGGCTGGCCAGGCTCTTATTCAAGCGAGATGCTCGGTTGGAAAACATGGTAGGTCTTACCTTATTGCGAAGATATCTAGGGCATAACGAGACGGTTGTACATTCCATACCTACAATGCACGACCTCTGTGGTGCGATGGGTGAATTTCCGTCTGCGACACAGGAGATTGCGGGTTCGATTCCCGCCTCGGGACAAATGTTTGTACGATCTGCAGATATTTGTTCCGGGTGTTATGGTCGTATTTTTATGTATAATAAAAATATATATCTATGTATGTATTGTATTATGTTTATCAGTTTGCTAGTACCCATAACACAAGCTCTGCTTAGGGGTTAGATAAGGATTATTTATTTATTTAATGAATGGTTCGTGCATGTTAAGGGTGACTTTTTGAGATCATCTCCCCCATTTGAGTTCCATCAGAGTTTTATCCCCTAGTCTAACTTTATTCTCTGTCTATTTAATCTCTGCTTTCAAATCGATTTTAATTGACATGGTAGGTAGCAGGGTACCTACCGCACTATTTCTTAGAAAAATTAGAAAACGACCTTGAACCGTTTGGACTGCATAGGAAAAGTAGCAATACACGACGACCCCAGTTTCGGCACGCGATGTACATACACTTTTTGCTTCTATGTCGATATCGTCATCATCATCAGCCTATATTAGTTCACTGCTAGACATAGGCCTATGTCGATATAATTCTGTGGAAACAGATACCTATAGAATAGTAAAAACTTGCCCTGCATATCATTTCGTTTATCTCTACATTATAGCTACATTTTCTACCTAAAAACGGGTACAATTCGCGGACAAAAGCTGTACTATATGTATGATATAGTGATTCAATTAATAAATAACATGAAAGGAGGTCTTTGACAAAGCGCCAACGTACTAATAACTCTATGACGCCAACGGACACATTTGTTGTTGAATAGCTTATTATATCGCCCACGTAAACTGTACCGATTCGTAATACCTACGTTGAAGATAAGAGCTGTTTTCTGATTTTCTGTTGTGAAGAACTATAAAAGCCTTTTTCAGACCAGAAAATAGACGAGTAAATAAGCGCCCTTTCAAAAGCGAGTAACAACGATTATAATTCGTCTTTCATGTTTGCAATAAGTCTATAAATTAAATAGCATAAAAATTACTAGATTTATCACGGACCATAATCTTCCTATTTGATTTGTCTTGAACGACCAAGTTTTTTTTTTTAAAACAATTGAATATTTAACTTCAAAGAACACTCCAAACTGGTTTGAAACTCCAAAAATATTGGAGTTATTCACGTGCTGACGAGACGTTTATGACTGCAATCTGTGAGAATAGCGAGTTTTTCTTCTAAGGCTACAATAAGCATATTTTCATGACGATGAAAACAAGTTTATTGTAGTCATAATGACTGCCATTTGGACAAAGGCCCCTTTCCTTATGAATTAAATGCCTTTCCTATTGGCTTCAACTTGCCGCATCCAGCATCGACCAGTAGTCTTGCGTACATCGTTATTCCAACTTGCCACAGGTCGTCATATACTACGATTACCACGTCACGGTGTCTTCTAAAGGATAAACATTAAAATAAGTTCTATTTATTCCAGAAGCCTGACGTAAGATGGAATGCAATACTGCGGTACGACTCCGCGCAGTGCGCTCGCTATCTCTTCTGTGAGCTCGGGGCACGACCCGCCGACAACGCGGTTGGAAGAGGCTTTACATTCATGCTAACGTAAGTTCAAATTTAATTTATCGTGTTCATTTAAAAAAAAAAGTTTTTTTTCTTCTTGGTTTTGATTATTATGCTGTAGATTAATGTGACTTTTTAATTATTATGTTCCTATTTAATGTTAACTAGACCTATGAAATTTTAAAAGAAAGATATAATTTATTACTGCTACTATGTCATCATCATCAGCCTTTATTAGTCCACTGCTGGACATAGGCCTCCCCCAATGAGCGCTATAGCGCCCTGTCTTGATCATGACGCATTAAAATTGTTATTTTTACGACAAGCCACAGATTTCTGCAATTAATGTAATAGGGTCCTATTTTACCCTTTGAGTATTAGAAAGTAGCTACCTATATAACTTTATACGTAAAATATCAGTCGTCACCACTAGGCATCAGGTTCATAAAACATTCACACGTTTTTAACCTAAAGTACTAAGCTCCGCGTACTTTAGTACTTACCTTGATAATGCTTGAAAGGTTCAACAGCGAATTTCAGTTCTTAAATTCTGTAATGTACACAACATTTAATCTAAACGATGACATTTACCTCTCCAAAAGCGAGCAAATGGAGTTGAATCTCTTAGAATTTAATGAGCCGGTCTTGTTTCAGCTTGGAGCCAGATAAAGAAAATAGAGAAGCCTGGGAGGTCTTCCTGGAAGCTTACAGGTTCGGAGAAGCAGTTCATCTGGGACCTGTCGAGGGTTGTAGACGGAGATTCACCTGTCCGTTCCATTACAACGTCTTATTCGATCTGGTATCATTTATGGTGCGAGATAGTAGTCCGTTATAATCGAGTATCTTACACAGCTGCTTAGTACAACCAATGCCATAGGACAATGTTCTTTTTCTTTTAAGCTAATAGACCTTTTTTTAATTACTATGTCCTGCTGGTGAGTGATGATGTGGCCGACGAAGGTTTAGTAAACGTCACCTCATGTTTTCACTCCTTATGCAGGTGATATTGCAATATTGGGTTTTCTTTCTTTGAGTCCCAGAATTCTGGATGTTAGCAAAGAAATACTAATTACATACCAGAAATCTAAAAGCTTAGAGGTTTACAGCTTTTAACATGTTAATAGATAGTTTTATTGGGTTCATAATGAATCGAAGCGGGTCAACTACGAATCTTTTTGTGTTGGAAGACCCAATGTTTCGTCCCTTAACGAGGGAGTTCTAGTGGGTTGCTTTTTTGGTTAAACATTAAAATAAAACTATTAAATTAAAATATTAATAAATGACCTTAACACTTCCAGTGCAAGTGACTAATATGCGTAACACTAGCGCAGCGGCTGAGGAAATACAGATCTGTGTGACTCAGCACAGCTGTAATGTTTTTCGAACGAAACGCATGTGCGGCGCAACACAACCGCTGTGTAGAGCGGCAGCACGAATGGCTTAGGTTAAAAAAAAGATCGCAGTCGTCGAAAAAAGTTCGCAGTCAAAGTGTTAAACTTGTATTTCAGATTTTTATATTTGATACTTCCTTTTCCATGTATCTAATACAGTTGAATAAAGAAAATATAAACAATTGTGAAACCTTTTTATTTTATTACCAAGCAAAAATAGAAAAAAAGTGACCAAGTGCAACTTGCACAAGATACCTACCTGACGTTATGGGTTTAGTAATTTAATTAGGTTACTTACATCATTATTAAGTTTACTTACATTTCTTTAAAGCTGTCTCTTTGGTCTCTACTAGGGAATCCAATCACGCATCAAAATATAAATCCCGCGGGCATGGGGAGGTCATCTATCCCGTGGATCCGCTGGATTTGCAGGACAATGCAAATATTTTTATTGTACGATTTCTTTTTTTACTGCTTTTTTACTTCTTACACTCAAATGCGTGGACTCCTGCGTGATCGCGACTAAGATAACTTGACATTGTTCGCTTCCGGTTAAACGCCTATAAAAACTCAAATATTATGAAAAAATATTCGTAAATATAAAAGAATTTGTATTATCAATTTGATTAAAATATATTAACAATGTTTAATACAATATTTTTATTTCACGCTCCGTTAAGCCCGAGTTTTTAAACGAATGGTTCTTCTGGTCGTATAAAAACAGAAGAATAAAAAAAATTACACGAAAAACTAAATCCATCATATTATCGGCTTTAGTTAGTATTTAGTATGGGAACGTATGGGCCATAGGGGTCAAAATCATAAGTTCCAAGGAAAACAATGGAAAGAAAGTGGTGTGGAATTTCTTATTATTCCTGAACGGAATTTGAATTTGGCTTCGATTTCCATATGGTTTCAGTCCCGCAAATCCCTTAGATCTCGCATATGTAATCCCGCGTTGGCGTTACCGATCCTACAAATATAGCGAGGGATTGGATACCCTACCGACCTTAATTAATCGGTTTTTGTAGATCAAAACCCAATTGATAAGCATAGTTGGTAGAAACTGCTAAACTTGTAGCATTTTGAACAACTTACAGAGGCCCGTACTTATCATAAATTAGATTACAATATTCCCAAAGAGCTGTTCAAGGGCAGGCTTCAAAGGGCCGACATAACATACCACTAAATATAAGAAAGGATTTTCAAGTCGGCCTTTTAACAAAGATACGACAGTATAACCTGAGGTATAACGATGTTCTAAAGGAGAACGTAGACCCTTAGGTCCGTATTATGAAAAACTGTTTCAATCATAAATTTATGTTTAAATAACGCTTTTTTATGACATACCTAGTTTCTGCCCGCGGCTCCGCACGCGTTTTTTCTATGGTTACGTTTTAAGGTTATTATTATCATAGACTAACTTTTTATTCATTATAAATATGTATGGGATAAAATGTCTATGTGTAATGCTATTTTATGTGCTATATATGCGAAGCTCTAGGTAGTGTTTACATCAAATATAAGGCAGATGTTGTGTAACTAAAGAATGTGATCGACAGTGACGGTGGGACAGCAATCAAAACAAACAAACAGCAATGAACATACAATAGAATCGGCTTAATCTTTCCATGGTAGATACGAAATTCTATAACCAATAATGTTTAATCTATCAATCTTCGCCAGCCATTCTAGGCCCAGTTTAATTCTCTTTCCTTGAAATCTTTAACGAACCAACCTTATATATTTTTCTGAATTATAATTTTGTTATAGGAACGTAAGGATTTTCGTCCACTCAATGTCGAATCCTAATTAAATATTCTGCTTTGAATTCTTTGAATAAGTTAATTGGGTTCGTTTTGTCTTCAACCGTATATCCGAGTCTATTTAAAAATATTATGTATTTTGTTATCTCGAAACATCTAACTGAAAGGAAAAGTTCTATACTTACATAATATACATAACGAATATATCCGACAGAGAACCAAAGTTATCGACATAGCTCTGAGAATTAGCAAGCTGAAGTGGCAGTGGGCCGGCCATAACTCGCGAATAACCCACGGCCGCTGGGGCAAACGTGTTCTTGTGTGGAGACCACGACTCGGTAAACGTAATGTAGGCCGCCCTCCGACCAGGTGGGATGACGACCTGCCCAGCATAAAGGGCGGTCATATCGCTGAGAGTGATCTCTTCCAGGAAACCTTAGGATGGACTGGACATGAAGGAACAATATAAGGCACATCATTAGAACCGAAGAGCTCCGGTCATAGCAAGGGTAGATAGATAGAGACGACTGTTTTGATCACCCTAAAACTACGAAGGTTTATCTGCAACGCAGGAGGTTTGCGGGTTCGATGCCTGCCCTGAGACAAATGCTTGTGCGATAAAACTTTTGAAACTACCATGGTTATAAACACTGCGTCATTTATAATGAGCTAATGAATTGAGAATCAATTTAAATGTGTTTACGTTCAACAAATATTTGGGTGTTCTGTGTATTTTCTATGTATAGTAAAATATATGTAATAAAAGTTTTCTATTCTATTCTATTCTATATGTATATATAATTTAGTATTATGTACCTATATCAGTCATATAGTAACCATAATACATACAAGCTTGGGGCTAGATGACGTTGACTGTGTTGATTATCCAGTATTATTTATTTATTTAATGTAAATATATACATTATTACAAATTAGAACTAGTATTAACCATTGACACAGTCACAACACAGTAGTGTATTCACTACTAGCTGCGACCCGCAGCTTCGCCCTCGTGGAAATCTATGTTTTAAACAGTTTATAATCCTTCCTCTTAAGGGTCTGGCGACCCTCGCTTGCAAAAATCGCTCTGAATATCGCTGCCCCTGTTTAACCCTTGCGCCGCGCCTCATGCGTGCGCGATAGCAATATTAGCCGTTCAAAATTTGGTTTGTTCCGTAATACCAAAAATGATGACTGAAAACTTTTTGTATTCTTCACAAAGTATTGTTATTCTGTAACTAGACAATATAAGCTATGTTTCTTAATAAATAAAACGTAAGATATTGATGTGTTTAATACGAAACAAATAGCAAGAAAACTTGTCCATTTTCGCATAAAAATGTGCAAAATGCGATTGGCTTTCATTTAATTTTAGGTGAGTATTTTGAAAAAAAAATCTATTTAAGAACCTAGATAAATACTATTCAAATACAAATAATACAATATTATAGTGGAAATATGCTTGAATTGAAAATAATTTTGGTATTACGTTTGTATGAAGAATTCGTCCCTCCGGAGGCCCCTTAAATATATAAGCATACATACGGACATACAAACAGCAGGAAGCGACTTTGTTTTATACTATGTATGTAGTGATACCAATTATTAAGGACAATTTTAACACAAGCTCCGTATTACTTAAAGTTACATGATGCTGTGTGGATTGTCCAGTACCCAATTTGTTCAGAGCAACTGCTGTGGCTTCCTCATTTCAGGCTCTTTTAACTTAACAAAATTTACTTTATCATGTAACAAGTTAATTACATTTATTCAAGATTTTATAAGGTTTATTCCATTCAAAAATCAACTCTTAATTAAGCTGTATTTGTAGGATTTCGTATTTAATTTAATTAAGAGGTTATATTTTATTTTTTAGAGGTCAGAGAGAAATGTCAATTTGTGACGTCACCAACTGGCCTTGTCGGAAGACCAGCGTAAGTTCCGACGTGTTTACCACCAGGTCATGTTGATAGAAACCCTTATGTGTCTCGATACAAAAGTAAATCTGTTTTTTCTTTGTAAAAAACTTATTTAGTTTTGTTTAGATATCAAAAAAAGTAAATTAAAATTAGTAGATTATTCTTATTCATTTCAATTACCTCTCAGCGAGCATGGCGCAAGAGAGGTTTTTATCAGTATTTGAAATGTTTTCTTCTTACTTGTATTTCTATTCTTCTTTTTCTTCTCAACTACTTTTCTTCTTCTACGATCCTGCGGCGACAACGCGTACGCAAGGGATTATTGTAGAAAATGGAGACCTAGAATAGAATATAACTGTCTTGCACCATCAATAAAAACAATAAAGGAACTGAATACTAACTATATCTACCAACTCTTGCAACTGCTTACCAGGTTGCCTGGGAGAAATCTCTGTCAGCGATAAGGCCGCCTATTGTACTTTTAATGTGTAATATTTAGATATAAGGTGTTATTTTATAGTTTTAAGTGCAATAAAGTGTTCATTCATTCATTTTTATATCTAGTGGCATAATCGGCGGCCTTATCGATAACAGCTGAACGAAATGTACATATGAAGGGAAATCCGAAACTAATAGGTACATCTTGTTATTGGGTAGTGCCTACGTGCCTACAAATACACGTCGAAACGTCGATCTGAGAGGGGATTTCTGACTTATAAACAGTGAACGAACCTTGGAAATGTGGAATGTTTTTCGGCGTCTTGTCTTTGAGACAGATGCCAACTATTTCACAATATTAGGAGCAAATAAGTCAGTAGTAAGCCTGCTATTATGTAGGAGATTTCTTGACATGATATGTACTACTCGTAAGGTCTGAGGTTCCAGTTTTCATAAAACGAAAGGGGACTTTTGGGTGATCGCATTTTTTCACGATCTGAATTCTGATAACTGTAGAACTTCGCTAAATCTTATATGTTTTTATTATTTCTTGTTTTAAAAGTTAATTTTGAGGTGGTCCTATTATTAGTTCGATCTTATCGCTCCGTATCAGAAGGTCTATCAAGGAAAATGACGTAGTTTGCAGAACGTCGGCATATTAAAACGTCTATATGGTGGCAATGTCTTGAGCGGCAAAACGACTTACTAGTAAAACGTCCAAAATGTAAAATTGACACGATTATGAAGTACAGGTATCAACATTGTATTTGCTCTTTTCCGAAAAGTACTTATTTTGGGGCGGAAATAATATTTTGCACATGAAAATGTTCACAACCACTGATAACAAATGGTTTCCATGGCAACGGGCGTAAACAAGAGGTATTTTCACTATTAAACATGAAACGAAATTAGATCGCACTATCAAAGTGTTGCTTCCAACTTTTCCAAGCTTTTTACTATTTAGAAATTCGAGATTATCTTATAGTTTTTAAAACATGATTAATTATTTTATTCGTGATCAAAATACAGTTAATAAGTGGCAAAACTAGTTTTAATACAACATATTATACCTAGGTAGATGCTCTCATGAACACATTTTAAAATTAACCCGCTGGACCTATAATTCAATTCAATACGCTTGTTCCAGACAACCATAATGAATAACAATATAGTAAATGTAATTTTAATATGAAGCTTACCTACGTGTAATGTTAGTAGGTAACAACATTGAGTACCCCACTACCTAACTAGGCTCAAGACTCGACTTTTCTTTTAAAAACTTTCAAGTTTTGAAATCGGGGAAGCGTTAACCGTATTCAAATAGCAAAATATCTGGGGGTTACTAACTTACCAAGTTAGGAATAAAATACTTAGAACCAACATAACAGTTCCCTTCGTTTTTGTTAAGGTTCGGTTGTTTTTCTATGAATTCTTGATAAAAGTTTTTCAGTTGGGATCGCTTTTTGAAAGAGTACCACACTTTTTCGTTTTTTAAAATACAGAAAGTCGCCGTTGATAAAACTATGTACCTAGGGGAAGGTGATTTATGGCGGGGGAAAATTGACCTCCAGGGATCGTATTACCTAACCTTCCCCTACACTGAAGTAATGCACTGACCTGCCGGGATGTGTAGGCAAATTGTGTTCTAGAGGAGAATTGTTAATTCATTTGAGTTTTTAAATGTATGATAATTTATCTTTAAATTTATAATTTGTGAATAATCATTATTTTGATATCTCAATTCATTGAATTTTATGTAAAATATTATTTATTTAACTACCTAAAATTTTGTGCTTTGTGACCTGTAATAACCGTTATTAATTAATAATCTGAATCTGAATTTATAGTCTATTAGAATCGATCGTATGTAATGCGATTTAAAATTCAATTTAAAAATTTGTCTAGTTTGATCCAATTTCTATCGGCGAGAATAAAAATTGCACGTTGAGATTTCGCAGTGCGGCCTTCCGCATTGAGAGCTTCCAGAGTGCCAGAGGTTAATATCAATATTTGTTTATCCCTTTCTGTTTTCGAATGTCAATGAGATGCTATGAAAGTTTTTTCAATCTATTCCGATGACCCACTTTATATTCAGATGGTTATTGAGTGGCAACTTCCCTGTGAGGATCCTCGTTGGCGATGGGCATAGGTACCGGCACACACAATGTCAACTTTGGAGTCAAGTTGACTCTCTTTTTGCCGATATTAAAATATTAAGGCGATGACTGCCCTCGATGAACCGATCTCCCGCCATATGGAACCTAGACTCCAATGTGATAAAAGATCACCATCATCATCATCAGCCTGTATTAGTCCACTGCTGGACATAGGCCTCCCCCAATGAGCGCCATAGCGCCCTGTCTTCAGCAACTACCTGCAGTCTTTCGCAGGTCGTCATCCCACCTGGTCGGAGGGCGTCCTACTCTACGTTTACCGAGTTGTGGTCTCCACTCAAGAACACGTTTGCCCCAGCAAAAAAAAATGCTAACCAATTATCCTTAAAATACTTACAAACCATTTTGATATTTCACAATAAATGATAATTTGTTTTTAAAACCACGCTGAACCGATGAGATATCAAGTACAATGGTTTTAGTGTGCACATCGAAACTAATAAATTAAATGTAGCTACAAAAGTTCCTGGTTTTATTTTCATTTCCAGTAATCAAAAAGCAGTATTTATAAATGAAATATTTTGCAATACCTGACGCCTTAAGTTTAACCTATAGCCAACAGAGCGAAAAATAAACTTGTTCAATATTGGACCGTAAGGTATGCTTGTTAAGAATTGGATTTGAATTTGAGTGTGATTCTATTTCTTTTGTGCTGACTGAAGTGCCCTTGAGACGGTGAAACGATTTGAGCTTGATAGGAAGTCTCATCTCTCGCGTATTTCCAGTCTCACGTGCCGCTTCTGAGATTACTGAGGAGGTTCTTAACAAGGTAATAAAACGAATGTAGTAGTTAATTTGATTGTTTGAAAAAACTAAAAATCGACTTCAAATTATAATTTACTCTGTTTTTTTGTAAGTTTTGCGGGAAAAATACTAACCTCTCAGGAATAAATTCAATCTCATCTCAACAAGTCATCAAACTCGGTAAAATATCATGCTCTTTATTACATAGTATAATGCAAAGTTGCTTCCCTCTGTCTGTCTATCCCTATGTATGCTTAGATCTTTAAAACTACGCTACGGATTTTGATGCGGTTTTTTTTAAATAGATAGTTATTCAAGGGGAAGGTTTGTAAATCATTTCACACGTAGATTTCTACGGGGCGCAGCTGATTAAAACATAGTTGTCAAAACCACGTTTTTTTTACAAGGGCAGGCAAGGCTTTTCTTGCTCGAGGTTTTTTTTAACCGTTTTTGACCTTAGATTACAAATTGTAGATATATCTAGGATAAATTGTTACCTAAAATAATCTGAGAAAAGACAGAACTTTAATTTGCAATAAAAACATTGGCCAAGATATTTAGATACATCACTGGTAAAAATATGTACAAAACTGATTTCCCGGCAAATGAATATTCACTCACAAGCTCATCCTAAAAACATGCAAATATTCTTTTAGTCCCGTGCGACGGAAATTCATTTTTCGTATGAAAACATTCATGGAGTTCACAAAAAAAATAGACACGCGCTTTACAAAGTAAGGCGCTTTTTTGTTCCCATTTGAGGCGATACGTGACGCACTGAATCTTTTAGAGATTTCTATGAACTGTGAAAGCTATCATAGCTAATTCACATTTTCCATTATTTATGACTCACTTTACCAATAATTTCAATCTTCACTTTGCCACTTTGAGAGGAACGTAAGTAGTGGGTTACACAGTAGAAAACATAGTAGGTAGTAGAGCTAGATAAAAATTATACCTAAAATAGTAAAAAAAACTGGCGATAACGAGTCGCCTCCCACATGGAGGATTCCGTACTCACGTACATAAGTATTTTACAAAAGGAGCTAAAACCAGTTTTTTTTCAATCGATTATATGCAAGAAGCCAACATGACACGGCCACCATCCAAGTAGGTACTGACCCAAAATTGACAGGAAGGTAGATGGTGTCCCAAAGACGGACATTGGCTACTTATTATGCCGGTAAAGTGTGTGTGAAGCCACGGGCAAAAGCTAGTACGAATATAAAACAATTTGTCGAAACGACCCACTTGTACATGTCATTTATAAAATGGAGCGTGACGCTCCATCGGGGACGTTTTTCAGGTCCATTGCACATTTCCGAGAAGCCTAACTATCACAAAACGACCTCTATCATTGTCTCTGGCTCTGATTGTTTCTTCGGTGCCTTTATTTATTTTTGCGAAAATAACCTATATTTTCGCACGCCGGGAAAATGATAGAATGTATCTACCTGGCTGTCTTAATCAATCAGTGATAGTGTGGGTACGTCCTATCAAAGAAACCCGTATTAGCGTTAATATTTCGAAGGTCTTTTTTTGTGAATGGACATAATGTTGGACCAAAGTCTCACCGGATGGTACTTGAGTAATAATAATAATTATAACGACACACAGGAAGTTCATCTCTCTGCAGCCCTAGTCACCGGTCGCGTGACTAGCTTCGCGGTTAGTGATCTACCGTTTTTATATATTTTTTACTAGTTCTTAAATATTTTATTGTAATTTCTATATAAAACATGTATTTTATAACGAGAATAATAAATGAATGTATAATAATAATAAATAAATCATTATTTTCTCTACTCAAAAAGCTCATATCTATATATATAAAAGAAAGTCTTCTATATCTATATCTTTTATCTATATAAAAGTAAGTCGTGTTTGTTACAACACTTATAACTCGAGAACGGCTGGACCGATTTAGCTGAAAATTGATGGAGAGGTAGCTTAGAACCAGGAGTCTAACATAGGATACTTTTTATCATTTGACACATAGATTTCCACGGGGGCGAAGCCGCGGGGAGCAGCTAGTTACAATATATTTTTGAGTGACGACATGTCCCATGGTTGGACGACATGGTTTCACGAAGGTCTAGAATACACATATTTAGACTTGTCTTAAAGAGACCCAGGTCGTTCATCATCATCCTCATCAATAACCCATGATAGTCTACTGCAGTAGACTAAATAAACAAAATATTGCCGCGATGATAGAATAAGTCCAACTAAAACCAGCAGTAGACTATATATTTAATGATTTAAATAGAATCCAATTTTATTTCTTGTTCCCATTTGAGCACCACGTCAATATATTGATTGGTGCTCAAATGGGAATACCTTTGGTGCTCAATGCATAGGTGCCCAAAGAATAGGTGCTCAAACGGGAACACTTCAAATATTAGTCTACTGCTGGTTTTAGTTTGACTTATTCTATCATCGCGGCAATATTCTGTTTTGTAGAAATCAATGTATTTTTGAGGAAGAAGATTAAGGTTGCTTTCATTGATAAATAAAGAAAATATTTGAGAAACCGTTTTACTATCTTGAGTCTTTGTTTCATAAATCATTCAACATTCCAAGAGGAGTAATATTTATTACTAAACATAAATTGGGTCGTCATGGAATTTCCGTTCCGGGACAGCCTTTGATCGACTCATCTCAGTTATATCCTGTACGGTAATCGCTGTAATTATTTTCATCTAACGTCTTCAATTCTTCAGAATAATATCAATAGGTACGAAGTACCTTACCGATTTGGATGACATCATCATCATCAGCCTATATTAGTCCACTGCTGGACATGGGCTCATAGGACATAGGCTAGGATTTGGATGACAAGACATAATAATACGACCTCAATATCAAAGTAAATAGATACGAAGTACCTTACCGATTTGGATGACATCATCATCATCAGCCTATATTAGTCCACTGCTGGACATGGGCTCATAGGACATAGGCTAGGATTTGGATGACATGCCAAGACATAATAATACGACCTCAGTAGCTCAGCAAGTGAAAGTCTATAAATGTCTTTTTTTTGTAAATTGCTAATAAAATGTGAAGAAGTGCTAAAGTGAACTTCACTTTTATTTGAAATCCTGAAAGGTATATAAGTCATCTGTATCACATTAGTTTTTGGTTTTTCATAAGAAAATGTCTAATTTAACCAAAATATCAAGCTGAAATTGAAATACCGACGGCCGCTGGGGCAAACGTGTTCTTGAGTAGAGACCACGACTCGGTAAATGTAGTGTAGGATGCCCACCGATCAGGTGGGATGACGACCTGCGAAAGACTGCAGTTAGATGCTGGATGCGTCAAGCTGAAGACAGGGCGCTATGGCGCTCATTGGGGTAGGCCTATGTCCAGCAGTGGACTATCATAGGCTCATGATGATGATGATCAAGCTAATATTTATTTAATTCGTACCCAAAATTTACCACTATTAGTTATTCGCGCCATGATCACGACATAACTGCAAACAAAGGTTTATAAAATATTTTATCCTCTCGACAAAACAAATTAATGATTTAATTGTACAAAGGTTTCCACGGGTCTGAAAAACAAATTCTCAATTTCATATTTTTGAATAACTAGCGGACCTTCCCGGCTTCGCACGGGTTTAGTACGGATCCCTTACTTTTTACCGGGGATAACGTAGCTTCCCAACGATGAAATAATTTTTGAAATCGGTCCAGTAGTTTCGGAGCCACAAACAAACAAACAGAAAATCAAACCTTTCCTCTTTATAATATTAGAATAGATAATTAGTACGTTTATAATTGCATCAGTAAATAAATTAACTACCTACTAAAAAAAATATTCACGTTCGTTCCCGTTTATTCGGTTTATTGATTAAATTATCTTCGGTTTCATATCCCGGCGTACCGAAATAACGATATCATTTTCGTAATTGACTTACAAATGTGGGCAAATTGCTCCACTAATGGTACACTAGCTAATCAATTACTACGTGTGCCATTTGCAACACAGTGCGCGGCTTATTAGGGTATTATACTCTGTATAAGAAAAAATCGAAAAATATATATATAAATAAATAATGCTGGACAATTCACACAGCATTATCTAGCCGCAAGCTAACCAGAGCTTGGGTTGGGTTATGGGTAGTAGATAACTGATATACATAGATAGATAGATAACACTTTATTACACCACACAAAACAAAAAATAATACAGATATAAAAACTTAGAATAAAGGTATAAAGGGCGGCCTTATCGCTGAGAGCGATCTCTTCCAGGCAACCTTGGGATGGACTGGACATGAACGAACAATATAGACGGTGGTACTTTAATAAATAATTGGTAACAAATACACTAAATACCTACATTACAATTATTATAATAAACTTACATAGACATAAGATAAGGCTATCAATATTTCAAATGGATAAATAATGCTGATGCAGCAGTTTTTTGAATATAGGGAGTGATTTTGCACGTCTGATGTCCAGAGCATTCCATAGACGGGTAGCTTGTACAGTGAATGATTTGTCATAGAAAGAGGTAGAGTGAGCAGGGACTTTCAAGATGAGGGTTTCAGAGGAACGCAAAGAGAGTGAGTGAGAGTTTAAGAGGAATTCGAAGCGCTCCTTGAGATAAGATACGTATATTGTTAAAAGTTTACATAATACATTACATAGATGACAAACGATTGTACGATCTACAGATATTTGTTTCGGGTGTTCTGGTCGTTTTTTATGTATACTAAAAATATCTATCTACTATGTAATATATTGTATTATGTATATCAGTTATCTACTACCCATAACCCAAGCTCTGCTTAGCTGGCTGTTAGTTATCTGGTAACCAAAACTCAAGCTTTGCTTAGCTTGGGGCTAGATAATACTGTATGAATTGTCCAGCATTATTCATTTATTATTTATTTATTATTATTAATTGCCTTGGTGGCTTAGGATTTCAAATTCTAAACATACAATTCAATCCTTTTTAATAATAATTTAATTGAATTCTACGTAAGCTGATCTAATTTCATCGGAGACGGTAAAGCTTGCAGTTTTGTCTAGATTTACTCGTATTTCTTCAAGCAAAGCCCAGCTAAGACATTAGTATGACCGTCAGACCTCAAAGGATAGGGGTGATACGATAACGTACAGTTACCTTTTTCTGAAAACATGTGCACTTTTCAGAAGTAAGCGTGTACCTTTACCATGGACGACCGATGTGGCGCGGTGGGCGAAGGTCGGCCTGCGACGCAGGAGGTTGCGGGTTCGATTCCCGCCTCGGAATAATTGTGTGTACGATCTGCAGATATTTGTTCCGGTTGTTCTGGTCGTTTTCTATGTATAATAAAAAATATCTATCTATGTAATGTATTGTATTATGTACCTATATCAGTTATCTAGTACCCATAACACAAGCTCTGCTTAACATGGGGCTAGATAATGCTGTGTGAATTGTCCAGCATTTTTTTTTATTTATTTATATAATGTCTATACAGGTATTTGGTATCGTGCCAGCTTTTAACAATGTCCGTACCTATTATTATTTTTACTTTACTTTACTTTGACAAGTGGCCGTCATTTATGAGTGAATACTTGTATGGAAATCCTAAACACAATCGCGCCAGCTTTTAATAATATATCGGATACAAAATCCAAGTTATTTATTGTAAACAAAGACCTTTATTTATGAAAAATTAATACAGGCTGATAACAATAGAATAACATGGCTCCAGCAAAAACAAAAACATCGCTATGGTACGTACGATCTGCTCCACCATAGCACATGCTGAGTGGAGACCAATTTTGTCAGTTTCTGTCTTCTGTTAATCTAAGTTTAATTTAGAAGAGTCTCTGTTCTGACAAAATAAAAATCTTTTTACTTTTACTTAATTATTCAAATGACCAATGAAAACCTGTATAAAATAGATTTTTTTGAAAATTATGCAAATTTCTCCACGATATCTGGGTTGTGACAATCCACACAGCATTATCTAACCCCAAGCTAAGCAAAGCTTGTGTTATTGTTACAAGATGACTGATATGCATAACGAAGATAGTTTTTTTATACAAAGAAAAACGGGAATCGAACTCGCAATCGCCAACGACGCAAGCGTACCTTCGCCCGCCGCGCCACATAGTAATGGGCGTGTTAATGGGCTCCTTAGAATGCTCTTGGCAAAATAATTCTATCCACCTATTTTTATGGTTGACTGTACATACATACCTACGCTCTCAAGGCTTGACCAGGTCAAGTAATAAAATCTTATGATTCAGAATCACGCACTCACTAACAAGGTTTTTGTTGCACGAAATTAATTTACTCGACAAAGCACTTAATGGTCTGGTATAATTTTTAGATAAGTTGGTAGAAAATTAATTTTTAACATACGATTTTATTTCAGTGAACACAGAACGAACAGCCTGTTGGTTGCATTTTATCAAAATTTGTATTTAAAAACAAAATATACAAAAGATGTATTTTGGGACGCACGCTGGCAGTTTCTCTGAAGGATATTCGTAACGAATACATGCGTCAGATAGCCAAAGTTATCGACATAATTCTAAGAATTAGCAAGCTGAAGTGGCTGTGGGCCGGCCATATCTCGCGAAGAACCGACAACCGCTGGGGTAAACGTGTTTTTGAGTGGAGAGCACGAATCGGTAAACGTAGTGTAGGACGTCCTCCGGCCAGGTGGGGTGACGACCTGTGCAATACTGCAGGGAGATGCTGGATGTATCAAGCTGAAGACAGTGCGCTATGGGGCTCATTAGAGGAGTCCTATGTCCAGCAGTGGTCTAATATGATGATAAAATGTATGTTATCCTCCGTGACACCTCCGGCTACCCGCGCGCTGGAATTAAATGCACAATGATTCATTCCTAAAACGATCTCACATGGGTCATCTATACTAATATTATAAAGAAGAAAGGTTTGATTTTTTGTTTGTTTGTTTGTATCGAATAGGCTTCGAAACTACTGGACCGATTTGAAATTAATTGGACTGATAGAATTCTTTCACCGTCGGGAAGCTACACTATCCGCGGTGAACATAGGTTATATGTATTAAAATTTAGAAATGTGAAATTTTAATTTAACGCGGGTGAAACCGGGGGAAACAGCTAGTTAAGTATATAAAAAAACTTTATTCAGTGTATCTTTCCTAATTTAATTTATTTTTTATTTGAATGACTAAATTATGTTGGAACGGGCTTTATTTTAGGTTATTATTTCTTCGCATATTATTTATTTTCGCCCAAAGTTGAGCTACAATTAGTATTGAAATACGAAAGTTTAGAAATTTGTATTTTTCAAATTTATACATTTTTACGTTTAATATCCCATTCCATCTCTTAAAGACCTAAGCTAAGAATGAATGATTGAATGAATGAATGAACTCATTATTGCACTATAAAATAACACCTTATATCTACACATTACATATTAAAAGTACAATAGGCGGCCTTAAGAATACGAGTAGCTAGGAACTTTCAGTAATTTTCCGAACCAGTTCTTATTTTTTTTTATAGTGTAATAATGTTTCAAATTTTGTAGACTTTGAAACATACGCATTGTTTACAATTACTATTGACACTTTGATTGCTGAAATCACACGGTATGTGTTTTCTACAAGTGACATGTGTGTGATATGATATGTGTAATATGCGTAAATCCATACTAGCGCAGCGGCTGAGAAAATACAGATCTGTGTGACTCAGCACAGCCGTAATATTTTTCGAAGAAAAAGCATGTGCGGCGTAACACAACCGCTGTGTAGAGCGGCAGCACGAATGGCTAAGGTTAAAAAAAAGATCGCTGTCGTCGAAAAAAAAATCGCAGTCAAAGTGTTAACTTTATACCATGTGCTGCAGTGCATTATCTATCTACATAATTTAGCCTCAATGGCTCAACGTTCTAACCTACGACGAGTTTTTAAATTATGCGTAATCTAGATTAATTGTATTTTAAAATTTCATTATTAATTATTTTATTTTTATATTAGAAATAATGATAATGATTTATAAATTGTGACGTATAATTTGACATATTATTAATAAAATGTTTATCTGTTTATCAGTGTTAGTATATCAATGTTAGTATAGCTAAATAATAATTGACTTGATAAGCTCATTTATATATATCGGTTAGTAACCCCACAAAAGTTTTTGCGTAGGTGAAATCTTCCATTATGTGAATTCCCACGAGAGCGTAAGAGAAGCCCATATAAGCGAAAATGGTCAGTGTCAGCGGTCCATCTAATTATAGGATTGAAGCCTTGTACGTTAGATTTATTATTTACTAGCGACCCGCCCCGGTTTCGCACGGTTTTCGATATACAGTCTTTTTTTTACTTGGATAGTAAAATATATCCTTATACGACAGGTTAAAGCTATTATGATTATAAAAACCTAGAGTGTCGAGAGAACTCAAGGTGTCGAAACATAATGACCAAAATTTTATGCTTTAGGCTCTGCGCTCAATAACCCACCGCCGATACCACTTAGCACAAAAATGTGCATTCAACAAATATAGGCTTAAACTCGTTAAAGCTTAACATCAGCTTTAAATAAGTTTTACAGTGGCAAAATGGCTTTCCACAAGCTTCAAACGACTCGCAAGCTGTCTGTCTGATGTCATCAATATGAAACACATACTCGTACAACTGCAAGCCCATAATCGAATGCACATTTTTGTGCTGCGTGGTAGCAATGCGCATCCGATTTGCAACAACCATTAGCTGACTTGGCGACTAATGAAAAAAACCTTACGTCACCGTTAAAGGTGTCTAAAATTAATTTTATTTATTGAGAGATACACAAAATAAAACTGATAAATTGTTCGATCTCAATTCTGCTACAAAATCTTGGGAGTTTATCCCGAACCCTTTAAATGTAGGTCGTACGAAATAAATGGTTTTCAAGACTCATAGCCGAGAGGTTCTCGCATGACCATAACTATGTGGTGAGACGTGCCTCTAACGCAGTGGGGCCCAGTCAACGGTCCGTGAAACTGAAATTTGAAACTTCGTTGTTGGGTTAGCAAAAACAAGTATTATGGAGTTTCTTATTTAATAAACAAATAATGCTGGACATTTCACACAGCATCATCTAGCCCCAAGCTCAGTCAAAGTTTGTGTTAAGGGTACTAGATGACTCATATACATAATACAATACAATACAAAGATAGTTTTTTTATCAAACATAGAAAACGTCCAGAACACCCGGAAAAAATTACCGCAGATCGTACAAATAATTGTCCCGAGGCGTGAATCGAACCCGCAACCTCCTGCGTCGCAGAAGGACCTTCGCCCACCGCGCCACAGATTTCAAAAATTTAATAACATAAATGTATTGTAAGCGACGCGTAGGATTAGATGTTTAATTAATTATAAGAATAGTGAATAAACGCGTGTTGCTAGGGAGACGCAGGGCAACGGGGTGCGCTGGGGGTTGCGGGGGGATGCGCCGCGCCGCGCCGCCCGCCCGCACAGGCAGTAGTAGCTTTTTTCGACACCGCGCGCGCGCACGTCCGTTGTTTCTGCCTCTCCTTACACACTTTCTCCGTAAATGGTTGTTTGTCATACCTACCTACAGTCCCCACCTTCTACATTAAATGGTCTTCGAGCCTGATACACAAGAATGTCAAAAACACCTCCGACAAAAAGTGCAATGAGCACGAGAAGTGCCGTAAAAAAGGAACAAATGGCCGCGCTGTTAGAAAAAGATGCTCAAACATCTCGCTGTGGTACGCAACAAGCTGTCGAAACCGGGAACAAGATGGAAGAAAACAATCCTGGCCCTTCCACAGCTCAAAGCGTTCGAGATCCTTCGCGAAAAAGGTCATCGACCTCTTCGACTTTGGTGCGAAAGAAAAGGTTAGAACTGGAGGCCGCGGAGGCCCGAGCCAAAATCAGATTGGAGCTCATCGACAAAAGGCTGGAGGCAAACATTGCCGAGTTGGAAGACGAACGTAACTCAGACTATAACCTTCCCTCTGAAAAATGTCTCAGTGAACAAAATGACCGTGTAGTGAACAAGTGGCTCGAAAGAAGTGATCAAGAATTTCAGTGCGCCACAAATGAACGGCACCCGGCACTACAGGAGCAGATCCTGAACTATATGTATCCCGCCGGGCCGCCACCTTCGGCCGCTGTAAACGCGTTCGCTACCCGCCAGTCACCCGCCACGGAGGCGCTCGCTATCCGTCCGTCGTCGCCCGCCGCCGCCGCCGCCGCCGCCGCCGCCCACCAGTCGCCCGCCGCCGCCGCCGCCCACCCGTCGCCCGCCGCCGCCGCCGCCGCCGCCGCCACCGCTCGCGGTACCGCTGATGATTCTACGACGATACAGGCCCTGGCGAGCGCGCTGAAAGACCTAGCTGCTTCGTCTGCCGGGCGTAAAAATGGAATAGAGGACAGAATGTTGAATCGTCTGTGCACACCCAGGGAATTGCCCAAGTACTCTGGAGACCCGCTCGAATGGTTACACTTCCGGCAAGCCTACGAAGAATCGTCCCAAGTGTGCGACTTCACGGACCAAGAGAACCTCTGGCGCCTGAGGAGAAGCCTTCACGGACCCGCTAAAGAAGCCGTGACAGCCTTACTGATCGGTGCTACCTCCGCCAACGATGTGATGACCACGCTTGAGTTACAGTTTGGAAATCCCGACGTCATCGTGTCCAAGATCCTGCAAGACATAAACAAGTTACGTCCAATGTCACAAGAATACCAAAAAGAGATTATTCCGTTCTCCGTGAAGGTCCGCAACTGCGTCGCAGCCATAACCGCAATCGGCGAAGAGGAATACCTGAAAGGAATGAACTTAGTTTCAGCTATCATGTCAAAGTTACCTATTGTGCTCATTTCAAAATGGACTGACTACAGTTACCCTCTTCTACAAAATAAAAGCAAGCCAAAATTAGTTGTGATGTCGGAATTCCTAAGTGAAGAGGCCAAGAAAATATCAATGACTTCAGTGAATTTGGCAATTGTGCCCTCTAGACAATATTACAGTGAACAACCAAAACATCGCACGTTCTTAGTGAAAAATGAAAGTGATGATGATGATGTTAAGTGTCGGTACTGTCGTGTCTCTAAGCACAAGTTGCAAGAATGTAAAAAGTTCAAAAAATCCCTGCGTAGGGACCGGTGGACCTTTGTAAAACGACACGGGATGTGTTATAAGTGTTTATCGTCGAAACATAAACAAGACTGTTGCCCCGCGCCGGTTTGTGACATAGACGAGTGTGGGCAATCTCATCACCGCTTGCTACACTATGTGAATAAAAATAACTCGGTGCGAAATAATAGTGTGAACATTACCGATGTGACTGAAACTGAAAACGAGTCCGGTACCGAAAGAACCGAAATCGGTTCCGAGACCGATAGCGAATCGCGATTGGAAAAAGTGAATCATTTGAAAATGAAAACCAACAGTGTTAAGGTTTTGTTAAAAACGGTACCGATTTACCTTCACGGACCTAACGGTGTGTTTAATTGTGTAGCACTACTCGATGATGGCTCAACAGTGACACTGATTAGCGCCGCGCTCGCATCGAAAGCCGGCTTACGCGGTAAAAAACAGTCAATGCGTGTGTGTGGTGCCTGGAACAACAGTGAAGTAGTGTGTCACAGTGAAATGTTAAATGTAGAACTGTCTAACAGCGCGGGACAAAAGTGCTCTATTCGTGCGCGTAGTGTCAGTGACCTTAACTTACCTGTGCAAAATGTTAGTGATGTGGATTTGAGTAGATATGAACAGTTAAAACCCGAAATAAAAAGTGTGATTAGTGATGGACAAAATAAACCGGACATTTTAATAGGGCAGGACAATTACGAACTACTCTTACCTTTGGAGATTGTCAAAGGTCAATCACGTGATCCGTTCTTCACCCGTACTCCACTGGGCTGGTGCATGCACGGCTGCGTACGATCCAAGTCCGCTCTCGATGATCAAGTGAAGCTGCAGTCTACTCTGTTTCTGTCGGAGAAGGAAGACACAGAATCTGAAAGAATACTAAAAGAAATACAAGAGGAGATGCGCCACTCATTCGCGATTGATTCTGCAGGAATTTCAAGTAAGCCTAGAGAAAATCGTCTCGATGTACAAGCTGTTGAATACCTCCAGAATACTACCACATTGAGAGATGGAAGATGGTACGTGGGACTGCCATGGAAAGGTACTTTCGGTGACGTCATGCCTAACTCATATGAAAATGCCTTGTCGAGATTGAAAGGAGTCGAAAGAAAAATGAAATTAAACCCCGATTTCGCCGCACGTTATAAAGAAAGAATCGACCACCTATTCAAGAATGATTACGCTTCAGAGTTCACTCAAACAATGAACCCGAATAGAATATGGTACTTACCGCATTTTGGAGTTGACAACCCTAATAAAAAGAAACTTCGTTTGGTGTTCGTTGACGCAGCAGCCCAAACTTCAAAAATGCTACAAGATACTTGGAGATCCGGTATCACTTGGGATAGCGAATTACCAGACGAAATATTCTTAAAATGGACCGAATGGCCTAACATTATGAAAAACATAGATAAAATTCGCATACCCAGGCACTACGAGTCGCCTACGAGAAGTACAAGTACCGAAACCGCGCGTACGGGCGATACGCAACAAGCCATATCGAGTGCGCGTGCACCGAATAACATACCGCCGCCGGCGGCGGCGCGAGGGCAGCCTTCGTACAGAAACCTAGAACTACACACATTTTGTGATGCGTCGGCTCGTGCGATGTGTGCTGTCGCATACTGGCGATGGATTGATACAACAGATCGTATTCGGATCGCCTTCGTCTCCAGCAAAACTAGAGTAGCACCCGTGAAATACGTTTCAATGCCCCGCTTAGAACTACAGGCGGCCGTTATGGCGGGAAGATTAGCTGATTACATAATTAGCGAACATAGAATAAAAACGAATAAAAGGGTATTCTGGTGTGATTCATCTACAGTGCTACACTGGATACGCAATGACGCGCGAAAGTATAAAGCATATATTGCTCACCGCTTGGGTGAACTAGACGAACTTTCAAAAATAAACGAATGGAGAAACGTACCTACGAAGATGAACATCGCCGACATCGCCACTCGGGAATCCTGCGATATTAATATTTTACAAAATGAATGGTTTTACGGATCGAATTTTCTATATGAGGAGGAGCATACCTGGCCTAGAGAATCGGAAATGCAATTACCTAAAGTCGGTGACGAGGACCTGGAATACGTAAACAATACCCAGGTCTCCCCCGAGTTACTTCCTCCTGTTCCGGAACCTGAGAAATTTTCTTCCTGGCTGAGATTGGTAAGAGCTACATTCGCTATGCTATCATTTATAGATAGATGCAGAAAGACCTCCAGTGTTGATGCAGAGATCGCGACAATGGAACGCGCTGAAAACCTGCTGTTGAAGTACTCCCAGATAAAGTCATTCCCAGATGACCTGCACAACCAGAGGCTAAATAAAAGGTTAGATAGAAAAAGTAGACTACTTACCCTGTCGCCGGTACTAGGAGATGACGGCCTACTGCGATTGGCCGGCCGTATAGACGCCGCACCTGAAATACCTACCTGCGTGAAAGGCGTGATACAGAACGTATTAGCTGGCAAAGATGGTAGAATTCGAGTGGTCGACGTAAAGACTAAGTCTGGAATATTGCGTAGAAACGCAACACGCGTCGCACGCATAGCTGTTGAGGATGAGTGCTGCTCCAGCACTAAGGGGGGGAATGTAAGCGACGCGTAGGATTAGATGTTTAATTAATTATAAGAATAGTGAATAAACGCGTGTTGCTAGGGAGACGCAGGGCAACGGGGTGCGCTGGGGGTTGCGGGGGGATGCGCCGCGCCGCGCCGCCCGCCCGCACAGGCAGTAGTAGCTTTTTTCGACACCGCGCGCGCGCACGTCCGTTGTTTCTGCCTCTCCTTACACACTTTCTCCGTAAATGGTTGTTTGTCATACCTACCTACAGTCCCCACCTTCTACATGTATGTTGGGCAACGTTTGTCAAGTTTGCACCAGTTTTTCCTTGATACGTTCTGTGTTTTTACTATACATACATTCGTACAATTTCGACATGATGTCTGAAAACACAAGTTTTTGTTTGAAACAGGGTCGTTCAATTCAAGAGAGTCTTGAAAATTTGACTGCAACCCGTTGCCACAAAGACTTCTATCGACATGTCGACAACTCGACGTCATTCGCAAATGTACCCCAGCTGTTATAAATGATGATGGATATATATAACGAAACAAGGCGTAAATTATTCATGTGCATTAAGCAAAGGGAAATGAAATTGAAATACGTAGATACATAGTATTTGCGGTTGCGGCTTCGCGTCACCTGACGCCTTTTGCGAGAATATTTCAGAGATAATTCGCATGTAAGCACTCAAACAATTTGGTTTCCAGCTCTAGATTTACTTATTTATGTTCTGATAACTCAAAAATAGGTGATCATCATGTGAGCATATTTGTAAATCATTGAAATACTATATTAATTACAGGTATTTTCGCATTTGGTGAACAAATACATATATTATGATAACTATTCACGTTTCAAGGTCGAGCGTTCCAGTAACTCGACCCCTTCTCTTCATCTACCTGTGTCGTAAGTTCGAGCCCAATGATATGATCATTGCACGGGTGGTCGCGGGAAGAGAGGGTTGTTGCCACCGGGTACCAAGAATGGGTGTAATATATGATGAAAGTTACGGTGCCATGACCACTGTGGGTACAAGTGCCATTCTTCAAGAGCTTTGTGTTGTGATACAAGTCTATATGTTATTGATTACGGTGCTGACCGTTAAGGCCTGTCAAGAAGCTTATGTTTCGTAGATGTTACAGTCATTGATGATGATAGTGTTACAAAACATTAATAAATAATAACAAATACGTGTCATCCCGTGACCACGACAGAGAGTAAACCTGTTGAAACGTCGGGGAAAAAGGTAAATAAACGCGATATATACCCGTTGTATCAATACTTATAAATACGTAGGAACATTAAATTGTCTCATCAACGTCAAGAGCGTATTTGACTTCGTTAGATCAATGTCAAATGGATTGAAGGAAGATAACAATCAAAGAGAATACGATAACTGATAACAATAGCTTTGTTACTGAATATGATTAATTATAAATCATTTATTTATCAGATAAATTACACATATACAATAATTAGTGGTTGCTGTGACCGGCAACTCCAACAAGCAGTGATAATTCGCGGTGGGTCCTAAATCATACCACGACCACAGTATAGAACCACAACCGGTACATATTTACACTCATAAATCACACACAGAATTACGTGAATTCTCGCCATGAAGCTACGGCGTAGCAAGCTATGTAGCTACGCCGTAGCAAGCTGTGTAGCTGCACCGTAGCATGCCATGAAACTACGCCGTAGCATGCCATGAAGCAACGCCATACCGCCGCCGTAGTAAGTTGTGTAGCTACGCCGTAGCAAGCTGTGTAGCTACGCCGTAGCAAGTTGTGTAGCTACGCCGTAGCAAGTTGTGAAGCTACGCCGTAGTAAGCTGTTTCTAGGCCGTAGCAAATAAAAAAAAGTGCGAAGGATAAGCATAAAAATGAGGCCAAAAGTAATAATAATGTATTAGGTTTCATTAGGCCAATTTTCTGCAAGATTACGTAAAGTTTAATAAAAACTCCGAGTCAAACGTAGCCGGCCCATAACGTTGCCTTAGTTACGGGATTGTAAGCTTAGAATTCAAATGACCAAATGGAATTTAAAACAAAGTTACAATACGGCAAACAATTTCAATTACCGTTCACTTTACGATTTCCCTCACAATTAAAATGTTTTCATTAAAGGGCTTTTACGTGGAAGGACATTTCCATGATATCAGAAGGTATGTAGGTAACTACTGTAATAAAGATATATATATAAGGCACCCACTCCTTGGACGTATTTTGTAAGCAAATAATTCATAAACAAAAATCTTTGGACTTTATTCATAATTTGAATGTAATCACCTCATTGGGCAGCCTAAAGGCCTTAGGTCATTGTGTTTTTTTAATAAATCCTTTATTATAAAAACCAGGCACACAATGTATTGGAATAAGAATGTTGGATGTTGGCGAAAATTGCATTGTTAACATTGAAAAGGGTAGCATTTTTTAAACAATGAGAAAAACATTTTTTATCGTATGTAAAACTAAAAATTTGGACTCTTGAATTAAGTATTCCCACAAACACTATTTTAGGGTGGAGTGGCCTTCCGGCTTAATAGATTTCAACACACGATGTTTCTTAGAATAAAAAGTAATTAAAAGTTTGGACATTGAAAATCAAACCTATTTTGTAGTAGTTTCTCCCCTTGGGGTCCCAAATCATCCCTTTTCGATTTAGAACACCCAGAAATGACCAATAATTTGGAAACTGCCTTACTACATTTTTTTTATTAAAACGCCGTCAATACACCTTTGAAACTACCCCAGAATGCCTTCGCATACGAGTAAGAGCACTTAAACCAATACCTACATCCTCGAATGCTCCGCTCATTGTGCTACGAATAGTATGTAGGTACATTCAATCAAGCCTGGCAAATTGCTGATTGTTTGAGTGATTTGAAACCGAACCTATTTCGCAAAATTGAATTCTATTCAAAAGAGTTACGATCGAATGTGGTTTACATTGATGAGATGGAGATTGTACCAGCACGCTATCGCGTGATTATACTCGAACAATGCTCAAAAGTGCTTAATGGGAATCATAATGCAGAAATACATATTTTAGTTATTAGTTTTTGTTAATTTGTCTACGTACGTAGTTGTTAGTTGTGTTTTCTAGCCTAGACTTAAAGCAAATCAGCGATTAATGATGATATGAAAATGTATGTTTATGAAATGAATATAAATGATTTGATTTGTAAATTCGGTGGTTTGCGATGATGGTGCAAATCATTGTACACATAAAAAAATTTTTGGCTACCAAATTGGTTCTTTTCATAGAGGAAAAACGCTCTGCTGTCACAGCACATAGTGTCATCCAACAATTTTCTTGATTTTGTAACCAACAACTAACATTGTGTTTGTTGACAACTTTAGACCAAGTTAGTTGGAACACACAAGGGCATGAATAGTAAATTTAGACTCATTTGTCTAAATTTTTGGCAACATCTCGTTTGTGTCTTGCATTTTTCTTATTGGTTCTTTATAAATATAAACAAAATTTTACCATATTTGTTTGAAAAAGTGATTACTACTTATGCAATAGTCTGCCTGCAGTTAGCTCAACAACTAGAAATTTAGTCATGGCCAACACAGGATTCGGTTTAGCTTTAGTAGAAATTCACTTCAGCCACAGTATAATACATTTTCTCTGGGCAATGGACCATTCCAAGAATTATTTATCCTCGTTACTTCACACCCACAGCAATAAGTGTTTATAAGGAACTCAACTTTCCATTAAAAGATTTTATAAAGTGTAGAGCAAAAGAGCGGAAAGCAATTGCTTGTCTTCAATTTGCACCGACTTCAAAAATTGAAAAAGAAAATTTTATTTGCAGTTAGTTAGTTCTTTTATGGATGTTGTTTGTCCACAAGTGGAAGTATTATATACCATGTCTTATGTGAATAAATATTACTGAATTACTGAAGAGGTAAAAACGAAACCACTAGTACATTTATCTATCTACTTAGTCCGTTAATAACCACTGCATCTTCCTCTCTTATTTATACTAATATGTATTCATATTTTTTTTTATTTAGCCTGATTCGTCCCACTTGTGGGCAAAGGCCTCCCCCAAAATCTTTTTTTTTTTTAATCTTATTATATTTATTAATTAAAGTGGATAGAAGTTACAGTGTAAGAACTAAATCACTTACTATCTCATGCTATTACGCTATTATGTCCTATGCCACCCAAATCTACTACCTTCCCTGCTATACTTACGATGTCGTCTGACTGTTGGGCTGGTGGTCTACTTTTATGTATTTGAGCGCCTCTGGGTTATCATTCGACCATTCGACGACCACTGTGGCGCGGTGGGCGAAGGTCTACCCGCGACGCAGGAGGTTGCGGCTTCGATTTCCGCCTCGGAACAAATGTTTGTACGATCTGGGGCCTAATTCCACTATTTTTAAAACAAACACGACTATGGCTCCATACAATTGTCATAGCTATTGTGTCTTACGTTTATATGGTATCCTACTAAATTGTGACAGCTGTCTCAATCGCTTACTATTGTATTGTTATTGAGTAGTATGGTAGGTGTTGCCGTATACATCATAAAATAAATATGAAATGGCGGACCAAATATTTATGAATCCGTGCACTCATAATTAAGGGTTTATAGGTATCTAACAATTCAAATTATTACTGCAATTGCGTAAAAGTCTATTTACATCGCTCTCAAATACTTACAACGCAACAAAATCACGATTTTAATAAAATTTGTGAGTAGTAAGCTTTAATGACATAGATAAAAGAGTTTCAAGTTGTCAATGTAAACGTCATATAGCAACTCATGTCAAAGTTACTCGTATTCAAGAAAGAAAACATTTTGTTATTTATGTTTGAATTTTCGTGATTTCCCACACAAAATCAATGGATAATGGTACTGCTGAAACAAATTAAGGCCCTCCTTGACTACCTCGACTACCACCGATATATGCGCTAGGGCATTAATCTAGAATGCCTTATCTTATCCTAGAGCTATCTCGAAGGAAGTGGAACGATCTCATAAAGAAATGGTATTAGCTCAGACTCGCCATCAAAAACGGGAGACGAGTGGAGATTGGTAAGAAATGCAACTACTATTCTATTCTATATGATCTATACTTAATACCTACTCTATTTTTTATCGCAAACAAGTACAGAGAGCCCATAATACCATGTAGTTGCTTAGATAGTTTCACACTTTTACAAGCATAAACTAGTACCTACTAATTTTTAATTTTTATTTTTACTATTAATTTTATTGTTATATTAGCCCGCAGTGTCCCACTGCAGAGCAAAGGCCTCCCCCCTTCTTCCACTCATCTCGGTCCTCAGTAAGGAGAACCCACTCTTTGTTGTATAGGTCTACCTACTAATACCTAATAATAATCTACCGTTCTTTTTCAGTACTACAATGAATACAAAATATGAAAATGTATGCTGTCGTCGCTTCATTGTTGCAACTACAAAGATTTACATGGTCTGCGGAGCATTATTTTTCCCACTCACTCTTTGTGTCTTTTGAAAACATAACACAATTATAACCTACCTATGTAAAACAATTAGACAAGTGTTTATCTTAGAGCGCTTTTGATTAGTTTAAGTGTTGTTTTAATTAGCATAAGTGTACATACATTATTATATTAATGAATAAAAAAATTGTATATAAAAAATGGTATTTATTTTTACTCTAAACCTGCAGATTCTTGGATACTCAGTAGAATACAAGATTTTTTATGCCAACATAGACATTTTTGAATGAAAAGTTATAATAACTGATAGCAATAACAGAAAACAATGTGGTAACAGCTTATCTTTAAAAACTTAAACACAAACTACAACAATGCATAATCTCACATGTGGAGTTTAAGTGTTTAAATGAATTTATTAATACTATTTACATTATCATTATGACAGCCATTATCTTGTCGACATGGCTGATTCCATGCCTTGCCACTATTTGCCAACGACAGCTTGCTGCATTGCTCGACCGGCTAGAAGTTTTGGTTTGACTCTACAACAACAGCTTTCAGCGCTGGCTTTCAATTCTTCTGCAATCTGTAGAAAATTATAACAATGAATGTATATACATTATGTATAATTAGGGTTTAGGTACAAAGTGTGAGGGGTACTAAACAGCTAAGCTAGCTTCTGTTTTAATCATGACGATATGGTAAGTAAAAGGTCTCGAGTTTAAGGGAGACAGACACTTATCTGATTTCGACAGTTTCTAATCTATATATAGGTATCATATTCATGAACTCACTTGCTCTTTAATTTGTTGCTTTGATCTCTTCGTGTTGGCAAAGGAACATAAATATGGGATAGACCAAAATAAGTGCCACCAACACCTCCCTCACAGCTCTGGAAACAGCGGGCTATGAGCGACAAATGCCAGTGCAGTCAATATCTGCAAAATAAATTGTTTTAAATAGTAGGTACTATCTAGTTACATAAAATAAACATTATAAAGCTCAGGCAAGAGGGAATTTAATCAACAAAGATAGTTTGTTTTACTTACATTGATCATTATGGAAATGCCATCAGATCAGTACGGCCGGCGTTCCTTACGAATATGAGGATTGAGATCTTCCGCTTATGTTTTGACTGTCCCCTTGATAAGACGATAGGTTTTTGTAAATTCCTTGTCCTGCAATGCAAGGGGTCCAACGTCTTTCGCAGAAGAGCTCTAGATCGTCGCCGGTTTTGACGCTCTAACAGCCGGCGAGAGTTTATAATGAGTTGCAGACGCGCTCGAATTAGGAAACTCATTGAACTTTTTATTATTTCACTATTATTTCACAAGCACAATAGCACCGAGAGCTACCTTTGTTCAATCGTCCATTATCTCGTCAAAATCTCTAACCATAGACTAAATTAGCCGTCAAAATAACAATAGAATTCCATGTTTGCTTGCTATCGCAAGCGATACAAGAGACTGTGATTATTAGAATGCGACAACTTGTCACAATTGTAAGTTTCATAGATACGACCACGATACAACTGAGACTGAGAAAGATTGTGCTTGTAGGATACCAATAGGTGTCAATAGTGGCGATTTAGACGCGATACTACTGTCATTGTGAGGAGATTGTGTTAGTGGAATTAGGCCCCTGCAATATTTGTTCAGGGTGTTCTGGTCGTTTTCTATGTATAATTAAAAAATATCTATCTACGTAATGTAATTGTATTATGTATATCAGTTATCTAATACCCATAACACAAGCTCTGCTTAGCATGGGCTAGATAATGCTGGAAATTTATTAATTTATTCTGTAAACCATCATTTCATTTAGCCAAGACATACAGAGAGACAAAATAGTATTAATATAAATTGAAAATGAAAATAGGCCAGTTTATAGAAACACAATGAAATTTTTGACGTCAACTCAGGAAATGGATCTTTGTATTGTTATCAACGGGCGTATGTGGAACGGAGAAATGGTACATTCAATATTGCCAAGAATCAATATTCAACAACAAATGGGAAACAGTCTCTGTGATTTCAATTTATTTTACCATCCAATATACGATCTGTTCAACTTATACTCCAAAAATAAATTTATTTATCTACCGCAGTGGGCGAAGATCGCCACTGACTGGGTCCCGGACGGACGACGGCCACGTGGAGACCGGAAATGGCGGAGATGGC
Source organism: Eupithecia dodoneata (assembly GCA_947044415.1). NCBI lineage: Eukaryota > Metazoa > Arthropoda > Insecta > Lepidoptera > Geometridae > Eupithecia > Eupithecia dodoneata. The sequence continues at coordinate 10,419,592 of OX345664.1, read as the reverse complement.
GGGATGAACTCGACCTATACAATAAAGAGTGGGTTCACTTGCTGAGGACCGAGATGAGTGGAAGAAGGGGAGGGAGGCCTTTGCTCTGCAGTGGGACACCCCGGGCTAATATAATAATAATAATATAGTACCGCACGGTGATTACTTACATGTAAGTATAAGAAACATGAGTAACTAATTCCACTAAGTAACGAGTACGTATTCGTTTCCACAAAGTAACGAATTAATATCCTGAGCATATTTTCGTTAAAGCGATTGGATGGAGTAAAACAAAACTCTAGATAACGAAAAGCTTGTTGAGTTGGTATTTTATATTTGCCTTGAGCAGTAAGTATTTGAGATGATTGATTGCAATGACTGGAGGGTACACATTACAATGGCTTAAGAGTGAGGGGAGTTATGATCGATGTGGGCTCCCCCCAAATTATCATAATCTAAATGCACAGCAAAATTCCAAGGCTGCTGAAGATTGATACAGTAAGGAATGCTCTATTTAATGTTCCTCATCATCATCATCATCAGCCTATAGCAGTCCACTGCTGGACATAGGCCTCCCCCAATGAGCGCCATAGCGCCCTGTCTTCAGCTTGCCGCATCCAGCATCTACCTGCAGTCTTTCGCAGGTCGTCATCCCACCTGGTCGGAGGGCGTCCTACACTACGTTTGCCGAGTCGTGGTCTCCACTCAAGAACACGTTTACCCCAGCGGCCGTCGGTTCTTCGCGAGATATGGCCGGCCCACTGCCACTTCAGCTTGCTTATTCTTTGAGCTATGTCGATAACCTTAATGTTCCTACTTACGTCATATTTTTACCGCTATCACTGCCAAGACTCAGAAGTCTGCGCGAGCAGATACTATGTAGAAGGCCATGGGTAGGTTATCTTTTTAGTGTGGATCATTTTTGTTTTAGACAATATAAAAAAATATAGGCAGCTCTAGCATAAATAGCCTATATACGAGGTTCCAGAATCCAAGAAGTTTGTTGCTAACAAAATTTATGTATGGTACTTATCATAAAAAAACCTACAACATTAACTGAAAAGGTGTAAAATATTAGAAATCGAAAATGGGCTACAGACGAAAAATTCAAGACTTTTGCGACTAACTCCGAGGATAGCAGTGTCGTATAATTAATTCCATCACTATTTCTTTGGCTTCCCCCTTTGGTTCCAAAAAAATTCTTGGATTCTGGATCCGAATATAGCCAAGACATTTCATACACATACATACATATGTACTACATAGTCATATACATATGTATAATATTTTGTTTATTATGTCAGTTTATATAAAGTCCTATGTGTTTTAATGTAGGCATTATTTTTGCTGTATTTTTCTTCAGTCTTTTGTGTGTGCTAAATAAAATTATATTCTACTAGTTTCTGCCCGCAGCTTCGCACGCATTGTTTCTATGGAAACGTTTAAGATTATTTCTATCCTATGGGAACTGATTTATGGGATAATAAGGAGCCAATAAAGGCTATTTTATTTTATTTATTTATTTAAGGAGCCTATGTTTTATTCTGAGCCCAGATTTACCTGTAGGTATGCAAAATTTCAGCTCGATCCGTTCAGTAGTTGTTGTATGGATGGATGTTTGTTACTCTTAACAAACATCAATCCATACAAACACAAAAACTTTCACTTTTATAATATTAGTAGGATTCCTTCAAATTGAGCCACGTGCATACAAGTGACTAGGTGCATGATACCTTACATGGGTAAACATTGTGCGTTGAGTTCATATTATTGAACAACGTGTAGAATGTGAACATAGCTGTAGGTACATTATACGTTCCTTGAGTAAAATATTGTGCGTTTGACGCTCTGCGAACAGTTCACTGAACTGACTAACGGCTCGAATTCCCAGTACCTACGCCATTACAAGCATTGAAACGATTACGTACGTTATTTAATTTCTCTGCTCAAGTAGGGATAATAATTTATGTTCATCATCATCATCATCAGCCTATAGCAGTCCACTGCTGGACATAGGCCTCCCCCAATGAGCGCCATAGCGCCCTGTCTTCGGCTTGCCGCATCCAGCATCTACCTGCAGTCTATCGCAGGTCGTCATCCCACCTGGTCGGAGGGCGTCCTACACTACGTTTGCCGAGTCGTGGTCTCCACTCAAGAACACGTTTGCCCCATCGGCCGTCGGTTCTTCGCAATAATTTATGTTACATTAGATTATTTATGTATATTTATCTAATGTATATTATTTATGTATATTTATTTATGTATATTTATCTATGTATACTTTGACAAGAAATACTATAGTTTTTAAAGTGCCAACCGTAATATTTACGTATTGAATCGTAAAACAGACCTCGAACCAGCAGCTAGATGATTTTTTAGCGTAACTTTGACGGAAACCTAAAAATTCGTCATCCTCATTAGCCTACATTAGTTCTCACCTCATCTCACGTCAACATCCTACATTGGTCCACTGCTGGACGCAGGCTTCCCCCTGATAAGCGCCTTATTGGCTTTTATATTAGTCGTAGTTAGGTGGAAAATTCCATGCGAACTTAATATTGATATAGTCAATCTGGATGAATCGTAAAAGTTAATCAGTTTTATACTACACGCCTACTATAATAGATTCCATATTATTTGACTATTGAGCTTATTTGACCCTTTATTAACTTACCAGTTACTAAACTCGGTCATCACCTAGTCGGGTAAAAAATTATTTACCAGCTAAGACGCGTCAGCGGAACTCTTGCGGTGCTGCAAACAGAATTAATGGTTCCGAGAGCATGGAACAGCCTACACTTAGGTACCTAGGTACAGCATGTAGCTACGTCAGCTACTAAGAACCCAGCGAGTTTCCGTCACAAAATCCCAGCCGGGTGCGGTTGACAGTTTTATGGTCTTTACTTTATCACCGCGCGGCCTTCCATGAATGTGGCTGTTTATTGCCAAATATATTCGTATCTACAAATTTAGAGATTCACGCTTCATTGTGAAGGGGACAAAGTATCTTCGAGGCCAACACGACTTTATGTACCGCGATTTTATCCTCCTTTATCTCGTTCCATCCGATCTTTATGAAGCGATAGCATAGGAGCACTAAACCCCGTTTACAATGTGTTGTATAGACCTCGAATCGATGTTGTATGTAGGTGAATCGACGTTATTTTGTTTGGACAATGGCACATTGTAGGAAAAAAATCTCATTCCGACTTAGTCCTGAAAATAATATAAAACTGAACTAGACTGCATAAAGATTGTCGCAGATCAGAAGCGCACAGTTACCATCAGCACAAAAATGTGCATTCAAATATGAGCTTAAACACGTTATCTTTACATACCTTTTAGAATGACAAAATGGCTTTCCATAAGCTTGAAACAAGAGGGGTCCGCGAGCTATCCGTCATCTGATGCCGTCAATATTAAAATTCTTCTTAATGGCACGAGATAAAGCCTATATTTGAATGCTTTTGTGCTGTGTTTGAGCAGTGCTTTTCAGGTGTGCAATAAGCTTAACTGTCGAAAAAACATTTTTGTAATGTTATAATGCAGCGATTATACAAAAAAGGCATACCTATGTTAGCATACCTATGTTAGGTTACATTGGTTGGACACAAATGCGGTTTTTTTATTGACAGATTACATAGTTTGCAAACGTTTGCAAGCCTTGCAAAAGGTTAAGAAATGGAAAGTAGCCAAATTATCGAAGGAAGTTCTATTGAAAAGAAAATCTTTTTTCGCTATTCACCAAAAAGTAGCGATTATGGGAGCGGAACCGTTTGTGGATTTATCACAGTTTCGATGGAAAGTTTTCCAGATTCTTATAAAAAAAAGGTTAATTGAAAATAAGATCTATAACTGTTAAAGCTTCATTATTATTTGCATTAGCATTATTATTATACAAAAGCTATGACCGTACAAAATCAGATTTTAATGCAACAAAGAAGCCGCAGAAATAATGTTTATAAATAATGAAAATCAAATAACTTTACCAATTCGGCATCACGCCGCTATTGACGACCTATGTGGCGTGGTGGGCGAAGGTCCGCCTGCGACGCAGGAGGTTGCGGGTTCGATTCCCGCCTCGGAACAATTGTGTGTACGATCTGCAGATATTTGTTCCGGGTGTTCTGTTCGTTTTCTATGTATAATAAAAAAATATCTATCTTTGTAATGTATTGTATTATGTATATCAGTTATCTAGTACCCATAACACAAGCTCTGCTTACCATGGGGCTAGATAATGCTGTGTGAATTGTCCAGCATTATTTATTTATTTATTGTCATAGTCTAGCCTGCAAGCTAAGGGTATTACGATAGCGGTTCGTAGTCTAACTGAGATGAATGTACAGCTGGATAGACCACGGGCAAATGAGGCAACTGAATCTGCCTAAAAACTCCAAGTGAGTTGCAAAAATTATCAATAAATAAATTTAAAAATATTGTTAAACATATTCTTTGTAAAAAAGCTTATTACAAAATATCAGATTACTTAGAAGATAAAAAAGCTTGGAACGTGTTTTGCTCCACCTCAAAATCTACCAATTTACAGATAAGCAAATCAAATGTACTAGACGCATAAGTTATGAACATACTAGTGGTTTCTTGTCACTTCTTCCACTGGTGGACAAAAAATTGAAGTGAACTATAAAATATGACGTGTCTAAGTGCTTATTTGTAAGCTTAAAGAAATAAAAACTTTTCATTTTCATTTTCTAGGCGTGGTTCAAGTAATTGTTTTTCCATTTTAAAATGGTCTAATAAGAATAATAAATCAATTATCGGTGACTTTAATCGTTATACCTGCCTAACGGGATTATAAATATTTATTTAAAAAACGTGAAAAAATGACGTCAACTAATTACATGTACTATCATCATCATCATCATCAGCCTATAGCAGTCCACTACTGGACATAGGCCTCCCCCAATGAGCGCCATAGCGCCCTGTCTTTAGCTTGCCGCATCCAGCATCTACCTGCAGTCTTTCGCAGGTCGTCATCCCACCTGGTCGGAGCCGACGGCACCGACGCTGGGGCAAACGTGTTCTTGAGTGGAGACCACGACTCGGTAAACGTAGTGTAGGACGCCGTCCGACAAGTACTATATTAGCGGGTATTTATCGCGTTTATTTGCCTATTTTTCCCAATGTTTCAAGACTTTAGACACTGTCATGGTCACGGGATGACCGGAGTCCTGGAGTAACGGCCTCTGTAATAGTACTTGTAATTATGTGTTCTAATCGCGTAAGCTTAAAAATATTCATGACGTCAACTATCAACCTTTTACAAATCACAATGCAGGTAACGTTACTTTACATGTTGTAAGCTATTTATCAGGCTATTTTGGAACATAGCATTGCTATGGAGTATTTTTTTTATTGTCTAGTATACACATTTTAAATAAATGTTAACACGTTAGCTGTCCATGCACTACATTTAGTGCATGGACAACATTGCTATGGAGTATTTTTTTTTATTGTCTAGTATACACATTTTAAATAAATGTAAATATGCAGTATAATTACAATCTAGCCATAGAATTGGCTAATGGGTAATTTAGCTTTAACTTATTTTTATATTAACACTAGCTGCGCCCCGCGGCTTCGCCCCCGTTAAATCTATGTGTCAAGTCAAATGGTTAAAATGATAAAAAGTATCTTATGTTAGACTCCTGGTTCTAAACTACCTCTCCACCAATTTTCAGCTAAATCGGTTCAGCCGTTCTTGAGTTATAAGTGTTGTAACAAACACGACTTTCTTTTATATATATAGATATTACCAAGAACGTGTCCATTGGCACTTTTCTTAATGTCTGTATACTTAAGGTGAAGACACTTTGTTCATGTCTTCTTTAAAATAGCACTTCTGCTATGGAGTATGTTACAGACTATTACAAATTCTATGTTACGAGATAAGTTGATAGGCTTTCCCGCTCAGATCGAATTCAAACTGGGACAGCGGGAGAGCGAAAGAGATGACGTCATTCTCAATCTTATTCTCTAAGTTTATACAGCTCTCAAACGATGATGTCACCCGTCCATCAGAACATAATCATTCATCAGGCATCATAAGATACATAATAGTAGCGTTATAGTTTAGATAGTGCGTATTCAAAAGGGAGCTTTTTGAATCCACGTGGTTATTCATAGTCAACCCCAATGATGTTATATATACGTAGATACGTTGTATCGAGGTCTGCCTTACAAAACGAAAATCAGGTACGTATCCTAATTGAACTCAGTCCGTCCTGCTCCTGGCCGCGACGCGCACGTTCGTTGAACACGAGGTTACTTACGGAATATACTTAAATAAACCTTGAAAATGCCAAGTTGCAATAACTACACAAGGACTATAAAAACCAGAAAGGGTGTATCTTTTCATACGTAAGTACTGTTTAATATGTTAAAATGTAAAATGGTGAATTTTATTTTACTCAACAATCATTGCCGCGCGGCGTTGCCGCACTGCCACCAACACGAACGAAACAAGCAATGCGTTAAGTTTATGAGTGACAGAGATAATGCCATGCGGCGTTGTATGTTCGAACGTCGACGCTAGGTATGTAGCTATAGTAAAATATCGCAATGTTTTTATTTCTTTACAATGAGTATGACGTCTCTATATGTAAAATCTCTTTGGTCAACCCGTGTTTCGTGGAAGCCAACATCCAAAGTTAACTACCCGTTAAAAGCGTGCTAATCACATTTTGGGTCAGCAATCGGAAAACATACAATTCTACTTTAAAGTCTATTTGGGTATTCGTCTCATAAGTTGTCCCTTTTAATGTAGGTATACTCTATTAACTAAATAATTTAAAAAAAATAATGCTGGACAACTCACACAGCATTATCTAGCCCCATGGTAAGCAGAGCTGGTGTTATGGGTACTAGATAACTGTTATACATAATACAATATATTACATAGATAGACATTTTTTTTTATATATAGAAAACGACTAGGTCACCCTGAACAAATATCTGCAGATCGTACACACAATTGTTCCGAGGCGGGAATCGAACCCGCAACCTCCTGCGTCGCAGGCGGACCTTCGCCCACCGCGCCACATCGGTCGTCAAATTTTAACTATGTAGTACATGTATTTTCCCCATTGTCATAGGCAAAGCAAAAGTCTCTCCCAAAAGACTTACTCTAAAGCAGGTCGCACTCGGAAATAGATATGTACTTAGATCATTTATTAATTAGAAGTGGGTTACATAACTTCCTTAATAGTACCATAAAGCATATGCTAGGTTTGTCTTAGCACTTGGTTCTCACTTAATTTACATAAATTGATTATAACTACTGTAGTTAACGTGCAATCCTCCATCAATACAAGTAAGCCTGCTATCCCGTAATAAAACTGTTCAGTAAAATAGCCAACCTATTTAGATATAGAAGTATAACTACTAGAGTATCTAAGAAATGGCTGACGCTACTTAATAAAACTATTTAGTAAAATTGCCAACCTATTTAGATATAGAAGTATAACTACTAGAGTATCTAAGAAATGGCTAACGCTACTTAATAAAACTATTTAGTAAAATTGCCAACCTATTTGGATATAGAATATGACTACTATTTGTATCTGAGAAATGGCTATCGCTACGTAATAAAACTATTCAGTAAAATAGCCAACCTATTTAGATATAGAAGTATGACTACTACGAGTATCTAAGAAATGGCGAGGAATTCGCCCGAAGTATTTCATTAAATTCCTTCCCCGCTTATTGATATGAGCGAGGGAACGAGGCTCGCACTTTATTAAGAAATCACATGAATGTCGGTGGAATGGGGGGTGGCTACGTGACGATACGCAATATTGCGATGCCATGCGTTGCATTGTTTCGTGGTATTGGAAAGCTAAATCGATCGACGCTGCTTCTAAAGGAACCATTGAATTTTGTACCATTAGCAACAGACTTGGGTATAAGGTTAAAACAAAAACCAACGTCAGCTGACACCCTGATTACGTCATCTACACGCAGTCGGCGTAATCACAAAAAGCGTGTTATAAATTTAATATTTTGAAACTTACGCGATTTGAACACATAATTATAAGTATTGATACAACGGGGTTTCAATCGTGAAGACGGGTTCAAACTCTCTGCCTCGTGGAATCCAGTGATAGCAAAGTGTAGTCGTCGTAATCCGGTCTCTCATCGCGGACACTGTTAGTGTTGTGTGTCGTCCGAGTGTGCAGATGGACACTCCTACAATTGAAAATGAAATGAGGGTAGTTTCAAACAAACTAGCCCCCGCTTTGCTGAGGCGGTAACTCCAGTACTCCAGTCATCCCGTGACCACGACAGAGTGTAAACCTGTTGAAGCGTCGGGAAAAAAGGTAAATAAACGCGATAAATATCCGTTGTATCAACACTTATAAGTATTTTTATATTTTATGTCTGCTAGTTTTAAGGTATATAATAAGTTAAATAAGTGACGATATGCAATATTGCGATGCCATGCGTTGCATTGTTTCGTGGTATTGGAAAGCTAAATCGATCGACGCTGCTTCTAAAGGAAACATTGAGTTTTATACCATTAGCAACAGACTTGGGTAAGGTTTAGACAAAAACCAACGTCAGCTGACACCCTGATTACGTCATCTACACGCAGTCGGCGTAATCACAAAAAGCGTGTTATGAATATAGTATTTTTATATGTTATGTATGCTAGGTATATATATGTTATGTATGCTAGTTATATACATATTACTATGGACCGTAAGTGATCTTATTTAACTTATTCTAAGTTAAATAAGATCACTTACTTTTCTTTGGTCTGAAATAAACGATATATTTATTATTATAAAATGGAAGACTAAAGTTACATTTAGTTTGTTTGACGAAGTTTTTTGTTATTATAGTGCGTAAGACTTTGCACTCGGGGTAATCTTCCCAAAAAAAAATATTTTGGAATATTATTTAATTTCTTAGACCGGGGGTATGCAAACCATCATATAGCTGCGTAAACTTCTTAGTGCCTTTTCAGACGTCCCGGAAGGCGTCTGTATTTGGAATTACCCCCTTTCGGCTTAGTACACCAATTACCAAGCCTGGAAGAGATCGCTCTCAGCGATAAGGCCCTTTATACCTTTATTTTAAGTTTTTATCTCTGTATTATTTTCTGTTTTGTGTGGTGTAATAAATCAAAAGTTATCTATCTATCTATCTATCTACCATTATCACACTAATATTATAAATGCGAAAGTTTGGATGTTTGTTACTTCTTCACGCCAAAACTACTCAACAGATCGGGGATCAGGCTTAAATTTTGCACATCAGTTTTAGGCCCGGAATAAAACATAGAGTACCTTTTATCCCATAAATCAGTTCCCATGGGATATAAAAAACATTAAACAACACGTGCAAAGCCGCGGCCCGAAACTAGTTTTTGTATTGTACTTTATTTGCTCTAATTAGTCTGTGAATCTATTGTTGCCTGAATTTAAGTTTTTTGTTTCTCAAATAAATAAAATAAAAATACTCACTCCTAGACGAGACACTGCGCAATATGAGATGCTGCAGTGAACGAACGTATGGGTAAGTTCCTTAAGTACTACGAAGTCTTTATACAGAGCGTCCCACAGCCATGCCACATGGAGGTCTTGACCTCCATGTGGCATGGCTGTGGGAACAATGTTCTATCTACAATATTTAGGGTACTTGTACTCTAAAAGTAGATAGAACATTTTACTGACAGAAGACTTCATTTTGATTTAAAAACAATTTTAACTGCATTTAAAGATTTTTTAATAATCGCCTGTCTGAACCGGGAATCGAACCAGACAAATTGTAAAAAAAAATCACACCTCAACGATACCGAGCAAAAGGCTCAATCGTAAGTATTATTTTTTTCCAAGTAACATAGCATCTTAAATAAAAGGAAGACCATGTATGTACACCCTAGAGATGGCAATACGTGGTCTATGTAATGTATCGGGGACAAGAGTTTATTTCCTAGGCACTCTAGTGCTCTACCGTGCACTATAAGATTCTCTTTTCCGAACGTAATCGCCTTGAGGTAAATATTAGTAGTTTAGAACAATGTACCCAGTTTACTCCTTTCAGTAGCATTATGTTTGGAACGGGGATCGATAAGCAACACGGAACTGGAAGTGATTTACTCTGTCCGAGTTTCTTTGTTATAATTAATGTTAATATTTATATATTGAATTTAAGGAGGCGGTATCTCAAGGCATACAGCGCCGCCACCTATTTTATCTTAAAACAAGCTGCACCCCGCGGCTTCGACCGCGTTGAAATCTATGTGTCAAATGGTTTCTAAACCTTCCTCTTGAATCACTCTATCTATAATCAATAGGGCCTCGAGGCTCATTACCCCGGCGTCAACTCGAGGGATTGACGACCCCCCGGTTGGGTTTTGTGGGAATATCTTTTTTTTCCCCTTCTCAATGTTTTGTTTTTTTTGGCTGCATTCGGTTTATTTATTTTTTTTGTTTTTTTTGTTTTTTGTGTTTTTTTTCCTTTTTTTTAATAAACCCAAGGACTCTATGGTGGTTCCGCAGGGATCAGGTCCCGCGGAAGGAGTCGCCATGGGCGGTCGTCTTCCTGGGGCCGGGGCTGGCGCGGCGCGATGTTGTGGAGGTGCTCGTGGTGCCCGTTGTCGGCGCGATCGTACATTCGACGCGCCGTCTGCACGACGAATTCCTCCACGGATTGGATCTGCAGGTCACGGGCGATGACGTCGTGACGTAGCGCCCCGCGCCCGTGCAGATCCTGAGGGCCACGTTCTGCAGCGCCTGGAGCCGGTCCTTGTTGGTCTGGGAGACCAGAGCGTACCAGCTCGGCGCCGCATAGGTTAGCCGGGACCGGACGTAGGACTTGCAGACCCGCACTTTAGTCCTCAGCTGCAGCCGAGATCCCAGGACAGGTCGGAGGAGCGGCTACGCGCGCTTATCACTCTATCTATAAAAAGGCATCAAATAGATTGCGTAGTTTTAAAGATCTAAGCACTTTGTTTTATACTATGTAGTAATTATGTTATGAGAAAAAATAGATGGCGACGACGCTAGTGTGCCTCGGAGCACCGCCATATAAGGCGGCGCCATATAAGCAACAGCAATTTTCTGAATTATTTTTTTATTCACAAAGGGGCACGTACTACCACTGATGTGCTTCTATTAGATTATAGTAAACGTAACTTATCTAGATAGTTTAATACATCCCATACAATAATAAACTAACTAACTAATAACAAAGACCTCTGGCAATACCTAGCCGATCAATGTTTGAATATTCCGAGCACGAGTGAACCACATACCTACCCTTAAATTACGTAAACATACTACAAAACTTCTTACTCATATTTAATTCTGTCTGTTCTTCGGGCTAGTCTTGTTTTAGTTTCACGAACAGTAAATACGAAACCGAACTAATATATTGTGTAGGTACATAATAGGGAGTGGTTTGGTTGGTTCCTTAGTTCCTTACATGAGTTCTGACTACTCTAACCTAACCCGTTTAGTCTTCATTAATTTGTTTTGTTCACGATTGGTTCGCTAAAGTTAGATTACAAGGCTTTTTTTATGAGTAGGCTGCGATCACAAATACTATCTAGATGTCGGATCGGCGCAGAAAACCGTCTCCGTAAATAAGAGCGCACTTGTACTGTGAGCTCTTAATTTGCTTAGTTCGATTTAAACACAGCCAACGTAAGCACTTGTCACGTGTATTAAAAAGTTGCAAAAAAAAATTGTTAGTTTAAAGCTAAAAATATAACTTATTCTACATTTACTTACCTCAAATGCACTTTTATTTACAGCGACGGCTTTTAGCTTTGATTTTGTATGTGACCCGAAATCTAGAATAGTAATTGTAATCCCAGTGAGTAGGCATGGCTATTGATTTGTTTGTACTGAGAGTGCTTGAGGTAAAATTAATCGTTTATTTCAAAAACCAACATAACACAGTTTTGACGAAATTGAGTCGAGTATGGCAATTAATTCATTAAGGGTGAATAGGTACACAAATTAGAGAGAAATCACGCATGTCCTGCTTCATTTGTACAAGTAATAGCCGGAAGAATTTTAGATGTAATGAAGCACCACCGTAATTCCAGGGAGATGTTGGATTTTTCCAATACATACCCTGAAAATACTCACCAATAGTATTATTCGTGTATTTGAGAAACCCCTCAAGTCCATCGACTTTCTTGTTCTATTAATATAATATTTACGATATTGAATATTGTATTCTGTTACCTAGTGTATTAAATTATCCAATCAGTAACATTTTAGTGTAACTTTTAGATAAATAAAAATTTTATTCGTATATTTGAGAAACCCATTTGACTTTCATCGTTTATTTTTTTCATTGGATGATGTAGGATTTTGTATCTTGTATTTTGTTACCTAGTGTGTAATGGTCCTAGTTCAATAATCTTAATAACTTTAGTACTTTTTTTACAAATTATTATATGGCCTAACTTGATGCGATCGCGAAGCGGCGGCCCATATATTTCTTTTGGAATTCGAAAATGTATGAGTGTTGTCGTCAAGTTTGTCCTCGTAGTACGCAGTGTGAAACTTATGGCTGCATTTCAGTGGACAGCGGAAACGGAAACTTGAATAGATTCCGACAGCTTTCAAAGGAAATATTACTCGGGCAATCGTTCCATTGAGAACCGACGCGCAAAATTGGTAGGTACGCTCTTACTCGCTCCCACTATGTTATAAACACTTTACAATACTTTCTTCATAAGATAAAGCACAAAGTAGTATGTACGTGTTTTTTTTTTCAATTAACCCTTAGGCAGTCGCTACTGATGCACTCGCTGTTCTACAAATGTGAACGTGTTAAGCAGTATCCTTTGATCGATGACCTCTGTGGCGCGGTGGGCGAAGGTCCACCAGCGACGCTGGAGGTTGCAGGGTTCGGTTCCCGTGTGTACGATCTGCAAATATTTGTGCCGGGTTTTCTGGTCTTTATCTATGTCATGTCGTATTTCATAAAACATATCTATCTATGTAATGTATTGTATTAAGTATATCAGTCATCTAGTACCCATTACACAAGCTCTGCTAAGATTGGGGCTAGATAATGTTGTGTGGATTGTCCAGCATTATTTATTTATTAATTAGATATGTATTTCTATAAACACACGAAAAAATACATATATTCAAGTCAGCGGTAAGGCACATAAGCAAGGCTTGAATATACATATAACATTATACATAATTCATTATCCTACCAGCAAGCTAAATCGTTGAACGTAAAATAATTGCGAGCGAGCTCCGTTATTATTTTTGCACAACAAAAATAATCTGCTAGAGGAAGCTAAACTTGTTCGTGTAGCTTGCAATAAAAATAAGAAATTCGTTCATAAAATGCGGCAAATCATAACAATAAATAATTATGTGACGCAATCATCTTTACGCCCAAAGTTACGCCCCGATCTTCGCGGTTTTAATGTTTAAAAAGGAAAAGTTGAGGGACATAATGGGGGAACTCTGATAGGTCTATTTATATTTCAACGAGATGGTGTTGACTTTCTTGAGTAGAAACAACCTAATAATGTTATTAGACAAGCAATTTTGATGGGTGGTTTAACGCTATCAACGATAAAACTACTGAACAAGTTGTGTGAAATTTTGCATAAGTTTAGATCTAGATTTGGGATAATAATCATTAAATAATAAATAATGCTGGAAAATTCACACAGCATTATCTAGCCCCATGGTAAGCAGAGCTTGTGTTATGGGTACTAGATAACTGATATACATACATAACACAATACATTACATAGATAGATATTTTTTTAGTATACATAGAAAACGACCAGAACACCCGGAACAAATATCTGCAGAACGTACACACAATTGTTCCGAGGCGGGAATCGAACCCGCAACCTCCTGCGTCGCCGGCGGACCTTCGCCCACCGCGCCACATCGGTCATTAATAATACTAGGCTACTTTTATTCCTTAATGTACTAGTACGATACTCAATGCTCAATAATTAACTGTATTCTATAGGAGTAGAGAGGTCTATAATCTCGATGAAAGTGTCACTATAGATTCTGCTGGGCACAAAAAATGTATGGAGAGGAGGGCGTCATTGTTATTAGGTCGGGGTATATTTTAATCGCGTGCATTTTTCTTATTTTTCGTTTAAAAATTCGTCAATTGCGTAGTATAAATAATACAAAAATAAAAAGTTTCTTTATTCAGACATATTGTTTTGTCCAGCCACATATAAAAATAAAAATAAATCACAACTAAAGAAAAACACAAGAAATTAAATTAAACACACACAACAAGGCACAATTATAATTTGAAGCAGTCATTCAACAGAATCCCAACCCATGGATTCTAAAGCCACTCTTTAGACTCCATGGGTTGGGACTCTGTTGAAAGACTGCATGACGGGCGAGGCAAACTTGCTGCCCACAACCTGCAGGATGGTGTTGGGTACTGCTATATATACTATGTTCTGCGCAGCAGCGAGGCGGTGTTCATGCGCATGATGGTGTGAAAGCCATCAGCCTGGGCTTCAGCAAACATGGAATATGCGATGCAGAAGTATGCTTGCTGTAGCGCGGCTAAGGGCGAGGCGGGCATCCGCCTGCTGCTCCGGCTAAAAGGACTATTCGGACCCATTTATATTATTTTTGTTCGGTTTCGCAAAACAAATAATTTAGTGGTTCAGCTCCAGTTTTACGATTCCATTATAACACAGTTTAATTTCTAGCAGGTCACTAGTCAGAAAATTGCAATTTATTATAGTTATAATTTTTAAAACAAGTAAGCAGCAAAAGCTTGATGTAAATGTTTTAAAAAAAATTGTTGTCTTAATATTTTTCTACGCGTCAGGTAGTTTATTATATAATTTAATTATCGTTACATAGGGGCTCGATTCATCATCATCATCATCAGCCTATATCAGTCCACTGCTGGACATAGGCCTCCCCCAATGAGCGCCATAGCACTCTGTCTTCAGCTTGCCGCATCATCCCACCTGGTCGGAGGGCGTCCTACATTACGTTTACCGAGCGCTAAACGCTAAGCGCGCGTTTCGTGGCTCGATTAGTGAAGTTTAATTTTGTTTTTATTCCGAGCCCAGAAGCTAGTCAAAGGCAAAGAAAATAAAACCAAATGATTATTACGGATGTATATGTACGGATGTTGCCATGACGAGCGGATTTATGGCGTTCTATTATTGTACGGTCACAACAATTGAATCCCTCATTCTATTGTCGCTGTTTACTGCGACATATTTTTTTAAATGTAGGATAATCGTTTATTTTATTTGTGTATCTAATAACACCAATAAAGAATTTATCTATCTATTAATCTATTACTTTCATAGAATGTTATGTCATCATCATTATCTAATAGCCTGGCCTCTGTTATACGCAAGCTTACGTAATCGTATTTTGTGTGCAACTCCAGTTCTGGCAATGAGGCGTTTTCCAAACAAGAAAAAACCCTATATACCTAAGAACCTACAAGTTATTTGTTTTGACGACATCTATGGCAGATCGTACACACAATTGTCCCGAGGCGGGAAACGACCCGTAACCTCCTGTGTCGCAGCGGGACCTTCGCCCACCGCGCTAGAGAGGTCGTCCTAGTAAATATACGTCTCTTGTACCAATAACACCAAACACATGTACATGTACAGTACAATAATGTATTTAGGTTAATTTTGGGACTGCCTCGACGCGACGAGACGGATGGCTTTGCTGCCATCCTCCGTAAAAAGACTATGTACATCCCTGTTGCGCAACAGGGATGTAGTCTTTTGCGGAGGGTACGCGACAGCCCCAACACCAGCCTAAAAACTATAGCAGGTAGAATCACTTCTCCCCTGTTGAAATATTTTATGGGGAGAGTGATTTTATTTACTTTTCATTTCAAGTATTAGGTATAACCCTAGTAATAAGCTCTCAATATATTTACTAACAAATTGTAGATCCCAGTTATCTGAAATAAAATGTTTTTATTTAATATATATTCAACGAAACTCGATCTGCAGTTATTGTATAAGTCGCCACTTGGATAAATTGCCGCGCCGGAAAACTCTCCACGTTTATTACCTACAATATGTATCTTCGCGCTAAAGGCTTGTCTTTCTATCCTTTTTCCACGTTCACAGGACCGTGCATGACACAGGCCACGCATGCAAAATTAAATATTTTTTGGTACGTAAGCTAAACTCGTTCGACTGTAAAGAGGACTTGTTGTTGGCAATAATGGGCACCTGGGGTGGCTGCGGGCTATGTTACAAACAAAAACAAGTTGGGTTCATCTCGAATTGACTGTACTTTACCTTCTCCAGTTTTTGGCGAGTCGATTGCCTGCTGGCAATAATGAGCGGTTGGGATGATCGGTTTCAACAAACACCTTTAGTTGTTTTGTTTGACCTGGACCTAGATGCTGGATGCGTCAAGCGATAGCGCCCTGTCTTCAGCTTGCCGCATCCAGCATCTACCTGCAGTCTTTCGCAGGTCGTCAACCCACCTAGCCGGAGGGCGTCTTACACTACGTTTGCCGAATTGCCGGTTGTCGGCTCTTCGCGAGATATAGTCGGCCCACTGCCACTTCAGCCTGCAAATTCTTTGAGCTATGTCGATAGCTTTGGTTGTCAGTCGGATGGTTTCGTTACCAATCATATCCTTCTGAAAGACCCCGAGCAATAGCTCTTTCCATAGCTTACTGAGTGACTTTATACTGATGTAACAACCCTACCATGAGTGTACACTTCTCAGCTCCGTAGGTCATGACAGGCAGAACGCACTGGTTGAAAACTTTAGTTTACAGGCATTGGTAATATAGATGACGAAAAGACTCAACAAAACAAGACTCGACGAGAGAGATTATCGAATTAGAATTACTTATTATGGATCTACCGATTGACATTAAAACAGAACACTCGAATAAAAATCAACCGTCCGCCAACAGAGGGCTCTGAACTTAATCTCATTATAAAAACACATAAAAAATACTTCCGAATTCCTTTTTTACGGGGTACTTAGTAAGGAGAGAAAAGTTTTTACCTACAACTTGGAAAGTAAAGGCATTTGTAAGTATTCCCGATGGAATTCTTCCAATTCTTTACTAACCTAAAGCTATGTTGGAACTAGCACCAGAAGCGGTTCCAACTTTGCCATTTCCCTCCAAATATATGAGTCACAATGTTTTAAAATTCTGTCGCAAACTTTGTATGAGACGTAGGACGTAGGTACGTAAATATGGTTTAGGAATGAAATGTTTTATGGATTATTTATGTTAAATAAATGGTAGGTATCAGTAACAAAGTAGTGCAATTTTAAGTGTTAGTTTTTTAGTGTTAGTTTTTTATATAAAAGTATTATGAACGAAACAATACAAGTATCTCTCTTTATTGCAGATCAAGAAAGAGAAAAATAAAGAAAAAAACAAACAAACACGGAAACAGATGCACAATGGGCGGACTTATAGCTAAAAGTGATTTCTCCCAGGCAACCGTTGTATCAGTATTTTCAAAGAAGTAGGTACATGGTTCACATATTTAACATAGGTTTGTGTTTGTGGGAGTAAATAATAGTGGGGTCCAACGGCTTAACGTGCATCAGAATTTTTCGAAACATGATAAATATATCTTTCAAATAAATAGATAAATAATGCTTGACAATCTACACAGCATCATCTAGCACGAAGCTAAACAGACCTTGTATTATGGGTACTAGACGACTGATATACAATACACTACATACATAAATAGAAATTTTTATTAGAGATAGAAAATACTTAGTACACTCGGAACAAATATTTGCAGATCCTACAAACATTAGTCCTAAGGCGGGAATCGAATCTGCAACCTATAACATCGCAGGCGTACCTTCGTCCGCGCGGATAACGGTCTTCATAAAATCAAATAAAACTTTTTAGATTCACCAAATTTTATTCAATTCTTAATAACATCCTCACAACTTACAAATTCAAATCAAAAGGGTACTCAAACACGTAATTTCGAAAGCTCAGTTTTATCAGCCGAAAAGTTGTAATCAGGTTTCGATTAGTCGTCAAAGTCGTTATCTATAACGCCCTGGAGCAGTGTGGAGTTGGGAGGCAGCCATTCACAGCTTGTGAACTTGGATGAGCATACCTGAGGGCAAAGCAATATCGTGATAATGAAGCTGGGAGGGTGTTAGAGGATACGTGCGACGTTTATTTAATCTAGATTCTTATTAGATCGGAGTTTTTACGCACTAGCGGTTTGATCGCCGCTTTTCTATCCTAGTAAATGCAAAAGTTTGTGTGGAATATGTAAGTATATACACTAAACTCGGCGACACCGCGGGTTGGTACGATATTTCATTGTAGCTATGTATCATCATCATCGTCATCAACCTAGGTTAGTTCACTGCTGGACATAGGCCTCCCTCAATGAACGCCATAGCGCCCTGTCTTCAGCTTGACGCATCCAGCATCTACCTGCAGTCTTTCGCAGGTAGTATATGCGTTAGTGACAGCAGGACAAATAGTGCTCCTTTAACAACGTTATCAAAGTTAGCATAGTTCAATTTAGAACATACCAAAACCTAAATATCCTTACTATGGTTTTACCATGGTAAAACGACGAAACGATGAAAGAGTGATCGCTTTGCTCGTTAATATTCATGAATATTGACGAGCAAAGCGATTTCACTCTTTCAGGAATAATCTCCGACACAAATTTAAATTGTAAAAACACATTTAAAACACTAAGACCGAACTTTTGCGATTTTTATACGCTTTAATTGTTTAAAATGAAACACCTAACCACCTATTCTACGCTCATGCCAGTTCTACCTAAGTAGGTAGTATACATTATATATATTTATATGTCTGTAGTATATTTCCATGTAAGTACTATAAGTATTTTGTATTTGTTTTACTGTAGTTAGATAATTAAGTTAAGGCTCGATCAGAATAAATATATTTTAATTTAATTTTTTTACCTATAACTATAATTCGCCCCAGTTTTTGCGAATAGGTCGTGGGTGGCACAAAGTTAACATAAATATGTACCTTTGGAGGACTGACGGACATGCGGTCAAACTCATGAGAGACTTTGAAATTCAGACATTGTGTTTATTTAGGCAAGTCGTCTATTTCCAAATGGTGCTTTCGTGGCAATACAGGCCCTGATAATAAACCTTCGTGCTCATACTGGTTCTATCATATTTACTACTAGCTACCCGTCCCGGCTTCGCCCGAGTGGTCATTTGTTTCAGGCAATTTTTTAAATTTATCTCTTTTTTCTCTCCTTAAGAACCATCCTCGTACTTCAGGGATTATTCTAAAAAAAGAATTAGCGAAATCGGTTCAGCTTCTCTAGAGATTGCGCTTAGCAACACATTCAGCGATTCATTTTTATATTATAGATTTTCTTTGTTTTATGCTTGACGTATAAGAAAGAATGTTCTTATTAATAAAGAACTGAACTGAACTGTGGCAAGTAGTATCCTACATCCTACTTCACTATATAGTATAAAACAAAGTCGTTTCCCGCTGTCTGTCTCTCCCTATTCGTAGTCGCGGCCAGAAACTAGTGAAGGTTCTATAGTTTAGTTTTGCGGAATAAATAGTAATCCCTCGGATATTAAATTTTATGAGACAACTTCGGGATCATCATGAGGGTTCACAACTGAACGAGATCATTCAATTCGATCCATATAATTAATGGGAAATGAAAAAAGGGCATGCATTAAAAAAGACAGAAATATCAAAGTCAATTTCAGTGCTAAAATGTACAACTCGGTCACAATATCTGTGCACCTTGAGCCATACAAAATGTTTGGCTCAAGGTGCACAGATATTGTGACCGAGTTGTAGCTTAGGTTATTTTTTTTTACTAACCTAGCTTCTGCCCGTGGCTTCATACGCGTTTTTCTGGGATAGAAAGTAGCCTAGTAAATCAAGGTGTAGAACTCCATTTATGCAAAATTTCAGCGCGATCCATTCGACAGACGACCGATGTGGCGCGGTGGGCGAAGGTCCGCCTGCGACGCAGGAGGTTGCGGGTTCGATTCCCGCCTCGGAACAATTGTGTGTACGATCTGCAGATATTTGTTCCGGGTGTTCTGCTCTTTTTCTATGTATAATATATATATATATATATATGTAATGTATTGTATTACAACCAACGTCAAATCGTCCAAGCATCTAAACATCCAAAATTTCGCAAACATCCAAATATTAAGTAGAATGCGCCTGTGAAGGTAACAATGAAACCAAGGTTGTTATCTTGTTATCTATAGACGCAAAGCCCTGTTCCAAGCTTTTAACGATTTATGTAGGTGCCTAGGTACCTACCTACCTAGCTACCTACCTACATACCTAGATAGACAATACTTTATTGCACACTTCGTTTATAAGAACAATGTGAATTAATAACTTCAAAAAACTTGGCGGTAAAATTGGCGGTTTTATCGCTCTAGTCTAGAGCGATCTCTATTAGACAACCATGGATGGATACGATCGTCGACACCTGCCTACCCTCTTATTCGAAGTACCTATAGCCATGTATTGTTTGTAGGTATTTTCAAAGAAGAATTTCAAAAAGTGTTTTGGTGTATTTTTTACTGAACGGATAATTTCCGGTTTATGTCTTTTTCTGTGGGTAGAATTGAAAACGGAAACAATTCAGCATTAATACAAATATAGAGATATATATAAATATATTTGCTTAGCTTGGAGCTAGATGATGCTGTGTGGATTGCCCAACATTATTTATTTATATATTTTAATTTTTTGTTATAAATTCGAAACTATGTAGTTTATATTGTCTGTCTGTATGTTACCTTTTAAGCGTGTAGTTAAAGTTTCTTTGTCTGTTACCTTTTAAAGCCTAAACATTTAACACTTTGACTGCGATTTTTTTTCGACGACTGCAACCTTTTTTTTAACCTAAAAAATTCGTGCTGCCGCTCTACACAGCGGTTGTGTTGCGCCGCACATGCGTTTCGTTCGAAAAATATTGCGGCTGTGCTGAGTCACACAGATCTGTATTTTCTCAGCCGCTGCGCTAGTGTAGATTTACGCATATTAGTCACTTGTAGAAAACACATACCGTGTGATTTCAGCAGTCAAAGTGTTAATATGGATCATATTGAAATTTAGTAGGAAGGTCTACCTTCCTATCTTCCTTCTGTTCTTAAATTTCGAACTATTTTGTATGTATTTTCTTTGTTTGCTATGTATTATTTATGTTTGACATAAAAGAATATTTCTTATTAATAAAGAACTGAACTGAACTATACTATGTCCGTCCCCGGGATAACCTCTAGTAGGGATACCCCCCGATAGACTTTTTTTATCCCGGAAAACTGCCTGAGAAGCTGCAGAAGCTAGTTTTTGATAAATTATAGAGAGGAAAGATGAATCTGTTCTTCTAAACAACGCCTTGAATTACCTACTTTCCTGTGAAAGGCCCCAAAACAGGTTTTATAAAATATTGCGTGACTCTGGTATCAATTTCTTCCTACGATAAAAGATTACTCACCTTACTTATTATTTTTAACTCCAAATTATTTGAAGCAGTTTTGATAACCCCGAAACGGTAATAGAATGTTCTCACGCTACTTTCTTACTGCGTAAGCTACGGATGTTGTTAATAAAAAAAAAAATATCAAATAAATTGGTGATTTACACAAAAAAAAAATATCAATCTTGCTAAAAATATCAAAAAATAACCGGTTTTCAATATTATATTCAACTAGCGACTCACCTCGGCTTCGCACGGGTGAAAATGCATGTATCATATCATATACATAATAAACCTTACTCTTGAATCACACTACCTATTAAAAACCCGCAATTTTTTAAGATCTAAGCATACATAGGGACAGACAGACAGTGGGAAGCGACTTTATTTTATAGGTATATACTATGTAGTGATAAAAAGTGGCAAAAATTTAACGTGATCTTTAAAATCTACATTATTGTGGATTCGATAGTTGCAAAAACGAAACTTATCTAAATTAACATCAATAAAATGTTGCTGTCCCTTTTTTTACGACTGAAATAAAAAGGATAACGACTGTTACAGTACTGTCAGTTATTTTGTCTAGTTTGTACAAAAACCGAATTGAGAACATTGTGTACACATTTTTTTCACATACGCTATATATAAATAGGCAGGTCTATCTATTGATAGGCAACGCCTCTCTGTTAAGTTGGAAGTTAATTATATTGGAATCGTTTGGCAAAAAAAAGATACGAATCTTATCCATAGTCGAGTTGAGAGTTCGCTGTAAATTGTGTTTACAAATTCAAGCAAAATAATAATTCATTAGATTTCAGTTGAGCTATGGATCATCATCATCATCAGCCTATATCAGTCCACTGATGGACGTAGGCCTCCCCCAATTAGCGCCATAGCGCCCTGTTGCTGCAGCTTGCCAGCTTGCCGCATCCAGCATCTACCTGTCTCTCTACCTGTCGGATGGATAATATATACTTGATAAACTATTGAAGAAAGGATCTCAAATTAACAAGCAGGTAATAAGTACATGCGTACAGTGTCCCTGAAATTGTCCGTAAAAGATAATGTGATATTTTTTATATCTAAAATAGATGCTGGATTCTTTATCTTTTATGTAGATAGTTAAAAAAATGTGTAGAGAAAATAAAAAAGGATTTAAAAATACTTAAAAGCCACCAATAAAGTTGTAGGTAAATGTTTACCTTACAACGGCAGTCTTCAGCCGCGACAAAATGGAAGACCTCAGTGCCAGGAGTGACCCCCTCATCACAATGCCGCAATCTGACCACCAGGGGGCGTCGTGTTCCATAGGCACACACAGGGTGGTGCGACTTCTTGAATGGAAACTCCCAGTCCGATATCTGAAAAAAAATATCGATGAAACATTAAAAAAATACTAAATAATAAATGAGTTAAATGTTTCGATATCCGATATCGAATTAACCTCCTGAACTTAGTTTGTTAGTGACGATGCAAAGATCAGGCACAGTTTCTTCTCTGCCACGTTCATAGATGCACGAAGGGTTTTCCTTTCACATAAACTGGGTAAGGTATTCGGAAAACCCACCGTGGCCCGTCATAGCCTCTGTCAACAGGGGAAGTGTCTGAGTGGGTACTTTTGATTACAAAATATGGGTGTGTTTGTGTGTCTGTGATTATTTAATGTAATAATACCAATTACTAGTTAAATTCTAAGTATGACGTCAAAAATGATGTTCCATTTATATAGCAGCAGTTTTTATGGATTTTAAGAGTAACCGCAAACTAGCGTACCTACTGACAGATCCAGTGGTCTGATGAGTCTACTAGTTAGCAACAAAAAAAAATAACCACTGTAAACACAATGTTGAAACTTATTTTTCTGTCAATTGATGAGCAACGAGGAATAAAAACTTAACATTTATACTGAATGAAGCGCACCAAAAGGGGTGCGTGAAATTTTTTTTAGGAATGCCTAAATCTTTTAGGCCTCAACCGCATGCGGGAAGAATATCTGTGTCACCGCAACCTTATTTTCAGTCTTGTATCTCCGGTTCCATACGTCAAGCGACTTGTCTCGGATTGGTCGCTTGACGTATGAGGCCGAACACAAGTCATAGTCTGGTTCTCTTTTTGAGTTCAGAGCCGCCTCTTTAGCTAGCATAAATAATATACTATTGTGATAGATCGCCTTTATGCATACCCTAGCTTCAGCCCGCGGCGACACATGTGGTTATTTAGGTTATTTAATTATTGTAGGTCGACATCTATGCAAACCCAGATGGATCCTCATAAATACTTTTGGTGCTATCTTTACAATATTTCGCTTTTATAATATGTAAGATAAAAAAATGCCACTTTATATTTCTAAACCGTTCCCTGATACATTTTAAAAAAGTGAATAACGAAAAGTTTTTTTATATACCGTTATTGATATATTATCCCAGTTCCCTTTGAAGCCCCCAAAGATCAACAAAAATGGTTCATGAGTAACCCGCGGTTATGTATTTGCGGACAATGTTTAATTTTAAAACGAGATCTATTTGAGATGAATAAGAGCGATTTATAATCGGGAATAATAAATTGTTAATATTAAATATGACTTTTTCTAAATTATCTAGAGCCAAAGTCCTTGGGAAGACAAATCCAACAAACCCCAACTCGACGGGGTTAAGTCGGGAACGAAAGATTAGGAGTTACTACATCCACCTTCTGTCAATATCATCAGACCAGCTCGATGGTACCCTGACATTGTATTGGCACCAAACTTACATAAGAACCTATGCCAAAATTCAGTTCAATCGGTTGAGAATAACTGGTCTAAAATTCAGTTGCAAAACTTGTTCCGTACAATTAATAGAATAAAGCTTGTAAAAACAGTTTCTATTCAGCAAGGTTTTTCACACGACAAACAATGTACAAAAACCTCTGTTTTCAAACGCAAACGAATGCATGAAAAAATATACAATAATCATCATAGCTCGCGCCGCCCCGCCCGGAAGTTGGTCGGTCTACCGTCCCATTGGATTATTTATATAAGTGAGGGAATGAAAAATAATTATATGTCCTACGCACATGACATGTCTCCTTTGAAACTGGCCTCCGTAAAGGCCGAACATTCGGCTAGAAGGACATTACATTATTACCCGCCACCGTCACTTGACTTCACCAACTATTGGGTAGAGGCCTCCAAACTGTGCTATTACTTACTTAAGTTCAAGTTCATTTATTGGTAAGATAATTGTTGCACGACAATCCTTATCTAGTTTTCATCGTCATCATCAACAGCCTTTACCAATGATTACCAAATCAATGCTGTACATAGATCTCCCCTGATAAGTATCTAGTAATTTATTAATATCATCAAGGGCATAATCCCCACGCTGAGAATAGGTCCACAACCAAAGTCATCACAACCAGCATCCCCGCTAGTTTTGTAGTAAAATGCAGAAATAATTAAAAACAGACTAAAAACTTTGAACCTTCAGCGCAATAATATTAGTAGGTACAATAAAGCTCACGATTTCTATTACCGAAGGCGCAACTCTGAATCTTCCCAAATCTTTAAGGAAAAGCGATTTATAACACGAATTCACCGTCTACAGAATCGGAAAATTGAAACGAGCGCAAAATTCTCAGTAAGTCTCCAATTTGATAGATACATACTCGTACCTGCCCCACCTTTCTACGAATGAATAATATATGTGCTTATTAAAGAAATCAACCTTATTCGGAGTCTAATCTGATTCTGCTTTCCTCAAAATACCCAACTTACAAGTCTCACACAAAACACAATCAAACAAAAGCCAATTCTGTTGTTGCATTAACCTCAACCACACCTTATTTGACATTTCCATAATAATTGTCTCATTTGTATCCTTGCTTTTTCAAATTCACTAGATTCCCGGTTCACGTTAATTTATCATAATATAACAACGGAATAGTCAGAAATGGTGACAAAAACTAAATAAAACAAAAGCCAGGCAAAATAAAAAGTTAAAGTAGGTAGCGAAATATATACGGCTCTAGAGTCTACACCTATTTATTTGACAACTCCAAACGAATAGTCTTATTTTTATCCGGCTTTGTCAAATTAGCTAGTTCCCGGTTCACGTTAGTTCTACTAATATTATAAACGCGAAAGTTTGTGAGGACGTTTGTTGCTCTTTCACGCAAAGACTACTGAATGGACTTTGATGAAACTTCACAATAATATAGCTTACTTAACAGAATAACATATATGCTACAATTCATAAAGATATATTGTATATTCTCCAAAATATCTATCACCATGCGGGTGAAACCGCGGGGCGCAGCTAGTTTATCATAGAACAACAACGGGTTAGTTAGAAATGAAAAAACTAGATAAATAGTACAAAAGCCAAGCGAAACAAAACAGTTAAATAAGCGAAATACTTCTCTAGAGTCACATCGTCCGCCGCAGGACGGTACTTTCACTATATCCCAGCACTTGAGGCCTTGTTCGTCGGTCTGTTCCGCCCTCGACAAGTAAACTCGCTGAGCGCAAGTAACGTCGCGTGAGCTCGCTAGTGCCCCGCTCATAATGGTTAGTAAAAGGGAAATGACGAAAGGGTTTGCGCTCATTTTCAAACAGATTTTAATACGTATGATTCACGTCACTAGAGATCTGAAAATAATACAATTTTTGGTAAAACTATTTTTTATTTTAGCTTACCGTCCTATAAGTAATATTCCTTCCCATTTCAAACAACAAAAAACAAAAGGAGAATGTTCTCAATTCAGTTGTGATAATTTTTGCGAAAGAGATAAAAGGAGAGATACATTTATCCCGAGAGATTTATTAATTTCCCCGAAAACTTAAAAGCAGGATAATTATTACAAAATAAGTCGGTTTTTAGTTTTTAAAAGAAGAAACATCAATTTATTTTAATCCACTGAAATCTTGAGTACATTTATTTCAACCAAGATTTATTAAATTGGAAATAATATGCATTCAATAAATTATCGTGTGCATGTATGCACGGTATTTCTTTAGTACAAATTCAAATTCAAAAGTTTTAATTTTCTTACAAAATTTTATACTAATTCTTAATATCAAATAACATTATTTTAATGTTCACTTTAATTTTTTGTCCACTAGTGAAAGAAGTGAAAAAGAAACCATATATGTTCATACCTACCCGCCAAGTACTTGTAGAAGTTCTGACTTGAATAATTTCACTTTATACTCGTACTGTAGGTACGGAACCCAGCAAGAACTAACGTATACAACTTTTGGATACCCTAAAAGTTCTAGTACGCTCACCCTTTCCCCGTATTAGAGATGTATACTCGTCAGAACGAAGAGACACAAACTAAGCATTTTGTTTTGAATGAAATCCTTTTGTACATGCAATTCTTCCTATCCGCTTAACATTATGTGTCTCGGTCGTTAAGCTAGGGACGTTCGTGCAATAAAAAGCAAATAAAATAACGACGAAATGGAATCTGGCTCTCTGAATCGCTGCTATTCACTCATACATACGGAATTTGCGTTTAAATAGTGGACTACGTTGACGTGAAAGTTTTCTTTAAACAAGCCATGAATAGATAACCTACTTTTAAGAGGACTGCTTTGCCCTACTTTTGCCTTATTATATGTGTCGGAATTTAATTAATTGTCCAAGATCCTCCTTGCAAGGCTTTTATTTATTTTCGGATTTATCAATTGAGTAGAAGCAATACACCAAATATATGTACCTATGCGGAACGCGAGCGTCTATTGTTTGAGGTTATGCAAATTATACGAAAGACATAAAGAAAATGAAAATTCGCTTAGAGGAATTCTTGGTCAATTACCGTAGCGAAATGTACTAGAAAGTCATAGAAACCATGTTGAAATTATCTCGTGGTCCGTGAAGCCAGATACCTAGCCCTGGTTCTGTGTTTCAGAACTGTATTGTCAACTTCAATACCCAATTTTCTTACTAAAGAGACAAATAAACTACCTACTCCGTTATAATTATCATCATCATCATCGTCATCGTCAGCCTATAAAAGTCTATAGCTGGACATAGGCCTCCCCCAATGAGCGCCATAGCGCCCTATCTTCAGCTTGCCGCATCCAGCATCTACCTGCAGTCATTCGCAAATAATTTTCGCGTTATAATTATGTACCTACATATATTAATTAGGTAACTTCAACGTTGCTCTTTAATCGACTCTTGCTTTAATTTTATAAACAAAAATGTACGTGATAAAACATTGTTAATATCGAACACTGTAAAGTTTACGAACTGATTTAAACAACAAACGTGGGCAGTAACAAACACAGTTACCCGCCGTACTTAACCGAAGCGAATATTAGACCCTAAAAATTAAACCCAATTTAATACAGGACGGATGAGATACAACTTATTACGTACTTACATAATCCGGAGAAACATAAAACAAAATACTTACCCCAATTCCGTAGATCCGAGGAGAATGGCCGCTCGGCAATATGAGATGGGTGTTTTTGTGTTCCATGATTGTCAGTTATTCCACAATGGAAATCCAAGCAGCGGTTAATCCTTGGCTTGTCTTGTTGTGCCGACAACTTAAGATAGTAAGGTACTTAGTAAACTCTGCTCTGAAAATTGTACGCAAACGACTCTTGGACCCGTTCCAACAGATCCGCGCTTTTACAAAATTAAGACGAATTTTAATTAACGTCGTTATCCCTCAAAGCCTCCGTCATTTGAAAGACACGACTTTGTTGTTTTCGGCTGTATTTGTATATCTTCTAAAATTGTTGAATTAAATCATTAATGATCCGAGATTTTCTTTCTTTGATGCTGAGAAAGTTTTAGTAAAATGTTTATTACCTTAAAAAACATGTATTAGAAATTATATTTCTATACAGAAACTATGAATACAGGCTCTGAGTTTAGTAATTGGGGTTGCTGGGTGGCTTCGCTTTTATTATCAACATGCCTCTTTCAACTATGAACTCACGATGGCTTTGTAAGGGTATGGAACGTAACAATGGGTATTGTGCGTCACCTGATTGAGGTTTTCCAACTGAAGTTTTTATAAGACTAGCTTTACCTTTTTACATTATCTTGAAAGTCTCTGGGGTCTCATAAGCCATTGTTTCCTTGGCTCGGATTCAACCAAAATGAGTTCCTAAAAGGTGTAATTTATAGTTTTTAAAACCTCATATCAAAAATGGCCGGCCGAAAATTACATTACGTCATAATCCGCAGGGAGCCGTAAATAACAGTTATCGTGCGTGCTGTTTATTTGTGGCGTGGAACTCAAATAGTCATAAAAACAACAAATCATGAGCAGTGGGACCGCAATCTGAAGGTTCACGCCAGCCGAGAACTATTGCGAGCTTACCCGGCCCGAGTTATGACCGGCTGCTAAGTGCCAGTTTTATAGGAAGGCACCGATTTGTTTTAGGATTTTGGAAACTGGCCCTTTCGAGTATAATTCTAAGTCTAGTCTAGATTAATTTAACTTGTGTCTTGGCAAGTTTATATCGATTTGTCTTAAAGTTGGACTTGCCAAGATACAAATTAGATAATGAAAGAACGTAATAAGATTAGGAACTGCTATGAAACTAGGCACATCTCTATTATATCTGAGCTGTTTTATCGGTGAAGCCATTATCCGAATGATCATAGCTAATATATTCATTTTTTTTTGTCAGATTTCATTAGTTTCGTTAGTAGATTATGACAATTTGAAATAGGTGCCTATTTAATTATTTAATTTATAATCCATGACCATAAGTAATTATTAATAAAATTTAGTATTCCTACTCTCTTCATGGATCTTACTAGACATCAAAATTGCAAGCCTATAAATGTTTGACGATGTCTGTGATATAGCTGGGACCAAAACCGTGCCCATTGGTTTGTGTAAAGATTCTCACTGCAATTTTTTCTTTCCGAACTTAGCTTTAGCTCTAAGCGGGCGTGTCTCAAATTGAGTCAGTATCCATTTATTTTATTTAGCCATAATTTATTCCGACATAAATATGTGACATTCACCATTTAAGAATGGTGTACTATTACTAGTCATAACGCGACTTAGTCCCTCTACGCATTAGGTACACCAGTCTTAAATGACATTCACCACGTCACACGTTAAATTTCGCTTTATGAATTTTAGAACTGGGCCAAAAACCAAAATACTACCAGCAAAATATCCTTACACATTACAAATTCCGCATAAACTAAAAACTCTCTGGTATGGCAATTTTCTAGTTTATCCGTTATCAAGAAAGTTTACTTGACAATATAAACAAAACATACCTCACAACATCATTTAAATTGAAAATGAAAGAACCCCCGTATGATGATTATGTAATACGCGACCGGTTTGCGACAGGCTGTCAAACACCAATTTTGACGTTGTAGCTGGTGTCAAACTAAAACAAAATTGACGTTTGACAGCACTGATTGCTTAATTTACGCCTGTCTCAAACCGGTCGCGAGTTACATAATCACCCGTCCGCCTAAACCCGAACTTTGATGCAACGTGGAAATAAACTAAAAAAAAACGCGACTTCCGCAACGGTCAACGCTTCACTCGCAAAGCGTCAGGCAAATTGCCTTGGGAAAGAGTCATTTCTATATTTGTGTGTTGTAGTCTACTCCATTTTATAATCTATTAGTTTTTGCCCTGGCTTCGCACGTGCTGTTTTTAAGTAACCTACAGATACGATAATATCGATCAGGTCAATAAATATGTAATTGAGACGACCTCTGTGGCGCGGTGGGCGAAGGTCCGCCTTCGACGCAGGAGGTTGCGGGTTCCATTCCCGCCTCGGAACAATTGTGTGTACGATCTGCAGATATTTGTTCCGGGTGTTCTGGTCGTTTTCTATGTATAATAAAAATATCTATCTATGTAATGTATTGTATTATGTATATCACTTATCTAGTATCCATAACACAAGCTCTATACCATACTAAATAATGCTGTGTGAATTGTCCAGCATTATTTATTATTATTATTATTTATTATAAACATACATCGAAACCTCTTCATTTTCCTATAAAAATAGTAGGCCTCTATGAAACTCAATAAAAAAAATTAAACGTTTTATGTTTTTAACAATATAATTCAAAATAGTTTAAGTTCACAACAGATGATTCATTTTTCTTCAAATCACCTCTAAATATATATATTTGTATTTAACCTATGTCGTCCTTCTGTTAAAGGTCATTAAACTTATTTATTGAAGGACTAAAGTACGATTGTTACCTCAAGAGAATAGCGTATTTTATTTGAGCAATTATAATTAAGATTTTTGTTATTATGGGTAAGCCCTTGCTTAAATAAAATCCAAAATAAATCTATATACATATATATTATTCAATTATTTGTTTATTCTTGGATAAACTGAATGATATTAGACATTCTTAAAACCTTGTGAATAATAAATAATAATTGATTGGGTTAGTCCACCATCCCAATAATGTCTAGCACCGTTCTGCCCCTGTTTAAATGACTTCAAATGAGTAGTTAAATCTCAAGTTTTATTATATTTCACTGTATATGTGAGGTCTATTGATTAATTAATCAATAGGCCCTGAAGGGAGACCACTAAGGAAACATTCCTTTATTTTTTAAAAGAAACAAAATGCATTCAATTTTTTTCTAGTATTTACTTGTCTCACCCGGGAATCAAACCAGCGAAAAATTAAAAAAAATACTGGCTATTATATATTCCACTAGTCGATACAGTCAATGTTAAATATAAAATTTCTCCAAAAACCATCATGTCCTACTCTCATCTAACGTATAAGATATCCATGAAATCTTATATTTAGTACGAAATGGTTTTAATCAACATTAATATATAAATAAATAATAAATATTACTGGACAATTCACACAGCATTATCTAGCCCCATGGTAAGCAGAGCCTGTATTATGGGTACTAGATAACAGATATACATAATACAATACATTACATACATAGATAGATATTTTTTATTATACATAGAAAACGACCAGAACACCCGGAACAAATATCTGCAGATCGTACACACAATTGTTCCGAGGCGGGAATCGAACCCGCTACCTCCTGCGTCGCAGGCGAACCTTCGCCCACCGCGCCACATCGGTCGTCATTACCGTTCACTTTCGACAAGTAAAAGACACATTATAATTATCGTACAACTCTTACTTGAAAATATTAAGTCAACTAAGCAATAGAAGACATGTAACTCAACCGGCTATTCGGCCACTTTGCCAACAAGGTCAGAGGGATTGCTAGTCTCATTCATTGCCACTCCTAAAGAGTACTTGAATCCCTATTCCATTGGAATCAAGTACATACAGGCTGCCGGGATTCAAGCACCTTTGTCGAAAATACTACTACATCGTAATCCCCTTGTCGCATAAATTGCTATTTCCTCCTCTAAGTCAAGGATGACAAGTGCCGTGAGTAAAACATTTATCATCAAATATAAATAAATAAATAATGCTGGACAATTCACACAGCATTATCTAGCCCCATGGTAAGCAGAGCTTGTGTTATGGTTACTAGATAACTGATATACACAATACAATACATTACATAGATAGATAACACACAAAAAAATAATTAAATAAAATAATAATTAAATATGCACTGTAGTTTGTTTGATAACATTAGTTAGGTCGAAGTGAGGTTGAAAAATGATGACTATTCTTTTAGAAGAATCAAAATCAATAAAACAAAAGTCATTATCGTTACCTTTAATTATTTGAGTGGTACATGATGACATGTATTCTGATAGATAGGAAACGGTAAATATCTAAATAATTTAGGAATTATGTTCTAACAAAACGCTTCCGGAAACAGATATCAATCGGAAAATTTCCCGTTGTCTGATTGTCCCACTTAATGTCGGTTTTCGAGCAAAGATACATTTAATATTGACCCAATAACATTATTTTTTAGAGCACTCACCTTTACGTGTTACAAATTAAAATTATAGGTATTCATTTGTATTAATTAACTTTCATAGCGAACAAATTAATCAACGGTACAATGAAAGTTAAAAGAAATTAATTAACACGAGAAAATGAAACCGTTACTCGAGTGACCGAGATAAGCTCGCAAGACATAGAGTATGTCATTTTCCCATTTATAGGTGAAAAGACTTGAAGCTCTCCTTTGAAAGGAGCAAACAAATGAGATGCCCTATTCATGGCAACGCTGCGGGGTGCCAGTCGCGACGTAGCCGTTAGAGCGGCGCTCGTGTCCGCGCTACGAGGCCGTTACGCCGCCGCCGCGCCGTTATACCGCTACGTAGCTACAACCCGTAGCCGTTGGAAGTACTGTGTGAAGTGTTTTGTTTACATAGTGCTAGTTGTTTTAATGTGTGTGTAAAAATGATAGTTAATATAATGACAACGAAATGTATAATATTTCTGCTGGGAATACAAAGTAAGTTAACAAGATATTTTGCATACAAATTGGGACGTTTAGGCCCGATTTCTCAATAACTTCTGGAATGTTTCTTGGTGAATTTGTTTCAGTTTCGACTAAGAATTTATTTCGAAGTCGGATCACGTACTTTCGTAATTTTTGTCTTATAATTAGAAGCTAAAAATGTAGGATACTAGGACTAGGAGTTTCAACCCACCAAATTAGCCATGAATATCTGAAAAATACCTCTTTCACATCTATGGCTAATTTACTTAAAGCAATTTATAAGTACAGTTATTGTCAACGAAAATTCCCGACATTTCATCTTGATTTTTTTATACGCTTTTAGAAAATGTACTTTGTTCGGTAACTCTTCTCGTTGACTGTACTGTACACGCAGGTTCCGTGATCTCACGGTGTTTCTCATATAAACTGCTAATGTCTGCAATAAATCTACTTAATTAATATGCCGATAAATACTCGTTAACCCTAATAGCTTGGGTGTATTCTAAGGCATGCCTCTAAGGGTCTAATACGGGCTAAAACTAAAAAGAAAATATTAATTAATATACAAAGGTATTATGATATTCGTTTTAGCTGGGTGGTTTTGATTTGAAACGGTTTTCTTTGACTTTTAAGAACATCACTATTTTAATTGTTTAAACTGGCTCCAATCTTGGAAATATTCAATGAATGATGGCGTCTTGTGCCACAATGTCTACAACTTAATGGTTTTTAGGCATGGTGTTCATTCAACTTGGTAAGTAAGTCTGGGTGATTAGGGAGAGGATACTGATCATAATGATGTAAAAGAAATCCATATAAATTGTGGGTTTATTTGTTATCATACCCTTATAGTAATATATCTTAAGAAATTTGGTAAAATAATTCCCAGTCTCGCATCATATCTGTAAAGCAAGCCCTGAGGCTTCCATTGTGCTAATATTATTAAGGGAATGTACACACATACACATACCTTCATGTGAAGTATGAAGTATTCCGAATAAATGTGGATTTTCGGTAATTAATTTGAGGTAAATTACAAAGAACACAAGATATCATTAAGTTTCCTACTTTTACTTACTTACCATGCGAGCAACATTACGGTCAAAGCTAATAGTAATAAGTAGAAAGAAACTTAATTGATTAAGTGATGGAAGTTTTCACTTGAAGGACATAACAGTGCCCCCAACCTTTCTGTGCAGGTGATTCTGTCAGCGGTGAGTATATAAATGGAACCAAGGAATAATATTAAAGCCTTATTTTTTCTTCTTTAGTGCCTACAACGGGTAGTGGCCATAATTCTGTAATGGACTATTCCTGCGACCGTCAGACCTTCGTCATTTTATAAAAGCTGAGAGTTCGTCAGCATATGCCCCCAACACAAGTAGGAACGATCACCGATTAAGAAGTTTGGGTCATTGTGGCTTTGGCAGGTATTGGCTTGCAAAGTTACCAAAATTTATTTCTAGTATATAGGTATTTTTTATATTTTGTATATTAGAAATCAACTGCCAGATACTTTTCGTAGTAGCTTTGGCCTGACAGACGCCTTAAAGCTTCATAAAATGAATATGAGCTTTCGTCATAGTATAAAGCGAACTATCAAATGGTGTTTTCTAGAACGCCAGACGTTTTGCAAAGTGGCTTTGGCTTGCCAGATGCTTTGAAATTCTACCGTAGGTACTTGAGCTAGGTAATAAATCTTAATTTTATCTAGGCAACACATCCTTTTTGATGATGATGTTTAAGCAGATTTTGGCTACGGCGATTTTATGACTCACATCACCTCACCTCAACAACCTATTCTGGTTCACTGCTGGACGCAGGCTTCCCAGGCCTCCTTTATACGCGCTTATTAGGGGAAGGCCTGCGTTCATATAGCTGTCATCTCATGAGGAGGTAATGCACGGTAGGCATGTGGGTTGGGGATCGCAGTTCAGTGGTAAATTGTTCTACTGGACGCGCTACAGCCCGCCCCCTCGTGGATATCCCTTAGTCGCCGAGATATTGTGACTGTTGGCTTTCAACCCGAGCGGACTACCGTCATTAGGGTATTGGTTTGGACCTTTGGGGCACGCTCTGATTGTTATCGAAATCCAAACTTTGTTGCTAAAGGTACAAGCGCACTTTGGGACAGTCTAATTTCCGTGATAGTGTCTTAGACCCGTAGTTTATTGGAGTCTACACACACACACACATCTTACAAGTATCATTATCTAAGAGATCATCTTCATAATACATAATAGTGGTTTCTTTTTCACTTCTTCAACTAGTAGACAAAACATTGAAATAAATAGAAAATCAATAAATCTTATCAAAATCTTATTTGATAATAATTTACTTTACCTTTTTAAGATTGGATGAGAAATTGTATAAATCTTATCTTCAGATTAAAAGCGCAAAGCGTAAAGTCAAAGAGCATTATCTATCTTGATAATTATGTTGTATTTTATGTATATATGTAAGTAGGTATTGAATTTATTTTTTGGAATTTAGGTTATATAGTATTTTATATTTGTAATTGTTATATAGTATATATTAGTATAATTAATAAGTAAGTTAAAATTTAATATTTTGTCTATTTCTTATTTTATTTATGCACATGTACCCACTTCTCTCTTCACTTGGTCTCTCTCTCCCAATAAGGTTTGCTGGAAGAGAACTCTTTTTAGGATTAAGTTCGCCTTTGTTTAAATTTTCTAGAATAAGTTTTGTGTTATGTTTTTCGTGCAAAAAGTATAAATAAATAAATAAATTAATTAATTAAAATTCATATTACTCAAGAGTTTCGTAATTTAGCATTTTAATCTTTTTCGAAGAACAATTATTTCTAATATATCTCTCGGATTTCTATCCGTAATTCCATAATTACTTAGATCGCCAAAAAATCCACGGAGTAAGTTTTGACTGGCGATGAAAAACGCAAATGATACTATCTGCAAGTAAGTCCAAAATTATATAGGCAGATGCTGCATGCGGCAAGCTAACGACAGGACGCTATGGCGCTCATTAGGGGAGGCATATGTCCAATCATCATCATCATCATCAGCCTATAGCAGTCCACTGCTGGACATAGGCTTCCCCCATAGAGCGCCATAGCGCCCTGTCTTCAGCTTGCCGCATCCAGCATCTACCTGCAGTCTTTCGCAGGTCGTCATCCCACCTGGTCGGAGGGCGTCCTACACTACGTTTACCGAGTCGTGGTCTCCACTCAAGAATATGTCCAATAGTGGACTATTATAGGTTGATGTTCATGATAAAATTATATACTAGTGTTAGCTTCTCTCTTACTTGAATCCACACTTAGTGCTTATTTTGTAACCTATAAATAAAGTTATTGAAATGTGAAATCTCAGTCTATATTTTAGTACTAGATGCGTCCGACGGCTTCGCCCGCATGGAAATGTATTTGTCAAATGGTTTATAAACCTTCCTCTTGAATCACTCTATCGATAAAAACCGCATCATTCCGTTGCATAGTTTTAAAGATCTAAGCATACGTAGGGACAGATAGACAGCTGGAAGCGACTTTGTCATATTTACTATGTAGTGAAGCAGTCGTATTTGGTGTGTAGAATCTATTGTACTTCATTTGTTTGACCGCCGCCTGTTGATTAGCATCCTGTTCAACAAAGAAAGCTGTCAAAATGGATCTACTACTCCGCTCCCCCAGTCCACAGAGTACCCTGCCCGTCGCTCTACTCGGCGTATTGACACAGAATAATGACTTAAGTAGTACTAACATTGACTATATGGCATACGATTCATTGTGGACCACGTGCGTGTGTCGACCACACGACACACGCATACACATTACACACACAGTGTTGATATTAATGTTTTAATTTCTTACCAGCCTACATAAATAAATATAAATAAATAATGCTGTTCAATTTATACAGCATTGTCTAGCCATATCTATGCAAAGCATATTATATAATAGCATTACATAGTTTTTTTTTCTATACATAGAAAAACGACCAGAAAACCCCGAACAAAAATCTGTAATAATCTGCATATCAAACAAACATTTGTCCCAAGGATCGAACCCTACCTACCAAATGTACCAAATCGTGGCAGGTATGAGAGATTGGTGACCTAAAACATACAAAGCTTGAAAACTATACTTGTGTGTGTCACTAATCTGGAAATTTCTAACTAATAAACATTTAAATCTCAGCGTCAGCCTTACAGAAATACAATTTATTAATAAAACCATTTTATAAGTAAAATTTTCCTTACCATATTTATACATACAAAACTCCAAGTGAGTTGCAAAAATTATCAATAAATAAATTTAAAAAAATTGTGAAGCATATTCTTTGTAAAAAGGCTTATTACAAAATATCAGATTATCTAGAAGATAAAAAAGCTTGGAACGAGTTTTGCTCCAACTCAAAATCTAACAACTTACAGATAAGCAAATCTATGTACTAGACACATAAGTTATGAACATACTGGTGGTTTCTTCTCACTTCTTCCACTGGTGGACAAAAATTGAAGTGAACATCAATATAATAATGAATAGTATAAAATATGACTTGTCTAAGTGCTTATTTGTAAGCCTAAGGAAATAAACTTTCATTTCATTTCATAAAATCGGGAGGATTAAAGAGATATCTAAAAATCTTTGTACAAAACAATTTATGTTTTTAGCCTGCCTACAAATTAACATGTTCATATCCACAAAGAATATGTCAGGCGCAGACTCGTAGCAACGTATAGCAAACAATTTGTATCGCAGAGCGTCAAGACGCCTCCCCATAAAATCCAGAAACCAATTTGGATTATGCTCCATTTTATAGCTTTTCAGATTATCCTGATCTTTTGTCTTATAAATCAGATATGAAACAAATATAGAATGCATGCTTCAAACGACTAGGGTTTTTCATTTTGGGGTTTGTATTGTAAAACACGATGTTCTGACTTTCGTGAGGCGTTGGGAATACTTTTCGTGGGACGTTGGCAATAGGTTCTTCTGCCGTGGGACGTTGGGAATACATTTCGTGAGACGTTGGGAATGGGCACGTCTCATGTGAAACTTTGGGAACTACTAGTACAATCGGTAAAGTACTGGTACCATCACTTCGTAAAGTATCTACATTATTAGGATTTCTCGAAGCCAAATTCTAGAAAAATCCTGTTTATGGAGGATGACATGGGTTCAAGGATCAAAAATTGCCAAAGATTTTACTGGACTAAATTTTAAGTAATCTGGACTTGCCAGTCGGCAGCGATCATAAATTTTCCATCATAAAAATGACAATTCAAATTTCCAAGTAAAACGTAGCATTTTTAATGATGAAACTCGTAAATTTTAAACAGAGCTTTCGTTTCAGAGCTGAGCGGTTTCAGGCAAATTGTAAATTTACTGAACAAAAACTATTTAAGGTTGTCGCAGATCAGGAGCGCATCGCTACCGCAAGCACAAAAACATTCATTTAAATATGGGCTTTAACTCTCGTCATTTAGATGCATTTTGTATTTATGCCATCAGATGACAGCCAGCCTTGGGTCGGCGGATTACAGAAGCCTGTCGCGCACCGATTGCAAAGTTGTTGCTGAATGCACATTGCCCATGGACACTAGCGCCACTAGCGACAGGGCAGCAATAGGTGGAAACAATTATTTGTAGTTTTAACGTTATCTATGGTACAATTTTTATTCTGTGCGTCTTTCTTGATTTGTTTGTTGTTGTAATGTTCGATATTTTCTTCTTAGTTTTCAAGTGATTACTGATTAGTTTGAAGCTTATGGGAAGCCATTTTGTCGAGTAAAGTATGTAAGTACATATTTCAATGCAATTTGTGTCTGTGCCATAGCAGTACGTAGAACCAATCTAATTCTTATCTTTTTACTTTTCTCGATCAAAATTTATCGATAACAAAAAAACTACGGATTTTCCGGAGCTCCCTGTATGAAAATTCCCGGGACTAGTCCCTAGTCCATAGTTAGTTTATTTAGCCAATTGCAAGGAACTACATCGCTACATACTTATGTATACATACTCGTAAGTAGGTCTACTACATACATATAGAAGTCCCTTGCAATCGACACGCATAAAACCAAGTTAAAGTGTAATACCTAAGTAAGGTACTCTCAACATTCTAAAACTCTAAAACATTACATAATAGGTAATAAATAACCTACAGGTAATTTAACATAGATATAACAGTCATGACCTACGGAGCTTATGACGTGGACACTCACGGTAGGGCAGGTCCATCAGTTCAAAGTCACACAGCGTGCTATGGAAAGTACTAACCTCGTAGTTTCTCTGAAGGATAGGATTCGTAAGTAATAATTCTGACAGAGAACCAAAGTTATCGACATATGTAGGTAGTTCTAAGAGTTAGCAAGGTGCCACTTCAGCTTGCTAATTCTTAAAAAAATACAAACAACTTCAGCTTGCTAAATCTTAGTCCGGCCATATCTTGCGAGGAACCGACAAACATTGGAGCAAACGTGTTCATTAGTGTCCGACTGGGCAAACGTAGTGTAGGATGCTATCTCTGCAGATAGATGCTGGATGCGGTAAGCTAATGACAAGGCGCATAGATGCTCATTAAGGGAGGCCTATGTCCAGCAGTGGACTAATAGCTGATTATTATGAAGAGAACTGCATAAAGTTAGAAGATCCAGTAGGTTTTTTACTATTTTATCTAGTTGAGCATATTTACCGTCGAAGTACAGCCTTGATTAATAATAAATAGGGGATAGAATATACAAGGTAGTAACTTTAGTAACGCCAAGCACAATTAAGCGTTGTGAAAAGCTTCCAACATTATTTATGGAAGTTCCGCAGGCAATCTATGAATTAGTTTATATAGGAAACAAGACTGTTACATTTTTTCTCAGATATTGCAGTTTTTAATAACGCCACCGTCAGCTTTAATACGTACCGATCCTATCCATCCAAAGGTTGCCTGGAAGAAATCGCTGTTAGCGGTAAGGTTGCCGATTGTGCCACTAGACTTAGTTAGTATTAAGATACTTTATTATTATAGTTTTTTGTATTGATGGTGCTATAAAGATATATTGTATTGTATTTAATTACTAGGTAGGTATAGATTGGTTAATTACTATACAATATATCTTTATAGCACCATCAATACAAAAAAATATAATAATAAAGGATCTTAATACTAACTAAGTCTACTGGCACAATCGGCGGCCTTACCGCTTTCAGCGATTTCTTCCAGGAATAATTATTTGAATAATTATTGGCCTTATTGAATTATTGGCTACTTGGGCCTAGATGATGCTGTGTGGATTTTCCAGCATTATTTATTTATTTACTATTATTATTTTTATTTGATTGTTCGCTAAGCAACGCTATAATAACATGATTTTTGAGCAAGAGAAGTGAAAAATATTTTTTTGTGTAAATCATACAAAAAGTTGAGTAAAATAAATTATTCTGTATAGTATATGCATTATAGTCTATAATATGCCACATACAATAGCACAATAGCTACGTGAGGCTACGTATCAATCCAAAGGTTGCCTGGAAGAAATGGATCTTAGCGATAAGGCCGCCCATTTTGCATCTGTTTGTTAGTTCTTTTCTGTTTTTTTATCTATACCTATATAAAAGCTACGTGTCCATCCAAAGGTTGCCTGGAAGAAATTGATCTTAGCGAGAGGCCGCCCATTTTGCATCTGCTTGTTAGTTCTTTTCTGTTTCTTCTCTATACCTATACAAAAGCTACGTGTCCATCTAAAGGTTTCCTGGAAGAAATCACGCTTAGCGATAAGGCCGCCCATTATGCATCGGTATCTCTGTTTGTTGGTTCTTTTCTATTTTTTCTATGTCTTGATGTGTAATAAAGCATTTTATGAATCAGCATTTTAGCTAAGTAATTTATTATGTGACGATTTGTGATCGAGGGTGAGGGTTGGAAGGGTCCATGACGTTATAATATTTGTATTTGTATTTATTCAAAGCATTACAACTATTTTCACAGGTATCACCTAATACAACAGTGTAGTCAACTTAATTAATCGCTAGCATCGAATTTAATAAAACTAATAATCAAATATACACATGTCAAAGAGCAAAAGTAATCTAATATACATGTCAATGAGCAAAATAAAATACAATATAATCACAAATGTCCTTAATAAAAATAATTCAATAAATCAATGAGCAAAATAAATTAAATTGACAGTAATATACACAAAAATATTATTATTAACCATAACATAAATTAAATAGTATAGCCCTTGCGAACTCGCTCAGTGAACAGTGGAATACGTCAATGGTTTCCGCTACCCGATTTAATAACTGTATGGTGCGCGTCAGAGGGGCTTTGTTCAGCAGGTTAGTCCTTCCGCGAGGCACTGCGAACAGAGGCTGCCTACGCCGTCCTACGTACTCGTCCGGTACGCACAGCCTCATCATCTCCAAGATGGTCGGGTTGGATATCATCCCACGGAACACCTTTACCACATACAGCGCAAGCGCCATATCCCTCCTGATTTCCAACTTGTTGTATCCAACCATACCCAAAACAAATAGGGTTGGATACATCAATGGATAGAAAGGGTAGACGCCATATCTTTTCCAGTAAAGGTATCGAGTGAACTTGTTTTGTATGCGCTCCATCATGACAGTATATTTAGCTTCGTGAGGAGCCCATACAGAAGCTGCGCTTTCCATCTGGCTTCTGACCAGGGCATCATACATTGCTGTTAGAGCCCTAATGTTAGTAAAACCGCTTGCTCTTCGCAAAACGAATCCTAATATTCTGTACGCCTTTTTACAAACGCTCACAACATGGGCTCTGAATCTCAACTCGGTGTCCAGTCGAACCCCAAGATCTCTCACCGATTCCACCCGCTTCAACTGCGCTTCCTCTATCTGGTATTTGTAGTGGAGTGGGGCTGTTGCTCTACTAAATGTAATAATGGAACATTTGTCTACATTAAACTGCAACTTGTTTCTCTGGCTCCACTCCACTACCCTATCCACGTCTTGTTGAAGACGGACGCAGTCTCCTTCCTCCTTTATCGGCAAGATCAGCTTGAGGTCGTCTGCGAACAGAAGACATTTGGCCGCTGTCACAACTTCAGGGAGATCATTAATCATTACGATAAATTCCAGGGGCCCTAAGTTACTGCCCTGACTCACGCCAGTTCTCGTGTAGTAAGGCTCGGATTTGTATCCCGCGTACTCCACATACTGCCGCCTGTCCTTCATATAACTAGTGAAGAACTGCAGCAGTTTGGGGGTGCAGCCGATCGTCGCCAGCTTAGTCAATAAGATGTCGTTATCGACCATGTCAAAAGCTTTTTTAAAATCAAAGTAGGCGACGTCGACTTGCACCCCTGCATCCACGTTCGGGATAATGTACGACATCGAGTTGAGGAGGTTACTGGTCGTGCTGCGCCCTGGTCTGAAGCCGTGCTGAGCATCCGAGAGATGAGCCGATATTTGGTTTTGTATGCTGCGCTGCACCGCCGACTCGAACACTTTAGCTGGCGTAGAAAGGATCGCCACAGGTCTAAATCCGTTTACCTCCGAGCCACTGTCGCCTTTTGGTATGGGGATTACTCGGGTGACTCTCCAGCGTTCCGGGAAATAAGAGCCTTCCAAACATATGTTAAATATATGGCCGAGAGGCTCCGCCAAAACCCTCCGACAGTCCCTCAATACAAACACGGGTATCCCGTCTGGGCCTGCAGACTGTTTTGGCTTAAGTCGTGTGAGTGCCGCCCATACCTCTGCCTCTGTTAGCCGCGGCACATGAACGCGCGAGCTCCCGGTGCTGCTAAAAGCCTCTGCTTTGCGCACGTTGAGGGCCGCTGTACTGGTGCCGTATACCGAAAGAAAATACTTTGCAAATTTCTCTGCACATTCTGCCTCCGGAAGTGTACTTCCATCTTTAGTTATTTTCTTTCGATCTACTGCACCCCGTTTCTCTCTAACATAGTCCCAGAATGCCTTCGGGTCCTCCGCTAGTCGGCTCTGCACTCGCTCCTGATGATGTTGCTGCTGCACGTGTATCATTTCCTTGACCCTCGCTCTACATTCTGAAAATGCCTGGTAGTTTTCTTTTGACCCTCTCGCCTTGTACAATTTATGCAGCCTCGCCTTGTGTTCTATTTCTCGGATGATGTCTAGAGTATACCACCTGGGGTAACTATATCTGGAGTTTACCTTACCTGTACGTTTTTTTGGTACACATTTGTCAAAAATCTCCTCCAGGATATCATAAAAAGAATCTAAAGCATCTTCGGGCTCTTGGACTTGATATAGAGCGCTCCAATCGGCTGCCGCTATAAAAGAATACAAAGCGTGGTAATCCGCCTTACGAAAGTTCCAGCTCGGTAGAGTGGCAGGAGGTGGCGGGGGCGGGCCGGGCTCGGCGCGCACGCATCGCTGCACCGTCACCTCGAGTGGCGGGTGCTGCTGGTCAACAGGCACTAACGCCTCGTCGGCCATGGACACGTGCACTTCATCCATTTCTGAAGAAACCAACACTAAATCTAGTAACCTGTTGTTACAATTTCTCACCTCGTTCTTCTGAGCGAATTCGCAAAAGGCAACAAAATATTCAAAATAGTTTAGAACATTATCGTTACATGAGTATAAATTAAAATCTCCTATAACTAAACATGACTTATAGATAGGACACCATTTTTCTAAAATTTGGAATAAATTTAAATAATCATCTTCAGTACTATTAGGCGGAATGTAAACAACACAACAAAAAAATAAAAACTTCTCTTTTAAAAACACTGCGGCGCCAACTAATTCGAACGCGCAGGCGTCAATATCCACGCCGTCCGGGACCTTCGCTCGTCGTACCTGAAGGCGGTGCGACGACGCCAAGAACACTCCCCCCTGCTTCCGTCCGTCCGCTCGGTCACATCTCAAGATCTGGTATCCCGGAGGTACTATCTCGGCATCTTGAATGGACTCTACACAACCCGTCTCCGTGATTGCGAATAAATCTGCACCTGAGGATTCGATGTTGTTACAAATCATATCCAACTTTGTCCGTAACCCTCTCGCATTCTGGTAGTAAACCTCTATGGCTCTATTTCTCTTCAATTGGCGTATTTGCCTGTCTCCGAAACCAAAATCATTCGCCAAACTCAGAATTTACAGGCCAGACTTCGGGCTGGCAAAGTATTTCGTTTTCTCTTTGCGGCACCGTTATAATAAAGGAGGCATAATCCCGCTCAGTCTTATGCTTTATCTTGTCAACTTTTATCTTGGCTTCTGTGCCACATATTTTCTTTACGTGGTCCGTCATACTTTCCACTGACGTTCGTTATCGCCAGTTTCCATACGTGAAGATATTTCCTTACTTCCATTGCTTGGATTTCCAAATTTATATTAGAGTTTCGGCCTTTCTTCACCATTTTAGGTTGTAAGCTCTCTCTACCTCTAATGCTACTTACATTGCCAGTAGGACTAGCTGGCTGCGTGTATCTCGAAGGCCCGTGGTTGATTCTATTTGTGG
The DNA here is from genome assembly GCA_947044415.1 of Eupithecia dodoneata. Classification (NCBI taxonomy): domain Eukaryota; kingdom Metazoa; phylum Arthropoda; class Insecta; order Lepidoptera; family Geometridae; genus Eupithecia; species Eupithecia dodoneata. The sequence continues at coordinate 10,375,312 of OX345664.1, read as the reverse complement.
TCGTCTTGGAGTTGACCACTGTCCTATTTACGAATTCAGTTTTATTTGTATTTTTCTTTCGGACCGTGATCCAATCATCTTCCTCGTGTTCCGGAGCCTTCGGTGGTAGTGGTGGTGGTGGTGTGCGTAAAGTAGCAGCAGGAGGCTTGTTACTAGAAGCGGGCGCCTGTCTAACATGGGCCTGCTTAGGCGACTCTGTTGGCTTGTTCTTTCGTTCTGATGAGTCTCTACTAATCTGCTTATTCTTATTATTTTCAACAGATTTATCTCCTAGGGGCTTTAATTGGTACCCGTGGCCCTCCTTTTGTGCTTTTGATGTAGGAGAGGTTGTCTTGGCCGGCTCGGAAGGCCAAGGATTAGTTGAGACTTGTGATTCTCCACATTTACAAGAACTCAATTTATTCTCCAAGGTTCTTTATCTCTCGTTCAGTATATCAAACTGAGCCAGCATTATGAGGTACCGCAAAACTGAATGATGACTTGGGCCGAATAGCTGACTGGTCCAATAAAAATGCTCTCCTTCTTAATCCCTTAAAATCAAAATTTATGATCCTTGGTTCACCACGTTTGATAGAAGGAATATCTACCATATCACCAAATATCAATATTCATGGCCAAAGTATTGAACGTGCACGTGAGGCTAGAAATCTTGGTCTCTTATTTGATGATACTCTTCGCTTTGAGAACCACATAAAGAGCATTGCAAGAGATTGCCTTTATAGACTAAAGCTACTCTATAAAATAAAAAACTTTCTAAGAAAAGAAAAACGCGTCAAAATTTGTGAATCTATAGTTCTATCGAAGCTTAACTATGGCGACTTGGTTTATGGCCCGCGATTACTATCGAGAACGGCTCGCCTAGTCCAGAGGGTGCAAAATGCGTGCTGTAGGTTTTGTTATGATATTCCACCGCGAACGCACGTCACACCATATATTAATAACTCATCAACACTCAACATGGCTTCGCGGAGACATTTGCACCTAGCAATTTTGGTACATGACGTCGTAAAGTTTGAGTCCCCAGAGTACTTATTCTCAAAACTGAGTAGTTTCAAAAGTAAATACAGCTTAAGGCCTTCAAGAAGTAATTTGTTGCACTATAGCAACTATAAAACCGTAGCGTTTAGGGGAAGCTTTCGCTATCAGGCAACCAAATGCTGGAATAATATCCCTCCACCTTTGCGACTGTTAAAATCAAAGTTCACTTTTAAAATCCGTTTTAAGTCTTATTTATTAGAGCACCAAATAACAGGGTTGCCTGGAGCCATGACCCGTCATGGTGCACTTTTTTCTTGCTAGAGCTTAGAGTTACCAGCCTACTGGCCTATATTTGTTTGTTGATTTTATTTATTGATAGGTTTATAATCGTTTCACATAGTCAGACACTCACCAAATGCATAATATTATTTATTTATTTATTTACTATTTATTAAACAGAACACTACTTACTGTAATCGTAAGCCTCACAGGGTCCTGTGATCATAGTGGTTTCGGCAGAATATCAGCGCCTATCTACTCCTGAGTAGTAAGGCATCTATGCTGAGTCGAGACCTTTTTGCTGCTGTAACACACATCTGTCTCTTTTGTTTTTGCAATTCTTTTTTTTTCTCGTTATAAGTTAATTAAGTTATTTTTTATTCAAAATGTCATACCTACTTTGTTTATGTTTTGTACTTCTGCAGCAAATAAATGAATGTCTATGTCTATGTCTATGTCTATTATTACGATCAGATTGTTATCCATTGAAGTCGTAAACTGCTCCGCTATTGTTTTACTCACCGTAGTCTTCAAACGTTCATACAGCGTATCGGTGCTCCTCTGCAGTTCCACTTCCATCATAGTACGGAATATAATAGCATAGTACAGTTCATTAATTTTTATATTTACAACAACATTCAACAAATATACAATACTAGCTGTTCCCCAGAACCCTCGAATTTCACTTTATTAGGTGATATTTTTACACCTAGGGTTACATTATTGGAGTTTTCGTAAGGATCCCTAATTTTTTTGAAAATATAATATAGCCTATGTTCACCGGAGATAGTGTAGCAACGGTGAAAATAATTTTCAAATCGGTCCAGTAGTTTCGGCGCCTATTCAATACAAACAAACAAACAAAAATGAAACCTTTCCTCATTATAATATTAGTATAGATAATATACAAAAGTACTTCATTTCATATTGACGACCTCTGTAGCGCTGTGGGCGAACAGGAGGTTGCGGGTTCGATTCCCGCCTCGGGACAAATGTTTATACGATCTGCAGATATTTGTTCTGGTCGTTTTCTATGTATAATAAAAACTATCTATCTACGTAAATTATATTGTATTATATATACCAGTTATCTAGTACCCATAACACAAGCTCCGCTTAGCTTGGGGCTAGATAATGCTGTATGAATTGTCCACATTATTTATTTATTTATTTTGTTGCATCATTATGCAATCAGTGCTGTCAAACGTCATTTTTGTATTAGTTTGACACCAGCTACAACGTCAAAATTGGTCAAAATTGGCGTTTGACAGCACTGATAGCTTAATTTACGCCTGTCGCAAACCAGTCGCGAGTTACATAATCACCATACGGGTTTCATTCTCTGACATGTGTGACCTGATGACAGTGGGATACCTGAGAAAAACATAATATTGCTACTGACATACATATTTAATAATATAATCAAGTTGATTTTAAAAAGTATACAAACAAAATTCTTTTATGAATTTCTACCGCACAGAAGACACACACTTTTAGTATGTTTGTCTCCTAACTAGTCCAAACAAAGTAACGAAGTCACAACTTTCTGCTTTCGTACGATTTTTAACCCAACTTTTGAGCACTCATCGACTGGTCTAAAACGGGAGGAAACTTTCAAAGTAATTTCCGACGGTTTTTTCAATACGAAAGAATAGACAATAAAAATACTGTATTGTCTATTCTTATTCTTAGGGTACTTAACTTCACTACGATTCAATTAGAATAGAAATATAATAGAAAAACATTTATTTGGACACAGGTACAAAATACAGGCGTAGAATAACAAACGGCAAATAAAGTAGTTTATCACGGAGACACAAATACTAGAAGGTAGGTATCAATTCGGATTGCGCGTCGATTATATCAACCTACCATTTACTATTTACAAATCTATACATTTCAACGAATTTCAACACATTATTTATTATTATTATTATTTATTGATTTATGTAATCAGAACGGCCGTAGGCCAATTATAATAATTACAGACTGTTAATCTAAAATATAGTTAGAATGAGGTGAGAACAATAAACAATATAATGTTATCATAGGAAATATTCGGTTATAGATTCAAATTACTAAAGAGTCCACATAAAGAACATAAAAACTGTAAATTATTTGATTTGACCGTAACAATTACCTTCTGACGCATAATAACCAATATAATCAATTTTTTTATCGCATAACGACGCATTTGTAAAATGATGCATCAGCATATTAACCAATTCGCAAATTGACCAATTACAATAAATTAGTTCAAAAAACAAATTAAACGTGTTCTTGAGTGGAGACCACGACTCGGTAAACGTAGTGTAGGACGCCCTCCGACCAGGTGGGATGACGACCTGCGAAAGACTGCAGGTAGATGCTGGATGCGGCAAGCTGAAGACAGGGCGCTATGGCGCTCTTTGGGGGAGGCCTATGTCCAGCAGTGGACTGCTATAGGCTGATGATGATGATGATGATGAATAAATTAGTAATTACAATTACAAAAATTGATATTGTTTCTCTCAGTCATAATATTTCAGCCCCACGTTTCATCAAAGACGTTGTTATTTTGGGCTGCGTAAGCCGGAGCGTAAACGTTTAAAATACCCTGAATTGTTGCCATAGGACACACTAATCTAATAATAATATACCTAATAGTCAGGAAGACAGTGTTTCACCCCGGGGGTACGTCAGTCGCGTAATAAACTGGGGCTTGTTATTATTAGGTTCTTACAAGCTATTTAGCTAGCAGTAAGGTCTTTTTGGAGTAATTATATACCATTTAAATAAATATTGCTGCAAAATTTCATATTTGTTATACCTAAGCTAAAGCAAACTTCGAATCAATAGTCGTTTTAGAGACGTTCTATTTATTTCAATAATAATTTGCTTACATGTCAATATACTCCTTAACCATAATTGATTAGAAATTTGTTTTAGGCTAACTAGACATATGGGTTTAAGGCATAATCATCATCATCATCATCAGCCTATATTAGTCCACTGCTGGACATAGGCCTCCCCCAATGCGCCATAGCGCCCTGTCTTCAGCTTGACGCATCCAGCATCTACCTGCAGTCTTTCGCAAGTCGTTCCCACCTGGTCGGAGGGCGTCCTACACTACGTTTACCGAGTCGTGGTCTCCACTCAAGAAACCGTTTGCCCCAGCGGCCGTCGGTTCTTCGCGATATGGCCGGCCCACTGCCACTTCAGCTTGCTAATTCTCAGAGCTATGTCGATAACTTTGATTCTCTGTCGGATATATTCGTTGCGAATCCTATCCTTCAGATAAACTCCGAGGATAGCTCATTTTGCGACCATTATTATGCCTTATGCATAAAAAAAAAACTGCAAAAGGCTTACCGATCTCTAAACTACCTATTTGCTAGAGCTAAAGATTTTTATTTGCCAAAGACATGTGTTATGTAAGGTAACAGGTATATACATTTCGTGGATCAACATGCTTGACCGTTAGTCGGTATGCAAAAATATTTGAGAGAATGACGTGCAATAATTTAACATGAATTAAAATTTATCATTGAAAAAATCGTCAATATTAAAGTAACATTTCGAATTAACAACATTTTTAATTTCTTTCTAAAGAGTCCACCATTTAGCTCCTTCTGATATCAGTGTCACTATCGTCCTCGGTCGATAGTGACAACAAGCTGAGATTGGACCTTATTAGCCACGCACATAGGGAAAGATCAGTTATTCTTATAATTGGGACTCTACTACCACGCTACATTATGTAAAGTTTAAATCCCTACTACTTAAGTTGTTTTGTATTTTTTATGTGTTTTCCTTTTTTTGTAATTGTTTATTATTGTGTGTGGCTATAAATAAATTCTTTAATCTTTATTCTTTATATCTACTATTCAGATGATTTCTAGAACTTAGAAATTATATACCGTAAAGTTTTTGTCCGCCGCGGGGCTAACGTCAGCAAACGTAATCGCCCTACACCATTTTAATCTAGCCCCTGACCTCTCCTTTTGAAAGTAATTATATATACGAGTACAGCTCAAATCAGTTTTCTTTCTAGCGTGTATATTTTTTATTATATCCCGCGTTTTAATATGTACCGTAGTCGGATATTTCATACTCGATCCATTTTAGAAGACCTGCTAAGTCATAATTATATCCTACCTACGAATCTCTACCAAATGAAAGTTCTTGTAAGCTGGACCGAGCTCTAATTTTTTTTGTTTTGAACAACGATATCGTACACAGCGTTCATCCGTAAACTGAGCTAACCTCTTTGGTTGTTCCAAAATAAGGAGAAAGCAAAAAACAATAGGAATTCCACTATCGAATTTTGCATTTGTATTCATTTATATTTCACGGCACCTTTATAACTCATAAAATTCTTTTCGGTTCCAAAATTATTTACTCTCCGGCCAATTTTTGTGATTTATCTTTTCGACTTCGAGATAATTTTCTGTTTTTTTCTGATGTTTATTATCAAAAAGTAAGTCATTGATTTTTTTATGGCTCTTGTTCACAATCGATGCATGATGCATTTTTTTTGTATAATAGTTTTTTTAAGTATTATAGATACATAAACACACCTTGTTTTGTTGGTTTACAAAACTCAAATGCTGACTTCGTTGTCTCTAAGAAATCTAGAGAATGAGGTCTATCACATGAAGCAATGAACCCTCCCCTTTCCAAGTCCCTCATAATATCTCGGTATCCAGGGAGAGTAGACCCATTTATGTGGGGTATTTAAGTGATCAGCAAGAAAAGCTCTACTACTTAGATCCAGGGGGATTTCAAACCGGAACCACTCGAGAAAGACCCCTGTTGTAGGACCGCTAAGAAATCAGAAGATTGAAACTAGAACATCACGAAGATTATTGTTAGGCTAACTACTAGTATAACAACAATTAAATAAATAAATAATGCTGGACAATTCACACAGCATCATCTAGCCCCAAGCTAAGCAGAGCTTATGTCATGGGTACTAGATGACAGATATACATAATACAATACATTAAACAGATATATATTTTTTATTATACATAGAAAACGACCAGAACATCCGGAACAAATATCTGCAGATCGTACACACAATTGTTCCGAGGCGGGAATCGAGCCCGCAACCTCCTGCAGGCGGACCTTCGCCCACCGCGCCACATCGGTCGTCAATTACAATCACGTATTGTGATTATAAAATAATAAACCTATTATTATTAAAATATATTCAAAAAACAAATAATATTTTAAGTATATTATATTAGGCACTAATTATGTCTATGACAAGGACTTGTATCTACCCGCAGGCTCTCAGAAAACATGTTATTAGCGGTATTAATGTGGGATTGTGGAATCTCGAGTTTCTATCTATTTTCTCATAGATTAGGTATAATAAGTTATCCAAATTCAATATATTCAACATATATATACTTTTTTTTCTTTTATTTATATTTAACAATAATTGCATCTTAATCTAAAAGCTAACTTAAACGGTTATCCCGTTTGTCCGTAAGCTCATTAGTCTCTATTAATTAAAACATTTGAATAAAAACAAATATGTAGGTACTCGTATCTACCCAATTAAAAAGCAGGCCACTGACGGCCCCTGCAAGTAAAAGCGTGGTACAATGATCGACTGTCCGGCGCACGAGCAAAATTACAATACCTACGCTCTGTTACCAGCGAATGGAGCGAACTGATAACACTATACAGGGTAACTAAATAGGACAAGTTTTAAGTAATTTAAAGTTATAGTGAATCGTAGAAGTATTTTTTAATTTTTAATTTAAAGTTTTCGTCGTTAATATTGGATGAAATTTTAAAAGGAATTTCGTTAATTAAATTAGGTATAAGATATCTGTTTGTACGTTTGCCGTAATAGTTATACATTCTAGGTATAACAAGTTTATGTTGGGTTTTTTGTCTTGTAGAAAGTTTATGTGTAATTTTTATTTGCAAGTTTTTGTTTAGAAATTGTTCTATCAAAAAGTTAATTTTATTTTTTTTATGAATCGGCAATGTTTTGCAGTATTTGTATATTCCAGTAATATTGTCATCTTTATATAGGTTTATTTTATTTACATTGTACTAACATTTATATATAAGACGAATTTGAGCACCAACAAAAAACTACATTGATAACAAAACTTGTGGAAATGTTGATCTACAGAACTAAAACAATGGCCGCCGGAGACAACGAAAAATTAAAATTAAGTGATTGAGGGAAGAGGGCCATCGCAAACCACGTCAAAGTTAGCGGCAGGCTCTCGTGTCATCGTCATCATCAGCCTATGTCCACTAATGGACATGGGCTTACCCAATGAGCGCCATAGCGCCCTGTCTTCAGCTTGACGCATCCAGCATCTGCCCGCACTCCTTCGCAAATCGTCATCCCACCTGGCCGGGGGGCGTCCTGCACTACGTTTGCCGAGTCGCGGTGTCCACAAGTTTACCGTAGTTCCGTGTCAGTGATAAAATAAATTTAAATGCGAAACAACTTCGAAAAGTGAAATAATCTATAAATCGGTTTTTTGTGCATAGTTTCTTTCATATTCGTTGTGCAGACTCAAACACTATTTCAGTCACCTCTGCTAATGGCCACTCCATAAAATACATTTGTAATCTTCGTTTGCACCAATTTAATAACCTGTTATTTTCAAGTCATTACTAAGTTTGTTTCATATAAATTGATCGTTAAGTTCAAAAGTTACAACGTTTTGTTTAGATGGAGGTCGTCGTAGCGAAAGCTTTAAAAATACGCTACGTTTTAGCACACTTTTTGTTGATAAAATAGGACTCGTCTCTGCTAATGGCCACTCTATAAAGTAGTTGAAATTTTTGTGTACGAATGTCAAATTTTTTTTTGTAATAGAAAAGAAAAAGACAATCGCGTCGTCCTATGAAATGAAATCCGAACACTGCAGTGTATTTTTTGCCTCAAAAAAGTCATCGTTATTTTATTCCCGAAATCTAAAGAATTTTTATTTCCAGTGAAAGGTAGAACACCCGAATCTCGATTCCGCTTATTAATACCTATTTAAAAATGACATTCCTTTTATATATTAATTAATTCTATAAATATGCAGTACTTATAAAAGTAACCACTTCATCATGTTAGGTACTAATCTAACAAGAACAAACCCAAAAATAGTTGTGCCCTGACAGGGTTTTTGTGTATTGTATACCCACTAAGATACCTAAGAACAATTAATTACTTGTATGCATAAAATCACAATAAATGATATGAATATGAACTTTGTACCTTATGGCCTCTACACACCAAACCCGCCGCCGGCCCGCGGGATAGAGGCGGCGGATTAGGCCGGGTCATTAGAACATTGTAAGCCGGAATGATCTTTGCCGACGGCACGAGGGCCGCGTTCAGCAGTTAGTGACCGAGCGAACATGAAGTGAAGGTGGCCTAACCCACCGCCCCGCGCCGCCGCCGCGCCGGCACGATTATCGCAAAACAAGCCCGGAGGGATTGGTGTGTGAGGCCTTTAGTTTCTACCCCTAGTGTACTATTTTATTAATCCTATACGTTTTTTATTAATCTTATTTAAATTTAGACACTGTGTCTATGACAAGCATCAGAGTACAGCTGTGAAGAAAGGCCATAGTCTGAGCTCATCGAACATTGTAGAGCCCTTTGTCCGCCATCTCAAGCTATCTTGGCGATCTACCAACATTGAGCGGGTAAAAAGAACAAAACTGCTTTTTCAATACCTACCTGCAGTTTACCAACTAAAGGTTTAATATTTACCTAGAACCTCTACATTACACTAAAACAATTCTAATATATTAGAGGTAGCATTTGTTTGATTGTTTATGGGTAATCTACAGAACCAGGTACCTTCTGGTCCGGTTCCGAAAATATTTTATTAAAAATCGTGCCCCAGCATTGCCATACACAATGTTTTAATATTGTGAAATATTATTTGCCGATTCAACTGGCGTGGTATACTTTATATGCACGGCACAAAGGCATCCGAATTAACAGTCAGACAAATTTTCTCAGAATAGACAAAAAGGCTGAATGAAGTTACAACTCTGTTAAATAATTTGGCGTGTGAAAAAAACTATAAACTGACTTCATATTCCTGAATATTTAAAATAGGAAGTACTATTTTAAAACACTTCGATACTTGAGACGTGATTAAGTCGCCAAAACTAGGTATTGAACGCTTCATGCTGAAATTCTGCATAGATATCTATCAAGACCTGGATTAACAAATGAATACCTCGCTTACCTACTTTAATCCCGCTGTTAGGAAAATAAATGGACTTAATGCAACGGAAATATACAAATTATACACTTATCGAGGGGAAGCAAGTAAATATTTGAGGGTATAGCGTTACGCTGTTTATTCTACTGTTTGCCGCGAATGAAAATATTTGTTCTAGAGGCGGCTGGGGTTAGGTCTAATGGCGTATCGAATTTCTATGATAAATCTACACCTAAAAGTTTCTGGTTGTTCGTGAATAAAACACGAAGATTTTTGATATGATATTGCCGTATTATAAATTAAAACGTTGGCTTGTCGAGAAGAATTTCTATTCAGTGAATGAACTACTACTCGTAGAACAAAAAATGTATAGTACCTAATTCCTTCATTTTAGTTTTAATGATATTTTGGACTTCTTATGAAGTTTTGAGTGTGTGTTTTGTGTATTTATATTCGGTAGGTCTGATGGTCGTAAACTATTTTTCATAGCCCTTTTTATATTTTTCAAATTTCCACAAGGGAGAAGCCACGCAGCGGAGCTAGCTATAGATATAAAATTAGACACAAGTAACCATCGGAACCCTTTCATATAACTCTGAACACCACTTGTCTTACTTTACAGTGTTGTATAATTTAAATGGAGCACTGACCTCAGGACAAAAGCGAGGTGGATGTCACAACAGGAAATTGCCTCGTTAATTATAAATGCCCAACGAACAAAGCATTTTCAAGTCAAAAATTACCTACGTATATACGTGTTTAAAATTATTATAGCGAATACTTTGAACGCCCATTTATTTACAAATAGCAGCGAAAGCGCTTTTCAAGTAGCCTAGGTCCGTCCCTGCGACTCCGTCTACCTCCCTACCAAAATTTCATTAAGGTTAAACGAGTCAACGGTGCAAACTCCTCGATAGGCCAGACTCGAGTGTATGCTATCTCGCCCGAGGTAGTGTACGAAAGGATGTGCTAGGATAAAATGCAAAATGAGTCAATCCTAAAACGATCGTATGTGAACAGATTTTATTTTATTATAGAAAAATAATGCTGGACAATCCACACAACACTATCTAGCTCGGCTAGATACTAGATGACTGATGTTGATACGTAATACAATAGATTACATAGATCGATATTTTTTATTAAACAAGCATTATGCTTTGAGAATTCAACCAAATCTTGAATTCTCAAAGGCATTATAATAAATAAATAAATAAATAATGCTCGACAATTCACACAGCATTATCTAGCCCCAAGCTAAGCAGAAGCTTGTGTTATGGGTACTAGATAACTGATATATATAACACAATACATTACACAGATAGATATTTTTATTATACATAGAAAACGACCAGAACATCCGGAACAAATATCTGCAGATCGTGCACACAATTGTTCCGAGGCGGGAATCGAACCCGCAACCTCCTGCGTCGCAGGCGGACCTTCGCCCACCGCGCCACATCGGTCGTCAATTTATTATTATTAATTTATTTATTATGTTTACCTCTATGGCACTATGTTATAAGTTCCTAATGCAGCCCTAATATTCAGCGTATATAGTAAATTTTAAAATAGCCTATGTTCACTGCGGATAGTGTAGCTTCCCAACAACGGTGAAATAATTTTTCAAATCGGTCCAGGAGTTTCGGAGCCTATTCAATATAAACAAACAAAAAATCAAACTCCTCTTTTTTTTTTTTTTTTTTTATTTCCTCTTTATAATATTAGTATATATAGAAATAAAAAATTAAATATAAATACAGGTATCTTACTTCCTTTCTTTATTTCAGGTACAATATGCTTACGGGACGTTCACGTGATAGTGCCGGATTCCGTAGAAAAAGGTTCTAAAGTGGAACTCAAGTGCCTGTATGATCTAGAACAGCAGGATCTGTACTCTGTGAAGTGGTACAGAGGGGACAGAGAGTTTTGTAGGTATTCTCCTAAAGACGTGCCCCCGCTGAAAGTATTCCGGATACCAGGGATTGAAGTGCAAGTAAGTTTTCTGACATTTTGTGTTCTATTTCTTAATAGTCTAGTAGTTCTAGTATCATTCAGCTAGCAGATGGAGGCGCGTTTCCTCCGCCCCCTCGCAGAATCATTGACCTATTACGAAAATAAACTATGTATGGGCTGATATTTTAGGGAATAAACTCGTTTGAAATTTATTTCCATGCATTTTTCTCTCCAGCTAAACGCGGGAAATGAAAATCCATAGATATTTCCGTCCCGGACGTTAGTATGACTGCAATGACGTATTTTTTACCTTATGTTTGGAAAAGGAATAAGCAATTTTATGTGCAGGTGCAGTATAAGAGAGGTTTATTATGAAGGTTTTGTATATATAAAAAAAAACAAAATAAAATAAAGATTTGAGGGAATAATGAGCAAAAATATTTTTTGCTTTTATAGATAATGGAACGGTAGGTACCCTTCGTGCGCAAGTCGCACTTGGCCGGTTTAATATGTTATTAATCAGAAACTTGAAAACATAAAATTTTTAACACGCCAAATGTGGAATTCATTGTTTATAATATTATTATTTTTAATTAATAATCGTTACAAATCAGTAATAGGTAAAGTAAAACCTTAGTTCAATCGGAACGAATGAAAATTAGGTTAAAAAAAAAGATTCTACTAGGTAAGTAATAAGACCGCTTCTTCAGAGAAAATTTAAGATCGCGAACAATCCACCTAGGTAAGAAATCACCTTAATAATCCAAGTTTATTCAAGCCGGAGCTGGAAAAATGACGCTATTTTTAAAGATAATTAGATTTTTTGTGGAATGTGAAGTAAAAGCTTGTGGCCGGATCGACCCGCATTTTTTGGAGTCTGAAAAAGACTTAGTAAAGTAAAGCCTTGTGGATTCATAGGTAATGTTACTCAAACATCAAACATCAAAGCGCTATATACAGGACACTTGGACACGTCACAAATTTCAAATTTCAGTAAATCAGTAATTATTCACATAAGACATGGTATATTATACATATAACATATATACATTGATGGAATAACACAGTTAGAGCTGCATATCTCGCCCGAATACAGGCACGTGAATATAAAAATCAATAAAGTTAAATTAGATGTCATTAACTAGATCAAACAAACGCAAATATAAATAAATTGTCAGTTAAAATAGAACTCACTTCAGCTTGCTAATTCTTTGAGCTATGTCGATAACCTTGTTTCTCTGTCGGATAAATGAAGATCATATGTTGCCAATTTATGTAGAGCTTCTAAAAATATACTCTTTTATCTATAACAGCAGTCAGTTTCAAGGCAGAACTATATATATAATATGTATTCAGATTTACAATTTAAAAAAAAGATGTTTATTTAAGCTTATTAGTATAGTAACCCATAAGCTTCAATCATGGTTCTGATTAATGGATTAATCGACTCGTAGGTAAATGTAGAGTAAAACGAGCCGGGGCGGTCGAGCCGGCTTAAGGTACAAGTCCGAGAGGGGCTGTAGACTGCAACCGCAGGCGATATTGCGGCTAGCGGCTGCGGTTGACCGCAGTGTTGCCTGCGGTCGCGGTTACAACACACCAGTGGCGCTGCAGTCTGCGGTCGCTGCGCGGAATCAATATCATAGAGATGCATAGAAACCAGTAGTGTCGCTTGCAGCCTGCAGCTGCAGTTTGCGGTCTGCGGTCTATCTTGGAATTGCACATTTAAGAATCGACCCCTAAATCAACCAGTGCATTTTATAAGAACCTACCAGAGGCAAAGCAGGAGCTTCACCAGCGATCACCATCTAGCTGCAGACGTGTTGAATATGCTCCCTACCTCCTTGTTTATGGGAGAGGGGGGAACGTTCAGCTTTGGACCTCCTCCTAGAAGTGGTAAATGTTTGTAACCCACTGTATGTTATACGTCTAGATTATGTAACATCTTAGGTATATACATTTATACTGGTTTTGTTATAAAATCGTACACACTAATAAAACATGTTTTATATAACATAACTATGTTTTATAACATATTTTCTTGCTTAGTCTAGACTCACCTACTCAGTCTCAGGCAGTACTGAGTCCAAGGTAACCAGGGTAACCGTGGGTAAAAAGAATTAACTAAACATAGAAGAAGAAGGCGTAAATGATAGTAAAGCTTTGCGAACGTGGTGTTGCCAAAAACTTGCGACAAACTTGGGTCGTCTCTTTTGATTTCCAAAAAGTAATCAAAATAATCCTAGAACTAAAGTTGATTTCCGCGGGGTCCAGATTCACCCCCTTTCGGATTAGTATACATCCTTCGTGGCTTCGTGACCGCCCTGGCTCGTTTTACTCTACATTTACCTACGAGTCGATTAATCCATTACTCAGAACCATGATTGAAGCTTATGGGGTACTATACTAAAAAGCTTAAATAAACACCCCTATTTCTACGGAGCGATTAATTTAAATTAAAATACATATTATATATATAGTTCTGCCACACAAAAGGTACATTTTTATAACGTTAATCTACATAAGTTCCCATGGAATAAAAATAACCTTAAAATATTTCATGGTAAAAACTTTTGCTCGGCAAGTTTTTACCAAGCGCACATATCAATATTAGTACTCGTAGGTACGGACCGATGGTATAGTATGGCAGCATTGGCACTATAGACTGTCCAAAATCAAAACGCAGTAAGAGACATTTAAAAAAGTTGTTTTTTTTGTACTAACTAGTCGGCTAAATCAGATACAATTAATATCCCAAGATCGTCTAAAAAGCTTAGTAATTACATATTGGCTATCAATAGTTTACTAAAATACAATTTAAAAATTATTTTTAATTTAATAATTAAAACGTAGTAAGGGTACCCCCCTAATTACGTTATTATCTTGGCGATCTTAGCCCTGCCTTTTGCATAAAGTTGTCAATGCATTTTCAAATGTAAAGTAACTCAAGTACAAGTCAAGTGGGGCCCTTGAAGTAATTTCTTCGGTTTATAATTTGGTATTTATACGTCTACGATAATATCACGTCTCTTTGGGGACCAGGTCTTCCTTAATTTAGTACCTTCTAATATATTTTTTTTTAATTGGATATTGTATTTTTATGCATTCACGTAGTGTAAAATTAACGAAAAAGCATGAAAACAAACGTTTTAGGCTTTTTATAAAATGCCTATACACGCTTACGCTTTTTCGTTAATTCTAGTAATGTTAAAGACTATTTTTACTTTCTGTTAGTAGAGACTTACTACAGTTTGAAATTGTAAATCCATTTAATTTGATACTCAAAAAGCAGACAAAAGTGGTATAGCATAAATAAATAAATAATGCTGGACTATTCACACAGCATTATCTAGCCCCATGGTAAGCAGAGCTTGTGTTATGGGTACTAGATAACTGATATACATAATACAATATATTACATAGATAGATATTTTTATTATACATAGAAAACGACCAGAACACCCGGAACAAATATCTGCAGATCGTACACACAATTGTTTCGAGGCGGGAATCGAATCGGACCCGCAACCTCCTGCGTTGCAGGCGGACCTTCACCCACCGCGACACATCGGTCGACATATAACCGCAACTTTTGAGCTAACTTTTATTTAACTTAGTCTACTTTTCTAAGGGCATGAATTTGAACTGTAAAATTTGTCTCGTGTTTACTACGTTTTAATTTTGGACAGCCGCAGTATCCCTGAGTCCAACCCTGGAACGTCCATGCGGGATGCTTAAATTTTATCGTGACGTCAAAACATCGCTTCATTACCGCGCGCTGGTACCGTCAATATTAACTAGTGGTCATTTTACTTTACGAGGCACGATCGTGTTAAAATGTCATGGGTAGGTTTACGAGTCAGAGGCAGTGCTGGTATTATCGTTCAATTGAAACTTAATTGCCGTCCGGTCCTCACATGAAAAGTTTGGAAACTACCCCGTCCACGAGTTTATTTTATATTTGGTAGATGCACGACTATGAAGTTTCCTAATTGTTGACAGGTGACAGAATGAAGACTGAATGATATAATTACGTATTTCATAGTCAAAAGTAACAGATTTTTGACAATAGCTATACGAAAAAAAATATTTCACGGAATATGTATTACTAGTTTAGCAAAGTGTAGATTACCTTGCAGCCATTTACTTAGGACAGTTTATAAAGAATTACCATATTAAATTTCTACGCCTTACCATATTCAATTTCTTCTAAAATTATGTCATCATTTTAGTTCCGTTCAACTTTTAAAAAATAATATTAATCGTTTATTGCAGACTATAGAAAAGTTAGAGATCTTACATAACTTATTGTACGGTCCATAGTGAACCTTAAAACTAGCGTACATAAAATATAAATACACTTAATTAATAACACGCTATTTTTATACTCATATCATTGAGTGAGTCTTGTTCAGGCGGCGCGGGCGGCGGTTTAAATTTATTTTATTAAAAATTCCATCCTCGATGATTCATCTATTGTATTTAGTTTAAGTAATATAACTATCGTCCAATAACGCTAATACCAATTTTCTCAAAAATATTTGAAAAATGTATGTATCTAAGACTTATAAACTATTGCGACAAACAAAATATAATAAAAAAAGAACAATTTGTTTTTCAGAAAGGAAAGTCGACCTCTTTGGCCATTTTCACCCTAGTAGAAACGGTGTTAAATAGTCTAAACACTGGTCACTTAACGACAGGACTGTTCTATGACTTATCTAAAGCATTTGACTACATTTCACATGATCTACTTTTGAAAAAACTAGATAACATCGGCGTCAGAGGCCCAACTCTACAATGGCTCTCTTCTTACTTGGAGAACCATAAGCAATGCGTTGTTATTGAGAAACTAACTGATAACAATGAACTAATGACATTTACATCAGACTATGAAATCAACAAATCTGGCGTGCCACAGGGCAGCATTTTAGGACCCATATTGTTTCTACTCTATATTGATGACATAGTTAACGTGACAAACCATAGGTGCATTTTATATGCTGATGACATTTTTGTAGTTGTGACATCTGATAAAAAAAATTATACTAAAACTGACCATGAATCTGACATTAACACAATTGATAAAATTATTGAATGGCTTGACATTAACAATCTTAAAATTAATCTTGACAAATCCAAATATATTCAATTCAATAAATCTAAACATATAAAATATAATTTTAATCTAGATATAGCGAAGATTGAAGAAGTTCCGCAAATTAAGTTTCTAGGCATAATAATTGACGAAAATCTGGACTGGAAGGCACATTTTGACATAGTCAATAAAAAATTAAACAAATTCGTGTACGCTCTAAGTCAAATTAAAAATGTCACAAATGCTAAAACTGCAATAATGTCCTTTCTTGCCTATATTGAATCTGCTCTTCGTTATGGACTAGTAATGTGGGGCAACAGCATTGATAAGAACAGACCATTTATAGCACAACAGAAATGCATCAGAGCGATCTGTGGAATCCCCCCTGATGAGTCATGCAAACCCTTGTTTAAGGAACTTGGATTATTACCTCTACCGTCGCTTTATATTTTTGAAGTATCAAATTTTGTTAGAAATAATTTAAACTTATTTATAAAAGAATATGACAAACACCCTAGGCTGTGTAGAGACCCGAATAGACTTATTATAAACTAGCGGACCGTCCCGGCTTCGCACGGGTATTTTTTATATTTATTATTTACCATCCATACTTACAAACTTTCGCGTTTATAATATTAAGTAGGATAAAGGATGTCACTTGGGTATTTAAAATGGAAACATATAAGCTCGTTTTTGTATTTTAAGATATCTTGAGCGAGTCTAAACATTATTTTCAGATTTGAAAAGTTCAGTTCAATATCGTCCGCTTCCATCCATGATAGAGCTTTGCAAAGTTTCTTTATCAGCCTGCCCGAGCTCTCGCTGTGAGAAGCTCAATATTTCTCGCCAGTCTGTGTCAACCATTATGACAGAGAACTTATGATTTGGGTATTATAGTCAGTTTTCGCAAATAATCTGAAAGAATAACAATGAACAAACACAACTACAGCAAATTATTATCGTATCTACAGATACAAAATCATAGATAATGTAAACGCTTTACTACAAAATAATCAAAAAAGGCGTACAACCTAACAAAAGAGTTTCCATACAGTAAATTGTTATCAAACCTTTGTTGTCAAAAGAGCGTTGCTAGGCAACCACGTTTATTTAGAAAAAATGGCGTATTGATATGCAAGGAATTTTATAAGTACATTTTCACACCTTGGGTTACATTATTGGAGTTTTAGTAAGGATCCGTTACTTTTTTGAAAATATAATATAGCCTACTTACTTACTTGTTACTTGTTTCTGGACTGGTTTCCGCAACTTGGCCGCCGGTGGGCCTTTTTTGCGTGTCGGGTGGGGGGGCTGCTATTCTAACCACCCGATGTCCTCCAGGAAGGCCAGCAGCTCGCTGATGCCGGTGCATGCCTCCCTAGGCGTCCTCGGTGTCCCAAGGTGATGCAGTCTTTGAGAAGCCACGCTGTCGCAATCTACAAGCACATGCGCTGCCGTCTCCTCTGCATTCATGCACCCTCTGCAAAGGGGGCTGTCCGTGATACCCAAATTAAAAAGGTGTTTGTTTAGCATGCAGTGTCCCGTGACAATACCGACGACTTTCCGGAGTTTGTCACGTTTGAGATTGAGGAGTTTTCGGGAGTACCGTGGGTTTAAAACCGGGAATGCCTCCTTCGACTGCCTGCAATCTGGAATACTTGCCCAGTGCTCTTCGTGTCGTTTGGCTGTGCGTTGACGGATCCATGAGCGGACTTGACTAAAGGGGAGGGGAATTATTGGTTCAGGCCCTGCCGTTTGCCATTCTGAACCTCTCCTCGCCAGTGAATCAGCTTCGTCGTTACCCCTGGATCCGCTGTGGCCTTTTATCCATTGTAGGGTGACTCTATTGGACTTACTTATTTGCTCTAGCAGGTGGTGGCATTGCAAAGTCAGTCCTGAGTTGTGTTCTCTCCTATTCAAGGCCTGTAGTACTGCCGCGCTGTCCGAGAGGATCCTGATGTTTTGGTCAGTTACCTTCCTTCGTAGCACTGCAGTCGCAGCTTGGATAATACCTACACATTCCGCCTGGAAGATGGAGTTGTGGGCACCCAGTGCTGCTATAATATAGCCTATGTTCACCACGGATATTTAGGCTTCTTAACGGTGATAAAAATTTTCAAATCGGTCCAGTAGTTTCGGAGCCTATTCGTTACAAACAAACAAACAAAAAATCAAACCTTTCCTCTTTATAATATTAGTATAGAAGATACCCCGCGTTCAGCCAAATTTTGTTAGAAATAATTTAAACTTATTTATAAAAGCAAGTGACAAACACCCTAGACTGTGTAGAGACCCGAATAGACTTATAAAAGATACCCCGCGTTCAGCCAAGTTTTCTAAAAGTTGTTGGACTCTATGCGTAAAAATATACAACAAATTACCAAATGAAATCAAATTATTAAATAATTATTTATAAATATATATATATATAATAATTATTATTTAATCAAATTGCGTAGGTGGCTAAATGACATGAATTTTTATGACATCAATGAGTTTTTAAATGTTCGATAATAAATAATAATACTTACCTACTTTAATTACTGATCTTTTGTGCAAAAAACAAGCCGGTATCTGATTTTACGCCACTATCGATAAACAATGACATAATTAAGCAATCGCATCTAGAAAAATACTTAGGATTATGGATAGACGATAAACTGTCATGGAAATCACACATCGAAGAAGTAAAACAAAAACTTACGTCATTGCTAGGAGCTTTGCATAAGGTGGCAAAATGTATTCCTGCTAAAGTCAGAAATACAGTATATAATTCTTTAGCGAAATCCCACCTAGAGTACCTTATTGAAATATGGGGATCAGCAGCTGAAACACATGTTAAACCCCTTCAAAGAGTCCAAAACAAAATTATTAAAGTTTTATATCACTATTCATATCATACAACAAAAGAATTATATAAAAAAACAAAAATACTAAATTTAAAGCAACTATATATTTTTAACACATGTCTTCTAATAAAAAATATCACTTCAAAGTCTATACAATCAAATCTAAGCCTAGAATTAAAAGAAAGTAAATACAGTTTTAGAAATAAAATTAAACTAAAATTACCCAACATACGCACGAACTACGGAAAAAAGACGATTCTTTCAGAGGGAGCACGTATTTTTAATAATTTACCAAATACCATAAAAGAATGTGATAGCATTAATATGTATAAAAATATGTTGAAAGCACATGTCTACTCAATAGAATAATATAACTACATATGTACATAATTATAAATTACCACTAATATATACATATAACCCTTAACTACCTACCCGCGGTCTCACAGACACCAGCTGTAATATTTTTGTGAATTACGAAGTGTATGCGCATTGTAATATCTCGTGCGTCTATGTACCTTTTCCCCGCTACCCGCAGCATCGTGCCTGCGCTTGTCGAGGTCACAATTGCGCGCGTTTGCTTTTGGTGAGTAAAAAACATTTGTCAGCGGTCTGAGCGACCGCGGGTAGGTAGTTATGTGACTTTTTTTCATCAAATGATTTTTATTATTTTAGTGCAAAATGGCTACTAACGATCAAAATATTGTGCGCTGGTTGGAGGAAGACCCTTCCGATGATGAGGAATTACCAATCGGAGACTGTAGTATTGTGGAGATAGACATAGGAGATGATTTTGTGATGGAAGAGTTTCGCGATTCAGATTCGGAAAATGATGGTGAATATGAAACATTTTTAGCGGAAGTAAGTAAATATTTTCGGCCCCAAAGTACGCTCCCGGTCTTGTCGACGCAATCCTCATCAGATGATGACGACAATATCCCATTGGAAGAATTGAGTTGCAGGCCAAGGAAGAAAGGCAAGAATCGCTTTCGTTGGTCATTATTACCACCGTCCTATCGGACAAGAACATTGGAACATGAAAAAAGCAGGTTCAAATTCATGAAGAAGCTGGCTAAACAGCTTTTGAGACCACACATGGAGCGTAGAGAATTGAATTCGTCCATACCGCGGGATATCAAACTTTCTCTTCGTCGGGTATTGCAGCTCAATGCAGAACAGCTTCCTGCAGCTGCTGGAAGTGATGCTGATGCAGATAGGTTGGAAACTCGCAAGACCTGCTCTGTTTGTGACCCTAAGAAGAAACGCAAGCACCAATACTTGTGTTTTCATTGCAAGAAACCAATTTGCCTAGGATGCGCAAACATGTTGTGTATTTACTGCCGCGAAAAACTGTAAAGTTCATGACATGCAATTTTATAAAAATAACTTTTTTTAGATTGATATCACTGTGTAGTTGTATAAGTTGATTCCTGAATTTATAGAAATTTTAAAAGAGAAGTTCGTGATTTATGTTACTTTTGTTGTAGATCTCATTTTATAAATATGTTGATTTTTTATGCTATTTCTCAGATCTTCGAAGAGATTTTTGTTTAGTGAAGAAACCATGTTGATTTTTTATATTTTTGTTACTTTAATATAAATAAAAACCATATTAAAATATACGTTTTATTTCAAATTATCTCCCACTGCCATAGATTTCTTTTGCTGGAGCGATATATCGCAGACGTCTCACAGACCGCGGGTAGGTAGTTGCGTGACTAAAATAGAGGGTAGGTAGTTAAGAGTTAATATAATTAGTTATGATAACTAATCTAGGTTAAGCCTCAGAGCCCAGGAGTTATACTTACTTAACTTATATTTAGTACACATATTACTGTTTAAGTTTATCTCATTTTAAGTGAACTGTAATGTTTTTATGAGAAATAAAGTTCTTTAAACCTAATTAGTCATCATAATTATTGCATGCTAGAATATAGTGAGACATGAGACATATACATATATATATATATATATATATACACATATATTTTTTTATTATATTGAACTAAATATATTTATTAGGTTTATTGAACTATTATTTTTTAATTTATGTATGTATATTATAATCTCATTCCGTATTGTATTATTAGTCTAATTTGTCTCTTGTACACTTCCTCTGTCTTTTCCATCGCCACTCCTGTAAACCTAAGGTTTGCTGGAAGAAAACTCTAACTTAGGGTTAAGCTCGCCTATGTACATATCTTTTTTAATTAAGTTATTTTTAAGTTTTGTATGTGTACAATAAAGAATCAAAAAAATAAATGAGTGCATTAATTAGAACTTAAGACCTTTATACCATGTTTGACGTAATAAATATATTTGAATTTGAATCTTTTAAATATATCATCTAGTACCCATAACACAAGCTCTGCTTAGTTTTGGGCTATATGGTGCTTGGTGGATTTTCCAGTATTATTTATTTTATTTTATTAACATAATCCGTTTTCGAGTTGATATATTTTTCGCAAAACGCAAGTCACATGTCCAAGCATAATAATCTGCTCCGTGAAAAATCATCGTGACACAACATTTTTTCAAAGGGATCCAACTTCCCTAACAAAATAGGCAATCTCCTTTAGCAGTTCTTGTCATCCGATTATGCTGGAATTTTGTATATGAGTCAAGGCAAATCTTATTATATACATACTACTTTGTATATGTAGACTAAGCAAGATCTGATGACACTGCAAAGATATTGAAAACACAAATTATGGGTAGTACCTTCGTAACACATTGAAACAGAATACAACACTCGATAATGATCTATCTCTGGGTAGTCTTGTATCTAGAAATAATGTATTTTGTAATTGGATTGTTTTGAAAAATCTAAAAACAGACTTTTCTTAGTATCTACTCAGTTTTTAAAGTTTTTCAGGATAAATACTTATACCCCAATAATTTAATGGTGGTCCCATTAAATTATTGGGGTATAAGTATTTATCCTCGGGATCATTGTTCATACAATAGCGAAATAATTATTCATATCAGTCCGTAGGTAATTAACGGAGAAATTTACGAACATACATAAAAAATACATATAACTGAACACAGAACCTCCTCTTATGTATTTTATTTCGTTTGTTAAAATGCCGGCCTTTTTAGCGAAATCGATTAGAAAGTACATCTACTAATGAGGAAACTTACGGCCAAACATGGTAAGATTAACTAAAGCTTTGTTCCAAACAGAACACGGTTTCTCCATACCATACTATTATTATGAATTTTGTACATAGTATTACCAGCGACCCGCCCAGACGTAGTTTTAAAGTTCTAAGCATAGGTAGGGATAGACAGCGGGAAGCCACTTTGTTTTATACTATGTAGGTAGTGATTATGAAGTTTGATAAAAGTGTCTGTTTCCAGAAAAGCGAGAGCACTGCACAGAAGCTAGTCATCGAAGCGGCGACCCAGGTCGCGGAGGGCCGGTACACATGCGAGGTGTCGGCCGACGCACCGTCCTTCCACACCGCACAGGTCCACACGCACATGTACGTCGTCGGTGAGTTCATGCCTTACATATAAATGGAATAGTTTCGCATGCGTTATTTCTATAAAAAGCGAGAGCACGGCACAACAGCTAGTGTTCGAAGCTACAACGCAGGTCGCGGAGAGCCGGTACACATGTGAGGTCTCGGCCGACGCACCGTCCTTCCACACCGCACAGGTCCACATGCACATGTACGTCGTCGGTGAGTTCATGCCTTACATATACGAGTAAATGAAATAGTTTCTACCCGCGACTTTGCACCCGTTGTTTCTATATAAAGCAAGAGCCCAACAGCTAGTCATCGAAGCAGCGACACAGGTCGCGGAGGGACGGTACACATGCGAGGTCTCAGCCGCTCAAACTTTGACCTGTTGAAACTTTGGGAAAAATAGGTAAATAAATGCGAAAAATACCCGTTGTATTAGTTATTATAAAATTATTGTGACTGATATACTAACAAATACATCTGAATCAACTAGCTAATCTGTTTTTTTGTAAAATGGCTGGAAAAGTCTCCGTGCGAGCTCAACTTATTTATCGACTACTAATAATTTGCAAACTTCATAGTCAAAGGTAATAAAATGGCTGACTCGACTCTTCTTGTGATCTCGTAACTTTTTACAGCGGAAGTATTACTAGACGAGACTTTTCAGATTTTTATAATAATTTTTTGTTCGGTTCTCACAACTTCTTGTCGGTAAGTACTTACTGAGAATTAACCTTAATGTAATGTATGCTCGTTTTTACTGCGGACCCACCATACCCATGGCCATACCTGGAGGTATGGTGGGACCATTTTAACCATAGTTTCTGCCCACGGCTTCGCACGCGTTGTTTTTAAGGAAACATATTAAGGTTATCCCTTGAGCATATTTATGGGATAAAAAGTAGCCTATGATTTATTCCAGGAACTACCTGTATGCAAAATTTCAGCCCGATCCGTTCAGTATTTTTTGCGTGATAGAGTATTAAACATCCATAGATAGAAACTTTCGCGTTTATATTAAGTAGAGTTTAGTAGTAAATCCGAGATTCTATAGGACTAGCCCGTTGGCAAGCTTTACATGCTTTTCCATGCCTTATTTCCCACCTCTCCCCAATCGTGTCGATTCCCTCTCCTATCGGATTATGAGAGCGTTGAATACAGAGACCTGTGTTTGCACACACAATTGTGCAATGTCCTCCGCACAAGGCTATAGACTCCGTTTAGACTGGCCGCTGTGACCGAAGATCGGCTAGGACATCGGATATTGATAATTAAAATATTTGTATTAATTTAGGGCTGTTGATTTTATTCCAATAATAAAAAAAAACAAATAAATTTTAAGTAATGTGTATGTACGTGAAAGATATGTACGTTTAGTTTTAAAAAATCATTCTTCCTGCTACCTGCATATCGCTTGTGTGGTATTCCCGGATAAAAATAAGCCTATCACTTCATCATCAGCCTATAGCAGTCCACGGCTGGACATAGGCCTCCCCCAATGAGCGCCATAGCGCCCTGTCTTCAGCTTGCCGCATCCAGCATCTACCTGCAGTCTTTCGCAGGTCGTCATCCCACCTGATCGGAGGGCGTCCTACACTACGTTTGCCGAGTCGTGGTCTCCACTCAAGAACACGTTTGCCCCATCGGCCGTCGGTTCTTCGCGAGATATGGCCGGCCCACTGCCACTTCAGCTTGCTAATTCTTTGAGCTATGTCGATAAC
The DNA here is from genome assembly GCA_947044415.1 of Eupithecia dodoneata. Taxonomy (NCBI): domain Eukaryota; kingdom Metazoa; phylum Arthropoda; class Insecta; order Lepidoptera; family Geometridae; genus Eupithecia; species Eupithecia dodoneata. The sequence continues at coordinate 10,350,766 of OX345664.1, read as the reverse complement.
CTTGGTTCTCTGTCGGATGTATTCGTTACGAATCCTATCCTTCAGAGAAACTAAAGCCTATCACTTACGAGTATACAAAACAATACAAAAATATTTTATTATACACAAGATGCAGATCATTACAAAGTCACAACAAGTACAGTGGGCACTTATCCCACTTTCAGAACTGCAGTCTATGTAGTTGGGTCATGTTTCTCACTTTAATATTGTGTCATCATGTTATTTCTCTCTGTACTTACCTCCTTAAGGATGATACACAGCGGTAAGCGAGGGAAGCAACGCTACAGGTCTCCAAGGGATGCATCCAGCTTAGCGAAGAAAAGAAATCTTTATTGCTGTGTCAAAGAAGTATAACAGAGTGATATTTTGTCTGTGCATTACAACGCAAAGGAGAGAACTACGTTTAAACGTAGCAGTATATTTGGTCTGCACAAAATTCAGCTTTCTTATTCTTACGAGTATCTTATGTAAAAAGAATCATAACAATCACTTATTATAATAAATATGTCTGATATTTGGAGTTAAGTCACATACACAGTACATAATGGGATTCCAGTTCAAAAAAAATAAGTAGATTCAAGCGTTACTCTGTGTGTAGTTTGTTAAACGTGTAGCTATTTACATATATCGGACAAGCACATGTCTGTAGCGACGTGTATAAGTACTAAAACTTTCATTGCCTATTTATACTATAATATCATAAAGAGGAAGGTTTTGTTTTTTTTTATTTGTAATGAATAGGCTCTGAAGCTACTGGACCGATTTAAAAATTCTTTCACCGTTGGAAAGCAACACTATCACCGGTGAACATAGGCTATATTTCAAAAATCTTTATTAGAAACAAGAGACTTATAGTATAGGGTACAGTTGTGGGCTGACTACCGCAAAAGTTAAGAAACTGTGTAGCGGAGTCAGCGCCTTCCTCCACAAACAAAATAAATAGGTATGTTTCTTTACAGAAATAAAAAAAGAGAAATATATTATATTTACAAAAAAGTAAGGGATCTTTATTAAAACCATGCGAAGCCGGGAAGGTCCGCTAGTATCATATATGCCTATTACTGACACTGTGTGGCAGACCCCCAAGCTGAGCAGTGAATGCCTAAAAGTTAGCGCTTACGGCCGGAGAGATCGCCAAAACTACTGATAGGATGTGGCTGAAATTTGATACGGACCTAGACTTCTTAAAATGCATGAGCAAATAGCAATCTTCTTACTTTTCCGATAGATACGTTCGAAACAGCTAATAATGTATTGCGTTTTTCGTAAACCTTAACTTAGTCGATTAATTAATTTAGTGTTATCTACGTTGACGTGTTTGTATAGTGGTATAATTCACTGTGAAAAAATTACGCTGTGAAACTAGTATCTTTACGCGCGGATTTTCGAGTATTTATATGTGGCTCACGGACACTCTTTATAACCCTCAATCATCGAACAGAATAAAGCAATTTTGATAAGTGAGATATTAAAATAATGGCCTGGTTCTTAGCTACCTTTTGGAATAATTGTCCTTCTCATTTGTCGAAAAAAGATGGAAAAAAATAGTCAGGTATTTTTATAGTTTTCAAATTAATTAGGTACTCGAATTATGTAATTACTTAGAAAGCGTTCAAAGGGTCGTCTTAGTTTCTGCCCGCGGCTTTGCTCCCGTTGGTTTTATGGAAACGTTTGAAGGTTATTTCTATCCCATGGGAATTGTATTATGGAATAAAAAGCCCATGTTTGATTCCAGACTTATATATATATCTACATCTATGCAAATCAGCCCGTTCCGTTCAGAAGTTTTGGCGTGAAGAATTAACAAACATCCATCTAAACTTTCGCATTTATAATATTAGTGTGATTTAATTTATTTTTTAAATAAAAAAATACCAAAAACACATGCATAATCATTAAAAGTACAATAGCAGCGTAACTCAAACTAAGCAAGAATGCTTGCTTGTTCTTGTATTTATATAAAAGTTGCCTGGTAGAGATCGCTTCCGAGCGATAAGGCCGCCCATTGTACTTGTATCATGTGATGTCTTTTATAATGATCTGTAACTTGGTGTACAATAAAGTATTTTTGTATTGTATTGTATTATATTTATTTATTAATGAACGTGTAGACCTCATCCTATACGTAACAAGCACATCAGCAAACCAAACTACAGCTTAAGCTTTATGTACGTTCTAGCGGTACTACTATCCCTTCACTGTGGTATTCAATCCAAAATGTCTTAATGCTCGGAACTCCGTAGAGATGTCGGCCATTTGGCCACTTTATCGTCCATTTTAGTGCAATATCCTGGCAGTTCTTACGTGACTGGCTAAACTTTAGCCCGCACACGAGAGCTATTCTACCAATAGTGGGTATTTTACTAGACATAGGCGTAATACATCATCATCATTTAGCCAATAGACAGGTGTCTACTACTAGACATAGGCCTCCCCTACATTAAAAAAGTCTGAATATTTGTTAGACTATTTGATAAATAATATAAATATTTGTTCCGGTTTTTTTTTTTATTTTCTGTCTGTAGTATAATAGAGATATCAATCCATGTAATGTATTGTATTATGTATTTCAGTCATCTCGTACCAATAGCACAAGCTTGGGGTAGATGATGCTAAGTGAATTGCCAGTATTAAGTTTATACAAAATTCTAGCCCGATCCGTACAGTATTTATGGCGTGTAGAAGTAACAAACAAAAACTTTCGCATTTATAATATAACTAGCTGTGCCCCGCGGCTTCGCCCGCGTGGAAATCTACATATGTATGTGTCAAATGGTTTATAAACCTTCCTCTTGAATTACTCTATCTCTTAAAAAAACCGCATCATAATACGTTGCGTAGTATTAAAGATATAAGCATACATAGGGACAGACAGACAGCGGGAAGCGAAAGATTACGCATTTGTAGTATAATTGTGATATAATTATGAAACTCACTTGAATTTTATCGTACTTCATGTCCATCCAAAGGTTGCCTGGCAGAGATCGCTTTAAGCGATAAGGCCGCCCATTGTACAACACATTCTTTATTTGTCTTTTTCCTGTCCAGTGTATCTGTTTTTATAAATAAATAAAATAAATAATGCTGGACAATTCACATAGCATTATTTATGGTGTGCAATAAAGAATAATTGTATTGTAGAAGCGTAAACATTGGCCTACATTGGTAGTCATCGACATATATACTACTTGGTACATATAACTCAGTGTTGGTAGTATACATTGATTGAAAACGTTCGCTATCAATCACCCACCTGTCGCCGCTCGTATACCGCAGGACTAGCATTCGTGCTAGAACCAGATATCCAAAGTGACACATAACATTATACTTACCCACTCCAAACTACTTACGACCTACTAAGAAATATTAAATAAGGAAAATATAGTGTATCCCAAGGAGCTTAAGGTTTGTTTTTGCAACCTACACGGCAGGCGGGCATCATATTTCAAAGCAAAAGTAAAGTTATTTATTCTGTAGCCTTGTGTACGATAAACAACAACATGCTGTAGAAGGATTCCTCGTTTCTCTAAAATCTTGAACATTTTGGTATTTTTCTTTGGTTACGAACAAGCTTTACCTATATTCCCTATATCATCATCAGCCTATAGCTGTGCTATACGCTGATGATGAGGCGCTGGGGGAGGCCTATGTCCAGCCTGGACATAGGCCTCCCTCAGCGCCATAGCGCCCTGTCTTCAGCTTGCCGCATCCAGCATCTACCAGCAGTCTTTCATAAGTCGTCATCTCACCTGGCCGGAAGGCGTCCTACACTAGTTTGGGCAGTCGCGGTCTCTATATATTTATAGCACACTTAAAATACAACTAAGATACAAAAAAAATGTGACAGTTTGGCCGTCTTATCGCTCAAGAGCGATCTCAACCAGACAACCGTGGATGGATAGGATCGTTGTATTGAAGACTGATTTACGCAAGAAGCGGTATTCGTACACGTGTCCATGAAAATCTCGCAACTGTCAATTATAAAATACTAGCTGCGCCCTCAGATTCACCCGCGTGGTGATAGATTTTTTGGATAATATACATTATAGCCATTTTGTTACTGGACTTACATGATTACCAACACGTTTAGTTTACCTTTAAGTTTAAGTTTATTATGTCTGTGTAAGTCTTTTCACAAATAAATTAATTTCATTTTTTTTTATATATCTTTATAAATTGTAGCCTATGTGTTATTCTGATGTATAAGCTATATTATTGTAAAGTTTCATTAAAATCCATTCAGTAGTTTTTACGTGAAAGAGTAACAAACATCCATCCATCCATACTTACAAACTTTCGCGCTTATAAAGGATTTGTCAGACATTCAGCCTAATGCTTTCAAACCAATTAGAACAGATTTGCAGCATTTGATGGCATGGGCGCCTAATTAGTTTCAATTTTTAATACTAGTTCAAATTGGTTACTATCATTTGATCGTGTCTTTCTTTCTAATAAAGACGCTCTTTTTACCACCTATAAAGTGAAGATGTTTTATGTCTTTCTTCGTTGGTAACCAGAATATATCTACTCGTAATTCTATTTGAACAGTTTTGATTACATAATTTAACAAGGAACCCGGCTGAATAATAAGCTGCCGAGTTTTCAAGGTAGAGGTAGAGTATACAGGGTGAATTTTGGATGGCCAAATCCGTAACCATGAAAGTTAGAGAAAAAGACGTTTAAGGAGTTATATGCTCAATTTACGACAGAAACTATAATTTTTTTACCGATTGTATCAATAGAATTTACAAATACCTCTACATGCCGAATAAATATACAATGTGTATTGAAGAACCTTGATCAAACGAGATGTGCAAATACACGACATATATTTATCGATAAAAAACAAAAAATAAAAAATTATATGTTACCTATCTCAAAAATAAAGACGATTTAATAATTTTTTTAATGAAAACTTATTCATCTGGTTTTTTCTTCGTGTCTTTTTGAGTACACGGTATATTTTATTCAAAGTAGTCTCATTTGAAAGCTAGATAGTCTACCTAGCTAATAAAATAAGAAAAAAATACAATTTCGGTACATTAGCCTATTAAAATCATTTTTTTTTTAGAAATTTGCAAAAAAATAACGATTTTTATTTTATTTTTGATCTGTAACTTTAAAACTGGGTTATAGAGGTATACTTTTTTGCATGTTGTATTAAACTTCATGATTTAATCTACAAATTCTTCAAAAATTATGAGTCTATCTCTTTTCGTTGTTATTTTATTCACCATTTAAAATAGGTACTTTCTGTTTGATCAAGGTTCGACAATACACATTGTATAATCGAAGACAAAACCCTATTAAAATCTAGGTCTTCTCGTCAGGATCTTCGTATGCTGGCTAGCGGCCACTAATCGTTGGTAATGATTAAAAAAAACTGTTCCTTCACTTGCAAATGTAAAAGATTTTACTGATTAACATAATTACTAAAATATTTTATATTTTCGCATAAATAGAGGTCTAGAGACTACTTAGCCGACTTTCCTATGTAAGTCATAGTTTCGGATTTGGTTATATATGTATATCTCAAAAAGCCACCCTGTATACTGGCAGATAACTCATCTGAACTTCTGGGCGGAGTAAGAAGAAAATTTATAAGCTCTGTAAGTTTGTCGAAGCTGAGTATTGACCCTGTGGGTGACAGACTTTGTTGAGTAGATGACGTAGTTGGTTCAAAATGATGGTAACTTCCTACCTTCTACTAACCTCCTTGCTTGTGACGCAGCACGACTTTTTTAGTGATTTGATCAAATAAATAAATAATTCTGGACAATTGACACAGCATTATCTTGCCCTAAGCTAAGCAGAGCCTGTGAAGTAGAGGTAGAGTAAGTAAGATGTTAACTAGCTCTATGCATATTAATGGTTGCGCCGCGGGTGATTCGGTTGCTGACAACAAATTTGGTTGCGCAACCAAGCTAATACCAGATGAGGTACCCTCCATAAAACGTACACATTTTATTGGTGGCGGGAACTATGGCGCCTGCCATGGTGTTCTGATGAGATTGGGCTCTTAGATGACACTTTCCGGAACACTTGTTTAAAGCAATGAAGCATTCAGATGCAGAATTCACAGTAAAATGTATTTAAAGAGAACGAGTTTAAGCCTATATTTGAATGCACGTTTTTGTTCTATGTGTTATTGGATTAATGTGCGCAAAGCTTAACGCTGCATCCATCAAGGCTACATTGATGGCTACGCACACTTTATTCATTGAACATTGTCGAAAACCCGCTACCACTCTAGGTCCTTGTAAAAACCTACCAAATATTGCACTGTCAGCGTTATTTTATTTTGCAAGCTTTGGCGAACCAAGCCTGTTATGAATACAGCCACCGCATATTTCGGTTTATTTACCTTTTAACGATTTGACTGGTCTATTTTGAAGTCTTTCCACGACCATGATGTTGGTAAAGGTAGGACTCAGCTGAATGTGGGTTGAAAATAAATAAAAAGGAAAAATAAAGCTCTCTGATTATGTATTTGTAATTGTAATCAAATACAGAGCATTATCATTAGTATGTAGGTTTATGTTTTGCCGGAAGGCTTCAAACCTTACAAGAATTCCGTTGTTGAAAATATTTTTAATGAAAATACACACGTGTATTTCACAAGGCTTTAAAGCGAAATATATTTCATCAAACATATAAAACTCGGACCTGTGATGACAAAAATGAAAATAAACTTTGTCGTTTTCATTCAGGCTCTTAGCGCTCACATTCTATTTTGTAGTTTTTCATGCTACAAATTATGTGTGAGGGAGCGACTAAGCTACGGAGCTACAGGAGTGCTACGGAGCTACAGGAGTGCTACGGAGCCACGTGAGAGCTACAAAACTAAAGGCTAGTTCGGACTAGGCTAGTAATTTAGTAGAGTAGCGAGTAATTTAGTGGCTAAAACTGTGCGAACCACAACAATTTAGTCAAGTAGTTTAGTGAACGATTAAGTCGAGTCGATTCATTTTACTCTATTTTTATCGGGCGAGTAGCACCTCCCACCACGCGTCCGTGTTTACTGGTTCACCGGCTAAACAAGTCCGAACCTATCGATTTAGTCACGTTCATTAGTTGCCGCGAAAATTTTGTTTCGCTGGAGCGAAGATACATCTTTAAAATTCGTTTCCAATTATGTAGAACATAAATGTAATTCCTTCAGAAGACAATAAGTAACTCCTTGTTTATCTCTTCTATCGATATTTTCGTACCCATAACTTCTTTTTATTAATCACACAAATTTCCTCATCCACCTCTTCTAAAATAGCCGTTACGATTAGTTTATTTACTTAATTACGTTGCAGCCCGTTAATCTTGCAAAACACCACTCACTTATGTACTGTACTCGACTGTAATGCGAACGATTTCTGGGCAGTAGCGAGTAGTTTAGCTACTAAAATACTCGCTACTCTGCTAAAGTAGTAGCCTAGTCTGAACTAGGCTTAAGGGAGAGCTACAGAGCTACGGGAGTGCTACGGAGCTACGTGTGTGCTACGGAGCTACGTGTGTGCTACGGAGCTACGGGAGAGCTACGGAGCTACGTGAGTGCTACGGAGCTACGTGTGTGCTACGGAGCTACGGGAGAGCTACGGAGCTACGTGAGTGCTACGGAGCTACGTGTGTGCTACGGAGCTACGGGAGAGCTACGGAGCTACGAGAGTGCTATGGAGCTACGTGTGTGCTACGGAGCTACGGGAGAGCTACGGAGCTACGTGAGTGCTACGGAGCTACGTGTGTGCTACGGAGCTACGGGAGAGCTACGGAGCTACGTGAGTGCTACGGAGCTACGTGAGTGCTACGGAGCTACGTGAGTGCTACGGAGCTACGGGAGAGCTACGGAGCTACGTGAGTGCTACGGAGCTACGTGAGTGCTACGATGTTTTTGGTAAACATCTAGCGGTACTCAATTTCCGCCGTTCGATTGAGTTGTCAGAATATACTCGTATTTTCCAAGAAAAAGGTGAACTCATAATATTTGCAAGCCCTCTTACCTGAAGAGAGAACTGTCTCATCAAAATAAACAAAGGTACTCGTATCTTATCAGAATAACCATTTACTAGAAATAAAGTGTCAGAGGAAGCAGTCGTTCAAGAAACATGGAAGTATTTTTCATGAGAAATAGCACTACCTGCTCTCGTTTCTATCAGATGTAGGTAACTTTGGCAAATTAAATAAATAAATAAATAATGCTGGACAATCCACACAGCATTACCTAGCCCCATGGTAAGCAGAGCTTGTTTTGTGGTATTAGATAACTGATATACATAATACAATACATTACATAGATAGATATTCTTTATTATACATAGAAAACGACCAGAACACCCGGAACAAATATCTGCAGATCGTACACACAATTGTTCCGAGGCGGGAATCGAACCCGCAACCTCCTGCGTCGCAGGCGGACCTTCGCCCACCGCGCCACTTCGGTCGTCATAATATACATACATTATACGAGTATACTTTGGCAAATTATTCTATGTACTATCTTAAATTACGTCGTTTTTACAATTTTACTTTTGTGTGTACTCGATTTCACTTGCACTTTTGTTATTTTATCTTATGGATGGCTTTTTATGGGGGAATGCTGCGAATATATGTATATATACAATACTATACAAATAAGCTTTATTGCACATCAAACACAGAAAAAAAACAGAACAAACAAACAACGATACAGCTAATACAATGGGCGGCCTTATCGCTGAGCGATTTCTTCCAGGCAACCTTTTTATATATATATATATATATATATATATATATATATGTATTATATGTATGTTTTGATTTCTGGAGGTGTGAGCATCGTTGTTTGAAAGGAGGGGGGGGGCATTGATCTCATGAGCGAATGAAATACGTGCTCACTCTTGTCAAAGTTTACAAACCTTTTTTATATATACTTTTTTCATCATCCTATAGCATCCACTGCTGGACATAGGCCTCCACCAATGAGCGCCATAGCGCCCTGTCGTCAGCTTGCCGCATCCGGCATCTACCTGCAGTCTTTCGCAGGTCGTCATCCCACCTGGCCGGAGTGCGTCCTACACTACGTTTACCGAGTCGCGGTCTCCACTCAAGAACATGTTTGCCCCAGCGGTCATCGGTTCTTCGCGATATGGACGGCCCACTGCCACTTCAGCTTGCTAATTCTTAGAGCTATTTCGATAACTTTGGCTCTCTGTCGGATGTATTCGTTACGAGTCCTATCCTTCAGAGAAACCCCGAGCTTAGCTCATCCGATAACCTCAAGATAACCGATGGGGCATAAATATGACATTAACATCGAGATGTTTAAAGCTGATAAAGTATACTAATCAAACTTTACAACCTCAATCTTATTCGTAGACGTAATACAATAAACTCTACGTACATAAAATATGGCTTTAATCCTTCATAGAAACAAAGAGCCGTGCTCTAAATTATATCTGAAGTAAAGTTTTGCGACGAATGGTGCCTACACTAGCTTTACTTACGACTCATAAAAGTTGTCGAACAAAGGGACTGAGTTGTAACCATGTGGGATTTCGTGAATAATAGCAGAATCTAGTCTCTAAGAATTAGCAAGCTGAAGTGGCAGCGGGCCGGCCATATCTCGCGAAGAACCGACTGCCGCTGGGGCAAACGTCGACCACGACTGGGTAAACGTAGTGTAGGACGCCCTCCGACCAGGTGGGATGACGACCTGCGAAAGACTGCAGGTAGATGCTGGATGCGGCAAGCTGAAGACAGGGCGCTATGGCGCTCATTGGGGCAGGCTTATGTCCAGCTGTGGACTGCTATAAGCTGATGATGCTGATGATGATGGGATTTCGTGAATAATATTAGAATATCTAGTCCTAGTTTGCAACATCGAACGGAATAGGTTTCCAAAAACCTGTGCGCTGTGGTTCAGCTTCCAAGCTATTATCTCTCAAAATCATTTGAAAACCATAATAGAGTTTGTAGGATACTGTGAATGTAAACGAAAACAAAAAAAAAATTCGTAAATAATGCTCAACCCATACTCAGAATAAAGAAGTACAACGAGTACTTCTTTATAGATAATTGTCCCGAAAGGTCACGAATCCAAATTTGGACACCGATAAATAGTAAATTAGATTCCTATCCGGATATTGAAATAAATCGATGAATGACCAACTACAAAACCCTATCAGTTGATAAGTTTGACCTTTATAGAACTTTTATTCGTAATAGTTCAGGAAATGAACTATTACGAATAAAAGTTCTATAAAAATTCATAGTGGTAATGTTCGTAGCAAAAGACAAAAAATGAGGGTATGTCTGCCCTTAAAAACTAACTCGCAGTGCCTTCAGTTATTCCGTGATCATGGCGCATGAAACTGTGCCGAAATATTGGAAAACTCAAAAATCAAATCATGGTAAATATCCCGTTTTAAATGACTTTAGTGTAAAATGAAGGTACCTAGGTATTTTTTCATTCCTATTTCTTTCCAAAAAAAGTACCCTTTTAGAAGACAATAGATGGCGGGGGATCTAGCGTTGAGATGAGCAAAAAGATATTATGTTCAAATTTGTAAAAAAAAAAACAAATCAAAGTGGCAAAGAACTTATAGATGAAATGAAGTGTCTAGGGAACTTTAATTTACAGCCCCAAGCTTAGTTGAGCTACCATTAGATTGTTTGCAACAGTCCACAGTTAGCTCAATTGAGTCAAGTGTAAAAATTTGTTATATTTGTTTACATTCTTTGATTGTAAATTTTGTCATAATACTAGGGCTGTATTATGACGCCGTCATAATAGCGAGTAAAAGCGCCCTCTTTGCAATTTGGCCGAACTATTTTCGGAAGCACCTCATTATAGGATTTGTATAACTTTGTATAAAAAGGAGGAACCCTTTATCGACGGGAAATATAACATAAGTAACATGTTGGTCAGATTACCATCTACTGGCACAGTGCGTGCCCATATGTTTGACGACCGATGTGGCGCGGTGGGCGAAGGTCCGCCTGCGACGCAGTAGGTTGCGGGTTCGATTCCTGCCTCAGAACAATTATGTGTACGATATTTGTTTCGGGTGTTCTGGTTGTTTGTGTATAATAAAAAATATCTATGTAATGTATTGTATTATGTATATGAGTTATCTAGTACCCATAACACAAGCTCTGCTTACCATGGGGCTAGATAATGCTGTGTGTGTTGTCCAGCATTATTTATTTTATTTATATTTTATTTTATTTTATAGAGGAAGGATAATTATACCTCGATGTGCGTGTCAGACCTATGTAGACTAAATATTCATTCCGCCAGCATGGCCGGTGTCTGTCACCCACAACAAGCACATTCCACGCAGGTGCCAAGTTAATTTCTGCGTGTTATATATATAAACTGGCCGTAATGTGTGGGATTTGTTTGGTGACATTGATTTTACAGGCAACGAAACTTACTGCCCGTATGCTGTTGAATATTACAACAGACAATCCTGTCTGAAACTGAATAGTCACTATTTAACAATATTTCAGAAACCACACTTCAATTTCTGAAGTGTTGCTGCACTACAATGAACCGGCCAAGGGCGGGTTCCGTACGAGTTAAGGGTCCGGCGACCCTCGCTTGCAAAAATCGCTCCGAATATCGCTGTCCCTGTTTAACCCTTGCGCCGCGCCCCATGCGTGCGCGATAGCAATATTAGCCGTTCAAAATTTGGTTTGTTCCGTAATACCAAAAATTATGACTGAAAACTTTTTGTATTCTTCACAAAGTATTATTATTCTGTAAGTAGACAATATAAGCTATGTTCCTTAATAAATAAAACGTAAGATATTGATGTTTTTAATGCGAAACAAATAGCAAGAAAACATGTCCATTTTCGCATAAAAATATGCAAAATGAGATTGGCTTTCATTTAACTTTAGGTAAATATTTTGAAAAAAAAAACTATTTAGGAACCTAGATAAATACTATTCAAATACAAATAATACAATATTATAGTGGAAATATGCTTGAATTGGAAATCATTTTGGTATTACGTTTGTATGGAGAATTCGTCCCTCCGGAGGCCTCTTAAGAACCTGTCGTGACATGTTATGAAACACAGTTCCGGTTTTCGTATTTCCCCTTTACTTATGCTAGAAGACGACGCTTGCCTTTACGAATTCGTGGTTAACAGGGACGGGTGGGTACCCCTTGGGGTTTTGATTAAAAATATGCGGTATTAACGTTCGTATCTTTTGACTGCGTTGACTTGTTTTATTTATTTATTTATTTAAACATTATTGCAATACAAGGGTACAAAGGGTGGGCTTAATGCCGAGGATTTTCTACTTGCCGACCAGGAAACACATGTTTAATATAAGAGGGTTGGCGTGCTAACATTACATAAAGAAATATAAGTAGTAACAATGTTTATGGCATTTTTATATCTCATCATCATCATCATCAGCCTATATTAGTCCACAGCTGGACATAGGCCGCCCCAATGAGCGCCATAACGCCCTGTCTTCAGCTTGACGGGCGCGCGTGTGCCAATGTCCTACTTTTGTTGCGACTACTTTTGTTGCATTAAAATGTTCACCGTAACGCCATGATGGTTCTCTTTTGGCACAGACTCTACGCGGTAGTTTTGCCGTACGGAACCCTATAAGGTGTTCTAGAAGCACCACGTAAACTTTTATCCTAAGCTCATCAGTAACTTTTCGACCAGCTGAGGTTACTTACTCCATCGCCAACTGAAATTAGTAGAGAACTTGATGATGGCTAAGCTAGGCACTTAACAAAGTAACATTTCCCAATCAGTTACTTAACTTCGGTTCCAGAAATGCCGTTAACTAATTTTAGTAGGAAAGTTTTACTAAACTCTAGCTGCACGTAGTTTGTAAGTAAATGAGGGAAAATGTACTTAATGTGCTCGTATGCGCCAGAGGTTGAGCCATCCCATATACATACATAGGCCATATCTCGCGAAGAACCGACGGCCGCGCTGGGGCAAACGTGTTCTTGAGTGGAGACCACGACTCGGTAAACGTAGTGTAGGACGCCCTCCGACCAGGTGGGATGACGACCTGCGAAAGACTGCAGGTAGATGCTGGATGCGTCAAGCAGAAGACAGGGCGCTATGGCGCTCATTGGGGGAAGCCTATGTCCAGCAGCGGACTGCTATAGACTGATGATGATATACATACATACAGCCAATTTTTCGAACGCTGTTAAAAGCTGAACGCCTACCTGTCCCGCCACAAGAGCCGAACTCTGAAATACGGTGCGTTCGGCGCGGATAGGCACGCGTTGCATACTGTTTCATATAAAGACTTAGGCAAATGCGATAACCGCGCGGCGAGAGCGGTTGACAAGTGCTTTGAAATAGAAAATTTATAATCAAGGATTTTTTAAATTTTGCAATGATAAGGATATTATTTTATTAAGAAAGAACGTTACAACCAAATAATAGAAAAAATTTGAACTAATATTTTCAATTAAAACAATTGAGCTAACTGCAGACTGTTCCAAATAATCTACAGGTTGCTCAACTGATCCTTACTATTACTTACCACATTTTATAACAATGTTATTACAGTACCCGAGATTTAGAGATAAATCGTGATTTCGAATTTTTGTCCTATATTTATCAAACCACTTATTTAGGTATCAACTGACACTATACAAAAAAGGCAATACAATCATGCATGCAGTGACAAATAGTAACCAAAGGAATTAATAACTCAACATTCATATCTCATATTAACTGCAACAACGAGACACATCACAAAATAGGTCACATAAAGCCGAGCAATATCTAGTTAAAGCAAGTCCAAGAACAACTTTGTGTATGCATATCTAAGAGTATGAAAACATAGGTTCTACATAACATATACTGTATAACGATCGTACAATAGGTAAACCTCTACTTGGTTCTAGGATCGATCGGATGGAGGATTAGATAATATTTTGTAAACAAAAGAGTGACAAAACCAAAGAAATTGGTGGAAAATATTTTACGACACTCTGGTATCATCGGAGAATAAAGCAGAACTTCGAAACAAATTTTGGTTTCGACTTAAATCTTTTACTTCAGTAAGTATTTTGAAAAGCACTTCCTAGCTTCATGTTCGAATTCAGATTACTAATAATTTTCCAAACATTACAATTTTTGATCTATGGTAATTTCAAGTAGGAAAACTATAACCTAGAATAAAATAAATAAATAAAACAAAATCCAAGGTTTAGACGCAGTTTTTAAGTGCGCGAGCCAACAAGGGGGTTCTACCATAATGCATGGTATGCGAATTAGGTTAGAATGGAAGTGTTAATATAGATAAGAAATCTGCTGCCCTTATATAAATAAATAATGCTGGACAATTCACACAGCATTATCTAATCCCAAGGTAAACAGAGCTTTTGTGGGACCAGAACACCCCAGACAAATATCTGCAGTTCGTATAAACATTTGTCCCGAGACAGAAATAGAACCTTCGGCAACGCAACCTACTGCGTCGCAGGCGAACCTTCACCCACCGCGCCATAGAGGTCGCCCTTCCTCTGATATTTCTTCAGATCCTAACAACACCCAAGAATTGGAGGGGATTCTTACATCCTCCATGGAAACCTACATCACTACATAGTAAACAAAGTAAAACAAAGTCGCTTTCCGCTGCTATCTTTCCCTATACAATGTGTATTGTCGAACCTTGATCAAACGAGATGTGCGGATACACGACATATATTTATCGATAAAAAACTAAAAATAAAAAATTATATGTTACCTATCTCAAAAATAAAGCCGATTTAATATTTTTTTTAATGAAAACTACTTCATCTGGTTTTTTCTTCGTTTCTTTTTGAGTAAACGGTGTATTTTATTCAAAGAAGCCTCATTTGAAAGCTAGATTGTTTATCTAGCTAAGAAAATAAGAAAAAAATACAATTTCGGTACAGAAGCCTAGTAAAATCAATATTTTTTTAGAAATTTGCAAAAAAAAAAACAAATTTTATTTTATTTTTGATCTGTAACTTTAAAACTGGGTTATTGAGGTGTACTTTTTTGCATGTTATATTAAACTTCATAATTTAATCTACAAATCCTCCAAAAAATATGGGTCTATCTCTTTTTGTTGTCATGTTATTTACCATTTAAAATAGGTACTTTCTGTTTTGTCAAGAGTAAAAAAAACAAAAACTTTATCTTAAACAGCCGTTACTATCCCACTGCTGAGCAAAGACCTCATTCCATTTCTTCCTATCTTGCCTCGTTTTATTTATAATTTATGTAGATTAAATCAGTTGATATTCCTGTTGATCTTTGTACAAAACAGAAAGTACTTATTTTCAATGGTAAATAACATAACAACGAAAAGAGATAGAGCCATATGTTTTGGAGGATTTGTAGATTAAACTATGAAGTTTAATACAACATGCAAAAAAGTACACCTCAATAACCCAGTTTTAAAGTTACAGATCAAAAATAAAATAAAATTTGTTTTTTTTTTTGCAAATTTCTAAAATAATATTGATTTTACTAGGCTTATGTACCGAAATTGTACTTTTTTCTTATCTTCTTAGCTAGATAGACAATCTAGCTTTCAAATGAGGCTACTTTGAATAAAATACACCGTTTACTCAAAAAGAAACGAAGAAAAAACCAGATGAAGTAGTTTTCATTAAAAAAAATATTAAATCGGCTTTATTTTTGAGATAGGTAACATATAATTTTTTATTTTTTGTTTTTTATCGATAAATATATGTCGTGTATTCGCACATCTCGTTTGATCAAGGTTCGACAATACACATTGTATATGCTTAGATCTTTAAAACTACGCAACGAATTTTGATGCAGTATTTTTTTAATATATAGAGTGATTCAAGAGGAAGGTTTACAAAACTTTTGACACATAGATTTCCACGTGAGCGAAGCCGCAGGGCGCAGCTAATTTCTTGTATGAACATAAATCATCGCTGGCCTGTTGATCTATGAAAGAGTTATTCACAAAGTCTCGCGTGCGACTCACGTCTCACGAAGGTATTCCCGACGTCTCATGAAAGATATCTCCTACGTCTCATGAAATATATTCACATTGTATCATGAAAGATATTCACATTGTCTCATGAAAGTAAGAGAATCGTATGATAAAGTATGTATGTGTGGAATTAGTTTGGTAGGGAAACAACTGAGGACGTACTCTTGTATAAAAAACAACCTAGGATATCGCATCATGATCGAATAATACTTCGTACATTAATTATTATTATTCATTTATTTCATATAAAATATCAATAACAAATTCTTAAAATTAGATTACTTGTTACTTGTTACTTGTTTCTGGACTGGTTTCCGCAACTTGGCCGCCGGTGGGCCTTTTTTGCGTGTCGGGTGGGGGGGCTGCTATTCTAACCACCCGATGTCCTCCAGGAAGGCCAGCAGCTCGCTGTTAAAATTAGATTATTTAAAGCCTGAAATCACACATTATAAAAAATCTAATCAAAAATTATACGTTATCTTTACATAGCACATAGTGTATTATGTAAAATGAAATCCCTTACGCTGTCTGTTCGCTAAGATCTTTTAAAATCATGATCAGCCTATAGCAGTCCACAGCTGGACATAGGCCTCCCCCAATGAGCGCCATAGCGCCCTGTCTTCAGCTTGCCGCATCCAGCATCCACCTGCAGTCTTTCGCAGGTCGTCATCCCACCTGGTCGGAGGGCGTCCTACACTACGTTTACCGCGTCGTTTAACACTTTGACTGCGATTTTTTTTCGACGACTGCGATGTTTTTTTTAACCTAAAAAGTTCGTGCTGCCGCTCTACACAGCGGTTGTGTTGCGCCGCACATGCGTTTCGTTCGAAAAATATTACGGCTGTGCTGAGTCACAAAGATCTGTATTTTCTCAGCCGCTGCGCTAGTGTGGATTTACGCATATTAGTCACTTGTAGAAAACACATACCGTGTGATTTCAGCAGTCAAAGTGTTAAAATACTCAACGGATTTTAATGCAGTTTTCAGCAATAGATAGAGTAATTAACATACCAGCACACACAGACATCTTACCCATATTCATTTTAATCTAATAATTATTAGTTTTTTCTTATTTTAGTCAACTATGTTTCATGTTTTTTGTGTTCCTGTGTATTTTATAATTATTGTACTTTATATGTGTGTGTCTGAAGTCGTTAATAAATAATTGAGCTCTCATTTATCTAATTCAAGAGGAAGTTTGACACTTAGCGACATTTGACACACGCGTGCGAAACCGCAGGGCGCAGCTAATACAAACTAGTACATATAATTGTTTTATAGTTGTACAACATTTAAAAAAATATAAACTTAGAAGAACATATACTTTAAACAAAGATCTCGACCAAAGTTCCTTAGAAACGAAACCTCGATGGATTCTTCGCCCATTTCTCTGAGGGGGTCGTCAAGAGGTACAATAAATCGTGGTCCCAACTCCGCGTAAACAATACAAACTTGTGTTTGTCAACTTCAGTCCAGTCTCTCTGGAATCTTAGGAACGGATATTTGTTTGGGAGAACACCACTGTAGCTACGTCCAAATAATTTATAGCGTCCTCTAACCTCCACCTAAAGTTCTAAATCCATCATCATCATCAGCCTATAAGTAGTCCACTGCTGGACATAGGCCGCCCCTAATGAGCGCCATAGCACCCTGTCAATCTTCAGCATCTGCCTGCATGTCTTCGCAGGTCGTCACCCCAACTGACCGGAGGGCGTCCTAGACTACATTTGCTGAGTCGCAGTCTCCCAGCGGTTTATCGGTTCTTCGCGAGATATGGCCGGCCCACTGCCACTTCAGCTTGCTAATTCTATAATATATATATATTAATTGTTTTATTCTATAATTTCTATATCCCTATCTATACAAAGTATTATTATAAGGTATAATAGTACTACTACTAGCTCCTGCCCGCGTCTTCTTTTATTTTCATTTACCTCTCTACCAAATTTCATCAAGATCCGTTCACCGCAAAATTCAAATATCAAAGTACTTTATTTCCTATAGACCTTACAGGACTCTTGGACCCTTGTTCTTTTAAAGTCAGATTCTATTTAGGTCAGATTCGTTTTACAACAAATTCGCTTTAGGACATCATTTACCCTAGATGATGAGGATCGCATTAATAAAGAACCTCTTTTTGTTCCAGTGCTGCCGAAGGAAGGTCCCTCTATGTACGGACTAAAAAGAAGATACAAAGCCGGCATGAAGCTGAAGGTGGAATGCGTAAGCAGAGACTCGATGCCAGCGGCAAACCTGTCGTTTTTCATCAATGATGAACCAGTAAGTTATTTTTATATTATAATATTGAATGAAATTATAGTTATTCTTAATAAACAAAGAAAATTACAATTAAATAATAGAAACAAATTTACAATTTAAACAATTGAGCAAACTGTAGACTGTTGCAAACAATCTACAGTTAACTCGACTTTTCCGTATCAGTACCAGTCGAAAGCGTCCCCAAGATGCTGGCTGCATTGGCTCGTATGACAATGCTGATGCGCTGCGCCTGATACGAGTAACGCCACCGGTCACATCGACCAGACGCTAGTCGGTCAGAATTTTTTTAAACCCTTGGCCACGGTACAGAGGTACAGAGTCTACGAGGTCCGAGGTAGAGGTAGACTCTGTCAAGTTTCCGCAGATGACAACATCTCAAAGAATATGTAAATTTAGGTACAAACAGGCAAAACCGAATTATTGTAAAAGCTATTAACTTTGAGAAGTCTGTCCGAAGATGTAGAAATTTTGAATTTTCTCATCTAGAAATTACTCTTCATAAATTGTTGAACCAAGGAGTCGAAGTGAACATTTATCTATAACTGTATGTACCTAGATATTGGAGTCTAAACGATTACATTTTCTTATTATATTGTTTTTGTCTACACAAGAGTCCGAAATAATATACTTTTTATTAAAATTAAATTCGTTTATTGATTCAAACAACACAATGAATCACATGACTGTAAATGTACCACAGTTTTAGACAGTCAAACAAATTAAGAACAACAAAGTGACACACATAACAGAATGAATTTAAATAATTAATTTGTATAGCACAAGAGTTTATCAGGCTTGACATTCAGTGGCTTTGCATACTAACATATTACTAACTAGCTACCAGCCCCGACCTAGCACGGTTCCCAGAGCCAGTTAATTGAACTTTTAACGAGAATTCTGAAATACAAAAGGGTTTTCATAACATTCAATTGTATGACTCGGTGCCTGTAAAGTTTCCATTCGTCATGATTTTTCCAACATCTTCAACAAAGATTATAAATAATGAATAAAATAAATAATGCTGGACAATTCACACAGCATTATCTAGCCCCATGGTAAGCAGAGCTTGTGTTATGGGTACTAGATAACTGATATACATAATACAGTATATTACATAGATAGATATTTTTATTATACATAGAAAACGACCAGAACACCCGGAACAAATATCTGCAGATCGTACACACAATTGTTCCGAGGCGGGAATCGAACCCGCAACCTCCTGCGTCGCAGGCGGACCTTCGCCCACCGCGCCACATCGGTCGTCATTCACAAAGATTTTCATAGGTCAGCCAATTTATTTAATACTCTAAATAAAAAGAAGCCCATACACATTGACATGCCTTTCCCAAATTTATACAGCGAAATATCCGCAATAGTGACCCCGATCTATTGAGTGGTTTTCTGTGTATACTAACTATAATATAACTATAATATGTGGAAATTCAATATGTTTCCCACCAATATGGTAACCTGGCCGAAACTGAAATCGAACCTTTGGTTGGACACTATAAACTTAAACCTCTTTTTTGAATCACCTTGATCCTTAGGTCATAACCTTATAAAATGGAGAGACGTCGAAATGGGATGGATGAAACCTTGGGAAATAAATTTTCTGACTACTTTTGTTTCAGTTCGTCATGATGACGGTTTCCCACTGTGATCACGTGCAGTGTAGCTTATTATTTATGTCTGATTAACGAATTATGCTCTACCTTTCGAAATTCTACACGTAGGTACGCCAAACTTCATATTGTCTCAGATATTCAGTAATTTTGAAGATCTTAAGTAACAAACAGCTCACATCTTCACATACTTCACAGAGCATTACTTCACAGACGTGCACTCAGCGAATAAGGTAATTCTACAACCAGTAGAATAAAGTAAATTAAATTTTGTCTATCTACCTAAGACTAAGTGAACGTATCCATGTGTTTATTCAGACAAAAATCCATGAATTAGACAAAAGTCTGTTGGTACACATATTTAGAGAAAATAAAACAGAAGCATAATTTAGTTTCGCAGTCTTTAAAATGAGTCCCAACCAAAGGCTTTAGCCTTTCAACTGAGTTTCGACTCTTTAGAGTTATAATGGACGAAGAAAAGTTACTGCCTACAACCTCTAGTATAATGTTGGATCAGCTCCATGTTCTGTGCACAGCGAGGTGGTTATCTTGAGATGATGGCGTGATAGCTATTAATCCACCTGGGCCACACGCAGCCAACATTAAGGAAGCGCTGCAGAAGCGGGGTAATATAATAAAAATCGTGATGTCAGAGTCTTCAAGTCTCGTGTGAAAAAGTTCCTTCTAGGAAGCCATGCTTCATCTCATGCCACATCTCTGCTTTCTTAAATGTGATGCTGGCCATCGCTTTATCTGTACCATTAAAATAATTATTAATGACAACTACAAAATCATCATCATCTGCCTATATCAGTCCACTGCTGGACATAGGCCTCCCCCAATGAGCGCATCCAGCATCTACCTGCAGTTTTTCGCAGGTCGTCATCTCACCTGATCCGAGGATGTCCTTACGTTTACCGAGTCGCGGTCTCCACTCAAGAACACGTTTACCCCAGCGACCGTCGGTTCTTCGCGAGATATGGCCGGCCCACTGCCACTTCAGCTTGCTAATTCTTTGAGCTATGTCTATAACCTTGGTTCTCTGTCGGATGTATTCGTTACGAATCCTATCCTTCAGAGAAACTCCGAACTACAAAATACCGCACTCTAATTCAAAATCGTCCCTTAGCTAGATTGAAGTACCTATTCCATGAATAATCAGCATATTTGATTGATTAATATTTAATACCCAATTCCCTTCTCGGAGCGAGTAGACCGCAGATCATCTTTGCGCGATAACCTTTCGAATTGAAGTGGACATTGACGCATGAAGAAATTTGAGGGTATTCTTTTACGTCAGAATCAAGACTTTTCTGTTTTTCAATAATGTAATTGAAAACGCTGCGAATTTTCTTTCAATTTATCCTCTACATACATCTGAAAGTATAGGTAGACAGCTGAATCGGCAAATTTAGGCGATTTAGCGTGGCGTAAGATTAGTGAAGAAGAAAAGTGTTTTATTATTCCGCGAAAAATGTTGTGTTGGGAGGAAATAAAGCCTACCAAATTGTAATATATGGTAAAAGGTGAGGTAGATTTGCATACCATTACGCCGTGCTTTCTCATTTTCTGCGATGGTTTAACCTAATTAGCTTCAAGTATCTTTACAACTGCTACTTTACCCTGCGGCTTCGCTTGCGTTTTTTGGAATAATGCTCTTAATGTGGTCAATTTTCAGACAGTTGCTTTCAGTAGCTAGGTGTTGTCTTCCGTCAATATCTTCATAACGGCACAAACTTTGGAACCTAATTGAAGAATACCTTTTACATAAATTCTTTTATGATTTTAATGAGTTTTTTAACGACAATTGATATTAAAAATGGAAGAAAAATGTACACTATGTTATTCAATTATATTATTCTGCTGAAATTCAGAATTTTCTAGAAACCAGGCTCACTTCCACTCTCAGTACCAATAGCCACGCCCTGTTTGGGTACCATTGTGTTTCTTATACATTACCTAGATACTTTAAATGTACTCAATGATGCAAATAATAAATATGAATAAGCCTTTATAATACTAGTAAATCATATTTGCAATCTGCGTGTTGTATTTGTTTCACTAAATAGTAGACAACGAAGTCGCTTCCCGCTGTCTGTCTGTCCCTATGTTTGCTTAGATCTTTAAAACAACGCAACGGATTTTGATGCGGTTTTTTCTAAATAGAGTGATAGAAGAGGAAGGTTTATAAACTATTTGACTCATAGATTTCCACGTGGGCGAAGCCGTGGGGCGCAGCTAGTTGATTATAATAATGAGACAGGGTTCACCACCAGGGGGTTAATTATGTGTAGACAAAGGTTTGATTACTTAATGAGATAAGGGGCCCACTTTCTTGTTTATATACAAATGGTTTATTAACTTAGGTCCTATTCAACCATTGCAATTAAACACGATCAATATTATGATACTACTACGTCGAGTCTTCTCTTCATACATACCGCAGTGCTTGAAAACGAAAGTTTTCAACCAGTGCGTCCTACCCGCTATGATCTACGGAGCTGAGACTTGGATACTCACGATAGGGCTGGTCCACCAGTTCAAAGTCGCTCAGCGAGCTATGGAAAGAGCTATGTTTGGAGTTTTTCTGAAGGATTCGTAATTAATACATCCAACAGAGAACCAAAGTTATCAACATAGCTCTGAGAATTAGCAAGCTGAAGTGGCAGTGGGCCGGCCATATCTCGCGAAGAACCGACGGTCGCTGGGACAAACGGGTTCTTGAGTTGAGACCACGACTGGTGGGATGACGACCTGCGAAAGACTGCAGGTAGATTCTGGATGCGGCAAGCTGTCTTCAGCTTGACGCATAAAGACAGGTCGCTATGACGCTCATTGGGGGAGCCCTATGTCCAGCTGTGGACTAATATAGGTTGATGATGATGATGATAAATATATGATAAACATAGTTGCCGGTAAAATGCACTGAACTCGTCTGAACTTCAAACGAGTTCAGTGCATTTTACCGACATGAATTTGTACCAATTCAAGCGCTGATCAAGTACAAAAGCTGTTCTGTCACACAACAGGAAACCGAGCTTTAACCTTTGAACTTGAACTCGGTCAAGCTGAACTTAGTTTTGTTGATCTTAGTTTAGGCAGCAAACGGTAAAATAACTTTATTTTAACAACAATAAAAATATTATTGTAATTATCATCTGTTTGAATTTACTAAGTTAATAACGATAACTTAATGTACGGGTCTATTATCAAATCATTTATTTGCTGAACACATTATTATTAAATATAAATAATGCTGGACAATCCACACAGCATTACACCTGACTTGTAGGTACCTATAATACGACCGATGTGGCGCGGTGGGCGAAGGTCCGCCTGCGACGCAGGAGGTTACGGGTTCGATTCCCGCCTCGGAACAATTGTGTGTACGATCTGCAGATATTTGTTTCGGGTATTCTGGTCGTTTTCTATGTATAATAAAAAATATCTATCTATGAAATGTATTGTATTATGTATATCAGTTATCTAGTACCCATAACACAAGCTCTGCTTACCATGGGGCTAGATAATGCTGTGTGAATTGTCCAGCAATATTTATTAATTTATTTAATTCAAATTTTGCGTAGGTAGTTAGTTCTAGGCCTGGAATAAACATATTTTTTATCAATTCAAATCAAATTAAAATTATCTTTATTTGGAACATAAATACAAGGGAAATAAATAACTCCCATAAATTAGTTCCCTTGGGATATAAAATTAAATATAAATAACCTTTCCATAGAAACAACGCGTGCGAAGCC
Source organism: Eupithecia dodoneata (assembly GCA_947044415.1). Classification (NCBI taxonomy): domain Eukaryota; kingdom Metazoa; phylum Arthropoda; class Insecta; order Lepidoptera; family Geometridae; genus Eupithecia; species Eupithecia dodoneata. The sequence goes on along the minus strand of OX345664.1, from coordinate 10,327,131 downwards.
GCGGGCAGAAACTAGTCCGGAAATATACCAAAAACAAAAGACACAAACATGTGCAGTTAACGCCTACTTACTTGTCGTTCTTTGTCGTATCTTCTGTAATTGGAAACAATATGCTTTTCGCAGCATGGAATTCGAACCCGCATTTGCGAGTCTAGCTGGCCTATTGCCAGATAAAGCGTTATTACTACCATTTTATTGGTGCTTGCAGTTGGTTGCGGTGTTTTGAGCGAGAACTTCAGATATTATGAGATAAAGGAACGCAACGCTGGGCTTACCTTAAAAATATTATAGAAATCTCTGGTTTTTTTAAAGTAATTCAGGATAATAAGAATCAAATATGAGTTTCTTCACTACATAGTATAAAACAAAGTCGCTTCCCGCCGTCTGTCTGTCCTTATGTATGTATTATCTTTAAAACTACGCAACGGATTTTGATGCGGTTTTTTTTTAAATAGATAGGGTGATTAAAGAGGAAGGTTTATAAACAATTTAACACATAGATTTCCACGCAAGCGCAGCCGCGGAGCGCAACTATTTTAAAATATTTTACTAGTTTCTGCCCGCGGCTTCGCACGCGTTCATTCTATGGACACGTTTTAAGGTTAGTTATCTCTCATGAGAACTGATTTATGGGATAAAAATTTGCCTATGTTTTATTCCGGGCCTAGAACTACAAATTCATCCGTTCAACATCCATACATACAAACTTTCGCGTTTTTAATATTAGTAGGATTTAATTTGTTTCTTTTCATAAGATGCTATCCCCAAACCCGGCGGCGGATCTGGCATCCATAAATACCAATGGGATTGCCGGACCGTAATCGGATCCGGCAATTCCATTGACATTTATGGATGACGTGCCGGCTAAATAAAACACGTTATAAAATTAACAAAGTTACTCTTCATCGAGCAAATTTGCCTCATTATCATCAGCCTATAGCATCCACAGGACATAGGCCTCCCCCAATGAGCGCCATAGCACCCTGTCTTCAGCTTGCCGCATCCAGCATCTATACCTGCAGTCTTTCGCAGGTCGTCGTCCCACCTGGTCGGAGGGTATCCTACACTACATTTACCAAGTCGTGGTCTCCACTCAAGAACACGTTTGCCCCAGCGCAAATTTGCCTAGCACTGCACTTTCTATTACCTCAATCTCCAAGTAACCGTATATGACTATAAATATACATCAACTCCAAGGGTTTCTTGATATCTAGCTGGCGGATCAAGTTTAATTCATACAGCATTCTATAATTGAATCTAGTCCTCACGAGATAGCTAGCCGCTGTAGCCACTTCATTAGCCGCGTACCCACCTAGCGCACAGGCTCGCGCGGCAGCCTCGGTGTCCGGATCGCGAGCGATGGCTCCTGAGGCAGCCTCAGTAGTTTTGTTCCATTTACACGAGGCCGCCTCGCGAGGCAAGCTGAGCCATGTTAAGTCCGCGAGTATTCGAAATAGCAGATAATAGTAGCTTCGCGCGCGAGCCAAAACATAACCGTTCCCACCTAACGCACAGCGCTCTCTGAGGCACCTTTGAGCGCGTCAAGTTTACCGACAACATCTGGCTCGGGGCCGCGCTCAGCCGAGCAAACGCGCGCCCGAGGCAGCCCGAGGCACGTCCACACCAGCCGAGGCATTTGGCTCGCGTGGCTGCCGCGCGAGCCTGTGCGCTAGGTGGGTACGCGGCTATTGAGGTAAATGCGAGCTTTAATAAAATACTGGCAACTTACAAAAACTAAAATGTACGTCGGTGCCATTTGTTTTAATTAAAGGAGGAGATTGACATTAGACCGTAATTTTTTGTTTGTTACCTCAGAAATTTCGACTGGATGAACCGATATTGATGATTTTTGTTTGAATGCTGGTGCTTCCCGTGTGGCCCCATTTTAATTTGGTCCAGTTCTGACAATGGCATCCGTGAGAAAACCATATAAGTCTTTTTGCATTTAGAAAGTGCGCGACTAATGGACGAATAACTCAGTATGCCGCAAACTGATTTCGATGATTCTTTTTTTTAAACTAAGCTTTAAGCCCTTTTTCATTATTTACATAGGCTGATATGATTATAATAAATAAATAATGCTGAACAGGACAATTCACACACCATTATCTAGCCCCAAGCTAAGCCGAGCTTGTGTTATGGGTACCAGATAACTGATATACATAACATAGATAGATATTTTTTATTATACCTACATAGAAAACGACCACAACGAACGGAACTAATATCTGCAGATCGTACAAACATTTATCCCGAGGCGGGAATCGAACCCGCAACCTCCTGCCTCGCAGGCGGACCTTCGCCCACCGCGCCACAGAGGTCGTCCGAAATAAATAAATATTGTTGGACAATCCACATAGCATTATTATTTGTTATACAAATCGTTTGTTGCAGGCGCTGTCACAACATGTACTCCACAGAGTGGATGGAGATAATCCGGAGGGACCCATGTCGGCGTACAGCACGATACAGTTCACAGTACAGAAGCATCACTTTGTCAGAAGGAAGATAAAGGTGAGCTACATAGTGTACAAGATACCGAAAATGCAACAAAATCCTTTCCCCGTAAATAGTTTAAACGGTGTCTTAATTGAGAGAGGCTTTTAATTGGCAAAAAATTGCTAGTAACTAGATCTCGGATAAATATGTAAACACATAATTTTTAATTGAATAGTTTACTACTTCATTTACTTTGCACTAATTATTTGTTTTCTACATAGATTATTTTCATAAATTCATTCTACATAAATTATAATGGTTTGGGCTGGAAAATGAGGATTTAGAATCCATATTTTTCCATATTTTAGGGTTAAGACCGAAGACCATATTTTTAGAATTTAATCACATTCCTATCTTTAGTATATATACTAGTTAAAACTGCATAATTTTTGCTTTCATAGTGCCGCGGGAATACATTGTCGTTGCATGAATGTAGGTAAACTCGTCAGTCAAGCAATTATTGTTTTTTAACCCATCGCATCAAAGCTCTGGAAAATCCGACAACACCACTAAAAGACAACATTAAAATCATTTCAACCATTGAAAAGAAATTAATGGAGGCAGAAGGCCCTGTTGCTGAAGTAGTAAAAAGTAAAATAAGGTCAATAACGGTAATCCAGAGGAGGCATATTCGCTTACAGAGTTGTGCAAATTTAAGTTTACGCCAGTTACTTCCTGTGACGTAGAAAGGCCGTTCCTGTCAGTCAATAATAAGCGTTTTTCCGATCAAACAGAAGGAGCTTTAAATAGATAATGTTACGAGGGATGTGTCCTAGGGACGGACGTGAGCAAAAGAATAGCCGTCACTAGACAAGTCAATCGTGGCCCTACCCTAACCTTGCTCGCTTATTTGAAAAGAGCTAGCTACACATCCTTGCACCGCTCGTCTGTGATAATAGTATTAGTAGAGAGCAACGAATTAAATTACGCTGTGTTCTTGATACTCCCTCTGTTTTGTAGATATATCATACATTTTTAATAGTTGGCGCGATCGCCTTATTTTCCTATACTGAAGACCTGGATTTGTGACGTATTTACATATAATCTTCACATGCTTGTACGATTTGCAGATATGTGTTCTCGTTTCCATGTGCAATAAAAAAAAAATCTAATGTAATGTATTAAAATACTCAAAAACTGTGGCGCGGTAGGTGAATTTATATACATAATAAATTCGCCTACCGCGCCACAGAGGACGTCTAATTCGTCGTATTGTATTATGTATATCAGTTATCTGATACCCATAACACAAGCCCTGTTTGAGTATAGATAATGTGTGAATATCTAGCATTATTTATATTTTATTTATGTATCTATCTACACCAATATCTGACTAGCCTGACTAACATCAATCAATCAATCTAACAAAATTTTATTTGTCCAACAGATTCGGTGTACATCTATAATCTACTCAATATATCTACAAAGCCTAGAGAAATGTGCAGAAGAGGAAAGGACGCACACAACTCCTATCACTCTTCCCGAGAAAAGGGAGTCTATAGTTTACTCTATAAACCACCTCGCGAAAACAAGTAAGTTCTTACCATATTTTAACACAACCGATTACAATAATATTATTACAAAAGCTTATTATTATTCGCTTCATTGCATGTACAAAGTTTATTTTCTTAGATGTTTTATTTTTTAAAACGCTTCCTATTCTCAGCTCTCTTTATCTAGTCTCCTCTCTCTCCCACTTCAAGCTTTCGCCTGTAGATACTGTAATGTAAAATCAATTAATTGAAATAAGAATAAGATTTTCTATTGATACAAATTAAAATAATATTAACAAAACGAACAAGTTTCATTAATTCATCACTCTCACAAACTAAAATTAAACTCGTCCATTAATCTGCGAAGATATCGCAGTGTTGGTTCTGGTCTGAGATCACAAATAACATCTAGATGTGTCGGGTCGGCGCAAAAAATCCGTCTCTGTAAATAAGAGCGCAGTTGTAATGTGAGCTCTTATTTTGTTAAGTTCGATTGAAACACAGCCAACGTAAACACGTGTCACAATGCCGCAATGTGTATTCAAAAGTTGCTAAAGTAAAAATTAAATATTATTTTAAAGCTAAAAATATAACTTATTCTATAATACATTTAACTCAAGTGCGCTCTTACTTACGGAGACGACTTTTAGCTTTTATTTTGTATGTGACCCGAACTCTGGGAGAGTATTTGTGATCGCAGGTAATTGTTGAGTCCGGCGAGGGTGCGAGGCAGTGGAGAGTAGCACGAGCATACTGCTTGGTGATCAAGAGACCGAGGCTTTATTGTAACATTACATGCGAATGCTTGCGTTAAGATAGCTCCAGATACCTGTTATCGATGCCGCAGATTAGACTATACGAGTACATGCTTGAAGAGGCTTTATCGGTTACCTACTGAAAAACATTCCATCTTCAACATTGAAAGGAAAGCAGATACTTTGTCTTCAGGTGGCATCAGTTACAGAGATACAGAAATAGCTTATAAGGAGTCATATTATATCCATACATAATTCTATTTGTCATTTCAAGTGAGCCACAATTGACAACACATCAAACAGCCTGAATAATAGTAATCTCGTGTTACAGACGGCAGCTCAAATCGGAGGCTCACCGGCACACTATCGCTGCTCTGGCTTACATTACCGGCTCTTCTTGGATAATTCAGTGTATACCGCTCAAAACTTCTTGTTTGTATCCAATATTGTTTTTTTTTGTAGCTAGATAAGGCTAGACGCGGATTATTGCGACGGATTCGACAATGACTCAAATCGACCCTAATATAGACTTCACGGTCTGCTGGATAGACAAATAGGCCTATGTTAATAATGCGTCTGTCTCGTCTGTCTTGAGCCTTTCACATCCAGCTGGTGTATTCAGATGTATTGGGTGTATCAATCATACTATTTTATTATATTTTATTTTATATATGTCCACATCGACTAACATAGGCTGATGATGAATAAACTAAATATTTTTTGTCGATAATTTTTGATTTATCACCCCTTATTTATTTAACTTTATTGCACTACTAAAGGTACAAAGGTGGGCTTAATGCCGAGGCATTTTCTACCTGCCAGCCAGGAAATACATACATGTTTAAAATAAAAGATTTGGCGTGCTAACATTACATAAATAAATATAAGTAGTAGTTTATGTTTATGACTTTTATATAGATTTATAGAACTAAAATAAATATTATCTTCCTTATGGGGTTCCACTTTATCCAGAGACACACTTTATGACGACTTATTGCTTTTTTTTTGTCTCTAGCTGTTATCTTTTGATTACTGTAAAAATTAGCGGCAAAAATAGTATGAACACTCACGAGTAGGTATGTACATAAGAATAGACAGCCAGGGATGCCCAGCGACGTTGTTAATGTCATAGACCTAACGTGCTTTCAGACGTCCACGACGTAAAAGGTCCAGCATTATTTATTAATTTGAGTTTATTTTGGTCATAGTCGTAATGGTCACATCAGTGCGCGTCTAGCCTAAAAACTCGTGTTCCTATGTATACGTAGGTACCTTAAGGCTATCCAGGAGAGTCATACAAATCTGCCTCACTTCTTCATCTAACCTTAAAATTTTATGTTAGAGATTCCAATTCAGATGTACTTATTCGTGAGAAAAGTCATACTATTTTCGAACCTCATTAGCTGCATTTTTATAATCAAAAAAACTAAAGAAAATTAGCCAATGAGCTGTGAAAATAATATGAGTGATACACTCACAAATACTTGTGAATTGACCTGCTGGGGCCCGTTTAGCCGTCCTTTCTGGGATATGCTAATTCAAACACAAACTTTGTTGAATTAAGATCTCATTTTAAAATAGAGTTTAAACTATATTCCCGGCAAAACTTAGCGTGAACCGTCAAACTTTAATTAAGTTTTATACCCGGTAAGCCGACTCAGTTATTTTATTTCTGCCTATAAATCTCCATTACATGTTTATAAAGTAACTCGTTAAAGCTCCTTGTAGAAGATAAATTATGGGTCATTTAATAGTAAAGTTTACCGACGTGTTAAAAACAGAAATTTGATAGAGCACATGTTTTAAGCTCGAAACAAACTATGGTGGTGTTGTGTGTTGTGGCGCGTCAGAAGCTATGTATATCCGCCGGGTGATTATGTAACTCGCGACCGGTTTGCGACAGGCGTAAATTAAGCAATCAGTGCTGTCAAACGTCAATTTTGTATTAGTTTGACACCAGCTACAACGTCAAAATTGGTCAAAATTGACGTTTGACAGCACTAATTGCTTAATTTACGCCTGTCGCAAACCGGTCGCGAGTTACATAATCATCATACGGTTTTATAGATTTATTTTTATTAGTCACACATTATTACAGCGACACAACACAGCACAGTAATAATTTGTTTCTCAACATATAAATCAACGAATCCTGGATGCGTCAAGCTGAAGACAGGGCGCTGTGGCGCTCATCCGAGGAGGTCTACATCCAGCATTGGACTAACATAGGCTGATGACGATGAAGGCCTAAGGATTCAATAATTCTGACGTGCAACAACACCACAATAGTGTGAAGCTTTACTTTGCCGTTATTTCAAAGAACTTTCTCTCCTCCTGTGCGGCCTGCTAGAAATATAAATGTAGAGTCGTAATTCAAATCTAAAATATATATACTGTACCAACTGTTTCAAATAATATGTGACTCAATTGGAATGGAACTGGATTGGGTAGAAACAAGAGTAATTTGATCAAGGGTTGTATTTAAGTGGTCGAAAATATATTGGATTAAACGAGGTAAAATAAAGAAATGGCACTACGAAAGTACACAGGTAATCATTATTTTGGAAGTTACAGCCATTTTCCCTTAGAGGAATCATCTTGGACTACTTTTTTCAAACCCAAAAGAGAATTGTTGCAAAAATTCCGAACATGTCTGATGTTCTGCCGCCTGTCTAGATAACCTCAAAAATGACCCATCTGTCCTAATTATATTAAATAAATAATGCTGGACATGGATATAATCAACACAGCATCATCTAGCCCCAAGGAAAGCAGAGCTTGTGTTATGGTATATACATATATTAGGTAACAAAATACGTCAACGCGCTCGTACTATAACAACTTTGTTTAGAGTCTGGTCTAACCTGTTTAGACCAGACTCTAAACAACTTAGAAGTATTCGTTACACAGAACTGCGGCAACGATATCCGAGTGGTTCTGCGGTATTGTCACTAAAATACCTGGCGGAATACCGCTGACAGTTAAATTGACCGCTGGCTGCCGCTCTGGGGCGCAAATACCGCGAAGTTCTGAACCAGCTTTTATACCAACCAAGAGAAAAGAACACCATATAGAGATATATAGAACTTTATGTTTATGATTATCTAATCAACGTATTTAGTATTACCATAGACTAATTACCTCTCGTTTCTATGTATCTGTTTATTGTCAACTGTGTTTTGTTAGTCTATGGTATTACTGCTTCCAAAATCATAATTGTATTCTCTTTGGATCATAATGGGAGCCTATTTCGAACATGTCAGTACTGTAAGATGGGCGCTGAAACCTACTTTCTTATTTTGGTACCTGTTAGGAACACGATCGACTTTAGATAGTTAAATTTTATATAGCTAGGCACTCCTGTAAACCGCTGTACATAAATAAATCTTACATGACCCGTTCCTCTCTCAAACTTTTTGTTCGCCTTATTACAGTTTGAGAAGCTGTTAAAACTTGAATCTGTATCACTGTAATTCTTTGTAGTTGTGCCAACCCGAATTTATGTAATATATTTCATTAAATGTGATACACAACTTCTTTCTAGTTTTACTGAAATTTCCTTGTTGTTATGGTGCTTTTAGTCAGCAATTAGGTTTGTGGAAAATCGTTGGGATATACCATCTGAATTGCTGTCGTAATTGCTATAGAAATTGCCGACAATTTGTTTGTATTCCCAACCAGTGACCAATCTGTATTCGTTGCGTACCTATATAGATTTATTTTATTTTGAGCCATGGTTGTCCCACTGCTGGGCAAAGGCCATATATAGATTATAAATCTATATATATCTATATATAATATCTATAAAGATTTGTAAATCACAAAATATCGTACCTCTTAACGACCTCTGTAGCGCGGTGGGCGAAGGTCCGCCTGCGACGCAGGAGGTTGCGGGTTCGATTTCCGCCTCGAAACAAATGTTTGTACCTACTATATGCGGATATATTATCCGGGTGTTTTGGTCGTTTTCTATGTATAATAAAAAAATATCTGTCTATGTTATGTAATGTATTATGTTCGTCAGTCATCTAGTACCCATAACACCTAACTAGAATACCAAATTTTGTGATAAATAAATTACAAAATCTTGAATCAAAATGAATTACTTAAGTAAAATATTAATAAAATAAGTTTTTATGAATTTGCTTTAAAAGAAGTATGTTTATGATTAGTAGGTAAAATACAGTTCTTACACGAGCAAGTGACTTCCTTCGGTGTCCAAGTAGCGAGTGGCATTTTTTGAAAGCTGTGAAAACTGCCAGTAAGTATTTGATCTTTAACCTTTATTCGCAAACCTTTTACGCCGAAAGTAGCTTTTATTTTATCAGGAACTAGCTGCGCCCTGCGGCTTCGCCCGCGTGGAAATTTCTGCGCAATTTTACCATGTTTTTCTCACCGTTTCAACCTTCCCTGGACTACGACAAACATTTCAAAACCATAATCAGTTAAATCGGCCCAGCCATTCTCGAGTTTTAGCGAGACTAACGAACAGTAATTGAATTTTATATATAAGAAGATAAGCTCCTGTTTTATTTCCGTTGACAATCTTCTTAAGAACATAAGAGAGGATACCTTAGAAGGTTAAAATTGAGTCTAGTTTCCTTTGAAACCAACACCAAGACTATTTTGTTATTAAATTCCTCGGTAAGCTGCCTACCGATGTTGTGTGACGTTATTGTGCATAAAATAGTTTTCCAGACGCTTTTATGGGCCATAACAAAAGAACGGAAATGGAAGGACATACAGTCGTGTTCTACATTTATATGTATGTACGTAGGTAACCAAGTTACAGGCAATGTTGCAAGCTATAAAAACTTAGGCCTTTTATAATCTGTGGATTGATCGCAGTTTATGCATACAAAATTTTTTTGTGAACTTGCCGATATTAAATCCCCTGCTTCTCAAAGTCAAGAATCCTCACGAATACAACCATAAGAGAAGACCTAGGCCTAAGATCAAGCAGCCTACATTCATGCATTTGTAACCTCGAGCAATAGCTGAGAGAATATAACATAAGGAATCAGAAAAACATGGGTTGCCACCCCACAGATAGGCCAGTACTAAGGATGCCAGTTGGTTGTAGTTATTGTATGCTCTTTGCCTTGTGTGGTTTGTCTCGATACTCAAATTCGATTTTAGGGTTTCGTACCCAAAGGGTAAAACGGGACCACTGAGACTAGGCTGTCCGTCCATCTGTCACCAGGCTGTATCTCATGAACCGTGATAGACAGTTGACATTTTCACAGAAGATGTATATCTGTTGCCGCTATAACAACAAATACTAAAAAACAGAATAACAGAAATATTTAAGGAGCTCTGATACAACAAACGTGATTTTTTTCTCGTTTTTATAGATTCGTGCGCGAGTCCGACTCGTACTTGATCGGTTTTTATTTATTTACTAGCGGCCCGTCCCGGCTTCGACTCCACTTCACTCCGTAAGAACTATCCTCGTAGTTCAAGGAATATTCTAAAAAAATTATTAGCGAAATCGGTTCAGCTGCTCTCGAGATTTGCGCTTAGCAACACATTCAGCGATTCATTTTTATATTATAGAAGGTAATCTTAGTGTTTATAATACTAGGCACGTATATAATTCGATTTCAGTTATGCCAGGTAACGAGTGCTATATCCGCACCGATACATTTCTATTTCCACTGTCGTGGCTGAATCGATTGTGTGAGTATTGGCACCGAGGGATGCTTGTGGGGAGGCGACACAGTGTGAGTGAATCTAGAACACCATTATTGTGCCGTGCGTCACTGGCCGTGCGTGTGTTATGCGTTGGCATATCGGTTTCATACAATTAGTATGAATAGAATATAATTATATTTATTTATAAAAAAGGCACACTTATAGAAGGTAGGTTTATGTATGTACATATAGAGTTTAAAAGCTTTAATGTATAGAGTTGTTATAAAAAGGATGTAACTCAGCATAATATTGGCTAAGCTCTGTAAGAGACCTCGCAGGACTTCCGTTAGAACCCGTACAGGTGACGTCACGTACAGGCCTCGGAGAAACACCCTCAAGGTTTTAGTGGGTTGGAGTCCAGTTAGTGGGTTAATGATCGTACTGTCCCTCTGTGGCAGTACAATCTACGTGCGCATTTCTCTCAAGATAAAAAAAAATACTGATGAATGGGGAACCTCCTCCTATTTGAAGTCTGTTGAAAAAAGGTTCCTTTAGTCGGCTCTTACGATATCCACGGCCACGGACTGAGTTAAAGGTATACGTACGCTGCGTTCCTGGACGTTTTACTGCATTTCCTCAACTGGATACCTAGAGATGTTTGCCAGAAAAGAGATCACGCTGCGCTCCCCACGACAGAGCGGCGCCAACGTTTGACTCACTCCAACTTCCCGTTGCAATGTTATAAATACTTTATTGGGGCGGCCGTCGACCCTCCTCCAAGCTTATAAAATTAGGCATTGCTATAATCAGCTCGGTTTGCTTTACGTTTTAAGCAATTAGATAAATACTGCGGGATTTAGATAAATACAACAGTAGGCTGTATAGAAATCTATATAATAAGGTTTTTAGGTAATAAATATAAGGAATATATATATAATAGTAAGAAGATATACGTCCGGTTGGGTCCGGGATAATCAGAATATGTAATCAATTTATTGCTAACAAAGTACACGACGGACGTATGTCTACTGTGTAGCTATTTATTAGAATTTACATATTACAATAATAAATTGGCTTAGGTCAAATGTATCGTGTGCCTTACATTTGCACTGAGCCGATTATATACGCCTGTATAGTATTTTATATAAAATTAAGAAACTTAATTTTTAGACAGTTTTTCACTCATAAAAGAATTAACTATCATTGAAAGCAATTTTATGATATTAATTTATAATGAAGTGCTATACAAAAAATATATAAAAAGACAGCTTATCGACAGGCTCTAAGGGCCCTATTCAGTAAATTTATTGATATATTTTGTCACTAAAAATTAAATTCTTTTATAAAAGAAAATTTAGTAAAACTGTAGGTTAGTATGGCTTTATTTGACCAAAAATACTACAAGTAATTATCATCATCATCATCAGCCTATAGCAGTCCACTGCTGGACATAGGCCTCCGCCAATAGCGCCCTGTCTTCAGCAGTAATTATAATGAAAGACATTCAACTAATCAGTCATCGAGGGTTACTCATTTATTGATAATGCGCTGTCTGTACCCACCACATTTATATTACACGGGTTTACTTTATTATATGAAAGACTGCAGGTAGGACTGATTGGGGGAGGCCTATGTCCAGCAGTGGGCTGCTATAGGCCGATGATGATGATGATGACTGTGAATAACTCAAGATAACCGATAAATAAATAAAATAAAATTTATTTCTGTAACAGTTTTACAACAATTTTTACACCGTAGTGGAGACCTTCATTTAAGTATAAGTACTTGTGTTAGAAGGTCTCGCTCTTCTATAACAGACATTACATAATACATTACAGACTTATTTGCTAATTTAATGTACAGAAACAAAATTAAGATTCTTCATCTAATTGCGATCTAGAATCTAATTAAATCTAGTTTTAACAAAGACCGATGGGGCATAAATATGACATTAACAACGAGATGTTTAAAGCTGATAAAATATACTAGTCTAACTTTCAATCCTATGTCCAGCAGTGGACTATCATAGGCTGATGATGATGATGATGACTTAATTAAGTGTTATTTTTTTGAATAGACGTCGGGATCATAGAACTGAAAAGTGGCAGTGGGCTGGCTCTCGCGAAGAACCGACAACCACTGGGGTAAACATATACTTGTGCATACTGCAACTCAGCAAACATAGTATAGGAAGCTCTGAGCTAGGTAGGAAGACGATCTGCAAAAGCTGCCTTAGGACAAATGTTTGTATGACCCGCAACCTTTGCGCATGCGGATCTTCACCCACTGCGCCACATAAGTTAACTACATATAAACAGATATGCAAGCCCGTTAGTCCTCTAACTCCACATTAAGGTTCATTATCGCGTAGTTAGAGTAAAGGTCCGTAAACTAGTTAAGCAAGTTCGCTGAGATGTTATTACCGGCGGGTTCTATCAGGTTAACGGAAAATACGGAAGCCAACATACATACATCGTTATGATACGATCGTACCTAAGTGTATTTTCTTTCTATAGATAGATAACACTTTATTACACCACACAAAACAGAAAATAATACAGAGATAAAAACTTAGAATAAAGGTATAAAGGGCAGACTTATCGCTGAGAGCCGATCTCTTCCAGGCAACCTTGGGATGGACTGGACATGAACGAACAATATAGACGGATTGGTAACAAATACACTAAATACCTACATTACAAACATTATAATAAACTTACATAGACAACACTTATAAGATAAGGCTATCAATATTTCATATGGAAAAATAATGCTGATGCAGCAGTTTTTTGAAGATAGGGAGTGATTTTGCACGTCTGATGTACAGAGGGAGAGCATTCCATAGACGGGTAGCTTGTACAGTGAATGATTTGTCATAGAAAGAGGTAGAGTGAGCAGGGACTTTCAAGATGAGGGTTTCAGAGGAACGCAAAGAGTGAGTGTGTGAGTTCTATCTCACACTTAGATATATATTATAAATGCAAAGGTTTAAGATGAATCGATAGATGTTTATTACTTCTAGAAGAATTTTTTTGGATAACTTAAATTATGAATGGACAGAATAATGAACGGGTCTCTCTGAAGGATAGGATTCGAAGAAGCTATATCGATAACTTTGGTTCTGTAAACCAAAGTTATCGATACATAGCTCTAGGTTACCTAGCTCTGAGAACTAGCAAGCTGAAGTGGCAGTAGGCCGGCTATATGTATATCATGAAGAACTGACAACCGCTGGCGCCTGGGGTAAACGTGTTCTTGAGTGGAGACCGCGACACGGTAAACGTAGTGTAGGACGCACTCCGGCCAAGTAATAACGACCTGCGAAGGACTGCAGGCAGATGCAGGATGCGGTAAGCTGAAGACAAGTCGCTATGGCGCTCATTAGGGGAGGCCTGTCTAGCTATGGACTAACGTAGCTGATGATGATGTACAAAGTACATACTACGCACTGTATTTTCCACAATAAATAATTGGTTATTATTCTATTCCTTGTTCTTATGATATTATACCGAGTTTCGAAAAAATAAAACAATATTTATCCTATTACAAATAGAATAATGTGAATTCAAACATGACTCAATTATTTTATACATTGAGTTAGTTATTCCTTTGTTGCAACAATTACGTTTATTGAGTTAACTATAAAATATTAAAACATACGCAGAACAATAGTTGCACAATAGAATAAATTATCCAACTTTGAGAATTATGTTATTATAATTTGTATACAATGTGTATTGTCGAACCTTGATCAAACGAGATGTGCGGATACACGACATATATTTATCGATAAAAAACAAAATATAAAATATTATATAAGGTTCGATAATACACATTGTATATTGTTTCAATTGCGTACGGGGTATTATAACACCTGACTATATACAAAAAAAGTCCTCTGGTGAATGGTGTCGAATGGTGTATAGTCAAATATAAGTTCTGTAAAGCACCATTTATTTATTTTCTTTAGACCTTACAAGTCTATTGGTCGGCGTACCGCGAAGCTTAGGCGTAACAACCAAGCTACGGCGTAGCAACCAAGCTACGGCGTAGCAACCAAGCTACAGCGTAGCAACCAAGCTACGGTGTAGTGATAAGTTACTACACTGTGCGATATTGCGATTGCAGATAACTGTTTTACAAGGTTAGACATACTCATAGCAACCAAGCTATGATGTAGCAGTCTTAGCTGCTACGGCATACCAATTAGGCTACGGCGTAGCAACCAATCTACGATGTAGTGATAAGTCACTACACTGTACGATATTGCAATTGCAGAAAGCTATTTTAAGCTTCGACATAGCAACCAAGCTACGGAGTAGCAGCTAAGCTACGGCGTAGCAACTAAGCTACGGCTTAGCAATCAATCTACGGTGTCATATGATAAGTCACTACATTGTGCGATTTTGCGATTGCAGATAGCTACTTTACAAGCTTCGAAATAGCAACCAAGCTACGATGTAGCAGCCTTAGCTGCTACGATGGCGTAGCAATTAAGCTAATGGCATAGCAGGCCAGCTATAACGTATGCTGGTAGAATTAAACAATAATTGAGATTGTTGAAAAGTTCCGGTTGTTTCAGTGGCTTGCCAAAATGGTAGCTCTGACCAATTCCGAACATCAGCCCGAGTCTAGACGGCGCCTCTCGTGACTCACGCTATTGCCAACTTTCTGCGTTAAAACAACGTTAAAATGTAGATACAGTCAGCTATAGAACACGTCAGGAACACATCTTGAATAGTGGTTTTCAATTGGAATAAAAATATCAAATAATATGTGACTTAATTCGTTCTAAGCAACTCGATAGATGGCTTTCGAAGAACGTTCAAAGTTTACTAAGTTTCCTATCCTATGTATGTACTTACTCGTATCTGACATAAGGAGAGAACATCGCCAACTTGAATAAATTTTTACTTTATTTTTCATTATTTGCAAAAAAAGATATATGTACAATCCCGCGGTACTTACATCTAAATTTTTTGTTGTGGACTTTTAAAAACGATAATAATGCAGACATTTTATGGGATGACCAGGGCTAACAATAATAAAAGTTATCTTCTGAAATTTATGAGTTATGTACAATATGTTGTTCAGGTTAATGTTGTAATGTACTTATGTTGAAATAAATTCGTGTTCAGTGATTTACTTTGCTGACTGTTCTCATTTTGCTACGGTAGCGTTGTAGCTTTATATTTGTAGAGTGAAATAAACCTGCTAATGCGTGTCGGGGTTAGTAAAAAACTAATAAAATATATAAGTTATGCTGGACATACCTTCAACAAATTCCATAATCTCAGTTAACGGCTGTTAACTGAGGTAATAATTAGCTGTCTAATGTTTTTTTATCTTTAACGCGTCCCTTACGTGTCGCACTGTACTGGGCAGCTGTTTAAGCGATATAATAAAACTACCTACACGAAGTGGGGGAAGGTCCGCCCGCGACGCAGGAGTATGCGGGTTCGATTCCCGCCTTGGGACAAATGTTTATACGATCTACGAATATTTTTTCTCGGTGTTCTGGGTATATGTTTAATGAATATTATCTATGTTATGTATATCAATCATATATTACCCAAAGCTTTGGTTCGCTTGAGGCTTGATGGCGTGGATTGTCCAGAATGATTTATTATTATTTATTATATATATATTATTTATTATTCCGTTAAAAACATCGTGCAAAAGTGCTTAACAAAAGTATGGTAATTAAAATTGGTCGGCGTATTTTGTATGCAAACCATTTTCAATTTAAAAATAATTAAGAAATTAAACAATATCCCAAAAATTATCAATGTCAGCGGGACCTGAACCCGCAACCTTCCCTCTAAGCCAGATTCGATAATCTTTGGGAATTCAACCACTTTCTTTGGGATATTATTTAATTTCTTAGAGATTACTCCGAGTACGAGGGCTTACGCACTATGATAACAAAAGCCTCAACAACATTTTTTGTGAAGAACAAAATATCGATCGAGATGAACTCATTGAAAACATAATCGTCGATTATTGGTACATGACATGGAACAAAAAACAGTTTTGAAAAACAATGTCATCTGCTGTAGTTTAATACTGTGTCGCAGAATGATAACGCCCTCCTCACAAACCAGTACGATTAAATAGCACTACTGAATATATTTTAATACTTAAAGTCTAACCTAGTCTAATAAAGTTATTCTAAAGCCAGTAATTCATTGCATGTGATGTTAACTGCATGAAACAGACTAGAAAAAAAATTGGCCGCTGTAAAATATCTCATAATATTAATTCCATCTATTGTGACTAAACTATTGGAGGCAAAATAAAAACTGGTAGATAAGCATTGAGCCATTATTTCCGGACGAAACCTAAATTTACTTCCTGCCTCCTGTACTTAACTAATACTTATATTGCCCCCGACGCATATGAATAGTTCCAGGACAACTAGAAGCTGCAGCGCGGGTTGCGGGGTGTACCGAAGAGGCTGGGCAGCGTAAGCGTTAAAGATGAGCTGTCAGTCCAGCGGGATTTATAATTCCACTGCCCCGGCAATAACTCATTAAGTTGCGTGTGGTCTCAGCAGTTACATCTCAGTCAATCAGCTAAGGACCAACTGCTTTTATTTAGGTTGTTTTGATAGATAGAAAATTCTTTATTACATTTTAAATAGAAGACTATGTACAGAAAAAACTTAAAAATTAATTACAATTAGCGGTCTTTTCGCTCAAGAGCGATCTCTACCAGACAACCATGGAAAAGTACCACCGATACAGCATTATAAGAAAGAAATGTATTATTATCTAATAGCTAACAACGGGAAAATCTAACCTAAAATAAACTAAAATTAATTTTCATAAACTGAACGTAAGGCATTCTCATTTTTCTTGTTGTTTAAATTGCGGAATTCCGTCCCAACTATTTATGCTCAGCCACGTACAACTGTAATGTATTCTGTGGATCCGTTACTTCGCCACATCTCCCGCGTTTTATTGTTACGTCGAAATTCCTTTCCTTGTCACCCCTGTCTTTCTTAAAGTTAGGGGAAGGGAACGCAAAGTAGGGGGTCTTGGGTCTGTTGTGCCCGTGGGAAGGGTCCTTATAAATTGCTTTTAATTTAATATATCGCTACTGGGGTAAGTTTTTGTCCCTAAATGTAGGGAGGTATTATTTTTGCTGTCTCAATGTTTATAAATGTGAGGATGCTGTGATGAAAAGATCCGGGATGAAACAAAGTAAGGTTTGACGACCTCTGTGGCGCGGTGAGCGAAGGTCTACCTGCGACGCAGGAGGTTGCGGGTTCGATTCCCGCCTCGGGACAAATGTCTCTACGATCTGCAGATATTTGTCCCGGGTGTTCTGGTCGTTTTCTATGTATAATAAAAATATCTATCAATGTAATTTATTGTATTATGTATATCAGTCATCTAGTACCCATAACACAAGTTCAGTTTAGCTTGGGGCTAGATGATGCTGTGTGGATTGTCCAGCATTATTTATTATTTATTTATTTATTATTATTAAGGTTAGATTTATTATACGTATATACAAACTTGTATCGTTGTATAATTTGTTTTCTTATTAAAATTTATTTAATAACATGTTAGTGGGCATTAAGGCATCACTAGATGTGACCCCCATAATTAGGGGACACGTATGTTTACGTATGTATTTTTTTTAATTATGTAGATACGAGTAAGTACCTATTTTAATTGAAATGTTTTAATTAATAGAGACTAAGGAGCTTACGGTCAAACGGGATAACCGTTTAAGTTAGCTTTTAGATAAAAAAAAAAAAATGTGTTCTTTGTTTTGTATTATATAAAACTAGCTCCTGCCCGCGGTTTTACACTTGATTTTCCGAGAAAATAACTAGCTCATATGTTATTACATGTCCAGATGTGTGTAACGTGTGCAAAATTTGAGCCCGATACATACGAGTACATTAACTGGTCGTGGTGTTTACTTTGGCCAAACATCTTTACAACAGCACAACTCACAAACTTTCGCTAGTACTCGTATCATATTAGACTACTGTGTTGTATATCAGTTCTGTTAGTATTTCTAATTAGAAAGTTACTATATTAAGCGTACCTACCTATGATCACCTGAATTTTTAACACTATAAAGGGTTAAAAGGTAATCGGACAATCAGCCGCTATATACGTTAACTTTGACGATTAATTTATGAAAACTTTCGTCACATTTCAACACGTCATCATTATCAATTACTTGGACCGCTATTTGTGTATTCGTCGGAGGCCTATGTCCAGCTGTGGACAAAAACAAACCACCACAATAGCCTATATATATTGTGGTGAAGTGAGACCATAATTTTAAGTTATTCCACGTGAATTGCCAATCTAGGCAACCTATTCGCTTAATGCTTTTACCTGGTAATAGGGCTTTCAACAAGCAACAGTAATTCAATTCAAATTTGAGAATTGGGAGAACAGCTATATGCACTATCGTCTCGTGTACTTAAATGACTAATAATTACAACTGATTCTAGTTCTTATGCTAATCGCATAAGAACAGGCGACAACTACTCGTAAGATGGATAAGCTTGCATATTATATTGGTGGAATTTTTCATACTTAGTTAGCAATGTGTTTGTACTAAGTTAACTCAGTAAATTTATTTAGTGGTATCTAAGAAGCTATATCTAACGCTACCCTGTAAATTTGAAATAAAACATTTTTATTCGCATTCTTATGCCGGTAGCAGGACAAAAGCTAAGATGGATATTAGCTTCAATAGATTTGTCCAGTTTTTCATACTTGCGTGCATAGCTTGCATTCTGCACAATAAAGAATAAAGTTTAAATGTTTAGGTGTTTGAATGTTTGTTACATGTTTGTAACTTCTTCACGACAAAACTACTGAACTGATCGGATTAAAATTTTGCATAGATGTGGTTCTAGACCCGAATAGTACCTACCTATTCACTGATTTAATCTGGGTGTTTTAGTACCCATAGTAATAAGTAGCTTATGCGTTGAAAACACCCAGACTAGATAAATTATAATTAAATATTATGCTTTACTAGCTAGGTATTATATTAAGAAAGTTACAATCAAATAATAGAAACAAATTAGAACTAGTATTTACACTTGAAACCATTGAGGTAAGCAGAGTATTACAAACAATCTACAGGTAGCTCAACTAATCCACATCAATACTAGTCCGAAGTAGGTAGATAGTTAGGTAGGTATAATGTATATGTAGTATTAAATATAATACATATACTTACTGATTACTGATACTAGACGACCGATGTGGCGCGGCGGGCGAGGGTCCGCCTGCGACGCAGGAGGTTGCGGGTTCGATTCCCGCCTCGGAACAATTGTGTGTACGATCTGCAAATATTTGTTCCGGGTGTTCTAGTCGTTTTCTATGTATAATAAAAAAATATTTATCTATGTAATGTATTGTATTATGTATATCAGTTATCTAGTACCCATAACACAAGCTCTTACCATGGGGCTAGATAATGCTGTGTGAATTGTCCAGCATTATTTATTTATTATTTTATTTATTTATTACTTCAATATATTCAGGTTTATCGACAAAGTAAAAGCGTCAATGTACTCAATACCCTGTTTATGTGCAATACCGATAATCCAAATAATCCCGATAATAAGTATCTAAGTCCCAATATCTAGAGAAAGCAATACAAACATAACAAACATACAGACTCGTAAAGTACAACCACCCCATTCCATCGGCAGATGAAGCTCCATGTTGGTTTAGGGTGGTTTGCTCTGTGATCAAGTTTATGCACATAATCTCGACCAATAACTAATATCCAAGATTTCATTTTTCTGCCCGACTCGGTTTGTTTGGCTATGTGGACCTATAAACGGACTATGAGGAAAAAGTTTATGTTGTCCGATCGAAGTATAACGCTTGCGGATGTCATGTTCAGGGTTTTTTTGTCATCAGAAGAAAGGAAGGAATTAGTACAAAATAACTGCTTTGAAAGATTTTTTTGAGAAAGTTCCAATTGGAATGAAAACTTTTATATCCTAAAATAATCAAGATAAATGGATAACAGGACTGCGCTCTCTGAAAAGCTCTGCGCTCTCATTAGGTACCTATAATATTATAATTTTGGTTTGAAATCGAGGTTTAATTTTACCAAAAATGTTCAAAGAAACCTTGCAAAATCACGCCAAAAACGGTTATTTCGATCTAAGTTCCATCTACAGTTTTTATTGCTATGTACCTACTAAATAATAACGTCAATACCAACTTATTATTGTCTTTTTTAATTTCTGCCAATGTCTCTCGATATGGATACCCCAAATTCAAATCTGTTCGAGCATCACCACCCATCAATTAAAAACTTAAATACGATATTATTATAAACCCTGATCACATTTTACAGTCATGTTGCTAACATGACTGTAAAATGTGATCAGGGTTTATATATTCCAACTCACCTCTTTTTCGATTATAATGTTCTAAAAAGTGTAAAGGTATCACCTCTTACCTCCCACCTTTCATAACAACAACAGAGTAAAACAAAGCTAACGATAATGTGTGTTTCTTGAAATTGGTTAGGCCAAGCTATCAGAACTATGGAAGGGACGTTTCCCAAGCACTTAAACTGTCATTAGGCAAATTGAGTCGATTCTTCATGGACAGGTGTGTCCTGTTGTCCCAAATTTCAGGTGTGCGGAATGTACAAAGTTTCGAGTCTTTTGTCGCGTTGTCTAGAGGTATAGGTACCTATAGTTACTGAACGCGTGCTTTGAATACTTACAACCTGTTGGGAGTTCGCGTAAATTTTGTACCTTGCCTACAAAATAATAAACTACACTTTTCATGCTGCTATAGGACTGTTGGACTACGAAATGTTTCCTCATTTTCAATTCGGGAGGAAATACCTTTAGTGAAACTTTCAAAGGACCTCTAATGTTTTTCTTTTGTTTTAGGTATTTTATTGGACTATCTCCATGCCTCTTGTGTGCTGGTAGTATTTTAGTCAAAGCACTTAAGTTTATGACGATTCCCGCAA
The DNA here is from genome assembly GCA_947044415.1 of Eupithecia dodoneata. Classification (NCBI taxonomy): domain Eukaryota; kingdom Metazoa; phylum Arthropoda; class Insecta; order Lepidoptera; family Geometridae; genus Eupithecia; species Eupithecia dodoneata. The sequence continues at coordinate 10,305,758 of OX345664.1, read as the reverse complement.
AACTACTTAACTCAATTTTATTAGACTTGTTTGAAAAAGTTAGGGTCACCCGGAAGATTGCTTTGGGACCCGCAACTTCTGCTATAAAGTAAAAGTAGAGCTGAGGACTCTAGTAGGTTTAACAAACGTAAGCTGGAAGTATTTGAGGAGGTATTTAGTAGTACATTGGATGCGCAAATACTTTCATATCGTATTTCAGACACCTATTTCATTATACCTCCAGGGTGTTTAAGGATATCGTTTCCATCCATTCGTCGTTTCCGTCCGTCCGTTTTTGGCCATAAGTTTAGATTTTAAGCATGTTTGTTATAATAATTAAGGGCTGTGGATTTTGTTAAATAAATAAATCCATCCACAGTAAGTAAATAAAAAAATAGGTACGTTTATGTTTATGTATCTCTGGCTTTGTAAATTCATAACATCTAAAAAGTTACACCGATTTTGTTTTCTTTAATAAGGCTTTATCGATAATATTTCTAATAAGATGATAACCGGTGCAGCTGTACAAAATGCACGAGTTTTGTCTAACTGCTCACTTTAATAATTGAACCAAAACAAACGTTTTTCTGAGCCTGATTAAATCTGCCAATTCCAAACCACTTAATCTTTTCTAGCAAATCAATTTCGTATTAACAGTGTATAAGCTACTGTCTAACACAGCTGTCAGAAATTGTGTGAGAGGTGATAAATCAGGCACCTCTGAGAAGCAGAGAATAAAAATAAATCGCACCTAATTCTGGAGCAGAGTGGCGTGATCAAATTGAAATTGGGTGGTTTAACAATAGGTACCTCACCTTACCTACCCTAAATCATTGCGGTTGCTACTTACTCGTACCGTACTGCCTACGTGTCTATAGAGTTAATTTGCGATGTGCGGTGCTCTTTTCAGGTAAAAATACAAACCCATTAGCTTTCCCATTGTTTCATTAAAAACCTGTTAAAAAGTCATGCTAAGGGACAGTACTGGGAATTTATATTGTGAGCCTTGAAACTGAAAATGAGTTTATTTTTTTTATGTAGGTATTATCTACACTTAAGATTATTTTTTGTACAGTAGATGATAATAACCTACCTACATACATATTTGAGAATGTACTACCTACCTATTAGAATATAATTTAGGTTAGTATAGTTTACTTTTTCCTATTAGTTATAGCTGCCTACCTTACCGTATGCAATCCGAAGCGAATGTGAGAGGAGCATTCACGGGCTACTAAGCAATTAATAGCGTGTTAGGTATTAATTGTATTAGGTTGGTACTTATCCTGTTAGTGAGCGGGTCTGGCAGAGGGTAATTAATACCGCTCGAGCCATTTGCGCAATATATGCCGGAGGAAAATGGCTACGATCTGGCTATTACTTTAGTGCAGGTGTATAAAACCAGCGGCCCGCGAAGAGAAATTCCTTTGCGGCCCGCTCAATGCGCTGAAAGAACTTAAGTATAAGTACCTAATGTAGCTAATGAGCCCGCATTAATTTTCCTTAAATTTTCTGTTCGTTTTTGTTTTCTCTATTCTTATTAGAAATAAACTTTAATTTAAGTAATTAGTTAGGTACTACCTATTAACTTACTTGGTAAACCTAATTAATCTCTACCCACCTTAGGGTCCCTACCCTAGGAGTAGTGCTGCTGGTAAATACGTACCTGGCCCCTACATACGTTGAATTCAATTAGACGAAGTAGACTTAGAAGTACCTGGATCCTCCGCCTGAAAGCTCTCATTGATGGTAGCCACAAAAGAGTAGGTAGATAGCCACAAAACAAAACACAAAACGATCTTAAATGGGAAGCAAGCAGTAAGTGTTTAGCTGCGGGCTACCCACTGTAATGCTTGCTTTCGGATCTATAATAATATAAATAAATAAAAACGCAAGTTTTGGATATTATTTGTTCAAATAATTCTTCAAATAGGAAGGTGTTAGAAAGGATATTATACCTAGCTAACATTTAGCAGAGATATAGTCGAGTAAGGAACTCACTACTTAAACATATCCAGCAATGTGCCTCGTGAAGTAGTAGAATCCTGACGAACTGGCTTTACCCAAGTATCTACCCATGCTCTACTACCTAATGAAGCATTGTGCTCTACCATGGCTCTACCTATAAGATTATTTACTCACAAGCTACGCCCTCTGTTGATGAGTATCTAAAACTATGGGATTCCTACCCCTTCAACTTCTTGGAGAATGATTCTGCGTGATGCATATCGTTTATGTTGAATGTCATCAATTATTGACATTCTCGTCCGTGGAAAAGTGAATCCTCACTCGACTGCCAACGAAATAGAAAGAACAAACTGAAAGAAAACGGAGAAATAGTCTACTTACTTCGCTTCGTAGTTCGTATTCATTCGGATCGGAAGAATTTGATTTGTTATCAATGGATGTCAAATGAAATAAAACTTAGATTTGAATGTGTTCTAGTGTCCTGTGCTAGCAAGAAAATAACAATTCAACAATGACTTCTGTTCTTATAAACGCAATTAAGCGTCTCCATATTACAGCGAAACCACAAATTCGAGTATTCTCTTCAGACATAACCTCAAACTCAGTTGTTGTTCCTGCAAACAACAATTTAGATGTAACCAAAAAGGAATGGAACTTTCCACCGCTTTACACCAGTCCTCGAGAAGTGTGGATTGAAAACCTGGACACAATAGAGGAAAAGAAACTGGGTCTTTTCGAATTACATCCAATGGTTTATGCTGTTACACCCAGGCTGGATATTATCCACCGAAATGTTGTTTGGCAGAAAAAGTACCGATGGGTTTCATGGGCGCACACAAAGACAAGGGCTGAAGTGCGCGGAGGAGGCCGCAAGCCATGGCCTCAGAAGGGGTTGGGCCGAGCTCGACATGGTTCTATCCGTTCCCCATTATTCAGAGGTGGTGGCGTTGCCCACGGGCCACGTTCTGGCAAAACTCACTTCTTCATGCTACCCTTTCATTTACGTATTCATGGTCTGACTTCTACTCTGTCTGCTAAACTCGCCCAGGATGATTTGCATGTTGTCAAAGATCTTGACCTGCCTACTGATGAACCAGATTATCTACATGAACTAATTGAGCAGAGAAATTGGGGCCCATCTGTTCTTATTGTTGATGAGTAAGTACATTTTAACTTGTGCCTTATGGTGGCTCACCAATTGCTTGCAATAGCAAGCCAGTGCAGGCTATATGCAAGTGAAGTTGTTAAATTATTCTGTTTTAGTAGCAATCATGATAAATTCTGTACTAATCATGTATTTGTATTTCAGTACTGATTATGCACCCCGGAACATCATTGCAGCATCAGACAGTATGCAGCATGTTAACATAATGCCAGTCTACGGCCTCAACGTCTATTCCATGTTAAAACATGACACATTAGTCCTTACTCAAGCAGCTGCTGAGATAATAGAAGAAAAAATACTCACTCACTTAAATGCTAATACTTCAGACAAGCAAGCTAAATTCAGATTAGATCAAATATAAAATTGGTTTTGCAGTGTACATATAGTTAATGCAAAATATGTGTTTATAAGCCTATTGGAAAATGAGGTTCATGTTATAAATAAATAGCTTTTAGTTATTCTTTGATATTTTATTGATTAAAAGGTATCAAAACTTAATACCTAACTATCAAATTACATAATAATTAATTAATTAAACACCATTAACCTTGTATTGTCAATTGTCTCTACTATCCTCTGCCTTATCCATAAAAGTCCATAACCCAAGCCTGAAACAAGATTAATAGATATTTAATTAATAAAATAAATAAAAAATGCTGGACAATTCCCACAGCAACATCTAGCCCTAAGCAAAGGAGAGCTTGAGATATGGGTACTAGATAACTGATGTACTACATTTTTTATTATACTTGGAAGACACCCTGAACACCTGAGGCACATTCAGCAGAAGAATAAGTGCTGAAGATTGGATAAGTTATTAAATTTGGTCAAAAGGTATGGATTTTGCAGATTTCAGTGATAAAGACACCTCTTTTGCTGTTTATATCTTAGATCAGGTTAACATGGGTCACTTTTCATGTGTGTGGGCTATCTATAATATTTTATAATTGTGAACAGAACCTTTTCATTCAAACAGCTATGAGAATGTTATTTATGTAAAGACCTTCCTTACAAGTAGTTTTTTTTTCTTTATTAATGGAGTTTTGTCACAAAGTGACTATGTCACTCCCGTAAGAGATCAATTCTTTATAAATAAACATGGCAAATACATAAACTCAACAAAAAGGAATAACAATAATGTTTGCCACATGACATTGCATGGCCACCTCCATAGGGAATGTGGAATGATTTGGAAGTTCTCACTCATAAAGCATTAGGGCTTTTTTAAGTCTGATAAAATGTTATGTGCTATGTTAAACTCACTTTACACATTCCGTTTGACATCACAACCTGCCAATTTTTGCCGAACACTCCACCTCAAATCAGACCAGGCATTCTCACCAGGTACATTTGACTTGTACTTGGCCCAGAGAGCAGTGTAGTAGTGATATAGTGTCACAGGGTCACATTTCTTTTTAGCTGGTAATATGGGTACTTTGATTACTGAAATAAAAAGTTTTTAACAAGTTATATTTATAGATGTATCAGGTTCGACAAAGGAAAATTGGTAAAAATAAGTAATGTTGAATATACAATACAATGCTTGATTATGAAAGTTTTAAGTTCTGTACCAACTTAAAAGAAGTTTTTTCAAAGATTTCCTAAACACAAATGGATAAATTTACTTGAATAGCACTAGGCATTGAGTGTTGGTCATATTAGGAAGCAAATAAAAAAAAATTATACTTACAGTTATTTGAACTACTGGTAGTTTTTTCCTTAGAAGATTCAGCTCTACTCGCCGGTTTCTTTGCAACTCTTACACATGAACAAGCTCGCCTTAATGGCTTCTCATCATGTTTGTGTCCAAAATTAGGCACAGACTGAATGTTTCTGAACGGTACTCTAGTTTGCTTCTGACATTCCTTTGTACATTTCAAATTAACACCATCATGGGCTTTAGACCTACTCCTTGATGAAAATGTAGTAGCACTATGAAGTCTTAGGCCAGGTAATTCGTCTCTTTCACTGGGTCTGTTGCTGTTCTCCAAGTCATACTTTATTAGCTTTTTTAAGTCTGAAAATAAATTTATAATTAATAGGTACCTGTCAGTCACAATAAACAAGTCTTTATTATAATAAGTTCTACTGTGCAAGTTAATGTTGCTAAATTTCTTCTTCTGGACCAGTTCTAATAAAAAAAATTGTTGAGGTATTCGAGTCCAACAGTTGGTGGCGTTGCTATCACAAAGAACTTTGTTATACTACTAAAGCTTAGTAGTGCTTTTGGGTCGATGGTTCAACTATTTACATGAAACGATCTTAACTACCAATTTAATATAACCAATTCTGACTGACGCTCTTGTACAGTACTTATAAACCCACGTAAAGTGTTTTTTATAACCAACCTGTAATAAAGTACTTTAGAACTTCACCGCTTATATTGTGTATTCCTAGATTGTTTAGATACCTCAAGACTTCCCTTGCGTCTAATTGAGAAGTTAATTCATGGTAGTCCATATTTTGTGCTATTGTAAGATCACAAAATTACTAAATTTGTAATATTGAAGAATAAAATTGTATTGTAACGTTCACTTCTGAAGTCCTGATTTCTGTTCTGACTGACAAACACAAATTATTTGTTTTGACAGTTTTCGTGTTGCCAGGTTTAATTTAATATCGTAGACCTAGAATAAAGCATAACTAGGGAACCAATAAATTAAAATAGTCGGATCATGATCGGATCTACTTAAATTATAAGTTACCGATTGTAAAAGCGCATTGAAATAAGTACATAATAATAAGATTGTCTTAAATTTTTAGGATGGTGAAACACAAGAATTTCGCGGTCGGCCAATTTTAGTGTTTCACTCCATGCTTTTTTCATCAGTATCAAATACCAAATCGAAATTGCGTTCTAAACCACAGGCAAAATCAGCTTATTTATATTAAAATGTAGCTATTCGAATTATCCGGATTTTTCTAACGGGAGAACGGTGAAAATTATCCGGATTTTACAATAGATACTGGCAGAGTCATGGCGAAAAGCAAGCGGCTTCATAAAAGAAGTTGAATTTGAAATATTCAAGCAACCCAAACAATTTTACCATCAATAAATCCACTACCTACACAGAATTTCGTCTAAAAATTTAAACCGAACTATTTAATCAAGCGTAAAAATAGAAACATCAGCATGCAGCTGTGTGTTTTACGAAACTGTGGGCGAAGAAGAGAAAATCATTTAACAATTCGTACTAACCTACGCAGGTAGGTAATTTTGTAGTGTTTTGTTTTGTATTCTATTGCACAAATATTAAAAACAAAACTCAAAAGGATCGTCATGGAACGGAATTAAGTTTGATAATGTTATTGTTGTAAATAAAACGTAGATATGTTTATGATATCTAGGTATTATCGATCGATATCGATATAATAATGATCTATGTAGACAATGTTCGGACCGAGCTTGGCTCCCAGGTATTTTATCTCTATACACGTACACTGTATACACGTATACTGTATAGTGTGTGTATTACACGATATATAGACTATAGATATAACTTTAGGTAGCTGTACTGTACTGTATGTACCTAAGCATTATATAGGTATAGGTAGGTTGGTTGATGATTTAACGTGCTATCAATTTCGTTTTGATTTACGCTCACAGCAGAGCTCGTCGGGCTTTGATACACGCAGGACGTACGCTATGGCAGCCAAATACCAGAAGATACCGGCTATTGCAAATTTCATTGAATATTTGAAAATACCGAGTGTGCAGCCTGACATCAATTATGGTGAGTTATTAATAAACGTTCAAATAGGTACTTTTAATTCTCAGTACGTACCCCTAAACTCGTAAAGTATGCCTAAACTACATGTAATTATATATGTGTATAATACTTTCTAAACCACAAAGTATCTAGGCTGCATTCAATTATGTTCCTACATTGCGCTAGCGCCACCGTCATCGCCGTACCGTACCAACCAGTGACATGGCAGCTGCAGAAGGTCATAGATATTTTTTTACGCCTTTTTCTTAATAAATTGCGGAATGAGAATAACACAATTTTATGATATGCCTATCTACTGCATTCGAGCGGGAAGAGCAAATGCCTGATGGTTGGGCCAATACAAAAATACCTACCATATAAACATTAGGTGGTTCACTAATGAAGTAATTTTCGTAAGTAGGTAGGTATGTAACGAAAGTGCTATTTTTAATAATCATCACTATGTCATCTTTCATCAAGGACGTTCACATTGTAATTAATGAAGTCATTAGGTACCTATACTATAACCAAACCGTAGGTTACGATATTATATCGACGATAAAATATCGTAACCTACGATTTAGTTGAATATAGGTACCTTACGCCTTTTATGCTGTTAAATAAATAAAAAAAAAATTGCAAATTTCAATGACTTCAAGCTGATCTCCTACTAGATAAAAGACCAAATGCACTAACTCAGTGTAAAATTAATAAAAAGAAAATGTGATACCTAAGACAGGTAATTACAAAGTAGCTAGCTAGTTCGGTACCTTATAATATTTTATTATCATTACAAACAAAATGATGTGTGTAAACCGCAGTGATAAGATTATTTATACTACCGAGTCGCGCAAGTTAGATCTCTTTTATTATCAATAGAAGCACCTAAATAACCTTAAAGTCAAAAATTACGTAGGTAAAAGCCTTTAATCCACGTTCGTAACTGATCTTTGATAACCAGCTAGGAACATGGAATTTTTTCTTGCTTGATAACTAATAACGAGAACGGAATGTACTTGCCGTTTTCGAAACTATGTTTCATAACCAGCTACGAAAAAAGTACCTACAGGTAATAAGTGTCGATAGGTTATATCCTGGCCTAAGTCCTATACTAGTTTACCCCTCAATCATTCGCCAAGCCAGGATATATCAGTTGTCTCAATTGGTCCAGGTACGAAATGGTGCCCTATATTGTGGCTAATGATCAACAATTGAATAATCGTTTGATGTTGCGATTTATCTGAGTTTCTTTCCTGCTGATGATTCACATTATATTGGTCCTGAGAGGGTCCTTTTTGACGTCCTCTGTGGCGCGATGGGTGAAGATCAGCTTGCGACGCAGAAGGTTGCGGGTTCGATTCCCGCCTCGGAACAATTGTGTGTACGATCTGCAGATAATTGTTCCGGGTGTTCTGGTCGTTTTCTATGTATAATAAAAAAATCTATCTATGTAATGAAATATATCAGTTATCTAGTACCCATAACACAAGCTCTGCTTACCATGGGCTAGCCCCATGGTAATAAAACTGTGTGAATTGTCCAGCATTATTTATTTATTTAATTTCGGATTATTAAGTAACTGTTATGCTATTTTTAAACAATTCAATCATTTGAGATGAGTTAAACTGTTTTCAGATGATTGCGTTTCATTTCTCAAAAGGCAAGCCCAGGAAATTGGACTCACGGTGAAGGTATACGAAGTTGTACCACGTAAGCCAATTGTTGTGCTGACATGGGTTGGCGAAGATCCATCTCTACCATCTGTCCTGCTGAACTCGCATATGGACGTCGTTCCTGTGTTTGAAGTAAGATAATAATATCACTACATAGTATAAAACAAAGTCGCTTCCCGCTATCTGTCTGTCCCTATTTATGCTTAGATCTTTAAAATTGCGCAACGGATTTTGATGCGGTTTTGTAATAGATAGAGTGATTCTAGAGGAAGGTTTATAAATCATTTGACAAAAATTTCCACGCGGGCGAAGCCGTGGGGCGCAGCTAGTCAAACAAAAAAACGTAAATGAGGCTACTTATAAAAAAATAATTAAGTAAAAGTTACTTTCTAACTTCTATAAAATCAAGTAGGTATCTAAAAACTTGATTGGAATTGTTGAATACTAGTTATGCTATTTTTTCTAGTTAGAATTTTAAATATTAAATGAATTTAATATAATAATGCAAAAATCATTTATTTGAACGAATTCTGGACTTCATACAACATGTAGCTAACGTAGGAGATGTAGGTGGTAGGTGCATAGAGAATGTAACGTTTCGCTTGCTAGTATAGGGCGTATCAATGAATTAGAGTGAAAAACGCGAAAAGATATTTTTTATGAAATTTATATATTTTGCTTATAGTAGTTTACAAATGGATAAAACTACCTACTAACTACTACTATACAGTATTGACAAAGCCTGTGTATCACAAAAGTTAAATTGTTCAATAATAACGTGTCCCTATATTTACCTACTTTGTTGTTTCTTATCAATGAGTTAACAAATATTTATCTCTTAACGTTAATGAACATAATTGAATAACTCTTAGCTAAATAGGTACTAGTTACTCGTGAGAAAAATAAATAAATCTTACCCAATAAAATCATTAATTATTAGGTACAGTCATACAGTTACTTTATACAAAAAAGACAGTCACAAAAACAATATTTCTCTATATTTATTTCTACTGTTAAGAAGGTCGGTTCTGTGCTGTAACTGTACCTACATGGTCCAATAAATGTCTCTCTATCTATCTACTATAATCTACTGCTAGGTTTTATTAGAGAAAAGATAATATTAATGTTGGTACTAGGTAAGTGTTATCTTCTTATAAGAATTATTCTCCACTTCAAACGAATTTATGTATAAATAATTTACACTTTGTCAGTTATAAGACCTGCTATTAAACCTCCTTACAGAATAGTTGGACCTATCCACCTTTTAGCGCACATATCGACGATGATGGAAAAATATACGCTCGGGGGTCACAAGACATGAAATGCGTTGGTATACAATACTTGGAAGCCATAAGAAAATTGAAACAATCTGGTACCGAGCTGAAGAGGACACTTCATGTGTCTTTTGTTCCAGGTTAGGAGAAAATAGTATTTTCTTTAAATAGTTTTTTTTTTAATATTTTCTAAATCGTTTTTTTTTTATATTCACCACTATTATTGTAGGTATGTAGGCGACTAACCTTTTCTAATGTAGGTACTTAATTGATACATCCACTTATATGTAATTGACTATTATGACGACCGATGTGGCGCGGTGGGCGAAGGTCCGCCTGCGACGCAGGAGGTTGCGGGTTCGATTCCCGCCTCGGAACAATTGTGTGTACGATCTGCAGATATTTGTTCCGGGTGTTCTGGTCGTTTTCTATGTATAATAAAAAAATATCTATCTATGTAATATATTGTATTATGTATATCAGTTATCTAGTACCCATAACAGAATCTCTGCTTACCTTGGGGCTAGATAATGCTGTGTGAATTGTCCAGCATTATTTATTTATTATTTATTTATTTGTCTGGCATTGGAATGGTAATTATTTTTAAAACATAAAACTCTTTTTTAACGGATTTTTTTCAATACAACAAGTCTAAATATTTGTCTGTGATGATTTATTTCAGACGAAGAAATCGGTGGGCATGATGGCATGAAAAAGTTTGTGGTAACCGACGAGTTCAAAGCACTGAATATAGGTTTTGCCCTTGATGAGGGTATGGCAAGTCCTACCGAGGAATTCATTATATTCAGTGGGGAGCGAAGTATTTGGCGTAAGTTAACTTTCTGTAACCAAAGTTATCGTCATAGCTCTAAGAATTCGCAAGCTGAAGTGGCAGTGGGCCGGCCATATCTCGCGAAGAACCGACGTCCGCTGGGGCAAACGTGTTCTTGAGTGGAGACCACGGCTCGGTAAACGTAGTTTTGGACGCCCTCCAACCAGGTGGGATGAAGACCTGCGAAAGACTGCAGGTAGATGTTGGATGCGTCAAGCCGAAGACAGGGCGCTGTGGCGCTCATTGGGGGAGGCCTATGTCCAGCAGTGGACTAATATAGGCTGATGATGATGAACTTTCTATAACTTTAATTAATTAATTATTCTTTTAGTATCTACTGTTAATTGTAAAATTCTAAAACATGTATTTGTTACTAATTCTTTAAAGTAATTAAAGTTGCTTTTGTTTTAGAAATCCACGTCCACTGCCCAGGCCAACCAGGTCACGGTTCTTTGTTGCTCCCTAACAATTCAGGAGAAAAGGTACTTATATTATAAAATGTAGCTCTAATATCAATTTCGTTGTTATTGTTGACTTGTCGTAAGTACCTAAATAATTATTTAGATATATCATCATCATCGTCATCAGCCTATAACAGTCCACAGCTGGACATAGGCCTCCCCCAATGAGCGCCATAGCGTCCTGTCTTCAGATTGACGCATCCAGCATCTACCTGCAGTCTTTCGCAGGTCGTCATCCCACCTGGTCGGAGGGCGTCCTACTCTACTTTTACTGAGTCGTGGTCTCCACTCAAGAACACACTCACAATTACCTAATTTATTCTATCTTATTGTTTCAGCTGAGATTTATCATCGACAAATTCATGGATCTAAGAACTGTGGAAAAGAAAAAACTTGAGAGCAACCCTAAATTGACCATCGGAGACGTGACTACAATAAATCTGACCCAAATTTATGTGAGTAGCTAGAATTAGCTTTTTTTCTCGAAACTACCTAGATAAATACATTTATTCAAACAATACAAAATATTGATTTCTTTAAGGTGAAATACGTCCCAAAACCCACGTTTTGACTTAACGGAAAATCAATTTTAAGGGAACAAAACACTTATTTTTCGAATATAGGTATGTATATTTTGATGAGGATCAAAATTTTAGGATATTAGTTAGTAACATGTTATGGGAGTCGAAACACGATTGACTAAACTTGACTCGATAGAAAAAAATGCCAAAGTTTCCTCTAAATCTTCATTTTTACACAGATATCTCTGGGAAAACCAGTTTTATTTGCTATTTATTTAATATTATTGTAATGTAATATCTTCTACGTGTGCCCTAATAAACACTTTAGACGATTATGGTTTTAGTTTTTTACGAAATAGTATTATTTTAGAGCAATAACAAATATAAAAATAAAATCGCTGATTGTATATTTTCAGGGAGGCGTGCAGTCTAATGTTGTTCCAGAAGTGTTGACCGCTGTATTCGACATTCGCCTAGCTGTATCGGTTGACCACGCTGAATTCGAGAAAATGGTAATATTATTTTTACAAATGCACGAAATTTGGAAAATGGTCTTTCAGTGCTTTTAATACACCCGCCATAAAAAATAATGTTTGTTAATTAAATACCCAAACATTAAAATATAATAACCTCACTATATTACACCACCATTTATATCATTTTATATTTATATCATATTATACCACCTATTTCAGATAAATCAATGGTGCAAGGAAGCCGGTGACGGACTCACCATTGAATTTGAGCAGAGAAATCCATACGTGCAATGCACCAAAACGGATGCTTCCAATATTTTTTGGATTGCATTCAAAGCGGCAGCCGATGACTTGTAAGTCGGTCTTTAATACGTACCTACCGTATAAGTCTAGTTTGTAGCTGGAAGAATCGTTTTATAAATTAAAAAAAAAATCTAGTAAAGTCACAAAGGATCATCTAGCCCCAAGCAACGCTTGTTTTATGGGTAATACTAGATAATACAATACCCCTTGTTCGTTTAAAGTCGGATTCTGAATATCCGTCATAAAACGAATATTCGTTAATATTAGGTTAAGATTCGTTTTAGGACAGAAGTACAGCGAAAGGAAAATGTAATTTAATGTATCTTTCAACATGATTTGGTTTTGGTACAATTCTGTTTAGGACAAACTATATAACACCTTACTGGGGTAACATAAACGTGAAAGGAGTAGGGAGTAGGTATAATATGGTTTTTTATTTCCAATATTGAAAATTAGACCCAGATGCAAAAACATATTAGATACCTAAACCTTCTTGTAAAGTACCAGAGACGAGGATATATTTTAAAACATGTCGGTGGTTATAGTTGAATGATTGTTGATTCTACTATAACTAATAATATTCAGTTGAATGATTCTAATAATTTATTTCAGGAAATTGAAACTGGAGCGCAGGATCTTCCCCGGAGGTACGGACAGCAGGTACATAAGGAAAGTGGGAATCCCAGCAATCGGTTTTTCTCCCATGAACCATACGCCAATCCTGCTTCATGATCACGACGAGTTTCTACATGCTGAGATGTACCTAAAGGGTATTGATATCTACGTGAAGTTATTGTCTTCCGTCGCCAATGTATAAACTTTGGCTTTGAAGTTCAAAGAGAAATTGAAAGTGAATTTTAGGTCAGTTCAAAGTTTGAACTGACTTAAAATGCACTTTCAATTTCTTATAGATCTAAAGATCATGCTGTCAAGTTCAAAAGTTATCAATCTGTTTGTTATTGTTAAGTTTTATTGTTGCACATTATTAATATCCATACATTTTGATAACGTATTTACTTCTGTGTAGTAAAAACCTGAGTACAAAGTTTAAGTGTACCGGCTATTTCTATAAATAATAATGAGATTATAACCTATAATATAATTATGTTAACCGACGTTTATTTGATTTATATACATAACGGACTTATGCTATAGGTATACGAAGAGCTTATATAATAATGATATAATACTGTAAAAGTACATAATCAGTTTATTTTAAATATAACATCTTAAATATTGTGTGAATTTTATTTAAAAAACAAAACAATAAATTATACTATTTACACCTAAGTAGTATCAAATCATACATAGTTAAGTTATCATATTCTCTTTGGTACCTATCAAATTTCAGGCAGAGTTTCCAGAATGTTTTTTTTGGTTTGTAGATTGGCAATGCTAATAATTCGTTGACCGAAATAAGAGCCAGCTTTTCAAGTACCTCTTGAGAAGTACCTACATTAGACAAGGTTACAAGTTAAGTCGACCTTTTTTTTTATCTATCTATGGATTCCTTTTTTTTCAAAGTATTTTTTTGTATCTGTAACGGACATGATACTATTGCCTCCCTATTGCCTCAAACGAGAGTACATTATGACCGCTAATAACATGTTTTCTGAGAGCCTGTGGTTAGATACAGGTCCTAGTCATATACATAATTAGTGCCAAATATAATACTTACAATATTATTTGTATTTTGAATATATTTTAATAATAATAGGTTTATTATTTTATAATTACAATAAGTGATTATAAATTATTACTAAGTCTATGATTATATTATATACAATAACTACGTACAGAGCCATTTAAAAGAAGTTGAAGTTTGTTGTTTTGTTTTGTTTTTATTCTATTCTTTCTATCCATGTTTCTATCTATCTCATCTTTCGCATTACCTATCGCATGGTTGGTCCTACCTACCACTATAAGAAATAAGAAAATAAATATTCTTCGGTTACATTTCAAGTACTTACAGGAGTAGTAAAATAAAATACTGGGCGTTCCCTGAATAAATCCAGTTTATTATGCATTTATTATGTCTGGTAACAGGTTAGTGTGTTTGATAAAATAAGCATGTTATATCTTTCATACAAATTCGGATGCTTACATGCCTGCCTACTTTTGTTCCAGAAAAAGACTAAGAGACGACGAATCCTGTGAGTTTATGCCGTTGTCTAAAAGGATCAATAATTTGCATATAAACAACCTAGCGGGGAGCTCGCAACAATTACCCATCCCGGTATCTGATAGGCCTAGCTACGACCCAGGCATTGATTCGTCTTCCAGCAATTACTTTCACAACAATAAGTTACTTTTTGAACTACACTTGGAGAGAATACGAAGATCTGGTCAACCTTATCCATATTAGCAATCACCAAACCTTTTTACTTCAAAGTGATTAAGGACTACTGATGCCAAAATGGATAAAATATGTAGAATATGCTTAGAAGAGGGTGTTCTTTCTTCTATATTCACAAAGAATTACAATATTTCCTTGTGTGATATGATAGAATATTGTTGTAAAGTTAAGGTAAGATAATTACTATCTACTTCATACCTACAGAGATATTAATAAACGCTGATTCCAATTACAGTTTTCATTGCAATAAATGTTACTCTTACAGATTACAAAAGATGATGGCTTGCCGGAACAAATGTGCAGCAACTGTATGTACAAGTTGGGTATAGCATATCATTTCAAGCAATCATGTGAGAGTGCTAACTTGCGCTTGAGACAGTATCTTGGGTTGAGTGTGGAAAAGTAAGTATTTTTACTAAATATAATATTTTTAATTATAATAAGGTAGAAAACACTTTCATTATTATTTATAACACACAAAACAGGAAACAATGAAGATAAATACTTAAAATAGAGAAAGTAAAAAGCTCTCAGTGATAAAGTCGCTTGACCTTATCTCTTACAATTAATCTAAGGATGTACTGGATATGAAAAAACAATGTAGTCAGTGGCACTTGAATTGATATATTTGAATATTATAAGAAAACATTAAATATTTTGTTATAATGATGGTCATAAATTTAAATGTATGGTTTGGTAGCAGTAGCTGCTGAAATTGTAGTGGACAAACATGTGTACTGAATACCTAGATAGTTATATCACTACTGTGAATGCACTTGGGCACTAAACTAATATGTCCTGCCCACATGGCTATTCCTATTGAGATGGGCCACCGTGGCTGAAGATCCAGCTAGGAGAACATCATCATATCAAATCATGATATAACCTGTCAGCCAAGAAGACTGATGGATGACTCACGAATTGCATTCAAGACAGCTATAGATCATAAATAGCCCACATAGGCTGTCTGCAAATTAACTAGTAGAAAAACATTTTTTTTTGTATAGACAATTGACTCAAGTGCTCTTTTCGGGCCATACACAATTCAAGTGCATAGTTATGTTATTACACACAAGGCAAGGCTGAACCTGTCAAGGGGAACTACCAACCAATGCCACCAAACCAGCATTATTTATTGATTTTATTTTGTGATGCTTTTTATACCTGTTGTGTTGCGAATAGGTGTTACATTTGATATAATATTTTTTTATTTCAGATCCAATGATATGGCTGTTATGACTGATCCTGTAGTGCCGCCTAGGACTACAATAATTAAGAAATGGTATGATTAACACATTCAATGCCTCTCATCTCTTGCCCCTGCTGGAGTCTAGGCAAGGCAGTGATTGCATAACTAAATCAGCATACTTAATGTCCAAGTATTGCTGTCCATTCGTTTTTACTTTGTTTAGCATTATTTAGTGGAATAGTTGGATAATAGTTTCCAATAATTTGTAACCCAATGGATCAAGCCATGGCGGTTGCGTTGTCGTAAGAGGCTACAAGGAAGCTTTCTAGGAAGGGCGGCAGCTTCTGCGTATTTTAACATGTAGTGTGCCAAGATTATGATAGTACATATAAGATTATGATAGTGATTAAGGTAAAATCGCTTTTGTTCGAAGAGGCGAGTTCAGCAATGCAAGTATGAATAATGAATGCTGATAGGTAATTTGTAAGCCAGAGAGAAATGCATCAATAAATTGGATTATCTTACAATACTCCTAAAAAGCAGCTTTAGACTATGCATTTAGACGTCATGTGAAAGCTAGTGATTGTAGGCCCTGTTTGCTGAGAAGGTGAAGAAAGAATCACCTCCAAAGCCACCAGTCTCCTTGGTCAACATTTCCATGCATATTTTGAGGTTCCAAATTCAAATTCATCACTCTGTCTCTGGGGAATAATGAGATTGAATTTAGAACATTAAAATATGAGTGAAATGTTTTACCAAGACGATCCGTAGAGTTGCGATGAAATAAGAACTCGCCTCTGTTCAGAAGGCGGAATTAACAACTATCCAAAAAAACAACTGCCGCGAAACACGTAGGTAGTTATCCAAAATTTTACTCAGGTCAGATGTCAAATTTTACTATTAACTCTCAGAAAGTGTTGAAAAGTAGGTAGACTAGGTATAAAGCCGACTTCGTCATGGGCCTGATTAAATCCCTCGCTTCACTCGCGAGTTATTCTAGAGTTGCGTTCGGGATTCAATGACGCTCGTGACGTAAGACACTGGTCTATGCCCTCGATGCATAATCTACTAATTTATTTTCAGTAAATGTAAAGCATCTTTGCCGAAAAAGACAAGTTCGAATTACAAGAAAAAACCTGAAGCAGAACAGTTGAAGAGGGGACCCAAGCCAAAGCCTAAACAGATACACTCTTGTTATGAATGTGATAAGCAATTCCGATGTGAGGCACAGCTTGAAATGCATGTCAGGTAATTTATTTTAGTAGGGTAGGGAACGAACCTGCATACTTCTACGTTGCAGGCGGACTTACGCCTGATGCGCCACAGAGGTCTTCTGATGATTGAGGACATATAATTTCGTTCTATATCTTAAAAATGAAATCAACACCTAATAAATCTCCGTATCGGATGTCTTGATCCGAAGCTTTGTTTCACCTTAATGTCATACATGACAGAGATGGTTATGACAAAGATGTAGGAATGCATGCCTCTTTTGGGACTTCAATGTAATACAAATGCCTGCCGTATGTCCAGCGACTTGTGGGCAAAGACCACCACAGAGTGGAGCCCACCCAACGCTAACAGGCGACGTGGAAACGCCCGGGATGAGATGGCGCGACGAGCTCGAGATACATCTTCCATCATGGCCTGTTGCAGCGTTGGATCGCGAGGAGTGGAAGGAGAAAATGGAGGCTTTTGCCCAGCAGTGGGACAATAACGGCTTAAAATAAATAAATAAATAATAAACACAAGCTCTGGTTACCTTGGGACTAGGTAATGCTGTGTGGATTGTCCAACATTATTGTATTTATTATGTTTTAATGTTTCAGAACACACACAGGGGTTAAGCCGTTTGCATGCATGTACTGCTCGCGTAGTTTCACGCAGAAGCACAACCTTACAATACATCTCAGAACACATACAGGCGAGAAACCATTCCAATGTGATGTTTGCAGGTTTGTTGAATTTTGTATTTTATTACAGAGCACTTAGGGTTGTCTGACGCTAATATTTCTAACACCACTGCCAAAAACACAAAAATGAGCATTCAATTATTTATGTGTAGTGTATGAGAGTACTCATTTATTTATTTATTTAAAAAACAAAATCCACAGCCTTTAAAAACTAAAATTAACATACTTAATCACTAAACATAAGGCCAATACAGAATTTAATTTATATAAATCAAATTAATAAACGCTAAAACAATTTGAATAACATAAGAAAAAAAAGTATAAACTAAATGTAAGTGTACTAAATACAAATCTCTTTATTTAAGTGTTTCAAGCTATGTACTTAAACTATTATCCTTAACTAACTGTTAACCATAAACACTAGAAATTATGTAATTGATAGAGATAGAGAAACTTTTATTGGACCAAGCACAGTTACAGCACAGAACGAATAAGAATAGAATTATATAAAATAAAAATCATTATTATAATACTTAAAATTAGGAGGTATACACCTGACCTGCCCACGGTAGAAGAAGGTGCATTTTAACTACTAGTAGGTACAGAGCTACTGGTACAACAAACAAATGAACTAAATATACCTAGTTCAGTAGGCTACTAGTGTAGGTAGGCTCTATGCTGCAACAGTGCAGACCAAAGGGTTCCTCCTCAGCTTAATGCTACCTCACACTAATGTAAGGCAGCGCTGGTTTTCAGGAGAAACTGTTTGTGGTGACCTCAGAACCGAATTCTGGTAGTTTGTTAAGCGGAATCCTCATGGACAGAGAGAAAATGTGAGTAAATAAATTCATAACAATTACATATACTTAATGATAATAATCATAAATAATTTAATGCTCATTTTTGTGTGTTCAGGCTTAAATTCATAACATACACACACATTATAATACAGTGTAGTTTTTTGAGATGAGAATTTAATCCGAAATGTAGAGAAAAGTGTCATGACCTCGATTTATGAGAACACAAAAACTGCATTGTAAGTTTTTTTTATTTCAGTAAGTGTTTCACAGCACAAGGAAATCTGACTGCTCATCTCAAGATCCACACAGGGCAAAAAGATCATGTGAGTTATTTAAAAAACATACAATCAATCCATAATTTTTTGGTCTGCCTGCGACGCATGTGGTTGCGGGTTCGATTCCCACCTCGAGACAATTGTGAGTACGATCTGCAGATCTTTGTCACAGGTGTATTATCGTTATCTATGTATAATAAAAAATATCTATCTGTGTACTTTATTGTATATATATAAAGTATATCAGTAATCTAGTACCCATAACATAAGCTCTGCTTAGCTTGGGGCTAGGCGATGCTGTGTAGATTGTCCAGTATTATTTATTTCTTCATCTATTCATATAAATATAGTTTTTTAAAGCTACAGAAAGCAAGGAAACTAAAGGCATGCCAAAGCCATTTTAATTGTACAAATCACTGATAACTTTTTAATTTCCCTTTCAGGTGTGCTCAATATGCAATAAGTCGTTTATAACCTCCAGTGAGCTGACACGGCATTTAAGAAATCACAGGGATGTGAAGAATTTTAAGTGTGACCTTTGCCAGCTTGCTTATAAACATCCTAGAGATCTTGTAAGTTTTATTGCCTGAGTTTGGTGTATTCATGGTGAAATTGTAATAAAAAAAATAGCTAATAAATATTATACAGTGCGTGTATAAGAGTAGCTCAATTTGTGTGATGTGTGTAAGATACCCCCTAAGAACCTTGTGTCATTTTATTTATAAGAACAGGATCAAAAGACAGAGAGGCAAGGCAAGAGTAATATAATTTAATTGTTTTTAAGGAACTCCATAATAACAGACTTCATATACCTTTTTTTAATTCGTTTTTAAGTTTTGCAGAGTAATATTAATCCCCCTAAAATATCATTTCTATAGGTCCAACTCGGGATCATTGTCTATCAATAGCGAAATAAGTTTCAAAATGGGTGCTTCATTAACTGAACATTACCGAATAATACCTCATTTTTGTAAGTCTGGTAGAGTTTTACCCTGGAAGAAGTGATTTACTGAGAATCTAGATGATGAAATCTAATATTAAGAGTAACAGTAGTAACTGCTCATCAAACATTCTCCTATTCCAGAAGCTACACAAAATGAAAAAGCATCAAGTATCCATTCCAGCTAAGATACAAGACAACTTCAACAATGCTGGGAATATTGACATCATTGGTGTTGATTGTAAAGAAGATCCTGAACCTATGAAAGATACTTCGCATCTTATACCACATTTACTAAGCGAGAAACCCAGTGTGTCGGTCCCTATGCCCGAGCATGGGCTTTTGCCTTATGAGCAACGTAAAGATGTTTTTACTCACTACCCTATGCCTTCTAAGTCTTTGCATAGCTGTGCTGTTTGCAGTGAAGGATTTGACTATGTAACTGAATTGTCTCAGCATTATGCATTGAGACATGAGAGTTTGAATTCCGGCAAGCATTTTATGGCCTAATTTGTGTAAGATATTATTGTTGCTTTAGTATTTCATTGCATTCACTGCCCAGCCATATACTATACTAGAGCTAGGTTGTACAGATCCATATGTATCATGGGTAATGTAAGCTTTTGTTTATTTACTTTTAATATAGAGGTAAATATGTAGTACCTAGCCTAGTTACAACAAAATAAATACATAAGACTTTCTATGAAATCTTTATTTTAATGACATAAGAGCTTAGTTAAAATTTTACTTGACAAGAGCTTATTTTTTAAGCCTAAAGAAATAAAAATAAACCAAGGAAGCCAAGGAAACAGTTTATTGAATGGACTGATTAGCTCTTCGCTCTAAAACTAAATAAAAATATAATTAACTAACGAACAGGGATCCATGGCTCTAAAATATCGGAGATCAGCTTCCGTTCTGGAAAAAAAAACATTGAATTATAGTACCTAAAATTACTTTGGCGAGATTTGTCTAGTTATGTTTTTTCTGGTTTCTGTAGTATGGGTAATTTAATAAATACTTAAAGCTTAGGCCTTAGAATTTCGGAATTTGTTGTTCGTATCAAGGGAAATGTAAATGACAATTATATTTTAGTTTTTTATCAAGACAGCCTCTCATACCTGGTTCTTCAAATTCCTCAGGGTGCAGATCAACATAATGTCTCAGGACAGCATCTTTCTCGGCTAGATACTCCTCACGCTTCTGGTAAACGAGATGGAAGACCCCAGTAAAGCCAAGAGTAAAGATAATGTGCTTCTGAATGCCTAAAAAACAAAATAACGTCAAAAAAATGCGCAAGCTTCTAGTATGAATTTGCTTATACATAAAAACAGCTTCCTAAAGGTTGTATTTAGATGTTTTCTTGGAAATTATGTAATGCGTACCGCTGAAAACAGGACGTCTCGTTTGGTGGTTCATGTAAGAGCCAGCACATACTCCAAAGACTACACCTAATATTTGAGGCCAGTAATTATTCATCCATGGTTTCTTCCTTCCAAGATCTCCTAGTTTGAGAAGATCTACTGCGGGATGTTGAGAAGTCATCTTCAAAACGCGATTTATTTTCACAAGTACCTAGGTTTTTCACGTTTTTTCACATCACTCATCAATTAGTTATATGTCAAAGATACTGACAGTGACAATGACAAATACTGAGACATCAGCGGATACATTATTTTAAGGACGCTTCTACAACAAACAAAACTCCAAGTGAGTTGCAAAAATTATCAATAAATAAATTTAAAAAAAATTGTGAAGCTTATTCTTTGTAAAAAGGCTTATTACAAAATATCAGATTATCTAGAAGATAAAAAAGCTTGGAACGAGTTTTCCTCCAACTCAAAATCTAACAACTTACAGTTAAGCAAATCATATGTACTAGGCAAATAAGTTATGAACATAACATACTAGTGGTTTCTTCTCACTTCTTCCACTGGTGGACAAAAAATTGAAGTGAACATCAATATAATCATGAATAGTATGAACTATGACTTGTCTAAGTGCTTATTTGTAAGCCTAAAGAAATAAACTTTCGTTTCATTTCATTAAACTGACAATATCCATGACACCAAAAAGTAAAACGATTAATTTATTTCGTGGACGGAGAAAATCTATCTTCGAAAGAGGAAACACACACTAATAAATAATAACACCTTGATATTTTTTACCTTCATGATTTCAACCGAAAGTACCACCTTAATTATGATATTTAACATGAAAGTATGGA
Source organism: Eupithecia dodoneata (assembly GCA_947044415.1). Lineage (NCBI taxonomy): Eukaryota > Metazoa > Arthropoda > Insecta > Lepidoptera > Geometridae > Eupithecia > Eupithecia dodoneata. The sequence goes on along the minus strand of OX345664.1, from coordinate 10,283,696 downwards.
GATATGCAGAATTACTAATATAGCTGAAAATTTTTACTAAAATTATTTTTACCACTGTTTCCTTATTTTTTTTTGTAGTTTTGTGGAACATTTTATTGATTCACAGTTAATGTTTTTCTGTATTGTAAATACTCTTTCTAAGCAGTTAGTTCGTAGACGACGAACCGTGCACACGCCGCGCGTGATCCCTACTGCGTAGTTGTAAGACCAGCGGTTCTAATGTTCTAAACATTTTCTGACTCATAACTACAATTTTCACTATCTACTTATTTAATTCTATTAACTTTATCTACATAAATAATGCACAAGTGTATACAATGTAAGGCTGAATTTCGGGATGGAGCAGAGTGTTCTGCGTGTTCGGGGCACTTTGATTTTCCATGTGCCGGAATAAACGAAAATGGATACAGGAGATTGTGACAGAAAGAGTATATGGAAGTGTCCCTCCTGCAAGAGTATCAGCGCCACGGGAAGCCCTACCTTAAACCCTGCACAAAATAAAAGATAGTGCCTTAACTCGAGTCAGTAAAATGAAAGACTTAGGAGTAACCTTTGATGACAAACTTCTTTTTGAGGATCTTATCCATAGTATAGTCAATGAGGCATCCAGAGCGTTGGGTTTTGTACTGCGAATATCAAGCGAATTCTCTAACGTCAAGATCCCAAAGATACTTTTCTGTGCGTACGTTCGTAGTCATCTGGAGTACTCATCTCAGGTTTGGAACCCGTGTTATGACGTTTATATTACTCGCCTTGAACGTAGGTATTCAGAAACAATTCTTGCGACACTTACAGTTTCGAGCTAAATTGTTTCTACCTGACTACTTGGCAAGATGTCGTAAATTTCATTTTCTTCCTCTTCAGGAACGTAGAAAAATAGCGGACTTATGTTATCTGTTAAACGTAGCTAATGGGAAGGTTGACTGTTCGGAGCTTCTTGAACAGATAGGACTGCGAACTAATATTGGAACACTCAGGAATCCTAACTTGCTAAATATTCCTTTTGCAAAAACAAATTATAGGCAAAACGAACGAGTTTTGCCTATAATTTGTTTTTGCCACAATTTGTTACCATTAGTGCTAGCAGATGTAAAAGAAAAATAGATGTTTGCACATTAGTAAAAGATCACGATTTTCATATATTTTTCAATACTTCTGTTCAGTTTAAGCGCCTACTAGGTAATCATTTCTTCACTAATTGAAGTTAGTTTTCATGTATTTTCATTATAAATATTTTTTTTGTGTGTTTTTTCTTTCTTTTAACTTAATAATATAAATCGTCTACTTTCTGTAAATCTTTTCTAAATTGCTGCTTTTTTTTTATTATTTGTGTAAACTTCTAATTAGCCTTAAGTTAAATATTCTTGTATCTAATCTTTATCTAGCTGTTAGTTTACCTAAGATTGTAAAAATAAAATAAATGTTTAACTACTTTAATAGTGCGCAATCCATAAAATATAAAACTTGCAATGGTACCATGAGACAGACATGGTAGAATTGCGTCAATCCAGTTGCAGAGCCATCTAGCAAGAAGTTGATTTTGAGTCGTATCGTACTCGTGACTTTTTGAGGTTAATTAATGTTATCATAATAATATAAATATAACCAATAACCATATCCCTGAGTAGTCTGTGAATATAACTACAGGTTATTGTGTGTTACCGTTAATGTAAAAAAGTATTTTAATTTTCACTGTTTTATGATTTTGCCATAGGAGCGTAAAATAAGATATTGACATTGTGTTATCCTTTTATTTTCTTCACCTATTCAGAACAGTCATGGTAAGTTGTTAATAACTTTTATGTACCTACCTATCCACTGATTAAGGATAAAAAATATTAAATAAACATCAACAGATAACAAAAATACTTGCTAAATTACTTTATTCATCTTTAATTATTTTAGGGTAAGCAAAAGAAGACCCGGAAAATTGTAGAAAAGCGTTTTGCTAAGATGAAAAAGATGATAAGTCCAAGTGATTCGAGAATTAAAAAAAGTGAGCGGGCTGAGCCAAAGAAGAAAAAGAAGCCTGATCCCCATGAGATGAAAGTGCGAGAAGTCCAGCAAGCTAGCTCAGCCTTATTCTTCCAGTACAACACACAGCTTGGTCCTCCCTACCATATTCTGATTGACACTAATTTCATTAACTTCTCCATAAAGAATAAACTTGATATAATCCAAAACATGATGGATTGTTTGTATGCTAAGTGTATACCATACATAACAGATTGTGTTTTAGGAGAGTTGGAGAAGCTTGGAAGAAAGTACAGAGTGGCTTTGAGAATAATCAAAGACCCTCGGTTTGAAAGAATTGCTTGTTTGCACAAGGGAACCTATGCTGATGACTGTATCGTTCAGAGAATAACTCAACACAAATGTTACATTGTAGCAACCAATGATAAAGATTTAAAAAGGAGAATACGCAAAATTCCTGGTGTCCCCATTATGTATGTAGCTGAGCATAAATACACCATTGAGAGAATGCCAGATGCTTATGGGGCTCCTAAGGGAGCTATTTAATAATAGTGTGTCCAAGGTTTTTTTAATAAATATAATCCATCCCCAATTGTTTTTAATTTCAACCTGGCATCAGCTGACATAATCTTATACCTAACTAGCATATTGTTGTGTACTGTTTAATTTCTTCATATAGAAAAGCACAGTATAACATTAATGTGGTGCAATAAAAAGACGTGATATGAGACTTCACTACATTTATAATCACTCGAATACCTATGTACATTATTTGCATAACTAGATATCCATATTCTTAATAAATATAGACTAAATTTTTAATAAACTAACTTAAAATATATTAACTCTAAGCCTTATGGCGTGTTCGTTGAAAAGATCTGGTGATTATATTCTAATTTATGTTTTTGACAGATTAATCATCAAAGTTAACAAGGGTGTTGCCAACGGAATATAATAATTATATAACCTGATTATCTTTAACAGAACACCTTCCTAATTCACTTATTACCATAAAGGCGGTAACCCGAGGCCACTAGTGCCTCTACCTATTTTATCTTATTATGTTGAACAAAGGAAATAAGTTCAACATAATCATAAGATAGATTGATATTTATTTTTTGTTACAATTTACTGTTGATAGCGTCTTCTGCGTCTAACTTAACCTAACACAGGTTTATCTAGCTAAACACTAGGGTTCTCTTAACAATACTAAAATAAAATTAATATTGATGAATTGATAAAATTGATGAAGATATTAGTGATAAAAGGTGGTGCTAGTGTACCTCAGGGTACCGCCTTAATCGGTTGCGCTAACATAAATGGAAATTTAGCACTTCAATGTATATATGTAATATAGAATAACCTAATGTTTAGCTATGTAGTTCGTTTTTATACAGCACTGTAGATCAGCACTTTGGCACTTAGCTATATGGTTGTATTATGTGCACTTGGTGAGCCAACAACATCAATGATCTCTCCCATTGGTTTAGTCTCACTGTCTGTTGATATGTTGCATATAGATGAGGGAATGGTCAGTGTCTGAAATTAAAGAAAAAGCATTTGAAATGAGAGAGAATAGGTCAGAAATGACTCGACTCCCCTGGCCCTGGCCCCTACACTAAGATGACCCACGACATGGGTCCATGGCATGGAAGAAGTTAGAATTAAATTCAAATACATATAACCATTCTAAAACTAAAAACCAAAACTGGTACAAGGAAAAGGCTCATTGAAATAGCTTATTTATTTTCATATTAAACTATAGCGTATTGGCAAAGAGAGTAAAAAATGAGCCCACCTCGTAGGCACCGCGCTCCGCGAATGTGACAGACTTGAGCCCACGTCTTGGGTCACTGGCGTCGAATGTGCTAACTAAAGAACAGTGCCCTTTAGGCAAGGGTTTAATATACACTAGTTTAAAAAAGTCAATACCTTAGCCAAAATAAAGGCTTGCGCTGACGAGTTTTTTTCCATGGAGGACTAAAATCTTCGAATAATCAAAAATGTCCAACGAACATTTACCGCGAAGTCAATGCACACGATGCGCGAACTTATATTTTTGTACAGTCTTGGTTAATGCTGGTTGTTCTCAGGCCTTTTAGTCAGTTGTTCGTTACGCAATTCGGTGCTAAACTGTTTATTTAGTTTAAAAAAAAAAAACAAAAGTGGTGGTTAGATTTTTCCTATGTTAATAGAAAATGGTTTACGATTTGCATTACTTTTACGCTGGTTTTATTTCTTGTAGAAAGCAGAAAAACTACAAAATAATTTAAATCCCGCGCATCACGAAACGACCAACCTAGAATGCAAAATTTCATGAAATGAAGAGGGCTAAAGTTATGTAAAAACGAATTTGCTGAGCTGAATATGCTTCCCCAAAACAGGGGGATTCTGCCATAACCACCGACGCTGCGGCGGCGTGGTAATGATTGGTAATCAAAATAGGGTTGTTATAAATTAAAAAGAGAATTCATAAATGCGAATTAATACCTTTCCGGGGTTCAGTGCTTCATACTGGTGCCGCAACGCTTGCAGTTCAAACTCGCAGGAAGCGAGTGCGTTCTTCAAGTCGAGAACTAGAGCCAAGTCCGAGCGGAGTTCATTGAAGTGCTTGCAGACTGCTTCAGTTGGCGTCGGCGCTACATCTGTAGAAGAACAATATAAAAATAAATAAATAATTGCTGGACAATTCACACAGCATTATCTAGCCCCAAGCTAGGCAGAGTTTGTTTTGTGTGTCGTCATTATAATTAATGGCGGACAATTCACACAGCATTATCTAGCCCCAAGCTAAGCTATTATAAAGTAACAAGAAATTATGTATGTATGGGTTATTTGTTTACATGCATTATTTTACATCCTATTTGGCTGGAATATAGTGTTATAATGACTGTAAGTATTGCCATAGATAAACTATTCGTTGTTCCAATAATTACCAATATTCATAAGCTTGAGTTCCTGCTCAATAGCCTTGGTCTTCCGCTGGCCGACTCCTGGGGGCAGCTTCATCCGCTGCGAGCGCAGCCAAACGCCCGTCGAGCGCGCTTCAGGGAACTTTATACCGGACCACTCTACAGTCTGAAATTAAATAACTTTAAATTTATATAATATACCTAATATGTTATGCAAGCGACCGAGAGCTGGAGTATCTGGTGCAATGCATAAGAATTGCCATACAGCGGGGCAATCCAGCCAGCGTCTTGGGGACACTTCTTGTATTACAGGTATCATTTATATCGCAGAAAAAATCATTGCAAAAATTCTGCGCAAGGATTTCGGTTTATAAACGAATATTATATACTATTTATTATCTATGATGGGATACGAGATGATGTGGCCATGTAGCCACAAAAATAAGTAACTAAATAAAGCTGGGCCACCCCCACAGCATTGACAGCAATATCTAGCCCCAAGCTAAGCAGAGCTAGTGTTGTGGGTTATACTTAATATCAATAATATAACGGAGATTGTACAATCATTTACCCCGAGAGGCGGGAATCTAACCCGCAACCTCTTGCGTCGCAGGTAGACCTTTGCCTGCTGCACAACAGAGGTTGAAAGTTTTTTTTGGGGTAGTTTAGGTATCACTGCGGCCATGAGAGGCCTACTGTGATTGAGTCAAAAAGTTGGTAGTAAGCAAAGAGATTTTACATGTAAGACAATATTACCACAGCTTCAGGCGCCCTAACAGGCCGCTGTTGCGCAGTGATCTTCTTCTTATGCAGTTTCTTGTCATGCCTCCGAGCCATGTTCGCATTTGAGCTGGGCGTGACGTTTCCGTCAGTGTTGGCGTTGGCGCTGTGGGCCGGGGGCGCTGCCCCACCGCCGTCAGCTCTAGATATCAGCTTCTGTAGGTCCTGAGTTTTGCGTTCTCGCTCACGCTTCCTTGCTTCTATCTTTTTCAGCTCTGTGAGTAACATTTGTTCCTCTTCGATCTGCAATGTGAAAAATAATGGTGCTAGATCTATTCAGACTATGTTATTTATTTAATATTCTTGAATAAAAGGTTAATGATACGTTTATGTATATAATACAATGGTTTATGACGGCGTGATGATTTCGACGCATTCTCTGTAGATTTGTGGGACCTCGCAAACAAGAATAAATTCATGGAAGAGCTTTGCCAGAAAGTACTAGTACAGTCATCCCGTGACCACGACAGTGTGTAAACCTGTTGAAACGTCGGGAATAAATACTCGTTGTATTGGTGCTTATAATTACTAAAGGTTATAAAAATAGGTTTACAGGCAGCACATTCCTAAAAGCAAACAAAATAAGAGAATAAAATATCCGAATGGCTCCAAATTCAATGGTATCTGTCTTTGCCTCTTATTTTGTTAATATTTTACCATCGAAACTAACCTGTTCTTGGGTTCTGTCAAAAAGCCTCCTGAGTTGTTCCTTTCTCTTTCTTTCATGTTCAGCATCATAGTGGTATATCCTTTTCTCTCCATTAACCACAGTTACTGTGTTAGACCATGGGTTTGTTTTTACCTGAAATAGTATAAAATACAATAAAGATTAAAATTTAACCAACAAAAGTCTTCTTCACATACTAAATGTGAAGATGGAATTTTTTGTAGCCTTTGTTCAGAATGCGGACATCATTTGTTTCCAATCCTTACAAAACAAAACAAATGTATTATAATTAAATGTAATTAATTATGTAAATTAGGCTGGGTTAGAAGTGTTGGAACCCTATTATGGTTCCAAGTGTTCCAACCCAAGCATACCTCGCATATTCCAAACTTCTCTGTTAGCTCCTCATATCATTGTTGGATGTTCATATACAGAAACATATTTCATTGATAACTTTTGTTACCTTTTTCTATTTTATTTTATTATTACTCCTCGAGAATTACCTTACTCAAAGTAGCACAAATGCCATAGTAACGCTCCTTCAAGTCCTCCACACTTCTGTCTCTGAACGCCGCCTTATCCCAGCGGTCATGGATCACAATGAACCTCAGGTCAAACCTCTGGCACAGGTCCATCAGGTGGTCCGTCTCCGCCTGGCTCCAGTCCTCAGACTTCAGGTACTGGTTGTATTCAGACTCTGAGTACGATGGTATTGATACTTGCTGGAACATATAAACAAAAAATAAATGCTGGACAATCCACAAAGCATCACCTAGCTCCAAGCTACTGATAGGTATATTTAATACAACACAATATAATTTAAAAATATATATAAATACCTCAATAACAAAAAAAACTTTGCTTATAAAGAAACTGTAGCTTCTAGCTGCAAAGTATCTTTTTATGACTTAAAAATGAGGTACCTAAAGTAAAAGAAAGATAACACATACATATAACATTATTACTGCAATGATACTATTCCTTGGATACTCAAAAGCAACTGTTTTTCTATATTTTTTCAATTAAAAACAGTCATAAATTTGTCACTTGAGATGTGTATAGACCGGAGTTTCATTTGAGTATTTGTGTGTTAGATTAGAAAGTATCTTAATTTATTATGTAGTGTAGTAAATTTGAGATAAGTAAATAAAAACATTATTTCTTTATGAACAGTGATAACAATGTACCTACTTTATTAAAAGTACATAATTAAATTTGGTCCTAAATTTGTCACTTGAGACATGCTTGGACCTGAGTTGCGTTTGAATATTTGTGTGTTAGATATCTAAATTATTATTATATTGTGTTGGTGTGGTTTGAAGTAGGTAAATAAAAACATTTTATATCTTTAAGTGCAGTGACAACCATGAATATACCTTATTAAATTGAGCGAAGGGATATTCCTTAGCCTCATCTGAAGCTCTCTTCCAGTGGTGGAACACTGCATTATCTTTCCTAGCCGGGTTGGTGAAAGGTGCCCACACCCACTTTCTAACTTTGCGCATGCCAAGCTTAGCCTTTGTTTGTTTGTATGATTTGCCTGAAACATAATTATTTACCCATCATGAGTATGTAAAATACAGTCAGACTGAATGACCCATTCTATTGTAGGCTAGCTACATTACAGGCATACAGTTACATATAGGTAAAGAAAGAGCTGATCTTTTGTCTATGAATGTAAGTGGGTTAACTGGGAACCATGTATATGTTAGAAGACCAATATTTCATCCCTTGGGGGTTGTTGTTCAGGTGGAAAGCGGTTTGGTTCCCGTTTACATTAAAAATGAATTCGCTAAACTATGTTGGAAAATGCTGTTGCTTTATAAACATGTTTAGTAGAGGTTCAAATACCTGTGTCTGTAGGCATCATCGGCGGCAATTCCTTGTTATCATTGTACAGAAGCGCAAATACCTCTCGGTGCATGCCTTCCGGCCGTTTCACAGCTTTAGTTGTTACATATTTTTTCTTGTTCTTGTCGCCGTGGATTATACTATCTCGGCTGATCTCTGAGATCGGAGCCTCGATATCCAATATATCAAGAATATCAGCCATTTCTGTTGGTGGCTTTGGAACTTTACTGAAGTTATCAGGAGTTATTGCCTAAATTAATCGATCGGGATAGAATGCTTTTCTCTATTTTTCAAACGTAAACTACACATATAATTAATACAAAAATTCGGATAGGGAACTTTTCTTGAAAATTAATTGAATTGATATAAAGACCGAAGAGAAGAACATTAATTTATTATGAAAATGATTATAGCAACTTCATTCAACTTCTTATTTTATGGCTAGATTAGCTAGCTGTGTGAGAGGCTCTTGACTTCTTATATTTGACAATATGTGTCTGGTTTGCCACTTTTCTGCCAGTGTCCAGTTCATAGAAATTTCAAAGTCATGGAATAGAGGCGGAATTGCAATAATATGAGCGGTAAAATTTTAAAAATAACGAACGCGTGTTAAATCGCATTTTAATGCGAATAACGGATGAAAAGGCATTTTTCACGTTAAAAGGCGCTTTTACACGCTTTATTCGCGCTCAATAGCGTGTTAAATAGCGTGGTAGTCTTGCTACTGCAGCGTGCGGAAATTAGTTAGAAAGAAAATTGTTTTCGAATTTTACTTACAATCAATTTTTCATGGGTTGGTTAGATGTACCAAAATAAAACATAATGTAAAGAAAATAAAATATTTATTTCCCTAGTGGTCAGTAATCAATTGAAAAACTCGTCGTATGGCTACTGGACTGTCGATGGGCACCTGTATAACAAAGAAAAACCAATCAACATTGAGGAAGAATTAAGTAAGTTTTTTACCTAAGAAAAAAGGAATTGCTTGATTTCACTGAATGGACTAAAAAAATGTTTTAGCTATGTACCGATTGTCCAGCTGCATTCATCCAGTAAAACTTCAGCCGGTCTGTTACCCGGAAGTAACCTTCAACGATTCTGTTCACGATAAAAGTTAGCCGGGTGGTGTTTTTGAACTCTTCTTGACCGTCCCACTGTAGATTGTTTACCCACTCTAATTGCCCTGTAACAGTAAAATATCACTTGTATTTGTATAATGACCTTTAATTAGTTTAGTTTATTTAATTTGTTTGAAAATAAAAGGCAGGACTTTTCTTTTCATATATTTTCTAGGTTCTGTGATCGAGTCTGAAAAATCTGTGAAAGTAGGTAGGAACCTACCTATAGTTTTTACTTTTTTACACCTTAGACCACCACCACAAATACGCTAATCGTTTATCGATAAAATATCACGATGACACAATGACGACAAACATTCGTTACCTAATAAGAATAGCTAAAGACAACAGTAACTGTTGTCTTTAGCTTTTTGTCTTTTTCAATCGTAAATGTATCGTTGGACATGGACAACTGTTGTCCATGTCCAACGATACATTTACGATTACAACACAGTGGGAACGCGCCTTTAGTTATTTAGTGATTAGTGGTTGTTAGATGGTGTTAATTAATTTTGGATTTTTTTATTGATAGTATTTTTATGTATGGATCTGGCTTTTTATAAAGTGAGTACCTATATTTTAAAGATATATGTGGGTATGAGTACTAACCTGGCGTGTTAGAAACAGCATCCAGATTCCCGTTGTAGATGATGACAGTTAAATTCGTATTGTTCAAAATTTGTTCAACTGAAAACAAAGTAGGTAAGGTATCAATGGTGCGTCCAGCTCTAGATTAAGTAACAAAACTTGTTATAAGACGCAGTTATTTAACATGTTTTATAATGTGGAGGACTGGCAGGTGATTTAAGTAATTTTAATTTTGTAATCATTTGGACGTTTGTACATGATTTTCGTCAGACCATGTACCATATGGTAACTGGGGTCAGGTGGAACCAGGTGCAATAGCTTGGCGGCTTTTACCTTGCAACTGATACAATGGGTGTCCCCAACTCCCATGGGACTAGGCGTTACTGTCATCGGGCGTCTCATCGTCATGCTACAGTCCATTCTCCAGAATAGCTGGCACATTACCGGGGACAAAGGCCCGCTGATGCAGAGCTATTTGTAAAGATACTGCCTATATTGTAATGTGCTGGCTGATTGTGTTTTTGTTTTGACCACTTCTGTGGCGCGGTGGGCAAAGGCCGGTCTACTACTAAGGAGGTTGCGGGTTTGGTTCTCGCCTTGGGACAAATGTTCGTACATAAATAAACGTATAATAAAAATATCTTTCTACGTAAGTATTGTATTATGCATATCAGTCATCTAGTACCCATAACACAAGCTCTGCTTAGCTTGGGGTTAGATGATGCTGTGTGGATCTTCCAGCATTTTTTATTTATTTTCTTACCCAGAGGAACAGATGGGATCATGAAGTTGTCTCTAAAAGCCGCAACCGCCTGAGATCTGCTTCTATCGTACTCGCCATTAATGCCTAGAGCAACGGCAATGGTGTTCTCCATGAAAGAGTAGCCGTCGGAGCCCAATCGCTTTAGATAAGACGTTTGCCCAAAGAAGTCCACATCTAAAATATAAAATTTGTTAAATTGTCTCTTCATTATGTTATGTTGAGACGAAAGTCCAATCGGGTTTAATGAATGTTATAAATTCAAGTCCCATGTATATTCTATCCCATGTACTTTTTAAATGAATAAAAACAACAAGTTACGGATAGAATTAACCGTGGCGGGTGCTGTGCTAAAAACTACTCCTCCAATTCAGCCCTTGGATGAGATGAAGAGTAGACTAAGGTAATTTCTTGGAGAAAGGATAGCAGCTTCCCTTTTATGAACACCTCACCTGCGATTACTAATTTGCCTGCCACAACCCCCTTGTTGTTTCAGGGATAGCAGTAAACGGATGTGTGGGGTAATGAGGAAATTACGGAAATAAGGTAGGTATAGAAAAAATTATAAGCATGATGCTTACCTCGGTCTGTGACGCTTTCAATCGTAAGTTTCTCAATAATAAAGTTCATATTCACAGCCACTGCTCCTGCTTGGTTCACGACGTCTCCCAAAGAAAGGAATCTGTCGAATGCTGCTCCATATTCTTCTTGTTCAACCAAGGAGTTCGTTTCGTCTGAGAGGCTCTCTATGGTGGCTCGGCCGTTCGCATCGATATAACCTAGTTCTTCGAGGTAGAAGCCGAGTTTTGTTAGCGCTAGGGCTGGTGAGACGATCCCATTGCCGAGGACAACACCTTGCAGGTTGTGGTTGAAATTGATATTACCCTGGACAACATAAAAAAATGACTGCTGTGATGTTGTCTATACATATTTCAAATTCTGTTATTATTATTTATGGTTCCAGATATATTTGGTTTTGTGTTAGATAGGCATTTGTTTTTCGAAAAGGTTTGAGATTATAAGTGATTTGATTATTGATGAATTGAATGAAAAATTTAGAAAAAGCAGTGGCGAGTGCGGCTCCTGCGGTGCGGACAGGTGCACGTTCAGCTTTCAGCTCCACCTAGTGCACCTTGTTCATTTTTAGAAGAATTAGTTGAAACAAACCATATGGCCTATAGTATTACAAGTCCTTTATGATGACTCACCTCTGCAAGACGTCCTGCTAAAGCAAGGCCCAACTGCGCTCCACTACCTTGTCCGACGATATAGAGAGGCGCATCGCTGTGGCTACTGTGAGCTTCGTAGAAAGACTGGAGCGTCGACACCAAGTGTTCCACTGCAAACAGAAACGTCTATATACATATCAATCATCAAAGTGCTTTATTTCCTTTAGGCCTTACAGGACTCTTGGACACGTCGCAAGTTTCAAATTACACAAATCAAACTAGGAAATAAAGTGATCACTTTGATTATTTGTTCACTTCAATCTTTTTGAGTTAAAGTAAAGAAGCGAACAAGAAACCTTTACCTTGTTAGATTGTTAGTTTTCGAGTTGGAGCAAACTCCTCGTTTTACATTCTTACAATGCTCAATCCTTGACACAAAGCATTAAAATTAAATGCTAAATTAAAAACTTAATAAACTTACCATGTTCATCGATAGATCTCGGTATAGCGTCTTCGTTCAAGGGTGTGCTGAACCCTGTACCAATAGGGGCATCCACAAATAGCAGGTTGTATTCATCTATCTGCAAAATAGTTCTGTGGTTATCACTACATAGTATAAAACAAAGTCGCTTCCCGCTGTTTGTCTGTCTCTATGTATGCTTATATCTTTAAAACTACGCAACGATGCTGCCGTTTTTTAATAGATACAGTGATTTAAGAGGAAGGTTTATATGTATACGTATAATACATGCATTTACACCCGTGCGAAGCCGGGGCGAGTCACTAGTAAGTAAAATAACCTGATCAAATATAGATAGCGGATGTTATTCGCAACATTTGCTAAATTAGAAAGCAGTAGGCACAGGTGAATGTGGAAATGTATACCTAAAGTTTGTACCAAGGTGCTAAAAATAACGGGAAGCGCTTTTATGAGAGCTGTGTAATAACTAGCTTCTGCCCGCGGCTTCACACACGTTGTTTCAATGGAAACGTTTTAAGGATATTTCTATCCCATGGGAACTGATTTATGGAATAAAAAGTAGCCTATGTTTTACTCCAAGTCTAGACTTGGATTAAAACATATGCCTTACATCGCTAATGTGATAAGGCTCTTCATTAATCAGTTCTCATGGGATAGCAAGAAACTTAAAACGTGTTCATAGAAACAACGCGTGCAATGTCACGGGCAGAAACTAATATAACTATACTCTCCACGGCTTCGCCAAAAATTAATGTCATAAAGCATACCCAAGAATCTTCACGCTGGTTCATATTCAGGTCGAAAGGTCCGAGCATGCCAAAGTTGGCCAGCAGGCTCGGTGGCAACCCAGTAACGCCATCTAGCCACAACAGAAGTGGCTTCGTGGCAGCAGCTGTGGTGGGGAAAAACCACCAGAACACGTCGCCGACTTCATCGATTCTGGTGAACGATGCTGTGTATCTGACGTCACCGAAAATGTTCTCTGTACCTAGCAATAAATAAATCAATAATTTTAGTCGATACAACTTAGGACTAAATGGATTACAAGAGTCAATTATCCTTATGTTATTAAGGTCTAAAATAATAGATGCAATGGATTATTACGTGTTTTTTTCAGTGGACAGTGAGAGTAAAAAGGATGTCCCAGATCAGGGCCGCACAGCACAGGAATGTGCATTTAAATATGGGCTTTAACTCGTTGTATTTAGATTTATATTGACGACATCAGATGACAGACAGCCCGCGGGACGCTTGTTTGAAGCTTGTGGGAAGCCATTTTGTAACATGTAATATGTATCAAATAATAAAGTGTATATTTTTTAATTGTACATATTGTAATGCACATGTTTGTGCTGTGCGAGAGCGACGTTGGATTAATGTGCGCATCGATGATGATGATATACCTAGATACATACCGTTAAGTAGGAGTAAGTAACAGTAAGCATCAGTCTATACTAATTATACTCAGATTCCTAACGTAATACTTTTATGGAGCGCGTTTATGTCTTTTGTATAGACAACTCGTCACTAATTTTCCATAAAAAAGGGCTATGGCCAACATGACTCTTAATTTTAATGTTCCCATACTTTACTTATAGATAGCACTGAAAAATACAGCAAAGGGCTAGCGCCACATTGAATGAACAACAGGTTGATGAAATAAAATGTACTGGCGCATGGCGTAGTGGCGGCGTCCCAACGTGTAAGATCAGCGACGGATAATCTGTTCAATGATGTGGCGCTAGCCTATTTCTTGAATATTCATAGGGAAATCAGACGACATTTAAGCGATATAATAAACATTCAATAAAAATTAATCATTTGAGACGTGATCAATTTCTGAGTTGCGTTTTAATATTCGGGTGTATGTCACATGAAAGAGTGTAGAAGTGCATTATCCTAGAAATACAAAGATCTACCTGTGAGCATGAATTTGTGCACGGATTTATAGGTTCGTTTAGATATTTAATTATTTGGACTTCTAATTAGAGATAACACAAACAGAAGTTAAATAACAATGACAAGGTTCTTAGGTCTAGTTGTCTCTAAACTGTAGGCGACCGCAGAATGCGCGTAAATCTGACATTGCACACTTGTCGTTAGTAATAAATCACATTTAAACCTAAAACACCTTTATATAGGTACCATGTGTTTCATGCAATAAAAATACTTTACTAAATCAAGGCAACTCAAATATATATTTACCCTCACTAGTGTCTCGCACTAACCACCATATCAGCACACCCAATCCAGCAGCCACTACCAGAGACACGACCACTGATATTACTATTGTTCTCGTTCTCGCCATTGCGATGGCTGTTTTGAAAGCTAATAGGCACCTACATAATTAAATTTACGAAACATGTCTGCACTTACCTAATCTTTATCGGTTTTTATCTATAGATACTGCATACTGGTATGATACGCTTGAATCAAATATGTTAATACACTGAATTTGATAAGAAAAGTTCTAATTAAAATGGAATAGGTAAGTATTTAGGTTTGAGTATGGCATTACGCTCTAATATACTTAGTTACCTATCTTATGATATTGCAGAGAATCTTACTAATAATATTATAAACGCGAGTTTATATTTATGGATGTTTGTCACTCTTTCACGCAATAACTACTGAACCGATCGGGCAAAAATTTTGCATACAGGTAGTTCCAGGCCCTTAAGTAAAACAAAGGCTACTTTTTATCCTTTAAATCAGTTCCCATGGAAGAGAAATAATCTTCAAACGTTTCCATAGAAACAACACGTGCGAAGCCGCGGGCAGAAACGAATATATAATAATAGGTACTAATGCAGCTATTGGTAAGAAAGAACCGCTGTCCACCATAAACTAACATAGGCTGAAGGTGTTTTCGTATAAAATAATTAAGAATTAAATAACTTAACGTCTAACTTAAATCTAAAGCCCAGACCGCTGCATAATAGAGACATTTTCAAGATAGTAAAACTGCAATCTTTTTAATTTAAATAATCATTTAATTCTTTAATTAACTATCACCCAAAAGAAGTCATGTCTCGTAGAAAAGCGTTGGTTCCAGCTGGGTTGTCTCGGGGTACCTAGAAAAGAACAGACAGCGTTGGTTGGTTATTGCCTTTCTATAACAACTACTCATTGTTGACAAAAACAGGCAATGTAATGACTGGTGTTTTCACCAGGCAAGGTGAAAACACCAGTCATTACAGTAATTTAGGAAAACAGAACAGAGTCTGATGGATCTCGGTAAAGTTAGTTGTCCAAAAATAGAGGCGGGCGAAGGTCCGCCTGCGACACATGAGGTTGCGGGTTCGATTTCCGCTTTAAGAAAAATATTTGTACGATCTGCAAATATTTGATCCGAGTGTTTTAGGTTTTTCTATATATAATATAAAAATATCTATCTCCGTATTTTAATATGTACCTATATCAGTCCTCTGGTACCCATAACTTAAGCTCTGCTTAGCATGGGGCTACATTATACTGTGTTGAATGTTTATCATTATCATTATTATTTTATTAATTAATTAATAAGAAATAAAAAAAATACTCTATTTAAAAATAGGTACTCTCGTTCAAGACTAATGCCAAGAACTTCTGTACAATAACTATCCAGCTGTCTTTGTTAAAAAGACCCCAGCGTTCTTGTACTACTCTGTAAGAATATATCAATTGCCTTACACTATGCCCAGCTACGTTGATCCAGAAGAATCTAAAGTTGCCATACGCCTGGTAATATCCTTCCAGACGCCCGTTCTCCCATATGGGCAGTCGGGGGGAGTTCTTGTATTCTTCAGCTCCAGGCCATTGCAGGCGGTCCACCCAGAGAATCTGACCTTCAAAACAAAACGTTTTCATTTAGTTTACTTTACAGGCACAAGGGTATCATGAGTTCGAGTTGAGTTTGAGTTAGATGGTTGGGTGTTCAATCTGTAGAATAGGGGGAACGATTGTATCAATTGTTACTTAGAGCATTTGCCACTGACTGGATGGAGATGGAGCAGGACAGAAGCCACTTATGGGTTGATGCACCAGGATGAAAAGTGTCTGATGTCTGTGATTGTTTAACATTTAGTCGGAATAACATTCAAGTTATTTATTTATTTTCAAATTATTTATTTACAATAGGGCCAGATTTAGTTACCAATAAGACATTACAGATATCTCCAAATCATTATGCCTAGTACATTTAATAATTATACCATCTTAAACAAGAAATAATTAAATAGGTAACACACTAGAAAAAGAAAAAGCATCCATCTTCTTCAAGAATCAGTTCCACATGAAGGTAGGCTAAGGCGGTAATAAAGGAAGGCCTATGGCCAGCAGTGGACAACTATAGGCTGATGATTTATTCTTTTACATAGATTACCCTGGATTTACCTACCTGGTGTATCGCAAATGAGATCCAGGTTTCCGTTGTATTTCGTGAGTATGATGTCTGTTTCGTTCAGCAACTTTTCAACTGTAAAAACAATCCAAAAATTAGTATTATCACAATAGAGTAAAGCTGAATTTGTATTATACTCTACTTGGTTGAAAAATAAATATACAAATATATGCAAATTTTAGTAGTGTCTGCTGATAATATATAAAGGTACATGCTTGTATCCGAATGAAACTCAAGGCCAGAAAACCTGATCTTTTAAAACCTACGTCTTCTGACGCACAAGGATAGGTACTAAGGAGAAACCAAATGTTGCCTATCGACGTTTTACTGAATGACGTATATTGTATAGTTATTCTGTTCATCAACTTTAAAGCCTTCCCTGAAGAGTATAGTCAACAAGCAACAATTTCTTCTGGTTGGGGACAGACTTACTTCCATCAGTGACTGGCTTCATGAAGTCTTCCCTCAGCACGTCGAACACCTGGTTAGACAAGGATCCCCACGTCACGTGCTCCGGTATATTCAGAGCTACCTTCACGATGGTGTTCATCAATGTGTTCAGGTTGTATTCCTCGTTCCTGGCTGGCCGAGATCCGTCTTGTATCATCAAGTTTCTAGAGAACTCTACATGAAAATATTATGTATTAGTATTAGTTATGTTACTATACATTTGTACCAACAAACTGTATACCTACTAAAACATTATTGATGTGACAAACATTATACTATATCTTATAAAATAAGACATCTAAGTGCTACCTTAATTACAGAAAACAATTATACGCATTCAACTTTTAAATATCTCATGACTCTTAATTATCAAAACTAAATTAGAAAATCATCTATTCCATAAAAAGTGTTAGCCCAATAAAGTATAGGTAGGTACTAGTGTTAATCTATGAAAATAACCCAAAATTTATTCTTGTTTTACGTATGTACGTACCTTCAGCACTCATCTTTGTATCGCCAGCACCAAACGGAGCAGGCATCTTGGTCGTAATATCGTAGAAGTCAACATTTCCCGTTGCTCGGAACACAGCCTGTTGGGTAGCACCCCATGCAAAGCTAGATTCTCTGTACAATCCTTCGTTAAACAGTCTCTCAGCTTCTCTCGCGTATGCTTGAATGTCTTCGTATCCTGCTTCCTCGACTAACCCTGCTGCTAGTAACAAGGGGCCCCAGGTTAGAGTGGCGTCTACGGGGGAGATCCAAGCATTGCCCATTGCTATCCCTTTCAGATTAGATTCGATGGTGCCAGCATTTTCAGCCTAAAAAAAGATGGTAAATATTTTTAAGGTATTATTTTCTTCTTTATTAGGGGTTTGACGTTGATAAGGTAACTGAAGGAAGATAGAGATAACCCTTTAAAATTCAAGGAGTAAATTAATTCCATTCTTTACCTCATGCATACGGATAGCCATATCCACAGCCATTTTCCCGCCATAAGATTGACCGTAGATGTACAAAGGTATGCCTTTGAACTCAGGGTTTTTGTCGTAGAAGCCACGCATCAGTTCTACGAAATCCAACGCTGCAAAAAGAAGAGTGTTCTAGTTTCCATAATTGCCAATATTGCTGCAACTTTAATTTCCGTAAAGCAGAAGCGTAAAAAACAATTGTTTACAACAGGCAAACTTGTAGTGTAGGACGTCCTCCTGCCAGATGAGATGATGACCTGCGACAGACTGTAGCCTGATTTTGGATGCAGAGCTGAATACAGGACGCTTTGGCGCTCATTACGCGGGGCGTATGTCCAGCGATTGACTAATATGGAGTGACGATGATGATGAATGCAATACAATACAAAAATACAAATACAAATACAAAAATACTTTATTGTATAACAGAGATACATATCATTTCAAAAAGACATTACATGCGACAAGTACAATGGTTTAAAGGGTAAAGCTTCCCACATAAATGGTTAATGAAAGTAAAATGTCTTACCGATCTCGTCATTTGTGGTGGTGAGATAACTCGGATCATCAGTGTAACTGTAGCCCGTCCCAACAGGGTTGTCCACGAAAAGAACATTGAAGTTCTTTACCTAGAATAAGAACGCTTTGTAAGTTCCTCCTTAATATTCCTGGCATTGCGATGCTGCTGTGATACACTGCCGAAAGACTAACAATACACAACCTCTAAATTGTTTACAATAGTCTGCAGTTAGATCAACTGTTTAAATTGTTAATATAGTTATTTTTTTATATTTTCTAATAATGAGGAATAACGAAATCCAGAGGAGAAATCCGCGGATAGAAGAGCGTTCCCTTTACCCATGAAGTGTTCCGCTCTTGTAGAGACAGATCCAGAGGCCCGAGTATCTCGAAGTTCCCGATGCCAGTTGAGGAGCCACCAGGACCGCCTTGAAGCCAGACGATAAGAGGCCTGTCGGTGTAGTTGTCGACCTCAGCTGTTGTGTAGAACAGCCAGTAGAACATGTGCGCCCCTTCTCGTACGTCGACATAACCGAAGTCTTGTCTATGCGTGCCAAACTGCCCTGATATCAAAGTAGAACGTTATTGAAGGGTATTCTGTATATTACTCGTATATCAGATATACTATACTATATTTGATATACCCAGACAGACAGGCCAGATGCAGACATTTCTTGTGGGCAAAATCGAGAAAAGTTGATTAGGGATGTTTTTGAGGTTGAACTCAAATGGTTAGAGACTCGCGCCGACAACGGACACTACGAGCACCTTCACAACATCGCGCCTCCCCAGCCCCGGCCCCAGGAAGACGACCGCCCATGGCGACCCCTTCCGCGGGACCTGCGGAACCACCATAGAGTCCTTGGGTTTATTAAAAAAAAAAACACACAAAAAAGAAAGAAAAAAATAATAATATACAAACCAAATGAAGCAAAAAAAAAAACATTGAGAAGGGGGAAAAAAAATATTCCCACAAAACCCAAGGACCGAGGGGTCGTCACCCCTCGAGTTGACGCCGCGGTAATGAGGCCAAGCCTGGAGGCCCCTCTCTGTGCCCCCACCAGGGCCGGAAAGAAATTTATTGATTTGGTTAGAGACTTCAGTTTAGTTGCAAGATTCATAAATAGAAATCTGCAAATTTATACAAACACGTAAGTACTTCCAATTTGGTCGGAAGTAGGGAGTTTCACACTAATATTTGAAGTGCAAAAGTTGGATATTAAGATGGCTGGATGAATGGTTTGTTACACTCACGCCAAAACTATTGAACGGATCGGCCTGACATTTGCATACATAATATAGTTCTTGGCCTAAAATAAAACACAAGCTACTTTTGTCATCCCATAAATCAATTTCCATGGGATAGAAATATCATTATAAAGTTACTGTAGAAACAACGCGTGCGAAGCCACGGGCAAGATCTAGTTTCAACTTACCGACGGCAAATGGACTAAACGCAAGCGCGAATAACGTCACTAACAACATATTTGGATGATAATACATTATACACTGAACCAATTTATCACAAAGTTTTAATCAGTGATAATAATTTATCAGACTCTATCAGTTTCATTAATTGTACTTATTTTAATAATCATTTTTAGCTTTCCCTAAATATGAGAACTCGTCGGTTAGGTAGAGCAGAGTTTCACTTTGGAGAGAGTTTCTCTCTGCGCAATGAAGATGATTCCCAGTTTATAAATATGAATTTAGATTACTACTGGGGCTGCCCCGCTTCTGTCGCGCATCCGCTATGTTAGCAGAGTCCCTCGTTGAAGTCTATCACGCAATAAACCGCAACAGAACAGCATCCCTGATACGCAGGATGTGTCTCCTTCGCCCATTTTTGTAAATAAACTACTCCTAAACTATGTCTCAAATCATCATCTTCATCATCAACCTATAATAGTCCACTGACGGCACACCTGGCTGAGGCTCCTACACTACGTTTACTGAGTCGCGGTCCACTCAAGATCACGTTTACCCCAGCGGTTGTCGCTTCTTCGCGATATATGGCCGGCCAGAAATTTCAGCTTGCTTGAATAGAGCTTGTGACGCTCATTGGGAGAGGCATATGTCCAGCAGTGGACTAACATAGGTGTATAAGTCCATAAGTTAGTTAAATAACAGACACGCTCAACCACCAGCAACATTGTAAATGCTAACACATTTGAACATAGATTAGTACCTAGATCCTAATATTTAAAATCAGTAACCTTCACCTACCTGCTAGTAAAATACTGAGCAAACAGATTTCAATGCGAATGGAATGTAATGCTGAGTAAATCCAAGCATCACATGGAAACTACTACATGTGATGGAAAAGATCAACGGTCATGTGATAGGTATGTAAAGGTATACATAATATAGATAGGATACCTTGTACCTAAGTGCGTACCTACTTATTTAGGAAGGTGCTTTGTTATTGCACGTGACCCGCTAAATAAGTTGGACAAACAAAATAAAATTAACATTAGGGTACCACACTCACACGAATACTTATTAAAATGCGAAAGTTTGTAGATTTAGACAGATGGATGCAGGGATGAGTAAATACATATTACTTTGTCCCTGGATGGATGTTTGTGTGGTAATGGGCTAAAACTTGCATAATATATGTATATATAGGGCTAGTTAGCAGGTTATTTACTTAGGTCTACTTTTTCTTGTGGAAACTTATAATTAGCTGTCAGTTACATACCATGTTTTGTATTATAGTTACCTAGCACTTTGATTGCTGAAATCACACGGTATGTGTTTTCTAAAAGTGACTAATATGCGTAAATCCACACTAGCGCAGCGGCTGAGAAAATACAGATCTGTGTGACTCAGCACAGCCGTAATATTTTTCGAACGAAACGCAAGTGCGGCGTAACACAACTGCTGTGTAGAGCGGCAGCACGAATTTTTTAGGTTAAAAAAAAGATCGCAGTCGTTGAAAAAAAATCGCAGTCAAAGTGTTATTTGTAAAATAAAATACTGAGTGCAGAACATTGTCGTGATAGAGAAACTTGAACTTAGAAGAAATTTCACCATTTTATTGAAACGGAAGTAAAAAATTCAGATGGTTATCCTCGGGTTGTTACATTCTTTGGCCACATTATAGAAAAATAAGTTTAGGTATTATGTATTTCCTTCTTTATACGCGCTTAAGTATCAAGACCTCGTCTATGGTCGACCACTGGATTCAGACATCAGCCTATGTTAGTCCACTGCTGGACATAGGCCTCTCCCAATGAGCGCTATAGCGCTCTGTCTTCAGCTTGACGCATCCAGCATCTACCTGCAGTCTTTCGCAGGTCGTCATCCCACCTGGTCGGAGGGCGTCCTACACTACATTTACCAAGTCGTGGGCTCCGCTCAAGGACACGTTTGCCCCAACGGCCGTCGGTTCTTCGCGAGATATGGCCGGCCCACTGCCACTTCAGCTTGCTAATTCATAGAGCTATGTCGATATTCGATAACTTTGGTTCTCTGTCGGATGTATTCCTTACGAATCCTACCTATCCTTCAGAGCATATAGCTCTTTCCATAGCTCGGTGAGCGACTTTTAACTGGTGGACATTTGTAGTATTTTTTTAATATTATGTATGAACATGATGCTGGAATTGTAATGGAAATATTTTCTTACATCAAATAAGAATTTATGTGTGAAAAAAAATTTTTTCACACAGAAAAAAAAAAAAAAATTTTGCTTACAAAAAAAAGCACCACCTAATCATCAAGAGTGCGTTATATCGATCATTTTATACATGCTTTTATTAGGCCATGGAATTTAAAAATTAACGTTATTATGCATTTATTCTATTAGTTTGTGTGGGACAAATCTCGCAATTTAATTGTAGACCTCAACTCGTGCAACTTAATTGAGATCCTCAACCGATTTAAATAAAATTTTAATTTATGTAACTTCGATGACAATGCAATGTCATTGAACCACTGAGCTCGTCTGATGATAGCCACAGGAACTCTAAACGAAACGACTTGATTCGGTCTAGTTGGGGTTCGTTGGATTTGTCTTCCTAGGCAATTTGGTCCTAGATGATTAAAAAAGCTTGTTGAAAAAAATATATAGACAATTAGTTCCCCATTCTTTTCTTTTTCTTACCAATCGCATGAAGGTATCTTCATCTCGCGACGAGTATCGCATGCATATGCATATCCAACATTTAATCTATTAATACGCCACAGAGATTGTGCAAACGCTGCGATTTTTATCCAAATCTCGTATGAGTTCGATATGGATGTCGAGATTTGGTCAAACCTTATCACAGCGAATAAAAGGTGCCTTACCTAACTACTGCTTATCTTACAACAACAATCGCTTACCACTTGTAATGTAACAGCTCTTACTTGGCTCTTACTCTGTATTACAGCGAGCATGTGAGGTTTAATTTGCTTTAGATAAGTCGATAAAAAATCGAGGCCTTCGAAGCTTATTTTGTTCTCAATTAGCTTATTATTTACTAGTTTTAGTATGAAGGAATAAAAAGTACCTTTAATCCTTCTCCGGGATATTATCTATCTTCCTACCAAATTTCATTGAGATCCGTTGACTCGTTAATCTTGAAAAGGAAACTGACAGACAGAGAGTCATTATTACTTTAAAATAAATAATCATGTATGGAAGAATAAATGTATCTGTTGCGCTGGGGACGAAACTCTGTTAGAGACGAGCATTCATGATTCGTACCTTCCTACCAATTATAGTGACTAAATTGCTTAAAACTCAAAAAAAAAAATCACAAAAGAAAAACATTGAATAAACGCAACGTTTATAAGTAAGCCTCCTTGTTTACATGCTTAAATAGTGTTTATTTTCGAATAAGTAAACATGTAAATGTCAAAAAAATCAGTGTGATCGACAGGTCACATGACTGCAAGCCCATCCTTCAGATCACTTGATCTGATGAGATGAGATGCTGATAATTATAGGAATATGTCTGCAATCGCAGCCTGGTGGAACTCAGAGTTGTTAAGGCAGCGACGACGGCCGGTAGCTCCCAATCGCGATCCAAACAATAACATAGCCTTGTGTATCTTTATTCAATGTCCTCATCTCATAAACAAAACTCGAAAGAATAGAACCGTCTCATTAACTGTTAAAAACAGTACTGTTTGAAGTGTTTGAAACAAGTGATTAGTGCATTGATGAAAATCTTTTGTTGAATTTATTTGGAATGAAAATGACAAATATATCGCCGGCACTTTTGAAACAGGTAGGTGAACTTGTTTTTATTCGGGTTATCGTGAAGCAAGGTTGATAAACTGGTTCTTCTTCAATGCAACCTTGTGGTGTTTTCGATTCAAGGTTTACCTACATTCATAATGTTAAATTTCCCTTTTGGTCAGCAGTGGTACGTCCCATTGCTGGGCAAATGCCTTCTATAAATCATTCCATCTGTGACTGTTACTATTCATAGAGTCCCTCCCTGGCCATGATGACCATAATTTACTACTTATTCCCTTAGTATCCATGTCCTAGGTTGAAAAACATCGCTGATCATATAAAATGTTCAGCACACGCTGTGCCAACCCTGATTTCGAACCAGGGTCATAGAGGCAGAGCCACATTATTTTTACTACCACATTTGAGTCACTGACCTCCATGTTAAACTGTTTTTGTTTTTAGTTTACTTTTTTATACTTGTCTTTTGTACCTGTGTCCAAATGAATGTTTATTCTTTTCTTTTCTATTTTATCCTATTATATTCATACGCACATATAAAGAAAGAAGAAATAGGGAGCTTCGTACTACTAGGTACTAGCATAAAGAAACGGAATAATGATATATTTTCTTCTACATGATTTAGCCTTGGATACTAAGGTAGCGCATATTTTACTTTCACAATATACTATCTTATATCTGACAATACTCTTTGAGGGCCAAGAGTCTGAGGCTTGTGACTTTTGACTTCAAGAAACCCAACAAATAGAGGTAAAACGGTTAAACCGTCGATCTTGTCGGCCAATGCAAATCACCAAAACGAGAGATCAGGTAATTAATATAAATTATTTCGGGTTCTTGAGTCAGCAATTCATTTCTTATGACGTGTAATATAATATAATAAATAATAAAAGTGTTATATAATTATAATAATAAATAAATAACGCTGGACAATTCACACAGCGTTATCTAGCCCCATGGTAAGCAGAGCTTGTGTTATGGGTACTAGATAACTGATAGGTATACATAATACAATACATTACATAGATAGATATTTTTTATTATACATAGAAAACGACCTAAACCCGGACAAATATCTGCAGATCGTACACACAATTGTTCCGAGGCGGGAATCGAACCCGCAACCTCCTGTGTCGCAGACGGACCTTCGCCCTCCGCGCGACATCGGTCGTTATATCTGTTTACTGCACAAATGTCAAAGCAGAATCGACTTTTATCGCCAATTGCAGAAATTATAGCATCTTCCTATATTCCTCCATGATTGTGACTTTTGCGCCACCTTGTAATTGAACGTGGCCGTCAGGGACACCCTACGGAAATATCGTATCTTGTCTTGTCGGGAGCGTCCGGGTACCGGCTTCCGTGAGGGAGACGCTCACGGAAACAGATAGCTCTGCTGGTCTTTTTCTGAAATACTGTGAGGCGTCAATTCTCAAAATCTAATTGGTAAGAAAAGAATCCACCTTAATTTGGTAATTTAAATAAAAACACTTTATTTCTTATTTGCTAATAATTTATAGTACCTCTATTCAATTTGTTTTGTCTTAGTGCTAATTTTGTAAGCCTGAAATGGCCATATGACATAAAATTTTGATATCTGTAATTTAATGTACCTACTTTTTTTGGTATCATTCTGTAGCAACAGTACAATAGCATTGTCATACAGCAGGGCAATCCAGCGTCTTGGGGACGCTTCCGACTTATGCATCAGAAGACATTGATCAGTGTAGACACGTGTAGATCAACAGTCTGCAGTTAGCTCAAATGGTACCATCATTGGTTTTTATTATGTATTATGTAGGTACTTCAGATTTCATTAAAAACTCGGGGCATTACCTGTCTACTATGTCGAGTTAATCGGTCAAGTTTGTAATGCACTTATTGTTGAATCCAAAGAGGTCAGTATACAACAACAAGAAGCAGCTCCGTTAACTTATCTCTATTGTCAACACAGTATTTATTTATTATATTTTATGTATGTTAGGTAGTTTCGTATTACGTTGAAGAAGTGATTTATTTCCTCGAAACACCTAATCGTGATTTATGTCAAAGATTTATCTCTTAGACACGTGATGCAGCGTAATCTCATGATCAGGTTACTAACCGGCTCATAACATATACGACTTCTATGTCTACTTCTACGTCCTAAAGTTATCGTATTTACTGCCCAGGCTCTGGGCAGCAAATGCGTTAACTTTAGGACACAAGATATACGACTTCTATGTCTACTTCTACGTCCTAAAGTTATCGTATTTACTGGGCAGCAAATGCGTTAACTTATGTGGCTTATATAATGTGGGTATTTTGTTTGACAATGAGGCTCGTTTCCACTGCAGCATATACACGCACTATCATCGTTAGGTTACCCACCCCTTTTAAAATTTTATTTTTTTATGAATATGAAAAACCTCCCCTTAACTTTTACGTCCTGTACAATCGGGTACAAACCCGATACAATTGAATAGGATCAAAAAAATATGAATAACTCAAAGTCGGTTGCTAGGTTCTCACAGCTGAAGTAAAATTAAGATAGCTAGCTGTTTTATATAAAAACAACATCATCATCATCATCATCAGCCTATATTAGTCCACTGCTGGACATAGGCCTCCCCCAATGAGCGCCATAGCGCCCTGTCTTCGGCTTGATGCATCCAGCATCTACCTATATAAAAACAACAAATTATGTAAAACATAGAATATATTAAGCTAAGAGACCTGCAGGTGTCAGCTGAAGTTCAATGTTAAGTATATCCATCGGTTGAATAATCTATATCGTGGCAATAATAGCACCTATGATCATCTTATTATTTCTAACTCACGGAAAATCCTTGTTTATGCGTTTATTCTAATAACGTAGGTATAGGTCGCAAAGTAGTTTCCACTTATGCTAATTTTCAAGATAAAAATTGCAGTCATCGTAATATACCTACTAGTGTGCCTATTCATTACAAACAAACAAACAAAAAATCAAACCTGTCCTTTTTATAATATTAGTACAGACTAGCTGCGCCCCGCGGTTTTAGTATAAAACAAAATCGCTTCCCGCTGTCTGTCTGTCCCTATGTATGCTTAGGGCTTAGATCTTTAACACTTTGATTGCTGAAACCACGGTATGTGTTTTCTACAAGTGACTAATATGCGTAAATCCACACTAGCGCAGCGGCTGAGAAAATACAGATCTGTGTGACTCAACACAGGCGTAATATTTTTCGAACGAAACGCATGTGCGGCGCTACACAACCGCTGTGTAGAGCGGCAGCACGAATGGCTTAGGTTAAAAAAAAGATCGCAGTCGTCGAAAAAAAATTGTAGTCAAAGTGTTAAAGCTACGTAACGGATTTTGATGCGGTTATTTATTTTAATAGAAGGTTTATAAACCATTTGTCATATAATAGATGTAATAGATATAATAGATTTCCACGCGGGCGAGGCCGCGGGTCGCAGCTAGTTGACTATAAAAATAATTCAATGATTGCAACTAACAATATTGAAGTATAATAAGTATACCCTAATTTAATTAAACACAACTATATCAATAAATACAATGAATAAACTGAACTTTGAACTACAAATAAACAGTACATCGTTACATGCTATACCTACATATGTAGATGATAATAATCCATTGGTTTGCAGTGGTAACTTTTTCTTATAGTTAGTGTCTCAATGCATATCGTGTAGACTAGCAACCCATACAGAAATACATCACCATGGTAAATTTAAATTTTGCATGCTCTTTTGTTTGTTGACGGCTCTCCGTTCATAAGGCGCGCTATTCACCATTTTTACTGAAGTCCTGTGTTTTTCACATCCATCATTTTCAATTTTCTGCCAACTAAAACAAATAGGCTTGGTATTAAATAGTCAAGAAAAAGTATTTTATATTTTATGTATGCTTGTTTTAAGGTATATATTATTATGGACCGTAGAATAAGTTAAATAAGATCTCTTATTTGTCATTTCGTTGTGAAGATTCTAATAATAATAATTATTCTGATTGACTTGTTTATGGCAGACATCCGCAAAAACCCTATAGCCCGATTACCCAGTCCATCCATCCATCACAATAGCCTGGTTTTATTTCTTTAATTTTTCTTTGCAATAGTCCGTCATTACACCTGGTCCGTCTCTATACATCTTAACTTTCTCAAAGGGCCTCTGTGCTGTTGGCTTTGGCACCACGCAAGCCTTCCAAAGGACCGGGTCACTTAATGGCCCGAGATCATGGTAAAAGTGAGACATAATAATAATAATTATTCATCATCAGCCTATGTTAATCCACTGCTGGAGACAGGCCTCCCCAAATGAGCGCCATAGCGCCCTGTTTTCAGCTCGACGCATCCAGCATCTGCCCGCAGTCTTTCGTAGGTCGTCATTCCACCTGGCCGAAGAACGCCTCTAGCATATAGCTGTGCCTATATCCTCCTAGCCTCTATAATAATTATTATAATTCTTAAAATCAGCACAACGGTATTCTATAACGGTATTCCTTGAGTTCTAAGTGAGATAGGCGACCTATCTTTAGACGCAATGAAATGACCGTCCGCGATAGGAACATAGTCGCCGAGGTACAAACGTGATGTAATCGCTCTTTTCCGCCGGTCAAATCAGTCAGTTCTATTGTGGATAATACTAAAATTGCCACACCTAAAGGCCATCGCTATACCTACTATATACCAGTCTAAGCCTAGGTTGATTCTCATTGTAGCTCCATTTACAATACAATACAATACAATTCGTTATTTATAACACCAAGTTACAATTATTTATTCATTCAAAATAGGTGAGAACCCAGTGCTTAGATAAAGATTTCATGTGTTATGTAAGATAACAAGTAAATACATTTTATGAATCAACATCCTTGACCGTTAGTCGGTATGCGAAAATACTTGAGAGAGAATGACGTCAAAATAACACGTTTTTCAATATCGAGGATAAGTTTTTGAACGTTTCATGTAAATAATTATTTATTTATTTATTTATTAATTAAATCAAAATAACTTGCGAAAAGTTAGTTAGTTAGGTAGAAAACCGGCCAGCTACTTTTGCACGTGCCGTGCCGTTGTCTTCCTGTGCAGTTTGAGACCGGTGCAAATCGCTAAATAACTGGTAAATATTTCATAGAGCATTTGCTAGGTAGGAAATAATTGAGTATTTTAAAGAATTGTTTACATAAATTGTTGTATGGTGGTTCACCTTGTTGAGCATGATTTATGATGTACCTGATTAGTCTAGAATCGTGAGTATTTGTCATCAAGTCATTAACAATATTTTTTCAAACACTTCTTTATCTAATAGTTTTTTGTCATGTGGGATGTTTTTTACTGCGTGCTGAATGCACAATGTGAATTCAACTATTCACAATCTGTTATGTTGGAGGTCATCCTCTTAAAAACGAGTGTAGTACTGTTTTTTATTCAACTTGCTTTTTTCGACGATCTGTTACGCAGCGGACGAGGATCCACCTGATGCAGGAGGTAACGGGTTCGGTTCCTAGTCTAGTAGACATAAAATGGCAGAAAAAACATACTCTAACAGCGATTTCAAAGCCAAATAGAACCCATAGATAAATAATATGCCTCCCCCAATGAGCGCCATAGCGTCCTGTCTTCAGCTTGACGCACGCATCTTAGCATCTACCTGCAGTCTTTCGCAGGTCGTCATCCCACCTTGTCGGAGAGCGTCCTACACTACGTTTACCGAGTCGTGGTCTCTAATGCTGGAGAATTAATACAGCATCATCTAGTTCGAGTTAAGCACAGCCTTTGTTATGGGAACTAGATAATATATATTTAATACAACACATTAAACATTAACATTAATAAAATGTATTTTTCAGCTATGGCTGACTTTTGGGGCATCTCTGGCCTTCCTCATCATCGGTCTGGTGCGAGGCTACTCCGCATCAGCTATCCCCTCCATGGAGGCGCTCGACCCTCACATTATATCGTACAGTGAGCAGAAGTCATGGATTGGTATGTAGCTGGTTTAAAATAGTACTACCTATACCTTACAATCCAGCATTGCATGAATTAAAGCAATTAATATAAATGTTTTAGCTGCGATTGTAGTATCAAGCTATCAGCTCATTAATCAGAGAATCGAACATTTTCTTACCAAAAATTATTTGTAATTTTCCGCCACGTTTCCAAGCTTGCCCACATTCCACATAAGTAACGCTTTTTAAAGCCTATAGCCAGGGCTTCATCACCGGACCAGCTACACCATACGCCCGCTGGAGACCCTACGTGTACAGTATAATGATGTATTTATGTTTATGTTGGGACTGCCTCGATTTTGCAGTGCATCAGGAATGTTTGCGGTATATGAGACGGATGGCTTTGCTGCCATCCCCCATAAAAATATCGCATCCCCGATGCGCAGGCTACGTATGACAGTCCCAACCCCGTCCTAAAAACCATAGCAGGTAGAATCTCCTCTCCCCTGTGGAAATGTTTTACATATTTATTAACAAATTTATAGAACCCAGTTAACTATACGAAATAATTTTATTAAATTTTTTTATAACCTAGCTAGGCTATTTAGGTTATGTGGACAAGCTTGGTAGTCAAGGTGGTGTGTTATTAATATGATGACTAACAAAATCCCCTGTCTTTCCAGGTGCAATCCCTCCTCTGGGTGCATTCGTGGGCAGCATGGTGTCAGGAGCGCTGATGCAGCGTGCTGGGCGGCGACGCACGCTGCAGCTCACCACCCCACTGTGGCTGGCAGCGTGGCTGCTCCTCGGCTTCGCGAACCACTTCTTTCTGGTGCTGATCGGCAGGTTCTTGTCTGGTGTCTGCGTCGGCTTCGTTCTGGCTACGGCTCAGGTTTATGTGAGTAGGTTTTGCTTTTTATTTAAATATAATAATAATAAAATTATTTATTTCCAAAAATGGTCTATATAGGTTAACCGAGTACCTACT
Source organism: Eupithecia dodoneata (assembly GCA_947044415.1). NCBI lineage: Eukaryota > Metazoa > Arthropoda > Insecta > Lepidoptera > Geometridae > Eupithecia > Eupithecia dodoneata. The sequence goes on along the minus strand of OX345664.1, from coordinate 10,252,964 downwards.
TAAAAGTAATTACCTTATCACTTAATATAAACACTTAAATTAACCTTTAAGTATAACCCCAAAACCTGAATGATGAAAATGCATGGACTACTCGCTCAATCTAAATTCTCAGACAGAAGCCCGTGCGGCGCGGCGTGCACTACCTATGAGTACCAATATTATATCTCATTGATGAGTACCTACTACTAGAGCTCGTGGCTTCTTTGTTTTACATATTATTATTCTTTTATTATTATGTCTCTCATTTACCATGATCTCGGGCCATAAAGTGACCCGGTCCTTTGGAAGGCTTGCGTGGGGCCGAAGCCAACAGCACAGATGCCCTTGAGAAGTTAATCTAAAGGCGATGGCTACACATAGCGGGTATCATCCTTGGGTGCACAATATGATACACCCAAAGATGGTATCTGCCAGGTGTAGAGATTATTGCAAAGAAAAATTTAAGAAATAAAACTAGGCTATTGTGATGGATTGGGTAATCGGGCTATAGGGGAGATTGCGGACGTCTGCCATAAACAAGTCAGTCATTCTGCCATAAACAAGTCAATAATTTATTATAATTATTAGTAATACTCATAGCTCTCAATTGTATAATTATGTCGTAAACTCGCTTCTAGATACTCAACGGGTACTTCTTAAAACAATACAAAATGGCGAATAATTAGTTGTATGTAAACCAATTGTAAACCTTGTCATTAGGCAAAATATGACCGTGGTTGACTTATTTGTCTAGATCTATCCTATATACCTATATATACTATATCTATCCTATACTATCTATCCTATCAAATAAACCTATGATTTGGAGGTAGTAGCTGCATTGCCAGAATTTGAATTTGTTTTTATGTGGTCAGTTCGAAATTAGCATCAAGGTAGTGGGGATATATTTATTCCGTGGTAGTGGATAATGTTCAAAAGCAACGCACTACTGTCTACGCAATTACGTCTCTCTTCATGAAGCAGCTATCAAGGTGATGCCATTGATATTACATATTCTCATTGATGATGAAACCACGTGAGCAACTGCTACAGCGATCATTGTCCGCGTCTATTCTAGCACAATATTATACTATAGACAGGGACAATGAGGCCACAGAACACCTACTTCAGTGCTGTCTATTCATGCACATCGCAGATTAGGTGCCACTTTAGGCATAAACAGGAAGATTTTATTAGGAACATGAGGTGCGCGATACAAGATACCTAATATGTATTACAAACGGTAATGTGGTAATAGATTTTTTAACGGGATAACGCGAAAGATATAGTAATTTTAATTTCTGAGAAAAAATTGATAGGATAATGATCTCGAAGTTTCTCTGAAGGATAGGATTCGTAACGATCGAACATCTGACAGAAACCAAAGTTCATAGAATTATCGATATAGCTCAAAGAAATATCAAGCCGCTGTGGCAGTGGGTCGGTCTTATCTTGTGAACCGACAACCGCTGGTGTTCTTGAGTAGAGGTCGCCACTCGGCAAACATATTGTAGGACTGACATATCTGGCCAGGTCCCATCTGGAGGAAGGCGACGATATGCGATAGACTGCAGGCAGAAACTAGATGCGGCAAGCTGAAGACAGGGCGCTATGGCGCTCAATAGGGGAGGCCAGCAGTGGACTAATATAAGCTGACGATGATGATGAAAATTATGTTCATGAACGTAGTAGGGAATTACCTGTGGAATTACCAATCTTGGGAAAATGACTTTGTCTTCCTACAATTACCACGGTCTGTTATAACTTCCGGTTACATGGAAATTATTGTGAACATGCGTTTTATTTCAAAACCTGTTAAAAACATGTTTTCATTAATTTTTTTAGAAAACTTTGTAGCCTACGACGACGCCTTTATGAATGTTATAACAATCTTACAGCATTGCTATTGTTTTAGTCATCATTACTATAGCCTGGTACCACCCACTAGCAAGCTGAAATGGCAGTTGGCCGGCCATATCTCGCGTAGAACCGACAACCGCTGTGGTAAACGTGTTCTTGAGTGGAGACCACCCACCACGATTCGGTAAGATTCGTAGTGTAGGACGCCCTTCGATGAGATGGGATGACGACCTGCGAAAGACTGCAGGGAGATGCTGGATGCGTCAAGCTGAACACAGCGCGCTATCGTAAGGAGAAGCCTAAGTCCAGCAGTGGACTAACATAGGCTGACGAGGATGATGATCACCCACTGCTGGGTAAGGCCTCATTTTATTTATTTATAGGTAAGCGAATGCTGTGACCCTGAGATCAGAGGACGGCTCGGGTCGCTGCCCACACTGTCGATGTCTTTAGGCATCTTGCTCTCATATGTGGCAGGCAACTGGCTGGCTTGGAGGTACCTGGCGTTCTTCTCAGCTATATTTTGCAGTAAGTTTCACATTTCTCCAAATGCCCTTAAAACCTTAACGTAAGAACGTACATATAAAGAAGAACTCAATGCAACTGACATAATTATGTAGATATACCTGTTGGCGTTCCTTTCTAAATAAATAAACAAACACATTCCCGATTATAGTGTTCTCTTGCACCTATTCAATTCAATCATTGAGTTCAGGTGGACGTCAGGAGCAAATTGGCAATGTTGCATTATATTTGCGAGTTCTCAAATAGCTGACAACAAGCAAATTTAATGTTTCACTACTTATGTGGGTGCTGAATACGCTATGTACCTACGTACAGCTAAATACAGTTGCACTAAAACGCAAACTGACAAATTCTAAACGGTGGATTTTTAAGTTTTTCAGAAGAAATATTAAAAGTACCAGAAGGAGAAATATAGTTTAGTTTAGTTTATTTATTTCCACCGTAGGTACACAATGTTACACTTGATGTGTCGTTAAATACTATTTTAAAAGACAAATTACATTTTTATTATAACACACTAACTTTTGACAAAGGAAACACCATAGGACATTGTGCAAAAAAAAAGCAGACAGACATGCCTTCTTTAAAAAATTAAAATAAATTCATTTATAATAAATTGTCACAATAAAAACACATATAAAAAACAATATTGAACTATTTTGGGATCATTCTCTATAGTGAAATAGCAAAAGAATCATCAAAATTGGTCTACAATAGACGGAGAAATCGGCGAAAGTTTTCAAAAAACTATAAACGACTTTCTCTTCAAATTCCTTAGTTTTAGATAGTGTTTTCAGTTTTGCGGGATAAATACTAAACTCTCGGAAATAAATTATTTGTGGGATCACCTCGAGATAATACAATTGCAAAATAATCATCCAATTCAGTCAATAATCGACTGAGAAATCGACGAAAACCCTCCTTTTATCAAAGTTGTCGGTTAAAAACATACGAATGTAGCAAAACACAGAAACTCCACCTTAATTCGAAGTCGGAAAAAAATGAAACAATATAGAATAGAATGTGATTCATGTTCTTTATTACAGTGGCACTCTTCGTAATCCTCCTGCCGTTGCCAGAGTCCCCAGTTTGGCTAGAGAGCCGAGGGGACGATTCATCTCAAGCAATAAAGTGGCTTCATCTGTCTGCAAGGGCCACGGCTATTGTCAAAGATGATGAGAACGAGTAAGTTAATAAATTTAATAACTAGTTTTTGCTCGTGGCCCCGCTACACGGTACCTGGATAATACGGCCAGGGATGTAGCTCTTTGTTTTTTTATTTGCTTTTTATGTACCACTGCTGGGTAAAGGCCTCCTTTCCCTTAGTCCACACTTCTCTATTCTGTTGCGCCACTGAGCTTCAACGCTGTAATTACAAGACGAACTGACGACGTCTATAGAACAAGTCTATAAAAAAGAGCTACTTGTCTATAAAACTTTTGACGAAAGGCGATCTACATCTCACGCTCAAAAGAAAACTCATTGACGTTGCTCCGATTTTACATCACTAATAGATATTATTAGTGTCAAATGTAAAATCAGAACAGTTGGCCAAGCTCAGATATTGTGGTTCAGAGTTATAGGTTCGTAGTTGACCCGCTTACATTAAAAAAGAATAAGTAAGGTTGTTAGATTTAGATATGCGAATTCTCAAATATTAACTTCTTCCAGAAAACCAGAAGACCCGGAAACCCTACCAAGCCTGTTTACGCGCAAGGTATTCTTCTCGTCAGCTGTCATAAAGCCGTTGACGATTGTCTTTGCACTGCTGTTCTTCCAGCAGCTCAGCGGAATCGATGCTGTTGTGTTCTTCACTGTAGAGATCTTCAAAAGTGCAGGTTAGGTTTAAACTAGCAAATAGAACTTATAAAAGAATTATTGTATATAGAACCACTTGTCCCTTTTGCTGTGACCAGTCCAGTGTCCAGTCTACTTTGCCAAAATGGATGTTTGGTAAAGTTTATTGCTAGATGTGTACATATATGTTTTTGTACCAATTTCGTAATGTGTCCGGGTTGAAATAAATTTATTTCCTACCTTTCTTCTAGCTTGAAACGAAAATATCACCAATTTCTTTGCTGGTCCAGCCAGCAGTGTAATAGATTATTTAGACGCAAGTCTTATTTCCAGGGAGCAAACTAGACGCAATGACAGCAACCATAGTGATCGGCGTGGTCCAACTGGTCAGCAACGGCGTCAGCACGATGTTGGTGGACCGACTTGGCAGGAGGCCGCTGTTGCTCGTGTCTTCTGCCGTCATGTGTCTGTCGATGCTGGCGATGGGCTCGGCTTTCTACTTCGAGTTTGAGCAGGAGTCATGGCTTGGGTAAGTCCTTCTAACGACAGCCACCATAGTGAATTATTAAATTGTGGTTAGGACCACAATTTAATAATTCACTATGGTGGCCGCGGTGGTTTGCCGCGCTACTGAATTAACGAAGAATTATCAATTGCTTTTGCGGTGCTCTCTATAATAGACCAACGTTACTTCAGGCCTACCTAGCAAGCTAGATCGTGCCTAGGACACCTACTTAGAGAACACGATCCTAGACGTAACGTCGACGACGTCTTATAAAAAGTCTTTGTCTTCGATTCCTTTACAAGATCTTGAAATACTATAATGTTCGTGTGCTTTGTAAGAGACTGGTGCCGGTGGTGAAAAGGGATCAGAACTTTAGGACCTTGTATTAAAGGTCACCAGAGCTCTTCTCTTTATAAACGAATTGAATTGATCTCGGTAATTTAACCATCTTTTCTTTCCCCAGATACCTGCCGATCGCAAGCCTGATTGTATTCATGCTAGGATTCTCCCTCGGGTTCGGAGGTCTGCCATTCCTGCTGCTAGGAGAGCTGTTCCCGACTCAATACCGCTCGCAACTGTCAGCCATGGCTAGTGCGGTTAACTTGCTGTCAATGTTTTCGGTCATCAAGTCGTATCACGCTCTGGAGGTAATTAAACAGATTTAATATAGGTACTAAAAAGATAGTTACTAATAGAAAAAACTAAGTATCTAGCTAGTAGCTACTAAGTATTTATAATAATTATAGAAACAGTTTAGCAAAGTTTAGACTTTTCAAACAATGCAGCGTGCCAGCGTCTTGGAGCCAATTGGTATTGATTTGTGCTCAACTAACAAATCAATACTAATTGGCCTATAAATAAGTACAGAAAGTAATTTACAATCAAAGAATAAAACCAATGAAAGAAAGTACTTACAATGAATACAAACAAATTAGAACTAGTATTTACAATTGAAACAACTGAGATAACAGCACACTCTGTTGCAACAAGTTTACAGGTAGCTCAATTGATCCATATCAATTAGTATATTCAAATTACAAGTGTTAATGTGGACCTACCTGCCCCTACCTAAATCATCAGCCGAATGCCTTTACATGCACCTGCACAAAATATCAGAGCAAAAGTTTTCCTAGGCTAAAAGTCTTGCAAGCATTTTTCTTGTTCACATTATGATCTAAGTTTATTCCACTCGTTTCAGGCTGTGCTAACATCAGCAGTAAAAAAATACTAACACACAAAATTAGAAATATACATATTATCAATATGTATCTATAAAAAAGTAACATGTGGACAAAGGTCCACAAATCGTCAGCCGAATGCCTCTGAATGACACAGAACTTAGGTCCCTGCACAAAATATTGCATTTTTCTTGTTCTCATTATGATATTATAAGTTTTTTTATATTTTCAGGCTGTGCTAACATCAGCAGGGACATTCTGGATGTACGCGTGTTTCTGCGCTTTTGCATTTTTCTTCGTCCTGTTCGTCGTTCCCGAGACGAAAGGAAAATCTCTAGCTGAAATTGAGCAACATTTTCGCGGTAATAAAGCGACGGTTACTATACCGATGCATCCAACCCATGTTCAAACACATATGTAGGTAGGTTATTGAAATGTCAGAGATTTTATCTTGTTACGAATTTACACATAATATATCCTACTAGATATCAAAGTAAGGCATCGTAAAGGCGAAAGTTTTTTGAGAAGATCTTTGATTGTGGTCAACGCCAAATTACTGAATGGATCGGGTTGAAATTCTGCATACATAAAGATGATGTCTCTGGAATAACATTTAAGCTTCTTTTCATTCCAAAAAACGCATGAGGAACCGCGGGTTGAAGCTAGTAATAATTTAAAGCTGTTTCTTTCATAACAAAAGGAACTTAAGGCTGTGTGCAACGATTTTACGAGTAGGTATCTACCTTGTTGATAATATTGTAAACCAAAGAAATCCATAGTTTAACTATTTTATACTTTGGATCCTAGATGAAGCTATGTTTTTTATCAACTTTTTTTGTCTCACTGCTATCTAAATAGGTCCAAGATATTATCGATATGCTGGACAATCCACTCAGCATCATCTAGCCCCAAGCTAAGCAGAGCTTGTGTTATGGGGTAGTTACTAGATGACTGATAAATATGTTATATTTTCTTGTTTTTTAATTTACTGTATGTGCTGCTGGTTTTCCTTATAATAAATAAATAAATATATATATAGATAATACGCTACATAAATCTCATTTATTATTACAAATGCGAAAGTTTGGATGGATGGAGTAATATTAGTAACTTGTTCATGCTTTGTCTGATTTAATTTGGTTTATTTAAGTTAATTTATTTTGATTTCATTGTCATGTCATTTAATTTAATTTTAGTATTTAAGAATACTAACATTTTTTCTAAGAGTCACATTTACATTCACATTTACATTGTCTACTAACAAATTATGGATCTTTGTAATCCGAAATAAAGTTATTTTTTTTATAAAACTACTCTACATAGATGTAGTATGTGTGTGTACACATTTATTTATATATTTAAATGTGTACACACACACACACATACAGTTAGGTTAGGTTATTTAAATAATCTTTAAATGTTTCCATAGAAACGTTAACGTAGCGTTCGAAACCGCGAGCAGAAACAAGTGGTTACATATAAAATGGTTGGAAAATTATTTGTCTCCATAATTATTCAGTTGGGTAAACATTTGTGTTAAGGTATTTATTTAATTTATTTATTTATTAATAAATACATTAAATTATGTAACCGTAGTATATTTAGTATAGATAGTCAATACACTTTGTAAGGCTAATTGATGTATGTGATATTTTTCAGGTAGTTCTTAAGTAGACAATATACTGTAATCTGTAGATTCCTTTAGACCAAAAAAAAATATTTATAAAGAAAATCAAAATATAACAAAATAAACAATTTAGTACCAGTTTTAATCATTGAAACAATTCAGTAGAGTGCACATTGTTGCGAACAATAAATAGATACCTAGATAGAAAACACTTTATTATATTACACACAAAACAGAAAACAATACAGAAATAAAAACTTATAAAGGGCGGCCTTACCGCTAAGAGCGAATCACAGTTATATGGTTTTTTATCAGTATACCTAATTACAATCATTCTTCCATCTTCTTCTTCCTCTAAATTAGCGTAGCATTCGGCATTGTGATTGGGCTTGCCGAATGCAATGTACATGCAGAGGTGGGGACCATTTTTATGTCATTTTCTTTACTTCTATTGTTTTATTAGTTTTAATTTTAGATTTATTTATTTCTCTTTTGTTAAAAATCAAAGTGCTGAAATAAACGAAATAATTTTTTATTCATTTCTTATTTTTGGGAAGCTCTTGCTTCACCTTCCAATTTATGGTATTGTAAATTTAACGTATAATTAATAATTTACCACACATGGTAGGTACATGACCACGATTCTTTGTTAATGGCAACTGTGTCTGGTTGGACACTTTTCTGCCAGTGTCCAGTAATGGAATATAATTGTAAAATTAATGAGTTATCAAATTAAAAAAAAAATAAATAAAAAAAAAAAAATGCTGGACAATTCACACAGCATCATCTAGCTCCAAGTTAAGCAGAGCTTGTGTTATGGGTACTAGATGACTGATATACATAATACAATATATTACATAGATAGATATTTTTTATTATACATAGAAAACGACCAGAACACCCGGAACAAATATCTGCAGATCGTACACACAATTGTTCCGAGGCGGGAATCGAACCCGCAACCTCCTGCGTCGCAGGCCTTCGCCCACCGCGCCACATCGGTCGTCAAAATTATGAAGATGGTTTGATATTTTCACCAGAGCTAGTTCGTTATATCGCAGGGTGTACCACGTGCAGGTAAGGTCGGCTTGGGAGAGCTGTTGGAGTCCTCCTTACACCCCATAGGTACGTTCGTCCACTTCTTAACATGCGTCAGCTATAGCTGAATATCAGCTATGACAGTTAACTTTGACATTGAGTGTATGAAAGTTTATGTGGAAAGCGTCCGATTAAAATTATTTAATTATGTCCGATTATCTTTTTAAAGTTAAACACCTACCGAAACAAATTATAAAAACGAAAAGACTAGGCCAAACCATAGATTAAGAAACTCTGTTTTATTTCCTCCATGCACAGAACAGACTTAAATGACATCGCATCGTCATACAGTGCGTAATATGATGAAATTAATATAGTAGATAAATTTTAATTTTTAACGATTATGTGATATTTATAATTTATTATTATTTATTAATTTATAATTAATTAAATTGAGTTATGATATTTCAGATATTTTTTATTTGAATTACGTACTTAAATTACACTTAAGTACATAGTTTGGTACCTACTCGTGTAAAAACCCATGACATGTAATGATTATTACTAATAAAGGACTAGTATCGAATATCGTTACTATTCAAATAGGTCATATTTGAATAGTTATATTCGATAACGATGTGACGTAATTTTTTATATACTATATACTGGGTATTATTTTTAGACAACAATTAATGTGGCCTACCACTAGCAATCCCTTACGATCAACGAAGAGGCGTTAATCGTATCCGTAGAGACATAAATACCCGCCCGAAGCGGATGACGACATATAACTATGATGACACGCTGCAGGCAGGACTCAGTTTATTAGTCTCGATATAATTGGCCATCATTTATTTTATACCAAGAAACCGACGCTAGTCTAACGCGCAAAGTAGAAGAGCATTAATGAAGCTTTTTTAGTTTTAACAGAGGTTTTTTAGTTTTAAATGCATCTGTATAAAATATTATCCAATCTTCTGACTTTCACATTCACATTATTCACACTAATATTATAAATGTGAAAGTTTGTATGTATGTATGTTTGTTACTCTTTCATGAAAAAACTACTGAACGGATCGGGCTGAAATTTTAAATACAGGTATACATAGGCTACGTTTAATCCCATAAATCAGTTCCCGTAGGATAGAAATAACTTAGGCACAATGCGTGCGAAGCCGCGGGAAAAAACTAGTATTTTCATAATAGTTGTCGAGCTTTCCTTTCGTAGAATTCACATATTTAGGGGTTTTTTCGCGGAAGAATCTTTTTCTAAAAGTAGCCTTAGTTATTTAACATATCAGCTATCTGCCAAAAAAAATCGGTCCAGCTGTTTCAGAGTTTAGCTCACAGACATACAAATACACAAAATTCATTTGTACCTATGTTAAACCTTTCTATGTCGATATAAATATACCTACCTGATACAAAATCGACTAAAGACAAATAAAATACATATGTAGGTACAAACAATTGTAAAATACAGGTACAAACATATTTTACTGGTTAGTTTTATAGATCCAGAAAATCGATTCCTCAAGAAAAGAATAGGAAACAACCAAAGCATTCATGCGAACTTATAAAAAAGCTCAAACAAAACATGGTTTCCTCGAACGGATCAGTCCTAAAATTTTTATGGCAACACAGCGTGAGCTCGCTGCTTTGTTTATAAAGTTTTTGTGTCCAATCGTGATCAGATTTCCGAAGCGGGTTCCATTCGATTCGGGATACATTTCCGAGCTCGGTTTCAGATTCAGTACGTAATTGGTTTAGGTATTTGCTCTCTTTGGATTGGTCGTTTGAATTTAAATGATAATGAGTTTCTTAAGTTTCGCAATTCTTTTTGAGAAATAAATTGCGGACATTTGTTTCTTGACATGAGACCGAGACCATTTTAAAGAGCGCTCGCATTTTTGAAAGAACAAGTTTCAGGAGGGAAATCTTTACCTATCTCTGACTTACTTCAATAGCTAATCCAACATCGTCATTATCAACCTATAATAGTCCTCCCATAGCACCTTGTCTTCAGCTTGCCGCATCCAGCATCTTGCCTCCAGTCTTCTTCCCCAGGTGGGAAGGACCGGAGGTCGTCCTACACTACATTTGCCGAGTTGCGGTTTGTGAACGAATATAATACTGGAAGTAAGTCTGTCTATCTGTCTTTCTGTATTCATGCGTAAACGGCTGAAAGGATTTAATAAAATTTGGAGGGGAGATCCAGGGACTTACTAGGCTACTTTATTTATCTCAGAAAAGCGCGTGTGAAGCCACGGATAGAAGCTAGTTTGGTTTCAATGTACCTCTGAAACATTTGTGTGAATTAAGTGACAAAACAAACCTAAGATTGTCTTTATTGCCCTAATTAACCGAAACCAGCAATGGTTTTCGGCTTTGAACATTAAAATTAAATGAATAAATATTTTAGTTACGTTTTAAATGAAAAAATCTGTCTCATAAGATCTCATAGTACTCGTAGGATCGATTCCTCATCGTTATACTTACTGCAGTGTTGCATTATTCTGTGATCTTGCCTCCGTTGCGCCACCACGAGTGCACGACTGCCGCTAACTAGCCGGAGACATCGATCTCATTTCGCCTCATCACGGATTCACCATTCTGTTTGTCTTCCATTATTAATGCTCTATCTTTAATGAATCTACATTCCATATTTTGTCGTTTATTCTCTGTATCAGCTTGTATGTTATTCTAGTAAAAATTCTTAGCGGTAAATTCACTCCACTACCTAAAACGATTACTTACTTGTGAAAGGTATCGCTAATATAAACAATGTCATAATCCCAGAAATCGAAATAATAGTGCTTATTATTTAGATTTCTGTGGTATTATATAATGGCCATAATATAAATCCAAATATGTTTTATAAACATTTTTTTTTACATTGGTATAAAAATGCCGCGCATGGTCCATAGGAAAAGAACGTACTAATAGGTAAATGAAATGCAAATCTATGTGTATTTGGCTGATCAAGGTACTAACCAATGTTTATAGTTAAATGCACTTCGGTTGACGGACGGCCCTCAGGCTTGGGCCTTCGCCTCTCAAGACACGACGAACGTGAGCCATCTTTCCTCACTATTGATATCACGCTCGCTGCCTCGGGCACCACTATATAAACTCGTCCTCCTTACAGCTAATGTATTCATAAGACAAACCTGAATAAAGGAACACGTCCTTCTAAAATAAACCAGTTCTATCCAAGGCTCGAATCCATGATAACGTAGCAAACATGATTTTGGTGAGTATATATTATTCGCGAAGATCAAATTAAATTAAAATTGTATAAGTGATTATGATAATCATTTGTTCTTTCAGCATCTCGTCTGGCTTGTGGCTTTAGCTTGGTCTGTGACGAAGTGTGAGCCACCAGTCAACAGTTATCTCCCTCCATCCGGTACTGGCAGTGGTGGGAATGGAAGACCGTCTTCTCAGTATGGGCCCCCTGGTGGGGGCGGGGGTAGCCCACTAGGAGGACGCAATAGGCCTGGAGGTGGCTCGTCGAATCAACTGTCAGATGATTTCTCACCTCCCAGCCGGTCGTCAAATACTCCAGACTCTCAGTACGGACCGCCATCTCAAGGATTTGATCAATCCCAAGGTGGACAGCGAGGGTTTGGCTCACCACAAGGCCAAGGAGGCGGCGGTGGTGGCTCGCCTAGTTCGGAGTATGGACAACCGAGTCGCGGCGGATCCAGTTCAGGCGGTCGATCTTCTTTTGAAGGAAGTCAAGGAAATAATGGTGGTGGCCAAGGAAACAACGGTGGCGGGTCTCCTAACTCGCAATATGGACCACCCAATCGTGGAGGATCAGGTGCCGGCGGAAGATCACCCTTTGGAGGAGGTCAAGGAAACAACGGTGGTGGCCAAGGTAATAACGGCGGTACCCAAGGAAACAACGGCGGCGGCTTGCCTAGCTCTCAATATGGACCACCAAGTCGTGGCGGATCCGGTTCAATGGGTCGATCACCCTTTGGGGGAGGCCAAGGAAACAACGGTGGCGGTCAAGGAAATAATGGTGGTGCTTCGCCTAGCTCGGAGTATGGACCACCAAGTCGTGGCGGATCCGGTTCAGGCGGTCGATCAACATTTGGGGGTAACGGAAATGGAAATAAAGCTTCATTGCAATCGTCATACGGTCCACCAAGTCGAGGTTCCAAACAAGACGGAATATCTGGAAACAGATTAGACGTCAATGGTGGTTCAGGGTTTGATTCAGGCTTTGGCCAAAGTCCAAGCAGTTCTTATGGCCCCCCAGCGACCGGTTCTGTGGGTGATTTTGGATCCGGTGGAAGGCCTGGAGGCCAAGATACTCCAAGTTCTTCATACTCAGCTCCAAACTCAGGATCACAAGGCGCTTCAGGACGTGGCTCCAGTCGCGGCCCACCATCAGCATCATATGGTGCACCAGATTTTGAAGGGTCAGATGGTTCCGGTGGCAGAGGATCCGGGTCCAGAGGCCCTGGTGGCCAGGGTGGCTTTGACGGAAGTGATAGCGATGTAAGTTAAAAAATATTAACTTAATGGACAGATAAACAGTGACTACCGGTTACGTCAGAATTTGAGTAATGGTGGTTTGTTTTCAGGAACCTGCGAAATACGAGTTTAGCTATGACGTCGACGACGAGCAGACAGGTACTAAATTTGGTCATTCTGAACAACGCGATGGCGACCTGGCCACTGGCGAGTATAACGTGGTGCTGCCTGATGGCAGGAAACAGGTGGTCGAGTACGAGGCCGGTCTGGATGGATACAAGCCTCAGATACGCTACGAGGGTTGGTTCTTATATATAATGATAGGAGCACCATCTGCCGCTTTCAAGAAGATCTACTGATCCACTGACTGGTGGAAATTTGTTTTGCTATTTCACATTAATTCCTTATTCCTTAATAAACCGTTTTCTGTTGAATTTTAGGTGGCCAGGGAGGTTCTGGGTCATTTGGTGGATCAGGTACATTAACAAACAAACTTCATTTGATTTAAAAACATAAATAAAATGAATGCCTACCTTAAAATACTAATTTGATCTGTTTTCTTTTCCAGGAGGCAACCAAGATGGGGGTCAGGGATATCCTCAAGGCAGACCTGGTGGAGGTTCTGGCGGCGGCTCCGGCAATGGTTATCCAGGTTCTCAGGGTGGCCAACCGGATAGGTACCAGCAAGGAGATGGCCAGAGTGGTAACAACGGATTCGGTCAAGGTGGAAACGAAGGGTACCCTAGTGGAGGGCCTAGCTCCAACGGTCAAAGTAATCAAGGCTACCCTAGTGGTGGACCCGGAAGTCAGAATAATCGAGGAGGTCAAGGAGGCCAAGGCTACCCAAGTGGCGGGCCTGGCAACCAAAACAATCAAGGAGGTCAGAGTGGGCAAGGGTACCCAAGTGGCCGGCCCGGCAACCAGAACCAACAAGGGGGTCAAGCTGGACAAGGCTACCCAAGTGGCGGGCCTAGCAACCAGAACAACCAAGGTGGTCAAGGAACTCAAGGATACCTTAGTGGTGAGCCAGGGTTGAGCGGTTTTGGTGATTCGGACTCTACAGAATTCGGGAATAATGGAATAGGGGGTCGTCAACAAGGCGGGTCAGGGTACCCAAGAGGAGGACCTCAAGGCAGAGGCACTCAAGGTGGACGAGGATCCCCAGGAAGCTCTCAAGGTGGAGGCTCTAATGGTGAGGAGGGCTACCCCAGTGGGGGCCCTGATGGACCTAGAGGCTCTGGCTATTGAACCTTAGAATAATTTATGAAATGACTATAAAACTACTGGACTAGACTGCTAAATGGATACCGCATGTTTTTGTGTGGCTAATGGATGTAAATAAATTGTAAAATAACACATAATCACAGTTTTATTTCAAATAATTATCGCAAAAACGAAAATACTATTTTCATAAAAATAAAATACACTTCAGTAAACTTTTTTCTTAGTAAGCAACTTATTTTTTTAGTAATTCAAATGCTATGTTAATAGTATAAAAGCATTGATCTAGGCACGAGTAGGTTCTACTAACCTAACCTAACTATTTGTTATTTATATATAAATTTATCGATGTGCGCCTTCATGGCTCGATATATAAAAAAATAATGCTGGACAATTCACACAGCATTATCTAGCCCCATGGTAAGCAGAGCTTGTGTTATGGGTACTAGATAACTGATATACATAATACAATACATTACATAGATAGATTATATATAGAGATATATAGATAGAGATTTTTTATTATACATAGAAAACGAACAGAACACCCGAAACAAATATCTGCAGAGCGTAAACGCATTTGTACCGAGGCGGGAATCGAACCCGCAACCTCCTGCGTCGCAGGCGGACCTTCGCCCACCGCGCCACATCGGTCGTCAAATATATGTACATGGTATTGGTATTGTATACTTGCAGGTAGGTAATTATAATAGATGAACCCAAGAACGTCGTATTACCTACATATTTTTTTTGATATACCACTAGTGTATAGAGCTGACAAAACAAAAAAAAATCGGTAAAGCGGTTTTGAAGTAAAAAAGCAAACAGCAATTTCTTTTTCTAGGTAAACTGTTGGTAATACAATCAAAATACTGAATGTTGTTATACATGCGTGAAGATAGAACAATGTACCACGTAGGTAATATACATTATGTATATTATACTATGTCCAGCAGTGGACTGCTATAGGCTGATGATGATGATATTATACTAGGCCTAAAAGTGTGATAGATTACGGACATCGAAAGGGTCAACTTTTGTTGTAGGAGTTTTAGTTTCCAATCTTTTTTTAATAATTATAATTTCAGAAATCCGCTACCGCTTACGCATCCGCTTTCCACCGAAAGAGTATCCTAAAGGTTGTCACAGATAAGCACAAAAATTTGCATTCAAGGGCGTAATATTTGCTATTGATGCATTTCATATTGGCATCAGATGTTCAATTAATGTTGTGTTTAAACTCATTGAAAGCTAGAAGAAAGTCGTTTTATCACTGTAAAATGTATTTTATATACCAGATAAAGAGTTTAAGCCCATATTTGAAAGCATATTTTTGTTCTGCTTGATAGCGGCGTTGGATAAATGTGCGCGGAGCTTTATGCAAACCGTGCCTAAAGCTGACTACAGCACTAGGACCACGTTTCGCGAACAAAATAGACGGTTTAATGAGAACCGCTTCAAATCTCTGAACAAAGCAGAACTTGAAACTGAGTCAGGTATAACAATTCAGCAGTCTTCGTATATCATCATCATCAGCCTATATTAGTCCACTGCTGGACATAGGCCTCCCCCAATGAGCGCATCCAGAATCTACCTGCCTACCTGTCTTCGTATATACACATACAGATCTATACAAATAAATAAAATGGAAATGTCTTGTATGTAATGCCAAAATAACAGATTTTAACTGTATGAAAGTTTAAACAGGACATTTATAACAAAACACGGTGTAAACGAATTTGCCTATCTCTTTATTTGTTTGAGGTCATCTGCGAAAGTCTGTCTGCGACGCAAGAGGTTCGGTTCCTGCCTCGGGACAAATATTTGAACAATCTGCAGATATTATGTTTCGGGTCTTCTGGTCGTTTTCTATGTATAGTAAAAAAAACGATCTATGTAAGTAATTTATTGCATTATGTATATCAGTCATCTTATACTCATACCAAGATCTGCTTAGCTTGTGGCTAGATGATACTGCTGGCTGTGTGGATTGTCCAGCACCATTTACATTATTTATCTCCAAAACGGCTAAACCTATTTTGACAAAACTGTAAACTGAAGTTACAGCGATTACTTTTACTTTCGAAAAATAACATGTAACCAGAAATATGATTATACGGGCCGCGGGCATAGCTTGTATAACATGTACACCGTTACTAGACTTATGGATTTACGCCTACCCCATTACGAAGATTCTGAAAATTCTAAGGATTTACAACACACATTTTAAGCAAAACGAATACTATCTACTTACACATTATTGTAGATACACAGAGCTTAAAAATAATAGTATTGTTGCGCTTGTAGATTCCCTACCTATACAAAATAATATATTACTGTTTATTTATTTAAATCTAATCACTCACTTTTTTTTGGACGACCGATGTGGCGCGGTGGGCGAAGGTTCGCCTGCAACGCAGTAGGTTGCGGGTTCGATTCCCGCCTTGGAACAATTGTGTGTACGATCTGCAGATATTTGTTCCGGGTGTTCTGGTCGTTTTCTATGTATAATAAAAAAAATATCTATATATGTAATGTATTGTATTATGTATATCAGTTATCTAGTACTCATAACACAAGCTCTGCTTACCATGATGCTAGATAATGCTGTGTGAATTGTCCAGCATTATTTATTTATTTATTACTCACTCTATTATCGGCCTTGTTAAATTTTTAAAGACGCGATTTAGGTAATTTTAGGTAAAGCCTGATGATACTCACGAGTATCATTATCTAGTAAGCAATACATCATTAACTTGTATATGGTTATAATTTATGTACTGACTAGTTTTTGCCCGCGGTTTCGCACGTATTGTGTCTATGGAATCGTTTATAGGTCTATCCCAAGGGAACTGTTTTATGGAATAAAAAGTAGCCTATGTTTGATTCCAGGCTTAGAGCTATATTATAATATTCAATATTTTATCCTTTCAGTAGTTTAGGTGTGAAGAAGTAACAAACACATAAAACACCAAGCATATAAATCTCTGTATATAGTCTGTATAAAGTCCGGTTACGCTGTCATGGCCATCTGAGGTCAAAAGCATAATAGTCCATTCGAAAAAAAAAAAAAAGTTGTCTGTATGAATCATTAATCCATCCACCTTAACATCCTCACTTTCGCACATTATAATATAAGTATAATGTGATTTCATAGCGTAATTAATGTACATTTAAGGGTCCGGCGACCCTCGCTTGCAAAAATCGCTCCGAATATCGCTGTCCCTGTTTAACCCTTGCGCCGCGCCCCAAGCGTGCGCGATAGCAATATTAGCCGTTCAAAATTTGGTTTGTTCCGTAATACCAAAAATTATGACGGAAACCTTTTTGTATTCTTCACCAAAGTATTGTTATTCTGTAACTAGACAAAATAAGCTATGTTCCTTAATAAATAAAACGAAAGATATTGATGTTTTTAATACGAAACAAATAGCAAGAAAACTTGTCCATTTTCGCATAAAAATGTGCAAAATACGATTGGCTTTCATTTAATTTTAGGTAAGTATTTTGAAAAAAAAACTATTTAGGAACCTAGATAAATACTATTCAAATAAAAATAATACAATATTATAGTGGAAATATGCTTGAATTGGAAATCATTTTGGTATTACGTTTGTATGAAGAATTCGTCCCTCCGGAGGCCTCTTAATAACAACTGCCTAGAGTACCTATAATGTGATTCCATACCGTAAATATATATATAATTTAATAACTACTGCCTAACAGCTCAGTTAAATCTAAATTATTATATAACTTAATAATTTAAATGCTCCTATTCTAAAAGCTAAAAATTAAAATAAATGCGCAAGTTAAAATTATCAATCGTGTAAAGTGTACTGGAATCTCAGCTGCATGATTTGAAACCGGTGTCTTTGCATTTGATTGGCCGGAGTTGATTGAAGATTGATGATCTGAAAATGGACATAAAAAGATGTTAAAAAATCATCCTATTAGAACTTATTTCACGACGACCTCTGTGGCGCGGTGGGCGAAGGTCCGCCTGCGACGCAGGAGGTCGCAGGTTCGATTCCCGCCTCGGAACAATTTTTTGTACGATCTGCAGATAATTGTTCCGGGTGTTCTGGTCGTTTTCTATGTATAATAAATAAATAAATAATGCTGGACAATTCACACAGCATTATCTAGCCTCATGGTAAGCAGAGCTTGTGTTATGGGTACTAGATAACTGATATACATAATACAATACATTACATAGATAGATACTTTTTATTATACATAGAAAACGACCAGAACACCCAAAACAAATATCTGCAGATCGTACACGCATTTGTTCCGAGGCGGGAATCGAACCCGCAACCTCCTGCGTCGCAGTTGGACTTTCACCCACCGCGCCACATCGGTCGTCATAAAAATATCTATCTATGTAATGTATTGTATTATGTATATCAGTTATCTAGTACCCATAACACAAGCTCTGCTTACCATGGGGCTAGATAATGCTGTGTGAATTGTCCAGTATTATTTATTTATTTATTTATATTTTCAGGTTGAATAGTGATAGATATTGAATTAAAAAACCCATTCGGTTATGTTAACGAGGGTACCTACTGGGATGGATTGAACATTGCTACACTTCTTTTTTTTATTCTTTTTATTCTATGATCCGGAGGCAGCGGCATTATTATAATACTGCGCCCCGCGGTTTCACCCGCGTGGTGATAGATATTTTGGATAATATACAATATATCTTAATGAATTGTAGCCTATGTGTTATTCTGATAGCTATATTATTGTGAAGTTTCATCAAAATCCATTCTGCAGTTTTTACGTGCTAGAGTAACAAACATCCATCCATACTTACAAACTTTCGCGTTTATAATATTAGTAGGATGGATCAGTTAAGCTACCACATGAATTAATTAATTAATTTATTGCATACACATTATGTATGTACATTGTCACATAATTTTAGCTTAGGTGTTATTAGCATAGAGGTACATGGTTCATGTCGTTCATGTTTCCTGTAAGCAGCAGTTTATATATAAATAATAGCAATTGTAACAAGTATTTACCTCTAGATTATTTGCAACAGTCTGCAGATAGCTGAACTGTTTCCACTGTAAATACCAGTTGTAATTTGTCTTCTTCTTCTTTGTAAATAAAATAATTATCATCTAGAGGTAGCACACATCGACCTTTCTAAAGTAAGCAGTCTTACCATAGGGATCTCCGATGAGAAGACCGTGTTCAGACATCAGGGAAGGCAGCCGGATGTAGTGCGTGGATTTGATTTCTCGCTGATACATAGGTGCTATTGTCGCTTGGCACTGGAAACATAAAATTAACTTAATATTGCGTTTGTCAAAATTAATGATTGGTAGAATTACGCCCAAATCATCACTCAAAAGAATTTAAGATAACGCCAGATAAAGCCACGTCTCAAGTAGCCATTTTTTGACAGTTTTCAATGTAAAAAAAAATCTTCACTTGAGACGGGCTTAAATCTGAGATGCATTTGAGTAATAGGTGGTTAATTTACCATAATTAGTCAGTTACACACCATTTTTGTAATATGTATAGTTACCAGATTCAGATTCAAAAACCTGGATATTTTTTGTATACAAAGGGATTACAAAACCCAAGGAATATTGGTGGAATATATTTAACGACTTTGGTGTCATCGAAGCTAAGCATAGAAGCTCGAAACCATTTTTGTTTTTGTAAGCTTTCATTCATGATAATCTTTAGTTTTTGAATTCATTAAAAAAAAATCTTCACATATGAGATTATGCATTTTTGAAGTTTGTGTTTTAGTTTTTAAACATAACCTTGCTGTTACCTCGTTGTTTTCTGTTATTGTTAACTTTTCATTCAAAAATGTCTATGTATTTTGACATAAAATATTTTGGATTATAAATCGGAGTACCTATAGCAGTTTTATTTTAGAATTTTAGTTTTCCTTAAATTGTAAAAAATAAATACTAATTGTACTGTAAACCTATCGTAAAAACTTCTTTCCAACTCATACTAGGTTTGTAGTTAAGCCGCTCTCATTCAAATGAATTTAAAGTTTTAGAATTACTTTACTCCCATTAAACAATCTGCATATTTTTTTTTGTATACAGAGGGGTAACAAAACCCAAGGAATATTGGTGGAAAATATTTAACGTCATTGATATCATCGAAGCAAAGGAATACTTTTAAAAGTATTCATTTATTATTTAATTTGATATCACGTTCGTTTTCGAATTAAAATTAAAATAAATTATAATTTTTTTTTTTTTTTTTTCAACGCACAAAACATAACATAATCACAAAATATACAGAATTTGAATAATAAAGGGTTTAGAACTTGATCATTTCACAAATTATGTGCATACTGAGAATCATACAAACGTGTAGAGCAAAACGTATGATAGAAAAGCTTGAAATAGAAAAAAGAACAATAAACCGGATAGGTACCTAAAGCTAAATATAAGTAAACTTACATATGTGTTCATGCACCCACGTACAATTACACATCATTATAAGCTTAGGATCAGGAAACTTAATCTAATTTAACTGATTTTAAAGTTCGGGTAAACTGGCTCAATTTGGGAACAAAAATGTCAATTGTGAGGTTGTGCGTTGTTAAATTTTATGTAATAGTTTTTAGTGATAATGATAACCTTGCTGATATCTTGTGGTTTTCTGTACCACAAGATATAACAATCTATAGTTATTGAAATCATTTAAATTTTTTTTACTCCACATATGAGATTATGCATTTTTGAAGTTTGTGTTTTAGTTTTTGAAGATAACCTTGCTGTTACCTCGTTATTTTCTGTTATTGTTATCAGTTTTTGTTAATTTCTCCTTCATAGGTCTTTGTTGATAAAAAATATGTTTGATTCTTAATCGGAGTTTAGACGTTTTATGAAACTGGGCTAATCGCAATTCTAGACAGGTTTATACGATTGTATTGTTAAGGGACCAAGTAAAATATGAGTACCATCAACGAATTTTGCAATAAATTCTCCTAATCCAAATCGAAGCAAATCTATACTAATATATGAGAGGAAAGGATGGATTTTTCGTTTGTTTGTTCGTAATAAATAGGCTCCGAAACTACTGGACCGATTTGAAGAATTCTTTCTCCGTTGGGAAGCTACATTATCCCCGGTGAACATAAGCTATATTATATTTTCAAAAAAGTTAGGAATCCTTACTAAAACTCTAATAATGTAACCCAAGGTGTAAAAAAAAAACCTAATAAAGTGAAACTCGAGTTTAACGCGGGTGAAACCGCGTGGAACAGCTTGACGAGCAGAATAAATACTCGTAGGTAATTCTTAATATTTCAGCTTTGAGACGAACAAATGATTTATCATTTTAATAATTTTATAAGCTCAGGATCACTTTACAAAATTGCAATATCGTTTGATTAATTAATTACTCATTATTAAAATTGAAATGCTCAACATCGAAAAGTAGATCGTATTTAACAGGTCGTTTTGCAAGCCCAGAAGCCAACCTAATAAAATAAATAAATAAAATAAAATAAAAACAGCTTTATTCCATATTCCGATAGTTATTAGTATGAACAATTTTAAAACAATAATAATAGTAAAAGAAAGAATTAATAGTCGTGTAGGTACATATAATTTTAGAATTGAATTGAATTTAGAATTAATTATGTCAGGTTTTCGTTGTGTCATGTCCTGATATTATGGACCGCCTTCGGCGGGGTATGCCTCCTCCAAGGATCTCCAGAGGTTTCTGTCTCTGGCTTTTCTCATATCAATATTAGGTCCTTTTTTATTTTTAGTATATGTAAATGATCTTCCGTTTTTAGCAAGAGATCTTTGTGATATAGTCTTATTTGCTGATGATACTTCATTGATTTTTAAAGTTGATAGAAATAAATATAACTATGACGATGTAAATAATTCGCTTTCACAAATATTAGATTGGTTCACCGCCAATAACCTACTACTCAATGCTAAAAAGACTAAATGTATAAAATTCATGCTACCGAATGTAAGAGAACTCCCAACAAACATAATGCTGAAGGATGAGATTGTTCACCTTGTAGACTCTACTGTATTCCTAGGGTTACATATTGATTCTTCTCTTCAATGGAGGTCGCAAATAGAGGCTCTGGCAGGTAGACTTAGTTCAGCAGCTTATGCAGTTCGAACAATTAGATATATTACCAATGAAGACACAGCTAGGTTAGTTTATTTCAGTTACTTCCATAGTATTATGTCTTATGGTATTTTGCTTTGGGGACAGGCAGCTGACATCCAGACCATATTTGTTCTTCAAAAAAGGGCGGTACGCGCTATTTATAAATTAAAGCCACGAGATTCTTTGAGGGAATTATTTCAAAACATTAATATTCTGACTGTAATATCGCAATACATCTATGAAAATCTAATGTATACCCACAAAAATAAGGATAGCTTTATGAAAAAGTGTGATGTTCACAATAGAAATACAAGAAACAAGAACAAGTTACACATCCCATCATTTAGATTACACAAGGTAGGGAAATCATTTATGGGCAATAGCGTGCGCTTCTATAATAAGCTTCCATCTGAAGCAACTGAGCTCCCTATTCGTAAATTTAAAAATTACATAAAAATAAATCTTATCAAGAAGGCTTTCTACTCCATAAATGATTATCTCAATGATGTTAATGCTTGGCCAGATGTCGCTCAGTTTCGCACCGACAATAGTATCTAAGTAATTTGTTATTGTGCATAGCTTTACTTAAATATTGACATGTATCGAATCATATTATATTTAGACTTAAATAGGCAAATAACCATGTATTAGACATATAAGAGATGAACATACTAGTGGTTTCTTTTTCACTTCTTCCACTAGTGGACAAAAAATTGAAGTGAACAGTAAAATAATTTTATTTGATAATAATTTAATGTATAAAATATGACTTGTCTAAGTGCTTATTTTGTAAGCCTAAAGAAATAAATGATTTTTTACTTTTTACTTTTACTTTTTTCGTGGCCACATTTTTCCAGCTACAGTGTGATGTCATCATTCCATCTTTTGAATGGTCTCCCTTTTTTCCTTTTTTGTTCAAGTGGTATCCAGTTTGTGACTATATATGGCCATCTGTTTGGTTTTAATCTTTGAATGTGAACCTATACCTACCTATCTATAAATCAGTACTCAATCGTCCAGTGCTGAACGTTCCTCCGCGGAACAATGGGGCTTTGTCATAATCACCACGCTAGATAATCTATTTAACACTTCATCGTCATCATCAGGCTATATTAAACAGAAACGTCAGATCTAGAGCCCGATTGCGCCAAACAAATTGCCATAAGTATTAGCTAATTGGTTAATCAAAAATTATAGCAATATTAAACCATACTCTCCGTCTGGTGAAATCGGCCTTAACCTTATCCTGAGTTTGAGCGCTGGGAGGTGCGATACAGTTTTAAACTTATGCGCTTTCCAGGGTCCTACCTATCAATAAATCAGTTCTCAATCGTCCAGTGCTGAACGTTCCTCCGCGAAACAATGGGGCTTTACCATAATCACCACGCTAGAATCTATTTAACACTTCATCATCATCTTCAGGCTATATTAAACAGAAACGTCAGATCTAGAGCCCGATTGCGCCAAACAAAGTGCCCTAAGTATTTGCTAATTGGTTAATCAAAAATTATAGCAATATTAAACCATACTCTCCGTCTGGTGAAATCGGCCTTAACCTTATCCTGAGTTTGAGCGCTGGGAGGTGCGACACAGTTTTAAACTTATGCGCTTTCCAGGGTTCCGTAGTATTTAAGTCATATTATGTCTTTGTTCATTCTAAATAAATACATTGAAATATTAGTCCACGGCTGGACATAGGTCCCCTATTGAGCGCCATAGCGCCATAGCGTAGTTTTAAAAATCTAAGCATACATAGGTACAGACGGACAGCGGGAAGCGACTTTGTTTTATACTATGTAGTGATGTTTGAATGTAAATATAGCTAGAAAGCAAAATTGTGCACCGCCACTCCGTTCAGCGACCACATCAGCGCCGCATTAGGGCGAGAAGCTGATGACGTGCAGTTCATCGCGGCTACTTCGTCTAGGAAGTAAGACTCTTGAGCTCCAGTCACGTAGGGACCGCTGTCTAGTTACCTTTAACCGCATAGCATCACCGACAAAATGCTTCGGCGCGACGATAAACCTCAGCTCCAGTATTGTCTCGACGGCATCGAGCTGGCCCCTCGCCATCCTCCTCCAAGGCCCTCGTAGATAGGCCTGCGGCACCGCCTCTCCGTTCAGCGACCAAATCAGCTCCGCATTAGGGCGAGAAGCTGATGACGTGCAGTTCATCGCGGCTATTTCGTCTAGGAAGTAAGACTCTTGAGCCCCTGTCACGTAGGGACCGCTGTCTGGAAGAACTGTAAAATTGGAATGTTAGATCATCGTCATCAGCATATAGCAGTCCACAGTCCACTGCTGGACATAGGCCTCCCCTAATGAGCGCCATAGCGCCCTGTCTTCTTGCCGCATACAGCATCTGCCTGCAGTCCTTCGCAGGTCGTTATCCCACCTGGCCGGAGGACGTCCTACACTACGTTTGCCGAGTTGCATGCGAATGTTAGATAGATAGATAGAAAACACTTTAGTATACTACACAAAACAGAAAACAATACAGAAAGAAATACTTAGACTAAAGGAAATACAAAGGGCGGAATTATCGCTGAGAGCTTTCTCTTCCAGGTTAACCTTAGGATGGACTGGATATGAAGGAACAATGTTAGTTTTGCTACGCTACATGTATGAAAAAAGATCCAGTGAAAAGTGATTTATGTGCCTGTATAGCATTGGAAAAACAGAATGAAATTCGATTGAAAACTTTCAACTGTAATCCTAAACATAAATATAGCCTGTCTCGCGGGAAAAACATCAGATAAGACTAAAGCGAAATTTTTATAAATTCAAAATTTTCTCTAACTCCGGTTGTACTAGTTTGCATAGGTTTGAAATTTGTATAGGTACCTATTCCAACCTTATTGTTAGATTAGACTCTATCATCAGCATATGAAATCAAGGTCGCAAGCTTTCTATGCCTTGAATACTCGTAAATTTCATAGCAAAGGATCTCAAGCGCACATAATGCATATGTAGGTCCCGTCAGAGCCTATGCATTTGTTCCCTTTGGATTCAAAACCGTGGTGTGGGGTACCGATCAAGGCCCTCCGTTATCTGGCACAACGCATCAGATTTGCCATACAGCGGGGCAATACAGTCCTGCAGCGATACTTGCCGTCTTTCGCAGGTCGTCATCCCACCTGGTTGGAGGGCGTCCTACACTACGTTCACCGAGTCGTGGTCTCCACTCAAGAACACGTTTGCGCCAGCGCGGCCGTCGGTTCTTCGCGAGATATGGCCGGCCCACTGCCACTTCAGCTTCCTAATTCTTAGAGCTACGAGTATGTCGATTGGTAAAACTATTCGATGTACTAATTAGTTGTTGTTATTTTAAGAACCTATCCCACTTACGATATATATCCATTTTCTTGGAGCCCTTGGTCGTGTTGAAGCTGGGCCCCTCCCCAGAAACCTCACAGCTGTAGGTGCCTTCAGATTCTCGGGTTAGATTCTTAAGCGCCACGTTTGTGTTGGACGAACGCGTCAACTGAAAGAACAGATTGGTAGTGAATATAAAGTTAATTCACAGTTAATGTAAGAAAGGTTATTTTATTTGTTTCCCACATTTAGGAAAACATCTGAGAAATGGCAGGAGTAAACGGTGGCTGAACCGTAAAAAGCACCAAAGATGTTTAACTTCTCGGGTGGTTGACTCAGTGATAAAATTGGCAGCATTCCCTTACAGAGTGTAGGTATAGTATAGGTTCAGTCCCGCTTGAATTGTAAAATTTTGGCTTTTATCTTTGTAAGAAGTATGTGGATTAATTACTTACTTTGTATGTAAGTAATCCACATGTTCCGAGGAATGGGGATTATATAATTGTCAAAAGAATAGGCTATGCGGTTTTTATTACCGTAAACAATAGTGCGTTCAACGGTGGTCCTAGTAGCAGAAAAAGATAAAAAATCCACCGAAAGCATAGGTAACGCATGATATTGGAATCGGAGCATTGAATTTAATGTTCTCTGGTGGAGTAACATTGGCTTTATCCTTGTTCTCATTCGAATAGGCGAATTCAACTCAAAACGTTTGATATGTTAT
Organism: Eupithecia dodoneata; assembly: GCA_947044415.1. NCBI lineage: Eukaryota > Metazoa > Arthropoda > Insecta > Lepidoptera > Geometridae > Eupithecia > Eupithecia dodoneata. Next base: position 10,226,578 of record OX345664.1, on the reverse strand, counting down.
CCGATTGCAATGTAACAAAGCAACAAGTTTCTATTGTATATCAGGAACAGTAGGCCAATAAAATCGAGTAAATAATATTTCGCCGATTTGCTTTCTTGTAGCTACCTACAAAAAAGAAATGTCAGCCAAATAGTAAAAGATGTGATATGAAACCTAGAAAGAAAATGGACTTGAGAATATAAATAACATACATCACCGGAATGAGAATCTATTGTCACGAGCAGTCAGGGGCGAGCGTGGGGTCACATCAAGTAAGACACATATTAGTGGGGTGAATAATTCCGAGACCAAGTTTCAGATAGCCGTGGATATCGGCCATAGATCAAATTACACAGATAACATAGTAATAGGCCCTTACATACAATACGTATACCTCCATCCCTTGGGTAAGATTTATTTTATTTGGGGGATAAATTCAAAGTGGGAGTACAAAATCTGCATAAGCCATCTGCGATTTGCAATTTTACGCAATTCAATAGTTATGAGAACTGGCCAGTCTTCCTAAAATAGAACTATCGATTGAATTTTCTTTTTATAACCAACGAGTCGTTCTCGATTGAGCTTATTTAAGTAGAGATCATCCACATATGTATTCCTTTTAGAGACCTTTCAGTTCAATATTTTAGAAGTCTAACAAAAAAATTTCATATCCACATATCACCCGGATTGCTTCTTACCTCTTAGGTACTTAGGTACACTAAACGAGACTTTCGTTGAGTTGATTCTAATATGAGAGGAGAGAGTGAAGCGTGCAGATGGTCATTTTCTCAAGCGACTATAACATGACGGTAGCATATGCATCGCGCGACGTTTGTAACTAAATAGTCGGCGATACAGCTTTGTTACACTACGCGTCTAGTCAGTTCGAACGGCCTGTACACAAACGATCTCTGCCGATGTTACGTCTAGTCTGAATGCATCAATCAAAATGGCGCGAATGGCGCGATACGTTATGTCGACCGAAAATGCGTTTGACAGAAACGGAACAGACGCTGAACGGTCGACGCACTAACGTATCATCCGTTCAGTGTGAAAGGTTGAATGTTTTATTAGATACTTGCATCGATACTTGTCTGTTCTGGCGTTACGCGACCGATAATACGCGACGCATATTTTCCGTCAGATATGCACCGACACTAATACTCACATCAACAAAAACACCAGGCTGTTTAAAGGCCATCATCCGCGTGTCACTCCTGGGCACGTACCGGAAGAACTCGTGTTCGTCCTTGTACCACTTCACGGAGTACAGGACTTCTCCCTCCATGTCGTACAGACAGCCCAGTAGAGCCCTGCCGCCTTCGCGCTCCGTTGCCGGCACTCGGAGTTCCATCAGCCTGACGCTTCTTACGGAATCTGTTAAAATTCGACGTCGACGGTCAACAAACAGTGGATGTGAACTTTTTCTGTCAGTCTAACACCATACCATAAGCCTAAGTTAGTCCACTGCAGGACATCGGTTGTCATGATGAAACCAGTGATTTCGCACTACTACAAACTTTTTTGTGTCTTCGTCAAGTGGAAGTAGTAGATAGCGGCTATATTTTGGCGAGAAAACTTATTCTGTTCGATTTAGTAAATACCTTATTATTTCCAGGCCGACGATTAGCACACAGATGTGTCTCCTATTTTTATGAGTCACACATGAATGCCAACATTAATATACTGTGCTACGTCAAAGCTTTTTTAAAGCTTGTCATTAGTTAAAAGTGTATAGTGTAAGTTAATCAAGAAGTATTTCCATCTGTTCTTGATCGCATGCGCATTGGTTCTATTCTTACTGTAAGACAGGTAACCTAACTGGCAAGCAAAACCTACATGCCTAATAATGTTTTATTTTTTCTTTACGTATATTGAAGGTAGACTGATATTATTTTTATATTTCTTGGAAAACATCGTACATTCGCACATCAAAACTCCATCAAAACATAATGTTTACGCTTGCACTATCTAGGTCCATTCATAAATCAGCTGAATCGTAAAACAAATGTTTATTTTTCTAAAAACAAACTTACAAATGTTAACATAACGCGTTTACCTTATAATTTACCACCTACCTTGTCCCCATAGCAGTAAAAACACCAAAAGGTAACTTCCCAGCGTCATCGCGATTTACACAAAAGTGGATAACTGAATGCAGCCACTGAGTTCACAAACACACGCACTACACTACCCACATTTACGTTCCGTCCCGGTTTGATACATTCACAACGAATTATAAAGAATGCTAAATCACTGACACTATTGAGATAAGTTTCTATCAGTTAGGCAATTAGTGAATCCTTTGGATTTTGTGAAATACGACTATTGTGGTGGCATCGAATTAGAACAGCGAATACCGGCGACGATTCTAAATTTAAACAAGTCGCGCGTGTCTCGCGCATGCGCGCCAACTCACTTCACTGCCAATGTCAGAAATGTTGCGTGTTGTCCGTAATTAATGCTATTTTTTAAAACAATATAATTATTCACTTTCCGGGAAAGTTTTATGAATTGAAGGCTTATGTGGTGACTGTCACGGGGGTGCTAACGTCGACGAATGTTGATGAACATTTGGATAATTTTATTGCACGCCAAAGGGCACACGCATGGCGCACGCGAATGACTCAAATTTTTTAAAGTTCCTATCAAACGCACATGTGCTTTGAAGAACTGTCGTTTTGTAGAGTTTGGCAATAGGTATTTTAAGAAAGCCAATTCATTGTGATACAAAAGTACATAAAACCGTAGATAAACGAAGCGAAGGTGCCTATGTTGTTCCATTTTTGACCTTTGGGTCATATATATACGATCTAAGGGTGGGTAGGGCACTCAATATGTAAAATATTTCACTTGTACCTACGTACAAAGCTACATAATGTACACTTTATTTTAAGATTGAAAGGAATGTAACTTTCGGGTCATTAAAGAGTGTTAATATTTATAAGAAATTATATATATTCTTTAAAAATAAATAAATACAAAAATACTTCCTACGGGATGAAACAAAATGATAGGTAAGTAGTAGACAGGTAAGCAAACAAAGAAAGGCATTTTTCTTTATTTAGCACAAATTTAATCTGTAATATACAAGGTACACCTTATTGATTAAATTACCTTAAATTTCTTTATAGGCTTTAATATTATTGTATTCGAAACAAACAGAAAAGTTTTATTTTCTGTTTCCCGTGCTATGAGTTTAAGTTCTACGTTTATGTTTCCTCTGCGCACCGCTAGATGTCGTTGTTGGTATGATTAAGGCCATGAACTGCTGAAAACCCTATCCCACTTATGCTATTGCATTACTGATTAACATGGGACAATATAATTCATAAACAAAATAAGATAGTGTCAAATTTTTTAATTTTGTATCTACCTATCGTTACTCTACGTCTACGTATCGGTTATAACCCGTCCACTAATTTATTTTATATTTAGTACATGCACGACTATGAAGTTCCCTAAATGTTGATAGGTGAGTGAATGAATACTGAATGGCAGAATGAAGTATTTCATAGACACTTATTTTGATCACATAAAAATGCGACTCGAAATCTGTCGACTCGAAGAATATGCGGACTTATGAAGGTTTAGATTTAATCGAGGCGACATCGTAGGTATGTAGGTAATGTAGATTGATTCAAGATGATTTTTCCATAAAACTAGTATAAAGCTTTTAGAATAATATCACAGTAGGTAACTCAATCTGTTTTACCTTCACGGAAAAACGCGTGTAATCTTGGGGGCAGAAGCAAGTCGTAAGTAAAAGGACAAAAATAGTACCTACCACCTGATTTATTTTGTTTAATATTCTGATTCCAAAATGTAAGTCATTTAGACGCGTGTAAAATATTACAAAATATTGAACAATAATAACAAAATCGATAACAACTTCGTAAACAAAATTGATTGCAATAAAAAATCGGTAACTAGGTAACATGACGAAAAAAAAATTATGTGCTTAATTCATTCATAATTCATTTATTTACCACATATACCTACTTGCATAAGGATTTCTGGGGAGGCCCAATCTGACCACATCACTAACTAGTGCCCAAGAGCTCTAGTTAGTGATGTAGTTTAGATAGATAGATAGATTCCTTATTAGCAGCTTCACAAACACACATACAAAATAAAAATTTGTATTTTGTATATTGTGTGTATATATAATTTATTGTAACAATAATGAAACACAGTTGACAAAAAAAACAAACAATAATAAAATTAAGTAGTAATAATGAAGTCATCTCTAGTTTAAAGGAATAGGTATAGAAGAAAATATTCTGAAGAATTTACCAGCTATCTTTAGTTCGAGAGCTTTCTTTATATGGCCCGAATAATCCCACAAGCGACTTAATTACGGACCCGGAGCGAATATTAAACGTCAGCAAATACAGTTATTTGTCCGATGGTCTCATACGCCGCCGGGCGCCTATAATAACATTTCCATGGCTACCCGCACTCTGTGGTTTCTTTTTTTGTTACTTTGAGGTTGGCTTTGGTTTTGCTCCGAATTATTTGGTACTTTTTTTTCTTGTTGGTTGTGGTCATCGACTTCCGTAAGTAATCAGAGGGAATCGGCAAACATAGTGTGGGACGCCCTTCGGCCAGGTGGGATGACGATGATCTGCGAAAGACTGAAGGCAGATGCTGGATGCGACAAGCTGAAGACAGGATGCTATGGCGCTCATTAGGTGAGGCCTATGTCACCCTGTGAACTAATATAATGTCAAAATATCTATCTATTTCATGTATTGAATCTAGTACCCATAACACAATATACTTTTTAAATTGTCCGGTATTATTTATTTTGACTTGAATCCACGGCCTTTCCGGGTAGGGAAAAAAACATTTATTATTTCAGTTATCATTATTATAATTTATAATGTAATGTTACTTAATGTTGAATAATGAACTTGAAATATAAATCGTCTCAACCATAAACATTCTATTATTATTTTAGCAGAAGCCTAGATCGTAACTTACCTGACAAATAGTTACAATGTAGAAAAGCAGAGCGAGATTGTCTCTAAGGAAACCAAGACAACGGAGCGGCCTTGCGTCTTGCGTTAATAGAGATAAATAATATATTTCACCTACTAATCTCTACAAAGGTCTAACATCCGAGGCACATAAAACACTCTTGCGTCCAGCTCTGACCGATAAAAGGGAGGATAAATCTCAATGAAGGTGCTCACTGTGGCGCTCGGATGAATGATTAAACGAAGCCTTACTTCATTTGTTTTCACTTTAGGCTGGGATACGGCGTGTAGTGTGCCTTACTAAAGGAAAATTACACCGCCCGAGGGAAACTGTGGGAGTAAATCATCATTAGGGCCGCGAGAGGGCGGTGGCGCAGGACTTGTCTTGTTGACTAGCTGTGTTGGAGAATTTTTATCTTCACTGAAGAAAATTAAAATAAGTAACATGTGATAGAGATTTATTATACCAAATCTTTCAGATTGTTGGGATAGGTCTATTTACTCAGCCTTAACCAGGCCTTAGCCTCCGACCAGGTGGGATGACGACCTGCGAAAGACTGCAGGTAGATGCTGGATACGTCAACCGGAAGACAGGGCGCTATGATGCTCATTGGGGGAGGCCTATGTCCAGCAGTGGACTAATATAGGCTGATGATGATGATGACTCAGCATTACCTCATTCACTGCCTCGTTCTGGCTAAGTTGAATCAGCAGCTGGTGGAAGTCGTCCGTGTGTTGAGTTGGGCCTTCATGTGTGGCTGAGTTTTCTTGTTTTTAGTTTCAACTGAACGGGATTACGGGACTAGGATAGAAGACAAATCTCTCGACGATACTGTTAAGGACTAATTAGGTACTTACCTAGTTTATTTCAAAATTAAAGAAATAGATTCTATTTCTAAGTCTAGAAGGCATTTTTTTTGTCTCCATCACTATAGGTAAATAAATAATGTTGGACAATCCACACAGCATCATCTAGCCCCAAGATAAGCTTGTTGTTATGGGTACTAGGTGACTGATATACTTAATACAGATACATTACAGATAAATATTGTTTACTATACATAGAAAATACCCGGAAAAATATTTGTAAATCATTTTGGTCTATTATTGACCTATTTTTGTTAAGTGGACTAACGAAAATCTACCGTGTATCGGTATTGTAACGCCTACTACATCGATCACATTAAATAGAGGTCTCAGTTCATAGAGCTAAAAGAGGTGGGTTAAATAAAGCTTTCATTATTGGACGAAACGAGGTCTTAATTATTCAAATAACTGTCTAACAACTTCATTGAAAAGTTTAAACTCAAAAACTTCCCTACTACATTCCATAGCTTTTGGAGGAAATTATAGGCATCGAAAGATACTTTAAGATATTCATAGGGGACGTAAATTCTTAATAAAGTTGTCAGTTTTATTCAAGTTGGTTAGTAGATACATTACAAGTGGTATTTTTGATAGGCTTCATCATTTTACAAAAAATATATTATCACAAGTGTAATCAAGGATAAGCCTAGCCCAGCTAATCTCTTTAAATACTATACAATACATTTATTGATAATACCGAGTTATACCTAGATAATGATAGATATAGAAAATATTTAATTGCTACACTAATTAATGAAACTATGAACAATAAAAACTTAAAAAATTGTTACAATTCGGCGGTCTTATCGCTCAATGAATCTACCTATTAGTAAAACGATTTTTGATTCGAATAAAAAATATAATGTATCAACCTACGTCGTCCCAGTGCTGGGCAAAGGGCTCCACCAAACTATTCCATGACTCGCCAGTCGACTCGAACTAAGTCTAGATCGTCCAAAGATAGCCCCTTACAGAACCTTTAAACTTAATCCTGAATGCCACAGCCACTGCAAACTCTTGTAATAGTATCGTATAACCTCGTAGTTTATAGAGCATTCGACATTATTTGTAGCGCTTAATTTTCACTTGTTTCTAATTAACTTCAGCTTGGCTTTTAAGTTATATAACGGGAGTTCAAAGTTCAATAAACAAAACTTGGGGCTAGTTTATGAAATTAAACTTTGGAGAGTTAAAACGAATGGAAGCACCCAGAGATGGTGTCGGGTCCCGAACGATGCTTTAGAAGGTACCTTATAGCTGGTTTACACTTTGTTAAGTATCAAGTGCGAGTGACAAGTGCAAGTGTTAATTGATTAGTAAAATCAGCGTGTAAACGCATACCTACGCTGTTAAGTTTTTCGCTGTTTTTACTAATCAATTAACACTTGCACTTGTCACTTAACAAAGTGTAAACCAACTATTAGGACTCATTGATTATGTATAATTTTATTGATATAGGTATTTATTTGCAATGGCATGTGGCAAACGTTATTGTTATTTCTTTTTTCTTGAGTATTGATAGTATTTTATCATGTTTGTATATAAAGAATTGATCTCTTACGGGAGTCACATAGTCACTTTGTGACAAAACTCCATTAATAAATAAAGATATAAAAAAATTAGGTAAGTATTTATCAACATAGCAAAAAGAATTAGCAAGTTGAAGTGGCCGTGGGCCGGCCATACATAACGAAGTACCGATGGGGTAAACGTGTTCTTGAGTGGAGAACGCGACTCGGCAAGTAGTGTAGGACGTCCTCCGGTTAGGTGGGATGACGACCGAAAGACTGCATGCAGATGCTGGATGCGGCAAGCTAAAGACAGGGCCCTGTGGCGCTCGTCAGGGGAGGTCTATGTAAAGCAGTGGACTACTATAGGTTGATGATGATGTATTTATAACGAGAATTTGAATAAATTAATATAATAATAATAACGCCGGACAATTCACACAGAATTATCTAGCCCCAACAAGCAGAGACCCACTAGAGAACTGGTTACCTAAAACAATACATTGAAAATTGTTTATTTGTATAAAAACATTACATATGTAGATAGTATTAGTAGTAGGTTAGATAAAAAACATTTATCGTTTGTTGGTACTACATAGTTAGCCTTAAATCTATGTAAACATATTATGCTACTTTTTATCCCTTATATTTAGTTCCTGGGATAGAAATAACTTTTAAACATCATCATCATCATCATCATCAGCCTATAGCAGTCCACTGCTGGACATAGGCCTCCCCCAATAAGCGCCATATCGCCCTGTCTTCAGCTTGCCGCATCCAGCATCTACCTGCAGTCTTTCGCAGGTCGTCATCCCACCTGGTCGGAGGGCGTCCTACACTACGTTTACCGAGTCGTGGTCTCCACTCAAGAACACGTTTGCCCCAGCGGCCGTCGGTTCTTCGCGAGATATGGCCGGCCCACTGCCACTTCAACTTGCTAATTCTTTGAGCTATGTCGATAACCTTGGTTCTCTGTCGGATGTATTCGTTACGAATCCTATCCTTCAGAGAAACTCCGAGCATAGCTCTTTCCATAGCTCGCTGAGCGACTTTGAACTGGTGGACCAGCCCTATCGTGAGTGTCCACGTCTCAGCTCCGTAGGTCATAACGGGTAGGACGCACTGATTGAAAAATTTCGTTTTCAAGCATTGCGGTATGGATGACGTGAAGACTTGACGTAGTTTCCCAAATGCTGCCCAGCCCAGATGGATCCTCCTTTTGGCCTCCTTCTCGAAACTGTTTTTACCCAACTGCAGAATCTGCCCGAGGTAAGTGTACTCGGAAACAGTTTCGAGAAGGTGACCATGTACGACCACCGGCCTTGGATCAATGTGACCATTGATCATGACTTTGGTTTTATCCAAATTCATGCCAAGACCGATACATCGGGAGGCTGAAGCTAGGTCGTCCAGCATCTGGTTCAGTTTCTCAAGCGACTCCGCCATTAAGACTATGTCATCAGCGAATCGCAGGTGTGAGATGTACTCGCCGTTTATATTAATGCCCTTTCCTTTCCAGTCCAGCAACCTAAACATATCTTCCAATGCGCACGTGAACAGTTTCGGGGATATGACATCCCCCTGCCTCACTCCTCTGCGCAATTGGATGGGTTTAGATTGCTGATCCTGTACTTGGACACTTGTAATTCTTTATTCTTGTAATTCTTTATTGTACACTAAAAACTTACAAAATAACTTAACTAAAAAAGATATGTACATAGGCGAGCTTAACCCTAACAAAGAGTTTTCTTACAGCAAAACCTTAGGATTAAAAGAGAAGCGATAGAACAGATAGAGGAAGTGTACAAAGAAACAAATTAGACACTCATGGTGGCGGCCTAGTAGAGACATCTCAGCACCTGGATATAACCTTTAAACGTTTCCACAGAAAGAACGCGTGCGAAGCCGCGGGCAGAAACTAATTATACTAGACAGATAGATAGATAGACAATACTTTTATTGCACACTTAAGAGCCTTTATTCCTAAAATGCGCAGAAACAGTACTTTTCAAACCCGTTTATATCATGAACCACTTATCTTATAGTATATGTTATTTACTAATAATTTTAGGAAATTTTAGTGTCCAACGAGTTTGACTATAAAATATTTCGATTAATATAGTATGTACGCGTTCTATCAAGATAACTTGTGAGAGGTTTTCATAATTTCCCTTTCAGCATCAGTTTCGAAGCTCAAAATAATAGAAAATACTGACATATCTAATTAAAAAAAAAATATAACCTACTGATGAGATCCTTGGCTAAAAACTTACTTAGAAAGATGTTTGGTTTTGGTATCCTACTATGAGAAATTAAAATTCAAAAAATGTGAAATATTACGAATATTTCACATTTTTAAATGATGTGTTTACCGATATACCTTATTTAATTTAATATAATAATAGCCTACCAATAAAGTGGAGCATCTTTTTTAAAATCATACATTTAAAATTTTTATGATTTTGTTGCTATTATTTTTCTATAAATATTTAATGAGCGACGTGACCACACTCTAGAAAGCCTCGCGGCGGACTGATTTTCGCGCAGCGTTTTATAGAAGTTTTAAAATATTTATAGAAAAATAATAGCAACAAAATCATAAAAATTTTAAATGTATGATTTTAAAAAAGATGCTTCACTTTATAGGTAGGCTATTATTATATTAAATTAAATAAGGTATATCGGTAAAAACATCATTTAAAAATGTGAAATATTCGTAATATTTCACATTTTTTGAATTTTAATTTCTCATAGTAGGATACCAAAACCAAACATCTTTCTAAGTAAGTTTTTAGCCAAGGATCTCATCAGTAGGTTATATTTTTTTCTTAATTAGATATGTCAGTATTTTCTATTATTTTGAGCTTCGAAACTGATGCTGAAAGGGAAATTATGAAAACCTCTCACAAGTTATCTTGATAGAACGCGTACATACTATATTAATCGAAATATTTTATAGTCAAACTCGTTGGACACTAAAATTTCCTAAAATTATTAGTAAATAACATATACTATAAGATAAGTGGTTCATGATATAAACGGGTTTGAAAAGTACTGTTTCTGCGCATTTTAGGAATAAAGGCTCTTAAAAATAAAACAAACAATATACAAAATAATAATACAAGATATGTGATAATTTAGCGGTCTTATTGCCAATTGTTGGTATAGGTACTATACAGTTTCGCTTTGCGACATATTCTTACCAGCAAACGAAAAACTCGTCCCACAAAGATTCTACAAGAAATTCCTCGTACCTCGCAGAGCTTTAATTTGAAACAAGGTTTAAAACCCGTGTAAACATTGCTTGTATCCCCGTTTAAGTTAGTTAACATCCATAAGTCGCAGGTATATGGTAGACCTTTGTTTTGGAAATTAAACGAATTACCTGGTAAAAGCCAAAAGTTTAGTTAATCAGGACGAGTGATGCCGCCCGGGTTGCTAGATGAGTTTTCAGTTTCAGTGTTCACCTCAGTTATCCCTTGACAGAGGCCTAAAAGAGAATATTAAAATTTATTCAATTTACGAAATTACGTTAGCCAACGTGGATTCATCTACTCGTCGGCCGGAACATAATTTAACTATGTTCGAATGTCCTTACGGGAACATAATTTATGTATTTAAATTATGTTCCAATGTCCTTACGTTTAATCTCGGTGAACCTCGAATTCGAGCATTTCGGTAAATGCGAAAACTAGTTTCGTTTCGTTTTCAAATAGATACTATATTATAATTTTTCACTTCTCTTGCTCAAAAAGCGTGCGTAGCTTAGCGGCAGTTAAACTTGAGTCTCATTGGGATTAAATTTTATTTAATTTTTGTCTGAAATTATCAGCCAGTACAAAACATTCGTCCTCTTACATAAAGACTCGACTTTTTGGTGTTCCATTTACAAAGAACATTCAATCATTTTTGAAAATGGAACTAAATGCGCCTTCTTGGTGATTGTTGGATATTGGTGTGAGTCTTCCTCATTGGTAAAATACTTTCCGAACACAAAAAGAGGTTATACCTCTATTAGAAAGAAATCACTGGATTTTTCTTTTACTATAAATTGAAGTCAAGGTGAACGTGGGTTGTTTAATTTTTACATGCAAATGGAGCAAGCAGAAGGGCAAATTAATATTATTCTATCTGTTGCAGTCAAAATTACGTGAAATATATTTGAAGACTTATGAAAGAAGTGTGCAATATGGGGGTTACTTTTGATTGACTTATTTTAACGCAATCGAAGTGAAAATATTGTCGTAAGTAGTTCTTTACTCGGGCCAAAACCACCCATTAGAATTCGGTCGGTCTATAATGCGGTGTTTTCGTCCCTTGTGAAAATATACTATTATACCTTTCCCCCAAACTCTTCCAGGAAGTGCGCTCGTTTTTCAAGTCTCGTCAATCGACAAGAACTGTCTCGGTACAAGCAGTAGTATTGGTAGGTACAGTGACGTTCGACGTTCATTAAATTCATTCGTTCAGTTAAGGCCCCTGTCCGTTTTGAAGAAATTTTTTATTGAATTAGAAATATTTTTAAACATGTGTCTTTTAAAGTTTGCTAGCCTTATTTTATGTCGATGTAAGTTTCTTAAAGTTTTGTAATGTAGGTATTATAATATGTAGTAGAAGTCTTTGCTCTTAATTTCTGTAAATATTGTATATTAAAGTACCACCATCTATATTGTTCCGTCATGTTCAGTCCATTGTAAGGTTTCCTGAGAAGGATAGCTTTCAGCGAAAAGGCCACCCTTTATACTTCTTCTATTATGAGTATTTATTTTTGTTTTGTTTCCTGTTTTGTATGGTATAATAAAGTATTTTCTATATATTAAATAAATATCATCATCTTCATCATCAGCCTATAGCAGTCCACTGCTGGACAAAGGCTTCCCCCAATGAGCGCCATAGCACCCGGTCTTCAGCTTGCCGCATCCAGCATCTACCTGCAGTCTTTAGCAGGTCGTCATCCCACCTGGTCGGAGGGCGTCCTACACTACGTTACCGAGTCGTGGTCTCCACTCAAGAACACGTTTGCCCCAGCGGCCGTCGGTTCTTCGCGAGATATGGCCGGCCCACTGCCACTTCAGCTTGCTAATTCTTTGAGCTATGTCGATAACCTTGGTTAAATAAATATAAATATATAAAAATGTTATACAACAAAACCAAAACTAATATAATTACGAGACTTGAACCCTTAAAGGAAGACTAACCTATCTACTCCTATGAACATGAACACACGCGTACGCGTTACAAAAATTGTATAGTTCACATAATAATATTGCATAAGTTCATAAAAACGTCTGTCCCAATCCCAAGATAATGTAGGTATTAAGTTCAGAGTCAACTCGAGTATTTTATAAAAGTTCAGAATCTAGTTGCAGCTTGAGTTATTTTTGCTTACAAAGCAAAGCAAGAAACAATATGGCGAGGTTCGTATATATCCATTAATCTGGGCGGTTGGTCAACTTTCCAGCAAGTTAGGGAAAGCTTCCTAAACTGAGCCTCGGAGATTCCAAGAATAAGATGCTATTGTGTGGGCATCCAGCCAATTGCACACACGGCAAGTTCATTATGCGACAGAAGCAAAGCGCTTAGATTTTAAATAAAATTTGTTATTCTTGAAGCGATGTCACAGTAATATGTTGAATTATAAACTTGCTACTTACCGTTGCGTTTTAATAAAAGTTCTACGTGCATTTATGCTGTGTCTGGGGAGTTAACAGGCGCGCGATGGTAACTTTTCACAATGAGACTCGAATAAAATTATACGCCACTGTTCTGTGTTTTTGGGTCAAAGAAAGAGTTTAAAACTTATTAAAATGCGTCTCATATATTTTGTTTTAACAATCCTTTGTGGTGGAAGAAGTACAAGAGATAAAAACATAGAATAAAAGTAGTAAAAAGAAGACATGAAATATCTCTTTTCAACATTAACCAAAAGAAAACTTTCGTAGCAAAGTGCTACGCCGTAGCAGTTGGTATAATTTGCAGCGCTTAAATCAATGGACTAAGATATCGTTGATGGCTCTTTTGGGTCTTTGAAATAGCAAGGGTAACAGGGCTGTAATCAAACGACAGGAAATTTATCAGTTGGCAACCAACAACTCCCTCCATTATCCGAAACGGCCAGCTGTCTGCCGAGGCGTAGTGAAAGTAGGGATGATTTTTAGCCGACGAAACGAAAACCAAAGATGAAAAAGTTCTATGTTCGGCTGTATTTACTCGTACATGTATGTTTGTCTTTCTCTCTCATTTATAGGCAAATTCGGCAAATTCTTGCATTTGATATCGTATGGAGAATGATCCTGAGGTGGTTCCATAAATATTTTATTCCCGAGAAATAAGTATTTGTCCCGAGAAACATAAAAAACAGTGTAAATAGGTAATAAGGAATTTTAAGTCGATTTGAAGTTTTTTCAAAACTATAAAATTATTATATGTACTTCTTTATTGGCCTTACGGAATAATTCCAAATCATCAAACACAAAATTATTTATAGATGAGACCATCTTCACCGTGAAAAAATAAACAGTACAAACTTTCTGTAATAAAATAATAAATAACGATATTATCCACTGCTTGGTAGACAGCAGGCCTAATGGAATGGAACAGCGTTTGTTTTGAATTCTCAGGCAGAATAAATAACAGCTAATCGTTTGATAGATATTGCTTCAATATCTCCCCTCGGATATTGGGAACAATAGCGTGAGCCATTTCCAGTTATTTCCCATTTAAATTTGTTCCCTCGCTTTCCTTATCGGCAGGGGTTTGGTGCATTGAGGTGCATAGAGGGTGAGTCATGGGACACAACGCAAATCCACCAGTCAGAGTTGGCAACACGGACTGTTACCACATTAGCAATGGCGGCTAGCGTAATCTGTAAATGGTATTACTGACGGCGGCGACTACCATTTAATACGACTCTCGAGAGAGATTTATTGAAACTATAAAAATGATGTCCTCGTTTTTTCACTTTTTTTCGCAAAATGACCTTTCATTTGGCGAAAAAATGTGAAAAAGATAGGTGCATTTTGTACGCTTTTGTCAGAGCAAAAGCCAACGAAATTTACCCATGTTTTGCCGGGGCAAAGGTCAAAAATCTACCTAAGAACCACATAATTACATAGTATTTTGATATCTCAATTATTAAAATAGCTTTAGCCATTTTATATCGAAGGTAATAAGAAGTGTCCGCCAACTACATTGATAACTCAAAAACATAGCCAACGAACATGTATATTACTAAAAAAAACAATATGACTGTATTATTTTCTGTTTTGTGTGGTAAAGTAAAGTGTGTTCTATCTATCTATTCGTATCTATCTAGAGTTATTTTCCTCAGGCACGTAATGTACCCGAACTCTCACCAAATGCCAATCAAAAACGTTAGCTTGTGACGACGTGAGAATGATATTCCTTGCTTTTGACACCAGTGATGCATTCACGTTTGCTGGTTTTATTCTGTAACAACGTAGTGCTATGGCTTCCCTCCCGCGTTTAGAAGGCTATAATAATTTTATTACGTTCACGTCAAAACTACTCAGGGGATCTGGCTTAAATTTGCATGCGGTCTAGACCTATAGTAACACTTAACACTGTGACTGCGATTTTTTTTCGACGACTGCGATCTTTTTTTAACCTAAAAAATTCGTGCTGCCGCTCTACATAGCGGTTGTGTTGCGCCGCACATGCGTTTCGTTCGAAAAATATTACGGCTGTGCTGAGTCACACAGATCTGTATTTTCTCAGCCGCTGCGCTAGTTTGGATTTACGCATATTAGTCACTTGTAGAAAACACATACCGTGTGATTTCAGCAATCAAAGTGTTAAGCTACTTTTAACACCATAAATTCGTTTGCATTGGATACAAATAACTTTTATTCGATTCAATATATATAACTTTTATTCGATTCAGTAGAAACAACTTGCGCGAACCTTGTTTGTTTATAATGTAGATAGAAATACAGTAGGCGTAGAGAGCTCTCCTTGTTGGGTTGCGTTTGCTTACATTTGGTACTTCACATCTTTCTTCAATCTTGTTTTTTTTATTTTGAATACAACGACACAATTTACTATACTGCGAATCCTGGAAAATCTCGATATTTTTTGGATACAAAAGGGTTACAGAACCCAAGGAATATTGGTGGAAAATATTTAATGACATTAATATCATCGAAGCAAAGCACAGACATCTTTCATTCATTTTATTTTATTTTTATTTTATTTATTTAAACGCACAAAACATAAAATAATCACAAAATATACAGAATTTGTATAATAAAGGGTTTAGAACTTGATCATTTCACAAATTATGTGCATACTGAGAATCATAAGAACAAAACGTGTAGAGCAAAACGTATGATAGAAAAGCTTGAAATAGAAAAAAGAACAATAAACCGGATAGGTACCTAAATCTAAATATAAGTAAACTTACACATGTGTTCATGCACCCACGTACAATTACACATCATTATAAGCTTATGATCAGGAAACTTAATCTAATTTAACTGATTTTAAAGATTTTAAAGTTCATTCATATCTCTCATTCGAGAGATATCAAATTATACGAAGATACGAGCTGCTCATACGATATTATGCGTTGTAGAAGTGGTTATCAGTTATTGCTAAGTTTTTATTCGTAAATATCTATGTTGACATACAATTTATTGGATTCTAAATCGGAGTTACCTATAAGTTATTCTGTAGTGTACAATTTAGGCCTAAGCAGCGGTATATGGCTACTTATGTCAGGACCAAGTGTCATACAACCGATGTGGCGCGGTGGGCGAAGGTCCGCCTGCGACGCAGAAGGTTGCGGGTTCGATTCCCGCCTCGGAACAATTGTGTGCACGATCTGCACATAATTGTTCCGAGTGTTCTGGTCGTTTTCTATGTATAATAAAAAATATCTATCTATGTAATGTATTGTATTATGTATATCAGTTATCTAGTACCCATAACACGAGCTCTGCTTACCATGGGGCTAGATAATGCTGTGTGAATTGTCCAGCATTATTTTTTTTTTTTTATACAGTAGATAGATATAGATACATAGACTACATTTTGGTAGAAATATGGTGAGAAAAAACGAATATAGAAATAAAGAGTACAGAAATAAATTGTTTCTTAGCGTTTGGAATTTTAATAAAGAGGAAGTTAACAGTAAAAATGTGCTTACAGAAACTTCCGTTGCAATTTTTAATGTCCTTGCATTACCTACGCTAATTATCCTCCTACAGCTTAGTGCTTTCTATGGAAAAATAAGTAAAACACCGGTTTTATACCTTTTCTACAAAACATTAACATTTTTATTCAATTTTGTGCTTTGCTTAGAGTATGTGTATGGTTGAAATTGCAATTTCGTTCGGAGGACACAGCATGGGTCCTAGGGGACCAACCAGGCGACTGCTATTAAACGTAACATTGTGAAAATGTTTAAAGGTGTAATATTTTCGCAATAAATGTTGTATTAAAAATAACGTTACAGAGATTGTATGGATTTAAGAAACCATGTAAGCTCGTTTAATGTTATATAATACGTTTTTATTATAATTTTGTACCAAAGACTACTTAAAATTGAGAAATAAACGCTTTGGATAGCTTTTAAGCTTCGAAGAAGAAGGCTTGGACTGAAAGTAGACACAAACGAGGTGTTGCTAAAAAACTTCGATAACTTATTTATCTCAAATTCCTCATCATCATCAGCCTATAGCAGTCCACTGCTGGACATAGGCCTCCCCCAATGAGCGCCATAGCGCCCTGTCTTCAGCTTGCCGCATCCAACATCTACCTGCAGTCTTTCGCAGGTCGTCATCCCACCTGGTCGGAGGGCGTCCTACACTACGTTTGCCGAGTCGTGGTCTCCACTCAAGAACACGTTTGCCCCATCGGCCGGCAAATTCCTATTCATATATTATGTACGTGCAATTGTGTGTTTCAAAGCACTGAAGTAATATGCTTGTCAACTCACACATATATTAGTTTTGGTTACAAAATCAAGAAGAATAATTGAATGACACTATGCCTCTGCTGTGACAGCAGCGTGTCCGTTTTTCCTCTATGCTTTTAGTTATTTATTTTCCATAATTTTATTGATTTAATTAAACTATTTATTTTCGTATCCATGATACCATTTCCGAAAAACCCTTATTGAGCAACATTTTAATTACTTTTAATTACTATCAGGTATCATGTTCAAAATAGAGAAGCAGACAAATTAACTGTATAAACCTACTAAATACATAACTCATCAATCTTAATTCCCAAACAGTGGAACAATACTGTTTGATTCGTGTAATGCGAACACAAAACATAATTAAAATGTTCAATAAAACAGGCGACCGTAATTTATGATTTATCATAATCGTTGTTAATACAGTTTTGCGAAATTGTCTGGGATAATGAAATTGGGGTTAAAAGGGGGGATTTGGGGTGGCGCTACCGAGCGTCCGTCAGTAAGTGCATTATGCAAACGAGAAAAAAATACAGCAAACGACTAGAGGGCACGCCATGTGACGGCCCTGTGATCCGAGAGTTTTTCTACTGCCGATGCCGGGTTTAAAGTAACCAGGTTTATTGGTATTGGTGTTGGTAGTAGTTAAGGTTATGGTGTGTGTACTCTTTATGTCCGCACTTAGACTCGGATTGGTCCATTCTCCGTGGTTTGTTCTGCTAGTCTCACCAGCCTTACTTCGTCCAGAAGCGCAGAATCTTCCTGGGATCTTCACAGGCTTCGCGGAGTGACCTCAGGTGGTGTTGTTGGTAGTCGGGTTTGATTCAAACGAAATAATCCAAGTCTTCTTCTCATTATGATGTTGACGAATTTTTTTTTTATGATTTTGTTACCAGAAATCTTGTTTCATTACAATGTGATTAGTACCTAAATACGTCCACTGCTGAACATGCCAATCCAATGCAGAGGCTTTTGCTATAATCACCACGCTTAGCAGGTCGCAGTGGAGGTGTTATTATGTTGACTATTTTCTAATAATACACCTGCAGTGTTGAGTTTTTTAAGCTACCCAAGGCATCACCTAGAATGCAGCTAAAACTAGGTACCTAACGTATAGCTTATAACCATCTCTGCTGGTTTGCCTACATACCACACAGGCAGACCATCAAACGCTGAAGTTGATTGGAGCAGACTACCTTTGGATAGAGAAGCATGGAAGGACCGGAACCTGGATGAGGCTTTTATCACCTATTACTATTAACTACAATTCAATTTCCTCTAATATTCCTTCTAATGAAAGTTTGTATAAATTGTGTGAAAATAAATAAAGCTTTTTTATTTACTTTTAGAGTAAAAGTAAAAATGTTATTTATTGACATAATAGACAGTGTAAGTGACACTTAGGTGTGTCGAAATAAATAATATAGTATTCTATTCTATGATTTCTTCTAAAAGCACTTTATTTAGTAAGTTGCCATCACTGTCGACGAATGTAGTAAATTAGTTGTTAATTAACTACATTAGGAAAGGAACCTAGGTGTAAGACCCACCTAGTAGGTATAGGAATGCCTTCAGCCCGGAAGCTCGCTGTACTCGGCCGTGACAAATTGCCGTGTTCCGGTAAAATTACAGACGGAGACTTTATACATGTATCATAAGGCGACACCTGCAGGAATTCGTGCCTCGCGATGCACCTTTCTGGCTTCTTAGATATATTATGGGGTGCCTGTGACCCGATACCGTGACCGGCAGGCATGTCAGTTTGAGTTCGACAATAATCTAATGTGCCTAATCAGTTAGTGTTTAAATTTCATATTTTATAATACTAACGTAGCTAGTAATAGTAGCGTAGCCATAATGCCGCCCATTTTACATAAAATTTCGCGTGTTATGTCTTTTTTGTAATCATCTGCATATGGTGTACCAAAAAATCCAAAAACATCTATCCAAACTTTCGCAGTTATATATATTATTATGATTACAACTAATAGGGTAGTTGCGCGCGGTGCGTTGTGTGGATTGCACGTGCATTTTAGTTAAACAGCGCCGCGTTACACTATATAACTTTATCGTGAGAACTATTTAACGATGGACGGGGTCGATCCTCGACCTTCGTCCAGCAGTAACCAATTTGGGATTTTAATGGTCGATCAGACTATGTATGGTGATGTGATGGATTTGGAGAGTGTGGTGCAAATTCATGCAGAGCCGGCGCCGGCCGCAGGCCGCGCGGGCAACATCTCGCCGATTATTAGTGGTCAGCGAGCGTCGAAAAGATAGAAGGCAAGGAATGACTTTTCAAATGGGCTTGATATAGAAATTGAGGACGAAGGTTTCACTGTAGTGCGAAATGGATCGAAGAATAAAACGATGAATGGGTCGAACCGATTGCGTTTGTTACGTGAGTCATCCGATAACAAACAACATAGCGGACCACAATGCTTTGAGGTTTGCCTTGCCTCTTATCAATTGTTGCCTAAGCAGATAGGATTGGCGAAGATTTTAAAAGCGGAGAACATTAATAATGTTAAATACATTAAATATAAAAGCCCGTATAAGGCACACATTTTATTTGAAAATAGAGAGGATGCTGACGTGTTACTTAGGAACAACAGTTTTTCGTCTGCTGGACTACGCTGTAACCTGACAAGCGAGGTGGGCACGACCTACGGAGTGGTGAGGAATTTGGAGATGGAGACTACGGAGGAAGAGATGATGGAGGCCTTCAAATGTGACGTTGATATCGTCGCAGTGAAGCGCTTGAAAAGAGCGTCAGTGAGTGGAGATTGGGTATTGAGTGAGACTGTACGATTCGCATTTAAAGGACCAGTGCTGCCGGAGTATATTTATGGATACGGCTGTAGATTTAAAGTAGAGCCGTTCACCTTTCCAGTTACGCAATGCTCTGCGTGCTGGAAGTTTGGTCACCTAACACGATCGTGCCCAACTAAGAAAGTCTTATGTCCCAAGTGTGGCAAGAATCATGCTAACTGTGAAGTGACTCAATTCAAATGCATCAATTGTAAGGGAGAACACATGGCTTTTGATAAGTCATGCCCAGTATTTCTTAAAGAAAGAGACATAAGGACCATTATGAGTAAAGATAATAGTACCTATAAAAACGCTGTGTCGAAATACATTGAAAAGAAAAGAGATGAATCAAGGATAGAGAAAGTATTCTAGTTTGGTGTCCAACCAATGACTTATGAATTTACGAGACCCGGTTTGTCATACAGCCAAAGTTTGGGTGCGAAATTGATGCAAAGAGAAGTACGAAATCAAGAACCCCAGGACTGCGGTGATAGTATAGAAGAAAGTGATAACGACTCCAAAGAAGATAGTTGTGAAGAAAATATACAGAGTAAGAAAACGAAAAATAAGAAAAGAAGGAAAAACAGAGGTAGTAAGACTAAACAAAAGAAAAGTGATTTGGGGAAGAACGAGGAAGCAATAGAGGAGAAAAATAGTGATCAAGGTTATATCAGTAGAATATTAGGTAAAGCTAAAAACATTTTCAGATCAAAAGAAAGCATAGAAGGTAAAGTTCGTATGGTTATACAATTTGTTCTGGAGGAGGTTATGGCACTTATTGTTAAGACAATGAGTAATGGAGAGGCTCTTAGTAAACTCATAAGCCTGTTCCATGATGGATAACACCGGCATCAACAACAACCGAACTCCCAGGGCATCGGGCCCTGTGCCTTCCGTTGCGCAGTTTATTAACATTGCGCAATGGAATGCACAGAGTCTGATGCCTAAAAAACTTGAATTGGAAGCACTATTGTCTCAGGAAAAAATAGGTATTTGTATAGTTAGTGAGACATGGCTTAATGAAGAAATTTGTTGTCGTATAAATAATTATAATATATATAGAAAAGATAGGTTAGATTCATATGGGGGTGTAGCAATCATAACCCATAAATCAATTAAAACGCAATTGCATAACATTAACTATACAAATACAGGTATTGAGATAATATGTTTAAACATTTTAAATTGTAGGTATTTAGATTATGTAGCATCGGTTTACTGTCCTTCGTCGATAAGAACTTCACAATGCGACTGGGAGAGTGTTTTTTCAAATTTTACTCGAAAGTCAATAGTCGCAGGTGACTTCAATGGACATCATTCCAATTGGTCATCCAAAACAGATACTCGAGGATTGCAACTATATGACGCTTCTATAGAACATAATTTGGTATCTATTAATAGCGGGGACTTTACAAGGGTTAAATTAGTGAATGGACACCTACAAGAATCATCCCCAGACATTACTTTCGTGACCTCGGACATAGCGGTATACTTCAATTGGCATGTAACTCGCGAAAACTTAGGTAGTGATCACCTTTTATTAAAATATTCACTTTGTTATCAGGGTTCGCGCAGTTCTGTCACGCGTCGTAATATGAAAAAAGCTGATTGGTCATTATATCAAGAAGCCCTACAAGATTGCTTTAATGATCGTATTTATGAATCGAATTTACAAGCTTCTTATGACTCATTCATAGATAAAATCAACGACGCGGCGAAACAAAGTATTCCTATGATTAAGACATGTTTAGATCCTACACTAAAATTCCAACCTAAACCCTATTGGTGCGCGGAAATTTCTTCAGCTATTGCTCAACGTCGTTTAGCCCTAAAGTTATTTAGGCGTAACCCTACACCGAGCAATCTCGATATCCTCAATGCTAAAATAACAGAAGCACAGCGTATTCATAGGCGAGCTCGAACTGCGCACTGGCAGTCGTTTTGCGGAACAATAGACCAAAACACAAACTCAGCAGATATGTGGCGCAGAATGCGCTGGGTAAAAGGTATTCGTACACAGCGTGTTACCGCTCCTACTGATAAGAAAGATGAACTTTTATGCAGTTTGGCGCCTGATAGTGTTGTCCCCCCCACTCCATTGTTCACATCGAATAATGAGCTATTAGATAAGGAGTTTTCTTATGAAGAGTTACAAAGGTGTTTAAAAAGAAAAGATACTGCTCCCGGTGAGGATAAAATTACCTATTCAATGATTTATTTTTTGCCCTATGTAGGTAAGTTGTATCTACTTAACATTTTAAATTTAGTGTTTAAACATTCTACGGTACCTATACAATGGCGTAATATTCAAATTATTCCAATACCTAAACCTAATAATGACCCTAATAGTTGTCCTAAATTTCGACCAATATCATTAATTTCTTGTATTTGTAAAATCTTTCATAAAATGTTAGGTAATCGAATTGAGTGGTTTGTGGAACACAATCAAATCCTAGCCCCGGTGACGTCAGGATTTCGAAAATGTCAGTCATGTATAGACTGCTTAACCAGGCTTGTTACACAAATACAGATAGGATTTTCTCAGGGCGCATCCACGCTGGCGGTATTTTTGGATGTAGAAAATGCGTACAACAATATTTTGCCTAAAGAACTGGTCTTAATATTGGATAAACTTCAAATTGGGTCACTATCATGTAAATATTTGTGGAAGTTTCTAAGTAATAGATGTTTAAAAATTTTGGATGATGATGATGGTACCAATCGTAGCATGATTAGATGGACAAACAGAGGCTTAGCACAGGGGGACCCGATTTCGCCTCTTTTGTTTAATATAGCAACCTACGAAATTTCGAAAATTACTTGTAATAATGTAAATATGTTACAGTATGCAGACGACTTTGTTTTCTATTCACAAAATAAAGATTCATGTCTCAATGAGGTTAACGTTCAAAATGCGTTGAACTCGGTCGTAAGTTCTTTGAGACAATTAGGCTTAGAGATATCATCGATAAAAACTCAATGTTGCAGCTTTAGAAAGGGTAGAGGAATAGATGAGGTTTTTTTAAGTTCAAATAATAATATTATAAAATCTGTACAAGTTGTTAAATATCTAGGCATCTGGCTAGATAAATCCTTACTATTTCGAAAACATATTAATGAGACACAAGAAAAAACAGTTAAAATGTTAAATATTTTGAAGATTCTAGCGGGGGCTTCGTGGGGCTTACACCCGAAGCACCTACGTCGTTTATATATAGCGTTGATACGTAGTAGAATAGACTTTGGATGCTTTTTATACGATACCGCGGCGAAGACACACTTGACGAAACTAGATAAGGTTCAAAACACAGCGATGCGCATAATAGGCGGCTTTATAAGAACTACACCTATCCACGCTATGGAATGCGAACTTTGTTTATACCCATTGCAGTTAAGGCGAGAATATCTTGCCACTAAATATTGTCTTAAAGCCCAGTCAATAACGAAAAATCCTACCATTGAGTTTCTAGAGGAATTAAAATGTTTATGTCTATCTACTTATTGGACCAGGAAAAAGAAGCCTTTACTAAATTCAATTTTTGAACAAACTCAAAAAGAGGTAATGAAACACTGCAACCCTTTAGAAATGTTTTCCTTACATATTTGGATGTCTAATATTAAATTTGATTTTATTAAAGTAGAGATTGAAGGCATTGATAAATCGAAAAAACAGTATGACGATACAGAGCTTAGATGTTATACTTTTATTATGTTAAATATAATATATAAAGACCATCATAAAATCTACACCGATGGATCTAAAATGGAAAGCGGTACAGGTGCTGCTTTTTACGATCCCAGTCGCAATGTGAAGGAAACTTACCGTATTACTTCGTCAGGTAACACAATCATGTCGGTGGAGCTATTTGCAATCTCAGAAGCACTGTCATATGTCACTGCTGTAGGCTATAAGAAGGTGGTCATTCTGTCAGATAGCCGGAGTTCTTTACAGCATATAGCTCGATGCGCCTCGGGGATCCGAGGTGCTTCGGTAGCTTACTCGATCCTAAAGAAAGCTTTATTTCTATTAGACAATGACGTGCAACTGAGATTGCAATGGGTTCCTTCCCATGTAGGAGTAAGGGGAAACGAGGAGGCTGACCTGCTTGCAAAACAGGCTGTTGACATCGGGGCTGAAGTGTACATCGTTCCGGAGTATACAGAAGTTATGTTAGAATACAGATATAAGGTTTTCGAAAAGTGGAAAGAATTATTTAGCAAAACATCTTGTACGAAGGGTATATGGTACAAAATTATTCAGAGTGAACCTCCTCGTGTCCCCTGGTGGGTGAACAGCGGATTGAAGCGTCACCTGGTTGTTATAGCTCACAGGCTGCGGTCCGGACATATTCCACTAAATAAGTTCAACCACCTCATGAGGAAGGTTGACTCCGCTAATTGCACTTCGTGCGGTGTCATAGAAGACATTCACCATCTCTTGGTGGAATGTGTTCGGACTCAGTCACTGAGGAATCAATTAATAGATGATTTCAATTTGAATCTCGCAGAATTAGGTTTAGTTCAAATTTTACTCTCCACCCCATTGTGCACGGCCGCTAAGGCTTTGTACACAATGATATATGATATTATAAGATAAGGTAAATAGTGTGTAATTGTAAAACGGGACTGGCATATTCGCTAAGCGAATAAAGTCCTTCAAAACGAAATAGATTTAAAAAAAAAAAAAAAAAAAAAACTAATAGGGTAGCAGTACTGCAGCAGAGCAGACTGTTGTAGATGGTTCTTCATCTCCACAGTTTTTGGGAGATTTATGGTGTTTTTTGTTTAATTTAATATACCTACAATGTCTATGATACAGATATGATTATTTTGATTGATTCTGCCGATTGGTACCATACCGTTGCTATTTTTGGGTTGAAATACCGGACAATGCAAGTATTTTTCAAAAATAAAGGAATTGTTCCTTTTGAGTAAACCTTCCTGTATTCATATTATCTGATACTTGCCCTCCATGTTTATATTTAACTCTATTACATGGTATAAAATGAAGTCACTTCCGCTGTCTGTCCTGTACTCAACGGATTTTAATGCAGTTTTCAGTAATAGATAGAATGATTCAAGAGGAAGGTTTATAAACTAAAGTCATTTAAAACGGGATATTTACTATGATTAGATTTTTGAGTTATCCAATATTTCGGCACACTTGCATGCGCCATGATCACGGAGTAACTGAAGGCACTGCAAGTTTTTATAGGCAGACATACCGATCTACCCGCATTTTTTGTCAAATCATGGTAAATATCCCGTTTTAAATGACTTTAGTATTAATAACCATGATAGTTTCAAAAGGTTTATAAACTATTTGACACATACATAGATATCCACGCGTGCGAAGCCGCGGGGCGCAGCTATTTGGGGATCAGTGAAACCACCAACAGTCATCACATTTGGTTTAATAATAATTGAATTTGGAAACTACAAATGAATATTTTCATTCTGTATCTATAAATTTATTTACCTACAATATTAACTTATCTATACAATAATTATAACAATAGCAACAATATTCTTCGCGAACTTTTTAGATATTTGGTTGTCCTTCTGGTTCGTACATTTAAACTATATTTAAATGTAGGTAGGTCTAAAGGTTTCAGTTATGGTAACATTATGTTTTTCCCCTTTTTTCTGCATTAATCATTAAAAAAATGACAAATATTAAACAGAATTATTTTTGCCTAGAAAAATAATAATATATAATATAGCCTGTAGGTAGAATACAAGGTGACTTTTTGATTTGGGAGTGTATGGCCACATCCGAAAACACGAGAGTTAAAGAAAGTCGTGAATCCTTATCAACAACCTAATCTGTTGATGCAAAGATACAGAATGTCATATAAAAAAATATCAATCGGTTCAATTTCCTCTAAAAGTAAATAATTTAAAAGATCAAAAGATAATCAAAAATGTCTATTTTTCGCTCTATTAAATCTTAGACAACCTTTCATCATCATCATCATCAGCCTATATCAGTCCACAGCTGGACATAGGCCTCCTCCAATGAGCGTCATTGCGCCCTGTCTTCAGCTTAGACAACCTTTAATATTAATTAATTGTCACGACTCCTTTCTCGACTTTTTTCTGACTCTCATGGTTTCTGATTTGACCATCTCTCCCATGTCTAAAAGAGATTGTATATAGATAGTAGGTACCTTCATCAAACTGGTTATTATGCTCTTGCACTTTGTTTCATAGCGAACCAACATAAGACGAAGAAAATAGCAACAAAGTTTCTTGGATATCAAATTACTTGCAGATCGTCCTTGACATAAGTTCATTATACATCTCTATTATACAAAAGCTCTGGGAACACCAGAAAAGCAATATAAAGTAATAACTGCGCAAAAAGCAAAAATTAGGTTATATTCCTATTTAACTTTTTACATACAATTCCATTTATTTTCAAGTTTCTACAAACACGTTTGAAGTTATATCACGTAATGATATGTAAATCTTTTTGATTACCTATCTACGAAGAACTTAAAATAAGCTCTTATTATGTAAGTATATATAGCTATATAGCTCAGTATGTAGTTTCTAGCAGGTATAGTACATACCTAATTTTATATTGTATTTGCTTTGGTCAAAGAAACGGTCTTTGGAATCCTGAGGTTTTAGTTAATAGCATGAATTACGCGAAATAAAATAAAAAAGTAATTTTGTAATTGTTACACATTATTTGGCTTAAAATAAATGATTGGCAGGGATTTAACCTACCTTTGTTCATAACGCTCGTATAATTATCAGTTTCAATAATCTTGAGTCTTGAAATCCCAAGTATAAGTTCCTTCTGGGAAAGCACGTTCCATTTTAGACCACATCTTCGCTTTCCTAAGTTTGATGGTGGGCAAACTCTTTACTGTTACCAATAAAAAAACATAAAAAATACGAATTAAATTAAATTATTTGCTTCATGACTATAAAACAGTACAGTGAGCAGTGAACCTATTTATAGAAAGTGTAAATAATTGGATTATTGGTGAATTACCAATAACCCCGTAAAAAAGGAAATGAACCATGTTTCAGTTATAATACTCATCATAAAAAAACGGTTTATCGTTTCTCTCAAAGTTCGTGAAAACTTCCCAATTCAAAGCGCGATCCAACAACACCATAAACGCTCAATAACCCAAACTTTAAAATACACATTACGTTAAAAAAAACGTTTCGCATAAACAATATCTTACAACACTTTTCACAGCATTTACACAGTCACATAAGCGTCATTTCACAGTAAGTTCGTAGCTAGTAGGAATGTGGTTACGTAGAGGAGGAGTAAGGTGGGTGCGTGGTAGGCGGCGCTGGGCCTGTTGGCAGCTTGGACCCTATCGGCCCGGGAACCTTCGCCAAACTCTCGGGACCTGCTATATCCTCTAGGCCGCTCACCCTGGACGCTCTCTTCGTTGCTCCGCCAGTACACCGTCGCTATTGTCGCTAGACACTGCAACAAACAGGTCAAGTGCTCATCGCGTGTTGTTGGGAAATGTAGAGCTTTGGCATGGATATTATTTGACGTTTATTTTTCGTGAATGGGGTTTTCGCTAGCTAAGCTGCTACAGAACTTGATTTTGTGCTAAAAATATGTAGTAGCAAATAATTAGAAGTTAAGGAAACAATTTCTACGGGGCTACCTATTATTATTTTTTGCAATAGTATAGCACACTGTTTGTGTATTTGTACACTGTTGCAAACAATCTAGAGATATCAAGTGTTTGCTAGCATAGTTCGTAAGCCTCACACTGAGGGTAATTCCAAAGAAATTTAATAATGAACGAAATCATCGATGATCTAAATCATTACTTATGAGAACCATCCACACACCAGTCACTGGCTGCATTTCCTGCATTGCCATACAGTAGAGCAATGCGCTGCGCCAGATCCTCACCAGCTCACATGTTACTAACCTTGAGCTTTAAGTCGCCTTTCCTAAAATGCTTCTGCTTGACTTTGAAGTCAAGTGCCAAGCTCGTGGTTTCCAGGCCGTCTTCTGACACCTCCTGCGTTGGAGTGAGGAGTGATGTAGACGGCGCTGGCTCCCCGTTTATATACCAGGAGAGACGCGTGGCTGGGCGTGATTTGCCAGAAGTGCAGGTCACCTGGACCCTATCTCCGATCTGGTACCGCATCCGGGAGCCGGTTATCGTCGGCCCTTGGTCTGGCAATGCTGTGGAGCAGCAACGTTGTGAGAAAAATGTTGAAAAAAGAGCTTCCATTACTCAAAGTAACATAAAAAACGTTTGAAATATCATAGTTGCTAAAACATCCAGTGGCAAAATACCAATGATTTTGCTCTATTCGGGTGAATTATGTCTTACAGATTTGTGGCAGTTAATTTGTATTGATTGCTTAATTTATTCTACAGATATCTGTGTTTGCTTTAAGGTGTTTTTAGCCGGACCTACTAAAGCAGCCATACTGTATTTATAACACCGAACCGAACTTATTTCGAAAATGGTATATACAAAATGTATTTAAGCATTGCAACAATGCTGCAAACATTTTCCATAGATTGAAGGTAAAGTGTGATTACTCAAGAGAACCAGTTAAACGTGGCTCCGAAGCAATATAGTAATGGACCATCCAGCGATGTAAAATTTACAATTGGTTCAAGTAAACTCAATTATGTTTGAACTCTGCTCCGCTGCTAACTGCGAACCACTAAGTAGATATTTGAAGTGTAGCATAAAAATAGATAGGTTATGTTTTGAACAGAAGCATCATCATTTTATGTTACTGCCTCATTTTAAACTTGGAGCATTTATCCTAGGTCCTTTTAAAGAATAAAGTTTGGTACCTTTTAAAAAATAATTAAGAAAGCCTTGTATGGTTTGATCAATTAATACTCGACATAGAAATCATTGAACAGCTGTAGGTAATGCTCATTGAAGGTTTTGAACCGCTGAGGGAAATCAGGGTCTTGAACTCGATTGAAATCGAAAATAATTATCTATACAAAATTCTAAAATTAGAGTTGTTCTACTTAATACTTAAGCCTGGGCCTTTTACAAAGCATTAGCCTTGAGCTAGGCGTTGTTTTAAAGCTTGATTGGCTCCTTTACCGTGTTCGGCTTGGAAAGGTGTATTCAATTCAGACTCGCATTTTTTTCCACGAGGCGCAAGTTATGTTTTTAACCTCTGCATCGGCGAAGGATAAATAAAATAAAATAAATTTCATAATAAATTATTCAGACATATTGTTCATAAACATAAAATAATATAAAAAACCAAGCATAAAACATACGAGTAAAATTATATTAAAATTAACATATTACAATATTATTTGGAGCAGTCATTCAACAGAATACTAACCCACGGAGTTTAAAGAGTGAGAGGACTCTGTTGAAAGACTGCATGATGGGGGCGAGGCAAACTTGCTGCCAACAAAATGCAGGATAGTGTTGGTAAAAAAAACTATTAGGACTCACCAACAATGACCATATCGGAATGGTCAGACACGGTGGGGAACAGAGGCCGCTCCCCGGACACCTCGCAGCGGTACCGCCCCCCCGTTTCCAGGATCGCCGGGTATAGGGTTATGTTGGCACCGTTGGGGCTCGATTTCTAAAACAAATGTTTAAAAATGTCAAGCGGATAGCTTTTTACAAGATTTTATTCTACTCAGTTTTGTTAGCTTGTGTGGGACATCTTGCAACTGAATTTCATCATTATCAGCCTATGTTAGTCCACTGTTGGACATACTGAATTTTAGACCCAGTTATACTCAACCGGTTGAGCTGAATTTAGCATACTTAGGTAAGTTCGGTGCAATGTCATGGGGACAGAAGGTGGCCGTAGGAACATAAAAAATATGTATATTTTAAAATAAAAACAAATATTTTATGCCTCAGACATTGTCGTGGATATCGCAAGAATTCGGCCCCATCAACCTACCTGGCTGTGGTACATGATGAGTTACCAGAGTTAAACCCTTAGGTCGGACAATTAGAGATATCCCCTGATACATAATTAACTGACGTAGCAGTAGGGTTTTCGATTAAAAAAATAAACCAATCAAATTGACTGCAAGCCACGTACAAGTTCCCGTCCAAATGAAAGAATCTTGAAACGAGTCCCTACACGAGAGGCGGTTCTGTTTACACCTGCTCCTCCTTACATCTTAATATCCGATCCACTTTTATATTGTTTCCACTTGGGAGACCTAAGCAAACACGCTTCGACGGGTTAATCCAATTAAATATGCAGCTTTAGGTAAGTACACATTTGTACTGGGAGAGTTTATCAATGCGAATTAACTGCCGGATTTTTGGACAAGTACCTTCTATGTTATATTAGAACAAGGCAAAATTAAGTGGTTTAATATAGGCATATTTTCCCAATTGTACCTACGACGTGCGTTTCTCAATGTTAGTTGTTTGGTTTGTTAGTAGTGTGGAAAGAAAACAGCCCATGAAAGATGCGTTTAAGGCAAACTAGTTGATTTAAGTAGCAAGATTTCTACTTAAACGGAAACTTTATCAAATTATTTATTTACTGTTTTATACAGACCGCTCTTTTATCCTCACAGGATAACAGAAATTAAAGATATGTATTTGAAAGAGAAAGATACGCTTAACACAAGTAGGGTTTGCTTGCATAATGCATAATCTCTTCTGGTTTCCATTTAAATGAGTCAACCAAGTTGCAGCTAGGACATTGTATTTTATGCAAGAACTTATTCTGCATTCACTTAGATAATTTTCTTGTTTATAATCCGACTAGCAAAAGCCCGAGACACCTCGACAGCAGGCGGGAATTTTCAATCCTTCAAGATTCTTTGTTTTCTCTTGACAAATATTTGCCAAAGAACTCACCGTAAGCAATTTTCAAAGCAGTGTTTTTTCTGTAGAAACAGGACAAAGCTGCTCTAGCTAGAGATCTTAACGGGAAACACATACTATACGACATGCGACTGTAATAACTCGAAGACTAGACGCTATGTCGACTGCGACTTGCAATTTTCATAAATTTCCTTACCATATCCGGGCTCGCGTCGTAGCTCGCGTCATTTGTCAGTATTTTTCCAGCCTGCGCAAGCTTTACATACAATTGTTTTTACGCTGATTAATAATATATTTACTTATCAATGAACCTCGTCAAATTGTTCTTTATCTTACCAAATTGTTTAAAACTTTAGCAAGAGATTTGATCATCATAAAGATAACACTAGTTTACACGGTTTTCATACCCCAGCTGAAAGTTGTTATTTTATTATTCATTGAGGTAGAATTATCCAGAAAAAATTATAAAAAAATTCTGTCACGTCTGGTTTAAGAAATATTTATTAACTTAACTGAAATACATAATTTAGGTATTAATACAAAAAAAAAAAAAAAAGGCTAATTTTTGCCTTCTTTTTTTAGTTATTTCGATCAGTTTCTCTTATAATGGACCAACAGTAATCCCCCTAACATGTTTTCATCCCAAATTGTTTTATTATATCCCTATGTCTTCGTAACACAAAAGTAGCAATCATTTTCATGATTACTAGGTTCTCTCCATAGCATTGGTGAACCAAATGGAAGGTAAAGGTTTTCTCCTGATGACCACTGGAGTAAAACAATTCTACAGCTTTCACAAAACACATGAGGCACCCACTTTTTATACTGATTTGCAATAGGAAATCCAAAATAATTAAGATATGCACTTTTTAACGAATCAACAAAGGGTCTTCTCTTTTTTGAAAATATAAACTGTCCACAAACATAACAAAAACGATCAGAATTTTGTTTACACTTTCTACTCGACATTTTAAATGAATCCGAAACAAGATTATTGTCGTTTGAAGCGAACGTTTAAACAATAAACTCTGGTCACTGCGTTAGGTAGTTAAAAAAAAACATTTGACTGCAGGAAGAAATTGTGACGTGATAAAATATTTCTGCTAACACTTTTAGGTTTAAGGAAGGTAGATAAACATAGTTATATACATTTATTTCGGGGTATGAAAAAAAAGTTCAATTTTGTAAACTAGTGTAATCAACGTACGAACAACCGATTGTTAGTGAGCCCTGCACGAACCTGCCAACATGTGCCCGACTAAACTTACCTCAACGTCAACTCCTGGTAATAGAAACTTCCTCCTAGGCTCGACGTCTCTCGGCACGTGTCTGAAGAACTCCTTCCCGTCCTTGTACCACTTGACAGAGTAGAGCACGTCAGCAGGCCCCAGCTGCCAGCGGCACGAGAGGGACGCGCGCGTGCCCAGTGGCACGTGTGTCGGCACGCGCAGTTCCACCAGCTCGAGGGAATCTGCGCCGTGATCTATAAAGAAAGAAATAAGTGAGAACTTCTTTAAGCGCACTAGATAGAATCGTGACTAGGGAGGTTTGTATGTATGTCAGCGAGCTGCGGGCTCTCCTGGAGGACATCGGGTGGTTAGACTAGCAATATCCACCCGACGCTTAAAAGGCCCACCTGCGGCCTAGTTTCCGAAACCAAAAAATAGTTACTACATACAGGGTGTCCCACGGCCACGGGATATGGAGGGCAAGTACCAGAAACATACAACACACAACAACAACAATGTTTGTAGAGGCTGAGAGGAAAATATCCTTTTTTTTAGTATATACTGCATTCACATAATATAAAAAATTACTATCCGGTAATAGAACCCACTAAGATCCAAAACCTAACACCCTGTATTTTTATGGGACCGATCGGTTGAGTCAATCATAAAAATCAAATATGCCTAATAAACATTGAATATTAAATGAGAGGAAGAGAATGAAATCGGACAAAAATGTGGAAACGAATCACAGACTTTTTCACTTATTTCATTTATTGAACAGAAATTAAATGGCAATAACGTACTATAGTGGAGCAATACCTCAAACGGCATACAGAGAAAGCACCATACGATGCTTTGCATTGTCCTGATACACTGAAAAACTGTAGGCTGCTAGGATGGCTTCATAAACTAAGTCGTGGCCCAAGCGCCGATAGAATATCTCGTAGGAAGATTTTCATGAATATGAAAACAACAGACTATCGTTTATTAGAGTAGGTTATAAGCAAACTTTAGAAAAAGACTGAGTCGATAGTTTTATTCGTGAAATATTCGTTGTCGAAGCAGTAATGGAAAGATCATGACGAACGTGGCATTCCTCTAATATTATAAACGCGAAAGTTTGTAAGTATGGATGGATGGATGTCTGTTACTCTTTCACGTAAAAACTACTGAATGGATTTTAATGAAACTTTACAATAATATAACTTATACATTAGAATAATACATAGGCTACAATTAATAAAGATATATTGTATATTATCTAAAATATATATCACCACGCGGGGTGAAACCGCGGGGCGCAGCTAGTCAACTATAAATTAACCAACACGTCGTCTACTATAAAGCTAGTCAAGCTAAATGGACATTTAGATTGTTTGATGCATGGCAAGCTTACCTAATCCATCTAATCATGTAAGATCCCCGGTTAAAAGCTCCTTTACTGCGAAACCAACATCGTAATTTACTTAACATACATACAGACGCAGCTGTATAAAAGTTAAATAAAAGCATCTAATAAAAAGGCCAATGTTTTTATTCTGACGGGCCACGATAACAAAGGCAGCGGCGAGAACCGTTTAAAGCCTTATAAAAATATCGAGGGAGAGACACAAAGTACGCTTACGATAACGACTCACAATTTCGCCAAAATTGTCATAAATGTTAGCGTGTCGTGTATTAGCAAATTAAAACGCTTTTATAAATATTATGAACGTTCGGTTTGAATGTATTTAGTTTAATGTTGATGCAAAATGGTTTTTAGTTGAAGGTTAATACGTTGTATGTGTTAAGAAGGCTTTAATTATTTTAATTAGATTTTAATGAAAAATTTAAATCGTTAGATCGATCTATATTATAAAAAATAATAATCATCATCATCATCAGCCTATAGCAGTCCACTGCTGGACATAGGCCTCCCCCAATGAGCGCCATAGCGCCCTGTCTTCAGCTTGCCGCATCCAGCATCTACCTGTATAAAATATAATACCTTTGCATTTTTCCTGATATTTATTTTTATATTCTTGTTTATGCCAACCATTACATATATAAAAAATTATAGCGTTTACCACATTTTACACCAATATCCAAAACTCGCTGGCGAGTTCGTTGCAAGACTTTTTGTATTGCTTGTACCGTGTTATGAAGGCAAAAATCCATTAAACGCCACGTCAAATAATTTCCCATGTGACGCTCGCTCGCGGCCCGTAAAAGAGGCACTATTGCCATCGCCCAGCAGTGGTGGATAATATTACTTTACGACCCGCGGGGTGGAGCGCAAAATGTAAGTAAATTGCAGAATAAAAACAACGTGCGGGAACAACTTCTATACAACATCCACAATCAGCTTGCTGCTTTTAGAACTCAGCTAGCATCATAGCAACGAATGTTTGAGTTGATGTTTGGGCAAAGTAAAAAAAATATCGTTAAATCTATTATTGATAAAAATAACTTCAGTGACAAGTTATTTTCGTTTTCATAAGATTGGGTACCTAAACGAATCGTGCTGAGCAACCTATCCTCTATATTCTCTATTAGATATAAACTAGATACATTTAATCTCGGAAAAACAAGTGAAGCTGTAGACAGAAGCTAGTTATTAATAACGAAAGTTGCCATATTAATATGGTGTTATTGAACTCATGTCATCGCATAATGAACGACAAACAAGGCAAGTTCGACAGGATTAAACGATCGATTTGTTATTAAAGGGTTGTTCGCCAGATGTTACAAAATTAATTGTAAGGTATTTTCAACGGTATCCCGCCCATAATTAGTTGGTACTATTGGACACACTTTTTTCGTTTAATGGTTCCATTAAAATGGGTTAAGTTAAAATCGATAATAAACTAAAGAATCGCTAATGTCCGGTTTCTACAAAAGCGGACATCACCGATGGGTGGATGTTGTGGATCTGTTATGGGTGATATTTTTTTTTATGTTCTACGTTCTACCCTGAATAAAACTAGCAGAAAAGTTATTTGCCGCAAATTATATGCTATGAAATCATGATAAACTAACATCGATTGATGGGTACCTAATGCTTATGAATGTGTGGTTTGTAACAACATAGTTTTTGAGATATATTTTTTACTATTTGCGGTTTTATTCCTTAAAGAACGCAAAAAATAAGTGATCTTCCGCGCAATGGAAATCGAACACAAGCAATAAATTACATAATCACAAATTTTATTATCTTCACGTCATCCAATGATCTTTTAATCCTTTTGCGCATCTCTCTTCTCTGATGGAAACTGGCCCTTACGCGTACTGACGCCGCACAAATGATCTGTCCAGAAAATGTCTGATGCTCCGTCCGCCTTGCAAACTTTACTCAAAGCACACAAAAGCGCACGGACCTCTACCATTCAAATTGTGTTCTTGTGTGTATACCCTGAGAATTTGTTATTCCGTTGCGTGTCAAAACCACAGGCTCGGGCTAGGCTAGCCCTTGTGGAGACGGAAATGGAGCTAAGTGAGGTGTCAGCACGGGAGCCTAGCCGAGTGTCATAGAGATTGTGCACGTACTAGCCGCCTCTATTGCACTTCTCTACGGATAATGCCGGTGCGATTGACTAGGTAAGGTGTAAGGGACCTTAGCTTGGAGTAATGAAACATAATTTTATAGTGCTTGAGGGTACGTTGAAGGGATCGTTTGGACTCTATGGCAGGGAGAAGACCAAATCCAAGATGATGATTTTACTTACTAACCTGTACTTTTAATTTAGTATCGACTATCTTTAGCAAAGTTTACTGATCTATTGAATTTTTTAATTTATTATTGATAAATAGATCTTTCCATCGATGATACCTCGATCGACGCCCCCAGGGACAGCTATTTATTCAAAGATAATATCACCGATAAGGATGCACAGACGATCCAAAAATCCGGCTTACCGACACCACAGAAAACGTCTTATAACATCAAAACGCAAAGTTTGCGGTCTGCAGAATTCAACATGGGAAGAAAAAGAAATTAAAGCAGTAGCAGTACTGACAATGAAGATGTACAGAAAAAGTTTGTGAAGCTCCAGAATAAATTGTGCAAAAAACGTCGACATTAACTCTTACTTTTGATTTTGACGGGACTCTGATATTACCGATTCCAATTCTGCAAGTTCCTAACTTAGTATCTCCTTTACTTACCTTAGCTCTTACCAGAGGGGTTGGTACTAACCCACTTAGGTAAGTATACAAACCAAATCAATAGAAACTTCAAGTACTTGAGTTGGTACACCTACTTGAGTTTTCGAAGTTTTGAGGACGCAACTTTGCGCCGATATTGCAAAACGTGCTCGTTTCAATTCGAATTTGAAATCGAATACGCGCTTCAATAAATTTCACTATCTTGCTCGATCTTGTTCATTTTTATTTGTGCTGAATACTTGCTTGTATCTTTGTAAGTACACCTCCTAATTTTTCCTTACTTACCTACCTAATTGATTCACTATTAGCATACATAAATTTCCAAAGCATGGTAAGTTTATATCTCTCGGTTTCAATTTATCTGAAGTACAGAATTTTTATTGCAACATCGAGGCACTATCCTATATTGTTCATAGAATTTTCAATTTCGTATGACCAATTTCATGAATGGAAACTGCGGCGGTTGTGGCATGTTTTTGTCTCTTCGAATCTAAACTAAAATCCTGAATTGTAAACAACCGGCAACCTAAGGTAGGGTACATGTTTACAATTCAGATTTTCAGTTGTTTACTGTGATATTACATAACGTATAATATCGGTTAATATTAGTTAATAGCCTACAGTTATGGTTGAGTAATTACATAGATAAATTAATGATAATTATGTAATTGATGTTTTGACAGAAGTTTTCATGTGAAAGTAAACCAACAAAGCGGATCATTGCCCGATTATGTTTCATGAAAGTAACTACGTATGTAAGTATAAAGCGTTAAATAGCAAAAAGTGGAAGAGATGCCTTTTCCCTGCAGTGAGACAGCGGTACTTATTGATAATGCGTAATAATAACGTTGCAAAAAGCTGAGTAGAACCAAAATCCATACAGGACAATCCCAAACTAACACAATACAAGCATACAAGTGATAAGTATGCTATACTTAGCTTAGGCTGTGAGTTTCATACAGAATTTTTTCGAGAAAACATACATGTAAAAATGTTGAGTCAATTCTGATGTCATGCCATTCAATGCCACATGCCCGCTACATGAGCATGTAAAACGGCAGAATAAGCCATTGGCTCCTGAAATATCATCCGACTAGGTCCGGAGCTAACAGATTCATTTCATATTTTGTTAACTATGCTTGTCAAATAAATAATGCTGGACAACCCACACAGCATCATCTAGCCCCAAGCTAAGCATAGCTTGTGTTATGGGTACTAGATGACTGATGTATCATACATTACATAGTTTTTTTTTATTATACATAGAAAACGACCAGAACACCCGGAAAAAATATCTGCAAATCCTACGAACATTGGTTCCGAGGCGGGAATCGAACCCGCAACCTGCGTCGCAGGCGGATAGAGGTCGTCAATAAATGTTTTGGTTTTTAAGGTTGTCTTATGTATAGGCTGTCTCAAAACGTATTGACCGCAGTCCATGCACTCTTTCTACACGGGACGATAGCTAGCAGAAAGTTCAGCAAATACTCAGGCAAATAGGCGTTTGATCGTACATTTTGCTTCAAGCAAGCGGTCTGCGCAGCTACAGCTTGCAGGCCACTTGCCCTGCGGTAAGTAAGGCGTCAACAACTGAGAGGCTAGGATTCAGCAAGCTCACTTTAAAAGGGAAGTATCTAAAGAATATAGGTTTAAGCCTGTCAATGCCCATTTTAGTAGTTCATTTACATAAAATAGAAATAAATAAACAAGACAATCCACACAGCATCACCTAGCCTCAGGCTAAGCAGAGCTTGAGGTATGGACACTACTTGTATATGACTGATATAGGTACTAAATACAATACGATGATTTTATTTTTAAACATACATAGAATAGAATCTATCAAGAATACCCGCAATCAATTTGCAGCGGGTATATGTGTTGGTGTATATTAATTAATGTTACGAGTAGTTCTAGTAAGAATATTTTGTATTTTGTCACTTTTTATATTTCGTTGTCGCTCTGGTGCTGTACTATAATGGCAATGTAAATTGTCATTATTGTACATTACTACAATGTCAATGTAAATTGCCATATTTGCCATGATTGTACATTACTATAATGGCAATATAAAATGCCATTATTGCACTGTGTAGGTACATAATACTGTATCCTACTTCCTATTATTCTACTAATATTATAAACGCGAAAGTTTGTGAGGCTCACAAACGACAACAAATGTAAGAAGGTTTGTTGTTCTTTCACGCAAAAACTACTGAATGGATTTTGATGAAACTTCACAATACAATATAATATAGTTTACATATCAGAATAACACATAGGCTACAATTCATAAAGATATTTTGTATATTATCTAAAATATCTAGTTAGCATTATTTATCCTTATGAAAACATTGATAGCTTTATCTTATGTCTATGTAAGTTTATTATTATGTTTGTCATGTAATTATTATGGTATGTAGTGTAGGTATTTGTTTTCTTTTTTATCTATAAATATTTATTAAGTACCACCGTCTATTTTGTTCCTTGTCTTTCCATGTCCAGTCCATCCTAAGGTTGCCTGGAAGAGATCGCTCTCAGCGATAAGGCCGCCCTTTATACTTCCTTTATTCTATTGTTTATTCATGTGTTGTTTTCTGTTTTGTGTGGTATAATAAAGTGTTTTCTATCTATCTATAAATGTGTGCTATGTCACTCACTTTACAGCCGTTCCAGCACTACTCTAGCTGTACTACGTCGTAGGTGAGAGTTGAAATGCAACGTTTATCCTGAATACATTATGAGGAGCAATCCCGGCATCAGGTGCAGCCACAGCCATTCCAAATAGGTAATGTATCGTTTCAATAACATTTTTGCAAAAATGCTGCAACTGAAATGGGAATTTGCGAAGTTGAATTTTCGGGATGGCTTCCAATTAATTTGTAAAGGGTTCTATGTAAATAACTTTTCGATTAAGTGAAGTGTCTA
Organism: Eupithecia dodoneata; assembly: GCA_947044415.1. Taxonomy (NCBI): domain Eukaryota; kingdom Metazoa; phylum Arthropoda; class Insecta; order Lepidoptera; family Geometridae; genus Eupithecia; species Eupithecia dodoneata. The sequence goes on along the minus strand of OX345664.1, from coordinate 10,187,395 downwards.
TTGGAAGGTACTTAGTTCTGGATATTTGCAATAAAAAGCACCATATTTACGTTTCACAATCTATTTATAATTATTTTTTTGATGACCTCTGTGGCGCGGTGGACGAAGTTCCGCTGCCGGTTTGATTCCCGCCTCAGGACAAATGTGTGTACGATCAGCAGATATTTCTACACTTGTATAAGTGCTTATTTTGTAAGCCTAACGAAATAAAAAAATATATTTGAATTTTGAATTTGTTCAGGATGTTCTGGTAATTTTCTGTGTATAATAAAAAATATCTATCTATGTTATTGTATTATGCTTATCAGTTATTTAGTAGGGATATGATGTATTTATTTATTTTGACCTTTTTTGTGTTTCAGTTTGGGTAATACACCTATTTTACTATTTTGTAGCACCTTTTATAAAAAACAGTACAAACCTAATAATGGGTAGCCATGTAGTATTATCTAGGTATCTAGGTACCACATAAGGAAGCCCAGGGCTAGCTTGTCAACGTTTAAATAGGTAGGTACCTACATTTCTACCAAAATTTTTTTTTTGAATTTTTTTCGTTTTATAGATAATTACGTATTTATACACAACAACGTCATTTTTACAACAAAGTCATCGATATTCCATACTACAAAAGTTCATGTCTCAAAAGTACCCACCAAACATCTGTTTTATGTCGGACATGAGATCTTAATACATTGCCAAAGCCATCTAGGTACCACATAAGGAAGCCCAGGGCTAGCTTGTCAACGTTTAAGTAGGTAGGTACCTACATTTCTACCATATTTTTTTTTTAAATTTTTTTCGTTTTATAGATTTATACACAACAACGTCATTTTTACAACAAAGTCATGGATATTCCATACTACAAAAGTTCATGTAAAAAAAAAAAAAAGTTCATGTCTCAAAAGTACCCACCAAACATCTGTTTTATGTCGGACATGAGATCTTAATACATTGCCAAAGCCATTCACACATGCTCCTCAAGTGCCTTTTAATCGCGTCCATTCACTTACTGGGATCGCATTTGATCCCAATAAAAGAACGAACCTAACCTTACTATACATTGTTTTGTCTGGATGACTGAACAAGGATTCTTTCAGTTGTGTCCAGACTGATGAAGAGTAGGTAATAATTAAAAAAACTTAAATATAATAATCATACAAGTTGATACAAAGATGGATTTTTTATTAAAATATTTACCTATTACCTAATTTCACAACTTAATAATAAATTATCATCATCACCATCATCAGCCTATATTAGTCCACTGCTGGACATAGGCCTCCCCCAATGAGCGCCATAGCGCCCTGTCTTCAACTTGACGCATCCAGTTCTACCTGCAGTCTTTCGCAGGTCGTCATCCCACCTGGTCTCAGGGCGTCCTGCACTACGTTTACCGTTTACTCAAGAACACGTTTGAATCAGCGGCCATCGGTTCTTCGCGAGATATGGCCGGCCCACTGCCACTTCAGCTTGCTAATTCTTAGAACATAAATTAATGATAACGTTAACTAAGTACTAGCTACATAAATCACACAACACAAAGAATGGATGTTTAGATGGATGGATGAAAGTTTGTTACTTCTTCATGCCAAAACTACTGAACGGATCAGGCTGAAATTTTAGACAGATGTAGCTCTAACCCTGGAATGAAACATAATTTTTATCCCTGAAACAGTGTTCCCGTTTCTAGTTCCTATGAGATAGAAATAACCTTTAAGCGTTACCATAGACACAACGCGTGCGAAGCCGCAGGCAGAAAGCAGTAATATATAGTTCAACCTATAGCGGTTGAAGAATAAAGTCTGCAAAACTAAAGCTTCTTCAAAAACAAAGACCAAAATTCTTAATTAAATTAATTAAGATATTTTTCCATACAGCAAATGTCTTATAAAGAACTCATTAGTGCTCCTACAGTGAAGGGTACTTAGTTTTCATAATTAATAAAATATTGAACCTCTTAAGGTCATGATTTGTGAAAGGGAACATTTTATAAATCTCGTTGGGCCTATAAATAATTTTATTTTTACCCGTAAAGTAAAGCTTACCCATGTATTTTAAAAGTAAATAATGGTAGGGTAAACGTTCATTATCAGCGTCGTGCAATTAAGTTTAATATTAAATTTCTTTAGCGATTTTGAAGGGCTAAGGTATTTAAATTGAGGTCTCGGATACCTTGCGGAATAAATATTTTAATGTTTCACCTAAGTAAAACAAACTTGTTTACAGAATCGTCTGTAAACAAATCAAAAACGCTCTGTGTAGGGAATTAGGTACTTAGTAAATTGTTTTCTGAATAAAATTCTAATGAATCTTGATCAAGTATTAAAGCACTGAGGCAAGTAAATTCGTACACTATAGACAAGGTCGATTACACATTTTAATCGACCTAAGAAAGGCCTGTATACTTAATATCCTATAGTATAGACTATAATAGGCCTATAGACTTAACTTTTTCTAGTGCTAAAATTATTGTATTGATGGAAATATGAAGTTTTGATTCTTTGAGTGTTTTGTTTAGACAACTTAACCCGCTTATCTCAAAGTATGCTGTTTTAATTGCGAAGTTGGGATTTCTTTGTCAACTAACAAAGAAATCCCAACTTCGCAATTGCATGGGACATCTGGCCCATTTGCGAAAAATTATTAAAGCCCACTAAAAAACGAAGCTCAAAGTCGTCCCGTTATACATAAAGTAATATCGTTATTTATATATTTGCAAATCAAATGTAAAAATATGGTTTTTAAATGCATATTTTCGCCGCAACACCAGCGCGATGTATCGCCCTAGTTATGAAAGCCTACGCCATTCCACCGAAGACCGCAAAGCAAATTACACTGTGTGTGCTTCCTAATATGGAACGCAAACTGGAGAGTTCGCTTCGAGTACTTAGTTGTTAAATCATATTACAGGGCTGTCCCTGATGCTGAGTGCAGTAACGGAACGTAAATAAATAATTCTAACAATTCACACAGCATCACCTAGAACCACGGCAATCCCTGATGTGCACGCAGTAATACATAAATAAATAAATAATTCTTACAATAAACACCAGCATCATCGAGATTCGCACTGAATTGGCTGATAAATCATACATATTATAAGTGATTATCTTGCAAAATTTCCCCACAAAATACATATCTGTACAGTGTGTCTATTATATATTTTTTGAATTTACACAAACCCATTTTATTGGGCTAGATTATAGAAAATTCCTCGCGATAAAAAGGCAAGATGGGCGGATAACAAGGGTATGTACCTAAATACAATTAATTTCGTTTTATGGTATTTAAATTTTTATTGATTTATTAGGTTTGAAGAATACTGTTTTTATCTTATGTAATGGTAATAACTTTTACTGACACTTTGATAGAATTTTAAGTGTGGCTGTAATTAATTTAAATAATATTAAGACTAGGTACTCCTTTGCATTGAATATGCCTGTAAGAATAGAAGTACATGTTTATTGAATAAATACAAATACAAATTCAACAATTATTATTTTATACAAATGATCAAATAGTAAATTACAAGGTACCTAGTACCTACCAGCCCTTGTCTAGCTTGATAGTGGAATACAAACAAGTTAAGTGTAGTATGTCTCATCAAAGCTATAAATTTCAAAGCTTATTTGTTTGACGTTAATGGCAACACTACCAGTAGGGCACATTAACAAGAGATTGGCAGCCCTGAGGCAATTGAATGTGTCAATAAAGTTCTTGTTACAGCTCGATAAGTGTCTCGGATAGTAAACAAACACTTGGGCATTTTGTGTGTAATTAAACGACTGACAGACATACGCTGAGAGAAAATGTTGTGTACACAGTTCTATGTTGACGTTGCCTCGGTGAGTATTCACATTCACTTAGTTCTAGGAGACATTACTTTGAGGACGCAATCAGTTGGAGGACTCATCATCATCATCATCATCAGCCTATAGCAGTCCACTGCTGGACATAGGCCTCCCCCAAAGAGCGCCATAGCGCCCTGTCTTCAGCTTGCCGCATCCAGCATCTACCTGCAGTCTTTCGCAGGTCGTCATCCCACCTGGTCGGAGGGCGTCCTACACTACGTTTACCGAGTCGTGGTCTCCACTCAAGAACACGTTTGCCCCATCGGCCGTCGGTTCTTCGCGAGATATGGCCGGCCCACTGCCACTTCAGCTTGCTAATTCTTTGAGCTATGTCGATAACCTTGGTTCTCTGTCGGATGTATTCGTTACGAATCCTATCCTTCAGAGAAACTCCGAGCATAGCTCTTTCCATAGCTCGCTGAGCGACTTTGAACTGGTGGACCAGCCCTATCGTGAGTGTCCACGTCTCAGCTCCGTAGGTCATAACGGGTAGGACGCACTGATGGAAAACGTTGGAGGACTGGCAATCGGTAAAAGTGCGCCGCTCGAATTCTAAGAAAATTGTATATTCGTTTGTTTTAAATTTAAAAAATTGTATTCTTGCAATAAAGTCGATTTGTTCTTTGTAAGTATGCCAACAAGGAGCAGCTTGTTTAGTTATAAAGACGGTTTCTGAAATATAGTCTAAATAGAGTTCTACAATATCTCACTTTGCAGCATTCACGTTGAAATCAAGCCTTAGGCCCTTTTCACACGCATAATAGCCACCACGGCACGGTCGCCTATTGAGCTCATACCAAGCATTTTTATAAACATAAAGGCAGACCTAATTTTTATGAGATGTGCTCCTATCGATCTATCTTTGATCCCTATATCCCAAAACATACGCTAAATAATACAATCAAAATCCAAAAATACATTATTTTATCTTCACAATTTTTTTCATGACATATAATTTACATTTTATAAACATAAGTACAATCACTATTTTATGCTAGTCCTCAATAAATAATGTATGTTAACCTTACAAGTTCTGGATAGTCGTAATCAGCTCTGGCGGCGCGGCGCGCAGCTGATTAGGTAAACGTCGGCTTTGTATAGCGTGTGTTATTTGTACGCAGCCGAGTAAAACACAGACAGCCAAAGAATAAAGCCGAACACTTATCCTTTCGCACACATTGATAAAGTTTTAGCGCGTTTGAATGGCAATGGCTGACATTATCGTAAAAGTCGAAACTTTGGGTGGGAATAGCTCCGGCAAAACATAAGGGGTTCACATACAATTGCTAAAGTTTCTAATATACTAGGATATACGCCTCTTTTGTTCCTATAATATCTCATAAAAATGTTGTACGGTTTTAAAGTGTCTCATCGGAAGTTTCGATAGCGCAACTTGGGCTATTGCGGGGATGTGGGTCGGACATAATTTATGTGCCCAAAGTCTTTCGTCCGTAAAGAACATGCTTAACGGTAGGTCTCGCAGTAAGTGCCTTCACTAATTTAATGTCAATTATTATGTTCTGCTGATTGCTGATGTAGTATATAGAAACAGAGCTTATTTAACAAAATATTTATATCCTGTCGATCTTTCCTGGGAACTTCGTTACGGAGTTGTTGAATACCATTATTATACGAGTATGACAACGGCTGAAGTGCTGAACTGATTTCTTTAAATCTCATCCGGAATAACTGTTAGTAAGTAGGTATATTAAAATTTAGATATAACATGGATATATATTTTTATCACACATAGAAAACACTTAGAACAACCCTGAACCAATATCTACAGATTGTACAAACATTTGTACCGAGGCAGGAATCTAACCTGCAATCTCCTGCGACGCAGTCAAACCTTTGCCCCGCACGTCACATAGGTCGTCAAACTATATTCAGTCACCTTTCTGAGAAAAATTCAATCGGTTCATCTGTTTGGGGGCTGCCTCATATGCCAGAGTCCTACAAACACACATTAAAGTTATTGTTCACACCGAATCATTTCCGAACGCATCAACCTTTTTATCAGTGGTTTCGGAACGAAGGAGAGAGAGAGAGAAGAGAGGCTCCATACATCACGTCATATTCGAACCCGCCTATGGAGAGCCGGTGCCATGACGTTCGAGAGCACCAATCCCATGTTTGACATACCACAAGACTAGACTGTAAAAATCGGTTCGATTCAAGCATCTTACTTTTTATAATATTGTAATCAATTTTCTAAACTTCTATCACCAAGTTCAAGCCAAAATCTACTTTTTATTCCGTTTGTTCCGTACACTGAACAGTTATACATAATCACGCCACTGCTGGGCTATTCTGTAGTTATTTGCCAGTAGTGTCATTCTGTAGTTAAGCACTAAAAAGCAATGAGATCTTTTTTTTGTTACAAAATACTCGATCGCGCTAACAGATGTGGCTCAACTCCGTAGGTACTGTAAGGTAGAGTAGGTATCTACAGGGCGGGCAGAGAACCTACAGGCCGCCGGTACGAATAAATTAAGGAACAAATTCTTTGACCCTGCAATTGAACCCGGCGCTGTGGGTCTTCCTGGATAGAGTTACATCGGGATTACTTAGGAGTTAGGCGTCACTAGTACTCAACGTCCGAAAAGACTGCGAGACAGCGAATAACTATAAAAACAAACAAGAAACGTATCCTGGAAATTTATCGTGCGTTGATTATGATAAAAGTTTTGGCTCCAATCAAGCAAGAATATTGCTATTTCGGCAGCCTTGATTTTGCCTCTTCATGTAGAAGATACAGATTGACTATTGTGACTAAGGACTAAGAAGTTCCTACCGGTCTGCAAGAGCAAGCAGAAAAGTTAGAGATAGGTACTATACAATAGGTATAGAGTCTTAACGCAAAATAACAGCCTTCTGAATAGAATAATCTCATAACGTCAGTTTAAACGAGACAGCAAATGAATTGCCATAAATATTTAAAAGAAAAATCAGAAGTGGGATTATAAATCTTGGAAGAAAAACGAGTCTCTCTCACTGTGCTGAATTACGTTTACAATGAGCTCTAATATTTCTGGCAACATTTAACACCATAAGTGTGACACATTGTGTGACACAATTAATGGTTGTAATTATGTAAGTAAGTGAAATTCACACCGCAATGCTTGTTACATTAGAGCCAAAATTAATTACTCTGCGATTATCTCGGTGAGAGTACCTTGGTATCAAGTGTCTTGAAACATTGCTAATCATAATTTTAAATTAAAATTTACACAGCTGTTGGGAGAAAACCTCTTATTTTATGCGAGAACCTTTTTTGGGTAATTATTACTCTCATGGAATCATCAGTCATATCAGCTTTACTAAATGTAACCTTTAAGTAAACGAAAAGACGAGCATTTTGAACTGTTGTTTTCGCCATTCTTAAAATTAAATGAATTTTGGTATCCAGTAGCTTAAAATGGAGAAAACCAAAACCTTTCTTCCATTACCTGGAATTTTCATTTTACCAAAGCACTTGGTACTTTTCATTTTAGCACCGACGGCCGCTGGGGCAAACGTGTTCTTGAGAGACCACGACTCGGTAAACGTAGTGTAGGACGCCCTCCGACCAGGTGGGATGACGACCTGCGAAAGACTGCAGGTAGATGCTGGATGCGGCAAGCTGAAGACAGGGTGCTATGGCGCTCATTGGGGGAGGCCTATGTCCAGCAGTGGACTGATATTTGCTGATGATGATGATGATGATGATGAAAGCACTTGGTATCGATGGTTTACCGGTAATAAAAACTAAACCAATTTCCCACTCATTTTAAAATAGCCACCTTCTCATTTACAGCGCAAAGCCAAAGCACACATTGAAATTCAAATTGGAACCTTAAATATTTATTTTAAATCATTCATCTATGCCGAAAGTTAATTTTGGAATCGGAGCTTTATTTACCGTAAATAAAGTTCAGTTTGGTTTGCGAGGTTATCTTCGTCGTACACCTACACCATCTCGAGATTACAGTCGTCTTGTGTCGTTACGATGCTCGTTTAGATAGCGAGCATGAAGAATTGCATTTCTACCAGAACTTGCTGTCGAGTTATGTTGCTTGGGCATTTTTGCAGGTCACAAAAAGCTGAGCTTTCTACTTTTATTATTTTGATATACAGTCTAATCTAAATTACGAGGAGCGTTGTAGGTATCTTTTGCGTGTAGATAGAAGATATACCTATCATAAAGGCGTTAGAGTATTTTTGTAATAAAGATAATCAAGGAAAAAGTTATCGCTTTGTAAGAAACTGACTTTTTCCTGTCTTGCATATTTTGTATTTAACTAACTAACGTCCTCTAGTTATAAATATGCTGGACAATCCACACAGCATCATCTAGCCTTAAGGGTGTATACTACCTCAAACTGCTAATTTTCAACTCCGCCGGATGTCCATATCGTCTAAACTACTGAATATTTAACTTTGTTTATATGGTAAAGTTCAGGACTTAATCTATCGATCATATGTTTTGAAAACACGATTCCATCAAATTTTCTCGATAGAAAAAAATCGCAAAGTTACCTCTAAATTTTTACTAAAACCTAAATTTCTCAATAAATACAGAAGTTCAGATCTTGACAATAAGCGTGGTAATAGAATTAAGTATAAATAAAAATGTTATATGTTTCGGTTTTTTCAAATAATGTCCTAATTAATAGGTAATAAGCTAAAACTTGATTTTTGAACTTGCGTTGCAATGCCCTGTCCCGCTCTTATGAACGCAAAATCATATATCTAGCCTTTTCACACAAAGTTGAGGTTGTATGGGCCCTTAAGCTGAACAGCTTGTGTTATGAGATAGGTAGAAGATTACTGATATACATAATACAATACATTACATAGATAGATATTTTTTATTATACATAGAAAACGCCCAGAACACCCGGACCACATATCTGCAGATCGTATTAACATTTGTCCCGAAGCGGGAATCAAACCGTAAGTCGCAGGCGGGCCTGCGCCCATGCGCTACTAAAGTCGTGAAAAAGTCAGTCAGTTAAATTAATACAATACAATACAAAAATTATTTATTGTACACCATAACAATAACAACAATATCTATATATATAAAAGAAAGTCGTGTTTGTTACAACACTTATAACTCGAGAACGGCTGGACTGATTTGACTGAAAATTGGTGAGAAGGTAGGTTAGAACCAGGAGTCTAACATAGGATATTAAAAAAAAACCATTTGACAAATCGATTTCCACGGGGGCGAAGCCGCGGGGCGCAGCTAGTTATTAATATATGAATTTTAAATTTAAAAAGCGCTCGAATATTGAATAGAATAGAAACTATAATAGAAAAATCTCACCATTCGTGTAGCCACAGTCCTTAGCCTCGTGTCTGTGTTTCTGAGTCCTAATTTCAACCGACATTACCCCAATATGCCCTAATATTTACCTATATACTCGTACTTTTTTGCGATTGTCTCACAAGTGACACAAACAAAGTACCTACCTTTAAACTTGTTATACCTAGAATGTATAACTATTACGGCAAACGTACAAACAGATATCTAATACCTAATTTAATTAACGAAATTCCTTTTAAAATTTCGTCCAATATTAACGACGAAAACTTTATATTAAAAATTAAAAAATACTTCTACGATTCACTATAACTTTAAATTACTTAAAACTTGTCTTATAATAACTAATAAACTTTATTTTAACCAAATACTATGACGTAACATAAAAATTAACAAAAATTATAACTTCGTTTTAGTTACCCTGTATAGTGTTATCAGTTCGCTCCATTCGCCGGTAACCGAGCGTAGTAGGTATTTTAATTTTGCTCGCGCGCCGGACAGTCGATCATTGTACCCCGCTTTTACTTGCAGGGTGTGGCCTGCTTGACTCTCAGATGCTACCTACAACTCGGTCACAATATCTGTGCACCTTGAGCCATACAAAATGTTTGGCTCAAGGTGCACAGATATTGTGACCGAGTTGTACCTTCGTACATTCAGTTAGTGACGCGAAGGAATAGTTAACTTAGTAAATTTACGAGTCTACTTAGGTATCTACCTACTTAACTAGGTAGATATATTTTTATTTTTTATTGAAATGTTATAATAATAGAGACTAATGAGCTTACGGACAAACGGAATAACCGTTTAAGTTAGCTTTTAGATTAAGATTTAATTATTGTGAAACATAAACGAAAAAAAAACCTACTCCGTTATTATATGTATATCGAGAATCTAGAACATATTAAATAGTGCCGAACTGCCGACCGTGTAGGTAAGTTCTTCTACGTAAATATTTCACATCCTAAAAAAGAGCAGTACTAAAGTGCTTACCATTGCATCATAGTTTGAAGTTTTTTAGCCTGGACTGAGCTTCTTTTAGCGTTCAGTTTGCTACTGAGACGAGCACTTAAATTTACGTTAAACACAAAACGATAGTTTAAATACTTAGTTAAAAGTCCGTCTTTGGTTGTTTTTAAGAAGTTGAGGAGATTTCTTTTCTTAGTATTTTTTTCTGTATCTCGTGAAATCAGTTTAGTACTTACAACACAAGTTGAATTATAATCACTGTAATGTGTAATTATAAATAAATGCAAAATTTTCGATGCGTAGGATATACGGATGGTTGGATGGATGTTTGTTACTTTTTCACGCCGAAACCACTGAACGGAACAGGCTGAATTTTTCATAAATTTAGCTCTAAACCTGGAATCACACAAACTCTTTATCACTTTTTTTTTTGACAGAAACTAGTCCTTTAATCAACGTTCGTAATCTAACCTATTTGTTCATCTATTACATCACTTTGCAAAGAGTAGGTATGTTTGATTCAACAACAAAGAACAATAGGAGTTGTGTGTACACTGTACAATCACCAACTAAAAGTGCTGATCAGCATTCACTCCCTAAAATCATGTTTTAACAGAAGCTTTTACATAACCAGGAATATTTTAGTCAAATTCTATCTCTATCAAAACTTAATGAGAAAATGCAACGCTGATAAACTATATAGTGCGTTGTCAATACATTCGATTTCCAATATCCATTAGCACTAGCGTTATTTTGTATGGATATATCCACCCACATTTAGGGTATAATGGATTAAATCCAAAATGAAAACTAGACAACAAATCAAACGAACGTTGGATTCTCCAGTCAAGCTTTTCCACGCCATACTCGTATGTTGCGCAAACAGCTTGATCGTAAGCCCATTGCCTTTCAAGGCTTTTGGCTACCATTCAGACAAATGCATTACCGAGTGACAGCTCTACTGGGGTTTATATTTGGTTCTACAATCCAAGATCTTTTATGCCAACAAAATACGTTTAAGTATAAATAAAAACATAACAAAACTGATAACAATAATAGACAAGGTACTCGTAAGTATTAATGAACCACTAAAAATAAAAATAAAAACTGCAACAACGCATTTTCAGACAAAAGAAAAGGTACAGAAAAGTGTTTGAAAACGTATATGAGACAAATACAATTACCAAAGCGGTCAAACTCAAAACCAACAATAATTGTATCGCACTAATGCGTTTGGCTGCGATGATATCATATTTTTCACTAAATATTAGCGAAAAATATGGTATGTATTTTATGTATGGTATATATTTTATTGATAAATATATTTAAACTTACGCGATCTGAACACATAATTATAAGTATTGAAAATGAAATGAGGGTAGTTTCAAATAAACTAGCCCCCGTTTCGCTGAGGCGGTAACTCCAGTACTCCAGTCATCCCGTGACCACGACAGAGTGTAAACCTGTTGAAACGTCGGGAAAAAAGGTAAATAAAGGCGATATCAATTTGTAAAAAAATGTGTTAAAATTGTATCAATACTTAATTATATATTTTATTGGTTTGTAAATTAATAAGTGTAGGTATTATTATTATATATTTATGTATTTATTTATACTTATAGTAGGTATTTTATGTATGTCCCTATTAAATATTTTTCTGTATTACACGCCACCGTCTATACATGTTCTAGCACTTCATGTCCATCCAAAGGTTGCCTGGCAGAGATCGCTCTTAGCGATAAGGCCGCCCATTGTACAGCATATTTTGTATTTGTTTTTCTTTTCCTGTCTTGTGTATCTTTTATGTATTTGGTGTGCAATAAAGAGTTATTGTATTGTATTATTGTATTGTATTAGGTACACAAAACACATGACAAGCAATAATAGAATAACACAAAAAAAAAACTCTTGCTTGAAACGTAACCTATGTACACACAACAAATAATAGGAGTGCAATGTAAAGTAGTTTGTTTACAAAAAAAGATTCTAGAATCGAATATACGTAGTTTACATTTGCTACAAAGGTGACTTTAGTCGGCACGTGTTCCAAAACCTGAGGCTAGACAAAACCAATAGTAATAACAATAAAACTGTGTCCTTGTCGGTGGAAATAAGATAATGTAACAAATTATAGGCACATATTTAAGTATTGGTTATTGAAGTAGATAATTTTCTTTGGTAAAAAGTAGATTAATGTGTAATGTGTAGCAACCTATTATTGTATAATGTGTAGTCACCTATTATTGTATAATGTGTAGTCACCTATTATTGTATAATGTGTAGTCACCTATTATTGTATAATGTGTAGTCACCTATTATTGTATAATGTGTAGTCACCTATTATTGTATAATGTGTAGTCACCTATTATTGTATAATGTGTAGTCGCCTATTATTGTATAATGTGTAGTCACCTATTATTGTATAATGTGTAGTCACCTATTATTGTATAATGTGTAGTCGCCTATTATTGTATAATGTGTAGTCACCTATTATTGTATAATGTGTAGTCACCTATTATTGTATAATGTGTAGTCGCCTATTATTGTATAATGTTGTCACCTAGTAGTTGTGTAATGTGTATTTTTTGTAGACTGTGCAATAAATAAAAACCTAAATGACTTGTTATCGAGCCTGTCACCATATTGTAATATGCTAGTAAGGTAAAAATTATGATTTTGTATGATATTTTTATTGACATTAGAGACATTAACGATTAATTATTAATAATAATAATTAATTCCTAAGATTTTGCACCCCTGAGTAGGTAGTTTGTATCTGGACATATTTAGAATTAAGACCTTTTATACATACATTCATGCAAATAAAGATTATGATTTGTAATTCCCTATTTCTTACTATAGGTATTCTTCTAATTGTGCTCTATAATGCAGCCGTTTTTAAGCACTAAGTAGCTCAAGAGCCTATAGAAATGAGAGTGGAAAATTAAAACGAAAACTGCCCCCTTTGATGTTTACTAGAACGATAAAGTTAGTTCATTTCGCTCCAGTAATGAATATTAATGCTCTCGCCTAAGTCATAAAATAAACTTTATCAGAACAACGCGTCGTCGCTCTGCACCGCGTCCCTCAGTGATAATTTATAAAGAAGACAAACTCTGTCCGTTTTCAATTAGGTACCTATGATATATAACGAAAATTTGTGTTTTCTACTTCCCAACTTCAATATCATGAATAATTTACACGGCGACGTTAATAACAACACGATTTTGTTGTATTTAACATTGTTTGGCGAAACTTGCCCCATCTGTACCCTCCCAGTTGAATCCATTAATATTTACAAGCCTAAAATTTGATCTATGAGTGGGAGAAACCGTGGCAGCGGTTCCAATAACGTCTCAGACATATTTTGACCTGAATTTTTATTTATCACACTCATATATGGCAGCGTTTGGGAAACTACGTCGAGTCTTCTCTTCATCCATACCGCAATGCTTGAAAACGAAAGTTTTCAACCAGTGCGTCCTGCCCGTTATGACCTACGGAGCTGAGACGTGGACACTCACGATAGGGCTGGTCCACCAGTTTAAAGTCGCTCAGCGAGCTATGGAAAGAGCTATGCTCGGAGTTTCTCTGAAGGATAGGATTCGCAACGAACACATCCGACAGAGAACCAAAGTTATCGACATAGCTCTGAGAATTAGCAAGCTAAAGTGGCAGTGGGCCGGCCATATCTCGCGAAGAACCGACGGCCGTTGGGGCAAACGTGTTCTTGAGTGGAGACCACGACTCGGTAAACGTAGTGTAGGACGCCCTCCGACCAGGTGGGATGACGACCTGCGAAAGACTGCAGGTAGATGCTGGATGCGTCAAGCCGAAGACAGGGCGCTATGGCGCTCATTGGGGGAGGCCTATGTCCAGCAGTGGACTAATATAGGCTGATGATGATGATGACACTCATATAATAAATGCGAACGTTTAGATTTAGAATTTTAGATGAATAGATTTTAGTTATGGATGTTACTTTACGTCTAAACTACTGAATGAGTCAGGCTGAAATTTTGCATAGATGTTAGCTCTAAGCCTGGAATACATAGATAGATAAATCATTTATTCGACACTGCAGCACATGATATAAGGTAACAATAGTAAAAGTTATAGTAAACAATAAGTAATAGTATAAAACAATTAAAAAGTTGAGATTTAAAAATTGTGTGCGTGCTGCAGCCTGTCAAAAAGGTAATAGCTCAGCGAAAAGCTTTGCTCTAAGAGCATACTAGTGGTTTCTTTTTCACTTCTTCCACTAGTGGACAAAAAATTTAAGTGAACAGCAAAATATTTTTTTTTTGATTATTATTTAATGTATAAAATATGACTTGTCTAAGTGCTTATTTTGTAAGACTAAAGAAATAAATTATTTTTTACTTTTACCTTTACTTTTAGCAAAACACTGATTTTCAATATTACCTTTTTGTAGTGGAATCAAACGTAGGCTTTTTTGACTTCCCATAAATCAGTTTCAATGGGCTATAAATAACCTATAAACCGTTCCATAGACACAACGAGTGCGAAGCCGCGGTCACAAACTAGACTTGCAATAAAAATAAATCTCATACTGAAAGCTTTGTAAGTAGAATTCTTTATTCCAATGTGTTAGAGTACCAATCCTCTGTTCCACTTCGTCCCTACACCATTTCTGAATCTCCAAACTACCACATGATGTGATGTGATTTCATGTCACGAGACACATCTTGTGACATGAAATCACTACATCAGTGATTATTACTCCCTACTAGACACATTCTTGCTGTCAACACCACGCTAGGGCAAGAAACTGTCTGTGGGTTCAGTAAACATCAAAAAAGGTGTAGAGAATGAGATGAATATAGTTATAAATAATTTGTAAGACAATCGATGTGGCGCTGCGGGTGAAAGTCCACCTGCGACGGAGGAGGTTGTGGGTTTCATTCCCGTCTTGGGACAAATTTTGTTTGTACGTTCGGCAAATAGTTTTCCCGGGTGTTCTGGGCGTTTACTATGTTTGATAAAAAAAATCTAAGTATAATATGTAATGTATTCTAATAAGTATATCAGTAATCTAATAAGTATCTATAATACAAGCTCTGCTAAGCTTGGGATGATGCTGTGTGGATTGTCCACTATCTATTTATTTATATCAATAAATATTGTGTTACATAATATATGTAGGCTTAATGTAGATAGACTATATTCGGGGATTGTGTAGTGGATGAACATATTAAATTTTCTATGTATATCTATATTTTTGATGTATACCTAGAACTTACCGATTATTACTTTTTCCCTATTTGTTTATAAATGTAGGATAACAGTGTTGTTTACACTTAGAATTGTTGAAAAGTTCTTATATATATATATATATAATATAAAAAAATCTATCTAAGAGCCTAATTCTTTGTCACCCTGAATAAATAGCTAAAACTCGGTAATCTATCGTCGAGCTTGGAATTGGCTGCAAATGATGTAGAATTTACGTCAACAAATCCATATAAAAAATAAAAATACACATGTTTGGAGTCACTTGGAGTCAGCATAAAGATATTATGATTGTTGACAACATGTTATAAAAAAATATTTTGGTCCCTTCGTTTGACCACACTCTAACGACCGATGTCGCGCGGCGAGCGAAGGTCAGACATCGACGCTGGATGTTGTGGATTCGATTCCCGTCTTGGGACAAATGTCTGTACGATCTGCAAATATTTGTTCCAGGTATTGTGGGTATTTTTATGTATGATAAAAATATCTATCTATGTAATGTATTATATTTAATATATTAGTCATCTGGAACCTGATGAAATAGAGGGTTCGTGGGTTAGGCCCCCGGTGTGTGACGTCCCCGTCGTGGAGGCACCCGATTTCGTTTTAGTGCGATAAAAAGTATTAGTTGAATATTTTTATCCAAAGTACAGTCAGCTAGCAAAGTGTAACCTAAATTATAGAAATGATGATGCGGTGTGGATTGTCCAGCATTATTATTATTATTATATTATTTCTTTTTAAAACACGTCCCATGTATAGCAATAGCGGTACTGATTCCTAAAATTATCTCAATAATAGTACTATCGAGACGCACAGTCGATGAATCATGCCTAATAATAACGGATCAAAGAGTCTTAATCCGTGCATTACCGCCCCATAACCACACAGCTCCCATTCCGGTGAAGGTGGTACAGTAATGAACGCAAACGCGCTAATCTAGTTCGCTCCCCGTTACGTTTGTTCAACAAACATGCACCACTGTTTGTGTAGACAATAGCTAAGTACAATAATTGTGCCCGAAGCGGGCGTGCCTTGTTGGCAGAGCCAGAACCTGCCGCTCTCTAAGCCTTTCCGATGTGTGACTAATGTTTGTGTATGCTAATGAGATGGTAATGACGCTAGCCGCTGCACCGCTCGTGTTAGCCCCACTCACCTCGAACTGGATCATTGGGCCATGGTTCCCGCTGGTCATTGGTACACTTCATCATTCAGTGGTCTGCCGAGACATGGCTTGCAAGAGCTTTGAATAAACGATGCGTTTCAAGCATGGTGGCAAACTCACGGACAGTGTTTGCGCTTTGACTACTCGAGTTATACCGATACATAGCTAAGCTTCTAGGTAACTGTTACTGCAGTACACAGCTATGTTGTAGTATTATGTGGGTAGGTAAATATCATTCAGTAATATTTGATTGATGATACAGTAGGGTGACAAATAGAAAGCATTGTGGCAGGCATGACCGATTGTAAAGGTAACTGGTCAAAAGATTACCACTATCAACAACATAAAGGTGGGGTTAGAACCCTCCTATAGAAAATATATCCTGAACCATGAATAATCAGACATTGCCAACATAACTACGTCGGAGTCAATGAGTAAGTCAACATGGGGTTATTAACAACAAGCAAGAACTGATAACTCATAGAGAAACTATGTACAAGTCCCTCCAGGGCCATTATTGTAGTGGGTAACTGTGGGAATCTATAAATTAACTAACTACGTAGGTAGAGTAGGCAATAATAGGATAATAAGTAAATAATATAGGTTAATAATAGTTTTATTAATATCGCCTTATAAAAAAGGCGATACAGTTCCGTTCACCGATAGAAAGGACCCCCCAAGTTAAGTTTGTGTTGAATTTCTATTGGAACATAAAAAGTAGTAAATTCTACAGAATGAAGATAGCAAGTCGTTCTATAAATAATGTGATTGTTTTGAAAAAGCTAAAAAACTACTTGGAATCCCTTAACTTTATACTGTTTATAAATTTTGCTGGACAAATACTGATAAGTCGGGATTAAAATTTTTATGGGACCACCTCGGGATTATTCTCTATAAAATAGCGAAGAATTTTCCGGTCCTTATTAATTGACGGAATTAAAAATCGCATACTGTCGAACATACAACCTCCTGAAGAAACTTAAACCAACTAAACGGAGTCCTAAGTATTTACTCAGTTTTTTTAAAGTTTTTCTGTACAAATACTTAACCCTCAGGAATACATATTAATACAATGTTACGAAGAATTTTCCAAATCGATCGATACTTAAAAAAAAACATGCAAACAGCCGAAGCTGGATCCACCTTTTTTCGTATTCGTTAAAAAATAACAACAGATATAATAGACGACAATAATAAATATAAACGCGGTGTAATTGAGGACCTAAAGTATTTGCAAGTCAGCAGTACCTACCGCATGATTTATACAGGCATACGAGCGTGTAATAACAAGAAAGGTGCGCTGATAACAATAAGTCTTCGCGAATAATGCAATTCATAGCGGCTGCACTCCCAAGCAGGGCCAGGCACGTGCGGTGACGAACGGTCCAATTTTAGCGCACTATTTACCTGCAGATGCAACAAACACAAAGAGGCTATATTTTCCCTCTGAGGCTGAGGCTGGCTCGAATTACGGCGGCCATCTGCCGGCGACCGGCGAACAATCGCCCTAACGAGCGGACTCGCGAGCACGACACCGGATTAAAGCCTAATACCCCGAACAATGCCGCTCATGTCCTTTATTAGTTACACTTTAGACGCTAACAGATCACTCCTCGTCACGTCAAAGGCACTCCTTGTTTGGACTAATCCTAAGTGGATTATTGGGGTCGCTTGGAGCCAATGAGATACGTGGATAGATAGCTGATTACATGTTTATTTAATTGGATTCAAATTGACTAAGTACTACGACGGGCGGGCTTGTCGCTTAATCCATCTAATATTAGTCTATGTAGGTGCATTGCCATTTTCTATTAATGCTTATTTATTAGCAAAGAATCCAACATTTTATTAACAAAATCTTCAATATTCTAATAAACCCTAAACGTCCAACGAATCATAGAGGAAGCTCACGATAGCAGAATAACACTGGAAATTATGTAGAGAAAGAATATGTTCTAAATTTTTCGATCAGAAAAGTTCAGGAACTATTATAGACGCGGCGCGGGGATGATAGGGAGTTTGTTCCTCCCACAGCTCTCAATTTGATTGCTCTAATTTGAAACTCGATCAATAGACTTACACAGGTATAGGTCATTAAGCCCAAAGCATAAATATATTCTTTTTGTTACGTTTTAGTTGAAAAAGAGATGAAAATAACGCTCTACTTTATGTAGAGCAAAGTTCTTCAGGGTTATCAGAAATAGAAAACAGCCGGATGACTGTTTCACAGTCCTAATAAATCATTTTTAGACTAAAATTTGTTATTTAGGTATGTGACAGAAAAAATAAAATAACTTACTTTACATGAACAGCCTTTACCAGTCCGCTGCTGGGCATAGGCCTCACCAGATAAGCGTATTGAGAAAAAGGTAGGTATAGCTATTTTCTGAATAAAATATCTTATCTACATGACACTTCACTGTACTCTGACGATTTGAAAGGTTGACAATTACAAAGAGCGACTAATTGAACATCTGACCATTTGAAAGTCTGACCTTATTAAAATAAAGGAATAAAATAACTTGCTTGTAAATGGTAAATAGCAGTAAAACCATAAAAAATGCAATGATGAGATAGGTAAGTTTGGCAAAGAACGTCCCATAAAACATAAAGGCTATACGTAATCTTAAAAAAGATTGGCCACTAACATCGGCCGAGAAGCTTTCATTGAATTCTTCCCCATTCACGCCCTGTCAGGTTGTAATCAGCGCGAAATCTCTCCATTTTTAACTTAGAAGGCTTTTCACGTAACTAGTTTTACTGTACCCTTCGAAACGGAGATCCGAGATCTAAGAGGCTGAGAAATTGATACCTATTCTTACAATTTCCAAGAGTGGTTGACTGAAAAGATTGTGTCTTAAGTTGTGGAATAGAGACAACTGATAGAAAGAATTGCGGGAGCATCGGCCACTTGTCAGCCGGCAGCAGGGTGGCGGTGTGGGTGGAGAGCAGGAAACTAAACTAAGCGATCTGCCAAATCTACGTGACCTTAATGTATATCAATCCAGGCGTGATTTATACGCGAGGGATCTGTAAAATATGATATAAAATAAACATTGACAACCAAACGATGAAATACGACGTACCGTTGTGATTTAAGGACGCGTTTCACGAGATTTTATGGCGCTATAAAATCAGTTCGCGGCGTGTGTCCCTCCCGTGGAGGCACGTTCGGCACAGATTTGACAAAACAGACGACAGACGTTTATTTGTCCACTAGATTTTTTGCAAGTTTTATGGAGTGCTGCCAAGTTTATGTTCCACGGATGGTTACTCTACAATGGAGCTTGCTTCTGACGTTCATCGCCAACGCCATGAATGAGGTGATAGCGTGCCTATTTGAAGGTTTAATTTTGTAATTCTCCATTAAACTCACAGCAAAGGAAACTTCTAAATGAGTTATCAGGTGATCGGAATGCTGGCTTTTATTTCGGTCAACAAATTAGTGATGCCATTCAACGTGGCAATGCCGCTAGCAGTCTGGACTGGACACTCGTTCCTGGTGATAGCTTAAATTTTTTAGAATTTTTAAATTTGTTGTGTGTTTTACTTAAGTTATTAATAATTATGCAGTCTCGCAATGTGAGCTTACACAATGCAGATCTTAGCCGCATAACCAATAATATGAAGCGGAGTTAATAATTTCGAAATTCTTTCTTAGCAACGATGTCCATAACAGTAATTGTGCCTAGTCTACGGAGTCGTGAAATAGTAACATTCATCATCAACATCATCAGCCTATAGCAGTCCACTGCTGGACATTAGCCTCCCCCAATGAGCGCCATAGCGCCCTGTCTTCAGCTTGCCGCATCCAGCATCTACCTGCAGTCTTTCGCAGGTCGTCATCCCACCTGGTCGGAGACCGTCCTACACTACGTTTTACGAGTCGTGGTCTCTACTCAAGAATACTTTTGCCCCAGCGGCCGTCGTAAAATAGTAATATTGTAGGTACTTAATTTGCTTAGGTAGGTATACATGCTTCGTTAGGTATGATTAGCAGAGAATGTTCGTGGGAATACAATTAACAATTGGGATACTGAAATGCGTATAAATCATTATATCTAAGAACCTATATACAAGGTGCAACACGATCACTGTACCGAGCCGAGAGGTGATTGTTTTATTTTATCAATTTAATTGGTTTTTATTTCGAATTTTAGTCGTGAATTCCAATATTAATCGAGAATTCAAATTCGTCATTGTAGGTTTTAAATTGAAGTCATTAATTCAAAACAAAGTTCGTTCATTATTTAAGAATACTTACATATTATAAAAAAAAGAATAACAAACATTTGAGGGAAAAAGGAAGCGATAAACGTAAACCTGCTCTGGAACACTTTCTTTCGCCTAGTACACCCCTTATGTGGCACCTTGTATAACCATAACAATTTAAGTAGATAATGAAACAAAGCTAGAAGCTTGTTCAGCATTAGCATAGCACCAAATTTGCCTGCAGCGTTCCTTTCCCAAGCACTGAACAAAGAGTTCATAAGACAGTGACTCATAAAGAGCATTGTCTCCAAATTATAGCGGGATTCTAAAAGTAATGGATTATTGTTTGGTGTGCAGCGAGTAGGACGGGCACGGTCGGGACACTTTCAATTACTGGCATTGTTTGACGTGGCGCCGACGCACTCTCACTTAACGAGATAACAGAAACTATTTGCTGGAATCTTCTGGAATTATTTCTTGGGATACCACAATCAGTAGACGTTATGATCAAGGCAAGCAAAGTGAGTGGAACAGCCGCAGATATGTGAAGAAGTCAGCGACAAAAATGAAATGATTGCATTTTTGAGACCACGATTCGGTAAACGTAGTGTAGAGGACGCCCTCCGACCAGGTGGGATGACGATCTGCGAAATACTGCAGGTAGATGCTGGATGCATCAAGCTGAAGACAGGGCGCTATTGTGCTCATTGGGGGAGGCCTATGTCCAGCAGTGGACTATCATAAGCTGATGAAAAATGAAATATGAAACAGTTACTCGCCAGATTTTGAACTAATCAAAAACCGAAAAGTCTTCAGGTGTTTATTGTTTATGTATTTCCACCGTAGGTACCTACACATGTTACACTTGATGTCGTTAAGTTGTAGAAGTTTCATAAGTTATAAATATTACAATTTTATTATATAACACACACTAATTTTGACATAGGAAACACCATATTGGATTTGTGCCGGATAGTGCAAAGAAAAAGCCGACAGACATGCCTTCTTTAATGTATTGTGTATTTAATTTAGAACTATAAAAAAAAAAGTATTTATTTTCAAAAAAATGGTTTCTAAAGGTCAGAGTACTTATCTAAAACTTATTACTATCTCTATAACATTTAAGTTTACCTTTAGGTAAAGTACTCTACCCTAAAACCTTAGTGCTGAAAATGCATCGACTCCTCGCTCTAACTAAGTAAAACTTGTGTTTAGACGCGAGGGCTACTCTGCCTCACAGACACCGGGAGTGCGACTAAAGTACATTGGTAGGTATAGTTTAAACATAGATTACGTTGAACAATTGGAAGAAAAGCAAAACTGTGTGTGCAGAACTGTGTGTCGTTGGTATTGGTTTTTAAAGCAAGTTATAATTACAATAGTTTGAAACAAAATACAATAAACACGATTGAGGCCAGCAGCATCGATCTTCCAGAAACAGAAAAAGACAGCGAAGGACCACTTTATTGTCAATATTTCGCTGTAATCAATATTTGTGTTGACAAAGTAAGCATTGTGGTACTTAAAATAAATTGGTCGAGACCCATCCGCCACGGAAATTAATTTGGCAGGTAATTGTATTGTTTCTAAGGCGTAAGGCGTTGTTTTCTTTCCCTTGCCTGCTATTGGTCAGAAAAGCCTCTTTAACCGAGTGAAATTAGCGGTAGAATGTTCAGCCTTAGATAATTGAAACTCCCTGTTATTGTGTACATTACATTTGCATTTGTTTATCTTGGTTCGAAATAGAAATGGTTATTGGTATGCTGATTTAATGTTTTCGGTGCCTCTTCACTTCCGGTGCTTACGAGGTCTTCGTTCTAAGGTGCTTCACAATTGCCTACATTTGTAATAGATAGCACAATTTTAGATAAGACATTTATTTGCTACTACACAATACCTATAATCAATAAACAGGAAGAATTTATGCAGACAAAAAAGAGAAAAGGACCTTCACCCGCTGTGCCACATCGGTCGTCAAACACTCTTCGTCCTATATCTTGCCTGCACCACCATTATACCTACCTACCTCTACAGCATATACTATTATAGTCCACTGCTGGACCCCGCGATATTACCAACGGATGCGGATTGATATAAACCAGTTTTTAAATAGCTCTAAGAATTAGGAAGCTGAAGTGGCCGGCCATATCTTGCGAATAACCGACGGCCGCTGGGGAAAACGTGTTCTTGAGTGGAGACCACGACTCGGTAAACGTAGTGTAGGACGCCCTCCGACCAGGTGGGATGATGACCTGCGAAAGACTGCAGGTAGATTCTGGATGCGGTAACCTGAAGACAGGGCGCTATGGCGGCTTGGAGGCCTATGTCCGGCAGTGGACTGCTATTAGGCTGATGATGATGATGATGATGAATTATTAGTTTTAGCAATGTGTTAAACTTGTTGTAGGTAAACTTATTTATTATCATGCAAGCAATTTCCTTGCTTGTTTGTGCGTCCTTCCGCGCTTAAGACAGGTGGCGCTTTTTGTGAACCCTTTGAAAATAATTTAGCATAGATACTGCAGGTACCTCAATGGAAGTCCGCATTAGGCTGGCTGTCTGCCAGTCTTCACTAAGTTAACAAAATGTTCCTTAAGTATATATTTTCAATTCAGCTTCACTTCCACACCATTACAAATGCTAATTTAATCGACACTGCTGCAAAAGTTTTTAATTATACGTTCGGATGGAGAAATTATTTTTGTTTTGCTTGTTTGGTATATTTGTTTAAATAACAATCTGCTATATTTTTCACGCTTATTTTTCAAAGGTCTTTTATGATTATTTTTTATGATGTTAGTAGTAGTAGATGTCACGCTGTTTATTGCTTAAAACGTTAAGTAGTTTTGAGCTTTAGATAAACCTTGGGCTTATTAACATTTCGAGTGCTGAAATCACACGGTATGTGTTTTCTACAAGTGACTAATATGCGTAAATCCACACTAGCGCAGCGGCTGAGAAAATACAGATCTGTATGACTCAGCACAGCCGTAATGTTTTTCGAACGAAACGCATGTGCGGCGCAACACAGCCGCTGTGTAGAGCGGCAGCACGAATGGCTTAGGTTAAAAAAAAGATCGCAGTCGTCGAAAAAAGTTCGCAGTCAGTAATCATTTGTTTGAAAAAACTAAAAACAGACTTTAAATTTATATATTTATTGATTTTATACTTTTTTCACGATATAAGAAAATTTCATGCAAAGGCGAACTTAACCCTAAAAAGAGTTATCTTCCAGCAAACCTTATTCGGAGAGAGAGAGACAAAGAAAAAAAATCATTAGTAGTTTTAATAAATATTTTTTTATGCACTAACTCAGGATCATTCTCCATACAATCGCGAAATCTTTTTTTAAATATGGGACCACACTTGATTGAGGGAGAATTGCGTACATACAGCCGAACATAAAACGCCCCTCCTTTTGTTTTTGTCGGTCAAAAATGTCTAGTTTAGTTTTGTTCGGTTCGAAACTGACACACAAATATTATAAATTCGATAGTTTAGATGTTTAGCTGTTTGGATATTTGTTACCTCTTCACGCCAAAACTAATGAATGGATCGGGCCGAAATTTTGCATTCAGATAGTTCTAGGCCTGGAATAAAACATACCATGCTTTTTATTCTATAAACAGTTCCATGGAATATAAATAACCTATAAACGTGTCCATAGAAACGCATCCAAAGCCGCGAGCAAAAACTAGTATATGTGAAAAAAACATTCCGGTCAAAGTGTACATACAGTTCAATTGTGACGACCGATGTGGCGCGGTGGGCGAAGGTCCGCCTGCGACGCAGGAGGTTGCGGGTTCGATTCCCGCCTCGGAACAATTGTGTGTATGATCTGCAGATATTTGTTCCGGGTGTTCTGGTCGTTTTCTATGTATAATAAAAAATATCTATCTATGTAATGTATTGTATTATGTATATCAGTTATCTAGTACCCATAACACAAGCTTTGCTTACCATGGGGCTAGATAATGCTGTGTGAATTGTCCAGCATTATTATTATTATTATTATAATTTTGTGGACTGTAAACCTAACAGTCTTCGTATAAAGTATAACCTATTTCTTAATTGAGATTTTCTGAGAAACTATTAATAGCCTGCTAACGATTAACTTCTAACTACATAATTACGTACAATCATTCAATCAGACGATCTAGGGTAGTCTTGCATGCGAGTGAGGAGAATGCCTGTTGATTGCTATGACTTCCGCAAATCAATGAGACGTATCAGAGCTTTAATTAGGACTATTTGCTGAGCACCAAATACATACAACACAATAAGATATTAGTATGAGGGGCGAAAAGTTTTAAGGACCAGAGTTGCTGATTATGTAACGATCAATAGGTATTCATTCAAACGTTCACTTCTGACGTGCCTCCAAAAAACATAGTGCTTGGGTATTTTTTATAAAGGGAGGTTAACTAATTTAAAAAAATACCCTAGAAATTAATGTTTTTTAGGAAATTACAAAAAAATACTTCATTTTTATAAACAGGGAATGTAAGTATTTTTTTTTTGTTCCTGATTCATACGATGAATTAGATAATTGTCTCCAATATCGTTACCTATGTTATTGTTTTTTTTATAATTTTTGTTACAATCTCTATCTGAATGGTATTGTGCCTTCTTGTCGGGACTTATTTTTATGACCGCTAAGGAAATTTAAGAAATAACCAAAATTTAACATTCCTTATTTGGGAGGTTATCTTCAATCAAAGCCTATAAAACTCGTGTTTTAAGATCGGCCATTTGTCACTGTTATCTTTTGAATACATTAAAAATTTCTTGGATTCAGCTTTATTTAGTTAAGTTTGCAAATCCGCGGCTACTTTGAACAATTTGGTACAATCTTAAGCATAACTAATTTAATATACTCGCATGTAAGGCTTTAATGGATGTGGCTAAAGCCGAATATTGTTGGATAAGTTGGATGACACAAAGTTAAAGCCTATACTCTGTTCTAGAAACCAAGATATTTTATATCAACACAGACATTTATGAACGCAAACTTAAAAAAAATAGATCAAAAACGGACGAGGTACGAATAAAAAATAAATAAATAATGCTGGACAATCCACACAGCATTATCTAGCCCCATGGTAAGCAAAGCTTGTGTTATGGGTACTAGATAACTGATATACATACATAATACAATACATTACATAGATAGATATTTTTTATTATACTTACATAGAAAACGACCAGAACACCCGGAACAAATATCTGCAGATCATACACACAATTGTTCCGAGGCGGGAATCGAACCCGCAACCTCCTGCGTCGCAGGCGGACCTTCGCCCACCGCGCCACATCGGTCGTCGGAATGGAATGGAAACAATAACTGTTTCACTCTTCGGCGTTTTTTTTTTCGATGTTGTGAGTGCTGTTAAATATTCTTCACTAATATATTGTTTGGCGTCAATTGTAACTACTTTGTTTACCAAAAAAATCTACGATTCTAGGACCGAGTAATTAGACCTTTCGAGGTTAGTGACATCAGATTTAGCTATATTATTGAACATAGGTACGCCTGGCTGTTGACAAAACGGTGAAAAGTAGTTAGAGACTTTCCTAGAAATAAGCTTTTAATGTAAAATTCGAAATAAGACAATTTGAATGAGATTTTTTTGTAGAATTCAGAAAATATAGTATTATTACCATGATGTCGGGCCATCAAGTGTCCCGGTCTTTTGGAAGGTTTGCGTGGGGCCGAAGCCAACAGCACAGAGGCCCTTTGAGAGAGTTAATCTAAAGGCGATGGCTACACATAGCGGGTATCATCCTTAGGTGCACAATATGATACACCCAAAGATGGTATCCGCCAGGTGTAGAGACTATTGCAAATAAAAATGAAAGAAATAAAACCAGGCTATTGTGATGGATGGATGGACTGGGTAATCGGGCTATAGGGGAGATTGCGGAGTTATTATTATTATACTATAATGCCTACCTTCCAACATACGCAATCATGTTTCCAGTTGATATACAATAAGACGAGGAAAGCATTATAAATACAAAGTCAAAGGAAATATCACATACCCAATGAAACATACTAAAACTGTTAACTGCACTTTTGCAGTCCTACACTACACCCTCAATAAGCCAATCGAATGTCTTCAGCTTGCCGCATCTAGCATCTACCTGCAGTCTTTCGCAGGTCGTCATCCCACCTGGTCGGAGGGCGTCGTACACTACGTTTGCCGAGTCGTGGTCTCGCCTCAAGAACAAGTTTTCCCCAGCGGCCGCAAGCATCAACCAGAAGACAAAACCGAAATCAGCGCAAGGAAACCCTCAGGAAGCTTTGTTTTACGAGTTATTTTAATAAAACCCATGTTTTCCGTTCAGCGCATGGGAGGTAAAACGATTACGTGGGGTGATTTTTTGATGTTTGCTTACCTACATGAAATCCCTACTTCAACGATCTGTATATAAATAGACAAATGGTTTGCTATTCTTATAAAAATCGGATGTAAAATATGTTTTGTTGAAACCTGAATAGACGGTTATTTCTGTGGACTATAGAGATGCGATTTTGATCAACGAATAATTATCAATATTCCAATTCAACATGGGACAGTCTGAGCACTTTGTGAATGTATAAAATTTATTATTTTAGGTTTAGGTAACAAAGCTCCATTTCCTTTGTTATCTAAATTCAGAAATTGTAGTTAGGTAAGTATATAATATTAATGATATTGACGCACTCTGTGGCGCAGTGGGCGAAGGTTCACCTGCGAGGTAGGAGGTCGCGGGTTCGATTCCCGCCTAAAAGCCTAACAACTAAGGCCCATAATTGCCATCAGCAACATCAGCGCATTGACAACAGCTGACGTCATGACCACAGAGCAATATGGCGGCCACTACGACCAGCGTTTTCGTCAAATTACCCGCGAAATCTGAAAATGTAAATTATTATGGTACTTATCGATTGAATAAAAAAAAATTATGGATTTAACACTGTAGAAATATCAAATAAAGACAATTTCCAGAAATGTCTGTTGAACCCTATTATACAATTATTCGCATTGTGATTTATAAAATTATTTACATTTGTGATACACAATGGATAAATACGTATACACAGTGATTTACATTCACATTGGTGTTATTTTAGCAGGCTGAGTATAAAAAAACTTATCACCCAATTCCCTTTTTCCCGGTAATGTTATTTCATTGGGTTTTAGTACAATAAATATTTTCCAAACCACTGCAATACGGGAACTTTTTTATTGCATTTGTCCCTTTTAGTAGAAAAATAATATTAAAAATGAGAAAGTTTGGATGTATGGATGTTGGTAAGTTCATCTCGCCAAAACTACTGTACCGATCGGGCTGAAATTTAGAGCATTTAGATTTGCATATGTGTATATAGGCCTTGTATAAAACAAAAGCTACTTTTTTCCCATAACTAAGTTCCTATGGTAAATAAATGACCTTAAAACGTTGCCATAGAAACAACGCTTGCGAATCCGCGGGCGGAAAGGAAACTATTACAAAATAATATTTCGTTCAAATACTGCAATGTAGTTGTATCCTGCAATGTAGTTTTCGCTAACAAAATACAAATCTTTTCTTGGATAGTTGCTGTAATAATAAGGTTTTTCTTACAGAATCTTAATTATAATTAATTTAAGATTCCTTATTTCTCTGCAGAACAAATGAAAAATCCTTTTATCTCCAGCGTCTTCCTTTTCTTAAAACATCAAAGTTAAAGTATTCATATCAACTTTAATAAGTGTGGATTATGCTACTTTACTTTAGACTGCGATGGTATCGAGCACAGAGGGTATTATTATGCAAATCAGCGATTAGGTATCGAACCCACATCAACAGTTCTTATTGGACGCGATTGCATTACAGATAGTGCCAAGAGGCAGTCGCCTCTCGGAGTTTCATTAACATTACTGAATTCCGCAGTTTCGTACAAAAGCTTGTAAAAATAAGGCAGAAGAACATAGAATTCTTTTGGAAAGTGTCGCAGGGTACAAAAAATCAGAGTCAATTTAGTGATTTTACCACCATATCTTTAGCATTTAAATCTGGGCTTAAGGCAGTTGTCTCACCGCCGGCGAGAGAACTACTAACTATCGGCTATTTTCTCGCTCAAGAAACGTACAGTTAGATATACATTGCGTGTAAACAAAAGAGATGCATATACAAATAGTTGATCGCTGACTGTTCACACTGCGCCGGCCGGCGAGAACTCGCTTCACTAGTTTGTCGCTGGGCGACAAGAGTCAGGAAAATAACACTCGCTCAGCGATCAGAAAACTCACGCCGAGCGGTCATTTCTCTACAATGCGGACTGTCGTTTGACCCGGCCGCCGCCGCCGCGAGCGAGTGATAGCCGAGCTACACAACTATCGGAACTACGTACTCGCTCCCCGCTTCACGCCGACTCGTTCTACATTCTAGCTCTGCTCGCTACTCTACTCGTTCATCGTTCCCGGTGAGACAACTGCCTAAAACCTTTAGAAACATTTTACAGTGGCGGGCGGCATCGACAGCGCGCTGACTGAAAAAGCTGGAAGCTTACGGTATGCAAGCCCTTAATAAGTAGGTACATTTCTATATCCATTTTATGTATCTACTCGTACTGGTGTTACTAGGGCGCTAATTATGCTAAATTAATCCCTTCGCCATAACAATGCTATGGTCTCAAAATGACTCTTTTTGGCATTTTACCTTTGATGATATAAACACAGACAGATGGAGGGACGCTTGTCAGAAGTATCACGGTTAAAACTACACTATCAATCTCTCCGTGCAAATAACACCGCACGCGCACTATCTACAGTTTCTTTCATCTGCGACGATACTACTGTCATAGTAAAGGAATTGGTTAGCAGAATTCGACTCCTGGTACTGTCCACGATCCTATCCATCCATGGTTGTCTGGTACAGATCGCTCTTGAGCGATAAGACCACCAATTGTAATTAAATTTAAAGTTTTTATTGTACATAGTTTCTATTTAAAGTGCAATAAAGAATTTTCTATCTAACCCTCGCTATGGGATGGTCATCATGAATTCTTACAACGTCATTGGTCACATAGCCGTTGTTCCTGGACAATACTTTGATGATTTTCATTTAAAATTCATGAAAGTAATGGAATCTCATTTCCATATCTTTTGGGTATTAGGTACTAAACAAAATGACATCATATTAAACACGCTACACGCCTATTAGCTAATGACACGGTCAATTAGGTGATGCCATTTCTTTAAAGTATTTTACTCAATTACATACTACTACTTACTAACTGTGTAATTCATTATGAAATTCTGTTTTTTTTTTGTTTTGTTTTATCAGATAACCTAACATTATTGTTTTAAATGTGAGTGGGTAAATACCTAGTTGTTAGTTGTTACCTACTGTGAGTGGGTAAATAGTTGAAAGTTGTTACCTACTGTACTAATTCTCTGTTCTGTGGTACTACATACGGACTACGTTCACCGTACAAAACGAATAGACAAACAACATTGAGAGGAAAGGGTAACGCCGGTAATAAAAAAAAATCCATAGTGAATAAGTTCGTTCTGAGCGGGCTTCTTCGTACTTAGCATTTCACTTTCTTACTTGAAATGTACGTCAAACTAATATTTCCAATAAAAAAATAATAAGTATTCGGTGAATTTCGTAATGCGTTTGAATATCAAAGTAAGATGCAGCACGCCCTCCACCATCTCCCAATTAGCAAGGGTTGCCTGCAAATCCATTGGATCAGGTATCAAAGAATACCTATCGGAAAATAATTAACATAATCTCGCCGTCGTCAGTGCAATCGCTGAATATTGATGCCGCGTCTTGCTGTAGCCAATCTATACTCTATGCATAAGTAATGAACAAAATATGGAACCTAGATTCGAGGGCCGGATAAATATTGACGTAGAAAGTCGTTTACAAGTTCGATTTTGAAATAATTTCGGATTTGCCTGAAGTGATAGGCGTAGTCGCAATGCGAAACGGAGTGAGGGAAGACTACGGACCGACGACATTGTAGCGGTCACAGGGAGTCGATGGATGGAGGCGGCTCAAGGCCGATTATCGTGAAGCAGTCGTCGCGTCGTTTGATGAGGCCTATGTTCAGCATTGGAACTTCGCAAGAAAACGGAGGGGCTGACTCAGCAACAGCGCTGTCTTAGCTTATTTTCTACATATCTTGCAATTATCGCTGTTTTAGTGTTTTTTTAGTTGCATTAGGTACACTCGAACTAATAATGTAGGTAAAGTGGAAAATTTTCTGAGTATTTTTTATACTGCAAATGAAAATATCCTATCCATTTAAAGCTTTAATTCTTACTCTGAGATAGGTTTCTCGTAAGTATTGAGACGTCATCGAATCGTTTAGGTACTCCATACTTTTTATGGGATCAGAATTATTCTGAATAGCAATTAAAAAGATTCTGTCCGCGGTTTCGCGTGCGTTTTTCCGAAACTAAACTAAAGTAACCGGATTTCCGTAGATCTGGAATTCCGGAAAAATAGCTCGAATGTTTATTTTAAATTGGTACTTGAAGTCTTAACACTTTGACTGCGATTTTTATTCGACGACTGCGATCTTGTTTTATCCTAAAAAATTCGTGCTGCCGCTCTACACAGCGGTTGTGTTGCGCCGCACATGCGTTTCGTTCGAAAAATATTACGGCTGTGCTGAGTCACAAAGATCTGTATTTTCTCAGCCGCTGCGCTAGTGTGGATTTACGCATATTAGTCACTTGTAGAAAACACATACCGTGTGATTTCAGCACTCAAAGTGTAAAATGTTGTTACGCACAAACTTTAATATTAGACTTTTGCATAAAGATATACCTACAGTAAAAATATTATTAGAATTATTATAACTTTCATTGACTACTAATAGAGTTACGAGTAAAATGACAAATAGAACTCAAGATTGGCTTCAATGGGGCAGTTAAACGTGGCCTATCACGCTACGACGCTCATCGCTAGTCACTTTGACTCCTTGATGTAGATATGTAATTATAACATTATAATCAATAATTTTACTTAAAGGTTTGACTGTTTCGTGTAGCCAAAGCATTGTTAATACCAATAGCTTCGCTCATAAATTAAATTAATTTAGGTATTTCATATAAATAAGTACAAAACAAGTCTTATTATCATCTCGACGACCGATGTGGCGCGGTGGGCGAAGGTCCGCCTGCGACGTAGAAGGTTGCGGATTCGATTCCCGCCTCGGAACAATTGTGTGTACGATCTGCAGATATTTGTTCCGGGTGGTTTCTATGTATAATAAAAAAAATCTATCTATGTAATGTATATTGTATTATGTATATCAGTCATCTAGTACCCATAACACAAGCTTTGCTTACCATGGGGCTAGGTAATGCTGTGTGAATTGTCCAGCATTATTATTATTATCATTATCAGCCTATGTTACGCCACAGCTGGACAGACATAATCCATTTATGCTATTTTCGCGAATCTTTGGTTCATTTTCTTTTGTTTTTTTTTTGTAATTAAAAGCAGCCAACGTTTAGCATTAATAGTATGACTGATACACTCACGAAAACAACTGTATCGACCAAATAGTTATATACAGGGTGGCTATTTTAGATGGGATTGATCAAATCCGAAACTATACAGGCTGTTTTCTCATAAATCGTGCTCTTGACTTGTGACACGACTTTTCGTTTTCTATTCCTCATAGTTTCAGGTTTGACAACACTATTCCATGTGTAAAAAGCCACTGAGTAAACACTAAGGGAATACTTTGCTTCGGTACGTATTATAAGCTAATAATTTTTTCTTAGTAAGTTCAACAAACTCACTGCCTTTCTAGGTAAGTCGCATGAATGAACCTTTCAACGATGAAAACCTATTTAGTACTAGCCTATCTAATTTTAATTAAGATAAATCTACTGGAAATAGGTTTAGGAAGTACTTAGGACAATAGTTTCATGATTTTACCATATTTGATGTCACTTCAACTGTCATAAACATGTAATTAAATATGAAAATTATGCATGATACAATGTGCATGTTGGTGGTTTGTACAGCGCAGTGAATTTCATTTCAGAATGCCTTTTGTTCAGGATATGTCAATGGGGTTGATTGGGTTGCATTATTTATTCATAATTGATCGAACGAGTCAAGCGGGATGATTGGGCATTGTATGTTTATATCATGATGGGAAGACAATGACCCATTTTCCAGACCAACTTCATGACCCATTTTCCCCAATTTTTTTCCTTCTTCCCCCCTCGGTGACCACCCGAAATAAGTGCCCCTCACCCCCCTCTTGGCATATTTGGCATATACAAGAGGGGGTGAGGGGCCCTAGTCTTCAAGTAGCGCGGAAAAAATAATTGTCTCATAATTTGTATAAACCTCGTTCCCTAGAGCATATTGACTACGTGTCGAAGACCTAAGACGCACCCCCTAACCTCCCCTCACTGTGACCAAACAAGGTATTTTGAAGACGCCTCCTGAACGGGTCATGTAGTATGGGTACGCGCACGGAGGGCAGTGACTAACCTACAGACACTACAATTATTCGTTATTTTGAAATCTTATATCGTTTTGTATTCGTTACTAAACTGAATGATGTTTTACAGCCCTGAAAGAACCCGAGTCGATGAGGTCATCAGCCAAAAGGTTAAAGCATAATATATTGGTTTCTATAATTGTCCAATATCCATTATATTTTTAATAAATTTCGACCCATTTTTTCATTGAGGGCAGTGACTAACCTACAGATACTACAATCATTATTAAGTTTGAGAAAACAAACAGAAGACTAAATAAATAAAGTTATAACTCTACTGCGTTTTTTTTTTCATATAAACTGAGAAGCTCTTCTATACTGTAAAATGGAAACTGCAATAGCATACGTTTTTGAAAATGTAGTGCAGATGAGATCAAAATACTTTTACTTGTTAACTTTTTAGACACAGGTATATTAGCTGTGATATTTTCCATTTTATTTCGTTATACTACTAAGAATATATTAAAACGCTTCTAAATAAAACTTCATTACTAGGTATACCTACCTAACGAAATCTAATTTATTATCATTTAAAAGCCTTCTCCAAGCTGATGCAGAGCAAGATGATGTGACAAAACATCATTATATCTATGCTACGAATAAATAATATTTATTCGTAGTATCTATGCCAGTTCCCTAACATTTCTAGCTACTTTTATTAATATTTATATACTCTTCATTCAAAAATATTTATAATACTACATGATAATATAAAAAAATATGCAAATCCCATATCTTTTGTATTCATTTCTTTACTAAACTAAAGGTACCTACAGTTGAATGTATTATTACAGCCCTGAAAGAACCCGAGTCGATGAGGTCATCAGCCAAAAGGTTAAAGCACAATTCATTGGTTTCTATAATTGTCCTTTGAGTAATTGTCCAATATCGATTATATTTTTAACACGTTTCGATCCATTTTTGACAATGGCCAAAATATTTATTCAAGAATCGATAACTCTCATGGTGGTTAGAAACAAAATTGTTTTTTTAATTGTTTATATTAAATACAATTGTGTTATCCTTGCCTAAAGCGGAGGCTAACTTGAACAAATTTTGTAATTTAAATCCATTTAATACAATAAACTGTGAAACTTAACTGGAACATCTTTAAGTATTCACATGCCAGTAATGTGGCGCGATATGAGGATCAATTTATTTGTAATACCACCTCTCTAATTTACCATGTCTGATATGAATAAACTATTTGTATTTGTACTGGGGCAAACGTGTTCTTGAGTGGAGACCACGACTCGGTAAACGTAGTGTAGGACGCCCTCCGACCAGGTGGGAGAACGACCTGCGAAAGACTGCAGGTAGATGCGGGATGCGTCAAGCTGAAGACAGGGCGTTATGGCGCTCATTGGGGGAGGCCAATGTCCAGCAGTGATTAATATAGGCTGAGGGCGTCCTACACTACGTTAACCGAGTCGTGGTCTCCACTCAAGAACACGTTTGCCCCAGCGGCCGTCGGTTCTTCGCGAGATATGGCCGGCCCACTGCCACTTCATATTTATACATACATATATTAGTATTAAATTACAGAGTTGCTCTCTTTTCGGTCATCCCTATTTCGGGAAACAGAAGCCCTGAATATAACGTTTCTTTTATCAATTTTTTTTCCATTCCTGCACAGCCTGCTTGAAGTTTCTCATGGTTTTATTAGAAAAAGAGGCATTCACAGAAACATTTCAAACATTTCGAAAACATTTAATCCAAATGTAATGCATCTCGGCCCACCAAAAGCCAGTCTCATTTTAAAGTTTAATTAAATAAACCTAAGATAATATTGTATGAACGTAATTTCGTAGACCCGTAAAGGGAGTTTTTATTGAGTTAAACGAGAGGTAGCAAGTGCTTTTTGCCATCTCTAT
This sequence comes from Eupithecia dodoneata, assembly GCA_947044415.1. Classification (NCBI taxonomy): domain Eukaryota; kingdom Metazoa; phylum Arthropoda; class Insecta; order Lepidoptera; family Geometridae; genus Eupithecia; species Eupithecia dodoneata. Next base: position 10,152,243 of record OX345664.1, on the reverse strand, counting down.
TGTATTGAAGTCGGAACCCAAGTACGTTACACAAACATGGATAATTTAAAAGTTTTAATAGCTTGTTCAAGCTAATATGGGTGTTCGTTACGTACCACTTAGGTTTATATTTCAACGAGCGAGGTTAACTCTTGGTTAACTATGTTTTATGCACGTACCACGGTATTTCATCATTTTGTATTTCATAAAGCCGTAATGTTAGCCCCGCGCAATAACGAGCAGATTTTTGTTAACTTGAATTCTTTGAGTGAATTGGCTAGCCCTAACTACTTAGTTTTGCGGTCATTGTAACCCATGCCAAGACAAACTTAACATTAATGGTCGTTTTCGAGTTGACATTACTTGACGTGTGATTTATTCAGTAAATCAATGTACGACCATTGATTCGACGTTTGTTTTAGCATGGTTTCATAACAAATGGGTTACAATGGTCTTTAAACTACCTTACCTTAACTCCAAGCTACCTAAGTTGCTTAGAATATACAAAAAATCCTAGGGTGGCTTCTAGTATCACAGTTATGTCACGCCAGCGTGGTTCATTGTAACAAAAAACAATCGTACCAGCTCTCAGTAACTTACCCATTATCCGCTTACTTTGCTCTTATTAGGCACACGTATAAAAGTCTCGATTGCTGAAGGTAAACTTATGTTCGCGGGATGGCATTCGAAATTACCCTTTTACGGAGTCTATATGAAAAGAGAATGTGTGCACATACGACACCATTACTGGAGACGGCCCCCGGTAATGGAAATTTGCATACGCATCTTAAAATTTTATTCATAAGGAGAAAATTGTTTCACATGCTCACAACCCCAGAGCTTTCGTCACACGTTTTGCTTACAGCTGAAGCTCTGTGCAGGTCATCGAAGGTAGCTGGTGTACTTTCCATATTCTTGTTGCATCATACTCTTTGAGACTATCATCTCTAACATTTAACTTGGGACTAAACTATCCTATATCAAAATGTCTATTATAGTAAACAGACAATTCCGAACGAAGACGAGATAGGTCTTATTTATAAAAGCCTCTTAAACACCTCCACGCGAAGTCGCGGTCAACAGCTAGAAGGTATAAATTATTATATTCATCTTCAAGATTCTATCGCATCTTGGTACTGAAATAGTCTTACTACGAAACATTTTCAAAGTTGACATCCCACATGGGAACTAATATTTGAAACCATCACTTTGATTATGTGACCGTTGGGCATAAAAAGCAATTTGCGATTTGACACCGAAACCAAATTATGAAACTGTATTTAGTCATGCTTTGAATTTTGGTCTTCGCTTAATTTTGGCTGGCCTAAGGCTCCGCGCAAATGGGCCACCGACCACAGCCACCGGTGGCTGTCGCGCGCTACCACGCGTCGCGGACACTGCTGTAGCGAGTGGCCGCCACCGGCAACACGTATGGCGCGTCTATACAAAATATATGAAAAAGTATGTTAAGTGGCTGTCGCTGGCCACCAGTGGCTGTGGTCGGTGGCCCGTTTGCGCGGAGCCTTAGTATCACAAGAACTCTGTGTTTGATGTTTTCGATCGATCGATACAATCCAGCTGTTCTTCTCTTCCTGTGACAGTGGGAATCAGTCACGCGTGCCGACCACTCAAGCAAAAAAATCGAATTATTGCCGAGCATTACACACACAGGGGTTGCTTACAGGCTGAGCTGATTATCGTCTGAAATCCACAATATGCCGCGAATGTGCCACACCATCCGGAAACTGTACACAGGAATAACTTTTAAGCAACAATAACGTAGGTAAACGAGACATACCAATACAAAACTCTTTGCCACTACAACGTATTCGACTAACTATGCATATTACTATATTGTTAACAGGCTACAAAGACTCTATAATTTGCAATTTTACACCACTGACATATTTCATGCCAGTAAAGTAGGATACACTTTGACTGCGATTTTTTTTCGACGACTGAAAATTCGTGCTGCCGCTCTACACAGCGGTTGCGCCGCACATGCGTTTCGTTCGAAAAATATTACGGCTGTGTTGGGTCACAAAGATCTGTATTTTCTCAGCCGCTGCGCTAGTGTGGATTTACGCATATTAGTCACTTGTAGAAAACACATACCGTGTGATTTCAGCAATCAAAGTGTTAAAAGAGATGTTTGAAAAGTTCTGCAGGACTCTGTATAAATAATAGTTTTAGTAAATGTTTTTCTTTATGTGTTTTTTAATTGTATCTAATTAAAAAAAAATATTCTAATTAACTGTACCTGTCTTGTAATTTCTGTAAGTTGTATTTTTATTTTATTTTATAATTTTAGGAAAACTAACAGCTAGGTACCTAAATACTAAACACAGTGTGTAACTAACGTGTTTTAATTGTTTGTTTAATTTCTACATAAAAATTATATAAAAAACATTAATTTTGATATAGGAAACACCATAAGGGATTGAGTTATAGAAAAAGCAGACAGGTGTTATTATATTATAGCTTAGAGGGTTCTACATGTACCCTGTAAGGGTACAGCAATTTATTTATAAATAACAACAATAGTAACTCGTAAAGCGTAAATTTTAAAAGAAATATTTCACCTCTGTAGACAATAGTTCACATAAGCATACTAATAACCTAGATTTACCTATCAGACAGCGGTCACTGACGTTACTATCATTAGGGTAATAACATGCCCTTAATCACCAAAGTGGTAGTTTCGAGTCAATGTCGTACCTAAGTACTATCGAATTCTCCCTATGTATCCATATGTACTACAAAACGAACTCTTATCTTCAAAGAAAGAGTAGAAAAATCGTAGATATAACTAAGTTTCAATTTCACTTTAAAGAGACCCACATCACAACAATGCCTTTTGATGTAGGTACCTTCCTATTAAAATACAATATCAAAATTACCAACAAGATGATACCAATAAATAGCACTTTGGAAGCAATATTAAGTACCTGTTATCTACCCTGTGGCGAAAGTGTTTTGTCTTCCCTTTGGCCTTTATTACAAAGGTTATTAAGACATAATTCGTAAATTATTTGACAGTTACCTTGGTGACGGAGAGATGCCCGAAGCGCTCTTCACTCTGATGAGCAAACTACAGAAATAATCTGAAATCAAACGCTTTTACTCTCATATATTATGAATAGAAGGTCACTTTGATCGTAAAGTTAATTATTTTAATGATGAACATTTGAGAGACTTACGGAAAAGAACTTTCCTAAATTAGTATCTATTGGCGAGTAATTAACTTTTGATAATAATTAATAATAGGTACTTTTATGAAAAAGTCAGTTCATTTACCGGAATCGGGTCTTAACAACCTAATTATATAAGTAGATGTTAAAAAGTATATGGTCCACAATCTAAATACAGTGTTCGCTGACAGATTTGATTGTCTGTACATCATCATCAGCCTATAGCAGTCGACTGCTGGACATAGGCCTCCCAAATAAGCGCCATAGCGCCCTGTCTTCAGCTTGCCGCATCCAGCATCTACCTGCAGTCATAAGTTCGTAGAAAAGTTAAATGAGATCTGTTACTTTTCTATGGTCTGAAATGATTTATTATTATAGCGGGAAAACCTATTAAGGCGCTTATCAGGTAAGGCCTTTCTCCAGCAGTGGACTAGTGGCTGTAGATGTCAATAGGTATATGCCTGCCATGACTCGGACCACAATGACCTAAATCTATAATCAAATTAAAACGGGAACGGTAGCCCTTCGTTGTAATATTTGAAAAAAAAAACCCGCCAAGTTCGAGTCGGACTCACGCACTAAGGGTTCCGTATTATAATCTATAAAAACGGCAAAAAAATCATATCTGTTGTATGGGATCCCCCATTATTATTTGTTTTTTTTTAAGTGAATATATAATGAAATATATAACTATTCTGTGAATATTTCAAGCGTCTACCTGTTGCCGTTATCAATATCGAGCAAAAACGAGCAAAAAAAATCACGTTTATTGTATGGGAGCCTAGAGATACAGCCTGGTAACAGACGGACCGACGAACGGACAGATGGACGGACAACGGAGTCTAAGTAATAGGGTCCTGTTTTACCGTTTGAGTACGGATCCCTAAAAACAATAAAATACCTATACCTGCCTCAATAGCGGCTAATCACAACGGCCCATAAACCAGAGAGACTGAAGTCATAAAGAAAGCCGTTGGTTCAACTGTAAAAATAAATGTTACAGCCCTTTTTGTCTTCCCATCGGTATTCTCTGAGATTTAACCTTCCCTTTAATTTTAAATGTTTCACGTCGGCTCTTTTATTCAGGTGAAAAATGGATTCTTATTTATAAATACCTACATTATCTAAGGCCAAGTAGTTATAAAGATATTTTATAACGATCTCATAGATGGTTTTCTCATAGATTCCATTGTCAGAACTAGACCACATGGGAGGCACCAGCTTTCAAATAAAAAAGAAACATCAAAATCGATTCATCCAGTCGAAAGTTCCGATTTAACAAACATAAAAAAACAGTCCTCCTTTTTTTGAAGTCGGTTGAAAAGTAGATTTACTGTTGAAGACTTTTAGAAGAAAATTTAAAACGAAATTATTGTAGCACAAACAAATTGTGCTACAATAATTTCGTTTTAAATTTTAACGAAATATCCTCAGGTTGATGGAAACGAAATCCCCAGAATTAATTAGTTCGTGATACGTAAATTGGGAAAACTCGACCGGCTCTCTAGACTACAGTTTCGAAAATACCCTAAAGTAGGGCCTCTCAACTCTCCTGAAACTGGAACTAAGCCCACTATATCACAATAGAGTACTTGATCAAATATTCAACGAACGTTATTACTTATTACCCACTTTATAAAGCGGTGGTCGCAGGAACAAATAACTGATGTCGTTTCCATAAAAATATGCGGCGATATTTTAGAAGAGCGTGTATTCCGCTTCCGCGCCGCATCACCATACTTTTCACATTACTTATGCATAGAGTACAGATTGAAACGGGACGTAGTTGCGGCGTCATCGGTATTCAAACCCGGCTCGTCCGGCTTACCGCATCATGTCTTCCAACCGCCTGATTGTCTCCAAACAAACAATAACAAAAAATAAATTCACCCCCCGCCTTGTCTGCGAACAATTTCCGTTATAGTTTTAACGATTTCCATCGACATTTTGCATATTGGTCGCTCGTCAAAGGCTTTTCTTTTGGGTATAGTCCTTTTAAATTCAGTTTTGGTAAAAAAACATATAACTGTAGGCTGATTGTAGGTTTATTTCATCATCATCAGCCTATAGCAGTCCACTGCTGGACATAGGCCTCCCCCAATGAGCGCCATAGCGCCCTGTCTTCAGCTTGCCGCATCCAGCATCTATATCTTTCGCAAGTCGTCATCCCACCACTTGACTTACTCTTCGTGAGTGGTAGGTATTAAGGATAGGTATATCTGTGAAACAAATATGAATGCAGGTATGTTTGCACATTAATTATTTAGTAGCGAGATAAATAGGGTACACAGAAACCTTCTTCACTCGGTAGCGTCCGTAGCCAAGTAAGGCATCATCTACAAAGTCGCAAAATGCATTGAAATTAATCGCAATTCTGTCTTTTTGCTTACAAACTTATAGTGATACTGGAGACGCTAGAGTATCGTGGTCCTGGTGTACTAGGAAGCAAAAATGACAAACTAAAAGAATTCGAAATCGGGAATAATAACCGACCTTTTAAGTTTTCATTGAATTCACGTATTTTAATATTCTTAAATCGCAGAATAATTTAGAATCGGTGAAATTTTCATTTTCATTTTAAGACTGCGAGCTTTTTTCGACGACTGCGATCTTTTTTTAACCTAAACCAATCGTGTTGCCGCTCTACACAGCAGCGGTTGTGTTGCGCCGCACATGCGTTTCGTTCGAAAAACATTACGGCTGTGCTGAGTCACATAGATCTGTATTTTCTCAGCCGCTGCGCTAGTGTGGATTTACGCATATTAGTCACTTTTAAAAAAACACATACGGTGTGATTTCAGCAATCGAAGTGTGTACATCATTAAAATGGTAAAGAATATTAAATTATATTAACATGACTGAAAAAATATATGGACTGTGTGTAACGAAAACGTTTATAAATTCAAAAAATCATAGGTCTACTATTTATTATTAATACGAATAAATTATTTGCGTATTAATCATAAGTTTCCGCCGAGTTTTAATAACTAACCATTTTTCTATGGCAATGTTTGTAATTCTGAGACTAGACCATTGTGATGGTGAAGCAATTAACATTTTTTTTTTCGTTTATTAAGGCACAAACAGTTTACAATATTCTTAAAGTTAACAGTAATATAGTTTTGTATAAACCAATCAAGATGCCACTAATAGAAACATTATATTAAAAAAACACAACAACTTAGTGGAATTCTGTCCAGTACACATGCCAAAAGGTTAATGAAGGAATTTAAACGGTTGTCTGATAGAGATTCTCTTTGCTCTTGAGCGAAAAGACCGCCAATAGTATATATTCTAATATAAGTGTACCTACACACCTACTTCAGCCCTCGGTACCTACCGAGGGCTGAATCTGAAAGTCCTTAACTTGTAAATTACGTTCTATTGTGTTTTTGTTTCACCGTTGTTCACCTCTTTCATAAACAACCCAACCCTCAAAATAAGTCTTGCTAATAGGTAAGTACCGTAACCCTTCTTAATGCCACTAAAGTATTTTCCGTATTACTCGGAAAAGTATCAAACCACAGGGTTGTGACTTGACCTTTAAAAAGTAAAATATTCATGAAAATACCCCAAGCATCAATCGAAACAGCAAGGCCGGTATCTATCAACCGTTGTATGTAGTCAGAATGACTATATTAGGGGATATCAATAGTTCTTTATTTATTACAAACATCCTACTAATCTTAAAACGCGAAAGTTTGTAAGTATGGATGGATGGATGGATGGATGTTTGTTACTCTTCAAGTAAAAACTACTGAATTTATATGGATTTTAATGAAACTTTACAATAATATAGCTTATACATCAGAATAACACTTAGGCTACAATTTATAAAGATTATTGTATATTATCCAAAATATCTACCTGTGTAGTGTTCCATAAAAACATGTCAGATCGATAAATCTAAGACCTACGTAGATTAAATCAATATGCAAAATAATCATTTAATTTGTAGCTACATTAACAGATAACATTATCTTGTTAAGATAAACAACACAAGTATTGCTATTACACAATTAATGACTTTTTAGTTGACAATCTGAAACTTTGATCATTTAAATGTACCTATATGAATAATTTACAAAATACAACAATCTTAAGGGCTCCCACACAAAACTGCGATGCGATGCGATGCGATGCCGCATCGCAGGAACTTGCAATACGAATTTCTGCGATACGATTTTGTGCGGCAAACCGTTTGGTAGGGCAAGGGCAACCATACCTTCAAGAGTAGTCAGTATTGGACGTGTTTTTAGGAAGCGTAAGATGGATCGCAAAAAGATTATTGCACTGCTGTTATTGTTAAATAGATATAAAAGAAAAAGAAGATTCTGGGTTCATTCATTTATTACGATTATGAACTCTGATGGGAACTATTTTACTCGAAAGTACTATGGGTTGAGAACTGAAGAAGATAAATTTTTTGATTATTTTAGAATGAGCATATCTTCATTTGAAGAGCTTTTGAGTTGCGGACTAAAAGGGGCGTCACCAAGTATGACGTAATATCGCAGGAATGCGCGATGCGAATGAGATCGGACGTTCTTGCGGTGCATTCGTGCGAGTTCGCAGATATTTGCGATGCGATGCGAGTTCGCAGTTTTGTGTGGGAGCCCTAATATTTGCATGGCTAGTTTTAAGGTAGAACATAATTGAAACTTTCAATATATTTAAGATCTACAACTGTAACCTACATTTTATTGAAGCAAATAAATGGATCCTTATGTTTATCTATTGCTAGTAATAATAAAATTCATTCAATACAATAAAAAAAACTTACAATGTAATTTTAGGCCTATGAACTCGTGATAGGGCCAAGGGCCAAGGCTTTAAGCGGAGCTATCTATTAAAAAAACGTGTTTTTTATTCGTTTTTATAGATAATGGTACCTACGGACCCTTCGCGCGTGAGTTCTACTCGTTCTTAGCCGGTTTTTGTTTTAACTAAACATCACACAATTAATTTATTAACATAGATTTCATTATACCGTGCGGACATAGGATTATAGATGGTTTTTGAATATTTAAATATTTTTAATTTATTATTATACACTAGCGGCTCGTCCCGGCTTCGCCCGGGTGGTCATTTGTTTCAGGCAATTTTTCTCTTTTTCTCTCCGTAAGAACCATCCTCGAATATTCTAAAAAAAGAATTAGCGAAATCGGTTCAGCTGCTCTCGAGATTTGCGCTTAGCAACACATTCAGCGATTCATTTTTATATTATAGAAGATATATCTGGGTATAGCGCGTTCGAAGCTGCGAGCAAAAGCTATTATCACTATAACTACAAGAACCTAAAGCTAGTAAGACATTTCCACATTTTCCATATAAATGAGATATGGGTTATGCCATGGATTATGGCACGTAAATAAACGAGCGGTTGGCGTGGTTGCTGTCTATTCAGACACAAGCAATAACTACGCGATTATCCTATTTGGGTGAGCAACAGCGAACAGGCGTGACTGTGCGCCGCATTTTTATACGCCTTTAGCGGAGTTAGTCAAATTATCTAAATAGAGCCTTATTTCTTCAAAGTCAGTTGTGGTTGTGATTCTAAGTAGAGTTACGTTTGATTGATATCAATAATTTGTTTAGACTAAAGGTTGTTTGGATACAAATATCCATTTTTGTAATCATAGGGCGCATTCTTAAACTTTTTATAAATTACTAGCGACCCGCCCCGGCTTCGCACGGTTGTATATGGGGCGTCTTGCGTCCATTGTCTCTATACGATTTTCCTCAAATGCTTAACCAATTAATGTGCTTAATCTAATGTGACCTAAGCCCTCCTACACGTAACATATAACCCATCGGGCCAACTCTACTGCCATGCGTGCCGTAGGATATGTCAAGACCAAGTTCGGTCTAGCGAGCCATATTAGAGCTCATGATAAAAAAAATCCGTGATTGTCTAGGGTCGTCGTCATCGAAATCGATGAATAAACAATAAATAAATAAATAATGCTGGACAATCCACACAGCATTATCTAGCCTCATGGTAAGCAAAGCTTGTGTTATGGGTACTAGATAACTGATATACATAATACAATACATTACATAGATAGATATTTTTTATTATACATAGAAAACGACCAGAACACCCGGAACAAATATTTGTAGATCGTACACACAATTGTTCCGAGGCGGGAATCGAACCCGCAACCTCTTGTATCGTATCATACTATATTTAGACTTAAATAGGCAAATAACCATGTATTAGACATATAAGAGATGAACATGCTAGTGGTTTCTAGTGTTTTTTTTCACTTCTTCCACTAGTGGACAAAAAATTTAAGTGAACAGTAAAATAATTTTATTTGATAATAATTTAATGTATAAAATATGACTTGTCTAAGTGCTTATTTTGTAAGCCTAAAGAAATAAATGATTTTTTACTTTACTTTACTTTACTTGCGTCACAGGCGGACCTTCGCCCACCGCGCCACAGAGGTCGTCAAAATATGAGGAGGCCTATATAATATAATATGGGACAGTGTGGAGTGATTAATAAATCTTACTCTTGAATTACTCTATGAATTCCTGAAAACTGCATTAAAGCTTGAGTTGTTGTGCTTGAGTTGTTTAAAAGATCTATGCGATCCTGCGATTTTGTTGATCGCAGAAGCGCACAGACAGGGAAAGCGACTTTATTTTATACTATGTAAAGATAAGATTAAGATAAGAAGTTTGTCATTTAAAGCCTTTTAAAAATATATATCATCATCATCAGCCTATAGCAGTCCACTGCAGGACATAGGCCTCCCCCAATGAGCGCCATAGCGCCCTGTCTTCAGCTTGCCGCATGCAGCATCCACCTGCAGTCTTTCGCAGGTCGTCATCCCACCTGGTCGTAGATAAATACAAATAAGTAGATCATTTTTTAGTGAAAAATTAAAAATTGAAGTGGCAGAAAATATAACGCAGAAAAACGTTAAATATTCAGCAGGAGTGCATAAATAGACGAAGTTTGGTTAATTTATCCCGATACACCGGGGTTGGTTTAGCCCGGCCGGCGAAGTTAGGCGGGCGGGATGCCTAATGCGATTTTAATTCCCTCTTCCGCGACGAAGAGGGTAATCCCAATAAAGAAAAGGCTATATATTTGGTAGTCCGTCGAAGGATAAATGGCTAAGAGCATGTTGAATGCTATTTTTAAGCGACTTTGGAAAAGGAGGAGGTTCGTGTTCGTGTTTCGTGTTGGCTGTTTACATGTTTTTTTTATGGATCGTTGATTTCTCCGTCGTTTATTAACCGATTTGAATTATTTTCATGCTTAGTACTTTCACTATTTTTACTTAGATATGTTATTCTGATAAATACAAGTAGTATATTATCTATGTTTGACATTAAAGAAAATTAAAACTGAAATTTCTTATCAATTAACCACTGAAACTGATTCTTTTGCTTTGAGTTGTATAAAAGATAATCCCGAAAAAGACCCATAAAAATTATTCCCGTGGGATTAGTACTTATCCCGCAAAACATAAAATAGCAATTTAAAACTCTGGAACTTAAATTTTAAGTATATTTCTAAACAATCAAATTTAAATCAAATTTGTAAACCCGTGAGCAGAAGGCAAAGTGTCCTATCTAATGTCCGTCCATACCCCGAATGCTAGCTGCATTTACCACGTTGAATTGCAATGATTATTCTTTGACAGAAATAAATACCAGCATTCTGATCACCAGGACTCCATAAAAATAATAATTAAGTAAAATAAGTTATAGTAACTCTCCAGGTAGGTTTTTTCCATTATTTGTCAAATTACGCGTGTATTTATCGTACATCACGGAACTAGAAAGGTTTCTCGAGGTATTCGGAACCCTAAAAGCGACGTGTGAAAGCCAACTACACTGAATAATAAATTAGAAAGTTAAGTGCGATTTAGTGTAGCTTAGGACTAGTTTGGATTGCACCGATTCGGCGCAAACTTAGTAACAATTAACAATATAAAAAGTATGTTTATAGGCAGGCTAGTCTAGACTAGCCTACGTGCCTACTATCGAATGTTCTTCCGTAACGAGCTGCCGCCGCCCGCCTACCATAGAAAATGTTGCCAGCTCTAAAATTCTATAAATAACTGGTAGCTTTTTGCATCGACAGAAATGCAATCACTTTTTAATGAAACCTTTTCCTTGTTTCATTTTCTTTCTCGTGCATCTTTCGTTATTTATTTGTATGTTTTTTGTGCACACATTGAAAATATTGGTAGAAATTTTGTAGTAAAATTGCCAGTATTGCCGCATAAACTAATAATGTATAATGGTTAGTTGAAGTACCTACCAATAAAGATACAAATATAACCTAATCCCTTCGGAATACCTCATTTTGGGATCATTCTTAATAGCACAAGAATCATCAAAATCGGTCCACAATTGACGGAATAATTGACGAACAAACATACATACTTTTGTAGAGTCGGTTAAAAATATGGATTGTGTTGATTTATTGAACAATGATTTATTTAGATTGTATAATAAGTATTTACATGTAAAAATAATTTGAGTACGTAGGTAGTTGGAAACATTAAGAAAATATACCAATACATAATTAGCGCCTTGGAAGTAAGCACTAATTCCACCCATTCTACCCCTTGACTGAGTTGCACGCTATAGGCGTCAACGTCAGTGCAAAGCTAAGTCAACGACTCAATATATCTAAGTACGGTTATTTGATTGCAAGGCAAACGAATTCAAGCTACGAAGGCGACGAAGTAAAGAAGTCTACACACTACAGCCGCGCCAATGTGGCCCGGGGCGGCCCGGTGTAGCCGGTGAGATGGCGGCTAGGTCGACGACATAATAATATCTAAGAGTCAAAACGCAAAATATTTATTTGCCTGAGGAAAAAACGCAAGTCTCCCGTACTTCCTGCGTTTTCGCTTTCTTCCAAAAACCCACCACCATGGCTGCCTGATGCCGTGCAAGTACGTATTTCAGACTGTCATTCTGTTACCTTCACACGAATAAACGAATGAACGGATCTAAATGACATTTTACAGGGAGGCGGGCAGTAACCCGGTGGCGTCGGACATTATTTCCGATCGTAATGTATGCCTATGTCCGGGACATAGGCATACATTTATCCAGAAAAAGCACGGGATACCACGGGCACTAGCTAGTGTTAACCCTTAACCACCTAACGGCGGTCACAGTGACCCTAGCAGTTTTTTTTAATATTTCCGTTATTATGCGAGCTACGCGTCTGTGAGTTCATCTACTTTACCCCCTCGCTCCTCCCTCGCACGAATGATTGAATAAAATAATGTGTCGGCGGGCTCGCCGACTTTGGAGTGGATGACTACATAATATGTGGAGTGTATAGGCTCCATTATCGTTACCTACTAGGTATAATATTAAACTCACTGTACGAAGGCTATTAAGTCTAACAAATTGGATTATTTAGAACTTAGAGCTTTGTTTGAGCACCAAGCTTCTGCGAGTCTCTTGCATATTGAACTCAGTTGTATTATTGAGGTTTGTTTGAAGCTTTCAATAGCCTAATGAATGGAATTGAACAAAGGATCTACGACATCTGTAGATATTGTGGAAATAACACGAAATTGGTACCTAATCGATATGAACAAAGAATCCAAGTATCGTAACTTGAATTATTTGTGCATATTTGATTTTGTTTACAAACAAAAATTGTTGATCCATTTAAAACAAATTCTTCATATTTTAAAAACACTTGTAGTACAAGTCACAGTATCTGCAGGTATCTGTTCCTACTTGTACCCTAGATACATGATGGTTCTTTAGACTGCCGTAGTGTCAAAAGAAAGTGATAAGAACAATCGGTAAACACTTGTTTTTGACGTAGGTAGTCTGGTTTTTTTTTACTCAGTATAATAGCAAAAACAGTTTTGCCTCCATGTTTCTGTTTGTTGTCTCTGCAGTTAGGTCTATGCTATGTACCTATGTTTAATTTACAATTATTTTCCATTACTTGAAACTGGCAGAAAAATATCCAACCAGACAATTGTCATTAAAAATCATCATCGTCGTCACACCATGGCAAATACATTATAGTATAAGAAAAAATTAATATTAAATCCCACACATTCTGTATTTGTTTTTTTCCTGTCTTGTGTACTCAGATGTTTTTATTTGGTGTAAGTAATTGTATCGTATTGTAAATCCGACGTGGCTTACCCCAGAATATGAATAATGCCATGAGGAGGAGAAGCAGGTGGTGTGTGAGAGCCAGGGCCATGGTGGTGGAGGTCACTGCGCGCTCGCCCGGTCCCCTCCCGCGCCACGCTGGCTCAGCATCATTAATGATATCACACCCTGAAACAAAAGATATCGTTATGACTGATTCTTCAACTTCAACCTCTCTATCAGCACTCTTATTATGGGAGCCAGGTACAAATTTGGTCAATTATTTCCTCCCGAGCGAAAATTTGTAAAATGCATTAGGGATTAATATTATGAGTACTCGTGACCGTCAGCTGCAGTTCCGTGGGTGGATTGGGGAGAGGCAGCTATGACGACATTATTCCCATGGAATAAGGTTCAAATCAGAATTGTAGAATAAGCGAATTTTAATTTCTGATTTGAACTTTATTCCATGGTCACGAGTATTCATATTATTAATCCCTAATGCATATTACGAAGAATTAGCAAGCTGAAGTGGCAGTGGGCCGGCCATATCTCGCGAAGAACCGACGGCCGCTGGGGCGAACGTGTTCTTGAGTGGAGACCACGTGGGATGACGACCTGCGAAAGACTGCAGGTAGATGCTGGATGCGGCAAGCTGAAGACATTGGCGCTCATTGGCGGGGGCCTATGTCCAATTGTGGTGATGATGATGATGATGCATATTACGAAGTTTTGCTTGGAAAGGAATGGGTCATGAAAATCTGTCACTGGCTCCCGGACCATTATGTCCTTAATATGAAATAAACATACTTAAGCAAAGGATATCGTTAACTTATCCGTACAACCTAGCTTCCTAATAATAGCTCGTGATAGTACCTATCATGTATTGCCTCTGTAATCGTTTTAGTTTGTATGGTTTAGATAAGACAGATATGCGAAAACCTAGCAACATCGCGTATCTGATTAAATATCAAAATAAAACAATACCTAAGGATTTATGGACAGGACAGGACGCTAAGGCGCTCATTGGGGGAGGCCTATGACCAGCAGTGGATAGGCTGATTATGAAGGATACATTAAATGCAGGCATTAAAAAAAGCATATGATAAGGTCATCATCATCAGCCTATATTAGTCCACTGCTGGACATAGGCCTCTCCCAATGAGCGCCATAGCGCCTTGTCTTCAGCTTGCCGTATCCAGCATCTACCTACAGTCTTTCACAGGCATCCCACCTGGTTGGAGGGCGTCCTACACTACGTTTACAGAGTCGTGGTCTCTCAAGAACACGTTTGCCCCAGCGGCCGTCAGTTCTTCGCGAGATATGACCGGCCCACTGCCACTTCAGCTTGCTAATTCTTAGAGCTATGTCGATAACTTTGGTTCGTTCGTCGTCAATAACGTAGGAAACATTATCAAACAATACCCTAATTAAACTTTCCTGTACATCCTAGCTTCAGGTATATATTGAAACATCGTGTTTATTAAAATAAGGAAGCCTTGTTCCAGAGAAGCTTCTTTTTACCCGCGAAACTTATAAATTTATGCTGAGTTTTAATTACGTGCCCGCTGTACGTTCATTACATTAGATAAGGTATGTTCTAGAAAGCTTCGTATTTTTCTAACTCCCTATAAACAGCAAAACCAGCTTTCCTAGAAACAGCTAGTTACAAACAATATCATCTTTCAATGTCTCTACATGATACATTTCTAAGAATTAGTCAGCAGTTTCGATTTACTGGGAACATACCTGGGAAAACATATCAGTATCAACTGATTTTGTAGACCGCACTCGGTTTAGTTTATCTACTATTTACAAGATACAATATACTAACTACCCGCATAACAAAAATCTGAATCATTATACAGGTACCTTAACCGTTGAAGCTACATGAAAATGGTTTAACACTTTGACTGCGTTTTTTTTTTGACGACTGCGATCTTTTTTGTAACCTAAAAAATTCGTGCTGCCGCTCTACACAGCGCGCAGCGGTTGTGTTGCGCCGCACATGCGTTTCGTTCGAAAAATAATACAGCTGTGCTGAGTCACAAAGATCTGTATTTTCTCAGCCGCTGCGCTAGTGTGTATTTACGCATATTAGTCAGTAGAAAACACATACCCTGTGATTTCAGCAGTCAAAGTGTTAAGGAAACTACCCCTCTGTGATGATGTTTTTAGAAAAAATCAACATCACAGATTTTAAAAAAAAGTAACAGATATCGAGAAAATGGTCATTTTTCACAAGTCTTTTTTGATGCCAATCGATGCTGTTTCTTATTATTACTATCTGTTATTTATGGGTAGCCCATACTCAAACTAAAAATCCCTTTTGTCAAACTGTATACGTAAACAAACCTGTTTACATATACAGTTTCCTGAGTTTGGCTGGAGTATAGTAAATAGTAAGGTACGTTTATTGCATTAAACACAGCTTTACCAGCGCTGAAATTGCAACTTTCTGGGCATAGACGATATTCATGGGCGTTAAATTTGTAATACGTCTATTCTTTTTTATCTAGATTGTGCAGGCACGTACTTGTCAATTACATAGGAAGCTATGCTGCTTGTTACGACAGTAATAGTTACAATGATACCCTTTTTCGAACAAAGTTTTAATTTAGTTTAATGACGCGTACGTAACCTTATTACTCGGACAAAACCGCAGGCAAAAGCTCGTAAACTATAAATAACAATTAGGGCTCAAATAGTTGCCGTAATCAATACCTACTCAATGAGTAACCGTCAGACCCGACAGTCATCTGCGGGCATAAAGCTCCGTGCACACTTAATTGGGCTTTTTTGAGACATTAATCAAGTTGTACGTCGACTGGGGGAGAATTTTTATGTCGGAAAGTCGGGCGATACCCGTGACGAATGACGGGTGACGCCGGGTTGTGGCCCCGGTGCATCCATCACGCCTAACTAGTGCCGTCTAGTGACGCTGGGTAGGCATAAGATACGAGACTAAATGGAGATACGTACCTAGGCTTGTTTGATGAACGGTTTCACGCTTAGATAAATAAATAAATATTGCTGGACAAATTAGCAATTTTAAGAATTAGCAAGCTGAAGTGGCAGTGGGCCAGCCATATTTCGCGAGGAACCGACGGCCGCTGGGCCAAACGTGTTCTTGAGTGGAGACCGCGGCTCGGTAAACGTAGTGTAGGACGCCCTCCAACCAGGTGGGATGACGACTTGCGAAAGACTGCAGGTAGATGCTAGATGCGGCAAGCTGACGACAGGGCGCTATGGCGTTCATTGGGGGAGGCCTAAGTCCAGCAGTGGACTGATATAGGCTGATGATGATGATGCTGGACAATCCAAATGCTAAGTAGAGCTTGTGTTATGGGTACTAGATGACTGATATACATACTTAATACAGTACATTATATAGATAGATATATATATATTATTATTAGTAGATATATACATATATCATTAGTTTGTATCCTTTTTTTATTTTTTTATTTCTTGTTTTTGATACTTCTCCATCTGTTTGTTTGTGATGTACCAACTCTTAGTTAGCTTATATCTTTTTCTCCATCCCTAGGTTGGCTGGGAGAAATTCGTTGTCAGCGATAAGGTCGCCTATTGTACTTTTAATATGTAATGTTTAGATATAAGGTGTTATTTTATAGTTTTAAGTGCAATAAAGAGTTCATTCATTCATTCATTTTATACATAGAAAACGACCTGAACAAATATCTGCAGATCGTACAAACACTTGTCCCGAATTATGAAAGTAAATAATAACTTGGCGTGTTTTAGAGTACTATACGCCGACATCAAATTTCTAAATAATGAAAATGGGTTTAAAACTTCGTTTTAAAAAATTAATCATCGAAATCGGTTGGCGTGATATTGAGTCATTTGTCCATTTGTCGCGCACTTAATGCAAATTTAAGACTTTGGTTTTCTTATGGATGTCATTGTCAGAACTGGACCAAATTCAAATGGGAGCCCACGGGAAGCACCAGCTTTTAAATATATAAAGAATCATCAAAATCGGTTCACCCAGTCGAAATTTATTTATCAGGTAACGAACACGAAAAAAATAGTCTTATTGAGAACCTCTTTTTTTTATGTCGGTTAAAAACGAGATAATTGGTTCCCCTGTGTTGTGTTGAGTTATGCAGTTCGAAGAATTACATATATTATGTATTACCGATTAAGATACAGCTAGGCTTGCTTATTTCAGTTAAGTACTTTCATAGTATTATGTCTAATGGTTTTGTTTATGGTTTTATTTTTCTTTTGGTATAGGCAGCTGACATCCAATCAATATTTGTTCTTCAAAAGAGTAGCCCAAAGTAAAAGTCCCTCAAAGAATTTTGTGGAACGAGATTCTTTGATTTTAACCTAACTTTACGATAAAATATCCTGGTGTGACTACTAAACTCTGTAGGTATTGGTGCCTCGACATTTAGTGGTAGGCATTGGTATTTAGCGGTGTCTTGGTTTAGAAGGTGCCAAATTCAATTTTTTTATAAGAAACGACAGTGTTTTTGATTAATAAAGAAATATAACAAAATAGAAAAATAATACCTACAATAGAATTGCATAATCAGTTGACAAAGAAATTAAATGAAATGAAAGTTTATTTCTTTAGGCTTACAAATAAGCACTTAGACAAGTCATATTTTATACTATTCATTATTAAAGCAAATATAATACAATTAATTATTTAATAATCTCACCCCGTGGGATGAGCTTAGAGCGGGGTCAGTTAACTAAAGAGCCTAAAATTCTAAAGTCATTTAAAACGGGATATTTACCATGATTTGATGATTTTTTATTAGTGGTAACATTCGTAGCAAAAGACAAAAAATGAGGGTAGATCGGTATATCTGCCCATAAAAACGAACTCGCAGTGCCTTCAGTTACTCCGTGATCATGGCGCATGAAACTGTGCCGAAATATTGGATAACTCAAAAATCAAATCATGGTAAATATCCCGTTTAAAATGACTTCAGTGTTAATAACCATGATAGTTTTAAAAGTTTTATTGAGCCTAAAATTCTAAGAAAGAACTTATCAAACGAATCAAACTCTGAGGGAGCAGTAGAAGCATAACCCTCTCGGCGTAAGTAGTCTAAAGTTACTAAGTAAATCTTTATTTATTTTGTCACAACTATCCATCACCTCTCGGGTGGTCTAAAAACTGTGCAGACGAATGCCGCTCGTGTAAAAATAAACAATTATAACGACGCGTGCGCATACGTCGCGGTTTCTTCTTGTAAACAACGCATCCGACTTCCGACTGGATCAGAATTAATTAAACTTTGTTTTTAATAAAATGTTTAAGCCAATCAATCATTTTATCTAAGGTATTACCATCTTATAATAGAAACAAATTTGAACTAGTATTTAAAATTAGAACAATTGAGGTAATTCCAGACTGTTTACTATTTTAAGTAGTTAATTATTCTTTTTATTTTGTTTGTTAATTTATTGCCACCGTAGGTGTATGTTACACTTGATGTCGTTAAGTTCTAAAAATTTTAAAATTAATATTCGTCACCCCAATTTAAGGTCCAACCTGAAAACCAGTGTCACTATCGTCCTCGGTCGATAATGACAGAAGCTGAGATTGGACCTTATTAGCCGCGCACATAGGGAAAGACCAGTTTTTCTTACACTGACTCTACTACCACGCTACATTATGTAAAGTTTATATTTACTACTTATGTCGTTCTGTATTTTTGTGTGTTTTCCTTTTTTTGTAACTGTTTATGTGTGGCCTTTCATATCAAATTTTTATTTTAAAACTCTTTTCTAGCTGAAATGAGCTTTCATAGATTCTAGAATACAATATATTTTATGTCAACAAAGGCATTTATGAATGAAAACTTCACAAGAGCTGATATCAGTAACAGAAGAAACCACAGTCACTTAAACAAAAACACATAAATAAAACATCTGAAAATTGCACAAGTGCCGCAAAAAAAACAAAAAAGACTTGAGTTAATGAAACGATGAATGAAAGCTTTCAAAACCAAAAAAATCCTAATATTGTAATTAAAAAATAATGCATGCTGACATATTTTTATCTTATTTAATTTTTTATGATTATTTACTTTTAAATTCATTTTGTATTTGCTTAACATAAACTGCTCTTTGATCATGCTGTGTACACATATTTTAGGTACAGTCTAGTTTTAATTATTGTGTATTTCTAGTTGTATAATATTTGATTGTATTCTGTTTTGTGTGCCTAATAAAAAAATATAATATAAATAGTGTAACTAACACGACATTTTTAGGTTCAGGTGGGGGTACTCCATTTTCCGGATTTGGACTCCTGTTGGTCCTTTATGCGTACATTTTTATATTATTATATATAGATTTCCACCAGGGCGAAGCCGCGGTGCGCAGCTAGTAAGTATATAATGAGGTAGGTATGTAATTATTACTAAGTATGATTGATAAAAAGTTGTTTCGACATTGCAAGTTTGTTCCTTCTTCCGTCCGCCCCACATGAACCGATAGCTTGTTTCATATAGAGGTAACAACAGTGACACTAACAATACGGGGAATTCCCAGTTTTGCGAGTATTACAGTCAAGTAGAAAAACATTTGAGCTAACTTAGGCGTTTGGATGCAATTTTTTTGTGGGTTACATTTATAGTTCGTAACGAATACATTCGACAGAGAACCAAAGTTATCGATATAGCTCTAAGGATTAATAAGCTTAAGTGGCAGTAGGCTAACAATCTGTAGCAGAAAAAAAAGGAAACTTCTTTGGATAAGTAGGATAACACCCTCTGAAATTAACATACAGTTATACAAAAAATATTCAAAAACCCTCAAAATAATTGTTAAACTTACACAAAAACCTCAAAATAATCACAAAATCAAATTATCAAAAAATAAAAGTAAAACTACATGGGGTATAATTGATAAAACTAAACGAAACCTACCAAAAGGCTCGATTGATGAAATAATAGTTGACAATAAATCAATAACGGATCCTTATGACATTTCTAATACATTTAATAATTTTTTTATTGATAAGATAACTCCTATCGACAATGCCGGAAACAAAGTTACGAAATGTATCGAAAGTTCAAAAAATTCAATATTTCTTAAACCTTGTATACCGACAGATATCCTCAGAATAATATACTCCTTGAACAATACAAGTAGCGTTGGATACGATGGAATTTCAACCAAAATACTTAAGGGTGTAGCTCACTGTGTAAGCGCTCCTATCAGCCATATCGTAAACTTGTCTCCAGGCACTAGAATTTTTCCAGATGCATTAAAGGTCTCTATAATAAAACCTTACACAAAAAAGAAAGAAAATAGAAAATTATCGACCGATATCTCTTATACCTGTAATATCGAAAATATTTGAAAAGTACATTTATCGATTAATCAATGACTATTTCGAATCAAACAAGGTATCCTGTGATGAACAGAAGGGCTTCAGAGAAAATAAGACCATAAATATGGCCCTCTATGATTTAATTTTTCGTGTGACAAGTAGCGTCGACAAAAACATTCCAGTTTGCTAAATTTTTTGTGATATGAGTCATATCACAAAAAATTGAGCAGCTCGACGTAGTCAAAAGCTTGGGTCATATCATATGACCCAAGCTTTTGCTGCTGTAAAGCTGTAACTTCCTCAATCGTGTAGTTATTGTATTGTTTGTTAAAATTTGGAAAAGCAGCATTATCGCGTTGTCTGAAATGAATTATTTTAGTTTTATTAATGTTAATTTTTAAATTATTATCATCTAACCATTCTATTATTGATGTCATAGCATAATTAATGTCATTTTGATAGGTATTAATATTTTTACATGTTATGGTTACAGTACTATCATCAGCAAAGAGGGATATAGGTTGCGTAGTGGCTTTAGGTAGATCATTAATATAAATAAGGAAAAGCAGTGGACCCAGTACGCTACCTTGAGGTACGCCATAATTCATAATGCGTTCCTTCGATACGAATACTTCTTCTTCTTTAGTTTTGGACGTAGTCAAAAGCTTGGGTCATATCATATGACCCAAGCTTTTGACTACGTCCAGCACAGCATCCTTCTTAAAAAACTCGACAGATATGGCATTATTAAATCTTATCTAGAAAACAGAAAACAGAATACACACGTAACAAAAATAAACTATAAAACTAAAGAATAATGCTGTTTTTCCAAATTTTAACAAACAATACAATAACTACACGATTGAGGAAGTTACGACCACGAAATTCTTAGGAATCCACATAGACCGAAAGTTGAATTGGAAACCGCATGTAGAAAATGTCTGCAAAAAACTTAATAGCCTCGTTTACGTGCTACATAAATTATCCCCAGTAGTTAACGAAGAAACCCTGCTCATTGCGTATCACGGGCTGATTGCCTCAAATATCAGGTACGGTTTAATATTTTGGGGTAACTCCACTGACTTCGACAAAGTGTTCAAATTCCAAAAAAGATGTATCAGAGCTATGTTTCATATGAAAGTGACGGATTCTTGTAAATCCCTTTTCAAAAAGTACAACATATTGACTCTCCCTTCGCTGTATGTTTTAGAAACAGTTATGTTTGTCAGACACAATCCAGATTTGTTTTGTCTGCAATCTGACGCAGTAAAACGTAATAGACGAGATCCATTAAAAATATGCACTCTTGACTGTAAAAAACGGTTGCTGCGCATAAGTTACTTTGCAATCTACTTTGCAATGGCACTATCAATTTATAATAAAATCCCGCTCTTCATAAGAGAATTGCCTACTGCGATGTTTCAGAGAAAGCTGGTTGAAAACTGGTTGAAAACTTTCATTTTCAAGCATTGCGGTATGGATGAAGAGAAGACTCAGCGAAGTTTTCCAAATGCATAAATGGTTATTAGTTATTATTTAAGTGTGTAAAACTGTTTGTCTTCCAAATTCCGTAACAAATATAATATGCAGCCAGCGTCTTGGAAACGCTTCCGTGTGGTATTGATATGGATCAGTTGAGCTACCTGTACATTGTTTGCAATAGTCTGCAGTTAGATCAATTGTAAATACTAGTTCTAATTTGTTTCTATTATTTGAATGTGACTTTCTTTGTTAATAAACAACTAAAGTTCTAATAAAGTGTACAAATATATGGAATATATAGTATCGTTATTATTTTAGATAATGGTATTGTCTGGTAGAGATCGCTCTTGAGCGATAAGACCGCCAATAGTATCTAGTTTTTCTAAGTTTTTATTTTACATTGTCATTTTATACTTAGTGTGCAATAAATAATTATCTATCTATCTATCTATTCCGAAATAAATAAATAATATTGCTAATATACCTATTTGACATTAAACTGTTATTCTAGGAAAGCCGGCAATCAACGATAGCTACCAATATTATTCTGGTCTACAAGTGCAGCTGAAGCTTCACAGGGAGCCAGTTGATTGGCAAATGGCGAGAATGCAGTGTCACGACGAAGGTTAGAAAAAAGATAATCTATCAAAGTAGGATTTAAAAAAAATCGGCGAAGTAGCGAAGAGCCTAGATCAACATCTGAAGAGACTATCGCTAGGAAGTTGGATCAAGGGGCAGATCCAAAAGTCCGTACTCCTGGACTCGGCACGCATCGTCATCGCCATCCTCTCTAGCCCTAGTCACCGGCCGCGTAAAAAATATATTAAATATAACGAATTCTAGAATTCAAATGAATGGAAGTATAGAAATAATAGGTAACAAAGGACCGGGCCACTTATATGACCCGAGATCATGGATAAGAAACACATATTTATGATAAATCATGCTGGACAATTTACCCAGCATATAGCCCCTAGCTAAACAGAGCTTGTGTTATGGGTAGGTACTAGATAACTGCTATACCTACCTAATGAATACAATACACTACATAGATGTAGGTTTTTTATAAATAATATCTGCAGATCATACAAACATTTGTCCCCAGGCGGGAATGAAACCGGAAAGAATCTGAATCATGAATCCCCTTGAATTTCAGGTGCAATTCTAGCAGCACCCTGGAACGACCAGTTCTGGAGTTCTGGTCGTTTCTATTACAACACGTGACGAAGCGTGAAGATTTGACCATCTACGCCGGAGTTCAAGAACATTTCCCTGAAGGAATGTACAGAAATATTAGCGGTTAGTTTACTTCGCCTCAATTCACGTCGAAATGGCAGCGGCCTGCTCGGCGCGGCGGGGCGGCGGTGCTCGGCGACGCCGACGAGGCGTGCCGCGTGCACCTTCGCGCTTCGGTGTCAAAACCGATGCCAAATACATATGTCATGGTTGGCTGCCTGTAGCGCTACGCGGCCACGTGCGTCTAGTGAGTGAACCGCGCTGAGTCGATTTGCTCATAAATTAGTTCACCTAAATACACCAAGGTACCTTATCATATCACTTACAATAGTTTAGTAATGTGGTTAGTAACATGGTTCTTTGTTCAGCAGTACGCGGTAAACCTAACAGGATTCGTTATCGAACTATGACTACATCTCAGTACTCACGGAATCTCGGTGGTAATAAAAAACTAATTAGGTAGGTAGGTACATAAAGTTCAACATTTTCCCTTTGGTAAAACAGTGTAAAAGGATGATTGAGAAAGAAATACGATAAAAAAGTGCACATTTTCCTAAGATATCATGAAGTTTTTATTTACGTATTTATGGGAATTCGTTGAAAGACGAAAATTTTGCAAAATACTTCTAAAGACAATCTTCAACTAGGTATTTGCCGCAGCAGTTCTGAGCTCGAGTTTCAATATCTATAATGGCCTGCTTGGCACGTGAAGGGATATTGCAACTTGTAATATATTCTTTACAGGAAAGCTGAGCTTGTCGCGCAAGTCGCAGGACACTGTAGATCTGGCCCGTTGTGTGATCTACCACTCTAACGGCACTAGAAATTTGGTGGACTGTAAGCTTCCTTTCGCCTACGTCTGCCAGGCTCCAGTGGCTGAGACATCGGGATGCATGGGATTCGGTAACGAAGACATAGGTAATTATTATTACATTCTACCTATCTCAGGTACCTACATTTATGTAGGTCAAATCTTCACGCCACGTCACGTGTTGAAATAGAAACGACCAGAACTATTGTCGGTCCAAGGTGCCAGAATTGCAATGCTAGAATTGCACCTGAAATTCAAGGGTCATTCATGATTCACAGCTTGCTTGCCATCGGCCACACGTTTTATGGGCTGCTCCTTATTATTCTTTCGGTTTTGATTCCCGCCTGGCGACAAATATTGAGAGCTGGTAGTAATGTGACACAAACAAACACCAGTTATTGAAGAATGAACAGCGAACTTATAGGAGCTCTGCCAAATGAGAGCTCGCTCATGTGAGATGGTTCTCATGGTTCAAATTCGAAAAACTATAAGTAAAACAGGGTAAATAAATAAATAAAAACATTTTGAAATGTCCTCAATTTTAACTTACCTATGAGACCCCACTTGCTTTAACTGATTGATTTTACTTTCCTTCCACATATTCGGTCCCATCTAAAAAACCTCTCAACGGAATTGACCTCACTTACCACCACATATCACGAGCCATATCAACTATACGTATCTTATTATACGTATTATTATTTTTTTTTAATTTCACACAAATCGGAACAACGGTTGACAGTTATTACTATTACACCTATAGGTACATACAGCTAAATCATCCAAGCTGAGTAGATTCTCCTAGCTGTCTAGCACAAGTAGTTTCGAAAAACGATACTCAATCAAATTAATCAATCAATCAATATTAAATTTTCTGGAAACCTTAGGTAGGTATATATCAACAAATCACTACGCATTTATTTTATTATCTTTGCAAATCACAATAAAATCGAAAAACGCTTAATGGTTTCATATTGGTGGGAGTTTTTTTTAGGTTTATTATGTTTTCTCCTTCTGTCAAATGTGACAATAACATACCACATTGCCTAACAACAGGCCAAAGATTTCTAGAGACGGGTGGTCCATGCATATCTACTTCGGTGATATTAAATACTTTAGCAGACCATAATTGACTAATTTGGAGGTTTTCGTGGTATTTTTTCAGTATTACGGAGGTTCAAATACTGAAGAAAATGATCGAGAAGCATCCTTTCCACAATCTAAAAAACAATGATCTTACGATGTATGATCATTGTTTTTTAGATAAGGCAGTCGCGGTCGGATTCTACTACTGGAAAGAGGCCGAAACCTACGTGACTATACAGGGTGAGTGACTTTTGGGACTAGTTGTTTAGATACCATTTTAGAAGTATATTCTAACTGCGATGATCGTCTGTCTTTTACGTCTAGTCGAAGAATGGCAAAGAAATCACTGGTTTCAATAGTGATATCCCGGGGAAAGCCCCGGACGGGATACCATGTATTTTCTGTATTTTCTATCTCATTCACAAAATATTGTTTTACGGTAGTAAATACAGTCGAATGTGTACCTACATCGGTAAAAAGATCCAGATCCATCGGTGAAACACACTGTATAGGCTTCTTTGAACCTATACAAAACTACAATTTAGACTCTCGGTATCTCAAAATGTTTTTCAGAATGTGTTAAGAATTGAAATTTAACAAACACTTTATATTTCACAAGTACCCGTATTTCATTACATTACGCCGGTGGAGGTAGGTTCGTTCATTCATGTTATTTTGGGCGCACAACTAGATCTGTGCAAAATTTCAGCAGTATCCATTCAGTTGTCATGGCGTTATCTTCGCACAAACATTTCAAAACATAAATAAACAATAATTTATTGTACCTACCTGAATAAAAAGTTTGAAAATAATAAGCCCGCGACATTAAACAGGTTTTTTCCGTGACACACTGTGTATAAGTTATATACTATTTTCAAAACATTTTCATGAAAAAATCGTCATAAAAAAAATTCGTAATAATCTATAGGTACATAATAACGTCCGACAGAGAACCAAGGTTATCGACATAGCTCAAAGAATTAGCAAGTTGAAGTGGCAGTGGGCCGGCCATATCTCGCGAAGAACCGACGGCCGCTGGGGCAAACGTGTTCTTGAGTGGAGACCACGACTCGGTAAACGTAGTGTAGGTAGCCTCCGACCAGGTGGGATGACGACCTACGAAAGACTGCAGGTAGATGTTGGATGCGGCAAGCTGAAGACAGGGCGCTATGGCGCTCATTGGGGGAGGCCTATGTCCAGCAGTGGACTGCTATAGGCTGATGATGATGATGATGATGACATAATAACGTTGGCTCGATAAATTATCGATGCCAACGTCAGTCCTTATATTTTTTGAGTCGACAGGTTCGCATCTCTACCTGTCGAAAGTAACTGTCTGTATGAAATACTTTATTCTGCCATTCAGTCTTCGTTCACTCACATATCAACAATTAGGGAACTTCAGAGTCGTGCATCTACCAAACAGCAAATAAGAGAGTGGACTGGAATAGAGGACAAAAATTTAAGTGAAGAAAAAAAACATTAAGACTTATCACTATTTTTTTATTAATCGTAATTTATACTTATTAATTTGAGTAAAAAAATTACGTCATTGAAATCGGATGTTATGATTTCTGAGTTACTTTTCTCTTTATCTTTTATTTTGGTATTCAAAGAGGTAGAATAGAATAGAATAGAAAAAACATTTATTTAGACACAGGTACAAAATACAGGCATAGAATAAACAAACAAAGAAGTTTATCAGAATTCCGCCCCGTTTTTTTTGAGGTCGGTGTGCTTCCTTACAAACAAGGCAATTTTAACGCATATATAATATTTCTTTGTAGGAGAATCCATCGCGCAAGCTGGGTATGAAAAATGGGACGAAAGACATACACTCAGCCGAATGCGGAGGAATCATGTATTCAAACGGCAATTTGGGTGAAGTCGAAAAGTCAAAGCGAGTGCCGTTCATATGCGAAAGAACACCTGTCCAACAAAAAACGAAATATCCCCTGTGGTTTTTTTAAGTAGGTACCTTCCAATCTTTCCTAAATCCATGTATATTAATATACCATAGATATTATATTCCTCATTCGATATTTGTATAGGTTCTGATCTGAACCTGGTGCGGGGACTGCGGTCCCCCGTAGTAAGTAACCTGTATAAAGTATAAAATATGTTTTCTTTATTAAATAAATTCCTTTTATTTTGTATTTTTTTTACTTCGTATAACTATTAAATTAACTGTTAACTTCACTAAACTATAACTTGAAAAATATTGTGTTATTCAAGTTTAAAATAAGTTAATGTTATGTAAACAACGGGGCCGAATTCTGATAAAAAAATATCTTTATTATGGCAGTCCTATAGTCGCAGTACATGAAAGAAACTCTAGAGTTTTGGATAAGCTATACGGGCTTAATAAGGAGTTTCTGATCAACATTGTTCATGTCGATGTTATTTTGTAAGCGTAACTATGTACCTACATCACTAGCAACTTTACGTCAAGTACTGGTTACGCCTACACAATATCAATCTACTACATTTTATATAGCTTTTAGCAGCAATACTTTTTTTTATCGATGTCCAAAGATGAAATAGTAAATAAATAAAATAAATAAACTCTAGTTAGGTGCGCGCGGTGCTAAGTAGCACACAGAGAGGCAGCCTTGAAGTTTTTGATACGTGCCCTTCTTCTGTAGTTTCTTCATCAAAAAATGCCAAAATCTATATATATAAAAGAAAGTCGTGTTAGTTACACTATACTCAAGAACGGCTGAACCGATTTGGTTGAAAATTGGTGGGGAGGTAGCTTAGAACCAAGAGACAGACATAGGATTTTTACCATTTGACACAGATTTCCACGGGGGCGAAGCCGCGGGGCGCAGCTAGTGTGTTATACAATTGTTGTGACCCTTATAAAAATCCAATAATGTAACCCAAGGTGTAAAAAAAATAATAAAAAGTTGGATTTTATTTTGAAAAATATTTTACTAAAATCGCTGAATTATATCGATACTATTAAATATACGACTATGAATTATGAATATGAGTTAATTATAGGTAAAATATGGGTACTAAAAACATTATTCTTTAAGAACTCCCTTCTTCCTTCAATTATCTCGTGAAACTTCAGATAATCGTCCTTATAATTTGGTTTTATTATTATAATTTTTTTTCTAAAAAATTTACTTTCAGTCGTACACTCATTATCGTACGCAAGTCAACGTCAAATATTCAATTCTAGTTTTCATCCATTGTACAGCTCGTAGGATAGCAGACAACTCAGCCTGAAAGACACTACAATAATTTCCCAATCTAAAGCTAATATGGCGAAATTCATCACCATTCATCCAACAAGAGACCGATGCTCCAACCCTTCCCTCCAGCTTACTGCCATCTGTGAACAAGATTGGAGAACCAGTCCCCAGAGCATCAACATCCTCCTGCGAGGCTAAAACTCCAAATTGAATTAACCTGCGGTCAGCAGGATGAGGTAAGCTAAATGGGCTCTCTCTCACCTCAAACTCCCTACCTGGAAGAGACTGCATAGGGCCACCTCTCTTAATGGAATAAATAGCAGCATGTTCCTTCAACCTCAAAGATAAAGGAAGGATCCTAGCCAAAAGCAAGCTAGATTCCAAAGAGACAGTCCTATGAGCCTTAGAGACCTTTATAGCAAAGGACCTAGCTAGCCTGTTGAGGATGACTTCAGCATAAACTTTACCAGCAACATCAACCCAGCAGCTGCCAGCGTACAAAATGGTTGGCTCTACAACAGCACCATAAATGAGCCGCAAAATCTCCGAATTTAGCCCCCACTGTGCCCGTGCTGCTCTTGAAACTATTTTATAAAAATCTATGGCTTTCTTTGAAATTCTTTCCAGGTGCTTGCGGAAATTCAAATGCGGGTCGATGGTGAGACCAAGAATCCTCAGGCTGGTTCCATACTCTAATTGAACCTCTCCAATACTAAGCCTCGGTAAGTGAAACCTTATCTTCTTAGTTATTACTAAAGTTTGCGTTTTGTGAGGCGCGAACTGAAACCTTAACTTAGCACTCCATCTAACAATATTTTCAAGAGCTCTATTAACTATCAGCTCCAGTTCCCTTCCATCCGATGACGCCGCCACCAAGAGGATATCATCGGCAAATGCCTGCACCCGCACCCCCTCGTACTGACTCGGATCCAGCAAAGGGTCCAACTGTACATTCCATAATATAGGGCCGCAAGTGGAACCCTGGATGCAGCCTTTACTAGTATTTATAGCAACAGACTCTCCCGCATAATGCAGTACAACCTTCCTATCAGACAGATAATTTGCAACTAATCTAGTTATTCCAGGATCCACACCCTTGACATGAAGCTGTCCCAGGATGGCCGGCCACCACGCGTTATCAAAGGCTCCGGCGATGTCAAGCGACACCACGACTACAATCTGCTTCGCCACCAAGTGCCGCCGGATCTCCGACATCGCATCAAACAGCGCATCCTCCGTGCTGCGCTGGGGCGTGAAGCCGTACTGGAGAGGACTGAGTTTACCTTCACTGCCGAGCTGCCACTGAAGTCTATTAACAAAGAGCTTCTCGAGCATCTTTCCCAACACCGGCAACAGTCCTATAGGCCTGTAAGACTTCGGCTTAGTATAGTCATCTTTAGCCGGTTTGGGAATGACTTTAACCGTGGCAACCTTCCAAATTTTCGGGAAAAATCCCCTCTCCAAACAACGGGTGTAGATAGCCAAAAGAAGAGATCGGTCAGCCCTACAGGCCCTAAGACATATATCCATAGTCAGGCCGTCACCACCAGGCGCTTTCTTTGGGTGCATGGCATGCAACACTGCGCCGAGCTCAACCTCAGTAAATGGCCTCGCATTACATTCTATAGTGGAATCTTCTCTAAGGATATTCTGCAATTGTACTATACTTGCCCTCAGGTCGGCGTGATCCACACTATCATCAACCGGGTCATCCGACGGGTAAAAAGTGTCAGCCAGCAAGTCAGCAGAAGCGCGCGCACTCAGCGTGGCACCGCGCTCGTCCACCAGCAGGCAATCCGCTGCACAAGACATCGAGCAAGCCTTCATAATACGGTAGGAACGCTGCCACATAGTCTCCGTCTTCTCTCCCGTACAGAAGGTCCTCCAGCTATCGGTGATGGCAGTGTCTATGGCACGCTTGTACTCCGCTCTCGACTCAAGGTACCAATCGACAACCAAACCCTTCCTTCGCGGATTTGCCTTCGCGATCTTCCGCCTGAGTCTCATCACCTCGGCCTTGAGATGGCCTAGCTCCGGAGTCCACCAGCTGCATGGGCGCCTGCCCGTGGGGGCCCTCAGGCGCGGTATGGCTCGGTCTGCTGCACGCGCCACGCACGCTGTGTACCGCTCCGCCAACCTGTCCACCTCTTCAGCAGTAGCGGCACCCGCGATCTCATCTAAGCCCAAGCCGTCCTCAACGCACGCTTCCAGGAACTCTCTCTCAAAGAGAGTCCAGTCCGCCTTGTCTGAATTGTAGATACGCGTGGAGACTCTCCCCGGAGCGCTCGCCGCGCCGCTCGCAACGCGCACCGTGAAGGTGATGGCTCGGTGATCAGAGAGGGTACAAAACTGCCAGTTCACTCTCCAATTGGAGACATGCGGCAACAGAGACGCAGAGCAAGCTGTAACATCAATGATACTAGTACACTCGAGGCCAGCCCGCCATACATGAAAGGTAGGTACGCTCCCTTGGTTCAGAACCTCAAGCCCTAACTCAGCGAGCGCCTCAGCTACAGGCGGGCCGCGCGCGTCCTCCGCCTCACAGCCCCACCAGGAGCTCCTAGCATTCACGTCCCCCCCAAGGAGCACCCTATCAACCCCCATTGAATTGACAATCTCCCTTACGGAGACCAAATACGAATCCAGATCCAAAAGCTTATCGAAATAAACACTAATAACACCTAGCTTAATGCCGTCCACTTCAAGCACAACGCCCGCTATGTCCTCTGTTACATAACTAGTATTAACACAAAATCTTATTGCAGGATCAGCGACGACGACAGCCGCCCGAACAGGCTTTCCAGAATCAGAAGAATCACTTTGCACGACGCGCAGCGGCCTCGATGCCAAGAGGCGCGTGCCGGCGCCAACATATGGCTCCTGCAGCAGCAGTACGCCCACGCCGCGCACCGCCGCCTCGCGCAGGCACGAGTGCGTCGCCGCACGCCCACGCCCAAGGTTGTACTGAACCATATTTATCAGGCGGGATCCTGAATCAACATCCTTAGCAATACCGGGTGCTCAGCCGCGCAATATTGTCCCACCGCTGCCACTCCGGGCACTGCGAGCTATAGGCGGGGTGCCGAACGTCCCGAGGGCGGCCTGGTGCACTCTGACAGTTGACACATCTCGGCTCCCGCTGCATGTTAGGGCACTCACGAGTGTCATGGCCCTCCGAGCAGTGGCCGCACTTCCGCTCTGGCGCGCGGCACTCAGCAACACGATGCGAGAAGCCAAGACAGCGATAACACTGCAGGAGAGGCGACTGGTCTACCACCTGGATCATTTGGTAGCCGATGCGTAGGCGACGATCAACCAGTGCAACCCACAGCGCGGGGCTCACCCGCAGCACGACGTTGTGCAGTGACGCATTCCTCCCCCTGATACGCCTGATCACCTTAACCTTTCGCTCCTCTTCAGGCACAGCAGTGAGCTCAGGTGCGTTCTGTCCGAGCAGCGCTGCCTCGAGGCGTGCGTCCGTGAGTTCCGCCAGTACGCCCTGCAGACGCAGCAACGGGTCGCGCCGCAGCGGCTCCGACACCTGCAGCGTATCTCCCAGCGCAAGGATCGCGCCCGACATCAACTCCTTTTCGCGCGAAGACTCCAAAGATATCGCCAAGGTACTATTTTTGCATTTCCTTACTCCATTAATGCCAACTCCAAGACCTATTACATCCACGTTAGTTTTAATTTGTGCCAAAATGTCGTCCCCCGTATGTGCAGGGTTCTTCGATCGGACTATAAGCGGGTGCTTGGCCGCATGGGCATAAGAAATGTGCGCACCCGCAAGGCGAGGCACCGTAGTCCTCAATGCACCCGACTGATCGGAAACTAGAATTGAGGTTGAATTCATTGTTGCTAGCGACTCAAGATCGGGTTTGGATATTATATGCGACACTGATACCGTTCATCCAATTGCATTTAGCATTCGCACTAGCTTGAGGGAGCTCCATGATAAAGGTGTTAATGTCAAACTTTTTTGGGTGAAGGCACACATCGGTATAATTGGTAATGAGAGGGCAGATGAGTTGGCCAAGCGAGCCGCTCTGCATAATAAACAAGCAGCATGGTATGATAAGTTTCCATTGTCTTATGCAAAACATATCATAAGGAACGCTACTGTTCAAGTATGGCAGGATAGGTATATGGCTGCTTCAGCAGGCGGAACAACTAAGCTATTTTTTAGAGATGTGGCCTTGGCTTATCGGGTGCTACGTGGAATAAAGTTAAATAATTTTCTTACACAGATTTTTACAGGACACGGGGGTTTCCGAGCTTATTTGCACAAATTCAAGCTTGCTGATAGTCCTTTATGCACGTGTGGGAGCGATGAGCCTCAGACAGTACTGCACATATTATTGTATTGTTCAAAATTTGGTCGGCTTCGCTTTGATTGTGAGTGTGCTATGGATACAGAATTTGTTGTCGATAATCTGGGTTATATCTTATCTACTGCAAATACCAGAGAGTTATTTCTAGTGTATGCTAGGACCATTCTTAGAAGTGTGGGCTTGGAGAATGGTTCCTTTTTGGAGCCGCAATAGGTAATTTGTTTACTTTTTGTTATGTATAGTTGGTTGTGCAAGGTAATCAGTATATACAATTATTTACAAAGTTTTTGCCTGATTTTTGTGGTTTGGCATCTCCTTACCTGGTGATTTATTTTAAGCCCAATATTTTCTAGCATAACGGTTGGAGCTTGATTTAGTATTTATTGCAGGGTTTGGTGATGCTTTTAATTAAAGTAAATTTTAATGAGATTTTTTTCATTCATGAGTTTTAATGTAAATATTTATTATAGCTAGCTAATACTTGAACTTCAACTTCTTTTTTGTTTTGGTTCCGCTTGTTTTTGCTACAACTCTGTTTTCATAGTGTCTTAAATTTTTAAATAGAATATGATTGTATCAAGTTAAATAATTGTTCTATGAAATTGTTATGATTAGCTGTATTTTTATTGTTTCCATTAATTTTATTTACATTAATTTAAATAAATTTTTGTAATGGTCATTATTTGTTGCGATAATGGTCCACTTTATGTTATTATATTTATGTGTGGTACTCTTACTCTGAGGATTATAATACGAATAATTTTAACAGATGTATTTGACAAATAATTATAACACATAAGAAAAAAAAAAAAAAAAAAAAAAAAAAAAATGAAAAGAAAAAAAATTTTAATATATAAAAATAAGGGAAATATATAAGATAAAAGAGAAAAATATATACAAGAAAAAAAAAAAAAAAAAAAAAAAAAAAAAAATGAAATTGATTTATGTTTAATAAATAATTTGTTGTGTGTTTCTGTTATGAGTGTGTGTGTGTGTGTGTGTGTGGGTGTTGTTATTATTATTGAAAGTAATAATACCAATTACTAGTAAAATTCTTGTATGATGTCAAAAATGATGTTGCATTTATAGCAACAGTTTTTATGGATTTTAAGAGTAACCGCAAACTAGCGTACTTACAGATCCATTGGTCTGATGAGTCCTACTAGTTTGCAACATTTAAAAAAAAAAAAAAAAAAAAAACGTCAAATATTGGTTACATCTTCTTACATCGGGGTGTAAGGGGGACTCCAACATCTCGTCTCCCAAGCCAATCTAACCTGCACGTGGTACACCCGGCTAGATAACGAACTAGGCTCTG
The DNA here is from genome assembly GCA_947044415.1 of Eupithecia dodoneata. Classification (NCBI taxonomy): domain Eukaryota; kingdom Metazoa; phylum Arthropoda; class Insecta; order Lepidoptera; family Geometridae; genus Eupithecia; species Eupithecia dodoneata. Next base: position 10,118,172 of record OX345664.1, on the reverse strand, counting down.
GGGAAAATATCAAACAATCTTCATTATTGTATGACTCATTGATTTAACAAATATTCCCATTACTTGACAAAAGTGTCCAACCAGACACCAAAGAATCATCATAATCGTCTTAAATCTCACGCAGAGTTAATCTAGTACATTTTGTATGACATAACGTCTCCAGATAGACTAGATTTTTTCACATGAAACCACTAGCTGCGCCCCACGTCTTCGCCCGCGTGCAATTCTATGTGTCAAATAGTTCAAAACCTTCCTCTTTAATCACTCTACCTTTTAAACACTGCAACAAAATCCGTTGCGTAGTTTCAGAAAGATCTAAGCATAGGTACAAAGGGACCGACAGACACCGGGAAGCGACTTTGTTTTATACTATGTAGTGATATGCAGCACTATTACGATAAGGGAGCTTTGAAAATGACCCCATTTTAGGACATAATATAAAGACTAATGGTTGCCGATTTTCCGAACAGTTTTCGGATGGTAGATTCAAATAATCAGAATTGATTAAAGAGCGTTGGGATTCTAACCTTTAATAAAATCCCGTTCCATAAGTCCTCAAAAATGAGAACAAATGCTTGCATCAAAGGATTTACTTGCAAATAATATCGCCTTAGACATTAGGGAAAATTCTGCCGTATACCTAATGTTAAATAATTTTGGCGGCGACAGGTTTATATTAATAATAATAAACCGTAGTCTAAGGTACTGTTGGTAAAGTACTTCCACCATTTAGCTTCAATAACTACCTACGATTTTCTACACACAAGAATTGTGGATAAGAAATAATATATATCATTATTGGTTTATATGCCTCTCCAGTTCCTACTATAAATAAGAAGAATTATAAAAATCAATAAAACCTGAATACTAAGATCAAAATAGTCATGCGGGTTCTTACATTTCTTAAATATTTGTCGGAATTAAATTGATGGTTTAATACTCTCACTGGCCAAACATTGAATGTGTTAACGAGTAGGTACTACTGAATCTACTGTATGTAGATTTTCCATATTGATCTTGCAATGCCTAATTGTCTATGCGTAACGCCGGCGTCTATAGTTTGACGTTAGATTCATTCTACGAAACGACAGAGAAGAAATGGAAGAATGAGCGAAGTGGAGTTCGAGTTCAATGACCGTAGCAGAAAGTGCTAGAAAGTCATAGCAACTATTTATTTATGTAGAAACAGTCTCGCGATTCATGTAGCCAGAGTTCCTTGCCTTGTGTCTGTGTTTCAGAGCCGTATTCTCAACTGACATTAGCCCAATATGCCCACAATGAGACAGTTAAAGTAACCTACTCCGTTATATTCATTTATCATAATAAAGTTACGGTATACATGGTTGCGTTAGATTAATACAGAACGGGACACGTCACATTAGTAATATATTAGGACAAAATGTTATTACAAGCGTAAATCGTTTGTTTTTTGTTCGTTCCCTTCGGTTACGTGCAAAGGTGCATGGCAGCCCGACCAAAGCTTTCTAGGAACCAGTGTAGCTCAAAGCTGGTTCTATTTTACGAAAGCGATTGACGCTTTTGTAGGGTACTTTATATGAGAAAAATCTTAAAATAAATTATTGAGTTAGCCTAGGCAAAAAGCAGTCGGAAAATGATGCTGGATGAACGATCGTAAGTATGATAATGGTGTATTGAAGATTTGTGACTTTATTACGTTGTGCGATGGTTGGAATCAGGTTGAACTACTACCTATTTTAAAACTGTTGTCTCAGCTCGTTTGTAAACAAATGTAGCTTTATAAGTAACTAGTTTCCGCCCGCGGCTTCGCATGCGTTGTGTCTATGGAAACGTTTAAGATTATTTCTTTCCTATGGGAACTGATGTATGGGATAATAAGGAGCCTATGTTTTATTCTGGGCCCAGAACTACCTATATGCAAAATTTCAGCCCGATCCGTTCAGTAGTTTTTGCGTGAAGGAGTAACAAACATCCATCCATACATACAAACTTTCACGTTTATAATATAAGTAGGATTGTTAGTTTCAAACTATCTCTTTTGGATGTTTAGGACCACAATGAGAAAATAGTACCTACTTTTAATCATTTGTAGTCTATTCTAGTTCCATACAAACAACGCGTGCGAAGCCGCGGGCAGAAACTAGTAACAAATAATAGTTATGTAAACAAAATGCGTGTGAAAATAGCCACAATTTTCTCACTCATAAAAATCGTTGACAAACCGTCCACGCTAAAGCAATCAAGGAAATTAAATATCAAATTAACTTCAAGGCGAATGAAAGAGTTAAAACTCAATGTACGATGTGTATGGTAAAGTCATTACTTTTTGTAGGGGTGTAGAATTTAATGGGGCGCCGACATGTGGACGCGGGTGGCGCGGCCCGAGGCCCGGGGCTTCACGCATAGTACACGGGAATCTGGTACCGCAAATAGCTGCGTAACAGATTAGCTTTTTATAATAAAACCGGCCAAGTACGAGTCGGACTCGCGCACGAAGGGTTCCGTACAATTATCTATAAAAACGGCAAAAATATCATGTCTGTTGTATGGGAGCCCCTCCTAAATATTTGTTTTATTTTAATTTAATTATTTATTTTTAAGGTAAATAATACCTTAATGTTTTGTGAATATTTCAAGCGTCTACCTGTTGCTGTTATCAATATCGAGTAAAAACGAGCAAAAAAATCAGGTTTGTTGTATCGGAGCCCCCTTAAATTTTTATTTTATTCTATATTTTGTATTTTTGTTATAGCGGCAATGGAAATACATCATCTGTAAAAATTTTGAACTATCACGGTTTATAAGATATAGCCTGGTGACAGACGGACAGCGGAGTCTTTGTGATAGGGTCCCGTTTTAACCGTTTGACCCCTAAAAAGTAGTGCAAAAAAGTCTGTGATCCCCAACCCGCATGCCAAGCGTGGGGATTATGCATTACCCTAAGGAGCCAATGAAGCACTTATTTGGAAAGGCCTATGTCCAACATTGGACTGATATCCTTGTAATTCATAACGAGGCTCATATTACCAAGTAATACCACTAACATTTTGTATGATCTTACTGCAGTAATCTCTTCTAGAATACAGAAGACAGAATTCAGCTCATACGAGTTCAAAGATACATTTTTAAGTTTGTTGAGCATTTATACAATTCTTTAAAAGCTCAAAAAACTTAAGTAAGTTTTGGTTAAGTATTTACCTAAGGCTTAATAGTTTTAGAACAATCAATATAACACTAAAATACTTACGGATAGACTTTGATGGAGGTATTCGCACCACAAATAAATAAATAAATAATGCTGGACAATCCACACAGCATCATTTAGCCCCAAGCTAAGCAGAGCTTATATTAGACGACCTATGTGGCGCGGTGGGCGAAGGTCTGCCTGCGACGCAGGAGGTTGCGGGTTCGATTCCCGCCCCGGAACAATTGTGTGTACGATCTGCAGATATTTGTTCCGGATGTTCTGGTCGTTTTCTATATATAATAAATATCTATCTATGTAATGTATTGTATTATGTATATCAGTTATCTAGTACCCATAACACAAGCTCTGCTTACCATGGGGCTAGATAATGCTGTGTGGATTGTCCAGCATTTTATTTATTTATTTATTTATGGGTACTAGATGACTGACATAAATAATACAATACATACATTACATAGATAGATATTTTTTATTATACATAGAAAACAACCAGAACACCCAAAACAAATATCTGCAGATCGTACAAACATTTGTCCCGGGGCCTATAATGATCATAAATAAACCTTTTAAATAGTTGTTATACTGAATCGGTAGCCCCAATGTTTCGGCCAGACGTAGGGGCCGTAGGCCTGCTACATCGTCCATTCGAGCATATGGAAACATGATCACCTGACCTCTGGCGCGACAGACTTTAAGGTTGTAGGTCAAATAACTTTTGCTTCAATTAAGTGACTAAGTTTAAAGTTATTTCTAATACTTAGAATAAAATGGAACATTATAAGGAAATAAATTGTAAAATTTCATTTACGTTTTCGTCCCTAAGGGGAAATAGCATTTTCATCCCTTAAATATAAATAAATTCAAAGAAATTGACAAACTTATCCTGCGTAAAAAGGCTTATTACAAACTTTCAGATTATCTAGCTAGACGATACTAAGCTAGGGATGAGTTTTGCTCCAACTCAAAATCTAACAAGGTAAAGGATCAAAGTGACACTTTATTTTCTAGTTTAACTTATGCTATAGATAAGCAAATAAAATGTTTTAGACACATAAGTTATATGACCATACCATGGTTTCTTTTTCATTTCTTCCACTGGTGGACAAAAAATTTAAATGAAAAGAAATGACATGAAATGACATGAAATGACATGGAATGACATGAAATGACATGAAATGAAATGAAATGAAATGAAATGAATGAATAATGTTAATTGATAATTATGAATAGTATAACATATGACTTGTCTAAGTGCTTATTTGTAAGCCTAAATAAAAACTTATGAATTTGAATAATTCCTCATTACTTATCCTGATGACTTATTTTTGTATGGGATTTGCGTACTTCTATGTCCGCCCACACGATACAGGCGTATCAAATCCGATAGAAAAGTGAGACGTCATGATGACGTTTTATGACACTAATGGAGTCTACACACCAATCAGCGGGCCACGGTCCTGCAATATTATAACTCTGAGACGTACTTATCCGTCGGACTGTATCACCGACTTTGGTTATACAAGAAACATCTCATTTGTCATATTGACTGAAATTTTCATTCTAGGTAGGGAGTTTATTCCGGATAGGTCCCATTGTCTTCTGTTCAAACTAGTCCGAATCCGGAAAATCTAATTAAATGCAAATTGTATTTCAGTTTCGTCTCATGGTATATCTAAATCATCGGTAACAGACGAATATGCCGTCCTATTATCTATTAGATAACACCACCCATTGTGGATACTCGATTATTTATTCTATGTAAAAATAGTGTTTACTAAAAGCTTTTATTCTAGACTAGCGGACCTTCCCGGCTTCGCACGGTTTTAGTACGGATCCCTAACCTTTTTGAAAATATAATATAGCCTATGTTCACCGGGGATAGTGTAGCTTCCCAACGAAATAATTTTTGAAATCGGTCCTGTAGTTTCGGAGCCTATTTATTACAAACAAACAAACAAAAAATGAAACCTTTTCTCTTTATAATATTAGTATAGATATCAAATGTTAAATTGTTGTTTGGTAAATTATAATTTGGGAAGATTTTCTGCTAATATAGGACTCTGATTGCCCGAGCACTGGGTGCAACAGCTGGCGTGTTATTTTCTGGTAAAATTATGAATCCTAAACACACTGCAACATTTGCAACACACTGAAGAACTAAATCCTAGTTTAGCTGAATTTAGCTCAACAGTGTTTACTGGAATAAGCCCAAATGCTCGTAATACTAATATCGATGTAAAATTAATCACAATATTATTGCTGTTACAGTACTTACAGAGCTTGAGCAGCAGGGTTGGCGCATTTAAGTTAATTTGTGTTCAGATAGCTATAAAAACAGATATCCACTCCACTCCAGCAGTGGACTAACATAGGCTAATTTGAGCCGCATTTTGAGTCCTTAGGGATCTTGACCGTGCCCGCTCTTATCATATACCAGTCCGCGCTCTTTGTCCATAACAGCTTGGACAAATACGAAAGGTCATAGATACAACACGAGACACGCACGCCGACTAAGGGCGCTACCTCGGCGATTGGAGAAATCGTCCAAGCTGCAACACGTGATAGAGACGGTTGTCTACAATCTTCTATCACCAGCGCAAAATCCATGCAATCTTTTAAGTTACAACTAAGGAAGTGGCTGATAGTTCAATCGATATTTAGTGTGAATGAATTTATGACGTTAAAATGTAATGTATAATGTAATTTTATGATTATAATATGATGTATGTAGATTTTACATATTGCATTATAGAGGTAGATATAGATAGATAGAGAGATAGAGAAACTTTTATTGGACCAAGCACAGTTACAGCACAGAACGAATAAGAATAGAATTATATAAAATAAAATCATTATTATAATACTTGAAATTAGGAGGTATACACCCACCACAGGTGGGTGGGTAGAAGGTGCATTTTAACTACTAGTAGGTACAGAGCTACTGGTACAACAAACAAATGATTCAGTAACTAAATATACCTAGTTCAGTAGGCTACTAGTGTATTATAATATATGACCTTTAGTGTAACCAAAAGTTATCAATAAATGAACTACGATGATGATGAGTCACACACCATCATAGTTCATTTATAAAATAACACAGGCATTCATAAAGATAATAGATATTGCATATTATCCAAAATATCTATCACCACGCGGGTGAAACCGCAGGGCGCAGCTAGTTAGCTTTATAAATGAAAGAGGCGGGTATGGAGCTCAATGCGCTACGTGCAGTAATCTCAGTGGAGTTGCGATTCCGTTTAGGTAACTAGGTGGCGCTCGCAAATAAGCCCTGTTTGTATGGATCGAGTGCTAACTGCTAGTTAGCAGTATTCTGTATATCCATAGCACTGATTCTGTGTCACAAAGCAACTGCTTTGTGACACAAAATCAGTGCTCATGCAAAGTGATTTTATTTACGGTAGTAGGTACTAGTAGCTAGTTAGTTTCAGTTATATGTTCGTTGTTTTTTTTTTTTGCTCCGAAGCAACGATGAAAACTTGCGTCACACCATTAAGACATTTAGTCAGACGAAATTTTGATAATTATCTATCATCTCCAAGAAAGATTTTAGGGTAACCCCCCTCTTTTCTGCTCTTTTTGCCTTTTGAAGCTGGGTAATGGAACTGAATGTTCCGAAATCTTAAGAACTTGACTGCACTAAGATTAATATTGTAATGTTATCGTAGGTACGCTTATTGGCAGGCAATAATAAAATCGATTGCCTTTATTTTTTATATTTAGAGACAAGGTATAAAATAGTGTAATTAACTACCTTTATAACTATCTCTACATAATATAATCTAATATCTTTTACTGGCAGGACAGTAGCTCGCACTATGTAACACTCCACGGCTTTGGGTTTACAGCAAACAAACGCTAATCAGGCACAATGCCATCTGCCGAAAAAGTCAGATGTTTGGAGTTCACGCCGTTTGTTACCATTTGCCGAAACCCTGCTGCGAGGGCAAAGCTATTAAAGTTTTGATTATTGTGTCAATGTGTTCGGACTCGTCAATCTGGGGGTAATCGTAATAATCATGTGTTTGTTCTATATATGTATGTACGGAACGGAACCTTAGTTTGGAAATATTAGGAGGGTATATCAATAATGATGCTTTAATTGGAAGAGGTTGGTGGTAATACTTAGCACTTGTACAGCGAACGGTATTCCCTCATTTTAAATACATTCGCGCAAATAAGCCTATCCAGTTATTGTAATTCTCTCTTGTTAGTACCTCTTTTTCACCATTTATAGTGTTAATTTGTTTAAAAAAAAAGTCGGAATTAACGCTCAGGCAGCAGCTGTCAACCCTAAAACAGGCAGTAAACGCGACGGCTGGCTCGCGCGCATCCTCGATCACTTTGATCGGGCCGGATGTCGCAGTCGTTGCTAGTTCCACCAGTGTTGCCAATAAAATATTGTTTAATTTTAGAATAATTCGCAACAGATCTGCCAGCAGGGACCTCGATTCATTGCTCAATAAAGTTATCCAGTGGCTTGTTTACTGCGTCCACAATGTAATGTGAACGATATAAGCCATAAAGGGATGTTTTTCACTAAAATAAAACATTATTAGACGAAAATTGCGTTCTGCGTCATGGGTATCGTAACTTTATTTCGGTAACGATTAATATCAATTTAATTGAAAAATAACCATTGTCTACATAGCTTGTGAAAACTACTACAAACTAATGATAATAACCCACAGAGATGAATATGGAGACGGTAGACACAACAGAATTATATATTTTCTCAACTTGACAGATATCTATATCAATAAAGGGAACTTCCGTACCAACTAATAAACAATAAAAACGTAATAAAACTTACAGCAGTCTAGTACTATTATCCACATAATATAATATCACGATTTATGATCTCCAAATAGAAACTAATAACAAAGGCGCCATATTCCCTTATGTACCTATAGGTGTACTGTATACAGATTCCCTATGCTATGTAGCCTCGGCCATTTCAGGAGTGAACACAGCAGGGGTCGAATCGGTCACGCGGGATGAGAGAGCGATCTGCCAACTCGTCAAGCAGACAGTAAAAACAAACTGTTTATCTGCTAAACGCCGGCTAACTGGGGCTTAGCTAACGATTCGCGTCTAGAGATGGGACACAGGATTTACAAATTTGTCCGGAGAATATTAAAAATTGCGATTAGACCGCTACTTATACAACATAATCTGTTTTTATAATTGTATTGTATTTTGAAATAAATATTTAGAGGCAGTCGGCATTGCGTGTAAGACTTGCAGAAACGCTTCCAAATCAATTACATATCAAGCTACTTAGCTTTTATTGATATATGTACGTTATAGTGAGAGTGAGTTAAAGACCGAAGTATACAATCAAGAAATACGACAGAAATGGTAACCGGCCAAAGCCCAATAGGCCAGATAAAGCCGGATACACTGCAAGCCCTACCAGCAGATGTCGAACCCGCACTCATTTGCGACAATGCCCGCCGCCATACAAGACTGATTGCTTAATTGCTTCGTTTAATCAATTGACCGCTTGAGAAACGCAAGGCCCACTGACGCAACTGAGTTATTGGTAAACTACACGATAAATCTTCCGGTTAGATGACAATTATGTGAGACGAACTTTTGGGTGGGAGACGCTTTAGAAGAATAACATTGTTACAAGGTCATTTTACTAATTGTTAATGTTCCTATATTTCACTACACGACCCTTTGCAGCGCGTTTTAATTTTTTTATGACTTTTTTAATATGATTATTGCCCCACAGTCCCGATTCAAGGTTAATTGTATTATCTTAAGCTTACGAGAAAATTATAATCGATTTTTTTTTGGTATCGATATGTCGTTATGACCTACGGAGCTGAGACGTGGACACTCACGATAGGGCTGGTCCACCAGTTCAAAGTCGCTCAGCGAGCTATGGAAAGAGCTATGCTCGGAGTTTCTCTGAAGGATAGGATTCGTAACGAATACATCCGACAGAGAACCAAGGTTATTGACATAGCTCAAAGAATTAGCAAGCTGAAGTGGCAGTGGGCCGGCCATATCTCGCGAAGAACCGACGGCCGATGGGGCAAACGTGTTCTTGAGTGGAGACCACGACTCGGTAAACGTAGTGTAGGACGCCCTCCGACCAGGTGGGATGACGACCTGCGAAAGACTGCAGGTAGATGCTGGATGCGGCAAGCTGAAGACAGGGTGCTATGGTGCTCTTTGGGGGAGGCCTATGTCCAGCAGTGGACTGCTATAGGCTGATGATGATGATGATGATGATGATGATGATGATGATGTCGATACTTACGTTTGCTTTTTGTTCAAATCATTACAGAAAGCCCGACAGCAACGTGCAATGTTAATTTTCTCCCAAACTTTGAGCTCAAATCAATAAGCATTTACGTTTCACCTTTTCTTTTACAGAAGTTACATTTTGGCTGGATACTACAGCTTTAATGCTGTTTTTAATTTTCGGGTTTTATACGAATATTAATAATGTAATCCAAACGTAAAATATTTACAACCGATTTTTTTATATAATAAAACCTAAAAATGCTAATATTATACATACTCGTACATACATACTGTCCGATTTTAAGAATGAGAATGTTAATATTTAAATTCACAAGGTAGCCTTAAATCTAATTATACTTGTAGCTTTAACACTTTGACTGCGATTTTTTTTCGACGACTGCGATCTTTTTTTTAACCTTAAAAATTCGTGCTGCCGCTCTACACAGCGGTTGTGTTGCGCCGCACATGCGTTTCGTTCGAAAAATATTACGGCTGTGCTGAGTCACAAAGATCTGTATTTTCTCAGCCGCTGCGCTAGTATGGATTTACGCATATTAGTCACTTGTAGAAAACACATACCGTGTGATTTCAGCAGTCAAAGTGTTAAGGCTGCCCTTATAGGTACCACTTAATAAATTTGTGTGATTTTTTTTTTATTTTGATCCTAAAAAGCTTTTTTTTCCACCACAAAAGTTACCCATTAGTCATTAGTCACGAATGGATATACAAATCGTAGTTCTATTAACAATACCTACTGAAGTTTGAATATTTAGAACGTGAACAATGAAAGTCTAGACAATGTGTATAACATTAAAGATTAATGATCGAGTTTATCGCTTACCTTTTGTTTTATTTTCCTTACGTTTCTATCGCGTTATGGCGATCATGGTCACGGGAAGACTTAAATTTTAGGTGTTTCAATTTGCGGCAGTTAGCAAATTGAAACACCTAAAATTTAAGTCTGCTCGTACCAGTTCTGACAACTTTAAAAAATGTCGCGTCTTTATTATTATCTAACTTTATAAACGATTATTAATCGGGTATTTTGTTATATTTACGACGACCGATGGGGCGCGGTGGGCGAAGGTCCACCTGCGACGCAGGAGGTTGCGGGTTCGATTCCCGCCTCGGAACAATTGTGTGTACGATCTGCAGATATTTGTTCCGGGTGTTCTGGTCGTTTTCTATGTATAATAAAAAATATCTATCTATGTAATGTATTGTATTATGTATATCAGTTATCTAGTACCCATAACACAAGCTTTGCTTACCATGGGGCTAGATAATGTTGTGTGGATTGTCTAGCATTATTTAATTTATTTATTTTAATTTACCCCTAGATTTCTATTGCGTTACAGCGAATGTGGTAACGGGGTGACTATGTCTATGTCTATATGTCGCATAGCAAATCTCGAAAGTATAAAAAATAATATGAGTACCTAGATATAGCCAACTACCCTTATTATGTGCCTAGGTATCTCGTAAAAAGTAAAAGGGGTTGCAATCTACGCTAAACCCAGTCTAATTGGCTATTTACCACTTGGTCCCTTTTTAGTGACAGTTAACAAAAATATTTTACATAAAACTCTTAACATTTTGGCTGGGTTATGGCCACTGATTAAATTTAGGAGGGCACCTACTCTGCTCCCGTGAACCCTAGGCCGTTTAAATCAAATAAACCGCATTTACAGTATGAAAACTTTATTCCCTTCTAGCCACGTAAAATAATACCACAAAACTCGGGAAAGTCTACATAACTTGCCTACGGATTCAGAATTCAAATTTAGATAGCCTTAATACGAGCTAAGCTCCATCATATTAAGTAGGTACGGTAGGTTCTAGCTTAATTTTGCGTGTATTCTAGACAAAGTGCATTTTAAATTAGAAATGGGTTGGCGAAAAACACTAAAAGCTTTCTAACTAAGCTTTTTTGGTGATTCCACAGAGGTGACCTAGTTTACCTGTATGCTGGTAGCATAGTGTACTCTTGATTTAGAAATCTTTCCCGAATCTCAATAATCTCGAGCCTATCATAATTTGGAAGGGACTTGGACACCTGTGCAATAACGCCCTAGATAGAGCCCTGTGTTGATGCTTCCCATCTGGGACTTTTGTTCCCCGACTTTATTATATTATCGACCTCCAGATATGTTTGTATTACAAGGGATTTATAACCTTCAGGATCCACTATCGTATGAAATTTGATCCCATTTCTCTGTGCGTAAGAAATGCTGGTATCTCGCGTCATAACTCAGTGTTAGGATGAGCTTCATTTGTTTACATTCATATGAATGTAAACAAATGAAGTTAAATTCAGTAACAACAATAACCAATAATTCTCTTTTACTTTGGTATATTATGTGGTTCGGCCATATCTCACGAAGAACCGACGGCCGCTGGGGCAAACGTGTTCTTGAGTGGAGGTCACGATTCGGTAAACGTAGTGTAGGACGCCCTCCGACCAGGTGAGATGATGACCTGCGAAAGATTGCAGGTAGATGCTGGATGCGGCAAGCTAAAGACAGGGCGCTATGACGCTCATTGGGGGAGTCCTATGTCCAGCAGTGGACTGCTATAGGCTGATGATGATGATGATGTGGTTCTGGTGCAATCAATTGCTCAATAATATTGTCTCTAGTACCTACTATTTACAGAGGTTAATGTAAGTTAAGTATATTGTGTACCTAGCAGAGTATATAGTCAGTGATACATACATAATCGGCTACATTAAAGACACATCAGTACACTTATAGAATGCATGATTTGACTATTAACGAAGAGCTTATGATGGGTAAGCAAACACTAGATTCTAAAAAATCATATTTCATATTTATTTTATTGCATCATTGTGTACATTTATAGGTCTTAGTATCTAGGTAATGTATAAGAAACACAATGTACCAAAGTAGGGTGCGGCAATAGGTACTGTGAATGGAAATGAGCCGGGTTTCTAAAAAGCTCAGTTTAATAGATAATCAAAGAAGAATAAGAAATCTTTCAATATACGAATAGGAAACAATGTTATATATCCCTGTTTTTCTGCACATAAAAGCTCGATAAAACTTTTGAAACGATGATGATCACTAACACAAAAGACATCAAATCATGGTAAATATCCTGTTATAAATGACTTTTGTGTAAAAGATCGATGTTGCATTAATTCACTTTTCTAGCCAAACCAAATAATGATTTGGAACTGTTTTTTCATAGTGATTTGTAACTGTGTTTGTTTTCAGTGATTTTTTTCAGTCATTGCGAACTACATATAGTCGCTTGATTATTAAGAGTGTGGTCAACCAGAGATGAGTTTTTGGCAACATTATGACAGTTTGCATAGTAACCGTGATAAGGCTTCACTTTAAGTGTTTTTAATGTTCATTATAGCGGCGTTATTAAATAAACAAGCCACGGTAACTTTATTAAGGTTGGTAGGTACGGAAGAAATTGAGTAATAAAGAAGTGAAAGTTGGAAATCATAGATGGACGTACAATATCTCAATTCTGTAAGTTTCTTGCTGCAATTATGTAATAAACTTCTAGATAACAAAGCAAAACTGTTGGAATATCCTCTTAAGAAAATGACTATGAAAAGTAATTTTCTTTTTTTTTTTTCAGTACACGTATACAACTAGGAAGCAGTCTAGTATATCCCTGTTTTTCCGTAGACAATAATAGCTCGATAAAACTTTTGAAACTAACATGGTCACTAACACAAAAGACATCAAATCATGGTAAATATCCCGTTATAAATGACTTTGGTGTAAAAGATCGATGTTGCATTAATTCACTTTCTAGCCAAACAAAATAATGATTTGGAACTGTTTCAGTGATTTCACTGCGATTGATTGTCGGTAGATTGTTGTTAAGAGTGTGATCAACCGAGATGAGTTTGCTGGCAACATTACAAGACTTCACTTTAAGTGTTTTTAATGTTCAGTATAGCGGCGTTATTAAATAAACTGCAGGGCAAGCCGCCGTAACTTCACCGACACAACTCAAAACTTTCCCTAAGACAATTACAACTTAAAAACTATCGTTATAAAGGAAAATACTTTAGTATAACGTGCTCGAAACGAGAGGTAATATTGCAGTCAGCTTTTAGAAAAGTGTCTCATCGAGTAAGAACTCTTTTTCATGAGAAAATGTAGCGTTTTTTTTAGATAGAATACAAAGCAAAGAATGCAAAGTTTGTATGGAAATATTTCATGGTTATTTTTATCCCATGTGAACTGATTTATGAGATAAAATTAGCTTATGTTTTATTCCAGGCCTAGAACTACCTAGGTAACTAATTAATAATATATAAATAATAACTAATTTCAGCCTGAACCGTTCAGTAGTTTCGGCGTGAAGCAGTAACAAACATCCCATCCATCCAACTATCTAAACATCAGATGTTTCGCATTTATAATATTAGTCTGATTTATACTATACTGCCGTCATAAGGAAAAAAGACGCATCTGACATTTTTTTCAAAATTGAGTTAAATACATGATCGGAATCAGTAAAAAAAGACGCATCTACCAGTATTTTTATATTTTGGCTAAAACAAACACAACCCTAAAAATCTAACTGTTAAATAAGACGCATTTGAAACTACGTCATAATATTTACGAAATAGAAAAGACATTTCTGACGTTTACTAAGTTGAAAAAACGCATTTGGGTAGATCTGTCTTATTTATTTACAATATATTTAATTCATCATAAGATGAAAAGACATTACTGCTTGGTAATAAGAAGAAAAAACGGTTCTGCGTAGAAAAGCCTTTTCATTTTAGTATTATAAAAAAATAGCCAGTCGCAAGTGGCAGTAGCGTCTTTTCTACGAAGTATTGCTAGTCGTGCGGGGTGTGGTGGGGTCGCGGTTGGAGCTGTACGATCAGTTGCGCCCAGGCAGTCAGAACGTTGGAACTATTTTTTCTAGAACGCTGGGTTACAATCGAAAAAATGATAAATCTATAAGGAATGCCTTAAGCACTATGCCAACTGACATCCCGGTGGACAAGCGAGGAACCAATCCTAATCCAAAAAAATTGGATGACACAAAAATTGTAGAACACATAAACTCATTTAATCCGTCTATATCCCACTACAGACGGTAGCACGCTCCTAATAGAAAATACATTCCGTCTGATGTAACAGTGACCAGAATGTATGAAGACTTTTGTGAAAAACAAAATATGAAAGACCTTCCTGTTAATGAACAAGTTTCTTATGACCACTATAGAAAAATTGTGAAGAAGTTAAACATATCTTTTACAAAAGACATGAAGAGTGTGAGCTTTGTGAAAAGTATTACATTCACAATCCAGAGTACAAGGAGAAAAGCCATAGGAATTGCAAAGTGTGCAGAGAGTACGCACGACACCGGGAAAAATATATAGAAGCCAGGCAAGCATACAAAAATGATGCTGAAAAACAAAACAACAGTACCATCTACACAGATACTGCCTACTTTGCAGCTAAAGAAAGTAATTATGCTCCCACGAATTGAAGAGTTCAAAATTGTAATGTTCTGCCCTAGGTATTCAATGAAAGTTTTGTGCCAGTGGGTGACAAAAAAAACAACGCTTCTCAAAAATTTGCTGCGATATGGCACGAAGCGATATCCGGCCGTAAAATGCATGATGTAACGATAAAACTTCTGAAACTATCATGGTTATTAACACTAAAGTCATTTAAAACGGGATAACATTATGATGTAACGAGCTGTTTCAGGGCTTTTCTGCACTCAAATAGAGACCTAAAACACGTTGTCATCTGGTTAGACAACTGTGCAGCCCAAAACAAGAATTGGACGTTATATTCATATTTGCTACATTTTGTCAATTCAGTCGAAGTCAATAATGAAACGATTACATTAAAATATTTAGAGGTAGGCCATGGTTGCAGACGAATTCGACCACCAAGTGGAGCTATCTATGAAGAGGAAGAAACGCATTTATGACTTCCAAGCAGTATTGAGCACCAGAACAAATATTACCGTAAAAGTAATGAATATGGAAGATTTTTGTCAGTTTTTATCAAATTCATTTCCTTGAGCATATTTAGCTGATATGTGTGAAGTAACCCTCAGAGGTACCCGTCATTACTACGTCATTCGTTACAAGACTGGCTTCTGTAATGGAGGGGAATACTCACTTGACTTTCTAAGATTAAAAAATATTAAATCTGGGATACCACCTCCAAAGCCAAACAAATAATATAGATCAAGAGCGCAAGTCAGCGATTATACAAAAACTGACACCTTTAATGCCAGACAGCAGAAGATCGTTTTGGTATAATTTACCCACTGATAAAAATAGTGTTGATCTCACTCAAGTTTATGAAGACTGATTCTGAACAAAGTTGTGATAATTATCTCTAATTAGAATTAATACAATTTTTTTTATGACTAAAAGTTCATCGTTTTATCTTGGAAAAACCAGAGAGATTTGTTTCAGAGCGGTTAAAGCCTCTCTGACTTTTCCAACATAAAATTGTGAGTAGTTTACAAAGCTGTGATAATTATTTAGAATAAGAATGGTTATAAGGTAAAAATTACATGTTTCAGAAAGAGTTTATTTTATGTTGAATAAGCGTGCCATAGAAGTTAGAGGTAATTTAGTTTTGCCTTTATTAAATTATAAGTAATAAAAAAAAGATTTTAGTTTAAATATGGATTGATAAGGTATTATAACACCCTTAAGATATGCAACAAGGGCGTTGCTTAAGGTAATATTGAAAGTTGTCACTGAACTTAGGTAGGTATACTAAGTTGCAAAGCAGTTAATGGTTAAAAAAGACTCTTTTATTTAGGTAACGATAGTCTGATAACTCATAATTACTAAGTAAGAAAGACATTTCATAAATTACTAAGTTGAATAGAAGCATCTAGCCAGAAACGTCTTTTCATTGCAGTATTAAGTATTTTTCAGTATTTTTTTTACTAAAAGAAAAAGGAAAATGTAATTTATTTAATGAATACAATTGTTTTTGTTTTATTTTGCATCTTTATTTTAATAGAGCAAACTTTAATTCACACTTTAGCAAAAACAATTTTTTTATTTCATTATTATATTTGCCACAGCGAATTTTTTGGTTTAAAAAATACTAAACAATTTTTTTCTCTGTTTCTGAGTTTTGGTAGAAACGTCCTTTTTTCTTATGACGGCAGTATACTCCGAATTAAAATGCTAGATATATATTAAACTTTTCAAAATCAAAAACTGTTTCGAGCTTCTATGCTTTACTGGGATGATACCAATGTCGTTAAATATTTTCCACCAATATTCCTCGGGTTTTATAACCCCTTTGTATACAAAAAATATCCAGGTTTTTGAATCGGAGTATAAGTACCTACATAATTAAGCAGAGTGGTAAACTAGAGTCAATTTAAAAGCTTGCTACAACGAACGCTGTGTTGTAAAGGATTGCCAACTTCAATGCAATATAGCGTAAAAATTGTAGGCATGAATAAGATATTAAAATGTGAAAATTTAATTTAAGGCGCTTCTTTTTATGTAGGTTGGTAGATACTGTAGAAACTGGGTAATAAAGAAGTTGGAAGTTGGATATCATAGACGGACGTACAATATCTCAATTCTGTAAGTTTCTTGCAATAATGTAATAAACTCGTTGATAACAAAGCAAAACTATTGGAATACCCTCTTAAGAATAAAAATAGTAATAATACTTAAAAAGTATTATTACTATTTCTTAAATGAGTAGGTAATCGATACTTATGTATAACCTGCTATATAAGCGAAAGTAATTCGGTCTGTAACCATTTTTTAGTACCAAGGTAATCGGAATCCCAATCTGTAATCTGCAGGCAGATGCTGGATGCGGTAAACTGAAGACAGGGCGCTGTGGAGCTCATCATCATCATCATCATCAGCCTTTGTCAGTCACAGAGGACATAGGACATAGGCCTCCCCAATGCGCGCCATAGCACCCTGTCTTCAGCTTGACGCATCCAGCATCTGCTCGCAGTCCTTCGTTGGTCGTCATCCCACCTGGCCGGAGGGCCACAGCATAGCTGGAGCTCATAAGGGGAGGCATATGTCCAACAGTGGACTTTTATAGTTTGATGATGATAATTCGGAATCTCGGGTACGGGCATAAGCTACTTGAAAACCGCATGCGAAGCCGCAAGCAGAAGATACTTTATAATATAAGTAAGTACTAATATCTTCCTATTGAGAAACCCCTAGAGAACTATCTGATCGCAAATCATGATACGGGTATTTAACGATTCGCCATACGATCGGCACGCGTCATAAACCTGCGGAAACCATGAACTGGAACACAGGTATAATAATGTGGGTATGGAAACTTATACCAAGGTGTGGTACTAATCCGAAATGGGGTGAGGAGGGTCCGAAATCAACTCCAACGGTCACATTTTATGCAAAAAAAAAGTTATAAATAGTGTCGGTAAAATTGTTCATCATCAGCCTATGTTATTCCACAGCTCGAAATAATGCCTCCCCAATGAGCACCACAGCGCCTTGTCTTCAGCTTGACGCATCCAGCATCTTCCTGCAGTCTTTCGCAGGTCGTCAACCCACCTGGTCGGGGGGCGTCCTACACTACGTTTACCGAGTCGTGGTCTCTAGTCAAGAACATGTTTTCCTAGGGTAGAGTCGTTCTAGAGGAAGGTTTATAAACCACTAGCTGCGCCCCGGTGTTTCACCCGATATATATTTTTGATAAATATAACTATATATCTTTATTAATTGTAGCCTATTCTGATATGTAAGCTATATTATTGTGAAGTTTCATCAAAATCCTTCTCTAAGTACGGAAATGCACTAATAATATGTATAAATCGGCCCTACTACATATTAATTCTCTTGCAAAAAACCTAAAATTGAACAACGCCAAATATTTTTATTCATTCCCGTACTGCGGGAAACATGTGTTCAAATCCCGTCAAAGTCTAAACATTTTTTAGATATTATTTTTAGGTTGATTCAAGAAAATTACCTGCAGATTGAATACCAACTTACCTACCAACGTACATATGTGTATATTCGTTGGAATAAAAGAAAGACCCTGTCATATCACAAATCATATTCATTATTATCTAGGTTTCTACCCCTTAGATAACATTGTATTATGAAAACTGCTGAAAACAACTGAGTGAAAATGTGCCAATTTTTCGGGAAACTTCTTACAACGCAATATGGGTTCTCAAGTAATCAAGTTACGAACGTCTTTTTTATATTTACTATTAAATGTGTAGATAAAACGAAATAAGTGCATAAATCAGCTACAAAAAGCTATAACACACTGACGGAGAAATAGTTCAAATACATAGTTATAAATAACTAGCTGTTCCCCGCGATTTCACCTGCGTTAAACTCGAATTTCACTTTATTAGGTGATTTTTTTACACCTTTGGTTACATTATTGGAGTTTTAGTAAGGATCCCTAACTTTTTGAAAATATAATATATGTTCACCGGGGATAGTGTAGCTTCCCAACGGTGAAATAATTTTTCAAATCGGTCCAGTAGTTTCGGAGCCTATTCAATACAAACAAACAAAAAATCAAACATTTCCTCTTTATAATATTTGTAAAGATAAAATAAATAAACTATGATGGACAATCCACACAGCATACTTATATAGTGCTGTTTGTTCACGAAAACCTAAAAAAACGTTCCAAATAACTCACCAGAGTGCCTTCACGACATTTCCAGCGATCCAAGCAAAAGTTCCATTTACACGCACGATTGTACACAGCACTGCACAAATTGCAAGCCCCTGGAATAAACGACACAACACTAACAGAATGCCGCGCGCTCGAAAGCTCAAAGCTCGAAAAAGTTTCAGAACGCTCCGCGACCGTCCTCGCTCTACGACCGACCCGCTCACAATGAGCGAACAGGATTGGCTGTAAGTTCTCCTTACTAACTACTGTGTTTGCTGTGGCTAGACGTACCAGGCATTCTGTTTGCTTGCCGTATGGTAAAACTGCTTTCGTATTTTGGTAAAAGTAAAGTAAAATTATTTGATTATTTTGAGAAACTAAACATTGACTTTAAATTTATTGTATTTACACTGTTATTTTTAGTTCAAGTTCTTTATTTTTGGTAACAAAAATAGGTTACCTACATGTCATAAAAGAATAAATTAATATTTTACAAGTAAAATACCTAAAAATTTTTAAATAAATTTGGTAAAATTATCAAAATTATTAGTATAGTTATATATAGTTTTTGATTCTTCGGGAATGACATTTTATGGAAGCATTTCGGGACTATCCTCTGCAAGAACCATCAAAATCAGACCGCAACTTGACGGAGAAATCGGCGAACATACAAGAAACATACTATGTAGGTACTTGTTTATTATGTCGCCGGCGGATTGCCGACTAGCCCGTTTGTAGAATGGTCGATTACACAAAGGCACAATCCAATTAATTTGCTATGCCGATTGTTACCTAGACATTCAATTTAACAATATTGTTAAAGTCACATAATCACCTCCTCGAGTGAAATCAGTACAGCGTTCGTTTTACAATCGGCTTAGCCATTCTACAAACGAATCTCATCTACAGCCGGACATATAAACTTCACCTTTTTTGAAGTCCGTGAAAATATTTAAAAAAAAAAGAAAAGAAATAAATTTTATTTTTAACTACAACCAATCACACATACAAGATCTTAAAACTAAGTAACTACATTTAGTAGCTATACCTACTATGTGGATTGTATGTAGGTAAAAAATTATGAAATGGCTCAGCATGAATACTAGGGTGCTGGTTTTATTTTCCCAGATTATAAAATACATTAAAAAGAAAATCAAAATAATTAATAGAAAAAGAAGCAAATTGAGTAACCACTCATTAGCACTCAGCATGTGCTATGCTAGAGAAATTCCATAGTGCAGATCCATAGACCTTTTTTTAGCGCTTTACGTGGGAATATTTTCATCCAATTTAAATTACAATTTATCCTACGGAATCAGGCACAATTTCACTGATTCCGTAGGATAAATTGTAATCGAATGGCAAATTGGATGAAAATATTCCCACGTAATAAAACTTAAAATTATCGTTACATAATATTTAACGCTCAATATCAAATTCTAGAATAAAAGCTACCTTTTATTTACCTTCAATTTAATATATTTTCCACAGTGATCGGGTTATCGATGTAGAGTAGAAGAAGGACCTCCTTATTCTATTATCGATAATATCCGATCTCAGTTAATAAACTAGATTATAACGGAAAAGTGCAATACAATCAAAATTATGGACATAGTTTATTGAATATAGTAGAGTACACTGCCGACGCCGTAGTACTTTATGCTTTTTTTTTTAATTAGGACAGTCAAGACCAAAACAGAAATTTGTCCCGAGGAGGTGGGTATCAAACCCGCGACCTTCTGCATCGCAGGCGGACCTTCGCCAACAGCGCCACGAAGGTCGTCATACACTGAGCTATTTATAAAAATATTTTCTCTTAAATGCATAATTGTATAATCTACAGGTACGGGTCATTCTTCGTATAAGACACTAGCGGACCTTCCCGGCTTCGCACGGTTTTAGTACGGTACAGATCCTTAACTTTTTTGAAAATATAATATAGCCTATGTTCACCGGGGATAGTGTAGCTTCCCAACGGTGAAAGAATTTTTCAAATCGGTCCAGTGGTTTCAGAGCCTATTCATTACAAACAAACAAAAAATCAAACCTTTCCTCTTTAGGTATAATATTAGTATAGATATTGAATATAGTAGGTATAGGCACCTACCTAGTACAACCCCTACACACTACCCGTCGGTTGTGAATGATAGGTAAGTTATTTAGGTAGATATAATTACTTACTTGATGTGACTAATTAATCGGGGTAAAACTGAAAACCAGCGTTGTTCCGCGCCACGCGTGGTTCAGCACAGAGCTGAGTCTGACCCTTTTTGGCCAAAAGGCTAGCATGGTAGCTATTTATTGTTTTTCTGTAGGTTATTTAATTTTTTTTTAAATGTACTGTGTAGTTAGTGTGTACTATTATTATTTGTGTTATTGTACGGAACCAAATAAATTTATCTTTATCTTTACTTAGTCCTAATAAACCAAATATTACAAAGTAAGCTATTGCAAGACGATGACCGCATTCAAAAGCCGCGCCACTTCAATTCGTTACGCGCTATCGGCATATACGAGTAAGTAAACTGTTTCTGTGGATAGTAAAGTTCATAGTTAATATCATTTTGAAGGCCCAGCAGGACAAGTGTAATTCGTATTGTAAAGATGAAATTCCAACAGAGAGGCTATGGCAATTCTATCGCTGTTAACCCATTCACTGTCCAACCGCTGCGGCGCGATATACAAGGGTGCACTGTGACTCACCAAGCCGCCAAGCATGCGCATGTGTGTGCTTCATAGGCACTCAAATGCATATAAGTTTTGTGAGTTATGTTAGCATAACTGTTCTATTTCGATTTTAGTCCAACTTTGAACGAACATAAATAATATAAGGAGAAAAAAAACTCTTACATATGTAAAGCCCGTTCCGACATAGTTAGACCTATTCAATAGTTGAAATTAATTTATTTGAAAAAGATACACTCGATATAGGTACGGTTTACATTGTTTTTACGTGCTCTTTTAGGGAATGAGTCATTGTGCATTTCATCCTAGCGTGCAATTTCGCACACTACGAGTATGTTAGGTGCGATATTATAGATTTAGGCCTCGCCAACCGACGCGACGCGACGACGGATTCGCGCCATTGACTAGTTTACCCTTAAACTGTCCAGTTTAGAAGCAACTTTTTGACAAAACCAACAAAGTTACCAATTAGAATGTTACAATTTGTTAACCGGCTGTTAGGTTATGTAAACAAAGGTTTGGGGTTATTTGGACCCTCTAGCAGTTTAGGTA
This sequence comes from Eupithecia dodoneata, assembly GCA_947044415.1. Classification (NCBI taxonomy): domain Eukaryota; kingdom Metazoa; phylum Arthropoda; class Insecta; order Lepidoptera; family Geometridae; genus Eupithecia; species Eupithecia dodoneata. Next base: position 10,095,825 of record OX345664.1, on the reverse strand, counting down.
CGAGGTCCTTAAACTTTATTTAAGCTTATTTGTATGCGAACCTGTGCTAAAAGTTTAAGCGGCGGAACATTTTCCGATTCGGCCGTGGAAATGGAAAATTTGTTGGGATAATACCTATTATTTACCTACACGTTTTATTGTATAGGTACCGAATACATAACCGGTAAATGGAAACGTTCTTAGTACCCAACAGAATGGAATAGAACAGGAAAACATTTAATATCTTAATTGAAAATACACAAGATAGAATTAGACCTATTACCTATTTTAATAAAACTAAACTAAGACAGAAGGTATAAATTCAGCATCATTCTGAAATACACTAATATGCAACTTACTCCTCTCGGATATCTGGTCACCAAAAGGTTAAAGTGTTAGCGGGATAAATCTATACTAATATTATAAAGAGGAAAGGTTTGATTTTTGGTTTGTTTGTATGTTTGTTTGTTTGTAACGAATAGGCTCCGAAACTACTGGACCGATTTGAAAAATTCTATCACTGTTGGAAAGCTACCATCCCCGGTGAACATAGGCTATATTACATTTTCAAAAAAATTAGGGATCCTTACTAAAACTCCAATAATGTAGCCAAAGGTTCTAATACCCGTGCGAAGCCGGGACGGTCCTAGTAATAAATATAAAAAATGAACAATCAAACCAGATTACATGATATCAAATCAGAACACCCTGACTTCTGAAACACCCTGAAATCAGAACTGACTGCTAATATAAATATGAAACAATGAGTAATTAGTTATTTTGAACACCTTGGGTGCTTACAAGAATATGATGAATGAAACTGCGTATATTAAATTGCTTCCATGTTTTTCAGATCATTTTGACTACTCTAGACGCTCATATCAATTTGACGATGACTGTACTAAGCCTACATAAGCAAAGCTGTGGGCCAAATCACTAGTCAGATACAAACGCGGAAAAGACAAACAACACTGCAAACAACATATTGTTAATGTTAATTTTCGACTAAACGGGTTATAAATCTCCTCATTTGCCGCCTGTATTGTCATAAAATGAATCAAACAGAATCGATTGTCGAAAATAAAATGTGTAAAAGTAATTTCCGAGTTCGCTCCCCTTGTCCGGCCCGTATTGTAGTCACAAAAGCATTCCCATCCAAATACATGGATTGCCGTTCAACTTTTGTCCTACCTTGTTACCCACCTCTTGATCAAAAGCTTTTATTTTCGGTGGGTGGCAAGGACGTAGACGATTTTTCATAGTATTTTAATACTCATCATCATTGAGGAGCATCGGAAAAAATACCGCTAAATCACATACTCAAAAAAACCTGTCGCAAACCGGTCGCGAGTTACATTATCACCATACGGATATTATTTGCGGCTACATTTTATAAAATTCACACGGAAAATGGCAGCGACCGACCAATCATCCGCCAATCAATACTGGCGAACGAAAATAGCTCTATCTGACGCTACCTTTCCATACTACTTTTTTGGGAATTGATTTACACCGGCTATGGATAAACTGAGGTAAAAATAAACTGTAAGTCCATAATGAACTTCATGTTCTGCAGTTTCCTTCTGAGTATTTTAAACTCCTACACTGCGATAGCCAATTCGCTTTCCATGTGATGCTTTTGGCAAAACTCTTGTATAAGTAAATATGCTGGACAACCCACACAGCATCATAGCCCCAAACTAAGCAGAGCTTGTGTTATGGGTACTAGATGACTGATATACTTAAAACAATAGATTACATACTAACCTAACCTAACCTAACTGTATATATAATACATTATAATATGGATAACATAGATAGTATGATGGAGACATATTCAATTTTTAAATTAACGCAATCTGAATACATAATAATTAGTGCTTTTTAACAGGCTATTTATCGCGTTTATTTTAGTTTCTGCCCGTGGCTTCGCACGCGTTATGGTAAACAAATAATGCGCTTTATGGTAAAAATATGGTTATGTCTATGGAACCGTTTATAAAGGTTATTTCTATCCCATGGGAACTATTTCTATATATTATTCAGGCTGATCAACAGATTTACACACTGTCGTGGTCAACTAAATACCCGATAAATAGTAGATACTATTCATGACTATGACATAAGTTTTGATGAGGAAGTAACTACACATCTGTATAAAAACGATAAAAAGCTACGTTTCTATATAATATAATTAACTAATCAATGTTAAAATGTCTTGTTAATGTCAATGCGGCAAAGGAGGGAACGTTTTGTGGTTTGCTAAATCAAAAAGCTCTAGTAGTGTTTTTTTAACTCAAAATGGCAGATGTTATGGCCCACTACCTATAAATAGGTTTACTGCGCCGCCGCCAAGTATATCTGTGTACGTTGAATTGAATTGGGCACTAACTTAAGTCCGTGACTTCATTCGTAGTCGATTGTTAATTGTTTTTAAATGGCGCAGAATGTACCCTGGCTTTACGTTTTTTATTTTATGAAGTCAGTGAACAAATTCATGACAAAATCTAAAAAACCAGTTGAATTCCTAGATAGTTATAGAATATATTATTTATAAATACAGTAATCCAGAAGTCCTAAAAGACCGTCGAAGTCGAAATCATATTTGTGATATTATTTAGAGCTCAAAAACCAAATATTTCTTTTCCCACGAATAAAAATAAGTAACATCAGTCAAACAGAATGAATATTCAAAATAAAATTATTATAATTATCAATGTTTATGAATTTACGATACAGCACACGTGAGTTGTAAACACTGATAAACATATTGATTCGTGCGAGGGTGCGTGCGCGCAGCCAACCAGGTGATACAGACCGCATCTGTCGCGGCGCGCGCCAGCCGTGACCGCCTGCCACCTTGACGAACAACAATATTGCTTTATTTGCTTTTAATAAGGACGGTTTTTGCTTTGTGCCCATTCTAAATCCTATATTTTATGTATGACGGTGATAAATGATAATAAACCACGTGTACTTTGTAATTTATGAATCATACTCGGTTTTGCGAAATTTTGTAAAAAACAAGGTGGGTATATTCTCGTCAGATCGGATGAATCTTGTTAGATCCATCAACTAGATCCATGATGGATACATACATATACTATATGAGGAAAAAACCAGCCTCACTGCTTAGCAGAGTACGTGGGAGTACAAACACCATCCTGGCAGCATAAGCCGATTAATTGGATGCAGTAATGAACAAACACTTTAACGGTATATTAATTAAATATAATTATAATAATTAAATTAAAACTAACTTAGACTAAGATTTTATTCTTACTAACATGTGATCAATGTTATCTGAAAATAAATATATTTATTACCTATATCGAGTTTTTCAGTGTCATTAATGGAAGTATATTTTGGGCTTTGGAGTATTTTCCCCAAAAGATACCCCACCAAGTCAAGAAGTTACAATAAATTTGACTGCCATTATTGCTAGAATTCCAGAAAAGCTGCAACTGAGCTGAACACAGAAAAGGCTGCTCCGATGCAAGACAGGCTACTAATTGTGTAACTGGAGCACTAGTAGCGGGTAACACTAGCCTCTTCCCAACTTTGTTGCTCATTAAACAACCGAAGAAAAACATGTTTTATGTAAGACTTCCGCGAATTCAAACGACTAATAAAGGCAAATAGATAGAAAGCTTCAGCGAAATTGAAAAGCTAAAGTTTTTAATGTATCGCGGCCCGTATTTTTCTGTTCCTCTTTCGGGGTTACGACAAAAATTCAATTTACATCTCCTTGCCTCACAGTTACTTAATTCTTTCTCGCAGTGAAAATAAATCTCCCGTAATTGATTCCGCTTTAGTTCAATTTGTCTTCGTTAAAACTCAATTTCCCTGGTCTATTTGTGAATAATAAATTGCGTGCTTCAACAATGTGTCGGAGTGTTTTGTATGCTTCTAAACAATTTCGCGGGTCTGCGCTCGGGCTCAACAAGTCAATCTAAATTACGGACTTGTCAGCGCGTTACCGCGTGACACTTACTTTAACACAAACCTTTGCCGAAGTAACGTAGGTATCCTTGCCTAGTCGTTGTTCTGCAAACTGTGTGTTTACAATATTGATTGATGCATACATTTTTACATAGTATAAAATGAAGTCGCTTCCGCTGTCTGTTCGCTTAGATCTTTTAAACTACTCAACGGATTTTAATGCAGTTTTCAGCAATAGATAGATTGATTCAAGAGGAAGGTCTAATATATATCTTTTTTATATATACATATATCTAAAGTTGTGCTTAGTATCTGCTAAAACTTTTCGCAAAATTTATGAAAACAACAGATAAACCTAGGTGGTGTAAAAATGTAAACGCGAAATATTTGAATTTCCGGGACGCTTTCCAACAAGGTATCGATTCTACTCAGATTCATATGATTTGGAATCCAGATTTATTATTGCAAATATTAAAAAGGCAAAGCAATAAGTGTGTACCAGATAAGGAGCGGCAATGGAGTCGTCAATGTAACGGCCTAACATCGGGTCCCAAACGGCACGTCTCGACCCCCGTTATCGCGGGGACATCTCAGCTCGGGGTGAATCTAATCCACCGCACAAACAAGCTTTCCCAATTGCCTATAAGGTTATCGAGTACCAAATTAAATTGGTTACATGACTGTAAACCGAAGGTCGTACCCAAAAAACTTGGATACACATCTCCATCGTATAAATCTAAATTAAACTGGCTTGATTTATAATTTTGTTGCGAGAGTATAGTCACAGTGTTTGTAAAATGTTGGAAAACACGACGTCTTATGTTCAAACAAGATCATTTTTCAATTTAGTTTCACCGCGAACTTGCGGGTAGTTTATAAAGTAGCGTAGTGGGGTAAAACAATACCTTTGATAGGTTACTGATATGTACCTGTTATAAAAATGTTTGTAGTTATGGCAAAATTATAATTATCATGTTCCGTGCATGGGAAAAATAACTGCGCAGCCTGGAAATCCGCAAATGGCAGCTGACGACATTAAAACCGTTGAAAGCTAATTTAAAAAGTCAGTAAGAGTTGTTGATGCACAGTTATGAATATCCTGTGCATAATGTTGAGGTAGTTTCGCTCATCCACAGCACTTGTGCGAAGTGCGCAGCGGGCCACGTGAGTACCCTGAAGTAGGCAGGCACGAGTAGGATAAGTTTGTTACAGCGCAGGTTCATTCCAGCCTGCCCGACCCACTGAAACTCCGCACAGTATAAATTAATGTACCTCTACAGCGGATTTTAATAAGCAACCGGTTTACTTCTCGCGAATAGCAATTACCCGCCTAGTTCCGTTCCATCTTGTGTCACGCGTGGACTTAACGTGTCTGCTTTGAAAAGTCAGATCGCGTCGCTGTTTTAATGAGTTTTCGTCTAATGCCTTCCTTCCCAGGAAAATTTATGTCATGAATAATAATAGACGTTAACGGAACAACGTTTAAATCCTGAACAAACACGTCGAGGTAATCCGGAGAAAGCTATCGGTAGAAACAGATTTAATATCTGTCTGACGAAACAAATCTCTGTATCGAAATTGGAAATATGAAAAAGCATATTTGTAACAGCTGTGCTGAGAAATTAAAAAAAGTTACGTATGAATCTTACTATAACTACCTTCATGTACCCCATAAAAAGTTTAAAAGTTATTTTTTGTTTCGATCGTGATTTACGACAAAAAAATTGTGGGTGTGTCTAGATACAAGCCCTTGATCAAGACCTTGATCTAGTTTCTTACAGAAACCTAGTTATTATACTAAAGACCTTGCATAATCGAGGCTTCGGTAATTGCATATCGATAAGTCTGATATAGCTATACACAGCATCTCTCTGGGAAGCGTAAAGATGGATGTCTTCTACAGTTTGGAAACGTTCCTACTCACATTATGGAATACAAAGGCGTTCCCAAAGGAAATGTCTAGCCTACTTTGCGCTGATGCCCCCTGCATGCTGCCTGCTGAAAATGGTTTTAGAATATTAGAAAATGACGGACGGCAAGGCATAATGGTAAACCATTTATTCGGTAATTCAGTTCAACAAGCGTTAATAATATTATACTATTTGCTTATTTATTTAGGCATCATTCTGTATTGGGACTGATAATTAATTATAAACTACACATGTAAAATCAACATACCTATTAAACTTTGAGGACCTCTGTGGCGTTGCGGGCGAAGGTCTGCCTGCAACGCAGGAGATTGCGGGTTCGATTACCGCCCCGGGCGGGAACTGTACGTTCTGCAGATATTTCATTGCAGAGTTCCGGTTGTTTATAGATAAATAAAATATATCTATGTAGTGTATTGTATTATGTATAATATATGCTATCGATGTGGATCAGTTGAGCTACCTGTAGATTGTTTGCAACAGTCTGCATTTTAGCTCAATTGTAATTAGTAAATACTAGTTCCAATTTGTTTATATTATTTGATTGTAACTTTCTTTATCAATTATCTAGGTCTTGCTTAGCCTGGGGCTAGATGTTGATGTGTGAATTGTATAGCATTAGTTATATTTAATAATTATTTAACATAAAAAATCCATTAAAAGTAGATAAAACTTAACCGAAAGTCTGCTTGTACTCGTCTATTTATACGTATCAGGTAACATTTAGGTACGTAGTTAGGTAACAAATCCGGAAAGTGTTTCCTGGAATCGTAGTAAAAGTAAATATAACTTAACCGAAAGTCTGCTTGTACTCGTCTATAAATACGTATCAGGTAACATTTAGGTACGTCGTTAGGTAACAAATCCGGAAAGTGTTTCCTGGAATCGTAGTAATCGTAGTAAAAGTAGATATAACTTAACCGAAAGTCTGCTTGTCTATTTATACGTATCAGGTAACATTTAGGTACGTAGTTAGGTAACAAATCCGGAAAGTTTCCTGGAATCCTATTTACATAGAAAATGCAAATAGCTCACGAAAGCTACACATAAAGTAAGAATTTCAATAACCAGATATAAGTAAACGTAATACAAGTAAAGGCAGCTGGCCCTAAATTTACATATTGACGTGGGAATGAATGACTGAATAATCAGTTTTCGATTTCCCGGGATCGGTATTCGGTAACTATCCGTTAGACCCTCCCAGTCCCGGGGAGTGTTTCAGCGACATAAATTGCCACAGCCTATTTACATTACGTCGTGAATTAACATACTGTCTGTACAGTCGGCTGAAGAGATGCCCAATAAAACATAAACAACAAATAAATAAATAATTCTGGATAGACACCGCATCATCTAGCCCCAAGCTAAGCAGAACTTGTGTTATGGGTGCTAGATGACTGATAATCATAATACAATACAAATACATAGATAGATATTCAACAACACAAACAGTCTTTATTTGAATCATAATTAAGGTGCTAAAACAAATGATGAAAAAGCAGGGTAGGAACATCATTTCCATAAATAAATAAACAATTTCAGTTTTCGTTTTTTATGAGGAATCTACGTGTAACATTTTGTAGTTAAATTGCAGATGCTGAAATGTTGCCTGTTGCCAAAAAAAATCGGCAAATTAGTCTTAATATCCTTGTCGTATAAGTACCTACGTGCACTTGTGTGTGTCAGAGCACTGAAGTCAGATATGCTTCTCAACTCACACATAGATTCGTTTTTGGTTACAAAATTCTTAAATGACAAAATCTCTCTGTTATGACAGTAGCAGTTTTAAGATATGCCGCAAAGAGTAAAACTCGCTGCTGTCATAACTTTGAAAAACGTTTGACGCATAGACCATGCGTCTAACGTTTTTGGAAGAAATCACAAAGTAATGTTTAGCACAGTATTTACTATGTCGGTTGGCCCTACACATTAGAACATGAATAATGTAAGAATAGGTATAAACAATAGAATAATGGCGGACATGAAGGTGTTAATTCAGCGGACTGTACCGGGCGGGTATTCCCCGCGGAGTAACCTGAACACCCACCCGCATGAAACGCTACTCCAAATAATGCCCGTGCGCTGGTAAAAAATTACCAAACCCTTTCATAATTTTGTTAATTTTATTACGTGTTTGCGTGAAATTGAATTTTTGTTACTCAATCGTTGTTCTACGTTTTCCAAACGAACCCCAATTTTATCACGATGTCAGAAAATTTTACTCGCTTTTCGATTGGAATACACATTGGTTTTAGGAGTGATGTGTTGTTCAAATTATTTTACCTATAATTTAATAGCGTATGCCTAACATGAACCACTAATTTAGTAAAAAAAAAAAATCAACTGTGAACTATGTTGTTACTAAGTCACAAAAATGTACTTGCCTTTCGTGCTAGTAAATTGTTGACCAGTGTTGGGATATACATAGATATATATATGATAGACATTGTTCCGTGACCACTATGTTAACAAATTAAATTACAATTATGAAGAGAAACAAATAAGAACTAGTATTTACAACTGGAACAGTTGAGTTAACTGCAGATTTTTGCCACCTTACTGCTGAACTTGCAAACGTACATTTTGGATCTCTAAGAATAAATATCAAAATTATTTTTATAGAAAGATCATCGAAGGAACGAATCGTCCTTTTTTTAATGCGAACCGCAATCCGTCAACTTTGTAATTTGTTTTTCAAAGTAGACCTCTTGCTTACGGATCGGAATCCATGAGAACCATTTGTTACCAGTGTTTGTCAAAATTATCATGTGAAGATGTTTTAGATAAGTTTTACGGCACACATGACAATTCCACGAGGATCAATCTTTTATGGAAACAAGGACAACAACCCCTACTTATAGACAACAACGAAAGAATCATCGAAATCGATTAAGAATTGACGAAGATGTGGCGACCGATGTGGAGCGGTAGGCGAAGGTCCGCCTGCGACGCAGGAGGTTGCGGGTTCGATTCCCGCCTCGGAACAATTGTGTGTACGGAACAAATATCTGCAGATATTTGTTCCGGGTGTTCTGGTCGTTTTCTATGTATAATAAAAAATACCTATCTATGTAAATATTGTATTATTTATATCAGTTATCTAGTACCCATAACACAAGACACACCCATTGTCCAGCATTATTTATTTATTTATTTATTTAAGATATCGCCAATATTGTTGTAGCTAGTCGAGGCATTTCAAAAGTGTTATGTTATTTTTAAGCTTGACGGGATAAATTAATAAAATTAAATAAGAGAATAACAATTTTATAGGTCTAGCTCGGGACCATTCTCTCTCATCGTCTGGTCCTTAATTAACTAAATCGACGAACATACATAAAACGAAATACAATATTCTACTGTAAGTATTTTGTTTTACAGCCTCCTTTTTCGGATTCTTGGAGACGGTTATAATAACAAAATTTTCTTATTAAGACACCGATCCTATTTTAACTCGTATCAACTCAAGTAGACGTTAGTACAAGTAGATACGCTTTGAAGCTTTCTCAGTCAAAACTTTACATCATTAAACCACAGTTAACTCGCAACTGAGCTTCCTGTCTTCATTCCATATGTAACGAGTATTATGACCTATACATGTATGTAGGTACCTACTTTAACACGATCATAGGCCATTCTAACGGTAGGAGAAAGAAGATTCATCTTGCAATGAGGGCAAACTAAAGTAGCGCAGAGACATTTTTAGCTGGTGAATATAGCACCATACAAAAACGTTATAAAGAAAACTTAAATAAAGTGAGGTTAGCGGGCATCGTCCATGACAGCGACCCAAATAGACAAAACTTTTGTTCTATCCCTCTAAACGTCCCCACAAAAGGGTGTAACTGCGAATTTCGCTATGTCCCAGTTTAATAAATCTCTATTTACAATTCCGCGCTCGCCGAGTGGAAAGGCTTAAGCAAAGACATTTTTCTTCATTCGCAAGTGTGTGCTAACAAAGTCGGTGTCGCGACGACGCTGGGGACGCTACCCTTCTCAATCTCCAACAATTCGGTACAATCATAATGCGAAACTATGGATCGTATTGTTGCTAAAGTTTTATTTTTATCTCTTACCTAAATAATCACCTCGTTAATTTCATGAGATAAGGAGTTGCCAAGTCAAGCTAACAAAGCTGGCTTGGTTCTAAAACGGCAAGATGGAGGTATTGTTTAAGCTCATATTAAGTTAGATGCCGTGGGCAGAGATTTTGATATAATAGGTCTTATGAAGATAGGGAAACGCAGGTGACTTTGCCTGCCAAGATCTTCCGTTGCTGTGAGAGTGTTGCGAGTTTGTAGGTTGTTTATTTTATCATTCCATACAAACAAAATCAAAATTACACAGACATTTATGCAAAATATGTTGAAGTTAATTCTGATCCGCTTTTGTTTGGATACTAGTGATTGATTTCAAATTATGTAACTTAAAACAGCTTTATAATGAATTTATAATTAATAAATATATATGAATAAATTTTTTATGAAATAACGACCGCATCATAATCTACGAATAGTATCTATATCTAGTATCTATGCAGAACCAAACAAATCATCAAAATCAGTCCACCATTAATGGAGCAATCGGTGAACTGAACATACAAAGAACTTAAAGCCGAATATAGACCCTTCTCCTTTTGTCGAAGTCGGTTAAAAGCTTGTAAAGATACGAGTCCATAATCTTTCTATCAACGCCACAGTTATAGGTGAGACGAGCTTAAAAATAATAGACAATACAAGCCCACCAAATCGCCTTAGCGTAAGAACTGTGAAATTGAAGTTTTGTTGGTATGTCTCTTCTACGCATTCAGCCTTCTTATCTAGCTACACGAGAAAGACAATTATCTAAGAGTCTAATAAAAAAGTTGGTCTTATTAGTTATATTGTATAACTGGGAGGGCAAATAAAAGATGGAGGCGAAGAGAACAAATATAAATAAAGTACCTAAGGACGAATCCTTGCTGAAATTTTCGATGATGACGGACTGTGTTTATTTAGCAAAATCCGTAAGAAAATATCAATTTTCAGAACGCTTTATGCAGCAGTGGAAACGTAGTTTTTTATTAGGAGTTCCTACCATAGAATAGAATAAGAAGTCATAGGTATGTAACTTCTTATTATTTTTATTTTTCAACTTACGCGATCTGTAGTCTTTTTTATGAGTACTATTTAACGCGTATTTCACTTGTATGACTGTCAGTCATCCCGCGACCACGACAGTATTTAAACTTGTTGAAACGTTTAGAAAAATATTTAAATATAAACGCGACAGAAACGCATTAAATAGAGTAAATAAGTATATATATAATTCGTGACCTATAAGCAGGTGCATCATAAATCTAAGTACAGCTAAAGTAAAGGCAAGAGCAGACGCTTAGAAAGCTTAGAACCTATCTATTACCTATAATCACATCAACGAAATAATCCTAATGCACTTTATATTCCCAAAGCATGTATTCAAGAGCGCCCGCTCTTATACGTCCTAGGGGTCACTCATAAATTTCAATGTGCTATTCTGGCTAGCGCACTTTAAGTGAAATATCTTCACCATTTGGGAATCCTAACACCCAAACAACTAGATGAATTCCAATACATTTTATTTGCCTCTCAAGATAAAACGTGGCTCTTATTTTTTAGCGCGTAATCTGTTAGGGTTGTGCTCAAATTCATCATCATGAAATGAGGTGCGCTGCGGAAATTGTTGAAGTTCTATTATTTATTATTATTATTATTCATTTTGAGCCATTATTATGCCACTGCTGGAAAAAGGCCTCCCCTTTGTTCTTCCACTCCTCGCGATGAAGTTCTATACGTTTTATAAAGTAATAGCTGGGCCCCGCGTAGAAATCTATGTATCAAATTAGTTTAAAAACTTTTCTATTGAATCACTCTATTTATTTCTTAGAACTGCATTAAAATCCGTTGAGTAGTTTAAAAGATCTAAGCGAACAAACAGACAGCGGAAGCGACTTCTATGAATACTATGTAAAGATAAGACATACCTCGGCCCTAATTGTACTAAATCGCTTAACATAGAAAACACCCAGACCACCAAAAAGAAAATAGCTAAAATGGAAAAGCGCCTGGGAGCCTTTTCTAGAAAATCCTAACTAAATGGCCATCTCGCTTAAAAACGCTCAGGATTACAACTAACCAAAGACTACTAAAAATACTAGAAATTAGTTATCGCGGTAAACAATAAACGTTTGTAACGAAAATGTAATGAAAACAAGTGCTTTATTTAAATGGCTGGCCCCTTATTTGAGTTAGGGCTATCTCGCACCTGAGCTCGGCTTAAGGAAAGGATGCTAAATAAATATTTTCTAAATGGAAAGGATAAAGGGCACGCTTTTGCGATAAGTTTCTTCGGTAAGCGAATATGCGAACTATGTCGTTTGCGGATTTTGTTTCAACAGGCTTCTAATACTTTGTCGTAACGTAACAAAGGTGTAAGTACTTATACATTCCCGGCGCAATAACGCTAAGTTCGTAACTTAGTACGCTATGTAAGTTATTGAAGGGCTGGAACTAATCAAAAATCCTGTAAAAAGACATTAAGTAAATATTTTATACGTCACATTTCTCATACAATACGCGCGTTGTGCGGATTGTATTACCTTTTCAAAATAAAAGCCCAAGCTTTTGTTTCGAATTGAAATGTTTTTTCCTATTCTGATAGGATAACATTTCTATAGAACTTTGTTAGAGGAGGAGAGTTTGATTCGTGGAAATGATTTTGGATAGGTAAGGTATTTCCAAAATTGAAAATTGGTATTTTAAGATGCTAGATGCGGTAGGCCGCTATGGCGCTCATTATGGGAGGCCGATGTCCAACAGTAGACTGCTATAGGCTGATGATGATTATGAGGATGGTATTTCCAATTCAATATCGCAAATTATTTTCTCGACGTCGTTATTTTTAATTCCACTGTCTCCGGTTGAAGAAATGTTGCGGCAGTTACTATTTTTGGAATCCATAATATTTAAGAATTATTTCATTAATAGGTCTAAGGGACATTTAGCGAGATATTTCGGTAGTACCTATTTATATGTTTTTTGTGGAAAGTATTCATGGCGTAACTCTGTAATAAATTCAATAAACTAAAAATACCAGAAGCCATGATAAATATTTTCTTTGCTTAGTTTTCATATTTAGAAATAAAAGTGACAAAAGCATGAACAAGTTTTTAATTTCCTACTAATAATCTTACAGAAGAAAGAGACGTAACGAAGTCACGTGTGTTTTGCGAAAGCAACGGTAAAGAGTGTGACGTGACGAAGTCACATGTGTTTTGCGAAAGCAACGGTAAAGAGTGTGACGTGAAAGTCACGTGTGTTTTGCGAAAGCAACGGTAAAGAGTGTGACGTGACGAAGTCACATGTGTTTTGCGAAAGCAACGGTAAAGAGTGTGACGTGACTATGTCACGTGTGTTTTGCGAAGGCAACGGTAAAGAGTGTGACGTGACGAAGTCACATGTGTTTTGCGAAAGCAACGGTAAAGAGTGTGACGTGAAAGTCACGTGTGTTTTGCGAAAGCAACGGTAAAGAGTGTGACGTGACTATGTCACGTGTGTTTTGCGAAGGCAACGGTAAAGAGTGTGACGTGACGAAGTCACATGTGTTTTGCGAAAGCAACGGTAAAGAGTGTGACGTGAAAGTCACGTGTGTTTTGCGAAAGCAACGGTAAAGAGTGTGACGTGACGAAGTCACATGTGTTTTGCGAAAGCAACGGTAAAGAGTGTGACGTGACGAAGTCACATGTGTTTTGCGAAAGCAACGGTAAAGAGTGTGACGTGACTATGTCACGTGTGTTTTGCGAAAGCAACGGTAAAGAGTGTGACGTGAAAGTCACGTGTGTTTTGCGAAAGCAACGGTAAAGAGTGTGACGTGACGAAGTCACATGTGTTTTGCGAAAGCAACGGTAAAGAGTGTGACGTGACTATGTCACGTGTGTTTTGCGAAGGCAACGGTAAAGAGTGTGACGTGACGAAGTCACATGTGTTTTGCGAAAGCAACGGTAAAGAGTGTGACGTGAAAGTCACGTGTGTTTTGCGAAAGCAACGGTAAAGAGTGTGACGTGACTATGTCACGTGTGTTTTGCGAAGGCAACGCTACGTGACGACCGACGACAGTGTGTTTTAACGCTAAACCTAGCTAACAACAGAACGGATCTCGAATCATCTAGGTATATTACGCATAAATTATCATATAAGTACCTACAAAGTCAAGGTACAATATTTGTAAACAATCCCTTGCGTACTTAACCTGTCGGCCAGGTTGACTCATCAATTGCATACAATAGCGAAACCGCGAGAGCTGTACCACGCACGGGCCGTACGCAAATGAAGTAATAACTACACAACCAACAGTTAAATTGATTATGGTACACTCTAAGCATTGATCTTTTGATCACCACGCAGTACGTTGCGGTATGCGGTTTGCACGTACGTTGCGTTTACACGTATGTATATGTATGCTTAGATCTTTAAAATTAGTCAACGGATTTTGATGCGGTTTTTTTTAATAGAAAGAGTTGTTTGCGATTTGCCTGAAAGAGTAGCAAACATCCATACATCCATGCAAACAAACTTTCACTATTACAATACACTAGCTGCGCCCCGCGGTTTCACCCGCGTGGTGATAGATATTTTGGATAATATACAATATATCTTAATAAATGGTAGTCTATGTGCTATTCTGATATATAAGCTATATTATTGTGAGGTTTCATCAAAATCCATTCAGTAGTTTTTACGTGAAAGAGTAACAAACACCCATCCATACTTACAAACTTTCGCGTTTATAATATACTAGCGGACCTTCCCGGCTTCACACGGTTTTAGTACGGATCCCTAATTTTTTTGAAAATATAAATTAGCCTATGTTCACCGGGGATAGTGTAACTTCCCAACGGTGAAAGAATTTTTGAAATCGGTTCAGTAGTTTCGGAGCCTATTCATTATAAACAAACAAACAAACATTTCCTCTTTATAATATTAGTATAGAAGTAGGATATAAGGAGGATAGTAAGACGGGGCCGGATTCACGGTGGTTTCTTCGCACAAAATTTCCGAAGCGAAGTCGTAAAGAACATAAAATACAGTAAAAATCCCAATAGCGGTCCCCTAGGCCATAATCCGCTATCTCGCGACTCATCCCGCGAGCAATAATTCAACAGCAGAGATTATTTTTCTCTCTGACATCAAGTTTTAATGTCTTTTAAAATAAAATTAAGTCACATTCAACGCTTCCAGTTTTCAATTGTATTGTAAGTCTCTCTTTGAGTCGTTTTGAAAAATAGAACAGCGAGTTTCAATACCTATGCGAATTCTTATGCTAGAGATAATTTAACTAAAAACTATCGCAATTTACTCTAAATATAACTTTTTATTGTTGACAATACAGAATTATCTTGTATTGATGAGTTTTGATGTATGGAATGATAAAAGTTAAATTTAACCGTCTTCTAATACAGAATAACTCTGTATGGATGAGTTTAGACGTAGGTATGTTAACCGTCTTCTAATAGCTAGAAGACGGTTAACTTTACAACAATAATATAATTGAATTCAAATATAATTAGTAGCTACTGTTTGCTACATTATTTTATAATGAGCAATATTATTTATTTACTTATTTATTATTATTTTAAGCCATTATTGTCCCACTACTGGGCACAGGCTTCCCTTTTCTCCTTCCACTCCTCGCGATCCAACGTTGCAACAGGCCATAATGAGCAATACCACTCTTATAATATTGAAATACCTATTTTTGGTAAAATTACTAAAGAAAATTATTTCCGTACTTAGTTCTTACACTATTTTGTACTTAGTTATGTTATTTTGACAAACACCTATGTATATATTATATTATATCCCAAGCTAAGCAGAGCTTGTGTTATGGGTACTAGATGACTGATATACATAATACAATACATTACATAGATATATATTTTTTATTATACATAGAAAACTACCAGAACACCCGGAACAAATATCTGCAGATCGTACACACAATTGTTCCGAGGCGGGAATCAAGAAGATATTATCTATATCTATCTAACTTATAAACACATATCACGAACTTTCGCCTTTAGGCATATTTTAGTAGGATCGTTGACTTTTATAAACTAGTTTTAACTAAAAACCTAGATGGTCGTAGGTGACCTATAGGCACGAATTACAGGTAACTAGAGGTCACGGTGAAAATACATAGACTGGCAAATGCGGATGGCAGGCTGTCATTTGTTCGGCAATTTGTTACCGACTGGCGCTTTGACATGCTATCGCCGAAAAGAATCGCTAGTCATTTGTTTAAAGTTAGTCGTTTAGGCCCAAAAATGCTGGCAGCTTATGAATTTACTGAACTCTGAATAAAGAAAAATGTATTATTTCATTCGATATTTAATTCATCATCAGCCTATGTTAGTCCTTGGTCTTTGGCGGTTCGTAATCCTACCTGGCCAGAGAGCGTCCTACTCTACGTTTACCGAGTCGTAGTCTCCGCTGAAAAACACGTTTACCTCCGGGGTCATCAGTTTTGTGCGAGATACGAGGGTGGATTGAAAAGTACTCGGCCTAACCAAGAAAATAAACACAGACTAAATCAGTTATATTTTTATTTTTCTACATAATCATCATCAAGTTCAATACACTTTTGCCACCTCCCCTTCCAAGCATTTAGACCGTTGAAAAAAAATGATTCTTCCTTAGAGTCAAAATATGCGTCTACTGCTGCTTTGACCTCGTCGTTTGTCAAAAATCTTTGACCTCCCAAGTGCTTTTTTAGGTTAGGGAACAGAAAGAAGTCTGATGGTGCCAGATCAGGTGAATAAGGCGGATGCGGTAACAGTTCAAAGCCACAGTTATGGATTTAAGCCATTGACTGCACAGATGTGTGAACACGGGCGTTATCTTGATGAAACAGAAGTTTTCTTCTAAGCATTCCTGGACGTTTTTCTTTTATTTCCTCTCGTAAACGACGTAGTAAGGTGCAGTAGTAATCAGAGTTTATAGTCTGACCCCTTTCAAGATAATCTATCATAATCACACCTTTCGAGTCCCAGAATACTGAAGCCATCACCTTATTTGCCGACAAAATCGACTTAGCCTTTTTAGGGGGTGGTGAACCAGGTCTTCTCCACTGTTTTGATTGTTGTTTTGTTTCCGGTGTACAGTAATGAACCCATGTTTTGTCCATGGTAACAAAACGATTAAAAAATCATCGGCATCGGCTTCAAATAACTCCAAACAGTCGCGTGAAATAGTCAATCGCGTCCTTTTTTGTTCAACTGAAAGCAGTCGCGGAACCCACCTCGCAGACACCTTGTGGAAACCCAACTCGTTGACAATGATGTTTTGAGTTCGTTCATAAGAGATGCCTATAATCTCGGCTATCTCTCTAATTTTTAATCTGCGGTCTCCCATTATTAAATCAAGTACTTTTTTAATATTTTCGTCAGTAGTGGACGTCGAAGGCCTTCCAGAGCGGGGTTCATCTTTCACACTCTCTCTACCACGCTTAAATTCTGCTATCCATTTTTTGACGGATGAATATGACAGAGCAGAATCCCCTAATGTACTGACCATATCATCATGGATGGCTTTTGATGATAGCCCCTTCTTATGGAGGTACTTAATGACGGCACGCTGCTCGATTTGCTCCATTTGCGGAAATTACGTCCGATTGCTTTGTTAATAAATTTATAAAATCACAACTAATTATCGCACACGTTTCAAACTTCACACAATTAACTAGTCTGAACTGAACTAAATAATGTGGGTAGATTTGATTTTTAGAATTTAATGGATCTGAGTTAGGCCGAGTACTTTTCAATCCACCCTGAGGCCCATGTCCAGCTGTGGACTGCTATAGGCTGATGATGATGATGAACCATACGTGGTTTTTGTGAAAGGTCATCATCATCATCATCATCAGCCTATAGCAGTCCACTGCTGGACATAGGCCTCCCCCAATAAGCGCCATAGTGCCCTGTGCGTATGAACGGCCCAGTCCTGCATTTTTCTTATTTTTCATTAAATATTTGTCGATTATGTAGTATGCTTTTTTGATAAATAAAAGCTTGAATCGTTTTATAAATATTTGTTGTTTTTTCCAGTTTTCAACGCGTCAGGTAGTTTATTATATAACTAGCTGCGCCCCGCGGTTTCACACGCGTGGTGATAGATAATTTTGGATTTTGGATGATATACAATATATATTTATGAATTGTGCCTATGTTTTATTCTGATATGTAAGCTATATTATTGTGAAGTTTCATCAAAATCCATTCAGTAGTTTTTGCGTGAAAGAGCAACAAACATACTTACATACATCCTCACAAACTTTCGCGTTTAAAATATTAGTAGCATTTAATTGTTATTACATAGGGACTCGATTGTATACCTACTTACCTACTTACTGAATATAAAGTAGAGTTTCAGTTTACCAGATAGGTATTTGTCAAAAGAACACTTATAGAAGCAGAACATACATTCAGCAATCTTCGAAAAACAAATAATGTCTGGCACACCAAATTGTTGTGGAGATTGATCAAACAGTAAAATAATTCAAACCGATTCTCCACTTTACTTTCCATTACGTTACAATTTCGGCGCCCTAGGTAAACTTCCCGAAATTAACATAAAAAATTCGTTAGCGAAATGATAAGTAATTATTTCGAAGTCTTTGAAAATGTGATAATGTGCAGATTTCGGCTTTAAATGGCACATTCCTCGTAAGATTGCCGCATATATACAAATCATATAAAATAATATGAAATAAACTTGTGAATTAATAGTTTGCTTCAAAACATCCATACTTGTGCTTTTTTAGTAATTTTTTCAGATTTTTCGGATTTCTATGTAATGTAATTTTAAAAATGAGAGTTCTCGGGTCGAGTGGTCAAATAAATTCTGAACAATAACTTTCTGACAATAACGGTAAGGATTTTATGTTTTTGATTTAAACCAAATTTTTGTAAAGCAAACGAATGGTCTCTTACTTAGGTAAGACGGTGGCCAAACGCCATTACAAAAAAAGGAATTATGCAATTTTTGGCTTCAATACTTCTTTCAAATGATGACTTCGCTTTGCTGAAAATCAGTGCAGCCGTCATATATATTTTTTTGTTTAGGATTTTTCCAATTATTCTCAAAAAGAAAAGTAATATAACGTCACTTTACATGAGAACAAGGTTTTTAGGTTAAGTTTAGATAGGTTGTGGTCGTTCAATAGCTGACTCATTTAATGTGTTCCCTTAAGAGCGTTTATTCCTAAAATGCGCAGAAACAGTACTTTTCAAACCCGTTTATATCATGAACCACTTATCTTATAGTATATGTTATTTACTAATAATTTTAGGAAATTTTAGTGTCCAAATAGTTTGACTATAAAATATTTCGATTAATATAGTATGTACGCGTTCTATCAAGATAACTTGTGAGAGGTTTTCATAATTTCCCTTTCAGCATCAGTTTCGAAGCTCAAAATAATAGAAAATACTGACATATCTAATTAAGAAAAAAATATAACCTACTGATGAGATCCTTGGCTAAAAAGTAAATTAGATAGATGTTTGGTTTTGGTATCCTATGCTATTATTTTCCTATAAATATTTTAGTTTATAAACCTTCCTCTTGTATCACTCTATCAAAATCCGTTGCGTAGTTTTAAAAATCTAAGTATACGAAAGACCTCGAGGGACATACAGACAGCGGGAAGCGACTTTGTTTTATACCATGTAGTGATTGGCATCTCTGTACCATGATTTCATTTTTTTCTGTTTCATTCAAAGTCAGAGGCTTAAAACTTTGTGACAGAGGTATTTTAAGGTCTCTTTTAAGATTATTATTATATTAAGATTTTAAACTATGTATATTAAATGACAATAGTGCCAGATCACGAGGCGTTTAGTGTAAAAGTAAAGTGGCACTACTAATGGTGGTCATGTTCGACATCGTCCCGTTCGTGACCTAATTAAGTTCGCTCTTTGTCCCAATGAACTGACTTCACGATTCCGCAGCTCGTCCGAATGAGTTTTCTTTCAGCCACCCATTTAAAAAAAATAAAGGTCATTCTTCTACTGTTTTGCATATGAGGCGATACGTTTGCGAAAGTTTTCAGTGATCTTTTTTAAACTTTCACTATTTGTTAATAGAATTAAATACTAACTGCGCCCCGCGGCGTCAAATGGTTCAGGCTTTAATCACTCTATCTATTAAAAAAACCGCTTCAAAATCCGTTGAGTAGTTTTAAAGATCTAAGCATACAATATAGACAGACAGACAGCGGGAAGCGAATTTGTTTTATGTAATGTAGTGATTAAATTATCGGGTATTTATCGAGTACCTTATGTTTTTTTTTACCTACGTTTCCATCGCGTTACATAGATCAAGGTCACGGGGCGACGTGGTTTGCATGATGACTGATTTTGAGAAACTACTCCGAGGCAACAAAACCTTAAAGATAAAATCAAAGGATGGCAGGTGCTAAAACTAAAATAATCCTAATACACAAATACAAGTTACGTATTTTTCGAAACAAACTTCACCATTACCCAACATTTACGTCCCACCAAATACGTTACTTATTGGGGTAGTTTTACACAGTTTAGGGGACGTTCACCTACGAAGCCCTGACAGGGGATCCCGATACAAATCTCAAATGAGCCTTTTTGCCCCTGTACTGTTGAGAATCCGCTTTGACAGTTAGGGATGTTTTCATTCGACATTACAAAGGCAACATACAGAAAAATTAAATTTCTTTTTTTTAAATTTCTTTTTAGGGAGGTTTTCAATACTCATAAAAACTGTTTTAATTTATATGGAATTTAGGTCAGTTTAAACCTTTAAACGGATAGGTTTAAAATCTATGCAAAAAAAAAGTAAAAATTTGGTTGTCAAGCCCCAAGCTAAGCAGAGCTTGTGTTATGGGTACCAGATAACTGATATGTATATGTACATTATACATAGATACTCGTACATATATCATTTTTATTATAACTACAAGGAAAACGACCGGACACCCTGAAAAAATACCTGCAGATCGTACAAACATTTGTCCAGAAGTGGGATTCGAATTCGCAAATACAAAATAAAAATAACCACCATACGCTTTCACTAAAAAAAAATTTTGCTTACTTACCGAAGATGCGAGTTACGATTTTTATGCAGTGTGTGACCCAATGACTAAAAATTAAAAAAAAAACGCAAGCTAGTCAAAACTGCTCATAACTTACCTCAAAGGCTGAAACTTCGTCGTTAGTTATAACTTGAAGGCGTTGTTGGTGATGTTGGTGCCGAGTTAACACCACTCCGTGCGTTGTATGAAGCCTTTCTGTACTCTTCAAACGCAGCGCAAAAAACACACATTTGAAATTTTCCCTAAAATACTTAAGCCTACCAAATCAAGTGAATGTTGGGTTAAACATAGTTTCTTGGCAGATAGACAGACTAGGACTATTACCGTAATAAACCCTGGCATAAATAAGAGGCCTATCCCCTATATTGGGACAGAAATGGCAACTACAACATATTTTTTTCAGATTTCATTAAAAACGTTTTACAGTCATTAACTATTATCGAATAAGAAAAAAGCTATTATTGTATATCTCTTCAATTAAAATTTTGTCCATTGGTAAAATATCGGACACATTTCATAAAAGAAGTGAAGAGATAATCAATAATACCTTTTTTCATAATTGATAAATTAAAAGCTGGCTATGGTATAAAATTTGACTCGTTAGTGCTTATTTTCTTAGCCTAAAGAAATAAAGTTATTGATTCTGATTCTGATGGATTAATGTTGTTACTTCTTTAGCGAGTGAGTGAGTGAGCTGAAATTTGCATTATGTAGGTCTAGACTAAGAAAAACACAGGCTACTTTTTATCGCATAAATCAGTTCTCGTGAGATAGAAATAGTTGAAAGTTTGCCTTTGAACGTTTCCATAGAAACAGCACATGTCGCGGGCAAATATAGTCAAAAATTATAATGCTTTCTTATTGTACTTTACGTAATTATTTTCTATAAATATTTCTACGAGAGTTTCTACGAAGAGTAGCCCGTAGCACGTCTACGTCGTAGCACAAGGATTTCCCTTTCGTTCCTCTACGTAATTTTGTTCTTTTTTAACTTTCCCGTAATAGCTTTACATGGCACCTTGAGTTAAATTACTTTTGACCAAACTGATTGTGAAGTTATTTAAAGTTTCTGACATTGTGGTATCACTACATAGTATAAAACAAAGTCGCTTCCCGCTGTCTGTCTGTTCCTATGTGTATTTCCTATGTATCTTTAAAACTACGAAACGGATTTTGATGCAGTTTGCTTTAATTGATAGAGCGATTCAAGAGGATGGTTTAATAAACCACTTGACATATAGATTCTCACGCGGGCGTAGCTGCAGGGCGCAGCTAGTGTCAAAATAAAATCAGTTTAACATTATATCATCTGAGCTAGACGACACGGTCTCGAAGCTTCCTCTCACGAATCAAAGGGCATTCTCTTGACTCACAAAACCATAAGGACAGGCGCATCAAACCACTCCACAAAGCCCAATTCTCTGGAGCACCTATCAAAATGACAGACAATTTTTGCCCGAGTTTAATTAAGTCACGATCTTCACACAGTGGCTTCTTGGCCGTTTCTTTAGCACAGGTAATCACGATCGGAAAGGAATTTCAAAACTCGAGTAGACTGTGGATTGCTAACGAGCTCACTTGAGCACGTTCCAATCGAAGGCTCCGACCATATTTGCTTAGCCGGGCGATGACAGCTATTGTAAGATTTAAAAGGCGGTGCTTTTGGTTGAACAGCGCAGATACTGTTTGGAACAGATAATAAAGAAAAACTTGCTATGCTATTCCTTCACGCTAAAGGTACATATGTATATACTACTGGTAGTACTGGTCCGATTGTGAAATTTAGTCTAGTATTATATCGAAAATAGCGAGTAGATATTATAATCACTAGGTACATACATACATGTAGTATATAAAACAAAGTCCCTTCCCGTTGTCTGTATGTCCCTAAGTATGCTTAGGTCTTATAAACTACGCAACGGATTTTGATGCGGTTTTTTTTTGTATACATAGAGTGATTCAAGAGGAAGATTTAAGAGCGGGGCGCAGCTAGTCTTTACTATGTCAATAAATCATGACATTAAAAATAATCAAACATTGTGTAACCTATCATTATTTTAAAACAGCGCTGTCAGCTTTATTTTAGTTCCAATAGATAGGTATCTAGGCTCTGCCCAGCTCTATTCAGCCTATAAATTTAGTGAAATGTCCACTGCCCCTGCGTTGCCATGATTAGCAGATATCTGCTGCGGACGTTTTAAATTATTCGAGTTCTAGCAGCTTTTGTTCATTACGGACACTGAGAAAATTAGTTATGTAGGTTACTAGTTAGTATTATTTATATCTGTAGTTAGGTAGGTATAGTCACTTTGACCATAAACAATGGTAGCAAAACAATATTTTTTTCCTTATTTGGCTAAATATGATAAGCTAAAAAGCTATTATTTAGGTACTACAGATTAGAATTCGGTAATAATGATAAAATATTGAATTATTCATTTGGTAGAACAATTATTCTAGTCAGTGTATTTTACAAAGCTCTGCTTGAACTTGTCTGTGAACAATCCCCAAAGGTAGGTGATGCTGTGTGGGTTAGCTGTTCAGCACTATTTATTCTTATTCACAGGTATTATCTTTAAATCACAGACAGTTTAGACATATGTACATAAAATAATATAATATAAGTACCTACGAACTCACTACAGTCAGACCACCGTCGACCATCGTTCTCACCTCCTTTCTAACTTGGCTGACACAGTTTTAGGTATAAACTTGATTTAAAAATAAAATATATATAATAATAATTCATAAATAAAATATGTAATCAACATCAGCGCTTGCTACGGCGTAGAGACCTTGTAGCAAAGTCCCTTCATGCTGGACGAAAATTCATATTTTTAGTGTATTTTAATGTTTTCGGTATGTGTTTTTTATTTAAAAAAATCTGTTTTAAATGTACCTCGCTATATGGACTGTGTATGTTAACTTTGTACGTCTCTGAAATACATAAGTATGATTTGATAGTCGTATATTTTTTTGCTACACTCTTACTTGGGTAGTTTGAAACAGTAGTGTAGTGCTTCAATCTACCTATGTCCCTAACTGCACCGAAAATTAAACATTATAACCATTATTTGTTCTATTCAAGCGGTGTGACCTTGAATCAACATAAATTTTGTAAGTTTTCTAACTTAGGCCTATACCTCTTCTGCTAAGTGATTTGTACAGTGTAATCAACTTTTATCTAAGCTGTATGTCTGGAATGAGACAGAATTTACCTACTTTATCTAAACAAAATATCTATACTCCAATTCAAGAACCAACTTAGTAGACTTATATCTTTTTCCCCATCCTAAGGCTGCCTGGGAGAAATGTCGCTGTCAGCGATAAGGCCGCCTATTGTAGGGTTTATGTTAATATTTAGATATAAGATTTTATGTTATTCTTTTTTTAGTGCAATAAAGTGTACATTCATTCATTATTTTCCAAGATATTTAGATAAGATATAGGTGAACAATATTTAACGACATTGGTATCATCGAAGCAAAGCACTGAAGCTCGTAACAAGTTTTGGTTTTAGCTTTCATTGATCATTTAATTAATCTTCCGTTTGTTGTCGAATTAAATTATAAACATTTTTCGTTTGTTTTACTTTTTAGTAATACAATACAACCTTGCTGTTACCTTGTTGTTTTCTATTGTTGTTAAGTTTTTATTCATAAACGTCTTTGTTGACATAAAATATCTTGGATACTATATCGGATTAGGCGTATAGAATAAGAATTCATAGTTGTTTATAATTTAAAATCTGACTAAGCGCTTATTTTGTGTGCCTAAACAATAAAGTTTCTGATATCCTTAAAGCTGAAATAACATAGGTGCCTAATATTATAAGGTGGTCGGCAGGTAGAAAATGCCTCGGCATTAAGCCCTTTGTAGTGCAATAAAGTTTTTTAATAAAAATATATAGACAATAGGTAAACTTTATACCTGATACTGTTATCATGTTTCTACGAATATTTATAACCATATTTTCTCCCTTATAATAAAACTACTTAACTTATATATAATATTCTGTGATTTCCATGGAAGATTCTAGGTTAAGTCAGTAAAGTAAAAGCCCATGATAGATGTTTTGAAATGGGAGGCAGGGAGCCGAGATTAATAACGCCGTTTCTCTTTCTTACAATCCGTCCTGAATATTGCGTGTAATTAGCAATTTGTACCTGAAATACGCGCTTATCTTAGCAGATTAGCAGGGTTTACTTCGATTGCTTACTGCGATTTTATTTTAGAAGCTTTACAATCGGTTGGTCTTCTCTCCAACCGATTGTAAAGCTTCTAAAATGAAGGAGGCCAAAAGGAGGATCCAGCTAGGCTGGGCAGCATTTGGAAAACTACGTCAAGTCTTCTCGTCATCCATACTTCATTGCTTGAAAACGAAAGTTTTCAACCAGTGCATCCTACCCGTTATGACCTACGGAGCTTTTTATGTAGAATATATATGTATATACTAATATTATAGAGAAATGTTTAATTTTTTGTTTGTAATGTAAATAATAGGCTCCGAAACTACTGGACCGATTTGAAAAATTCTTTCACCGTTGGGAAGCTACACTATCCCCGGTGAACATAGGCTATTATATTTTTAAAAAAGTGAGGAATCCGTACTAAACCTGTGCGAAGCCGGGAAGGTCCGCTAGTTAGTTATAAGCACATTTTTATAACGAGTGTCATCAGCCAGGTAAGCTTAAAATGAAATGAAACACTTGTCTTATTATGTTTTATCTTGCAATATAATTCAAGTACAAACACAACTTAGTAGGGAGATCTCTCATTAGTATACTAGCCACGTCTTGGTAACGCATCTACATTGTGGATTATCATGATTTATTCGTGATAGTTTTAAAAGTTTTAGTGTGCTAAAAAACGCTTACCTACCTACGAAGTTTTTAGTAATCTGCAAACATTATGCTATATAACAAACATATATATATATATATAACATTATCCGTCTATACCTATACTATAGTTACGTGTCCATCCAAAGGTTGCCTGGAAGAAATTGCTCTTAGCGATAAGGCCGCCCATTGTGCATTTGTATCTTTCTTTCTGTGTTAGATGTGCAATTAAGCGTATTTGTATTGTATTGTATTATTTATGATCTTTTTAATTTTTTTTAGAATACATAATACTGATAATTATTTGCACACATGGGTCACAGAGGTCTTAGTTCGATTAGTTTGATATTATTATTATCATCAAGAGCTGGGGTATACGTGTTCATGAGTTGAGACCGCGAATCAGCAAACGTAGTGTAGGAGGCCCTTCGGCCGGGTTTGATGATCTGCGAAAGACTGCAGGCAGATGCTGGATGCGGCAAGCTGAAGACAAGGCTATGGCGCTCATAGGAAAGGCTTGTGTCCAGCAGAGGACTAATAGGCTGGTCATAATGATATCTATTAATAGTAAATACTTTGGTTTAATACTGGGTACTAATAGGTTTGATAATTAAGCTTCATCTAAACTAAATCAGCTTTTGGTATTCATGAAAACCTTAGACAAAAGGTTGAAAAGTACATCACCTTAGGCTCCGGCGAAACAAGGTCAAAGCACAGGCCAAAGGTTCGGCTTAATGTCATTAATTATGATGCTTAATTTCATAATATTAGATGCAAAGACTTTGGCTGTCAGTCACCGCTTTGTGTTAAAATAATTCTTGTTAACTTCATAAAGGGAGTAAAGCTAATAGAATATGTATTTCCATGACAAAAAATAACTTAGTAATTTTACATAATTAATTAAATAAGGTAGATATTTCGAGCATTACTTCATCTAAAATAATTCTTCTGGGTTTTTTTCTATAATTTATCCAACCTTTAGGTAAATAAGTAAACATACACGAGAGAATTCCAAAATACCCTCCAGCAGCAATAACAATGCAAAGCGCTGAGTACGTGGTTCAACAATGGCGTACAATATCTTACATAGATGTAGGTAACAACTAGGTAACATAGGTATAGGTAGGTAGGTAAGTCTAGCATCTGCAATTTTTCGCTCGGCTGGTCCTAGCTCAGCGGACAGACTCTATGCATCTCCGCGACAACGCCCACTAAGATTTATCGCATTATGCTTTGCATGAAAATTTAACAAAGCTACGGAGAGTGCAGGTATTGTTAGAAATAACCTCGGACGTAGTAGGAAGACAGGTAATATGAGAAGGTAGACAGGTAATATGAGTAAGAAAAGTAAAGTTACCAATCTAACAAGAACGAACCGAAAAATTGTTGTGCCCTGGGCTTTTATGCATTATGTACTCAGTAAGATACTCGTACTACACTTGAGAACAATTTACCTGTATGCAAGATTATGATTAAGATGAAAAAACCTCACTAGTGTTTGTACGTACGACCACTAAGCTTTTTCGGATTATGCTTTGCATGGAAAATGTAACAAGGCTACGGAGAGTGGAGGTATTGTTAGAAATAACCTCGGACGTAGTAGGAAGACAGATAATATGAGTAGTTAGACAGGTAATATGAGTAAGAAAATGAAATGAAAATACAAAATGTTCAGGTTAAGAACATAAGGGAGGTTAATTCTTATGAATTAAACTCCAGCGTTTTTACTTACCTATTTCGTGATTTTAATTATACAAGCAAATGACACGTCTGAACAGTGTGAAGTGAGCGTCGAGAGAGGGTTTCTACTTTGTTAAAAACAGACGCGAAGCGCGTGGCTTGAACACATAATGTAATACCTAATAAAAATGGTTAATTCTATGTACTTATGTTAACCTAAACTAAGGTGACAACAGTTTCTCGACAGTTAAAATAATACAAATTACATAAGGAATTAGGCATATAGAGGATCAGGTAATAATCTAACAAGATCGAACCCAAAAATTGTTGGGCCCTGACAGTGTTCTTATGCATTGTGTAGGTACTCACTAAGATACTAACACCTAAGAAAATAACAATTACCTGTATGCTTAAAATCACAATAAATTATATGATTGAACATTTTATCTTGCTTTCATATACCTAGTGAAAGATAAAATGGTTTTTTTTAATAGATAGAGAGATTCAAGAGGAAGGTTTAGGCATACGTCCACTGCTGAAGGTGCACACAGTTTACAGATGTGGTAGGAACTACCAGGATAACATTTTATCTTTCACTAGGTATATGAAAGCAAGATAAAATGTTATCCTGGTAGTTCCTACCACATCTGTAAACTGTGTCTAGTACCTAGATTAGATAGAGTCCTAGATTAGGGAGGTACACATAACTGTAGTATATAACTACACAAGATTGTAGACCAGAATTCGACCCATCCTATGCCGAAATACGTAGATTGTCCGGTATAATAATACCGAGCAATCTACCTACGTTCGGCTGCAACCGATTCCACTAAACGTTATCTGTGCTTTATACGATTAATTCGCAAGCTTCACCAATAGAACCTAGATATAGCTCTACCTAGAGAGCTTCTGTCAACTTTTCAATAGGCTAGCGAAACAATAGCTTACCCGTGGCCATTGATGTTGTACCGATAGGAAATTGAGCCTTGTCTGTGAACGTTTAAGTTGGAATTAGCTTGGGATATTGCCAGGTTTTCATAAGGCTTAGGTTATAGAGGAGAATGGAAGGGCTCTCGGCCGGTCGGTGATCCAGTTACTCGACCTAATGAATGATGAGTTACTTATCAATCAGCTAGGTTTCTCTAAACCTTAGAAAACTATAAATTGAAATAAATCTATTTACGACTTAATTCCCAATGATCAACTAAGGTAGTATTATACCTACAGTCATAGTCATTATTTGTAAAGTAAAAATATTTTTATTTTGTCAGAACACTCTTAGAAATTAAATTTAAATTAACAGAAGACAGAAACTGACAAAATCGGCCTCCACTCAGCATGTGCTATGGTAGAGCAGATCATACCATAGCGCTGGTCTTCCGTGGAGACAGTGGTGCGCAAGGTGGCCTAAAAACTAAAATAATTATATTTTAGGCACTCTGTCCCACTGCTGGGTAAAGGCCATATCTCTTTCCACTACTCGCAATCTAACGCTGCAACAGGCCACGATGGAATTGATGTGCATCGAGTCACGTCATTGTCGTCATAATTACAGAAAGAGCCCTACATGGGCTTCGGCTTTATGAATATACGCTGTTTTCATTGGCAATCATTTCCACTCTACCCTAGACTCTAGACTAGACAGTTTCTAATCTTCAAAACCAAGTCGAGAAGTCATTTTCTAGTTTATTAAATTCCAATTCAACAAACACTATTTATGTAAAAAAGTAATCGCCGCATTTAGCGTCCCACTCAATGGGCCTCCCTTGTATTTCTTTATATAAATTGAATAAATTCTTAATTAGATAATATTTAATTATTTATTACTTCTTTGTAAGGATTATTTTCTGACTTGTACATACTATGTTACCAATTAATAGATTATTCTGATTATTCCTAAATAAAGTCTCACCATATGCGTTTGCGGCACATAATATATAAGTACACAAGTATATACGCAAACACTGGTGCACTCTCTCTCTCTCTCTCTCTCACACGACGGACGACCCACAGCTTTCTGAAGCACATTGGATTTATCTCGCCACTTTCCTCACACCAGGCTGCGACGTGATTTTTTCTTGCTTAAAAATCCCAAGATATATTGGGCCCGACCGAGACCCATTTGAACTAATAACTGCGAGCGACTGACAACGTTTTTGTCTAGCGCTATAATTTAGGAAAGGAAGGAATTTAAAAGACGGTTCATTTTTATGTTTTAATGTATCATAATGATCATGAAATTTCAACTAGGTACAGATTCTATGACAAAGATTATAAACATAACGGTTAAAAAATACCTCGCTATTCAAACGTTAGTTATTAATGGTTAATGTTATCTACTTATCGATCTATAAGTAACCAACAATACAAGAAGAATTACAAAACATAGTTTACTACGAATAATGAATAATTATATATTAAATTAAATTCTACTGGTTACGAGTAAAGGAATTCTATAGAACTTGTGCCAGTGAGAAATTCTCAATTACAGATTAATTGATCGATTCTACGAATTTAGACTTTATAGACGAGGTGACAATGGTTTCGATTCGGAGGACCAACTCCTTAGAAATATTGGCCTATTGACATTAGTCTTTCTGAACAATCTGTCAGAACCGAGAAAATAATGCATTTAGATTAATTCTAGTTTTAACGTAAAAAAGTTCATTTGAGCTTGTACCTCTCCGAGCGCTAAATAGCTAACAGCTGTCATTCGGTGTCGAAATAGAGGGCATCTCTTTCTACATTATGCAAACTGAGCGAGACTAACTGTCAGTGCACTAACGCGGTAAAGGTGTAAAACCACCATGAGGCTGTCCTTTTTGATTTGAAACGGTCTGCAAAAAAAATAGTGCTGTCAATTTTTTTAGTTAAGAATTTAAGCCAACCGAATCGATACCAATGAAAGGCCACGAAAAAACATATTTCTTATACATACAAATAATATCCAATTTCTACCTAATCAAAAGATCAATGAACAGTATGATTGACAAGAAAATGTGTTATTTTCGATGATTCTTTCAATATCTACACTATGAGTATTAGCTACGACTTAGATTCGAGAAAGTATGTAAAGTGAAATGTTAGTTACAGTATAGCTGATCAATATAAAACAATTAATTAAGTCATCAGTAGAAATTCTAAAAGAGATTACAAGATTCTTATAGATAAGTCTTAAGATAAATTGATATGGCAACTTCAATCAAGTGTCAAAAAGGCGAGTTGCGTATCGCTGCCGAAAAATACAAAAAAATCTAAATGCACAGTCAGGTTCAATAATGTAACAGGGCAAATCTAAATGCACAGTCAGGTTCAATAATGTAACAGGGCAAATCTAAATGCACAGTCAGGTTCAATAATGTAACAGGGCAAATCTTTTCGCTTTTGGATTTTCGAAACTCTACTTAGAGTAATCTTCTATTAAAAACCATTCAGAAATGAATTCAAAACAAACTTTCAGATTTATAGCGTTAGTAGGGAAAAGATACAAATATAGAAAAATACAAGGTAAAAGCAGTTGCGTCCAGATTCAGATACAAAACATAGTTGTTTATCATGTTTGATAATGTGGACGTGTTATACAGTGTTACTGATAATTCACTGACACTGCGTGAAATGCAGGTTCTGTCATCTGCACGTTCTTGAAGACGTGGGGTTAATTCTTTTTTGGTATTCCATTTATTTAGACTTTATTTATGATTTTTCAAAAATCATAAATAAAGTATCTATCGTATCTAAAGAATGTTTTTTAAATGGATTACCTACAGCCAATACCAAGGCACAGATATAATAATGCAATACTAAGGTTTTTATTATTATAGTGAGTAAGCCCTCGCACGCGGGGTAATCTCTAAGAAATTATATATTATCCCAAAAATTTTCGATTTCAACGGGTCTTCAACCCATTTAGATTTTCGAGTCTTCGGTCATCTGATTTCGTGGCTCAGTTTTTGAGAGCATCCCTGTACTTAGATGTAGGTCGCCGGTTCAAGTCCCGTCGAAATAGAAAATTGTTGGGCTATTATTTAATACAATACCAAGGTTATGAATAAAGACCTGGCGTCTTCAATCGTGATAATGGACAGGACTGCAGTTAACCCAGTGTCAGTGAATTACCAATAACCCTGTATAACATAACTTAAATAACACGTTACTTAATCTGGACGCACCTTTACAGAGGCAAAAACAGTGAAGTAAATAAATAAGTTCATTATAATATTTCGTGGTAATCAGTCATTGGTTCATAGTAAGAGATAATAAATCTAACGATACCTCGTTCTATCTGTATAATGTCTTCTACAAAGTTGTATGAAATCGGTATTAAAATAAATATATTACCGTTACTTGATATCACTTTTACATATTGCCATCTTTCTGCTCTAAAGCTACCAAATAGGTACATAGTATATGGGAAACTTACATCTAGATAATATTATAGCTGACGCCATAAATAACAAAGCAAAATTTTACTTTATCTACTCTACATTCTCGGAATGTTTGAACAAGAAAATGTTAATTTATACAGGGTGTCACAAAACATATGTACAGAGGTGATTCTGGACGGCGGCGGCGGCGGCGGCATCCCGGGTCAAGTTATGTTCTAAGATTTTTGAATTTCGCATATTTTTCAATTTTCAATTTATTTGTATAAAGTCTGTGTTTTTCTAATCGTCGAACAAAAGTTTACACTGTCACAGTCCACCAGAATCACCATCGTTCCGGCTTAGTACACATATTTGGCATCCTGTATATTAATAAACGATGCACTGTTTGCACCAGCATTAAAGGTACAAAACCACAGGCGAGGACAACGCGGCGAACAAATAATCGCTGTGATAATACCACCTGAGACACGCTCATATTGAACGCGGTAGGGCGTTTTTTTTATATGCCAACCCGAGACCGGTACCGAAGGCAAAATACGCATAATTATATGAAAACGCTGTCTCTCTAGCCCTACGCAACACCAACATGTAGATGTAGATACCTGCAGCAGTTTCTTGGTTCTTGAATGGAGACCGCGACTCGGCAAACGTAGTGTAGGAAGTTGGTAAGATAAAACTTTGAAACTCATGGTTAATAATACGAAATATATAATAACAAAAATATTGGACAACTCAAAAATTAAATCATGGTAAATGTCTCGTTATGAGACTTTAATATGTGGTATGACGTTTTACGAAAGACTGCAGAAAGATGCTGTCTGCGGCAAGCTGAAGACAGGGCGCTATAGCGCTTATAAGGGGAGGCTTATGTCCAGCTGTGACCTAGTCTAAGCTGATGACCTCTGCGTAGTGCGGATGTCGAGTCGGGTCGGCTAATAAAGAAACGCCCAAACAATCGCCGGATTAACCATTTTTTATACACTGTGGTTTCATAACTAACTTTTCTTATAAAAAATGTCCAATTAATTATAAAATAATAATAATAAATGTCTTTTAAATTTTAAACAGTTCATTCAAATATAATTCTAATTCAGAAACATACTAAAGAAAAAAGTCAATCGCTTACCTAATATTATGCTAAAAACTCAACAAATGCCTACGCTAATGTGATTCAATAATATTAAATAAACATTTATGTATTTCTTTAAATAAAATATACTTATTTATGTATATTTTGTTCTATCCTAACATGATTAAAGCTAGCTTCTATCTTGTTAAATAATAGAGATTCTTTGGAAGATCATTGACACTACAAACCTACTGTACAGATTGAATGATTTCAAAAAAACAGCAAACAGAGCGTTTTTTCGCGTGTAAAATTTCTCGGTTTAGTAAGCCAGGCACAACCATTAAAACTTTTGAAACTATCACGGTTATTAACACTAAAGTCATTTAAAGGGATATTCATGATGCAGTCGCAGTGCCTTCAGTTATTCCGTGATCATGGTGCATGAAACTGTGCCGAAATATTGGATAACTCAAAAATCAAATCATGGTAAATATCCCATTTTAAATTACTTTAGGCACAACCATTGTTGTCTATGGTAGATTAGACAAAAAACGACATCGCATCGTTATACATTGCTATAATTATTGAAGTAGCAGGAAGTAATTTCTAATATTGTGCGCATTCGATGACGATGCGACATAAGTCCCAATTCTACCCTAGACACCAATTGTTATGCTTGGCCTACACGACAGAGTTTTCTGTCGACCGACTTGTTCTTCTAGAAGAACGTAGCTTAGGTTCATTCGATTTATACTAAATGTAACAATAACTGTTTTGCTTATACAGAGTGCCACGTAACATGTGTTATAATAAGCAAGAAAAAAAGAAAGGGGGTGATTCATGACCCCGAGGGAATGAATGTTTTTTTCACTTCGAATATTTAGTATTGTTTTTGAAAAAAGAGTGTTTACACTCTTGCAACGATTTTTTGAAACAAGCGTTTTGTCGTGAATTTATTACAAAAAATATATACACATGTATATACGAGTATAACCTTTGAAAATAAAAACGATAACAATCATGTAAGAATAAACGTATTTGATATTTCAAAATAACTAGAAAAAAACAAAAAACTTCGTGATTATTCAAAAAAAGTAAGAAACAAAAAAACTTTTTAATTTCAAAAAAACGTACAGCTAAAGTTGATCCCGCAGGGTCCAAAATCGCCCCATTTAGGCCTAGAACACATGTTTTGTGGCATCCTGTATAAGATAACTGTTACAGTCAAATGAATTCTTGCAAATTACATTGAGCGATAGTCAAAGTCTGTATTTTAAACGTTTTCTGACAAAACATTTTAAAGTACCATGGTTCTTGTGATTGGTGAAAATCGTGTCTTCAAATTCATTTATGATATTGCATCAACGGCGTGATATGATAGCGGCTTCATTTAAATTGAAACGTTATAAAAATACATTTAATTTCAAAACGAAGAAATATCATCGTGGACTTCGACATCTACATAAATAATAATTATTGAATATGCTTTACTTCTACATTAGGCCATAAATATTACACGCAAAGATTGAATTTAATTATGCGTATTTCGATAGATAAAGAACACACGTTTACTATCAAAGTATTAATACTTCTGGAATGCTAACAAAGAATGTACTGTTACAATTTGCGACAAATAATTTTAAACTCTACAAAGAACATTATAAACATCAAAATACAACCTCGATGTTCCATTCGTTTCTTGCGGCGACTCAAATTGGTAAACAAAAGCTGCGCTGAAGCTTATCCGATAACACTTTACTTTCAACCTTATAACAAGAGCAAAAGGCTCATTTCACATGCACAACACCAGTGTAACTTATACCTACCTCGCGCAGAACTAGCGGTCTATTGTATCGGTTATAGGGGCTGCGTTGCAGACTCGCTGAGAAGAGAATGCACTCGGGTGGAGAGCAGGTTATGGAGAATAAACACTGCCGGCTTCGGACTGCTTTCCATGTCCAGCTCCTGAGAAAGAGGTTATCGGAATCAGAAAATTTAGTCTTATTATTTGTTGAATTCGAAACATAGGATCACTATATTTTCGGTACTCATTCTCGTTTTTACAAGACTAGATTACCTAAGTTACAGTTAAGCCAATTATATGGCTAGATTGTTATGTTACTATCTGCCCGAAAGAGGTGTCTTTCGGGGCAGAAATGGCGTCATAGATAATATCTGTCACGTATGCATTTTTCTATTTATATGTCCGTCGACTGTATCCGGCCCAAATAGGGCCACAAGTTTATAAATTATCTTTATCTTCTATTCTGGTTCGGGTTCCTATATAAATAAATAATGCCGGACAATTCACACAGGTTTATCTAGCCCCAAGCTAAGCAGAGCTTGTGTTATGACCAGGTGGGATGACGACCTACGAAAGACTGCAGGCAGATGCTGGATGCTGGTCCAGCAGTGGCTGATAATGACGATTAGGTTGTAGATGCCGCCCCATCTACAACCTACTCAGCCGATTTTGATGAATGAGATGTGTGGAGTGTCAATCGATTGTGACTTAAGCAACATCCGGTTGAGGCCCGACCCCGTGCGACAGCTGCTGGTTAAGGACATCTACACACGCGGGGGCTAAACTAGCGCAGTAGCTACATATAGCCACTCACCACTGTATCATCGTCAGCGAAATGCAGCCATAGCGCCGAGCGATCGTCATCAGCAGAGGCCCGCAGCGCGTGCAGCGGCCGCCGGTAGAGGGCGCGCGCGCCGCCGCGGCCGAGAGACCCCGCGGCCTCCCACACGCATATACCAGTGGGGCCCAAAGCTAGGCGCGCGCAGCCACCGCGGAAACGACATCCTGTTCAACAGTTATAATTAATGTTAGAACGAGGGACAGAGAAACAAGATAAAAGGGAGGGATGCATTTGCTCTACAATTCTACATTTATTGAAGAGTGTGAGAGAAAAATAAAACTAATAGTTATTTAGTCTTTATCCAACCTGGGATCGACAGGCTTCTAACCAGGGCGTAACTTCTATTTCCTTGGTGAAGATCATGATTTTCCAAGTTGTTTCTGTTCAATCGCTAAACATTGTCCTTTGGGACGTCTTTTATTTCATTTTCAACGCCATTCTTTGCCCGGATCCGGAACGGCTTCGCTGTTTCCAGATTGGCTTATACTCACGGAAGGTAAACTCCGGCTGCGCCAGAACGGCGATATGCGCGCCGTCGACGAGAGCGCACGCCACCGACGCCAAGTCATGGGAGGTATCGGCCCGCAACGCTCTCACTGCTAGCCCCGCGGGCGTGCCGGCCCGTACGCCGAGCGCCGCTGCGCCGCCGCGCACGCCGCCCGCGCGGCGACACCACGCCACGCGCATGGCAGCTAGGCTGAAGCTCTCCGATGCTGTGCACCACGCGTCGCCGGACCAAGGGGCTGCTTCGTATAATCTGATGAAAATTGTGTATACTTATTTATTTATTTACAAACATGTACGACGGGAACACCCAATGCAATAGAGTACCTTTTTATATTTAATAATAAATATGATAAATGTACTTAATAAAATGGGCTATACTGTAGGAATCGTGTTTAGCAATTGACGGGATGCTGATTAAAAAGATAATTATTGATTGCTTAAGTAAAATCCAGTTCACTGTCCGAATGAATGTAAAACTTCGATAATTATTATTATTATTTTAGTGTGTATCACAGCGAGGGTACACAGGCACTTCTAACAAGTAAATAATTGAAAACTAAAAAAAATGTGGCTAAGAAGGTACAGGCGATTAATTTGGTTCCTCAGTTATCAAAATAGATATCCATTTTGATGCTTCGAGACAATAAAGCTATTAGATATCTGATAGATAAAACATTCCAAATAATAACCTATGCGGGAAAATTTCATTTACAAAAAATAGATTTTTTCAAAACAATTTACCAACATCGACCCCGGAAACGGTTGTGATAACTGCAGTGTATTCAATACCTACCAATAATAATAGTTGTGGTTTATTGACATTATAATAACGAGTATAAGCGATAAAGATGCTGATGGCAACAGCTACCCACAATCTTCAGTCCCCAAGTAAGTCGTTAACAATAACGATGGTACAGACAATGAATAGAATAAATGAATGAATTTATGGACAATGTTCTAACAAAAGTAAAAAGTTACCTGAGCTCGCGATCCGTGATCGCCACAAATGTAGGCTGCCAGCCCTCACTGTCCTCTGAACTATCTGATCCACCAGAAGCGCTCATCTATAAAACAACAATCAGAAAATATTAACTAACAGCTACAATTCGCGCAAAATTTAATGAGCTCACGGAAAAAGCCTTATAGCTAGCGGTACAAGTCTGTTTTATTTTAAGGTTATGGCTAGCGTGTATTTGATTTTACGGTTTTAGAGCTTACGCTGTTGTCCCATATTCCAGCGTCTTTTAACACGTTGACTGTGCATTACATGGTAATACATTTTTGGTCTGGCTGTAACGTAAAAAAAGCAGTTTGTAAAAAAATCATTGGCCGCACCACGAAATTGCCCAAATTAGGCGGACAGTCAACGTGTTAACTAACTCCAAGGACTATTATCAGCATGATGGTAAGAATTACTCACATGATCTTGCGGCGGACGCCTCGCTAGCCATCCTGCGAAGCGCACGTCTCCTAACAGCGGCCTGAGATGCGGGCGCGCGCGTGCAAGTGCCGCGCGCGACGCACGTCGTACAGCCGCGTGCAACGCACGATGCCAGCCCGAAGCAGCGGACGACGTGCCCGCGCGCAGTGCTAGCGCGTGCATGCTATCGGGAGAGTAGATCTCTATTGTTCTCTCCTCTGGAATCAACAACAAGTAGCATATAGAGCAATGTTTTTTGTAGAACCTATGAGGTAATTCAGTACTTGTTTATTATAGACTAGTGACCCGCCCCGGTTTCGCACGATTTTCGATATATATACATATAAACCTTTCTCTTGAATCACTTTCTCTATTAAAAAAAACCGCATCATAATCCATTGCGTAGTTTAAAATATCTAAGTATACGACAGCGGGAAGAGACTTTGTTTTATACTATGTAGCGACTAGACACAATATTGTAGAAGTATGATTTGAACATATGACATCCTACCTTTTTGTCTGCTAGCAATTTTTGTCACTAAATACGTTCATCAAAACAGACACCAAGATGATGGTTCAGCGGACGGAGCCTGCGACGCATAGATTGTGGGTTCGATTCACGCCACAGGACAAATATTCAGATCTGGGGGTCTGGGTCTGGGTGTATGTATTATGTATTTATATTTAACAGTCATCTGGGAGTTGGTATTGTATTGTATTGTATTGTATTTATTTATTCCATAAAGATACATTAGTACACTTGGAAATGTCAAATTTTATACATATTTTATGTTACAGAGTAAAACGTACGATGTAAGTTAAAATCAGTAAAATTGGTACAGGCAGAGTACATACAATGATTAGGTAGGTATAACAGTGAGATCATCAGCAATAGCTTCGTCAAGTGTATAATATGATTTCTCAATTAACATTTTTTTAATTGCAATACTATAATTATTTATATTATCTGAATTTCGAATGTCATGATCTAGTTTGTTATATAGTTTAACGCCTACACATAAAAAGCTTTTACCCACTTTTGCAAGTCTATGAGTAGGTAAAGTAATGGCATTTCTAGTTCTGGTGTTATAGCCATGTGTGTCTCCATTTGAATTGAATTTATCAATGTTTAGTTTTACATACATTAAATTTTGATAAATATATTCGCTAGTCATTGTCATAATTCCTAATTCTCTAAATTTTTCCTTACACGATTCTGTGTTTTTCATTTGCAGAATCGCGCGTATTGCCCGTTTTTGCAAGATGAAAACTCTTTTTGATTGGGAGGCATTTCCCCATGCTATTATACCATAGATCATGACGGAATGGAAATACGCATGATAAACAGTTTTTGAAGCCTTAATATCACTAAGTTGTCGAATAGTTTTGATAGCGAAAACCGCTGATTTAAGTCTGCCAACTAGGGCGTCAATATGTTTAGTCCACGTTAATTTTGAGTCAATATTTATACCTAAAAATTTTATAATGTCAAGGGTATTCAAAAAGTGCTTATCAATAATATTTTTAACAATGTCATCAGATTTATCACTGCCTAGAAAGAATTTTACAATATTTGTCTTATCTACATTCAGTAGGAGATTATTAGCACTAAACCATTCTTTGATATTACTTATTAGATTATCTAGTTTTACACACACATTTTCCTTATTCTTATCACTTACAATTACAGTCGTGTCGTCCGCAAAGAGGACCATGTCACTTTCTTTCTCAAGGCAAACTACTATGTCATTAATATATAATATGAATAAAAGAGGACCTAGGATAGATCCCTGTGGAACTCCTAGCGTTATGCTGTTACATTCTGATTTAAAACCATTTAATTCCAAAATTTGTTTCCTATTAGACAGATAAGATGCTAATATCGACAGTTCTTTCCCTCGAACACCATAATGCTCCAGCTTTCTTAAAAGAATCTTATGACAGACACAGTCAAAAGCTTTCGAGAGATCGCAAAACAAACCGTATGTACTTTTGGACTTGTCCAAATCGAGTAAAATACCCTCAATTAAGGAGGCTATTGCATGATTGGTGCTCTTTTTTCGCTGAAACCCAAACTGTCTACTATTCAATACGTTATGTTTTTCTATAAATAAGTACAGCTCATTGGTTATGTATTTCTCGAAAATTTTACTAAATACAGGTAAGAGAGATATGGGCCTATAGTTATTAGTATCACTACGAGAGCCCTTCTTAAAAAGTGGAATTACTTTAGCTATTTTAAGCACGTCAGGAAAATAACCTTGGTTTATACACTGGTTTATAACGTTTGTTAAAGGTGTAGCTATTTCATTCTTTATGAGTTTTAACAGAGAAGAAGATAAGTCCCAGAGGTCACAAGAGTTTTTGGATTTTAACTGGTTAATTATTTTAATTATTTTAAATGGAGTAATTTCACTTAGCACAAACTGACTTTCGTTTTGCACTGTAAATTTATGAACAAATTTCATGGATTCATTTATTGAATCTTTGAGATCTCTAGTCAAAGTCGTTGCAATTTGCGCGAAGAAGTCATTGAAATGATTCGCAATGTCAGAAGGAGATGTCAAAATATTATTATTACAGCCTTTAACAGATTCTATGTCATTATTGTATGATACATTTTTCCCTGTTTCGGTTTTAATAATGTTCCAAGTAGCTTTTATGGGGTTTTTTGCGTTAAATATTTTATTGCGAATGTCAATTTGTTTAGCTTGTAGGCAGCATTTTTTAAAGATTTTACTATAGCATCTGATATAAGATCTTACATTTTCATCGTTTGTTAAGGACAGGCGGTAATAAAGATGCTTCATATTGTTTTGTGAAATTTTAAGTCCTACTGTTGCCCAATCATTAAATGACCTCTTCGCAGTTATACAACTGGTTTTGATAGGCATGGCCCCATTAACCACTCTTAAAAAAGATACAAAGAAATCATCAAAGTTACAATTCTCATAGTTTAAATATTCATTGTGCAAGTTGTCTTTAAGATTTTCAATAGAATTAGGATTAATTTTTCTTTTACTAATGAATTTATTCGTACTATTATGGTCTTTTTTAATATTAATATGTATACATTGAGCAAAATGATCTGATTGTATGCCCATAACTACTTTAGCGTCTATAACATCTATATTTGCAAAAATATTATCAATACAGGTATGAGAATTTTTGGCCAGCCGCGTAACGTAAAAAATTTTTCGATCCAGTGCATAACAATCTAGTAAATCTATGAGCATATTTTTCTGATTTATGTTGTGTTCTATCGTTGCCGAGAAGTCGACATTAAAGTCCCCACATAGTACAATATCTTTGGGAATCTTGCTTTTCTTAGTTATTATTTCAAGACATTCTTCCAGCTTGTCCACAAAAACATTCAAATTAGCATTAGGAGATCTGTAAACTACCATGACAATTATTTTATTTGTTTCGATACAACTTATTTCAAAATCTTTTTCGATGTTTAATTTGCATATGTCTATTCTAGGCTTGGCTTTAATGTTATTATTTACTATAATTGCAGTACCTCCACATTTATTAACTTTTCTACAGTTAGCGCTAACAATTTTAAAGTTATCAAAAACAATACCATCTACTTCTTCTTCTTTCATCCATGTTTCTGTTACACAAAATATGTCAAGTTTTTCATCTTCTAGAAACAGATTTAACAAGAGATTTTTGCCTTTTATACCTTGGACATTTTGATGTCCTACATTGTACAACATGTTATTTCTTAGATTTATAACTTTATCACACTGGCTTTTTTTGTTTATACTTTGATAATTTTGATGCATTTCTATGTGACTTGCATTGGCTGTGCGCGGTTTAAAAAATTTGGACATGAGTGTTCGTCTTGGCTTAATACTATCAAATTACATAGCTTCGTTTGGCCATCGAATGCCAAAGCTATGTATTTAGCTACTATTTCCTTTCTCAGTATATTTCCATCATTATTAATTTCTATAATATTTATGTTCTTGTGTTGATTTGCCAATGTATATAGTTTGCTATTTATCTTATGTATTTTATTGTTCATTTGAAGTTTATGTGCGTGTGCTATGGTTGTAATTACAATTCTTCTGTTTACTCTGGCTCTTGCTAGTGTGTCTATGTAGGAGAAAAAGTTCATTGTATTTCCTTGGAGACTTCGGTGATCACTAATTACTAGTACAATTGGGTCATTGCTGTTCGTTTCTTTACAATTGTTCAGAATTTCATTAATATCGGATCCCGGTTTACAGTTATTTATGATATTGTAATTTTCCGGCAGGTAGTTTAGTATTTTCCTGGCCATTTCTTTTCCATACATATCCGAATACATGTTAACAGTTGTTTTCTGTACATTAGGCATGTATTTTATTGTTTCTGAATATTGCTTTGTTTTTCTGTTTGTTATCGTATCAGCATTATCTTGGTTTGATGCATCTTCGGTTGTATTTGTAAGTCTCTCAGAGCTCATTAGCGTATATTGTAGTTTATGTTCTATTATATCTTGAAGTTTTGTAAGTTGCCCTTCCAAAAAATAAACTTTTTTCAGGGTTACCTCATTTTTTTTTAAGTCTTGCTCGTATGTGTATATTATGTTCAATAATTTTTCACTTTCATTCCTAAGTGCGGCTATGGTTTCCTCTCTATGTTTTAGTTCTTCTGCTAAAATTCTTTTAGTTTCTTTAAGTTTATTTATTTTATGTAGATTCGTTTTTTGTTTCTTTTTAAGTGTCAACTTTTTGTTGAAATGATGTTTCTTGTGCCGTTTATTTCCAATTTTAACCATTTTGTTATTTATTGATCTGAGTAAAAGATCACTGTATTTCATTTGTAGTTGTATCATTTCATCATGTTTCGTTTCAAGTTTTTTGTTAAGATCTGTTATACACGATACATTTTTAGTACATTCTTCATGTTCTAATAAAATCTCTTTATTTTCCTTTAGCAGTACGTCAACTTTATTCCCTAGGTCTATATTTTTTATTTCTTCCTCAAAAACTTTCTTTTTGAAAGACGTTACTTGTTTGCACATAGTTTCAAATTCTTTGGAATTATTGTCAAGTTCTTCCAAAAGTTCTTTATTTTCGCGACATTTGTCGTCTAGTTCTCTTTTTAATAACTCTAAATTTCTTACATAATCATTCAAGTACTTAGTCTCTTCCTCTTTCATTTTCATGTTTACTTTAGCTCTGGATCTTGTATTCATCATGAAGAACAATCGTTGTATGCTCTTATCCTTTGGATG
Source organism: Eupithecia dodoneata (assembly GCA_947044415.1). Lineage (NCBI taxonomy): Eukaryota > Metazoa > Arthropoda > Insecta > Lepidoptera > Geometridae > Eupithecia > Eupithecia dodoneata. The sequence goes on along the minus strand of OX345664.1, from coordinate 10,053,058 downwards.
GAAGGTCCAAATAATCAAAATGAAAAAAGTTCAAAAATTCAAGTTCATTTGGATTTGAACCACGGGCACCGTGAACTCAGGCAATGTTCTTAACCATTCGACCAACGACGCTTTGAACTCTCGGTCGAAATTAACGTAGGCCTGGTGTTGTTATTCAATTAATACAAGGAACTGCGGGTGTTCATGTCACTCACTGTGCTAGCCGTAAAATAATAATTTTACTCCTACCTTCAGGGTATTTTGTTGGATTCCAATTTTGTTGTTACAAGTTAATTATCACAGTACTGAAGTCCACTGTATCATATATACTTTTCCTCTGTAAAACAATTTCGATAAACACGTTCACAATCACAACATAGTTCTCTGTGACAATTTTTGATCACTCCAAACGTCAAAACAGACTCGAAAGTTGTTTACGTTTTTTGTCTTCGACTTTATTCTATTTGTGCCACTTGCTTTTATTGGATAACACTTGTACGTATGATTTAATATAATAATGATGTATTTATTTAATATTTGGGAGGTTTTGATCACTTTTAAGTATTTTTTTAAATTTTCATTACGGAGCTAATGTTTACTTGACGCCAGACGTCATTCATGTATGTCATAATTTTAACACTTAATGGAGCAACAGAAATTGAGTTAATAATACCTGGATCATGATGTCGCAAGTTCTTAGCTATACAAGCCATCAAAAGTGGCACATATCTGGTATCTGCGCGGCGGTGGCGCGGGGACGGCGGTGATGGTGGCGCCTCTGCCATATATCCTCGTTGGAGCTCCCAGCCCACTTCGCTGATTATGGAGGCCTTGCGGAAATATGGTGTTACTTCTCGGAGATATTTAACTGGAATACAATTATAATAGTTTCAGGCTTTGATTTAATGAGATGCAGTTAATGCCAAATATTGCAGAATATTTTAAATTTGAAAGTCATATACACTCAACCCTTTGGAAAGTTGTGCCAGCAATTTCCATCTATGCCAGAACATGCAACATGCCTGTTTCATTTCCCTAGGAAATGTCTTCTGAACCACTACTTGTTGAAGTTGAAAGATGAATCTAAATTTATTATTCAGCAATGCCTAGTTTTATTTTCTTCTGTCATGTTTAATCATCAGTTTATGTCAGCCCACTGCTGGACATAGGCGTCCCATACTAAGTGCCATAGCACCCTGTCTTCAGCTTGAGGCATCCAGCCATCTGCCTAGTTTTTTGCAGGTTGTCATCCCACCTGGCCGGAAGGCATCCTGCCCTGTTTACCATGATACCCATGTTTTTAATACTGTGTCTAAGTTTTTGTTGCTAGATACATACATAGTAAACATACTTTGTACCCACATAAAGTCAAAAGTGACTGACTTCAATATAGACAATTAGGGTCAATTATAGCTGGTATGTTTACTGGACTAATTAAACAGACATGCATGCTATTAGTAGAATAGGTAGTTATGTACTGGTAATATGAGGCAATATTTTAGAATAGTTTGTTTTCGACATAATTATGACAATGTACCTTCTAGCTGCACCATTTTGCCAGCCCGTTTTAGTGCTTTTACAGCCTCTTCATGTGTTGCATCTTTCAAGTCCTCCCCGTTCACCGACAAAATAGCATCACCAACATACAACTGTTCTGTAAGATCAGCAGCCATGCCTTTGAATATTTTTGATATCAATATTGGCATGTTATTCTCTATTCCACCTTTTATAGATATACCTAGCCCATTATTGTCAGATTTCGCCACTTGCACTAAACGTTTTTGATTAGCAACAGCCTCTGGCACTTCTGTAAAGTCACTGTTGGGGGTCTCAACATTGTTATTGTTGACGGATCCATTGAGCGTGGTAGTGGCGTCGTAACCATCGTCCAGACATACGCTCATGTAATCATCCTCGAGGGTGCAGTGAACTCTGTACCAAACACCGCGTATCAAGGTCTCTAGGAGCCCGGAGCGCGAGCACGGGGCGCTGGGGCTATCACTGCCTCCACTAGATGCACCGTTTTCCACCATTTCACTTTGTTTTCACAAGACTGATTCGCTGAGTAGGTATGAATGAATACACTAATATGGTACAATGATTGTATTACTTAATTCGAGCCAACCGGAGCTAAAACTAACAGCGCTATCGCAAGTGCGGATATAGTTTACTTAATATTATGCTAAATGGTAAGTTTACAGTCATTTTATAGGTAATTTTAAATGAAATCGAACAGCCTTGCACCAAAAAATCTCTACGGTCAGTCAGTCAATCGATTTCTCTTCTCTTTCTAGCGATTTTGACTATTTGACGTTTGTTTTGTTTTATCGTGTGACAGTGACTACAGTTTGACATGATTAACCACAGAGATAAAATATTGTTCGTGCGTCATGGCTAAATTCATGCATGGTACTCGCACGGCACGGAGGGATAGAATAGGTGGTTACGTCCAAGGTTGTGCTTGTGCAGTTGAAAGCCGGGAGCAGACCGTACACAAAACAATATCCTAACGGAAAGAAGTAAGACTCTGAGACTCTCATTCTAACTATAATATTTCTTTGTACTATTACCCTTGCATTTATTTTCCAATAAAACTTTTGGATGGACACCCATCCATGTCGTATGCACAGACTTGGTTTGAGTAAAGAGTAGGTTCTGCATATAAGTCTTGCATAAATCACGCGCGGCGCGGCGTAATGAAGAAATAATAACTAAGTATAAAAGTCAAACGACGCAAAACTTTTCAAAAATCGTTTATTTTACAAATACAATTTATACACTAGGTAAAAAACTAAATGTATCACATACAAAAAAAGTCTTTGGCAAGTAAGTACAGAGAGTACAAACATATAAAGTAAAGTAAGTGTATATTGTACAAACTTAAAAATAGATCTAAACATTGGAGGCAAGTCATTTTATCATAATCATCAGTGTCATCTTACATTATATTTACCTAATGCATTAATAAAATAAAAACTAAAAAAAAACCAAGACACTATTTTTTTGTTCTTGCCAAATAATTGCCAAATCCATCATTGATTTTTCGCAAAATTTCAGCTGCCACTTTTAAACTTGCCTTTGTAAGTTACCAAAGGTACCAAAGCTTGGTTTAAAATGGCGAATCCACAAAGAATGTGAATATACCCTTACTTGTATGTAGCACTTAACATTATCTCCGAATCAATCTATTTTGGTATCTTAACATGCTTATGAAATAAGGCGTTTAAATAAATACTTAATGGTTCAACAGTAAAATTAACCATAACATGTAGGTACTAAAAATAATATCATCATATCCCTCCGAAAAGTATTTGTTCTAGACATAAAGCTGTCATCCTACTTATATTAAAGTTGATAAATAATACTTTTTACGCAATATTGATTAATTAAACTTAAATACTAAGAGATACTAAATAAATAGTAAGTGTGTACAGTCAAGTCAACCGCACAATTATCCGAACAGCGTATGTACACTTACCAGAAGCATTATTAGAACCAAGCCAAATAATGAGATTTTAAAAATCAATATCCGACATTTTTCTATTGTTACCTACATTATTTAACACTGTCAAAAAAGGTTTTCATTGAACAATCAAAATAAATACTAATTGGAAAGAACTAGGCTGCTATAATACATTCACCAAAACACGTAATTTTTAATGGAAAGGACAAATCATCCGACGAAATTGACAAAATACGTATTTTAAACACTCTTAATAATAAATTAAATAGAATACATTCATGACCAAGAGAATGTACTAATAAATTAACTAGTAATTTAAAGCTAAAGGGCAAGTATAGATAGATTGAAACACAGCTTAAAATCTGAATTAATCTAGCCATAAGCTGCGTTAACAAAATCTTATATCGATCCTGTAGTTCCTGATCAAATTAACTACAGCAATATCATAGAAAAAATCATTAATTTAAATGATATCTCTATATATCTTCCAGCTTTACGCCCGGGTTCCACTAAAGCGCAAAACAGCCAATAGAATCTCAAATACGTGTCACAATTGTCATGTAACGCTATTTCGAAACCATGACATAATTTATTTTCACACACCGCTCTTATGACAACGGACCTTCATACCTACATTATATCTCATTCCCGAACTGAGTGTTCGGTATTCTGACAACAGTTTCCTTCGTGCCTCTTTCGTCGATCAACGAACCTGAGCTGTGTTTCTTCTTCGGCGCAAGAGGGGGTACTTCGCTGCAAGTACTGCGGTTATCATCGACCTCTCGTTTCAAGCTGGAGCCAGCTACGCTGAATTTCTTCAAGCTGCCGGTGGCGAGAGAGCCATTTGACGAGGCACAGTGAGGGGGTAGAAGGGGCGCTCTTTCTTGGAGGTCTCTCGCGGAGCCGGTCGGTCGGTGCATGCAGCCGCTACTGCTGGATTCTGATGGGACTGACATGTCCGGACAGCCGCCATTTTGAATCCAGTCTGAGATCCTGTAAATAAGACAGCCATGGATAAAAATTTTAGTATATTTATCAATTAAAGTTCTGTAATCTAGCACTACCTACTAAATTGTTGTCCACACTACCCAAAGGATGCTATCCTTTGGGTAGTGTGGACAACGGTAGAGAATGCTATCATATAGCATTATGCTCGCCTATATACAACTTTTGTGCAATAAAGTATGTTCCATCTATCTAAATAAAAAATCTTCTGGATGATTGGGCCTTGTTCAACGATTTTGTTTTCTGTGGGAGTACCATGGAGTTCATAGTAAACTCCGATTAAGATATACCAATTATACCAATACAATGCAGTATTTGTCATTTTCTAGTTATGATCGCCGAGAGAATAGATCTTTTCTCCTGTTCCCAGAGCGAGTTCCAAAAAGCTTCATGGTTATTTTATGTAACCATTAGATGTGTAAATCCATATTATCACAGTTAGACTGAAATTTTAATTTTTATTATCGATATTATTCTTATTTAATGTAATTTTATTGTATATTGAAATGGATATGATTTGTGATTTTGTTTGTGATTTTTAAACTATGATTTTGTAATGTAAATTTGAAGTAAGGTTGACTATATGTTTTTTGGTTTGTTTTTCTGTATTAAATAATGATTTCTAATTTTAATATTAAATTTAAATATGGGTACTCTATTGCATTGGGTGTTCCCGTAAAAATAGAGGTACGTTTGTAAATAAATAAATAAATTAATGATGAATTACAAATTACTTCTCTTACATTTCTGGCAAACTCCGAGACAGTTTACCGAACTTCGATATATTTTATAAGCAAAATAATTTGCTACCTGTTGACAATAGCCTCGAAGCTAGGACGCGTATGCGGCGCGTGCTTCCAACAGTCCCGCATGAGACTGTACATTGACGCGGGGCAGGGTGCGGGACACGCCAGCAGCTCGCCCCCTCGGACCATAGATATCACCTCCTGGTTGCTGAATCTGGAGAACACAAGTTATTCTTAACCTTGAAAACAGAAGTAGGTTATATGTTCGGCTGTATGTATGTTGCTATTGTATCTATAGTATAAAGGATGATCCCAAGATGGTCCGATAAAGATTTGATTCCCAAGGGAATAGTATTTGTCCCGCAAACAAACAAAAATATGCAAATATTTTTTCTGGGTCTTGGTCTATTCTATGGATTACTTCACAAAAATCTGGTAGGTACTTATTAATAGCCCAAGCTCTACTTAAGGCACAGAACTCGCCCTCATCGCTTTTTTTGGGACAAGATGATACAATGTAAAAAAGAATATCTAAACAACAATCTGACTGATATTTGGTTTTTGTAATTGACTTCATAAAATGTATGTATTTTGTAATCGGTCCAGTATTAATCGAACTAGCGTTTTGAAAGGTTCGCTACGTGAAATGCAGAACAACTTAATTTTTGCATAGTACTTACTTGTCCGGATAGGTACCGTTTACCTCCCTGACAAATTTAAAAAACCCGTTTAGCCGTCTAGGCGTGAAAAGGAAACAGATAGACAGGATTACTTTCGCTTGTACTATATTAGTTATACTTACAGTTTGCATGTTCATAGACACTTAAAAAGGCTGGAGTATAAATAATGCATTTCTAAAATCAATTGAATTAGTAATCTCGTCATTTCGTGTGTTTGTATGATATAATATTATTTCAGACAGTATTAGAACAAGCATCGATCTTATTTAAGTTATTTTACGGTCCGTATTATTAAATACTTTTATGTATCTAACATACCTAGAGATAGAAAAAAAACTTTTTTCACAAAATAAAATTATAATCCTTATAATTTTGACGGCGATACTATTATCAACACTTCAAAAGATATTTACATAATTAATCCAGCACGCTCAAGGTTCGCGTGTGTTCACGTATGAATAGAATGTATGGCTTGACTTGACATTCTGACAAGGGAAAGTGTGAATTCCTAATCGAAAATTGCAGTATAGTATATAATAGAGATTGACTTGTTTATTCATAGTCATTACTTCAAAGGATAATATAGCAAGGTTCTTAGGTAAATTAAGTGTAATCCTTACCCATAATATGGCTGCAGTCCATAGCTATAAATCTCCCATAAGACAACTCCATAAGACCAAATGTCACTCTCCGTTGTGAACTTTCCATACAGAATTGACTCTGGCGGCATCCATCTTACTGGAAGTAAACTTTTTGATTGTACCTAGAACAACATAAGTATTGTAGTATTTACAAATTTTAATTTCATTGTAAACTATTCCATTAGTGATAATACTTCTGTCTTCCAAATAAACAAAAATAAAAAATAAAAAAAAAATACTCACTCTATAGTAATCTGAACTATAAATATCTCTGGACAGCCCAAAGTCTGATATTTTTACAACAAAATCATCTGATACCAAGCAGTTCCTAGCAGCCAAATCTCTATGTACATAATGGTGCGCTGACAAGTATTGCATACCAGCTGCAATGTTTTGTGCAATGTTCAGCAGTCTCAAGGCTGGGAGTCCTTTCCCAGAAGGTGGAGCCCGTCCCATCAGGAACTCATGCAGGTCTCCACGAGCCATGAACTCAAAAAGCATACATAACGGCTCTTCTCTAAGGGCCACACCGACAATACAAACTATGTTATCATGGGTCAGTTCTGAAATTAAGTCTATTTCTCTTCTAAAATCTGCCTGAGTTTTAGCAGAGGCATTCTCCTTGAGAGCTTTTACCGCCACATACAGTGTTTCTCCATTCTTCTTCAGGGCACCTTTGTAGACTTTTCCGAAAGCCCCTTCACCCAACTCTTCTAGGAATTTGATCTGTGATAGTGAGTATTGGGGAATACGAAGGATGCCATTCCCACGGGTGCTCTTTTGCTGAACTAGATGAGGCTGGTTGCTCATGTTGGAGTTATTCAGTAGCTCACTCATTTCTATGGGTGAGTTTAATCTAGAATTGCCATAGATATTCTTATCTGCATTGGGAAGGTTGATATCTCTTATCGTGGCTGCATTATTCTTCCTTTTATGTTTAAAGCAGATGCACACTGTGAAAGTAACAATAATGAGAGTGATTAGAAGAAAGACAATAACAATGTAAATCCAAATCTTGTGAGCACATTTTGGTATGTCACACAGCTGTTTCTCTGTTTTTCCATCTTTCTCAGTGACACACCAAGGTTGGGATTTGAGGCCTCCAGGATTCCTACAATAACTGTGTCTCCCTGCCAATTCTGGGTAATCAAACACTTTTACATGCCACTGCTTTGACCATTCGACACAAGGAGTTCCAGTTTCGGCCACATTAACCTTGCCCAGATAGCCACTGCCATTTTCCCAAAAGCATTCATCATCAGAAAGCATCATAGCACCTATATCTATCTTGAGACAGTCTGGATCATCTTCAGGCAAATCTTGGCAGTCTTCAAGGATCAACTGCTGCCCAATCTGAGGATGTCTCTTTGCTATTGCATACTCTTTCTGGCAAAGCTCATTTTCAAGTATCTCACAGTCCTGCTTGCATACCCTTCTAAGGATTGTGGAGTTGTGACGGTAATCAAACAGTTTAGCTGTACTATTGAATTTGGAGAAGATTGGTGGAATAATTCCATTAGGCAGATTTTCGAAGACAATTTCTGGCAGTTCTTCATTGTAATCAATACTGCTTTTGTCAGCTGAAAATATTTTTCTAGCTTCTTTGAGAAATATGCTATTGGTTTCAAAGGGATTTCTACAGATGGGGAATGTGGAATAGCACAGACTTGGTACAGCATAACCTTCACAATGAGAGCTGATATCATTGGAGTACTTTGTGACTTGCATAGCAGTAATTAACTTTTGTTCAAGATCTTCCTGTGTTGTATCATAGGGAATGTATACAAAATGAGCTTTTAAATGATTTGCACACACTTTGCCAACATATTCTTGGCAGATAGGTTCTAATTTTTTTGGAGTAGAGCTTTTGTTCTTTTCAACCTCTCGAGCTTTCATATTTTCTGACATGAGATTAGGGGTAGTCTTTACATTCATTTCGAGCTCACTATTGATATCAGAATTAGGAAATAATGAAGAGTATGTTGGGATTTCAATGTTTTCAATAGCATCATCACTTTCTTCTACAATCAGTCTTGCTGTTTGTTTTTTTTCATAATTCTGTTTTATAATACAAGTGTAGTTACCTTCATCAGCTAAGTCTAGGTCCTTTATTTTTAAATTAGTACCTATTGTGCCATTTGTTTTATCTATTTTAGTTGTTATTTTAAATTTATGTGATTCTGTTATCACTTTGTTGTTTTTAGACCAGTAAACTTTTACATTCTTGAGGAGTGCCTCTTGTATATGCTCCGGAGGTGATTCACTGAGAAAAGTCTCTGTTCCTTCTTTATTTTTTGTGTATTTCTCTACTCTTGTGTAGTTCAATAATGCTTCGCACTTGAAGCGGACATCTTCTCCGCAAATTTTGGTGATAACTGGTGGCAGTGTTTTGGAAAAATAAATATTTAGATTTATATTCCATCTCTTCGGTTCAGATGACGAATTTCCTTTCAACACTGGAGAAAAATCTTTCTTGTCGAGATTCAATGCTATGTTCTCAGAAAAACAGGAGCACAAAACGATTACACAGGTATAATATTTCATGACTAACACTTTCCATAACACCTTCACCGTGGAGTATTTTATCAATGAATAGTTACAAATTAGATACTGAAGTATTGTTCTACTAGGTAAGAAGCTGAATTTCACGTTATATTCACAAGATTTGCCACAAAAACAGAAGTCAATAAACACAAAAACACCCAATCGCTGTCTGCATCCACATCCATCGTCTTCTAATCGTCCAGCCAGTCCAGTCCATCCATCCATATCCATTCATACATTGTGTGTTGCCATGCCATGCCACATGCCACTCTGTTTTTTATTTTCCCCGAACGTTTTGTGAAATTCCCCTAACTGTGGGGCGACCATGCTATTTAATTTAACACATAACGTAATGCGCGTTATCAGCGTTATTACGGTAAGATACTTTTCAAAGAAATTTTCTAAGAACATTTTTCTAAGATAGTTTTCAAAATGTTTTCCCTTATACATATATTTATTTTGTTACGTATGTTTTGCAGAATATTTTACGTGTAACAGAGGGTACGTGGTAGCCCGTACTAAGAAAATCAATATTTACGCGAATTCTAAGTAAATATGGGCGTATACAGTATTCAACATTAAAAACGCAGAATTCAGCTAGTAAATTGTCTATAAAAAATACAAGTGATTCACGGCCAAACAATATGACACATGTTTGCACTGAATAGGCACTTAATAAAATATTAAGAATACATTTAATGAAAACTGCCATTTCGAACCCTGTAATGTAAATAACTTTTGTCTCGTAATAGTGATGTGTGATCGTGATCATCATGTTTAGTTAAAAATTAAATTATTTGCAATCCGATAAAAAACTCGAAACTCCTTGAAATGTCACGTAAAATTGTACCCTAAAAAATCCTCAAAAGTAGAAAACCCCTAAGGAGCCGTCTATCTCCACAAAAGGGAGAGAATTGCGGCATTGTTATCGTTTTGCCACATAATTATATCTATAGGTACACTCTCTGAGCATGTGTCTTCAACTTCAACTTCTTTTTGCTTTGGCGCCGCTGAGCATGTGCACGGCGATGATATCGCAGCGATGTGACGTGTGGTTGAGTGCGCGCAAAACGTCATTACATCGCGGTGAGCCTGTCGCTACTAGCGGTGCGCAAGCTGCGGGAACAGGCGCGCTGTCAAGACAAACGCAGGCGTCCTGTCCGCGTCCGCGTCATTACATTTACAGCGTTGCATCTCGCCAAACAAGGACGTTACGTATAGACAAACGACACTGAACAAAATAATAGAGATTCGATTTCTTTGACGCGTCTTCAAAAAATAATTGCGGTCACGCAGCGATTGCGTTACGAGTCGTTGCGCACACAATGTGATTCCGTTACGAGTCGCGACGATACGCTGGCGGAATAATCGCTCGTTCGTGGAGATTACTCGACGATTAAAGACCGGACTCGTCGCGATTCTCTCGCTCGTGGAGATGGTCCCTAAATCTAGGAATCTAGGGGAAAATACCTAACGGTACGGACGATGCAGAACCCCGGCCATTTTTTATCTTCATTTTCAACTTCTTGCTTGCTTGACAAAGGACATTATTGGGCTATCAGAAAACTGACACTAACTGTCTACCTCAATATTCGACATTGACAAATCTTATTGTCAATGGCATCATCAGCTGTGTGCCTCATGCAGCCCAGCGCTGCGCTTGTCAATTTTTGTTTTGCTTTTGTTGTCAAAAAGTTACAAACGGGCTAGTTGCCCGCAATTATTCCAATTTTATTTTCTCGTACCGTGCTGGAAAGAAAACTGATACCATATACCTCTAATACTAATTACAAGTGTCCCGTTTTTATGTGAGTACCAATTTTTATTGTAACAGCATCAATAAAACCTGATTTTTAAAAACCTTTACGAAACTTTCCGGAGAAGTAGGAAGACTATTAGCGGTTAGCGCGTGTTTGGCGCCTTCTAATTTATCAGTAGTACCTACATCGTACTATCTAATCCAGCTGAACATTCTAAGGTATGCATCTATTAGCTATTACTTGTTACTGACCACATCTTACCTACCTTCATATGGGTATTTTCAGTGAAGTGAGGGTGCCAAACTTGAGCCAACTGGCGTTTATAAGATATTGGTTCTGTCCCTGGGTTCTAGCCTAAAACTGTATAATAATTATATACCTATATAATAAATAGGTATATATTAATAATTTATTATACATATATAGAAGAAGAATAAATTTATTGTTTCACATGTTCACTATTTGAATAAATCACATAAAAATAATATAAAGGGAGCAATTAAAGAATATATAGGTACTTACCTAAAAGACAAAATACTGTTAGGCAAAGTAAAGGTCTGCCCTGACAACTCCAGGCCTCAAGATCCTGAACTAGTTTTAGGCCAGAACCCAGGGACAGAACCTATATCTTATAAACGCCAGTTGGCTCAAGTTTGGCAACCTCACTTCAATGAAAATACCCGTATGAAGGTAGGTAGGATGTCATCAGTAACAAGTAATAGCTAATAGATGCATACCTTGATTAGTTAAGGCATTACCATAAAAAGTACTAGGAACTTCACAATCTTAGCAATGACTTCCAGCAATATTATTATTCTTCTTCCTTAAGCACAGTTTCAAAAAGTAAAATAGTAATCCTGTAAGTCAAAAGTTATTTATTTCCTTAGGACCATACAAGACACTTGGAAACACTAATTGCAAACATGTTCATACTAAAAGATATCAAATTATGACAGTATGTACTTAATGTAACTGACCAAACACTCAAATCCCACATGGGTAGATAACATTGTTACATAGCTACATTTATCTCTTCTCTTCCCACTATCCAATAAATAATGACGATTGATAGCAGTTCTACGCTCAGTGTATTCCGATAGATTGTCTGTACTACTTCTTTATGAAGTTCTGTGAATGTTGGAAATAGTTATTAAAAACGTTTCCCATTTACTTGATGTGTGTTAAATTAACATTGTATAATTTTGAATAAGAACCTAGTAATAATAGTGTTGTGGGAAAAATGTAATATTTTCTTTGGAATCTTGTACGGTAGGTATTTTTTTATTTTTGACTTTGTTACACAAAAATTTTATACAAAAGTTTGATACTTAATTGAAATATTGTCATTAAGGCAAAGTAAATAAACTCTCATAAATGATATACTTTAGTATTGTTGATGTGATCAGTAATGGGTACACAAGATGCATTTTAAGTATCAATAAAAATCAAGAATAATATTGCAGCAAGTAGGTAAAAGATAGTGAGTGCCTTGGTTCTTAAACAGTCTTAAACTTCTCTGTTCTTTTAAATAAATACACTACTTATTACCTGGTCACAATATTCCAAACATTTTTTATGGTGCAGTCCACAGAAATTTTGACCGGGCTTTATTGTATAAGTTAGACCAGGGACCAGGGTTAGACATAAAATTGATCATCAATCATAGTTTTACTGATATAGTTTCAATTTCAAATACCTACGATATAAATCCACAATGTTGATGTTATCTAATTGCTTGCACACAAATACCTACAATGTCTAATCTAACTCATATAATATGTATAATAACAAGAGATAACATTTTGGCAGACCATTTAGAGGTAGAACCAACTAATTTGTTTACATCAAGTACTTAGTACAAGAATAGTATAATAATAATAATAACTTACTGAATCAATAACTTAATACAAATTATTACCATCTCTGCCAACAGAGGTTGACTGCTGGGCATGACCACAGAATAACTAGGTATATAGTACTAAATACAGAAGGTGGACTCCGGGAACTCCTTCGATTAGAAAGCTACTCTGGCAGAGTACATTTAAAATACAGTAAAGTTCAGCTTACATTGAATTGTCAACCCAACCACAAATTTTCAGTACCGAGCTAACTTAGAGACAAAAAATAAAAATGGGGTTTTCAGTTGTCTTCTTGAGATGGATATTGCTTAGTATACAGGTGCTTTGTTAGACAGGATTATATTAGTACTTTACTTACCTACAGGCAAATTTGGTGATAGATGGTGATACATGCAAATCGTTGTAAAGGTCACCGCGAACATTCACCTATAATATAAGATTCAGAAACGAGCATTGGTACATCATGTGAGGAGTAACAAGCATTACAGTTCGCATTGGCTAAATATTTCTATATCATCTCCCATTATGACGACCGATGTGGCGCTGCGGGCGAAGGTCCGCCTGCGACGCAGGATAGGTTGCGGGTTCGAATCCCGCCTTGGGACACTAGTCTATGTAATGTAGGTATTGAATTATGTATATCAGTCTAGGACCCATAACATAAGCTCTGCTTAGCCTAGGGCTAGATAATGCTGTGTGAATTGTCCAGCATTATTTATTATTTATTTAAGTAGCACCTATATCAGTTACCTACTTAGTTCTTTTATCACAAGCTTGCTTACCTTATGAATAAGGGCCTACGACTTCTAAATCTCGCCACTGACCCCAAAACTGTAATAAAACAGTGTAACAATTTATCTCAGCAACGAAACTGCGCAAATAATTACCTACATTCTCAGTAATGAGATAACTCTGTTGTTTGTAATAAACTGCAGTTAATATCAGTGACAATACGAGCCGGTTGTGTGTCGTGTTGCACAATGCTGTGTATTCGCCTGTAGTAAAGCAACAAATTGTAATTTATTAGACCAAAGCTCTGCGCTTAAATTCTCCCTGGTGGTCGTGTCGGTCTGCCGTGCCATCGGATGATATGAGTGAGGGAATTGAGTGTGTACCTGTGTTTACGCACACACTTGGGCACTATAAATGTCCTGCATATGGCTAGTCTCCTTTGAGACTGGCACCCGTTGCTGAAATTCGGCTAGGGAACATTGTCAATGTGGGCTCGGCTACATTATATCGTTGGGAACTCTTTATCTTGTCAGTGCGCATTATTGGCACTATAATGGTCAACGACAAAAATCACTTAACAGAGTCAACTTTTAGCGTTTTCAGTTGATAAGAGGCATAATTATCTTAATACCTGGATTTCACCTATAAACAGGTATGCGAAGAAACAAATAACAATCGAAGCGGAGATGTGAGCTGTGCCTGGCTAGTGCATTCGTCTCAATAAACATCAACGCTCGCCGCACGCAGCTCAGTTGCTCTAGCTAGCACAGTAGCTACACATCTCTGCACAACTTCGGTTATCTAGGCTTGTTTTCATACATTAACATGTTTATTTTTGTCGTAGGTCAGCGCTAGGTGATGGCATCTGTAGAGGAAGACCATTTGAAGATATACTGGGACCATTTCTTCAAGGCGGAAACAGGGACTTATGAGGTAAACTTCTCAATTTTTTACACATAATAAATAAAACACTTTATTTCCCTATAAGTACCTATTTTACATTATGGATTTAAGATTCTAGCTAGTTAATTAACTTTTTAAATACATATATTTGATAAAATAAAGTACTTACTACAAAGTTTAAACGACTTTGAACTAAGGATAAGGGCCGCCCAGGGTCGTGAAAGCCTCTTCCAAATCTATACACTTATATCACGTAATTGTGCAAACGTCTTATTATCTCCACGCTGAGAATGCGGGTTGGGGTTCGCAGTTCCGTGGTAAATTGTTCTGCAGGAGGCGCTGTTGCCCGCCCCCGTCTATATCCCTTAGTCGCCCTTTACGACACCCGCGGGATAAGTTGGGGTGGTGCAAATTCTAAGCCCGCGCTAAACGGTAGCCTTCCTTTTCTTATAGCTACAAGGAGTGAAATAATGTTCCCTGTAACTGCTAATTAATAGAGAATGTATCTGAATGAACACTTAATGAATCTACACCTAAGCACTATACTTAACCAGATACCTGATACCATTTTTGGTGTACAAAGAGATCTACCTTAGGTATTTAATTATTGTGACCTCGAGTTGTTTTAAGTGCCAAAGCCAATACACACCGATGCGCTAGTGATTTGATTATGTTCGCTTGCATGCGCTTGCATACACGAATAGAAGACCTCGGAACACCATGTAGCGGATAATAATCGTGTCAAGGATACGTGCCGATATAAAATATCTACATATACCTAATTGGAGTTCTTTTCCTGTCATGCGGATTCCTACCTGCGGTTCTGGTCCGCGGTGCGCGGTGCGGGTCACCCGAAACGCATAATGGGTCTTTTTGTGCCTGCATTAAACTGATTTTATTTTTGTTTATTTATTTATAATTGCTCCAGCAAATCCGCGTGATAGGAAAAACATTATAATGATATATATAGGTTGCGGGCCGCACGCGGATCAGATCCTCACGCGGGCGTAAATCCATGACAAAACATCCCCAAACAGTACCAAACCATATTTTCAGGAACAATGATCTCAAATTTCTTAAAATGATAGTTAACTGTAAGTACACTTCCCAGAAATCTACGTGGCTGGACCTGTTCCTGGCTGAATTTCTCATCCGACTCAAAAATGGAGCCAATGCGAAAGAACTCATCAACTTCTGGTAAGTCTCCTTAGAAACTCTATGTACATACTTTACCATTAGAACCAGATTTATTAATTTCACAACTAAATTCATATTTTCAACAAATCTAAATATCTTGAATTAGGTAAAATTCTCATGGATGAGTTTGAAAATTGATTAAAACTCATACATTAAAATTATGAGTTTGAATCAAATTTGTTTTATTATTTTATTTCCGCGTAGCCCGGTAAGCGGCGTGGTGACTCTAGTTGGCTGCGAACTGCTCTGCGGCATCCACCGAGTGACGTCATCAATCAATACCCCTTACTCCCCTCCACCGCCCCTGGAGGTACCGTGTTCCGGCAAGGTGACCAATGTTTCAAGTACATCTAATGGACATAGCGCAGGTAAATCTTTATGATGGCATTTTCAGTAGGCCTAGGCAATATGAGTGTAATGGAGTCTACGCACGAAAGTCGACGGACGGGTCGCCAAGTAGTTGACAAAACTCTATCGGCTGCTTACAATATTCAGACCCTGAAATGTCGCACCAACCCCCCGGCGTATTATGACTAATGTACATATATACTATACAAAACATATATAAATAAATACTAATTAAGTGTTCATAGACCGTATGTTTAAATATAGGGAGAGATTTTGCTTATCTTATTAAACTTCTGCCCGCCATTAAGTTTTTTTTGGGCAATAAAGGGTTCATTCATTCATTCTTCTTGCGTCATTCTAGAAGCAGAAAAGAACGAAGAACAAAAGATCCAGTCGAACAGTTTATTCGCTCGCGCCAACGCGCAGTCGTCAGAGGAAATCCTGCGCAAGTACCTGCTTGGGGGCGTGGCCTGGCGCTGTCTGCTGTTGCTGAAAGCTTTGGGGGTCGAGGTAACTGCCTTTTCTTACGGGGTTCGATCCCCGTCACGGGACAACTAATTGCATGATTATACAGATCGGTTTCCGGTGGTATTATAAATTGTATTCAAGTAAAACCCAAGTGCGAGTGGAGCTGCACACAAAGAGTTCCGTACCATCGTACATACAAAACGTTTTCTCAAAAGAAGCCCTAACAAACAGTTTTTTTGATGGATCGTAAAAAACAAAAGCCAGCATGTCGTGGTCTCATCTACTCAACTCATTACAAGACCCAAAGAAATTATAACTCTGTGAAAATTGCAACTGTATACCTTTTCCGGTTCTTACGATACAATACAACTCGCTGACAAACGGACATACAGACAGCGGAAGCTTAATAATACAATACAATACAAAAATTCTTATTGTACACCATGATCAAATCATTACAAAAAATACATTACATGCCAAAGTAATACCAAAGGCCTAGAAGATGAGATACCGATTCACTCTTGTCTTGAAGAGGCCCAGGTTGTAATTGACCGGAAAAACAGCAGCAAGGTGGATTGATTTCGACGTTTTCTATTCGGTCTACGAGGTACCTAGCCTGGCCCTCACCAGGCTTTTCGAGCAACCCTGATGGTGTAAAGCTCATGAGAGGCCATGTATCAGTACCATAGGTATGTGAGGATGTACAGGACACTGGTAGTAGAGCAACGAATGGGATTCGATTCCCGTCAGTTAATTGTGTGTACCTACGACCTGCAGATATTTGTTCCGGGTGCTCTGGTCGTATGGTATGTCTAATAAAAAATATCTATGTAAGTAATGTATTGTGTAAAGTATACCCATAACACAACCTCTGCTTAACTTGGGGCTAGATGATGCTGTGTCCAGCATTATTTATTTATAGAACCAGAAACGAGCTTATTCAAGCCATCTTTGATAAATGCACTCCGTTCAGTGCACCGTTTATCTAAGGTCAAACCAGCGGGTCGTTACACGACGGAAATGACATGAGAACATCTAGATTTTACGTAGTAGGTACCAAATACAGCAGCTAGATACCTAATTTAAGACCTCATTGGACGGACCTCGCATAGTAAACAACACTAATCATTAAACAGGGTTAATGTATCTAAGAAATGTAATAATGTCCCAAAAACTTTTTGACTTCGACCTGCCTCTATTGCGCCACGGTTAAAGGGATGTGGGGCTTTTAAATCGCTAGCTACATACAGTATGAAAAATCTTTAACAACAGGCAATCAGACTAATATTATAAATGCGATGCAAAAGTTTGGATGGATGTCTGGATATGTTTGTTCCTTCTCCTGATCGGGCTGAAATTTTGCATACACTTAGTTCTGGGCCTGGAATAGAACAGACTCTTTTTTTCCAATAGTAAATCAGTTCCCATGGGATATAAATAACCCTAAAATGTTTCCACAGAAACAACGCGTTCGAAGCCGCGGGCAGATAGTCTTAAACTACATAATAATTAATATAACCAGACTTACCGTACCTATCTGTTTGCTAATCCACCTACCATTCATTAACTTGAAGATTATAATATTGCTAATTACCTGTCTGATGATAATTACTGACTAATTGAACCTCGTTCCAACGAATCAGAGTTGAAAATCGTATGACAATAATGACGGTGATTGTTCATGTTTACACAGAGATATGATTTCGTTTGCTAACTGCTAATGTGTTTTGAGTTCGTTCACCAGCCTAGCGTGTAGAACCATGAATATTAAATAAATTAGATACACTTTACTGACGAGGTCAGTAATGGGTGGGTTGCTGGCCGCGCTGGTGATTGCTGAAAGCGCAGCGTAGTGCAGGTCCAGGCCATCACAGCGCAGTCAGCATTGCAGCCCTTGATGGACCAACAGAAATGAAGGCCGATACCGAATATGAATGCTGACCAAAATTTCTATGGCAGATATCATAAAAAATATTCATTTATTTATTTCATAACGTACTTTATTTATTTCGTAACTTTCTTGAAATACACGTCACATTCGTTTTGGCTACAGATACGTAGCAATTTTAGACTAACTTAGGTAAAATCAACCAATAATATTCAATAAAATTATACATACTACAATATCATAAAAAGCAAGCAAGCTTATTAACTCATTTATTTCGGATATACCCTTAAAACATACAAAAATATTATAATTATAAATGTCAAAGTAAAATCAGATTAAATTAAATATTAGACTACATTGTGATATAATTTCATAAAACTTAAATATAAAAGAAATTAGCTAATAAAACCGAAATCAAAATAAAAGCAGCTTTAGTTCATAAATTACGGTAAGAATTTGCACCTCAAACAAAACTTAATAATAAGCAGGGCTGGCAATTAGCATTGCTGGCCGCAAAACACAACAGTAATGTAAATCGCTGGCGCCTATTCGGGTAAGCCCGAAAGGTCGAATTTGTAGAAGGTTGTTAATACTCACCAGATTAAATACTATGTTTGAGTAAAGTATATGTATTCAATAATATGTCATTTTTCTGAACGCCATCTAGCTTAAGTGAATAGAAATTGTTTATTTACCAATCAACATACTAAAACATTGAAGTCGCGGTAAGGCCGCCCATTATACAACATATTCTTTATTTGTCTTTTCCCTGTCCAGTGTATCTGCTTTTATTTGGTGTGCAATAAAGAATAATTGTATTGTATTGTCGCTACAATTCATAACAAAAACACATCTACACTTTATAATTTCATAAATTTCGCTGTCGAGTTATCTTAAGATGCGCGCTACAAAAAGAAATGTATATAGGTACTGTTTTGTCTGGCCCTTGTATTTGGTTGCGATTATATAGCAAAACGGATGACAAACAGTCGTCGCGGTGCGTATCGTACCCTGGCAGGAGAACTTATCTGACACTAATCACGTATACACCCTTTGACTATAAATACCTATACACCAATGACATTTTGCTCTACATAACCTATAACACAATAACATATAGCTCTGGTACTAAAAGATAAGCTATCTTACAGATGTTTGAGTCTGCGGTAGGTAAATAAATTACATTATAAATGCTTAAAATACTTCAGTTTAAGTCTACTGGATTATTTAAAAAAAAATATTGAGCTCATTCTGACATATTTGATATGCATCACTCAGCGATGAACTGCGGTGGAGTGTCCATTCGGGACGCATTGGAAGGCTGGGCAGTGAACGTGTTACGTTCTAGTTAAACGCAAGAGACAAACATTAAACTAATTTAGCTGAAGGCTGAAGTATTAATTTATATGTTGCTCTCATTTTAGAATCATAGGTATAAGTGGACTGTTATAATATCCCCAAAATGTTTATTCTTTTTGGTGACGTTATTGGTACCTTTTTTTATTTCCAACAATATCTATATCGTGGCCTTGTTTTTATTTTTGCCACTACTGTCCCACTACTAGGCAAAGACCTCCCATTTCTCCGTCCAATCCTGGTGACGCTGCTGCGACAGACCACTATACATCCTGGCCATATAGCTCCTTAATTTTCATCCATATTACTTTGTCCATAGGGTCTATCATGCTGCCGACAGCTAAGCTCCGTGCTGATCTGGTTGTTTGGCGAGCTAAACGCCGCCAGCACCGAGGCCACATTCCAATCCAGCGTGAGCCCGCCTGCGCTCGCGCCGCGCACGCCGATTCATCAGTTATTCTCACATAGGTGAGTTTGATTCCCAATTATTGATTGCATAAGAACAACTTTAGAGATGACAAGATGACTTAGTTCAACTTTAGATATAGATAGCTATCTGAAGACATATCGCTAATGGTGTCTTAAGGGAGGCCTATGTCCTGCAGTAGACTATCATGGGCAATTGATAATGATAAAACCAAGGTACTAGTTTATATTCAAAGTCTGTATGGAAAGCTGGCTAGGTTCTTCGTATAGTTTCAATACTTGCAATAACTCTTTGTTGAGACCAGACCGCCGCCGTGGCCGAAAATTAGACTAGCAAGACATCATATTGTAAATAATTTGTATGGATGTACGTAAATATAACAATATCGTTATTTCTCTCATTCCACTCCATAACAAAGAGTCCTTAACTTTATGTCTAACTATTGCAGATTTCGTATATTCTGTGTCTAAACCCAAATTAAATAAGTATTCTGACATAATTTTAATTAGTATTCTAACGTCATTGTTCGATAGCTCAATAGTATGTTTTGTTATATATTTCGTGTAAAACACTAAACTCTGTTTTAGAATGTCTTAGCATATACCGAGTAATGCTATCTTACTAAAATACAGCATTTAAATAACCATACAAGTGATTTTTGTCCCTTATCATGGCGCCTGGTGACTTTAATTGGGCGATAGTGATAATAATGCAACGCAAAACATTTCGTACAGAGATAATTGACTGGTTATATCATTGTAATAGGACGCTGAGTAACAATGTTACACAGTGTTGGTCGTCACATCACATCACACTAATAATTATAAATGCGAAAGTTTTGATGTATGGATCTTTGCAAGTACTTCACGCCAAAACAACTGAACGGATCGGGCTAAAATACGTATAGACGTAAGCTGTACAAAGAAAACAGGCTTCTTCTTATCCCATAAAACAGTTCCCATGGGATAGAAATCACCTTTAAATGTATCCATATAAAGAACGCGTGCGAAACCACGAGCAAAAACTAGTTTGTAAATAAACTGAGGTGTGAACATAAACTAGTGATTTCTTAACCTTAACATTCGCTGTAAGCAACCAACAACTTTCTTAGGAAGACTTTTCAAGGCCATAGGAGTTGTAATATGGTATATTTAATAAGAAGTAACGAAGTAAAGTGTCAATTTTCTTACATGCACTTGTAAAATTATAAATAACTCTGGTAAGTTATTGTCGATACATATGAGACAAGGTTACGTCTGGTTCACCACAAACAGCAGATATATCCGATTACTTTATATTTACCACAAAAAGTATGCGCAAAAATAACACAGTAATCTTGCTTTCAGAATATGGACAAAACAGAAACCGAGTCTCCAATCAAAGAGCGTCGTCGATTCTCCAGAACGATTTGTCACAAGGTAAATTATCAACAATATTAGGTACTCTCGTAAGTTATATCGTAAATATAACAACTTTATTTTTCTTTATGAAGGTCAAAGCGCACGAGTCAGTACGAGACGCCCGATAAGAAGCGGAAACCTGTCTCGGAGTCCGAGCAGTCTACGGAATCAGCTGATTCCAACGACGATCTTCAAGCCCTGAACCGATCTCTCGCCATCAAGGTCACCACTCCTGAAGATGACTTCCATTACTTCAACTCTTCAATGCGATCCTCGAACGAATACCCTGATACCTATTCAGATGGTTTTTACTCCCCGAGGAAAGCCAAACCTAAAGCGGATGACTACATGAGCGATAAACACAAGGAGATAATAAACTCTGAAATAGCAGCGTTCGAATTCACGCTCATCATTACAGATCTACTTCAAGAGCTTTGTAAAACAGAGAGCAGCTTCTCGGGCTCCGAAGGCTCACAAATTTCTATGCAGTGCATCAACTTTTCTCTCCACAATCTTTGCTCTATACAGTTCAGTTCACTGCCAACGCAGGGCAATCTGCAAAAAGTGTCTCGAATAAAAGTGGCGCTTACAGAACTACTCATAGTGTCACTGGACAAAGTGCTGATCCACGCGGATCTCTGCGCCAAGCTCATAAACAGCGGCGTACTACCGATGTTGCTCAGGGTACTAGAAGATATCATATCTAAGAATAAGAAGGATCGTGCCAAAGAAACTGATAAGACTGAATCGGAAAATTTGCTCAAGTTTGTTTTTGGAATTGCGTTCTCGATCACGGCGTTCTTTCACTGTCTGCTGATGCAATGTCGCTCAGTGGAGAAGCTGAGAGAGTTCACAGACCAATTTAAACTCTACGGAGAGTGCCTAAAAGGCGGATTATTGAAGGAAACTATAGAGTTACTAGTAAGGATACCGTACGTAGATAGTGAAGAAGTAATCGTCTTGATAAAGAAGTTGATAGAAATCGTAGGAAAGTTAGTGAACGGGATGAAGAGAGTGCGAAGCGAGGTCATACATTCCGCGGCCTGTCCAAGATCTCGACATAAAGTTTGTCGACAGAGAGTAGCGGCGGGGATGCACCACCACCATGATATCCTGGGAGAAGCCAGCACAGGCCTGTCCATGTCCTCGGCCTGCTGCATATCTGTACTATACGGGACTTTAACGTCATTGTTAACAGACGAAGAAGTGTCAGCTCAGAGCGTGTTAAGAAACAAGATTCTAAGAGTGATGCTCAACTGCGGTGTTTGCTGCTGCTTCTCTCCGGGAATCCTTATGGAGAGCATCGTCAGATTGATGTTGACGCACAACACAGTAGCGGCTCTCTGTCTACATGTCTTAGAGCACACTGTTTACGGAGAACTCGGGGCGAGCGTTCTGGTTCCAAAGATCACAGACCAACTTCCATGCTCCATATGCGAGCCCTGCGATGAAAAGAAAGACATCAGTAGAAAGTTCTGCCAGCATGGCGTAGGACCCGTTGAGAGGAAGAGCCTCTGGTCGTTCTTGATACATTACAACTCACTGTTGCAGCTAGATAATCACAATAACGTCTTGCACGCGACCGTTAGCCACTTGCTCCGAGTCACACCTAAATGTCGTATGGAGATGAAGTATGAACTGCTCTTCAGTGTCATCTACCCCACGTTTATAGTCGCGAAACACAGATATATCATGCGCCTGGAAGACTCAGCTTACTTTCTGACCGTCTCCTGTTTAAATATCTTCGCAAGTTTGCTGAATACTGTGTCATTCGCGGAGCAGTTTATCCAAAAAGGTGGACTCAGTTACGTACTAGAACTGGTGTCGCTTCCAGAGTTTTCAAACCAGTGTTGCTCGATACTAGAAATAGCGATAATAGTCGAGATTTACAAGCTTATGAAAGAAAACTCTCAGCTGACTTACTACAGGGAAATGAGCTCGCTGTCGTCAGTGCAGATGCTTTTCAAATCTCTGTCCGACATGACAGACAAATGCTACAAGATCTACCGGTTGAAGTTACCCGTCGATAAGTACGAGGAGCTTGTAAACGTGGACAACGAAAGAATAGCGCTCGCGTTTATCCCTTCAATGGAAATTGTAGAAAGAAAGGTGTCTTCTCCTCAGCCGATTCAAAGCAGCTTCGCGTCCAGTGAGAATACGTTTGAAGAATCTATCGCAGATCACATAGACGCTTTAAAGAATATTTGGACGTTTTGGAAGACTTGTGCCGATCTGTGCCTTTACAGTCCGATGTTCCGCGAGTATATTGTGAGTGAGAGTGTGCTGTTGGACAGTTACGCACTACTGAAGTTACTTCTCTACTACATTTGTAACTGCGAGTGCGGAGCGCCCGAGATGCGAGTGCTAATCAAGATCATGGAGGCGCTACTGACTGTACAACTCGCTGTGGCAGGTAAGTTCTTTCAACTATCAATCTTATTATTTAGAAAGCAGACATTGTTTTCCCTTGTAAATATGGTAGCAGAGGCTCCGCTCGCTCGAAATATTCATAAAATGTTTCTACTAAGTCATATGTACTGTATATCTTGTTTGCCATCATGATACCTCTTTGATTTATTAGATTTCTCATTTAAATATTCCCTGGAAGACATTACTTCTAGCACCTTCACTGCGATAATCTGATCTGCCAACAAATAAGCTCTGTTGTATTATGTGTCAATATCTTAAAAACATAACATGGTAGTGTCATGGACGAAAGTTCTGTGTCGACACCACTGTCATAGTAAAGCAATGGGTTAGCAAAATTTGTTCCCATGATTATAGTGTTATCTGATCGCTTACTATATAAACTTTAATAGCCTTATTAATAAAAAAGCTCTACTCCTAGTGTTAGCGACTACGACATTAGGCCGATTACGCCACAGATTAGGATGTAGTTGTTAGGGACCGGCCCGTGTATATACCTATCTAGCTAAGTACATGTTCTCGAATGAATATAAAGAATAGAAAGGGAAAGCAGAAATGTTCTGGAATATAGAAAGAGATAGGTATAGCCCGGAAAATCGTAGAATTTTCTGGTAAGGCTCGGCAGAGGTATAAAGGCCGAGCTTGTACGCGTTAGTCAGTTCTGATTTTGCAAGTGACGAAGTGAATAAGTTTTAAGGAAATTAAAGGAAAGTAAATAGTTAAATAGTGAATAGTGCAGTGCAGTGACTTTGTAATAAGTGCGTAGTTGTGTGTATTCGGTAGAATAAACCTACATTAAGTGTTCTGAAGTGTTTTACTCGATCATCACTCCCGACCAGCCCTAGTTGAAGTCTTACACCTTCGACGAGCCCCTACACCTAGCTTTTTATACCACTACTCTTAGACTAGTTATTCCAAGACTAGCCGAGTATCAACTACGGATCGATATCTACTACGGACTTAAAACTTGGAGTAAAATTAATCATACGTTAGTCTTTGTTTATAAATAACAGTATAATAGGTTTCGTTTTAAGTGTCAATAAACGTATATACACATATTTGATCCGGTTGATTAGATCCTGCATAATTAAATTTGTTTATTTTGGTTGATAAAACGTGATAAGATTTTTGCATAATTCCTCGCATTGGCCTACAGCCTGACATTTTTGCATTTTAGTTTGGCAACAACCTGATTTGCGACTTCACTTTTGATTATCAGTTCAGTATTTGGCAAAGAGTCGACTATCTTCGACGTGTTCAAAGTAAACTCTGAAGTGCATATAACTGTAAGCTCAAGGGCAGGACGCTATAAGGTTTCATGTTACAGTGTCGTGATTATTATCGATTTTGTGTTAACAGAAATAGAGTTGTAAATTGTTTCAGTGCGGATTGAATAACGCGAGTTTCACGGTAGACTTGATTACTAATTGCATTGAATACTCGTAGATAACAGCGTGTTTGTAGGTAGGGAGTTACGGAAATGTCTTATTCGTACTACTTGATCTTAATTATTCCTAAGTACTATTTAACGGGTATTTATCACGTTTATTTTTCTCTTGAATCTAAAAATGTTCTTGTTCTTAGCCCACATATGCACATTCTTACAGTATATGTACCAATATTGTAAATTTGAAAGTATGGACTTAACTCTGTCTGTGTCTTAACTTTCACATCTTTATGAATCTTAATGATGAGAACATGACAACATCTATGGAATTTTATCAATATTTTACAAAATATTATTGTATGTTCGAATGGGATAAAATTCTTGATATGTAGTTTAATTGAATTCTAATACCTTTGAGTAAATTTGATTCAAACAATCCATACTAATATTATAAATTTAATCCAGCCAATGTTTAATCAATCTTTCCATCAGGTTTGGTCAATTACAAGGAACACAATTTCTTTTTGTGTATTATCTACAAAGTTACGATTTTTGGATTTTTCGTTTCACTTGTGTTTCTTGCCAAATGATTCTAGATAATTTCATCTAAATAAATTAAGTAGTTACGGAGATATATCATGCGTCCTGTACACGTTCGGCCAATGCGTTGGGCCAATGCGCCAACGTGTGAACACTGTTTGCGGAGAGCGCTTTGATGTGTGCACGAAAAATTGACACTAGTCGGTTTGCGAGCCAACGTTGGCCGCCAACTTCCAACATGCGCCAAGTAGGTCTCTACACGTTGGCCCAACGCATTGGCCCAACGTGTACAGGACGCATTAGAAGGATATATGTACGTATGCACACAAGTAATTATTTGATCTAAAATCAGTAGCAAAGTGTCTGTTCCTATTGATATGATATCATCTAAACATCTATCATTGTTACGCTCGACTTAGCAAACAGTTGTAGTGTTTGTTTGTATTGTAACTTGATAATGTATTGTTTGTTTTCATTGATAAGGTTAGACGATTGCGATATCTAGTCCTGCCCTAAGGATTCCATTCTTGAAGCATTAAGTGCTTTGAAATTTCGGAGAGTACTTTAAGGATTCCATTGTTGAAGCATTAAGTACTTTGAAATTTCGGAGAGTATATTACTGCACTTGAGGATTTAATGTCCTACCAAAAATCATCTCATCATCATTATCAGACTATTTTAATCCACTGCTGGATATAGGCCTCCCCTAATTAGCGCCATATGATAGCGCCCTGTCTTCATCTTGATGCGTCCAGCATCTGCCTGCAGTCTTTCGCAGGTCGTCACTAAGTTTACCGAGTCGTGGTCTCCACTCAAGAACACGTTTACTCCAGCGGTTGTTGGTTACAAGCGAGATATGGCGGGCCCACTGCCACTTCAGAGAATTAATTCTTAATTCTACATAGAGCTATGTCGATAACTTTGGTCCTCTGTCGGATGTATTTGTTACAAATAAAATAAAGATAAATCATCTAATACGTTCAAAAACATTGTTGATGTGTCTCTCCACTTTTTGCATTTACCTACCGGTTTTGCTGGTACCCATATAAAACGTAGCTGATGACTATGGTATATACTGGCATATTGCTATACTATACTATAGGTAGATGGACATGAATAGACAAAAACACTTTGTTGATCACACAAAGTGTTTTTATGTCTATTTCCACTATTTCTACTATTATTTATACAGATATAAATACTTTAAAAAGAGGAAGTATAAATAAAGTCCGTTCTGGCAACCTTAGGATGGACTGGACATATAATCGGTGGCACTCACGTGGCACTTGTATATATTCAGAGAAAAAAAAATTACACTACATACCATAATATCATTATTAAAAACATTATAATAAACTTACATAGACATAAAATAAGGTTGCCAAGTCTGACTAGTCGTTATGAAAATGTTGTAATTAATATTATAATACATTATTATTATATGACGACCGATGTGGCGCGGTGGGCGAAGGTCCGCCTGCGACGCAGGAGGTTGCGAGTTCGATTCCCGCCTCGGAACAATTGTGTGTACGGTCTGCAGATATTTGTTCCGGGTGTTCTGGTCGTTTTCTATGTATAATAAAAAATATCTATCTATGTAATGTATTGTATTATGTATATCAGTTATCTAGTACCCATAACACAAGCTCTGCTTACCATGGGGCTAGATAATGCTGTGTGAATTGTCCAGCATTATTTAATTTAATTTAATATTATTCATAAACATACAACAAAGCAACATCAACATCAGAGATAGAGTATAAAACCCTTGATAGATGGAAAATCCTTTAATGCCTCACTTCCACACTTAAAAAAAACCACAAACAAGATAAAAATCATATTAAATACATATGTGACAATTCGGCCATACCCCAAAACTATTTTTTCAAAACTTAATTTTAATTGAAATGCTTATTATTTATCTGACTTCAAACAATACGGAAAAGGGGCTTAAAACCACATTTTAATATTATGTTAAAAATAAACGTTGGAAAAAATAAGGCACAAAACAACATTAACGACCTTCCTAAGACATAATCGACTAGACCAGACTAAATTATACTCAAGGATCTTACTAAAATACTTTAATAGGTAATGCGAATGGCATGCAGATAATTTGGACAAAGATTAATACAGTAGAAACAAATTAGAACTAGTATGTTAGATTATATTATTTGATTGTAACTTTCTTTATAAGCTTTTTTGTAATGTCTCTGAAATATGTTTATTTTGTATAGTTTACGCTGAATTACGAAGTTGCCCTTGGTGGCCACCAAACTGGATTTCCGCATCAACCTAAACCTTACAACATAAAACTATTTCAGAGGCATTAAAACAGCTTACAATCAATATCACAAAATAACCAATGAAATTTTTTATATTTCCTTTGTTCAACGTAATAATAAGATAAGGTGGCGGCGCTAGTGTGTCTCAGGGTACCGCCTTAAAGAAGATTGTATCACCTGATACCCAAAATTGTGTTTTGGGTATCAGGTGATACAATCTTCTTTACTGTAGAGTGAGATGATGCTATGTGACAAAGACCAATATTTATTTACTTTTATCGTTCATCAGACGTAACATCAGGGCGTTCGAAGCAGACCAGCTGTTCCCTAGTCAGAGAAGCTTTGGTGGCGCCCGCGACCGCGCCCGAGGGAAGCCGGCTGCGCGCTCTGTGCGAGGCTCTCATCCGGGTGGCTACGGCAGAACCAAGTCGCTTCCACGCCATGCCTAGGCTTGCACACGTAAAGGTAAACTATATTTATTTATTTGCTAAAAGACTTACACAGAACATAATAAACTTAAACTAAAAGGAAAAATGTTGGTAAACGTGTAAATCCATTAAAAAAATGGCTTTGCCTCAGCATATGTTGGATGACTAGCATGCTAGCAACCAACGCTGGTCTTCCGGCAAAGCGACTTGTTGGCGTATATTCTTTAGAAAATAGATTTATTTTTTGATGTGCACTTGTCAGATAAACCTTGGTGGCACCCACGACTGCGCCCAAGAGAAGCCGGCTGCACTCGCTGTGCGAGGCTTTCGATTGCACGCCATGACTCGGCTTGCACACGTAAACTTTGTTCTTTAGATTATTAGGTTCCATTTAATCTGTGGTCGGACTGTTTATGAGGGATCATTATTGGCCTTTGTATTTTTACCTGCTTAACGTATCCACGTGTTTGTCGGGGGCATCGTAGCTCCCTAGTGAATGAACCGATTTTGATTCAGGTTACAGTTCAACTGTCAGCCATTAAAACGTTATGATGGTTCAAACTAAACTCGTCGCCATATAGATAGAGGGTATAATGGTTGGATAACGTTGAATGTATGCGTACGGAGGCAAGGCCAAAAACAGATACAAAAACATAATTAAAACGTTTTTCAAAACGAATTATTGAAATTAGTTAAATAATTTCAAAGATCGCAGTTACATTAATTATTTACTTTAGATTTTCGAAATACCTAGACGCTATTATACAAGGCTCAAGATTACAACGACTCTCTAAGCTCGGACTTTGTTATTGTTTTGCGAATGTAACACAAACAGAAAATCGATGTGAAACCTTACACTAATTACCTATGATCCGTTTTTCCACGACACGACCCACAAGGATTAAAACTAGTATTCCTCATAGAGCGTCAACCCGTGGTATTATTATATTCTGCGATAGTCATCATCATCATCGTCAGACTATATTAGTCCTGGACCTTTTTATTTAATAGACTG
Source organism: Eupithecia dodoneata (assembly GCA_947044415.1). NCBI lineage: Eukaryota > Metazoa > Arthropoda > Insecta > Lepidoptera > Geometridae > Eupithecia > Eupithecia dodoneata. The sequence continues at coordinate 10,023,580 of OX345664.1, read as the reverse complement.
ATTCAAGAGCAAGGTTTAAAACAGCGGGAAGCGACTTTGTTTTATACTATGTAGTGATGACAATACATGCATTTGAACCCATGCGAAGCCGGGGCGGGTCGCTAGTAATAGTGTAAATTAACCAGGGCACGAGTGCAAATCTGAACTGGCCAAAGTTACTCTGAGTTCATTTTTTGTGCGAGTCTGACCGAAAATTGTTCGCTCTAACGGTTGTTAAAACGGAATATGTGTTTTAATGAACTTTTGGTATGATAAACACCGTTAACCAGAAAGCTTTTCTCTCCCTGTGTCCAAGTCTTGCTTTACTCTACAAAGAGTTTAAGTCTCTGCAAAGAGACTGTAAATATAAACAAAATACTGGTAGATATTCATCCAGAGAGATCCAGAGGGACTGGTTTCTCAACTTATACACTACACCGGGTGGCTCTTCCGAAACCAGTGTTTATTTACTCATAAGTTGAGCTCACGACTTTCACGATTTTCCTATAACTCCCATAGTTTCAGTTTTTACCATCCACTCACATCTCAAAAGACACTCTGTATTTAAACACGATGGTATTTTGTGACGCACAGTCTTTTCTTATTGATTATGAGTAAAAGACAGTGGAGTGTATAAAGAAAGAAAAAATTTAAAAACTAGATTTAAACTCCTTTCTTCCTACGCCGAGTCCCAACCAAACCACGTCTTCTAAGCATAGAACATGAATAGAGATCGTCCGGCGCGATCTAATCTCCCAATACCGGTTTCGGCCCCCTCGCTTGCCTATTAGGTACCTACACCGGCTAAAACGATTGGAGTTCGGCACAGCTACAAAATGTATCGCGATGTTGTGGGTGTGATCATGTATAAGTGGTTTACTTCATTAGTAAAACAAATGTGAAGGTAAACCAGTTCACATCATAAATGATGAAGTTTTTTTTGTTTTAATATTATGTACCGGACAGGCCTATATGAATCTCGCCTTCGCCTTCTACCTGCTAACAACAGCCTTAATTGAACTCTGTCTACGGAACCCTTTAGTAAAAGTGAAACTGTTCTTAACCAAACATTTGTAAGTTTTGTAACGCGGAAATCATTGGACCCAGTAAGTCGTGTGGAGTCTTGAAAATAAACACATAGACATTTGAGAAATGTCCAAAAAGTGTATTAGCTAATTCATTTACCGTTTTATGAGGTGTAAATTAATACCTAGTTCATAGAGTGAACCTTTAGTCAGTTATTAATTAAGTTAGTGTTGTTTTGTTGGCGTTGTGTCGTGTTGTGTATTTAGTCAGTGATAGGGTGAGAGTGAGTGATTCATTTGTTTTTATCACGTTCTGTGTATTATTCAAACCTTACAAGGTTAATTTTCGCTTCTTTACTTTACCTTATAGTGATTGAAGTGAACAAAAAATGGAAGTGATCACTTTATTTCCTAGTATTGCTTAGGTAGTTTGAATTTTGTGACGTGTCCAAGAGTCCTGTAAGTTCAAAAGTAAATAAAGCACTTTGATGGTTCATTGTAGGTAATATATGCCTGTTCATACGTGCAGAGCATTGATTTAGAATAAACTCAAGTGAACTATATAGACGACCGATGTGGCGTGGTGGGCGAAGGTCCGCCTGCGACGCAGGAGGTTGCGGGTTCGATTCCCGCCTCGGAACAATTGTGTGTACGATCTGCAGATATTTGTTCCGGGTGTTCTGGTCGTTTTCTATGTATAATAAAAATATCTATCTATGTTATGTATTGTATTATGTATATCAGTTATCTAGTACCCATAACACAAGCTCTGCTTACCATGGGGCTAGATAAGGCTGTGTAAATTCTCCAGCATTATTTATTTATTTATATGACTATTCATACGTGCAGAGCATTGAGTTAGAATAAACTCAATGGTGCAGAGTGAACTAATAAAATAGCGGTAAATATTCCAGGATTTTCCGACAATATCAATCTAACCTTCGAATCATGTAAAAAGGACTAGTTTTGAATTTGCCTTGATGTTGTATATTTGCAAAATGTTGAGCAATCTTTTTATTTTAATATGTATGAGTTAGTCATAATATTTTTTTCGAGGATTTTAAAACTTGTTTTGCCTATATTGACTACGAGATCTTGATTAGTATTTTACGCTACTATTCATAATCAAATATCCAACCATAACAGTATCATACTAACGGGTGTCGTCGAAAATTTTAAATATATAATAAAAATTGCTCAGGCAAGTTCCTTCCTATCTAAAACTTTGTGCATTATTTAAATGAAAAACATAGACCGAATTTTTCATTTCTGTGTTTTGTTATAAAGTAACCTAATTGTTGCGATAATTAATAATTTAGTTTATTGAGGTTAATAACGTTTTCAATTAGAATACCAATGAGGCGTGGCAGGCGAGAGTCCGCCTGCGACGCAGGAGGTTGCGGGTTCGATTCCCGCCGAGAGTTTTTACTATCTGAAAATATTTGTTTTGAGTGCTCTAGATATTTTCTTTGTATAGTAAAAACCTTGTAATGTATTCTATTAAGTTTGTATATTAGTTATCTTGTACCCATAACACAAGCTCTGCTTAGCTTGGGCTAGATAATGCTGCGTGGACTGTGCAGCATTATTTATTTAATTAGTATATTAATGCTGAAGGATATCCTTCTATGGTAGATTACGATTTCGTTCATTCCGTGTTTACGGAAGTGTTTCCTGCTTCAGTTCTCTACAATAGGCCTGTTATTAACCATTCTCAGGGTCTACTGGTGATGTTTATGTATAGTTTATAACGAATTATCTTAAGATAATGCCGGATCATTGAGAATGGCTAGGCCGTTTACTCTCGAGCTTCGGTTTCCAGCATAAAATGAAGTTAATATAAGAAACTGTTGATTTTTGAAAACTTCATAATTACAATGCTAAAAAAATATGTCAAAAGTGATTTACATAATGTCGTGAAGGAACAGTCACAGACGTGCTGTGAAGGCATTATATCATACGTTGAGTACCCACGAGTAGCACGCTGAAATTAGACGAAAACGTTATATTTTCTATGCGAGAAAAAATAGAGTGATTTTCATATGTGAAATGAAATGAAAGTGAAATGAAATGACTATCCTAAGCCTGCTGCTCCCCCAGGTTCCACCGCTGCTGTGTCCATCTGGCAGCAGCTCAGCCTCTTGTTCGTCGAGCGAAGAGAGCGCCGCGCCCGTCTACGCTAGCGAGCACAGCGAGCCGCCTTCTGGCAGGCGGGACGAGGGTTATGAGGTAAGTTGACCATAATAGCCCATATTTGTCCACAGCTGGACGTAGGCCTCTCCTAATTAGTGCTATAGATCCCTGTTTTACTCGTCGTAAAATTTTAATTAAAATTATTTTAAATTAAAATGTACTTTAATCTACTATTATATTTTTTTCTGAATTAGCAACGCATAAAACCTCACCACAGTCGAAACATTACTGCTTACAGGCCGACGTGGAGATCGGCAAGTTCGACCTAGTTCCGTCCCACAAGAGCAGGAAGATATCCACAATGTGCTCTATTCCTCCACCAGGTACGTAAAACTAGACCGACATATCATTTTCAAACTTAACAAATAAAAATAAATAACGCTGGACCATTCACACAGCGTCATCTAGCCCCAAGCTAAGCAGAGCTTGTGTTATGGGTACTAGACTGATATAACATGGTCACCTTAAGGACTTGTTCCATTTAGATAGACACTTATTTGCTTCTACAACACTCAGTACATAATGTACATAGGTTTAACATTACATATGTACAAAAACAAAGTTGATTTCCAATATATAAAATTGGAAGTATATAAGTAGATATAAACATTGACAAAAAAAATTAACTCCGCTGACAAGAAAAAAAAGATTATGCATCAGGTTGAATATTGATAATGTTGATATAGCTTATGGAAACAGGTAGCACAAATTAAAAAAATAGTTTCAAATACATTGTATGCTCAGCGCATTGTTTTACTCAATAAATAAATGAATATGAATACTCCTTGTTTTATTTCCTAGGTATACAAACGCCGGTGCCAGAAGCGCTGACAGAATGTACGGAATACACGAAGAATGGAGAACTGGCGCACCCTGAGTTGTGCGTTATCGTTGTAGACATTCTAACGCAGCTGATTGACAAGTTAGTACACAAATATTACTACCATCAGATTTATATATTCAAACTTATCATTGCACTAGGTTCTCTCTATCCTAAGACTGCATTCATTCATTTAAGCTTGAAACAGTATGGAGGGTATGCTGAAAGTCATGGAATTTCGAACGCATGTTGTGATGATTGTGGTCAAACGAAGGCCTATTGTTATAAAAAAATTTAATGTACGTAATGCTTATTTTTTGGAAATCGAAAACACATCCACTTTAGTGAATGCTTTTTTACCTACTGGTGTACTGTACTCAAATTTTGCTCGCTTGACATTATTTGCCAAAGATACATAGAAGTCACGAACAGTTTTTTTAAATCCAGTATACACTTTTAGGAGCCATTTAGGCGCTTTTCTTTTTTTAGGCCTATGTCCAGCTATATACAAACATAGGCTGTACATGATGACGAAGAGTCTAAATTAACCGATTTCGCATTAAATTCCATTCAATAAAATTTTTAGTACGTTGATAAACACCGCGAAGCTTACAAAACCACAATGCTCTACTTCATTACGGTGATGTAACATAGGTTGTTACAACTGCATTGACTCTGCGGTCGACCACAACACAGTTGACCGTGGCATCTGATTGAATAATCGTCCCTTATTGTACCTAGTTGAAGTGACTCGATACTCAGTGCTATACTTGCTGTCATTAGATCGATTACTACGCTGTGGTCGCGTGCCGGTTTGAGAAACAATTGTGTTGTTTTGTGTAGAAACGGTGAAATATTTGACGTAACCTGAATTTTCGGCAGACTGGCTACCGAGCGAGTTATGGACAGTTTTGAAAGAATATTTCGCGCAGGGCTAATCGAACCGTTCACTTCCTTTTGTTTTGACCACCATAACGCATCCTGTGGCAGTTAGAGCCGTGACCGGAGATAGAGACAGGAAACCGGAATATGTCTGTCTAGTTCCGTTTGGCAATCTTCTTTCTGTCTCGTATTGGCTTCCGATATCTGTCGCACGCTGCCCGAACCGCTACCTTACTCTACCTGCTTATAAGTACTGTTAGAAACGATTTTGAAGTTCATAAGCGTGCCGTTTGGGCGTTGTTCTGTGTTCTGTTTGTGGTAAAACGTGTAAATATTGAGTGTCAATGACGAACGTGTACCTATGTCCGACAGCTAGAGGTTTAGGTGTTGTGTGCCATTACAAATCCCTCCTCTAAAGCTGTGTAGTGAATACGTTAACCCTGTGCACAGATTACTACAGTGCAAGCAGAAGTCAGATGACGGTTCGGTGACGCTCTCCGGCCTCGGTGCAGCCGGAGTGCAGCGTGTCGGCGTGCAGCTAGCGCGCGCGTGCTGCTCGCGGCTAGCGGCGGCGCTGCACGCGGCCCGCGCGCCGCATCGCCTCGCCGCCAGGCTGCTGCAGCCGCCCGCCGCGGCGCTACTCCACACCGCACACCCTACACTGGAAGGTACGTACTACTGCAATGTATTGTATTATTGAGTATATCAGTTATCTAGTACCCACGTTCAGTTCACGTTGCTCAGTTATCTATAACACAAGCTCTGCTTATAGCTTCTGGGAAGATGGTGCTGTGTGAATTATCCAATATTAATTATTTACTAGACTAACAACATCACTCGTTCTTCCACAGACCTCCAGCGCAGCATTCTCGAGCTAGTCCACGTGCTGGCGTCGCAGAGCATAGAGCCGTCGGAGCTGGCGGCTTTCCTTCGGCTGTTCACAGCTGAAGCGCCGCCGCTGACGTTGTTACTGACCGCGCTGCAGAGACTGGTCGCCCACACGGCGTATCACACGCCGGACTGTATCCTCACCTTCCCTATTGATAGGGATAACAATGGTAAGATTAGGTTAAGTCAGTCTTAACTTTAAGTATTGAAGAGATTGTTGGCATTCACGTCAACGCGTACAGGAATTCTGAATGACTATCAGTTCTCAGTCCTTTCCAGTTTTACTAGGATTTCAGATAGCTAGGCCAGAGTGCCTGGTCTTAATTTGATTGAAATCAAGCAAGAATACAAAGAAATTTAGTTTTGTGAAACTGCTTTTTTTCGAAGAATAGCTATGGTTGCAGTTTTACAAAAGTAATGCAAAAAATAAGTAAAGTATGGCATTTTCCTAGCGTCCATCCTAAGGTTGCCTGGAAAAGATCGCTCAGCGATAAAGCCGCCCTTTATACTTCCTTTATTGTTAGTATTAATATCCGTATTGTTTTCTGTTTTGTGTGGTATAATAAAGTGTTTTCTATCTATCCGATTCAGAGGCAATGCAGTCGATAACAGAGGAGTTCGTACATCTGACGATGAACGGCGTGTCGTCTCAGAGCCACCTCGCTGAGAGCTCCGCTAGGAAGCTGCACGAGGCTCATACAAGATCCGGTAAGACATGCTAATGGCAAACTACGGATATTTTGGGCAGACATCTTTTCAGGATGTTTAAACGCACTTGATTGTAAGTCGTGTAAAGACCTTGACGGTTACTGTAATTTTCTGTGCCATTCTTCTATGAACGAGTAGAGAAAGAGTAGATAAAGATTGTGATTGAAAATTTTATGCTTTCCCGCTTAGATCACATTTGACAATATAGCCGTTTTTAAACCATTATCCATCAAAGAAGAGAGGCTACTGTGTTCAGGCATCTCGCGACTATGTAGTAGACCTTGTTCGTAGGTAAAGATCATTCCATTGTGTTCGTGCGCGGATACTATTCGTTGTGTTTTGATATTACAGGCATAGTATCAGCATGGAGTGCAGGCGCCGCTAGAGTGGGCGCGGAGGGCGCGGGGTGGGCGCCGTGGATGGCGGGCTTCGCGCTCGTGCTGTGGATACACGCGCACGCGCAGCAAACGTACCAGGGCGCGCCGGGTAAGGCACTGTCACTAGTTTACTGCACGCATGCAGTTGCCGCTAGAGTGAGTATGATCTTTTTGCCACCTTTACAGCTGCGGATCACTGCAAGCGCCTTGGTTGGTGCGTAGATATTTATCTACTACTACGTGATACTATCGACTCTCCGACTTCAGGGCTCTGTTATAAGTTTAATGTTTCCCTCTAGGCTCTAAATGCCTTGCTTAACGCGTAGGTTAAAATTTAGCGTGGCGCGTAGCAAAAAAATAAAGTTGTCACGCTTGTGGCAAGCATACTTCTTCTACTTTTAAAAGACTGATGCCCTGATACAAAAATACACATAGGTTTTGCAACATAAATCTTTCTTCAAACCTGAAAACAGCCAAATATTCCACAGAAAACGATGAAGAATGTAAGAACGACTCATCAGATGCCGAGACCAACCAATCAACCAATAAGTCTGCCAACAAATCCGCCAACAAGTCTGCCAACAAAACAGCCGACTCCCCGAACAAGACTGTAACTCGCACTGAGTTAGCTCACGTGTTCTCGATAGGACACGACTCGCTCATGTTCGAAATATGGCTTGAGCCACAGACAGGTAAACTTTACTATACTCGGTGCAAGAAAGCTTGGCAATACAGGTCGTTGATCTATGTCCTTCACGAAATTAAAATGGGGTACGTAATTTAAACATTTCCATTGTTAAGGTTATACAATTCTTTGGGAAACTATTTATACATATATATTATAAATCTTTTTATTTTGATTTAATAAAAGTTTTCTATGAAACGATACTATCGACTCTCCGACTTCAAGGCTCTGTTCTTAGTTTTATCTTTTCCTCTAGGCTCTCTCACACTACGCCTAACCCGGCCGGAGTCGCACGGCTGCGGCGTATTGAGCGCGGCGCGCGTCGCCTCTGTGTTACCTCTACGCAGATGGGCCTGTCTCGCGCTCAACGTGAGTGAGCGAGTGCACCGCCGCAATATGCATGTACAGGTAACTAACATTTTTAATATACCAATCCTCTAACACTACGCCTACCGGTCCGGAGTCGCACGGATGCGGCGTAGTGAGCACAACGCGCGTAGCTTCTGTATTACCTTTACGCCACGCTGCCCTATGTCCTTCGACATAGGCGCCGAACAGCGTGGTACTGCGATTTATCTGGCACAGCCTGACTGGATATTCAACAATGTCTTTATCGTTTGATTTCAGGTCACGATATTCGTCAACGGCTGCGAGTGTGAAACTGTTTCGTTGCCCATGCAAGGTAAGCTCATACAACTTATCCTTTCATATTTTTTTCTTAGGTTGGTATAGGTTTTAATTTCAGTTTAGATTTTGATAGCATTACTTAACACTACGCTAATAAGTGTATCTATTGCCCAATTTATTCCGTCAAACGGCTTTAAGGTCTCGTATATTTGCAGGTATAATGGTCCGAAAAGTGACGCCCACCCACGTGATAATCGGCCACGCTAAAAGTAGCTCGGTGGCTACTAGTGGCGCCTACCACCTCTCACAGACGAGCGTGTACCGCGCGCCGCTACTTACAGCGCCGCATGCGCTCCATATCGCCGCGCATGGAGCCGATGCCGAGTGTATGGTGAGCAAATAAAATAATTTATTTGTGTACCAGCTAAATACCTTCTACCTTAGGTAGGTAGTTAAGATAGAAGCTAGGTAGGTAACAATTCTCCCACAGCAGCTCTGACCGAAAATATACTAAATACAAATAATATTTCACCGTGACTGAAAAGTTTCACTTTTCTGGTAGTGGATTTTCATAATAATCTATATGTTACCTGATTATGTAAACTCTTCATGACCAAACCAAACTCCAACTTTGCTGATGACAACTTCCAATATCTGTGATCCATGTTGAACACAGTGAAACCATCCTAATTTTCAATTCCAAATTCGAGTAAGTAATCGACCCGCGCTGGCGTCATGCACTCTTTGGACTCTCCCAATCCAAGTCGACCCGCTGAAGGCTGTCTGCCAACAGCACTTAGGACCCAAGAAAAATGCCTGATGAATGATCTCCTTTATCACATGCCAAGGTACACTTTGGGTCTCATAGCCGCAGGGTTAAGTACCTTATGATCACGTATTGTAATTTGCAGGTACGTTGCGAGTCACCGAACTTCCCTTCATTGCTGACGCCGACCGCTTTGGACTCCGACATCGACTGGGACCAGGTAATTTGCTGATCAATACACACTCTTTAATGTTACTAACCTCCTATGCGTTTAAAAAGTTTTAATAAAAGTGTTATCTGTCTTGTCGGGCAGTGAAATTGAGTAATTATTTGTATAACAAGAAAAAGCGTTATTCACGCTAAAATAAGCGTAATAACACTGTTAAGTTATATGCTAAATAGCGTGGTAGCCTTGTAGGCTACAAGGCCTACAAGACTACCACGCTATTTACCAATTGACGGGGCGTCGAATAAAAACAAGTTCGCTGTTTAGAAAACAAAGACAACAATTCTATTAGCACTTTCATATTATGACTCATTGAAACAAATTTTAATGCTTTTTGCGTTGTGACCAATAAGAATACTTTTTTGCAGTCACGGATTACCTATATCCATCTCTCGGATTGGATAATTTTCAGTAACGATATTGATTTAATTCCATTTATTTAATGATGGCTTTATCGATAGTATTGTGTTTATATAATTTTATGTTGGTCGTCATCCCTGTGCCTACCCGTTTACGAAGTAAAATAGACGGGGTTTCCGATTATTTTTTATGAAGTTGGAAGTTGGCTTGTGTCAAAAGCTTTTGCAAAAACGTTAAAGATTGTAAATTTTATTGATATGTATTGTAATTGATTGGATTTTTCTATACGGGCAGGTGTATGAGATGTCGAGCTCCTCGCTCCGGGAACTGCACGATAATCTGCTGCTATCGTTCTCTGCGCAAACGCCGCACATCATCAATCTGTATCACCAGACGACCGTGTTACCAACGGGTAAGGTTCACTTCTGTATTGGAAAATACACTCAGTTTTTTAAAACACTTTTTCGTCTTTTTTACGTGACGTCATTCGTGTGAACAGAACGTTTTCAAAATGACGAAATTAAATGATTTTACTGTTTTTTATTTTAACAATAACTAGACAGTCGACAGTCCCTGAATTCGGGGAGTGAATAGAACGTCTCGAGACTTTCAATTGTTCTATGAAATTTAGTACAGCGCCTATACCGACCGTCGAACTACTAGGTTTACTATACAAATTCTTAAGTCTCGTCATCGTAACGATAATATCGACTCACCGAACTCAGGCCTCATTTATCGACCGACTTGACTGTGAATATTATAGAAGGATATTAGAACCGACCCCTATGTTTTGTTCCACAGTGTTCGCAGGCCGAGTATCAAGCGGAACTGCCTCTGGCATCTCGAGCTCCAGTGGCGCGTCCATCCCCGAAGCCCTATTCATGACGTGGACCGGGGCGCCGCTCGACAGCCGCTACCGGGGCCTGGCGCCTGCCTTGTACATACTACAGGGGACTGATATGTTACTGTACCTTTATGCCAGAGTAAGTTTACGGTCTTCATTTTCATACAATTTCGCGATTAAACCTTCCAAAAGGCTCTCGAGCCTGTCTTTGTTGGCCAGTTATTGTATTTTGCTTTATTTGGAAGACAAACAGTTTTACACACTTAACAGATAACTTAAATAACTTATAACCAATTATGTGTCCTCGCATGTAGTAGCTAAGGGATTGCTTGCTTGCAGAGGATAATATAGGTTGAGAACTTCGAACATAGAGTAAAGGAAGCGATTTAATAACTCGCTTCCGGTCAGCAAAATACATACAGACGTTCTGCACAGTGTGTTTAGAACGTTTAAGTAGGAACAGATTCTGATCATTTATTGTCATACTTCTTACAAATAAAAAAATCACAATAATATTACTTAAATTATAAGATTCGTCAAAACATAGTTTTAGTTGAACGAATGTTTGCATTATCCCGCCTATGCCTCTGTGCATACGTGTTTAATTCACCTCCTTGTTAGAAAAGCGGATTTCTAGCCTTTATATTAGAAGGTTGTGAAAGACTCGCAGACGCGTAATAGATGCTCAAAACACCTATCCATTGAATTCAAAATTGGTAACGGTTTCGTGGTAACTTTAATGAATACATGTAAGTGTCTTGTCTTAAACATGTATATTTGTCTATCTCGCAGGTGGTAGAGCTAGAAGGCACAGCAGTAGAACAGGCCATGGCGCTCAGCATCTTGCTGCGCGCGTGCCGCACTGACGACCGCCTGTACGCCATGTTCCACACGGAGCGCGTTCCTGACATGCTGCTGACAGTGTTCTCAGCGCCCAAGTGTCTGCTCACGCCGCATCTACTGAAGGTAATGTTGTTAGGGGTTGACCACGTCTATCTCGCAGGTGGTAGAATTAGAAGGCACAGCAGTAGAACAGGCCATGGCTCTAAGCATCTAGCTGCGGGCATGCCGCACTGACGACCGCCTGTACGTCATGTTCCACACGGAGCGCGTTTCCGACATGCTGCTGACAGTGTTCTCGGCGCCCAAGTGTCTGCTCACGCCGCATCTACTCAAGGTAATATGCAGCGACTCGCTTCGCTCACTGCGATTTGCGAGGGCTTCGCTCGACGCCTTGAGGTGGCATAGCGCTGCTCGCATCGCTCGCCACACAGGGAAGTAATGCATATACACAGCATAAAAATAACCATATGCAGCCAAAAAAAAAACGATAGGTGACGAAAGAACAGCATTCTACACAAACCCAAGGACCGGAAGGAAGGAGATAGGTTTATAAAACCTATGATTTTTATGATTCTAACCCGGTATGTTAATTTATAGGTGATACTGGAAGAGGCTTGCAGCGCGCCTTTACTTCGCGCGTCGAGCGGCGGCGTGCAAGTTCTAGCGAGAAGTGACGCCGTGGTGTTAGAACCTGCTCTACTGGTGTTATTGGCGAGGGCTGCCTCCAAACTGGATACTACTAAAGTAAGCATTCATCTACAAGCTTACACGCTAGCTGGAATACCGAGCAGTTGACTTAACTCTCACTGACTCATGAGTGTTTTGTACAATCAAAGTGGTTAGATTTATTTGAATAAGACTGGTAATAAATAACATTAATAATTAAATTAAAAACATTAAAAAACCCCGACACGCCATTTTGTGGCGGCGGCAGGCGGCGGGCGGCCATTTTAGACCGATTTTCATAAAACATAGCTAAGAACACTCCCGACTAATTCACCTTTCAAACAAAATCAAAATCTAACAATGAATGACCAAGTCTAACAATGAAGCCTTTCCTTTGATGCTTTCGCATCCTTCTCTATGAAACTTATTTTGAGGGGCGACAAGACAAAAACAATATCAAAAGCGCAATCAATTCAAATCAAAGAGTTTCGATTCGACCATCATAAGAGATGTGACGTTATGTTCTTTTTACAGGAATTCAAATGGGAAGTCGAAGGATCAGACGAGTGTGAAGGGAAGATTCTAGAATCAGGCACGGTGTGGGCGCTAGCGCTCCGCTGTATGCGGGTGCTGCTAAGGACGCGGCACCCTCGGCGCGCCTTCAACCATTACCAGCTGTCGAGAGCCGACTTACTGCCGCATCTACTGCTGGCTTGCAAGGTATGTTACTGGATAAGTAGAGAAGTGCTAGAATATTCCATAAGATTCTAAAATATGGTACTGTCCACGATCCTATCCATCCATGGTTGTCTGATAGAGATCTTGAGCGATAAAACCGCCAATTGTAACTAATTTTTAAGTTTTATTTGACATACCTTTCTATATGAAAAGTGCAATAACATATTTTTTATCTATCTATAATAATCTTTTTCAGGAGCGTTTCCTGAACTCGGAGAGTGGCGAGATGGAAGCCAGCGCCAGTGAAAGCCTGGTGGAGTTGGTGCGAGGTCTGATGGGCTCGCCGCCGCTACTACATCGATTGGCGCTTCTCGCTGACTTTCTACTGCTTATGCATCAGGTATGAACCAAGATATATAACTTTTCACTACTTCCACTATAGTACATCCAAACTTAGGTTTAAAGATATTTTATTCTCTAAAGGACACAATGTCACTTACAGGAGAAATAAACCAAGGTGCAAATTAAGTACTTAGGTAGGTCTCGTCTTCGTAAATATAGGTTGTACTTACCCATCCAATGCATCTAAAAATAATTATCTGATACATATTTTGATAGTTTTGTTTTGAATACATTGAATGAATTTACATTTTTATTAATGGAGGGTAGTTTATTGTAATACTGTACACCGGGTAACTGCGGTAAAAAGATGTTTACGTACCAAACGTAAACATCTTTTTCCCGCAGTTACGCGGCTTGATTAGGAATATTTCGTATTTATAATATTATAACTAAATAAATAAGTTATATTTCTGTGATATTCGTAAGCTACCTTGTTGAAAGCCTTAAAAAAATACACTGAATTTTTCTTTCAGGCTAGTGACACATTCGTGACTCATTCCCGGGCCAACTTCTACTTCCTCCTCACATCTGAGACACCCGATATGAGTGATTTCAATCCTAACGCGCGACGCAGAACTTCTAAACGCGTTAAAAAACGCTCTATCAACCGACCTAGCACCTCTAGTGTCTCCACAGATGATATGACTAATGAAAATAGTCTCAATGTGCCGCGAGATACGAATCAAAATCGCGAGGACAGTGATAAGATGGAAAGTAGTATAGATTCCACGAAACAAATGAAGGGGATCATCAATATGCAGATCAAGGAAGGCAGGTAACGGGTTTGGAATATAAACATTGTTTTAGAAGAGATTTCCTATTATATTTAGGTATACAATAGGAAATCCTATTAAGAATTAATAAGAATTTATATTATTATAGTTCGTAAGCCCTTGCACTAGGGGTACTGATAAACTGATATCCCAAAAAAAACGATTTCGGCGGGACAAAGTCGATTTTTATTTGGACAAAATCAGTCTCCACTCTGCATGTGCTAGAGGACATTATTAATTTTCTTAAAAAATTTCGAAATTAAGTAGTGTTTTTAAGTTTCAGTGTAAAATTTTGAAATTGTGCAGTTAAGTAGAAATTTAGTGTGTAGCTTACGCACTGTAATAGCCGAAACCCTATTATTTTATTATAAATTGTTTGTTTTAGGAAACACAATATTTCTTCAACGTCAGAAACCTCGGACACAACAGCCGGTAAGATGAGCTCAAATTTTTTTTATCTGCCGGTGAAAAATATAAGTGCATTATTTCAATAAAACCCCACAGGACTCGTTTCAAAATATTTGACGTATTAAGTTAAGACGACAAATATTTAAATATTTAATATTCAAAAATGCACTGTTCCATAAAGAAATATGGAACGCATTTGCTACAGACGCAGACCGCAGACCATTTCAGACAAAATCTTCTTTTTTTTTAAATCATTGTAATTTTTTTTAATACACCATGAAAGAATTGACATTATCACAAGCTTTGGCTTAACTTGGGTCTAGCTAGATGATGTTGTGTGGATTATCCAGGATTATTAATTATTTCTTTAAACTATTTCCTTACAGAATTAGCAGAAAACAGTGAAAGCGAATGCCAGAACGTTCCAGAGGCAACAAGTGCCGAAGCGGGCGAGCGGGAACTGAAGGAGTACATTATAGTGGACGAGGAAGATGTCAGCCATACCACTGTGGAGATGTACACTTCAGGGATTTATACACAAGTGAGTGGATAAAAGTAACTGAACTGGGACGAGTCACCGAACTCAGGGCTCTGTTGTTGTCAAAAACTAAACTTATTTGACTGTAAAAATGTCTTAGTAGACTGTAAATTGTCGCTCTTTTTATATCTATCGAAAAAAGGGATGACTACACTGTAGTGCTGTATTTAAAACTAGTTGCTGCCTGCCGCTTGGCACGCTGTGTTTCTATGGAAAAGATAAAGGGTTTTTTTCCATGAGAGCAGAATTTTGGGTAATCTATGTTATTTTCCTGGTGTAGATCTAAATTTTGCCAATTTTCAGCATCATCCGTTCAGGATTTTTGACGTAAAGAAGTAACTGCCATCTATCCATCCATCCAAACTTTCGCATTTATAATATTGTTGTGTGATTAGTTAAGATACTGGTTCGATTTAGTCGTTCATATTCACAACCAAAAGACCGAGACAAAACAGTAGAAAATTTTTTAGGACTTCATATTTCTAGACCTTTGTTGTTTGAATGTTTTCTTGCATTTTCAGGGCAGAGTCCGCGCGGGCGCTGGCGAAGGTGCGGGCTGGGCCGCGTGCGAAGGCCTGCTGTTGCTCTTACGAGATGCTGTAAGGACTTTACCGGAGCACCAGCTCACACAGGTAATGCAGCAGCGCCATCTATACATAAGTTATAATTGAAAAGTGTTATGGTTGGGGGATTTAAAATCATCTTTCACTGGCTGATTTTAACGCCCTCACTGTCCAGCCTTGGTGCAAACTTTGCTACGGTTGGTGAACTTCAGCAGTGCGTCATGGGCACTTAATGTAACCAACTAATCTAAATTTTCCAGGCGGTTTGCAACGCAATACAAGCGGAGAGTCTCATCGTGTTAGCCAATCACCGCTCGGATGGAGTGCGCGCCGCCGTGGTGCGCGTGCTAGCCGCGCTACAGCGAAGACAGACTCCGGAGCTGGCCAAGAAACTCGCCTCGCAGCATTACTACATACATCTAGCCAATCAGGTAACAAAATATAAGCGGAGAGTCTCATCGTGCTAGCCAATCACCGCTAGGATAGAGTGCGCGCCGCCGTTTTAATACATGTGCCAAAGTATTTTTAACCATGCGCTCAATACGTGAAGGCTAAATTCTCTATAAAACCTCATGGCGGCTATGTAATTCCGACGGTGTACCTATTTGTTGCAGATATCGCTTTATGAAGGATCTTGGGAGCTGGCTACGGCGTGTGCGGCCCTCGTCACCAAATGCGACGTGCCGCTTGAAGATCAACTTGATGTGAGTCTCCTCTTCTTCTCATTTATACTGTGCATAGACGGTGGAAAGAGTTTCACTATGGGACGATTTATTGAGGGCATTCCTGGACTACTTCGGATTATTGCATACGGCGCCACGCCTTGGTTCTACTTTGTAGAGCACGTGCAACGAGGCGAACAAAGGGACGCTTCCTGCTCCGGGCCGCAGCCCGTACCTGAGCGACCGCTTGTAAACTTGTTCAGCGAAACCTTTGCCATGCACCAGTGTGACTCTTTACGTAATTTTTCTTAAATTAAAGTTTAATTTGTTAATAAATCCAAAGACTAAACAGAATATAAATTCTTCTTTTGTTTTCCACAGGAGGAGATATGGCTAGACGTTGGCGAGGAAGCAATCAGTCGTAGTCCTCCACTATTGGCGCTGCTGCCAACCTGTTTACGCGATGTGCCTCTAGCGCATAACATTGCAAGGATAGCGGCCAGGATCGTTGATAAGGTATGCAAACTTAAGATGTATGTACCTGCAAAGCTACCACGCTGTTTAACACATAACGTAATGCGCGTTATAAGCGCTATTACGTTAATTTAAAAAAAAACGAGCGGGAAAAACGCGTGTTAAGGCGCATTTTAGCGTGTATTACGCCTTTTCACGCGTCATTCAATCATTTTAACGTGCATCCCCAGTCGTTCTTCATATTGGATTTAATGAAAATGATCATGAGCCCCTGTGTAAGCAGTTCGCATTTTATTGCGTGGCTCACTTCGTTCACCGCGTTTTGTAAGAGCGTGACATTAGGCCGAGCGTAGTAAAAACATATCTAGGCGCACTTTGTGCTCCTTCTAAACAGTGAACAAACTGAACCGTCACGCACGTGTCTAATACACTAAATCGACATTGAAAGATACTGGACGCTGAATGATTTTAGTTCTCTCGTCTATTGCGTGATATTAAGGACACTGCTTTTTTCTGGGATAAAAGTTTTGTTTACAAATAAATTATCTAGTACACCTCCCCATTGTTTCAATTATTAATTAAATATTTGTTTTTCAGGCCTCCCTAAAGCTCCTAACTGATGTATCCATGGTGGAAGTGGTGATCCGTGCCATCCGCGCCCTAGGGCTTTTAGACGAGGAGTTCGAAGGCCGCGCGCTGCTGGTGGAAGACTTGTACGATCTGCTGAACAGGGTCGCTGTGAAGGCTCTCAACACGCAGCATAGTATGCAGGTCAGTAACCTCCTCTCATTCTCTCCAGACGAGACCCTCCAATAAGCCAGAAATTTTCCCCAATGTGTCCCGCCAATTTTATCTAGGTCAGCCGCATCACCTTTTTGCTGGGTCAGGGCGCCACTCCATAGCTTCTAGAATGTGCAGCCCCAAAACTACATGTATAGATGCTCAAATATCGTGTTCTGTCTTTGCAGAGTATAGTAGAGATCCACCACATGCTGACGTACCTAGAGAGCAGTGACTCAGCCGGCGTAGCCCGGCTCGCGAACGGTGCTCAGTGCGCCCTCTACAACGCACAGCTGGACCTGTTGGAGGACAGGCTGCATACCGACCACTCGCGGACCTCCAATTACTTTACCACAGGTGATAGTACATGAGAGATCCACCACATGCTGGCGTACCTAGAGAACATTGTCTCGGCTCCAACAGCGCTCACTGTGCCATCTACACGATAGTTAGTAACGACCTAAAATGCTGGGCGACACTGCAAAATGGTGAACATAGTGATTTCCTGTACGAACGCTTTATTATCCGCGTGTCCGGGACTGTTTATTGCTTTTTATTCGACATGAATGTCATGAATCGTGCTCAAGTGCTATCAAAAATCGACTCAGGTTTCTGAAATGTTTAGTGCGGAGTTTGTAATTTATCGCAGACAGCGCTTGATTGCGCCCACTCAAATCTGTCGCGTTCTGTTCGTTTCTCTTACTCTCGCGCGTCTCTAGACGTCTTAGCCAATCTACCTCTAGTCTAGACCCTGCTGCTTATCGATATGTTCCTAACTAGTTTTGTATTGTGCAGTGCTAACGTCAGCGGTATCTCTCGGCGGCGGGGGCGGTGCGGGTGGTGCAGGTGGCGCGCGGGGCGAGGCGGGCGCGCGGCTGGCGGCGTGCGCGGCGCGCTGCGTCGTGTTCCTCACTTCACGCGGCGACCCCGCGCGCCCGGACGTGGCCGCGCTCAGAGACCGACTGCTGCATTCACTGCCGCACGGTAAGGACTGGTTATTAATACAGAGTATTAAAGTATATTATTACTAGCTTTTCGCCGCGATTCCATTCGCGTTAAGTTCGAATTTCACATTTCTAGGGGACAGCTTCTCAACGGTGAAAGATTTTTTGAAATCGGTCCATTAGATTCGGAGTTTATTCAAAACAAACAAACAAAAAATCAAAACGGTAAATCACCGACCTCAAGCTAGGCTCAAGCGGCCGTTTATTATTATTTTTATTAAAGCTATTCATTTTTCTCATACCAAAAGACAGAAAATGAGGATAGATCGGTGTGTCTGCCCATAAAAATTTACTCGTTTAACCAATTTAACCTGAAGGCACTGCTTCAGGTTTTCCGTGATCATGGCGCATGAAACTGTACCGAAATATTAGAAAACTCAAAAATCTAATCTTGATAAATATCCCGTTTTAATTGACTTTAGCTTCGCGGTAGTTCTAAATTAGCATTTGTGATCCAGCAGGTGGCGGCGGCGTCGGTAACGGCGGTGTGGGTCGCGCGCGCTGGTGGTGGGGCGGCGGCGAGTGGGTGGCGCCGCTGCAGGAGCTGGTGTGCTGGGCGCTGGCGCGGCGCGAGGCGGGCGCCGCGGACGTGCTGCGCGCCCTGTACGCCGCGCCGCCGCACGCGCTCACGCAGCTAGCGCAGGACCCGCCCTACATGCGCAAGGTATATCAATCATCACTACATCATCATCAGCCTATGTAAGTCCACTGCTGGACAAAGGCCTCCCCCAATGAGCGCCATAGCGCCCTGTCTTCAGCTTGACGCACCCAGCATCTGCCCGCAGTCCTTCGCAGGTCGTCATCCCACCTGGCCGGAGGGCATCCTGACATAGTATAAAACAGAATAAACTGAATTTACTGAATTCACAGCTAGCCGTATACCTCCTGCTCGCGGTCCGCGACGTGCACGCAGCAGCTGAGAGCGGCCCCGGGGTAGAGCTGTGCGTGACGGACTGGGCGCGCGGCTGGGCGCTCGCGCTGCAGGCCGCGCTGCCGGAGCGGCTGCACAGCGAGGCGCTGCCTCTGGAGGCTCTGGCGGCGCGAACGGCGGACGAGCGCCGCTGGGCCCAGCACGCGCCGCACCACGCCGCGCTCGGCAAGTATGTACCACTCGCACCCGGGGTGGAGCTGTGCGTGACGGACCGGGAAGTACACTGATAAACTGAATGGACTTTCTACAGCATGTTGTCATTTTGATTTCAGGGTGGTGTTCAGCAAAGAAGCGCTAGCTAGCAGAGTGGCAGAGAGCGCGATGTGTGTAACGCGCGCCGGCGTAGAGGCGCAAAACGCGGAGCGAAAGAGGTTCATAGAGCATCTACGACGTGCGCAGGCGCAGGGCGCCGCCGCCGCGCTCGCCTTCGAGCGGATCATAGAGACGCATTCGCACGAAAGAGGTGAGATAACTATCTATAGTGGACTATTAGCTGAGAGACAGAACGCGAGCCTCCACTAGAAGTTATTTAACTAGTCTTTTCATTTCTAAGAGCATGACTGGCCTTGCTTTTCTCGCTTTTTGACGACGAACGATCACGTAAGTATGCGATATGTTTTGAAGATTTCTGACTTTATTACTAGGTGCGGTGCCATCGTTGGAATTAGGTTGAACTTTAAAAGTTTTAAAACCTTTGTTTCAGTTCGTTTGTAAACAAATTGTAGCTGTATACGTATATATTTACGTAGACGGCTTTTAGCTTTGATTTTGTATGTGATGATGTGACTCATAAATCATAAATATATGAGTGTAGTTATGAATCTAATCCACATAATGTTGCCAGGAGTATGGCACGACCCACGCACGTACCCGCAGTCGTGGCAGCTGGACGCGACGGAGGGCCCGGGCCGCGTGCGTGTGCGCCTGCGACGCGCGCATCTCCACATACCGCCGCGCTTCCTGCAGCCCAGCCAGAGGCATAAAGCTGGTAAGCCTTGTGGTTCCTATTGAGAGGATACTTAATTAAATGATTGTCTTATTTTCTTCACAAAGGGCACAGAGTTATTATTGTCTGTGTGACTTTGGAATATTCTCATAAAATTCAAGACAAAGCACTGAAACTTAGCGGTGAAACTTTTCTACATAGATTTATTTTATAAAGATTTTTTCATCAACTATTAGTATAGAGGTATATAGTAATAATAAACTTACTATTTTTGTTTCTCAAATGAAAATAATGTTATATCTATTGCAGAGACAGCGCTGAATGCAGTAGGTGGGCTCCGCAGTGTAGTGGGGGGCTCATGGGCGGTGCGAGGGGGGCTGGTGGCACGTCTACAGCTCCACGAGACAGTGGCCTACATGGCGCGCGCCGTTTGCGTCACCGTCGCACACGACACGCCTGGCGAGCTGCTGCTTAGTGACAGGTTTGTATAATGTAGGGTTGGCGCTAATAGACAGTGTAGTGGGGGGATACACAGTGTAGTGGCTTAGCAAGTTGTTTAAAGTGAACAGCAGAGTAATGGTCCGGGAGCCAGGTACAAATTTGGTCAATTATTTCCTTCTGAGCGAAAATTCGTAAAATGAAGTTTTGCTTGGGAGGGACTTGGTCATGAAAATCTGTCACTGGCTCCCAGAACATAATAACCAGAGCTTAATGATAGTCTTATGCCAAAGAGAACATTTCCTTATTAAATGTATATATTTTCTTCAGGAGTATCCATTTCGTCCCGGACGCGGCGGATGAAGAGAAACCGAAACCCGAAACTTCGAGTAGACGGAAAGACATAATTTATAATCCTGAAGTACGATCGCCTGCGCAGAGCTGGCCGCTAGAATCAGTTGTGCAGGTCTGATATTATTTTTAATAAAACTTCCCGCTAAATAATTCGCCACTAGCAAATTTTTGTATCACACTAATATTGTAAACTAGTTTCTGCCCACGGTTTCGAACGCGTTTTTTCTATAGAAACGTTTT